>JAJNNQ010000074.1:4137500-6537500 GCA_027886175.1 Phylloscopus collybita
ATTCTACCGTGTCTTTTGGCATCTCTTTCTCTGGGCTAAAAGGCTGCACTGGGAAAGCTTTCCCATCAGCTGCTTGTCTGCTTCCCCTCACTCCAGTGCATGAGCTCTGCTCTGCCCTCCTGAAACTGCTTGTTGCTCCAGCTGTCCCAGGCTGCTTTGGCTGGGAAGCCCCTCTGATGTTTCCCTCACTCTTTTGCAGATGCCTTTTATCGAGGGGACAAACTGGTCAACTTGAAGCAGATTGCAGACGAAGCCGTCCGGAAATGCAAAGACAAGTAAGTTCGGACTCCCTTGTGGAAAAGGGCCTGGCTGCCAGAGTCTGCTCCTGCACAAATGGGAGTTGTCATAGGTGGGCAGACTCTGCAGCAGGTCTGACACAAACAGTCATCAGATGTTACAGAAAGGGAAATAATCCTGGTGAGATGACTTTGCCAAGCTTACAGACACAGCAGCTGTGTAGCTTGTGTGAGACTGAGTGTGGGTTTGTGTGTTAGATCAAACATGGAAATTCAGGGCAGATAGTCTGCACGTTAGAAATTCACACTCCTTAAGGAAACATAAGTCTTCATGTCTGTAAAAATAGGTACCTGGGAGGACAGAAGTGATCCTGAAGCTGGGAATTAACTGGTGGAGACTGTTGATACCAGAACAGGGTTGAATGGAAATAAAATCATTCTGTCAGTGTTTTGTAGGCTGTCTTTGCCCTCATGAGGGGGCAAACACCTACGCCTTTCCTTGATGTATTATCAGCCTTTGGAAGCCTTTCCATGCCCTGAGACAGTCAGTCATGCCTGGGGGTTGGAGCAGCCACTGACATCTCCTGGTAGGAGGGCTTGTTCCTGGTCACAGGCAGGCAAATTTGGGATTTGTAAGGAATCTCCACAGCAGCGTCCTGAGAGAGAGACTTGAGGGACCCTCGCTTCCTCTCCAAGAATCACACCTGATAAATCCCCAGTAAGCTGTGCACAGACTGTTCTTGCTCTCCGAGCTGTTCCTGTGGCTGGTGTCCTTGGAAGTTCGTGGTGTACCTGCAGTTTGCATGGCAGAAAATGCTCCAGCTCAACAAAAGGAGCTCCAGGCCCCTGCCTGGCCTCCAGTGCTGCCTGTGAATCCCAGGGAGGGCTGGCTCAGCCCCTGAGCAGCCCAGTGTGACAGCTCCTGCCTTTTACAGGGGATCCTCTTTGAAGAAGTGCATCGTGGTGAAGCACATGGGCAGGGAAGAGATAGCAGTGGATGGGACCTGCAGCAAGTCTCCTCCTCTGAAAAGGCTGTGCCAGGAAGTACAGGTGTGTTCCTGGTGGGATCAGAGGGGAGTTTTATTACCATGGGCCTGAGACCAGCAAATTGATCAGTGCAGTGATTCCCTGAACGCTCCTGTTCTGACTCCTGTTCTGTTTTCACCCCTCCTTGCTGATGTTGCCATGTGAGTGGTCTGAAAAATGGTTCCTTGTCCTTACTCAGATGCTCTCCCTGCTGCTTCCTTCCAGCCCACAGGACCCCTGGGTACATCTTCCAAAGCCTAAGGACAAGATGCTCATTTTCCTCCACCTAGTACAAGGCTTTTCCTTTCTAAACCTTTGTCTCTGTCCCCTTTTGTGCAAAGACCAATGCTGTACTGCTCTGTAGCTGTGACAGCGGCAGCAGGGGAGGAAACCCAGATTTGTGCTCATGGCGTGAGCTCAGTGCAAGCCCCATGACAGGGCAGCAATCCTCTGCTGAGAGCAGTGCAGGGTCTGTGCAGCTGGCACAGGGACTCTGTCAGCTCTCAGGCTGAGGCTTTCCTTTGCAACTGAAAGCAGATGAAAGAATGTGGGCCAGAGGCATGTGGTGAGACAGGGGTGGAAGGAGGAGAAGGTGTCATGGAGCTGTGCTGCCTGCTGAGCTCCTGAGGCTGCTGGGCAGCCTTGCTGTGCCCAGCCCTTACCTGCTCCAAAGGCAGGTTGCTGTCAGCTACCCCACAGCTCCAAATCTTGCCACGTTGTCCTCTGTCCCTCTGTGTTGGGTGATTATTTGCACTGAGTTATCCCCAGGCTGCTGCTGGCTTAGAAATGGGTTGTGTTTGGGGAGTATTGAGCTTTAGACTCCGCTTTCAGGAGGAATGGTCTGTGCACATCCCTGGAACAAGAAGTCCAGCAGATTCTCTACCTTTGAGTTATTTTCACTTGTTCAGCTGTGTTAATTTTATTGGAGTGTTGCTCTTTGTTTGACAGCCTGGCCATGTCCCTCAGCCTGCTCTGCCCCTCCTCTTGTGAGGGCAAGGTAGATGGAAAGGATTGGGAAAACTGGAGCAGACCACCCTTCCTGTGTGAGGTTTCCCTGGCAGGGTGATTGCAGGGCAGCCTGTCCCTGTGCTGGTTCCAGTAGGTGAGATGAGATTTTTGTGCAGAATGTGCTGGGGGGAGGCTGGAGGGTGTCTCTTACCCTTTGGTTCTTCTCTGCACTACTTGTTTGGACACTTCATTGAGGATTCTTTCCCTCGTGGATGCATTTTTACTGCCCTGTTGGTTTGTGTGAAGCTACTGGATGATCTGTGGGCTGGCTCTGTGCCTCTGTTCCCAGCCAGCCATCTGCAGGGGGTTGCCTTGGGGACCTGCCCTGGAGGCAGCTGATACCCAGGGAAGGTGATGGGAATGGGCAGACTTCTGCTCAGAAGGCATCTCCTGGCCTGGCCCTGGATCTGAGCATTTTCCAGCCTGCCAGGATGATTTCCCGACATCCGGGCCTGTGGGCTTCCAGAAGCTCCCTGCCTGCAAAGCCCGGTGTGGATCCTCCACTGCCCAGATTTCACACCCTCTTTGTGGATTTTTAACAGGAAAAAAAGACTGAAAGCTCACAGAGACTCCATCCCAAGGTATTTACACACAGCACCGCCTTCCTCTTTTTGGCACCTCCCCTTCTGCTTCCCATGCAGCTCCCCACCTCCCTTAACTGCTCTGGCTGCCCAGCCACACGTGCCCTCCTAACCGTGGTGCCAGCAGCTGCATGTCAGTGACAGACCCCACCCAGCTTGGCAGAGCTGCCCACGGCGTGGGGTGAATGCAGTGCCCCCAGTGCTTCCAGAAGCAGACCCACACCCGTGACCCAGGGCACAGGCCAGCGTGCTGCAGGGCAGTGCAGAGCCACTGGGATGCAGTGTCAGCATCCAGGTCAGGCCTTGGCTCTCTGCCTTTCAAAAGCAGCTCTCGCAATGCACTTCCCTTTGTGGGGAGGCTGGCAGCGGTCACCTGCAGCTTCCTGGGCACAGGCAGCAATCCTGGATCTCCAGACCCAGCATGTGGACTCTGCCTGCCTCATCCAAGGAGCTGTGGCCTCTGGACCCCCAGAGCAGGCAGGCAGAGACACACAGTGCTGTGGTCTGACCTCCTTCCCGGGGCACTGGAGGCTGGGAGCTCAATCAGGGATCCTTCAAGGAGGGATTCAAGAGAAAATGGCTGGACAGCCTTGGGCTTGTTTACCTGGTGCCTTGCTGGGAGCTTGCTGGTGGGACAGAATTGTGGAAACTGCTTTTCCAGGTAAAACCAGGAGCCCTGGGGGTCCATGAAAGCTTTCCAAGTGTTGTGCCAAACTGTAAAGCATCTGGTGTCCCCTGAACCAGATGTGGGGGAGCTGTGTGATGGGCTGTGGGGTCCTGGTGCCTCCAGATGTGTCACGAATGTCTTTAGGGCTGCAGAGAGTCACCATGTGGCTGCTCTCTGTGCACCCCAGCTTGTGGTGACTCTGGCTTTGTGAAGAGGAAATGGGCAGGGCTCTGGGTCAGGTGCCTGCCCTTGCAGAGATGTGAGAAGTGGAGGTCTGAGCTGAGGCTGGGGTGTGTTCCCTGCCCAGCTTCCCCCAAGCTTCTCTGAGGAAAGGTGAGAAGGTCAGGGGAAGTTAAGTCTTGTTCTGAACTGTGCCACCACCCTGGAGAGGTGAGCAGCCAGAACAAGCCTCAGGGTAACCTCTGCCCAACAGCCACAGGCTTGGGTGGCTCTGTCACAGTTCTGGCATCTTCAGTCAGCCAGTGCTGGATGGCTCTGCATTGGTGCTGTTGCTTCTTACCGGGGTAGTTATTAACTAAAACCCCAGAGAAAAAATTTTTGGGGGGCCTGCTGGGCCAAGCAGTGTGAGCCCACAATGCTGCTGTTTGTCTCAGGCCGTGCTACTGTCAGGGTCCCCACAAGGTGTGTGGGACAGGTGGCTGTGGGACATGTGGCTGTGCTTGCTGCTTTGCTGTGGGACTGCAGCTCAGGGCAGCCCCACAAGGCAGGAGGAGCCTGACTGTGGGAACAGCCCAGAGCAGCTGCTGCCAGCCTCTCCTGGCTGCTGCTGCCGCCCACGGGGATTCATCGCCGTTACCCGTGGTATGGACACTCTGCTTCAGGTCTTGCAGCCAGGCCGTGTTTAAAGGTTTTCCTGGTGGCTGTGGGCTGTGAAAAGGAGCTTTGGGAGTGGGAGCTGCAGCTCTGGTGCATGGTTTGCAGCAGGCTGTGCTGTGAACATCCGCCTCGATGGCCCGTGAGGGGGGCAAGGTTTGGGCCGTGCTCCTCGTCCCCCGCTCTCTTGTTTTTGGACAAGCCTGTTCCCAATCTTGTGCTTTCCTCAGACCCCCTGGGACCCAGCCATGGACATGTGGTGGCATGAGCTGATGCATGGTGCCAGCACAGAGTGTGAGCCCCAGTGGTGCGATGCCGAGGACGAGCTCTTCATCCTCTACACGAGCGGCTCCACAGGAAAACCCAAGGTGTGCTCCCAGCTCCCTGCACAGGACACACTGAGCCACAGGAACCCCTCAGCTGGGGCAGCTGGTGAGGGGGAGTTGGGAGGCCCCAGCAGGAAGAGGGAGCCACAGAGGTCTTAGAAAGGAGCTGTGCTGGTTGTTCCTGCTCAGCTGCTGCTGGAGCTCAGTGGTGCTCAGCTGGGCCTAGCAGGGTGAGGGTGATGGTGGTGGTGGGAGCTCACCCTGATGTTCCTGTGCCTTCTCCTCACAGGGTGTGCTGCACACCGTGGGTGGGTACATGATTTTTGCTGCCACCTCCTTTAAATACGTGTTTGATTACCAACCTGAGGATGTGTACTGGTGCACGGCCGACATCGGATGGATAACGGGCCATTCCTACCTCACCTATGGCCCCCTGGCCAACGGGGCCACCAGCGTGCTGGTGAGTGCTGTGTGCCACTGGGGGCCTCCACTCCAGGAAAAGGGAGATGGTGGTGCTGAGCTGCATCCCTGCCTGCTCCATGATGGTGTGCAGGGCTCTGTGAGGAGGGGTGGTGCTCCCTAGGGAGGGCACGGTGACTGCTCGGGGGAGAAGTTTGTGTGTGGCTTTTGGCTGGTTAATTTTTTCAAATGCTCCCCTGTTTCTTTCCCATAATAGTACAAGCTTTGGGTGCCAATGGAGCCAGGGCTGCTGTGACTTAATGGAAAAACTCAATCAGGGAGTGATGTTTTCCCTGCTGATGCTGATTTGACAACTTGTTGTTGAACTCCTGTGCCTGTGTCTCTCTTGGCAGTGTAACAGATCAGGGAGCCAGAGACCTGTGCTCAGGAATCCCCAGGGAAATGCAAGCAGGAAAATCACTGTTATGTTGGGGATGGCCTTTAGGGAGTTTTTGGTAGTGATTTTGTCACAGTGTTTGGCCCTCTTGCCCTTTGCCACATGGACAGGGTCATTTGGGCTGGTGGGACTGTGTCACTGTAGTGGCCACCCAAGTGGCCCACCTTTCACCCCTGTGCTGCAAGGGGATGTCAGGGGACATCTGCTAGGATGAGGGGGGATGACATCTGCTCAGTGAGGGGGCTCCTTGACCTGGGCTGCTTTCACTGTGTAGTACCCCTGTAAGGACGTGCTGGGGTCCTCCTGCCTGGACAGGTGCTGCAGGTGGGGAGCAGTGAGGAGCAGCTGTGTCACTGCTCTGTCTCCTGCTCAGTTTGAAGGTGTCCCCACCTACCCAGATGTTGGCAGAATGTGGAGCATCATTGACAAGTACAAGGTGACCAAGTTCTACACAGCCCCCACGGCCATCCGGCTGCTGATGAAGTACGGCGAGGAGCCCGTCAAGAAGTGAGTGCCAGTCCCAGTGCCACGAGGCTGTGCCCAGCAGGGTTGAGTGGGAGGTGCCAAAATGACCCAGGACTCCTCTCTTCCCCTGTGGAAAAGTGTTGAGAAGGCTGTGAACTGTACCTGGAAAGTGCATTGTGGGTAGCCCAGGGGTTCCTGCAGGCTCTGCTGTGCAGCAGGCTCACAGCTCCGTAGCCTGCTGAGCCCCTGCCAGCCTCCTCCTCTCTGCAGGCACAGCAGGAAGTCCCTGAAGGTGCTGGGGACCGTGGGTGAGCCCATCAACCCTGAGGCCTGGCTGTGGTATTACTGTGTGGTGGGAGAGGAGAGGTGTCCCATTGTGGACACTTTCTGGCAGACTGAGACGGTGAGTCCTTGCTGGGTGGCCCTGGCACCTCTTTGTCCCTTGTGCTCCCTGCAGGGCCTTTGTGCAGGTTTCCTGTAGTGGGGTTTGGGGTCTGTGGGGACTACTTGTTTGGCCTGCCCAGGAAACTCTAATGTGCCCCTTCTCTTCCTGTCCTGGAACTCCGAACAGGCTCCAAGGGGAAACTTTCCTCTCCAAAGGGTCTCTTCCAAACTCTGCTCTGGACACTGCTCTCCTGCCCCTCTTTCTCTCTCCCAGCAGCTCCAAAGCTTTGTGCCCAGATTCCCCTTCCCAGGGTCCATCTCCACACCTGCCCTGGGCAGTCCTGATTGGGATGTGCTGTTCCCAGAGCTGATGACACAGCTGTGGGATGGGCTGGCATGGCCCAGACTCACTGGTTTTTGCCTCTCTTTGCAGGGAGGCCACATGCTGACACCCCTTCCTGCTGCCACCCCCATGAAGCCAGGCTCTGCCGTGAGTACTTGTATCCTCCTCCCCAGGAGCCTCAGCAGGGCCCTGTCTGTGCCATGGCTGGGTGGTTGCACTGGGGGGACAGTGGTGCACATGGGGAGGTGACACCACTCAAAATCCCAGGCCCCGTGCAGCCACGCTCATGGGTGCCATGTACCACAGCTCTCCAAAGCTGCCCTTGCCCTGCCTCCCACTCCCTCTGGTTAATGGGGGTCGAATGCAGGGATTCACCTCCATCTCTCCTCTCTCCCTGGTCCTCATGGCAGACCTTCCCCTTTTTTGGTGTGGTCCCTGCCATCCTGAGCGAGTCGGGAGAAGAACTGGAAGGAGAAGCAGAAGGTTACCTGGTAAGGAAGGGCTGATCTTCCCCATCCTCCCTTTGTCCATTCCCTGTGAGCTCTGGGACATCCCTGGTTGAATACCCACATCTTCTGGGCCAGGGAAAGGGTAGAGTCACCATCCCTGGAAGTGTTCAAAAAATGTATGGAGGTGGCACTTGAGGACATGGTTTTTTGGTTAACAGACTTCATGATCTTAAAGGTCCCAACCTTAAAAAACTCTGGTCCACACAAGGAACCCTCTTGGGTGGGTTGGAACTCCCTCCAAGGCCATAACTTTGTGGGAGCTTTTACAGCTGATCACTAAATGCACTTGCACATGTGGGCAAGGCAGGAGGATGGGAACAACTGCTCAGCCAAGCTCCTTCCCTCTGGCCAAACCTTTGAGAGTTGAGGTGAGACTCAACTCGGTGAGACTCTATCAAAGTGAGACTTTCCCAGTGGATCCACGCTGTAGCAGCAACTCATGGCTGTCTCTGATATCTCTCTCCCTGTGGTGCAAACCTGGGTTACTGCTTTGGCTGTCACTGCCCCAGCTCTGTGTCTCTCACCCCCAGGTGTTTAAGCAGCCCTGGCCAGGGATCATGCGCACGCTCTACGGAAAGCACCAGCAGTTTGAAACCATTTACTTCAAGAAGTTCCCTGGTTACTATGTGACAGGCGATGGTAAGGGGCTCCAGGCTGCTGTGGTCACAGGGGCCTGGGGACAGCAGTGGAAATCTGGCCCTGTCCTGCCCTCAGAACCCCTTATCAGTTGCTCTGAAGGCTGGAACTGCTGCCTCACACTCATTTCTGGCTATTTTTAGGTTGCAGAAGAGATAAAGATGGTTATTACTGGATCACAGGGCGAATTGATGACATGTTGAATGTTTCTGGTAAGAAGAAGTTCTGTCTTCAGTGGGGACCAATGTGCTTTGTGACACTTCTGCGTCCATTTCAAAAACTTTATGGGGATGGTTCTACATCTGTGCTTCTGCCCAGCAACCTGTCATCAAAGTGGATCCAGTTGCTGGGTCGGGGTTATTTCAGGGGCACACAAGCCTGTGTCTTGGTGACTTTCTGCACCATTTTCCCTGGAGACAAAGCCTTGGAGGGAAGGAACCTTCTGTAACCAGCCAGGGCACTTCTGCTGAAGGATTTAGGGCCACAGGAATCACAGAGTTTGGGCAGGACCATGGGGTTGCTAATCCAACCTGCTGTACCATGTTGGGCTCACCTCAAAGCTGGGTCAGGCTGTTCAGAGCTCTGAAGGTTCTCCCACCTCTCTTGACTGTGTCTTTGAGATTCAGCAGCTTCTCAGCCCATCATTTTTCATATACTCTATTTATAGTTCCCTCCCTCCTTTCCTGGAGCCTGTATCCTCCAGGTGTGTCCTGCAGGCTCTGAGGTGCTGCTTTACTTGTCCCTGGATCAAACTAGATCCTTTCACCTGACCAGCAGTGCCTGGTTCTCCACCAACTGATCATTCTGGGAGCTGACCACCTTCCTGTGGCTTTCTGTGACAGCAGTGCTGGGGGTGGGATGTCAGAGCACAGGTAGAGGAGCAGAGGTGTGCAGGACTGGGTTGTGCCCCTGCCCCAAGAGGTGGAGTGTCCACAGCACTGGGCTGGAGCCTGGACTCTGCAGATCGAACCTCTTCCTCTGCACCTTCCAGCTGACCATGTGATGTGGGCAGGTCTCCTCTTGCCAAAGCCAGCTCCTCCTCAGCCTGTGCTTTGGAAGGGCATCACTGTGAACTGTTCATGATCTGTCCCAGAAAAAAGCCTGAAGGTGGGAGGGGGAAGAGCCGGGGGAGGCGGCTTCTGCAGGTGAGTGACACCTGGCAGCTTCCGGAGCACTGCGGAAATGAGTTTCACTTTCCAGCTGCTGTCCTCTCCCAAGCACATCACACTGATGCTCTCACATCTGTACTTCAGGGCCTTTTACAGCCTCAGGCCTCTTCCTGCAGGTCTGTGAAGCTTTGCCTCCCCCTTGTTTCCAGGCCACTTGCTGAGCACGGCGGAGGTGGAGTCGGCCCTGGTGGAGCACAGGGCGGTGGCCGAGGCTGCCGTGGTCAGCCACCCCCACCCCCTGAAGGGCGAGTGCCTCTACTGCTTTGTGACCCTGAGGGAGGGCCACGAGTTCACCAAGAACCTCAGCGATGAGCTCAAAAAACAAGGTAGCAACAGCCAAATACCGGGGAGCAGGCAAGGGGAGGAGAGGGGATGGAGGGGTTAAGGGTGCTTGCCTGTGGTCTGGGGAATGCAGCGTGGACAACTGCCACAAGGTGCAGTTTACAGAGCACGGCTGACAAAGACTAAAATTAGTTCTCCTGGCCTTTGGCTGCTCATGTGATGCCATCTCTGCCTCGTGGGAGCTGACAGCCCTGTGAGGGAATGGGCTTTTGTTTGCAGCAGGGCTCTCCCTGGCAGACTGGGACATCCTGGGAGGATCATGGGGTTTCTTAAGGGTGGTGCTCTGCGTGTTTGTGCTTTGCTCTCAAGGAGCTGATTCACTGCAAACTGCAGCATTGAATACATGAAACAGACTCATGGCAGCTGCTTCTCTGGAGGAACTCAAGAGTGAATCAATCCTTGCTCAATCAAAATGGTCACAGAGTTGGTTGTAGCCATTAGGAAGGTCTCAGGAAGATGGAGGGAATGAAGAAATGAGTGCTCTCACTGCTGGGGAGATGTGCTTATGGTCCTGTTGGCATTGCAGGTCCTGCTGTCCCCTCCCACCATGTGGAGGCTCAGGTGCAGCAGCCCCAGGCACTGCCCTGCCACGTGTCCCAGGAGTTGGGCTCGGGGTCTTAACTTTTTATCCTGACTGGAAAGGATGTGAGGCTTCTCCTCGTCCCTACAATGAAAATCTCTCTTTTTTTGCAGTCAGAGAAAAAATCGGGCCCATAGCAACACCTGATTACATCCAGTACGCCCCCAGCCTGCCCAAAACCCGCTCAGGTGAGTTCCAGGGATGATGCTGGGGAGGACTGGACAGTTCCTGCCAGTGGAAGTTGAGGAGCCTTGCACTGCTTGTCCAGGACTGCTCACATTAGGGGAGGTGCAAGCTCAGGGCAGGCAGGATGCACAGGTCTGGTACTTCCCACTTCTGCTAAGGATGCTGAAGAGATCCTGACTTCTGGGGAGAGAGACTTTTTATATGGACAGATAATAAATGACAAGGGGTGGTGGTTTTAAACTGGTGGAGGGCAGGTGTAGATTAAATAGACATAATGAAGGAATTGTTCCCTGTGAGGGTGGGCAGTCCCTGGCACAGGGTGCCCAGAGAAGCTGTGGCTGCCCCTGGATCCCTGGCGGTGTCCCAAGGCCAGGCTGAACAGGGCTTGGGGCAGCCTGGGACAGTGGAAGCTGTCCCTGCCCATGGCAGGGGGTTGGAAAGAGGTGATCTTTAAGGTCCCTTCCAACCCAGACCATTCTGGAGTTCTGACTCCTGCTTCCCTTTCTCGCCTGCCATTACAGGAAAGATCACCAGACGGATATTAAGGAAAATTGCCAAAAACGACCAAGATCTAGGAGACATCTCCACCTTGGCAGACCCGGGCATCATCCAACAGCTTTTCAACAGCAGATGTGAAACTAAGCAGTAGCAGCAGGACCTGTCCCTGCTGAGCAGAACAGTGGCAGTGGCACCTGATGAGCAGGACCCTCCAACAGCCGCTGCCTGCCCGGGAAGGAAACCTTCAGCTGTTGAATTGAATGTACCAATCGTAGGAACGAGGAGAGTCTGGCTCTGGAGAGGCCGTGTCCATGCCCTGGATGAGGTGTCTGTCGTGTTCCAGATGGATGTCACACATCTGAGGGTCAGCACAGAGGGACTCATCCTCCTCCCTTTTCAGCACCTCGTTCTTGATTTTAATTTAATTGGGGGGGGTGGGGGAGAGGGTGTTAATTTACTTTTAATGTCCTGGAGGGGCCCTGGCACCTCGTGCACAGTGGGAAGGAGCTTTGGGGGTTGGAGGGGAAGTGATGCTGGAGTTACTCAATGCAGGCAGGCCTGGGAGGTGCATCCACCACTGCCCACAGAGCAGCTGGGCTTCCTTTTGTCCTTGGAGTGCTGCAAGCTGCAGGAGCACTGCAGCAGCCACATCATCACTGCACAGCTGTGCTCATCCTGCATCCACTGTCCTGCTGCTAGCACAGCTTCCCAGAGCCTCCAGGGGACTGGGGCAAGGCTCCAGGGAGCTCTGGGCTTTAAACAGGTGTTTTGGGGCAGTCTGATCCATGATTTGCTGCTTCCTCACTGTACTGTGCCAGCTGCTGCGTTGTCCCCAGTCCAGGGTCCTTCACTGGCTGTGGGACACTACAGGGAGCCAGGAAGGGAAAAGCCTGGGTGTGACATGTTCCATGGCCCTGCTGCCACCAGCTCCCAGCTGAACCAGAGCTGGAGCAGCTGGATGCTCCTTTTGTGTCCTGGGGGAGGATTGGGAGCCGTTACACCAAAGGAGGGAGGGAAAATGTAGCCATGCAGAGGCACCTCTCCCAAGGCACCACGACCACTGCTACAGCAGAGAAAGCAAGGCAGGCAGGGCTGTGGGGGTCCTACACATTTCCTCATCAGGAAAAAAGGGTGGGAGATGTTTAAAGTCAGTGTTTGCTTAAATCTGACGTGGCTTAAGGATGATAAGAGCTAAATTCCTTCCCCAAGAGCCTGACCACCACCAGGGTCCTGCCAAAGCCATCCTTGCTCCAGCGAAGGACGTTTAACTCCAGCCAGGGCTGAGCTGGGGCTGATACCTCCTTTGCAATGTCTCTATGAAACCTGCATGTGAACTGTTTGATTTTGCACTTAAACCAAAGGAGAAATGGGCTTTAAAACTTGCTGCAACAGCTATTTTGGGGAGTGCCAGTGGACAGGGATTACCTGCAACCTGAGCTGACTTGGGGCTGGAAAGGAGCAGCTGCCTCTGGGTTGGGGTGCTCAGGGCAGGTGTTGGGGTGCTCTGCTGGGCTGTTGGCCAAGTCCCAAATCTCACTTGTTACCTGCTGCTCTCACTGGCACAGCACCTGTGTCACCTATAACCTCGGTGCCTGCCTGTGTCCCATGTGCCCCCACAGCTCTGTACCACTGGATTGTGCCACCTTGGTGACAAGGATTCCTACATCATTGTTCCTCCTGTTACTCTTTGTCAGCTATGTAATTTTGGCTGGAAAAAAAAGCGAGAATTTAATGAAAAATGGAATAAAATTCAAGAAAACAAAATGGAAACAGGCTTGGAGTGTGCGTGGGTGGTAGGTGCTCAGTGCAGTTGGAGTGGCTGTGCCAGAAACCAGGATTGGCTTTTGGAATGGGGCAGGTTCCTGCCAGCATGATGTTTTTCAATGGACTGGGATTCACTGTGGCTGTCTGTGCTGGCTCCAGGGCTGCAGCCTGTGCCTCAAATTCTCCTGGTCTCCAGCCAGTGCTGCTCCAAGGCTCGTGGAAAGCACAGGACAGTGTGACACCCACGTGTCACCAACCCCCTCATGCAGCACTGGTGCCAGGGAGCTGGGTGAGGAGGCTCATGGCTGCTAGCACAGCTCAGGGCTGCCTCACCTTCACCCAGGCCTGGTCCCCTTCCAGGCACAGCCACGCATCTCTCAGACAAACCTGACACAAACAGCAGTCAGATTGCACATTCCTTTTAATCTCTGGCTTGGGGTAATCAATCCCCCAACAAAACACCCAGGAATCCCAGTTTCAGTCACACCTCAAGAATGGAGCAGTTTCCCAAGTGACCAACTGGTGATTGATGCCACAGCAGCAAAGAGCCAGCAGGGCTGTCACTCAGTACATCCATTCTGCAGGAATTCTGCCTTTGTGCTGCTTCTGTCACTCAGCACATCCATTCTGCAGGAATTCTGCTTTTGTGCTGCTTCTGCCACTCAGCACATCCATTCTGCAGGAATTCTGCCTCTGTGCTGGTTCTGTGTAACTGACAGGGCTGGGCTGAAGCTGCCTGGGCTCTTCACTGCCAGAAAGGTGCAGCTTTTAGGGCTGAGGAGGAAAGGGGGCTTGAGGAAGAGGCAGGAGAGCCCACACTCCTCCACTGCTGTGCTGTTCCCACTGATCCATAAAATCTGGAGAGAGCCACATCTCCCCTTCCCTGCTGGTGCTGGTCCCAGAGTTAGGTGCTTGGAGCTGCCTGCCCTGCAGTTCCTTTGCTTCCTCACCAGAGCTCCCAGTCTCAGCAGGACCATTCCCAAGGCTGAGGCTCCCTGACAGGAAGATGCTCAGGGTTTGATTTGCAGAGGGATGCACTGGCACAAACCCAGGGTGATTTGGATATATCAACACACAAGGCTCCAATTCACTGCTGCCTGGGGAGCTGCCTCCATCTCTGAGGGGCTCTTACACCAGCCTGGGGAGATCTGCTGGACAGGGCTGCAGGAGGCAGCAGGAGCCTGCCCTGCCCCCTGCCCTGCCCCCTGCCCTGTGTAGCACAGAGGCACTGTTTGGGATGAGCACCCAGTCCTATAGAACAGGAGCTGGGCAAAGCAAAAGCAAGCAAGAGGCCCTTGGGCAAATTACCCAGGTCAGCTGTGCCTGGTGCAGGAACCCTGAGGATCCTCAGGCACAGGGGAAAATAGAAATCAGCACAGTAGCAGCACAGGAAGGAGGGCTGGAGGGGCCATGGTGTGTGGAGCTGGGCTCTCCTCTTTAAGCTGGAGAGCACTGAGGCACTGGATGAAGACAAAGGCTGATACTTGCCCATTCACCTTTCTCCTCTCATTCCTTAGGCTGTATATGGCTCCAGAAATCACGCAGCATCAAGGAGTGGGAGCAGCACAAAAGTCTGTTGTGGCACACTGACCCTTTGCTCTAAGTCTCCCTGCCACCAGGCCAGGCCCCAAGGGAACATCCAGAACCCTGGAATCACAGCTGGGCTGTGCCCAGGGCAGGGCCCCTGAGCAGGCAGAGCAAGGGAATCCTTCCTGGAGGGGGAATCATCAGAAGAAGCTGGGGCTGGCACCCAGGCCTTCGAGCAGTTGCAACACACAGTCCCCCTCCTCACAGCCTCCAGCACCACGTCAGACCTTGGCAAGGGCACCCAAAGGAGAAATCCCTGGGGCAGATCAGCTCTTCAGGCAGCAGAGAGAGGAGGGTGGGGCCGTGGCTCCTCACACCAGGTACGGCGTGTCCAGCACGGCCACCCCGGCTGCCACGCCGCCGTCCGCGTGCTCGATGGCCTTGGTGCGCAGGAGGTGACCGGCGGCCTGGTTCAGCACCAGCTCCCGGCCCTGCCTGCAAAGGAGAGGGAAACTGAGGCCCTGCAGAGCACAGAGCTCGTGGCATTTCTCTGGGGCAGCAGGATGCACCCTCCCTGTCAGCACACAGGGCAGGGCAGAGCTCCAGGGCTGATGCTGGGGCCCTGCAGTGGCCCTTCTGCAAACGGGCAGTGCCAGGGCTGAACGCTGCCAGAGCACCTTTGTTCCCAAAACTGTGTGAAAAGGACTTTCATTTATACCCCATGGAAATGTGGCCTATGAGGGTTTTAAACAAAAGCACCTCCTATTAGGGTTGAACAGGCATTAGGCCTTCAGGTATTTCAGAGATCACCAGGACTTCAGAAAAGCCACACATGTGCCTGCATCCAGAAGCCAAGAAGAGCTCCCAGAAGCCAGGGATGAGACACATCGATCCCAAGATCCCATTACACCAGGAGCTGCCAGCATGAGCCCTGTGGTTTTCCAACAGCTCGTTTGGCAGCAGGTTCAGAGCAGCAGCTCAGCGTGTGCACACGTGCTCAGAGCTGCTGCCAGGGGCACAGACTGAATGGTCACATCTGTCCCCTGCCTGCCCCCAGACATCTGTCCTGTGGCTGTGCTTGGGCAGCACAGAGGCAAAGTGCTCCTGCTCCACATCAGGAGCAGGGAACTGCCCTGGAACAAAAGCACATTCCTCACCTGACATAGACACCGAAGATCCCGAGCTCGGAGATGCACTCAGACACTTGGAGGGGACTGTGAGCCCTCAGCAAGTAATTCAGTGCTGGCTGGGGCTTGATCTTATCCATCAAGATGTAGGAGGTTCTCTCAGGGCTGTCTTTGATCTTCTCCAGAACCTCCCTGAGCTCTTCACCATAGAGGTTGTTCCCTGGCCAACAAAACCAGCACATCAAGCCCTTCCAGGACAGGAGAAGCCCCTGGCCCCAGCTAAGTGGCCCTGGCAGCTGAAATAACCCAGCCTTTGTCTCCCCAGGTGCTGCCTGGGCTCTCCACACCCAAGACCAGATTCTTGGGAGCTCCTCCAGGAGGAGCACTGCCTTAGTGGCAGGACCAGTCCCCATGGCTATGAGCAGCCACAAGCCACCCTTTATCCCTCAGCACAGGAGCAGGAGCTGGCACAGAGCTACTGCCTGTCCCAAATACAGCACAAACCACAGTGGAAACCCCAGGGGCCCAGCCCAGCTCACACCTCCACAGCCCAGCTGACACCTCCACAGCCCAGCTCATACCTCCACCTTCCCGCTGGGGCTTTAGCACGAAGCGGTCGGGGTCAGCAATGGCTGTGGCAGCTATTCTGTCACCCTCTTCACCCTGGCAGGAGAGGATGGGAACAGGTAGACATCAGGAATAATGTCTTCATGGACACACTGGAATGAGCTGGATGGAGTCACCACCCGTGAAGGAGTTCAAGGAATGGCACTCAGTGCCACGGTCTAATTGATAACGCGGTGGTTGGTCAAAGGTTGGACTCAATGATCTTGGAGGGCTTTTCCAACCTACACAATTCTGCAAACAGCAAAGCATCAGGGAGCAGCAGGGGCTCCTCAGCAGATCCCTCTGAGCAGAGGCATCAACAAATTCCCCAAGGACCACAACAAAGCCCTCTCCTCTGTCGCTGTGGGACACAAGGAAGGAGACGCGGACTCATCAGAAGGCTGTGTGGACTCCTGAGGAGGAGCCGTCAGGTTTACTGTCCAAACCTATTTTATACCTTTTATAAATGTGCCCACCTTAGAGGCAGGACTCCTGGAACTACTGGTCACTTGTAGAGATTATCACGTGAAGTCCCTCCCATGGGAAAGCGTGTGGAAAACATGTCAAGTTTACAAACAGCGTGACCTTGCCCAGGAACCCTGTCTTGGGAGCAGAACTCCCAAAAACCAAAACATGACAGGCACAAACCCTGGCAACCCTCCTCAACCCAAGAGCACAGGTGTGCATGTCCATCCCTGCCCCAGCCCCGCTCCCACGCACCTGGTCCAGGGAGTAGAGCCCTGCAAAGGTGGCTCTGATCCGAGCGATGGCCTCGGCGCGGCCGGGCAGCAGCTTCTCCAGCGTCCCCGGCCGGCTGAGCTCCTGCTGCACCTTCTTGGTGCCCGCCAGCTGCGTGGCAATGTCGGGGCACTTCACTGCCCGGGACCTCTCCAGCAGCAGCCGCGCCTCCCAGTTCTGAGGCAGCGAAGGAGCAACCACGCCGTGAGGAAACAAACACACAAAAGGTTTGCTCTGCTCTTTTCTGTGCAGTTATCGACATATGGTTTGTCTCCTCCCTGCCTGCTGGCAGGGACAGGGGGTGGGAGTAGCACTCCTGAGAAGAGCGAGCATGAATTTCCCACCACCTCTGGGAGCAGCACAGTCCAATTAATCCACTGTGTGCTCCTTCCCCAGCTTGTCCAGTGCTGCCACCTCGAGACACCAGCAGGATCTGCTCTGTGCTGATCTGTACCTGCAGCCTGATCGTGCTAGGAGAGCACAGAGTGATCTGCAGACCAACTCTGAACCCTTTCAGCAGGTGCTTACCTGCGTTAACCCCTATTGTACAGAAACAATTCAGTGCTGCACTAAGGGATCACCCCCTGGAGAAGAAAGCCACCCGTTTTTTTTACTGCAAGGTCACCCATGTGCTCTCTGGAGTCACAGCTTCCCAATGCTCTCAGCCACAGCGGGCAGGACTGACCCCACCCCACAGGGCAGCTGCCCCTGGGATTATTTTGAGCTGCCTGGGCAGTGCCCAGCTGGTGGTTTCTGGGGCAGGGAGGTGGGTACTGACCTGCTGGTCGTAGACCTGGGGCACGTAGCCCTCTCTGTAATACACCACTGCGACCTCCTGGCCGTCCCTGGAATGGAAACCAGAAGTGCTCACAGAGCCAGGCCAGGCCCTGCCCCATCCCAGCATCAAGGGGGGATCACAGCCCCCTCTCCCTTTCTCCTTGGCCTTCCTCTTCCTGCCTGGCTCTGCCAGAGCAAGCTGAACACTGCAAGCCCTGGCTCCTCTCCACTGAACTACAGCTTCTCAGGACATTGGGAGCTGACACCTGGCCTCTGCTCTAACCAAAGGCTCAGTAATTCTAACACCCAGCTCAGCAGAGAGGTAAGCACCTCATTTTTAACAGCTTTTACCCCACGCTGGCCTGGGGAACTCAGCCTGGAGAAAAGGAGCTCAGGGGGGACCTTCTGGCTCTGCAGAATTCCCTGACAGGAGGGGACAGCCAGAGGGGGTCGGGCTCTGCTCCCAGGGAACAGGGACAGGAAGAGGAAACAGCCTCAAGTTACACCACAGGCGGTTTAGATTGGAGATTAGGGAAAATCTCTTCACTGAAAGGATGGTCAAGAACTAAGACAGGTGGCAGAGGGCAGAGGAGGGACCTAAAGAGGTGAGGCTGTGTCACTTGGGGACATGTTCAGTGGTGCTGGGTTATAGGTTGGACTCGACCTCAGAGGTCTTTTCCAACCTTAACAACTCAGTGATTCTGTGATTCTTGAAGCTGGAGGGAACAGGGTTCCTTTCCTATGGCAATTCAAGGTAGGACATCAACTCAACAACCTGAGAGGCACCAAACCACCCTGCCAGGGCTGGGTTGGCAGCACAGCTGTAGCACCACATGCCCAAGCTTTGGCCTCAAAACTGCACTTGGTCTGGGAGCTGCTGGCAGGCAGACAGCAGGCACCCAGCAGTGACAAGGGAGGATGCTCAGGAAGCAGCACAAGGGGTACACCTTCCCCTCAACTATCCAGCCATGACAAATACATTCATTAATTAAACACAGCACTGACCCCAAAGGTCAAACCATGGAAAAATCAGCCTCACTACAGAAAAGTCACTGTCATGAAACCACATCTTCCTTTAGGTTCATACAGCTGCCAGCACATTACCTGGAAATAGGACAAACGTCACACTTAGGACCAACTGGGAGGCTGTGATCCTCCCGTCCTGGTCTCCACAGGGAGTAGGCAAGATGCTGAGCCAGTTCAAAGCCAAGAGATCCCCAAAGGACATGGAATGCTTCCTCCTCCAGCACTAACAACCCAGCCCAGCTCCCACTGGCAGGGCAGCACGTGAACAGTAAACAGGAAATGGCTCTGTGGAAGCCTCTCAAACAGCCAGGGCTGCTCAGAGCAGACCTTTGTGGAGGAGGTAAAGATCCCACAGAGCAATGAAGGCTGAAGCCTGAAGGAGGGAGATTATGACTGCAGCTGTAAGGGACTGATGTGTGCCTGCAAAATCTCCATGAACACAAAACCATCTCAGCTCCAGGAGGAAGCAGCAGCCTGGAGCATGGAAGAGAACTGCTTTCTCAGTCACTACTCACACTCAGCTTTGGCTGCGAGCTCGCAGTGGCAGCCCCGTGTGGCCGAGAGCCGGGGATGCGCACCTTGGCTCATACTCACACAAAGAGCCTCCTGCTGGCATCCAGGGAGCCCTGCTCAAACACATCCCGGAACCGCTTCCTCACCACACGGATGTTCCTGCCAACGGGAGTGCAAGAGTCACCAGGCTGGCCACAGGTACCTGAGCTGCAAACCATGGCTGGAATCGGTGGCTGCAGCAAGGAGGATCTGTAGGTTGCTTCACATACAGCCTCAGGCTTTGTGCTGTGGAGCCAGAGAAATCCTACAGCCCAAAAAACTCCCTGTTTAGCAACCCATCCTACTTTTCCTATCATCTGCCAGCAGTTTGCTCTGCTTTCCATACCAGAAACTGAACCATCTCCTTCCTTTCCCATCCCAGGAAAATTCAAACTTTACCTGTTCCAAAGCTCATTTTCTACACAACGCTGATCAAAAATATTCCTCTGGACGTCCTCCACCAGAAACATCACCACAGCCCTGGAAGAGGTACCAAGGACATCATTAAACCCATAGACACTCCACATGCCCCTAGCTTGATCACCAGCTTTCCATCTCTGTGATTCAGGCTCCCTGCATTGCTCCCCTCCTCTGTCCTTACCTTTGGGACCCGTAGAGCTCCCAGGCTCTGGCAATTCCCAAGGCCAGCCCCTTTGCTGGGTTGTTGGGCAGCAGGCGTGATGCCTCCTCAGTCTTTCCCAGCACTTTCAACACCAGCCTGTGGAACACAAATGCTGTAAATGCCATGCCCATGCCCAGCTGGCCAAGGGAGCAGCCTGGAGAACACAGGGGCCGTGCAGTGCATGCTGCAGTGCCAAGGTGCCCCTCACCTGTGGACGTCGGCGGTGCGGGAGGTGAGCCCCCCGAAGCTGGCAGCAATGGTGTTTATTTCGATCTGCCTCAGGGCTGCTGTGCCATCCAGCCCACAGTCAAACATGTAATCCGAGCGGTTGATGCCCAAAAACACAGTCTGGAACACAGGGAGGGCAGCTGGGGTCTCTTTTAATTTGCCTTTAACTGCAAATCCTTTGATGAGCTTGCGTCAAATTCCTCCCCAGGGCAGATCCACTCAGAGAATGCCAGAATGGTTTGGGTTGGGAGGGATTTTAAAGAGCACCTCACCCCGGCCCCTGCAGTGGCCAGGGACAGTTTCCACTAGACCGAGGTGCTCCAAGCCCTATCCAACTAGCCCTTGAATATTTTCAGGGATGGGAGAGCCACAGCTTCTCTGGGCAACCTGTGCCAGCACCTCACCTCCTGCACAGTAAATTTCCCAATATTTCATCTAAACCTATTATTCAGTGTCAATTTGAAGCCACTCCCTCCTGTCCTGTCACCTCAGTTTGATGCAAACCACTGCAGGTCACACACCTGGGTGCTCTGCCCCTGCCCAGGGCAGCCCTCTCAGAGCTCCAGAGAAGTTCCCAACACTCCTGAGAGAAAAAGAGCTTCTGCAGGGATGGCCTGGCTGGTGCAGGTCCCAACAGGACACATGTCCCTGCACACTCTGAGGCTCCCAGAAGACAAAGACAAACCACATGAAAGCCTCCCTCTCCAGGCCAGGCTGTTTGCAGCAGCACCAACCAAAGAGCTCAGCTGTTCAACAGGACAAGGTCCTGAGCTCACCAGCTGTGACAAGACATTGCAGGGCAGGGAGTGACCAGCCTGGGACAGCCCAGAGTCCACGGTGCCAAAGCTTGCTGCCAGAGCCCAGGCACCCCCACCACCATGCCAAGGGGCACAGACCACTGGGATCCCCTGCCAAGGTACCTGAGCCAAGCCTTCCTCCAAAACCTGCGTGTAGATTCTGAAGAGTCGAGCTGTGAAGTCATCTACCTTGATGGTGCTAGAGAGAAACACAGACCACGTCAGCCCCCTGCTGCTGTCACAGAGGAACAAGAAAATTAATTCTGCAGAAAAAGCCCTGAGCAGAGGCATTCTCCAGCACAAAGAGCAGGGCTGGGCTCAACCAAGTGCTGTAGCACTGTGAAACACCTCCCCATGAATGCTCAGTGCAAAACCACAACACAAACCCAGTTTGCCAAGCACAGCCACCCCACAAAAGGCTCTCCTGTGTAAGTGACTCACTGGCAGAGCAGAGATGGGACAAGTAAAGGCAAAGAAATGCAGCAGAATGTTGCAGGTTCAGGGAAGAAACCACAGGTCTCTCTGTGCCTGCACACACAGTTCAGAGAAGCTTCACAAGCTTCATCCAATCCCCCTGTCCTGTCAGGCTCCAAATCCCACACACTGTGGCCCTGCTAGAGTAAATCTGGCTTTTCCTCAGGGCCCCAAATCCCTGAGCAGCACCTCCAGGGAGCTGGCCTAGCACAGGGCAGGCACTTGAGCACACACAAGCCCCAGGTGCTGCATTTTTTAAGCACAGGTACAAACGTGTCCCCACAAGCTCTGGCTGCAGCCAGCTCTGGAACAAGCACAAGCATTGGAACAGCTCCAAGGGGTCAGGCTTTAACAAAACAAAAGGATGCTGGAAAACTGCCTCCTCTGCTCTGTCCCAGTGCCAGAGGCAGCAGCACGTGCACAGGCAGCACAGAACGGGCAGTGGGAAGAGGGATTTGTGGAAACATCAGCCCCACAATTACGAGTGACAAAGCCAGGGATGGTCACTCCAGCCACAGATAAACTCAGCAGAACCCAGGAGCCAGAGCTGGACAGTCCTTCTGCACCCAGAGCTGGTGGCTGGGAAAGAGGGGAAGGGATGAACTGATGGAGGGTGTGGAAACAGAACAGACACCTCCCTTTCATCACTGCTGCAGCAGAGCAGGACAGACACAGGCAGATGCAGAGTAAGACTAAAAGAGACTCCTACACCCAGGACTCAAAGACTCCAGTGATTTGCATTGAAGGCCCAGGGGTGAAAAAGCTCACAAGTACGAATTCACAAGCCGGAAAAAGTGGCAAAGCTGAAGATCATAGCAGGGAACCAGGTCTTGGCCAGATGTCCCATTTTCTGGGGCCCAAGAAGACCTCAGGAAGGTCAGGATGCCAGAAGAGTGATAAAGGCTTTACATTTAAAATATTTCATTAAAATGCAACACGTAAAAACGTTACCTAGCCAGAGTTTGCTCCAGGAATTCTTTGTTTTGACTGATGGCATCCACCAGCAGGTTAAAATCCTGCTGCACAGCGTAGGCCTGTTCAAACAGGGCCTGTGGCACTGCGGACGGGAGCAGCGTGAAGGGCGCGTAATTCACCACCTGCAAGCAGGGATGCAGCACAGCAGTCAGGGCTGAAGGGGCAGCTGAAGAGGAGCTAAGGAGGTGCTTCCTCTGCCTGTCTGAAGGCTGAAGCCACCCCCAGCCCTGCTGGGCAGACATATGGCCTTGTCCCTGCTGATTCCTAATTTTTGAGGGTTCGGCTTTATGAACCACCCACAGGGCACTGCTGCTCCAGTGCCTGGGCTGGGCTGACTGCCGCCCCCTGTCCACACCTGAACGGGACAGCACTGTCTCCAGAGCTTCTCGGGGCAGAGAAAAGGTTAATTTGCCAGTCCTGGGTTCTGGCTGTCAGTTACTTCCTTTGATCCCTGCTCAGTGACTCCAGAGCCCTGGCTCATCCCACATCTCAGGCATGGGGTCACCCTCAAAGTCCATATATTACACCACAGAGAACTTTCCAATTTACCTGGAATTTTACATGAAACAAGGGACACTGGACACTGTGTTGGCCTCTCCTCTCTCTTTCTCTCATCCTTTGAGATCACTCAGAGCCCTGACCTTGACCAAGGAGCAGTGCTGTGGTGATGACCTCCCTCCTTGTACCCCTGCCAGTCGCCTGCTTGCCCCCAGGCTCCTCAAGGACCCTTCCCCAAGGGTGCTCCAGCCCTCCTGCACAGGGGCACTTCTTCCTCTGGGACCTCTCACCGCATTCTGCTCCAACAGGCTGAACCCTCACACCCCTGCCATCCATTTGTCCAGAGGCAGATCCCACACATCAGCCACCTCCACCCCTGTCACCACACCCCAGGTATGGGACAAAGGCTGACTCTAGCTGGGAACATGCCAAAAGCAGAGGCCCCTCCGTGAGACTCTCCTCTGGTTCAAAGGTTCATATGGGTGGTGAGAGGCTGGGAAAGGGATTAACCCCCAGCACCACAACAGGCAACCTCCTAAGCCTTCTTAGATCTATCCCTCTCCTTGGAAAAGGGAATCTGTACGGCAGGGCCATCCCTTGGGGTGCTGCGCTCATCCTGGGGACGGGCAGTGAGCTGCAGCCCCAGCGAAGGCTGTCCCTCGGGGAGCCGCTCCTTGCGAAGGGCTCAGGGACCCCCGGCACGGCAGCGGCTCCTGCCCGCGCTGCACACTCACATCCGAGGCGTGCGGCTGCTCCCCGGTCCGCATCAGCACCCCCGCCAGCAGCGCCGCGTCCACCGCCACCGCCGCCGCCTCCCGCACGGCCGCCGCGTCCCGCACCACGTCCTGCCAGGCCGCGGCCATGGCAGCGCTGCGGGCACGGCACAGCGCGGGTCACCGGCGTCCCCAGCCCTGACCCCGGCCCCGGGCTGTCCCCATCCCCTGTGCCCTGATCCCCGGCCCCGGGCTGTCCCCATCCCCTGTGCCCTGACCCCCGGCCCCTGGCTGTCCCCAGCCCTGACCCCGGCCCGGGGCTGTCCCCATCCCCTGTGCCCTGACCCCCGGCCCCTGGCTGTCCCCCAGCCCCTGACCCCCGGCCCCTGGCTGTCCCCCAGCCCCTGACCCCCGGCCCCTGGCTGTCCCCCAGCCTCTGTGCCCTGACCCCCGGCCCCTGGTTATCCCCAGCCCCTGACCCCGGGCTGTCCCCCAGTCCCTGTGCCCTGACCCCCGGCCCCTGGCTGTCCCCCAGACCCTGTGCCCTGACCCCCGGCCCCTGGCTGTCCCCAGCCCGTGTCCTGACCCCCGGCCCCTGGCTGTCCCCAGCCCCTGACCCCCGGCCCCTGGCTGTCCCCAGCCCGTGTCCTGACCCCCGGACCCTGGCTGTCCCCAGACCCTGTGCCCTGATCCCAGCTCCCCGTCCCTTCGCCGGTCCCCCGGTCCCCAGATCTTTAGTGCGCCCTGACCCCCGACCCTGCTCCGCGACCCCCGGCCCCTTCCTGGTTCCTGCTCCCCAGCCCTCGGCACATCGCTGTCCCCTGACCCCCGAGCTCTCTGTCCCTCTCCGGCCCCCAGGCCCTCACTAACCCACCACCCCCGGGCCCTCCCCGACTCCCGGTCCCCGACCCTTCGCCCTCTCCGACGATACCTGTCCCTCCGCGGTCACCAGACCGCCACCGACCCTGTTCCCTCCAGACGCCCCCGTTCCCTCCCGGCCCCCAGCCCCTCACTGACCCCCGTCCCCTGTTCTGTCCCGGCCCCCGGCCCCTCACTGACCACTGACCCCCGTCCCCTGGTCCGTCCCGGCACCCCCGGTTCCGCCACCCAGCCCCGCTCCGGCCGCTCGCTGCGGGAGATCCGGACCGCCCCGTGATTGGACAGGCCGCGCCCCTCGCCCCGCCCCTCACATAGATTGGCAGCTCAAGAAACCAATCAGAGCCGGGAAAGAGTCTCTCGTGTACGATGCCGCGCACCGGGGGCGGGAGGAGGAGGAGCCACGTCGAGAGCGCGCAGCGCGCACGCGCCGGGCTGTGTCCCGGGGGTGTGACGTCATGTCGCGACATCAGGAGGGCGACGAGGGCGCTGGGGCTGCAGGCGGGGAAATGCGGCGGCTGCATGCAGGGGCTGCTCGGGGCCGGAGCTGCTGGGAGCCCGGTGCGATGGAAGCGGCTGGCGCAGTGCTCGTAGAGGCCCTTTCCACCCTCAGCCATCCTGCAATTCCGCGAGCACACCTCCGCCCCGCCGGAGCTGCGTCATCTGCCGCCCTGCTGGGAGCTGGAATTCACCCTTGGCAGGCAGGGCAAGGGAGAGGAGATGCAGACCTGCCTTAGGAAGTGAAAGGAGTTTGCAGTATCTTTATGTTTTCCGGGTTTTTACCCCTTTCCTCACCCGTGTGCCTTTGCCGCGCCGCTGGCCGGGCCTGGGCGGGCCTGACCGAGGGTGCGGCCCCGTCCCTGAGGTCCCCGGTGGTTCCCATGGAGCTGCTGAGAAGCCCCAGTGTCCCCAGGGCATGTCCCTGGCCATGTGCCGGGGCAGGGCGGTGCTCCCAGGTTCTCAGCAGTGGCTGGGGTGCCCTGGGGCACAGCGCAGGCTGAGATTTTTCTGGCCCTGTGACCGGATTTGTGCTCCCTCTGCTGCGGTTCCTCAGGGGAGGGGGTTGTTCTCTGCCCTCGTGTCACACAGAGCCAAGGCTGGGGCTCTTCTGGGCTTCCTCACCTGGAGATGCCTGGGAAAGAGCAGGTCTCAGAGCCCTCTCATGGACCTACAGGACATTCATTTCCCAGCAACAGGGCTTGAAATGACTGTGGGAGATCGAGAGGGTTAATTTTCTATGAGGAACAAGCGAAATTTAGATGTAAATAAATCAAACCCAAGCAGGTCCTTTCTGCTTTTTTTTGTTTCGATATACAGGACTGTCAGTCCTAACATTGCCCTCTGAATAAGTGCAATGAAATGTTGGTACCTCCAACACAACAGTGTAAAAAAAAGATTTGTTTTCATCACAAGGCAAACATTTGTGTATCCACTGAAATAACACAATGACTTGAGCATTTTGACTATTCCTTTAGGACAGAACTGTGAGGTTCCAACAAAAGCAGCAGGGCTGGAGTTGGTTTGTGACCTGTGCTAGGAACATTTGAAGCCATGGATGGCTGGTGAGGAGATGGAGTGTGATGTTCATGTGCAGCCAAGAGAGCAAGAGCTGGACACCAGCCTGACATCTGCATCCCAACAGGAGCCAGCCCTGGCACTGGCAGCCCAGAAACGCCCCCCCCATGTGTCAGGCTGACCCCAGAGCGTGGGCAGCAGGGCAGCGAGGGGACCCTGCCTCTCTCCTCCCCTCTCAGCACAGCCAGGGCTGCCTGAAGCTCTGGAGCCACAACAGGAGAAGGACATGGAACTGTTGGAGCTCCAGAGGAGACCACAAAGTTCCTGAGGGGAACTTGCCTATGGGGAAAGGCTGAGAAATTGGGGTTGTTGAGGCTGGAGAAGAGAAGGTTGTGTGGAGACCTCCCAGCACCTTCCCAGAGTGTGAAGGGGCTACAGGGAAGCAGGAGAACAAACTGTGGTGACAGGACAAGGGGGAATGGGTTCATACTGAAAGAGAGTAGGTTTAGATTTGATGATGGGAGGAAATTGTTTCCTGTGAGGGTGTTGGGCCCTGGCACGGGCTGTGCAGAGAGGCTGTGGGTGCCCCATCCCTGGGAACATTCAAGGCCAGGTTTGATGGGGCCCTGAGCAACCTGGTCTGGTGGAAGGTTGCTCAGGTTGGAACAGGATGATCTTTAGGGTCCTTCCAAGTGAAACCATTCAAGGATTTGATCATTCTACAGTCCCTATCCACCACTGTGAGCAGCCCTGAATTCTGGTGGTATCACAGTTCCCAGAGTGTTCCAGGTGGCACTGCCAGGAGCTGGAAACGAGCACAGCACACCCTTCACCTGCGACCTGCAGTGGTCACTTGTCACCTGCTCCCTGATCTGCCCATCAGTTCTGAGCTGTTCCTGCTGTCTGGATTTTTCCTGCTGCCTGGATCTCAGCACCAGTCCCAGCAGGATGTGCACTCCTGTCCCTGTGAAGGTACAGTGCCATTTTAGGGAGGGGGGTACCCCTGACTGCCTGGGCAGGCCAGAGCCCTGTGGGGATGGTGTGGGACAGGGACCTCACTGTGAGGTTGGGCTGCTGATACAGCCTGACAGAGATCAAGAGGAGGAGATGGAAATAGCTATGGTGGTAGATAATGAAGAAATGATGGAGGTGGATGTTGAAGAGTTTGTCGAGGAGATGGTGGTTGATACGGAGGATGATACGAGATGGAAATGGATGAACAAGTTGCGGAGGAGCCCATGATCCTGGGATGAAGACCAACCCCAGCAGCAGGATAGGCAGGTGCTGGCTATGCCCTGCCCACAGGCAGAGTGGGTCCCCTGTGGCCAGGCTGGGGCTGGGCTGGGTGGCCCCACTCAGGGACATGGTGCCCCAGGGGGGCCCTGGATTGTGGCAGCACAAGCAACAGCCCCGGCCTGCCCTGCGCTTGCTTTGGGCCACGCAAGCCCTGTCCCAGCACCTGGGGCCTGGCTCCCAGCCCCAGCTGGGCTCAGTGCTGGTGGCAGAGTGCCACTGTGCCAGCGTGCACCAGCCTGGGGGCACGGGGACCAGCCCTCAGGAGTGGCTGTGCTGCTTCCTTCTCTTCCAGAGCTGACGGAGATGCTGGCTGCAGAAATCTTCGTTTTGTACATATGTTTAATAGGTTGTTCTTTGATAGTTTCCTGTAAATACGCTATGAATATTGTTATTTCATAGAGCCTTCTGTAAATATGTTTCAGAGGTTGTTATTTCATTGGACCTTATGTAAATACGTTTTGAAGATTGTTATTTCTTAGACTCTTCTGTAAATATGTTCTATAGATTGTTGTTGCAATGATCCTTATCATATAAATAAGTTTATTGTTGTTTCTGTTGTTCTCTAAATAAACTGTCCTTGTTTGTCACACCCCGTCTCTTCGCGTTTACTTTGGGCACAGGCAGCGTTTGCACAGTTGTGCTTTCCACTTGCTCAGGGCTCCCGGGGCTGGAGGTGCCTGGGGGTGCTGGCACAGCCACCCCAGGGCCGGGGGTCCCTGTACACAGGGGTCCCACTGACGCCGCTCCTGGCACTGGGCACTGCTCGTGTTCCTGGGCTGCTGCAGAGCAGGGTCCCCAGGAGCAAAGCTGTCCCCAGCAGTGAGGGGGCTCTGACAGCAGCAGCCCCCGCAGCCATGCCACCAAAGCAGGCAGGAAACCTTCTGCCACCCTTCTTGCTGGAGCCCCAGGGACTCCTGGGCCAAGAGCTGGCATCAGGCCACAGGAATGCAAAATCCATGTTCATGCTCTGAAGGCCATGACAGCCTTGGGAATTGCTGCAGCCAGGATCTGGGGAGCAGCTTTTGCAGCTGCAGGGATTGATGTTAAAGGCTTGGAGCCCCCAAAGGCTCCAACCTTTGCTTCCCGCCCTGCTTTGCATTGCCCTGTACCCGGATAGTCCAAGAGAGAGAAACCAAGCGAGAGGATCCTTGCCCTGCACGGGTTCCTGCTGCTGGCAGCAGCGGTGACTGGCCCCTGTGCCCCCCTCGGTGGCACCTGGAGGGGCAGTGCTGGCTGTGCTGGGCAGGGGCTGGGGGGCTTTGGGCCCCGTGGGTGCCGGTGCCTGCAGGTCGGTGTGGGGAGCGCCGGGTGCTGGCACCGAGCCCCGGCGGGATGCGGTGCTGGCAGGGGCCGGGCTGCGGGATCCCGGCACTGCGGCTTCAGGGGCCGGGCCTCCCTCAGGAGCCGAGGCCACTCCCGTGGCCCAACAGGTGCCCGACCTCAGCCCCTTCCCACGTGTCCTCCAGTGCCCCGCGCCCGCCGAGCATCCCTGGGGCAGGCACGGAGCAGCCCCTGCCCAAAGCCGCGCTGCGGGGCCGGCAGCACCTGGGGACAGCGGGGGCTCGGCTTTGCCGGCGCTGGAGGCTCCGGGGGCTGCGGCAGCGCCAGCCCTGGCCGCTGCCCCGCTCCCTTCCCGAGCAGCCCCGCACAACATTGGCTCCTGGGCCTCCAGAGCCCGGGGATGCGCACCCAGCGCCTCCTGCGCTTTGCCCGCTCTGCTCCGCAGCCTCCGCCCCGCACCGGGACAGCCCCGCACCTGCGGCTGCCCCCGCACCAAAACCCTCCTGCTCACACCGCTCCGCTCCCAGCCCGCCCTGCCACTCGGCCCGCAGCTTCCACGGCGAGTTGGCAGTTTTGTTAACGAGACTTTACAAATACCCTGTGCCCCTCCGTGAGAGAGAGCATAAGCAGGACCCTCAGTGATCTGCTCGGCCGGTGACAGCCTTTGGAACTGTGTCACCAAACCATCGATGGCTGGTGAGGAGACGAGTGTGTGATGCTTGTGTGTAGCCAACAGAACAACAGCTGGACACCAACCAGCCCAACAGCTGCATTTGGGACTTCAGTTTTTACCAGTGCAGCTTTGGGAGTGGGATAAGTAAACCCACATATGATGCTCAGATCCTGCAGTCACAAAACTGAGAAATTTTAGATTATTTAATTGACTCTACTGTGTTGCCATTAGATTTTATTTTTTTTTTTCTGTCTGCTCTACCAGCAGGTATTAGCTCAGACATTTCCTGCTGTCTGGGAGGTGTCTGGTCTCTTACCCAACCTCCTACTCCCAGTGGGAGCATCCCTAGAACAAGAACCGAGCTTTATTTAGCCACACCTTGAGAATTTCCAAGGATGGAGACCTGCCTATCCCCTGTGTGACCCTGTCCTGAAGCTATAGGATGTGTCACTTGCCTGCCTATGAGTCCTTTCCTCACTTGACCACTGACTTGCTGGTGACCTTGGGCCAGTGGCTCTAATCCTTGCCTCAGTGTCCCAGCTGTCCTAAGCGTTGCTGTTATGCAGCAGCAGAAGCAGCACCGTCTGTCACTGCACCAGGGCCAAGCCCCACAGCACCAAGCCTCACAGAAAACCCTTTGCCCCAAACCTGTCTGCACAGGAGGGTTCCTGACCCACCTAATCTGCAGAGAGGCTGTGGGTGGATTAAGGATAACACCCTGGGGCAGCAAGAGGAAATCCCAGGAGGGCACCTTGAAGTGGAATGCAGGAAGAGGAGGATGAAAAGGCAGCCCTGAGCCTGGGATGTGCCTCCAGCAAGCTGGGCAGTGCCTGTTGGTACATTTGCCTTTGGTCATCCTCCACAGAGTTCATCACTCTTGGACAGGCTGGGACATGACTGGCTCTTCATCCTGCTACCTGTGCCAGGAGTTGTCCAGGTCATTTTGAGCCTTTTAGCTCTGCTCTTATGAAGAAATGAAGCTCTGTAGTTGCAGCTGTCCTGGGAGGTTGGAGCAGAGCCATGATGATCTCCAAGGGCTGGAGCCCCTCTGCTTCTGGAGCCAGGCTGGGAGAGCTGGGGGTGTTCAGACTGGAGAGGAGAAGATGAAGGGGAGACCTCAGAGCCCCTTCCAGTGCCTAGAGGGGCTCCAGGGGGGCTGGAGAGGGACTTTGGACAAGGTTCTGGAGAGACAAAACCAGAGGAATGGGCTTCCCACTGCCAGAGGGCAGGGTTAGATGGGATATTGGGAAGAAATTCTGCTCTGTGAGGATGGTGAGGCCCTGGCACAGGGTGCCCAGAGCAGCTGTGGCTGCCCCTGGATCCCTGGCAGTGCCCAAGGCCAGGCTGGACAGGGCTTGGAGCAACCTGGGACAATGGAAGGAACATGGACATGGACATGGAAGTGACAGGGACATGGAATGAGATTAACTTTAAGGTCCTTTCCAATCCAAACTGTTCTGTGATTCTATAAACACTCACCCTGTTTGTTTTCTGAACACAGGAATCCTACTCTTTCTTTTTCTTCCCTGCTGCCCCATTCATCAGTAACTGTGGATTCACACCTTCATTAACACAGATCCAGGCTGTGAATTTGGCAGCTGGTAATCCAGTCTTATCTCACTGGAAAACTGCCCTGGGGCAGGATCCAGCTCAGACCTCACCAGAAGCGAGGAACAAATTTTCATAATAGTGCAGAAGGACAAAGTTTTCTCAAAAAGAAGCATTTCCCTTCTCAATCCTCAGTCCTGTTCAGGGTCCTGAGTCTCCCCTACCTGATGTTAACTCTGAGAAGGGACATAAAAAACTTAATAAAAAAATCAAAAATAGTCCAAGTTCATTGCAAAATGCTGGGGGAAATGAAAAAGCTCTACCCTTTCCTTGGGAGTTCCTGGAATGAATGTACCCTGCTCCGAATAGAAGTATTCTATAGAGAGCTGTGACACTCCTTTTCCCAATTCACTGTTTTCCCAATTCACTCTGGAGAAGGAGATTTTTTTTTTCAGAGTAATCCAGTAGCTCGGGGAGGATTTGTAGATGCAGATTGCTCCTAATCTCTGCTACGGGGTCAGAGAGCTGCAGTGCAGCTCAGAGGAAGCCGAATCATAAAAAAATATGGCAGACACGGTAAGTATTTGGCACGTTCCATGCAACAAAAGATGAACAACAGCAACTGGGCCATTATCTTTATTTGCTAAAAATAGAGTCACGCAAAGTTTAAAGAAAAGCGTTGTGTATTTGTAAACCTCTCCTCTCCTCTCGCTGTTAAAGAGCCTTCAAAGATGGGCTTTATGGCTTTGGGCTGTCGCATCCCCTTTCAAAGGCTGCCCCGCGCTCAGACAATTGAAACTCGAGACCACATCAGGCACGGCGGGGTGGGGGGGATGGAGAGTTGTGCCGTGACCCTGCTCTCCTCTCTCAGCCAAGCCTGCCAGGAGAGCGGCAGCTCTGCAGCAGGTACATCCCCCGGCAGCCGCATCCCGCGCCCGGGATGCCCACGGCACATCCCAGCTCCAGGGCACCGAGAGCACCGGCGGAAGCGCCAGAGAGGCAGCAACTCGCTCGCCCACGGCACCGCCGAGCCTTGCACGGGCATTCGATACCTGCAGCTGCCGGTGGGTGCGGAGCTGGGCGCTGGCTGCCCCTCCACGCCTCCAAGGAGCTGCTCATCCCTCGCACACTCGCTTCCCTGGTGCCCTATAATGAAGAAAAAAACCCAAACAAACAAACAAACAACTCAAAGCCCCTTTGGGTTCTCCTTTGCTGCAGAGAAACTAATTTAGCCCAGTCTGAGGTTTTGGGTAGCTCTGTTTAACCGCTGGATATTTGGGCATCAATGCAGAAACCAGTGCTTGCAGTAGAGCAGCCCCAAAGCCACAGCAGGAGGAGATGATGTGATGCCCAGCACCAGACCCATAAAGACAGAACAGCAGGGCTATTTTCACGGAAGAGAGTTCAGAGGTCTCCTCGGGGAGCCAAACCTCTTGCTGGCCCATCATCCACAAGGAAAACAAGACAGCTCTGGATCCCTGGCTTCCCGGCGGTATAAGCACCAGCTTCAGCCAGGGTGTGACAGTCTATTGTCTCTGAGACTGTATTTCGATGCAAAATGCTCCGCTACAGCCAGCAACCCTCCTCTCCCCCACGTGCGGCTATTGTTTGAAGTGCAGAACAATTGAAGGGTGCTCTCATGGGCTAAAGATAGAACGGCAGCTGGTGCTGTCCTTTCCCCTGTAACTGAGAATAAAACAATGCCCGAGTATTGTCTGCATTGCTGGAGCGGTGACATCGGACTCTGCCGAGGGAGCATCTAAAAGATCAATGAAACCCGGGTTTATTTATAAGCGGGTGTAAGTGTCATCTCTTCCCCAAAGTAATTTCACTTCCTTGGCTTTTCCACCAGACCCTCCCGTGCCGTGGAGTGGCCGTGGAGTGAGGTATAAATAGCCCGAGCCTGGCTGCCGGAGGGGCAGCAGGAGCGGGGGTGGGGAGCGCAGCCGCCGTGCCAGGCTGCACCTTTGCTTCCCCGAGCTGTGCCCAAGCAGCACCGGGGTGGGGACAGCCAGGGATGAGGATGTCCCTCTGCCCAGTGCTGGACGTGCAGGGACCCAGCAGCTGAGCCTGGGAGCAGATCCCCACCACCAGCAGCACTCACTTCCTCGGGGAGTTTTTATAATACCCCGAGCTGGAAGGGTCACACTGGGTTCATCAAAGCCCAGCTCCTGTCCCTGCACAGACCCCCCAACAACCCCACCCTGGGCATCCCTGGCAGCGCTGTCCAAAGGCTCCTGGAGCTCTGGCAGCTTCGGGGCCGTGCCCATTCCCTGGGGAGCCTGGGCAGTGCCAGCACCCTCTGGGGGAAGAACCTTTCCCTGAGATCCAGCCTGACCCTGCCCTGCTCCAGCCGTTCCCTCAGATCCTGTCCTGTCCCAGAGCAGAGATCAGTGCCTGTCCCTCTGCTGCCCCTCAGGAGGGAGTTACAGACTTGTCCAGAGAGGGTTATTTCACTAACCAGCCACCAAACAGGTGGGAGCACAGACTCTGTGTGTGTGTGTGTCCAGCTCAGCTGCTGTGCTGGGGTGCACAAGAAAATCCTGAACCCAAAAGCCATGGGACAGAGCCTTGTTTAGGGACAGGGATGGTTTATAGGGAAAAGCTGCTGTCTGCAGTCCAGACTAGAGACTGAACACCTGGAAGCAGGTATTCATTGCAGTTTTGACACAGAACAGCCTGTCTTGGCTGATGTGCCATAGTGAGGTGAGAAGTTCTGCTGTCGTGATGTGAGCACATGCAGGAGTGTTCCTCCCCCCTGGGTGTTAAGAAAGGTCCAAGCTGAGCAGATCCCATAAAGAACTCCCATGCCTGCTGCCTCTCCACTTTGAACAATTGTCCCCTGCCATGAGATGGACTGAGCTCCATCTCCCGTGAGGGTTGATGCCCCAGAGCTTGGGAGGCTTCCCATGGAGTGAGGAAGAAGGTGCAAGAGGGATGGAGATAGCAGGGGGCTGGGATGGGATGGGATCGTCCCAGGAATGGGTTGTTTGGGCTTGGTGTGCATATGCAGGACAACACCCACCCACCTGCCCCAAAAATCACCCAAGTCTGCTCCCAGGTCTCACAGCAGATGAAAACTTGTGCAAAACCAGGGCAGCTGGGGCACTGCAGGGGCAGACCGTGCCCACACAGTGTCAGAACTGCAGCCCAGCTCTGGTTCTGATCAGCCTCTGCCCCTCCAAGGCAGCTGCTGGTCATGATTTCCAAAGGCTGCCATGTGCCAGGGTCTGTCCTGGCAGGCCAGCTGCAATTAAGGTGCTATTAAGTGTTCAGATGAACAAGGCAAGGTTCTCTTTACTCTCATTGTTTTGAAGTGCATTGCCAAAACCTCACCGAAGGCTCACACATCCCTGTAATTTTGCAGTGTTCAGTACAACCTGCATTCCTACAAAGATGCTTTATCATGGCAATCCCCAGAAGAAAACCCCCAGAGCCTCAAAGCTGGAAAATTCAAGGCGAACAAACAAAACCTCTCCAAATTTCCCAGTCTCCAGTGACCTCACTCTCTCCACGCCTGTGTGTGACCTTGCTTGTTAACTCTATACACTAATTTCTCATGCCATGTCTCTTCCAGGAACTTTCTCATTCCTGATGCTCATTTGGGAGGCTCCCTATGTGGAGGGTCAGCCAGCAACATGCCTGTACTGCCCAGGGCTCGTGCATGGCAGCGTGGGAAACACTGCAGGGAGGAGCTCATGGCAGCAGCAGCTTTGTGTGTGTGTGTTCAGGAGGGGTTAGAGAGGCAGCACTGCCAGCCAAAGGACAGCACTGTCCCCAGGGTGGGACATCCAGGCAGCACACGTGGTGAGGAATGCCCAGGGAGCAGTGAGATGAGGGGATGCAGTGCTAAGCCCATCCCAAACTTCACAGGAGCACTTTAACTGCAGGGTGCCAGCACTGCTGCTGCCCCCATCTCCTGCTCACTTCGAGGGGGCTGTGCTGGGCTGGTGGCTGCTATCTCTGTCACCCTGGTGGGACAGGGCTTGGGGGGGCTTAGGGGCTTGCCTTGGAGGGGGCAGGCTGAGCTGGAGGGATGTGAGCGGGCTGGCAGCACTGGCCTGTCACCTTCTGCCTCCCTGCAAGCAGACATTCCCACTCCATGGAAATATGCCCGAAATAGCCCCTCTGCAGATTGTCTTTATCTAATCAGCCGCCTTTGCACCCCCCTCCAGTGCATTTCAGGGAGCTGATAGTGGGGATATGTTAAGTGTGGAAACCTCTAGCGAGCTGCCCGACACGGAGAGTAATTCTCCTTCCTGCCACTTATCAGAGCCTGCTAATGGGAAGCATTCCTCCTGGAGGTCAGGGAGCAGCCAGGGGATTTCTCTGGAGAGGGTGGCTGAGCCCCTGGCACCCTCCTGGCTCTCCAGGGCTGGGTAGGAGCTGCTCTGACCACAAAATATTCACTGAAGGGGCAGCTCTGCTGTCTGGTGCTGGTGGTGTGCTGTCCTGCGGGGAGCCAGCTGAGGAGCCCCATCCTTTCCCATCATATCACGGGACACCAACAGCAAGCACAGAGCCCAGGGGGAAGAACAGGGGTTTCTCAGTGGTCAGGGGAGATGATCTCACTGCTGGGAGTGGGCAAGCAGGGCTGGGGGATTGTTTGGCCAAGTTGTACTTCTGGGCAAGAGCCACCCAAATAAAACTCCCCTCTGCTCGGGCTGAAGCCATGAGCTCCTCGTTGTGCCCATGGGATTTTGTGGGAGGTCCATAGGATCCCCCCACCCTGTCCCACCTGCCTGAGCAGGGCTCAGCTCAGGCCTTGCCAGCCATACAAGGAGGAGCTTCCCACCACCCAGAGAAACCACATCACAAACACCAGCGCCAAAAACACCCAAACCTAGCGGAAGAACCCTTCAGCAGCTGCTGGAGTGACCAATTCACATCTCCCCTTCCATAGATCTGCTTGGCCTTTGATGGACCCTGCTGGAACCTCTTCAAAGAGGGAGAGAAACCGGGGCGAACAGAAGGAACTGCAGGAGGAATCTCCGAAAATAAAATCGCTTTAAAGATAAGGCAGGGGAGGGGGTGAGCAGGGTGCGGGGCGAGTACATGCCCTGAGAAGAATGTGTGAGGCTGGGCCAGCTGGTGGGTCTGGGCCAAGGGCTCATCCCACTGCCGGGGCGCTTGTGGCAAAGGTACTTGGCACAGGACCCACCAAAGCCCCAGGGAGTGGGTGGAAACCTGACTCCGAGCCCAGGACAGAGAGGCAGGAGACCACCAGGGTAACCCCAGAGGGACCTGTGGTCCCCCAGAGCCTGTGGCTCTTCAGGACTCTAGAACTCTGCCCTCTTGGCAAGACTGAGTGTGCCATGGTCAAGAGGGACCTCAGGACTGGTGTCCCCATGGTCTCCCCTGGGGGCTGCAGCAGAGTCCAGCTTTGGTAGAGTCCAGCTTTGGTAGAGTCCAGCTTTGGTAGAGTCCAGCTCTGCACCAGCTGCTCACAAATCCAGATGAGAACCTGCACTCCTGAACAACTAACCTGCTGAGCAGTGCCCACATGGGACATGGAGATGGGGCCCTGCACCCCATTTTATCCTGATGTACCCAAAGTTCGTGCTACAGATCCCCCTCCATGGGAGCATTTCAGTTCTTGGGAGAGTCTGGCACCATGCAAAGCACTGACATTGCACTGCACTGCCAGTCAAGGCAACACCAGCCCATCCCTGAGCCCAGGCATCCTCCTGCTGGGGCTCAACCCACAGAGGATGGGTCTGGACTCCTCCTCCACCCCAGGAATCTCCCAGACTTCTCTCCAAAGCAGGGTGGGAGGGCAGGGAGCTTTCTGCAGGTGGGGGTGCAGGGATGATGGCACTGGGAACCCAGACTGGGGGCGTGTAGCAGCAAACCTGTGTGCTGGATGGAAAGACTGACCATGGCTGGGGCTCAGATTCAGGGCAGGTGCTGGGACTGTTAAAATCTCTCTGCAGCCTCGGCTTTGTGCCCAGGCTGGAGCCACAAACCCAAAGCAGCCTCCAGTGCTGCTATTCTGGCTGTGACAGAGCCTGTGCCACATCCAGCCTGGGCACAACACTGCACAGCTGATCCTGAACCACTCCTGCCTCAGTTTCCCCACTGTCAGGAGGGAACAGCAGCCCCAAGTTACTCTGGGGTGTCAGAGGTGCTGAATGGGGAATATCACACCCTGCAGCCACGGGCCCTGGTTCTCCAGGGGAGAAACCTCATTGCACTTTGGAAGCCAGCAGCTAAATGGCTTTTCCTTGAGCTGGCAGGGCACCAGGGTGTCCTGCTCCCACCTCAGGCAGCCCATGGTGGTGCTGCCAGGATGGAGGTGTGCTCCAGGCTGTGATCACTGTATTGTACACAGCACCTTTGGGAGCTGTCTGGGTGAAATGGTGTGCAGCAAACCCAGCAACCTCCCTGCTGAGAGATTATGAACTTGGCCTAGCCACAAAACAAGCTCCCATGCCAAGGTGAGGGGTTCAGGAAGCAGAACCTGGAGGATCAAGCCCCAGGGTCCTTTTCTTTCCAGTCAGTCTGCCTGGGAGAAGGTAAACCAGAGCTGAGTGAGAAGTTGGGATGTTCCAGCTGGAAAAGCCAGCAGCCACACATCCCACCAAGCTCCTCTGGCATGGGAGGATGTGAGGCAGGAGCAACAGGATTGAGTGCTCAGGTGCTTGAGGAGCTGGCGGAGCTCTCATTCCTCAGCTCCCCACTGGAGCAGGCAGGGCAGGCTGGGAGAGCTGTGCTGCCTTCCCAGGCTGCAGTCTCTCACTCTGCCTTTGTACTCGCCTGACAATACAGGAATAAAAATAACCAGGCTGCATTTGCAGAGAGATAAAAGTGAAGTTTGCCTTTTGTGTCTGTCCGGGCAGTGGGACAGCAGCACCAATGGAGCTGTGTGGACATGACACATGGGAATTTCTGACATATCTTTTCCCACTCTGACCTTGACAGACACAATAAAAAGGGGCTTTGCAGCATGCACAGAGCCACTCAGTCCTAGCACAAGGTCAGTAATACAGAGCATGTCTGCGTGCACGCGTGTCCCCCGTACTAACCCGCTTCACCCCTGCACGGTGGCTGATCCCAGAGGACAGGGGCTGGCTCTGCTGGCCCAGGGGAGGGTGGGACAGACCTGGATCATGAGCATTTTTTTGCTGAGGACCCTGTGTTTTGCCAAGTCGTGGCTCCCTTGGTGATGGCTGCGGCGTTCCAGCGCTCGGCAGGGTGGCACTGCATTCGATGGATTTTAGGAAGCACAGTCATAAAAAGGCTTTTCCAAGCAGCTGCCACGGCAGCCTTCTAGAAGGGTCTTCCCAGGGATAATGCATCCAGCCTTGCTTTTATCTTCCTACAGTGCCGCTCAGCAGAACAGCCCTGGGTCTTTTCCAGGGCTCCAGCGGGTCTGTAGAGCTGGGATATGTTTGAGCTGAGCTTGTCAAGGAAAGGGGTGTTATTGACAATCTCACCTAAAGTGGGAATGTGGATTTTGGCACCAAAGCCATTCTGGCTCACCCAGCTGGGACTTCCAGTGCGGGGAAGACAGCATCAGAAGGGAAAGCGCTCAGTAATTATCTCACTGGTGTAATTTTTATCAGCTAGTAGCATTGTTGTCTCTGTCTTCTTTCACTCCCTAAAATTAAAAGTTTGTTTGGTGTCCGTGTCACCCTCGGTTCTCAACCCCAAGCCCTGACTCCCTGTCCCTCCCTCCTTTCAGCGCTCAGGTGTCTTTCACTCTTCCTTTGCTGCTGCCAAGTCTCTGCCAGCTGGACACCATGTCTCTGCTGGACATGAGCGAGTTTGGGGAGGCAGCTCCGTACCTGCGGAAAAGCTACGCGGAGCAGCTGAAGCTTCAGACCATCCCGTTCGATGGTAAGAGCCCCGGGCTGCCCAGCACAGCCCCGTGGCTGTCCCCGAGCCTGCCCCTCAGGAGTCCTCCCTGCCCCTTTCCCTGGGCTGCTCCCCAAGGCATCCCAGGCACTGCAGAACTCCCCCAGAGCTCTGGAGGGCAAGAAGACCTCACTAGTGAGAAAAGCAGGGGTTGGACTTTCCCCTGGCTTGCTGGGGTGTGGGTGCAGGTGATCCTTCATCTCCCCCGACCCTGGGGGGCAGGAGGGCTGAGGGGCTGATGTCAAAGCCTTCTGCAGCTGTTTCATTTTGGAGGTGTCCTCTCTGACCCTGCTCTTCCATGGCTTGCTGTGCTCAGGATCCAGGGCCCAACTTGCTCCTTGCAGTCCGGCAGAAGAGTTTTGCTTCCTCACACTGTCCCCTTCTCATGATGGTCTGAGTACTGGCACACGTGAAGCAGCAGATTTCTGTCAGGCTAGCACAGTTGACCCCACCAAAGTAAAAAGCTGCCAAACATGAAGGCAGCAAAGAAACCCCAGCTCCTATGGCCAAGAACATAGGAAGGAATAATCACTGCCTTTCCACATTATCAAACTGCATTTGTATGGCTTTCAATTGACAAGTTCACATGGTCTCCTACATTTCAACTTGTATTATGTCTCCTTTCCTTTCCCTTCCCCATTTCTCCTCCAGGAAAGAAGCGAGCTTGGATCCCAGATGAGAAAGAAGCCTACATCGAAGTGGAAATAAAAGAAAGCTCTGGTGGCAAAGTCACTGTGGAAACCAAAGATAAGGAAGTAAGCAAATACCTTTCCTTTTCCGAGGGAGAGCAAGTGTGTGTGAGGGGGGATACGTGTGACAAGATCACGTCTGAAGCCGTGAGCTCCTGCTGATAACCCTGTCCCGCTGATAGTCGTGCCCCGGGGGGACACACACGGCAGTGTCAGCACACGTAGGCCAGCTCCTTGCCAGGAGTGGCACCAGTTCAGCATCTCCCACCGAGGGGTTGCTGTCACAGCCGGGGTGTCCTGCGGGACACACCGCGGGCACGGCGGGGCTGGCTCCTGGCTGGGGAAGCCCCCCCAGCACTGCCCTCTGTGATGCTGAACCTGTGCCCGGCTCATCCCGGAGCCTGGAACAACAGGTAAGGGGCCGATTGGCCAATTCCTGCTCCTTTTAGCCCAGACCTGCGCTGGGGTGAGCTGCTGGGAGGACAGGCTGTGTCTGGTGGTGAGGCTCCAGCTTTCCGCGGCAAAGCAAGCGAGGACCAGCTGGTATTTGTCAAGATAATATCCAGCGCAATTAGCTGCAAATGAGCTTAATTAATATTCCTTTCTTGGCTATGGGAGTCTCATGACCCTGCAACTTCACCGCAGAGCAGAGACTCACGCTGGTACAAAACTGGGAAAAAGAACAAGGACCTCACCAGGGAGTAGATGATAGACTTTGTTATTTCTATTTCTTCTCTAGTCAGAATAGCACTAAGAAGGGTTTGTGCCTGCTAAATGTGGAAAAAAAATTGTAATTGTCTTTGAAATGTGTCAAGGCTTTGAAAATATTTTTGTCTCTATTTTGGAAAGCAAGTAAAGCGATTAGTCCTCTCCAAAGTAAAATTTGTCATAGAGGAGTTATAAATTTTAGAAGTTTATTCTGATATTTAGAAAACATTCAGATTTTGAGAACAGAGCAGTTTCCAAACCCTCTTTTGCTGTTTCCTCTTGAAACTGTCTTTTTGATGATTTGTCATGGATTTACAAAATCAGAAACTGTATCAGCTTTCCCTGGATAAGCATTTCCAGTAGAAACTTTCAAGAGACATAAAGCCCCCCCTTATCCTTCTGTGTACCCTCCTGCTTTTAACACCTGGCACCTTTTAATACCACACACTTCATCTTCACCCATAAAAAAGATAAACCTCTGAAAGATTTCATTTAATCTTTATTAACAAGACCATTTGCTAAATCCAGCTTCTCCCATCCAGGCCAGATACGTAACGTGATATTTTCCCCGTGCTTGGTCTCGTGGGATTAAATAAATCCAGTTTTAAGTGATGGGGTACAGGCTTCAGCTGTTTGCCCAAATAACCAGGGATCTCTTGGAGCAAAAGACAGCGCCGGCACGGGCTTTTAGGCTGGGAAGGAGAACACAGGATGGGGGTGTCAAGCACATTGTGGGGGAACAACTGGGACCCCTCTGTCAGGCTCAGCAAGAGCCCCTCTCCCTGAGGAGGGAACAAGCTGGGCTTGCTGGGCCCAGCAGGGCTTTGTGTCCGGGTGCTGCTGGGGCTGCCCTGCTGGGATGGCAGCAGGCACTGTGGCCAAGGCTGTCCCCAGCATGGGACCGTCAGGGTGCCCTTCCACCCGGGAGCTTTTGGGGCAGAGGGTGTCGGGTGAGGAGGGCTGGGGTCCCTCTGACCTGTCCCCCTCCTCTGACAGACACGGGTGGTGAAGGAGGACGAGGTGCAGCCCATGAACCCCCCCAAGTTCGACATGATTGAGGACATGGCCATGCTGACACACCTCAACGAGCCCTCCGTGCTCTACAACCTGAAGCGCCGCTACTCCCACTGGATGATCTACGTGAGCCCACGGCAGCCGTGGGGTGGGGAGGTGAGGTGGGGAGGGGGGCGTGGGGACACCCCCATCCCTCATCTACCCCCTTTTCCCCCTGCAGACCTACTCGGGGCTCTTCTGCGTCACCATCAACCCCTACAAGTGGCTGCCCGTGTACACGGCGCCCGTGGTGGCAGCCTACAAGGGCAAGCGGCGCTCGGAGGCACCCCCGCACATCTACTCCATCGCCGACAACGCCTACAACGACATGCTGCGCAGTAAGCCCTGCCCTGCGGGACCCCAAAGCCAGGAGCCCGGGCTCCTGGCACAGGGGCGAGGCGGGCAGCGCTGCCCTAACGCCGGCTCCTTCTCTTCCAGACCGTGAAAACCAGTCCATGCTCATCACGTAAGTGCCCCTCCATCGCCTCGCCCTGCCCAGTGAGCAGGGACCCCCCGTGCTGTGCTCCCTGGACGGGCACCCTGTGCCCAGCTGAGCCCCCCCGGCCCCGGCAGTGTCCCCTCCCCATCCCGGCAGCTGTCACCCTGCCCGCCCAGGCTGCCGCCGCCACCCTGCCAGGTGACAAAGCCCCGCGCGGGCCGGGCTCCCCCGCACCCCGACAGCTGCCGTGGGGCGCCCCGACCACCGGCACCCTCCCGGGAGCCGGGGGAAAGCAGAGATGGAGGCCAAGGCCGCGGGGAGATGCTGGCCGGAGGGGCGGCGGCGGGGGAGGAGGGTGACGTGGGAGGGTGGAGGCCAGGTTGATTTCAAGTGACATATAGATAAGGGCTATATAAAGGACTCTAAAGGACCCTTCGCCGCTGCCAGGAGCCACGGACATTTTTAGCCTGGGCCATGGCCTAATTAGGAAAGGCAGGGGCTGCGGAGAGATGCTTGGCGAGTGTCCGGTGGCGGCTCCGCTGCCCGCTCCCCCCGGCTCTTTGTGATCTGGGATTACAATGGGAGAGCAGCTCACTAACTATAGGGATGAGCTCAGCGGGGCCCGCCAGCCCCCCGCAGCCCGCAGCGGGCACCGTCCAGCCCGGCACGACGGCGCTGCCATCTCCCAGATGCCCCAACAAAGCCGGGCGTGCTGGAAGCTGCCGAGCGGGGCCGGCTGAGCCCGGACAGCTGCAGCCCCGGGGCACGGCCTGTCCGCAGCGGGCAGCTGAGCCCCCGCGGCACCTCCGGGAGCCGGGGGGACACGGACGGCCTGGAGCTGCCTGTCCCTTCAAAGGCAAGCCCCAAAGGCCAGCACGTACCCTCGCGGCTTGGGGCACCGAGAGCTCCTGCATCCCCATCCCTCTGAGGCTTCGCTTTTCCCTCCCGTCCCGGGGCGCAGCCCGGCAGGGTGTCTGGGATGAATGGTGCCTGTTCTTTGCCTCATGTCCTTGATCTGTGTATTTCTGTTGCTCTAAGCGGAGAATCTGGTGCTGGTAAGACTGTAAACACCAAGCGGGTCATTCAGTACTTTGCCATTGTCGCAGCCTTGGGCGACACACCGGGCAAGAAATTAGTAAGACCTTCTTTTGAAACAAGTTCTTGCTGTTTTCTTCCTTTCTTTCTTTTCTTTTATTTTCTTTTTTTTTTTTTTTTCCCCTCCTTCCCCTTTCTTCTTACATTTTCTTCCCCAACTTTTTGCGTTTGGAAACGTGTTTTGGTCTGACCTACCCAGGGCTTGGCTCTTCCCTGACTTTTGAACAAGCAAGGCTTGAAATTATTCTGCTCAAGGGGAAATGGAACTTTTTTTTTCTTTTTTCTTTTTTTTTTTTTTTTTTTTAATGTGGCTGCTCAATCTGTGCTGCCTGGAAGAGGTGCTTTATTTGTTCTCTTTCTCTTCTCTTTGCCCTTCAACACCCCAGTGATCTCCTTAAGGAGCATTAAAGGGATGAAGCAAACCTTCCATTTCCCACCTTGCCTCTTTTAAGCCTTGCTTTTCAGCATTTTCTCCTTTTTTTTCCTCCTTTTGTTAATTTTGACCATTTTCTACCTTGTGCTTTCCTTGCTCTTGTTTTGAATCTTGCTTTTCTTTGGTACTGGTTGTTTTTTGAGCTGCCCTTGCAATTGCTTATTTCTTCTGGATACTTTGAGGCTCCAGCCTGCTTTCCCCTCGTGGAAGCAAACTGGCTGCTTTGGGTATCACACAAGCAATTCTTCAGCACTGTTTTCATTCCTCTTCTTTTGAGTTTGAATTTAACTGTTCTTGCTTTTTGACGCTTTTCTTTATTTTCTTGAGCTAATCTATTTAACAACATTTTGGCCTCTCCTATAAAGTTTAATCCTCCAAGTTTTTTGGTTTTTACCTTGGATTTTTTTTTTTTTGGCACTAAATGGTCATGCCCTGCTTTTCTGACCATGCTTCTTGTGGTTCTTGCCTGGCTTTTCTGAATTTCTAAAGACAATTTTCTCTCCTTTCTCTAGGCAGCTCTTGCCACTAAAACTGGGGTAAGTGTTGTGGGCTCTGTAATGCTGAGGAGAGAGTTCTGCTGCACCCCAGATCTATGACGGGGTGATGTGTGGGCCCTCTGCCTTAGGTCTGGGAGCAGCACCTGGCAGTCTTTAGTTCTCCACTTGGCTTTGTATCTCCCTCCTTCCCATAGCTGGAAGCTTTGCTGTTTCATCTTTTCACCTCTCCTTCACAGGATAATTACTCCTCAAACATTCATTTCTCTCCAGCGTTTGCCTGGAGTGGTGTGGGCTCCTCCAAAGGTGAGGGGGAGCCTTCACACCCTAAAGATCCTGCTCAGCCTCAAATCCCAGCTGGGAGTGGTGGTGCTGAGGGGCAGGAGAAGACCCTCTGCCACAGGCAGCCCTGTGCTCTGGCTGCAGACCAGTGCCCTGCTGCTGCCCAGACTTGCAAAGCCCTGGACTGGTGCTTGCAGGCAGCTCATGTCCTTGCCTGCGGGACATTCCTGAGGTGTTTGCTCCAAGGAAAAGCAGCAAAGGTTCAGCCCCTGGGGCTCCCAGCACCCCAAGGGCTCAGTCCTGCATCCCTGGCCCTTGATTCCTCTGAGCCTTTAGCTGGTGCACCCCGTGGCTGGGGGATGTTTATCATCACAGAATGACAGACAGAGTGAGACAACTCAGGAGCTGAGTCTGTGGCTCTTGGGGCTGCCCTCACGGAATCTCCCAGGCCAGGTGATTTTAGGCCAGGCTGAATTTAGAGATGAGAGATCAAGGGATGCTCAGGTGATAAGAGTGTTGGTAACTGTGTGATTCACAGCTGCCCCCTGTCTCTTTTGCTCTTCACACACCTGCAGCTGCAGAGGTGGGGAGCAGTTGTGGTTCCAGCATTGGAAGGAGAGGATGGCTCTGGGTGGGCAGCCCAGAGCTGGTGTTCCCCACCTGAGGAGAGCCCTGTGGATTGTAAGGTGTCCAAGCATGGGCAAAGCTCTCATGAAAAAGGTGCAGGTGCCTGTGCCACCAAACTCCCTATCAGGTGTCAAACCCTACCGTCCTTCATGTGGTTTAGCACCAGTCTCTGGCTCCTCTCCTCAAATCCTTCACTTGCTTCACCTGCATTGGGCAGAGGCTGTCTCTATCTCTGAACAGAGAAACACACTTGGAAAAATAAGGTTAGGAGAGGATTCATCTTAGGGCTTGCTCAGGAGAGCCCCAGTATTCCCAGCAGATCATGCCAGCTGGGACCTGTGGTGTATTCCCCTCTCACTGGGACCCTGCAATGCAAGTTGTTGGTGTAGGGGCTTCTTGTTTCACAATATGCTGTTGATGGGAGCTGTCCTAGACTTTGCTTTGGTGGAAATGCCTGAAACATCAGAGAGCCTGAAACGATTCAGACTGTTGTGGTGACAACACGAGCTTGCTCTTGGTTTGCACAGTGTAGCTCCTAAGAAAGGGGGTAAGGACTGCTGTGTGCAGAGGGGACAGCAGCCTGGGGTTCCAGTTTAGGTGAGGAGGCGGCCACAGAGGTCACAGCTGCAAACCCCAGATGTGCTGGTCCCTAAACTGAGCTGTATGGCCTCAAGGAGCTGCCTCGGGAGCAGCAGGTCCCATGGACAGCCGAGGAGTGCAGCAAGCAGCCCCTGGCCCTGCCCCGTGTTCTGGGTGACAGATCCCCTCTGGCTGCGGGGCAGCTGACACATCCTTTGGTTTTGTTCTCCAGGGCACCCTCGAGGATCAAATCATCGAGGCTAACCCAGCCATGGAAGCTTTTGGCAATGCCAAAACCATAAGGAACGACAACTCCTCGCGCTTTGTGAGTGCCTCAGCGGGGCAGGGGGCTGTGGCTGCCTCTGTGGGCTGGCTGACCTGTGGCTTTGTGCCCTGGGAGCCACAGGCACGCAGCTGGATCTGCTTCCTGCACTGCCAGAGCCAAGCTCTTCTGGTTACAGCAGTGCAGCAAATGGTGGCCAGCACAAATGGCCCTGGGGTCAGCCTGTGGCTGGAGAGCCAGCCCTGGCAGGAGCAAAGCTGAGAGGGACAGTGAGCACAGCCTGGAGTGCTCTGGGACAGACAAGTGTGTCCCTTCCAAGAAGCAGCTCTGTTTCTGCTGAGCCCAGCCTGGCTCTGCTGTGCCTGGAGGGGAGGGGGGCACTGCTGGGGGAGACCCTGAGCCCAGCACAGAGCAGGGGCTGCAGGCAGGCTCGGTGTCACAGGGCCCTGCAGAAATGGTCAGTGGTAAGAATAGACCTGAGGACAGGGGTTTATCTGCTGTCAGTGAAATTTCTGCCTGCCTGGTATTTCAACCCTTGGGCAATGCTCTTTGAGCTTCTTCACATTACAAAGCAGAGAACTTCACCCCTTTACAGAGCCCAGTAAGTTGCCTGGCATCAGCAGAAGCTCAAGAAACAGGGAATGAATTCAGTTCCTAGGGGCTGTTCAGAACTGTACCTCTGTAACCAAGCCCAGCACTTTCCTCCTGTGTGTGTTTTCAGGGCAAGTTCATCCGGATCCACTTTGGTCCCTCAGGGAAATTGGCCTCTGCAGACATTGACATCTGTGAGTAGCTGCCCTGGGGAGGGAATTCCTCCCACTTTTTGTGCTCAGCCCTGGGAAGGAACAGGCCCTGCTCTGACACCTCTGCCCTGTTTCATTCTAGACCTTCTGGAAAAATCCAGAGTGATTTTCCAGCAACCCAAAGAGCGAAGCTACCACATCTTCTACCAGATCCTCTCTGGGAAGAAACCAGAGCTGCAAGGTAAGGCAGCCAAAGAGCAGGATGGCCTGAAAGCAGCCCCAGAGAGCTCTGTTGTCAGCTTTGGGCTCCACAGGAATGAGCAGACCCAGCTCACCATGCAGCTTCTGCCCATGAATGCTTTGCTAGCTGTGCAGGGTCATAGGATTGGTGAATAATTCAGGGTTATTATTAAGGGATTTCAAGATGTCATCTAGGCCAGCCTCCATTACCCACCCAGGCTGAGAAGCCAGACCAAAGCCCTTTCTGCCACTGTGTAGGAGCAGAGGTCACCCAGGGTCCATCTGCAAGGTGGGAATGTGCTTTGCAAAGCTGCCTTGCACGCTGCCCTCGTGGGGTGGTGGGTATAGCAATGGCCCCAGTGTGTGCAGACTGAAGATTTACTCATTTTGGGATAGAGGGAAGTGTTCTGCAGCCTCCTCAACAAGTGAGATGACCTGTTTCAGGTGAGCTTGGAAACAGCTGCACAGCTCACTCTGGGCACTGGGGTAGATGTGATCCCCAGGACAGCCCCACCTGATTTGAGTTTTTGGGGCAGCTCTGTGCTCTGAGCAGCCTCCTGGTGCCCCATCACATTCAGGAAGCCTCTCCCCACGCAGAAGGATGGCTGGCACAGCCTCCTGGGGTGGTCAGCTCCTGGCTGAGGGCTCCTGAGCTTGGTGCTGAACAGCACCTTATTAGGCAGGTCTGAGAGAGCAGTAATCTTATCTGGAGTCACAAGGGCATGGTGGCCACTTCTAAATCAGTCTGCAGCCAGGCCATGTCCCAAGATAGCAAGCAGGAGGCAAGCACAGAAGAGGTGGACCCATGTGTGGACCTGCCTGTGGTGGAAGAGCCAGCTCCCCTCCCAGCTGGTGCCCTCTGGTTGAGGCTGGGGAGGCCTTCAGGCTCCATCTGTGTGCAGGGCTGTCCCTCTGCCCAGGGATGTCCCTGCCAGGTTGGCCTCACCCTCTGCATGTCATCCCCCTACAGATATGCTGCTGCTGTCCCTCAACCCCTACGACTACCACTTCTGCTCCCAGGGGGTGACAACGGTGGACAACCTGGACGATGGCCAGGAGCTCATGGCCACAGATGTACGTGCACAGCCCTGGGCCTGGGGAGGGCACAGCCTCCTTCTGGGCAGCTCTGGGGATGTGTCCTGGCTCTTTAAATTAATTGGGAATTCCCTCTGGTTTGCTGGTGGTTGTTGTGAGCCTACAAGAAGGGGCAGGGTGACTCTGATCTCCACCAACAGCCTCATGCAGGCAGGGAAGGGAGAGTAATTCCCTGGGTCAGGAAGGGGCTGTGGCACATGAGCACTGCACACAGAGCCTGTGAGAAAGAAGATCACAGAGTCATTACACTTGGAAAAGATCCCCAAGATCATTGAGTCCAACCTGTAATTTACCCCCCACGTGTCACCCAGCCCAGGGCACTGAATGCCACGTCCAGTCCTTCCTGGGACACCTCCAGGGATGGGGACTCCACCACTGCCCTGGGCAGCCCCTGACAATGCCTGACAACTCCTTCTGTGAAGAAATTCCTCCTGATGTCCAACCTGAGCCTCTCCTAGCACAGCTTGAGGTTGTTCCCTCCCATCCTGTCCCTGTTCCCTGGGAGCAGAGCCTGACCCCCCTGGCTGCCCCTTTCTGTCAGGGAGCTGTAGAGATCAGTCAAGTCTCTCCTGAGCCCTCAGCTTGGAAAACCTCCTCCTTGTAGATGCTGGGCCAGCCCTTTTGCTTTCAAACAGGTCTTGTGGGAGCTGGAGCCACATTCAAAGCCTGTGGACAGGATTCCTTGGTTAGGTGCCCACCAGAGAGGACACCCTGCCCAGCCCCAGCACAGGGAGAGCACCTTGGGAGATGGTGGGAAAAGGAACCAACCCTCACCTCAGCGTGGTGATTTTGTTCTATCTCTGCTGCTCTGTGTCTCCTCAGCACGCCATGGACATCCTGGGCTTCAGCAATGATGAGAAGTACGGCTCCTATAAAATAGTGGGGGCCATCATGCACTTTGGGAACATGAAGTTCAAGCAGAAGCAGCGGGAGGAGCAGGCAGAGGCTGATGGCACTGAAAGTGAGTTGGGCTCTGTGCTCCAGACCTGCCCAGGCTGGGATAACTCCCCATGCCTGGCCTGTGGAGGGCAGTGACCCTGATCCCAAACACCCACGCTGCCTTAGGCCCTGCTGGGGCTGTACCTTGTCCTTGGGCAGGAATATTTGGGACAGTCTCTCTGCAAGGTGGCCTCATCTGCATCAGACTTGTCTCAGCAGCATCTCAGGGTGTCACACCCCAGCTGGGCTTCATCTTGTGCAGTCTCCTCCTGCCCTCCATCTCTTGCACTTCACTGGGCAGCATTCCAGGCAGGGCATCCACAGAGGATGAGCCAGCCCAGGAGCAGGACCTGCTCAGCTCACAGCCTCCTGAAGAGCAGCTGGAGTGGGACACAATCACTGCCTAACACTTCTCCTGGTTTGTTGCTCAGCAAAATCCAGTGCAATCCACAGATCTGAGAACAGCCAGGCTGCAGAGCAAACCTGAAGGGAGAGGGTGATCCAGCATGTTGGAAGGCTGAGAAGAGGGAGCCCTAGCATGTACTTGGAAGGTTTCAGCAGGGATCCAGCAGAAATTACTACCTGGATCAATCTTTGTCATGTTAACAGGCATGAGGGAAAAGTTCTCATTGCCTCAGGAGTGGCAACACAGGCTTTAGCTGCTACCTGGCAATTGATGAAGGTTTTGATATGGCAGTGTTTCCCTACAGAGATGATTTTCTAGCTGCAGTCTGCTATTAGGAGTTTATGAAAGGCAATCATCTCTCTTCTGGTCAATTCAAATTCAAACCTCCACTGGAAAATGCATAGAGAATCCCAGATCAAGAAGTCTAAAACCTGATAAGCACTTGATAAGGTCTCCAAACAGTAATTTCTCAGTCAGGAGGTTCAAACTTTAAAGCATCATAGACTATCCAAGATGGAAAATCACATTAGACACTGGAGGAGACTCTGGAGCAGGTGGAAAAGCTAGTTTGGTTAGCACTGATCATCATAAGAGCAGGTCATTTTTTTATTTTGGTTCCTTTTTCCCTTCCCAGACCCTCCTTGCAGGCTCCTCATGCCTTTGTGCTGCTTTCCAGGTGCTGACAAAGCTGCCTATCTGATGGGAATCAGCTCAGCTGACCTCATCAAGGGGCTGCTCCATCCTCGTGTGAAAGTGGGCAATGAGTACGTGACCAAAGGTCAGAACGTGGAGCAGGTGAGTGACAGGACAGCAGGACTCGTGTCCCCTGCTCACACTGGGGTGCCACTGGTGCTTCAGTTCACTGCCTTGGGTGTAGGAGGAGACTCCAGAGCAGCAGGAGAAGGAGCATCCACAGTTCTTGGCTTTTAGGAGCAGGGAGGATGGGTGGCAGAGCTGGCTGATAGCTCTGCACATTAGCCAAGGCTGGAGGTTCAATGTGGTGTCTTTGAAATGGGGGTGGGATCCCAGCCAGAGGAGGTCCAGGCTCCATGGATCTGCTTCGAGACAGTCACACTCCTGTGAAGAGTTCAGCCCTGTAAAGTAGAAAATTCTAGATATCTAAACATTCATCTGAGTTAACCTTGTAGAAGACTCAAATGCACCAAACATGAGTCTTGTCATCCTCCAGCCACACCCCAGCTGGGAGCCCAGACCTGGCCTGAACAGTGCAAGCCAGTCCTTGAGCACAGTTCAAGGAAACCTCAGGAGCTGGTGTCTTATCCAAAGTGGGCTGTATGCTCCTGCCAGGCACAAGGCTTCTGAAAATGTCCCTTTAAACTGAACTTATATCCTAAGACCTTGGAGGCAAGATAGGCCAGGTAGGCAGGAACACACTCGTGAGGAGTGTAAAACTAATTTTGGAGCTTGTACTGTAACCCTGCACTCCTTGGACCTGTCTGTCCACCCTTTGTGTGCCAGGAGGAGCTCTCTCTCAGCCCGTGGCTCCTGCAGGAGCAGGGAGAAGCTCACTGTGTGCTCTGGGGTTTGCCTTGGCAGGTGCTCTACGCCGTGGGGGCCCTGGCTAAGGCCACCTATGATCGCATGTTCAAGTGGCTGGTGGCCCGGATCAACAGGACCCTGGATACCAAGCTGGCCAGGCAGTTCTTCATCGGGGTGCTGGACATTGCAGGCTTCGAGATCTTTGATGTGAGTCCTGCAGGCCCCTGCAGTGCCTTCAGGGGAGTGTCATTGGGGCAACTCAGTCCCCTGGTGTTTGAGAGCTCCATGTCCTCAAAGAAACTGCTGGCCTTGGTGAGAAAAGGAGCTCTTGCCTGGATTGATGTATCTGGAGCAAACAGGCAGCTCCCAAGGAATGATTTAACCTTGCTGTGGGCACATGTCTAGTGATTGCTGGCTGCCTGCTCTGGTAGCAACACAGCTGAGCCTGGCAAGGGTCACCCTTCACACCCAGGCAAAGCACAAGAGTGAATCCCTTCACTTCTGGAGCTCCTCCTTCTGACTCATCTCTCTTTTGTTCTCGCAGTTCAACAGCTTTGAACAGCTGTGCATCAACTTCACCAACGAGAAACTGCAACAGTTCTTCAACCACCACATGTTTATCCTGGAGCAGGAGGAATACAAGAAGGAAGGCATTGAATGGGTCTTCATTGACTTTGGCCTGGACTTGCAGGCCTGCATTGACCTGATTGAGAAGGTAGAGTGTGAGGCAGGCCATGGAAATGGTACTGCTGGGGGATGGTTGGTTTGCAAAGGCTGCAACAGAGAGGTGCTCTGCTACCAAAATTAAAATATTCCCTCCCTGGTCAGAGGAAAGTGCCCAACTATTTTTTCCCCACACTTACAGCTCAGAGCCTCCTGCCCCTTGAGACCTTTGTGACACAAATTTTCACTTCATGAAAACATGGAAATTCTGTTTCTACCCACTGGGGAGCCACAAAACCTGGTGCAGCCTTTTCCTCCAGAGGGCAATCATCTCTTCCCCTTTTTTTCCTACCCACCTGTAGCCCATCAGTGCCTCTTACTTGAGCATTCACTGATTCAGAGCAGCTTGTAGGAAATATTTCCACCATTGCATGAAGGAAACTTTTTTTGAGGATCCCTACTTTGCCCTGGGATTTTCCATCTTGGATAGTCTATGATGTGATTTTCCATCTTGGATAGTCTATGATGCTTTAAAGTTTGAACCTCCTGACTGAGAAGTTACTGTTTGGAGGCTGGCTGCACCTTATCAAGTGCTTATCAGGTTTTAGACTTCTTGATCTGGGATTCTCTATGCATTTTCCAGTGGAGGTTTGAATTTGAATTGACCAGAAGAGAGATGATTGCCTTTCATAAACTCCAATCTCTTGGATCAGGGCAAACTCCCATGTCTTGCAGGCCTGGCCAGTCCCACATGGGGCTGGAAGGTCAGAGACAGGCTGGAATATGCCAGTGACAGCTTGGCCCTCTGGCCAATGTCTTGCACCTGGATTAGGATGGGGTGTCCCAGGTCAAGCCTGTGCTCAGTGGCACAGAGAATCACGTTTTGGGATGGGATGTGGCAGCACTGAGCTCAGCCCTCCTTATCCCCACCTCTCCCTGCAGCCCATGGGAATACTCTCCATCCTGGAAGAGGAGTGCATGTTCCCCAAAGCCTCTGACATGACCTTCAAATCCAAGCTCTACGACAACCACATCGGGAAGTCACCCAACTTCCAGAAGCCGCGGCCGGACAAGAAGCGGAAATACGAGGCGCACTTTGAGGTGGTGCACTACGCTGGTGTGGTACGTCCCTGGCTGCTCCTCCCAGCCCCCACGCCTTCCCCTGCCAGGGACAGGGCTGTCCTGACCTTTCCTCTCCGGGGACAGGTGCCCTACAACATCGTGGGGTGGCTAGACAAGAACAAGGACCCCCTGAACGAGACAGTGGTGTCCGTCTTCCAGAAATCCCAGAACAAGCTCCTGGCCTCCCTCTATGAGAACTACGTGGGCTCTGCTTCAGGTGAGGAGTGCCCTCACCCCTTTTTTTACCTTGGTCTCTCCCCTCCTCTCCTCCATGCCCAGCTGTTGGTGTCCCTGGCATCCCAGGCAAAGGGAAAACCCACACTGATCCCTAAAATCCTCCCTGACCTGAGTAGGTGGGTGGTCATTTAAGGGCTTGTGTGGGGCTGTAGGGTTGTTGTGGTGGCCCTGTGACTTTTGGGTGTGTGGAAGGGGTGTCTTGCTACCAGGAGCTGAGGAGCAACACCCAGAGCTGGGTGCTGTGGGAGATGTTTTTGGTGGTCAGTCCCTTTGTCCTGCAGCAGGGCACAACCATCTCTGCTTTAGAGATAGCAAGAGCTGTGGGAATTTTAGGGGTGTTTGGGGATGCCCCAGAGTCCTTCAAGGCAGGCAGATGTTTTGCTGATGTAAGTAATCAATATTTCAACCCAACAGAGGAACCTCACAAGCCAGGGGCCAAGGAGAAACGTAAAAAGGCAGCTTCATTCCAAACAGTGTCGCAGCTGCACAAGGTGAGAGCCAGCCCCTCATCCAGGGCCACGAGGGAAACGTGCCCCGAGGGTCCCACTGGCAGTCCCACTTCCCTGCCAGGACTCTTGGTTTCTTGCACCTCCTGGGGCCTGAAGGACCATGAGAGCTCCTCAAGGACCATGAGAGCTCCTCAAGGACCACCACTAGGCCAAAGCCCCCAGCTCCCTCTCATCCCTGGGCAAGGGGCCTGTGCCTGGCAGAGCCCCAGCTCTGTCCCCATGCTCCTGGGGCAGGACACGAGGCTCCAGGCTGGGAGAGCTCCCTTGGAGCTGGGCTGGTGCTGCTGCTGCCCTGGCGACGCTGGCGGCAGCCCCTCCGCCTTTGAGAGAGCGGCAGTTAAGACTTGTAGTGATGTTTAGATAATTAATTACATGAACATCACTTTAAGTCTGTGCTACTTCTCTCCTCATTCCTGTCAGCGGGAAGGACCACCTCTGGGCAGAAGAAAATGGAGGAGAATCTTGCAGGTCTCTGAGCAGGCAGCTCCCTGTCTGGGGGGTGACCTGTCCCGTTTCACAGCTCAGAGTGTCACACAGCTCCATCCCATGCTCACCACAGGAGTTATTTGTCCAACCCAGAGCTCAACTAACTGGAGAGCAGCACAGAGGGGTGTGTCCTGCCATGACAGCCTTGTGGTGACAGGGCAAAGGTCACAGCCCTGAGGCTGCCTGAGCTCCAGGAGTGTTTGGACAACGCTCCCAGGCATGGGGTGGTGTTGTTGGGGTGTCTATGCAGGGCCAGGAGCTGGGCTGGATGATCCTTGTGGGTTCCTTCCAGCTCAGGAGATTCTGTGATTCTTTGCCAAGGTGCTTGAAGACGGCAGCTCTATGGCAGAGCCCCTGTTCAGGGAAAAGTGTGACTTCCTTCCCTCTGGACAAGTCACAGGCCTTGGGGAAAGTGTCTGTGGTGAGGAATTGCCCCATAGTGATGTGGAGCTGTGGGAAGGTATTCTCTTCCCTAAGCTGGTCCTGGACAGGCAGGGGAGGCAGCTGGGAAGATCAAGGGTAGAGATGCCTTGGAGAGAAAAGGAGTTGGAGTCTGGCTCAGCGGGGCCCTCTGTCATGCCAAAAGGGCTGAAGCACTGTGGAGGTGCAGGGAAATCCTGCATTCTCTAACATTCTCTGTCTGCAGCCAGTGTGGACACCAGAACCGGAACTGCAGGGTGCTGAGCACAGAGCTCTGTACCAGGAATGTGCTCAGTCCCTTGTCTCTGGCTCTCCCCTCCAGCAAAACTTCACCTACAAATACTTGGGAAGCATCTGGCACAGCAAACTTCTGTAGCACTACAAAACCTGCCAGTGCCATTTGGCCTGTCTGCCAGCCCAGTCCCCTCTGCCATGGGGACAGTCTGGCACCCTGGCAGGAGGCACTGATCCTGCCCCAGGTGGGGATGTCCACTGCCAGGATGGCAGGAGGAAACTCCCCTTTGCTCATGCCATAAGGGGCTCTCAGGGTCTGCTCCCTCCCTGCCTGTGGTGGAAAGGGGCTGGAGAGAAAGAGAAGCATTGTAGGGAAGCAGAGCTGTCCCCTCAGCCCCTGTGTCTGACCTGCAGGAGAATCTCAACAAGCTGATGACCAACCTGCGCTCCACCCAGCCCCACTTCGTCCGTTGCATCATCCCCAACGAGACAAAGACCCCAGGTATGGGACAGCTGGGACAGCAGCCTGGCAGTGCCCCTGGGGACAGCCACGTGTGGGAACTGGCAGGGATTCTTGCATTCACCCTCTCCCCAACCCTTTTCATGCTGCCACTGATCCCATCTCAGTGTTGAAACTTTTGTGACCCAGCTCAATCTCCTCTGCTGGGGAGAATGAGCTTTGCCAGGCTCCCATTTTGTCTGTGCAGCCTGGCACTTGTGCAACAGCAGGCATGGATGAGTTCCAGGCTGAGTTCCACCATCCAAGGCCCAGGCTGCAGCACTGGTGCTCAGCACAGACCTGCAGCACAGGCTAACACCCGTGTTCAATCCATGGGATGTTCCCAGGGTTCAGACCCAGGCTGCAGCTCCATTTCCTCTGTCTCCTTGGGCTGAGCATCTTTCCCAGGTGTGTGTCCTCCCCCACAGGAGCCATGGATTCCTTCCTGGTGCTGCACCAGCTGCGGTGTAACGGGGTCCTGGAAGGGATCCGCATCTGCCGCAAGGGATTCCCCAACAGGATCCTCTACGCGGACTTCAAGCAGCGGTACCCGCCTCTTCTTCCTCACCCAGCACGTGTTTCAAGGGCCTTGTCCTGGCTCTGACCTGCTCCCCAGCTTGTCAGGGCTGGTCTGAACCCCCACAGACCCCCAGTGCCTGCCCAGTTTGGGATAGCTCTGCTGCTGGCTCTGAGGTGCCAGACATGCAGAGTTTGGGATGAGATCTGGATGTCTGAGGTGCTGAAGGCAGGGCTGGTGCAGGGGGAGGTGGCAGGGCTCAGGCCCCTCTGATCCAGGCTCATATTTCTCTCTGCCCTTGGGATGGATCCTTAGGGTTCTGACCATAGGGACCCACCCATGCTGCTTAGCCCAGACCTAGCGAGGCCAGGCGCCTCCTTGCACAGTCTCCCTGATGTTCAGGGACTAAAATCTGCCCAGGTTCCCTGTGCCTGCAATCCTGTGCCTGGGAGCAACTGGTTCACAGGCAGCTCCAGCCTCTGGTGCAGCCCCATGGCTCCAGTGGGAACTGGCATGCCTGGGGCTCTGGGATGATGGTGGTGCTGCAGTCCTCTTGCATGGCCCCCTCTGCTTTGCCCTGCAGCTACCGTATCCTCAATCCAGCAGCCATTCCAGAAGACAAGTTTGTGGACAGCAGGAAGGCCACAGAGAAGCTGCTGATCTCCCTGGAACTGGACCGTGCACAGTACAAGTTTGGTCACACCAAGGTGAGAGCAGGCAGCTGATCTTTGGGAGGGAGAAATTTCCCCTCCTGTTCCTCTCCGTGCCTGTCTCTGCCTGGCCACAGCCCTGCACTCTGCAGGGTCTGTGTGACCCCTGAAGGGATGCAGGAGGGCAGAGGAAGATGCAGGCTGGGGAGAGAAAGAACAGCTCAGAGCAGGTCACTGCTGTCTGACCTCATCCCACCCACCACATCATCTTGTCCTTGCTGGGGAGTCTGCTGTGTCCAGGGCAGATCTGGTTCCCTGTGCCATGTGTGGGTGCACCTCCATGTCCCCCTGGCAGGCTGTGTTACCCCAAGCCCTCTGTCCTTCTGCTGGTGACTCCACTCTCTTGCCCACAGGTGTTTTTCAAGGCTGGTTTGCTGGGCTTGCTGGAGGAGATGCGAGATGAGCGTTTGGCCAAGGTCCTGACAATGCTCCAGGCCAGGATCCGTGGGTACCTCATGCGTGTGGAGTACCAGAAGATCATCAGCAGGAGGTAGAGCTGTGGGGGCAGAAGGCAGAACTTTGTGTCTCCTTTTTCTTCTGCTCATGTCCATGGGTTTGCCCTGTGGCATCTGGCAGTGATTGGTCCTGAGGGACGAAGGCAAACCTGGGAGAGGTCTGGCCCCGGTAGGGGGAGATCTGGGTGTGGGGAGCCTCTGGTTTCCACCAGAAGATTTAAAGGGAGGCAGTGAGGAGAGCTGAAATCCAGGCCACCCCACCCATCCCAGCAGGGCCACTACAGTGTGCAGACAATGTCCCTTTCATTTACCATTCTGCCATTTGTCCAGTGGTGGAGAATGGAGCCATATCCAGGCCTGCAGAAGCCAGGATGGGACATGGGAAATGTCCACCCCTGATGATGCTGTGCTTGTATTCCCCCAGGGAAGCCCTCTATACCATCCAGTGGAACATCCGTGCCTTCAATGCTGTCAAGAACTGGTCCTGGATGAAGCTGTTCTTCAAGATCAAGCCTTTACTCAAGTCTGCTCAGACTGAGAAGGAAATGTCCAGCCTGAAGGAGAAATTCCAGAAGCTGAAGGAGGCTCTGGAGAAGTCTGAGGCTAAGAGGAAGGAGCTGGAAGAGAAGCAAGTCTCCATGATCCAGGAGAAGAACGACCTGGCTCTCCAGCTGCAGGCAGTGAGTGCCTCACCCTCTCTCTGGGGGTGTTAAGACAGTGCAGGGTCCATGGGTAGAAGGAGCAGAATGTCCTAGACCCCTCCCACAGCCTCCAGCAGTTCTGAAGCTCCCTCATTGCCACAATCTGTCTGAAACACAACCCAAGGCTGCAGACTTGCAGTACCATCACATCCTGGGGCTGTCACAGGGATTTGTGATCCCCTGGCTCTGGGAAGGGTGTTCTCTTCACAAGGGAATGGGAGGGGATGGCAACGTTTGCTTGCCAGATTTTGTGCTGTTTTTTGTGCCAGCGTCTCCTTTCTCTGGAAAGATTGAGTTGCTCCTTGGCTCTGGTTAGTGTGAGTGGTTGTCCTTGATGACAGGCAGTGACTGGACATTTTTGGTACACCTGAGCACCTTGGGCTTGCTTTGCCCCTTCCACAAGGAGATGGGACAGCAGGGCTGAGAGCAGATTCCTGGGCACAGGATGAGCACTGGCTCTCCTGTGCCTCTCCCAGGAGCAAGACAACCTGGCAGATGCAGCGGAACGCTGTGACCTGCTCATCAAGTCCAAGATCCAGCTGGAGGCCAAGGTGAAGGAGCTGATGGAGCGTGTGGAGGATGAGGAGGAGATGAACTCGGAGCTCACCGCCAGGAAACGCAAGCTGGAGGATGAGTGTGCAGAGCTGAAGAAGGACATCGATGACCTGGAGATCACGCTGGCCAAGGTGGAGAAGGAGAAACATGCCACGGAGAACAAGGTAACCAACCTGCAGGGTCCATCCTCACTGCCCTGGGGCCTCAGTGCTTGTGGGGACACCGAAGAAACATCTGGGATAAGGCTGCTGGTGTGGAGGAACTGGGGCAGGGCAAAGGGGAAAGGGGGCTGTGAGAGGGAAGAACCCTCTGTGTCCTGCCTCACTGCCCAGAGGGCTGTGGGCAAATGGTTCCATGCTGTGTGGCAAATGATCTGAGGCATGGAAAACCCACCTGGTGGGGCCAGCCTGGCCAAGGGGAGAGGGGCTGGCTGCTGGTGGGGAGCCCAGCTGCTGTTGCCCATGAAGGACTCCTGCCTTTCAAGGGTCAGGCTGCTGGAGTAGCTTTGGACCCCCTCCCAATGAGAAGATGCTCTCTACTTTTGTCCTCACTGATCCAGGTTAAAAACCTGATTGAGGAGATGGCTGGTCTGGATGAGATCATTGCCAAGCTGACGAAGGAGAAGAAAGCCCTGCAAGAGGCCCATCAGCAGGCCCTGGATGACCTGCAGGCTGAGGAAGACAAGGTCAACACACTGACCAAAGCCAAGGGCAAACTGGAGCAGCAAGTGGACGATGTGAGTCGCAGGCCAGTGAGAATAAAGCAAGAGAAGTTTGTGTCACATCTCCAGGAGAGCCCAAAGGCTGTCCCTGAGTGGGATCTGCAGTGTAGGATCATTACCAGATTCCCCTTAATTATGGCCAGTTGAAGAATAATCCCATTGACAAACTACCCCTGGAGCAAGAGGTGCTGTAGAGCACCTCATGGAGAGCAGTCCTGGGCTGAGGGAATGGGACTGGAAACCAGCTGGGAAACACCTCTGGCTTCTAGGGGACTGGTAAAGTTCCCATAGCAATAGACATGGGTAAGGGTAAGGCTACAGAAGGTCTTTTCCCTCCCTACCTCACCTTTCTTCATTCTCCAGCTGGAAAGTTCTCTTGAACAAGAAAAGAAGGTCCGCATGGACCTGGAGAGAGCAAAGAGGAAGCTTGAAGGAGACCTGAAGCTGTCACAAGAGTCTGTAATGGATCTGGAGAATGACAAACAGCAGCTGGATGAGAAGCTCAAGAAGTGAGTGTGTGACACGTGCCTGGGCTCTGGGCTTGCCCTGCACCTCTAATTCCAGCAGATTTGTGGTCTCTGCAGGGAGACACCAGGCTAGGCTGTGGCTCTGGGCACTGCTGTGTGACCAGTCCAGGCACAGTGAGGGCTTGGTTTTCCTGGGCACTTTGCAGAGAGGCTGAGGAGCTTGTGACAGGCTCATAGACCAGGGCACGATGGACCCTCCTTTGTACATGGGGCTGGAGAGGAGGGACCTTGCCTGGCAGGATCCAACACACTGCTGGGGCCTCAGCTGCAAGTACAGACTTCAGTCATGTCCCATTCTCATTGGAGAACTGGAGGGCACCTTGGGACCTCGGAGGGAAACCCTCAGAGCCAGTTGTCTGCCAGTTTGGCTACTTCAGCCCTGACTGTAAGCCTTCCATGAGCTGCTGCTTATCCCTGAAGTCCCTTTCCATTGTGGGTTTGTTTGTCCTCTGGCCTGGGTGTAAGAGTGCAGGGAAATTTAGGAGCCAGAAGGACCAGTGAGGACAGCGTTTGTCTGACCAGAGGCTCTGTCTTCTGTCTGTACAGGAAAGACTTTGAGATGAGTCAGCTGAACTCAAGGATTGAAGATGGGCAGGTGATGGAGGCCCAGCTGCAGAAGAAGATCAAGGAGGTCCAGGTATGGTGGGAAGAACTGTTCTTACACCCTGGGAGTCCAAAATTTCCATTAGATGTGATGTGCTGGGTGATCTGCATGAGCCCATCCCTCTCTGAGCACAGAGCTGTCTCCTTGGAAAAAGTTGGCATGGATAGCAGGAGCCAAGCCCTCTGCCAAAACATGGTGGGTTGAAAACTAAAGAATTGAGCTGAACACTATCACCAGCCTGAGGAAAAGCTTCCAGGATGTAGTTCTCTATCCAAAATAAAACCTTTAATCCAGTAACCAAACTGAAACCCCAAATCTAGGACACTGGGCTTCTTCCCATTAGAGACAGGTCCCCCCAGTCATGAAAGTTCCCATGAAAAGAAGCTAATGCCAGCTGGATCCTGATGGCAGGGACAGAGAGAGCAGGAGCTCCACACGTGCTACCAAGGAGCACCTGCCTCCCAAAACAGCCCAAGACTGGTGGCTTTTTGCCTCCCATCATCATCAGAGACACTGCTCCACTGCAGAGAGCGGAGATGCTGGAGCTTCACCCAGAGCTCGGAGCATCTGCCCTTTCCTGTGTGTGCAGGCACGCGTTGAGGAGCTGGAGGAGGAGCTGGAGGCCGAGCGAGCTGCCAGGGCCAAGGTGGAGAAGCAGCGGGCAGAGGTGTCGCGGGAGCTGGAGGAGCTGAGCGAGCGGCTGGAGGAGGCGGGTGGAACCACGGCCACGCAGCTGGAGCTCAACAAGAAGAGAGAGGCGGAGTTCCTGAAGCTGCGGCGGGACCTGGAGGAGGCCAGGCTGCAGCACGAGGCCACGGCCGCTGCCCTGCGCAAGAAGCACGCGGACAGCGTGGCCGAGCTGGGCGAGCAGATCGACAGCCTGCAGCGCGTCAAGCAGAAGCTGGAGAAGGAGAAGAGCGAGATGAAGATGGAGATTGATGACCTGTCCTCCAACGTCGAGTATGTCACCAAGAACAAGGTGGGTCCTGGTTCTCTTCACGGGGCTGGTTGGTGTCTCCTGTGGACATCAGTGCAGCGGGGTGCAGCATGACCAGCACAGCCACATCCATATCCATGGGGTGGTGTCTGAAATAGCTCCTTGCCATGACCAAGTCCCTGTTTGACCCGTAGCTTGTCTCTGTGTGACTACAGGATGCTTTACTTGTCCTGTCAAATCTGGAGGCTCTGGGAAGACATTTCCTGGGAGGCTTGACTGCAGAGAGCCGCTGTTAGCTTAGCAGCGAGCTCTGGCCGGCTCCTGCTCTCTGCCTTGTGTGCCCATAGGATCCACAGAGCAGGGCAGGCTATCCCAGGGTGGGAGACCGGTGCTCTGTGGCCAGAGCTGAGTTCAGCCAGGCTGTGCTTGGTGCCTGCAGGCCAGTGCTGAGAAGCTGTGCCGCACCTACGAGGACCAGCTGAACGAGGCCAAGGCCAAAGTGGATGAGCTGCAGCGACAGCTGACGGACGTGAACACCCAGCGGGGCCGGCTGCAGACCGAGAACGGTGTGTGGGGCACAAGCCAGGGGCACCCGGCTGCCTCAGGAGTGCTCTGACTCTGGGATGCCTGGCTGGGCGAGTGGGGTTCAGCTGGGTAGTCTATCCTCCTCCTCTCGTGGGGGGAAAAACTAGTTGTGCCTCAGGAGGGACTCCTTGCAAAGGATGCCTTTAACTGGTTGCACCTCTGCCCATGGCCCAGCTTGCCGTGGTGGGGAAACAGCTGGGACAGCTGGAGGCCACAGGCTCTGGAGGAGTGTGAGCTAGTGCAGTTTGCAGCCCTACAGCCCCAAAGTAGCTGTTTTGGCTCTGTTTGAACCCAGGGGAGCTTACTCGGCTGCTGGAGGAGAAGGAGTCCTTCATCAACCAGCTGAGTCGTGGCAAGGTCTCGTTCACACAGAGCATTGAGGAACTCAAGAGGCAGCTAGAGGAAGAGACCAAGGTGAGGTTCCAGGGCATGGCTGATCTCCGAGTGGCAGTGGCCCAAACCCTTGGACTAGGGAGGTGGGACATACCCTGCACACAGGGCAGCTGTTCACCTGGGAAGGACAGAAGTTCCCTGCTGCTGCTCCCAGTCCTGGTGCCATGGCCTGTGTCCTGGAGCCAGCTGCTGCTCTCTCTTCCTCAGAGCAAGAATGCCCTGGCCCATGCCCTGCAAGCCTCCCGGCACGACTGTGACCTGCTGCGGGAGCAGTACGAGGAAGAGGCAGAAGCCAAGAGCGAGCTCCAGAGGAACTTGTCCAAAGCTAATGCTGAGGTAGCCCAGTGGAGAACCAAGTACGAGACTGATGCCATCCAGAGGACTGAGGAGCTGGAGGAAGCCAAGTAAGTCCCACGGCACAAGCTGGTTCCTTGTAGGTGGCAACTTTCTGTTCAGCAACGGGGCTCTCCCATGCCTGGGGTGATCCAGCATGCTCCTGCCTGGATTAGAGGCTGTGGGGCGGGATGGCAGCGGGGCAGGGAGTGCTCACCCCAGTGCCATTGGCAGGAAGAAGCTGGCCACCCGGCTGCAGGAGGCAGAGGAAGCCGTGGAGGCTGCCAATGCCAAGTGCTCCTCACTGGAGAAGACCAAGCACCGGCTGCAGACCGAGATTGAGGACCTCTCGGTGGACCTGGAACGCGCCAACTCAGCCTGCGCTGCCCTGGACAAGAAGCAGCGCAACTTTGACAGGACCCTGGCCGAGTGGAAGCAGAAATACGAGGAGACCCAGGTGGAGCTGGAGGCGTCGCAGAAGGAGTCGCGCAGCCTGAGCACGGAGCTCTTCAAGCTCAAGAACGCCTACGAGGAGTCCCTGGACAACCTGGAGACCCTCAAGAGGGAGAACAAGAACCTGCAGGGTAGGACTGGGCTCAAGCATTCCCCTGGGGCTCTGCCCAGGCTCCTGCTCCATGTCCTCAGACATGTGGGATTAGGTCCCTTGTTGGCCAGGAGAGAACCTTGCTGCTCAGCCCATCCACTGGAGGGATGCAGCAGCCCTGCTGGGGTGTCAGTGTGTGTCCTGCCCTCATGCTGGGGACACTCGGAGAGGACAGGCAGAGCCACTTCACTCCTGTCCCCAAATGGCTCCTGTTCCCAAATGGTGCTGCCAACTGACATGGCTGTGGCATGGCACTGCCTTGGGGGTGCAGCTGTTGGACAAACAGCTCTCCCCAGGTCCTTAATGCCTCTTCTATGCTCCCTCCCAGACTGCAGAAGTGTCCCCAAGCAGAGCCTTGGCTGCTCTCTGAGGGGCTGGGGGACATCAGCTGAGCCTGGGCAGGGGGATGGGGACATCACTTGTGCAGGGCTGGCTCCACAAACTCCTTCCTGACCAAACTCCTTCTGTCCCTGGCAGAGGAAATTGCTGATTTGACTGACCAGATCAGTCTGGGTGGCAAAACCATCCATGAGCTGGAGAAGGTGAAGAAAGTGCTGGAGAGCGAGAGGAGCGATATCCAGGCAGCGCTGGAGGAGGCTGAGGTGATTCCTTGTTTCCCATATGTTCCTGCTGCCCCCAGGAGCCACTGGCCCCCCTGCAGTTCTGGTTGGATGCTGCTGGGGAGTGACAGTCCTGAGCCAGGCTGTGACCCCTGGAAACCTCATTGATTGGTGCTATAAATGACTCAAAACCTGGGTGGGAATGAGTAAATAAAATTTAATTTGAACCCATTAAAAATTACAAAGCAAGGGAGGAACATGCCCAGAGCTTGATAGGACTCCTGCCCACCAGAGACCCAGCTCACAAAATGGCGTCTCCACCTTTTATAGCCTGAGAGTGCCAGCCTTATTAATATTCATGAGCAGTCCTTATATGTCCTCCAGGCCCCACCTACAGCCCATAGCTTTGCCCATATATGGATATGTGGCACCACCCAGGGCCTGTCAATCAGTCCTTGCACGCCTTTCATTGGTGGAACCCTTCTCGTATCCTGATTGGTGGCGCCATGTTACCCTGCCCTGCATCCTAGCAACAAGCGCCCCCCATTCCCTGCCGCCTCCTCCAAAGAGGGACAAACAATCCTCCCTCCCCCACATGTTTGTACAGCCAAGTAAGTCAAAGCTGCCCAGCAGTAACCACAACAGGGGAGGGGAGGATTGAAGGGAGGACAGAAAAGGGTTCCAAACTATACTGTAACATCAAAAATACATATCAAAAGTACAGTAAACCCCAACAAAACTTCTCCCCACCATACTAAACAACCCAGTCACCACCCCTTCTTCATAACATGGGGGCCCTGCAACCACTGCAGGCACTGAGGTGGCTCCACCTGCTCTGCCCCCCGTAGCAATGGGCTGGGGGACAAGGCCAGGGTGGGTGGGTGGCCGGGTTCCGTTCCCAGGAACCACCTTCCCATGGCTGAGCTGTCTCTAGGGAGCCTTGGAGCACGAGGAGAGCAAGACCCTGCGCATCCAACTGGAGCTGAACCAGATCAAGGCTGAGATGGACAGGAAACTGACAGAGAAGGAGGAGGAGTTTGAGAACCTGAGGTGAGTGGGGTGAGGGGACAGGCTGGGATGTCACTGTGGGGCCCGAGCTGGCACGGTGGCCTTGGCAGGGCTGCCCCAGGCTGGGTGTCCCCAGGGGACGGGGCTGATGCTCGGCCTCTCCTGCAGGCGCAACCACCAGCGCGCCATGGACTCCATGCAGGCCTCGATCGACGCCGAGGCCCGGGCCAAGAACGAGGCCATGCGGCTGAGGAAGAAGATGGAGGGGGACTTGAACGAGATGGAGATGCAGCTGAACCACGCCAACCGCCAGGCCACTGAGTTCCAGAAGCTGAGCCGCCAGCTTCAGGCCCAGATCAAGGTTGGGACAGGCTAGGTGCTGTCCCTGCTGCCAGCCTGGCTCCTGGCTGTCCCCACTGACCCCACACTTGTCCCACAGGACCTGCAGATCGAGCTGGATGACACCCAGCGCCACAACGATGACCTGAAGGAGCAGGCGTGTGCCCTGGAGCGCCACAACAACCTGCTGCTGTCAGAGATGGAGGAGCTGCGGGCAGCGCTGGAGCAGGCAGAGAGGGGCAGGAAGCTGGCAGAGCAGGAGCTGCTGGAGACCACTGAGAAGGTCACCCTGCTCCAGTCCCAGGTGAGGCACTGCCAAGTCCTGTGTCTGCACTGGTGGGAGAGCCAGGAGTCTGTGCAGCAGTGGTGAATGACCAGCCCTGGTCACACTGAACCTGCTCTGTGTGCAGAACATGGGTCTGATCAACCAAAAGAAGAAGCTGGAGGCAGACATCTCCCAGATGAGCAGCGAGGTGGAGGATGCGGTGCAGGAGTGCCGCAACGCTGAGGAGAAGGCAAAGAAGGCTGTCACAGATGTAAGGGAGTGGTGGGGACTGTGCTGTGTGGCTGGGGAGGGTCTCACAACATCTCCTCTGAGCCCCTGGTCTGGCAGGGCTGCCTGGCCTTGAGGTGATGTCCCCCTGCTCTTGGCCTCGCAGGCTGCCATGATGGCAGAGGAGCTGAAGAAGGAGCAGGTCACCAGCGCACACCTGGAGCGCATGAAGAAGAACATGGAGCAGACCATCAAGGACCTGCAGACACGCCTGGATGAGGCAGAGCAGATTGCTCTCAAGGGGGGCAAGAAGCAGCTCCAGAAGCTGGAGGCCAGGGTGAGAAAGTAGGGGCAGATCCCTGGCTGTGTTCTTCAGGAGCCGACTCTGGGGTCTGCCCCAGCCCCTGTGGCACCAGCCTCTGCCCCATCCCTCTGAGGACAGGTGGTGCCTCTGGGGGACCAGGGGACAGGCCCCAAGGCCCTGCCAGGCTGGGCCCAGCTCAGGATGGTTTTAGCCTCTGCTGTGGCTTCTCTGAGCTGGGAAAGTGGCTTGGCTTTAGCTGGGCTAGCACTGGTGCTTGGGAGCCAAGTGCTGAGCCAGTCTGTGCCCCCTGCAGGTGCGGGAGCTGGAGGGAGAGCTGGATGCAGAACAGAAGAAGATGGCAGAGGCCCAGAAGGGCATTCGCAAGTATGAGCGCAGGATCAAGGAGCTGAGCTACCAGGTACAGCAGCTCCGGGCACAGGTTCAGCCCCAATCCAGCAGCCCCTGGCACAGTTCTCTGCTTGGCCTCATGTTACCCAAGAATCCATACACCAAGCCCAGCCCAGCCTGGGCTTCTTCTGGGCTCTGTGTGGGGAATGACAACAACTGCACAAGCTTCTTCCTGCTATAACATCTCCCTGCTCTGGTTCCTTCTGCCCATTTCCCAGCACCTCCTGAGCTGGGTGATGGGACACAAGGGGGGACCAGGGGATGGATGCTGTGACACAGGGCTGGGTTGGTGGGGCAGGCTGGTGCTGTGTTTGTGAGCTGGCACCACTGGGACTCTGATAAAGGTGGAGGTGAGGGGCTGCTGGGTGTGGCTAAGGGAGTTGGGGCACTTGCAGGCTGAGGAAGACCGGAAGAACCTGGCTCGGATGCAGGACCTGATCGACAAGCTGCAGAGCAAGGTCAAGAGCTACAAGCGCCAGATTGAGGAGGCAGTAAGTGCCCATCACTGCACTGTCCCTCCCTGGGCTGCCAGGGGCCATGAGAGCAATGTGTGGAGCTCAGAGCCCGCTGTCCCCTGTGCCCCATGCACCCACCCCTCCCCTCTCCCTACCCAGGAGCAGCAGGCCAACTCCAACCTGGTGAAGTTCCGCAAGGTGCGGCACGAGCTGGACGACGCCGAGGAGCGCGCCGACATCGCCGAGACCCAGGTCAACAAACTGCGCGCCCGCAACAGGGACATCATCTCCAAGGTGGGCACTCCTGGATGGGAGCATGGGAGGTGGGCAGGGGCTCCTGCCAGCCCTGGAGCCAGGGGAATGACCACACAGCCACAGTCATGTCCTACTGTGGCACTGCTGCCTCACCTCCCACTGCTGCTGGAGCTGAAATACACCAGCGTGCTCCCTGCCTCCGGATCCCCCCTCTCACCAAAGCCCTTTGGGGATTTTTTCCAGCATTAGGAGCCTGGCTGTCCTGCCCTGCCCTGCCCAGCTCTGCCCTGTCCTGCCCTGTACCATCCCAGCTGCTGCTGTAGTTTGGAGGCCAAGTGGCTGCAACAGTCTCTGTCAGCTTTGCACTGCATGAATAAACGTGATGTACCAGGACTGGCTCTGTTGTGTGTCACAGGGTAACCAGGGCCTTGGCCTCTGCCCCTGAGGTCTTGGGGACTATTTTTCACAGGGAGGTGAAAAGCCCAGGCAGGAGAGAAGCCCAGTCCTCCCTCTCCCAGCTCTATGGCCCTGGCTTGGGACAGGTTTTGGGAAAAGAGCCCTTTCCTCATATGTCGCCACCAAAACACATCTCTTAACTGCAGGGGGCCAGAGCTGGCATGAGGCACAACTCCTGAGAACATAAAGCCCCCTAATACAGCCCTGGAGGGGGTTATGGCTTTGGCAAAGGCACTGGAAAGAAAGACATCTCAACTCATTTCTTTAAAATAGATTTCTTTAATAGTTTCCATTTAATATGGTTATTTGCAGTTAGCAAATCGGCATTAATCAGGGCAGCACAAACCTCAGCAATCCATGGGGACAGTGCAGACTTCCAGAGGTATTTGTTAGTGCCAGGGGTGCCACTTCCCTCCCATCCCAGCCTAGAGCCTGCTGCCACCTCCATGGGTCTGGTCCCTCTCACCATGAGATTCCTGAGGCATCTGGCACGGACAGACATCCCAAGGGAAATGTGGCCTAAGCTGGGATTTGCCTGTGACCCTCTGTGCACTGGGGCAGAGCCTTTTCCCTGGAGCCCAGCACGCTCCATCCCTGGAGGAGCTGCCAAGGGTTTGTTCCCTGTGCCCTTCTCTGCTGAGTCAGCCCAAAGGCAAAGCCCAGCCTGTGCTCCCAGGCCTGGGAGGACCCCCACAAATGGTGTGGGCTCAGCTCAGCTTCCCCCAGGCCCACGGGCAAGGCCAGAGGAGGCAGCTGGGCCCCAAACTCTTTAAAACACAGAGAGGGGAGTGAGACTGCAGGGTTACAGCAGCAAGCAGTGGCTGCATCAATTAACTACACTGTGGAAAAGGCATCCCTTAACTTAAAAGCCTTTTAATTTGAAGCATTTATTTTAAGTGTACATCTATTACAGTTAAGAAGAAGCAAAGATACACCAAAAACACAAATACCCAAGAACAAAAAAAGTACAGATGAGAAAGAAATGAACTGAGGGGAGGGAGGGGCTGGGTGGGGGTGACCTGGTGAGGAACAGAGGTGAAGCTGCCATGCCAAGAAGCTCCCCAGGATACCCTCACCAGAGTGGGATGCAGCTCCCAGGGAGGGACACCAGGATCCCCAGGAGCTCCTGCAAGGCTCCAGCTTTATGCACAAGCTCAGCAGCTCTGATCACCCTGTCAGAGCCCACAGTGGGACACTGAGGTGTGGGAGAAGAGAAAGGAGAAGGGAGATGTTCAGAGACAAGTCCTGCCCCTGGGGCTGGAACCTCCTTCACCCCTCCAGCCCCAGCAGAGGGAGCCTCAGGGTGGGTTTCATGCTGCTGGTAACAAGACAAAAGGCTGCAACTCTGGGACATCCTCACCCCTTCGGAGCCTGGACAGAGCTGGAGCCATCTTGTCAAATAAATTAGAAAACGTTAAAAAAATTCAGATGTGTGTTTGAAAACTGGTTTCTTTTAGCTGTAGCTGCAAGACATTTTTGACTTAAATGTAGTGTATCTCATTCCTGGGTATCTGAATGTGTTGGAGCAACATGGTGGTGAGCAGGCAGGGCATGTGCAGGCTTGGCAATCAAGACTGCCAAAACCCCATTCCCCCTTTCCCAACATATCCTACAAAGTTACTTTCAACCAGGAGTGTTTATTCCCAGCATTTAACACATTCTGATTAAAACAGATCCAGGAAAAAAAACGGACATCTCCAGTAAATATTGCACTTTCGAGATTAATGTGTGTGTTGATATTAAGGACTGAAAGCAGAGACTGACATAAGACTTCCAGGCATAGCAGGTTAACATCAAGAGCAATGGTCCTGAAAAGGATTTTAAAACCAGATTAGTTACCCAAGAAGGGACAAGCCGCAAGTTTAAAAAATTAGTACATTTTAATGCTAGTGCTCCATGAAAAAGCCAACCCCTGTTGCAATTCCACCACTGCTGAAATGTCTCTGTTCTCCAGCGCTGCAAAACGCCTCCGGATGGGAAGGATCTGCAGGAAGGACAGCAGGAGCAGAGGTGCTCTCCTAATGCACAGACAGATTTAGTACCAAATGATCCAGAAGGCGGTGGTAAAGGGGTGACTGGAGCTGGGGCTCTCGGGAAAGAAAAGCACACACGCGCACACACTCATGCTCTAACCAACCCCAAAGCCCTGATTCCAAAGCCCAGCGGAAGAGTTACACCTGCAGGGAGTCCTCGTGGTGGCTTTGCATGTGGCTGGTGGTGGGGTCCTGCTCAGATGGGCTCCTCGGACCTCCCACTTGGAGGGCAATTGCTGTGCTTTTCGACTTGCTCGTCCTGGCAGCCCTCCTCCACGGGCACACACAGAGAACCCTCATGTCAGCAAAACCCCTTCTGCCAGCCCCACCGGACTGGGAGAGAGGAAAAAAATAATACAGGCTGGTTTGTGCAGGTGATTATTTTTTATCCCAGAACAACTGGAAGATACATCCCTGAATGTGTTGCCCAGAGAGCTGTCCGAGTCTCAGAGGTGAGAGCTGGGGGGCCGGCAGGGGCGGGGGTGGGACGACGCTCCGCAGCTCCGAGCTGCACACACACACACTACACAGCGTATCCCTGAAAACCCCCGGGCTGCGAGGGACCCTCCGAGCCGTCCGTCACGAGCTGGAGGCGGGAATTACTCCTCGGAAAAGTCTCTGTCAATGTCCATGTACGCCTCGTCGATGTAGCTGACTATGGCACAGGGGGACGTCCGGTCCGGACTGAGCAGTATCGAAACAGTCTCTTTCCAGTAGGTAAAACTAATACAGGAGCTCTGTGGGCACAGACAACAGGGGGGTCAGTGGAGGCCACAGCAGGAAACACCTCCCAAAGCTGCAAATCACTTCCTGCCCAGCCCTGCAGTGTGACCAACACTTTGTGTTCCCCGTTGTGCCCTCCCTCCCTGGGACCCAGCAGAAGGGCTGGGTGTTGAACAACTACACCCTCTACAAACTGCTGCCCACTCTCCAGGTGCACACAAGGACTCCCAGCGCCTCTGGCAGCTGCCAAGAGCAGCACAGGGTGACCCCAGCCCACCTGGGTCGGTACACCCAAAATCCCAAACTTCTCCTTTGCTGTCCAGTCCAAACACAAACTGGGACCCTGTGGTACCACAGATAAGCCAATGCTGGAAGCAGCTCCCACTCCCAAGAGGACACAAAAACCAACACACTTCCTGCTCACATGCCTCCTGCATTACTTACTCAAAGCCAAAAGGCCACCCCAGCAGCCCAACACCAGACCATACATCACCCACATAACTGGATAATTGGTTATTTCTACCCACCAGTGACCCAGGACAAACAAGCTCTGGCACAGAAACCTGCAGGCTGCTCCCTTGGCTTCCAGCAGCTACATCAGGTATCTTTCCTGCACTGTTTGCCACACCAGGAAAGAGGGAACAGTCTGGCTAAGGTGCTAACTAGTCTGGGAACTGGATTCTGTCCTGCCTCCCCCTCCCTCCCTGGCCATCCTGCCAGCCCTACCTCTCCACCCCACTCAGCACAGACAAATCTCACTTCTGTGTGCCAGAGCCAAGATTTCAAACTCTGTTCACAGAGAAGCCCAGCACCTGCCTTGTGGCAGCCTGACTCTGGGCTGTGAAAAGCACCACAGGAGTTACACTGGGGGCAGAACTTCCTCCCATTTTTCCCTTCCCAACCTCCCATTTTTGCCAGGGGACCAGCAGACAGCTGTTGCTGTGATCAACTCCTGCCATGCTAAGAGGGTCACATACATTTTCTAAGCAGGTGCTGTCTTTATCCTTGTTGAGGTAATGCTGCTGCCAGAATCGCAGGAGACTGTGGAAGTTGTTCAGGATGAAGCCAGGGTATTTTTCTGTGTATTCCATCTGTTGCAAGGTGCGCAGATAAAAGGGGAGCTTTTCTTTCCTTCGGGCCAGCATTAGGATAACTAAACTTGTGTTCAAACAACTGACATTTTCCTAGAAGTAAAAATGACACAGCAAAAAAATCTCAACACCAAGATACCTGTTGTATACACGACCCTCTAAAACAAGCCTGTGGAAAGCACACAGTGGAAGTGTTCCTGCACTCAGCAAGGAAAAAGGGACATGGGTGTCCTCCAGGGAAACCAGGCTCCTCCCTGCTCCCAGCCCTGCTCACCATTCTATCCCAGTAAGGCAACTGCAAGGTCCCTGCCAGCTCTTTACCTGTGTAAGTGTCTGTACATGAATAATATTAATGAGACGGAAGAGAAAGGACATTCTCATGGACATCTGGGACATGTAGGACAGCAGGCGGCACTCGGACAGCACTTCTGCAACTGCAGCAAGAGGAGAAACAAAATCACCAGGTGCTGGAGGTTCAGGCATGCTGATCCAAGCACCGGGGCAGTAAGAACTGGTGCTCACACTTGCAGGGTGGCATTTCCTTGCCTAACCCCCAAACTGTCAAAGCCCAGATTTAAATTAACCATCATCACACCACTGAGCACCCCCAGTGCCACCCCACTGCTTCCTGTTCACCTTTAGCATCAGACTGATTCTCAAACCGGTCCAGGGACAGCGTGATGCAGCGAACGAGCATGTTTGAGTCCACCAGAGAGCTGTTGATCTGATTTAAAAATATCTGGAACTGAACAGAAACACTTTTTAGTGTTGAATTTAAAAGATTTAAATATATTAATACTCAGGGTCATTACCTTTTTGTTATCTCTAACAAGGTAAGAGGAGACATCACTCCCAGCCAGTCTAAGCCAACACTGGCACTGAGGGCTGACCAAAGGATCCCTTAAAAACACTATGGAATGGAAAAATCTCTTTTGAAGCTATGTCACTCCAATGAAAATGAGATTTCATACACTGTTTTTTGTTTTTGGAAAACATGTTATTGCCACAGCTCAGTCCAAGCCAGCAGCACAACACAGACTCTGATTTAATCAGTGTATTTGTTACATTTGTTTTGAAAGAAAGAGAATTCCTGCAGCTCTATGTTTTCCTACACTGATTTTGTATAAGCAGACAGGGAGGAATACAGGGAGGGAGTCACACAGAATGAGAACTAAACCCTGTCAGAGATCAATAAACAGGAAGCACATAGGAAATATAAAGACGTTCTCTAGAAACTTTGAGTTAATTTACTAGAGAAAAACCTCCAAAATAAATACAGCTTTCTTTTAAATACATGAATACATCCCTTCTCCAAGGTCTACCAGACCTAACAGCAATGAGAGAAAAATTACAGTAACAAAATCAAGAGTTTAAGGCCATTCAGAACCTATCCACCAGCTAATGTGTGTGTTATATATCCAAAGTGCACAAGAGCATGAAACCACTTTGCATAGAGCCATCCACTGATGTGCAGCTCAATTTTATAGTTAATTACATAAGCCACAGCTTCTTTAGACGTCTCTAAGTTCAAATAACATCAAGTATTGACATCTGTTCACAGTATCAAGTATTTTAAGCCTTATTCATGAAGGAATTCCCACTGCAAGTCCCAGTAAAAGTTTTTTTTTTTGGAGCTTTCTCAATGTCCACAACTATCAACTGCAAATCTGGCAACTTCACAGGAAATGTTCTGCTGCCCTTGAGCCTGACCTTAGACCTGCCTGACCATGGAACAGGGCAATGTTTGCTGACCAGCTCAGCACTCACTGACTCAGGACATCTGGAGCACTGCTGAAAACACTGAGGGACTTTGGCAATTCACCCCTTCATGTTTACTGTGCCCCAAGCTCTAAAACACCACCAAAACCAGATGAATCTGAGTTTTAGTGCTGTGGTGTAATGTGAGCCACAGGGGGCAGCTTTTACACTTACCTTCTCATCTGTGTTGATGTACTTGTTGAACCTCTTGAATGCATCAATATTGAATTTCATCAGCTCTCCCAGAAGGTCAAAGTAACTCTGAAGCACATCCCGTGACTTGCACTCACTATCAACAATGCAGTAGAGAATATGCTGGCAGGGGAGGAAAACATGTTATTGCCACAGCTCAGCCCAAGCCAGCAGCACAAGACAGACTCTGATTTAATCAGTATTTAAAGCATTTATCTGCAAGTTCTTGGGTGACAATGTCATGACATCAAACTAAAGACAACAATTCAGATGAGTCTCCTGTTAAAATAACTTCCCAGTGATCCAGGTTATACAAAATGGCCACATCTGGCTGCCACAAGCAGAATTCACAGGTATTTTTTACAGGTGTTCCCAGTATTTGTCATAGTTACACAGGAATAAGGGGCAGTTTTTCATTTATTATTGTTGTTGCATCTATTGTGATTTCTCCAGTAAATTGTGATCCTGACTGACCTCCCTGAGTGTTTATTTCCCCACTACTGCAAGGGGGCAGCCTGAGTGGCCTTCATTTCCCTGCTGAGTTTTAAACCCAACATAATATTTAACACTGCATTTTCATTTACTTTTGGTTCCCTGCAGATAAATCCTTATTGATGGCTATTGAGGATACCTGACACAAACTTATTTACCTCCAGGAGTCCTCTCTTGAGGAGGAACATCTGGTCTGCATAGGAGGTGGTGCCTCGCAGAAAACTTTCAACCGCCCTTGCTTGCCAAAACCTAAGGAAGAGAAGAAAGGAGGTGTTAGTTTTGGGGCAAGGAAAGTACCTGATCACAACTGTAATTTAAATCCATTACAGTGAATTTCATTCCACTCTGAAGCTGGAGTCAGACCTGTTGATCCTGCAGAAAATCACTGGCTCTGCATGCTTCACACCTGCACTGCCACCAGAGCACAACAGAGCCAGACCTTTGCACAGCTTGTTCTCCAACATTCTCAGCTGCTCTAAGCTGGATGAAACCAAAGCTACCTCCCAGGAGTCTCAAACAGCTCATCAGAGGCAAAGGGAACCCACCTGAAGGAGGATTCTGCTGGTTCCTTCTTCATGACCTGAAGCAGTCTGGTCAACAAACCTCTCTTCCCATCACAGACAAGACTCCTGCAGCAGGTGGAGAAATGACAGCTGAGTGGAAGGGCTGGGCATGCACTGAGCACTGAATCCAGTCAACTGATCACAGCTTTTGATGATCAAAAATCTCAGTATTGAAGTACAAAGTACAAATATTGTGCTAGTTTTACCACAGAATCACAGAATTTCTAGGTTGGAAGAGACCTTCAAGATCATCAAGTCCAACCCATGCTCTAACACCTCAACTAGACCACGGCACCCAGTGCCACATCCAGTCTTTTCTTAAACACATCCAGGGATGGTGACTCCACCACTTTCCCGGGCAGGCCATTCCAGTACTTTATCACTCTTTCTGTGAAAAACTTTTCCCTAATATCCAACCTGTATTTCCCTTGGCACAGCTTGAGGCTGTGTCCTCTCATTCTGCCAGTTGTTGCCTGGAGAAAGAGACCAACCCCCAGCTGACTGCAACCACCCTTCAGGAAGTTGTAGAGAGTGATAAGGTCACCTCTGAGTCTCCTTTTCTCCAGGCTGAACAACCCCAGCTCCCTCAGTCGTTCCTCACAGGGTTTGTGTTCCAAGCCCCTCACCAGCCTCGTTGCCTCCTCTGGACACGCTCAAGCATCTCAATGTCCTTCCTGAACTGAGGGGCCCAAAACTGGACACAATACTCAAGGTGTGGCCTCACCAGTGCCGAGTACAGGGGAAGAATGACCTCCCTGCTCCTGCTGGCCACACCATTCCTGATACAGGCCAGGATGCCATTGGCCTTCTTGGCCACCAGGGCACACTGCTGGCTCATGTTCAGCCGGCAGTCGACCAGAACACCGAGGTCCCTTTCTGCCAGCAGAAGAGTTCTCCTCACTGCTCTTGGTAAATATCTGCAATACCTACAAACATGACTTCCAAATAAGTCTGAAAGAAAAAATTTCTCTCAGAATTTTAATGGCTTCAGAAATATCAATTCACACCTTGTGTAAATCAAGAGATAAGAAAAAAAAAATACTACATTTGAGCTTAGGAATGAAATAAATCCCCTTTTTTCCCCTCAAAAAATGTAAAGGAAAGTCTAAATTCCATTAGGAGGCAGAGCAGAGTATGGAAAGCTGGATGCTACATGAGGTTGTAGTAAAATCATAGAGGCTGTACAAGTGCAATACTACTTCTACTAAACAGCATCTTCAGTGGAGTATCCACCTGCATTAAACTCATACAGTAGTAATGCCTTGCTCTCACACATCAAGAAAGGCAACATGAAAACTAAACACTAAGGGTGAAAAAAACGCCAAGTTCTTCCCTATTAGACACAGTATTATGGTAATAACTGTAATCTAGAAATCCTCTTAGAGATTCCCTTTTGGAGTGAGGTAAATCTGCTCTGTGCAGACCCAGTCCCTGCTGATACCCTGGGAGTATTCTGACAAACTCACTTCTGCAAACAACCTTCCATCTGCTGAGGTCTATACACCAGAATTGTGTATTGAAGAGATTATTAGATCAAAACAGTCCATCTAACAGATACTCAAATGTAACAAGAGATTCTGTAAGTGGTTTAACATGTTAATCTAATTTAGCTTATTCTGGTTATTAGCTGCTCTTGAAACACTCTGAGCAGACACGTGGATGTGTTCATGCAGCCTGGAAATGAACATTTATGTGCTGCTCCTGAATACCAGAACTAAGTTTTATTAGCAGGAGCAATTAATGATTTGAGGGATCAGAGTTTACTTTCCAGGTCTGTCTGCAATGCCTGACCTGAGGAGGGCCAGACAGGCAGACCCAGCACATCACAGTGAAGTCTGAGCCACTCAAACCCCTCTCTTTAGGGGTTTTTAAGTTGCTTTTGTTTTTAAAGCACCTTATTCTGAGCACGAGCACACCAGAGATTTGCTAATGACCATCAACATCCCACAAACCTGGACACCTCCCACTGAAAGGAGTCACTGAAATGGAAGTGTGGTGGACAGAGGTCAAACAAAACAGCTGATGATGTCAAACTTCCAGTCTAAGTGCTTCCAAAACTCTTAAACTGCTGACCTACACCCTCAGTCCCCTCTCACCTGTCAGTGTTGACAACTGCATCCACTTCAGGGATGTTGGCTTTATGGGAGATTGCACTCAGCTCATTCAGTTCCTGGCTGTTCAAAAGGAGATACTTGTTCCTAAAGCAAGACAGTGAGGGAGGAGGGGAGAAAAGCAGGATGAATTCAAGAGGCAAAAATGCAATTCCATGAAAAGCAGAGCCACAGGCCTACAAGGGCTGCAGGACTGAGCAAGCTGCTTTCTCCTGGCTGCTCTTCACAGCATTCCCACCTTGCTCCCTGTACCAGGCCAGCCTGCTGCAGTTTGGGAAAACCTCCTCCAAAATTTACCAAATGCCACTTCCCACACTGACCAGCGTTGAGATGATGGTTCTTTGCTGACTTGTTTGGGATCTCATGGTTTGTAAATATTTTCCTCTGGACAACAGGGTTTTTTTTTTTGGTGGTTTTTTTGGTGGTGGTTTTTTTCTTTTAATTTGTTTGTTTTGTTTTTAATCTCAGTAATATTTTGCTGAATTTCAGACAAAAATAAATATTAAATAGCAAATTTTTTCATAGCTTCCTGAAGTTTTTCTCCACCCTATAATAATTGCTCTTTTAAAGTAATAAATCTCTTTCTAAGTAAGAAAGCAGAAACTGCAAAAAAAGGACTCAGTGATCCTGGCATTTTATTCTCTGAACAAACTTTACCCTAGAAATATTTTAAAACATCATGAAATGTGAAGATCTAAACAAAAATGGGTATAAACTCCAGGAAGGTACATACATTTTTTATCAAATACTGAAGTTTTTGATAAAAAAAATAATTATTTTAATGAAAATAAATTCTTTTGCCTGTAAAGTGAACTAAATGCAGAATAAATTTGGCAGAGCAGAAATGTAGTCCAGGGGCTCCCTGTGCCTAGTGGCAGTGTGCTCCCTGAGAGTCTTTCTGCTTCCAAGTGCTCAAAATCAGACAGCAAAGATTCCTTTTCAGGAAAGCTCAGGGAGCAGAGGATGCAGTGATGAGTGTGAGGTTCCTTCTTGCTTCCAACAGTGTCATCAGGTTAGTGCTCACTGAGGCTCTTGTGTAAACCTTCCTTTGATGTGGATTGAACAGCCTTCTGCAATGAGAACAGAGCCCTTCTCTCCCTGAAATAAACATTTCTGCAAGTCTGGTTTGGACACAATTTCTCTGAATTAGTATCAGCATACAAGTACTTTGCTCTCATCTTGTCCTCAGTTAACTCAGCTTATCTGTGATTTCACAGAAAGTTCATGTAATTATTTAAACCTCCAAACAGATTCCACACATTCCACATGCTCAAATGTTACAGCTGGGAGCTGTTTTCTGCTCAAACAAGCCTGAGATCTTTGTAGCAGCCACTTAAGTAGTAACCTTACCTGTAGAGATTTTATTGGAAAACCTGGAGCGATTCCCAGGCAAACAATGTCTTGCATGAAGGATTTACCACAGGTCAGCATTCCCCCCCATCTATGTCCAGCCCATTCTCAAAGCTAATATTCCACAATCAAAAAGGCTGATATTTGAAATCTAGCCAACAGGACTAAAATCCTGCACAAAAACACCAGCCTGGCTCTAGGAGTGAGCAGCACCTGAAGTGCAACTAACACAGGGGTCTGTAAGGAAGTGGGCACCATCTCCCAGGACTGCATGAGAGCAAGAGGACACTGATGGAATGCAGGATGCAATTCCACAAGTCACAAACACCTCTGTGCCAGCAGCACAGCATTAAACAACCCCAAGCAAACTGCACACCCCTCCAACTATTTCAGCAGGCTCAAGTTTTCCTAAGGATGTCTTCTGAAAGAAGACAGCAGCTTTCTTCCTACTCCCTGGCTCACTGTCAGCTCTCAGTAGAAGGCAAAAAAGAGGAAAGCTGCCTCCTTATTCCTTGAGCCAGAAAGTGTTAACTCATCCTGTACAAGTTTCAGCTCATCTCAACACAAGACAAAATGGGCTGGGTTTAACCACACCAGACATATTCAGACATGCCCACCACAGAGCAAATTCTTAGGCTGTTTCAGCAAGAGCTGAAAGGAACATGAAGTTTAGGGACAGTACAACATCTTCTTCACGTGGAGCCAGGACACCTGGAACCACAAGCAGGCAAACAGCACCAAGCCACAACCCACCACAGCTTCTCATACTCACTCATGGTGGTCACTGAAGCTCTGAAGAAGCCTCAAGAATTGTATCTTCAAAGTAATGTCCTAGAAGGAGACAAAAAAGGTAAAAAATCCATTATTACTTTAGTATTTTTGACTATCATTAGTTACCAAGCTGGCATGAAACAGCTGAATGGAAAACCTTTCCAAATCCCCTTTGGACAGCAGAGCAAGTGACTTGAATAAACAGAGAGGCTCCACTCCCAAAACAGAAGAGGAGATTGCCTCCAAGCCTATGCACATAACAGGTAAAATAATTCCTTCTCACTGCAAAGGCAAAAAAAAAGCTTAGAATTGTACTATTCAATTCAGAATGTCTAGGTTTGGAAAGATAAAAAAAAAAAATAAAGAGTCTAGCACAAAAACCCAACCCCTCCCCAACTTGACTGTGGCACAATTTGTACTCTGTGCATCTCCTAGGTATCATTTCTTTGAATTTTGGTTGTCTTCTACCTCTGGCCTCCAGGGTCCAGAAGTTTACTCCTTTCCCAGTTCCCAAAATGGACATGTTCCTTAAAATCAACAAATAAATTAGGAGAGAGGGAGAGGCTACATTGGCCCTGCTAAATTGCTAGCATGAGCCAAGGACAGACTGCAGTGAAATCAATAATCCCCCAAAATCTGAATGCTACCACATCTCAAGTCACTGATTATACAAACACCCAGTAACTCAGCACAGCTCCTCAGGATTGTGTGCCAGGGTGAAAATCCACTCCAGAAGTGCCAAAGTTTCTCACCGGGCTGCAGTCACAGTTCTGGTTGTGTCCGTGCAGAACCAGGGCTGAGGCTGAGTGCTTCCTCCAGATCAGTTTGTCAAACAGGTTATTGAGGCCAGGAATGAGTCTGAACTCTGCTATCATTTTATGAACCTGGGGAACAAGAGAGGTACAAAAACGTCTGCTCCAGCCTCAAACACAGATTTAATGCACTCTGGAAACAGATGGGCACAATGATGTCATTCTCTGACAAAAGGATGTGAACTCTTGTCTCAAACAGCAAGTGCTTGTGCTAACCACGGTGCAGCAGTTTCCATTTGGTGGACATGGACAGAAAACAGACACTTTGGGATAAAGCTCTTCACCAGTGCTTCAATTAACCACCATGCCTCTGGAAGCAGCTTTGGGCACCAGGACATCACTTTCAGCACACTGAAAATGCATCTACACCAAACAGCTGAGCTGGGGATATTCTGCAGCCACTCAACCCCCTGAGTGTCCTTTCCCTCTCCAGACACACGGCTGCAGCTCAGGCAGGCCTCTGATGACAACAAACCCCATCAGTATTGGTTTTGTTCAGGTGGCCTGGGCAGGAGTCCTGAGCAGAGTCCAGCAGTAACACAACCACACCACACTGCTACTTCAGGTTAAAGAGAAGCTGAACTTTAGAGGAAAAAAAAAAAAAAAGTCAAATTGCTCAGGTTTCATTTATCAGTCTGCCTGGTACATCTCTTTTATTCATATAAAAAAGCTAGTAATTTTGGTGTGAACAGCTCTTTAATACCTTCAGTCCAAGCTGGGATACTTTTGACATAAGGAATTTAGAAGATAAGGACTAAGGGAAATAGAAAGTGGGATTCTTATCAGCTTTAGGCCTAGGACAAGCATTATTCCTTGGGATGTGGTTACAAACGAAAACCACATGACTGGAATGTCCAACATTCTGCAAACATTAAGTGCCCAAGTAATGGACATGTTCCTTAAAATCAACAAACAAAATCACTTAAAAACACCCCAGGTTGTCCCAAGATCCAGAACTGTAACCAGCAGCATTTCAAGCAGATCAATCTACTTTGTCCTATTCACTCAAATACCTGAATGAATCCAAGTACCTGAAGCTGATGCTCTTTTACAGGTTTTAGTTCTAGTTTGGAGCACAGCTGATGGCTTTTTGCACTCCTCTTGGCTGTTGCCACCAGCTGTCCCTCCCACCTTTATGGAAATCACATTCCTGCTGCTGGACACCTCAAACACACACCTGAGGAACATCCAGCTCCTTCCCACCCCACCCACGCTGCCCTGCCAGACTGCTGAGCCTGCAGTCCTCTGCTGCTCCAGTATTTTGAAACACTCTTGGACTCTTTAGTTTAGTCACAAAAGCAGCTCTGAGGAATGAATCTCTCTGGACAGTGCTCCCTGTAGTGCCCCTGTCCCTCCACAGCACAGGCACAACAGGAGGAAGCGTGAGTTGCCTGCAAGAGCCCCAACCCTCACTAAAGGAAGAGCTCTCTACACTCAGTTTTCTAACTCCTGAACCTGCTCCTTTCCAAGTGACTCAGATTTTGCATCTGTGCAGTTCAGTTTGCTCAGCTCTGAATTCTCACCTGACTGAGCTCCTCAGTCATGTCACTCCCTCTGCATCACTCCCCTCCCAGAGCCCAAACTCATTACAATTACTCTGCCTGAGGATGCCAAGACAATCCCTGCTCCATATTCAACCTTCAAGCTACTTTGGCTTTTTCCTGCTGCCATCCAGCAAAGAAATTGCTCTGTTGCTTTCTCAACACTAAAACTGTCTCTGGTAAGCTGAGTTTGTGTGTGCAGTGTGGCTCCCTACAGCAGGAGCAAGGAAATCAGCTGATGGCTCTTCACCACAACACAGACATGCAGGACAGCCTAAAAAAATACATAAGGAGAGTAATTTAGGGTGTGACCATAATGAGAAGGCAGCAAAGGCCCAGATCTGCAGAGAAGCACCACTTATTCCTAAGGGTGAGATCATCCCCAACATGGCAACAGGAGGAGCCAAGTCACTGCTGCCAGAGTTATCAATTTATGTAAATTAGCCAACAATCAAGCTTAAACCAAGGATTCAGAGATTCATTTGGGGACAGGTTGAGTTTGGGAGGCTGCATCTTGCTTCAAGCAAATGCCAGACCATTATGTAAGTTATTACAGCAGACTGAAGCAGGTTTGTGATGCCCTTGATAAATTTCTATGCAAAATGAATCCAGTCTAAAATCACCAAGTCCTTTGCCTGCTCAGACTGGAACCACAGATCCTGTGCTTTTATTCCTTCACAGAAAAGAGAGACCAAAAAGTAGCTGAAATGCTTGCCTGAGGGTGCTACTGCACACTGCTGTGCCTGCATTCCAGAGCTTCCCATGGAGAACAGCTCAGCTCCAGTCCTTCTTCTGCCTGGCTCTCAGGAAGGGCAGGGGATACACATCTGCCACACAAGCCTTATGCAGATTAAGGAATGAAGGATGTAGCTGTGTTTTAAAGGCAGAGGACTTCACAAAACAAAATGACAAAAAAAACCCAACCCAAACTAACTCCCCTGGAAACAAACAAAAACCAAACAAACTAAAAAAAACCCTCTAAAACAAACCAACCAACCAACCCTGGCTCTGGACAAGAAATGTCTGGGAATGCAGTAACTCAAATCCTCAAGAATTCAACTCCAGTCCTGAATCAGTCCTGGGCAGAAGTGAACTGCAGGTCACTTTTATCCTTAGTTTCCCCATCTGCACAGGGGCAGAAATAGCAGATGAAGGATAAGAGTTGTGTTCCCAGGAAATTAAAAACTAAATTCATCTTCAAAGCTAGCTGCTTCAGCAGCAGATTTTTTGCCTTGTCACATTTGACAGGAACACAGCAGAAGTGACCCAGGGAGAGAAGGAATCCAGCACCTCCAGCTCACTCCAGCAGCAGCAGGATGAGTGCAGCTGCAAGCAGTTTCTGCACTATCTGTAAACCTGCATTCTTGTGGGGAACTCAGGCAGGGATGAATTATCTGCCTTGATACAATGGAAAAGAAAAAGTCCTCCTAATAGATCCATGCTCTGGTAGTTTCAGTTATGTTTTGGGCTTTGTTTACATTTTATTTCAGGCCTAACAGAAACAGCACTTCTAAAAGGAATGACAACATGATTAGGAGTTGTTTATGGTAGTGACTGTGGTTTCTGCAAGAATTACTGGATCCCTCTACTTCCTCTTATGCAGAATCTGCTTCTTTTAATGCCAAGTGTCTGCTTAGAATCACAAAGTCCCAGGATGGTTTGGGATGGAGGGATGCTAAAGCCCATATCACTCCCCTGCCATGGGCAGGGACACCTTCCACCAGACCAGGCTGCTCCAAGCCTCAGCCTTGAACACTTCCAGGGATGGGAAGTCCAGAAGCTCTGCTGTAGGTTCAGAGGGAGCAGGTCAGTTATGTTTGGGACTGAGCTACAACTGCACCTGTATTCAGATTAAGAGATTTAGGAGATTGCCCTGGGGAGTGTTTGTGACTGATACCCTGGGAGGTTCCTACCAGAGAACAAAATACTCCAGATAAATGTGCTCCAAGCCCTGCCCACAACAGAGCCTCTCCTGCCTAATACAACAGCCTTTCAAAAACTCACACCAGTTTGGCCCTCCCAGTGTCCAGGACATCTGAATGCCCCTGCTATCCCAAGCTCTGCTGAGCTCAGCAAACTGCCAAAGCTGGAAACAAGGATTGCTTTGCTTTTCCCTTCACAACCTGCTTTTGACCCATTTAAATCAAACCACAGCCGAGCTGCAGGGACTGGTTCTTCATAAGCGTGTGTGAGGCAGAGAACTATTTTTTTTTTTTTTCAGAAGGAAGAAAGGCAAAGGAACAGATGAGTGGGATTTCCAGGCAGTGACCAGTGCAGACAGCACTGAAGTACATCTTCCCAGCTGGGAGTTTAACAGCATGCTCACACTTTGCTAAGTCATGGCAATATGCTGCAAAAATCATCCCGAGTGTTTCTAAAAGTGAAAGCAGCCAAAGAAGGGTAAGGCCTGAAGGGGCTCCATCCAAACTGAGCACCAGGAGGGGGCAGAACACCTGACTGCAACAGCTCCTGCAGCATCCAGGTACCCACACACCTCCTCACACAGGAGGCATCCTCCTGCAGCAGAGCAGAGCTCTGCAGAGCAGTGTGACCAGCCCTGCCTGAGCTGTTCCCAGTGAAATTGCCTGTTTTCTGGGCAGGGCTGCCACAATGGGACTGCCCAGCTTTGTGCCTTGAGCTTTTCCCTGGCATTCCTGTGTCCATGACCTCACTCATGAGCACTCAGGTTTAAAGAGACACCAGCTGTGAGTGTGAGCATCCACTGGGGCTCACCTGATTCCTCTGCCTGCCCATGAGCAGCACACAGAGAACATAGAGCACCTCCAGCTTGTACATGATCTCGTGCATGATCTTCATGGACTGGGGCAGCTGTGTCCTTGTGGAGGTGTTGGCCAGTCCACTCTCATCTGAAGACTCTGAAAAAAATGGCAAAGATGTGAGATTTGAGGCAGCTTCAATAGGAAAGGATTTGTTACAGTTGTTCCTTTTACACTGAACACTGCAAATGCAGGAGCAGCACATCTGCTGGAATTTTCTTTTTAATTAAAAACAGTGATGTACAGCAAATAATCAATCCAAATTACATGCTAGAGAAAAAAATATAGCTGAAAATTTAGAGGAGATAAAATCAGAGTTTTAAAATTCTTTTTCCATAACCAACTAAATGGCAGCATCTCCCTAAAATAAGTAGGCTCACCTAAATCAATTAATAAACTAATGCACCAGGGCATGGCAGAAAGGTAATAAAAGTAGATGGGAGATTATCAGAAGCACTTACTATTAAATCTACTTTCATTTCATACCTCAGTACCAGTATTCTTAGGCCACAGTTAAATAAATTTCATAACCTTAGAGAGAATTACCCTGCCAAAACAGGAGTACAAAGTAATTTTGAGTTCTACCAGACATACACTGCATTTTTGTCATACCTAAGGGTGAAGAAAAAACCACACACGTGCTCCAAAGCATTAACTGCATTAACACTTCCACTGGAACAGTTATTTTTTTCCAATTAACTTCTTTAATTTAGCTGGAACTACCTTTCCTTTTTAAGAAGGGGCCACTTGCTTGTTGTGTAGCATTTGAACCCAAAGTCATGAGCCAAAGTTTTAGAGCAAATGCTGGTGAAGCCACTTTCCTCAGGAGGATTATTTAAATCACTCCAGGGGAGGTCAGGGCTGAGGATGCCCAGCATTTCAGTGTTAACTAGGCATGCAAAGGGCACACACTGCTGGAGGATCTCTCCTTTGGCTAATTTTAATTCATTAAAAAAAAATCAGTGCTACATGAGAACAAAACAGGAGTCAGACCTAAGTGCTGATATGTGAGTCCTCCATGCAACAAACAAAAGGAGAATCAGGACCAGATGAAAGGAAAAGCAAGAGTGGCAATCCCTGAGAAAGGTCAAGACATGCTGCTGGTGGCTGGAGGGATGCAAGCCAGGTACCTGTGCTGCTCTGCTCTGCCTCTTCATTTGCCACTCTCATCAGTGCATCCAGCACGAGGGCATTGTCCAGCCAGGTGTACCACTCCTCCAGCTCCTGCAGGAAGCTGGAAGTCCCTGTTGTTTCAGACACCTTCCGTGTGGCCAGTTTGCACAACCGCTCGATGAAGCCTGGAATATTCAGAAGTGTAGCTGAAAAAAAAAATAAAAAGAGAAATAATTTTATTACAATTTAAGATCACCACAAGGTGCCAGCACGTCTACTTTAGGAATACAGAAGTGTATGGTTAAAAAGATCTGGTTAAAAAGATCAGAAGCTGGAAGAATTCAGTGCACTCTCCTCTTACAGACTGGAAGAGAGCATCCATACCCCAGGAATAATTCAGTGTTGTTCTCCAGTCCTATCAAGGAACTGATCTGGCTGAAAACTAAGCTGGCAGAAATACAGCAGCAGCCTTTGGAAAGGGCAGCTCCACCTCCCTTGTCCTCCTTCATCTTCCCTCCTGTGGTGTTTAGTGACTGAACTGGCTCCCTGCAGCAGCGGGGAGGGAAGCTGAGCTTTTCAAGTCCTAGGTTCCTAAATTAGCTCCTCATGGAGCAAAGCAGGTGAGAACACCCCAGAGCAGCCTCAGGTGTGAGGGTTCTAACTGTGGAACTGCACCCTCAGAAAGAGCAGTGCAAGGACACAAGTCACTGCTCTGCAAAATGTTTGGGGAGGTGCATTTTGCCCTCAAGAATAATTTAATTACAGGACCCATTTATTAAAGATACATGGCTAAAGCCCTGCACTTTCAGGGGCAAGGAGAAAAGGACAAAGAATGTTGCCATGAACATTACATCAGAGAGTTGCATCTCTGAAAGAACAGGCTCCCTGACAAAATTTTTAAAATAGAATATACTGTACAGTCTTAGAATCAGTCTCTGACTGTGCCCATAAAAAATGATTAGCTAAACATTTGCTTGGCGTGGGCCTACACAAATATCTGCTTCAGAAGCCCAAAAGCTTTTCAGCACAGTAAGAGCTGAAAACAGCAGATTCTACATCCAATGGTACTTTAACTTTCTCAATTCCTACTCATCCTTCTAGGCAGGACCTCTGCACTGAGAAGTACTCATCAAAACAAGGAAAGCTGCACTGTGCCTAAAGGTTAGGTTGAGATCAGCCCCACAGATTCCCAAGGCTGGTTTGGTAACACTGGGCACCATAATTAATATTAAACACACTTCTCATTTTGATGAAGACAAGACATCCTGTTCAGGACAACATCAGATAAAATCAGAGAAGGAACTGCTCCAACAGCAACCACACTGCAGGCAGCTTTAGTTCAGGAATTCCTATTTTATGGAGGACACAGAATTATTGAGAGCTGCTCATAGGAAGAGCATGGATGTGGCTGAGGCACAGAAAACAAATCCAATTATTTTAAGCCACTCAGAGAGTGCTGAAATGACAGAAATTAATCCACCTAATTAGCAACACCACAAGAACCCAAAAGCTACAAAGTTTCACTATCAGGAAACATTGTTTCCAGGAAACACTCTGAGGGGAGTGAATCAAGAAAAATGCTTTTTTTAAGACACAACACTTTAATTATCTTTCAGAAACACAACACTGTGTGACACTGAGAAGAGGAAAACTTTATACATTGCTGAGATTATTCTGATTTGTTCACAGCACAACAATTACCTTGATTAATTTCAGCTCGGGAAGGGCCCAAGTTTTTTTTCTGCTGGGCATTTTTGGCCAGAAGCGTGTGCTTGTCATCGCTGCCCGTGTCGAGCTCCGAGATGGTGACAGCCAGGATCCTGCAGAAGTTGGCCAGCTGCTGCTGGTCAAAGCTGGACACCAGGCTGGCCAGGTTGGGAATATCATCCAGCTGGATCATTTCCTGGAGGAGGCAACACCAGCTCAGTCACATGTGATGGTCAATAAGTGAACACAGGCAGATCCTCCCTGGGGAGCTCTCTGGGTTATTCCAGTGTTAGCTGGGGTTTACAACTGTTGTCAGGCTTAGCAATTTCAAAAGTACAGCTATCCGTATTTTAACTGCTATTTTTGTATTTACAAAAAAATTGGAAGTCTTTTTAAACTAAAAACCCCACAAAACCACAACCTTATTTAATATATAAATTATGTTTAGGTATTAGAAGTTTCAATTTTATTTTCTGATCCTGTCTTTTCTTTGAAACTCACAGGTAAGGACTTCTAAATTATTTCTCAGTCTTTTCATCAGAAGTTCTTTTTTAACAAAAAGATGTTGAAAACAGCTTTCAGAAAAAAACCCCTTTTTTGTTCAGATAAACTAAGCTTGTTTGCTACTTCAGGAAGGACATCAACCTCAATCTTATTCTAAATAGTAAACCATCAGGTTACAGACTCCTGGCCTTCTCCACAAAATGTACACAGACCCTTTCCAATCAAAGTTTTCCCAAGGTTACACCTCGTGTACTTTACTCGCATCACCATCAGGGCACTGAGCTGCAATGATGCTGGTAAATAAGTTCAATAACTAGGTTTATGCAGAAGATTTATTTCAGTGCCCTGTGTCCCCAGCCCACAACTTCTCAGAGAGGTGACAAATGCCCAAGAATACACAGGAAGCCTCCCAGATGTGAGGAAGACAAGTAAAGTATGTGAAATACAATCAGCAGGCACAGATGAGAACTGAATTTACATGAGGTTCACCTTCTTTATTTGTAATATTGTCTGTTCTTTAATGACACTGAGGTACTCAGATCATGGGGACACAGCTCCCATCATTCTCTGAACTGGGGGAAAGCACTACAAGTATGATACCACATGAACAGTTTGGCTTCTTTATGAGAAGTGACTGAAGTTAGTTATCACTATGAACAGACAGGTTTCAAATAAGCTACAAGAAGTGAGAATGGCAGCGTAGAGGACTATCCTCAGCAACTCTTCAAAGAAATAGCTGTCTCTCTACTGGGCTGAAAAGCCATACAAATGATATTAAGAAAGCAGTAACCAACCTTTTTAACTCCCAGGATATCTTCAATCAGCGTTGCAGTTTGTAGGAATGTCTTTTTGTTTGTCATCAGTGTAAACAGGAACAACACAAAGTCATTTCTCTCTGCCAGCCGCCTTGTGACTCCTTCCGTCTGCAAATGAGCCCACACAGAGCCAGTGAGAGCCCACACAGAGCCAGTGAGAGCCCACACAGAGCAGCCACATGGCCCAGCACATGCAGGACAGCCCTAGAGATAATGTGGTGCTGAGCCAGGTGCTCCTGAAACCAGGAAATGTTGTGTTTGTGGCAACCAAAACTAGCCCCAGTCCTTGTTTGAAGTCAACGTGGCGCCGGTAACACTGCTGGGATGAGAAGCTTCACCTCAAGGCAGTTGTTTCCTTGTCTGAATCTAAAGCCAACCCTGCCTGCCTGGGCACACACCACAGGGGCCTGGCTCTGCTCTGCCATACAAGCTGTGACCAGCTCCATGCCATGGTCTGCGCACACAGCAGCTCCTAAACCCTCAGTGCTGCTCTGTCTGAGCAATCTGGATCAAGCACTGGCCTAAGTGAATGGGGTGATGAACCCCAAAGTCAGGCTGAGGCATGAAAACCCAAGTTTAAAGTTGCCTTTCATGCTCTGAGCTCTGTGAGAGCACAGTCAGGCTTTCCTGGAACTCACAACTACATCCTCACTGCTTGCAAAACTGTGTCTTATCCATGACTGACATATTTCCAGTGCTCACAGAACCAGACCAGCAAAGACAATTCCCCAGTATTTACAGATAAGCATAAAAACAGCTAATATTGCCCACAGACCATTTCTGTGATCCTGGACACTTCTCATCCAATCCCAGCAGTAATACCAAAGTGAATTAAAACAGAGCAGCTAGTCTAGAAATTGCAAGTTTGTTTTTTAGCGTATCAGCCTGTTCTCAGTTTGCAAAAGCTGCATTACCTGCAGTTAAAAAAAAATCTCATCCAAGCCAAGGAAAAAGTGTTCCCTCTCTTCCCCCTCCCATGTGTACAGAGATCCTTATCAGTGAGACATGACCTAGTAAGACTCAAACTCTGGAGATTAGATTGATGTTTTTGGAAGAGCTCCAAACCACTAACTGGCTCCTTTTTTAATTTTTGTTAAACAATGTTCCCTAGGTTATGGCATAATGAGGTGTGTGATGAAGTAAACAATCCTGAGGATGTTCCCTGCATGCATAATATGAGGCCTTTGCTTTTAGCTTCAGGAGTTTAATGATGAGGTATTTCCAGAGGCCTTTAACCCAGCACCTTGCTTTGCACTGATCTGCCACGACTGAACTGAACTAAAATCCAGCACATGGAGCTGCAGGATCAAATTTAAAACCCTTTGCCAACCCCAGCTCTGAACAAGACCAGCTGTAGCTGGGCTTAACAGGCATGCACTCCCAGCTTCACATTTTAAGCTGGAACATAACAAAGGCTGGCACAGCTTTCCTAGGGAAACACAAGAGACAAAGATCCAAACAAGGGAACTTAAGCTTGACAATGTGGCTCAGAAAACAAATTATTTGAGCAACACATCAAAATACAGAGTGATCCTGTATTTAACTAAAGGGATTTTAATGTAAAGCTTCAGAGCAAGTTTAAACTACACTTAAGTGTCTATTTGTTACCTTATCAAGTAGCAGATGTAAAAAGTGACCAGAAGAGTTGTACTTACACATATACAGGTGTTGTACAGTATGCTTAAACAGTCCTTGATGAGGTCATCACTTACTGCAAAGGAAAGAGCAGACAGTCAGCAGCCATTCCCTGCCAAGGAACACCAGTGGCTGTGGGAGGGACATGGAGAGCTAAGGGAAGGGTGACAATTTCAGGCTGCCAGCTCAGAGCATACATGCAAATGCCTCATGGGATAGAAGCCACAAGAAACACTCTACACTCGACCTGTTTACGTGCTGAATTATTTTTGTATGGGGGAAAAAAATGACAGTTCATGCAGTTTTCTCCACTGGAAACTCACGTTTATTATCTCAGCACCTGGACTTCATAGAAAAATTTTCAATCTGCTTTCCTGCAGCATTTTAATATTTAAAATATGTTCTCAGTACAGACCTTCAATTGCTTAAAGCTCCAGATCAAGTCACTTCACCTTTGAAGTTCCCTGGCTGGAGGGCACAGGGTACACCATGACATTCCCTTCCCTCAGCAGGGCTCAGGGAACCAGCAGAATCCCAAACAGGGGAAATGAAAACACTGCAGCCAAGCTGTTCCAGCAGGAAAGTTGAGCTGAAGCCACGGCACCCCCTCTCCTTACAGCAATGTGGAAATGAGCAGTCACGTAACAAAAAGCATGCTGTTTTCCTGAGCTACTCATCTCACAACCTCTGTAGCTCCCATTACATAAACAATGTTTTGTGGCTTATTATTAATAATTTTTCACTGTAGCTACAGCCACAGGAACAGTAAGAATTTCCACTGATTGCAGATTTAGTGGCTTTGAGCCAAGTGTGTTGTGCCGAGTGCGTGAATCTCCGGAGCTGTGCCAGAAACAGGTGACTCTCCCAAATCCCAGCACGAATCAGTACCACAGAGAACAAAGAAACCAATGATTCACTCCTAAATGAATCAACAGGAAATTGCTGGGATGGAAAGAGAATAACTGAAAAATAGAACGATTTCTGTCTGAAACAGGCAAAATTGGGGAAAAGAAAAAGAGACAAACCGCCTATTTACTTACTTTTCTGCTTCTTTTTCTGTGTAATAAGAGTTGGTCTCATGAGAATTTCTACTAAAAGCTGTAAAAATAAGATGAAGAATTAAGGGAATGATCATTGAGATGCAAATAACCAATTAATTTGTCAGTGACAAACCCAAACCTGTCTCTGCTGAAGTCAGAGGTGAATAATGAAGGCTCTACAATCAAACCCCCCCCAACTGGTGTCAAAATCACATTGACAAATAATAGTTGCATTTACCTTGAAGAAACAGTAAGAGCTGAACAAACTTATCTCCAACTGATAAGTTTTAAAGAATTTGAGCTTGCAAGGAATGTAATTTCACATGCCTCCAGATAACATCAAAGATGGTGATCACACATCTCTTAAAATAAGGAATCTTTAGCATTAATCTGCAAATTTTGCAAAGGCTTTCCCTAAATCTTCCTGGGCTTCAAAAACATTTCAGGTCCTGACAGAATTTATCAGCTCCAGATTTTATCTCAGCACCAAAAACCCACTGCTTGTGTACAGGACCCTGTATGTACATTTACATTCATATTTCTATTTAAGGAATGTAACAATCAGCTCTTGAAGACCAGGTCTGTGGTTCTGACTGATGTGGAACTGAGCTTTAGCTGCTCTAGTCTGTACCACTGGTTTTGCTTAAAACATTTGAAAAAACAGCACTTTATTTGAAAATGAAAGTTGGAACAGAAGGAACTGATGACTTCTGCAAGAACCACTACAAATGCTGCTGGTTTTAAAATTCAGTTTAAAATTGCTAACAGCAATGCAGGCATCACCCAGTCAGTGCCAACTCAAAAGATACTTAAGAATTTACAACTTGATCTATTGAATCCATCTGTTACCCTTCTTTTAATGAGCTACTGATCCAGACAGAGAGGAAACCACCTGACATCACTGGAGGCTACATTAAAAGCACTAACAAATAAATATAAATAGGCAGTTTTTAAGAGGAATATACATTTTCTAGCAATATTTGTAGTAGTAGCTGTAGCATTAATAGGGGAGAGAAAAAATGACTGCAGTAATACAGATCTCATATTAATGGCTTGTGTTTTAGGAGGAGAATGCACACCTCAAAGCTTGGGGTTTATGGGCGTTTCTTGGGTTTTCTGCCTCTCACCAGAGGCAGAAGGAGCAGAAAGGGAATTATGAGATTGTGTTTCTTGGGATGGGGTTACAATCAGGTATAAAATCCATGAGGTTTATGTATTTGCACTCTCAGGTCTTATTTTACATGGATTCATATAAAGGGAGGAGCCACTGAGCTGGTTTTGCTCTTCCTCCATGGAAAGGCTGTCAGAATCAAAAAACAATTTAACTCACACATTGTAGCCTAGAGAGTACACTGCAAACTGAGTGCCCTTCAAAGTTACTCATGTTCCACAGCTCAAAATATTGCAACATAAAATCAGCACATGGCACACACAGCATCAGCAGATCAAACTTCTTCCCTTTCAAATCCCAGAGCAGGATTTCTGAAAACACACAGCACTGGCTGCCATCACTGCCTTTGATCACATTAAACCCACCTCTATTGGCCAAATCTCTGACCATAGCCCCAGGTAATTACAGTGGATCTGATATCCACCATCTCCAGCCCAAGGGGAAAAAAAAAAAAACAAACCAAGCCCCAACCAACCAAACCAACCCAAAACTTGTTCCCAATACACATAGATTCTGTGCACTATGCTAAAATAATTTCTACAGAAGTACCCCTATTTCCCTTTAAAAACAAGGGAAGTTTAGAACATTTTCAGTGTTCTCATTTGCTTGGGTAGCTGAAGGCTTTTGCCCTCAAATGACAGCAGCAACTAAACCAGTGCTCATTTCAAACAACATGAACAGCAGCTTTAAGTAAAAGCAAGCTAAGTGTGACAAGAAATAAACAGCAAAATCTATTTAGTTAAACTAAATAAAAAGGAGTGTCAATTAGTTCACTGGAAAATAGAAATCATACATTTCTAATGAAAGCCAAGGCAGAGCTGGGCATCATGAAAATGGGTATTTGTGCAATGTAGAATTGAGGCAAATAAACAAAATGATAGATTGCCAGAATATCCACAGAAACCTTCCAGTTCTGCCTAAAAACCTTGCCACAGATGAAGCAGTAACCACAGACAACCTGGATAAGACAGAGCCCTGGTTTGCTTGAACTGCCACAGATCCCCCAGTTAAGTGAAATTCTCATTGCTCCAATGCCAATTTGTGTTTTATCTCATAGCCAGGAATCATTTGAAATTGTCCTCATTCAGAACTAAAGGCATAATCTTATTTAAGGTAAAAACAGACTGACTAAAGAAATAGCCGAGTATTCTATATCATATAAGAACAAAACACCTCATTTTGGATGTAATACCTTGAAAAATACACCCTTTTCCTGTTTTGATTAACAGAAAGTGGCACAATTCCAATTCTTAACATCAGATTGGTATAGTCCTTCTGTAGCTTGCATTTAGAAGCTTCAAATACCTCACTGAGGATATTTGTCAATGGGATGATCATCATGCAGATCTTTTGATATTGAAAAAACACACTTACATCGACTCCTCCAAACAAGTCAAAGGTGTATGTGTTTGGGAAACTGGACTCTTGAGCAGCTTTTCTGTCTTCTGTGACATAAACCATGGCTTCCATTGAAAGGAGTGGAGAAATTTCCTGCATGCAGAGAAAAAATAAAGAGATGGCTCAAAAAAAACCCCTGTTCACCAGTATAAACAGAATTATCTTCCACTATCTGTGGACTAATCACTACCTGCATCCCCCAATTTTGGACAGATACCATCATGTAGACAGCTTAAAAAAATTACTAGAGTATGATCACAGTAGACTTTAAAGAAAGCCACAGGAAAATTATCTCAAGCTTTAGGAAGAAGGGTGCAGGCAGTACCTTTAGGATGCTTTGGCACTGGGAGAAGTCGCTATTTGGGTGGCTGTGCTCATACAGCTTCTGCAACAGCAAGGGGATCCCATTCCATTTCGCCTGTTTATCTCTTTCCTTCAACAAGGCCTCTGTGATCTGCAACAAAGATAGAATGTGATTCCCATGTGTCCAGTGCTTCATAACCAGGAAAATAACCTTATCACCTTCCTGGAAAAAGAGCTTACAAAATCCAGCACCTTTTTCCATGCAGCAATTTATCCAGGACAGGTAGCTGCAGAATTTTACAGATGCAAAGTATCTTAAGCAGCACAAGGCTTAAAGCAGATGTCATTCAGGGTACATAATCTCATTCTGTACTTTTATATTGATTGTGTATTTTTAAATGGGAACACATTAGCCTCTCAACAATTCCATTAGCAGGACTCCAATTGACAGGTCAGTGAAGGAGGAAATGGGTGCCCTGACACCATCTCAAATTACAATGGTCTAAGGTGTAGAACGCTGAGGATGGAAAGGCTTCATTATTTGATGCACTCAGCCAGAAAGGAGTATTTCCTTAGCCAAGTCCCTGGAGTTATTATTGGTCACAGCAATGACCCAAACCATAAAGATTTACAAGCAGGAACATATCAAAGATAGAGAGAAAATTCCCCCTGTAGTCTTGGGCTGGTTGTAAATGGAGATCACCAACTAAATCAATCACCAATCACCAATGCCAGCAGAACAACAAGGCTGGCATTATCCTGAGAAACAGGCTGCAACCACAAAAAACAACACTTGGCATTTGCTACAATAGCTGTCCAAACTTTCTTCAGTGTGCCTCCTTTTTCCCTAAAGTAAAAAGAAAAAAAGCCTTAATATCCATCACTGCGTTTAACACCTTAAAAGAAAAAAAAAAGTAGCAGCACAAGACTGAAATATTCTGCTTAAAATCCACAAAAGACATTTTGAAGCCTTCCAGGTTAATGCCAGGAGATTTGTCAAGGAGGAGCTTAGGACATTCAATTAAAATCCAGCATCCAGTCAATGCTGATCAAACTTTAGCTCCTTTCTTCTCTGATACTTCAGAGGTACCTACACCAACCCCAACACAGGGAGTTATCCTTGTGCACAGGAGGAGGTAAAGCAGGCAACAATTCCAGCAGAAGTTTTGGCTGGGTTTATGAATGTTTCATGTACCCTCCAAATAAAAACAACAAAATAAAGAAAACCCGAATCCTCTGGTCCAGCAGCTCAAGGCAAACCTTAGAAAACACAATCTCCTGAGCTGGGAAGGACTCACAAGGATCACCCAGCCCAGCCCCTGTCCCTGCACAGACCCCCCAACAGCCCCACCCTGGGCATCCCTGGCAGCGCTGTCCAAAGGCTCCTGGAGCTCTGGCAGCCTCGGGGCCGTGCCCATTCCCTGGGGAGCCTGGGCAGTGCCAGCACCCTCTGGGCAAGAACCTTTCCCTGATACCCAGCCTGACCATCCCCTGATGCATTTGTGAGTTTGCTCTTACTCCCAGCCTAAACCCTTAAGTTGTTCTATTCTGCACCTTTCTGTGGTTAAGTGACATTTCCCTCCCACCTGCTTAAATCTCACTTCTTATTCTTTCAGCCAAGACATCATTCTCAGATTCATCTCAGTGCACAATTCTAAAGGGCCATTCAATTCCTGATTAGACAATTATATGCAAATATAGTCCAACTTCTGACTGAGAATTTAACCCTTTTCTCTGCTTGTTATACAGGAAGACCAGAAAACTGATTCAAGCTGAGAACTCAGCTTGGCAATGTAGCTAATGTGGGTCCTCACCCTCTTTGTAAGATTCCCAAGTACTCAGGATTCTTTTCCTGATTAAATACCTAAATTTTTAGGCAAATAAGAACTTCATGGGTCTTGATGTACTAGGTTATCTTGCTACAAGCAGTGATTGAAGCAGCATAAGCACACTTGGGACATAAAAATCTCTCCAGTTTTTACCTTTTCCCTGCTTTCTGAATCAGAGGAATCAACCAGCACTGCTGGAGAATGAAAGTTTCCTTCTGAGCAGGCGAAATAGCAGAGGGCCAAACCAGAAAGCCAAAATGACTTCTCATCATTTGTGCTCTAGGTCAGTTCCTTGGAAGTCACAGATTCCATTTCCCCTTGAGATACTGAGCAGAGAGGGAGCCAAAAGGAGCCCTACCACTGCCTCATCCCAGGTGTGGGAGGAGGACAAACCCACAGGTGGTGGGAGGAATGGGATTAATTGCTGGGCAAAGTGCAAAGAACACACAGCAAAATGCCAGGGAAACAGTCCAACTATCCAGCTCTAGCTGATGTGGAAGATACCACAGGCAGGGATGACGTGCACGGACTGCCATCTCAGGTTCCAGCAGCACAGAGCAGAATTCAGCACTTAAATGCTCTCAGAAAAGTCCCAAACCCTTTAATTAACATTAAAACCTTGTGTTGGGTTTAATACCACATTGTTAATTACATGTATGCTTCTTGGTTTGGGGCAGGATCCATCTGAGCCATCTCCACTTCTGTACTAGCAGGACTTCCTCTCCCTGCCCCAGGCTCCAAGAGTCAGCCACAGGAAACTTTCAGAACTGAAATTCTGGAAGAGTGAAGCAAATGTTTCCTTGCTCTCATCATCATTTAAGTGCTTCCAAAAGGAAAAAAAAATAAAAAAGGGTGGCTTTTTTTCTCTTGATTTAACACATCTTTGGTTTCACTGCAAGCTCTGGCTTGTGGTCCCTGCTCTGTATTTGAGGCTACCCTGGATCTGGATATTTCCATTGTGGCTGGGTGGTATTTGCCAATGCAAAGATTTTGGATTCTGGGAATGGATTAAAATTCAATCAGACTTTGTGGAGCTGTCTTTCTTCACAGCCTTTTGGTTCAAAACTGCATCTCCTGTTTTCCGTAACAGCAGACAGTCATGTTTTTCATTTATAAGCAAAAATGGTTTTCCTTTTGGGGAATTTTACTGAATAGCCATCAAAATCAGCACTGGGTCTTTTGGGGCTCCTTTCCTCTGTCAAATTTGTCTCATTCAAGCACAAGAAGTGCAATCCAACACTGATTTTCTTCATTCACTGAAAAGCTTGGGATAAATACCTGAAATCTTGCAACAAAACTTTAAAAGTTAAGCATAATCTAGCAAATAGAGGCTGTAGCAGCCCAGCTGGAAGAGGTATCCATTAAAAGCCAAGACTTCCCCACGTTATGGCAGCTGGGTTTGGAATTGTCATGCCTTACTGGTGTTAGAACACAACAAGATAAAGATCACTTCCTGGGAAAAAAAGAGCAGCAGCATATAAACCTCTGTAAGAGCCAGGTACAGCAAACCAAACTGGTACAAACACCAGGACTGTACCCAGTCATTTCTCAGATTGCTGCAACACATCCCAGTTCTGGCTCACACAGAAACCTGAGGACAGCACACTGGGGCTCTCCGGAGCAGTTTCAGGCAGATCCCTGCAAACACAGCAGCACACACCAGCTCATCCAGAGCTCCCAAGCTATGGCCCAGTCTAAAGATGTCTGTACAATCCTGGTTTTACACCCGTGGTTCCCTGACTGCTGTTCCCCAGCCAGGTCATCACCACTGCTCCAGCCATGCCGTGGCTCCGTGGCAGCATGGATTTGCTGGCAGGGCAATCAGAGACCTAGGAGAGGATTTAAATTCAGAGATAAAAAATGTGTCACCAGCCTACCCATGACTGCAAGGTAGAACAGACTGAGTGGTTTTCTCTTTAAAGACTCCCAAGGAACTGGAGCTCAGGATTTCCCAGGAGATTACTCCAAAGACTGATAACTACCATAGGAACACTTTCCAACAACACGGTTTCAATAACTTCTGTGCATAATTTTCCTTGACAGTCTACAAAGGGCTGAAAAAAGACACTACACACAACTCTAAGTATTTATTTTAAATTTCTTTCTAATTCTACTGTCTTTTAAATACTTTCAAAAATGACAGAATAAGCAGCACAGAATGTCCTCACTCGGAAGGGACACACACGGACTCCCAGCTCCTGTCCCTGCACAGACCCCCCAACAGCCCCACCCTGGGCATCCCTGGCAGCGCCGTCCAAAGGCTCCTGGAGCTCTGGCAGCCTCGGGGCCGTGCCCATTCCCTGGGGAGCCTGGGCAGTGCCAGCACCCTCTGGGGGATGAACATTGCCCTGAAATCCAACCTAAACCCCCCGACAGCATCAATTTGCATGATGGTCAATAAATAATTATGAATAATACCTGCATCTTCATGAAGTTAATATTTGCCTAAATCCATCCCTTGATCAGTCTAGTCTCCCTTTCACTTGCTCCCCTCCACTTTGCTCATCCTCCAGGCACAGCCACTCCAGCAGCACAGGAGCAGCTCTTCCCCCCTGCTCTGTGGCCATGCCCTGGCAAGCGCTAAGCACTGTGCTACCAGCACTGCCAAAACATTTCTTACCGCCCTGAGATCTCCTGGAGCTAAAGTTGCTCCCAAATCCCGCCCCCCTTCCAGAAAGGATTTTCCTTCCCACTTCTCTTCCCACACTGTGACAATTTTTCTTGCCCTACAAAGCAAACCTCTGATTTTCCTAAGCTTGCCTCCACCCCTGTGCTGAGCTGTGGTCAGGGACACCTCTCCATGTCTTCCCAAAACTGCCGACAAACCAAGGGCCCAGCAGTGGTGACAGCAGCAGAAATACCAGGAGCTCATCCTCCCTTTGCTCTCCAGGGAAGGGCAAACACTTTCCTGATAAAATTGTGTCTCTATTTCACATTTTCCCCTTCGAACATTTCACTGTCTTGCTGAGTGCTCGCTACAGGAGGGCGTTTGCTGTCATCTTTCAGAAAGCAAAACCAGTGACTCAGGTGTCCAGGCATCCTTCACAGCACTGAAGGGTTCCTGCTGTGGCAGACTTCACAGCTATGACACATCACTTAGAAGGTTTTTTTAATTCAATTTCTCATTTCAACCATACATTAAGACTGGAAGCACTTTTTAAAAAAGCAGAGTTTCCATTCTTGGGATTTTCCATGACCACTTCTGAAGTATATATTCAAATGTCCCGAAAGTTTAAAAGGAAATAGGAACAAGATTATGGACCTCGACAAAGAGATGCAAGCACACAGTCTCTATGTATTTTTAATAAAATTGAAGCACTTCCATACCATTTCCTTCAAGCCTTTTAAGCTGTACCTTTAAAAAAACCCAGGAAACTAATATTTGTGCAATTAAATGTTTAATTTTCCTCTGAGCAGTAATAACTTAGGAAGTCATATCTGACAGACTGCCAGAAGAATGATTATTCAGGATTTTGAGGAGTGCCCCTCCATCCCAGCTCTGTATTGCATTTTCCTTCCCAGTCACTAACAAACTAACAACCATCCATCAGCCTGGATAAGCTGTCTCCTTCCTCACACAACCTTTCCCACAAAAGCCTGTAACCAAGGCAAATGACCCTGCAAGTTTTGGTCCTAACACAACAGCTTCTGCAGAAACACAGCTGCTGGCCCATGGAGCAATTCTGGAAGGCATTCCAAGGGAGAAGCTGAGAACTGCAGCCCTGCAGCTCCGGGGCAGAACACACTGTGGTCAGTCACCAGCTGAGCTCTGATCAAAAACAGGGCAGAGCCCCACAGGTATCAATCCTAAAAGGAAACTCTGCTGGGGGAAATCCCTGTAGGAGCACTTAAGAGGAGCACTTTTCCAGCTCCTTGGTTCTTCAGGTGCAGATCAAGATTCCCTTAGCTAGATTTAGATTCCCTGTTTCTCCATCCTCCCCAGCCCTGCATGAACACCCCCCCCCCTCCCCCCCCCCATCCCTTCTCCTGCCAACCCAAAAACCAGGCATGAACCCAGGGACACATTGTCCTAGGATAAAACATGCCATAGCTTCCAGCCAGGCCTAACCATTCCCAGAGGCCCCAGACTACAGCTCTGCTCACCAGAACTGGAAGAAGAGCTGGTCTACCAAGACAAGGAACTGGTCTCATGAATCTCCAATTCCCACAGCACTTCCCAGAGCAGGAAAAATTCCAGCACAGACCTTTGACACCAGCAGATCTCCAAACCCATTAGAGCATCTACTGGATCAGAACAGAGCTACTAATGTCTGCTTGCTGACCTTAGTGTCAGAGAAAAATAAATCAACTAATATGTATAATTATATTAAAATTACATTAACTTCTCAGTTACTACTTTTCCTTGGAACTTCCTAAGTTTCTTCTTTAATTCATTTTGAAAGAAAACAAAATCTGTAGGGCTATCTAAGAAAAAGCAGAGGGATAAGGAGTATCACCTCATCTTCAGCCACACAAAAAAATCAGACACCAATATAGCTTCAGTCCAACACAGCCACTTTTTGAGCATTTCTAGTGCATGACAGAGCTCTGGTCCTGTTACATAACAAAAGCACGTCCAGGCTTTCCAACACTCCCTCACTGTCCTCCCCTGAAGAGGCCTAAGCCTGCTAACACCCACACAATTAGAGCTACTCAAGTGGATTATATTCACGTGAATGTTGTTTTGTTGGTGCTGTTGTAAGGAGGAAACAAAAAGCTGACTCGAAAACAAAATCTTTTCTCAGGGTTAGGAAGCTACTCCTGCTGATAACCTGCAATGGCAGGAGATGGAAATCTGGATGTCTGAGGGAAAAAAATGTTTTTTTTCCACAGAGCTTTTTTTAGAGTGGATAGAGACTACCCTGCTAAGGGAAGTGTCTGCTCCTAGGGATAGCAAAGCATGAAATATAGCTGGAAAAACAGACTCCTTTTTTCCATTCTGATTGTTTCAGCTAAGCCTTGGCAATCCTATGAGGGTGAGAGCAGTGCTGACGCTCAGCTCTTGAGACTGTAGCAGGAGTACATTAGCTAGTCCTTTATTACACTGCTCTGTCTACAGGGATTCCTGGAGCTGCACCTAAATATCTTCTGGTTTCATGCCACATCCATGTTGTTCACAGCTGGTTTGCAGCAGATGAAGCGTGTACCTCCTTGCTAAGCGGATTTGAGCTTGATCAGCTGAGCCAGAGTGTTCTTGGCTTTCAAGGAACAGCAGCACAAAACTTGTCCCAGAGCCTGTGATCCACGGCACAGCTGTGCCCCAAAAAGGACAACACACCAGGTCCCTCACAACCAATATTTTTCCTTGTTAGAAATGTGTCACTTTTGGAAAACCATTCTGCTGCTGGCTCACCAGCACCTACCTGCAAAGCCCTTTACACTGGCTCTGTGCTCAGGGCAGGGCAAATCCTGATCCAAGGTTATGCAATCTGATACCAACACTGAGGCTTGTGTGCAGGGCAGCAGCTGATGCCAGCAATATGGATAAAATGGATACAGGAACAAATAGTGGCAGTATCTGCTGAAATCTGCTTTAGCTAATCAACTTCTTATCACAGAATCATTTAGATTGGAAAAGACCTCCAAGACTGTAGAGTCCAACCTGTGCCCGATCCCCACAGAGCACCCAGTGCCACATCCACTTGTTTCCTGGACATCTCCAGGGTTGGGGACTCCACCATCTCCCTGGGCAGCCCCTGACAATGCCTGAACCATCCTTTCCAGGAAGAAATTCCTTCTGTTGTCCAACCTGAACCTCCCCTGGCACAGCTTGGGGCTGTTTCCTCTTGTCCTGTCCCTGTTCCCTGGGAGCAGAGCCAAACCCTCACCTGGCTGCACCCTCCTGTCAGGGAGTTCTGGAGAGCCAGCAGCTCCCTCTGAACCTTCTCTTCTCAAGGCTGAGCCCCTTTCCCAGCTCCCTCAGCCACTCCTCATATGACTGACTCTCCAGTTCTGTTGCCCTTCTCTGAATAATTTATTATTAATGATAAAGCAAGGCACCAAGTGGCAAGGAAGCCAAGGGCTCTGGGTAGGTGAACACAGCAGGAACACGCAGGGATCCAGATTTCAGAGCCTCAGCTGACCTCAAAACTGTCAGATACTCAGGGGGCTGTTGCTGTCAAAAATGCTTTTATGTCCCTGTAAGATCAGAGTGATGAACTTCTAGGTGCAGGCCTGTCAACAGTGATCCTTCCCAGCTCACAGCTAAGCCCCTACTTTCCTCATACAAAAATGGATCTTGAGAGCACCTAAGAATAGCACACAAAGCTTTGTTCAGGGTGAAATGCCATTGCTGCTCGTGGCAGGCACCCCAGCACGGAACTGTGCTCCCCAATCTCCCTGAATAAGCATCTTGAGAAGGGTTTCCCCTCCTGACAGGACACCAGCAGTGCAGTCCAGGCAGCACATGACCCAAAACTTCCTTCCAAACCACAGCTAGAAAGAGCTTCAAGGACACTCCCATGACTTGCTCTACACCCCAACACAGCTCTGTGACCTGCTCTCAGGCTCTGCAGAAGCAAATGAGCTGAAAAATGTAAGCAAAGGCTTCCACGCTGCCACTGAGGAGTCAATTGCAAGAAATCAGGGAACGTTTTGATAAAATATAGAACTTAAAACAAACAAACAAGAAAAAAAACCCCAGCCAAAACTGCCTTGCGCTTCTGTAAGAGTTACATCAAAGTGTTTTATATTTAGACTGCCTACAAACAAAAAAATTGATTCAAGGTAAAAGTACAGAGAGATGGAATTTACAAAGGTCAAAATCATTCAGGGAGTTGTTATTCCCCCTGCCTCAGCTTAAGTGAATCACAGAATGGTTTGGATTTAATAACCTTAAAGCTTATTCAATCCCAACCCCTGCCACAGGCAGGGATACTTTCCACTATCCCAGGCTGCTCCAAGCTCTGTCCAACCTGGCCTTGGACACTTCCAGGGATCCAGGAGCAGCCACAGCTGCTCTGGGCACCCTGTGCCAGGGCCTCCCCACCCTCACAGGGAATAATTTCTTCCCAATATCCCATCCATCTCTGCCCTCTGGCAGTGGGAAGTCATTTACCCTTGCCCTGTCCCTCCATGCTCTTATACAAGGTGATTTAAAATATCCTCCTACAGCATTTATAAAGTACTGGGAGCTGCATGTGTCCAAGCTTTAACGCTCAGGGCAGCACAAGGATGCCAAAATTTTTCAAGTAAAGCTAAACCCCAGCAACAAAAACCTCACCTCATTCTTGGACATTATAAGGAGTATGCAACCAACAGAAGTTTCCTTGATCGTTATGAAAGCTTAAAAGCCTAAAATGAAAACAGTAGCACTGAATTTTTCAAGCAAAGCAAAGCTCAGAGGTGGAAGCACCATCATAGAAAAAACAGAGGTGCATAAGGTTGATACCTGACTGAAATTGCAGTGGATGAGGAGGTGCATGAAAGAAAAAGAGTGCAGTGGTGGACAGGTAAAGCAGTGAAACAAAGTTTGTGCATGTGCTGTAGGAAATCCACTCCTAAAACAATCCCAAGTTAAAGAGTCAATGCAGGTTTATATTCATGCAAATTACTGGCTCTTCTTAAGGATTAATCAAATTAGCAGCTGAGGAAGCAGCAAAATAAGGACAAAAGTGCTGTAAAAAAACCCTTCTCTTTTACCTCTCTGCTACAGAACAAGGCACAAGCATTCATGATGAACATAGTGCCTTAGGATTTTAGCTTTTATATTTTTCATCTATTTGTAACTCTGCAGTTCTTTAGTGTGTAAGTCTAAACCCCACACACAGTGTGAGCTGCTGCTTCCCCACTTTGGTCAGACACAACAATTCCTCTCCAGGCCTGGCAGTCAAGGACACCTCACTTCCTCAGGCCCTGAGAGATGGAAACAGAAGTGAGTTGGGGGCAGCAAACTTGGGGTAAATGATCTCATTACCTGAAGCTGTTAATTGGAAGATGAACCCCCAATATGCAAATGGATCAAACTTACAAAAGTGTGAAAACCTGTGACCCGTGGTCCATTTTGGGTGCAGCCCCTGGGGGGCTTCGTCTGCCCTGGATGGACCTGAAGGCCCTTTAATAAATAGAACTGCTTTTTATTCCCTTAACTTGGTCTGGCCTCTGTTCTGAGGTAGTACCAAAAAGGCATCAAACAAATCTTCCCTTAATAATTGCTCAGAATCTTTATTTATCAAGGAAAATGCTGTTGTCTGCACTAGTAAATTAGAGAAATGCCGTTTTTTATGCCATACTTCAGCTCAATAAATCAGCACCTGAATGCAAGTTCTTTATCTCGTGTTTCATTTTCCCATCTTTGCACCGTTCTGCATTTAAACGGCAAGAAAAATGCCAACTATTCTCCAAGAAAAGAAATTAATAGCCTATGATCCTTGAGCAGCTTCTCAAAAAAACCCATCAGCACACGACAGGCACAGGCCCGGGGTAAGGAGCTGCTTTCATTCTTTGGTATTTCCCAGCATCATCAACTGGGAAAGATGACAAATAAGAAACAGACCTGGAGCAGCTTCTCATAAAACCACCTGCGTTACAGAGCTAAAATGTCTCCTAAGCCCTAATACCACGAGGCTGCCTTTGTCCAGGAAATACGTTTAAATTTCGATGCTGCATTGTTACAGTCCCAGGCAGAGCTTCCTTTCTTTGCAGGGAAGGCCACACCGACCGAAGAGGGGGAGAACGGCTGGGCAAACGCCTGTGCTGCTCCTCGGTGCTGCCAGAGCCCGGCACACGGAGCACGAAGGCACCGGGACACCCTTGTGCCGCCCGCGCGATGCCGCGCCCCCGGCACCGGGGCAAAGCCCGAGCACCTCCGGGGAGCTCCGCAGCGCCGAGCCCGGGCTGGGAGCGGCCGTTCTCCCCGAGCAGGCCCCGCTAGGCCGGCCGGGCTCTCCCCGGCCGCGCAGCTCCGCCAGAGGCCCGGGCAGGAGGCGCTGCACCCCCGGCCCCAAACCCCACGGGCCCCCCAGGCCCCGCGGCCCTCTCCGCTCCTCCCGCCCGGCTCGGCTGCCACGGGCGGCCCGCAGCGCCTTACCTGCGCCCCGCGGGTCAACCCGCGGCCGCTGAGCTGCCCGTGCCGCAGCTGCGCCAAGATGTTGGTGGTGGCGGCGCGGGCCCCGCCGGTGGCGGTGGCGGTGCCGGGCCCCGTGCCGCCCCCCGCCACGGCCGCCATGGCCTCCGCGCTGGGGACACAAACAGCGAGCCCTCCCCACGGCCCGGCCCGCTCCGCCCGTGCGCAGCCGCGCCGCCGGACGCGCCAACATGGCGGCCGGAAGGGGCGCCCGCCGTGAGGGGGGAGCGGTGGGGCCGCGGCCTCTCCGCGGCTCTGCCTCCCGTCTCCACCGGGACGCCTTTATTTCCATCGGGGTGCCTCTGTGTGCACTAGGATACCTTTATTGCCCTCAGCAAGGCCCAGCCACACCGCTTTCTGTTTAAAGAAAAGCTCACCGAGAACTCTGATCACAGTTCGTTTTTGTTTAAAAAAAGGGCTTTGTGAGATGGAGACACTGGGACAAGGAACAGTTGAGGCTGTTCTGTGTTGTTCTGAGTCACCCAGCCGACAGCACTAATCTGAGATTAGCTCAGTTGGTCATAATACCAAAGTTTCAGTTCCTGTCTGGGCCATTGACTTGGACTTGATCATCCAACTCAGACGAATCTGGGAATCTAATCAAGACCCATCTAATTATTCACTGCTGTGGGCAGATGAGTTCTCTCAGCTCCAACCATGCTGAGGAACAACCTCACGTCCTGAGCCTACAGCCCCTTGGTTCTGCTGCTGCAAGTTCCTGCGTGAGGGTAATTTGTACCAAACTGCCCTGGTCAGGAGGGATCCAATGCGTTGGAGATCTGCCCCATCCCGTTATTTTCCTCTACCTCACAGCTGGGACAATGCTGAGTTTCAGGACCTGACCCAGCACTGAGCAAAGCTGTTGGAGAAGGCCTAGGGTTTGTTTTCTGCAGATTAAACAATGAAGAGCACGTGAAATGTGAACAGCTGGAAATTTATTTTTTTTTAAAGATAACCTATAGTGACAACAAGGAGCCGCTAACGAGAGCTTCATCGTTGTCCAACAATGTCTGCTTTGGGGTGCTCCTCTCTCGGAAGGGCTGCAAGGGCTCAGTCACTGCAGAATTACTGCACTGTCCCAGCTGCCATGGGAAAAAGGACACAACTAGCAGCTCTGTACCAGTCCTTTCAATGTGTGTCCAACACTACAAGTGTCTCTTACCATAGCTCATCCACAACTGCAACAGGATTTCTACCCCAAAGGATAAAATGCAATTTTTATTCAACTTTACAGCACTAGTACAGGTCAAAACAACAAAAAATTATTCTCAAGGCAACCAACAGAGCAGCACAAAATGGGCACTGGTCCAGTTGTATTTAAGTATTTCACAGGGATTTATTTACCCTGTACCTCTAGCCCACTCAAATAACTGTAGCTTGTGTGTAGCTTGCTGCAGACTCCTCACTTTCCAGCAGGTTTGATGAAAATCCATTACTTTTCTGCCCCCCTTTTTGTTTTTCCTTTAGGCAGAAAGCCTCTTGGTCACACTGATTCCTCCTTTTCTGGTCACTGCACACACCTGTTGTAAAGACACTAATACTGTATTTAATAAAGGTTTGGATGTGCCCAGTCAGCTGAACACCGAGAGGTTCATGAACATCTCTTCAGCTGCCTGCTGCACCAAGGCAGAGCAGCAATTTCAGCCTGGGCTGAGTCCCCTTCCAGCCAAGCCTTGTGCAGGGCTCGTGTTCAGCTCAGCTGGGGCACCCCAGGGCTGGCTGCACTGACTGAGGGACAGTGAAATACGTGGGGCCCAAAGGGAAGTAAGAAAGAGGAAGGAAATGGGGAAATAAGAGAGAAGCATGTCAGACTCTTTAAAAAGAAAGCAAGCAACACTGTGGAATCAATTGAACATTTCCTAGTCCACCCTCCAGCTCAATTTTTTGTCTAGACATCACCTGTCTAAAGTGGTTTTCAGGCAGGAGGTACTGACCCACACTGATCTGAAACAGGGGCACTGAGCACTTTCCCATGTTCCAAGTGCTCCTGTCCCCTCATGCTATCCTTCACGCCCAACAGAACTGCCAGAGCTACAAATCTGAGCCTTCACCTCAAAATAAATAGGTTTTCTCTACTGGGCAGCAATTTTTCAACGTGAACTACATGTTTATAAAGTGGCCAGAGATAAAAGATGGAGCACACAGAGTGAAGCTACAGTAATTCCTCCTTTTCCCCTTATGACAAGAAACTCAAGCTCGTTTTTATAGAACAAAGTAAGCTGAGGTCTTTCTGTAAGCCTGTAAAACTCACAAAATGCAATAAAAAAGGTACATTTAACACGTAGACCTTTCTTTTCCTAGACACCTGTTTGATATTTAGGCAATCAACTGCTTTGAGATCAGCAGCTCGACAGCATTAACAGCTGGTATCTGAGTCATGAAAGGAGCAGTAGCAGAATTTAATGGGAAGTTGTTTCACTTCATAATAGAATTCACATTGTGAGATACCACACTTTCCATTATGAAACTATAAAAATATATTCCTAGAATCTGAAATAAGTTCAATAATTTAAACTGATGATGCAAAGAGGATCAGGTGTTATCTAGGAAGACCTGGCCCAGTACTGCAAGCTTGGAGTTAAAAGATTGACTGGGGCAGCTCAGGAGGGAGTGTGAGCTTTTCTTAGAGTTTCTCTTCTCTCCAGCTTTCTCTGAAGACACATCTTCAGGATCTTTTGCATTTTCCCCTTCCCCATGGTCAGGAGCTCTCTTTAAAGCGAATTTCCTGGTTTTCTTCCGTGAGTAGAATTCCCTCATCAAGTCCTCCACCTCCCACTGCTCCTCTTTGCGCTTCCTACAGCAGTGCAGGGCAGCGGGGTCGATGGGATGCGCCTCGGTGTTGAAGATGTACCCCCCAGCACCGAGGACACACTCCCCGTAGGGCGTGACCACCACATCGAAGTCTGAGCCGTCATTGTGGATGAAGTTGTCTGGGTCAAACAGCAGGTACAAGTATTTGATTGTTTCAGCCAAGAAGAAGGACTCCATGCGATTATCCAGCCTGTGGTCTCTCAAGTCTTTGATCTACAAGAGAAGAAACAGTGGGTTACAGTTACATTGACTTCAGGAAGTAATGAATTGAGGGAGAAAAATAAAACCAACTTGGAATTCATTTCAGTTAAACAGCACAGTATGACACCAACTCACCCTGTATCTTAATCATAGAATGGTTTGGGTTGGAAGAGACCTTAAAGGCAAACTCATTCCACCCCCTGCCATGGGCAGGGACAACTTTCACTATCCTAGGGTGCTCCAAGCCCTATCCAACTTGGCCTTGGGGATCCAGGGCCTCACCACCCTCAGAGCAAAGAATTTCTTCCTAACATTTAACCTCATCCTCAGTTCAGTCTGGGCAAGAAAAGCTTCCCATAATTTCCCCACTAAAGAAAAAAAAATTATAAGGCTTTTACCTACTTACTCCCAATATTTTTTAAAGAATTTTTTATAAAACAGAGCTCAATTGCATGCTTGAAATTCTCTATTAAATAATTTTATAGAAATCACTCACTGCACTTCTCGTGCATTTGACCAGATTTTCAAGGCATAGTGGGAAAGCAGAATCACACACCTGGCAGGAGGAGCCTGCACAAGAGCCTTCCTGCTCAGCTGCAACACCTGCTAGAAATGCTTCTGATGCTTTCCTGTATTTTGGGCTCTGGGGCAACAGCCCATGATGGAATTTGCCCCACTGTGAGGAAGCTACGACCAGAAACATGACCAGCAACTACCAGAGCAGCTTCACAGAGAAATACAAGGGGCTTGTTGGGAAAATGTCATGTTTTGCCCAAAGTGATTGCTTGACTCAATGGCAAAACATCACTCACGAGAACACCTTCTGAAAGCTGTTTTTTGGCAGCCCTTCAGCTGCCATGGCAGATGATTTAGCACTCACAGTTGCAAAGCCACAGTCCACCTTGCTGATTTTCTCTATGGACTCCACAGCATCCCTCCCCAGCTCCAGGAGAGTGGGGTCTCTCGTGGCACGGTACAGATACATCGCGCTCTCAATCAGCTCTGCAAAACACCCAAACATTTGCCAGCACAAACGTTATCAAACCATACACACAGAAAAGATGAGCTGTTCCTTGAGCTCATTTAAAAATACTCCAGCATTATCAGGTGAACAGCCTGGCTTGCCTGGCTCCAAGCACAGATTTTCCTTTTGCTAAGGATGTGCTACAAAGAAATTCCCTCTAACCAGCCTGCAGCAGCTCAGGTAAGAGTGACTAATGCTCCCTCCCACACTCAGCGAGTGGGAGAGAAGCAAGAGACAAAACGATTAATACTCGGTTGTCAAAGTTAAAAAATAAAAAGGCTTCTGGAAAGGATTACAAACAAGAAATTCAATCCTCAAAATCCAGTTTTTAAACAATACAGTGGAAACAATCTATACAGACAACATAAGCACCATGCTGTATTTAACTAAAGAAACAGGTCTTTATACTTTAACACCTTTGATAGTTAGGGCTGATGAGTATTTTTGGTAGATTTGTCTAGTGTGGATGTCACCTGAACACTCAGACCAAAAGGAAGTTAATTATTCTCATTTACATTTATGGACCCACTAATCAAGTGTGTTTTTTGGTGTTTTGTGGTTTGTTTGGTGGGTTTTTTTGGTGTTTTTTTTTTTTTTTTTGGTTGTTTGTTTGTTCGTTTGTTTTTGGTCAGAGTTGTAAAAAATGAGAAAAAAAAAGTGAGATAATTTCCTTACAGTATCACAGACAAAACAGAATCCCTCCCAGATGCAGAACTGGAACAATCTATTCACACTCACTTTTGCTTCCTAAATTTAAAGGACACAAGCAGTCCCTTCAACATTTCACATGACTGAAGCACCCCATGCCAGGCAATCTAACACGTAACCATATCAAATCCCACACTGTGACCAAAATTCATTACCAGGCCACCTTTCTAGAGCAACACTATGGTTTGCTTCCTGTTTCCTTCCTGTCTTTGTGAACAGAGGAAAACAAAATGTGCAGCTTTAACTCTGTAAATCCCTGCTCAAATCCACGCAGGAACTGAGTCAGAGCAAAACTGGGGAGAAAAATGTGGTGTTACTAACATTTGATCTCCCAACCAGAACTAAAGCAGTTCATGTCGCTTTTAATTTCAGTTCTGTTTACCAGGCCTGAGTGGATATCCTTCCCTCTTGTCCACTGTGTATCCCTGGGGAATGTTGTAGAACTCAGGCAGGCCCCCAAACTGCTTCCAGACCGTGTAATAGTTGAGGAAGGTGCGCATGGCATTATCCACATCCCCAATGAGGCTCTGAGAGACAGGAAACAGCAAAGAAACGTGGCAGAGAAGAAAAACCAGCACAGGAATTGATGCAATAACACTTCTAGAGGTAAAGAAATACCCAGTGACAGAAATGGGTGTTTCAGCAGGGTGCTGATGCCTTAAGAACTGCTTAAGAAAATGCTGCTTTTCTGGTTGGTCACATTCTCACATCTGAAACAATATGAAGATTTTTTTGAAGGAAGGCTGTGTTTCTTCAGTCAAATGCTGAGTCAATCACAGCATCCAATCTCTCAGTTAGGAAAACAAAATCTCAGTCCTAACAAGAAGACCGATGAGAAAGCAAAGCTCTTGATGGGAAAAAATTCACACAAATAAAACATTTGTGAGGAGACAGAAAAAAAGATGTGAGTATCTTTTTCCTCACATTCCCATTTGATTATGGCACCACTGTCAGTGGAGTCTGCTATACCAGAAGTGCCCTCCCATCATGCTAAATGGGAGACTGTAGACAAAATCAACATTTTCTTCAATATCATCATCTACAGGCTCAGGCTACTACAGATTTCACCAGAGATCAAACCAAACTTTTAAACCTGAACAAATGAGGGTTGTATCTGTAATTTTCTTCTTGAAGGCCAGCCCCTGAGAGATGAACAGAATCACCAGATGCTGCTGGTATGACAGCTCTTACCTGCAGGCCTGGCCAATAGGCCTCCAGGGACTGGAACACAGGCATGGACACCGTTCCTTTGTACATCTGAACCCACAGGTACCAGTCATCAAACTTGGTGTAATTTTTGATAGCTTTGTTATATTCTGTAAAGAAACAGATGGGTAGGTAAGCCATCTGTAACAAAAAAAAAAAAAAAAAAGCTTATTTTTAAGAATGAGAGAAGCCCCTTCTTCACTTGAGCCACATTCAATGACTTCTCAAGGTGCACACTTTGATAACTCTCTTATCACAGACTGTTCAAAAGTGTTACAGCAAAGCCTTCACAACAGTCTTGAATGTGCCCCATTGGATCCTCCATCTCCTCCTGCCACAGCTGCTGGGCCCCTTCCCACCGAAAACACTCACCTAAGAACATGGACATCAGCTCCTTGTCCTGCAGGAGGATGGCTCCTTTAACCAAGTATTCAAAGTAGGAGTCCACCCCTGCCCCAATCCCAGCATCCTGGGCCACCCACTTGGCAGTGATCACATCAATGTGGTTCCCCACCTGGAAGGAGTGAAGGACAAGGAGAGAGGGACTTAAAGTGACACAAGAAATCCTGGTCCTTTTTTTCAGACCATCAGTTTCACAGATATACAATGTCTATTCCAATCAGCATTTTCTCCATGGCAGGACACATTTGTCAGCATCAGAGAAATACCAACTGTAGAAAATACAATTTTCATGCTGATAATGTATTTTATATATATAGTAAACATTTCAAGCTTCCAGTATCCATGCTTCACTGGCCAAAACAACACATTATAATGCTACAGTAAAAATGCACAATTTAAACATGAAGTGTCTGGCCCCAGAGACAGAGGCCAAGAATGTCAAAAAGGCACAAGAGCTGCCATGTTAATATTTAAATAGATGCTGGCACTCTTCAGCTTGTGAACAAACCCAGCTGATGGAGAATTAAATACACAATCATGCTTTTCTTAGCAAACAAGAAAAAAAGCCAGCAGTAACCGAGGATTTGGGGTATATATCAAAAATAAACAAATCCCAAAGCAAACAAAGGGAAACATTTCTTCATACAGCCTGTGGATAATTTGTGGCAATAAACACAGGGTATAAATAAATCTGTTTCACTTCACATATGCAACACCAACACTTCCCAGAGGTTAAAAAAGCAATAGAAAAGGGCAGGAGGCAATGAACATGGAGATAATACTGCCAGCTCTGGATATTGCTGTACCCGAGATGTACGGGCTGGAAATACCTCAGTGCACTTGCCAGGCTCTTGGTCTCTTCCCTAGGTCTTTGTCCCACCAGGCATCAGACAGACCTTTCATTTAATCTGCTACAGCTGCTGTCACAAGAGCTGCAGCACCCAGCAGGAAGCATTTGTCTCCCAGCCACATCTGGTGTGGGCCAGAACAATGGGATAATGTTGGGCTGCTGCAGGAAAGCAGGGATGGGGATGCTGCAGGTGTTCAGGAACAATGTCAAACACGAGCCTTTAGCCTAGTTAGGAGCACTGTGGTTATTTATCCAACTCCATCTCCTCTCTGTTGATGCTTTTTATTTAGAATTGCATCCATAAAGCTACACAAAAGGCAGCCCAGAACATCCCAATTCCATTCCTCACTCACCAGCCCAATATCCGAGCGATTTTTCCACAGTGCCTTCAAAGCCTTCCTGGCAACGTCCTCGAACACTGGGTCACCAGTGAGGTGGCTTAAGGTGGCAAACTCCACTATAAAGGTGCCAATTCCAGCAGTACAGGTGACTGGGGTCTCCCCAGGGTTTACTCCATGCAGGAGGTTCACTGTGCCATAGGGCATCCCAGTCGGGGTCTGGAAAGCTGAGACACAGAATTTTGGGGTCACAGAAGTGCTCAGTGTTGTGTTTAACAGACTCTCAAGCAAACATGCCTGACATCCCACTGCACACGGGCAGGACGTGGGTCTGGAGGAACTGCAGAGAACAAAATGAGAAGTGGAGTGTGACCCTGGGAGGGTCAGAGAGGGTATCCCAAGGCACACTCAGTCCTGGGAAGGTCCTGGGGATCTCTTCCACCTTGCCAGAGCAGCAGAGTGCATCCCCCCGTTTTTTTACAGCACAAGCAAGGCGGTCACTAAACACACTGGCCAGCAAAGAGCAAACAGTGAGGCTGTGATCACTCCATGGCTGCACACAAGGGAACAGTGCCATGCCACGAGGGCACACAGCCCAGCTGCAGCCCACAAAGAGCACATGAGGCAGCATCTTCTTGCCTTTACAAGCTGCTGTCTCACAGCCTTTATTTATTATTTACATTAAATATATTTCCCCTCAACAAGCACACTGATGTGTTAAGCACACACAGCACTTGGCATGCACACATACAACAACATCCTCCCTACAAATTAAACTCGGAGCAGTGAGCTGGAGCTCAGGGACCACAGCACTGGTTTTGGAGCTGGCTCATCCAGCAGCGCATCTCCCATCTCAGGCAGCAGCCAGGTCATGACCCCAGCACAGTGACACACAGCAGACAGGGGCTCACCTGGCAGCAGTTTGCGAGCTGCTTCCTCAGCCATCCTCAGGAGAGGTCCTGAGCAGGGCCAGCCTGCCTCCACTTCAACCCCAGCCTTCCTGGAGAGCAGGTGAGCAGAGAGGAGCCCTCCCACCACTGCAAGGACACATCACAATCCATTACACCGTGTCGGGAGGAGTGAGTCTAATTCAGATCCACAAAAGAAGAGTGATTTGTTTCTTGCTGCTTGCTTGCAGGGCAGTAGAAACGTGTGGAGTGACAGGACAAGGGGTGATGGCTGCCCACTGCCAGAGGGCAGGGTTAGATGGGATACTGGGAAGAGATTCTTCCCTGGGAGAGTGGGGAGGCCCTGGCACAGGGTGCCCAGAACAGCTGTGGCTGCCCCTGGATCCCTGAAGTCACAGAATCACAGAATTTCTAGGTTGGAAGAGACCTTCAAGATCATCAAGTCCAACCCAGCTCTAACACCTTAACTATATGACGGCACCCAGTGCCACATCCAGGCTTTTCTTAAACACATCCAGGGATGGTGATTCCACCACTTCCCCAGACAGGCCATTCCAGCACTTTATCACTATTTCTGTGAAAAACTTTTTCTTAATATCCAACCTGTATTTCCCTTGCCACAGCTTAAGACTGTGTCCTCTCCTTCTGTCAGTGCTGCCTGGAGAAAGAGACCAACCCCCAACTGACCACAACCACCCTTCAGGAAGTTGTAGAGAGTGATAAGATAAGATCAGATAAGTGTCCAAGGCCAGGCTGGACAGGGCTTGGAGCAGCCTGGGACAGTGGAAGGTGTCCCTGCCCATGGCAGGGGGTGGAATTGATGATTTTTAAGGTCCTTTCCCACCCAAACCACTCTCAGATTCTATGATATATTTCCTTTTTCTAGGAAGAGTCAAGAATTTCAGTGTGACAGCAGCTGTGAGTCATTAGCTATATTTAGCTATTAGCTATTACTTACATAGCTAATACAGCTATATTAGCTAATATTAGACATTTCACAGGCTTGTCTATGGTCACATAACAACCAGAGAGAAATTACACTGCTGCAAATTTGGCACAGCAATATTTGGCAGGACAAGCAACAAAAGCATAACTAACAGTTTTGTGCCTTGACAGTGTCTTTTAACTGGATGGTACTAAAGCAGTCAGGCATTCAAAGTGCAAGACTCCAAAGGCATTTCAGATTTTGAAGGGAAAAAAAAGATAATTCTAGAAATTGATGATCTCTACTCCAAAGCAATATGGAAAAGACAAAAGGATAAAATCTGTATGCTTTCAGTGAAAAAATGCATTTATTCCAAAGCTGAAAACCTCACCAGAATACTGAAAGTGCCACATCTACTTCTGTTTTTGTTGAGACAGGAAGCAAAAAGGGATGTGCACAGACTGAAAGGAAGTGACGTTTGTTTGAGGTTTTTCTCTCTGTTTATGGGTCCTCTTACTCTGCACCCCAAATTCCTTCTGACCACCTCCTCACCACCACCTCTGAGACGCGTACAGGAAGGAAACCCAACACAGACCCCACAGAAAACCCCAGCTCACCTCGAATGTTTGTTTCAAAGACAGAAGCATTGACATCAATATCGAAGTCCACCCCCTCCTGCAGCACGTTGACAACTCGCTGGAACTCAGAGACATTTCCCAAGATCTGCAGGGAAACAGAGAATCAGGCTTAGAGTTCACGGAAAAACAAAGGGCAGTTCAATATTTGGGGCTGATTTTAGTTTGGTTTGACTATTTTGTGAAATCATTAACTACAGATATTACTAAAAAACTGACTGACAATATCATCTTGTTTCAGAACGCTTTTTTCACACACTTTAGGTCTTTACTCCAGAGGAAGTCAGGAAAGGGGCGCTCTGCCACCCCTGCCAGGGGTGATGCAAAGGGAAATGCAAAGTTCTTAGGTCAATGTATAACCGACTTTTGGCACCAGCACATAAAATCCAGGTGTACAGGTGGCACACAGAGGCCTTGAGCAGGTTATGGGCACTCAGGGCTGGCTCCTACTCACCAGCAGGGTGTCCAGGGCGTCGATCAGGGTCAGGGAGAAGCTGCGGAGGAGAGAAGCGAGCTGAGACCCGGCGGAGGGAGGCGGCCCATCCCCGCCCCGGGGCCAGCCCTTACCTGCCCCAGGTGTCCTGCCCGTCGCAGGTCAGCGGCCGCAGCTCGTCGTAAGGGAAGGCGCTCTCCAGGTAGTGCTCGTAGGCGTGGTAGAACATGGCACGCACCCGCTCCCTGCGGCACAAGCACGGCGCGCTCAGCCCCGGCCCGGGCGGGCCCCGCACCGCCCGCTCCGTACTCACCGGTAGGAAGCTACGTCCAGCCCACGGGCGGCCGCGCCGCTGCCCGCCGGGAGCCGCAGCGCCCAGAGGCACAGCAGCGGGCCGAGGAAGCGCTGCATGGCCGCGCCGGGGCCCCGCATGGCCGGGCCGCTCAGCCGGGCCCCTCACCGGCACTCACCCCGCTGCCCCGAGGGCCCTCAGGGCCGCCTCAGCCCTGGCCCCGCCCATCCTCCCCTTTCAGCCAATGGGAGCCGTGTTCACGACTCCCGGCACCGCCCCACCCCGCCTGTCAGCCAATGGAAGATCATGTGGCCCCGCCCCGCAAGCCAATGGAAGACGTCCCCGCTTCTCCCGGCCCCACCTCGCCGCCCTCTCCAGCCAATGGGAGCGGCGGGCGCCGGGCGCACGCGCTAGCGGAAGCGCTCGGCGCGGCGGGGCGGCATCCGGGGCGGCGCGGGAGCGCGCAGGGAGCGGGGTTGCTGCAGCCCTGGCTGCGGGAATTGTCTCACCGGGACTGCTCGCAGAGAAGCGGGAGGTTGCTGCGGTAACTCTCCGGAGGCTGTAACTAGCCGTCGTGATGGCAGGAAAGAGCCTGAGCGGGCAGGGCACTGGTGGAGCGGGCAGCGCTTTAGGAGTTGCTCTCAGGCCACAAAATAAAAATAACGAGTACTGTGGCGCTCCCATAGAAATGAAGTGTTGCCGCCCGGGAAGGTGCCGGTGTCCCGTGGGACGAGGCCGTGGTGCCTGGCAGCGCTCCTGTGCGGTTCCTGTCGGGAAGTGGGGCTGGAAATGGGCCGGAGTGTTTGTGATGCGGTTGGGGGATTGCTGCCTGTAAGCGTCTCTCCTGACAAACCTTCCTCATGCTGTTTCAATTCAGACCCAGCCCCGGGTGAGGTTTGTGGTTGCAGCAGGACCTGATTGAAGCCAGTGGCCGAATCCGTGCCTGGGAGTCCTGCAGTGGTGCCAGCCTCCTGCCCTGGAGCTGGGCTTCGCGCCTGGTGTGTTCCCGTGTCCCAGGGCAGCGGTGGATCCAAGGCACCGGGGCTGAAAGCAGCCTGCTTCCCTGGGAGGGCAGTGAGTCCCCTGGGGCTATCCATAACTTCCTAGAGAAGCCGTGGATACGGGATGCCCCACCCCTGGAAGTGTTCCAGGCCAGGTTGGACGGGGCTTGGAGCACCCTGGCTCAGTGGAAGGTGTCCCTGCCCATGGCAGGGGCTGGGATGAGAGGAGCTTTAAGGTCCCTGCACCCCAACCCGTTCTGGGATTCTGTGGTGAGCTGTGGCTCACAGCAGGAAAGGTTCCCCAGCTTGCAGAGGGTCACGCTGATTTGGGCACTCTGCAGTTTAACCAGCACGGTGAATTTCAACATCAGAGCCATTGGCTGAGCTCTCCCTACTCCTGCATCTTTAGGCTTGGGTTATCCACACCAAATCCCTGCTGTTCTTCCCACCTATGCCCATAAATGAGGAGGGGGTGAGAGCAGAAACAAGAGAAGTGATGAATTAACCCTTTAAAGGGCAGAGGTGCAACATTTAGCAATCAAAACTAAAACACTTTGCTTGGAGGAGAGGAAGGGGCACAAATAACCCAACGCTGTCATCTCACGCCAGCTATAGGCTCATAGAGTGATTTGCATTGGGAAAGACCCCGAAAATCACTCAGTTCCAACTACCCCACCATGGACACGGAGGTTTAGCACCAAGAGGGGCTGGCTGTTGATATTCTTTAGGAGAATAACCCAGTTTACCCCTCTGCTCCTAGCCTGAGGCCATCCCACTAGGTGTCAGTACACACCCAGCTACCCGCGCGACGGCCCGAACTAAAAAGCCACCGAGGAATTTTCAACATACTGTTAGTTTGCTGCAGCTGTAATTTGGGTTTCTGGGGCCATTTATCATAAAAGTGTCTGCTTGCCGATGCCGTGGCTCAAGGCTGCGGGAGTATCTCGCCGTGTTCCTGGGAGAGTCAAACTATTGGAGCTGATTTCACTAAAAGCTGTCACAATACATTACTGGAATGCTTTTTATTGCAGTTCATTTCCCAGTCTGTGATTTAACGGTGTTCTAGAGCGCTGCTTTTTGCTGTGCACTGGAACAGTAATTTCTGTATCGAAGGCAGTTATTCAGTTCTCAAAGCTGACTGCGAGCTTTTTGAAACAGAGGCGAGAGAAGCCGGACTGGACAGAGCCGGAGCCGTGTCCCCCTCCTGGCATCAGAGGGAGGAGCAGTGTCCCCATCCTGCCGTCGGGGAGAGCCGGCAAGGTGGGAATGCTCTGCCACTGAGGCCACGGAGGAGCTGGGCTCGGGGAGGCAGCATCCCAGGTGCTGATTGCACTGATCAGAGACCGAAAGAGGGGATGGACAGAGGGTGGTGCAAGCGGGACTGAATCCGGGGGTTGTGGACAAGAAACCATCGGCTGGGAGAGCCAGCTGGATCAAAACTGATTGGGAAAAACTAAAAAAAAAACAAAACAAACAAACAGCTGGGTTTGGTGCAGTGGTCTTCACCCTCTTCACCGTTTCTGTAGGCAGCCCAGCACCCTGTGGGTGGGTTTGGGGGGCAGCCGGGGCTGTCTCCTCCCAGGCACCTGCTGAGAGCTGCAGGTTGATTACAAACCCCACCTGAGTGTCCTGTGGCCACCACAAACCCCACCACAGACAGGCTGAGAAGCGTCTGTGGGAAGTCCAGGTGGGCTGGAGGGGACAGCACTGTGCTCAGGGTGTCACACAGCTGCTGCTCCACAGCCCCTGGGTGCTGGAGAAACAGCAGCTTCCAGCTGGTGGAAATCACCTGTGTGCTCATTAATAAATAGAGATGGTGGCCTGGAGATTATTTGGAGGCAGGGATGACTTTCACTGTGGCTGTGGCATATTCTGGGAGACATTAATGTGGCCTGCACATAATATCATACAAGTTACATAGGCTGGGCTGCAATAAATCAAAGAAGATGCAGGGAGTGGTGCTCTCAAATGGGCAGAGCAGGTTGCTAAAATATTTAGGCTGCATCAGAGTTAAGTGCTTCCTCAGATGCCCCATTCCATTTCTGTCTTTCTGGAAAGGCTACTGGCAAAATCATCTGAACTTTGGGTTGGATATGGGAGAGGCTGCAATTACAGGGGTTTTTAGCACTGGTTTATGACCTCTTTAGGCTGGGGACATGTTTACTGCTTGCTATTACCATAAGTGGTGCTGCTGCCCTGCTTGCAGTTTTGATGCCCATTAAGATGGAAACTGTATGTAAATCAGGATCCCTCGTTAATATTTATAATTCATGGTGGGATGTAGGAGTTTGTCTGCCATGAGAAGAACTGTAAACAGGAGGTTTATGAACACTGAAAACTGTTGCTAAGGTGGTTCTCTTGAAATAATTTTCCTTTGCAGCCAAACATCAATTCTTAATTTTAGTAGCACACGTAGCAGGATGGAAATGATGATTGATTTTTCTCCAGGTGCTGTGGGCTGCTTAAGTTGAGATTTCACTATAAAAGACTAGACATTTCCAATTGCTTTTTATAAGTTCAGAATTGATTTTATTTGTTTAGCACCTGACTAACATAATAAGGGAGAAAAATGTAATTGGACAGAAAACACAGAAAACTGATGGGCTGCCTGGTTTCTGGCCTTCCTTTAGGTGATGTGATTTTAAGCAATACTCCTGCTCCAGGTCTCTTCCAAAGTGGGTCATACAGAAGTTTTTGCACTGTGTTCACAAAGAACTGTGGCTCTGTGTAGACACTGAATGTTTTGTGCAAGTCTGGTTTGCTGTTGGGATCTTGACAAGTGAGCAAGCAAAAATAAAACAGAGTTAGCATCAATGTGTCTTGGTTTTTGGGCTTGTGGCACCCACTTTACCTGACACCAATAAAGTCCCAAACTGCCCCACTTGCATGAATGAGGCTTCATTTTCTTTATCCAAGATTCCCATGGGGAATGTGGCTTTGATTTTTTTTTACCTGGCAGACTGGGAGGTGTTCAGGTGAGTGCTGCCTGTAGGCAGACAGGGGACAGGCAGAATTTCTGTGACATAAATCCATCATATCCCCACAGCCAAGGAGCACATCCTCAGGGCAGAGGTGAGGTCTGCTCCCAGCCCCTTGCACCACAATGGTCAGGAGGGTCTGCACAGGCTGCTAATGCATAATTTGCTTTCCTTGGTGGGCTTGCAAAGAAAAAAAAATGGATAAGAAGTGTTATTTAGCCTTACACATAGTGGGAAAGGGGTGGGAAGTTTGATTAGTGGCTCCAGCTCAGCCAGAATTTGGACTTCGAAGTTCAGAATGGTTGTTGTGTTGGGGAGAATCCCTCACCTTTCATATGAGCATGGGGAGTTTGGTAAGAAGGGCTGAGTTTGGATAGAAAGGCTGAGTTTGGTAAGGGCTGAGTTTGGATAGAAAGGCTGAGTTTGGTAAGAAGGGCTGAGTTTGGTTAGAAAGGCTGAGTTTACAGCTGGAGAAAAAATTCCCATGGCTCTCTGGAAACACAGGTGGCAGAGACATTTTGTTCCCTGGTTTATGGTCATGTAAAACAAATTCACTGCAGCTTGTCAGTGAGCAAGGATCTCCTGCTGCTGGGTAAAGGGCAGGGCAGGGGTGAGTTTGTTTCTCTGCTGCAGACAGTCCTTGGAGTGTCTGACTCCACACTGCAGGACTGGAGGAGGTGGTTTGGAGCTGGCATTTGGGAAAAGGGAGTTTTGTCCTGAGGCTTTGAGGAGGGACAGGGGAGGAAGAGGGGCACCACCAGCAGTCCCTTTGGCACAGTCAGGGCTCAGGCTGGGTTTACACAGGAGCCCATGGGCAGAAACTGACCCTGTTCTGTGGTGTGAACAGCACAGAGATGTACCAGAGCATACCTGCAGGAGGCACTTCTCCAGCATTCACCTTGGCTTTGCCTTTTAAAACAACCTAAAACCACCTGGAGCACTGGCACAGGCTGCCCAGAGCAGCTGTAGCTGCCTCATCCCTGGAGGTGTCCAAGGCCAGGTTGGAGCAACCTGGTCTAGTGGAAGATGTCCCTGTACATGGAACAAGATGAACTTTAAGGTCAATTCCAACCCAGACCATCCTGGGATTCCATGATTATGGCTGCTACACAGTGTATGTCACACATTTGGGTGATAACCCTGATGGCTGCCTCTGTCCCCAGACTGATTTTGTGACAAGAGTAAGCTCCTCCCTGCTAGTGCTGTTTCAACCTGCTTGGGGTAACAACCTGGAAAACCCTGAAAGACATTGTTCTCTGTGAAAATGACTTTGATATTTGACCATTGCCAATTTTGTGACATAGAAATTTCCATGAAAACAGCACAGATGATCTCTGGAAATGGTCATTCGTGGAAGTGACTGCCCTATGGGGCTTGGGAAGGGGGTGGTTTGGAGTGAGAAGGCAGAGCAGAGGGGAATCCCAGCCCAGCTGGTTTTGGTGACATCTCCCTTGGGGCTCCTGCTCAGCTGGGCTGGCTCACAGGAGCTCTGCACAGGAGCCAGAGCCACCTGAGGAGCACCAGTGGCTGGTCCTGGCAGGATTTGGGTGGGATCCATGTGCTGGCCATACCTCTCTCCTCTCTGCAAGAAGTGTGATGATCTGGGCAATGAAATCCAGTCCAAATGCAGCCCAGGGTCTGTCACCTCTCTGTCCTTCATCAATTGGCTGTGAGAGAATTCCCAGCTGGGGAATTCTCCCAGGGAAAAGCCCGTTCTGCTGCTGGCTGCAAGCACAAGAATGACCACAGTGCTGCAGCTGAGACAGCTGCCAACACAGAAATAATTTTAAAGGAAATCTGTGTGTCTTTATTAAGAATTGCTGTGAGTGGTCCAGTAGTGTCCATGTCATGAGAGGACAGTTTTCATGGCAGTTCTGCTGAATACTCAAATGTCAGTGAGCTGGAGGGCTCCTTCTTCTCTTATTTGAAGATGATATTTATTTTTTTCTCTGACAATGTTATTTAGAGCCTTCTAGAGAGCCATGAAGGTGAGTGCTGGCTCCATTTCCATGCCAGACAAAATGTGTGTTTTGGAACATCTGTCACCACGCCAGCTGTGGAGCTCCTCCAAGGCAGTGAGGGGACATGGTGGCAGAGGATTCCAGAAGGACAGGCTCCCAGATAGAGAAATGACAGGCTGGAAGTGCAAAACTCCCTGCAGCGAACCTCCCAGCTCTGCTGAAACAGGTTGATGTGCACCGTGGGTGTGACTGAGTGCAGGACAAAGCCAACTCCTCAACCCAACTGATGCTGTTCAAGATGAACAACGACATGGACTCCGAGGTCAGGAGGCTGAAATTACTCCAATCAATCTTTATTACCAGGGAATTTCTTCCCTTTATGCTGTTTTACAAAGAACCACCCAAGGGGTGGAAGAAAGACAAACTTCTTCAACTACATTGGTCAAGTCAGAGGGACATCAAGAAGTCCCTCCTAGGGAAAGGAATGTAAACACAGGTTACAGTTAGGAAAATGTGTCTCTTGTTGGCAGAACGGTGTCTGGGAAAAGTTTCAGAGAGCCCAAACATCACAGCACGAACCATGGCTACACCCAACCCCTTTTCTTTTACTGGTGTGCAAAGAAGAAACCAGCAAAAGTTTTTCTTCTTTGATACAAAGGGACACCTAGCCACCAACCATGGCACCATTATCTGCAGCTCAGAGTGGGTTGAGGATGCCATGGCCAGTGGGGGCACAGGACCTTCTCTTGGCTCTTTCCTACAGTGTTTTGAGGGTAAAATGCCTTTGTAATTTGTATATAATTTACCATTGATCAGCTGTAGCCTCACAAGTTCCCATTCCGGCCTGTGTCACACCTGCTTTTCCACGTCAAACACCTCAGGGCTGTGGCTTGTGCATCTCAGCTTTTCAGTTGTGATTTCTCGTAAATTGGATGAGCACCAACAGGAAAATAACAATAACAAGGTACCACCCTACCACAACAATGCCCTGCAGCTTTGGGACCAAGTTCAGTAGGATTCTTGCCAACAAGTCTTAGTTGAATTTTACTCATTTTGAGACCTGGTTGTTTGGGCTTATTTCCTGCCTTTTCCACTTTCTTGGTTTTTTGTTTGTTTGGTTTTTTTGGTGGGGTTTTTTGGGTTTTTTTTTTTTTTTTTTTTTTGGTGGTGTGACAAAACTCAATGAAGGTTGACAATAGAAATGGGTTAGAAGTTCACAGGACCGTGCTTGGGTGTTTTAAAGGCATCTTGGGGAACATCTTCATGTATCATTCACTGAAAAATACAGTGAATCAAGTGAAAATGTAGTTAAAATTCATCTATGTTTTAATCTAACAAGTCTTTGTGGGCAATACCTTCTACCAACACACGCTTTCTGAATCTTTGCACATGTATACAGCTGGAAGAACTGCTTTCATAGCTGAAAGGGGAAAACAAGACCTTTTGGAAATTGTAGAACATCCCTCTGCTCTCTGAAAATAGAAAAAAATCCAATGAAAAACACTCTGAGAGATTTCTTTTGCAGATTAGGGAGGAATCTTTTAACCAGGAGTCAAGGAAAGCTCAAAGTGTCCTCTGCAAGGGTCCTCACTAGTCTGTGCAGCAGATGATAAATGATCCCTGTGTTAGGTTTGAGGGCCCAGCATGGCACAGCAATCAGGATATGGGCTGCAAAATTAGAAGGTTCTAAAACTTTTGAACTCTGCCTGTTTTCCTCCTTGTTTCAGAGACTTAAAGGGTCCAAGATATTTTTGAATTTCATTTTTCTTAGTGACAGCTGAGATCTTTAACTGGATGGCATCACTTGGGCTGATATAGAATCACAGAATTATGGAATATCCTGAGCTGGAAGGGACCCACAGGATCACCCAGCCCAGCCCCTGTCCCTGCACAGACACCCCAACAACCCCACCCTGGGCATCCCTGGCAGCGCTGTCCAAAGGCTCCTGGAGCTCTGGCAGCCTCGGGGCCGTGCCCATTCCCTGGGGAGCCTGGGCAGTGCCAGCACCCTCTGGGGGAAGAACCTTTCCCTGAGATCCAACCCTAATCACACAGCTTCATGCCAGTCCCTTGGGGGACAAACAAAACTCGTGGGAGCCACGGGTGCTTGGCCAAAGCAGTGCAAGTTCATGGTACATCAGTGCCTCTTCCAGGCACTGCCACATGTCTTGAAATTTTAAGCAACTTTGGGATGACACCAGATCATCGTGGACATGAGCACCCGTGCTGCCTGCCCTGCTTGGTGTGGGGGCTGTGGGATAGATGTGGAGCAGCAGCCCAGCCTGAGGTTTGCTATGTCCCATGGGATTGATCACTCACAGGGGCTGGAGCTGTGGCTTTTTAGGGCCTGCTGGTGTCACCTGAACTGCCCAGTTTGCCCCAGCAGCACCCCGTGGCCTCCAGCCCTGCTGCCTGCAGTCGTGCAGCGAGGGCTGCGAGGTGAACAGCCAGCTCATCTCACAACTGCTGTCACTGCTGTGGTGTTGGGGAATGCCAGCACTGCCACCGAGATCAGAGGTGCCTGTGCTCCAGAGGCGGGTGAGGAGCAGTCACCCCGCTCTGCAGCGCTGGCTGTGGCTGCGAACGCGTTCCCACTCTGGGCTGTGGTGGAAACCTGGCTTTATGAAGTTTCTCATGAGAAGCAGGACTTGTCCTTCCCAGCCAGGCTGGCTCTTGCCTTCTCTCCCATGCTGTCTCCTGTTCCAGACCCACCTGGGAGCTGCTGTTCCTTGTGTGGTGTTTCCTCACATCCCCTTGGAGACTCATTCCTATCCACCCCTCACTGAAGTGAGTCTCCAGGCCTCCACTCACCACTCCCCATTTGTGTAACTAAGGAGGGTAAATGCTCATTTATTTGCTTCTGCCTGCATTTTTGCCCACCTCAGGGGCTGGGATGGATGTGCCGTCAGAGCAGGACATGGGAACACCATGTGTCTCCTGGCTGAGATGCTGGTGCACGCCCTGTGGAAAGGACTTTCTCCAAAGGAACAGCCCTGCAGTGCCTCTGCCTGAGTGAATTGGAGGCTGTTGACCTACTCAGCGAGGGTCCAGGTTGGGAATCCCCAGAGCTCACCCAGGAGAAGTGCTTCTCCATAGCTCCATGAAGACTTTTTCCCTTCCAGTTTTTGTCTTGAGTCTCAGAATCACAGAATGGTTTGGGTTGGAAGGGACATTAAAGCCCACTTGGCTCCAGCACATTCCACTGTCCCAGGCTGCTCCAAGCCCTGTCCAGCCTGGTCTTGGACACTTTCAGGGATCCAGGGGCAGCCACAGCTTCTCTGGGCACCCTGTGCCAGGGCCTCCCCACCCTCCCAGGGAAGGATTTCTCCCTGAAATCCCATCTAACCCTGCCCTCTGGCAGTGTGAAGCCGTCACCCCTTGTGCTCTCCAGCACAAGAAGACCTTTTCCTGCACTGCCACAGCCTGACACTGGGAAATGCAGTCATACATCAAAGTCAGCAAATAGAAAATTAAAAAAAAAATTGGATTTTAAAAAAGGCTCATGAGGAAACAAAGCTTCCAAATCTTGTATAACCCCTCTTGTCCAGATTGGCAGCAGCATGTGAGCTTTGGATCCTTTGACCACCATTTTTAAGGTGCAAAAACATAAGATGTATTACAAAATCATCACGATGCAGTGGCCCTTTCTTTGGGAAGGTTTAGCAAGGGTTTGGAGCCTGGGAACAGATGGCCCTTTTGCTGTGGGGGTAATGTGCCCCAAATCTGGCTGTACCACAAGCCTTTGAAGAAATCTCATCTAGCAACACCCCAAATGGAGGTCAGGGATTGTTTTGCATCTCCCGTCTACACCAACCAAGGCTGGGAAATGGATTCCCCTGCATGCATCTTGGCTCATTACCAAGCACTGGGAGAGTTGGGCTGCAGTGAGGAAGAGGGAATGGGATAGTATAAGACAAAGATCTCAAAGCACTTCCCATCACTGGAAGTGTCCAAGGCCAGGTTGGACAGGGCTTGGAGCAACCTGGGCCAGTGAAGTTGTCCCTGCCCACAGCAGAGGCTTGGAACAAGGTGGTCTGGAAGGTTCCTTCCAACCCAAACCATTCTGTGCTTCTTGTGAGGAGCTGGGGCTGGGCAGCTGGGAAATCACCTGGGGAGGGGAGCTGCGGTTGGGGTGGGAGCAGTGCCAGCAGGGTTTGGTGAGACCCACAGCTTCCTTGGCGGAGCTCTGTGAAGTTTCCATCCCTGCTAATAAATCACATGAGCATGATCATAATGACAAAGGAAATAATTACTTCTTCTCGAGAAACTCGTCTCCTGGCAGCCCAGGGACTGCTCCCGTGTGTGGAGCAGTGAGGAGTTTGCAAGTCCAGAGCGTGGGAGGGAGCTGAGGCTGGCAGAACTCGGGCCGTGTGTGCCAGGTGTCAATGAGCAGGAGCTGCAGCAGCCAGGCCTGCCCTGCTGCAGCTTCAACAAAGCCATTCCGAAGTCACCTGAGGGCAAAAAACCTGTCAGCCAAACCCTGCGAGGTGCTACGGCAGCTCTTGGTTATGTGGCTAATTCCAAATCACCCTCAGGTCAGCCAGCTGCCTGTGACAACCTGCTGAGCACCCAAAATCAGCAGAGTTTGGCCATGAACACCATTGCTAAGCCCTTAGTGGGAGAGCAGCTTCAGAGAGCTGATCTGTGCCTGGCTGCTGTATAAGCAATGACTTTGCTTCCTATGTGTCTGTCTCAGCCCACCATTAGCATTTAAAATCATTTCTAACCGATAGGAAACAAAACACAGCTTTGAGGGAAAAAAAAATCTATCCCAGTGATGGGCTTTGTTTTGCATTTCTTTGTGACAAAAGTGATTAAACTGCTAAATCACAGCTGCTTTTCTCATAAAAAAGACAAAGCGTCGTTCAATCCCTCCTTCATTTCAAGAGTTGCAGAAAGCTCCAGGTAAATGGGAGTGATTTGATCTATCTTGGCGTTATCACTGCATCTCCTACACCCACAGGCCCCCAAGCAGGGTGTATTTGCTGTCTCATGGCCTAAAAGCTTCCCGTGTTACTCATAACTTAAACACCGAGAGAGAGATAAGGAATTGGGTTTGGTTTGTTTCCTTTCAGAAGAAATGAACATTAATAAATATCTCATTACCAGAAAGTGTCATAGTGAAAGTACAGCGCTTTCTCTCGTTCCACGGTTGGCTCTTTAATTTTCACCGTGGTTAAAGAGCAACATGAAAACCCTGAAAAATGATCCCAGTCACACTCAGCTGAGTTTTCAATAACTGCTGGATCAGATAGGGCCGAGCTCCTATCGCGGGAGATGATCAGATATGGGGCAGCAACTGCTGCAGACTTTGCTCGGCACAAATTATTCTCCCCTAATGTCCACTGGAAGGTGAAAATCTGCTGTTGCAGCACCCGTGATCCTCAGTATTTCAGAAAACTCCTCAGGCCCTGAGGCTGGTTGCAAGGAGCCCTGGTCCTGCTGTAAGCCATTTCCCATCACATTTCCTGTCACAACCATTGCTCCAGAGAGAGTTGCTGGAGAAGGTCTCCTCCACCAACTTGTCTCAAGGAGAGGTGGGTGTTGCTGCCCCAAAGGCGTGGGCTGGCTGTGGAGGTGGCCAAAGGATCTGCTGCACTGCAGGGCTGTGGTGGGGGCTGAGGCTGATCTCTGGCCATCAGGTTTGTGGCTGCCTCCAAGGTGGGAGTGAAGATGCCTCTGCTGTGAAGGATGGCTGAAAAGGACACCAAGAAAGGGTGCCCAGAAATCATGGAGTCAGAATAGCCTGAGTTGGAAGGGACCCACAGGGACCATCAAGTACAACTCAGTGAATATCCAACTCCAAATGAAGCTCCAAGAGGCAGAGAGGAGAGCATCAGGCTGGGGTGAGATGGAGCAGTGGGAAAGGAGCTGTGAGTCAGGATTGTCCCCATGCAGAGGATGGAGGAGACCCCCAGCGAGGAACCTGTCTGCTGTCCTTCAGCTCTGCTTGGGACACGAGGCTCTCTGCATCCTGGAGTGGAGAGCAGAGAATGAAATCATTGGCAAAATCACCCCACAGAACCTCAAAAAATGGCTTGAGCCAAAGAAACAACACTGTCTGTCCTGGATAACCCCAGCAAATCTACTGCTGATTGGAAGAAGCCAGTGGCAGAGAGCTGCCATAGAGTGTGTGCTTCTGTGCACTGCTCCCCATCAGGGAAAATCCCTGCCTTCCAAATCCCACCAGCAGCTCTTTGCTGGTCCTGGTGGTGGGAGTGATTCAGTGCCTGGGTTTGCAAGTGCTTTTGGGCAAGTTGTGTCCTCCAGCACCACGAGAATGGGGAAATGAATGCATATCACACAGCCAGGGGTGGGGAGTGGAGAGGGAAGCTTGGAAAAGGGGTGAGCGAGCAGAAAAAGGTCAGAAAGCAGAGGAAGGTCCATCTCCTCAAACTGGTAGAAGGGGAAGATCTCACGGCTTTTAGGCCAGTCTTCAGACACGAGTCCAGATTTTAGAACATGTAGGGTTGGAAATACTGTGGTTTATTTGCTACAAATTATTTACAAGGCCCTTCAGTGGGAAATAAATTTCACAGGACAATGCCTCCAGGGAAAATAATATGTGTTTGGATGGGTGATTCATCATTCTGCATTAAGCCCATAAGCTCAGCTGACATCGAGGTATACCTGATAATCTCTTATCTAAATAATTTCCCCTTGAAATCCTCCATCTGCGCAGCTTTGTGCTGCTGATGGGAGGATAAACTGCTGGGCCAAAACTTCTGCTGGGAAAACTGGCCTTGTAGTGGCATGGTCAAGATGGGGAGATGCTGAGTTCTTCCCAGGAGACCCCACACCATGCTGGATTATGTGGAAGGCACCAATGGTCCCAGGCAGCTCTAGAGAGGTGGTGGAGGGTAGGGGTGGAGGGCTGCTCTGTTTTTTTTTAAAGGTGGGTCCCTTTAAAGCTTCTGAGAATGTCCCACCTGGTCATGTCTTGGCTCCTGACCAGTACCAGAAGAAGGCTAAGAGCAGAGCCTTCATCTATAGGTTGGCCATCTGGAATTACCTTCATTCTGAGACATTTTACCAGAATTCTCCAAATCTCTTCTTTGCTGCTCCCAGTTTGGGTCTGGGATCTTGGGTCTGGGTCTCCCAGTTTGCCTTCCTTAGGCACCCTGGGATGAGGCCAGGCCCCAGTGCTGAGCTCCCAGAACATCTTCCACCGGTGTGAAGCTGAAAACATCAAACAAACCCCATCCCTCCACAGTTTCCCTCAAACTCCATTTTTTTGCCTTCCTCTCAGCATCCCCTTTTTTTTCCTGCTGTTGCAGGCACAGGGGTTTCTCCATCACGGGCTGTTTTTTGGGGGAGATGCGTACGATGTGTAGATCACCATCGCTGCACGCTGTGTGTTGGGGCATGCTCCATGGGATGGGGGTAGAGCTTAGGATGTCTGCTGTGGGTCTGGACACAGGTCCTACAGCACCTTCCCATCCTTGTCTTTACAGCTGTGCTGCAAACCAGGGGCACCCGTGTGGAGTTGTGGCCAGCCTGCCGTGAGGCCTGCTCGCGGCCGGCCGGCCGGCACCTGCTGCGCCGGGGTGGTGTGAGCCTTGTGCTGCTGTTCACCAAATTAGTCACTAATTATAGCAGCCACCCACAATGTCCCCAGCACCCCAGTATCTCTGAAGGTCATGAACCCCGTGATTCAGCCGTGAATCCGTGTGTAACTCTGGTGAAATAACAGGAAACATGGGCATAGTGAGACATCAGCCCGTCGCCGATGGTGCCGATAGCGCCTTCCGTGCTTCTCCCTTTGCCATGGAAACAGGCTTGGATGGCACCCAGAAGGGTAAATGCTCTGCAGCTGCCTCTCTCCTCAATCCAGGCGCCGGGTTTGCCTCCTCTCCTGGCTGGCAGGAATAGCTGAGCCCCACAGCAGCTGCCCCACAGCTCCCAGTGCATCTCTGCCAGCCCTGAGAGGTGGAGAGCGCTTCTGCAGGCCCAGCCCAAGTGACACCCCCAGTCCTGGCCAGGAGGAGGACACTGAGTGCATGGTGCCCATCCCTCTGCCTCACACACGGCATCCCAGGGCCCCATCCACTCTGTGCCAGCTCCAGGATGGAGAGGTGGGAGCAGCTTCCCGTGCTGCTGGTGGCTGGGTTCTTTCCACCGACACCGTCCCTGGGGGGCAGCAGGGCAGGGCTGCCAGTAAACACAATCACTGGAGCCTTTCAGATGTGGGTACTTTGTTTTCCTGCTGTTTCTCCACAGGGGAAAGCTGTGAGCAGAGCTCTTCTCCAGGAGTTTTGGTGTATCAGGAGGAAGGGGCTCACAGCCCAGGGGCACATCCAAGTGTCTGCATGGCCTGGTAGGAGCAGGGATGGGTCCTACTCTTCCCTGCAGCAGCTGTAGCACAGGCGGTGGGCACAACAGCTGTGTCTGACCCTGTCTTGTGCAGGCTTCTCTGCCCCTAAGCCACCTCATGAACCTCATCACCCACACCCATGGTGCTGCTCAGTCTTCTGACTCTTTCCGTCTCTGTGAGCTGCTCATCCTCTCCCAGCTTCTCCCACCTCCTCCTGGCACCCCCAAGCTGTTGCCTCCCTCATTTTTCCCTCTCTGACTCCTCCAAGCTCATCTCAGTTCCCCCCATGCTCCCTGCCCCTCACTCAGCCTCCATGGCTGCAGGATTCTCTCTACATTAATGTGCAGTTCAGCAAACCCAGAGCATTTTGGAAGGGTTGAAGGGATCTATGAGTTTGCTTTGAATATAGCAACGTGTTTTGGCTAAAGGGAACAAGAGAACATTTTGAAAATGTCAAAATATTTTGTTTAGGCATTTTTTGAACAAAATGTTTCACTTGGTAGTTGACAAAAAAGAAAAAAAGAAGAAAAAAATCAGTTCAAAATCTCCAAAACAGAATCTTCCCACTTTTGTTTTGAGATGGCACCTGCCTGGGAGAACTCAAACTACAAAGGCACAAAAACCATTTTCAATGGTAAATAATGTCCAGGCACCCAAGGGAGTTTCTTCTGTGGAAGTCAAAATGTTTCAAAAGGAGTCAAAACATTCCCTGATTTTATTTTTTGTTCTATTTCACTTAGGTGAGAAAACAAAACAAAACAAAAAAACCCAAAAAAACCAAACCACAAAAAACCAACCCTGTCCTTGCTGGGCCTGGATCAAGAACTGGTGTCTGTTTTTATGTGTGCTGCTCAGCAGAAATATTTACAGAAACAATGTGATAGGGAGCTCAGGTTCTTCCTGTGTTAGAGAGGGAATTAATGCTGGGAGCAGGTTGTTTGTGGTGATCCTTCCTCTCTGCCCCTCTGCTTTGGCTTCTCATCCTGTAGGATGAAGGGTCCAGAGAAAATCTTTTTTTCTCCAGATTTGTCTAAGTTTGTTCCAACCCCTGCCCTGCCCTGGGGATCCTGGAGCTGTTTCTGAAGGGAGCCTGCAATTCTTTTGTGCTTCTCAGAGCCTTTCTCATTTCACAGAATCCCAGACTGGTTTAGGTTGGAAGGGACATAAAGGACTCATCCTGCAGTGGGCAGGAACATCTTTAATTGCTCAGAGCCACATCCAACCTGACCTTGAATGTTCCCAGGGATGGGTCATCCCCAGCTTCTCTGAGCAACCAGGTACATTTCCTGATGGATCTCTCTGTCTGGCCTTGTCCTTCTGTCCTTTCCTCCCCGCTGGTGGGGTAAAAGCCTGGGGTCATGGTCCATATCCCCCTGCCCAGCACTGGGGGCACTGAGCTCCTGCTGAAAACAACACACATCCCATTTTTCCTCCTTTTCCGTGTGCTCCAGCCATGCCAGCTGCCTGTTTGTCTTTCTGCCATCTGCCTGTGACTCCCGCACAGCTTTTACAGCTGATGACTAATTTCAAGTAAACTTACCCAAAGACTTGAAGGTGGGAGGTTCCTACCAGGAAGCACAACTGGGAGTGGGGAGAACCGAGTGGGAATGGGTGATCTGGTGGGGGGAGAACCAAGTGGGAATGGATGATCTGGTGGTGTTTTGTCTCCTGGTGGCACCTCCAAGGCTTAGGTGACTCTTCTGGTCCTTGTCACCATGAGCTGTAATATGAAATGCACCACTGAAACAAAACTATTGAAGGACAAGTATTTTTGGTTAAACAAATATAGGAGGAGTGAGTGAGGGAGCCAGGGGGGGCTCAGCCTGGGGAAAAGGAGCTCAGGGGGGACCTCGTGGCTCTGCACAACTCCCTGACAGGAGGGGACAGCCAGGTGACCCAGGGAACAAGGGACAGGGTGAGAGGAAACAGCCTTAGATTAGGAGAGGTTTGTATTGGAGATTAGGACAAGTTTCTGCACAGAAAGCCTTGTCAAGCAGTGGAACAGGCTGCTCTGGGCAGTGTTGGAGTCCACATCCCTGCAGGAGTTCAAAAGCCCTGTGGATGTGGCCCTTGGGGACATGGGTTGGTGGCAGCCTTGGCAGTGCTGAGGGAATGGTTGGGCTGGATGATCTTAGGGGCCTTTCCAGCCTAAATGATTCCATGATTCTCTGACAATCCAACCCTTCCAGCACATCCCACAGCCCTTCTTCCATGGTGCCCCGGTGGGCTGGTTGGAAGGAGACCTTTGTGTTGAGCTGAGCAACATCTGAGTTTGCCAGTGCATATTTTCACTGTAAGAATTACAAACATTTTGACCAACATTTATTAGTCATCAGATAATGGACACCCACAGATTTTTATCTGCTGTCTCTTGTGGGCTTTTAAGAGGTTTGCAGCAGTTTTGCAGATCGCTGTCTGATGTATCACCTGGGACCAGTATTTTTCTTATAGCTGAAGCTCCTGAAGTTCCACTTGTGCCAAAATTCATAGATACAGTTAGAAAAAGTTCTTCCAGTGGAGCTTTGTGAATGTTTTAGTACAAAACTATCAGGTGGGTAAATTTTCAGTTCATCTGAAGTGCAGCTGGTTTGTGAACCAGCTGAAGTCTCAGAGCTGACATGCACCACGAAGATTCAGTTTTTATTCTGTATCACCTTTGTGTCCTGGCATTTGCAGGGAAAAGCACAAAGTGATGTGGATGTAGTTTAAAGGAAGACAACCAGAGGAAACCCAAAGGATCCATAAGTGTGAGAAATGTTAATGTATATATAACTCTAAGCAGCATTCAGAATTCTCCTCTCCTCTCCTCTCCTCTCCTCTCCTCTCCTCTCCTCTCCTCTCCTCTCCTCTCCTCTCCTCTTTTCTGCCATCCTGCAGTCAGTAAATATCCCTTTTCTGTTTGACAGCTGCCAAAGCTGCTGTGGTTCCTTAGCTCATGAGTGGCTCATTTCCTCCCCATGGAGCTGCCCCCTGTTAAGCTGCCTATGGATCAAATGGCATAAATGCACTTCTGGCCAGAGCAGCCTGGAGGTGTAAGGAGCAGCAGGGTTTTGGGGCTGTCTGGGGCCATTTCCCCTCTCACTCAAGGGGGGTGGATCTGATGTTTGTGCTCTGGTGCTCTGCAGAGCTGCCCCAGCAGCTCTGGGTGGGCTCTACCAGGGCACCCATCCTAGTTGGGCACTTCCAATGCAGGTAACTGGGGCAGGTCAGGTCAGATGGGTGCTGAAGGTGGCTGTGAGAAGGCTGGGGGTGGCAAAAAATATATTTGAAAGTGTGGCACATTCATTATGCCCCAGGATCTGGGAAGGAAGAGGAATGAAGGATCAGATCCCCTTGGGAAGGAGGCAATCGTTTGGAGGTTGAGCAGGAGGGCAGGAGCTAATGAAGGAGCTCAGCAGAGCAGAGGGCAGTGCTGGGAGACTCTTGCCCCTGTCCTGGCTCTCCAGGAGGTCCTGTGTCCTGGCCCAGTGATTGAATACCTTAGAGGATCATCTCCATTAACAAATACAACCATCACCAGTGCTGGATCCATCAGCAGAGAGAGGTCTCTGCAGGCTGCACTAGAAAGCCTTTAGTGGCCCCTTTTAAACCAAATTATCCTTCCAGCCCTGAGACAGGGCTCTGTCAGCTGCTGGGCAATCAGACACCCCAAGACTGGGTCTCAGCAGTTTCTTCCTTCCCAGTGAGCCTCACGGGCTCTTCCTCCCCCATGAGCCTGATGGTGTTGCCCTGCTCCCCTCACCTGAGCGCAGCAAGAGGTCCTGCAGGCAGGGTGGGATCTGCCTGTGCTCCCCTTCAGATCTGCCAGTGAACCAAGCAAACCTACTCATGTACTACTTATGTCAGGAGAAACAAGTCCAGGCCTCTGGTTTTCCCTTGGAGCCCAGTCCAGGAAGTCCTTGCTCCTCAGGCTCAGCAGAGCTCCTGCTTTTGGGATCTGCTTGGTCAGACACCTCTGATGGACCCAAGGCTCCCACCTGCCCTCTATGCCCAAACCAACTTTTCTCCCTCCTGAATTTTCACAGAGGAGCTGGTTTTCACCTCAAAGCTTCAAGATGATTTCCCTCCCCCAGTTTTGCCTCTCTTCTTTCCAGATTCCAGCCCATTTGAACCCAGTAGAAGCCGTCAGTCAAGGTGTGGTGTCCTTAGATTCCCCAGAGCACCACCAAACCCCAGAGCTCTGCTGGATTTTAATTCCATGGCTCAACTTCGCTTCACGGGGAGCTGGTTTGGTTCTGCCAGAAAGGGACAACACATGAACTCATGGAGTTTGAGATGAGAGAGAAATCAAGTGCAAGGCAGCACTGGGGTTAGGTGTGACGTCCATAGAATAACAGGTCATGTATATATATATATATATATATATATATATATATATATATATACATATATACATGTATACATATATAAATATATAATATATAAATATATAAACATAAGATATATACATGTATATAAATATATAAATATATAAATATATAAATATATAATATATAAATATATAAATATATAAATATATAAATTAAAAATATATAATATATAAATATATAAAATACATAAAATATATTTATATAAATATATTTTTATTTATACATGTATACATGTATATATACATATATAATATACATACAAATATATATACATATATATTTATATATAAATACATGGGTAAATAGATATTTATTTGTGTGTATAGAAATGTGTATACATGCACGTGTGTGTGTATATATAAAGCATAACAGACATATATGAGAGCGTATATATATATTTATTTATTAATTTTTAATTTTTTTTTTTCTTTTTGCATAACTGATAGAATTTGCGCTGTGCCCCATCGCTGTGACAGCTCCGGAGTTGCCATCGCACAGGATTTGCCTGTGCCCGCTAGAGGCCAGTGTGCACCTTGAATTAAGATGCCGGGGCACTAATTAATCCCCAGCCATCGGGAGGACCGTGTTTCCTGCGGGATGAAGCCCTGTTGCACAGGAGATGGTGGCCAGGCCAGGGCAGGTGGCTGCCCCCGGAGGGATGGGTAATCTCCTCCATCTGTGAGCACCGTGTGATCCTGGAAAAGCTTGGAAAATCCTGCTGCACTGTCATGGCTTGAACATTGGACCTGCTCAGATCCTCTTCTCCAGCCCTGCAGAGCCAGGCAGCCACATCCACTGGGTGTCCTTGGGGACACTGTGTTGGCAGAGCAGGTCCCACGGCTTCCTGTGCCTGTGCCACTGCCACCTGGACACCAGGCTGCTCCTGCCTGGAGCCCTCTGTGGCTGCTAACAGCGAGGTTTGGATGGCCCTGAAAAGTGAAATCAGTACCTGAGGAGAGAGGGAAGCCCATTGCAACGCTTGGTTGAACTGGAGACAGAGTGTTTCATGTTGTTTCACACAAGTTTTCCCCTCAATGTGAGCAGCAGCAGCAGCACATTGAGACGCCTTTCTCCATACGAGATTGTTTCGAGGCAATAACAGCAGAGCTTTTGGTTAGTGCATGTCAAAATGGAACATGCAGCTTTTAAACTCTGGCCCTAAATCGGGTGCATTTAGCCCAAATCTGCCAGTCCCAGATCCATCTGGGGTGCCTCTTCAGCAGTGGGGGCTGAGGGCAGAGAGGGGGGATGAACCAGGCACTGGCCCGAGTGAGGCTGAAGGGCAGCGAGGGGGGAGTGTTCTGCTGTGTGAGCTCCTCGACAGTGCAGCTGTGTTTTGGGAACTCTTCACCTACAGTTGTTTTTCAAACAGGTGTTACAGGTGTTTTTTAAAACCTTGTTTGTTGCTTGGCTGCCTTTATCGTTAGGAGACAGAAAATGAGACCAGCGTTGCTCCTGTGGGTAACAACTTCTGTCTTTGGCCAGCCTGGGGAAAACAGGGATGTCCAGGGGTACAACTTCATGTTCTGTTGGAAGCCCAAACCCAAATGCTCAGTCCTAAGTCCCTTTTACTCATTTTTTTTACCCCGCTATGGAGCACAAATTAAGACAAGAAACAAAAGCAAGGTGATATTTTTCCCAGAATCCTTCCAAAATGTATTCTTTCTGCCTCTTGCACTCCCATTCACAACTTGAATGAGCTGAGATTTACTTCACCATGACCTGACTGATGTTGAAGTCCCAGGAATGACCCAAGGGACTGGGATGGAGGGTCCATCTCAGTGGTCAGAGGCAGACACCAAAAAAGCAAGAATGGCACATGTGTGCATCATATCTCATGTCGACCTGTCCTCAGGTCAGGGGAGTTTGTTTAAAAATGGGCATCTCCCCCTTGCCCCATGCCCCAGAGCAGCTACTGGCAGAGAAGACCAAAGATTTGGTACTGCTCAGTGCCAGCACCCTGAGGCAGGATGCCCCTGAGGGACTGGGCTCAGAGGAACTGCCAAAAAACCAAAACAAAACAAATTATTTCCATGTACAGATAATCCACATGAGCAAAAGCCTCCAGGGGAGGATTCGGGGTCACCGTGTCAGGGCCAGAGCAAGTGGGGAGCAGCCCTGAGGAGAAACAGCATTACTGGACCCTCTCTGCTCTCACCCCCACCCCCCAAAGCACAGCCTGTGGTTTACAGGGCTCTGATGGAGGGTGGGGATTCTGGGCCTGCATCCCCAGGCACCCATTCCCCAGCCAGGAGTGTCTCAGAGGAGTGCAGCCACCCAGGGGTTAACCAGGATCCTCTCTCCATGCACAGCTTTCCTGCCAGCCTATCCACTAACAGAATTAGCACTGGAAATTTGTGCACTCTGCTATGTAGGGGGAAGAAAAAAAAAAAAAAAAAAAGAAAAAGGAAAGAAAAGCACGAAATACATTTAATCTCTCATTTCAGGATTGCATTTGACATCTAAGTTAAATAAAATGTTCCTGAGGTCATTAAAAATCAGAAATAGTACAAGATTTGGGTTTACCATAGTTTCAGAATGAATCAGGTTTCTGAACTTGTTTTAATCTCTGTATAATTGCTTTTCTGTATACGGTAACCTTTAGAAAATGAGTTTAATAATTAGTCATCTCAAACTAGTTAAGGACAACATCCTGCCCTCAGTTCAGTTTTATTTTCAACAAAAAACCAATGCCAAAGTAAATTCTTCACTATGGTAGGAAACATAGATCCAGGCTACATGTTCAGCAGGTGAAACAGCTTGTGTTAAGCCCCCTAAAAGTTTGAAAGTTCAGAAATTCTCATCTTGATGGCTTTTCACTCTCCCTCTCCAAGAAAAATGTGAGGAGGAAAATATGAAGAAGCAGCATCAGCCATGGCTGGTCCCTTGGCTCTGCCCCTCCAGGGCACAGAGCCCCAGAAAAGAGCAAGGAGAGGGTTTTATTGGATGGTAAAAGGACTTCATGTCTGGAACCTGCTTTCCCCAGGATGGCAGGCCTGGGCAGAATCCAGGAAGATTCCAGCTCCTTTGGGCCCATTGCTGGTGCCTGCATTTCCTGTCTGGAGATCACCATGGCTGGGTGAGTGATCAGTGATCACTCTCAGGGCCCTGCTCCTGGTCTCACCACCATCTCCCCCTTTCCCTCAGCACTTCCCCCACTTTATATCAAAGTCTCATCTCTCTCTCTCTCCTCATCCCACTTCAGATCACCATGCAGGTGTGGATCTCTCCCATGTTTTTTAGTTTCCCCATGCCCAGAGCTTATCCTCCCTGGTCAGTGGTTCAGCCCTGTCACTGTGCACAGCTCTGTGTCACACAGAGCTGCCCTTGCCCTCAGGAGACAGAGCTGTATCCCAGCACTGCCATCCATCAGCTGTCCCCCTGCTCCATTTCTGGCAGTCTGCTGCAAATGTGGAACCCAGGTTTCCTTCACTATTCTCCTGCAGCCTCCCTTTCTCTGTCACACTGCAAATACATTCCTCTCCATTGTCTTGTGTTTAATTTAGTTCAATTTCCTAAAGGTGTGGACCTGCCATGATTTCCCTGGAGGGATTATTCCAGAACCTGATAGATCTCACTCTGGGAAATTACTCAAGCTTCCTGCTGCCTACCTTATATTCCCATTTCATCTCATTATGACAAAGCCTCTGGTTGGTTTTGTAGGAGCTCCTGGTTTGCTGACCAGGTCCTTCCTGCTAAAGCAAATGGTTTCTGTGGTGCACAGGCTGATGGCAAGTGCTCCTGGCTTGGAGTGGCATTTCTGGCCATCCTGTTCCACTTGGAGGGACAATGCTGCCATGCTGTTCCCCTGGTGTCTGCAGAACTCCGTGCTCCTGACCCAGCTCCCAGCCCTGGAGCACCCACTGAAGCCAGTGCAAAGCTCCCATCAGGGGTGGGCTGAAGCTGTAATCCCACAGATGTGCTAATATTTGGATCAGGAGCACTCAGTGCTTACATGTCTCTGGCAGACGGCTGAGAGTGTGTTTTGCTAAAGCAAACTGCAATTACATGCAGTATCTTCAATTTAGCTTGACATGTTGCCTCTAGAAAGAAGATGTGTTGTGTTCCAGGCTCTGCAGCACAGGCAGTGCCCCTGACCCTCTCTTGTCTCCTCTGGAGCCCCCCCCAGACCCTCTCCTGGGCTGCTTGGCCAGGAGAACAGAGCTGAGGCAGCAGAGAGGAGGAGCTGCTGATGCACAGCTATTTCTGTCACAGCATGGAGCATCATCCAGCACTGACCAAGAAATGAAACCAGAGCCTGTGTGGAGACCAGAGCAAATCCAGGAGCCAAGGCCAGTTTGGAACAGCCACCTCAGTACAGGAACCATGGGAAGCAGCTCACCAGAATGCAGTGACAGCTCCAGTCTGGAGCAGTGGGATGAGGGAGTTTTCCCCAGGCTGAGAGCCCACCTCTTATTCAGACTTGGATTTGCTTTTCACTGTCTTCAGGGAATAAAGGTACAATTAACACATCCTCTCTATTGTCCATGCAAAGGTGAGGGTCTCCTCCCTCATCTCAGGGAAGAGCAGCAGACTGGAGACAAGATGATGAGCTAGATCCACTTTTGCTGCTTTCAGAAAGTTCTTTTTGGCTCAGAAATGTTGGATAAGCTGGTAACTCCTGGTAAAAGTAGCAGTCACGTTCCCTGCCCAGTCCCACACACTGATACTCACAGATGCCTTTTTGCCCCACCTTCTTCTCTCCCCTTTCTGTCGCAGTTCTCAGCTTTTACAGTGCAGGAGGCCACAAAGTTTCTCATCAGTCCACAGTTATACTGGGCTTTGGAAACAGCCATGCCTGAGGTAAAGGTCCCCTTGGGCTCATGGCAAGGAGCAGAGTTCTTCATGGGCCAATCAACAGTCCCCTAAATACACCCTCATCCTGTCAATCCAGGTTACTTGCAGGAATGTTTCCATTGCCAAAGTTTTCTATGATGTTTTTTCAAACCACTCATAGTTTAGGCTGCTGTGTTTTTGACCACACTCCTACCCCATGGTCCTCCTACACAGCACCCACCACTTGGGGTGCAGGTGTTCTGCAGATCCTGGACTACCCATTCAAACATTCTCACTGGAAGCCAAAGAGAAAGCAGGGGTTTGTAAATAAAGTGCCTTAAGACAGCAATCTAAGGTGCCTCAGAGTTTTAAGAGGGAGTGGGTCCCCTATAGTTCCCATTGCATCCACGAGACATTCTCAGCTACCCCATTTCTGTGGTAAAACATATCTGTGTTTAGATATCCAGTCTGTCCCTGGGTTTCTGGAGCTCCAGGGCTGCTCTGGAGCTGCAGTGGTGTGTGTTTGTATAGACCTCAAAGACAGAGCAGCTCTGAGTTTTACAGGGCATTTAGGCAATGGGAATGCTGATACCTGGAAAAGCTGGTGGCTGGCAGCAGGAGCTTTCTGCTTGGTGTGAAACATGTGTTTGAGTCCAGGGCGAATGTTGAACATGAGGAAGAACAAAGCACTCCAGGAAAAGAGGCAAACACCTGCCCAGCAGGGCAGCACTGGAGCGTGGCTGGACCTGGATCACACAACCCCTGCTATTCCAGAGAAGGCTGTGAAGGGGAAATAACTGCAGTGATAGCTGCCCAGCATGGGCTTCCCACAAACCAGAGATGAAAGCACTCACTGTTTGGTGCCCATGGTGCTCTGGTACTTGCTCATGTCTAACTGCTTCCTAAGGCTGCACCTGCTCCTCTTCTGAAGGTCTGGTGGCACAGGTACTGCCTGAAGGCACCCCATCTCCCTGGGGCTCTCAGACATCCTGCTGCCAAAGCACCCTTCCATCTCACTCTCCCTGTTTTTACAGCATCTGATCAGCAAGCCTCAAAGGCACCTGGATGTGGAGGGTCCAGGTGTCTCACCTGGTGGCAAAATCACCCTGGCCTTGGGTGGCCTGTGTGACTGGTGGGGAAGGAAGTGTGGGAGGTGGGAGGGTGAGGCAGGACTGGCACTGTCCTTGGCCTGCTGTCACTCTGTCGTGCTCGCTGTCTAAATAAATGCCAACAAGCTCCAAGCAGTGGCTGGGGCACGCCCAGAGGAATTCACCAAAGTCAGCATCTAAATAAGGAAACACTGGACTTGGGAAGCTTGTCCATGCTCTGTGTGTGGAAGCAACGTCAGCACAAGAAGGTCCCTTCCCCCGCGCTTCCCTGTTTGCTTTTCCTTCACTGCTGAACAAATGAAGACAACAGCTGTGTTATTTAACAGTGTGTGTTTCACTACCAGGGAAGAATGGGCCCTTAAAACAGGCAAACTGCTCTGTGCCCTTCCAGGGAAATGTGGAATGGCAGGTTTGGCCAGGATGACCCAAACAATAAAAGTGCAGCTGGAGCATTAAGAGCAGAGTTGGTAGCAAGGATGGTTGGGTTTGGCTGGACTAACTGGAATGGTGATCAAAAGGACAATTACACTGCTTTAGGAGCAGAGCCATTTGCCACATATTACTATAGGGGCAAACCATACAGATTGCTGGATATTCAAGGACAGGATCAAACATTAAAAAAAAAAAATAAAAATCTCTCTGTTGCTACTATTTTTCTAAAGGTCACTCAGATACCCTAACCATTGCTTCCCAGTGAAAACCTTGGATGAAAACCTTGGCTGGCATCCAGGAGCAGAGGTTATCCGGTGCTGAGCAAAGCAGATGAGAGCAGCTCTGGGGGAAAAATTTGAGCTGACCTGGAAACAGCCACCATGGGTAGCAGAAGGGGTGAAACCACACCAGTGCACAGCTCTACACGTGCTCAGCCAAAACATTTCCCCTGTTCTCATCTGACTGCTGGCATTTACCTCTTTGAGCTGCCTTGGCCCCAAAGAATAGGGTAGGCAAACGTTGAGTCTGGGGGAAAAAAAAGAGTGAGTTGAATATTCATGCTGCGGTTTTGAGGAAAGTTGTGTGGAGAATAACTCTGACATGAGTGACACAACACATCCAACATCTTGTCTGAAGCACTCAGCAAGGAAGCTTGAGCGTGCAAAGCATTTTGAAGCCTAAATGGGAAACCTTTGCATCAGCTCAGGTGGCAGTCAAAGGAGAGCTGATGCATCTTTGGGGTTAGTTTGATGCAAATGGGCACTTGAGAAGAAATGTGATGGTTGGTTAGCCAAAGGCAAGCGGTAATGTGTGCTAAAAAGGCCATTGTATTGATTGAAACACATCTAGAAAACATCAGGCTGATGTAAAACATGAGTAATCAGCACAAGCTAAAGGCTATTTCATGGAGCTCACCAGCATGTGTTTGTGAGCACCCTTCATTAATAAATCAATGGAATGCTCAGGGTTCAGGGGAGCTGCTGGAGGCAGTGGCTCTGTCCCAGGCTGCTAGAGGAGGTGGCTGTGCCTCTGAAGGGCTGGTGACTGCCAGGCTGCTCAAGGACACCAAGGGAGAGTGACCACTGGTCATGGAGGAGGGTGGTCCTGGGATGTGATGCCACAGGGAGGGATCTGCCTGCAGCACCAGGGCTCGCTCGGGCCGGCAGCCAGCTCCTGCTGTGCTCTCAGACCCCTGCACCACACCAGTGCAAAGGAAGTTTGATTTCACAGAGTACATCCCTCACTCTTGTCCTGTATCCATTGCAGAGGAGATCTCGAGTGGCTCTTACAGAGGCCTCCAATCCAGAGAGAGATGCTGTGGGGGATGTGAGCCAGAAATGTAGAAGATTCTGGCAGGAGCTGCAGGTCAGAGTGAGCTGTGATATGACCCTTAAAAAGCCATGTTTTCTGATAAATGACTGAATTTTCTCTGCCTCCATCCCCTGCTCCCTCAACATTTCTGCTGCTAGTTACCTGATGGACTCAGACATTTCTGTCTATGGGACCTTCTGCACATCCTGGGGATCAAGTGAGCTCCCTGAAGGACAGGTCCCCTTTCTCTCTCTCATTCTAGGACCACACAAACCCCTTGGGATGCTTCACAACAGAATTGACAAGGTGGATCTGTCCCATGTTCTGTGTGGGGTGCAGAGCCCCTGTGCTGATGCACAACCCATGTGAAATATTTTGCATAGGGAGCACTCCTGCTGCAGCTACTCTGCTACTCCAGCACTTTGGTGGTCCTGGAGCTTAAATGTTGCTCTCCCTCAGCTTTCAGAACTGACCTGGGGTTCTGACATCCCCTCTGGTCTCATTCTGACTGCATGATTTATGTAAAATCCAGCATCACTGTCCAGAGCTGGTTTTGGAAAGAGAGGCCACAAGTCAATGATTGCTCCAGCTTCTTCCCCAGGACATGGGGTACCCCTTCATGGATCTTTTCCTCTCAGACCTGGAAGCAGCACCAGACATGGTCAGAAATAGAGGTGTTTTCTGGCTGCCCTCCTCAGTGCCCACCACTTGCAGAGCAAGGCACATTTCAAGCACTTTTCTGAGCTGCTGAGGAGCTGCTGTCCTGGCAGCATTTCTAGCTGCCACATCCTTCCCCTCCTGGGGTCCTCAGCCTGTAAACCTGAGCTAAGATACGCACTGGTGTGAGCTGCAGATCTAGATCCTGCTCCCAGCCTGCATCTCCTGGCTGCTCCAAGGCTGGGAGCAGGCTGTGCCCGTGGCTGGGGGAGAGATTTCGGGGCCAGAGCGATCCGAGGGGCTTTGGGATCTTGAGAGTATTGCTGGCTCCACGCTGTTGGGTGCTCAAGCTCCCCCCTCCTGACGGTAATGCGAGCTGATGGCCCTGTCAGGGCGAGGGGCCGTGACAAGGGCTGACTCTGACGTGGCCCTGGGGTGTCACCGTGTCCTGGGTGTGCGCGGGGCAGGGGTGGTCACCGCCGCCTGTGACGGTGATGCCGCGGGACGCGGGGTCACCGCGGAGAGACGGAGATGGGCTCTGACGGCTCCTGAGTGGGACAGGAGGGCTGGGATGGCTCCTGTGCAGGGACAGGAGGGATGGGATGGCTCCTGTGCAGGGACAGGAGGGATGTGAGGGCTCCTGTGCAGGGACAGGAGGGATGTGAGGGCTCCTGTGCAGGGACAGGAGGGATGGGATGGCTCCTGTGCAGGGACAGGAGGGATGTGAGGGCTCCTGTGCAGGGACAGGAGGGATGGGATGGCTCCTGTGCAGGGACAGGAGGGCTGGGATGGCTCCTGTGCAGGGACAGGAGGGATGTGAGGGCTCCTGAGTGGGGACAGGAGGGATGTGAGGGCTTCTGAGTGGGGACAGGAGGGCTGGGATGGCTCCTGAGGGGGGACTGGAGGGATGGGACAGCTCCTGAGTGGGGACAGGAGGGATGTGAGGGCTCCTGAGTGGGGACAGGAGGGCTGGCATGGCTCCTGTGCAGGGACAGGAGGGCTGGGACAGCTCCTGTGCAGGGACAAGAGGGATGTGACAGCTCTGACACTGGTGCAGCAGGAGCGTGGTGGCATTGTGGTGACAAGCCAATGTCTGTCACCCGTGGTGGGGGAAGCAGAGCAGGTGATGGGGTATGGGGTTGGAAGGAGCAGCCTCCTCCCTCCCAGAATCACGGAATGGTTTGGAAGGGACCTTAAAGCCCATCTCATTCCACCCCCTTGCCACGGGCAGTCTGCCAGCAGTGCAGGATGCTCAGAGCTCCATCCACCCTGGCCTGGAGCTCTTGTGGCTGGGATCTCCCGGGGTCTGCAGTGCAAAGCCTGGCTTTCCTAAGGATCCTAGAAATCAATGTATAAATCCAAATTCACTCTGGTGCTCGTGGCTTCACACCTCTGTGGTGAGCAAACCACAGGAGTCATGTTTGAGCAGCACATCTGGAGGCACAGGATGGCCTGGGTTGGAAGGGACCTTAAACGTCATTCCAAACTCTCTTTTTCTGACATTTCAGAAATAGAATCGTTTTCTTGGGCATTTTTAGGGAAAAACTTGCTGTTCAGTTGCACACAATAATTCTTCTTGCAGAGACCATCAAAAACAAGATACTTAAAAATGAAGCAACCTATTCTTGGCCCTTTCCCTCCTTCCACCATCAATTCATGCAGGAAAATTGAGGTTTTACTTCAAGAACTATGCATTTTTAATGGATTTTATTTACATAATTTTTCTGTCTAATAAGATGGGCTTTAAATGCATTAACTGCAGTATAGTTCTCCCAGACCTTTGGAGAAAAGAAAGTATAATAAAGATTCTTGTCTTCTAATATTCTGGGTTTCAGGCAAAAAATTATACTATGAGATAGGAATGCTTAAAAAACCTATAGTTTCACTGAACAAGAAAATCCAGTTAGAAAAGAAAAAAAAACCAAAAACCTGTATTGGAAAACATCTATTTGCCCACAAAATAATGTAAAAATAATGAGTCCATATTCCTCTTTGATGTGTGTGGCACATGCTCCTTTAAGGAGAAATTCTGTATTTCAGAGATAGTGTGCATATCGTGGAATGAAACGGTTGTTATGGCAACAACTCTCAAAAGCAAGTACTTAACTGAGAAATGTGTTCCACATAGCCATAGAAAAATGAAAACATGAAAACAGAGACAGGAAGAATGGACAAACAGAAGCAGTATGAGATGGCAAAGCCATTTCTGATTTTCAGACACGCAGAGAAGCAGAACTGAACCAGCTTTGGGGATTTTTTTTTTTTTTTTATTTTAATTTAAAGCCAAAGTTTAAAGCTGCACCCGTTCCTGGAAGGTTTAATATGTCTTATATTTGATGTTGGAGATCTAATAATTAAGAAGTGTCATATCATATCAGCCCACCCTTATTGCTGTGGACCAAAGGAGGGGATGGTGTTTGTTTGCTGCTATGTTCAAACACACCCCCAGCCCAGGGCACAGGGAGCCAGCTCTCCAGGGAATCTGCACCTCCAGGATCCCTGGGATGGCTGGATGCAGTCTCCTGTGGCTCAGAGCCGTGTTTTTGGGACCTGGAGGTCAGAGGAGGGTGGTGTAACCATCTTCTCCCAACCACCTCTGGTACCTGAAGGAGCCTACAAGAAAGGTGGAGAAAGTATCCACAAGAGCCTGGAGTGCCAGGACGAGGGAGAATGGCTTTAAACTGGCAGGGAGAACATTTACATTAGAGATGAGGAAGAAATTCTTTTCTGTGAGGGTGGGCAGGCCCTGGCACAGGGTGCCCAGAGCAGCTGTGGCTGCCCCTGGATCCCTGGCAGTGCCCAAGGCCAGGCTGGATGGGGCTTGGAGCAGCCTGGGATAGTGGAAGGTGTCCCTGCCCATGGCAGGGGGTGGGATGGGCTTTAAGTTCCCTTCCAACCCACCCATTCCATGATTCTCAGATTCTCTGACCTCCAGCCAGGTTGAGCTCCAGCCCCACAGGCCCAGCCTGGTCTGAGCAGCCCCAGCCAGCTCCCAGATCAGCCCAAAGCCCAGTGGAACAGAGCAGCACTGGCTGCCCTTGGCGTTGCTGGTGGCATCTCCCACAGAACCACATCGTCTGGACACCAGATTGCTTCCCATCATACAGAGAAAACCCCTCTGGTCTTTCTCTTCCTGGGAAAATGGTATTCCTGAGCCCAATCTACTCATGGGGTTAGCCCAGGACAAGCAAGCAAGGCAGAAGTCATTGTGGCCAGACCGTGTTTTGTTTTGGGATCCATTTCCATGTTTCTAGTTTGGCAACCCAGCCTCCTTCAGCACTGGAATAACTTCTAACTTCATAATCTCCCCCCACACCTGATTTTTGCATGCAGACCCCCAGGCAGGTCCCTGAGCAGCTCTTTTTGGCTCTGCTCTCCTGGCTGGTAACTTCATTCTGCACAGCCTTCCTTTCACCTGGACCCACAGCCCCTTTGTAACTCCTGTAACTCTTTCCATGGAGATTCTGGGAAGAATCTCTATTGAAAGACTGATTTCCCATCAGTCTCTGTATGCAATATTTTGTTTAAACCTAGACAGATTAGTTCCTCTGCTCCTCTTTATTTTCCTATTAAAATAATAATAAATTAGTTCTATGTGCTCTACTTTTGATAAAACCTTCTTGATTTTTTTTTTCATCTCATTTTGTATTTGCCTCCATGTCCTCAGAGGTCCATGTCTCAGTAAAATTTTTTAAAGTGAATGGAAGGGCCAGAAAGAGAAGCAGCAAAATAAAAATAAATGATAAAAAAAGTCAAATATTTGACATAATCCAAACTGATCTTCCCAATTTCTGTAACTACTCTGTTCCATACTAGTTATGGGAGTGCCTACAGAGGTGACAGCGCCAAGGAAACTGGCTCAGGGGCAGAGTGAGAGGTGCTGGAGGTTTCACTCTGCAGTCAAGTTGGGCTCGAGGCATCACCAGGTGGGTGCTGCAGCTCAGCTGCCTTCCCTCCACATCCACATCCATCCTCATTTTTCCAGCATGTCAGCCTCTTCCTGGCAGCAAACAAACATGCTGGAAGCCTGAGTTCCTGAGGGGAGACCTAAGGTGTGGTGGGGAGCTCTGCCCAGCCTTGCCCTGGTGTCTTGGTTTGGAAAGACAGGTGTCTGCCAGGGAAAGCTGGAGCCTCCCTTGGAATAGAGAATGTAAACCCCCTCCCTCTGAATTATTATAATTTTGCAATTAAGGGGCTTTCAGGCCAAGATACGAGAATGGGAATAACAGTTCTTTACTAGGAATATTAAAAATACAAATGTAGCAGTACAAAAAACAAACAAACAAACAAAAAGGAAAACCACTGACAGAGTCAGCACACAGCCTGACACCCTGTTGGTCAGGGTGCTGGCAGCAGCCCAATCAATCCCCCTGCAGTGACAGATGTGGCTCTGTTGGAGCAATGATCCTGGAGCAGGGTGCAGTTTTCCTCTGAAGGCCCAGTGGGGGTGAGATGGGTCTGGTCTCCCTCTGGGAATGCAGTGCACACAGGCTGTGCTGGTGTTCTGAATCTCAGCTTTGATCCAGGTGGGAATGCTGGGCTCCTCCCCTGGGTGGAGCATCTCCCCCTGGGCTGATGGAATTGTATCAGCCCTGCAGTGAGCCTGGCTGGCCCATGAGCAGCAGATACCCCTGGAGGGAGGGTGGGTGGGGGAAGGGGTAAAGAAAACACCTCCCCAGCCAGTTTCAACAGATGGCAATGGAATACACATTTTTGGTTACATCTTGCATTGCAGCTCAAGACATCTGGCTTTGCTGGACCCAGCTGGGTGTGGGGACAGTCTGGGATGGGATCCTGCTCAGGCAGTGCTGACTGTGCCCGGATCCTGTGCTGTCACTGACCACTCCGAGGCACTCAGAGCCCTCACTGGTGGGTGTCACCCCCTGTTTAGCAGTGCCAGGTGTTCCCGTGGCTGCTCACACCCCACAAGTTCCTTCTCCAGGAGGAAAAACAGCAAAAAGCCTCGGACAAGTGGGGATGGCATCTGGCTGCAGTGTTCCTACCCCTCACTGACCTCCTCCAACCAAGCTCCTGAGGATGCTGCTGATCCTTGTGTTCACACCCAGGGCAGGTGCATCACGCCCAAGCTCTCTCACTGTGAAGCCTTTCCTGTGAGCTGTGGTTCCCTCTTGGAGCAGTGGGGAGAGGAGGCCTCTGCAGAGCCCAGGCATCCCAAGACTGTGCCTGACCCAGGAGGCTGACACCCCTCCAGAGCATCCATCCCTCTCCAGTGACTTTTCTGGGACTCCCTGCAAACCCCAAACTTCATTTGGGAGACAGCTACAGCCTGGCTGGATGAGGATTTATTCAGCATTGTGTGTGACGAGTGGAGGGAAGGATTTCTCAATCTAACCCAGGGCTGCTGAATCCTCCTTGGCAAATAAGTCACTTACACGTCCCAGAGGCAAAGCAAGAATTTGTAAATGAAAACTTTTTCAAGTAAATCTTTTGTAGGATTTACAAACCTTCTGATCGGATTTGTAACTCCAGACACAGATTTGTATACTTGCTGAGAGATGTGAAGGATTTAAAAATCCATCTCTTGACTTGTGAAACAATCCAACGTTTTAGAAACCAGGTAGCTAAAGCTAAGACTAAAAGCACACAGCACTTGGGCCTGAAGGTTTAGTGACAGGATTTATACATTAGAACAGGGAGATAATGTAACTCAGGTGTATTAAATCCTGATTTATTAACAAACTCAGAAGTAATAGCTTTACAAATAACTCCCAAGACATTTAAAAGCCCTTAACCCTTGGAGTACTTGCATTTGTCAGGCTGCCATCTCTGGGAATGTCAAGAAATATGTCTAAATATATCAGGGAAAATTCAGCTGCACTGCAGACAAGCCCTGCAGCCTCTCTCACTGTGTTCCTTCTTCACAGGAGCCAGGAGCGACCCCTGAGGGTCTGGGAAGGGGTTTCTGCAGGTGCTGCAGACCCTCCTGTCACGTTTCTGGAGGGCTCTTTGGTCCCTCTGTGCTCACACTGTTGTCATGTCTGTCTGCTTGGTGGCATGGGGCCCTGTCACAGCCCTCTCCTGACATGTCCCAGTGCCACCACAGCTTCTCTGCCTTTTGTGGGGGTGAGGGTTGGGATCAGGACACTCTGCTGGGGAGGATGTTTTGGATTGGCTGAGGTGTTGGGGAGAGGGCTGGGGGCACTCAGGGATCAGGACAAGCTGTTTCCATCACTGAGGGCTCTGTGAAAAAAAGACTTTCTGGGGAGATTCTTGTGCATTGTCTCTTTGTCCTCTCCATCAGCCTCATGCTTTTCCAAGTTACCTCCTGTCCAGGCTATCTGGCTTTCAGCTCCTTGGTGGGTGGAAATGGGGAACCTCTTCTTTGGGATGATGAGGGAGGATTTCATTGAGCTGTTCCAGCTGTGTGCTCTTGTATCTTTAAATCCCTTGGGTTCAGCAATGACCAGAAGTTGATTTCTTCCTGGTCACAAGCAATTCTGCAGCAATTTCACCTTTGACAAATCTGTTGGAAGACAAATCTTTCCCCTGCAGAACCACCTCTTCTCCATTCACATTTATCCCAAACACACCAGTAGAATAAAGTGGCATTTCCAAAGCAGTTGTAATTTTTAGATAGAAAAAACATAATTACTTGAAGGAGTCTGTCAGAGCTGCTAATTCCCCTTTCCTCTTCCCTCTGTGCTCCTTTAGCTTTTGTTTAGCATAAATGAGTTCTCAGAGCAGTGGCATGGCCCAGGGAGTGCCCTGGGCACTTGGCAGGCTCCAAACCCTCGGGCAGGGAGAGAAGCCCAAGGTGTTTTCAGCTGGTGAAAGAGCTCAGTGCTGTTTGTGTCCAAACTTGCCTGGAAGCAAAATGACCATTCACAACAGCTTGCTCTGTTAGTGGTGTAAAGTGCACTAGAAAATGATTGTGAAAATAATAGCTGCTTCTTGATGAGAGAGCCAAGAGCAGCAGCAAGGGCCGGAGCGCTGCGTGCAGGAGGAGCTGAAAGGGAAAAGGCACTTGACACCCTCATGGGTTCAGCTTGCACGAACAATTAGGCAGTTTTAAAACTTCTCTCTTATTCCTCTGCTGAGCTGTCCTCTCCTCCTTCTATTTGGCTTTTTCACAAATGGCTGCTCATTATTTTCGGGATGGTTTTCTACCCTGCTTTGATCAGGACTGGTTCCACATATTGTGGGAACAACCAGGATCCAGCCACTGTGGATGTGTAGGTGAAGCTCTCCTCCTGCTGAGGGACACTGCCCCAACTCAGTCATTGCAGCAGCTCCAAGGGTCTCTCCCTGACCTCTCCACTTGTCTGGTTCAGCTGGAGAAGAGGAGACTGAGGTCAGATCTCACCAGGGGCTACAGCTCCTTCTGAGGAGCAGCTCTGATCTCTGCTCTGGGACAGGGAGAGGAGCAAGGGAATGGCTGGAGCTGTGCCAGGCAGGGTCAGGCTGGATCTCAGGGAAAGGTTCTTCCCCCAGAGGGTGCTGGCACTGCCCAGGCTCCCCAGGGAATGGGCATGGCCCCGAGGCTGCCAGAGCTCCAGGAGCCTTTGGACAGCGCTGCCAGGGATGCCCAGGGTGGGGTTGTTGGGGGGTCTGTGCTGAACACAATGACAATGATCCCTATGATTCCATGTTTTTAAAAATATATTTAAGATTTGAGGTGTTTTAGGGATGAAGTATTGCTGTGCTTCCCTTTATGTGTTCAGCTGAATTTTTTGCTTTAGACACTGAGAGGTTTCTCTCCTGAGCTGGCTCAGGTTTGTGGCAGACCAAAGCCCTGATTCAATAAAATATTCAGTCCCTGCTGAACTTTAATCACATACTCAAGCTCAATTTGATTCAGGAAAGCTCTTAAGCATGAGATAAAATCCCAAGTGTTTTCAATGATTTGGTAAATTTTGAGTGAGGGGCTGGGCTCTGTTGTCCTGCCAAAATGCTCAGCAGAGCTCTCACCGCAGGCAGGGCTGGGACTGGGGTCTCTCTGTGAGTGTATTTTTTGTGATGTTGGGTCAGAATGAAGTTCCCAAGGTCTTCTGGTGCCTTGCAATGAGAGAAGAAAGAGAAGACAGACGGATGCCCCTCTGTCCATTCACCCATCCATCCATCCATCCATCTATCCCTCCATCCCTCCATCATCCATCCATCCTTCCATTCATCCATCCATCCATCCATCCATCCATCCCTCCATCATCCACCCATCCATCCATCCATCCATCCCTCCATCCATCCATCCATCCATCCATCCACCCATGCACCCATCCATCCACCCATTCACCCATCCATCCATCCCTCCATCATCCATCCATCCCTCCATCATCCATCCATCCATCCATCCATCCATCCATCCATCCATCCATCCATCCCTCCATCTTGGGACACTCTCTGTCATTTGTCTGGGACTCTCACAAGTTTGAGCACCATGGAGCAGGCAGGGAAGAAGAAAAACAGGTGACAATGGCACTTAACAGATTAAACCCAGAGCAGCCAAGGACACTTTGGGTCATCCAGGTGCTCCCTGCTCCATCAGGAACTCCACAAACTCTTGGATGAACACAGCAGCATCAGCACTGCCTCTGCCTCCATCATCCTTCTCACAATTTCAGTGACAGAAGGGAAAGGGTTAAACCTCAAGTAATTAATACAAGGAGGCTGTTCATTACTATACGACGTCTGTGTATCGTTAAATTTCATTTCAGCTTTAATTAGACAATTTTTTTTTTTCATATAAAAGTCTTTGTTGTGTCAATTAGTTGATTGACTATCATCTGGTTTCTGGGTTAGTGAAACCTGATCCATTGTGAATGAATTTGTTTATCAGGGAGAAAGGACCAGGGGATGGGAAAAAAAAATTCAATTAAATGGCGATGTGTGGAGTGACAAGCAGTATTCGATAGGGCTTTTAGTTTAATTGCTTGTATTTCGTTAAGAGATGTATTTATCAATAGAATTCTTCATTTTCAAAAGATCTTGGATGTCTTCTTGTTCACTTCTGGCTTTTTAGGTACTCTTGTAGTAGTCAGAAAACACAGGCAACTACTGTTTTTTGCTTAGAAAAAGTACTTTATTGTGACATATCCTGAGATTCTTACATCACTGCTGTGTGGTGAGGGCCTTTTGATGACATCCACATGCAAATTGAAGGGGACAGGGTGTGCTCCTACATCATTTGACAGTCTGTCACCAAAGATCCTCCTCCCTTTGCTGCTCAGTGGCCTGTGGGCACTCTGAAAACAGCGTGTTAATGGAGCAAACTGTCCAGTTTTGGAATGCCTGCTTTAAATCTTTTAAAGGCTGTAAATCCCTTTGGGAGGAGTGGTTTTCACTCGTCTTGTATTTGGATTCCAGCTCGTCACTTGTGGTTGACAAATAAAAATGAAATGAGCCTTGGGAGGGTCTGGCAGGAGCTGTCCACAGAGTGGTTCTAACTCCAGGGCTGGTGTAGTTACACAGGGCATCCCTGGGTAGGTACAACCACCCTGGGGTCACATGATGAGAAACTGGTTTATTTCTATAACTCTCTATTTGTTTCTAATCTAGCTTTTCTAAAGCCTGTGGGTAGGTAGGCCTGCAGCTGGGGTTATTTGGGAGACAGCAACAGGATTCCAACAAAGCTTCCAAAAGGTTAAATAGTTATTTTTCTGGCTGTCCAGGTGCCCAGGGTCAGGGAGCCCCCGGATGCAGAGTGTGGTGATAAGGGCTCACCTGGAGGGTGGTGGGACATAGGTGCTCCATTAGTGTGGGGGCTCCAGCCTCACTGCTCCAAGGGGGGGATATCAGAACTCAGTTTGGGATGTGTACTGGATGAACATACCTTGGGAAAAGGAGTATCTTTTAGCGTGGATGTAGGAAAATACCTGGCCAAGTGATCAGTCTGTTGGGTATTCCAGAAACCCTCAGTGCTGTGGTCTGGGTGACAAAGTGGGGAGCAGTCACAGCTTGGACTCGATGATCTTGGTGGTGTTTTCCAACCTGAATGATTCCATGATTCTTTATGGAGGAGAACGGGAGCAGAGGAGCTCCTGTGACACCGAGTTCTGCCCTCTACATGTGCAGGAAACTCCACTGTGCACCTCTTGGGCAGGGACATCAATCTGCACCTCAGAACTGATTGAATTCCTTGCCCTTGGGAGATTTGCTTTTCAGCTATTGAGGCTTGGGAGCAGGGAGTTTCTCTCCGTGGATTTGCTCAGTGCAAATGGGGGTGGGGGAAGCTCTTTCCTGAAACCCATCAGTGTAGTTCAGCATTTTCTGCCTTGCCTGTGCTCTGTGCTCCTGTTTGCTTTGGGATTACAGCCAGGACACGGCCTGTCCTCAGAAAGCCATTATTTGTCCTACCCTGTGATGAGAATCCACATTCAAAGAGTCCAGGTAAGATGTTGGGAGGCAGCTCATGAAGAAACCGGCAATTTTATCCTCCCTAAACATTTTGTCTGTGATGTTACACCACCACCATGGCAGTGACAGTGAAGCTGGGACTTTTACAGGAGGAAACCAGCACAGCAGGGAGAGATCCTCCAGGTTGTTCCCTCTAGAGGCAAACCATCACTGTACAGATGGAAAGAGTCAAGATTCGGGCAGAGCAGTGCTGATATGGCTGAAGAGTCTCTATTTTACCTGAACCTACTGAAGGAGGATAAAAAACTAAAAAGAAAAGGGAAAAAAGAAAGGAGAAATACCTGACCAGCCTTTCCAAGAAGGCTTCATAGCAGAAGCAGCAGCAGAAGGTGAAGGGTGGGGAGGCCCTGGCACAGGGTGCCCAGAGAAGCTGTGGCTGCCCCTGGATCCCTGGCAGTGTCCAAGGCCAGGTTGGACAGGGCTTGGAACAGCCTGGGACAGTGGAAGGTGTCCCTGCCCTGGGGTGGGATGAGCTGAGCTTTAAGGTCCCTCCAACCCAACCCATTCCATGATTCTCAGATTTCTCTGCTGCAGAGCCCATGAGCTGTTCCTGGCAGTGAGCCCGTGGAGAGGGCTGCCAGGAGATGCTGCAGGAAGCTGGATCAGCATGGCCAGCAGCTCCAGCCCCTCAGCCACCAGCATTTTGTTCTCATCCCTAAGCAGCTGTGGAAGTTGTTCCTATCAGGGGATCTCCCCCATCCCTGTGGCGGCGTGCTGGCTGCGATAAGGGCGCTGTGTAATGGCAATTATGTTTTCATTTGTTGTGAGAAAACTTAATACGCAGAGTGGCAGAAATGTTATTCATCCCCTGTTAATTATGAGCTGCTTACTGCAGGGAATCATGCAAAAACAAAAAAAAAAGTGTAATCAAATGCAATAAAGGGAAGCAGCTTCTCATTCTGCCGGCTGGAATTAGTGCCTGCCACCAATTATCACCAGTGAGGCAGCATGGCCCCGGGGGTGACCTTGCCTGGGGCTCTGCAGCAGCGCTGGGGACATGGGTGCCAGGCCAGAGGGATGGGCAGATCCTTGGGACCACGATCCTCTGAAGTACCACCCCCCTTCCCACCCCCCTGGCAGCTGTACTAGCTCAGATTTTGGGGAGCTTTGGGGGTGTAGGCTTCAAGGATAGGGAAAGAGATCCAAACGAGGCTCTTACCTCGGGATTATTCCAAGGCTTTATTCTCAAAGGGGTCCCGGGGCAAAGAGGGAGAACATGGAGGAGCAGGGGTTTTTATCCAGTCTCTGTCTGGGATGGGACAGCTGGCACAGAGCCATAGGTCAGAGATAAGGGGAAGGTAGGGTTGGACTAAGGGTTACAGTCTCTGAGGGGGGTTTTGGGGGAAAAACCATTCCCTGAGGGAAACAGCAATCCTCAGTGCAGCAACACCATGGGACTGGCCTGTGTGGTCTCTGCCTGTCCCAGCCTGAGCTCTGAGGGGAGCTGCAGGAGCGTCCCAGCAGAGCCCAGCTGCATCGAGGAGCTCAAACCTTTTTCACATGGTGGTGTTTCCCTCCTCCAGGCTGTGGGGAGCACCAGCAAGGGCTGGGGGAATGCTGGGGCTGTTGTCAGTCTCTGATCCCAGGAGCAGGTCCAGAGCCAGGCAGGTGTTGGAGGCTCACCTGGGCAGCATTCCTGGTTTTCACCCACACAGCCCTAGTCTGACTCCCAGGGTGGGAAAACAGCTGTGTTTCATATTGGCCTGGTGTGGGATTCCCTAGGACAAGGAAAACCCTGCCCTTGGACAGGAGTGGGGCTGGTGAGGGATGCCAAGGTGTCCAGGGCTGGAGCAGGGGATAGGTGGGGAGAGGCTGAGGGGCAGAGCTGAGTCCCAGAGAGACAGTGAGGGGAGCTTTCATTGCTGACAGGTGAGAAGGTGCATGGAGGATGGGTCAGGCTCTTCCCAAAGGCACACAGTGGGAGAATGAGAGTTCTGCTGAGTTATAAAAGTGATTATGTCACCTCATGGTGGTGAAACATTGAAGCTGAGGCTCAGAGAAACCGAGGGGGTCTCTGTTTCCAGAGATTTTTAGGGCTCCAGTGAGGAAGGTCCTGAGGAACTTGCTGCAGCTTGACCTACTTGAGTGTATGGGCTGGACTAGAGACTTTCAGAGCATGCTATTGACCTGTCAGGTTTGTTCTTGGAAGCCATTATGATGGTTTTAATTTCCCTGGACACAGGATAGTTGGTGGTTCCTCATCCTACTGAGCTGCCTGAGCTTTCCTTGTCTCTCTGGTGACCCAGGGAGTGTCTCCATTGTGATGCTGAGTTACATCAGAAGTCAATTTTGAGACACAAAAGCTGCCTTGGGAGGAGTGAGAATGACACAAAAACATTTATTTGAGATGGCAGGAAAAAGACTATTGAAGAGGCAAGGCTGGGATGCTCCTTCCCTGAGGGAGCTGCTGCCTGGACAGCGCACACCCTGCCCCTGCAGCCAGAACATCACCTACACCAGCCTGGGGAGCAGCCTGCCGTGGGCATCAATCTGCCCTGTGGGTGAGAGAAGAGGGAAATAACCAGGGTGTGATCAGCACAGCAGCACAGCCACTGATGGGGATTGTCACTGATGCATTTTTGAGCACTGTGAGCTCAGCAGCCTGACATAATGTAGGAAGCAGTTTCATTCCCAAAGAAAATTTTTTTCTTTCCCTAGAAAGTAATAAATAGCAACTGTAACTTCTCTGAGGCAAATTTCACTGCAGATCTGTGCCATATCTACTGAGAAACTTCCTTCTGAGTGTATCCATTAAGGATATAACAGGAGGAATTTTACCTGTGTTTGCATCCCCTGTAAGTACCCCTGCACTGAGACTTTACTGAGGTTTGCACCTGAAGTCTCTGCCTGGTGTCACAAGACTTGGATTTTGGGGGGTTCATACCTTTGCCTTTATCACACAAACATTCTGGCTGAGTTCCTCAGGCCAAAAGTGGGGCTCACCCAAAACCCCACCAACACATTCAAGCCTTGAAATGGACACAGGTGCAAACATCATTCACTATTTGAATAACAACTCAATTCTTCATTACTTGGATCTTTCTAGGAATGACCAGAAACAAAAAAAAAAAAAAAAAAAAAAAAAAAAAAAAAAAAAAAAGGGAAAGAAAAAAAAAAAGAAGTGAGATTCATCTTCTCAGCCCTCAGCTGTGAATTTTCTGCTCAGCTCTGCTGCTGATACCGAGAGAGCAGATGCTTCCTTACTCTGCAGAAACGCAGCGTGTGAAACAGTATTTTAGCAGCTTTATCTGATATTTTATATCTCACTGTCAAACATAGCAATGATTCCACTTCTATTTGGGTAAGTAATCTGAAAAGAAGGCAGCAATAATCTCTCAGGAGAGCCAGGCACGGGACTAATTACTCCAGCTAGAGATTTGTAAAGACACATTTTCAGTGCTGGGATTTTATCATTCCACAGGGTAATTAAAAGACAACCCTGTCAAAAGAAGTTTTGCAGTCTTAAGTATTCTTTTTTCCTCTGTGAAGAATAACCCTTTCCAAGCTCAGCACTGGGATGACTTTGTTTCCCAGGGATGAGTGAGGGGTACCTGTTGTACCTGCCCACCTGCCAGCTCAATGTCACTCTTGGTGGCTCTTTCTGTGTCACAGGATCACAGAATGGCTTGTGGGAGAAGAGACCTCAAAGGTGATCTCATTCCACCCCTTGCCATGGGCAGGGACACCTTCCACTGGACCAGGTTGCTTTGAGCCCTGTCCAGCCTGGCCTTGGACACTGAGTGTTGGAAGGAGGGACACTTGGTCAGATTGTCACATGTTCCAAGCTGGAGCTGGGCATCAGTGACCAGCCAGAGGAAGAATCCCTGCTTGGAATTTGTTTCTTCCATGAAGCACTTGCTGAAAGCAGAACAATTCCAACTGAAAGAGGGGAAATTTAATTAGATATACAGAAGGAATTGTTCCCTTTGAGGGTGGGGATGGGGTGTCCAGAGAAGCTGTGGCTGCCCCTGGATCCCTGGAAGTGCCCAAGGCCAGCCTGGATGGGGCTGGCTCAGTGGAAGCAGCAATGATCAAAGCAGGGGTTCAAAGCAGGGGTACAAAAGCTGACTGGCTGCCAGAGGGGATTTAGACCCAGCTTGGCAGATACTTGGAGGGACAAGTGACATTCAGGGCAAACTTTGGTTTCTCAGGGTACTTCAGATCTCTGGTCAAAGAGTTTGAGTTCTTAACATCCAGAACCTCCTCCAAGGCTGGTGCTGGGCTTTCCAAAAGCTGTCACTGAGCCATTGACTCTTCTGGGCAGGGTGGATAATTTGCAAACCCAAGTGTGGCATTGCCTGCAGGTTCCCCTGGCTCGCACAGCACAGTGTGGCAGTGACATGGAATGGTCCCTGCAGGTGAAAGCACCAGGAGCACATCTGCACTGCCTCATCCATGGGAGTCAGGCCAGCTGGAGACCTCTGTCTCCTGCCTGTTGTCCCGTGCTGCCCCTTTCTGCACCTTCCTCCTTGAATCTCCCTGTTCTTAAGATGGGTTTTTAGTCCAATAATGGATTTGAAAGTTAAGGAGTTAATTCCTAGAGACACAAAAATCTTTGGAGCTGACTTTAATGTCCTTGGGTAGAAAAGGAAACCAGTGGCCAAATTCTGAGAGCAAAGCACTGCACCTGCACCTTGCCAGCTGTTTTTTCTCCTCCTGCTTGTGCCTTTTGATGCACATCCTGGGAGCAGGGATGTGGCAGCCCAGTGACACTGATGTGACACATGCAATAGGAAGGAATTGGTGTAAAATTCAATGTATCACCAAATCAGCATCACCCAGCTGCCTGTTCCTTGGCATCCTGCTGGTTTCCATCTCGATCCAGGCATTGTTTAATTGCCTAATGGTTATAATGGATTTATTTATTTTTATCTTGCCATGAGCATGGAGAAATGGAAATTCAGCGTTAGGAGATCACTTAGCAGAGCAGTCCTTTTCAGAGAGGCTGACTCCTCATGTTTTTTTCCCCTGAAGGAGGAATCTGTGAAGATTTCAGGCTCCAGCTGTGCCAAATCCTGATAGATGGCAGCTAAAGCCCTGTGGCAGGAGTGGTGGATCTGGTGTGCATCACCCAGCTTGATTTTCCCCCCCAGCAGCAGCATCCTTTCCTCAGGATCCTCTCTCCCCTGCATGGATCATTCCTCAGCTGGAGGCTTCTTGGAGATAGAGCAGTGGGAAAACCTGAGCACCAAAGAGCTGCTTGGGCTCTGCAGGTGGTTGCTGGGCCAGGAACTGGTTGAATTGGTAAAAACTGTAAAAAATGGTCTAAAAGAGCATGAAGTCTCTCCAGCTGAGTTCAGCTCTCATGGAATATGAGTTTCTGACTATGGAAATGCACCTGGGGAGGGCAGGTCAGCCCTCTTCCAGTCCCAGCACTCTCCAGATTTCCAGCCAAATTTTAGGAGCAGTGAACCTGAAGAGACTCCACATTCCCATGGGCAAGTCAGACCCTCTGGAGGAAAAATAAAACAGCAAATTTAGATGAGTTTCCCATTGCCCATCCTAATCAGGCAATGGGGCCTGGCTGCAAACATTAATCAGTTCAGCCATTTATTGGTTTTATTTTTCCCCAAATCCCTATTTAGAAACTTCCTCATATTTCTATGAAGACAATTCCCTATCATCCTCTTTATCTGGTAGAGAGTGCTCTTATCAACAGGAACTCTATGCTAGAAACAGCCTAATTAAGCAAAATTAACATTTTATCATCCAATGCTAACATTTAATCCTATATTCATGCAGCCTGCTTTAAATACACTCCCTGTGCGTCCCTTCCTGTAAGTCTCTCATGCTCTGCCAACTCCACTCTGTTTTTATCCACAAGGAATTGAGCTGGTACCTGTGACAGGTGCAGAGTGTGTTGAATCTTTTGATCATCACACAAACCACTCATCCTGATGTCCTTTAATCTAAGCAATGCAAAGAAAATCCTATGCACTGGCTTTATGCTCCTTCCATTTCCCCCAGTTTAAACAGGAGGCTCCGCAGCTCCAGATCAATGCACCTAAATTGTTTGTCTTTAACTTAGGTGGGTTTAAAGGAAAGCTGCTCAGCCCAGCTGTCTGCAAGTTCACAGGATGGGAAGGGCTCTGTGCTGTTTGGTGATGGGGGAATTTGAGTTACCTTTGAAACTTGGTTTGGTTTTTTTTACAGCAGTCAAGTAATTAAACAGGAGAGAAGAATCACATCACTTACTGCTACCTCCTCCCCATCTTCTTGTTATGCTGAAACTCAGAGTGAAATCCTTTAATTTATCAGTTATTAAGAATTCCTATAATTCACAAATGTGGTTTGGGTGTTTTTTTTTATTCCTTTTCTCCCTCTGGGAATTATCCCTGAATAATTTGTGTGAAATAGCCAATACTCCTGATATCTTGCTCTTGGTTCACATGGGTGGGGTGAGCCATCTGTGTGTTCCTGCCTCTTGCCTGGCTGGCTCTGGTTCCCAGCCAATGAGGCAGGAATACTGGGATGGTGGATCCCACTTTGTGATGAAGCACAGCCCTGCCTTTGGTGAAGTGTTCACTCACACTTTCCCCCTCCAGTGAGTAACTGAACATGGTGGGAAAAGAAGAGGAAAGGGGCAGTGGAGGATCTGGGGCTGGTCATGGTGCTCACACAGCTTGGCTGCACTCCCTGTGAATCAGACAGGTCCTGCAGGTTAAATCCCAACCAGTGCTTTTTGCTCTTGTGTGCTTTCCTACAGCCTGAAGCCCATTGGCTCCCAGGAACTTGAATGGACCCCAAAAAAGAGTTGTACCATGAGGGAGCTCCATACAATCTTCCTATTTCAGCTGCCCAAAGAGGTGTGAGGAGGGTCTAGGAGACCCCCACCCCCTGCTGAAAGTGCAGCCTGCTGTTTTACCTCACAGATAAAAGTTCACTTCAAAAATAAATATTCTGCCATGAGTGGGGAGAAACTTTCTCACCGTGGGGCCCCAAATTCTTTGTTCGGAAAAAACAGATGCTGTTCCCTTTAATGCTGCCACCAGGAGGCTACAAGCCAAAAAAAAAAAAAAAAACAAAAACGAAAACAAAAAAAAACAAAAAAAAACAAAAAAAAAAAAAAAAAAAAAAAAAAACAACACCAAAAAACCAAACCAAAACAAAACAAAAAAAACCACCCCAAAACAAACAAACAAACAAAACAAAACCAAACAACAACAACAACAAAAAAAAACCCACAAAAAAACCCAAAAAACCCAAAAACCCAGCCCCAAACACAAAGTTCCCTCCATGCCTTGCAAAATACCACAGAAAGCTTTTTTCCATTACAGTGGTCACAGGCCATTTTGCTCTTCACTGGTGACAGGGGACCATTAGAATACAATCCCTGATGCCTGCGTATCATAATGAAAATCATATTTCTTCCTGAACTGCTACATCAATTGTCTTTTTAGTAACCTGGGAAGTGCAGCTCTATGCAAACCAGGGAATGGTCCTTCACTCTTAATCTGTTCCCCTGCAAGATAAGTGATAACTTCTTAATGTAACTTTCCAGTCTGGTAAATAAGAAGTAGCTACAACATGATCCTGTGGTTTAAATAGAATCGTCTTCCTGAGACTGAGTAGCTGCTTTCCATCCTCCCCTGGGCAGGAAAACTGATTTTGATAAAATCAGAGCATCCCTCTCTGTCTCTCTCCCTCTCCTTCCCTGGCACCTGCCTGAAAATCTGCAGGCAGGCCCATTTGCATTTCTGAGATTGTGTGCTGTGGGAATTGGGCCTAAAAGAATATGTATTGGTGGCAAGATGCTGTCCCAGCTCCTCGGTGCAGGGGTGGAGTGAGGGGCTTGGGGCTGTGTCTTGGATTGCAATGCAAGATGTGCTCTATTCCCAATCTGTTGAAAACAGTTGAAGAGGTGTTTTTCTTTATCTCATAATTCCAGGGGGCAGGGGCAGGTGCCTTCTGTCAATGGGCAGCTGTTGAACCAGCTGGGGAGGTGTTTTCTTTATCTCTTCCCCCACCCATCCTCCCTCCAGGGGTATCTGCTGCTCATGGGCCAGCCAGGCTCACTGCAGGGCTGATACAATTCCATCAGCCCAGGGGGAGATGCTCCACCCAGGGGAGGAGCCCAGCATTCCCACCTGGATCAAAGCTGAGATTCAGAACACCAGCACAGCCTGTGTGCACTGCATTCCCAGAGGGAGACCAGACCCATCTCACCCCCACTGGGCCTTCAGAGGAAAACTGCACCCTGCTCCAGGATCATTGCTCCAACAGAGCCACATCTGTCACTGCAGGGGGATTGATTGGGCTGCTGCCAGCACCCTGACCAACAGGGTGTCAGGTTCTATTCTGACTGTCAGTGTTTCTAGAAGTCTTTCTGTTTGTCTGGGTTTTTTGTTTGTTTGTTTGTTTGGTTGGTTGGTTGGTTGGTTGGTTTTTTGTTGTTGTTTTGTTTTGTTTTGGGTTTTTGGGGGTTTTTTTGTGCTTGTTTTTTGTACTACTACATTTGTATTTTTAATATTCCTAGTAAAGAACTGTTATTCCTATTCCCATATCTTTGCCTGAAAGACCCTTAATTTCAAAATTGTAATAATTTGGAAGGAGGGGGTTTACATTCTCCATTCCAAGGGAGGCTCTGGCTTTCCCTGGCAGACACCTGTCCTTTCCAAACCAAGACAGTCTGGCAGGGGGGTGAAGGGGCAGGGGGAGTGGGGATGGTGGGGGCAGGGAGGAGACAGGAGTGGGATCCCCACTGCCATCCCTGCCATGAGGCACTGGTGCCCCCACTCTGACAGCACCAATTGCTTTCCCTGTGACCTGCCAGCTGAGCTCTGTGTGACACCCTGTGACCACCAAGTCACTGGCTGTAACTGCTCCTGGGGCATCTGGTGCATCCCAAATGGGAGGTGGGTGCTGGGATAGGGCTGGGGTGTCCCTGGGAGGGCAGTTAGGGTCTGGGATAGGCAGCAGGCACATCCTGACCCCTTTTGGAGACATCCCACCAGCACTGCAGAGGTGCCCAATTCTTTGCACAAATTGCAAGCTGCCTTTCACCTGTGTGGTACAAACAATTCAGCCAACAGCAGGGAATTTGGAATCCCACCATCATTAGGCTTGGAAAAGACCTCCAACATCATCAAGTCCAACCACTGACCCAGCCCTGCCAAGCCCACCACTAACCCATGTCAGTAAGTCCCATGTCTATCTGACTATTGAACACTTGCAGGGACAGTGACTCCACCACTTCCCTGGGCAGCCTGTCCCAGGGAATTCCTGATGGTGGCAGATAATTGGGTGTCTTGCATGGAAGTGGCCCCCAGTCCAATCCCTGCAGCATCTCCTGGGGCTTGGGGACACCTGCCCAGCTGAATGACAAAACCTGATTTTCCTCCTGAAGGTTTGACTTTTTTTTTTTTTTGTATTTTTAGTTACTGTATTGCACCAAGCCTGCAATTTTTTTTTAACAGAATCTAAGATCTGGCTCCAGGCAACAGGCCCTCAGGAGCTGCCAGCCCCTCCCTGGGCACAGGAATGGTACCAGCACCAAACACCCACCTGGCTGCCCCTCACCACTGCAGCAGCTCCCAGAGGGCCCCCATCCCTTTAAATCCCTTTTCCAGACATCCCAACCAGGAAAAGAGAGGAAGAGCCTTGGCTCCAGCTCAGTCAAGACAGGAGCACACTGCTGTCTTCCCTTTTCTTCTTTTCTCTCTCGTTCACCTGCACCTTGAGGGACAAATAATTCAATCTGCTGGTGGATTGGCAAAGACTTTAATGAAAACACTATTTATTTGCTGTTGTCTGATACATCAGCAGACAAGTGAGGGACTGAGCAATAACAGGTGTGGAAGGGGCAGAGCAGAGCATGCCACCAGCATGGGAGGGTTCCAAAAATGTGTGATTTCAGTTTCTGTGTTTAATTAGAATTTATTTTAAGCGGCTTCACATCAACTAATGAAACAACTGTCATTGATGAACTGCTGCTGGGCAGGCTGGAGTAGATTTTCATCTCTAACCAGCAGCTCAGGCAGCTCGTGTTGGGGGGAGACTGAGGAAAGTCTATTAGAGACAGACATCAATTTAAAATTCCTCATCTGAAGGAGTATTGAGGGGAAATCATTAGAGGATTGTCATAGGGCTCCCCTCAACACCAAAATGCTGCCGTAGGCAGCTTGCTGTGCTCCCCTCTGGAAGGGGAGTGGCTCTTACCAGAGCATCCTGACCTGAAAGTTCAAGATGTGTACGGGGAGGAATTGTGGAGACTGATGGCAAACAGATGTGAACCCCCAGGTTCCCCAGGGCTGCTTTTGCAGGCAATCCAGGGAAATGTACCTCAGGGATAGCTGCAAATGCCATTCTGCTCATGGGCAAACTGAGGCACAGAGAAGCCTTGTGAGCTTAACACACCTGTGGGACACCACAGCAATGAACTCGGCTTTCTTGAGGATTGCTCCTGCTGCTCCTCCTCCAACACCTCTGTTATCCTTCACCCTTCCAGAGCTCAGACCCTCAATCCAGGCTGATTAGAAACAGCTGGATGCTCCTGTGCTTTGGGAAAGGCCCTGGGTGGGGTGTTTGGCCAGAGCTGCAGTGAGCAGAGCGTGGGGTGGGTGCTGGCAGGGGCTGATGCAGGGACATTCCCCAGGCCAGGAGTGACCTGGGGTGGGGAACCACAGGGACAAGTGTCCAAATCCTTGCTGGTCACTCAGATGTTTGTTTTCCATCACATTTCACTGAGGCTTGGGATGAAACTGTCCATCAGACCTCTGGAGTTTGTTCTCCCAGGGGAGGAGGGCTCCCCTGGGCTGGTCCTCGGTCTCATGAGAGGATGTTGGTGCCAGACCTGGCTCCTGGAGGCAGCTTGCCATGGTGGGTACCAAAACCAGACCTGGCCTGCAGGGTGGATGCTGGGAGAGCAGTGCCTAGCTTCCCTGGGATTTGCATGGAGCAGCTGTGTTGGAGGAAAAGCACAGGAGAGGCCCCAGCCACCTCTGAAGCTCTTCCCAAAGAGGAACCTGTGAGACAGGAGGAGTCACTGGGATGGACATGGAGAGAAAATGGAGGAAATCTTTGTAAGGAAAGATAACTATCTATTGATGGGTGTTATAAGGAAACTGTAATTATCACATGGACAATTAAAAACAAGGGCTGCTGATCACTCTGGTGCTGTTTCCCATCTCCTTTCACTGCAGGTGCCAGGTGAGGGAGACGTGGGCTTTGTCCTGGGGAGGGTCTGGGACTGTCACACAGCAGCTCCTGCTGCAGATCCCGACAGAATCAGGGCAGAAAGGGAAATCATCCAAAGGATGTTTGACACAGTAGAATTTGTTTTTACCTCTTTCTTTTAGAAAGCAAAGCAAAACAAGTTAGGAAATTACATGCATGCTTTTGGAATGAGACAGTAGCTCAGGGTCATCTGTGTTTATTTCCAACATTTTATCTTATTTCCGTGGGCACTTTCTCAAAACAAGGCTTTTAGGTTTTTCCTTTTCCAGCCCGAGCTCTGAAAGGTAAGTTTAGGTCTGACCTGTCACAGACAGCCCAAAATCAGACTGGAAACACATTCCTGCCACTGTCACTCCCCTCCCCTGTCCACTTGCACCATGACTTTTCTTTCACTGTGTGCTTACCTGGGAAAAGGAAGGATGCAAACACAGCCTGCATTACTCAGGACCACGCTGATGACCCCCAAATTTAAATGACACTCTCTCTTCTTGTGATCAAATCAGGCCTTGACCTAGTAACAGCAGCCCAGCTGGGGTCCCAAAGCAATGCCGGGCACCAGGGCTGGCATCCTCCTCCCTGCATCCCAAAACTGTGATGGGCACCAGGGCTGGCATCCTTCTCCCTGCATCCCAAAACTGTGATGGGCACCAGGGCTGGCATCCTTCTCCCTGCATTAGCCTCAGGATGGGATGGAGCTGCTTTCCTAAGCCACCACACTGGGAGTTGCCAGCCCAGCCCACTCCTCCTCCAAACCAAGCAGCACATCCTGGGTGGGTTCTGCAGGACCAGAGCTCTGGAAAGGTTCATTTTGCAGCTGAGGCAGTGCCTGGCCAGGCAGCAGCAGGAGGTCTCTCCTGCCTCCCTCCTGGGGAAGGCAGTTTGGAGGGGAAAAGAATTGGGAGCTATTTAATTTTAATTTTTTTTTTCTCAGCAGAAAGAGGGGAAAAATTCTGTTGCGTGTAGATTTTTTTTTTTCTTCTCATCTTTATTATTTTTCTGGACTGGAATGGATTTTTTTTTGATATCTTGAATATATTTAATATTCAAATGCTGTGAATTTGCAGGACGGAGCAGACAGAGACTGCCTCTTGCGATAAGAGACATTATTACTGTTGTGAAGAATTCCTTTAAGATTCCATCTTAATCGTTCTGCTATTGAAATGGAAGAATAAAGTAATAAAATTAGATGTTTTGAAAAGACTTGATTAAAAAAGTAATTATCCTGCCAGCTCGTGGGTTCCCATGTCCTGCCAGGTCCCTCCAGCTCGGGCCCTCTCCTCGGGCAGGATCCCGTGGGGATGGAGCACTTTGTCTCAGGCCATCTCCAAGGCACAGCTGCTCCTCCTCCTCTTCTCCCTCTGGCCGTGCTCTGGGGCTGTTTTGGGGGCTGGTCCTGTGCCCTACAGGGTGGGGTTTGTTGGGGTGTCCTGTGCAGAGTACAGAGCTGGGTATTCCATGGCTCTGCCACCCCTCTCTCCCCAGCCCGGGTCCCCTGTTGTGTTCCTCTGGGGAAAATGGTTTTACCCCAGAGACCCCCTGAAGCTGTAACCTTTATAGTCCAACCCTACCTTCCCCTTATCTCTGACCTATGGCTCTGTGCCAGCTATCCCACCCCGAGACAGAGACTGGATAAAAACCCCTGCTCCTCCATGTTCTCCCTCTTTGCCCCAGGACTCCTTTGAGAATAAAGCCTTGGAATATTCCCTTCAGGTAAGGAGCCTCTTTTGGATCTCTTTTCCCTATCCTTGAAGCCTACCCTGCCCGAAGCTCCCCAGATTCTGAGCTAGCATAGCAGCCAGGAGGGTGGGCAGGGGGGTAGTGCTTCAATCCCCCACCCCAGGCAGAGCCCAAGCAGCCCCACACACCCCATCCTCCCCTGGCAGCTCAGGGCAGCTCTGGATGCCCATGGGTGACCATGCAGGGTGCCCTCAGGTGCCCTCCAGACCCTCCTCTGGCAGAGGGAAAGGCTGGAGGGAAATCACAGCTTCCTCTGGGCAGCCTCAGTTCCTGCTTTGTGGTTTCACCAGCCTGTGGGAGCATGCACAGGAACCCTGCGAGGTCTGGGGCACTCAGCATGTCCTTTGGAAGTGTCTCATGCCATCATTCACCATTTCTGAGTGACAGCCTGCCCAGCTCTGGCCAGGACAGACAGGATGATGCCCCATGCTTGGGACACCCTCCTGGTCCCTGGGGTGGGGGCAGGGTCTGCCCAGGCACTGCCCCAGCTGCAACTGGCTGTGCTGGGGGACAGGATTTCCCCAGGAGGAGGAGGAGAGGAGGGGTGCCTGCACTCAGAGCTGTGCTGGGCCTCCCAGACCCTCCCAGCTGTAATTGTGCAGCTCATTCATTCTGCATTTCTAATGGGGAAACACAGATGGTGACAGCTGAGTGCAAAATGCATCTATTAAAATCTGCTGCTGATTGTTCCTCATAATGGGCTTGGGGGTTTCTGAAATATGCTGTAGAGGATCCACATCCTCACCAGGAGTGGAACAGGTTACAGGGGGCTCATGCTTGTGTCTGTCTCTTGCCATTGCCAGGCTTTTTTTGGCCATTATTTATTATTTTCATAGCAGAATAACTGCAGATCTGTTCCTGCTGGGGCTCAATGGGAGTTAGATATGTCCTGGCTGAATAAATTCTCCAGCTGCAGACATGAGGCCTCCCAAGGAGGATGCCTGAACCAAGAGAAGGGCTACCTGCACTCCCAGGCTGCCCTTTAAACAGCTGGAGGCTCTGGTGGCACCTGAGAAACCAGGGTGAGACCTTCTGCTGGACACCCTGAATGCATTTAGTGTGAGGGATAATCTTGAGAAGAGAAACTCTGCCTGGCTCTGTGCACAAGATTCGTTTTCACTTGTGAAGCTCCTTCAGCTGCAAGGGGTTGATCTGAATCACTTCAGGACAGAAGTGGAAAGGTATTTGGACACAGAGAGATTTTGGGGAGCCAGTGAGACCAGCCCCATGCAGCCAGGCTCCTTCTGCTGGGGAGGAAAACACTTTTGTGCTAATATTCACCACTTTCTGCCTGAGAAACTTTGGTGAAGTGGAGAGGAGGGACAGTGGGAAGGTGGCTCCTGCTGGGCATGGCAGGATGCTGTAGGCATGCAGGAAAGGAGGAGCCATCTCTCCCAAGCCTGGAAGCCAGCTCAGAGGTTTATTATCCATAATGCCCCTTCATCACCCATCCCCTGCAGGTCAGGGCACCTGTGAGATCAGCACCAGCATAAAAACTCCCAGATGGGGACAAATTCCAAAGCCAATGCAGAGATCCCCACTCCTGCACAGGGCTGGGAGCGTGCTGGGCTCCCTGCTGCTGGGCTGGCTGATTCCACATCCACATCCCACAGCCCTGCTGCCCCATCCCAGGGGTTTGCCAGCCCATCCAGCTCTGCCTGCAGCCCTGCACCACCTCCCTGCTCAGGGCCTGCCTGCAGCACTCCCACTCTGCTCCCTTGCCACGAGAAGCCTTCCTTTTGCTGGAGAATATTTCCGAGCTGGCAGGATCTCCCCCGGGCCGGAGCCTGAGCGCAGCTCCCGGCGCTCTGGCAGTGACCTTATAATTGGTGGTGTAGAGGACACTGCTCCCAGCCAGCCCCCTGAGTGCTCACATTCCACTTTGGGCTGCGTCCAGCCCTGGTAAATCCATTAATTACACTTCATACAGTGACATTTACTGACGAAGGGAAGATTTCATTCTGTCTGCCTGCCTCCTCAGGCTGGGTGAGACCTCGGAGCAGCTCCCCTGAGCCCTGGCCCTGATTATTTAAGCACCAGGGCTGGACCTCCCTGTTACACACACACCCCTCACCTGTGGGGAGGATTTAGCCAAAGATCTTTGCTCTGATCTCCACTGTGCTGCTTTGATCCAGGGGCTGCAGAAGGCAAGGCTGGGCTCATCCTTCCCAGCCTGGCTTTTGTGCTGTGCAGGGACACAGGAGGCATCTCACTTCCAGGGAGGGAGAGGAGGTGCATTAAACTTTCATGGGAACAAGTCAGTGACAAAGGCAGAACATGAGCTCTTCCCTTGGCTGGCAGCCTCCAGGCCCAGCCCTGCAGCACAGGGACCAGGCAGTGATGCCAGGGAGGGCAGAATCTCTGGTCCATGCTGCAGGGGATGTCCCTGTGGCCATGGTAACTCCAGGTGTGCTCTCTGAAGTCTCCTTTGTCCCACCAGTATGTGGTTTTAGCCCCCAGGGTGTACTGAGACAGAGATGGAAGGAGGGAGCCTGAGCTCTGGGAGTAGCTCCTGAGCTCTGCAGAGGTTCGCTGGAGGATGTGACCTCCACAGTTGGGATGCAATCAGAGGGAGTTTGAGTCCATGCAGAGGCCCTTTTCCAGGATGGATCCTCCTGTAAAACCTGCCAGTCTCTTCTCTGCCTCAGCTCAGAGCCTGTGCTGCCCTCAGCTCTGTTCAGCCAATTCTAGAGACAGTGGTGGGAGAGGAGAGGGGTGGGATGGAGAGAATAAATTCCTGTGAGTGCTGTGTTGGAGCAGCCCATGTTTGGAGCAGCTTCCACAGCAGCTTTGAACAGCCAGCTACCTTCAGATCAGAGCAGCTTCCCACCTTTAGGAATTGTCCACCAGGAATTCTGCCTTTGCTCACATCCCATCCCAGGGATCCTACCACACTCACCTCAACCCTCAACCCTGGCAACCTCTCCAAGAGGAACTCATCCCACATCTCTTTGGGTTCACCCCTTGTCCTTTCCAGGAGGGCTGCAGGGGGTGTGGACCAGCTCCCTGACAATGTGTGAGGATGTGCTGCTCACCTGCATCCTGTAAATGTCCATCAGTGGGAGCTGCCACCAGCCCTGCTTGGGGCATCCAGGGACTGCTCCCTGCAAGCAAAAGCCCTGAGCCTGGACCCTCAATGGCTGCGGTACCCAGAATTATTTCTGGCAGATCACTGGTGCTTAAATGACAGCGACATTAGCTGAGTCAATGCTGAGGATGTAAATGTGCAGCTGGCAGAGCTGGTGTTTAAGCAATAAGACATGACAGTAGTTGGGGTTTGAAGTGATTAGTGCCTGTGTTGGCTGTGCAGAGGCAGGAGGCTGAAGGTCAAGTGGCTGGAAGGGCTGGAAGAGCACAGGGGTGCCCGTGGTGGGCACTGCAGGGCCCTGGGCTGGCAGGGCAGGGCTGGGCAGGCTCTGAGCACCCTCAGCCCAAGGGGACCTTGCCTGTGGCCAGCAGACCCTGGGCTGGTGTGCTGTCAGTGGCTCTGTGAGGACTTGGTTGGGCTGCACAGGTGTCTGTGGCACTGCTGTCCCCTGTCTGTCCCCTGTCTGCCCCCCTGCATCCCAGCTGCTCCAGCAGGACAACTGGAGGCAGGCACAAAGGTGCCCCCACGCTGGGGAACACAGAGAGGTGGGATCAGGAGGTACCCTGAGCTGGGAGGGACCCACAGGATCACCCAGCCCAGCTCCTGTCCCTGCACAGACTCCCCAACAACCCCACCCTGGGCATCCCTGGCAGCGCTGTCCAAAGGCTCCTGGAGCTCTGGCAGCCTCGGGGCCGTGCCCATTCCCTGGGGAGCCTGGGCAGTGCCCAGTACCCTCTGGGGGAAGAACCTTTCCCTGATACCACTGTTCCTAACACATCCTAACTGTAGTCCTCTTCTTGTCTCATGGTTAGAAAGCCCAGCTGAAATTCTGACTCTTTAGGTTGAACATCCCTGGCACAGCCTGGGCACTGGGGTGGCAGTGACCTTCCTCGCCAACTGACCTGCTCCAGGAGGGAGCTGGGAGCTCAGGATCAGGGAGCATCCTGCTCCAGCTGCAGGATTTGGCAGACAGGACACCTCACCCCTGGCTGTAGCCCCTGCAATGCCACATTGCTCTGTCACCTCCCTTCTCTCCTCTCTCTCCACTCGGCACAGGAGAGTTATCCCATCCACTTGGCTTTCTTGTTGTCCTGTGCCTGCAAGTCTGAAGGTGGCCCTGGCCATGGGCTGAGGGGCAGAGCTTGCCTGGAGGCAGGGCAGGCTAAAGGCAGCAGTAGAACAGCCAGGTCACAGCAGAACCTGAGCTCCAGGGGCTGCAGAGCAGGGGGCTGTGGGCTGCTCTGCTGCTGCTGGGTAGGTCTCACCCAGCTGGTTTTGTGAGGGCAGAGCTGCATGAGAGTGATTTTAACCCTTCCTTTGAGAGACTCAGAGTTCATCTAAGCCCAAGATGCAGGTTGGTGCTCCCCAGGAGCAGGGAGCACTCCATTTATTGCACACAGTGCCACGCTCCTGGTGACCTCCCTCTGTCCTGCACTTGTTTCCTCCTGCCACGAGAGAGGCTTAATGGGGTGACTCCTGCCTGAGACCTGCAGGGATGTCACACAGCAGGCCTGGCTCTGATGGGGAAAGATGTAAGACCTGGAGAAGAAGGAAATCCATGGCAGGAGAAGATTGCAGGTAGCTGAGTTCCCCTCCAGAGTCTTCTTACATCAAAAATTCTCCCACAGCAGAAAATCCTCTGAGACAAGAGGACCTGAGTGGTGGTACTGGAAAATGCAGTTACCCATGGAGTCATGGAATGGTTTGGGTTGGAAGAGACCTTAAAACTTATCTTGTCCCACTCCCTGCCATGGGCAGGGACACCTTGCACTAGATCAGGTTGCTCAGAGCCCCATCCAACCCTGGGACACTTCCAGGGATGGGGCATCATTGGAACACACAGAGCTGGTTTGTGATGGCAGACCCTGAGCATTTTAGGGGACACAGGATGAATCCAGGTGATTACTGACAGCTCTGTGGTCCATGTTGGTACCAGTGGTGTAGGCAGGAGTACCAAGGCTGCTCTGGGAGATTCAACACAGGCTGCTTGGCAGGGACTGAGATCCAGGACTGCTGCAGCAGCACCCTCAGGGACACTGAGGGTGATCCCCAAACTGATGGGCAGGCAGGATCAGGAGTGCTGGTGTGATGGTGAGATGATGGTGCACAGAGGAGAGAAGGGGCAGAGGCAGGAGGTGAGGACCCAGGAGAGCAGTGGTCTGCACCTTAACCTTGGCAGAGCCACACGAGGGGTGGCAAGGTCCAAAGGGATCCTGGGGCATATTTATCCTGGGGATTGAGGACAGCTGGAGGAAGAGTGCCTGGTTCAGGCTGTGGGGTTTTTATCTTCATTTCTTCTGTTAGAGCTGTCATTAAATGCTCGAGAGATGCAGTTTTTGTGTTTGGACTCTGATGTTTATTAATTCTTATCTGTGGTACAGTCTCACAAGCTGTGAGTTCTAGCTAACAAGGTGAAAAATGCCTTCATCTTTATCTCTTTCCATGGTCTTTTAAGCCCAAATTGTCCAATTATGAAAGGACACCTAAATTATTTTTACTTTTAACCCAATAACCAAACACCCATGGCCCACAATGTGGATTTTTCTACCCAATCACAAAACACCACCCAGACCCATGGAGAAGAAGGTGAAAGAAGAGCCTATGCCCTGAAACCTCCATCTTGTTTTGTATGTATTACCATATACTAAAACCTTAAACTCTAAGGTTTTCCACCCTGTGATGTCACACACTTCTATCCAAACTATACACCCACAATCCCAGTGCTGTCACTCAACTTTGGAAGCCTCCTCCATGGCCCCAGGTCAAATGTAGTGTTTTCTTGAGGGTCACAGCCTGTTAGAACAGAAAGCCTAAAACTCTCAGCGTCCAGGGTTCCCACATCAGGTGAGCTGTTTGTCTGTTTTAGGGGGTGTAGCCCAATGCAGCTCCAAAAGGACACAACAGTTACCATGAATGAACGAGGCCACCTGCTTGGCATCATCACTGATCCCAGCTCCACGGGCAGCCAGGAGCCCTGGTGAGGGAGGATAATCCCTGGAGGTGGTGCTTCAGCCCTGCTGGGAGCACAGCAGGATGGTGGCAGGGTGGCAGGGCTTGTGGCAATAGGAAGAAGAGCACAATTAAAACACCAGGTGGGAAGAGGAGCCCGGGGGGATCCCTGTAGGTGGCAAACCCAAGGTGTAAAAACAAAAATTGAAGTACTAACCCCCCTTTCTCGCCCCCCTGGCTGCAATGCTAACTCAGATTTTGGGGAGCTTTGGGGGAGTAGGCTTCAGGATAGGGAAAAGAAATCCAAAAGAGGCTCCTTACCTCAGGGGGTTCCAAGGTTTATTCTCGAAGGGGTCTGGAGGCAAAGAGGAAGAACGTGGAGGAGCAGGGGTTTTTATCTGGTCTCTGTCTCAGGAGGGGATACCTGGCAGAGAGCCATAGGTCAGAGATAAGAGACAGGCAGGGTCGGACCAAGGGTTACAGGCTCTGAGGGGTTTCCAGGGAAAGACCAATCCCAAAGGAATGCAACAAAAAAAAAAAAAATGTACTGCAGGGTGATTCTACCCTGAGAGCAGTGGTGGGGAAAGATTAAATGGGATGAGCAAAGCTGCAAACTTAGGCCAGGTGATGGTGGTGGGAAATGTCAGCTGCTCACACACGGGCCAGGGCACTAGAGACTGCACTGATGTGACAAAATCTGTGTCCCAGAAGGATCAGCTTTACAGCCTGTGAGGGGCAGGGCTGGTCTGGTTTGTTCTTGAGGCAGGTGCTGGTGGGGCATCCCCTGTCCTTGGTCAGGCTTGGCAGTGAGGGCAGCAAGGTGAACCACCCCACCACCTGTGTGCTTGTCTTCAAGAGGGGAACTGCCTGAAAATGAGGGGAGAGGACAGCAGAGCTGTGCAGAGAGCAGGAAGCTGCAGAGCAGCCCAAGGGGAGTTCAGTACATCTGGTAATTTTCAAATTGGTTTGAAACTGAGTCAGAGAATTGCTTTTCCCAGTGGATTGTTGGAGCTGGCTGTCCCAAGGGGGTGGTGCCTGCAAGGCAGGAGGGGCTGGCACAGATTCATGGACAGCAAGTCACTGAGTGGTTGGACAGGCAGGGTGACCTCTCCTGGAAGTGTTCAAATCCAGGCTGGATGGAGCTTGGAGCTCCTGCTCTTGTGGAAGATGTCCCTGCCCATGGCAGAGGGTAGGACTGGGTGATCTCTAATATCCTTTCCAACCCAAATCATTCCACAATTCCATAATTCTATGATTTTCTGTTCTCTAATCTAGCAGCTGAGGGCCACCCACCAGGGCAAGCCTGGATGCTGCCCCTAAGGCAGAACAGGCAATTTTAGTGGCTCCTTGCCCTCTTTACTTCCCTTTTGCACAGCTCCTTTCTTTGCAGGAACTGTTTAGGATCTTAACCAAACGTGGTTTTTTAAAACACCTGCTCAGAAATAGTATTTTTTGTGGTTGTTGTTGTTGATTTTCTCCCTGCAAATAAAAATACCTTCAGCAGAAGCAAATAAGCCCGAGCAGGTTTGTCAGATCCTTCAGATGGAAAAAAAAAAAAAAAAATTACCTACAAGGTTTGTAGTGAACAGAGCCAAACAGTGGGCAAATGTTGTTCTGGTGAGGGTGGGGAAGGAGATAGGGAGCTGTACAAAGTGCAGAATGCTCAGCTGATCTCTGCTCTCAAAACCCAAACCAGCAAAGGCAAAGCAAAGCCCCCCCCTGCCCTGGATACCCTCCACCATCACCTGTGTCAGGAGAGCCTCATTAAGGCTCCCAGGCTTCCAAGGTGCTCATTAACCCTGTGCTGCTCCCTCTGGACACTCAGGTCTGGCAGGGGTGACCCTGGGCTGCTGATGGATCTGATTGTGGATATAAACCAGGAACAATCCCTCACCCATTTATCCAACGTGGAAAATTCATTTCCTTTCTGCTCCAACTCCTGCCTTGGCAGATTTGGGCTGGCACTTTGTCCCTCCCCTGCTTCTGTCCCTCCTCTTCCTCCTCGTGTGACAGTGACAACACAGCTCCATCCCTCAGTGCCAGCCTTTATCTGTGAGCTCCTCTGGCTCTGACAGTAAAAAATGATCTTTCATGTGCTGCAGGAGTTCATAATGTCCCAGCATTGATAGGGATAGAGTGCAAAAGAAATAAAATCAATAAAATATTCAAAGCTTTCACATTATAAGCTCCGGCAAAACTTTTTACCAAATGTTTACTGTATAATAAATTCTATTAAAAAGCCTGAGCTTGTATGCTGAAGAGGGGTGGGACGTTGTCACTTTAATTGCAATGGCATAAATATTTGATATTCAGTAAATTAGATCTGTAGCTCTGAAAACATTCTTGCAAATGGATTTTTACCTGTAGCACAGTGCCATTAGCAGGAGAAAGTCAACACAGCCCCAGGGCCTGTAATTAACTCAACCCAAGCAGAACTAAACATTTTTGACAGTTTTCCTGGTCTGGAATTAACTGTCATAGCAGAGAATGAAAGGAAGTGCATTGTCACATTATGTTTACGTAAAGTCTGTAAAATGCTGTGTTTTGTATTTTTGTTTTGTTAAGTCTGAGTTTCATGCCCCATTATTTTTTTCATCATTAGAGACAAGCTTAAAAACAACTAATGATGGATTTTATGTCCTCAGAGTAGTCTGAAAAAAAAAAAGGGGGGGGGGGAAGACATTAGTTCGGTAATTCAATTTTTTCTTTATTTTTTTCTCTGTAATGAAGCATGGTACACTGTGTTCTGGTATAAATCATAATGCTGTGACATTTGAAGACATTAGAAACTCTGGTTTTCCTATCTGATTCAAGGTTCTCAGATAATAAGCAGTTGTCTAGCCCGTGTCTGTCTATTTTCTTGGAGCTGGGGGAAGGCTCCCAGCCTTCCCAGCCTCCCTTTTCCTTTTCTTCTTTCCTTTTTTTTATTTTTTTTTTATTTTGTATTTACAAAAATAGCTGTCACTCCACTGAAATGCAAACCCTTGAGGGCAAATCTACTTAATGCTTCCCTGAAAGCTACTTATTGTCCAATAGCTCAGAGAAAATCTGTACAGCAGTAATTGAAGGGGATGTGTTGAGCTCCCTGACATTTTGTCCCAGAAATTATCTTACCTGAAAAAAAAAAAAAGGGGGGGGGGGTATTTAGCAGGAGAGCTCCTGTGCAATTTGGGAAAGGAAAGATGCTCATAAACAAGCTGATTAAAATAGAGGGGGTTTGCTACATTTATAGCAGTAACTTGGGCTAATAGCTTACATTAAAAGGGGAAAACCTGTTTGGATGGCAAATGTACGTCTGCTGCAAGCAGGGACTGTGTTATAATCTTGTCTGTTTCCTGACATATTGAGAAGACAAACAAATAAGGAAACAAAAATGTCAAGACTTTTTATTTTTTCTTCCTAAAGATTGCCAGATAGGGAGGGGGAAAAAAAATCAAGGCAAAATTAACAGCGCTCTGGGCTGCTGCCTGTGCTGCTCTGCCATTCTGCTCACCTCAATGAAAAGCTTTTATTTTGAATTTCTGAATATCTCAGGGAAAGAAGAGAAACCCCTCTTTTCCCAAGATACATCATGCAAGAAATGACCTCAGCTCGATGCAATTTTTATTTTGCATTCCATTTCAGCGTAGGAGTCCCTCCCGTGCCCGCACCGGGGCCGGTGGCAGGAGGGGTTTGAGGGTTCCTCATCAACCTGCAGCTGCCTGTTCACTTCAGTCTCCTATTATGGCATTTTCCACATCTTCATCCCTATCCAGAACCACTTCAGCGATGAGCACACAACATCTTCATTAAGAGAGAGGGAGAAAAAAAAAGCAAGGAAGGAAGGAAAGCAGCCTCTGGCAGAGGGGAATCTGTGAAAAACCCCTTATCCAGGAGCTTTCTCGCCACAAGGGGAAGGGGACCCTAACACTGGGAGAACAAACAAGTGAGAGCAGAGGAGGTGTCACTGCTCCTGACAGTCAGGGGCTCGGTTTAGGAGTCACTCCATTCCGGCTGGGAATTGCAGCCGTGAGGAATGTTTGTGGGATTTTTAGCTGCAGCTCCTCGGGGGTCGGGTGCTGCTGGTGCTGAGCCTGTGGCCAGCACTGGTGTGACTGGTGGGGGCTCCACAGCTGCCCCGGGGTGCTGAGGCCCTGGCAGGGCCAGGAGAGGCTCCTGGGGATCAGGACTGGCTGCTGCTGCTGCTGCCTCTCTTCTCACTGAATTAGGCAAATTACAGAGCGCTGTATCTTCGCTAAATTAATTAGCTCAATTAGGCTGGGGGGGATGCAGAGGCGTGTGTGTGTGTGTGTGTGTGTGTGTGTGTGTGGTGTGTTCCTCCTCACTGTCCCTCTTTGATCCCTCACCTCCTCCTGCAGGCTCTGAGGTTTATGGGCATCCCCGCCAGGGATGGCTGGAGCCCCGGGGCTGCCCCCAGCCCGGCTGTGTCCGGGAGCACTGGGAATGCTCCAGCCTCAGCTCCGAGATTCCTGCCCCTGAACGCCTTCCTTCTCCCAGCTTGGCTTTGGGCTGGGGCTGAGATTTTTGGCATCAGGCATGTTTCCCACCTGCCCTGTGGGACCCTGTCCCTGGATGCTGCCACCAGCACCCAGCGTGGCACACACGGGAGGCTCCAGGGCTGGAGGAAGCTTGTCCCTGTCCCCTGGGATGGGGCACATCACGCCCTCCCACCCCTCACCCTTCCCTGCCTCTGCCTCCCCTTTGGCTGTGGGTTTGTCACAGGAAAGGGATCTCAGAGCACAGCAGCTCTCAGATATGAAGTGCATCACCTTTCTGTCACCTGCTGCTCACAGTGTTTCAGGTCAGGCTGCTGGAATTGCATCCTTGGCAGGTGCTGGGATCTCCCTTTTGGGATCAGGCCATGCCTCTGCCCCCCCAGCACCAGCAAAGCTTGGCATTCCAAGAGAGAACAAGGAGCCAGGTCTTGCTGCCACCATGGGTGGTCACATCTTGCTCCCCACACCAGGAAGGTGTTCAGGACCCCCTCCTCAAGCCCCATGTTGGAGCAGCACCAGCATCTCCACTCCGTCATGTGACACCCCTGGGAAGCTGCCCAAAAGCTCTTTTCTCACGTTTGCATGTGATAAAAGATTCAGCACGTGGAGAAGAAACCAAGTTCTGATTTATCAGTAGCAACTAAACAGTAAAAGACAGCTCAGGGTCTATCAATACTGCTTAGCAGTAGAGCCTGGTGTAATCTCCTGCATGGCAAAATAATCAGGAATGTCACTTTCCATAGGATTCATCAGAAACAATGAGACATTTCACAAACAATCCTCTCCCAGCATTAACGATGAGATATAAAGAGACCCGAGTGCAATTACCAAAGAAAACAATTATATGTCAGCAAATATATTCATCTTCATTTGCTTTAAGCACCCACCTTGCATGGCTACAAAAGGGATTGGAATGTTAACTCAATTGGTGGGGCAGCAAATTGAGCCAGCACAGATGAGATTTCAGCGAGGTGGTGCAAGGGGAGGTGAGAGATGGAGCAGAAGCACAGATGGGATGAAGCTCCAGGATGGACATTCCCATCCCAGCTCTGCATGGGAACTCTTCCCAAGACCTGGTGACTTCTCTCATGCTTGGAACACACCAGGAACTGACTGAGCTAAGGGCTGACTGCAGCCTTTCTGTGTTCAGAGGTTTCATTCTTCTACCTCCCCTGAATCATCACTTTCTTCTGGATGAAAATGGGTTTTTGCAAAAAAAATATAAATGGAAAACTGGGGTTAGATCAAAAATAATCTCCATTAATTTTTTTTCTTCTCTGAATGCCAAGGATAGTAAGGTTTTTTGGTTGGCTGGTTGTTTTTTGTTGTTGTTGTTGTTGGTTTTGTTTGTTTGTTTTTGTTTGTTTGTTTTTTGTTTTGTTTTGGTTTGGTTTGGTTTGGTTTTGGTTTTTTTTTTTTTCATTTTGGTTGGGGTTTTTTTGTTTGTTTCTTTTTGATTTATTTTTTTTTCTTTAAGCAAGAATAAGTGTGTTTATATGTGCTTGAAGAAAGCATCCATTTCTGCAGCTCTTTATCCTGGCCACAGCCTGGAGGCTGAGGTACATGGGATAACCAAGGGCTGTCAGGTTTCTTCTGTGTTTCTGGGCTCCAAACCTCCAGTACGTGAAACCAGACTGAGAGAGCTGGGGCTGTTCAGCCTGGAGAAGAGAATGCTCCAGGGAGAGCTTGGAGTCCCTTCCAGTGCCTAAAGGAGCTCCAGGAGATGGAGATGGACTTGGAAACAAGGACTGGTGGTGACAGGCCCAGGAGAAATGGCTTTAAGCTGAAGAGGGTAGATTTAGGTCAGATATATGAAGAAATTGTTCCCTGTGAGGCATATGAGGACCTGGCACAGGGTGCCCAGAGAAGCTGTGGCTGCCCCTGGATCCCTGGAAGTGTCCAAGGCCAGGCTGGGAAGGGCTTGGAGCAGCCTGGGACAGTGGAAGGTGTCCCTGCCCATGGCAGGGGATGGAACCAGATGGTCTGGAAGGTTCCTTCCAACCCAAACCATTCTGTGATTCTGTGTGAGCTTTGGGATGTTCTCCAAACCCTGGGTTTCTGCTGCCTGGCTGTTATTTCCCACCCCAGCTGATTCCACCAGCCCTGTGTCTCTGCCCCTCCCTGACCTGCTGGGCAAACCTCTCTCTCCTGCCCCTCTTACCTGGGTGGGCAGAGGGCACTTCCCACCAGGCTCTTCCACTTAAAGAGAAGAGAAATGGTGGTCATTTGTCTACCTGTCTTAATGATGAGGTCTTTTGTGATCAGGTCTAAGGGAAAAGGAAAATAATACCAGAAGGGGAGAAAAGGCCTTTTATTTTTTATTTTATTTTATTTTTGGAGGGAATACCACATTGAATCAGTCTTTTTTTTTTTTTTTTTTTTTTTTTTTTTTTTTTTTTTACCAGTTCTGAACACCTTTCCTTTCCTAACAATGAGCTCTACCCTACCCTGGCACAATGCTGGGTTGTTTTTTTTCCAAAAAATGATGAACTGCATGTTCATCCATTTTTCTGCTCCCTCTGCCTGTTCCCTGCCCCATCCCCCCGACGTGTTACCTTCCTGAATGCAGAGGGGAACGAAGAGAGACTCAGAGAACATGTGAATCAGAAGGAAGTGGTTTCCCTAGTGACAGTAACCACATGAAAGCTCTCACCGTTTACTCTCACGGGACCTTTTAGCACTTTGGATTGTGGAGAGAGCAAGAAATGGTAAAAAAAAAAATAAAAATGCTGTGGTTGGGAAAGGAGCAGGCGAATGCTGAAATGCTACATGGTGTTGGCAGCCCACGAGAAGCCACCAGCAACTCCTGGGGGGTTTTCCTGAGGATGCTGTGGAATCACGCCGTGGCTCGCAGGCACCTCCTGCAAGGCAAAGTGCCGGAGGCCTGGGGAACCCAGAGCACAGCTTGCTCAGAGCCTGGCAACCATCCCTGCCTTCCATGTCACCTGCCCACGCTGGCCTGTGCCTTGGCAGCACCCTGGAGGTGACAGGGAGCAGGACACTGGTGGCACCCAGCACTGGGGACACCGCCGGGATCTCCGCGTGCCGGAGGCGAGCGCCAGCCCCGGGATGGGGGTTTCAGTGTGCTTGGAAGGAGAACAGCAGTAGGCAGAGAGGCAGATGGAAAGGGCAGGCAGACAATTATCAGTGTCTTTGGCTCACACTCAAGAGTTTTTTCTCCTCCTCTCTCAAATGTCTTCGATTTTTTGAAGCATCTCTGACAGCAAATGAGAGCAACGCTGTCCTGAGAGCCCAGAGAAGTGGTGTCCACATGGGAAACCAAGAAGAAAAGCATCCTTTGCTGGAGCAGGACTGTCTTCCTCTGCTGCATTGTCACCCTGGGCACATTAGCTTAATAACGAGCTTTTTAGCAGATTTCAGTGAACAAGAAGCAATTTATTTGTCGTCATGGAGACAAAGAAGACCTTCTGGAAAAGAGCACTGAATGAAGAGAAGAAGGTTTATTGTGCAGAGCAATGAGGCATTCACTTGGAACGTTAGCATCACACAAAGCAGGCCATACAAGTGGTCTTGCTAACTTCTGGATGCATGGTTGGATGTGTTTTGGGCCCTGGCTTTCCCTGGAAAGGCCAAGAGGGGGACTGGAGCTTGGTGTATTATAGATGATATTTGATGTCCAGCCCTGTTCCTAGATGACTCTGGGAGAAACACAAAGGTTCCTTGTTGGTGGATGGCTGAACCTCACTGGTTGCATTTCTGCTGGGTATTTCCAGGGATTGAATTCTGAAATTCAGCTGCCAACTGAACAAACCCCAAATAAGCCAAGAGCATGCATCTCAAAGTGTACTTTGTTCATTTATTTTGACAACTCTAGTGTTTCTTTAATTATTTATAACACTTCTTACTGTACTGGAGTAGATTTTTGTAAAAATAATGAAGCCTTAGTAGTATAGCATCTATGATCACATCTGCAGGGGAAGGGGGAGGCAAGCAGCCGCTCTCTGACGTGAGGGGAAAGGAAAATGTAGGTTGGAAGCAAAGTCTTCTTTCCTATGAAAAGTTTTCAAGCACCAAAGAGGAGGGCAGACCTGCGACACCCAGCACTGCAAGGGGGAAAAGGAGATTTTTTTTGGGGGGGGGTGGTGAAGGTGAATTCCAGAAGAGCAGCTTCCTTCAGGGAGCATGGCTTCAATGGCATGTGGATTTTGTACGACACAAAAGAAACGACACTCACACACTGAGATGTCCAAGGCAAAAAAAAGGCAGTTTATTTACAGACCTTGACATTTATAGAATTCCAGCAGTGACCATGGATTGGAGGGAGAAAATCTTCCTCTCCAACCACACTGGTCAACCCAACAGTCCATCAACAGTCTCCTCCTTATGAGAAGAATGTAAACATGGAAAGACAGGTACAGTAACAAGAGGTTGTTTATGTGAAAATGGTGAGAGACTCCATTGCAAAAGGTAAACACAGAAGGTTGAAGGAACTTTAGAAAAACTTTAGAAAAAAACCAGAAAAGAACAAAGAGACAGTCTCTGGAATGCTGTTGGTGGGCAGCTGAGGTTTGGAATGCCCTCGGGGAGGGGGGAGCTGAGGGGAAGAAGGAAGCTCTGCCAGGCAGCAGGGCTCCCACCCCAGCAAGGTGCTCACACCACTGCAGGTTTCACTTGAAGCATCGTCCTCCGTGAATTCCATGATGCTGATGAGAAACGCCTTGAAACACTTGATTTGGCACAATGAACTCCCCCCTAGGTCAGGGTGCAGGATGATGTCACGTCTCAGGGTTCCAGCAGGAATGAAATGCTTTTCCCCATCCCTTCCAGGGGACAGGTAGAGGTTGTGCCTGGCAGAGGGTGCACAGGTGAGCACCCCAAGGTTTGCTACCTCTACACCTTGCTGACATTGGCAAGGGAGACTTTGCCAGTGGGAAACTTGTCCTTTTTGCCCAAATTCCTGAGCATGTTCTCTCCAGGGAGCGAGGAGCACCATGGCTGCATCCTCCTTGGAGCACATCCCACCACAGGCCTCTGGGCCCACTGTGGGTGCCCCAGAGAGGTGGCAGAGAAGATCCCAAAGGATGTGGAGCATCTCCCAGGGGTCAGAGAAGACTTCTGGCAGAAATCTGGCCCAAAGGAGGTCAGAAAAACATGGGCAAGTGCCTGGCTTCAGGTGAGGGGTCACTGAGGATCCAAACCTCCTTGCCAAGAGGACTCTCTCCTTCCCTCCTCCTTACTGAAGAGAACAGCTCATTCTACCAGGCAAATGCTGGAAGAATGCAAAACCACAAAGAGTTTATATATTTAACCCACATGAGGAATATAATTATTCTTTTTAATCAAGTCTATTCAAACCATTTATTACTTTATTCTTCCATTTCAATAGGAGAATGATTAAGATGGAATCTTAAAGGAATTCTTCACAACAATAATAATGTCTCTTATCACAAGAGGCAGTCTCTGCTCTGTCCTGCAAATTCTCAGCATTAAAATATTAAATATATTCAATATATCAAAAACCTCCATTTCACTCCTGTAAAACAATTCAAAGGATATGAGGAAGAACCAGAAAGGGGCCCATTACAGCCTGCAAACAAATTCAAAAATAGGGAAAAGGGGAAAACTCCAGCATACACAATGAGCTGCAAATGGAACTCCGGCTCCAGAAATCCAACTTCACGGCAGAGCAGGCCTGGGGGAGAAGGACATTATCATTTTGAAGACTCATTTATATCAGCACACTCTATACATTATATAAGAGGCAGGCTTCCTTCAGCTCTCCATTTGTTGTCATCTTGTTTTTCCAATGCACCATGTAAGAGCAAAACTTCATCTGCAGCCTGTACAGGACACACTTCTCAGAGGGCGTAGCAGAATAATAAAAAGGTAGGAAGTTGTGGGCTCTGAATGAAATCTGTATCTTCCCCAACAGGAGGGATACCACAGCAGGAAAGGCACAGAGGCACAGCTGAGACGTGACAAGGCCAGGTCTGGCTGAGCCTGTTGGGGCATTTGAGTATCCCAACCCTTTTGGGATGGCTCTCATGCTCTTATTATACTGGTTTTACTATTTGTTATATTGATTATTTAGCATTAGTTTAAAATATTTATTTGTTCTGTTATTATTGTCATGCTCTTGTTGTATTTTCAGGTTCTTAATATGCCTCACTTGTAAGGCCTCCTGGATGGGGGGCGGGGGGCATGCTGGTTCTCTAATCTTTCCTACTGGTTTTGGCTAGTCTGTGGAAAGGTTTTGGACAGCCTGAAATGGCTCTTACATAATTCTAGGAGACGTCTTTTAGAGCCTTCAGTGTCCAACACTTTTTATCAGATTGTTTCATGTGTAGCTGACAAAGGCCTGAGTCCTATGAGCAAACAATAAGTAATACAGGAATAAGCAGGGATTTCTAACTCTCCAAATTTTATTTATGAAATAGCTCCTGGGACCAGCCTCTATCCATGACTCCATGGCCTGGTGTCTTGGGTTGTGGAACCAAAAATGTGTATTCTATTTCGTTTGTTAAAAGCAGTTGGGGAGATGTTTTTCTTTCTCTCTTGTAACTCTGGGAGGAGGGGGGCACATGCCTTCTGATAATGGGCCAGCTGTTAAACCAGGTGGGGCAGTGTTTCTTATCTCTTTCACCGCCCTCCAGGGGAATATTTTCTGCTAATGGACCATTAAGACACCCCTAAAAGCACACAAAATAGACTATCCACATTACATCATCCTATTGTGAGATGCTCTACCCAGTGGGGGGAGCCAACCCTGGATATTTATTCCTACCTGGATAAAACTGAGACACAGGAACACCAGGGATCTGGCTTCACCCGATTTCTGGAGGAAGACTGGAGCCTTCTCACCACCACTGGACCCTTGTTCTACAGGATCATCTCTACTCCACCAGAACCACATCTGCCACTCCAGGAGGACTCACTTTTGCACTGCTCCCAACACCCTGACCAACAGGGTGTCAGGTTGTAGCTCTGACTCTGTCAGGGTTCTCCAAAATTTTTGTTTGTTTGTTTGCTGGTTTGGTTGGGTGGTTTTGTTTTTCTACTACATTTGTATTGTTAGTATTCCTAGTAAAGAACTGTTATTCCTATTCCCAAACCTTTGCCTGAAAGCCCTGAATTGTAAAATTATAATTTTACAGGGGTGAGGGGTTTACATTCCCCATTCTGAGGGAAACTCCAGCTTTCCCTGGCAGATACCTGTCTTTCCAAACCAAGACACTTGGCAAAGGGGTTTCAAAGCTGCAGAAAGTTCCAGGAGGCTGAAAATGTTTTTCTTGACCAGTGATATGGTGTTTGGAGTCCCAAACAGGCAGTGAACATGGGAGGTCATCCCTGGAGTGGGTGAGACCAGCCAGGCTCCTGCCCTGCTGCCTTAGAGCACCATTGACCCCGCAAGAACATGGCTCTTTTCAGTTTACAGGGTAATCCAGCTCTCTGGGGTTCTCACCCAGAGCTTTGGGAAGTCTTCACAATTATCTAGATGGCCTCCTGGATCTGGCCTCTGTAATTCCAGAATGGGATAATGTCTAATATTTCCCATGCTTTTTGGTTTTTTGTTTGTTTGTTTGTGGGTTTTGGTTGGGGGTTTTTGTTTGTTTGGTTTGGTTTTTTTTTCTTTCCCACATTGTTCCCAAAACATTTTTAAGATTTTTATTTTGCATTGTACCAAAGATCACCAAAATCACCCCTGCAGGGTGGTCCAAAACCCACATGAGTTTAAGCTGGCTGGATCTCTGATGGCTTTCACAAGGAGCAGCATGGGGGAGGCTGAGTGTGGTTTCTGGAGCTGTGCTGGGCCGGCACAAACAGCCCAAAGTTTAGGCTGGCACCTTCATTCCTGCCCAGGCTGATGCATGAGGGGGAAAAGCTACAGGTTAAACCCTCCTCCATCCTGTGGATGTGCCTGAGCATCTCCTGAGCAGGTGCTGACCCAGCTCCTTTCCCCTCAATGCACGGGCACAGAGAGGCTCCCAGGCCTCTGTCACCACAGCATCTGCTGGATTCTGACCAGAGAAGGAAATGTTACAGTTTGAGCATTGAAACCTTCATGTTCACCCTATATTTATTTATTTTAGCTAGCAGGCAAGCTGAAAAGCTTGGACTGCCTGTGCAGAGAAAGGAAAAGCTCTGAGGAGCAGGAGGTAGAGCTCTGGCTGGGCTAGGGGCTGTGATGGCCTCTGGGCAGGGTGGCAGAGACCTCCCAGGTGGGATGTGCATCTCAGCTTTGGGCAACAGCTTTGTGTGCAAGCTTGAAATGCTCCCATTAAAATCTCTGGGCAATGCCAGCCACCCACATCTCATTGGGATGGGTGATTCATTCAGAGTGGGGGATGATTGCTGAGAGGAGCAGAGGGGACCCTTTAAACCAGAAGGACTTCTTGTGGCTCAGATCATTTGAACAGCATCAAACCAAATCTGACCCAGCTGCTGCAAGCCACCAAGTGCTCAGGCAGATCTTGGGAACAATGCACTGTCCATGTCCCGGGATGCAGGAGCAGCACCCTTGGAGCACCCGTGAATAAATCAGCCAGGGTCAGGTTAACAGGCAGACAGTGAGACTGTGTGTTCCACCTGGGTGAGCAGGACTTGGAGTGAAAGCAGAAATCAAACATTTCTTCAGCAGTCTCTGCCAGGCTCCTTCCCTTTCCGTTATCATTGTCAGGATTGATTGGAGGTTAAACAAACTGTGTCTGCTGTTCAGCCTTGCTGGGCTGGGTGGGAAGGAGGCAGCCTGGGGCACACCAGGAGGTGCAGGTGCAGAGGTGTTCAACAAGCTCCTTTTGCTCTGAGATCAACTGCCTCCAGCCCTTCTTGTCCCCTTGGCAGCATCTTGACCCTGAAGGTCAGAGCCCATCCTCCCTCTGCAGCTTTTGACTCAAAATCCTGCCCTCCACGCCAGCTGTGCCTTTGGAGAAGTTTGACTGCATGCCAGGAATGCTCTGACTGAGGCTCTTGATGGCTTTCATCTTTGTTCCTCCCCTCCTGCCATGCAGAGCTGGGACCTGCTCGCCAGTGAGGCTCCAAGGCAGGGATGTGTCCCCACCAAGGAAAGCTCCCTAAATGTCCCAAAACACCACAAGAGGCTGAAATCCGCAGCTCCCTGAAATCAGTCCTTCCTCCAAAAGTGCATTCTGCCTTTCTTGTTAGAAAACCTTCCTCAACCACAAACCCCTTCCTTATTTTTCCCATTTCCTTGCAGTTATCCCCACAGCAAGGCAAGGGCTTCACCCTCCAGCCAGGGCTGCCTGTCCATTCCTGGAAGAAAGGATACAGTGGTTTAATTTGATTTTCAGGCTGTGGTATTAAAGAGAGAGAGAGAGAGAGAGAGAGAGAGAGAGATAGATAGATAGATAGATAGATAGAAAAAATGTGGAGAAAACTCAAAAGTACCAACAAGAAGGGAAATGCACAATCCTGCAAGGAAGGAAGCTGGCTGGACCAGGATGGTGAAGGAAGAAGCATTAAACTCTGCTCCTCACTGCAGGAAAAATCTGCACCACAGCCACCAGTTTTGTTTGGGAGCAGCACCAGCCCCTTTGTCTGGGGATATTTTCCCAACAAGTTTTGTCCCAGAATGGTAGACATTAGAAGCACATTTCTGTTCTTCCTCTGAGGAAACAGCAGAGACGTGTCCGTGTGGGAGGGAGCTTTGAGAGGTCCGTGAGAAGGAGCAGGGTCTCACAGGCTGGGTGTGCCCACACTTGGAATGGGGCTGCTCCTCTCTGGTGGGAGAGGCAAAGCATTTAATGGAGAATCAAATCACACAGCAAAAAGGGGTGAAACCCTTCTTCCTCCTGCTGGCACCTGCTGGACCTCTGGGTGCTGGACACTTAGGAAAGCCAAGAGAAATGGTCCCAAAGGGCCTCCTGGGGTGTTCCAGCCTGGAGGTTCCTCTGGTGTAAAACCCCACAGCCAGTCTCCTTTGGCAATGCTTCCCCAGGAGGGAAGGAACCTTTTGGGGCTGTGATGTGGCCAGCTGGGAGCTGAAGGACATCAGCTGCTTCCAGCTGATTGTCCACAGAGTTGATGGAAATTGCAGAAATGAACCACAGGGTTGGATAGGGGCAGATTCCTTTTACCCTCACCCACCCCAGGAGCTCAACATGAGCTGTAGAGCAGAGGAAGGGTGCACACCCTCATGCCCCTCCCCAGCTGCCTGCACCCCCTGCTCTGCCCCTTCCAGCCAATCCACAGACCCCCAAAATGGTCAGGAGCCTGGAAACATCCCAAGTGCCTGATGCTCAATTATCATTAATGATCATAATGGTAATTCAGATAATTCTACTCTTACTGTTCTTTTGAAAGAAAAGAAAACAAAAACAAAAACAAAAACAAAAACAAAAGCAAGAAAACAAAAAATCCCAAATCCCAAAAAACCAACCAACCAACCAAAAAAAAAAAACCCCAACCCCCAAAAAACCACCTCAAAAAAAACCCAAAAAGCAAACAAACAACAAAAAAAACACAACAAAACCAAAAACACACAAAAAAACCAAACACCCCCCCCAAAAACCCCAAACAAAACAAACAAAAAAGCCAAAACTCAAAAAACCAACCAACCAACCAAAAAACAAAAAAAACCCAAAAAACCAAACAAAAAACCCCAAACAAAAACAAAAACAAAAACAAACAAACAAAACCACACAAAAACCCAAATCCTCCCCCCCAAAAAACAAAACAAAACAAAACAAAACAAAACAAAACAACAACAAAAAAAAAAAAAACCACAAAAAAACCACAAAAAACCCAAAAAAACCCCACACCCCACCAAAAACTCCAGAACTCCCAAACCTGGCTACAGCTATGAAAATTTCTCCCGGCCTCCACAAACCATTTCCAAGTAATTATACAGCGAGTGGAGTTGAAAAGGAGCCGCGCACAATTGTCATAAAATGTAATTAATTTGGAGCAATTTACAATGGAGGAAAAGTGCTGCAAAAGAGTAAATTGGACAGGAGACTTGTGTGCCGGGGAGATGTGGTTTTGAAAGGCTGCTGACTAATACAGCACTGACCTGAAAGCAAATCCTTACATTCATGCTGGACCGGCTGTTTCCATGACAACAGTTGTTATTAGTAACTGAAAATGTATTGCTCTTACGAGTGGCAGCATATTTTTTTTTTTTTTTTCCGGCTGAATTCAAGAGCAGCTGGGTACTTTACTCATGAAGATAAAGTGCTCAGATCGCCACGGCGCTGATGTTGTGTGCTGCACCTCTCACAACAGCAGCCCTGTACTCACACATGATACAAAGGAACGGGCGCCTTGCTTTAGGGGGGAAAAGCCTCCGGGAGGCGCGGGGTAAATGGCAACCTGTATCAAAGAAATCAAAGGAAAATAAGCACGGTCATCACCGTGCCTGAAATTAACTCTTCGGTGAAAGTCCCAGGGGATTCAGGCTGGCTGGGAACCATTCAAGGAACAGGTAAATCCTGTTGGGAGCTAAGGGAGCCAGCCTGACACCCCCAGATGTGATTCCAGCCCCCCAGGGGCCACTGAGGACATCTCACCCTTCGGGTTAAGCTGCTTCTCATGCATTACCCCTCTTGTTCCTGTCCTGAGAGCAGCAATTTTTTATGATATTTAAATGAACAAACTTGGGAGAGAACTCTCCCCTGGTTCAGATCTGTGCAATGGCTCTGGCTGTAAAACCATCCCTCTCGGTTTTCCTGAGGAGGAATTCTTCTTAAACTGGAAATGAGTAGGTTTACATCAGGTTTTAGGGAGAGATTCTTCCCTGTGAGGGTGGGCAGGCCCTGGCACAGGGTGCCCAGAGCAGCTGTGGCTGCCCCTGGATCCCTGGGAGTGTCCAAGGCCAGGCTGGACAGGGCTTGGAGCAACCTGGGACAGTGGGAGGTGTCCCTGCCCATGGCAGGGGATGGAACCAGGTGAGGTTTAATGTCCCTTCCCACCCAAACCATTCTGTGATTCTTTGAACAGGACCACACATCAGAGAGTTTGGACTGTGCCACCCCTGGAAATAACCAAGATACTGTGTGACTCCAAGTGCCACTAAACCAAATCATCTCTGACACATTTACCCGTGGCTGTTGTGCTGGTGTGTTTTATCTCCTTCTGGAACATCTGAAGAGAGTGGAAATCTCTTTACACCAGAGTAAGAGGGGAGTAGAGCCCAGGAAAACATCAGTTGTCAAAGTTGCTCGAGTAGGCAAAACGCTGCACATTATATTGTGTGAATGAGCCTGTGAATAGCAATAACATATTCAGGAAGCAAATAAGTTACAATCCATAATCAAAAAATGTGGCAAATTACATCCTTAATAGATTACATTTATAATCTACTTGAAAGAGATCTTTAGGCACTTAATTGACACATTCCAAGATAGCTATAACATATTGGCTAGTTAGATACCAATTGACATACTTATTAAATATCAATTAGCGCATTCCATAATTTGGTACCTAATTAGCTTGCTATAGCTATTCTATCAAATGCCAATTAAATGCTTGAAATTTCTTACAAGTTGGCTGTACTAAGATAATAATTAAGAATGCATTGCTTAAGTCATTTTTAGTTAATTACATGGCAAACTAATTTTGGCTACACACATTAGACCTTTCAATAAATCCCTCTTTATCAATCAATTGGTATCTAATGAACTCATTATTCTTTTGCTACATCCGAATAAAGCCCTGCTTTGCCATTCCCCTGGATGGATCCCAGCCTGGATGTGGGGCTCTGTGGGTCTGCCACCCCCGGGGCTCCCACAGGGATGTGAGATGCCACGTTCCCAGCCTGAGGAGCAGTCCCTGTGCTCCCATGGGAGCTGCTTTGGGAGGGGGCAGTGCCACTGCTCCAGCCTCCGGCAGCGTGGAGGGCTCAGCCCTGAGCCAGCAGCCGCACCCAGGGCGGGTCCCAGGAAGGATGGAGGGGCTCCTGTGCTGGGAGGAAAGGGACAGCTGGCTGAGGCTGCTCTGAGGTGTGGAAGTGGAGAGGACATGAAGGTGTTGGAGCTCAGGTGAGATGGAAGAGCAGCATGAACACGAACTTGAGCTGATGCAACACAGGAACGAGCCTCACAGAGCAGAGCTCTCTGTGTGCCCGGCAGCAACAGAGCACCACTCAAAATACAAAAATAGCCTCTTGTATTGATGTCTTCTCTCTCTTTTCCCCAGCAGCTATGAGTCAGCTGCCTGATTAGGCTACTGCTGGTGTGTGGAGCATCTTTTCTGTCGGAGGAATCTATTGCATTAAGGTAGATGAGCTTCTGTGGATGTGATGCCCCTCTGGATACACTGTTCTCTGCCAGGGGAACTGCATGGTGACTGCCCCATCCCTGTGACTGGCAGAGCTCAGCTGGGCACCTGCAACATCCAAACTAGGAGACATCTGGGGGTGCTGCTGGCTTGGAATGTCGGGGTGGGAGTGTGGCTACAGATTGCAGTGAATATGGAGACCGATGTGGCAAATTGCAAATTTGGGACACATCCCTCCAGGAGTGGGCAAGTGGAAGGTGTCCCTGCTCATGGCAGGGGGTTAGAATGAGATGATCTTCAAGGTCCCTTCCAACCTAAACCATTCTATGATTCTGTGATTCTGAGATTGTGCCCGTGGGTGGCTCTGTCTTGTCTGAGAACACACTCAGGAGATACAGCCCATGACTCTGCTCTGAACACTCTCTTTGTCTCTCATTTTGACTGGAAATCAATGAGCTCCTAGTACCCAGCATTTTGCCCCTAGGTTCTAGTCTTTTGTTTCATTACTTTTAGTAAATATAACAAAGATACACCTAAAATGCCCATATTTTCCCTTTCCCTATTTTTCTCCCCTGTATGTTTGGTGTGTACATGCTTAAATTAGCAAAGCGATTTCAGTGAATTGGAAAGGGATTTTTCAGAACAGTCTGGGATGTCTGAGTTTCTTCTGGGCTCTCAGGGTGTTGCATCCTGCTGCAGAACCTGTCCCAGGACACTGTTGGAGGTGACCTGGGGCACAGGGAAGAGGCATAAACAAGTCTGGGACAACTGGAATGCTGCTTCCTCTTCCTCACGGGCCACCCACTGTTTGTTCTCCACACACAGCCCATCCAAGGAGTGTCTCTGTGAGTGACAGGACTCGTATCCCTCCATCCCTCTGCAGGAGTGTGTTTGTGCTGACAGGGTGGGGAAGAGCAATTCTCTGTGTGGGCCTTGACAACTACATTTTTTACATCAAGCAAAGCCAGAAGCTTGAACAAATGCCTCTGTGGTGACAGAGTGAAAGGGCTGCACAATTTTTTCTCCATTCTGACATAATGAAAAAAGGCTTTTGACAAAATCCATTCTGCCCTTTGAATGAAGTTATTTGTTTGACTAAATGCACTGACTCCATCCAAATTATTTATTAGATTTGCTTGACATTGCAGGCAACCTGGATTCCTGCAGGACTAGGGATGAGAGGTGGGCTCTGGATTAATCTCAACTGATAATAAGGCAAATCAAGCAAAGAGATTCTTTTTACTTTAAAGAAAGAAGGGTGGTAGGAATCCAACCATTGCACACCTCACAGTCTCTATCTGGACACTCTGGTTAGACTGTTTTCTTCCCACACATCCATGACACCATCAATGAAGTTCATCCCTGGAATCCTGCATTAATATTGTTGTCAGCATTGGTTTTTCAGAGGTTTCACAGGAAAAAGAAACCCAAACATATGTGGTGGAGGAAAGATTCCAGCTCCTTTCCCTGTGGGATTAGAAGTAAAGAAAGGGAGAAGGAATCTCTGCTGAAAACAAAGAAAAAGGAGAAACAGGAAATAAAGAACTTGATGATTCTATCATTCTAAGTTGTGGTGATGCAGGAACAAGGTGCTCCTCCAGTGCCACTGAGTGCTCCACCAGCACACCCCAGCTCTGCAGGATCCATGGGGTGTTTAAGCCTTTCCAGCCACTGCAAGAGCCAAGCCAAGTCAGTTTTCTGCCTTTTCTTGGGCAAGCCCTGTTCTGGCATTCTACGTGAGAAGAGCCGGCTGGGTGGTGTGAAAATCCATCCAGCTCAATTTTCTCTTTAATGGGAGTTTTCCATCAACTGAGCACAGTTTTTTGCCCCTGTTAATATGCAAGGCCCTCACCGACTTGGCCTGATCTCTCAGTGGAAACTACTGACATCTGAGATGCTGACTCTGAGGTTACTGAAACTGAACTCACCTAAGCTGCATGGAGGCAAACAGCCCTCTGCCCTCCTCACTCTTCCTCCTTGCCTGGCGCTGTTGTGGGGCTTCTCACTTGGGGTTTCACACCTTGGGGGTCACAGCTCCTGTCTGCTGATGGTGGGGTGGCCAGGGCAGGCTGGGACGGGCTCCGTCAACCCCACCTTGGAGCTGCTTTTCCTTGAAATCAAGGACTGTGCGTCACAGGGAGCGGGACCTTCCCGTGACGCAGGGGGGAAAAATGAAATCAGTTGTTTTGGGGCTCGGCGGTGCTGGGAATGGGGCGGTGAAAAACCCAGCCCTGCCGACGGCCGGGGTCACACTGACTAAACCTGAGAGCAAAAAAAAAAAAAGGCACAAAATCTGTGGAAATTACCAGGCAGAGTGAAACCAGCGGAGGAAAAGCGTGCGACTTTCCACGCTCGGCTTTGGCGCGAGGGTCCTGCCTTACGGGAAATGTTTGCCGTGGGGCTGTTAATAAAACCTGCTGAACAAACACCCAGCCTCTGAGCAGCTCTCCTGCACATTAATAATCAGATCCAGGGTAATATTTAATCTAACCATTTAGTCTGTAACGGACTAGCTGTTCCTTTGCTTTTAATTACCACTTTCGTTTTAAGCTAACTGTACAAATTGGCGAGATTTATGAAGCATCACTGAGCACCATACCTCAGCCTGCCTCGTGGCTCTACAATTAAAATGCTCATTTTTGAAGACTTGATTTGTTTAATCCTCTAAAGAACCCTTGAAGTCATTTGCACAAATGTTTTAGCCTCTGTTCCTTTCTGAATGAAAGTGGGTGCAAGCGAGATTGAAACCAGCTCAAAGTTGGTTGGCACAGCAGTGACCATGACACTTTGTCTGACTCTTAATGGGCAGCACAGAGATCTTTGGGATGGTTTTGGGATGAGATGGGCATTTCAACTTGTTTTTCATTCATGCTTTCTACTTTTGTCCTCTTGCTTCCCATGAGCAAGTCCGTTGCTTCTGTGAGCAAGTTATCCCAAATTTATCCCAATGGTTTGTGGGTGGGAGCAAGAGCTCCTGTTCAGGCTGTCTGAGGTCTCCAGGTTTATCTGCTCACTCAACTTTATGTTTTAAATGCTCTGCTGTTGGAGCATTGCACAAACACGGAACAGAGACATTTCCTTTGCATTATGAAAGAAATCACTCTCCTTGATGAGAAATATCGATGGTCCTTCCTTAGTAGATTCAGTGGTGAAGATTTAGCTCTTTGCCAGCCCACCAGGAAACAGCTCCATCCAGATCCTGACAACGGGCAGTGAGTTATCCAGCCAAGCCTGACTGGTTTCCCTCTCCATCCCTAGGTGGAAGTTGGAAGTCTCTGCTTTCTTTTCCTGCTGATTGTGGAAATCAGGCAGATTGTGTGAGGGCAGGCTGAACCCCTGCCTGGCTCTGCTCTGGCTCAGGGTCTCCACCTTCAGCTCCAGCTGCGTGAGGAAGACAACCTTTGATGCACGGGAGATGCTTATGGAAAAGGAGCCTTGCAATGTAATTTTTATCAGGGCTAAGGCTGTTGCTTGCCTTGGAACAAAGCAGAGCAAGAAGCTGCATCTCCAGGTAAGGAATGGGAGATGACACGTCCGCTCTGCTGGAGCAGAAGCAAACAGGCACTTGCCCAGGGCAGCAGCCTGAGGCACAGACAGAAGTACACATGGGATGCTCCAGGGCTTGTGAAAGCTGCTCCACGCCCGTAACAGCTCCAAAGCGAGAACAGCCTCATCCCCTCCAGCACTGCTTTCTGCAAAGCCAGCAGGAGGGAAGCTCTTTCCCTTCTCTCATCCCCTCTTTGCCTTCCTGGACCCTCCTCTGCAATTGTAAATGTCTTGCCTACATTTACCCTCTCCCTCCGGGCAGAGTGGGGCTCAGCCAGCCCCGCGTGTCGCTCAGGGCTGTGTCTGCTCTGTGCACACTCAATCCAGCAGCCATCCTGCCCCTGCATCCTATGACCTGCCACTGTGGCTCCTTCCATCTCAGAAAGCGCTGGCACCTCTCTCTGAGTTTCATTTCTGAGCAGGGCAGCCCGTGTCTACGAGGAAATGAAAACTCGAAAGAGTGATTTGCAGCCCCAGCAACGCCCTCACCGACGGGGCTCCGCTCTCACCCAGCCCATCTCATCCTCACCCGGGCCGTGGGAGGCTGATTCAGCCCCTGCCCGCCTGGCCCTGGGACTGCCACGGGAAACCTCCCGGGGCCAGGGGTGGGGAAATCGCTCCTGTAGCTACCCGAGCCCGGGCAGCTCTGCAAAAGCCACTCGTGCTGGTGCTGGCACCTCACACCAAGTGACGCCACTGTCACTGTCAGCAGACAGCACCGGTGCCACCCTGCGCTGCTGAGCTGGCTGCTCTCCTGCTCCCTCCCTTGCCCCTCTCCCTTTCACTCCTTGCTTTTCTCCACCACTCCTGTGCCTGGTTCTTTTACCCCTCTCTTTCTTCATCTTGCTCTTGACCCAATCCGCTTTCTTCTGAGGAAGTGAGGAAAGTGCTGGTCCCTGTTCCCCTCTGACCTGCACTGCTCATCCTGGGGGTGAGGCTCTGGACGGAGGATCCCACCGTGCCTTGCACCCCCTCTGAATCTCTCTGCCATCAGCTGTCATGGGCAGCCTGGAAGGTGTAAATCATGGGAAGAGCAGCCCCCACACCATCTTCCCAAGCTGGAAGCCTTCCCAAGTCCTGCTGCTGGGGTGGCAGTGGTTATCTCCATGACAGCAGGCTGAGCTAGTGCAGCTCAGCTAACTCTGCCTGCTTCCTGCAGAATCCTGTGGGGTCCTGCATGGCTGCCACAAAGGATCCCAGGCCCCACCTAAAGATATCAAAAGTGGAAGGTTCATCTCTTCCTTTATGAATTTGTCCCAATGTTGTTAACTGTTATCTGTCCCAAAAGTGTGTGCCTTGTTTCTGAGTGGAAAATGTTCACATTCACCTTCCAGCCTTTTCTTGCTCTGCCTTTCCTTGGCAGAAATGTAAGCTCTTTAGTATCAGACATTTCTATCCCAGCTTAATTTTTATTATTTTCTTTGACTTCTATAAATGTCGCATTTCAAGATATTTTTCCTGCTCTGTTATGATTTGTTTGGCTGTTCCCTGAATATTCCAATAGCTGACTGAATGTATGGATGCCAGAGCTCTGCAGACTGGCTGCAGAGTTTCAGGGAGTGTTGGGAAGAGAGGCAAGACAGCGTCCTTTCCCTCCCCCTCTCCTCCATTCCCTGTCAGAGACATCCCAAGTGCTGCAGCAGTTCATGTTCAAGTGCTCAACCATCCCTCAAAGAGCTTTGGCTGTGAGCAGATCCTGCTTGGAGCTCCCCTTTCTCAGGCTCTAGATTAAAATGATTTCCTTTCTTTTCCTTTTGATTAGGCCCTGTTTCCCAGGTGACACCAGTGTCTCCAGGGACAGTGTGGGACTGGCTCTGTGCAGCTCACCAGGCTGTGTGTGACCTGCAGATCTGATCAGCAAGATTCCTCCAAGAATTTGATGGAAGGACTGGAACTGGCCAGCCCTCTGCCAGCTGTCCCTGCCACCAAACTGGGACAGGCTTGTCCTGCTCCCCCTGCCCACAGAGGCTCCTCTCTGGCAGCTTTTTCTCCCTGGCAAATTCAGGGTCACAGCACAGTTTCAGTCCTGCCTCCACAGGTGGGAGAGTGGTAGAATGGGTTGGGCTGGAAGGGACCTTAAAGATCATCTGGCTCCAACACTTTGGGCACAGGATGGAGGTTATTGTCCAGTTATTATTAGAAATCATCCTGAAGTCAATCAATACCTGCAGACTTATAGGTGGGGTGAGACTCAGAGCCTCCAGCAGCCGAAGGCAGTGGCATAGCAGCTCATATCAGACAGCTCTGCCTGAGACAGACAGTGTGAAATTACCTATTGAGTGTAAAACACAGAGAGAAAGTTTTTATGCAGGTCATGACCTGGAGCAAAAAGTCTGGGTTGTTTTTGTTTTTGGTGGGTTTTTTCCAGTTATTTCCATAGGGTTTTTTTATGTTCACAGAAACCATCCTTCCACTTTGTCCTGGAATAAGGACACTGACAGTGGCTCAGCAGCCTGAGCTCCTGCCTGCTCTGGGATTACCCAGCTTCTCCCTGGTCTGGAAAACTTGCATAAACAAGAAGTGTCTGAAAGAATAGGATTGGAACCACTAATAGGAGGTAGTAGACTGGAGGGAGAAGTGATTCAATTAAATTTCAGAAAAAAATTGAACATCCCACCCTACTGTGTGCAGTTATTATAACACCAGAACAGTCTTGGAAGGTGTTGGTTTCCCTCTCTTCACTGCCACGAAGGTGCTGAGTGACTTACAAGACAATTAAGTCCTGCTACTCTCTTTTGCCTTCTTCTGACTTTCTAATTTGGAAGGATCGGTTTTTGCTTCTTGGCTCCACTTACAGGGAAAATATTACTCAAAAAATATTTTTAATGGTAAAAAGTTAACTTTGTTGAGTCTACTTTTTTGGATCTGTTTTGGTGTATCTTGTGCATGGAAACTTTATTGAAGAAAATACTGTCCTCACATAAAAGGTTTGATTTCAAATTTTAGAAGTCCTATAATCAGCAAGGTTTTTATTAACAAGTCTAAAATAGAGTTGCAAAATACTTAAAAGGCTATAACTAATCCAAAGTGAGCTTCACATTCACAATATTTGAGATTTTGACTTCTAAGCCAGTTCTGTGTTCTGCATGCCAAGGAGCCCTGGCAATGTGTAGGAATCTGAAGCTCCAGACTGAGTGATGGGACCTGATATAGAGCCACCCATCCCAACTTTTCTCCAAAGTCTGTCAAAAGGAAAATCTACAGAGCCTTGGACTGAAGTAGATAAGGAGGTCAGGAAAGAGGAGAACAAGGAACAGGTGAGAACTTGAGTATTTTGAAGGCCTACTATAGAATGAAAAACTCCCTCAAGCCAGAAGGTCCAGCACTCCAAAAAGTCCATTTCACTCCATCTCTGAAAGGAGTGAAAAGAGTCTCCCCTTGGATTGTCTGTGCCTGTCTGACTGTACAATGGAACAAATCACCTCAACAAGGAGCTCTGCAAAGGTGGAGAGTTGTCTTGGATTAACTCCCATCACCATTATTTGTGTCCATAAAATCTTCCTAAACATTTTTCAAAATGTCAAAAACATTTTCCCCCAAACTACTGAGAAAGCACAAGAAAAATCCCCAAAAAGGCACCTTTAAAGACAATAGGGGTTTGAATTTTTTCTTTTTCTTTTGCAAGCCTCTGAGACATTTGTGTGGGACTCTTTTCTCAAGTACATAAAAGGAACTAAAGACTTAAAAATGTGAGTGAGAAAAGACAGTGGAAAATAATAACGCAGGCCAGTAGCCCACACAGACTCGAGAAAGTATCACTGGTGCTGGCTGCAAATGGAAAAACCACTAATAAGCCATACACAGATCCCACCACGGAGCCTGAAAATCTGTGTTTTCATCAAACTCTGCCATTGCTTCTTCCAGAAAGACAAAGTTTCCCCAAGTCTGTGTTCCTCACGACTCCTCACATGGCCGCCCCCTCCCTGTTCCTGCAGATCCAGCTCATCCATGGGCACAGCAGCCACGTCACAAAGGAAAATGTGCCACAAGCCATGGAGATCAGCTGCTGATGCCTCTGCTTCTGGGTGGAAAACCTACAGCAGAGACAGCCCCGAAAATCAATGTTCTCTCCCATTTCCTCCCTTGCTTCAGCTCATTACCCCTGTGTGTCTCTCCCTGGGAGCTGGAAATTAGGGAGCTGCTGAGGTGCAAAGCACGGCCCAGCCCATGAGGGTGGGTGTGCTCCAAGCAGCCCTGCTCTTCCCAGGGGCCTGCACAGGACTGGGGGCACTGAGGTTGGATCCCAAGGTGTTGGCCTCAGTGCCCTGGGACCTTGTGAAGTGCCTGTGAAGGCTTCCAGATGCTCAGGGCACCAGAGTTTCTCCAGGTGAACATCAAAGCATGAACATTGATGATGGCAGAGTTAGGAGAACTTGGAAATCACTGAATCACAGACTGGTTTGTGCTGAAAGGGACCTTGAAGTTCATCTGGTTCCACCCCTCAAATCCAGCTTTAAAGCAGGGAGAGTGAGCTCAAGGCATCAGAGGAGCAGTTGGAGCTGGATGCACACCTTGAGCTCCCTGCCCTACATCAGCTGCCTGGTGAGGTAGGGAACCTCCTTCCCTGTGCAGCACCTGAGCTGACCTCAAAGTCTCAGAGGCAACAAGTGCATTTTAAGATCATTTCATCAATGCTTCAATCTGGGAAGCAGATTTGGTTTTATTTTGAAATCTCCCTCCACCACCAGCATTTCCTTCACAGAAACTTTGAAAGAAGGAATTCCGTCACTGAATAAACAAATCTAAAAGGGAGAAAACAGATTTTAAGAGTAGGAAATATGTGTTCAATGAGTGATGAAATCAACTACTTCAGAAGAAAGCAGATTAAAATTGTTTCTGGGTTGTGGTGGGGGGACAGTGGTGGTTTTAAGTGTGGGAGAAAGCCAACACTAACAGAAATGAAGACAGGCTGGGACAGCTGTAGGTTCTGAAGGTTCTGACCTCCAAGGAAGTCAAGGAAAGATTTTTCACCAGGAACTGTAGTGATAGGACAAGGAGTTCAAAGTGAAAGAGGGGAAAATTAGGTTAGATATCCATGAGTAGTATTTCCCTGTGAGGGTGGTGAGGCCCTGGCACAGGGTGCCCATCCCTGGAAGTGTTCCAGGCCAGGTTGGACCACCCCAGTAATGCAGAGCACACCATAATCCCCCTTCCCTGCCAAAGGTTTTTGAAGCATTGCTCAGCACTCAGCATTGCTGAGCTGAGCCCAGGCACAGAGTAAAAGGTCACTTGGTAATACAATGCTCACTTCCCACACACCCATTTCCACTTGACTAGAAACTGCTAATAACTTAACACCAGCTCCAAACAGTTCACACAGGCCTCAGATATTAATAGGGGGTTTCAGTACTGGTTTGAGATGAAGGTAATAATCAAAAATAGGTGTGGGTGCATTAGGAATATGAAACAGGCTCCTCCACAGAGCAGACTCTCAGCCACAGAAATCCTGGCTCGTTGGAAAGTCACAAGTGTCTGCAGCCAGCAGTTGCCAGAGCTGATGCACTTGTCAGTCCTGCCTGGAAAATGAGGGATTCCTCAGGCTTGAGCCCAGCTTGAGGTTTCCTTCTGCCCAGGCTGGGGACACAGGCCTAAGGCAGCTGGGAAAGGACACACACTGCTGCTCCCATTGGAGGTTCATCTGATGGGACACCTGGGCCTGGTATCCACATCAGCTCACTTGGGATGAGGAGCAGCCTCACCAGCCCTCAAGGGACTCACGATACATCATCAAATGCCACTCAAACTGAGACAAATGTCCTGTGAACTCCAGGCTGCAGAAAACACATGGATGTGGGAACTCCTGCATGCTTTTCCCTTTCCAAGCTAAGGGATGCACCATGGAGAAGTGTAAGAGCCAGGCAGAAGGCAATGTTCTTGGTTCTCAGGGGCATGGGTCCTTCTCATTCCCAGAGTGCTGCTCAGGTGTTGTCAGCTCATGCTTTCTTTCTGTAGTTCCACCCACCCAGAGGGTTCTGAAAACATCATCCTTGGACAGCCTGACACCAAGAGAGAAACACCATTATTATTTTTTTTTTCACTATTTTTAAATCCCATGATATTTTAAACCCACTCATCTGGAGCATGAGCCATGATCACTTGATGCTGACAGAACCAGAAATGATCACCCTGGCTGTGCTTGGGGAATTGTCCCTCCAGCTGAGCTGTGGGGAAGAGGGCACAGCTTCATGGGAAAAGAGGAAGGAAAGAAGGAGAGCAAACAGCAGGGCCATGCCAGTATCCTTGTGGGAACAGAGGGTGACTGAGAGTCCTCAGAGAAAAGGAAATTACAGGACATTGAAGGAGGAAGTGGAGTGCCATTCCACACAGATTAAGACACAAGAATGCTGTTCCAGGTGCCCAGCCCTATTTCAAGAAAATCAGGATGGAGGAAGCACTGGGAGAGAGAAAACAAAGATCTGGAAGGGATTCTCCATCCAGTGGCAGTTCCCATTCTGGGCAGGGTTGTCCTACAAGGCACCAACTCCTTCCTGCAGTGCCAGACTCTGCAGAGAGAGTTTGAGGAGAGCAGCAGAGCACAGGCATGGCAGAGGGGACAGGGTGGCAGAGGTGACAGCACTGTCAGGGTGTGCTGAAAGGTCTCACACAGTGGCAGTGGTGTCCCATCTGCAGGAGGGGCTCTGTCAGGGTGTGAGGTCAGCCTGCCCGAGGTGCACAAGAGGAGTGACTGCACAGCTCAGCAGCCTCTCACCACTTGGGGACTGTCCCAAGACCCACTAGTGGGTGGTGACAGCCTTGCCTTGGCTTTCAGATGCTGCTGTCACTGAGGTAACCTTTCCTCAGACACTGGGGTTTTGGTTTTATGCTGGTGAGTCAGAAGATGCTGATCATCACCATCACTGCAAAATGAGTTCTCAGCTGTAAGTCAGCCAAGTGTGATGTTGGCTGGCCACGGGCACCTTGCAGAAATGGAAGAACACCCTTGAACAGATGAAGCAATGCCTGATTACAAGGGTTTGACCTGGATGGCCAGATTTGGTTCACGGATGATATTTTACCCTCACCAAATCCTACCAGCAGGATTTCCAGTCACAGTTCTGACATTGTTGTCCTGCTCACAGTAGTTTTCCCTTTTTGAAATCCAAACCAAAAATAAGGAAAAAAAATTAATTCAGGATGATCTCAGATATTGGAGTTCTGGCTCCAGAGCATCTTCAGAAATTACTTGGGATCACATAGTGTGCAGTTTTGATCCAAACTTGACATAATAATATTTTTAATGTTCCCATTAGCTTTGTTGTTTGCTAAGAGCAGTCTCCTGACACTCCTGTCTTCCCATCCTCTTTGTGCACCTTCAATCCCCTTTAGTTCTAAACACTCAGCTTCACATCCCTCTTTTTTCTTAGCTTAAGATCATGTGCCTGCTTGGCTTTTCTTTGGGTACCTTTCATAGGTGCATCTGAGAATCTCAGTTAAAAATTAAAGCCACAGAAAATCCAGTCAAAAGTGCATAAATCTCTCCTACATGATAGCCTTCCAGGTCATTCCAAAGTGATTATATTGAACCTCTTAAAATTCTACCTATTAGAAACAAAATATCATCCTTTTTGGTGAACGTAGTAAACCAAATATTCTAATGCTTTTTCTGTACCTCCACTGTGTGACTAGAGTCAATGGCAGAGCTGAGGGGACCAAAACATTTCTAATCTTGGAAAAAAAAATAAAAAAACCCCCATCAGAACATTCAATTTCAACAAGTATCTCAGTGACAGATGGGGCTTCCCATTCCAGGCCACTTCCTCCGTGAGAGGGAATCCACAAGAATAGGAAGCACAATGCACGGCCTGTGCAGCCTCTTGTGCTCATCTGGTCCCCTTAATGTGTGGAATGTGAAATTCCATCTGGCAGCCACGAGCACTCCAAGCACATTTGTGGGGAGAGGGATGGCAGAGCTGTGGGAGGCACCGCAGAAGCTCTGCTCGTGGTGCCACCAGAGGAATGGGCACAGAAGACAGAACAGTACCAGTGGCATGCTCTGCCAAGGGGTGTTTTATGGGGCTGTGAGAGGGGGAGGTGGTGAAGGAAGAAGGTTTTGGTGGCTCTGTTCTGTCACTGAGTGTGGTTGTGTCCTGCCCCCTTTACAGCAAAGTCTGCAGGCTCCTGAGAGCAGAGGTTGTGGTGAAAGGCTGGAGCACCAGGAGGGACTGCACTGGTACAGGACTCTGGGCTCCCCCCTCTTTTATCTGGTGCACTGAATATGATCCTTTTGGTTGAGCTCCGTGCTTTGATTGCAGGCTGAAAGCTGCGTGTGTACTTAAACGCCTGAGCAAATAGAGTGAACTGTTCTTGGAAAGCGAGCGCTCACCGTTTAATTTATCTCACTTATCCCTCCAGTCTGGCAGCTTATAAGTAACTGCTATGATCAGAGACAAGTTGTTTCCCATTCTATCTGGAGGCAAATAATAGTTTCACAGAAAAGGGATCTGACACTCTCTGTACTTAAGTGCTCCTCACACACGGAACATTTGGAAACCACGGTTCAAGTGCCGGGCGTCAGGCGAGGAGTCAGCCCCGGCTTTTTGTGGGGAAGGTTCTCCCTGGACCAGAGCCAGCCCCATGTGCCATGGATCAGGTACATCCTGAGGGTAATGAGGCAGCAGCAACACAACTACCACTGTGTTCTTCCTAATAGGGACTAATGGGGCATCGCTGGAGAGCGACTGATGCCACGTGTGTAATTGTGAGACGGATGTGTGAATTTAATAGGGCACAGATTAGAGAGTAATCAATAAGTCTGGGCCAGAGCCTTAATGGAGCTGATACGGTGAGGAAATGCTGCGTGGCAGAACTATCTTTGCAAAACAGCTAAAATTCCTGAATGGTGCTTCAGTGTTGCCTTCAGGAGTGATGGAGGAGGATGCTGTACCCCTGAGGATGGAGCCCCCAGAGGAGGGATTTATGGATGTTCCTGAAATGCTGGCTCGTCCCTCAGGTAAGACACGCACCTTTTACTCAGAGACCAATATTTTTGGTGACATTGCTCGAAGTTGAGCCCCTTTCTTCATACCACCTGTTTTATTGCTTGCTGGGCTCCTCACAGACCCACCTGCTCCTTTGGGACATCCCTCAAGAGCTGACACCAGAACAAGAAATATTGCATGGGATTAAAGCCCAAGCTCTGTTTTTACAGGTGGATCCACTGGCTACAAAGTGATGTGGGGTTTTGAGTGAAAACCCAACCCAAAGGGCTTTAAAAAGCACGACTCAGTGGTGCCCCTGGGCTGGGGGAGGGTTGCACCATGGGAGGCTATCTCCATCTTCTGGGGACACCAAGGCAGAGTGGATCTGTCCCACTGTGCACGAAGGATTCTTTGTAAAACAAAGTGCAAAGAGGCACATTACGTCCTTTTATCTGAATGACAGCGGCTTAGGTAATAGTGTTTTACTCCCTGTGGTGCTAAGCAAGGCATAAATCCTCTGAGAATTGGAGTAATAGACATAAACCCTCCCCTCTCCTCTTCCCCCTGTGACTCCACTCTTCTCCACTCCTGTATTAATGGATATTTTATATCTGGAAGGAATTCAAGAGTCTGTAGTAGGTAGTTAAACATCCAGATGTATCAGTAATAATTATGCTCAGCTTGGGGAGGCAAGGCACTTGAATAACAGGCATGGTTTCCATGGATGGCTACAAGATTATAAACATAAAATTTATAAGTGGAATGGGAACATTTGGTTTATTTTCTCTTCTCTTTACAATCACTGCAGTTTAAATTGAAAACAGTGAAGGGTAGCAGAGCCAGGCAACAACCTGAAGACTGTAAACAAAATAATTCATGTCTTACTGATGGGATATGGTCATATAATCAGTAAATTAATTTAGCCTACTCTAGTTTCACCATTAACTTTCTATTTTCTCATTTCAATGGCATTTCCCTGCCCAGTTTATGTCTCTCCTCAATACATATTGTGCTATAAACCAGAAGCAAATATCTTGAAAGGTAAATAAAGAGGTAACGAGTCTACAAAAAAGATGTTATTGAAGTACATTAACTTCTATTTACTATCTTTAAAAATTTTCTTCATCCAAGATTCATTTTTACTATTTGATCGGTTTCCAATATAAAAGTAAAATGCCGAGGTATTTGATTTTTACACTGTGTCCTTAGTACCTAACAGCACCAAATGTTTCCCTGAGACAAGACAAGTATTTATGACCTGGAAAGGAAGGAAAGGCTTGCAAGCCTGAGGATATGAAATCAGGATGACTCAGAACAGGAGCTGGAAAATCACTTCAAAAGGTCTTCCTAGCCCTGACTGGGACAGTGGTTGATCTAAGCCAAGGTCTGGCAAGAGAGGAACCAATAATTCATATTGATTTAAAGCCCTCTTTGCTACAAAACAAAGCAGACACCTGATATCCATGTGCAAACCCTGTCTGTGCAATAGCGCATCTGTGAACGTGTGCAATTAGTGTAATTAGATGGCAATTTATATGTAAATGCCCAGCCAGTCAAATGTGCCTTCCCTTAAATTTGTGAATGCACTGGAATATCATTTCAGAGGGGTTTTCTGCATTTTCAAAACTTGCCCCTTGATAACTGAATGCAAGGATCCCACAGCCCCAACCACCCGGCCCTGCTGGGGCGGGAGCTGGGGCCAGGACACGGCTCTGTCCTGGGCAGTGCCATTCCCCTGGGCCTGCCAGGCAAGCAGAATCCTGGCAGAGTGGCCTGCACTCTGCATGAGCTGCTTTCTGTCCGTGGATGAGAGAGAGCTGCTGTCTCATCTCCTGGAGGATCTCTCCCTGACTCCCAGCACTGAGGGACCGGAGCAGCTCCAGCTGCTGCCTCAGCGCTGCCGTGTGTCAGCTCAGGGTCGTTTCAGGAACCCACCTGATGGAAGAGTGAACTCCCATCAGCCAAAACCTGGGGCAGATTTGGGCTCTGGTCTTGTACAAGAATAACAATTGGGTGTCAAAGCTGTGAGCTTTGCACAGAGATGTGGCTCATGGGACATGGCTGTCCTGAGAGAGATTAGTCTGTCACTCAAACCTCAGCTCCCACTCACTGTCCTTAGGTGACCATCAATTCCTCTTTGGCAAAAATCCCCATGGTAACAGTCCTTTCTGTCCCTGACATGCCCCTGAGGACAGGAGGAGCTCAGCCTGTCCAGCTACCACAAACACAACCTCTCCCCATATCTCTGCCTTGAGCCACTGGGGAATTTGGATGGGTGTCTTGGTTTGGAAAGACAGGTATCTGCCAGGGAAAACTGGAGTTTCCCTTAGAATGGGGAATGTAAACCCCTCACCCCCACCAAATTATAATTTTGCAATTAAGGGCTTTCACGCAGAGATTTGGGAATAGGAATAACAGTTCTTTACTAGGAATATTAACAATACAAATGTAGTAGAAAACAAAACCACCCAACCAAACCAGCAAACAAACAAACAACAATTTTGGAGAACCCTGATAGAGTCAGAGCTACAGCCTGACACCCTGTTGGTCAGGGTGTTGGAAGCAGTCCAAGAGTGAGTCCTCCTGGAGTGGCAGATGTGGTTCTGGTGGAGCAGAGATGATCCTGTAGAACAAGGGCCCAGTGGTGGTGAGAAGGGATCCAGTCTTCCTCCAGGAATCAGGTGAAGCAAGATCCCTTGTGTTCCTACATCTCAGTTTTATCCAGGTAGGAATGGTTGGCTCCTCCCACTGGGTAGAGCATCTCACAATAGGATGATGGAATGTGGATGTACTGCTTTGGGGATGTGTGCTTTTAGGGGTGTCTTGATGGTCCATTAGCAGAAAATATTTCCCTGGAGGGAGGACACAGTGAAAAAGATAAGAAACAATGCCCCACCTGGTTTGAACAGCTGGCCCATTTTCAGAAGGCATCCACTGCTCTCCCCCCAGAGTTACAAGAGATAAAGAAAAACATCTCTCCAACTGCTTTTAACAAATGAAATAGAATACACACCCCTGGCTCCACAACCCAAGACAATGGGTAGGACCTGTAGGTACATGAGGATTGAGTGCCTCTCAAGGGTCTGTTGGCTGAGGTAAATAAAGCACAACCTCTCCCCCTGACATAAGTCAGAGGAGGCTGCAGAAGTCTGTGTTCATGGAGTTGTGTGAGCACAATATGCAACCTGCACATACAGGTTTACCAAGAAGAGGATAAATTTTAATAGCAGGAATATTTTAACTGTTCAACATGCAAACAGGCTGCTGTGCTGATCTGATCAATGCTGCTTTGCAGACCACATTTGCCATGGTGCTATATATAGTGTTTCTGGAGTTTTATTTAATAGGATGCTACATTTGATCCTAATGTGCCATCTCAGAAATAATGAAGCAGAAAAGATCTTTATCTTCTGTGAAAAGTTGCAGTTATTGGCAGCCATTCAGAAAAAAAATAAAAGTAATTGCACAATCTTTGTAGATATTGTATTGCTAACTGATTTCAGTGTGAAGCTTGGGTGGTTTTCATTCCGAGTTAATCAGGCAATGGACCATATATGTTGCAAATACATCACTTTCAGACACTCTCCATATATTGACAAATACAATTGCTGGGGCTTCTGCCTGAACCAAAGCTTTCTGTATCTTTGGATCCTTCTTTTGGAGCAAAATAAATAAATAAGTGAGCAGAAGAGGGAGGACTCTTTACAAAAGCACTCCTCTTGCTGGAGCACAGCACCGTTTGCCATTCCCTGGCATTATTTTGGAGCAACTGATGCAGATGGCTCAGGAACTGGCATGTTTGGGATTGCTCAAGGTGCTAAATATAGAGCTGGGAGTGGAGACAGGGCCCTAACTTCAGCAGTGATTACATTTTAGTGCTGGACAGGAGCTGGACACTTGATGAGGAGCCCTCAGCAGCCCCAAGGGGAGCATGGGGCAAGCAAAGAGCAAACCAGGAGCTGCTGCAGTGACAGGAGGTACTGGGAGAGGTCTGCAGGGTTGCAGACCCTCTGAAGATGTTTCCTTGGCTCCAGGATCATGAAGGCTTCTCCACTGAGTGTTGAGGTCCATCCTCCAAGGACGGCACCTAAGCCATGGGGATGTCCCCATCCTGAGAGGAGGAGGCAGCCCCAAGGCCTCTGGCTGGGCAGTGAGTCTCCACTGCACCCTCAGTCTCAAGCTCAGTGAGCATGTGGGGGGGGGAAATGCAAGGAATTTTAGGATTTTGAGAAGCTATATTTTGAGTTTGTGCCCCAAATGCTATTGGAGCTGCTCGAAACCTTCTTGTGAATCTAGCTCCACAAAACCTTGGAACATCAGGCTTGCCTGAGGGCAGGATGAGCTCACCCTTCTCTCCCTGAGGACTTTCATTTGCTGGGCAGCAGAAGCCCAGGATTCTGCACCTTCATACATGTGAAATTAGGTACTGTGCACACAGCTGTGTGACAGATGTGGGCATGGAAAAGCAGGAGCACAACACCCCCAGGTGATTCCCAGCCCTAGGGTCCCAGAGGCAGCTGTGGGGACAGCTGCATTGGTGTCACAGAATCAGCTGGGGAACAGTCAGTGGTGCCAGTGGATGGATGGTTCCCTCACTGCTGGTAGCAGTTGCAGATTCTCCTCTGCTGTCTGGCAGGGCTGGTTTTGCCACCATTCCTTCAGTTTGTGCTGGAACTCAGGAACATTACCAATAATTGGAAAGGCAGTGAACAGTGATTGCACAATAAGGTTTGTCCCAAGAAGAACTTTCTCCCAGGGTCATGGGTAGATAGTCCATCGGTTTCCAACAATATTCCCCTAAAAGATATTTGGAACCAACCTGGATCTCTTTGTCTACCTATAACTCATTTGTGGGTCACCTCAAATAGGTGTTACAAAATAATCTAGTTTGGAAAGGCTTCCTGAAAGTCTTCTGTGTCACTCACAGCTCAGAGCAGGACCCACCTCAAAGTTGGGTGAAGTTGCTCATGGTCATATCCAGACAAGTTTTGAAAAGTTTCTAAACAGGGAGATCCTTGGGGTGTGTTCTCCAGCACACACACAACATATGTCATGTGAAATCATTGTGTATTTACATGTCCTGACTTACACAGCACAGAATTCCACTGAGAAGTTGGTAATTTGGGTTGATTGGAGGCTTTGCTGATGTTGTAAAGCCCATGGGAACAACCTGTCCTACAGAAACTACCCAAAGCAGCACCACAAGGGCCACATGCAGGAAGCCAAGCAAACACTCCAGTACCATCCTCAAAACAGGGGGCAGCCAGCACTGGCACCAAGGACAAGGGCCCAGCTCAGAACATGAGACCACGGCCTTCAGAGCAGGAATCTGCAGAGCCTTGTCCCTCCCCAGGCTCTATCACAACCTGGAAATATGGGCTTTGTGACTCTGCTTCATTGTCTTTATAAAGGGCTCATCATGAGCTGCAGGTTTCTCCATGAGTGCTCCTGAGCTGCAGTGGAGATAGAAAATCATTTGTCTTATAATTGAAACTTTATGTAATGAGAATGGTGAGGCTGAACAATTTCCCAGCAACCTCCAGATGATGAGTTAACCTCCCTGACTCTGTGTCTTGAAGAGAAGCTGTCCCCCCAGGACAGATGTCCATCCAGCGGCACTACCTGCTGTTATGTACAGTCCTAAAATGAAAAGTGAAAAACATCAGAAAGGGAAAATGACATCCCACATGCTAAACCTCCTTTTATGATCTTTCTTGGTCCTGGACACCTGCACTCAGCATCCTCCAAAAAGGGGAGTTCAGGATGGGCATGGAGCTCATCCTCCAGACAGCTGGGAGGGGATGTAGCTTTCTACAGCCTGCTCAAGCTCTTCTGCCTTTGTGGGAGTGTTTCCTGGGAGTTCTGGGGGCTCTGCTGCTTTGAATGCTGTTACTGTGAAGATTTCCACAGGCTCGGTGATGTGTTCAGCAGCTTCCCCCCCCTCTGCTTGGTCATGTAAATGTCAACGTGAATCATCAGGACAGAAGCAAGAGTATCAAAAGGGTTGCATTTCCTGTCCCAGGAGTGACATTTAGAGTATTATTCAAGCCACTGATGGTGACAGGGGGGGACTTACAGGAGCTTATCAGAGGATCCAAATCACTCCTGAGGAGCCTCATCAGACGATGTGTGGCAAAGGGCACCAAATAAACAAAACCATGCCAAAATCTGAGTTGTTTCAGCCTCAGTCACAGCACACACATCTTCCCTGGGCTGTTCCCAGAGATGTCTCACCATTTCCCTACCTTGGGCTGTCTCTGTGCTTTGGGACAGTTTGGCTGCACCTCTGGACACTTTGTGCTGCTCACGGGTGCTCCATCCCTGGGAGTGTCCAAGGCCAGGCTGGACGGAGCTTGGAGCAGCCTGGAATAGTGGAAGGTGGGAGGTTGGACTAGATGGTCTCTAAAGTCCCTTCCCACCCAAACCATTCTGGGATCCTCTGATTCTGTGGACAACTTCATGACTGCTTGTGGAGGGTGGGTAGAACCCACCCTTTTCATTGTACTCTCACCCCAAAGACTCCAGACACCACACCCAGCACAGCCCAACCTCAGTCCATGCTCCCCAGCACCGAGTGGGCAGGGATTCCTCTTGCATCCTTGTTTTTTCTTTGGGAGAACATTTGTCCCAGTTAATCCTGATATTTAGCAGGAAGGATGCTGCTGAACTGGTGTAGCTGTTTCCTGTTTTCTTTGAGTGAATAATGTACAGGAGCCTCTGTGCTCCTACTCCCCGATTCCAGCACTTGAGCTTTGATTGCCATCTCAGTAGTCCCAGTGAAACTTGTTTTTCAGGGATTTATTATAAAAAACATCAAAATTCCCTTTGGGGCAGTAGCTTGGCAAGCACTTAATCAACACAAAGATGGGAGCTAAGCTCTAAATGATCCATTTTCAATCAGCTTCTTCCTCAGATACATGCCTGCTTCCGAGATTTAAATGAAGAAAGACTTTTTAGGGAAACTAAATAAAAAATAAAAAATAAAAAAATCCTCCCTCCAGCCCCCATGCTGGCAATTATTTCTTCCATCCTAAAAAAACTGGTGCAGACACTCACTGGAGCGAACTGATCTGAGCAACACAGTCTAAAATCAGTAAAAGCCCCCTTAGGCAATATCTTTTAGGTTCGCTATTTTCTTCTCTGAAACTTCTCACTGTGATTTGTGGCGAAGGAATCTTTCTCCATTTTTAATCACCTTCATCACAATCCCTGCTCTCTCCTCCCCCTCCTGGCTCCTTCCTGGGAGCTGCCTGGCTGTCTGTCTGTCGGTCACGTTTGGAAGAGTGACAGATTGCCAGTTGGAAGGGAGGCACAGTCTGGGAGTGCAGCCTTTAGCTGATAATAACTATTTCATCAGCATCAGTTCTCCTGTTTTACAAAGCGTAATTCATAAAAAGAAAACTCTCTCGGAGGTTCTCGCAATACATAAAAGCATATAAATAAAATATAAATGAAGAAAACAAGACACATTAATTACATACAGCAGAACAGGCTCATCTAAAAAGCTTGCTTGTCAGTTTTGATCTCAAGTTTGCTGGTGATATACTGCTTTTTATGGCTGGTGGAAGGGAGCTGGAGAATAAACCTATCCAGGGATGAAGGGCCAGTGTGGCTGGAGCCTGGACAACAGGGCCACACACAGACCCTGGGCTTGGGTGGACAAGAAAGCCAAGGGGAACAGAATTTAGCACACTGAACTGCAGAGCAAGAAACATGATGGATCCATTCAGGGTGGGGAGGAGACTTTTGAGATTTGATGGGGTCTGAGCACAGAGGAGGCACAAAACAAGGGAGGTGGGCACATCCCCAGCCCACCCAAAGCTGAGCAGCCACCCTTGTGCACGTGAAGAGGAATGTCAGGAAGGGAGCAGGAGCTTAATTAAGCCTGGGAACATTCATGGGTGTATGAATCAATGTCTCTGTGAGACGGGGGAAGCGCTGACAAGAGCCACAGGGGCCAGCAATAATTCATAAGCAGTACAAAATGAAGCTGGTCATGCAATTGATACAGAGGCACAGCACATGTTGGCTCTGGGAGAACACAGTGCCAGGGAAAGCAGAGCTGCAAACTGCAACCCTGGACACCCCTGGGGGCTCTTCCCCAGCTGCAGGGTGCTGGGATGGGCTGTGTCTGCAAACAGATATGGGAAGTGGATGGTTAAGGCAGAGTTAAAGCAGTAAGAGGGACCAAGGTTTAACAGAGTGGAGTCCCAGGGCAGAGGGTCCTCTGCAGCCAGTACCACCACTCTTGGGGAGATGGGAGAAGTCCCTCTGAACCCACAAGGTCGCTGCTGTCATTTTCATGCCATGGGACTGAAGGAACACTGTGGTGGGGCTACTTTGGACTGAGAGCTCTCAGCCAGGAGGGTTTGAAGACCATCTGGGTAAAAAAAATGTTTGGCCAAGCAGGGAGAAATGCTGTGGGGCAGATCTGGACTAGGAGGTCACAAAGTGCAGACCTGACATGATTTCTGTCACAGCAAGACAAAACCTGTTCTGTAAGCTCCACGTCTTGGGTGCCAGCAGCATTTGGAAGGTTCATACAGCACACGGAGAGGCCTTTGGAAAGCGTTGTGCCATCTTTTCTAAACCTTGCGTGCAGCACAGAAATTCAGCTGCTCGTGCTTGGTGAGGGCAGGCCCAGGGGCTATCGCTGTGCCTATCAGTATGTGAGGGACATGTGGATAAACATATGATCAAATGAGTGTCACAGCTCCCTGGTGCCGTGCCAGGCAGCATCTGTGTCAGCTGCTGGCAGGGACTCGCGCAAACTTGCGTCTCTCTGCATCCCGGAGTTTATCAAAGATCACACAGCAGCCAGCAGCCTCTCACAGCTGAAAGACCAAATAAATCTGTGCCTTGTCTCCCAAGGTCCTTCCCGGGGGGGTGTTATCTGTGCCAGGAGGAGCAGGGATGTGGGAGGGTGGTGGGTTCACACACACTGACTGCACCCTCTGTGCCGCCCGGCGCGAGGGCCTGGAGGTGGTGGGGACGCCTGGCAAGGGCTGGGGGGGCAGCACGAGGCTCTGCTTCTCCATAACAGCCACAGGAGCCTCTGGGAGGGAGTTTTCCATGGGAAAGCAGGCTGGAGTACTGCTGGAGTGGAGGGACAGTGGGCAAGCATGGCCCTACCACCTTTGCTGCCTGGAGGACCCGCTAGGCGCAGGCTCAGTGCAAACCCCTGGCCAACAGGGTGTCAGGCTGTAGCTCTGGCTCTGTCAGCGTTTTCCAAAATTGTTGTTTGTTTGTTGGTGTGGTTGGGTGGTTTTGTTTTTCTACTACATTTGTATTGTTAGTATTCCTAGTAAAGAACTGTTATTCCTATTCCCAAATCTTTGCCTGAAAGCCCTGAATTGTAAAATTATAATTTGGTAGGGGTGAGGGGTTTACATTCCCCATTCTAAGGGAAACTCCAGCTTTCCCTGGCTGATACCTGTCTTTCCAAACCAAGACATTTGGCTTTGCTCCTCTGGGTTCTCAGGGTGTCACCACACTCTTCAGTGAGCTTGCAGGTGGATTTAGTGCATTTTCTCTCAACATTAACACTACTGTGCTGGCAGCCCCACTGGGGAGCACTTCTTGAGAAAGCCTAATTTGGGTGTAAAAATTGCAGGCATCTAAAAACACAGAATGCATTCAGGCTCATTATGGTTATGTAACCATCTCCAAACTCTGCAAAACATGAAACACATCTCTTTCATGGTTTGAAGTTAATGCCGTTTTATTGAAAACATTGTAAAAAAAATGAAGAAAAATTTGAAATGAACAGCTCTAAGTTTTGCCAAAAAAAGCATTCAGTTTTCCCCACAAAGATTTTTGTCTCTGATATTTACTGGTAGCAGTACACTGGGTGGCTTCAGCGATGGATCCTGTGCCATGTGGAGGTCTGCTGGCACAGGGACTTTCTGGCTGCTCAGGATGTCAGTGGGGAGGGACCTGCAAGGCTGGTGCAGTGTGGAAGGACAGGGTGGATGTACTGATGGCTGTGGGTGCCTGTGCTGGGCCACCAGGACCCCAAGCTGGGCAGTGCCTGTTCACTGGGGTCCCCAACAGAGGAAAGGTGTGAACCCATTGGAGTGAGTCCAGAAAGGATCAAAAACATGATCCAAGGGCTGGAGAACCACTGCTCTGGAGCCTGGCTGGGGGAGTTGGGGGTGTTCAGCCTGGAGAGGAGAAGGTGAAGGGGAAAACTTAGAGCCCCTTCCAGTGCCTAGAGGGGCTCCAGGAGAGCTGGAGAGGGACTTGGGACAAGGGATGGAGTGACAGACAAGGAGTCATGGCTTTACACTGACAGAGGTCAGGGTTAGCTGGGATATTGGGGAGGAAATTCTCCCCTGGGAGGGTGCTGAGGCCCTGGCACAGGATGCCCAGAGCAGCTGTGGCTGCCCCTGGATCCCTGGCAGTGCCCAAGGCCAGGCTGGACAGGGCTTGGAGCAGCCTGGGACAGTGGAAGCTGTCCCTGCCCAGGGCAGAAGAGGGATTGAGATGATCTTTAAGATTCCTTCCCACACAAACCACTCTGTGATCCAACAACTCTGTGATCAGCTGCTTTTATTCTCCCAATGCCCCAAAATCTCTGCTCTGAGGGATAAGCCCAAGATGGGAAGCTCAGCTGAGCTGGGGATGGCACAAGCATGCCTGGGCCAGCAGCAGTCCCCAGCTGGGCTGCATGTGGCAAAAGCTTGTTTAAATGCTATTAAACTACTGCTGGCTTGAGAAACCCCTCTGGGTCTCAGGTTGTGAAGTGCAAAGCCTCCCTCAGCACTAACTGCTGTCAAATATTAATGCAGTTCCCCTTCCAGCTCTTATTCACAACAAATTTTCACTGCAGCAGGAAATGTTGCTACCCACAGCTAGTCTGAATAGCAAAAATGTGGGATTAATTGACAGCTGTAAGACTAAACAATGAGGCTCCTAACTCAGATATCATTCCCTGCCATGGAAGATGCTGTCAGTCCTGGCACAAACAGCAGTGAGGGACAGGGAAGATGCCTCCAAGGAGAGAGCCTTCAGTGGGATGGAAAGGAGGGTTCTATTAAAAAATCCCATGGCCTCTTGACAAAACTGAACCTCTCCTGCCCAGGTCAGAGGTGACAAGACACATGGATGACACAGTGATGCCCACAGTGATGCCCATGGCACTTGCTGCAGCATCTTCTCCCTCCCACAGGTCCCTTGGCTCCTCCTGCCTCCCACAGAGGTTGCCCTGAGAAGTGCAGGGCTGCAGGGAGCATGAGGAGCTGACCAAGACAAACCCCAGGGTTACTCTTCTTCCTGGACACCTCAAACCCAGGTCTGTTGTCCCTCTGGCTTGGCAGTCTGGTCCTGTTCTCCAGCCCAGGCACTGAGCACAGCAAGGTGGCTGGGGAAGTGAAGCCCCACCAGGAGCTAAATCCAGGCATGGTGGCAGCTCCTTGGATCAGGACCTGGTCTCATCTGAGTGCATATCTGAGCCTGCCTTTCCACTTTGCTCTGGAGCTGAGGAGCACCAGGCATTTGCCAGTAGAACTGCTCTGCCCCTGAGGATTCAGCCCTTCCTGCCTGTCCCTGTCCTCTGTGTGCTGGCTCTGCCTGGCCACTGCCATTTCCCCTTCTTCCAGCCCTGTGGAGGGATGGGGGTGCTAAAAAGGTGTTAGTTTGCCAAAGGGAGAACAAATTGTGCTCAAGTCCTGCCTCCACCAAAGGCCTCTCCCCCTGAAGAGCAGCAGCAGCTTCTGAGCTGAAATCTTGCCACAGGACATGGGCCAGTGCTGGGCAGATGGAGATGCTGCACAGACAGACCTTTTCTGCAACCAAGCAAGCCTGAAATAACAGAGTGCATGAGTCCATCCTCCCTCTTTACACCAGTCTTCATTCCCTTCTGACTCATTCAGTCTGGGTAATGAATTTTCTTTATTAGTCAGAAATCAATTCCTCCTACTCCTGACCAGTAGACGATGCACTGTGCCACTTCATGTTATCTGCACTTGTGCCTGCTCTGCCACACAATGTGGCAGGGACTGGAAATTTCAATCTGGGGGGGCTTGGGAGGCAGTGAGAGCAGGATGGTCTGTGCTCCACAAACACCAGTTCAGGTTTTGGCTGTAAATTTCAGATTTAATCCCATTTGTTTTTGCAGAGTGGAGGACATTGGGGTGGAGACAGAAGATCACAGAATCCCAGAATGGTTTGGGTTGGAAGGGACCTTAAAGATCATCTCAATCCCTCCTCTGCCATGGGCAGGGACACCTCCCACTGTCCCAGGCTGCTCCAAGCCCTGTCCAGCCTGGCCTTGGGCACTGCCAGGGATCCAGGGGCAGCCACAGCTGCTCTGGGCACCCTGTGCCAGGGCCTGCCCACCCTTCCAGGGGAGAATTTCCTCCCCAATATCCCATCTAACCCTGACCTCTGGCAGTGGGAAGCCTTTCTCTCTTGTCCTATCACTCCATGCCCTTGTCCCAAGTCCCTCTCCAAAGCATTCTCTTAATATCTCCTGGAAAATGCACAGAAAACCTTTACATTTTCAGTGGTTGTAATTGCATATGACCAGTGAATATCTTTGCCAAATATGACCTCACTCCTTTTGCAACAGTCAAAAAAAGTGAATTCTGGTGTTACAATGTGCATTTGCACTTTTCCCTGAGTGTGTGTGACTCAACGCCAGAGACATTCACAGTTTCCCTGTAAATGCTGCAATGTAGGAATGCTATCAAATCCCAGGGAGTATCACAGGGGTTTGTTGAACACACACAACTGCACTGCCCTGGGGAGGCTCTCACCAAGCCCTGGAGAACATCTGACACCACAATTGCCAGCCCAGCCCTGGGAGTGATTCCTGCAGCTCTTCCTTCTTTTTCTCTACAGACTGCTCCTGGCTCCCACTGCTGGGTGTCAGGGAGGGCAAATACTGCAGAAGATGAGAGTGCAAAGTAAATCTGGGTCTGCAAGGCCAACAAGTCTCTGCTTTTTAGAAAAAAAACAAACTGGTTCAAGGTTTTCTTTTGACCACAATGAAAGCAGGGCTCAGGAAAACAAATGATAACGACAGAGAGAGAAATGATAAAGTCAGCTAGTTCTACTCAGTGCTTTGCATTTTTTCTCAGTAAGAGCTATGAACTTGCAAGGTTTTCACGTTCAAGGTACCCAGAATTCTTGAAGAAAACAGGAAATGAAAGGAAGGGTCCTAAATACATATTGAGTGCTCATTAGAGGGTTACAGCTTGGGACCTAAACACTGCAGTAGCTCTGCTGGAAAACTCCAGTGACCTGGGCCACTGCAGCCTGCTTTGGAAAGCCAATCCAAGAAGAAGCAGCAGCATGAATAAGTTCAGCCCTTCTTTCCCGGGAAGGTGTTGTTAGGAATGCAAAAGGTATTTATTTGTACTAAATTTTTTGCTGGTTTCAAAAGAATGCACCTGAAAAACCTCGTGCAGGATGAATACAGACAGACCAGCAGAATGGAGAAAAGCAAAGCTCCTTGCTGCAGAAGAGGCAATTTTGGAAAGAAGGAAAAAAAAGAAGAAACAAAATAGAAATTCTAAAGAGTTGGACCTGACTGAGGGAGCAGGGTTTTTTTACAGGCAGTAGTGAGGGGTCTGTAAGCCTGTACTTTGCAGTAAGGAAGAAAGAAATCCCACTGTTCTACAAACAGCAGCGAGGGTTTCCCAGGAAGCCCAGAAGACTCATAATCCAGGCTGGCACGTGGATCCAGCCCTGTCCTGCTGTGTGGGGATAACCAGGTGCCATTAAGGCATTAACAGAGCTGCAGATTAGAAGGTCGGGGGGAGCACTGATCAGAACGAGACACTCGAGGAAACATTCTCTGCTCAAGGTGAATCACACTCAAAAAGAGAATTAATGCTAAGGAAGCACTGCAGACCTCTGGCAGAAATAATCTCCAGCAGCCTGGCATATGAGGCTGCGAGGAAGCTGTTTATTTATAGAGCTCAGCAGAGCAGCTTTGCCTGGTGGTTGATAATATTGTCTTCGTGGATCACCCCATGTGTGAATCTGGGTGAAGAATCTCCTCCTGTTTCTGGGCTGAACAGGGGAAATGCAGAGCCTTGCTGGGAGCAGTGAGATCCAGGGAACAGGAGCTGCTTCTCTCACAGACTGTCCTGCTGCTTGTGCTGGTGCATCTCCCACGTCCCAGCTTCTTGTATGCCCTGCTCGTTGCTCCTTGTCCCTGTCCCAGCTCCCTGGAGTTCTGGGAATGACAGAGACCATCACACCCTGTGCATCTTCCCACCTGGAGACTGTCATGCCCTGAGACTTCCACTTCACCCTGGAGGTGATAGTTCAGCTGAATGCCAAATCCCAAGCCTGGAAGAAGAGCTCCTCCCAGACTGTGTGGAATGTGGTCCTGACAATGAGGAATGGGCCAGCTAAGCACAGCAAAGTCATTCAGCTGCAAAAAAAAAGGGTTGCCAGGATATTTGGAAGCTGGCAGCCTGAACTCTGCTGTAGATGTTCACCTACCAGGTGGCCCCAAATGCAGGCAAGGCATTAAAACACGACCCTGAGTGTGCCTGATGGGTTGGAGAGGTGAAGGTGGGTCCATCTGCAGTGGAGTCCATGCAGGTGCATTCACACAGGCAGCAGGAGGCTCTGAACCACACTGGTAAAGATCTTCAGCACTCACTTCCATCTCTCTGGCATGATTTCATTCCATCTAATCAGAGCTGCTGCTATAAATCTCCCAGTCTCTGATCCTAGTCTGAGAGATACCACAGACAGCTGACAGTGAATTCAGTTTTGAGTCTTTAAAGACTGACTTCTTTATTTTTGTAAGCTGGTTTTCTTGTGTCCAGTGACAATCTGGGAAAGGTGGCACGTGGACACACACTGGAGTTTTCAGCAAAGGCAGGATGTATCAGCATTTGGGTCACAGCCACCCTTAAAACCAAAGAATAATAACATTTTCTGATAGACACATCTGTAGGAATGGTCAAAAGCATTTTAAAATAATTTAATTTTATAGACACTTTGATGACAGGGTAGAAGCTGAATTTCCAGATCACATGAAACTTTAGGTGAGATGGTGATGTCTCAGCCATTCTTCCTTCTGGCTTTCTGAGGTTCTTGATTCAATGGGAATCTCTTGGACAATTAATTTGGGGATATTTTTCAGAGCCATCAGAGGTGAAAACAGTGTTGGCTAGTGAATGGCACCACTCAGAACAGCTGTAGTTTCTAGCCACCCTCCCTTGCATGCATGCCAACACCTCAGAGACAGCCAAACCCTGGCATCAGGATGGTTTTGGTGGCTAACAGGCCTTGAGAAATTTGTGGCAATGTTAGAAATCTCCAACAAGCCAAATGGCTTTCCATTTACATATTTACATCTCTGACCTGACCAGGGCTTGCTCCCAAGTCCCCATTCCTTGGCAGAAAACTAAATCTGGGTTTGTTTGTTTTTGTTTGCTTGGTGTTGTTTGTTTGTTTGTTTGTTTGTTGTTTGTGTTTTTTGGGGGGGTTTTGTGTTTTTGGTTTTTTTGTGTTTTGTTTTGGTTTTGGCTTTTTTTTTTTTTTTTTTTTTTTTTTTTGCTTTGACTAGAGCTGGGTGAGCAGAGCCAGCATCCCAGAGAAGGCAGCTCCAGGCAGGGCACTGCTCATGAAGACATTTTGTTTTTCCTCCACAAGCACAGTTCCTGGTGCAGGTATTTAGGGAACAAACAGTCCTTTTGTAGACCAAATATAAGTGGTTTGTCATTATCTTGAGAACAAACTGTTTGTCTCTGCAGTTGTAAACACGCTGAGGACAGCTATTTAGTCCTGCCACCACAATTAATAGCAATTTAGGTCACTTTTGCAGTATATATTGGCTGCAGACGTAGCCTCCCAGAGTTTCTTGCTGTCCTGGTAGAAAGGATAGAAGGAAAAGATTTTTGTGCCATTTCTTCTCTACAACCCACAAGCCACTCACCAAAATGCAGAGAAAATGCTGCAAACAAGCAGCTCCCCTGTGTCCATGTGTGTGTGTGACAGAGGCAGAGAGCACATCCATGCCTTCCTGACAGAACATCTCTTGTCAGGCACCAAAGAGGCCATGAGCTGATTTAACTGACCCCGAGAGGAATTTGCAAACCACGTGGCTTTGCCAGCACTCCCAGCAGCCTCACAAATGCAAACTCTTCCTTCTCCCAAACCCTTCCCTCTCCCAGATCAGACAGTGCCATGCATAATGTCCTGTGCTAATTTTTTTCTCAAATTATTTTCCATCAGTATTCCTCCCATGTATTTGTGGGAGAGAAAAACTCCAAAGTGGCAGCGTTCTTACTGTCTCTTGCCATGTTTCTGGGTCATCACAGATCTGGTTTGCTCTAAGGAAGAAAATAACTCAAATTCTCCAGTTTGGGACTGGAATTGAACTCCTTGGCTTTCTTGGCTGGCCCATTATCAAATCATGGAATATCCTCAGAGGAAAGGGACCCACAGGGATCATCCACTCCAGCTCCAGGCCCTGCACAGGCACCCCAAAAATCCCATCCCATGTCAGAGAGCATTGTCCAAATGCTCCTGGAGCTCTGTCAGCCTTGGGGCTGTGATTGCTTCATATCCACTCCCAAATTTCCTGCCCTGTGTGGAAAGGCCCCTTCCAGGTGAGTGCTGGCACCAAAAAAGGAAAAATCCCAGGATTTCAATACCATAAGGCTGCAACATTGACCCTGGTCCTCACTGACAACACAGGCTCAGCACTTCCATTCATCCATCTCTCAAAGTTTTGGGGCTGTTTTTCTTCCAGTCAATCAGCTCCAAAAGACTGGGGAGAAAATTGGTGACACCTTGGCCTTTTGGGTTAGAGAAGAGGCAAAATACCATTTTTGCAGACTGCAAAAGGCAAAGTTTGGCTTTTCCAGTGCCCCTTAGTCCTGTATTTTATAGCAAATGAAAGGCAACAGGAAAGAACAAAAGAAACAGTGAATTTCAAAGGGGGAGAGGTTTGGTGCTAGTGCAAACAAAAGTAGAAGGGATGTACAACAGGAGAGTACCTGGGAAAAGCAAGAGGAGTTCCCCAGTGCTGGTGGATCCCCAGGTGTCCTTTATTGTCCAGAAAAGTACAGGAGAGAAGGGATCTAAAAAAGAACTCAGATTGGAGCCATGGAATGGGCAGGTTAAAAAAAACCAAACCTCTGGGTAAAGTGTAAAACCACAGATTATTTACTCTGCACCTGTATCCCCCTCGCCTGCTTCTAGCAAAAGATCACTCAAGCCTTTTGAGAGAAATCCAAGGGCTGTTGCTTGTGCTCAGACTAATATTTGACAGTTGGAGAATAATAAATACTCAGCTTTCAGACAAGCAAAATGTTATTGTTTTACAAAATCATAACTTGAGTGTGGTAATTAAAAGCATTTTCATTAGGCATTGCCAATTCCGCCTACATGTCAGCGCTCACAACAACTTGTCATCCGCGTGGGAATGGATCCCAAACAAGGAAAAGGCTTTTACAAGTGGCTCTTCCCTATTATTTTTAGACCATTTTCTCTACAGTTTTCTGGACTGTTGGGGAGCCACAAACCTGCAGCTGATTAAACCGGTCTAAGGAGAGGAAAAATAGGGAAAATGTCCTGAAGTAAAGAGTTGTTAAGAGGAATATAACCAACTCTGGTGGTGGAGAGGCCAAAATTCAAAGGGCTTCTGTCCTGCTGGGAAGGGTCAGGAATGCAGACAAGAATGAGGAAAAAATGGCTTTTGACTCCAAGGATAGTGAAGCTCTGGGGTGGATCACCCAGCAGGGCTGGGGAGAGAGGGAGAGGATGTGAATGGGAGGGTCCATTAGTGAACTTTAAAAGAAATAGTTTTATTAGCTTCCTGGCAGAAAAAAAAAACCAAATATGAAGGTAATACTGTTTGGGATTAACTTTGTGAAGTCCCTTCAAGCCCTGCTTCTTGGGGTTTTTGCTAAAAGGTAAATTTGTGTGACCAGATGTCACATGCCTGATTCAGGGCCAGCTCACACAGCCCCCTGCTCCTCTTACACTTTCAACTCACTCCTTGGGCATCCAACTCTGGATTCTGGGATAATAAACCCTGCTGGACCTTTTGGATTTGCCATGTGCAGGAGGCGCCACAACCTGCATTGGAGCCTGCTCCCTCACCTTTAAAATGCAGGGGAATTGCACCTGGCAGGGCTGGCTTGTCCTGTGCAGGTCTGTGAGGGCAGGCAGGGCAGGCAGGGAGCAGCAGGCAGCTGAACTGCTGCCTGTGGAAGGCAGAAATCCCCCAGGGCTGGCTCAGTGTGTCACACAGTGCTCACAGAAACACTTGCCATTTGAGTCTAATTTATGATTATCCCACTCACTTCAGAAAATCCTGTTTGTTTTTCTGAGACATTAATTTTTCTGAGCGCAGAATAATTTTTAACCCAGTTTGGAGTCTGGTGCCTGGAATGCTGCTGCTGCTGCTGCCTAAGGAGCAGGCTGCCCTGGTGAGCACTTGGCACTCGTGAGGGTGAAGACACAAGGACAAGGTCCCACCAAGCCACCTGCTCCCCTCTGTTTTGCCTGATCCATTCCTGGTCTCAGGGTCTCCATCCCAAGCACCTCCTGTGCTTTTAGTGGAAAAATTTCCCTTAATCTAAGAACCTTGTGTTGAAGTGGTGCCTCACAGAAGGGAGAGAAGAAGGACAGATCACTTTTCTGGCCACTGTCCCTTGTCACAGGAGCTCTGGTGGCACCAATCTGGGCTAGCTGACCATCCTGTCTGACTCAGTTCAAGCCTCTGAGGGCTTGCCCTTCCAGAGCAGTACAGTGCAGTACATCCACAAGGATATTCCAACAGGCACTGTCTTGCTCCCAAACCCCTGTGTTCATCCTGCACCAAGAGCAAGGCCACTTGGAGCAAGCCTGGAGTCACCACGAGCCTTTTCAAGCCAACCTGAGGAAGGTTTTAAACTTCTTGCTGCAGTACATTTTGCTATGAATACGTTGGGGGTTTTTTGTATGAAGACTTTCAATAGTTGGCCCAGGCTGTTCTCCCCTCTGTGAGGAGATCACCTCATTACAGCCTTTGTATAATTTATGTTTTCATACCAGGAGGAGATGAGTGAAAGAGGTCACATGTAGGTGACCACCACTGCCACTTCCACACTGCAGCCTCAGCACTGGAAAACAATTGCAGCCACCCTGAGCATTCCCTGATAATCTATTTAACCTCCTTTAATTAAAGCAGAAGATAGATCATCAAGCAGCCATAACCTGCTATGAAAGCGTATTTAAAACATCCCTTCTAGACACCTTTTTGTCAAGAGATGAGTTGATAAACTTCAGACTCTTAGGCTGGGAGGATCCTATTCCACAGCTCCACACCACCTGTGGGGTCAGGTTGGGATTTTAACAAGAGCTGGTTGCAGTGCTCTCCGTGTGCCATGATGTCTGTGCCAGTTTGCATTGCTGGCACAATAACATTTCTTTCAAGAAACATTTTCTGCAGCTGAATATTTTATTTTGAAAAGTCAGTTATTGTTGTTAATACCAGTTTTTAGCTGCAGAGAGAAGTCTGATTTTTTCATCTCAGGAGTGATGAAGAAACAGCCTTTGGGTGCAGTTTTGGAAATGTTGATGCTTGCCCTCACCCCTTACTGGCTCTGGCAGGTGTGTGACCTCTGTAGCAGATCATCCCAATATCCAGTTCTCAGAACACATTGTTAGGCTGGAAAACACCCAGCACTGGATCCTGCAGGGAGCTGCCTGGAAGCCAGTTACTCCACTGGGCTAAGGAGCTAAGGACATCCTAGGACACTGGTTTAATCCATGGATTGTAATCCAATCCTTCTGGGCCTGTTTGAGGACAGGACTCCTCCCCTGCTGGGGTGGGAGAAAGAGATACCACTGGCCTCCCCTCCTGGGGCTGCAGGCCTGGATGCTGGGCACTGCCCAGCACTTCCTTCCCTGCCAGAGGAGAGAAAAATCCCCCAATTCCAGAGAGAGATAATTATCCCTGACCAAGTCCTCAGTCTCTAATCTGCAAACAGCTGCCAGCACATAATCACCCTGCACATTAAAAGTGACAGTGGCCCAGCTCCTTGCTTCACCCACACCCTCTCCTCCTGCACTTCCCTGGCATTCCCTCTCATCTCCTCCTGCTCCTAAAGGAGCTGATCCCTTTCCAGCAGCACCACGGACAAGGAGAAGCAGTGATGGCTCTTCCTTCTTGTGCCTTTGGAGGAAATTGAAGGCAGAGCTGCACCCTGAACCTTGGATCATCCCCGGCTGCCTTTTGCTGCTGTTTGGACCCAATTCAGGCCCAATTGCATCCAATTGCTCCCCATATAGAAATGCTCCTCACTTGATCCCAGTGCCAGAGCTGTTATCAAGGCCATCATGGCAGAAAGGATGGAACGATTCTGTGGATGATGGGAAAAGGCACTACAGGGGAGTGAAGCTCTCCTGGTGCTGGGACTGAAGCAGAGTGCTCAGAGCAGAAAGCTTCTTATTGGGGCCAGGAAGCCACTGGTGTCTCTGTGGCATTGGGACTGTCTCAGCCCTTCTCCCTTTGACCCTGCTCCTGCCAGACACTGCTCAGACACAGGATATGTGGGCACTTCTCTCTTGTATTCCTCTGGGGAAATGTTTTTTTTCCCCAGAAACCCCCTAAAGCCTGTAACTATTAGTTTGACCCTGTCCTTCCCTTATCTCTGACCTGTGGCTCAGTGCCAGCTATCTGTCCTGAGACAGAGTCTAGATAAAAACCCCTGCTCCTCCTTGTTTGGCCTCTTTGCCCCTGGGACCCCTTAGAGAATAAAGCCTTGGAAATAACCTGAGGTAAGAGCCTCTTTTGAATCTTTTACCCTATCCCCTGAAATATTTCCCACCAAAGCTCCCCAGAAGCTGAGCTAGCACAGGAGCCCAATGGGGGTGGGCAGGGGGGAGTACTTCACTTCTCCTCTTCTTCCCTCAGCAACACCTACAAGAGTTGTTCACCTGGGGTGTGTCCCGGCTCCTCTGTCAGCAGAGTTCCTGTCTGGCAGAGGCTGAAACAGCAGCCAGCACTGATGTCTCCCAGCAAGCATTTGCCTGCCCAAATTGCCCTGTTTATTTTGCAGATGTTCTCACGTTATTCTGAATTAAATGAGACATCCACTTTCTGTTTGGAGCAGGTTGATCTCTCAAGCTGCCTGCTCCTTTTGGAGGAGAAACTAGAAAAAAAAAACACACACAAAACAAACAAACCCCACCTGCTGAGTGGCAAAAAACCTCACTCTGTCTGTGTCTCGGGCAGAACTCCATGTGCACGTGTGTGTGTGTGTGTGTGTTTGTGTAAAGCCATGTGAACTCCACTTGCCAAGGTGGAAATGATGATGGAAAACCAGAGAAAGGTCTCATTGGCTCTAAAGCTTAAGGGACCTGCAGGACTCTTAGATGTGTTCCCATGGGAAGTGGGTTTTGAAGCCTCTGCAGTCAGTTTTGAAGCGTGAGTTTGACGCAGCTGCAGGCTGTGTGGAAAAGGCTGCTGGAAGCTGCTGCTGGAGCTGTCTCTGCCTGCTCTCCCTCATCCCTTCTGAGGCCAGTGCTGGGCACGACATCCTAACAGCTGCAAGATCCAGCTAATCCCATCGCACCAGTGAAATGGCCCTAAATCATCCCTGTCTGATTCCTGACTCCAAAGAGACATTTCATGGGTGATTGTGAGTGATACAGTGTGTGGTAATAGATGTATTTAAATGGGATTTATGGATGACACCTGTCACATCGACCCTTCCATCAGTGACAGCCTCAGAGATTTACAGAGTGACACTGAGATGTGAGCTGCTGCAGGAGCTCCCTCAGCAGAGTGTTGGAGCCTCACAGGGTTTGTCAGGAGCACAAACCAGGCTCCTTTGGCCACTGGATGATACAGCACCACACAAAATCCGTGACAGAGGCTTGAGTGCATCTTGGCATGTGTCCACAGAGGATTTCCTCAGCCCCAAAACCCTGTTTGCCTTTTCCTCAAACATTGCTGGAGGTGTTCCTGTGAGCCCTTGGTCACAAGAGCTTCACAGGAGCAAGCAGCATCCCAGAATAGCCCCACCAAATGATTTCTCCTCCCTCCCATGTGCTTTCCCACAGTTCATGGTGTCCTAGAATGGAAGGGACTTCAAAGCTCATCCAGTCCCACCCCTGCCATGGGCAGGGACACCTTCCATTGTCCCAGGCTGCTCCAAGCCCCATCCAGCCTGGCCTTGGACACTTCCAGGGATCCAGGGGCAGCCACAGCTTCTCTGGGCACCCCATTCTTCCCCACCCTCAAAGGGAACAATTCCTTCCCAATGTCCAAGGTGGATCCACCCTCTTTCACCTTAAACCATTCCCCCTTGTCCTGTCACTGCTTGCCCTTGCAAAAAGTCCCTCTCCAGCCTTGCTGTAGGTTCCCTTCAGGTACTGGAAGGCTGTTCCTAATTGCTGATGACTCCAGCTAAGGTGTGGACACCCCCAGTTGTGCCAACAGGCTTCTCCTCCATTCCTGCAGAGACCTCTCAACCCAACTTCCTACTCCCCCTTTCTCCAGGATCCCCTCTTCCCCCTGGATCTCCAAGCTGTGGTTCCAAACACTCTCCTCCAGCTGCTGATCTCCTCCATCTCCAGCAGACATCTCTGCCAGCCCCATCCAGAAGATCCTTCCTACCCTTCCTGTGGAGGATTACTGGGGATACCTGCAATGAGATTATTTCCAGGAGAGCCCTGACATGGGCCTGGTGTTAACTCACCGTGTCAGCTCCGCTCAGGCACAGCTGGGCTGCACAAAGGTTCCAGGCAGGATTTCCCTTCTTTCAGGTTTTATTTGGGGGGCAGGGAGGGCTGGTAGATTGATTTGGTTTTTCCTCATTGCTTTTCCCCCAAGATCTGTCTGTGGTTGTTTAGGTGAGGCAGCTCATATCACAGCACTCCCAGACACTCACACGGGCACGGAGCAAACAGCTGAAGTCACCAGTCAGTCTAAACATGCCCAATATTCACAATATTTTTCTCCCTGAGCCATCAAAGGCAGCTGGATACTACCTTGAATTGACCTGTGGGAGTTGACTGTGCGAGAACATTTTCTCAGCAGCAACATGATACATTTCTTGCTTCTTGGGCTTTTGGTTTTTTTTTTTTTAATCTATATCTTTATAATTCTGCCGTAAGGCAGCCTTGGATTTGTAAAATTAGCCTGTCATAACAAATTCATGTCCTCATCAAAGGCTGCTGTTGTGCTTCCTCCCAGACTGGAGCATTCACAGACTAAAGCTGCATTATCACAGTAATTTCAAAGTTCAATAGTGTATTTTCAAAAGCAATTGCTTTTAAATGCAGTTTGTTACATAACAGCAAATTTAGACTTACACTTTTCCTCACAACGAAAATTAAATTCTTTAAATAGTAAGTCAGCTCCTGTTCACTCTTGTCTTTGCTTTTCTTATTCTAAAATGATCCAGCTACACTTGGTGCCCCTGAAAGTGCAAGGTTAGAAGGACTATATAAAGTCTTTTTAGAACAAAAAAATGGGATTTTTAAGCCCAGAGAAAAGTGGATTCTGAATTTTAAATCTCTCAAAATTCTCAAAAGTCTTTCACATGACTCTCTGGCCTGAATGAGAACCTTTTGTGCAGAGAGGTCCAGGGCTGACTGGGATTGAGAGTTATGGATGTCTGTGCTGCAGCCTGGTGTTGGTGAGAAGGGGATATTGATGGAAACATTTCTGATCAGAAAGAAAACCACTCAGCAACCCAAAACTGCTCCTCCTTGTGATGCAGGGCACCACCTTTGTTCTTCTGGATGAATCCCAGCCCTCTCTTGTCAGGGTGGAACAAGTTCATCTCCTTCAAATCTTGTCTGCTTGCATTTCCTTGTTGGGATTTTTCTCCTGGCTCCACAACTCCTCCTTCATTTTATTGCTCAGGACACTGCCTCCTCCCCAAGGGTATCCATGGGGGTGCCCACTTTGGCCATTTTTGCCCACTGAGAGCAGCCCAGCCTTTCCTCCCACACCCACACAGCAGGTCCAGCTCTCTGCCTTGGATGGTCCTGCCTGAGATCCATCTCATTTTTCTGTGAGGTGCAGAGTTTGGACACATCCAACCCAGTGAGAGCATCCTTAGCTGGCAAGAGAAAGGAAGACCTTGAGAACCACAATTAACTTGACCTTCCTCTTTTATGTAATTGTCTTCAGAAACATCCTCAAAACCCCCTCAATACCATTCTGCAACCCATCCTGAAGATTTTCCTTTCCCCTGGCAGGCCCCCACAGTTCCTGGGTGCATTAAAAGCACCATCTATCACAAGGACCAACAAAATCAGGCTGTTTGGTTGTATTTCCTCCTCTTTCTGCACCCCCTATTTTATTTTCCTTTGGTTTATGGTTAAATTGTTAGTTTTGGAGGTGCTGTCTTTTAATCAAATTCCTAACAATAATAAAAATGATAACAATAGTTTGACAATACACATTTCTAATTAGTTGGGACAGATTTTGATTGGTAAATCTACAGGGGAGGACGCTGGCTAATAAATGTTTAGGTTACACCCCACTGGAATCTCTAGAAGATTTTCCTTTCTTTTCCACAAGGGCTGGCTTGTCTTGTAATATAATTTGGGGACAAAAGCACTCAGTTGCTGCTGAATCAACACTGCCATGTCCACTGTCTTTTCTGAGAGCTGTGGCCTAAATTGTCAGCTTTGGGAGCCTAAAGGCTCCTTAACTCAAGATGCTGATCATCCCCAACCACCATCCATGTGCAAAGACATACAATAATTTATATGAATGGGAGATGAAAAGCTGCAGGAGTTTGAGCCTTTAAGTCCAATGCTTACTCTGCCACTAATTAAGGTTATCTCTTTATCAGTCATTTCCCTTGTGAGGGCTCAGACAGCATCAGTCCTAGTGAATAGAAGATGCTCTTAACCTTGCTTTTTTGGCAGTTTGGGAAATTACCATTTATTGATTGCAAAGGAATTCTTACCAACTGGTGCTCTGAGTTACACAGGTAGAGAAATGAACTGCAGCAGATCTGGAGCTCTCAGATCTATCTGTGTGCTGGGGACAGATTTTTTCCAGCCCCTTCCCATAAAATATGCTCAATAATCATCAGAGAGGTAGCAGATGGGCTTTCCCAAGGAGCAGGCAAACAGCATGATCAGTGTGGGGTTTGGGAAGGGTGGGTGTGGAGCAGCAAGGAGATGAATAGAAACACGTGCTCATTTCTGAACAGTGATTTCTGGGCTTGAATGCTCAGAGGTGTCAAGGTGCTCCTGGTTCAGCCCAGCTGTGGGAAGTGAGAAAAGTGTAAAGAAATAGGGGCAAAAAGGGTAAAATTGGTTCCCGAGGTCACTCTCACCCAGCACTGCTGGACTCTTGTGTACTGGTGACCCTCACCCAAAAATGTGCATGCAATTACAAGGAAATTGCCCAAGAGGCTTCCATGTCCAAGGGGGAGCTGGCTGCAGTGGTTTGGGAATGGGAAAGGCTGAGAGCACCCATGGATTTGCCACCAGAGTCATCAAGTTGGTGTCTCATGACAAAAAGACAACTTGGCCATTCAAAGAAAGTTCAAGGGCCTCTCGAGTTTTATGACTTTGCTAAAGGCTGATTCAATCACAGAAGAAATAAAATTTTGGCTCTTGGCTGCCTGTCATTCCTTGCTTAGTCATCTCAGCATCCAGATACGTTGGAGCATCCGTGCTACAGCACAGAGGTGAACCAAGACCAAGTGAGTAATTAGGAGCAAAGAGTCAAAGCAAAAGGGGGAGGATCTCAGCATAAAGTTCACAGGATGAATTAATGAATGATTTTCATAGAGAAATAAGAACTATATTCTCTGAGGAGATTGCTCACAATGAACAATTCGATCAGCTCCAGCCTGAAGAAAGGAAAAGGGGAAGAATAAATAGTCCTTCTGCAAAAGGAAAGGCTATTAATACTGCAGTGTCTTAATGGCTCACACGAGGACCGTTGTTATCAAGTGTATTTATTAATAGTCTGGATGCCTGAACATTCATCTCAGTGCATGAGCAGTGAAAAGAAAACTTGAGTATAAATATGAAACTACGTGAAATGGTCAAGTCTTGAAAGCTTGGGTAGGAAATTCCACGAGTTCCACGATGGGGCAGCATGGTGGCTGAATGAGTTCTCATAAAAGGCAAAGTAATGGGAATTGGAAGGGACAATCTGGACTATTTATGTCCATTTATGGGTTCTGAATTGACTGTAACTGCCCAATAAAAGCTCATCATCGCTGTGAAATGCAATGGGAACATCTGCCTGGTGTGGTCTGCAGAAGCTGTCAAAGAGCAAACAGAATTTGTGAGCTAAGAAAGGGAACAAGGAAGAGGTGAAATCAAGCAAGAGGGCCACACTGCCAGAGACCTCTGTGCTTGGGTGCTCATCCCCAGGTCCCTCAGCACTGTAAACTCACTGCTGTCACCTCCCCAGCTCAGAACAGCAGGAGCTGGGGGAAGACAGCCCCAAGTAAAAACTTTCCAAACCTCAGTCCTACAGTGTCTGGGAGAAGTCTCTTTTTTCCAGCCAGGTCAGACCCCTTCCTACACAGGAGGGATTATTCACAGAATCATTTAGGCTGGAAAAGACCTCCAAAATCATTGAGTCCAACCATTAAGCAGCACTGCCAAGCCCACCACTATCCTGTGATCCCAGGTGCCACATCTGCTCCTGGTGTTTCCCACCCTGACCTTCCATAAATGAGCTCAAGACAGCCCTGTGCACTGTTAGTACCAAAACATCAGCCAGCATAGAGGGAACTGCCCCAAAATCTCTTCCAGAGTAGGAGCCTCTTCTTTCCTCCTTGCCACTGGCTCTGGGATCCAGCAATGTCCTTCAGCAATCCAAGTTCCTTGTCTTCCTTTAACAGCACTAATGACCTGCTCATGCACTGTGCTGAACCATTTTAATGTTTTAATCCCACTTCCCCAGGCTTCTTCCTTTGGAAAATGAATACCTGTTGTGGGGAGGGAATTTTGTGATTCTTGCATGACAATCCCTCCCTGTGCAGCAGCAAATCCCAGGCAGCAGCACAGATCTTGTGTCTCACCCCTTTCCACATGGATTCCTCCACCACCTTCTCGGCTTCTGTTGCTGCCTTCAGTGTTTTCACAAGTCTTTTCCCCCCCTCACCTCAGCCAACAATAAACTTCCCATTTTCTTGAGGAGGAGAGGTTCTTCCCTCACCTGCCCTGACCTCTGATTGCCCTTGGGTTGCTTTCACACCCATGAGATGTGTTTGATTTGGGTGTTTAGGGGTGTTGGATTATAAAACTTTACATACTGTTTCATCTGAACTCAGCGCTGCCTTTCTGTGCTGGCTGTTTGAGCACCTGTCAGCAGACAGTGAAACTTCTCCAAGTTTCCTGCTTCAAAACCCTCCCTCATTCTAAGCCTACCACGGTGGACATGGATGTTTGGCAGAGCATTTTCCTTGGAGTACAGCTTGTCTTCAAACACCTTGCACATAGTGCAGCACTTAACACACGTCACGTAGCTCTCTCCCTTTTCAGCTGCTCCACGCACCAAGTTAAAATCCAATCTCATACCAATTCCATAAACAAGCTTCCAGCTAGCATTCTCCCCCTAATGTCCTCTACTCCCTGTCTGGGCACTTAGAACCTTCCATTACTCTGCTCTTTCTACATATTTTATTGTTTGTTCCAATCACCTCCCAGGCCAGTCTCTTTTTCTCCTGTACAGAAAAGGAGAGGTGGTTTTCCCATCTTCCCATTTATTGCATTTTTATCTCATAAAGTCTGTGGCTAAGCAGATACTCCTGGTCAAATCCTTCAAGTAAAACTGATGCATATAAAATATTGTACAAGCAACGGTGATAACTCCATTAAGGAAGGACCCAAATCTGCATAATTCCACTGGCTTCACTGGGGTAGATCTTCATAGGAACCAGGGTAGATGGAAAGTGTTTCCAGCACTGGCCACATTAGAAATTGCTATTCTCAGGTCCTGTTAATAAGCTTGCAGAATGTTGTCCTCTGGGCTGAAACTGCCTATAATCAGCACCTACCCCACAGTGATTTCTCCCTTGTTTTGAAAGTTTGTGCAGAATTAGGAGATCTGCTTTTGAATACAGTTAAGAGGAAAACATCTTTCTTTTTTTTTTTTAAAAGTCTTTCTGACCTTTTTTTCTTGGCAGCTTTACCAGTGAATTGGCTGTGGTTTGAAAGATGCAATTTGGCAGGAAAATAGCCCTCATTGGGGAGCAGTGCAGGGCTTTGTATTGCAGGAAATTGGGTTTGATTTGCCCATGCTACAAGTATTCAAAAATTGCAATCTGGCCATATGCAGTGGAGGGCTTTTGCTAAGCTGATTAGAGGACATGGAGACCAGGGAATAGGAGTCTGCATGAGCCAGAGAAAAAGGGACATCCTGAGGGATGGGCAAGGGGACCCCAGTGTGGTGGGGAGGGATGCTCAGCTCCTTCCACCCTCAGCACAGAATCCCAGGATGGGTCAGACTGGAAGGGACCCTGGTGGGGTCACCTGGTGCCACCTCCCTGCTCAGGCAGGGCCATCCCAGAGCACAGGGCACAGGATTGAATCCAGGTGGCTCTGGAATATCCCAGGGAGGAGACCCCACAGCCTCTCTGGGCTCTGCTCGGGGCTGGGCACTGCCCAGGGCAGAAGCTGTGTCCCTGTGCAGGGGAATTGCTGAGCTCAGCCCTGCCCGGGGCTCTGGGGCCAATCCTGGGGCTGGAGCAGAGCCTGGGGCTGCTCAGAGACAGACAGGGGACACAGGGACAGACAGACAGGGGACACAGGGACAGACAGGGATAGACAGGGACACAGGGACAGACAGGGGGACACAGGAACAGACAGACAGGGCGACACAGGGACAGGCAGGGGGACACAGGGACAGACAGGGACACAGGGACAGACAGACAGGGGACACAGGGACAGACAGGGGGACACAGGGACAGACAGACAGGGGACACAGGGACAGACAGACAGGGGGACACAGGGACAGACAGACAGGGGGACACAGGGACAGACAGACAGGGGACACAGGGACAGACAGGGACACAGGGACAGACAGACAGGGGACACAGGGACAGACAGGGACACAGGGACAGACAGAGACACAGGGACAGACAGGGACACAGGGACAGACAGGGACACAGGGACAGACAGGGACACAGAGACAGACAGGGACAGACAGGGGACACAGGGACAGACAGGGGACACAGGGACACAGGGACAGACAGGGGGACACAGGGACAGACAGGGACACAGGGACAGACAGACAGGGGACACAGGGACACAGGGACAGACAGGGACACAGAGAGAGACAGGGACAGACAGGGGAACACAGGGACAGAGAGGGACACAGGGACAGAGAGGGGGACACAGCAACAGACAGGGGACACAGGGACAGACAGACAGGGGGACACAGGGACAGACAGGGACACAGAGACAGACAGGGACAGACAGGGGGACACAGGGACAGACAGGGACACAGGGACAGACAGGGGGACACAGGGACAGACTTGGGGACACAGGGACAGAGAGGGACACAGGGACAGACAGGGGGACACAGGGACAGTCAGTGACAGACAGGGACAGACAGGGGGACACAGGGACAGAGAGGGACACAGGGACAGACAGGGGGACACAGGGACAGACAGGGACAGAGAGGGGGACACAGGGACAGACAGGGACACAGGGACAGACAGGGACACAGGGACAGACAGGGACAGAGAGGGGGAGACAGGAACCCCCAGGGACACCCAAGGACAGACAGACAGGGACTCCCAGGGACACCCAGGGACACCCAGGGACACCCAGGGACAGACAGGGACACAGGGACCCCCCAGGGACACCCAGGGCTGAGGGCCCCTCTCAGCTGGGGCTCCTCTCCAGGCTGAGCAGCCCCAGCTCCCTCAGCCTTCCCTGGGCACAGAGATGCTCCAGGCCCTTCCCCAGCCCCAGGAGCTCCTGTCCCTGCTGTGCTGAGGAGCCAGGGCTGGACACAGCAGCCCAGAGGTGCCTCCAGGGCTGGGCACAGGGGCAGGATCACATCCCCTGATGGCCCAGCAGAAGAGAACAGCCAGGGGTGCTGACCCCAGAGGGACACAGGCAGCAGCAGAGACCTCTTTGCCTGTGCTGGACACGGATGGACATCCATGGTGCAGTCACAGTGCTGGGGTTGTGTCTCCCAGCCCTGCCCAGAGGGACAGGAGCTCTCTGGGCACTCAGAGCAGGCACTCTGCAGAGGGCAGGAAGGGCTCCTCTGTGTGAGGATGGGCACGAGGCAAGAGCCAGCCACAAACTGCTTTATGTCCTGACCCCTCAGCTCATAGCTGTGGTTTGATTTTATGTGTTGCACAGCCCAGTCTCTGCACCTCAATGCCTGTACAACCGTGTTATTGCCACGCACAGAAGCCACCCTGCTATTTTCAGTGGCTTTTTCCTGGTTATTTGAGACCTTGTAGGATTAGATCCATACTGCATGATGAAATAAAATTTCTCCCTAGGCTGCCTTAAGCACTGGGAAAACTGAGTCTGTAGCAATAAACAGAATCCATATTTCTAATCCATTTTAAACCAGAAAGGAGATTTTTCAGAAACTTCCTCAGCTATGAAGGTTCTTCAAATCCTCTTCAGTCCCTTTAAATATTAAATCATTCTCATGCACACACCAGGCATAGCCCATTTCAAAAAGCAGGAATACCAGCAAATCATATTCACATGCACATGCTTTGGAGCAGTTGTTAAACTTGTGGGTGAGCTGACTGAATTAGTGGAACAGACTATTTGACTAAAATAAAAATATCTTTGGGCCTGACAACTGGAAATCAGTTTGCAACAGCAATTTCTGATAGACAGTTGTACTGCATGAGCAAATTCCATGCTTCGGGAAAAAGGATCAAGAGGCAGGATGAATAAGAGGTACAGTTAATAATAACTAAGCATTGAAAAAATTGTCCTTCTGAAACACTGATGGTGCTGGCCATCCTGGACTGCTCTGCTCTGTTTGACCCAGAAATGTGTTTTCCTAGCAGAAGTAATTAGGTTTTAATTCAGATGTAGTTTCAACACCGTTCTTTCAATCTGGTTTGTAGCTTACTCTGAAAATCTCCCAGCTGAAACCAAAGTGTGGGGATAAACTAATGAGCAGCCATATAAATACATCCACAGAGAGGGAGGATTTGATCAAACTGAGCTCTTTGCATTACAAACACCTTCCACTGTTATTTGCCAGGGAGATGAGGATGAGTTGTTGCAGGATGAGTTTGTCTGATCCATGCCCTACCCGTGGCCTTCATCATTCATGGCCACTCACTAAGAAGTGCAATTCATACTTTTTTTCCCATTCTGCTTCTCAATACTTTCCTCCTTCTTCGCAGCAGGAGACCACACAAAGCACAAAGAGGGAGGCAGAGCTATTCCTGCCCTGCACTGCAGCACAAAACCCATTAATTGCACTTTTGGCAGTGAAGCCCAATGAGGTACGTGCATATAGGGCTCAAAGCTCTTTAAATATGCAGAAAATGTTCCCCTTTACAAGCCTTCACTACTTGGGAGCTGCTCTGTGAAGTTCTAGTGACAGAGGAGTGGCTTTTCTGAATTCAGTGTCATTGGGATGGGTGATTGTGCTTGGGGCAAAGGTGGCAGCAGCTGGTCCAGGCATGTGAGGACTGGGGCTGCTTTTTAATCCAGTTCTGAGGAAACCCTGCACCTCCAGGGGTACTGAATATAGTGGCAAGGAGGATAATGTTAAGCAGCTTGATATAACTCAATGAAAAACCCACACCAGGGCCCTTGAGATCATACAGGTGGTCATTGAGCCCCTCATGTTAATGCTCTGTGGCTCTGCTGTGTGGCTGCACTTCTACCGCCCCACAGTGAATCACATCCATGTCCTTCTGCCTCGGCAACCTCCTCCCCCGTGACAGTGGGCACGTGGAGACAAAGCTGTGGCATGCATTCCTGCTTCTCCACCTATGTCCTTTAATTTGGACCTGAAGTTGTCTTTTACTACCTGTCCTCAGTGCTCAGGGCACAGATGAGGAGCCCTGGGCTGGGTTTCGCGGTGAGAGGAGGTGACTTGTGCTCACAGCAAGCAGGGAGAGAGGAGCTGGGGATCACCCAGTCCAGCTTCCCATGGCAACGCTGTGCTTTGGGATCCAGATGTATTAAACAGAAGGTGGGCTCAGGAATGAAACAGCAGCTCTCAGGACCAGCCAATCCCAGTTGTATCAAATTCAGAAATGGCTGCTGATCCAGAGGAACTGGAAAGAAGAGCCCTGAAGAGAGTGAATTTATATTCTGAGCTTTTGCCTCTCACTCACTCACAGCTGTCTGAAAAACATCACCCACCCCCACCCCCCGCCCTGAGCTACTCAATGAGAAGAGCACAAGGAGAAGGAACAGCTCAGATCTGGATGGGCTGTTTGTCAGGTATGAATTCTCTCATCCAGCCACTCTCACTTCTATTCAGCACATGTAATGAATGTCTGAAAAATCTGGAAATTTATGTTCAGATCAATGGGAGCTGATTAATTACCTAAGATGTATTCAGATAACAGAGTTGAGAGGAAAAGCAAAGGCAATGCTTTCAAAAATGCTCAATGAAGTAAACCAAGTACATTGCGAATATGTTTAAAGGATGAGTGCAAAGACGACCCAGGCAAGCGAGGTATCAAAGAAAGGAGACATCCAAAAGCCAGTCTTACAATCAACAACATAGACAGGAAGGAGAAAAGAAATCTCTAAAGCTATTAAAAATCTGGAAACCTATTAAAAATGGATTAAAAAAGGTACAAGGAAATCAAATCAAGAGACATGGAGTGGCACTTTGCGAGAGAAACCTTTAACAGAGTGGAAAAATTACTCTGTGATCCAAGTGAATTTAAATAGTGGCTCCAGTCATGATGGAGAACAGCACTTTCTGATTTCACAGGCCAGCAGCTAGCAGATGGAATGTGGATGTGCCTTCAGTCCATGGGAACACTCCAGGGGGCTCATCCTGCCTGTCCAGCTATGGTGTCCCCACCCCAGCTGATCAATGATTCCAGGGATACCTAAAAATCCAGGCTCTGCTCTGCCTCCTGCTCCAGCAGCAGCAGCAGGGAACCCTGCCCGTGTCTCAGAGGTGGATCTGGAATGGGAAGAGCACCAGACAGCCAGAGCAAGGGAAGGGCAAGTGAGAGCTGAACCTGTCTCCCAGCTCCCCCCTGCACAATGAACCCTCTCAGCAGCAGGAGCTGCCAGGGGCCCTGCAGAGATGTTGCACCCAGCCTGCCCTGCTGGACACAGCTCAGCACCAGGAGGATTTCAGCTCTTTGTCAGGGGAGCAGCCTCTGAGCCACGGGCATGGGAGAAAGCTGAGCTAATATTCACACAGAGAAAGCTCAGGGGTTGGTGTCCAGTCTCTGCACAGCCCCTCTGCAAAGGACTAACATTTTATCCAATATCTGATGGGGAATCTCTTCTGCTTGCAGCATCAGCTGCCTTCTAGAAACACCACAGCCAAGCACCAATAGCTGGGGTGAGAGCAGGTGCCTGTGGGGGTTAGAGTGGACTTTCCCAGCTCTGCCCCTTCCTGGTAAATATTGCCCAGATCTGGCTTTCATCTCTCCCAGATGAAAATCTACTGGCAGCTCTAATTTTCCCTACTTTCTCACTTTCAGTTTTGTTTTGTCTGTACAAACATCAACACCAAACACCCAAAACATTACTTCAGTGGCAAAGGAATAATAAAGTTCCCACAAACCAGGTGATTTTCCAAAGAGAGTCATGTGAGAGGCTGAACATTCAGAGATACCAGAGGCACTTGGGTGATGACCATCACTGCTGCACCTCCAGGAGAAGCAACCAGGCAAGTCTGGCTGTGCTGCAGGAATGCTGAGCCACACCTTTCACCTCCTGCCCATCCCCTTCTTTCACATCCCTCTCCCCAACCAGAGGATGAGAAAAGACCTCCAGCACCCACACCACACAGCCCACCAGCAATGTCTCCATCTCTTCTCTAAGCCAAGGTTTAGTTTCTTCCTTGCCCTCATCTTCAGGAGACTTTTCCAGATCATTACTGCTCTTCCATTAAAAATCTTCTCATGACTTCCCAAATGCTTTCATGGCCTGCATGCTGCATTTGTTCTTGTTCCAAGGCAGTCCTTTAGCTTAAGTAGTTCTCTTTCTCCTCTCTCTTTATTCCCCCTTCTCTCCTTGCACTCAGGTCTCTTTTGGTCATTGTTTGCTCCTCCTGCAGCAGCCAGCCCTCCCTCTCTCCTGGCAGATGAGCTCAGCCCCTTCCAGAGCCTTTCCCTGCCCCTTCCCATCGCTGTCCTTCAAGGGGGGAGAGGCCTGCAGAGCTCCTGGCTGTGCTCACACCACAGCAGGGAGGCACTACTCACCCTCACCCATTCCTAGTGGGAAAAACCTTGCCTGGGCTAAGCCTTTTCCAGAGCTGCACCGTGCTGGCAGCTCCCCATCCCCTGCGACAGATGAGTGGAAACAACTTTCTCTCCTGTTCTGTCATTTCCAAGTGATGAGGCCCGAGCAGAAATTCGTGTTATCACTCCCAGCCTGCACAGCTCTGCACTTTGTACTATTACATTTCATTCTGCTTCTATTACTTCCCTCCTCAGGATCATCCAAGTGTTTTATTTGTTATATTTGATCCGATTTTCCATTTACCTTCGGGTCTTTAATTATTCTCTCCTTGCAAATTTATTCTGAGCTTTGCATACTGTTGATGTCTCTAGTTGCCTGGATCCTTTCTTTCTCTTTTAAAACAGGAGAACTGGGCTTGTAATTTTTTCTGCTCAACTTATGTATTAAAAATCCTGGAGAGTGGACTCATGATTTCATGTGCCAGTTCTTTTAGGAGTCTGGGATGGATTATTTGTTCCCTCTGGCTTCAGTGCATTAAAGCTCTTCCAGTTTTGCTTTCACCTTGGATGCTGAAATTTCCATTTTTATAAATCTCATGCCCATTAGTGATCGTCCCTGTGCCCTTGTGTCCTGCAGCAGCCTCTTTATTGAAAACTGAAGCAAATAACCCATTTAGGATTCTTTTTCTGCAACTACCTTTGTTTTTTATTTCATCCATCCTGCTTTCTTAGGTCTGTGTGACCAAAGATTCTTTTATTTAAAATATATTTGCGAGTTGTAACTCAGCTTGAGTTTTGGCAAGTCTCATTTTAGTCTTGCAGTCTCTGCACTCTGAGGGAGTTTGCTGATCCATCTCTTCCTCTATCCCTTTCAGGTTCTCATCCCACCCCCTGCCACGGTCAAGGACACCTCCCACTGTCCCAGGCTGCTCCAAGCCCTGTCCAGCCTGGCCTTGGGCACTCCCAGGGATCCAGGGGCAGCCACAGCTGCTCTGGGCACCCTGTGCCAGGGCCTGCCCACCCTCCCAGGGAACAATTCCTTCCCAATATCACATCCATCCCTCCCCTCTGGCACTGGGAAACCATTCCCTGTGTCCTGTCACTCCATCCCTTGTCCAAGGTCCCTCTCCAGCTCTCTTGGAGCCCCATGAGGCTCTGCAAGGTCTAAGGTGTCCCTGGATTCTTCTCTTCTCAAGCATCAGGAAAATCTGCCACAAATTTGATGAAATAACCTCTGTTCCCTGGGTCTGTAGGAGACCATGGCCTCTCTCCCTCTGGGAATACTCTAAACACTACTTTCAACATCACTGGGTAGCTGAAGAAAAATCAGTCAGATTCCCTTCTTCTGTTCTTATTTTGTAACAATGAGAACAACCTTGTTCCCCTGATCACCCAACAGCAAAATCTTATGGCAACGATAAAATAAAAACTGAAACAAGAAACTTTTCTGAGAAATCAGCAACCTTTTCCCCTGAACACGTGGTTCCTGTGGTTGGAGGATTATTTAAAAGAGCTCAGGCTACTGATACTGCAATTTAGATCTGACTGAAAAAAAAAAAAACCCTCTGCCAAAAGCAGAGGTTTGTCCTCTGCATTTCTTCTACTTGAAGACTCCTCAGGTGCCTGCAAGTGCAGGGTCTCTGGATGGGTTCTAAACAGCCCAACCAAACAAAGAAAAAGCACTTTTAAGGGGGGGGGGGGGGGGGGGGGGGGGGGGCAGTGTTAGAGAAGAGAGCCTGGAGAATCTTGTCCCACATGAAGGAATTCTGCAGAAAAATGGGGTATCCTACACCAGCCCTCCTCATCCTCTCTTCTGTTTGAGTGTTTCTCATCTGGTTTGGGCTGTTTGTTTTTTCAGTTTTGTTTTTGGTTGGTTGGTTTGATTTGGTTTGGTTTTAATGAGATTCATTATTTCACTGAAATATTGAGGCTAGGGAGAGACAGCAGGATCCACTCATTTTTAGTGTCCAGTGGAAAGCATTTTTCATCCCAGTGAAGTCTGTTGAGATCTCAAAGACTCAAAGATCTCAAAGATCCCAGTTTATATTGAGAGGAAACCATTTTTAAAACCATTCTTACTAAAAAGAAGAAAGCATGACATCCCTGAGTTTAAGGCCACACAAACCTGGACCCAGCTCTAGCTTTTCCTTGAGCTAATCCAGCACCTCCTGTCCAACCCAATCCTCTGTTCCCTCAGGAGGCTCAGGATTCTGCTGTCCCCAACACTTTTTGGATGTTCCAGGAGGGGCAGGAGCCTCCTCGTGTCACAGAGAGCCAAGGGAGCAGAGCTGGGGGTGAAAGCAAGGGAAGAGGGAATCCCAGTGGGTGTGGGACTGGGATGGGTGGGAGCAGGCACCTCAGGGAGAAAGGGAGGCCATGGGAGCAGCAGAAAGGGATTGCTGAAAGGCAGGGGAGGGTCATATAAACAGAGAAACACATGAACTCACCACCTCTGGTGCCCAGAGATTCCCCAGCTCTTGATTTTCCGTATGGGGGATCCTCACTGAGGAACCATTCTGGGGGGCCCAGTCCAACCCCTGCACTGATGGTCCTGAGGGTCCCCTGCTGCTGCTTCCTGCCAGATACATCCTGCAGATCCCATTGTAGATTTCCCAAATGCTGAGTCCAAAGCCATGACACAAAGCTGTTAGGACAACCTCATAAATCTCTGTCTTTGACTCATAGTCAGCTCTGCTGCAAAAGGCAACGAGGACAGAGATGAGTTCTTTACATGCATTTGGTCAAGGAAAGAGTTCTAGTTTTGTTTGAACTGTTAACTTCCTCCACAGTGAAATAATTCCTGTACTAATGAGGTCCAGCCCAACTTAGGAAAAGAAAATGAGTTCATTCAGCATTTGTTATCCCTTTGATTAACAGAAAGTGTGATTTTAGGCAGTGATTTTTCCCTATCAGGCCTTCCAGATGTGATTATTTGCCACGCTTTTCATTAGGAAAAGCAATGAATTGCTTTCCCTAATGAAATCCAACGTGCACTAATAAAGACTGGATTGGCTTTGACAATGCCACCTTTTGCTCCAATTCATGCAAAAACTACCAGATAATGATCTTAGGGGCACAGGGCAGTTTTGTGGGTGCTGTTGGTGGAGCCTGTGGCAGCCCTTTGTGTGGGATTTTCCACAGGCTGCATCAGTGGGACTGAGCCAAGGCAAAGGCTCCATCTGAGAGCTCATCACACACTAATTTACTGCAGGTCCTGCTATAAATAATGCATGGGGAATGGGGAGCTGAACAGCCCTTAGTGGAGTAATGCACTCAGGCTTCTTCCTCCCACAGAGGCCAAACCCCACATCTGTGCTGGGATCACAGGAGAACCTTCCCAAATCACCTCGGTGACTTAGGCTCAGGGTAGGAAAGACTCTGGGATTTAGATCTTACATCTCAGTCAAGACATTTATCTCTCTGTCAGGCTATTCCTTCCTTTATTGTCAGGAAATACTGGCCGAAAAGCAGGAGGCAGGCAAAGGATCTGTTTAGATATTCCATGGGGATGAGACGTGGGTTCCCTGTGGGGTTTTCCAGTCACTCCAGTGGAGGGGAGGAAGGATGGTCACAGCTGCACTGTCCCTAGAGACCCTCAGGGCAACAGCAGGCTGCTCTTGGCAGGGGTGGGGATGAGGACTCATCACAACCTTAGTCTGACACCTGCAAGATGAGAAAATTATTGGTCAAAATGGATGTTGAGACATGGGGTCAAAAGATTTTCTGAAAATCCATTTGAACACTTTTTTTTTTTTTTCTCTCATCCAACAGGAGGATCCAGGTGAGCCAGTCTTGCTGCTCCTGCATTGCCTGTGCAGTGAGGATGAGACCTGCAGCTCCTCCCACAGAGCTGTGCAGTCTGTGCCTCTCCAGGTTTTCAGCACAGGGGCGGTTTTAGTGACAGACTGGATATTCTTGGTTTCTGTTCCACCTCTTCTCTCTCAAGAATCCGAAGAGATCTTGGCTGACACCTTCCCTGCCTTGTGTGTTGTTTTGCATTTTATTTTCCTTCTTATTCTTCCAGTTAACCCCCTCGTGTCCCCTTACAAATCCCTGATGGGGCTTTGGCCTTTCTACCCACAAACACGCCAGGGCTGTGTGGGGTTTGTACTGTTCAAGATGAATAATGGAGATTCCTTGGGGTTTTCATGCCTTGCCTTCCCTTCACTGGCAGTTCAACAGTGCCACAAGTTTTCTGCAGCCTTCCAGTCTCTGACACAAGCAGCTCTCCTGCTGCCTGTTTCTCTGGGGGTTGTTTTGGCCTCAAGTCCCCTCACATCCTTCACGAGGGTGGCTTGTTCTCTCTGTTCATGAAGTTTCCATGGGGCAGGAGAGGCATTTCCCCAGGCCAGGGATCAGTTGTGGATGTGAGGATCCCAACACCTCCAGAGTGTCCCCAGGGTGTGGAGGCTTCTTTTGGGGAGTGAGCTGAAAAACCAAATAAAGAGAGTTGTGTTGCATGCTCTATTTGCCTTCCCCCTGGAAGGGCGTTGTGCACGTTCCTGGGTAGGGAGCAGGGCTGTGTTGGTGCAGGTGAAGGTACCACGTGCCCAGGGATGGTGTTGATGGCTTTCCTGGGCAGAGATCCTCAAATCAGAATCATTTTTGCCCAGCATGGGGTGCAGGGGTGAAACAAGGCCATGCCCGCACCCAGTGAGGCAGAGCCTGAAGGCCAGCCAGACACTCAGAAGCTGATTTTTACCAGCTGCTCTGAAGAAAACCCTTCAAACTCTCCTAAAAATTACCATAAAATCAATGTAGCTCCATGGGACCCTTGAGATGTGTTCTCCTGTTTGGATGACAGCGAGTTCAACAGCACCATATCCACAGACCCTGAGAAACAGCCTCTGGAGGTTGTCCTTGGGGTCTAGTTTGAGATGCAGACACATCAGGGGCACCCTCAGCTGCTCTGGAACTCCCCCTGCCCCCTCCAGGCTCCACATGCACTCCCACCTTGCCCACAGCTCTTCCAGCCCCACAAACTCCCCATCCCCAAGGCTGAGCCCTACAACCAGCACGGGGGCTGTGGGCCAGGGTCCCCCTCTGGGCAGCCACCACCACCAACTGGTATCAAAATTCAGCCACTAGAAACTTGGGTTGGAGTCAAATCCCTGGTTACACCGCGAGAGTCCCCAGCTTATTAAGCACAGAAGCAGCAGCCCAGCTTTGTTTGAGAGAGGATTTGGGAAATGTAACAAGCTGTTTTGCTGTTAGATGCTGAAAGGGGAAGAACAGAGCTGTAGTAGTTGTGTTGGTTGGTTGGTTGTTTTATTTTTTTTTTTTCCTGAATCCCTTTTTATCTTTTGGCAGCCCTTTGTACAATTAAATAGCTCCACGGGGATGCCATATGTTGCCAATAGTTTTACACTTCTCAGTAGTGGGAGGCTGGAACACTTTCCAAATTGACATGATAGGAACCCATTACAAAATTCTTCTCTAACAGGGACGGCTAAATGTTCTGTCAAGGAACTGAATTAAAAATAGACCAACTGCTATTGTTATCTCCCCTAAAGAATGCACTTGGCATCACCCACAACGTGGTACCTCTGCTGGTACATCTCTGCTGCTGGCAGCCCCAGCAGGAGCCTGGAGGGCTGTAAGGGGTGAGGGGTAGGGCTGGGGCCAGACCCCAGAGGCAGAGGGGTGAGTTTGGGACCTGCCTTCCCTTCCCCACAGCAGCTGAACAACGTGGTCCTGCCAAGCCCACTGCCCTGGGCAGTGTGCTGGCCCAGAGATGTGCCTGCCTGCCACCACAGAGGACACCACAGGAGGACCTCATGGGACTGCCTGCACTTGCCTAAGCTCCAGCACCCTCCAGGATAAGCTTTTTCCAGGTGTGCTGGAGCACAGTGTCACCCAAGTGCTCCTTGGGTCAAAGCTGGGAAGTGTCAAATCCACTTCAATGCTGTCTGCTGGTCCAGCACACAAAACCTGCTCCAGATGGATTTTACTGCTCTGTGATGGTGGGCAGGCCCTGGCACAGGGTGCCCAGAGAAGCTGTGGCTGCCCCTGGATCCCTGGCAGTGTCCAAGGCCAGGCTGGACAGGGTTTGGAGCAACCTGGGTGTCCCTGCCCATGGTTTTTAAGGTCCCTTCCAGCCCAAACCACTCTGTGATTCTATAATTCTATGAATTTACTTCCTCACAATTCAATGCCTTCATGAAAATAGACATTTTTGCCCTCCCCCATCTCCCCCTTATCTCTGACTGCCTTGTTCTTTAGTTGTGTGCTCAGTGCCTCCTCTCTGCAGGGCTGGTCCTGCTGTGGGACCCGTGGTGACACATCCAGCACGCAGCTGTGGGCAGTGCAAGGGGGATCTCTTAATAACCCGATAACAGCTGTCAAGTAAACACCACATACTGGAACAAAATGCTTCTCTTCAACCTCAAACAGGGTGGGGCTAACTACCAGAACTGAGTTGTTTACCTTGGGCAGAAACGCCTGAATAGGCGGACTTTGAAAATCTGCTCCCATGAATTACTGGTTTCCACAAGGGCTTCTGTTCTACGGTAGTGACAGCTTAAATAAGCAGAAGGATTTTCTTTTTGTCTCACTTATGCCTCTCCTACAATCCCAGAGCATCATTCACACAATCAAAAATTGCTAGTGTGCCAGTCTACTACAATTGCAGTCAGAGCTGCCCCTGTATTTACTCTGATGCCGTGCTGCTATTGAGTTAGTTTGAAAAAAAAAAAAAAGAATTTAAAAAGCCTCTGCAATTCTTACTTGAAGTAAGAATTGTACTGAGAAACAATAAACCAGCAGCAGAATAACCAGGTGGCAATGTTGGGTCAGGGTGAATTGATCTGGGTTTGGTTGCCTGGCCCTGGGAGTGAGCCTCCCTGGATCTCTGGGATGAACCTGCTCTGGGGTTGTGGAGCCTGTGCTGGGCACGGGGGAGCTCTGCTGAGAGGAAAGGTGTGTTAACCTGACTGCATGACATCTTAAAGGGGTTTGGACACCTCTGTGAGCCCAGTGTCTGTGTTCTAGACCTCTGCAGGTCTGTCTGAGCTGTGTCCAGGGGCCAGATGCAGTGGTGTAAAATGTAACCGGTGGCCTCGGCATAATTCAGACACCTGGGCTATTGGAGAGTCACTTGGCAAAACAAGGGATTCTCATGTGTCTGCCAAAAAACCCTCAGAGGTCAGTACCCAGTGGGGTAGAGCATATCCAGAACTATGCTATAGCAATGCCAGTTTGAGAAATTAAAAGTTAGAGGATAATATGCTCCAATTTTTCTCCCTTTTTGCCCTTGGGGTCATTTGCTCAAACAACACCTCATCTCCTTCTCCTCCACACATCCCACCACCACAGCCCACAGCTACAGGGAAGGCTGGTCCCCAGCCTGTCCCCCCTACTGCAGCTCACCATGGAGCCTCTGAGGAGGCCTTTGGGTCACCCATTTCTGGGGGATGCTGCAAACTCTCTGTGCCTTTGGTGGGAGCAGGTACGGACCCACCTGGCCCTGAGCCAAGCCAATATTTTGCCCTCCAGACAGGAGTAAGTGCCTGTAGGCTGGAGTAAATCAGCATTTCAGCCTCTGAGGCCAAACCCAGCCTCAGGCAGGTGGAGGATTTCAGGTCCCCTCACAGAGCAGCCTGGACCTGGCTGCCCTGACTCCCTTTGTCAAATTTGAGCTGGGCAGAATTGAGCTCTTGAAGGGCTGCACAGAACTGGAGTGACTTCCCCCTCTTCTCCTTCCTGGGCCCTGAGTGTGGCCCCATATGGGAGGATCGAGCCAGCCCTGGAGGAGGGAGATCCCTTGTGCCTTTGCTGGGATGTGCAGAGCTGCTGGGCTCCTGGAGGGGCTGTGGGGGAAAGAGCTGTCTCTATGCAGGAGCTCAGGCTGGATCATCAAGTTCTGTCTCCTCTGAAGCTCAACGAATCTAGAAAACCATCTCCCCTTGTCATCTGTGCTAAGAGATTCACAGCACCTGCACAAAAGTGCTTTTATGTCTGCTTCATGCATATTGAGAGTTGACATTAAAAGAGGGGGAAAGAAAGAACAATCCATTAGACTCCATGCACTAAATCCCAGATTTCAAACTGACACATCTAAAAATACCTATGATATGAAAGCAGATACAGCATGATAATTATACACTGCAGGTCTATTGTACCATTGTGTTCTGTATGGCATTCCAGAAGCAAACCAGCCTGGTTCAAGTGAGGAACCTTCCTGCTGGATGGATTAATATATCATCTCAATATCATTAATATAGCATCTCAAAATGCTCCAGACCCTGGACCAGGGCTCTTCAGTGCTGGGAGTTGGCACTGTGTGGCTCTTCCTTGTCCAGGTTTGATGTATTTCTTTGAAGAGTTCTTTGGTGGCTGGCCTGAAACCAGATTCTTGGGAGAAGTGGTGAGCATCTGTGCCTTCCCACTTTCTGGAGAGATTTCTCATGTCCTTGGATGTGGTAGAAAGGATGTGTCATGGAACTACTGACCTCAGGGTGGCATGGGGCAGCCACCCAGGCTCTGAATCATTTAACCATGGCAAAGGATGAATTTTGTGTGTTTCTGGCAATTTTCTGTAGTTAAAAACGTCAGTGAAAATCAAGATTAAATTGTAGTCTCATTAGCTAATGATTTAATTTTATAAAAATAGACCCAGTAAATCATGTTCATTATTGCATAATGACACAATAATGTGTTTGTTTGCATTGAAAATGATCTCCAGAAGATGCACCATCCGTATCCCTGCATATGAACCATCTCCCAGCTTTCCCACTCTGACTCAGTGACAACACGGGACAGATTTGCCTAAAAATCAAGCCTGCTGCTAGAAGTCTGCTGCCTGCCTGAGAAAACATGGAATATCCTCCTCATCCAGGCAAAACAGCAACGGCCTGGTTGGGAAACAGCTATTGAGGGAGCAGGAAGGAAGACAGACCCACGCTGCAGAGTCCCTGGTGTCACCCGAGTGTCCCTGGTGCTGGGGTCTGTGCTGGCATTTTGCAGATTGCAAGCATTCTGAAAGCCAAGTCCTGGTCAGGTGTGGCTGGAGAAGGTCCCATTCCCTTGGTAAAGGTTCTCTGGGAACCTCTGGCCGGCTCTGCCAGCCTCACCTTCCACTTCCACGTGGCCGGGTCACTGCGATGATGGTTGTGGTGGGTTTAGCTGGTGAAGCCAGCTGGGATCCTCCAGATGACTCTATAAAAAGGCAAGTTATTCCCTGTAATTTAAAAGTATTGCCAACCCCAAATGTTAAAAACTTCTGAGGTTCCCCAAACCACAAAACCAGCCAAACTGTCACAAGGCTTTCACTTTTAATTGGAACTCCTTCTTATTTTCCTTCTGGTTTTTGAGCCTGGGTTTGGGACCTGTTCTCGTTTGCAGGGAAAAGTCATGACACAGCATAAAATCTCTGGGTCTCAGAAGTGAAACCCAACTATCTCTCCATTACGTGTCTCTCTTAGAGATGGGGTTCCTAAAATATCAGAGAGGGGGGAGCATCCTGACAACAGCCCCCGAGTGGAGCAGGTGCCTCTTTGCTCCTGTGCGTGTCTCACACGGCTCCTCGCAGCTCTGCCCCGCTTCCAGCCACTCCCAGAGGGGACGATGGACCCCAAAGGCAGCTTTGTCCTTTCCTAGGGAGAGCCAGGGCAGCTCTGTGGGAGGAAATCACTCCTACTGCTCTCTGAGAAAACCCCCGGCGTTGAAGTGGGTCAGAGAGAGCCGTGAGGTTCACACGTCCCTGCTGTGAGAGCAGGGGAGGCGTGACAGGGAAGGTGTGGATCTCACCTCTGCTGCTGAGCTCTGCTGCCAGCAGAGGTGGCCAGGACAGGGGATGTGATTGATATTGGTGCTCAATGCCAGAATTGCTAGAAAACCCCTAAGGAAGAGCCCCAGAAGGAGGTGATTAGCTTTTGTAATTGCTTGTTGCCTAACAGGGATGGTCTCTCCCGTGTCCGCCCTTCTCCTGTGTTTTGGGGGCACTAAAAGCAAGCACCACTCAACCACAGTGTTTCAGAACTGAGGTTTGAGCCTCTCTCTGTCTCTTCCTGTGCTCAAACCACAGGTCAGGCTTGTGCTTCTGGGGACAAGCAGAGGTTTGCTCCCACAGACCCACCAGCTGGGACATCCAGCAAGGGTTACAGTCCCCTGCCAGGGAACAGAGCCTGGCTCATGTCCCTTTCCTCAGGAAATGTGGGAAAACAGGTCCCAGGTCTCCCAAATCCTTGTCTCTAAAAGTAACTCCTGCGTGGGGCATGGCCACGTGTTGGGGATGAATACATGGTGGGAGCATGAGCTGAAAATGAAACCTTCAGGGGCTGAGACCGGCAGTGCCACGCTCCAAACAATGAAAGGGCTGGAATGGGATCCCCCAGAGTGCTGTGGGAAAAGCTGCACCTCTGTGCCTCATCTTCCCCCTCTACTGCTTCTGGAGACAGGGCTCTGACAGGCATTCCTGGGAAAGGCTGGATGACAGGCAGGAGTAGCAATCCTGAGAGGACAAAGCAAGCCAGACCTGCTCAGGAACTCCCCTGGCAGGACCTGCAGGCAGCTCTCTGAGGTAGACAGTGATGGCCCTGGGGAGGGGATGCCTTGCCCTTTGGGGCTGCTTCATCATTACAGCTCTTTCTGCTGCTTCAGCACCTGCCCACAGCAATGAGGCTTTTTCCCCAAAAGAAAGGGCTCCAGATTTTTCCTGGAGACCCCTTCTCTGAGCACTGACAAGACCCAGGGCTTGAAGGAGGAGTCAGGGAGCAAAAGGCTACGAGGTGGGTGAAGGCAAAACACAAATTCAGTGATTGTGTAACCCTGGCTCTCTCCATATGTGCTTTGTCTTGCTTTTCCTCCCAGCTTTCAAGAATCTGTCACAACAGTTTTCCACTGAAACACCTATCCTGGCAGAAATCTGACTTTAGATACCATTACTTGTACAATTTCCTGAGAACATACGCTGCTGTGAGGACTTCCCTACTTGTTTAAGGTCACTCACCCTGCAGTGCATCTCCCTATCAGTACCAGGTGTGTGTGCAACACAGAGAGAGAAATTCCCAGGAACAGGAGCTCTGAAATCAGTTCTACCAGGAAATTAGGACCAAGGGAGATACTACACCTTCTCTCGCTGTTTTTCAGAGAGAGAAAAAAAAGTTGCAAAGCAGGAAGAGAAAGGGGGTTGTGTGAGTAGCAGAAAATGAAAAACAATAGGGAGAATTAAAAAAAAAAAAATGCATAGAGAAGGAAAAAAAAGAAGGGGCAAAGGTGGGGGAAGGCAAAGCCACCTGTCCCCGTGGGCGGTGTCTGGGCTCCGTTACTCGATGGCTCTGCAGCAGGTGCTGCTTTGATCCCACATCCTGCCCTGCTCTGTGATAACGCCCGTGGGACCCCTGCCAAGGGCCTCATCCCGGAGTTTATGGCTCCTTCCTGTCTCCAAAGGATCTCTGGGCGTGCAGCCCCAGGTACACGCTGTTTGTAAACCACCTGTGAGGACAGAGGTGTGCCGCTCTCCTCTGCTCGGGCTGCCCAAAGAGGGAAAGGAGGGAAATTTGGGAGATAAATGGAATAAAAATGCCCTGTGGGTAAACTCCAGAAATCCCGTGTAGCTTGGCTTGCTTTTTATAGGATTAGCTATTCCTCTGCATCATCACACAGGGATAGATGTGTCAAACAACCACAGATTACTGTCGCTATTAAGGTCACCTGCAGGAGCTACTCCGGATTCCCTCTGATAGCACAAACCCCCGGCCTATTCAAGCAACATAAAGTAAGACAGGCTGTGACAAATTTCTAAGCTACTTCCCCGGCGCTTATCCCGCCTCAGCCATGAATCCCTGCCGTCGGGGTGCTGAGCAGGGGCTGCCAGGGTGGGCACGGCCAACGTTCGGGAAAATCCGGCGTCTCTCCGGTGTTTGCCGACGGCAATGGAAATGGTTATTTGTTTTCTGATAAAAAGGCTGGCACTTTGCTCTTTCGCAAGGGACTTCTAAAAGCAGGTACTCTGGGGAGGGATTTAACTCCTTCCAATAAGTTCTGTCCCTGCCTCTGCCCACGGAGATGACATAAAATCTTGTGAAGCTCCTGAATACTCGAAGATATCCAGATCCCTTCGGTGAGGGGAAGAAAGGTCTGTCCCAAATGGAAGTCCATCCCAAATTAAAGTCCATCTCAAATTAAAGTCATTACAGCTGAAGATTTTAGGAGCCTGGCAATGACTGTGTCTCACAAAGCGTCTCATCCCTGAGCAAAGTGCTGGTGCCCCTGTCTCCTCTCATATCTCCCCGGTGGGGGAAGGAATCTAAAAGACCTTTTGGGATGTGAAGCCCAGCCCCAGGTGCTATGGGAGGAGTGGTGGTGCCCAAACCACGTCCTTTGGCTGAGGCACCAACTAGTTAATCAGAGAAAGTCGACTAGGAAAAAAATTGTATCGGTGAGCACTCTTTGCCAAGTGACAGAAAGAAGATGGTGATTCATTTCAGGGGGTAACTGTAGTTCAAAGCTCCTCAGAGAAGGTTAACTACTTGTGACAATATGCCCAGAAATAATTTATTTGGCAGCAGATGAGAAAAGATAAAAAAAATAAAATTTGAATAAACTATTTTCGGACAGTGCTGGTGAGCCAGGACCAAGGAGAAGAACGTGCAGATGGGTGCATGCAGCCAAACCCCAATGGGGTGATGGGTCCCACACACACCTGCACCCACAGAACATTGCAGGGACAAGCAGGAGCTGGCCCTGCTTGGATCCTTGTCCCTGGAGTGCCCAGCCCTGTCCCCCTCCCACCCTCAGCCTCCCCGAGTTTCCACGTTCCGTGGTGGGCACGGGGCCAGTTTGCTGGAGGAGCCTTGGAGAAAGAAACCTTTGGTCAAGGGGTAAAATTCCTTGGGAGTGAGAGCTGTCATGCCAGGCAGCCAGAGCCCCCTGATTAGTATTCCTAGAGCTCTGCACTTTTTCAGGAGAGAAGCACCTACATTTAGCAGCCAGAGTAAATATCAGGCCTTAATATTGTGTGTTAATAGACTCGCTTCTGCAGCTACTGATGACTGTAGTTTTGGAAAATTTATTGTTGCTATAAAACGAGTCTCTCTCTCGCCTCCCTCTCCCTCTCTCTTCTGCTAATTGACAAAGAGGCCCAGTAATTAAAGGACAATAAAAGTTTTCCAGTAATTAGTTTCTGTTGTTTGGTTACAGGCCATCAATTGTTCTTTAATAATACCAATCGTTAGCATGCAGTAGTCAGTGGGCTCTCAAAGGCTTCTGGGGCACAACCACTTACCAACACTACACATTCCATTCCCATGAGGGCATCCTGCCTCCAGCGGGAGATTAACCCTCTCCTAGGATGAAGCACTCATACTCTGCCTTGGTGTTTTGGGATAAACAGCTCACATAGCTAATGACCAGGAGATGGCAATTAGGGGAAGGTAATTATCTGTACCTGGGGAGGAGCAGGGGGTAGAGCAGCTCACGTGAGTAAGGGGCAGGGCTCTGGCAGCCCGGGGTTCTACCTCTGTTGGGAGGCTGACCTTCAGCATGCCCTGCCCTGCTAAAACTCATGGCAAAATATTCTTTCAGGGTCTAATTTTGCAGAGGGGCATTCCTGCTGATTTCAGCAGGATTAAAGGATGAAGTGCTTGTGGGGGTTTTGTAAGAAAGATGGGGACAAATTTTTTGGCAGAGGCTGTGGAAGTAGGACAAGGGACGATGGTTTTAAACTAAAAGAGGGTCAATTTAAACTGGATATAGGGAGTGATTTTTTTTTTTTTTTTTTTTTTTTTTTTTTTTTTTACAGTGAGAGTGGTAAAACACTGGCACAGGGTGCCCAGAGAAGCTGTGGCTGCCCCTGGATCCCTGGAAGTGTCCAAGGCCAGGTTGGATGAGGTTTGCAGCACTCTGGGACAGTGGAAGGTGTCCCTGCCCATGGCAGAGGTGGAATGAGATGAGCTTTAATGTCACTTCCAACCCAAACCACTCTGGGATTAACTGACCATATAGGCAGTAAGCAAATCCCAGATGATTACAACTTCATATCTGCCTCCCTGAATGTTGCATTTTAAGCTTGAGGCTGAACTTGTTTGAGATTTGGCACCCATCTAGCGAGGGCTGGAGACAGCATTCCCTGTTGGCCTCTTTTCCCTTGCTGGGCCCAGCTGAAGCTGAAATGAGAACAGATCCAGAGAGGCTGTCTCCAGGAGAGACCTCAACCTTCAAAGATGTCAGGCTCTCATCATCCTACATCCAGCTTTACTATAAGATGAGATCCTAGTATTAAATAGGTGCTGAGGATTCCCTAAGGGTGGAAGATCCCACATCCAGGAGATGCTGCCCCTGTCAGCTCCTCCTCTCTACTGATGGTGTAGGTACCTCAACCTGCACTGAGATCCCAACCCAGCCAAGCTCCCTGCCACCCACCTGCCTAATTTGGGGACAGATGGATTTGAGGGAAGTATTCAACACGCAAAGAAGAAAGTAAATCCTTTCCCTCCACAAGGTTTTTCACAGGCACCTTATTTATACACCTGACTCACTGTTTATTTGGAGGTTGTGTCTCAAATGAAATCCTTCTTTGGTTCTGTGAATGCTGACAATCTCCACTGGTGTTGCTGGTTTTTTCATCACAGGAGTGCTTCAGAAGCTGTGGCTCTTGGAGCTGGGCCCTGCCCAGCAGTGTCAGCCACCAATCAAAAAAAACCAAAAAACAAAACCAAACCAAACTAAAAAAAAACAACCCACACACAACCCCCCCCCCTCCACTCCCTGAATCTCAGCATTGCAGAGAAAAGGTTTAAAATATGGTCTTCAAAATTCAGAAAGAAAATTTAAAGCCCCTTCCCATCCTTTATTCACACTGAAATACAGATAAAGACCCATGGATTGTTTTTGTATGGCAGAGACCCAGTTTGGGGAGATAAAACTCCCAATTTCTGAATCCTCAGGGTCACAGAGGAGGGGAATTTTGCACCACCTCCTCAAGCTGCAGCTTTCCCTGAACATTCACAGCAAGCTGGATTTATTAGTTTGTTCTCATATTTCATTTTCTCCTCCTTGCCTCCTGCAGCAGGTCCAACGGGAGCTGGGAGAAGTTTTCCAATGGTGAGATCTTCAAGCACACCTCCCTGAGGGAGCTTTTATGGACAGCTGCTCTCAGGGATGGGGTTGGACATCACTGGGATCCAGTGGAAGCTGTTCCCAGGAGGCAAACAGGATCCCTGCTCCCAAGCTGGAGTCTTCCCTGGCCTGGAGATGCTCCTCTCCTGCAGGCAGCTCCTGCCCTGCCTCTGCCTGTCTCTGCTTTCCATCAGGGATTCCTCACGTGCCGCAGCTGAGCAGCCCGGTAGGCTCCTGTGAAAAAAAAAAAAGCCTTGATTTTGCCTAATCAGAAATTTTCTGACATTTCCTGGAAGATTCCCAAAGAACACTCAAACCCTTGAGGAGCCTGGATCCTGGATATGATTCCTGTCCATAAATAGCCAGGCTGAAGTTCAGTTAAATAATCATGGCATCCAACTGTGTGGCCCCTGCCAGAGCTTGGCATGGGCTTGTCACCCTCAGCCAAGCACAGGGGGTTGTGCTGGGGTGTCTCAGCCTTCCCTTGGTCTCTCTGGCCACCATTTCTGCCCAGCTCCTCTTCCTCACTGTGTCCTTTGGCCCCTCTTTCTCCTCCTGGGCACACTCTTGCCCCAGGAGGTGCTAAGGGACATCAGCCCAGATTCCCCACAGCACTCCAAGGCTTGGGGAGGAGGCTGGGGGGCTCCAAGGTCTGCAGGGAGGTGGGTGAAAGTGCCAAGACAGGCTCCCAGGGCTGGTTCATCTTGCTGCAGGGCAGGGGGGAGATGCTGCTGGTGCACACAGGGCCTTGCCTTGGGCCACTTGGCTCTGCAGGCCCCTCTAGTGCAAATGGATGCTCAGCAAAACCCACCTCCCACACACACCCCAAAACACACAAAACACACCTTTCCCACGCAGTCCTTGGCAGTGGATTTGCCTGCAGTGAGTCCAGGTGAAGCTTCAGGACTACAGAGAGACCTTGTCCAAAAAAAGCATGTTTCAAATTTAGTTACAACTTCTCCCCTCCTCGTTTCAGGCTTCCCTTGGTCCTCACCTTGGCACAATCTTCTGAGGGACCTGCTGGTGTCCCCAGGGCTCTGGGCACCTGTCCCAGCCTGGAGACCACTTGCAGGTGGACACCAGGAGCTCTCTGGAAGGAGTGATGCCTTAGGAAGGCTGACCTGAAACAGAGAGTGGACAGAGCTAGAGAATAAAGCAGATATTTATTGAAAGGCCTCCAGGATCTACCTTGGGCAGGACAGGGCCTGGCCAGGGCTACACCCAAGGTGGACTAAGAATGGTCACAGAATGGCTGGCTAGTCACGAGATCTTATATTTTTATAAGTTTTGGTCTATTTGCATATTGGGGTTTAATTGTCCAGTTACAGCTTCAGGTTGTGAGGTCCCATCCTTCTTGTTCCTCTCTTCAGCCGCCCTTGTTTGTTCTTTTGGGCTGAAGGTTGTCCTTGGTCCTCAGCAGGAAAAGGATTTGTTTTGTCTCCCTGCTCTGTAAAAAGAGTTTCCTGATACTTAATATGAGGCTCAGAACTGCACCCCTGCGCAGCACAGAATCTGAAAATATGAAAGCTCAAACTTAAGGCATCAGGACCACCCAGAAATGAGCCCAGGGCCACTGCAGGGGACTCTTCATCCTCCCTTCCTGCCCCAGCCCAGAGTGCAGAGGTCCTACTGACACCTCCCAAGGGATTGAGCTGCTCTCCCTCAGTCATGGGAGTCTCTTCCAGCTCCTCTTTAAGCACCTGCTTTCTCATCTGTTTCCTACATATTCTGGATTAGACAGGAGCTGAAAATCATAAGCAGAGAAACAATTCTTTTGGAGCATCATGCCTTCTCTTTCTCAGCCTCCAAGAGCTGATTGTTCCAAGGAATCAGTCTAGCTCCATCACAGTTGGTGCCAAGGCATGGAGCACACCCAGCACGAGGGATAAATATGGAGTGTGCCCTTCCTTGTGCTGAGATGGATCAACCCAGTAAGACTTTCTCTGCTTGTCACTGTTTTCCTCTGTGGCATCAGATTTTGGGCCTCTTCCAGCAGTTCACTAATGGAAAAGATATTAATGCAAGGGAACATGGATAATACAGTGATGTCTCTGCTTTCACCTGAGTGCTCCCTGGGAGGGAGCTCATCAGAAATGGGGGGTGCAGATTCTCCTTCAGGCAGCTTAGCAGCAACATCCTCTTCTTCTATAACAACACAGTTACCTGCTTCAGCAAAATGCTGAGTCGCCTCAAATCCTGCTGCAAACAGGCAGGAGGGGGAGCAACTTCTGCTGCCCAAGACAGGGCCCTGCATGAAGCCAAGTGCCTGCCATCACCTCTGGTTTTTTTCAGCAAGAGGGATGAGTGTTATCAGACAAGTTTTGCACAAGCAGTTTGCCCAGTTCTGCCTGTGTCTGCCAGAGGTGGGGAGATCTTAGAGACACGGGGTGGATTCTCTCCATCCACCTGATGCAGCCCTGGCTCGAATCTGTACCCCATCCTCAGCTTCAGGGATTGCAGAGTGAAGGAAGAGTTACCCGAGTATATAAAGAAGTAATTCTCTATTACCTGCCAGAATGGATGATGGGCAGCGTTGAGTCCATGGACTCCTCCCTACATCTGTAGAGAATTATTTTAACCTCTGTTTAGCCTAAGGGGAGCAGGTTGAAAGGAGAAAACTTTGGTGCATGCAGTTATTATTTTATAGAATCAGAGAATGTCCTGAGCTGGAAGGGACCCACAGGATCACCCAGCCCAGCCCCTGTCCCTGCACAGACCCCCCAACAGCCCCACCCTGGGCATCCCTGGCAGCACTGTCCAAAGGCTCCTGGAGCTCTGGCAGCCTTGGGGCCGTGCCCATTCCCTGGGGAGCCTGGGCAGTGCCAGCACCCTCTGGGGAAGAACCTTTCCCTGAAATCTAACCTAAACTTGGGACATTTATCATATGACAAAGTGGTAACTATCAAAATGCTGTGGGAAAAGCTGGCAGGGCATTCAGGGCACGAGAAGCTGCTGGCTCAGTGCTGGGGGGCTGCAAAGGGATTGCATAAAGATTGGCTTTCCCTGTTCTCCCTGTTAAAATGAACTTCCCAACCAATGTCTGGGTTTGGCCCTGCTGCTGGAGCCCCACAAAAAGGCTGAACACATCCTCAGACTGCGCAGATGTGCTGGAAAGCCAGGGCAGGAATGTTTTTGGCAAAACCTGAGGCGTATCAGACAATCCATTTCTGAGACATGGGTCTTAGGGAAAATAAGTGTAATTCAGAGTGTTTGAAGCATCTCCTAATGCTTTTTCATGTCATAGCTCAGAAATGGCTTGGCCTAGAAACTTCAGATTTGTTTAATTCAAGAGCCCTTGACGTAATCTAGCACAGATGAGGGCTTCTGAGAGGCTGCAGTGCTTATTTGGAGTTATTCTCTTCTGAATTACAAATATATTAGTGTTACACCAGCAGCTGTGACAGTGAAAAGTTAAGACAGGCTTTCCAGACTTTGTAAAGCAACCTTGGAGTCCTTTTCCAGAATCCCTGTGTCAGACTTGTTTCACCCACAGAAACTGTGCAGCAAGGCTTGCTGAGAAGCCCTGGAAACCAAAGCCAGCCCTGATGTCTATATGTGCCAGACCTCCTCAAACCTGCTTTTTTCCTCAGCTAACAGGGAATTCCTTTCTTCTGACTTCAGCCCACTCTGGTGTCACTGCTCCCTTGGCAGGTGTATGTGCAGAATCATCCCAGAATGGTTTGGGTTGAAAAGGACCTTGAGGCTCACCTTGTTCCACCTCTGCCATGGGCAGGGACACCTTCCACTGTCCCAGGCTGCTCCAAGCCCTGTCCAGCCTGGCCTTGGGCACTGCCAGGGATCCAGGGGCAGCCACAGCTGCTCTGGGCACCCTGTGCCAGGGCCTCCCCACCCTCCCAGGGAACAATTCCATCCCAATATCCCATCCAGCCCTGCCCTCTGGCAGTGTGGATCCGTTCCCCCTTGTCCTGTCCCTGTGGGCTCTTGCCCAGGAAATGCTGCAATAGACAGGTTCAGTGCTCAGGCAGAACCCGATTTCCCTCCTCCCAAATGCCCTCAGGAGCCCTCCCCAGGGATTGCTCACCCCTACTCTGCTGCCAAGTCCGTGCCACCTTCTTTTTGTAGCCCGAGGGTGGGCTGAGTTTCCACTCATCACCCACATCCCATTTCAGCCAAACCTAAATAAAACTAAGAAGTGTCAGACAACTCCTGGCAACAATTCATCTTAGAGAAGGAGGAGTGAGCCAGCATGAAGTTTGAGAAAAAGATCTATTTGCAGTAATAAAACTGGAAAAAAAAAAAAAGAAGAAAAAAAAAAAACCACAAAAAACAACAAACCCTACTGAAATTCATTTCCTCTCTAATGGCCAGGGTGGCTGGGGGAGTGTGGATTTTTTATTTTTCTTTTTAATAATTACCGGAGCTAAGGAGAGATCTTGTGGACAGGGTGTTAATTAGACCTGATATACTTGGGTATATTGCATTTCATTAGGCGAGTAAATAACCCCAGCAGATTTTAATCCTGCTGGCAAGTGGCCAAGTGCTGCAGAGGGATTATCTTTGAGGGTTAAAAGTAGGCCAAAGAGCTAAAAGCAGCCTTTCACGAAAGAAGGCGGCCAAGGATCCAGGTTAGGAGTGGTAGGCCAAAGCCCTGGGATAATCAGATTGAATTCCTCGGCAGAAAGTACACTAAAAAGGAGATAAATCCCAATTGCCTCATTTCTGCGGGCAGGCGGGAGGGAGGGAGGCGGATCTGGGCACTTTCTCCAGCTGGAAGGGAAACGTGGCCTGGTGTGTTTGCCTCACCAGCCCCAGTGTGAGGGAGCTGCCTGGGCTCTGGGGGCTCAGGGTGACCCAGCACCGCTGCCAGAGAATCCTGAGGGCAGCAGAGACCCCTTGGCTCAGCCACAGCTGAGGGGACAAGGGGTGTTGGAGATTGAAAATTTCAGGTTTTCTCTGCTAAAAAGTGCTGACCCTCAAGCGAGCACCACATTTGACTTGAGGCCTTGGGAAAGGCTCCCGAGATTGAGTGATGGCACTGGGGCTGTGGGTGTGTGGTTTGAATGGTATTGTGTGATCTCACAGGGTGAAAAACTTGGATTTAAGATTTTAGTATTTAATAATGTATGGGGCAAGATGGAGGACTTTGGGAGTTGTCTGGGGCCTTCCTCTTCCCCTTCTTCTTCCTTTTTCTTCACCTTCTTCCTTCTTCTTCATCTTCTTCCTTCTTTTTCATGGGTTTGGGTGCTTTTCTGTAATTGGGTGAAAAAGGTCTGCATTGCAGGCCTTGGGTGGTCATTATTGGGTCAAAAGTATAAATAATACAGGTGTCATCTCAATATTAGATGATTATCGCTTACATAACCTTGGGAAGAGTCAGAGGTGCTCCATTTTACCTTGTTTCTCTAACTTGCCAGTTAGAGCTCACAGCTGGTGAGTCTGTGAATAGATCAGAAATAATAAACATCCAGGTCCGAACACGAACAGCGACTCCTGTGTATGAATCCCAACCTTGGCAGGGAAAAGGAAGCCAGAACCATCACCCTGGGGTGCCACAGCACCTCTGAGCAGAGGGAAGAGAAATCCCCATGGAGAGGTCACCCCAAAAGCCTTCTGGCAGCTCCCAGCTCTCACACACACCGTGTTTGTGACCCCGAGGGGTGACAGTCACTCACTGGGGAGGTGACACTCAGGGCAGAGGAGCAGAGTGACCCTGCTTTGCTTGGGGTGGGATTTTCGGGCAGCACCAACCAGCCAGCATTCACTCTACAGGGGTTTAGTTACTTCTGAGCTCCTCTTGTAAAGGCACAGGAGGAAATGAAATCCAGAGGTGGGGTTTTAAATTGACAGGAAACAGGAAAGAGCTCCCAGTCCTGCCTGGTGCCTGTGGTGCAATTGCTCAGAAACTGGGGGAGCTGACCCTGTGCTCCCCCAGGATTTATCACAGAATCACAGAATGGTGTCTGGGGAATCTAAAAAAGGTGTCATTCCCTCCTGTGGCTACTTCTGTGCCATTCTCCACAGTCATTGGGGAGGAATCTGGGTCCCTTCTCAGCATTCAACTGCATTTTAATTGAATTAAGCTCCATCACAGCAATCCAGCCATCCTATCACCAAACTCCAAGAGCTTAAAAAAATCATCTTGTTCCACCCCCTGCCATGGGGAGGGACACCTTGCACTGGGCCAGGCTGCTCCACCAGCCTGGCCTTGTTTACTGCAGCTGCTGCTGGGGAGCTCCTGCTCAGGGGAGATCAATATACTGAAATCAATGGAAAAGGTGCAAATAAAAGGTAAAAATGAGACCTTCTCAGAGCCTCCAGGAAGCAGAAAAGAGTTGAAGGAAGGAAAGAGGGCCTGCCTCTGGGTGAACAGCCATGTCCTGCTCTTCATCTGCCTCCTTACTGCCAAAAAGTTTTGCATGTAGAAAATCACTGCTGAAAAAATCAAGTTTCGAGTTTTTTTCAGCCCAGAAATGAGGGAGAAATTAATTTTTGTCCTTTTCACTTGGGAGCATGACTTGTAAATCACCTGGAGAGCTATTTCAGGGCAGGACTGGAGTTTGGTGATAGGATGGCTGAATTGCTGTGACGGAGCTTAATTCAATTAAAATGCAGTTGTATGCTGAGAAGGGACCCAGATCCCTCACCAGTGACTGCAGAACTGCACAGAAGTACCCACAGGAGGGAATGACACCTTTTTATGATCTCAGCTGTGAGTAAAGCTGCTCACACCCGCCTGTGCCCACAAGTCATGACAGTGCTGGTCCCACAAGGACGCCTTGACTGGTGAAACCGTGGGAAAACCAGTTTGCTAAACAAGTTAAAGAACTGGAGAGGAACACAAACATCTAAACATCTCCTTCCACTGCAGTGGGGATGAGAAGAGCTCACTGGAGAATGAGTCTCAGCATCATCTTTGGTGTCTGTAGTTCCTGCTGTCCTTAACTGGGCTGGAGATCCTGCTCAAGGGGCCCGGACTTTAATATTTAAACCAAGACTTCCAGCTGGGATCTTCTCCTCCATCTCTGATGTAGTGATCCTCTGGAAACGAGAGGGGAGTGAAGCCAACCCAAAGGGAGGAGCAGATACCGAGGATGAGCTTTGCATTTATTGAGGGATCAAGCCTAGGAAATTGTTTCCCTCCCACATGGCTGCTGGTAATTCCCCTTTGGAGACAGGGCTCATTAATGCCTTAGAGGCTTCTGTGCCATAGGTGGATGTGAAATAAGAGCAGAGCATCTGCTAGGAGGTCTCAAAATACCTTATGCTTCCACATAATCATTACTTCCGAAGTTAAAGGGTGATTTGGAATGTTAAAATTTGGGGAAACAAAAAACAAACAAACAAACAACATTTAAATCTAGCTTCAGCTATGGGAAAGGCCAAACCTCAATGGAAGAGGACTCCTACACTGTGCCTAAGAGCATGCCTGATCAGTTCAAGGGGTGTTTGTTATTTAACCACAGGAGACAATATTGCTAGAAACAAAGGATTCTATGTATTTCTTTACCTCTGTTAATTTAATTTATTTTATTTTATATATTTATTTGTATTTTATTCATATGTTCAGATATAAAAATATCTATATTTATTTATAACATTACTAGAAACAAAATCTTCTCCTGTGTCGTGCCTGTTACATCTCTTATTCAGGATAACAATCCCATATAATACTTGATTTTCATGATAGTTTTCTGAAATCATTGTGATTTAATCACAACCTTAAAATTAAGAATATTGAAATGCTTTCCTGTGCCTGACTTTGATGCTGCCCGTGCCCAGCACTGCTCCCTTCAGCCAAAGGGAGCAGCTGTTGGTGCTAAGTGGGGCTAAAAATGAGAAAGCAACACAGCTTAAATGACAACATCTTTTTAATTATCTACAAGGGACTAAACTGTTCATTGCATAGAGCTGTTCCTAAAAGTCCCAAACTGAGGTGAAAAGGTGATGGATGATGAAGCACAGAGAGGAATAGGAAGCAAACAGCAGGAAAGATATTTATGAGTGGAGGCTTTTATGAGTGGATTACTCAAAACTTTCACCTGTGAGCCCTGACTCAGCTGCTGCTGGGGAGCACTGGGTGGATACAGAACAGCCAGCCCCAGAGTGTGAAAACAAGGATTTTAGCAGTGTCCACATGGGGGATAAGGTGGTTTATTGCCCAGTGTTTTAAAAAGGCTCCATCCTCTAAAACATAAAGGAAAAAATACAAAACATTAAAGGGGTTAGTTCTCCAGCTTTGTCAGGTGTGTGGAGTTCCCTCCCTTGGATACCAGGTGGTGTGTAAGCTACTGATTATCTGTTGTTTTGGGACCATTTTACATCCTCTGGGTTCGAGGTCAGGTGATAATACCTGGTCCAGAGAAGAGAAAATCAGGCTGCCATGTGTCATTTAAAAAAGAAAAAAAAAAAAAATAGGAGATGGAGCAGTAAGTTTGGGAGTAGAGAGCTGAGGGGATAAGTTGTTCAGTAAAAAGGCTGTGGAAGGGAAAGGCTTTCTCCCTCATGGAAGGGAAGAGGCCTGTGAAGAATATCAGGAATATTTATTCCCTGAAGTGTCAGATTGGAAGAATTCCTGCAGCCAGCATGCAAAGCTCTCTGCTGTTACTATCAGCCACACATCAGGTTGCTACTGAACAATTAATACTGTTTGCAGGTAATTCAAGAGTAGGAAAAGTTCTCCAGGTTAAGGAATTTGGGGCATCTAATTAGAGAAAAAAAAAAAAAAAAAAAAAAAAAAACCACACCAAAAAAAACCACCAACCAAAATCCATGTGGCTGAGGTGTCCAGTCAGAGAAATACTACAGCTGAGGTTGTCTGTGTGTCCAGCCAAACTCTCCAGTTTGGTTCATGTCCAAATGGCTTCTGGCCATACCAGGGTAACAAAGTGACTTCAGAGTCAGTGCCCACCTGGTACCAGGCAGGGTTGAAGCTTTGCTCAGTGGTAGAAAACTCTTCCTCCTGTGGCCTGGCTTGGCACTTGGGGCATGCTGTGGTAGTTGGACTAAAATCAAGTTTTCCCATAATAATCTGTTTGAAAAGGATGCTCAGGAGTAGATGCTTGGAGATGGAACAGGAATGGAGTGGGACAGCAGCACAAGCACAGGTCATTTGGTGCCCAGCTTTGCTCAGTAGGAAGCAATTCCACTTTGCCTCCATTAGTTTCAGGATGCAAATGAAGAAAAATGAAGCCAGCTTTCAGGTTCCTGGGGATAGATGACATTCATTCACTCTGGCATTCAGCTATTTCTGTTGTTTACATTTGATACCTCTTAGAAACACTCTGTTTCTGAATAACAAGAAATATTTTTCTAAAGGTATCCTTAATTTTTCACTTCAAAGTCAATCTTTAAAAACCTCTCTGCCATTATCAAGCCTGCAATGGTTTCATCCTAATCCCTCTTACTCTCTCCATTCTTATCCTTTGCTGAGGGGAAATGATAAAATTTTTTCTGACACGGAACTCAGATCCAGTGCTGAAAGATAAGCTGTTTCAAAATAAAATCATGGATTTCAATTTCAAGCATTGGTTAATATTGCCATTTTTATAGATCCTTTCCTACTGCAGATTGAACAAAGCATATTAGCTAAAAGGCCTTCTCCTGAAATAAGTGCTCATACTTTTCTAACCCTCCTTCTTCATTCTAAGTTTCTACTTCTAAGCATTGTCTTTCTGAACATCCAGAGATCAATCCCAGCTTTATAATTAAAAATTCAATCAAAAGTGGGTCTGGGAAAACTTCCAGTGGGTGAGAAAGCTGTCAGTGAACTTAGGTTTAATTGCTAGCTGGGTTTGTTCTAAGATGATTTTAAGGTGCTTAAAGATTCCCTGTCTTAAAAACTGGCACTTGGTTTTCTTCAGACACACTGACAAAGAGACTGAAAAAGGATGCATGAGTGGCCTTGAGCACTTGTCTTTGCAAATTCCATGGGCTTTCAGGGCAGTTTGCATTGGAGTAAAGGCTGGGAGTGCTTCCAGGTAACATCCAAAAAGGTCTGCCCAAGAGTTCAGAGGAAACGGTCTTGTCTATTGGAAAGTAGTGGCCCAGTGTAGTTTTTGGGGGTTTTTTTGGTGTTTTGTTTTGGTTTTGGGTTGTGTTGTGTTTTGTTTTGTTGTTGTTGTTGGTTTTTTTTGGTTTTTTTTTTTTATGGGTATGACCTGGAATAGTTTCACAAGAGTCAATAATATCACCAGAGCTGGGGAGTGCTGAAGAAAAATCCCAGGAAAATGTAGGTTCATAACATGAACTTATGAATCAGATTTAGTTAAATGTGCGTGTTCTGATGGAACCAGAGGGTGGAAGATCTGCTCTGCTTATGCTCTGGCTGTTTTACTTAATTTTGGGGATGAAGCAAACATCCCTGGCAGTGTGTACACACACCAGCCGTGAGCTGTCAGGGTACATGGATCAATATCAAATATTGAGTTTGCTGCATCCTTGATATCATCAGGGAAGTGTTCACCCAAGGAGGGAGTGATGGATCTGGGGGTTCCACTTTCCTTTCCCTGTGTCTCCATTCCCTACTGGACACTAATATGGGATTAGAGCTTGCAAAGAGCCGGAGACAAACCCAGTGCCTCTGGGCTGCTTGCTCCCTGTTCAACAGCCAAAAAACCTCTGCAGCAGCTGGATTCTCCCTGGCCCTATTTGGAGTGCAGCAGGACCATGCCAAACCACAGCCTGCCACTGATAGTCCCATGGGTCACTGCCACAGGATCCTGCCTGCCTAGAACCATGGAATACCCTGAGCTGGAAGGGACACACACAAGGATCACTGAGTCCAGCTCCTGGCCCTGCACAGGACAGCCCCAGGATTCCCACCAAGTGCCTGAGGGCATTTTCCAAATGCTTCTTGAGCTCTGGAAGGCTTGGGGCCACTTGTCCAAGGCTACAACCACTAAAGCATTCCCATCAAACGTCTCCAGCTACTAACTGTGATTAGCATCACCACGTTGCAAATCCAAGTGGCAAATCGTCCTGGAAACTCACAGCCAGGCTGGAAGTTCTTCTCTTTAAATCCAAGTGCAGCTGTGGCCAACACCAGGCTTGTAAAAAGCTGGCAAAATCCTGCATTGCTGGGTTTTCCTGGTGAATGCTGTGCACTAAGACCATTGTGTAGCTCTGCGGAACACCTGTGCCCCACAAAACCTTCTGATGTCCCCAGAATGTTCCTGCAGGAGGACAAGAGGGTGTCAGGGTTACAAGAGAAGAGTGCCAATGGGGGTGTAACCAATCTGTGTATTCTACTCCCCTCTATCCATTTTTCCTGACAAATTGTTGATGATGGGTCATTTGCAGGAGCTGCCCAGTGCACACCCAACCCCTCAGCTGGGTGTTGGATGAGAGGAGGAAGGAGAGGCAAACCCTTCCAGGCAGGGCAGTGTTTCTTTATCTTCACAAAGAACCCAGCTGTGATAACTCCCCCCAGGGAAGCACCAGCACCACAGAACCCACCCAGCCTGAGGGGCTCTCTGCAAATGGGTCATCACTGACTCAGTGGCACCAGCACAATAGGCAGCTGCAACCCCTGAGACCATCCAGGACTCCCAAAAATATCCTGTGACTCACAGAATTCCATCACTGCGTTGTGAACCCCCCACTCCAGCCTAGGGGGGGGACGTACTGAACGTTCCTGCCTTAATTTGAGCATAAATAATCTGAAAGTTTGGGGTCTGGGGTCACCACCACCACCAGTGGATGGAGCCCGAGGAGGAGCAGAGCTTCCACAGGATCACTGCTTTCAACTCCAACCATAATTTCACCATTTCATAGGACTGTGATCACCACCCCCACCAACAGGGTTGTACTCTGAATTCATGGGTTCAAGCCAGTTCTTCTGTATCGCTGCATTTATGGTAATCTTTCTATTAAATTGTAACTCTGACTTGAAATCTCTCTCAAGGTATTTTTGTGGGTTCATTTCTTCCCCTCAGTTTTCTTTCAAAGCAGCACAAAGGTCTTTACCAGCATTTTGGGGTTTAGATGCTGAGGTAGGCACAGATTAATAACCCTCAGACGCCAGAAAAAAATCATATATTTCCTAATAAACTATGGAACACCTTAGGTCAGGTGTCTGACCAGGAACTTGGACCCATGTGATGGACAGAGCAGATGCATGAAGGGGTTGCTGGTGTAGGATCTGTGGCTGTAGCTTTTCCCATGGAACTTCATGTTCAGGAGAGGTAAATCAATGAGGGTGGAATGTCAGGACTTTCAGCTGAAAGTGTGTGGAAAATGAGGTGTGAAGTCACAGAGTCATTGAAGGGCTTATTTACCACGTGGAGGTACTTGCAGAGGAGACAGGGGTGGAACTGTACATCAAGAGCCCCCTTGCCCCATAGTGCAGTGACTGTCCTCACTCAACATAATCTGTGCTGTGTGTTCCTGCTTTTGATCCTAATTTTCACTGCTGGCCAGAGAAACCTTTTCTCGAGCAAATTTTGTCAGAATCAATACATTCCTAGCATTTAGATGGATCCTAAATGCCTGACTTTTAAGAAGTGTCATCCAGAACCCCAAGCCCAGGCCCGGCCTGATGTTAATGAGATTGGAATTGTTGCTTTCAAAGCGTGAAATTGGTGGTGATATCTCAAGACTGAAAATGATACACAGGCAGCAAGCCCTGTTTAGTTTGAGAGGGGGTTATATTTCACAGCACTGAGGGGTCTTATTTCTTGTGTTTGGTACATAAAACCCCTTTACCCTTTAATGACACCAGGAGGGGCTGGCCCACTGGGGTGGCTTTTGGGTTTAGGGGTTATAACCATCACTTCAGCTCTGTTTCCGCCACGCTCCGTGTTTTCTAGTAACCTTTGGGAATTGTTCACTTCAGTTTTATTCACCAGAGACAAAATGCTAATCTGCTGGCACTTCACATGGTGAGGGAGAGAAGGAGGGGAAGGAAGGAAGACCTATGTGATCTATTCATTCATTATTCCACGGCGCATGGGAAGTCATCTCTTTACATGATTGACCTGCCTGGGTTTGATTACAACACACAGCTAACCTTTTCCAAATCTGCTTGTGTCATACAAGAGAAGGGTTGAAGGCTGTTGCCATGGCATTGAGGTATCTCTTGAGAAAGAGGAAGGGGGAAAAAAAGAGAGAGAGAGAGAGAGAGAGAGAGAGAGGAAATGATGCTTCTTTACTTCCTAGCCAAGTATAAACAAGAAACACAGGCACATGTTTTTTGTTTTGGAAGAGCTTTCAGCTTCTTATCGAGTGTCATCTCTCACTGTGTTTCCTTGGGAAGGGAAGGAGGAATTGTCTGCTCTGCAGATCAGTGGGAGTGGGGGGGTGACAATTGGAGGGAGGGGGAAAAAAAAAGAAGAAATCAGTCTTGCCACCATTCATGATTTATTCATGAGACACGTGAGTTTTGCATTTAAATGTGACATTCTCATGATCTCAATATTGTATATGCAAATCTAAAGATTTCTGCATCTCTCCACATGCCCAGCTTAAGTCTTGCCTCAGATCCACAGCTCTGCAAATGTAAAACCAGAGGGATTCATGCAGCTTCTGCTTCTCTCCCTGTTTGTTCCATGCCTCAAAGACTGGAAGCAACACCAAACTGCTCTTAATAGGCAGAGCTATAATTTAGATGTCACTAATTTTTTTTTTTTTTTTTTCCTGACAGCGAGCGCTCGCAGTCAGGAAATTACCTGTAGGTTCATGAATGGTTTAACTTTCTGAGGCCTTCTTGCCTTGCCTGAGCTTTCCAAGCCCTTTCCTCCTAAGGCAGATCACTTGGGATTAGCAGAGAGCAGTGCTGAGCCGCCCTGAACAAAGAACTTACACCTTGAGCAGCGCCTGCTTCAATGCTCCAACAAAAATCTGTCAGCTGTCGCTCAATAAATAAGGGGAAGGACTTTGTTTGCAGACTTTTAATTAAGGTATGATTGATAGAGTTAACAAAAGTCCCAACTCAAGTACTCAAGGCCACGTGATGAGGCTTTGAGCACCCTGGTCTAGTGGAGAGTGTCTGTGGCAGGGGGTTGGAACCAGATGAGCTTTGAGGTCCCTTCCAACCCAAAGCATTCTGAAACGTGCTGATATAGAGAGGGCAGGCTCCGTTTGGAACAGAACCTGAACCTTGGTGACATCTCTGTCCCCGGCCAAGACTCCAGGGCCACCCAACAGCACAAGAGGTGTGAAGGCAGGACTCTGCAAAGCCACACAAACCCTGCTCCCAGCTAGCCCAGGATGTCCCAACTCCTGCCTGGGGAGACTTTTGGGTCAGTGTTTGCAGGACAGTGTTTGCAGGAGTGATTTGTGTAGGGAAAATCCTGTTCTGGGGGTTTGGCCTGATCTGTGTGGCTGCAATGCTGCTTCATGATCTTCTTACTTGGTGAACCAACCAGAGCATAAGTATTTTTATATGTTTTTGGATCAGCTCTGATCCAAGTGTTTCTCTGTTATTAACGAACAACCACAGCATTCATTGATAACAGTGAAATTTGTAGTTTTTATAGCACTTTCCCACATTTATCACTCAGCACATGTTTTCTTGTCATACTGAAGCCAGAGCTTGCTGAAGTTGATCACCTTGTGTTCACTTCTAGGTCAGGGCCCATATCAGCAAAATTCTCTCTCTTGGTTTCATTATTTTAAAGCCATAACTGTTTTCTAGCTGTCCATATAGCCTAATATCCCACCTCCAACAATGACTGCTTCAGGAAACTGGAAAAGAGACAGAGCTTGTATTGAATGACATTTCACAAGGGTGTTACCTTAGATTTAGGAAAATCTGGGCATAGAGACTTCCTGATGTCATGTATTCAGGTCCAACTAATTGCTTTCAAGAGCTTGTCCCTTCCAAACCCACCTGCACATTTGCTCCCCCAGCATGACCATGTCACAATTTAATTTCCTATGGGGTGGACAACTACTTAAGTTTGGATAATTTAATGCTGTTGATGCCTACTGTTTTTTCCATTACAAGAGTTAATAAAATAGTTGTTCCTGAGCATCTTTCTCCAAGCTGCTCATGATTTTAGGAGCCTGTGTCAGAACTCCCTCAATAGTCTCATCTCCAAGCAAAAATTCTTATGTATCTACCTATCCTATTAGGAGCTGCTCCTATGGAAGCAGCTCACAACTCTGATGCTTTAAACCTGTCTCTATAAATTTTCTGGTTCTCCAATATCCTTTATGAAAGGGAACATTAGGGCTGCCTGAATATTTACAAAGACGGTGCAGCATGAATTCATGCACTGGCAAAATGAATTTTTCTGTTCAGTGTCTCACCCACAAACTCTGGCATTCGTGTTACAGTTTTGACCATCCCTGATTGAGCTGATGAGGGTTTTGGAGAGCTGGGATCTTTGTGACACAAACAGCCACAGCCTGTCCCAGGGCTGGAGTTGCTGTGCTCCCATTTGCAGTACATGGCAATTCTTGCCTCTGAATTCCCTCTGCTGCTGCATTTTGCTTGGTTATTTGGGTGCCTGTCCCACAACACTTCTCCCCCAGCAGCAAAGCTGGTCTAGGGAAACACCTGGATACTTTCACTTGAGCAAACATCTTTGTTGTGTTAATTTCCAGGCTTTCCATGACCACACAGACCCCAGCCCACATCTCTGTGGGGTTCCACTGGACACCTCTTGCTCAGGTGAGACCATCCTTTCTTTCCTGTCTCTGTTTCCCATCTTCAAACAAATTATTTATCTCCACAAGGCAACCTGCTTCTACTCCATGACACTGGCTCAGAGCCCACAGTGTGACTGTGTTTTCCTCTCCCAATGATCTCAAACTTGCATCCAGCAGGGAAAGATTAACAGGGGGGAGAAAAAAAATCTCTGGAATTATATATATATATATTTTTTTTTTTTTAAATAGGGTTTTTTTTTTCATCATTCTTACATCCTCTTATGCCATGTCTTTAATACTGATACAAGCACCTGAAACAGCACAATTCATAGCTGGCCAGACTGGGAGCCCTGTTTTAGCAGGCAGGGAAAAGAAACTCCTGCACGGACTCCATTGTTATTTAAAGATATGTTATCAGTTTTAGCCCCTATCTGAAAGCTGACAGAGAAAAACGTTTTTTTGCAAAGCAAAAAACCCAAATGTGTTGTCCTAAATTCAGACTGAGTTTCTTCATTTGCTTGTGTTTAGCCTGGATTTAGTGGCTGGGGTCTGCAGCCATGGTCAGCAGTGCTAAAACAACGTGGTTTATTCCTGAAAATGCCCCAGTCATGAATCTTCTACTGCCCAGGGCTCTCTGCCCCTGAGGAATGTGAGAACCTGTGTGCTGAGGGTACTGCTGGAACACCTTTGGACATCATTTGGGGCTGCATTTGTGAAGAATCATGAAATCCCAGAGTGTTTTGGGTTGGGAGGGCCATTAAAGACCATCTCCTTCAACCCTCTGCCATGGGCAGGGACACCTTCACTCAACCAGTTTGCCCAGGCTAAGGGTGAAAGGGACAGGGGGGATAAGCAGAGCTCACATCCCCAAACCTGATTTAATTCATGCAGGTGGGATTCACCTTGCTGAAGTCTGCTCGTGCCTGCATCCAAGTGGAGCAGGGTTGTGTTCTTCCCACAAGTGAAGAATGCTCTGCCTTGCAGACCTTGGTTTCTGCAAACGTGGCCCCTGTGAATGTAATCAACGCTGTGCAGAGCTGCTGAAACAGAAAACAAAGCCAGAACGATCATTGTGCTAAGTTTGGGTTCCTCATTGTTCGTTGAATTACATCAGTGTTTTCTTTAGTTGCACAGTCAGCTGGTAAAGGTTTGCTTGAAATCTCGAGACTCTCCCCTTTCAGGGGAAAACATGAATTTCCGGAGATGGGGGCTCTGCTCTGCATCACGGTGCTGGGGCTGCCGTGGCCCAGGACACAGCCCAGCCAGACAGGGGGCTCAGCCAGCCCACGGCCCCTCAGCCAGGGCTGAAAAAGCAGCCACAGGAAAAAAAGAGCTCTACTTTATTTTTTTTTCTTTCTATTTAACTTGATTTAATCTGCTTTAAAAAATAAAAATAATAATAAAAAAAAAAGTAGTGATTAAAATTTATTTTGCAGAGGATCCCTCTGCCCAGTTCATGGCCAGTGTTTTGTTTCACTGGCATTTTGTTAAGGTGATCTCGTGGGGTAAAGATCTTGCTTTCTCCAAAGACTCTCGGATGCAGAGAGAGAGAGACAGGTTCCTCTGGAGCCCTGACACCCTGCCTGGTGACATGGTGAGTGGCAGTTGTGTCATTGTAACATGGGAACCCCTGAAATTCCCCCAGGAATATCAAGATGGGAATCAGAGGGTGGTTTGGTTTGACAGAGACACTAAAGATGATTCAATTTCAGCCCCTGCCATGGGCAGGGACATCTTCCACTGTCCCAAGCTGCTCCAATCCCTGTCCAGCCTGGCCTTGGGCACTGCCAGGGATCCAGGGGCAGCCACAGCTGCCCTGGGCACCCTGTGCCAGGGCCTCCCCACCCTCCCAGGGAAGGGATTCTTCCCAATATCCCATCCATCCCTGCCCTCTGGCAGTGGAAGCCATTGCCCCTTGTCCTGTCACTCCAGGTCCTGCCCAAAGTCCTTCTCCAGCTCTCCTGGAACCCCTTTAGGCACTGGGAGGGGCTCTGAGGTCTCTGTGGATCCTTGTCTTCTCTGAGTGAACACCCCCAGCTCTCCCAGCCTGGCTCCAGAGCCCTTGGAGCATCTCTGTGGTTCTCTGACCCTCCCTGACCCATCCAGCAGCTCCACGTCCTTCTGGATGCAGAGTTACAGGTGGGGTGTCCTGGGAGTGGAGGGCAGCAGCAGCAGCTCCCTGAGCCTGCTGCTCACAGCAGGACTTTTGGGAATGATGCCTTCACTTGGGAAGTCCTCCAGCAGTGCTGGGACAGGGAATGACTGGATGTTTCAGTGCAGAAGGAGTTTGGGTGTTCCCATGTGTGGCACACACGTGCTATTGAATGGGATCCATTGCTCATTTACATTTAACTTAATTTCCCTCTAAAACTCTGATTTTCATCATCCACGTCCTAACTTCTCCCAGAATCATAGCCCCTGCTGTCAGAGCAAACTCTTCTGGAAGGTGAAGTTGCCAGAACAAAAGCTGCTGAGTGGTGGGGTTTGGCTTTCTGAAAACTGTATTTTTGTTTGATCTAAAGGAGGCTCTGAGGGGCTCAGCCTGCACAGCCCAGCTGATTCCAGCCTCTTTGCCTTGCTCAAGGATGGGCTTCTTGCCTTTTTTAACCATGTGGAGGAAAATAGTGATAAAAAAGCAGAATCTGGGATGAAGTTTATTAAGAATCAAAGCAAAAATCCATCTTTTTTGTACAGGAGGAAGCTGTACACCACCTGTGTTGTACAAGTTTCCTAAGGAACATGCAGAATTTAGGAAACTCAGAAAAAACCTTTGTCAGGTGCTGTGATGCTGCTTCTGTTTGGGAAGATAGGTCTTGTATAATAACACAGAGAAGCTGGCCAAGATTTCTGCAGCCCAGAAATCCAAGGAGGGGAGGCAGGAGAAAAATGCAGGACAGAGAGGAGGGCAGTAAGGGCAGCAACAGTGAGTAAGGGAAGAAAAACAGGAGCAGAGACTGGAAGGAAGAGTGTGGGTTGTATTTCACCAGGTGCCCAGAGCTGGGGACCAAGGTCTCTTCAGCTGGGCCTGAAGCAGACAAAGCTCATCCTGCAACACGGATGGGAGGAAACACCTTCTTAGTGAAATCTGAACTTACCGAGGATAGGCAGCTTGTGTTTTGTATTCATTTTACAACAACTTCTTGTAGAGAAAGAGAGGTGGGGCAAACAAATTGAAAATATTCAAAATATCTCATTCCACGTTTTAAAAACGAGCCATTTTCAGCTTCCACTTGGAAAGAAGGTCTCTGTCTCCCCAGCAATGTCATTATCTCGTGGTAGGGAGGGCAGGAAGTAACCTGACACTGAGCTGAAAGTTGTGTGTCAGACAGGGGAGGTTCTGGGGTTAACCCGTGATGATTCCCCGCACCCTCCCTGGCAGCGCTGGAGTCTTTAGTTCTGCCATTGAAATGAAAATCCATTATTTGCCCGGCTCAGCTAATAACACCGACCAGCATTTCCATGGGCAGCAGAAACCCTGGAGGAAGGCTGCCAAAAGCCCGGGGAGTCAGAGTTCCTTTTCATGTTCAAAGCTTCAGCCTCTGAAATGCTTTAGCAATGCCATTACAAACGCCTAATGTCAGACCTGTGTCCAGCCTCTCCTCTCCCTCACTCCATTAGCCCTGCAAGGATGATGGCAAATCATCTGAGGAAGCAGGAGTCATCCCAGGTCAGGCTGAAAGAGCTAAAAACCTCTGATAATCTCCAGGTTCATTAACATTTTTGTTTTTAAAAAGGTAACTTTCTGTCACTAGGAATGTATTATATATATATATATATAGCAAGTGGAAGCTGGGATGTAATTTTAGCCTTGATCCTTGAGGTGGTGTATTCTGGGTTGTTGAGCGGGGTGCAGCCTGTCTTCGTGTGTGGGAATACATGCAAAACCATTTTTAAAGTGTAGCCCATGTGCTGTACTTCAGCTCAGAGGTTACCCTGGGAAATTCCTGCCCCAAAATGCCCAGTGATGGTTTGTTGGGTGGAAGCAAAAGCAGAGACCTGGAAACACAAGAAAAAACCACAGCGATGAAACTGGGCTAGAATGCATTTTGACATTTAATCCTAGATCAATTGGCAAATCTCACAACAGGTATTTTTTTTTTTCTTGTCACCTTGGCAAAGCAGAGCCATGGGAAACTAGCTTAAAAAAAATAATTAATTTTGAAGATCAGCTGCCAATCTTCTCCCTGGACTGAGGGTGAGCACGGGAGCTCTCCTGTGCTGTGGAAATATTGAGTAAATTTAGAGAACACCCAACTGTTGCAAGCTCAGGAGATCATTTATGAAACAAAAGCCACTCTCTTCTGCATTGAGGAGTCTGAGAGCTGCTCTGAGAAAGATTAATTTTCTGGGTAGAGGAGGGGAGCTTCACCCCTCAAAATGAGCCAACGAGATGATTCAATTGCTTCACTTTCCGAGCGCGAGCCCGCGGCACTCACTCCGAGCGTGGTTATAAGAAATGACTCCTTTACTTCAGGAGGAAGAAACTGAAGAAACTGTTAAACTTGGTCACAGTATGTGACATCCTTGAAATCAAAAGCAATACTTCTTCTCGGCGACTGCACAGTAAAATTAAAGATATGAAGGTAAATTCATCTCTGGTGTAATTCTCTTGCCAGTGGCCGGGGAGGCACCTGGGATTAATTTCCTCTATTATACAAGTGGCACAAGACCCTGACAAATTATTTCAAATGTTTTTTGTAGCACTTAGTTAACAGAAACCTTATTCACTCTGTGTCCCACACCTGGGAAATGGAATTTGACTGGCTGAGGATGGGATCTGGGGGGGACTGCAGTTCCCACCCCTGCATGTGGGTGGAAAACAGGAAGCCAGATGTGAACATAAATGTGAATTTACTGATTTCTCACAAAGTAAAAATGCCTCCATGGGGAAACAGGTGATCAGGGAGGGCATGCAGACCTTGGCACGTCTGCTTTGGGGAAGGGACTGTGTTTTATTGGATTTGGGCTGGATTGTTGCTCTTGCTCCAAACTCCTGGGCTATCCCGTGGCACCTTCACCAAAGGGTGACAGAGCTCATTCACCTGTCTGTTCCTGCAATCTTTCTGTTTGGTTTTGGGGTAGACCTTGCAAACTCTGTGCGAGATGCATTTCTGCTCCTGGACATCCATTCCCATTCTTGGCTTAGAGTTTGCCCCTGGAAAGTTCATGTTTTCCTGGAAGAATTCTGAACAGCAGCGTGGTGTGCCAGTGCTCAGTGTGCCAAGGCAAGAGCTGGGGCAATGCTGTCCCAAAATTTCCACAGATGGGTCCAGCCTTCATCTCCAAACAGTCCTGGGTCCTCCCTCCTCTCTCCTCTGCAGCCACCCTTATCCTGCTGCCCCAACTTCTCAGGAGCATCCCAGGCCAGGTCAGGATTAAACAAGCACAAACCATGCAGAGTCTTTCCTTCCCGCGGAGCAGCACGAGAAAGGAGGGAAGCTGTTACACTTCCCAGGCAGCCAAACAGGCCAATAATGACCAAAGTCAAATGCAAACTCAGGACACATGTGAACACAGAGCCTGAGGTCGGGGTTTTCAAGGAAGCCACCTAAAGCTGCCTCCCAAGGCTGCTGCTGGCAAGTAAATTCACTTTCTACACAACTTGGAGGCTTTGATGCTTGGAAAAATCAGAAGTGTCTCTGGGTATGGGTTTAAGGAGGTGAGGTTAAGGACAAGGTTCTCCCTTGTCTCATGTGTTGAAACTTCTGGGCAGCAGAAGCAAATACATGTGACCTTTGAGAAGAAGGTCAGGAGGAAGGTTGCCTGTGGTTGCCCCATCCCTGGGAGTGTTCAAGGCTAGGTTGGTTGGGGCTTGGAGCAACCTGGGATGATGGAAGGTGTCCCTGCCCATGGCAGGGGGTGAGATGCCTTTAAAATGGTTTTCCAACCCAAACCATTCCAGGATTCTGTGAAGAAAGGTTCCAAGGTTTGATTCATCAAGGTATCCAAGCACTTGTGTCATCTTGAACGTGAGAAGGAGCTTACTGATGTATTTTACAGACCTTTTGTCTTTAGCATTGTCCTGCTAATGAAGTTTGTTGTTGTTGTTGTTGTTGTTGTTGTTGTTTTGTGGGGGGAATTATTTGCTCATGTGCATCAGCCAGGTTGGTGTTTGACCAAAGGTGAGATGTTTTCACTCGGGCAGCAGAAAATTGTCAGTCGATGTTGTGAGTGTCCTTAATACTCCCCTGTCATGTTTGAGCTTGTTTTGTTTTGTTTTATTTGGGTTTCTGGAATGTTTTATCCTATCAATGACATTAATTATGGAGTAATTGCCTTAGTAGCATGTTACAACTCTCTTTTTTTTTTTTCAAAGAGATTTTCACACAATGTGTAAACTTTGCTGTGTATGTGCTACGTTTCTTGTGTCATGAAATAACATGTAGACAAAATAATGTTTTTCCTGTCAGAAATTCAATGGGCATCTAAAGCAAAGTGACAGGTGGTTAAATAGCTGCATTTAAAGGATGTCAAGAAGATTTTTTGGACAAGTACCAAAACCCAATGCCAAAAAGAAGGCCTAATACCATCTGTTTTGTTAGCAGAGAGATGCAATTTTACATTAGATTTTAAATGACACTAAATGCCAAATTCATAACCTTGATTTGTGGGTCAGATCTAGCTTATCTAGATTGTGAATGTTTCTGTTTACCAGCACAGTTCCTGACCCAGAGCTCACATAGGTAAATGAAGATGTTTTCAATCAGCCCCATTTTAAAGTCACAGGAAACTCTTGAGCTGCATTTAATTTTGTTTTGTATTACATGTAAATCCAGATGCAATGTGGATTTAATTAATCCAATTTCACTGCATTTAAATGTACACATTTGCATTGTGTTTATTGGCAATTGGCTTTATCCATTTGTTCAGCATTTTTTATGACCACTGAAACTACTGAATATTTAGAGATCCCTCTATTTCCAAGTGGGAACGAGGAGTGTAGCTCTGAATTAAATCATTCTCAGACATAAACTGGGGATAAGACTAAAATGTCAAAATATAGCTGCATAATACAGTGGGGAAAATCATATCAGTATTTTAAAGTAATAAACTGCACTGTGCTAAATTATTTTAAAAATCATTTCAGCAAGCTTTTTAGATGGTTTGTTGAGAGGAGGAGGACTACTTTGAAACAAATAATGAAACTGATAGATTCGGAGGCTTTTTCCTGCTTCTGAAAGGTGCCTTTGAAATGATGATTGTTCAGGTTTAGCCTAATATTTAGAAATACTCACTGTAGAGTTTTCCCTTCTTTGTGAGGAGTCCGTGTGGCTTAAATGGGATTGCTGAGATAATCACACTCTGCTGTTTCTGTTCCAGGGCTAACGTTAGGCATGAAATGTGAGTTGTCATGTTGGGAGCTCCTCTTTCAGCCGCCCGGCCAGAGCAACTGCAAACGTTCTGGGGTTTGGGGGGGACTCAGCTGGGCCAAGAAAGGAGAAGATCCCGGTGCTGGCAGTCTGTTTGGCTGCTTTGCTCAGCCCTGATGGGGACCCTGCAGCTCCAGTGGTGTTGCTGGTTCCCTTCAGCCATCCCAGACCACTCCTGTCACCTGTGGACAACTGGGCAAAGCCCAAAGTCTTGACTTCTTGTGGCATCACAGCAAGCCCTGATAACAAATCTGTCCCAATCTTTCTTACAGGCTCCCTTCAGCACTAGAAGGAGCTCTGAAGTCTCCCTGGAGCCTTCTCTGGGTACCTCCAGCTCTCCCAGCCTGGCTCCAGAGCAGATGTGCTGTAGCCCTGGGACCACCTCCATGGTGCACTCTTCATCTGTGTGGAGAGGTACTGGAGGGGAGAGCAGGAGCTCACACAAATCTGCATCTCCTGGCACACCCAGATCGGCTCGACAGCAGAGTGCCACAGGGACAAAACACATTGAAACACGGGGAGAAGCAGGCTGAGGGAGGATTCAGCAGCAGGCACAAGCTGGAGGCTTCCTGGACACAGGGTGAGGCTGGGCAGGGGCAGGAGCTGGTGGTGTATGGGCACAGAACCATGGGTGGAGACTGGAGACACCCATGGCTGCCCAGGCCCTGGCCAGAGGTGAGGCTCAGCTCCTCTGGGTTGTCTTCTTCTGACAGTCTGAGGAGGAGAAGCACTGGAGACACGAGGTGAGCTGTGAGAACATTGCTTTGTGAGGAGCATTCCCTCACCAGCTTCACTCGGCATATATGTATATATATGTGTGTATATATATATATATATATATATATATATATATATAAAAGCATTCTGGCTATTAATAGCAGTAACTCTGTGATGCTGGGTGCCTCAGATCAGTCTCTGCTCGAGGTCTAACAGAGACAGATGAACGTTCAAAGTTTGACAGGGCTGAGCTGTGTAAATCTGAGAGAATGGGGCTTCACTGGGAAAAAAAAATGAGCTTTGAGAGGGTCTGAAAGGGAGCAGTGGGGTGGCCCAGGCACTGCAAATAAATCAGGTTGTATCTGCCAGGGAGGTGCTGCAGGCTTGGTGACGAAATGTGTTCATTTTGGGAGGAAACAACAGAATTAAATCCTGCTTTTAGTGGGAAAGTCAATTCCGCCTTAACTGCACAGCCGTTAGCAATGACTCCACAATATAAGAAATATAATAATTATGATAATTAATAAAGATAATAATACAGTCAAACCTTGCTAATGACTCAGAGGCTGCTTACTAATTACTGAATTTTGTGGATAAACAAGCCAGAATAATGCATCATAAAATACACTTTGTTCCATTATTTTGACATCTCTCGTTTAGTTTTAATTATTTATACTTCGTAATATACCACTCACTCTGCTTGGGAAGGTTTTACAAAAATAATGAAGCTCTAATAATGTGACATGTCAGCTCAGTATTTGCTGAAACGGGGAGACAGGAAAACCAGTCCTTTCAGGGGTTTTGTAAATCAGGAAGGGCACAGATCAGTGGAGCTCAGATATTCAAAGTTTTAATGCAAAATATTAGACATCTCTATTATGTCTTTGACTGGGAGCCCTCGGAGCAGCTTCCCTGGTGGAGAGTTCCTGAAGCCAACCTGCTTCGCTGCTAAATGCAGGAGGATCGATGCTGGTTCTCCAGAAAAAATCACACAGTTTGAAAAATAATAATAAATGTGAAGCAGTTTTTTGTGCCCAAGACAATTTTTATCCTTAGATCAATTTTTTTCCAGCACCACGGGGGCTGAAAGCTTGTTTTTAATTTAAATGAGAGTTACGATTTTTACATAATCACTTGGTTCTTGGAGCTGGCATTCCCCCGAAACCCCAGCCCGCCTCCCCCCTCCCTGAATTTGGCAGGAATTGGCCCCACTCTTGCAATGAAAGACGCTGGAGGAAGAACTCAGCATTTATTTAGCTCAGTTTTCCAGCTCCTGAGGGTCCTGAAGGGTGCATGTTGGAAATAAGCCTTTGGAGTCAGTCAGGAAGGTTTTTCCTAAGGAAAAAAAAAAAAAAAGGGGGGGGGAGGGGGTAGGTGGGGGTGGGCGGGTGGGAAAAGGCAATTTCTCTTGGAGATTTGCCAGCAAACTGACTCTACCAGCCCTGTCCCAGCTCTGTGCCAGCATATGGACCGGTTGTTGGAACTTTCAAGCGTTTCCCTCTGTCTGGGGATGGGAAACGTCCTGCAGAACCACTCTGTACATGATATTCTCTCCCACTGGGCTGCTTTTCCAGAGGGATCTGTTGGGAGCCGCAGGAAGGGAGAGGGAGAGCACGGAGCCTGCGGCGGCGGGGCAGGTGGGGGGAACCCTGCACGCCCAGCCTGTTCACCTCCGAGCATCCTCCCTCCCCACGGACACGTTTGGGTTTTCCATGCTGCTGTGCCCTGAAAGCCCCGGCCCGTGGGAGTCGGAGGGGGACGGCCGGGAGGGTGGTCATGGATGGAGTTGCCTTCCAGCAGAGGGAATTATAAAGATTGGGATGCGTGGAAAGCCAAGCTGGGGGGAGAATGGGGATCTCCGTGCACTGGGCAGCAGGAAGCCAAGGCCAGGTGCAGAGGTTGAGCCCGGCTGTTCTCTCCAGGCTGGGAGGGCGCGTGGGGAGGCACAGGCCTTCCAGAAACAGGGCGCAGCTAGGGCTTCTAAACGGGGAACCTGTTCGGGGTTCCTACTGGGGTCCTGCTGCGGGTGTTCCGGCGCGCTGGAGGGCGAGCGTCCTTCATCAGCGGCTGGGCACCAGCGGCAGAGGGCAATGAAGCCGCTGGGCACCGTCCCGTGTCGGGAGAGGGCACACCGGGCACGGTGCGGCCCGTGGGGCACGGAAGATGTGACAGGCTCCCCAGCGGGCAGCGGGAACCCGGTGGGCGGCCGTCGCAGCCTTCTCCTCGCCGGGGCGGCCGGGGTTGGGGGGCCCGGGGAGCGCAGCGGGCTCCTCCGCGGGGCTCCGGCGGCGCTGCCCGCGGTGCCCGAGCCCCCGGCGGTGGCGGCCGCGGGAGGAGCCGCCCGGGCCCGCCGCGAACAATAGCGGCCCCGGCGCGGGGCGGTGCGGAGCGGGGCGGGCCGGGGGCCGCCGCCCGCCCCCCCGCGCCGCCGCCCGCCCTCTCCCCGCCCTCTCCCCGCGCCAGAGGCACCGCCGCCGCCGCAGCCGGGTCCATGCCCGCTGGAGCCCCCGCCTGCCGCCGCCCGCAGCCCCGGCATGGACGTTCGGTTCTATCCCTCCGCCCCCCCCGCCGTGGGCTCGCTGCCCGGCGCGGACCCCACTTGCCTCGGGCCGCTGGATTATTATCACTGCAACAAGGTACCGGGGCCGCGGGGGCTCCCCGGGGCTCGGCGCGTCCCGCCGCTGCTCCGCGGGCACGGGCGCGGGGAAGGAAAGTGCCGGCGGCGCCGGCTGCTGCGGGAGGGAATTTTGAAAGTGGTCTGGAAGCGGAGCGGGGGGAGCCGTCGGGTGCCCGGGCCGCCCGCAGCGGGCGGGGGGAGCCCGAGCCCGGGCGCTGCTCGGCGGGGCGGGCCGGGAGCGGAGCGCGGTGTCTGTCCGTGTGTCCGTGTGTCCGTGTGTCCGTGTGTCCGTGTGTCCGTGCCGGCTTGGCTTAACCTCCTGCTCTCCGGGAGCGCTCGGCCCGGGGCGATGCGCGGCGCGGGGGGGTTGTTGTTGCGGTTGTTGTCGGGTACTTTTTCCCTGTTGTTCTTCACCGTGTTGTTGTTCTGCACCTTCCTGAGGAGCTGCGGAGCCGCCGGGCCGGTTGGCGGCTCCTCCCGAGCGGGGTCCGGCCCGCTCCCCGTCCCTCGGCTCCGTCCCCCACCTGCCTGCGCGCCCCGGCGCTGCGCTCCCGCGGAGGGGCCACCCAGCTCCGGGCCGGGGGTGTCCGTGTGCCCCCGGACCCCCAGCACGGCGGGGAGACCTCCCTCACCCACATTTCCCCCGCTCGCTGCAGCTGCCAGGCGAAGCACCCTGCACTTGTAACGGGAGAGGGATGCGCCGCGGATATTTGAGAGCGCGGAGGTGCTGTAGGAAATTTCCCTCATCCTAGAGAAGGCGAAGCGAAGGGGGATAGATGCTACTTCAGGGATAAGGAGTTCTCCGCGAGTATCGCCTCGCTCGCTGTGGGTAAACAGCGCTGGTGTTTCAGCTACAAAGCCGTGGGATCCAGATCCCTTTGGAGGGAGGGGGATCGTCCCAGACGTAATCCTTGCTGCCTTTCGGGCCAAATTCGGGTAATTGCGTTGAAAAAAAAAGTGAATAAAAGGAGAAAGTGCTCTACTGCGTCGGTACAGCAGCTCGGGATGCTCTCGGCTCACCTCAGTGTTGTGATACTTTGGGATCAAACTCTTAAAACACGAGCAGAGGGAAATGCGTGTGGCTTCCCAGACGCGGCAAATTAATCTTTATGTATCAAGGGATGTATTTAACTGTTTCTCTGTCATTGGGTTATTTATCTCTTTTTATTAAGTTGTGGCAAACCTAATAGTTCTCGTTTATTTCGAGATGCCGGATTATACCGAGAGGAAACAACTTTGGTTGTTTTCGCTTGTATCTGCGCACTGCTGGCTTCAAAGTGTTTCGTTATCATCGCCGTTGCCCTTAAAACACTAAATACGCTCTTAAAATACTGACGAGGGCCGGATCACCTGGGAGCAGGACATTTGTCCTGCTGAAACATCAGCCCGTAGTGTGTGAAAGCAGAAATCTGGGATCATGTGAGCGTGAGCCACTAGCAACTGCGGCTGCCCCCAAATCCTGCTGGCTTTCGGAACTCGCTTTTACCAAGAAGTTGTTGGATGCCAACACGATTTACTTCGCCTTGCAGCGTTTCGTGCCGGAGCTTGGGCTCGCAGTGTCCCGGGCTCGGGGCTGCGTGGTCCCGTGTCCCCCCGGCAGCGCCCGCCCGAGCCTTGGGGCGCGGGGCCCCTCGTCGGCAGCTCATCCGTGGCCTGAATCCCTGAGATTAGTCCCGGATTAGGCGGTCGCAATTGATCCGCGGGTCCTCGCTGCCGCTGCGGCCGGGAGGCTGCGGGAAATCGCCTCTTCTGGGGGTGCGGCGAGCTCAGCCCCGGCGGGCGAGCGGGTGCGATGGGCGCCGGTGCCGGCCGGGGTGGATGGGACACCGGAGAGGAGCACCCCAGGTGCTGACCGCTGCCACCAGATGCTGCTGTTGTCACTGCTACCGAGGATCTTAAGGCAGCGGCAGAAGAAAGGAAGTGACTTACCCTTTGCTGATATTCAGGGCGCTTCCCCCCACCCCCCGTTCTTTTCTTTTCTGAGTTATCAAATGACATTTGCTTATGCACAGCCGTGCACGTTTGTCTGTGGCATGAGGCCGCTGGAATGAAGCCAGGGATGGAATGGGCTGACTCTGTTTCCCTGACAGACTGCAGGTACCACGGCTGTAACTTCAGCATCGAACCGTGGCCCGGAGTGGCGCGGGAGGAGGTGTCTGTCTCCTGCCGCTTTTCCTTCGCACAACTCCAGCAGGTGCGAGGTGGGATCCAGCCGAGGATCACCAGCAGCGTGCTGTTCTCTTGGGCCTGCCGTGGAACAAGAGTTCTCCTGCTTCCTGGAGCCACATGGGATGCTCTGGGAAACTCCAGACCCTCACACCAATCCCAACCCTGTTGGTCTTGTCCGGTGCTGGTGGCTCAGCCCAGGGCTGGGCTGAGACAGTGTCTGCCTCAAAGCAGTTCCACTTAAGAAAAGCTACAGAGGAGGGTAGGGTGGACTGGAAAAATCAGAATTCTCCCACTGTGACATGCAGATATCCCGGATAAAATCCATCTCTGGGAAGGACCAGGGCAAGGAGCACTTACAGGCTCTTTGCTGTCCTGCTTCGCTGAGTTTATGGAGATGCTCTGCGGAGCCCTTAGATTTAAAAGGCTCGGTTTGTTCAGGATTGTTTTGTTTTGTTTCCCTTCATTTCTTTCTTTCTTTAGGGGGAGTCAGCAAAGCTGGGCTGTGCAGTGTCACTGTGCATAAATAACTGGCTGGGAGCACGGCAGAGCTCTGCCATTGCCGTGAGCTGCCTTAGCCCACAGCAGCCTGAAATGTTAATGGAATTGTTCTGTGCACTTACTGGACATGATATTGTTACAGGGAGGTCTCTGCTCTCGCCTGCACGCTGCAGTCAGCCACAATTCCTCTTTGCAGCTACGCAGGGGCCTGCTGCACATCAGCATTCCCATTTCTGAAAGGACGAGGGATGTTTAGAGGGACAGTGAAATGGGAGTGTGTGTTCAGCCCAGGCCTCCCCAGAAGGGGGGAATTTGCACCCTCTCTTCAACTGCTTCCACTGCATCCCTGTTTTCCCTGGAAAGGCTGGTCACTGGGAGGGATGGAGAAGCTGGTGAAGGGCTGGATATTCACAAGTGGATAACGAGAGCCCTCCTGCCCCATCAGGCAGGGTGAGAAGGGGCTCTCCCTGCTGCTGACTGCATTCTGATGGATCAAGAGTACTGGTGGCATCGAAGCCAGGGAAAAGGGCTCCCTGTGTAAACCAGTCCCTGTCAGTGGTGATCCTGCATGGAGCAGCCTGCCATGGCAGCTGGGAAGAGGAGCCAGCCCTAAACTTCCTGGTGCCCAGGGAGCTGCTGCTCACAGCCTGAAGCTCCTTGGCAGGAGTTTTAGGGCTGCAGAGTGCTCAGCCCAAGGAGTGAGGATGATAAGGAGCTACCTGAGAGGACTGCAATGAGCATTTCCCACTCTGGAGTGCTGGCCCCTCCATCCTGTGGGCTGGATCCAGCACCTGCTCCATCACTGGGACAGCAGGAACACCTCTGGTGTCTGCACAGTGGCCATGAGGGACTGGGGAGCTTCAGCTGGAAGTGTGAGGAGCTCTCACCCAAACAGCGAGACTCATCCCTGTCATCGGCCACCTGAGCACTGCTGAAGGAAACACCTGCCTCTGGTTTGGATTCTTTGTTTAAATTTGGGTCTAAGCCCCTTTTTCTGTCTCCTTTGGCCATTTTCCTGCAGCATTGGTACCTGCTGCAGACCCCTTCCTGCTCACTTGCCAGGAAAGCTTTCCCAGGGTTTTGAGCTGCTCGTGTGTGGTGCCGGTGTTTTGGGTGAGAGCAGCGTGTTCCTACAGCACTTTAGGGAGTGTGCCCTGGTGGGGCATTTTCCCACCCCTCCAATTGCTTTGAGAAAACGTGGGGATTTTTCCCTCTTGAGCTTTAGGGAGGTTCTGCAGCTATATTTCACAGTAAGTAAACCACGGTAGGGTAAAAAAAAATGTGCATTTTAGTGACAGCGAGGCTCTGCTCTTAGCAGAGCTTTAGCGACAGGAGCTGGTGTGCTCGCTGATACACCAGCATGGAAGGGTTTTTCCTGGATCCTAAATTGTTTGTGTAGGTCCACGAAGCTCAGGAATGAATTTTTCCTTCTCTGCCCGAGCAAAATTGCCTTGGCAAGGGAGGCCTGTGACAGGAATCCTGCCAGAGCACGATACCCTGAGCTCTTTCATGCAGGGATGCTGTGATGCAGGAGTGATCCTGCTCCCCAGGGGCATCTTTGGGGAGTGAATTATCATCTCTATTCTTCCTGCAGAAATAAATTTAAATATAAATTCTTCCTGCTTGCTTCTGGTGTTGCAACGGGTCAGACTGGGTTAGCACAATGCCCAATTTCCAGCCAGTGGAATTGATGGGGATTGATGAGGAAGAGGAGGATCCAGCCTGGGAATACCAAATCCACACTGCTGTGAGACCCTGGGAGTGCCCATGGTCCTTGGGAACTCCTGTGCTGGGGGCCCTGTTCTTAACCCTGCAGGATTTCTGTAAGATTCATCAGCACCATCAAACCTTTTCCCAAATTTTCCTTGAAGGATCCTGTGGCTTTCCCTCTCCAAACACACCCTCTCTCTTGCCTTTTAGGCTGATAAATTGACAAAAACTATTTTGCCAATACACTATTAAGATCTGTTAGTCATGTGATGGGTATTAATCTGCAACCAATGCTCTCTTCTTATTTTAAGAACCCTTCAGAAATGGGATCTGAGCTGGTACAAGCCCGAGTCCATGTAGCAAATGCATTTCTGTGAAATGTTCTGTTTTGACTTTTACAATAAATTGTACATTGCAGTGATAAACACGCTCCCTTTTTCCTTGTTCCAGCACAGCTTTGCCATTCTGGAAGATAAAATACATTCTTTCCCTTCCTACTTCTGAAGCCAACTCTGTTTAGAAGTAGCATAAATCTTTCTTTGGAGATGGAGGATTTTGGATGGAGAACAAAGTCCAGCAGATTTTTAATTTGGGGCCCATTTCATTCTCATTTGGCAGGCAGCTCCTATTGATTTGCAAATGTAGATTTTTTTTTTAATTATTATTTTTTTTTCTTTTAGGCCCTGAATATGGGCAAGGGCTTCATCTGAAAAGTGGTTGAGCCACTCAGTGGGACAACCCTGCGTTCTCCAGAGTGGTCTTTGATGGGTTGCACAGCAGAAAGTGTTTGAAGCTCCATTTTTTTTTTTGCCTTGGGCTTTAAGTCAGGGTTTGGGAGCTAAATAATGAACGTCCATCCATTCATAGGAAATGTTGTTCTCTCTGCATGCACGGAGGGGAGGCTTTAATCTGGTTGTTTTGGGAACAATGGGAGATGTTTTGAAGACCGGCCTGACTTGTGTGTAACAACATGTTTGTTTGGGCTGCTGCTGAATAACCTTGTCAAGGGCCTGATCCGTGGAAGTCCTTGTAGCAGAGGAGACACCAAGAGACAAAATATTCAGAATCAAAACTGTACAATTTCTCTGATTTATTTATGATTCTTCAAATCAATGATTGTCCCCTGAATCCCCTGTTCCAAAGCCTGTGGGTGTCACACCACCATAACTGCAGGGTAAATCCATGAAGAGCTCTGCCCTGGACTCTGAGCCTGCAGCAGGCACCCGGATCGGTTTGTGCATCCACAACAGAGAAAACATTCTATTTCTGTTAATAAACTGCATTTTCTTGTGCAGACCAGAGCACCCTATAACTTGGAGGGTGCGTGGCTGATCCTCGTGCCAGGGCAGTGGGAGAGCACCTGGAACCTTGCAGAGCTCTGCCAGTTTTTCCTCCTTGTAAGGGTGGGCACTGCCAGCTCCTTTCCTGGGAGTCGTTGTTACCGCTGTGATCTCTCTGCAGCATTTGCAGGAAAATCTCTATTTTCATGCTGCCTTCACTTTGCATCTCTTTCCTGCTGGATAGGAGGAGCAGGAGGTGAGGATGCTCCACCACCACAGACTGGCCCCACTGGGAGGGGGGAGTGTTTTCCCCTCGAGGTGCAATTTTTCCCTATTACCTTTGTACTCCTCAGGGTTTTTTTTTACAAAATGAGCTCTAAATGCTTTTAGCGTGCGTTGGGTTATATCTTGCAGTATAAATGAAGCATATAATTGTGTTTTCCTAACAGCTCCACATTAAAAATAAGTTATTGTGTTGCTAATGTGTTTTTCCTGACAATTTTCCATCCGGTGAGTGCGAGGCTTCTGTCTCAACTGTCGTGTAGCAGCACCTCTGCCTCCTCTTGAGATCTTATTCAGTGTTCCTCAAGTCAGGCTGAAGTGTTAGTGTGATTAGAGCTTTCAAACTATTAATTCCTAATTGGAGGTTTGAGCTCTAATGTTCCACCTTTGTGATTTTACACTCGTTTTAATATAATTAAATAATGCATAATGTATGCTCTATAATATTACAGATAAATTATAGATGGCATGTACTATATGGTGTGCATAAATCAGCTGTTATTTAATATATGATATAAATTATGTTATGTATTATATGTGATATATTATATATTATATATATAAAATTATAGTGAATGCTTGGGGATACACAGCTCAGCTTCAGCAGGAAGAATTATCCCCACAAAACTTACTGGAACAAGCACTGATCACACCACTCCTTAAAGAAAAAAAAAAAAAAAATATATATATATATATAGAAAACAGCATTAAATCACCCGATTTTGCAGCTGTATGACCAGATTTAAATATCTGAATTGTCTGCCTCCTGCCCCCCACCTTTTCCTATTGTTTCCCCCTGGAGGTTTTGTTCTGATGGATGCCATTTCCTCCCTGAAAAGCGGCCCTGGCTGCCGCGGCGCTGCAGGCGGAATCCTTGCCTTGTGCCACCGAACCTCTCTCCGCCGCCCCCATCTTTTGCATGGATTGCTTGACCTCTGCAGATATAATTAAATCTCTTCCTGACGACTGTGAGATTGCAGCTCAGCTCGGTGGTGAAGGGAACTGGGAGGGGAAGTGTTACATGGGGGGGCCTGAGCCAGGAATTGTTCTTGTGCGGGGATTGTTGGAGCGCTGGTTGGTGTCTGGTCGCTGCTCGTGGCTCCAGAGGAACCTGAGCTGCAGAAATCAGCCCAGCCTCGGTCTGAGGCAGCTTCTTGACCTCTCATTCTGGGCTGGACCTGGACACAGGAGGATGGATTTTGCCAGTGTTTAAAATGTAGAAGGTTTAATATTTTTCTGTTGGTTTGAGGACTTAGCCCCCTGCTTTCATGCTGCCTTTTTTTCCCCTGGGTCTCTAAGGATCTCATGACTTAGCAGGTGCTAGGGAAGGGGGTGACAGGATAAGGACCTGTGGGGTGGGTGGCAGAACCTGCTGCAGCTCTGCTCTGAGCCTCTTCTCCCCATTCCCAGCAAGCACCATCTTCCAGGCAGCAGAGACCCTCAGGCTGGAGGAGAAGGTCTGGGACAGCCCTGGCACCGTGGTGCTCAGGGGAGGTGGAGGACGAGCCCTGGCACGTGCCACCCTCCCCTCTGGTTATGTGCCCCCATCCTCACTGCCACCCAGGCTGTGTTTTCCCCATGGCCCCATGGATCCTGTTCCATCCCCCCAGTGGCAAGGTGCACTTTTTTATGGGATTAGCTGGATCACATTAACAGGTTTCTCTTCCCACAAAACCTGTTGATGAGTCAGAGTTTCCATCCCCACCTGGGCTCCTCAGGGAGGCTCCATCCCCTTTCTTCCCAGCTGTCTGCATGTGCACAGTGCTTTTCCTCTCCACTTTAGAAAAAAATCATCTTCCTCTCCATCTCAGTTCTTGCCAGTGGCCAAGGTTGGGAGATAGGAGCTGTGTCATGGCTCTGCCTTTTATCCTCTCCAGGAACTGGCCTAGGTCTCTGTCTCCAGGAGCAGCAGCTCAGTTCAGGGCATGTGGGAGTTATTTTAGGAATAATTTGAGCCACCCTGAACCCTGAGTATCCACTGCAGGAGATCCAGTCCTGGAGAAGTGCAAGCAGACCCTGGGACATCTGAAAGGCTTCTCTCTTCCAAAGGTATGGATCTCCACATTGATACCTATGAAGGATGTTTCACCTTTCATTTATTCCTGAACATCTCCCTCTCCCTGGGAAGGTGATAGGGCTGTGTAGGCTCTTTAGGAGTTGCCAAGCCTTTTGAAAATGCTCAAAATGTAACAGTTTTAGTGTGAAGGATGATGCTGGGAAGGAGAGCAGATTGTGATAGAGAGCTTGGCCTCATGTGGTGCTGGCCCATGTGGGGAGCTGCTGGAGCTCACTCCTGTTCCTGCAGTGCAGGCTGAGCTCCCTTCTCCCCTGAGAGCCAAACCCTTGGTCAGGGATGAACTGTTTGATTCCATCCCCCATCACCTCTCCATTATGCAGTGGGGAAAATGCTCCCAGGGGCCTCTGTGGTGCTGTGGGAGGGCCCAGGGTGGGCTGCTGAAGGTTCCCAATGTAAAAAGGACCTGGAGCTGCTGGAGAGAGTCCAGAGGAGGCCACAGAGAGGCTCCAAGGGCTGAAGCTCCTCTGCTCTGGAGCCAGGCTGGGAGAGCTGGGGGTGTTCACATGCACAAGAGAAGAATCCAGGGAGAGCTCAGAGCCCCTTCCAGGACCTAAAGGGGCTCCAGGAGAGCTGGAGGGGGACTGGGGACAAGGGATGGAGGGACAGGACACAGGGAATGGCTTCCCACTGCCAGAGGGCAGGGATGGATGGGATATTGGGAAGGAATTCCTCCCTGTGAGGGTAGGCAGGCCCTGGCACAGGGTGCCCAGAGCAGCTGTGGCTGCCCCTGGATCCCTGGCAGTGTCCAAGGCCAGGTTGGACAGGGCTTGGAGCAGCCTGGGACAGTGGAAGGTGTCCCTGCCGGGGGATGAGATCCAACCCAAACCATTCTGTGATTTTGTTGCATCACTTACAGTAACTAAAGCCTTACACTTTCATTTCTTTTTGTCAATAAATAACAGATCCATTCCCTGTTTCTCAGTTTCCTTGGGTGCTTTTTGAAGAGAGGGGTTTTGTACACTGAGCCATCTCAGAACATTGTGCCTGCAGTGGAAGAATGATGTATTTTTAGGGAATTAGATCTGTAGTCCCTACTGTCAGAAGAGGGGCAGTGTACCCTGGAGTCCTCGACAAAAAGAAGAGAAACTTTGACAGCATGGAAGTGAAATAGATGAAAACTTGAGTGAATTCTAACTGAATTATCTTGGTTTGTTTCAGCTTATGCAACTGCCCAAAAAACCTTAGATTATTGTATGAAGAAGAAAAAGCAGAAGTACTGGGGGGGATGGGGGGGACATAAAGAGCAGAAACTGGGGCTTGTAGCAATGGAAAATATTCCCCCCACAGTGGATCCTGCTCTGTTTGTTCACGCTCAGCCCAGGGAGGCAACTTTTCCCCTGCTGCATTATCTTGTCTCTAAATAGCGTTCAAAGGAGGAGAAGAATGTGCTGTTAAAAATATCAAACTTTTGGGAATGGCTGGCAGACTTCAGCGCTGATAAGCGTTGTTGATTGAAGATCAAACAGCTCCTGAAGAAAAACCTTCCAGCCAGTGCTGTGGGTCCAGCCCTGCAGCCAGACAGTGAGGTCAGCCCTCAGCCCAGGGATATTTAGGGACTGGCACTGGAATTATGGTCTGGGCTCCCCCAGCCCAGAGGGATGTTGGTGACACAGTGATTTAAACTCGAGAAATCTGTCCAAGCTGAGACCAGCGTTTATTATGTGCCAAAAGTTTGCATTAGTAGGTGGTAGCTTTATATATAGATTATTTTTTTCCCTTCACTTCAGATAAAGAGAAAAGGCTGAGGGTCGTAATGTGAACTGAAGACTGCTGGCATTTGTTTTTTAATTAATTGACAACCTGCATTTCTATGTCAAGGTGGCAAATTAATAGTGGGTGGCCATCTGTTTGCAAAGCAGATACTTCTGGCTGTGCCAAACATGTGGGGTATTTAACCATTTGATTTAAATCAGCCCAGAATGGTGGTTTTTTGAATGCTCTATGAAGTTGGGCTTCCCATTTAAGAGTTGGGCTTTGAAAAGGTGAAAAATATTGAAATTGTATTTTTAGCTTTATATACTTGAAGGCTTTTAAGTGAGTTGTTTGGCATATTTAGCCTTCTGTTTAGGAGAGGCCAAATCCTGGTGGGAATAACAACACGGAGCTTCAGTCACCTGTGGAAGTGGGGTACCAAACTTGTGTGAGAGCAGCAAAGAGACAAATACACGTTAAAAAATCATAAAGTAGCTCAGGCTGGAAGAACCTCTGGAAGTGTATTTGAACTAATTTCAGTAGCACCTTCTGGGATTGAGATGGCAGGAAAGAAAAATATCAATAGATTTTCTGCTCTAATACAGTGAGAGTCTCTGTGGTGGTGGCTGCAATCAAATGCTAAATAGAAAGTTTGCAATAAAAAGGGCTTTAGTTAGAATTAATAAAATGTGAAACGCCTCGTTCCTTGGAAAACATGTGGTATTGACTGAGATTTAGAATATGTCCTGGGAGCTGGGATCTGGATTGCAGGCTCCAGAGCTGGCTCTGGCATCCTTTCCCTGCATGCATTGCTATTATTCATTTATTTATTATATCTCTTTAAAATTTATTTTTTGCCCGGAAAGGTCACAATGTGCAAGTTGGAGAGGAAATTAGTGAAGAGCTGGAATCAACGGCAGACCTGCACAGAATTATCATCCTCTTTTCCCACTCCTTCACCTTCCTGTGCTGGGCATGGCAGTGAGATGATCTTTAAGGTTCCTTCCAACCCCAATTGGATTCTAAACCAGGATCACAGGCAAATCCAAGTTTATCATGGAAACCTTCCTGACTAAATTTGATTTTAAGCCCTGCTATCCAGAGCTGCCCTCCAGAAGCTGGACATGAAGCCACAGATAGTTCCCATTTTCAGGAAAGCACTGCTTGGATTCTCTGGGAAGAAATGTGGATTTTAACATCCTCTTCTTTTGAGGAATTGTCTCAGGATGTTCTGAGGCTCAACTGGGGCTTCTCATCTGCCGCCAGAGCTGGAAATCTTGGAAAGCTCAGAGGCAGGAAGAGCCTGGTGCTGGATCCAGGGCTTGAGCTTGTGTCACTGTCATCGTGCCATGAGCAGGGTGCCAACTGGGAAGGGACGCTCTGCTTGGCACAGAAAGGTCTCAGGAACAGGCTGCTTCCTTGCTTAGCACAGATACAGCAGGAGGGCTGCAGGACCCACAGGCTCCTCCTGCAGAGCTGCTGGGGCTCTTCCCATCACTGGGACAGCAGGCCACGGTGCTGAGGGACCAGATGTCCTGTGAGATAGGGCTGCTGGTTGCTGTCCTGCTCTCTGGGTGTGGGCATGTGCTCCCAAAACCACGGAGCTGTGGTGCCTTGGGAACGTGGTTCAATGATGGCCTTGGCGGTGCTGAGGTGATGGTTGGGGTCGATGATCTTGGAGGTGTTTTTCCACCTTTAGGATTCTCTCATTCTCTGGTGGCAGTGTGGGGCATACAGCAGGACAGGGGCAAGCTGGGCCACCTGAAACTCGGGCCCTCATCCCTTTGGCCACTGTGGAGCCACTAACAAGGCCAGTGTGGTGATCCAGCTTCCTTGGGGCTTTTTCTGGATTTGGTTTGGGATTCTTGGGGCTGTCCCATGCCAGGCCAGAAGCTGGACTTTGCTGATCCTTATGGCTCACTTCCAACACGGAATATTCTGCGATAAACATGACCTCCCAGAGTGAAACCCAGCAACACCAGGCCGAGCTGAGATGAGAATGAGGAAGTTTGTGTGACTGAAGGTTTTGGAGTGCGGTGATGGAGCCAGGCTCTGCAGGGCTGGTTAAGCAGGGAGCTCCATGCCCAGGGACACTGCCTGGGCTCTCTGAGCCCCAGAGTTAGTGGGAGCTGCCGATCCCCCACAGCCCCGGAGCCCGGCGAGGCTCAGCTTTCCCCTGAGGGTGGCGGGCAGGGCCGCAGCGCGGAGCTCCGTCCCACGGGGGTGGGGAGGAGGTGACAACGGGAAGCTCAGTTCCCGGCTCTTCTCAGCCACTCCTCAGGCTTGGTTTCCCTCTGCACAGGCTTCTCCTCTCTCTCTCTCTCTGCTGTCCAAGTGTTGCTTCTGTTGCATTTGTTATTTATTTTCTCCCTAGCCCGGGGGGCTGCTGCGAGAGGTGTCTCTTTGCTCTGCCGCCTGCTCCTGATGCTTCCTTTCCCTTGCTAATACCAATTGTTTCTGCCAAAAGCTCTCGGCGGTGTTATGTAAACCTCGAATCGCAAGCTATCGCTCCCACCCGGGGGCTCCCAAAGGCGCTGGATCGGATTCGCCCCCGCGCCGGCTCCGCTGCCATCAATCAGCCTGCTGCTGTGCCGGGGGTCCCGGGGCTGCTGAGCCAAGGGCTGGGGTGGCACTGGCCTGGACAACCCCGGTCAGCCGAGCCAGCATCGCCTCTGCCACTGGCAGCCTCAGTGGGAGGCAGGAAAGCTCCCTGGGAGGCGCTCGGGGCTGGGATCGGAGCCGTCTGCAGGGCGCAGAGCTGCCTTTCTGGCACACGCGTTTGTGGCGATGTTGGTGGATGCTGTGGGAGGGTTCTGCAGCCACCTGGTGCATCCACACCCCACCTCAGTCCCGGGCAGAGCCTGCCTCAGCAGTCCCTGTGCTTGCTGATGGAACTGGAGCTCCTGGAGCATCTTCGCGGGGATATCGTGTCCCATCCAGGTTTCCAGCTCTTCTGCTCAGCCAGGAAGTGTTCTGTCCAAACCAGTTATTTACCTGGAAAGTGATGCTAGCAAAATCCTTATGAATTTTCAAGTGCTGCTTCATGTGATTTGGCAGGCAAGGATTCTCTCAGAATGAAAGAAAATAGGAGAGAGAGATCCACCATTGCTGTGTGCCCAAGCTCTTCCCCATCCACTCCGCTGCTTTTGAGAGATTAAAAAGAGATTAAATCCTGCTGAGCTGGCAGGTGATGTTGATGAATGTTTGGAGGGGATTAGGGTAAATCCATTCCTCCTTCTGATTTAGCTCAAGATTTGAAACTCATTGATAAAATTTGTCCAGGTTTTACCTCTGAAACCTCCTTTGAGCTAGTGAAGGTGTAAAGGAAGACAGAGCTTGTTTTTGGGGCAGAAGGGATAATGAATGAGTCTTTGTAAGACTGATGAAGGTTTAAGGTTGCTGTGCATCTACAACTATTGCAGTGTCCAGTTAATCCTCACTGCCATAGAATTAGAGGATGCCCAGGCTAGTTCCTTGGCTGGGGGATTCTGGCGTGATGCTCCTGCTGTAGTGCAGCACAGCTGTGAGATGCTCTGCAACAACCAACCTGCCTCTGGAGGACCCTCTTTCCATGTGGTACTCAAGTTCCCACCAAAAAATGCCATTTCTCAAACTAGGGATGACATGGAATGGACCCAGCTGTGGGCTGGGGCTCAGGGGCTCCATCCAGCCAAAGCTGTCTTGGTGTTGTGGCACTGTTTGGGTTCTGTGGAGGCAGTGCAGTGGGACTGGAGGCAAAGAGGTAAATATTTTTCCTCATAGATGTTCTGGCAGCCTCCAGCAGCTGCTGGACCCTCTGGTCCTCCATGCATCCTACAGCCTGGGAACAGGGATGGTGGGACTCCAGAAGGTGCTCCTGTAGGGTGTCCCAGCATCCACAAGCTTGTCCTCAGAGGAGCACTGAACCCTGCAGTGTTGCCATTTGGGCTGAGGAGCACTGCTGGCATTGGCACCAGCAGCGTGGATTCCAGTCCCAAGGATATATCTGGAACAAGGCTCAGCATCAGCCCTGAGTGACTGTCCCGGGGGTGGGAGGAATCATCTCCACTGCTCTGTGCTACCCGTGGTCAAACAAAGTCCTGGAGGCACAGGAAGATCTGCTGGGAGGGCAGGAGTGCAGTGGTGGAGCCTCCAGCCTGGAAGAGCTTTATGAGCCAGGGCAGGGATTGCTGCCAGAGCTCTGCACTGCCCGTGGCATCCATGGCGAGGCAGAGAGGGGGAAAAGCTTTGTGCAGAGCCACTGGGTGGTTTGGGTGAAGAGCTCCCAGCTGCTGTCCTGCTTGGAGCCTTCCCCTGAGACTGCTCTTTCCAGAGGCCGTGGCTTGGTCACCTCACATCCCGCCCCGTGCCCACCTCAGCTCTGAGTCTCCCTGCATGGAAAGAGTGGTAACTTTGGGATAGCAGCTTTGCAGGTGTCTCTGTGCTGCTTAGCAAAACTGATCTTTAGAAATCACCTGGGCACGGGTGGCTTTCAGGTGGCTGGTGCTGAGTGTGACCTGGAACTGCAGGCCCTGTAAAACAGGCTGAAGCCAGAGATGGTTGTGGCATGGAGGATACCAGGATCAGGCTTGTTCCCTGTGGAGCAGATCTGCTTCCTCTGAGCTGCTTTGGATTTATGCAGCGATAGCAGCAAACACAGCCCCCTCCCAATCCTTAAGGATGTTGGGGGGGTGGATAGGAAGCCTGATAATGTCACAGACAACTGGGAATACTTTCAAGAACATAACTGGGAACAATTTAGAAATAATTTCAAAAGCAAGATTTTATTTTTTTTTTCAGTGTGTCATTGGAATGTATGCTTTTCTAGAAAGTAGGAGGAAAGAGAGCTTGAAATTAAATGTATTATTAAACAGACCTTCCTTAACTCTCATTAAGGAAGAGGATTTGGAGGGAAGTGTTTTCCAGTTTCTTTATCGTGTTGCTGCACAAGCTGGTGTTTGCCAAGCTGGTGTTCTTGACTCCATCAAGAGGAGCAAAAATGAAAGTTAAATTCCTTGTATATTGGAAGAGAATATTTGGTATCCCTTGTTTGTGATGATGGTAGTCTGTTTAAAATAAAGTTACCTTTGTATTTGCTTAGTTTGACTCTAAACAGGAAAATAATGGCTTTTGTAATGTCTCTATTAGAGGAGTATTGTTTGAAAGCACTTTAAGCTTACATTAGTTGAGTGCAAAATGAATTCCTGCTCTGGAGCAAACAAACCCCAGTGGGGCTGGATGCTGGGAGGTGCCAGTGTGATGTGGGGATGTGCATCACACAGGTCTCTGGGGGCCAGTTCTTGATGTAATTCTTCATGCTCCTCGTCTTCCCTCCTCCCTCCCCTCACCTCAGTGGTGCAGCACCTCACCCCAACAAACTGGTTTCACATCCACATCTGAAACTGGGGGGGCACGGGGCAGCCTGAGGAGGGGGCCAAGGAGCTTTTCAGTGCTTTAAATAAAGCTTCTCCCTGCGTCAGCACACGAGGAAACAGACTTTGGTGAAATAGCTTTTATTTTCCCATCTGAACACCAGCAGACCCTTGCAGTTTGGGGGAGGCAGTAGGGGAGTGCTCCCTGGTGGTGCTGGGTGTGTCAGGAATTGCACAGGCAGCTCTGGGTGTGTGGGGTGCCTGGCACGAGCACCAGGGGCTCCTGTGCACCCATGTGCAGAGGCAGCTCCTGAGCTGCAGATGCACACACAGGGGGTGAGCTGAGGCTGCTGACAACTCAGCACAGCTTGGTTTTCCAGCAGTGTTCAATGATGTGTCTGCCCCCAGCCCTGGCAGTGTCCAAAGGCCAGGCTGGATGGGGTTTGGAGCACCCTGGGATAGTGGAAGGTGTCCCTGCCCATGGCAGGGGGTGGGATGAGAGGAGCTTTAAGGTTCCTTCCAGCCTGAACCATTCTGGTTGATTCTGTGTGGCACAGCAGGAGTCAGGAGAACAGCATCTGGGGGCTCTGCTGTCCCCATGCCCACTGCAAGCAGCTGTTCAGATCTAAATGTTCAGTTTAGTCACACAACAGCGTGCTAGGGGACACATGACACACACAGTCAGGACCACCTGCTTGCCTCTTTTCCTTTCACATTAAATAATGAGGACGTTTTCATAAAAAGCAGCTACAGGCATTAGAAAGAGAAGCCAAGACCTCTCTGTGCAAAGGTGTCAATGCTTTTATTTTAAGCTTGATGTTGCATTTAGTTTGTTATCTACAAATTATAAAATGTGGGTGGGGATGGCTCTGATATCCTGCTGGAGGGATTAGCTCCCCACAGAGGAGGTGCCCAGATCCATCCCCAGGCCTGGGTCTTCTCCTTAAAGCTTTCTCTGCTACTTTGGGGCTCCAGCTCGTGTTCCCACCTTCACTGATCCCCTGAGCAAGCACCAAGGAATGTCTGAATGGGAAGGAAAGCAGTTCCAGTTTAGCCACATTTGTTAAATTTGATATGAGCAGACTTTAATAATGAAGGAAAAAAAAAAAAAAAGCCGGGGGGGGGGAAGAAAATCTTGTAGCATGAAGCCCAGGAGATGGGTGGATTTAAGTGCTATTAAGGGTTGGGTGGGATGTGCTGCTGGGGCAGCTCTGGACTCTGGAGCTCTGTCCCACAGCTTCCCCTACAATGCAACTTCCCAGTGTTGGTTGTGGCAATGCCCCTTTTCTGTTCCAAAGCAAAACAGATCTCACAGCTGGTGTGAAACCATGAATTTGGGCAATAAAATGCTGTTTAAGCTCCAGTTCTTCCATATTCAGTTCTTAAAGGGGGCCAATAAAGATGGGGACAAACTTTTTAGGCAGGGCCTATTGCTACAGGACAAGGGGTGATGGTTTTAAACTAAAAGAGAGTCAAACTGGATATAAAGAAGGTATTTTGGGTTTGTTGTTTTGTTTTTTTTTTTAACCATGTCAGTGGTAAAACACTGGCAGAGGGTGCCCAGAGGAGTTGTGGCTGCCCCATCCCTGGACATGTTCAAGGCCAGGTTGGGGCTTGGAGCAGCCTGGGACAGTGGAAGGTCCCTGCTCATGGTAGAGGAGTGAAACTGGATGGGCTTTAAAGTCCCTTCCAACCCAAACCATTTTTTTTAGCAAGGATGTGCCCAGAGGATGCAAACCTCCTTGGCTGCTTTGCAGGCAGATGTGTAGTGATGGCTGTGGATTCTCCCAGCTCTGCATGAGCAGAGGACATGGATGAGCTCTGCTGGCTTCCTTTGTGGCTCCTGTGGGTACAGAGCTCTGTTTAAACTCAAAACCTGGGGTGTTGGGAACTACTGCAATGACCTATGGCCCAGCAGAGTTTTGAGGCCACAGATGAAAAATGTCCTACTGGGCACTTAGGAAAGGATGATTCCTAAAAAATACAGCTAAGGTGGACAAAGAGCGTGGATGGATATGTGGGTGTACAGGGCAGAGGGAAATCATTGCTACCAGGGAATTCCTTTCCAGGGTTATTTTTCAGAAGAATCTCAGCTCTGTGAGTTCTGCATCACCAGTGTGTCTGACACCTGGCACCCCAGAGCAGAGCAGGGCCCTGCCCTGTGTGCTGGGAGAGGTGTCTGACACCAGACTGCTCCTCCCTGTCCTGCTGCCCGGGAAATCCAAGCCATGGGCTTGCTGAGATTGCAGCTGGGCTGTGGCCTCTCCCTCTGCTTCAGTGAGGAGTTTGCACTCTGGGCAATCGTTAAATAATGATAAGTACAGGGGTGATGCAGGTGAGAAAGTGTGGTTTAAGCTCAGCTTTAGCCCTAGGAGGCCTCTGAGAGCATCAATGCCATCAGCTTCCTCCAGCTGTGTCACACAGGGGCTGAAGCAGGCACCAGTGGTTTGCAGCAGGTTGCAGCACTGGCCTTGGGAGAGGCTCTGAAACAAATGGGACTGCTCAGATATCCCTGGTGGGCTGCAGAAAATGTGACTTCAGACACCAAAGAGTCAATTCCACCTCTGAATCCCTGGGTGCTGTGGCTGATAATTTGTGGAGTGGGTTCCTGGAGCATTCTGAGGCACGTGGCTTTGGTTTTTCCATAATCACCAAAGCTGAAAAATTCATCAATCCTATTCCTTCCTCCCAGTGACCACACACTTGGCAAAATCCCCACATTTTTCCTTCCCCTTTCTGTGTGTTTGAGGTGTCCCACTTTCTCACAGGAAGGGCTGCAGGGATCAGGATGCTGCTTGTGCTGTGGGAGCCCTGGACACTGCTCTGAGCCACGATGGATTGGAGCTCCAGCCCTCCAGGCTGTCAGGATGCTCCCTGTTTTAGTGTGCTGTCTGGTTCTTTTCCTTTTGGAATACTGTGGAAAAAAATTGTAAAAGAGGAATTTTAGCCATTTTCAGGCTCCAGCCTCGCTCCAGAGGTGAGAAGGTTAATGGAAGAGGTGGCCATTGGTCACCACTGTCCCCTGTGTTTTACTGAGTTCCCAAGCAGTGAACTTCAGAGCTGGCCCAAGGGCCATGTTGTTAGTGAGCATCATGGGTTGCACAGCTGTCCTGTGCCCATAAAGCCCTGGGTTGTGAGGGAAGGCTGGTGCTGGCAGAGGGAACTTCCCCAGTCAGTGGCCAAGTGCCTGCTGAGTGGTGGCATCAGAGGAGAGTCCCTGGAGCCCCCACAGAACCTGGCTGTTGGCTTGGACTGGTGTCTCTGCATCTGCCTGGGGATGAGGGAGCCGTGGAGGGGAGGAAGGGGTTAAGATCAGTGCAGATTGTCCAACAGCAGCAAGCACCTGGCTGTGCAGAGGGACTTCCCTGTTGCATTGTGCTCTTTCCATACAAAGGGCTGCAAGGATCAGCTGTGGACCAGAGCAGAGAGCCCACTGGGCATGGAGAAGGTGCCCAGATCCATCCCCAGCCCTGGGTCTTGTCCTTAAAGCCTTCTCTGCTACTTTGGGGCTCCAGCTCATGTTCCCACCTTCATTGATCCTGAGCAAACACCAGGGAATGTGTGAATGGGAAGGAAAGCAGTTCCAGTTTAGCCACATTTGTTAAATTTGATATGAGCAGACTTTAATAATGAAAAAAAAAAGAAAAAAAGAAAATCTTCTAGCATGAAGCTCAAGAGATGGGTGGATTTAAGTGCTATTAAGAGATTACTGGTAATGCCCAGCTGTGTGTGTTGGTTCAGCTGCAGCAGCACAGCCTCATTCCTCTTGCAAGTGCAGCTCATCCCTGGGCTGTGGAGCTCCATCTCTTCTTAGCAAAGTCCCTCTGGTGTCCCCATCTGTGGTGTCCTTTCCTCTCTGCTGGTCCCACCAGGCTCCATGAGCCCGGCCAGCAGCATCCACAGGGATGGGAAGGAAGGTTTCCCTGGGATGTCCATTCTTTGTTCAAGATGCCACTCTTTGGTGCTGGACGTGCACCTGCAGCCCTAAAGCTCCTGGTTTTGAGGAGTGAAGCTGCTCCTGGTACTGCTCCTACATGTGCCAGGAGGTTGTGGCCTGAGGTCAGGGTAAGGAGCCTCAGCTGGAAGGTTTCTGTTCACTGGCTTTAGTTTAATCCCTTCACATTTCCTATCACAGCTCCTTGATGATGATGATGGTGATGATGATGACGACGATGATGAGTGTTTCTCTCCGCCAAGTCACTTTTGGTGGTGAATTAAACCATGGCATTCCCCTCCCTTTCCAGTATGGAGCGTTCTGAGCTAAATTAGAACAGGAACCTTTTCAAACCGTTCCCTTAATAAAAGTATTTAGTTAATAGGAGATGCACAGCTCGCAGAGCTTGCAAGGATCTGACACGGGGTATCACAATATTATGATATTTAACAGCAAAACCTACTGCATTATCAACTTACCTCCATAGCATGGAGGAGGCAACAGCTGAGGCATAAAAACTAATGCTTCAGTGTGACAGAGCTAAAATTGAACTTGGCAATTACCGCGTGCCTGATTCGCAGTATTGTGAAGTGAAGCTACTATATAAATCAGCTCCAGTAATCACAGGGTTTAAAATTAGTCAGTTACTATTAACTCTGCCAGTGTTAGCATATGCTGAAGAATTATAAAAGTGAAAGGTATGGAATATCTAAAGTACAGGTTTAAAGTAAACCGCTTGAACAAGCTCCCAGTGGGAGGATTTGAAGTTCATGCAGAAGTAAGGTTTTGGATACTCTGACAAAGGGTTGTGGAACACATTTAATTGCACATTGCTGTCTAATCTTTTGAATGCTTAACATCCTTTCGAAAGCACCTTTTCATGTTCCCAAGACTTTCACAGTTCACAGAGGGTAGAGTGATGATTGAATTTAATTTTTCCTCCCCTACAGGACTTTTTTTTTTTTTTTTTTTTTTTTCAGAGCAGCGCAATTCAAATAGTTCGCAGAGCTCTTCAATGCCAGGCATAGAAAAAAGGAAACAGCAGGATAATGTTTAAAAATCATTATGGGTAAAGTGAAAGGCTGCTCTGAGCACAGCACAGAAATTAGCAACTGCTATGATTGCTAAATTTTTATTCCATGCAAAATTCATGGAATTTTCTGCCATGAAAAATAGGGGAGTCAAGTTATTTAATAGGATTCTAAATTATGTAGGATGCACAAATATTTTATATGGGGCAGGGAGCTGTGTGTGTTTCTGTAGGAGAGAGGGAGCTGGGAGCAGCTCTGCTGGGGTCAGGTGCCTGTTGCCCTGTCCAGTCCTGTTCCCTCTCATCAATGTTTTTAGCTCCATTTTGGAATTATCGCTGTTTTGGTCTCAGTGACACCTGGCTGTGATGAGTGTGCTCGGCTTTGTCACCTCTAAAGGCTTTCTAGGAAGGGTGGGGACAGGCAGCTGCCTTGCTCAGGGTCTGTGCTCCTTGCTCCAGGCTTGCTGTGTCGGGGGACGTGTCACTCGTGGCACCTCTTCTGATCACAGGCACCTCGTGCTTGCAGCTTTTGTTGCCGGGGCTGTGCTGTCCCAGGGTGACTCTGACTGAGTGCATCCAGTGTCAGAGTGCTGGAGGGGATGGCACAGCCCCCTCGTGTCTGCCAGCCTGCCCTGGGCTGCTCCTAAAGGATGCTCTGGCACCTGGCCTCGTTTCAAACACCTCAGTCCCTGGTTTCTCCCTCTTGCAAACCCTCCAGGGAAGGTGGGCTGCAGGCTGGTGGGGTTTCCTAGCTGGATGCTTTTCCTGCTTCCCTTACCTTCCCCAAAGCTCAGGCTGAGCCCTCATACCCCACAGCATCCCCAGCACTCCTGCAAGGCAGCTCCACCCCTGGCTTTGCTCTTTTCATTCTGACCTTCAGATTCTCACATAAGTCACGATGACTTTTGTGGGTTTTCTTTCCCTGCTTGCCTCCTGTCCAGACTGTTTTGTTCAGTCACAGCCACATCTGGTTTTACAGAATAGGCACCTTGTGTCTTGTTTCTGACTCCAGTGAAGTGGAAACATTGCAGCAAATCTGTGCTTTAGTCTTTCTTTACTTTTAGTCCCCCCATGTGTCCTAATTATTTAGTGCAACTTGTTCAGCCAGTGGTTTTGAAGATGCTCCTGCTCTGGCAGGGATAAGGATCAGATGAGACTGGTTTTTCTCTCTTCCTCTTTTTTTTCTTTTACCCTCTTTCTTTCTTGCTTTTTAAAGGAGAGAAACCAGAGGAGTGACAGCAGCTGGACCATGCCATGCTCCTGGCAAAGGGCACACTGATGCTTTGTTAATCAAAGTGCAGCCTGATCAGATGGAATTACAGAGTCACAGAATGGTTTGGGTTGAAAAGGACCTTGAGGCTCACCTCGTTCCACCCCTACCATGGGCGGGGACACCTTCCAGTAGCCCAGGTTGTGGAAGGTGACCCTGCCTGGCCAACCTGGCCTTGGACACTGCCAGGGATCCAGGGGCAGCCACAGCTCCTCTGGGCACCCTGTGCCAGGGCCTGCCCACCCTCACAGGGAGGAATTTCTTCCTAATATTCCACCTAACCCTGCCCTCTGGCAGTGGGAAGCCATTCCCTGTGTCTTGTCCCTCCATCCCCTGTCCCCAGTCCCTCTCCAGCTCTCCTGGAGCCCCTTCAGGCCCTGGAAAGGTCTCAGAGGTCTCCCTGGATCCTTTTCTTCTCTGGGTGAGCACCCCCAGCTCCAGAGCAGAGGGGCTCCATCCCTTGGAGCATCTCAATGGCCCCCTCTGAACTCATTCCAGCAGCTCCAGGTCCTTCTTACCCTGGGGGCTTTGCTGGTGGCTGCAGCCCTTGGGCTGGAGGCAGAACCCCCTGGCTGCCCCCTGGGTCAGCCCCCAGGGATGGGGAGGTGAACACCAAGGGCTGTTTGGGTGCTGCCCTGCTCGTGATCACAGAGCTTGTCCCTGTGCTCTGTGATAAGGACTGAACACTGTGAAGGTCACTGTGCACTGATGAGCCTGTTTGCCACCACCCTGGGGACTCTGCATTTTGGAAATGGGCTCTGGTATTGGCCTCGTCCTCAGGAAGGCGTTACTTTATCAGTCAGAGTTAAACCTTGCTGCCTTCCATTAGAGGGGTTTGAAATATATAATTTTCAATTGACTGGTACTGGGTAAATTGCCCCCATTCTCTCTGCCAATAACTTTAAGATTCATGAAGAATTTATCAGTACATTTAACACTTCCACTGAAACTCTATTTCGGAGGTTATGGAAATGAGCTACAAATGAAAGTCACAATTCAGAAAGCAGGAAACATGCCTGTGAGTGAGGAAAAAGCTGTCACTGGCATTGTGAAGAAAAAGAGGTATAAATAGGGCACTGGGTTAGAAAGCAGGAAATCTGCGTGCTGTGGGTTTTACTTGGAATTTCTTCTGGTGACCCCAGATAAGATTGTTAACCCTTGTCTCTGCAGGCAGGGGTACGTGCTTGCTGGGGGCTCTGGCTTTTGGGATTGTCTGCAGGAGCTGACTGTTTGAAAGGGGAGCCACTCCATCAATCATGGGTGTGTGGTTTTCGTGCTTGGGGAGGATCCCTTCACCAAAGAGACTGGATTTCTCAATGTTTCCTGTGCAGTAATGTTTAGCCTTGTCCCCACACTGCACAGCCTGGGGAGAGCGAGCTCAGGGAGAAGGGTCTGTCCTTGCAAGCAGCCAGGGGAGGGTGGGTGTCACAGACACAAGAACAATTCCTGCTGCAGATGAACTTGGCTGCAGTTGATGACCACAAATTCATGTTCGGTTTTGTTTTGATGGAGAAGGTGAAATAAACGATGTAAACCAAGAGGGGCTTTTGTTATCTCCATGATGGGCCCGAGGAGAGCCTCCCAGGTGAGCCATGGGTGTGCCTGTGTGCCAGTCCTTGCCTGCAGCCTCCTCAGGAGCCAGCAGAAATGGCTCCAGTGACAAGGCTGTGTCCTGATGTCACAATTCAACACAAATGAATGACACCCACACACTGAGATGTCCAAGGTAAAAAAGGGGCAGTTCATTTACAGACCTCGACATTTATAGAATTCCAACAGTGACCATGAATTGGAGGATGAAAATTGTCCTCTCCAACCACACTGATCAACCCAACAGTCCATCAGTTCTCTCCTCCTCCAGAAAGGAATGCAAAACAATCATTATTGACATGAAAAGTGCCTGAGAAACTCCATTACAAAAAGTAAAACATCAGAAAGCTGAAAAAAACCCCCCAAGATGACATTCTGGGAGATGCAGAATTCCAGTTTCCCAGGAAAGGACAGGTTTCTGCCCAAAACATGCTGTGGTGTTTCAGCCTCCTACCAGCCCTGCTAAGTGTGCGGTGTGTCTACAGAACATGATCTGGTGTCTGTCACACCCTTCAGTGTAACTTTGTTAAAGCGTTTGTGTTTTTTTTTTTCCAGCATGCCCCAGGTATGCTGATAGTCTGGGTGGAGCCATCCAGGTGGATTGTTGTCTGGGTTTTTGCTGTTCTCCTCTGTCTCTTTAAGAAGTTTTCCTAAAGTTGTATTTCAGCCTTCTGTGTTTACCTTTTGCAATGGTGTCAGACACAATTTTACATGAACAACTTTCTTGTTATTGTATTGGTATAACCATGTTTACATTCTTCTCATAAGGAGGAGACTGTTGATGGACTGTTGGGTTGACCAGTGTAGTTGGAGAGGAAGATTTTCTTCCTCCAATCCATGGTCACTGCTGGAATTCTATAAGTGTTGAGGTCTGTAAATAAACTGCCCCCTTTTGCCTTGGACACCTCAGCGTGTGGGTGTCATTCCTTTGTGTGGTGTGTGACAGTGGATAGGTGGAATGGGAAAGGCACAGGGACAGGATGATTGCCAGTAAATGAGGCACTGTGCAGGCTCCCAGCCCTGTGAGGTGCAGGGCTGTGCACTGCATGGTACAATCACACAATGCTTGGGTAGGAAGGGGCCTTTAAAGGTCACCTTGTCCAACCCCCTGCCATGGGCACCTCCCACGAGACCAAGCTGCTTGGAGCTCCATCCAACCTGGCCTTGAATACTTGGGGTTCAAGGGTTGGAGCATCTCTAGGCAACCAGTGGTTTACTGCCTTCATTGTAATAAACTTTTCTCATATCTAAATTGACCATCTGGCAGTGGGAAGCCATTCCCTGTGTCCTGTCCCTCCATCCCTGGTCCAAAGTCTTTCTCCAGCTCTCTTGCAGCCCCTTTAAGCACTGGAGGGGGCTCTAAGGTCTCCCCAGAGCCTTCTCCAGGTGAGCACCCCCAGCTCTCCCAGCCTGGCTCCAGAGCAGAGGGGCTCCAGCCCTCAGAGCATCTCTGTGTCTCCCCCAGGGGAGCTGTGGCTGTGAGAACAGCCATCCCACTGTGGTGTTTAGTGCCTTAAAATCCATACTGAGACAAAACCAATCCTGTGAGAAGGGGCCTGGCCTCTCTGACAGCTCTGCTTTCAGTTCCTGGGCTGGCAGCTCCAGAGCCTGTGTAGGTCAAGGGGTCGTGCAGGCCTTAAATAAAATGACAAGTGACTGTGATAGTTCTGCCTGTTACCAGTTGTGAATTTGGCCTAGGGAGTTATTTCAGGCTTGTGCAGCCTAAAATTTTCTCAGAGCCTGAAATCACATCTCCAATAGAAATAATAACCTGCAATTGCTGCTATTCCCTGTGTGCTCTGTAATAAACAAATGGTGCTTCCCTGGAGGTGTCACCCCGGGAGCTCTGGCATCGAGGAGTGCTTGTCTCATGGATGAAATTCAGCAGTCAGGATGTTTCCCATGCAGCTCCTGATTCTGCAGAAGCTGGGAGCAGTAGGGACATTCTGGTCTTGGCTCTGTTCTCCAAAGATTAAAATGAAAAGTGATGATTGCTTTGTACCTGGGCAAGGGGACCTGATCAGCACTTGCAAGCTAAGTCTGAATCCTCCACAGGAAAACATTAAGGATTCCCCATGTTTCTTATTCTTTGATGTCCCTTGTCCCCAACACCATCTGGCTGTCAGTCCCAGTGCTTTCACAGGGACACTCCTGGTGCCAAACCTGTGAACTGGTGATTCCATGCAGGGAATCACTTTCCTGCCTTTGCCTACAGTGAAACCCTCAAACCTGAGCATATTTGGAAAAGGATTTGCCCTGCCTGCATGGCCCTTTGCAGAAGCTGTAACTGAAACTGGTGGGGACAGAGCAGTCACACCCCCGTGCAAGCAAAAGCAGAATTTGTCCTGTCCCTGGAGCACACAAATATTTGCTCTGTGGGCTCTGCTCTTCTCTGTGCACAGGTTGTTTTGTTTCCTGTGGTGTCTGTGCTGCTGTTGAGGCAGTTCCACGAACCTCCTGTTTCTCCTAGGGCTTGTTTTTGTGCCAGGTGTTCGCTGTGATAAAATATTGATGGGGAGGAGGAAGGAAAGCTCTGCTCTGGCTGGCCCTGCCTCTTGTTATTTTTCAGGTGGGAGGTACAAGAAGGGTCACACGGTGATTTAAAAATCAGCCAAGGTCAAGATGGAGAGTCTGCATTTGTGGAATTTGAATATAACTGGGGTTTGGTGCAGCTCAGGGTAACTCTGCTGCCTTTGCCAGAAGTTGAAGCTGGATTTTGGCAGGTCCAGGTTGGCCATGGACAGAAGGGCAGGGTGGCAGATGCAGCAAGGTGCCCTGCAATGATTTGGGGTGCTCAGCAGCATGTGCCAACCTGTGCCACTGCACTGGATGCCCAGCAGCTGAGGTCACCACATGCCCTTCAAATGGCCCAAAAAGCAGTGTGTCCCAGCTCTTGTTGTCTTTGTTGATGTCATCAAACTGTAAGGAAAGCTGAAAAGGGGGCCTAAAACCCAATGGGCTCTGATGAGCAGAGCAGCTCCTGACCTCTGGCCTGCCTGGACCCTTCCAGGAGGAGACTCCAGAGTGATGCCAGCCTGTGGCACAGGGTGGGCACAGCTGAGCCCAGGCCTGGGTGCCTGCCTGTGGCTGGGGGGCTGGCACAGGTGGCTGTGTTGCAGCATCACCTGTTTGCAGCTGGGCTGAGGGAATGAGCTGCTTTGCAGCCCTGTAGGACCCACTCCTGGTGGTGAAGGGAGACTTGTGGGGCTGGGACAAGAAGCTGCATTAATTTCCTTTCAGACTCATTTCATTGCTGCTTTTGTGCTCTTGCCCAACCCTCTCCTGCCTTTTCTTCCTGCCTGCTCTTCCTGCCAGTTCTGATTTTCTGCCCCAGCAGGCTGAGGCTTTCCCAGCTGTAACTAAAGGTGGAGCACAGTGTGTGCAAAGTGCTTTTGTATTGGACAGAGATGCTGAGTATTTAATAACCAGCCTGGCACCTGCAAGCAGAGAGTTTCTCCTCTACATTGCATGTGGCAGGTTGGGCAGGTAGGACCTTGCTCCATCACATTTCTGTGCCTTTCTGTAAATAAACATGTTGGGTGATCCTTCTCCCTTCCCGAGAAAGAACAAACCCTGATGCCTCTGGACCTGTTTGGTGGATATTGAGCAGCATCAGTGTGAGCATGGTGAAATCAGGAATGAAGGGGAGAAAACCAGATGAGACAAGTGTGAGGGTGGAGAGTTCCCTCTGGCAGTGGAGATGGGACCTTGCTGCACCAAATGCAAGATTGAATGGGGTCTTGAGGAGCTGTGGGAAAGTTAATAACTGGAAGTTAATAATTGAGATTGCACACAGCAGAGTGGCCTCCAGTGAGACCAGTAAAGCTCACTGGGTGGCTGTTCCCTGCCCACCCAGTGCAGGGCTCAGCAGCTTGGCCTTTGGTGTTTTATTTTTAATACAAATCTGAAAATAAACCCTGCTTTTGTCTTAATTGAAACAAAAAGAGGAGGTGAGTGCCCCAGAATTTCACTGTGCACAAGCTCGAAGTGGCTGTGGTTTCTGTTTCTAGATACCTATAACTATCTGATGAACCGTTTCTGCTGGGTTTTCTATATTTTTTTCTTTTTCTATTTTCCTATTTTCCCTGCATGAAGAAAGGCTGATTTTTTTTTTCTGGCCAGTTTGTAACTCTGCTGCTGCCAGCTTTTGCCATTGGCAGCTGTGTTCATCCCGGGTGCCCCAAATCCACGTGCACGTGCCAGGTCTGAATGTCAGCTCCAGGCAGGACATTAAATGACTCTAAAAGCCTTTCTGCAGCAGTGCAGGTGTAACACACCAGGGATTTGCTGTTAACTCTGGCTGCTGGCAGCAACATCAGCTGCAGGGTGAGGGCTGCAGTCTGCAGTGCCCAGTCAGCTGCTCTGGAATTGCCAAGTGCCAGGGGGAGTCAAGACCTCCACATCTGTAATCAGAGAATCACAGAATGACCAGGTTGGAAGAGACCTCCAAGATCACTGAGTCTAACCCATCCTCTAACATCTCAACTAGACCACGGCACCCAGTGCCACATCCAGGCTTTGTTTAAACACATCCAGGGGTGGTGACTCCACCACCTCCCTGGGCAGGCCATGCCAGTGCTTTATCACTCTTTCTGTAAAAAACTTTTTCCTGACATCCAACCAGTATTTCCCTTGGTGCAGCTTGAGGCTGTGTCCTCTCCTTCTGTCAGTGCTGCCTGGAGAAAGAGACCAACCCCCACCTGCCCACAGCCACCTTTCAGGGAGTTGTGGAGAGTGACAAGGGCACCCCTGAGTCTCCTTTTCTCCAGGCTGAACAACCCCAGCTCCCTCAGTCGTTCCTCACAGGGTTTGTGTTCCCAGCCCCTCACCAGCCTCGCTGCCTCCTCTGGACATGCTCAAGGTCCACCCCTCTGTGTCCTGGTTTTGGCTGGGATAGAGTAAATTTTCCTCTTAGTAGCACAAAACAGTGCTGTGTTTTGGGTTTGGTGTGCCTGTAATGCTGATAACACACTGATGTTTTAGTTGTTGCTAAGCAGTGCTTACCTAAATTAAGGATTTTGCAGTTTCCCAGTCTCTGCCAGCGAGCAGCAGGGCGAATAGCCAGGAAAAGTGACCCAAACTGGCCAGGGGGATATTCCATACCACAGGCCATCATGCCCAGTATTGAAACTGGGAGGAACTTGGCCAGGAGGGACCAGTTGTACTGGGCACTGGTCAGCGGGTGACAAATGACTGTATTGGGCATCACTTGTCTTTCTTGGCTTTCATTCCTTTCTCTCTCTCTCCTGTTCATTACAATTATTGTTATTATTATTATTATTATTATTACTATTAAATTTTGCTTCATTTCAATTATTAAACTTCTTATCTCAGTGCATAGATATTACTTCTTACTGATCCTCCTCCCCATCCCACTGGGAAGGGGCAGTGAGGTGGCAGCTTGCTGGTGCTGAGTTGTTCTCTGGGGTTAAACCACCAGGTACCTGTCACAGCTAAATATCTGCTAAGAGTTAAATAAATGTTCACGCACTCTAAGGAGAGACAGACCTGTGCTCAAGTCAAAGGGACAACCAGTAACTGATCCATGAGTTTGGGGTTTGTTTTTGGTCATTACAGTGAACTCTTCTGCTTCATAGTTGTTTTTTTTTTCTTCATTTTTATGTTCCTTTGGACTTGCTGTTCCTGTTCCTTGTCACTCATGGGCTGTGCTGCCCAGCGGCTGCTAAAACCCAGCAAGGGCTTGTCAGAGCTGATCCTCAGAGTTGTTCCAGCCCTTTGCAGTTCTGGGCAATATGTGGGTTTAATTTGTCATTATCCAGACATCTTCCTAGATGGGGAGTTTGGGCTTTTTTAAGCTTTCCCAAAACAAGGGTTCTTTCCAAAGAAAAGGGATTGAACTCATTGGCCTGAGCAGATCCTACAGTGCAGGATTCTTCAAAACTGGACTGAAGTGACTGCTCAGCTAAGTGGGCATGTGGGTCTGGAGGGTAAATGCTGGAGCAGGGAGGAAGATCTGCTTGGAAAATGGGAGACACTTGCTCCCCTCAATATTCTGCTATTAAATGATGATGCCCTTTACTGGAAGCAAAGGAAATGCAACAAATATTTACCTGGTTGCAAACCTAGATCTTGTTGAGAAAGGGGATTAGCAGCTTTTGGGGAGTGAAATTCCAGCTGGTTTTTAGTTCTGTCTTCCTTGCACAGTCTCAAAGTCACAATACCCAACTATCAGCTTAATAAACCATGGATTAAAAATGCCTAAGTCCTGTCTAAACCTTTGAATCTGGTAATCAGAGAACCACTGAATGACTTGGGCTGGGAAGAACCTTAAAGAGCATTTGGTTCCATGCCACTGCCCTGGGCAGGGACACCTCCCACTATCCCAGGCTGCTCCAAGCCGTGTCCCCAACCTGGCCTTGGACACTTCCAGGGATCCAGGAGCAGCCACAGCTTCTCTGGGCACCCTGTGCCAGGGCCTTAACCACTCCCTGAGTAAAGAATTTCTTCCTTATATGTAATCTAAATCTCTTCTCTTTCATTTTAAAACCATATTGCCAGCAACTGATGGGGCCCAGAGTCACAGCTTAATATTTCCAGCACTTGGTTGTGGTTTTCTGCATTGTTCTGCTGGGGACGTGCTCAGTGTTGACCATAATTCGTGGCTGGCATTGAAATAGGCTGAGGCAGGAGCTGCTGGTTGGCTTGGTGGGGGTGAGCAGAGCCAGGGAGCTCACCTGTGCAGGTGGCAATGTCCCCACAGTGTGGGGACCTCTGTGTCCTGCCCTGTGCCCGAGGCCAGCTGAGCCCTGAGCTGTGTGCAGGGTGTTGTGCTGACTCTGCTCTCGCCCAGCAATGCCAGCCCCCGCCGTCATTGGCATCTCCTTACAAAGAAACGCAGCCACGTCTGATCAGATAAGCAGGAGAACATTTCTCATAAAGATATGAAGACAAAGTCTTTCAGATAAGGTTTGTGTGAATTATGAGGCCTCTGAAAATAGCTCGTTCTTAGAGGTTTGCAGCCACTGGCGTGATGCAAGGCAGAGTCCTTGTGCGTCAGCTGGAGGATGTGCTGAGCCGCACGGGCTCCCTGTGCCAGCAGAACGGGCCAAGCCTGGATCTGGCTGAGCTCCCTGTGCCACTGGCCCTCCTGGCTGTTCACTAGCTGGGTGTCAATGCCATTGTTTCACTGAATGCAGTGCCCTGGGGGCACTGTTTGAGGAGCAGCTCTGTGTGCCTTGCAGCCTGCTGGGTGTTTGCAGGCACTTTGGCGTGGTTATTTGTTGGTTTTCGCGGGGCTTGTGCACAGCTGAGCAAACAAACGCTTGTTCCTTCGAGGGTTTGCACGAAGCACCTCGGAGCCAGCTTGAACAAGCAGCCTCAGCCTTGCTCTGCACGCTGTCAGCTGTCCTGGGCTGCACCAGGAGAGGGGAGAGCAAAGTCCCTTCCTGCAAAGGAGAGTGGAAAAAATAGTTGTCTCATTAAGAAGTCAATCGGCAGTTGACTCATTAATGTAATTTTAAAACGTTATTTGAAGGCTCCTGACACAGGTTACCACTCTGTAGCCCTGCCTGTTTTGGTCAGAAGGTGTTGCTGCCACGTGTCCCAAGCTGGGTCGTGGCTATTCCCCCCGGCCAGCTCGGGCTGTGGGGTCAGCCCTGACAGCTGTGGCAGGTCCCAGTTGGGGCATCCCCCCACTTGAAGTACAATTTATCACAGAAAACAAGAAAGTGAAAGGTATTCAAGAGTAATAAGGCCATTAAATTATGTCATGGTCACCAAATGTTTGACACCTTGTGGTGATGAGTCCCACCTTCCTCACAGCCGCAGAGATCTGTGTCTGCCTGGAGAAAGAGACCACTCCCACCTGACCACAGCCACCCTTCAGGGAGCTGGGAACTGGTAAGGTCACCCTTGAGTCTCCTTTTCTCCAGGGTGAACAACCGCAGCTCCCTCAGCCGTTCCTCACAGGGTTTGTGTTCCAAGCCCCTCAGCTCTGGTCCCCTCACTCACAAACAACTCATCCTCCTCGTCCAAAGCTGCCTGTGCCAGCCCTTCCCCTCTCCCTGGGGCACAGTGAGGTTCCCTGTACCCTGCTGGGGCGTTCAGCTGAGAGCCCTGGCAGGAGCTCTGTGCCCCTGCAGCCCGTGGTGCAGAACCACATTGTCAGCATGCGGTCACCTTGTTATGTTCTCTCTCTCTCTCAGTGGGAAGGATGCACCCTGTGAGAGGGGCCAGGGTGCAGCACCTTCATTATTCTGGCCACCACACACCCCAACCACTTGAAGTCATCACTTGCAGATTGTTATCCTGCACTTCTGTCACATCCTGTGCCACCTGCCTCTTCCGATCACACGAGCAGTGTGAGAGCTGGCGGGGAAGGGCAGTGGCTTCCCAAAGCCAGAGAGTTTGAGGGTCTAAAGACAACTAGCTTTGATCCTTCTGTGTGTGGCACACAGCTCTGGGCCAGCGTGGGGCTCAGAGGGCAGCAGCTGGGCAGCGTTTGACTGTTGATTTAAGCCTTTCCATCGGGCATGAGGCATTTGCCATGATCCCGTTAATTTAACAAACCCTTGGAGCCATTGCTGCCCTGCAAGCCATGTCAGGGTAACGACATCCCCTCGGGCAGGCAGATCAGCATCCACCCCAGGAGTGGCAGTGGAAGGAGGGTATCCCTGTCTGAGCAGAGATGAATGAAATGATGCTAAAAGCCATGAGAGGGGGAGCCCATTGCTGGATCCTTCCTGGGCTGGGCCTCAGGTGAGCTCGTGGCACGATGAGCAGGGCTCTTGTCTGGACTAGCAAAGCCTACAAAGAGCACATGCATTATTTATGCAGCCCAGGTCCTGGTGTGACAGCGTGCAGCACAAAAGCTAAAATGACAGTAATTAGAATGGATCTGCACTCAGTGACCCAGGGAAAAGTGAAAACCTGGGAAGATAATCGTGAGCGAAAGAGGCAACACACACCACAAAACAGTGATGCTTACAATTTGAATGAGGAAACAAGCTCCTAAAGCAAACTAGCTCCTGGAAATCCCATTAATGCTGACAAATACCCAGCTCCAGCATTCAAGAAGTATCACAGCGAACATCTGTTCAGGTAAATAATGAGGATGAATCCAGTTGCTGTTTGGAAACGCTGCCTGCTCCCCTGCTTGAGGTGAGCCTGTTAATGTTCTCTGCCTGGTAAAAGCACCTGTGCTCGTTACAGTGCTCACAATTATAATGTTCTCTGTGGTCGGGGATTAGGGAACACCTGGCTCCCACATTAACTGCAGCGCCGAGGATAATCCCCGCCCCTCGTATCAGGGATGATGAATTGCCAGAGGAGAGCTGGGGAGTGGTTTTACACTAAAAGAGGAGAGATTTAGATTAGATGTTAGCCCTGGCACAGGTTGCCCAGAGCAGCTGTGGCTGTCCGATCCCTGGAATTGTTCAAAGACAGCTTGAACAGGGCTTGGAGTGTCGCTCTTTTCTTCTGTTTTTCTAAAGTTTTTCTAAAGTTCTGTTTCAGCCTTCTCTGTTTACCTCTTGTGGTGGAGTTTCTCACACTTTTCATGTCAATAATGATTGGTTTGCATTCCTTTCTGGAGGAGGAGAGAACTGATGGACTGTTGGGTTGACCAGTATGCTTGGAGAGGACAATTTTCTCCCTTCAATCCATGGTCACTGTTGGAATTCTATAAATGTCGAGATCTGTAAATAAACTGCCCCTTTTTTGCCTTGGACATCTCAGCGCGTGAGTGTCGTTTCTTTTGTGTCAGATTGTGACACTTAAAGCGACCTGGTCTAGTGGAAGGTGTCCCTGCCCATGGTGGATGGGTAGAACCAGATGAGCTTTGAGTTCCCTTCCAACCCAAACCATCCTGTGATTCAATGAAGATGGGTGAGGTTACAGTAAATTCAAGTCTGGATTCTGTTTTGATACGTTCACTGTTTCAAGTCAGGCTTTAAATCTGAACAAATGCTGTCCTCTGATGTCTCTTGAATCTGTCTTGGGATTGTTTATTTTTCATAAGGAGGCTCAGCTCACGAGCTGAAGAAATCCTGAAAGGTCCCCTCTGAAGACTATTTTGCCCTCAACTGGCTGCAGAAGTGACTTATTCAGCATCACCATTTCACAGGCATCCAGCATAAATAATTTAAATAATTTAATAAATAATTTTAGCTATAAAAACAGCCCTGGAAAAGAGCCCTTCTCACCCAGGAGTGCTGGAAGCACCACACTGGCTTTGGACATGGCAGCGTGTGGACTCTCTGAGGTTTTCTGGTTGGCTTTGAGTTTTGTGAATATAAGTGGAGGTGGATGGGATTTGTGACTCCACCAGGACATGTGGGATGGTGTGTGCCTTTGGAGAACAGCTTCTCCTCCTGCATCCTTGGTGACACACCATGTGGCACTGTGTCAGCTCCTTCAGTACAGGAAAATGAGGGCAATTTGGTCCAAGCTGCCTCTTGGCCAGAGAACAAAGCTGTAGCTGGATGGGAAGAATGTTCCAGGCTGCTCCACATGCACAGGGGGTGGCAGTTGATCAGGGCTGGGTCAGATGCTGTTCCAGAGCTTTATTCATGTGTGAGGCCCATTCATGTGTAAAGGAAGTTGGCAGCTCTTTGTGTCAGCCCAGTGGTCTTGCCCTGCACCCCTATGAGAAACATGAACAATTTGGGGGCACAAACTGCTGCTTTTCAGGGTGGCAGTGAGAGCAAGACCACCTGAGCTATCACCCAGAAGTTGACTCCTGTTTAATTTTCCCTGTCATTAGTCCCAATGCTGAGGGGCTCATGGCCCATCCTTGTCCATCCCTGGCATGGTGGGTTTCATCTGGAACAGGACAGTGGGGCTTGGGGAAAACTGGGATAGTGGAAGATGTCCCTGCCCATGGCAGGGGGTGGAACAAGATGATTTTTTAAGGTCTCTTCCAACCCAAACCTTTCCACAATTTTATGATAAACTGTGAGTGAAGAAGGGACACAGCTAGTCAGGGAAGGCTTTTTCCTGGGTTGGGGTGTTTTGGCTGGAGCCTGGTGTGCACAAACCAGCCCAGAGCAAGCGAGCTGGGATCACTTTGATTCCCAGAGCACGCAGAGTTGCATTTCCAGGTTGTGATGCCATCCCTGCCGTCCTCCAGGGGGTTCTTTGCCTGCAATAGGACACCAGAATTTCTCTCTGGGCTCTATTTGCTCACCAAAGACAGTGCTGCTGCAGGACAAACTGGAGGAAGGAAGAGTTGGAAGAGATCCTGCTTATTTTCTATTGTTTTATCCTTGTAGTAGGATTTTTTTTTTTTTTCCTTTTCATGTGAAGTGTGTTAAATGTTTCAGAAGTGACAGAGCTGGGTTGGGACCCAGCACATGCAGGAGAACAAAGCATGCCAGCTAGTCCCTTGTCCCTGGGCTGGCTGACAACCCTCTGCTCTGGCTAATTTTTGGTGTCATCAATCACAGGCAGCCAGACAGCAGCCTCGGTGTGCCCTGTGTGCACCGTGGAGCTCATTGAGTGACCTATTAGTGCTTCCAGTTAATTCTGGTGACATATTTATAGCAGGGAGATCTACAGCACCGATTTCCTACAGGAGACATCAGCCTTTGACATCAGATTAAGTTATAGAGTCCCTTTTCCTGGCTGGATCAATAGGCAGAGTCAAACAGAGCCTCGTCTATATGCAGATGAGGAGGATTAGATTTAAATCGGCAAATGTCAGTAATGGCTGTTTTTCCCACCAAGGGAAGAATGGGCAAGGAAAAATTTCCATCATTAATAATTGAAGTTTATGGGGGGGGGGGGGAGAAAAAAAAGAAATGAACGTATCATATACCGCTCCTGCAGATAACAGGGCCCTGCTTTTGCTGATAATTCTGTCTGGCAGACAAGTGCTAAAAAATTATTATGATTATCACTGGGTTTCTGAATCTGTTATGAGTCCTCTGCAGTCATGGAATATTTTAACAAATGCCCTTTTGTGGGAGAGCTGAAAATACTATCAGTAGCACGAGAGTGTCCGTAGAAAAATATGGGCAAAATAGTTGGGAAAAAGAGTCGGTTTAATTTGCCAAAATGAGGAGAATAACAAATTCTGGTGAAAATTCTGGCTGTCTCCCTCACCAGCTCCCAGCATAGTGGGCACTGGCCAGCAATCCTTCCCTGATCCCCTGGGGGAGCACTGGGACCTGCTGGGTGTCACAGTGCTGCTCCAAGGGGCTGCCCAGGGGTGACAGAAGCCTCCAGAGGCAGCTCAAAAAGAACCTTTGGTATCTATTTGCAGCTCAATGCGTGAAAATGCAGAATTCTACAGGCCTGAGGAAGACTTTTCTGCTCTTTTCTCTGTCTTCAGGAGAGGCTCCCAGTGGTAGCCCAGGGTTTTCATGTGCAAGCCATAGCTGTCAGTTGTGCTGGCAGGGACCCACCAAGTGCCCATGGAACATTCTGGTCCCTCTCCATTGCTGCCACTCTTCCTGCTGCCAATAATTTCTCCAGGCTGCACAGCACTAGAGGTCGTGGTGCTCTGCAGCAAAGATCTGTGCTCCCTTGGCTTCCAAGAGCCTTAATCCCAGCAAGCATTCCAACAACAACAGCCCATGTAAATCACGCAGGAAATTATACATGGGAGGGAGTCAGCATGCATTTCTAATTAACTACATTTGCAACTGGTGCACACAAGTTAAAGGGCATGTGATTTATCACCTGTCAGTAAAAATATTGGTTGTAGCTTGTGCTTCCAGTGGTGTGGTGTGTGCAGAGATCAGCTGGGGAGTTAAAGGGCATCTGATTTATCACCTGCCACGAGCCATACTGGTTAGAGCATCACAGCTGGGGTGGCACAGACACCACGCTCCCATTGCCACCAAATGGCCGTGGCTTGGGGATTGCTCCAGCAGAGAGATGGGGGAAAGGCTTTGTTTCAATAAACAGGTAAAGAAAGAGTGACAGCTGCTTCACCCAGCTGAAAGGGAGCACTGGAGAGCTGACAGTGCCAGGTGAGACACAATGGGCCTGGTTGTTCCTCAAAGGTGTTGGCTCCATCCTTGGAAGTGTCCAAGGCCAGGTTGGACAGGGCTTGGAACAACTTGGTCTAGTGGAAGGCATCTCTGTCCATGGCATGGTTGGAATGAGATTGTATTTAAGGCCCTTTCCAGCCCAAAGTGTTCTATGATAATTCTGTAAATTAACTCCTCTTTGTCCATGGAGGTTTGAGTTTGTTGAGACCAGACTTTTGGAAGCCCCTTTAATTCCAAGCTCCTTCCTGTGTATTAGGAGCTCTGCTTGTGCTTCCTGGCCTGAGCAAAGGTTAAATTTTTAATGCTTTCAAAACCTAGATCCTCCCTATTCCCAGCAAAAAGCATGAAGGAGCTGAGGCTGTGTGTGGGCTGTCCCCTGCTGGATTCCAGTGCCATGGGTTCAGATGCAGGGAGTTCAGTGCCACCTGAGCACGACCAAATCAGCCCAGTTATCTCCCTATGCCAGGTTCCAGTTTCCAGGGGTCTGTGAAGAAACCTGTGGGAACCAAGTGTTCACTGTGCCTGGAAGGCTGGCCAAACTGGATTCCAGCCTTTGGCATCAGCAGATACTTGCAAGTGTCACTGCATTTTTGTTTCTGTGGTCTCCTCTTTTGTCACCTGCTAGACTGGAAGAAAGGCTTGAGTTTTACATGCTTTTCTCAAGAATTAGATGCTCTCTGAATGGTGGGTGTTGCCTCTGAGAAGAGGCAGCTGTAGGTGGAGGTGGAATAGATGAGTTTCTGTTCTTCCCTGTGAGTCCACACTCACAGGGAAGAACAATGGTCCTGTTAGGAACAGTTGTGCTGCTGGAGAGGAATCCTGTGAAATGCTTCTTCCCAGCTTATTGTGACCTTCAACAGGCCCTTTGGGTAGCCCACCAGGTCCCAGGGTTTGGTGGGGTCTGCCACATCTCTGTCAGGTTTAGGGATCAGAGGTGTGAGCAGTGAAGCCAACACAGTTCACACTGCTGGGGTCAGCCAGAACATCAACCTGCTGTGCCTGGATCATTCTAACCTTAGCTGTTGAGATGGATTGGGGTAAGGTTTGTGTGTGACCTGGCAGCTTCTGGAGTATCTAATTGAAAACCCTGAAAACTTTTCTCAGTGTTTGTGTGTGTAGTCATTGCTGTTGGCTGCAAAATCAAGATGATCGGTGAGAAAGCTCTGTGGACCACAAAAACCTCATTACCTAATGTCTGGAAATACAAGACGTGTATGAGTTCAAGTAGGAGCTACAGTAAATCATGAGGCTCTTGAGGATGGAGGAAACTCTTTTAAGTGGGTTTTAATTACCAAGCTCAAAAAATCTCCCAGCCCAATGCTGAGTAGAAGTCGGTGCTGACTGGAAGGGTTGGGTGCTGAACCTGATGTTTTCAACTGAATCACTTCCTGGATAAGGCTTCCAAAAAGCTCTCAGATGATGAGCAGAAGCTCAGGGTGGTGGGAAACTGTGTTCCTCACCTGGCTGTTCCCCATCCTGCAGGTGAGTTAGAGCAGGTCCTGTGAGGGGCAGGGAGTGAAGCCCTGTCTCCAGCTCATCACCCAGCTCTTCTCCTGGGGTCTCCACTGTAGTCTTGCCCTAGTTCCACTTCTTTTCTATGTCCATCTCACCTTTAGGTTTGCTCCTTACAGTCCTGTGACCCCACATGCCAAGATTAAGTTGCTTTGGGGTTTGGTTTTTTAAAGACTCTAGTCTCCCTCTTGCTTCGTGTTCCCAGTGTTTTGCAAACCTGGGCAATTATTTATCTAGGCAACCAAAGTGCCCTACTAAGAAGGGAAATACTCCATGACCTTTGTGCCTTTTCTCCATAAAATGAAAGTCTGGTGGGGTCTTCCACACTCCAGGGTCTCAGAAGGAGTGCAGGAATGAAAAAATGGGCAATGCAGCAGCGTTCTGCTGCTCCCTCAGCTGAAGGACGGAAGGAATCAAGGCAACACGTTTCTTTTGACAGGGAGTGCTTTGTGTACTCGTGTAACCCGTTGATCTGAAAATTAAATCACTTTCTTCTTCATCCTCCGTGCCATTGATCTCGGAGTCATTAGCGGAGGTAGGAGGCGTCGCAGTGACACGTCCCCCGCCTGGCACAGCCCCACGGAGCTCAGCCTGCAGCAGCAGGTGCTTCATCTGTGTGACTCAGCCTGGGCTGGGCCTGTCCCAAACCACTGCCAGGGAAAGACCAGCAGAGGGGTTGCAAGGCCCTTACGAATTGAGCCGATTTTCCATAATAGCTCCCCTTTCCCCGGTTTTGGGGCTGACTCCCACGCGGGGGGCTCTGCTCTGCTGCCTCCGAGCTGGGGTTTGTGGTTTTACAGTTGGCTGCCTGTGACTGTGGGGAGTGGGGGAAGTGGGGTGCAGGAGGCTGCAGAGCAGCTCCCACCTGGTCCCACAGCTCCTGGTTTCCCAGCCCTGTGCCTGCCAGGCTGGTACAGCACCAAGGGAGCAAACTGAGCCCCCGGGCTCAGTGTTCATGTGCAAATACATACATGTGTGGGGCTCTTGTGTTGTCTCTCTGTGTGCATATAAATATGTAAGTATGTGATACCAAGTCTGTGTGTGTGAATTTGAGTGTGTGAACAGTGTAATTTTCCACAGTATTTTAGCTCAACCTCACTTACAGTTGTGCTCTAGTCATAGAAACACAATCAATCAATCTGTGCTTTAGAGGTGCAGACAAAAATGAAAATTTGAGGAAGTCCACCAGGGGACTTTAACAATTGCTTTATTTAAATAATTGCTCTGTAAACAAGATTCAAGGTGACCTTATATTTAGATAATATTATATTGAGATTTTTAGATTTAAAAGAGGGGAGATTTAGATTAGATATCAGGAAGTTCTTTATGCAGAGTGTGGTGAGGCCCTGGCACAGGGTGCCCAGAGAAGCTGTGGCTGCCCCTGGATCCCTGGCAGTGTCCAAGGCCAGGTTGGATGGAACTTGGAACATCCAATTTAATGGAAGGCGTCTCTTCCTTGAGAATGCCAAAGGATGGGTTTTGGACAAAGCATCCCAACCTTGCCATCAGTCATGGCAGGAGCAGCTGTAGGCACCTTGCCACCACCCTCTCCCAGGGCTGGCAACCTCTCCCAGCATGTCCCCACTCAGCTTTCCAGAGAGGAATTTTTGTGCTGCTAAAGCTGTTATTTAAAACCCTCTTCTGCTGTTTTATTCCAGCTGTGAGTGATCCCTTAAAAACCACAGGCTGCTTGCCCGTGAGTGCTTTTGGGATGGAGGCAGCGTGAGACCCCAGCAGGGCCAGGGAGTGCTGTGCCATAGCTGGGGATAGATTAAAGGAAGGTGGGTGTTGAAAACATTGGGCAAAATAACACAGCACGTGGCATTCAGGATTGAATCCTCCAGCTGCCTTCGGGTTGTTTTATTGCATTTAATCACTATCCCACAGGGGTGGACATGACCAAAAGCAATGGGCACGCTCCCCACCATGCTGCTTCCCCTACACCTTTCCCTACACCCTCCTCCTGAGCTCCCAGCTGGATTTCCTCTGTCCAGCAGGGTGCCAGGTAACCAGGGACAGGTGCCAAGGAATCAGCCCCCTGTTCCTGCCAGCGCAGAGCATTGTCCTGGAAAGCAGAGCGCAGGGCTCAGTGTCTCCCACCACTGGGAGGGATAAAGACAAGGGAAGATAAAAGAAACAATAATATTTTTACACTTACTGTAACTCAGGTTCAGTTTCATATTTCATTAATTATTGTTTTGTCATGTTAGGAGCCTGGGGAGGAAAATATTAATCACAGGTTTTGCTGAGTGCTGTTTCAGTAAGTAAATTAATTTCAGACAGGAAACTTGTTTGTGGATATTTGGCTCCTTCCCACTGTCAGCAGGCGAGCTCGCCGTGCTTCCCGGCACCCTGCCGAGCCCCAGCCACCCCCTGCCCGACTTTTTGGCACATTTTTCCTTCAGGATTCACTGTCACCACAGCAAGAAGAGATTGCAGGTCCCCTTGGGTTTCCTTTTGCTGATTTTTGTTTGGTTTTTGTTCTCTAATAACTTCTGGCAGAAGCCAAGGCGCAGTGATGCCGAGAGTGTCTGGGGCAGCAGGTGGTAGCAGCCATGGGATGCTGCAAAAATCCAGCCTGGTCTTTGCAAAGCTCCTCTGGCCCGAGGCAGCTGTGTGAAAGGAACCTAATAGCCAGGACAGAGGAGAGCCCATTGCTCCTGTCTCTTCTCCATCCCAAATCACAGCTCTCCCTGGCTGTATCCCACATCCCTCTCCAGGCACAGGGCTGTTCCATCATCTTTGTTTACCCTCTCGTAGCACTGCGCCAATTCCAAAGACACTTTTCCATCAATTTTAATAAATCAAAGTCAGTGTTTCTTTGTCAGGAAGAAATCCAGCCCTGGGGTAGATCTGGTAATGGCACTCAGCATGTTCCCACCTCCCTGTCTCAGAAGCAAGCAGGGAGTGGTGTTGGCTGAGCGTGGATCAGAGCAGTTACACCCCAGCTCCTCAAGGCAAACCTCCCAGGTGCTTATTTTGGGAGAGGGCTTTGCATCCTTTCTCACTTCTGGAGTTTGTGACCCCAGACAAAAATAAATAGCATGTAACTGCTCCTGCTCTGGGTTATTTCTGGCAGCACCACCAAGTAACTGAATTTCAGAGGGCTGTGAGTGTGTGTGTATAAACCAGTAGATCTCAGTAAGATAATCAATTATATGCAAGAGGAAACCAGAACTTTTTCCATTGGTTTTATCAGATATTGTGGTCAGTCGAGGCAATTCAGAGCAACTCGGAACCCGATTACATTCATTCTTCCTATAATCACTCCATCTCTGTTTACCATATTCAGTTAAAGTGGCTTGTTTGCTACATCCGCTCTGCTGCCAAAATAACCTCATTTACTCCTGCAAACGGCTGCTGTTGCTGCTGCTGCTGTAGTGTTCCTGCTTTGCAAATACCTCCTTGGCCACAGCCCTGAGGTTTGGATATACTGTTCTTTGAATCCTGATGGGGAGGTGATTGGCTGGCAGCTCATTCACTTTCAAATACCATTTGAATGACAGGAGGCTGGTTCGGGTTTTTTTGGAAACACAGGCTTTGCTTTCATCTGCTGTGGAGCTGAGCAGTCTGAGCTCCAGGCTGCTTCCTTGGGGTGTTGGTGCTGTGCTCTGGTTCCTTTTTTTTTTTTTTTTTTTTTTTTTTTTTTTTTTTTTTTTTTTGGTTGGGTTTTGTTTTTTTAGTTTTGGTTTGTTTGTGGAGTTTTTTTCGGTTTTTTTTCTTTTTTTTCTTTTTTTTTTTCTTTTTTTTTTTCTTTTTTTTTTCTTGTGGTTGCCATTGTTTTTGTTGCGTTTTGCAAATTTAAGCTTCAAACAGAAGAGTCTGTTAAAAATACTCAGGTTGCTGCTTGATGGAAAGTTGGACACGGAGCTGGCAGGAACTGGGTGCAGGGAAGAGTTTGCCTGCACAGCCTGCAACCAGCAGCCACCAGCAGCCTGGGCTCTGTGGGACTGGGTTGCTCTGCTCGTTTCCTCCTGCTCCTTGTTTTTGCTGGAATCATGGGCAGTGCCACTGGGGTGGGTTGGTTTGGTGCCAGGTGTTTGGGTGATGCTGGAAGAGCTGTCCTGTTTGGGGAGTCCTGGCACAGTTTGGTTTGGAAGAGACATTAAAGATCTTGTTTTAATCTCCCTGCCATGGCAGGGACACCTTCCACTGTCCCAGGCTGCTCCAAGCCCTGTCCAGCCTGGCCTTGGGCACTGCCAGGGATCCAGGGGCAGCCACAGCTGCTCTGGGCACCCTCTGCCTCCCCACCCTCCCAGGAAACAATTTCTTCCCCATATCCCATCCATCCCTGCCCTCTGGCACTAGGAAGCCATTCCCCTTCTTCTGTCCCTCCATCCCTTGTCCCAAGTCCCTCTCCAGTTCTCCTGGAGCCCCTTTAGGCACTGGAAGGGGCTCTGAGCTCTCCCAAGAGCCTTCTCTTCTCCAGCCTGGAAAACCCTAACTCTCAGCCTGTCTTCATGGGAAGGAGGGGGAAAAAATGGCCAAACCATGTAAACCCTGCATTTTTGCCTTGTGTTCTCTCTCTTTGCCATGGCCCAGCCCTTGCTCCTCACCCTGGCATGCTGAATGAACCTGGATGAGCATTGTTGGTTGCAAGCACAATGACCTTTGCCCAGCAGCTCCTTGGTCTCCAAGGACCATTGGCCAGGGCTTGGAGCAACCTGGGACAGTGGAAGGTGTCCCTGCCTGTGGCAGGAGCTTTAAGATCCCTTCCAACCAAACCATCCTGGGATTCTGTGATATCACCCTGTGCTGCCCCGTTTTCTGTCACCACACCTGGGGTGGGGGAAGCAGATGGTGCTGGGCATCAGGAGCCTGGACCTCATGGTGGGATTTCCTGTGTCCCTGCTGGGCACTTGGGTCTTGTCCTCTCCCTCCTCGTTCGGCTTTGCTTCCCCGTGTGAGCTGCACCGTCACGCGGTGGGAAGAGCGAGCTTTGTCTCCGTGAAGCTCAGGAAACCTCCGTGGAAACAAAGACCCCAAACCAACCAGAAGCAGAGATGGTTTTATGGTGCTTTTGAGTTTCTCACGCCTCTTGGCTCAGAATGTGATTTTAGTGCTCTGAAATGAAACTGTCTTGAAAACATTTGTGGGGTTTTTTGGTTGTTGAGGTGGGCGGAGCGAAACTGCTCATAGAGAGAATTCTAAAGCCAGAGGTGAATTTGTCCCCTTTTGTTTTCCTATAAGTATTACCTTCTACTTCAAGATATGTCAGCCTTTTTTTAGCCTGAGATTCTGCTTTCAGTGTACAGAGCCCTGATTTGTTTCACTATGAATCCTGGCTCTGACCCAGCCCCCAGTGGGAGCTGCATCTGCATTACAGAACTGGAGATAGGAGGCTGAAGTGGCAGGACAGGGGATTCTCCTTTCAGTGAGCTCACAGGCTCTGCTCCTCGCAGGGGCATCACCAAGTGATTCATTGCTGTGCTGGAGATAAACACAGTTATCTGGATTTCACATGTGGGGACAGTGAGAGTTCCTAAATGAGCCCATTAGGGGCAAGATTAGAGCAGGGCACTGGGAGTCCCACCAGCTCCTCATGTGATCCTCTCCCAGGCATAGCCCCTGTGCTGGGGACCTGCATCCCTGCATGGAATTATTTGCCTAAAATATTGATTTTATATGTTGCCATATGTCGCTTTTTTGAGAAAACAAGGCCTTTTCCTTTTTTCTCCCATGAAACACCTCCTTGTTTCAAATGTCCTCTCTTGCCCCAGGGCTTTGGTTTCCCATCTTTGTTTTCTCATCTCTCTCTGCTGAGAAGGGGGGAGTGGAACTGAATTCAGCACCTGGAGCAAGTGTGTGCTGACAGTTTGGATAACAACGTTACAGGGTTTTCTGTGTTCTCTGCTGACCTGTTATTTTTGCACTCTTTCATTTTGATGTTGCTGTGCTTTCTGTGGAGGTTTGAATGGGGCAGCTGATGTGGTGGTTGATCCTACCACTTACTGCTCAGTGAATTTACCCCCTGTTCAAGTCTAGAAGGATTTCAGACCCCTCCTTCCTGCATGGACTGTTTTGGATTTGTCAGCACGGGGTTTTTCCTGCTGTGATGTTCCTTTCTGCTTGGTTAGGTGGCTCAGAAATTCCCAAGACTTCTTCATTTGTGATTAACCTAAATAATGTTCTTTTCATCTGCAAACTTTGTTTCAGTCTGCAGCCTAGTTTTCAGGTCATTAATAAAGATATTGAGCAACAGGAGACATGGTTAAATACTTCTGCTGGTGTGTTGTTAATTATTTCCCTCTCAAAAAACAAGTCCTTGGGCTTAGTTTTGTCAAGGCCCTTAGTAGGCTCAGGTCTGTGTTCAGTGTCACCCACATCTAAAGCCCAGTTTGGTTAAACCAAAGCTCAGCTTGGTATGGGAGTTCTTCCCACAGTTGAGATCAGCCTGGTAAGAATTTAGGCTGGTAATAATTTAACCTTAAGTCAGCTCCTCACAGAGCAGCTGTATTGAAATGAAATTTCAGTTGAGAGCATCCACGGCAGCGGAAAATGCACCTTTGTTGACATGGGCTGAAACTCGAATGGAGGTGGGTTCAAAGCTTCACATTTTCTTTGTAGAGAACTCTGAGAAGAAATCTTGGAAAGCATCAACACACTGGTTCTCTCAAAAGCCTCATTGCTGAGGGTGAGCCCCAGGATGCTCCCTGGGACCATTGTGATCTCTTACAGCTCCTCTGGCCCTGTTTTGTTGTCACCACTCTTCCTCACCCTACCACAGCTGTCCCTATTCTCAGGTTTGCTTTCCAAGTCTCTCTTAGGGCCAGCTGTGGCATTTGCCAGCCCTGAGCTCTTTCAGAGCAGCTGTTTTTGCTGGTGATTTTGTGCCTGTCACATTTTATAGGTTCCTTTGGGACTGTTGTGCTTGGAGTGGCAAAGCTAAAGATGCTCTTGCTGTGACATAAGCTGGAGTTTAAGCTGGTGACAAAATGCTTGTCCTAATGGGAGATTTGGGGTGGGTGGTCTGAATCCTTATCCCCCAAAATCGTCACAAACCCTGGCTGGGAAGCCTTAGAGGAGGGCAAAGGGATGTGATTGCTGCCATCCTCTTCACTGGCTGATGGGACTGTGGCTTAGCAGTGGTGGGAGAGCAGAAATTCCCCAGTAGGGGCACAAGGAGCCTAATTTCTGAATTCAGAGGAGAATAATTAAATGCCCTCAGGTGTCGTGCTGGACTGGGGGGTTGTCAGGTGCTGCAGCCCAGGCTGCTCTGAGAGCCAGGAGATGGATGGATGGATGGATGGATGGATGGATGGATGGATGGATGGATGGAAATCATGTGCCAAAATTATGGTCTCTGGGCTGCCTGCAGTAAATATGTCTAGCAGGTTTAAATTCCAGCCCTGGCAGGCAGCAGAGGTAAAGGTGATTTGCACAGAAATTGTTTGCTGGGGGCTCATCTGTGTCAGCACTTGCAGCTCCTTCAGAGCCAGCCACGTTGCCTCTTGTTTCCGCTCTGACTTGCAGAGATTTATAGATACATTTTTAGACTTAATATGTTAATACACTCTTTTCCAAGAAATATAAACTACGAGCTTCCTGCTCTCTGGGAGATTCATTATGTTTTGCTGAAAGGAACCAAAGTTGTTTTCCTTTCCAATGAGCACACAAGTGTCTGGTCCCACTTACCAACTGGAGAAGGTGATTAATTCCTCTGGTTTTGGAGGCAGCAGTGAAACGTGGTTTGGAGATGCAGAACCACCCTGCAGCCTCGCTGGGGCTGAATTATCTGGCACAATGGAGCCTGTAATTAGCAGGTGGGGAAGATGCTGCACGTGGAGCATTAGAGGATCACAGAGGGACAGGTTACAGGGCAACAGAGGGAAACAAAAGATTAGGCTCAGGCAACAACAAATTAAGTGTTTTCATCTCTCCAGGATGCTTAAATCTCTATAATACAAATTCAAATAAAGAAAGCCTTCATTGATGTAAAACAGTTGAACCAAAACAGAGTCTGGGGCTGTTGTACCACATAACACGCAGCACTGGTCTAATTCCTGCTGCTCTCTCTCAGAACAAGGAGGATTCTTTCTCTTAACAGTTAGGGGAATTTTGGAAGTGAGGAAAGAAAGGTATCTTTACAGAGGTGCAGCTGAAATACAAAATGGAACATATTCACTGGAGGGCTTCAAATATCAGTGTGACTTCCTGAATCAGGATGCAGAGTGTTGGTGGAAATCACTTTCCCCCACTAAATGGTTTTGGAGAAAGTGTGGGGTACTAACCATTAGCTAGGAAATGGGATTTTTTTTAGGTATCTGACTTAGGCATGGTGAAAACCTGGGCAGAGAGTCCTTTTCTCTGAAAACGTGGGGATCAAAATAATCTCATGAGATGTCAAAGCTGACTCGAGTGTCACCTCATTGAACCCTGGGTTTGGGGGTGCTGTGTCTTGATGTGCTTTTGTAGCACATCCTTCCTGGCTGCAGAAGGGCCACAAAACCCCTGGGAATGCTTGGAGCAGTCCAGCTGTGGGGTGGTACCCATCCCATGAGGTGGTGCCTGTCCCCTGCGTGCCCCTGGTGGCATCACAGCCGTTTGGGAAGCAGCAGGACTGGGTGCAGCTCTGCTGGTTGTCCCTGTTGGCACGGCCCTACCTCTCTGTCCACACATTTGTGGGGTGGCACCTAAGGAGGTCCCTGCTGTGGTTTCTCTTACCTGTGCCTTGACCATGTGGGCAACTGTTGCAATCTGACAAAAATGAACGACACTCACAGGCTGAGATGTCCCAGGCAAAAAAGGAAAAGTTTATTTACAGACCTCGACATTTATAGAATTGCAACAGTGACCATGGATTGGAGGATGAAAATTGTCCTCTCCAACCACACTGGTCAAAGCAACAGTCCATCAATTCTCTCCTCCTCCAGAAAGGAATGCAAAGCAATCATTATTTACATGAAAAGTGTAGAAACTCCACCACAAAGAGTAAAACATCAGAAGGCTGAAAGAACTTTAGAAAAACTTTAGAAGAACAGGGTGACAGGCAATTTCTTGGCCAAGGCCACACTTCATGGTGGCACTGTGCAGAAAGCTGCTTCTTTGTGAGCTCCTTGGTCAGTGGATCCATCCCTCCTGAGCTGGATGTGCCTTTGGACATACGCTCCTGATCCTGAGGCTCCGGAAGAAAATGAAACTGAGGAAGAGGCCAAAGCTGCTGGTGGTGCACTGTGTCAGCCTGCCTGGGCTGTCCTGGGCTTCACCAGCAGAATGACTCCTAAAGCTGAGAGCATCAGTTCTGTGCAGGAGGGTTTGTCCCTTTGTGCAGCACCTGGTAAAGTCTTCCTGGTGCCTGGCTGGAGTGGGGCAGTGCCATGGACACAGCAGTTATGGCACAGGGACACTGCCATGGACACAGCAGTTATGGGACAGGTGGCAGTGCAGTGCCATGGATACAGCAGTGGGGCAGTGCCATGGACACAGCAGTTATGGGACAGTGAGACAGTGCCATGGACACAACAGTTATGGGACAGAGGCAGTGCCATGGACACAGCAGTTATGGGACAGAGACAGTGCCATGGACACAGCAGTTATGGGACAGTGGGGCAGTGCCATGGACACAGCAGTTATGGGACAGTGGGGCAGTGCCATGGACACAGCAGTTATGGGACAGAGACAGTGCCATGGACACAGCAGTTATGGGACAGTGGGGCAGTGCCATGGACACAGCAGTTATGGGACAGTGGGGCAGTGCCATGGACACAGCAGTGGGGCAGTGCCATGGACACAGCAGTTATGGGACAGGGACAGTGCCATGGACACAGCAGTTATGGGACAGGTGGCAGTGCCATGGACACAGCAGTTATGGGACAGAGACAGTGCCATGGACACAGCAGTTATGGGACAGTGGGGCAGTGCCATGGACACAGCAGTTATGGGACAGAGACAGTGCCATGGACACAGCAGTTATGGGACAGTGGGACAGTGCCCTGGACACAGCAGTTATGGGACAGGTGGCAGTGCCATGGATACAGCAGTTATGGGACAGGTGGCAGTGCCATGGACACAGCAGTTATGGGACAGTGGGGCAGTGCCATGGACACAGCAGTTATGGGACAGTGGGGCAGTGCCCTGGACACAGCAGTTATGGGCAGTCCCTGCTGCTTTAGCCCCCTGGCACAAACGGGGTGGACATCCTGTGAGGTGGGCAGTGGGGCTGGGCACCCATCTCCTCAGGCTTTCAACCTGGCCTTGCATCCCCTGCTTGGCGGTGTTGGCTGCAGGTGTGCTCGGGGCCAGGATCCATCCCAAGGACAGGTCTGTGCTTATGTGGATGAAAACCAGACCCAGCAAGTCCATACACAGCATCCTTCACGTGTGCTGGTGGGAAGTGCCCCGTGGTGGGGAAGGCTTCTTGCAGGGACCCAGCCCTGGAGTCCCTTTGGCTCCTCAGGTGATGTTTTCTCCTCTGGAGAGGGGATGAAGGCCATGCAGGTGACTGCTCTGACAGCCCAGCCCACGCAGTCATGGACAGCAATATTCCATAAAACCCCCTCACAATTATTCCTTTAACAGGCGTTGCTTGGATTATGTGTAAGAATTCATAAATATTAGAGTGGATTTAAGAAAGTGGATTTAAGAAAGTGGATTTAAGAAAACCCTTTTGGTGTTGTGACTGGCAGCCAGCATCACTGAGCACAACTCCTCTGTGTGGCCTGGCAGGCAGAACATGAGCTTCTTCTCTTGCAAAGCCCATGTTGGGCTCCTCAGGGCCATTCTGGTGGCAGCTCCAGTGTCACCTTTGTGGTTTCTCAGGCAGGGTACAGCAGGGATTAATGCTTCTTCATTAGTCTGGCTGTGCTGATCAGTGCCTGCACCCACACAGGTGACAACAGCCAGGCCTTGGTGTTCCCTCCCCATGGCAAATCCATAGCAGGCCAGTTTGGGGAGTGTCACCAACCCTGGGAGGGTGGCACAGCCATAAATCCTGAGTGATCTGAGGGTGAGGGCTGTGGGAGGAAGATGGGAGCTCAAGCTTGTCAGGGCAGCTTTTACATTTTCCCTTTGTCAGCGTGAGCTAATGTTGAACAGGGCAAATCCTTCCCCCCCAGAAGGAGCCTGGCAAGACCTTCCCTGTGAATATATGAATAGCAGTTGGGTAAACAGTGCATCTGAATTTATGAATGACTTGACACCGACAGGCTGGAACGAACTCTGTAATTTTATTGTGGTAGATTTAGTGGGTCAGACATATACATGCCAAGTCAAAATGACCTAGAAAACCTTTCTGGGTCAAATTGTTGCTTGAAAACTTCTCTTTTTCAAAGGCAAGGCCATAAGTTTTCATGCTTACTCTGACACATTTTCCTTCTGAAAGTGCAACATCAGGACAGGATTTGTTATGTCCTACACTGAGAAGAGAGAAAGAAGCCTGAAGAAGGGAGATACTATTTTCCTAAAGAAACAAGGCCTTTTCTGGCCACCTCTGTTGTCATGAGATAGAATGTTGGATACCTAGCTGGCAGGAATTCAGGGCAGAAGTTGCAACACTGATTGTATCCACACTGTGCTGTTTCCAGTGGTGCTGAAACCTTTCAAACTCCTGGGTCCAGCAGCAAACCAGCACCTCCAGCCTGCCTTTGGAGTCCTAACCCTTCATAAGATGGGAAATTATTTATCAGGAGCTTTTTCAGCTTGCCTTTGGAGCCCTAACCTGTCATAAGTTGGGAAATAATTTATTAGGAACTTTTTCTCCCCTGAAGAGGTTCAGGGGAGGCTGGTGAGTTTTGGGTTGGGTGGCTCCTCACTGGAGCATTAGGGTGGGGCAGAGCCACACTGCTGCCCTGGACACTCCAGCCTGGGACCCACAGGGGTGGGTGAGACTAGAAGGACCCAGGACCTCGAAGTTGTCATCCTGAAGCTCCTTCCTGCTCTGCTAACTGCTGAGTGTGAGCAAAGGCAGCTTTCGTGCTGTTGGGAGGAAGCCTGAGCTGCTAATAAAAGCTCAGCTCTTCTTGTGGGTTACTTACTTCAGAGTGCAAACAGAACATAACAGAACCAGGGCTCCAACAAGAGGTGCAGAGGGCTCCCCACCACCCTTGTTTGGTTTGGGGTGAGCTGAAAGATTTTTGTCCTGTGGTGCTTGTGGCCATGCTGTGAGCTGTGGCTGGCTGAGGACCTGGGCTTGGGCTGGAGCCCAGCGGTTGGCAGAGGCTGGGCTGAGCTGGCAGCAGCCTCAGAGGTGCCCAAATCATGGAATCTTTAAGGCTGGGAAAGAAAGACCTCCAAGATCATCAAATCCAGCCTGCCACTGAGTACCACCCTGCCCACTAAGCCATCCTGGGACGTGCCACCTCTCGTGTTTTCAGCACTTCCAAGGATAGTGATCCCTGGGCAGCCTGTTCCCAGCAGGAACCCCCAAGCAGAAATCCTGCTGCCCAGCTGTAGCCAAAGGCAAGCTGTTGGCACATCACCCCCTGTGGAGAGTGGGCATCCATCCCATGCCCCATCCCATGCCCAGGGCTCCTCCCTGCTCCCCTCCACCTGCCCAAGCTGGGGATGTTGGAAATAAATGACCTTTAAAGGCCTCCCAAGGCAAACCATTCCCTGAATCTGTGGTTAACCCCACGACAGGGCTGGGTGCAGGTGGGAGCCATCACCTTGGGCATCCCACCAGCTCCCTGCCAACATTCCCACCGGGGCAGCACAGCCCTAACTCCACAGGTTCCAAACACATTTTCCAGTCCAGCCCTGACCTACTTGAAAGTAGCTTTTGCCATCCCAGGGAAGTGGGTAATGGGAGGCTGCAGTGCCTTCGGAACAATTACAGCTCACAGCAGTCCAAATGAAAATGTTTATTGAAAACAACATGTGCATAATTAAGGCTTAATGAGCCCTTGTCTGTTTGGAATCTGCAATTAGATTTATAATAGAAAATACCAGCAAATGCCAAATAGCTTTAAAAGAAGACGAGATAAAAGATAATTTTGCTGCAAATCTATAGTAATACTGTAATTTAATGAGCTGGAAGTGGTGCAGAGAAAGACTGTAAAAGCTTTGGACAAGTTTGTATTGTGTGTGTTTATCTTATCTGCCCATTTCCCTATCTATAAAGCTGTCAGTCTTGCTTTTAACTGTTTAGAAAAAGGCAGGACTTTGCTAAAATCAGGAAGACTCCCTTTGTTTATTTTTATTTAAGTCATTAATTAGTCAGGCAAAGCTGCTCTTTTCTCTTTCTCATCGACATGCTTTAAACTTCTTGTTAGGGTTAATAATAGTAATAATAATAATAATAGTAATAGTCATAATAATATCTTTATTCCATTATTTACAGTGAGGCAGGGGCATAATAATAATAATAATCAGAGGTGCTTTTTTCTAATTAGTTTCATTAATTTTAATGAGTTTTTAACTGTCTTTTTAAGATGTTGACAATTTTCAGCACTAAGAGAGATGTTGAACAAATAAACCTGAGGCCAGCTTGGCCTCAGTAAGCACAGAATACCTTTAGCCCTAATGAAAAAGTTAGAGGGCAGTAATATCTGGTGGAAAGATGAATAAAGTGAACAGAGAGGTAGCAAAAAAAGGAAGAGAAGCTGAAATTAGAAGTGCTTGGGGGAGATGGTTGGGTTTGGTTTTTTTTTTCATATTTAGTAGCTGAGGTTTGGAATGAAGCTTTGGGTGCAACACGTGACCCAAGAGAAGCAAGGCCAGGGCAGTGGGGTGATGGGGCTGTGACGTGCACAGCGCCCTGGAAACACAGCTCAGCAGCTTTGTGTGGCCAGCCTCACTCAGCACTGCATGAAACAGGGCACGAGGATGTGGTGGTGCTGCCGGCCCGTGGGAAATGCTGCTGAGCCTCAGCCCCTGTAAAACCCTGCCCTTGCATGCCTAGGGCTCCAGAGTGAGATGTTCCAGCCCTGCTGCTCTGTTTGCAGCTGGGGTGGTGCAGCTCCAGCCACAGCCTGGCCAGCAGCGATGGCAGCCTGTGCATCCCACAGGTCTGCCCCTTCCCAGCCCTGCTCCTGACCCGTCCACAGAATCACAGACTGAACCAGGCTGGAAAAGACCTTGGAGATCATCAAGTCCAACCTACAACCCAACACCTCCTCATCAACTAAGCTGATGTCTTAGGATTTTAGCTTTTATATTTTTCATCTATTTGTAACCCTGCAGTTCTTTAGTGTAGAACTCTAAACCCCACACACAGTGTCAGCTGCTGCTTCCCCACTTTGCTCGGACACAACAATTCCTCTCCAGGCCTGGCAATCAAGGACACCTCACTGCCTCAGGCCCTGAGAGATGGAAACAGAAGTGAGTTGGGGGCAGCAAACTTGGGGTAAATGATTTCATTACCTGAAGCTGTAATTGGAAGATGAACCCCCAATATGCAAATGGGCCAAACTTACAAAAGTGTGAAAACCTGTGACCCGTGGTCCATTGTGGGTGCAGCCCCTGGGGGGCTTCGTCTGCCCTGGATGGGCCTGAAGGCCCTTTAATAAATAGAACTGCTTTTTATTCCCTTAACTTGGTCTGGCCTCTGTTTTTAGGTAGCCCCAAAAAGGCATCAAAACCACGGCACTGAATGCCACATCCAGGCGTTTTTTAAACACGTCCAGGGACCGTGACTCCACCACCTCCCTGGGCAGACAATTCCAGTGCCCAATCACTTTCAGAGAAGAATTTTTTCCTGTTGTCTAACCTAAACATCCCTGCTGCAGCTTAAGGCTGTGTTCCTCTTGTCCTGTTGCTGGTTGCCTGGGGGAAGAGATCGACCCCTACCTGGCTGCAGCCTCCTGTCAGGGAGTTGTAGAGAGTGATGGGGTCTCCCTGAGCCTCCTCCAGGATAAACAACCCCAGCTCCCTCAGCCACTCCTCACAGGACTTGTGCTCCAGACCCCTCACCAGCCTTGTTGCCCTTCTCTGGACACGCTCCAGCCCCTCCAGGTCCTTCCTAAACTGGGGGGCCCAGAACTGGACACAGCACTCAAGGTGCTGCCCAACCAGTGCTGAGCACAGGGGAGGAATCCCTGGCCTGCTCCTGCTGGCCACACTGTTCCATCTCTGCTTCCCAGGGTTTTGCCCTTCTCAAGGACATAGAACCACAAGGTCACTTTGGATCAGGTTGCCCTGATTCCGACCTTGCAATTTCAGAAACTACCTTCCTATTATCGGTGTTTTAGGGTTGGGTCTTATTTAGTCTTTAAAGACCTCCCTTTTCATTAGTTTGTTTCTTTTTGAGTCAGGAACATGTCCAAACACTGTGAAATGGATTGCACTTTGTCAGCCTTTTTTTTTTTTTTTTTTTTTTAAGTCATTCTAAGTACCACTGCAAGAGTATGTTTGCATACAAAGTGTAGTGCAGAACCACAGAAAGCAGGTTTTTGCTGGTGCCAAATATCTGTGTGTTGGAAACTGTTTTCTAAATGACTGGCATGGAAGATCTCTGATTATTTTTTTTCCCCTCCCAACTAGCTGGTTTTGCATAATGTTCCCCATGGTCTTGAAAAATCAATTATTCGTTTCTCTTATGCTTTGCAAGGGAAGAAAATAGACAAGACCTTGAATTCTGGGGGGCAGAAATGTACTCTTGCTTGAAAAGAGGTCTGGGTTGGAAAGGACCTTAAAGCTCCTCTCGTTCCACTCCCTGCCATGGCCAGGGACACTTTCCACTGTCCCAGGTTTCTCCAGCCTGGCCTTGGACACGTCCAGGGATCCAGGGGCAGCCACAGCTGCTCTGGGCACCCTGTGCCAGGGCCTCACCATCCTCTGAGTAAAGAATTTCCTTGTAATATTTAATCTGTGCTGAAAGAGCCGGGGCTGTGGGGTGAATTGAAGCTCTACAGTTTTTCTTTGTGAATATCTGTTGCCACGGTTCGTGCCTGCCATGTTTTGGTTTTAAGAAATTCTGTTCCCAGGATAGAACTGGGAACAACAAAGTCATCCTGTCTGTAAACAAAGATGTTTTCCACACGCTTTCCCAGAGGAGAGACTTCATGTAATGGTCTCTGCAAGTGACCAATAGTTCCAGGGGTCCCACCTGTAAGGTGGGCACATTTGTAAAAGGTATAAAATAGGTTTAGAAAATAAACTTGGGGCTCCTTCTTAGGAGTCCACACAGCTTTTTGAATGAGTCTGTGTCACCTCATTGTGTCCCACAGCGACAAATATCAGTTGAGTAGCATGAGTGATTTTAGGAATTATTGGAGTAAGTTAGGAGGTACTTGGGATCCAGGCTGTTCACCTGTGCAGCTGCCAGCAAGGCATTGGGATTGGAAGCAAAATACATGGTCTTCAAAAAGTGCCCATCTTGGAGGCATCCCCTCCTCTCTCCTCTGACAGCTCTTGTGCCTTACTTTGTTATTTACTCGCTGTGCAGCTGAGAAAAGGCAAACAGAGGTTTCCAAACCCATTCCTGCTCTGTGTACATCACACCCAGCGTCACCCAGCCACTGCTGGTGCTGGCAGCTGCCACCTTCACTGCCCAAGGAACTGCTTTGGTTCCATCCAGGAATTCACCTCAGGTGCGTGGCTGAGCATCACTGCCTGTGCTGCACACTCCCTGGGCAAAGAGGACCAATTATAGGGTGGAAGGCTTCTCTACTTAGGGTTCTTTAATCCCAGCTGCTCCCTTGCCTCCTTGGCTGTTCAGAGCCATGTGGAGCCCCTCTCCAGTGGTTCCTCTGGCTGTTCAGAGCCATGTGGAGCCCCTCTCCAGTGGTTCCTCTGGCTGCTCCAGAGCCATGTGGAGCCCCTCTCCAGTGGTTCCTCTGGCTGTTCCAGAGCCATGTGGAGCCCCTCTCCAGTGGTTCCTCTGGCTGTTCCAGAGCCATGTGGAGCCCCTCTCCAGTGGTTCCTCTGGCTGTTCAGAGCCATGTGGAGCCCCTCTCCAGTGGTTCCTCTGGCTGTTCCAGAGCCATGTGGAGCCCCTCTCCAGTGGTTCCTCTGGCTGTTCCAGAGCCATGTGGAGCCCCTCTCCAGTGGTTCCTCTGGCTGTTCCAGAGCCATGTGGAGCCCCTCTCCAGTGGTTCCTCTGGCTGTTGCTCTGCTGTGGAAATCAGCACCTCCACAGAAGACTCCCAGAGCGGAGCCAGGCTGGTAGCTGCTTCCCAGGAATCAGCTCTATTTTTATCTCAGCCCCGAGGTTTTATCTTGCAGAAAACAATGTTTCTCTGTGCCTCTGATGCTGGGGCGGTTCTAGCGCAGAGTCTCCGCGGCTTCTTTTAAATCTTTGGGTGTTTTCTGCCTCTCTCAGCTTGCTGTGAATTACAAGTGTAGTTGGAGGAGCCGGTGGTGCAGTTATTGCTCATTAGCACCTGTATTTATTTAACACACACCAGGCCACTGCCAGCACGGTGCTGCATCCCTGTGCCCTCCTCCCTCCCCTCAGTGGGTTCTCTCAGCTGTCCTGCTCACTCACCTGCTGACAGGTGAAAGACCAGCTCAGCAAGAGCCTGGTATTTTTTTTTTTATTTTTTTTTCAGACAAACTCCTCAAGCACCTGTGATAAGCAGCTCTGGATGTGCTTGCTGTTTGGTTTCGAGAAGGAAGTGATGTACATGTTGAGCCTTGCAGCGGCAGCGCTGCAAAATGAGCAGCATTGAGCTGGTCAGCAATGGGCTGGGGAGGTCCTGGGTGATCAGCAGTGGGTGCTGCTCACCTCCCAGCAGCCTGATTTCTGTACCCATGCCCAGACAGGAGAGAAATCGGACAGGATTTGTTTTTTGGCTGCAGCTCTGGTGAGCTCCTGGTGCCATAGAAAAGGATGGAGATCTGCTGAGCACCCAGTGCACCAGGGCAGCTCAGTGCACCAGCAGCAGCTCTCCCCAGCAGCATTGTTACACCAGGCTAAAAGCTAAACACAATCATCTGAACACAGTCAAAATGTATTAGATCAGCATCTGCCCTCAGGAGCAAAACCTGCTCAGCTGAAACCCCAGCCCCTCCTCCATGCACCGCGAGGTGCAACCGTGAGTGACTTTGGCCTTTAAATTAATCACCCTTCCTCTGAGCATCCTTCTGCTCAGTGCAGCTGGGAGGAGAAGAGGAGGCTGGATGGAGGCAGGATTGGCTGCTCTGTGCTGCTTTCACTTCTTTTTGGAGTCGCACGAGAAAGGGTTAAGCAGAATTTTGATCTCTGCAATATTTTCATGCTTATACATTCTGTTTCTCATTTCCATGACAAAGATGGTAGGAAGAGCAGAATAAGGTACAGAATTTGCAGAGCAATTTTAAGACTGTAATGAGAACAGAAAATAGTAGGGGGAGAAGAATTGTAATTAGAATATGAAATGGGAAAAAAAATTAATCTATTTCCATGTCAGTCTTAAGACTAAATTCTGCTGCTCCCTGTAGCTTTCAGTGGACGGGTTTTTTGTGTGTGTGTGTGAAGAGCCTGCACTCCTTTGCAGGCTCTGAAAGATCCAGGTAAATGAGTTTAAGGCCTCATTCCCCCCCAAATAATGTAATAACAATAATTTCGTGTGCAGCGCTGACAGAAAGGCAGCCAGTCTAAGGATAAATGAATGCTGTCACTTGGGTAGTGGTGGCATTTCAGGAGAATAAAAGGGGATGCTGGAGATGCTTCTGGGGTGGAGGTCTGTGTGAGTATCGCATGATCACGTATCACAGAAGCCCCCAAACACCAAATATTGCCAGTCCTGAGGGGCATCTGTGTGCCCTGAGCCCCCCAGGCAAAGCTGGGCCACCCACATGGGCTTGTCCAGCTGAGCTCTGAGTATCTCCAGGGATGGAGGTCCCACAATGATATTTGATCACCCACATGCTAAAAAACGAGGTTATATCTGCCCACAGAGCCCCCAGGAGCCCCCAGGTCAGGGTTTATTATTCACCTCTCATTTGCCCAGTTGCTGTTCTGGATCCCTCTAAGCCACAGCGTCCTGCAACAAGAGGTTTTGGTTTTGGGTCCAGTATGAAGGACTTCTCTGGAAGGGTTTAATTTCACTTGCTAATAATCTCAGTGTCTGTCTCCTTGGTTTTAGGCTGTTAGAACCCTGCTCTCATTTCATTTTTTCACATGCATCTTCATTGAGTCCATCTAACACCCTTCTGTCCCTTCTTCACCCTTTTTTCCTCATCCACATTCCACTCCTTGGACCCTCCTTTGCAGTTGCCCTCTCTCCTTCTATCAGATGGCAAAATATACTTGGCCTTTCATTCTTTTCACTTTTCCTGATAGCTTCTAAAACCTGAATGGTGTTTTTGGCAGCTGCTGATGACTGAAAAAAAACTTGAAAGTGAACTCTCCAGAAAAGTTTCTCTTCTGGACAGCAACATCTATTTTAAGGCCCATTGTCATGTCTCTCGTTGGGATTGCTTTTCTTCAGTGCATTACTTTGCATTTATTGACGTTAAATTTAATCTTCCATTTCCTCAGTGCCACTTAGTGCAGCGAGAGTCCTAATGCAAAGCTATTCAAAAGTCGCTTTTAGTTTCAGCTGGCCTGAATAATTTCTGTCTCGTTAATAAACTGAACCCTTCCAGATCAGTTATACAGTGAGCTGGATAGATTTTAGTGCAGATGGATCATGAACCATGATCTTCTGCTTGCTAAAACCTGCTGGGTATCTGCTGTGAGCAGGAGAACCTTCCCCTGGGTCCCATGATGTGTTGAGTTTTGGGGTTTAGAGCTGGTTTTTGAGGAACCTTGTGAGAAGTTCAGCCAGAGAGATCATCTTTCCTGGGGCTTGCTGACCCTTCAGCAAGCTCTAAGTGGGCCGTGAGGCACAAGGTCCCTGCTCCTGGCTCCCTCTGGGTCTCCTTGTGGTGTGCTGGAGTGTGATGGGTTCACACTGAGGGAGTTGGACGTGCTGGATTGGAACCTTCCCCCTTGCCACTCCTGTGTGTGCAAGGGCAGAGACAGAAGGTCAGACATTTAAAATCACTGAATCAGTGAGGTTGGGAAAGACCTCTGGGACTGTTGGGTCCAGCCACTGACCCAGCACTGCCAAGGCCACCTCTAACCCATGTCCCCAAGTGTCACATCCACATGTCCCTCCAGGGATGGTGGTTCCACCACTGCCCTGTGGAGCTGTGCCAGAGCTGGACAAGCCTTTCAGTGAGGAAACCTTGCCTGATCTCTAATCCAAACCTGATGTGGCCCAGCCTGGGGCTGTTCCCTCTCCTCCTTTCCCTCTTCCCTGGGAGCAGAGCCCGACCCCCACCCTGGCTGTCCCCTCCTGGCAGGGAGTTGTGCAGAGCCACAAGGGCCCCCCTGAGCTCCTTTTCTCCAGGCTGAGCCCCTTCCCCAGCTCCCTCAGCTTCTCCTGGGGCTCCACACCCTTCCCTGGACACACTCCAGCCCCTCCAGGTCTTTGCCATGAGGGTCCCAAAGTTCCCTCACATTGTTTTAGAGCAGATGGGTGAATGTCACTTGGCCTTGGGAGTTCCTTAGGATTTCCTTTCCTTTCCTTGTTGGTTTTATGTTTTCCTCTTGGCCATCCCAGTGTGAGAGCTCCTCAGATGGGTTTTCTCTGCTTTAGGAATTCCTGAATAGTCACTCCACAGTGTCCAGGCTGGTGCAGGTCATTCCTTTCTTTCCCACCTGGCTGTAGTCTCTTGTCAGCCTCCACCATACCTTGGCCCCACCAGCTCTGCAGGTTTCCTCCTCCTGGCGTATTTGAGAGAAAACTCCTACCAGGTTTTCACCCTACTTGTGAACTGTTCTTAAAACAAACAAATCAACCCAAACAAGCCACTTTTTAACGTAAGGCTTTGAGCCTCGAGCTCTGTGAGGCTGAATTTCCCCTGGGATAACGTGTGGGAATATTCACTGCCGGTGGAGAGCTCAGCCCCTCACAGCCCCGGTGGACGCTGTGTTTGTGTCCTGCCCCTGACACCTGCTGTGGGGTCGTGCTCCCTGTTTACTGCCCTTTGTCCCCAAACAAATGGCAGTGCCTGGCCGGGCTGGGCCTGCCCAGCTGCCCTGGCAGGGTGCTCCTGGGGGGAGCTGTAAATCTCCTGCTGAACTCCTGACCCTCCCTGGCAGGAGCAACCCAGGGGCTACCCGGGCATTTCAGCACACAAATAAATAATGCTAAGTGGATCACTCCGGGCCAGAGGTTGTGTAAAGACCTTAATGGGGGAGCTGCAGTTAAAGAGATTAAGCTAACCTCAGCCGTGTATTCCCTGGAGAGGTGGGATGTTAAATTACTCCCGCAGGAATTTGCAGTGGCAGCTCAGCCAGCAGCAGCAGGGGCAGGGGCAGGGCTGAGGTGAGGATTTCACATCCCAGAGATGGGTACAGGGAGGATCCTCACCCAGAGATTGGTACAGGGAGGACCAGCACCCCTGGGTGTGGAGCCCTCAAAGGGCTGAGCCTGGTGTGCAGCAGCACATTGTGGGGATGCAGGGCTTGGAAGTACAATGGCCAAGGTGCACTTACAGCAGAATGTGCCACAAAAATAATACTGAGGAAAATGAATTGTGGCTAAAACTATTTCTGGAACACTTTCTAAAGAAGAGTTATGTTTTCCCATGGTGGGAATGGTGCCCTGTGAAGCAGCTGAGTGAAGCCCAGCAACACATGGGCTGCAATTACTTTTTAAATTTTTTTTTTAATGAGGAGTATTAAATTAACTGTATTCCACAAGTTTTCTTGGGTCGTAACTTTCACTCACTAAAATCCTCAAGGCATTCCTTGCATGGCATTACTTTGGGTCACTCTGTCTTGGTGCTGGTGGCAGCTGAGATGTAGCTTGCTGGGAAACAAACCCAGATGCATTCCAAGAATCTCCCACGAAGTGTGGCATCCCCAGTGCAGACAGTTTGGAAATGAGGTTGTTATGAGATGAAACCCATCTCCTGTGTCCTGGTACAGGGAGGCAAACCAGAGGCAAGTGTTTATAGCTCTGAGCAGCAGGAACCACTGGAGGCATCCAATTTGTTCTTACCTGGTGATTTAGTAGCTCCTTGATGGTGATGGCTCTTAATTACTGCCGGGTTTGTATTAACAGGCTACATTTTCAAGCTCTAGAACCTCAGTGCACTTGCTGTTAAGGTGCTCTGGTCTAGTATTGCCAAAAACGAGTGTCAAAATTTAGGTAAGACCCCTCAAAAAAAACACCACAAAAAACCCACAAAAAAACCCCCAAAAAACAAACAAACAAAAAAACCCACAAAAAAAACCACCAAGCAACAAAAAAACCCCAAAACAACCAAACAAAAACAACCCCAAAACAACCAAAGAAAAACAATCCCAAAACAACCAAACAAAAACAACCACAAAACAAACAAACAAACAAAAACAACCACAAAAAAAAACCACTAAACCCCACCACACATAAAATAGAATTAAATAAAAAAGTTTGGAAGAGTTTGGGAGGCCATGAAGGTCTTGCAGGTATCACAGAAGGTATTACTGGTATTAATTTTGCCCACATATTCTGGTCTAGTGGAAGGTGTCCCTGCCCATGTCAGGGGAGCTGAACTGGATCATCTCTAAGGTCCCTTCCAACCCAAACCAATCTGTGATTCCATGGTTTCTTACAGAGCTGAAGTTTCCATCTCATTTGGTGGCTCTCACAAAATAAAAAGGATGTGATGAGATTCATAATGAAATTGTACAAGCTGGCAGTGCCATCCAGGAAAAAGTAACACCTTCTTGGAATTTTGGCAGGAGGTTGTGTTTCTTTCCACTGGGCCCTTCCCAGTTAGCAAACATTTGTTCTCCCTGTTTGCACAGAGCTGGAGATCCCACAGCTGCTGCACTTTGGGGTCTGTCCCAGCATGCTGCCTGCATTTTTTTTCTTTTTCATATTCATCTAGCTAACATGAGACCCATGTGACCTCTGGGCACATTTACAGGTTTGAAAATAATGCTGTGGAGCAAAAAAATAACAAACCAAAGTGAGTCTAGAAAAGCAGTAAAGTTTAAAAAGTGCTTTGTACAACAGCATCTGAATTGAGCTCCGTTTATGGGCTGACAGAGCAGTGCCAGCTGCAGCTCCCCTGGAAGAGCTGTAGTAAAAGAATTATATTTTTAATAAAATTCTCCATGCAAAACTGAATTTCAGAGGGTGTTTTCTCACACTTCCATCTTTTGCTTGGACCCAAAATACTCAGTAGGCTGTGCCATGGAGGGGTGCAGCTGTGGCTTGGTCTCCATCACCCTCATGCCCTTGGAACTCCCTCTCTGAACGGGGTTGGCAGCATCCCTGTCCTCATCCATCAGTGCCAGGCAAAGCCACCTCCAATGGCACCAGGGGGAATCTTGCCTGGCCTTGGGGTTGGAGTTCTGGAGTTCTTGCTCACCTGTAGACCAAGGCAGTTCAGTGGTGTTCATTTGACTTTGTTGCCAGAATTGGTGGAATTTGGGGCACTTTCCCTTCTCTCTCACCCTTTCCCTTTCTCTTCCCCTTCTCTTTTTCTTTCCCTCTTTTCTTTTCCCTTCTCTCCCTGGCTTTGTGCTTCATTTCATGCAGGAGAGAATCAGCCACAGCCACTGATTTGTTTAATAGGCTGCTCCTATTAACCAAAGAATAATAAAATTAACTAATTGCAGCCGAGCAAAAGGATGATTAAGACAACTGCACAAGAGGATGTTCCTTTTGAATTAGGACTTGAAAGTGATCCCTGCCACATCATTCAGTGCAGGCTGGGTTTGGGGGTAAGGAGAGTGATGAATGGCTGCATCCAGGTCTGGAACAGGAGCTAGAGTGAAGAAAAAAAAGGGAGGAGCAATTTCTAACCAAAGGGAAATATTAAAATTTCCGTTTCTATCATAAATCTACCAGGAATGATGGGGTTGATTGTTCTGAAGTGCATTCCGTAGCAAAACAATAATGAGAAGAGGGAGAGAGCATTACTTATCTGCTCTACCTGGCTGCTGCATAACAGGCAAACATCTAATTGAAAAAATATCCTGATGGGAGAATTTCTAATAAATTTGTTTGCACCTTCATAGCCTGGAGGAGAGGGGAAAAAATCCAATCAGCAGTGGGGAAATTCCAAAGTTTCCATTGCATTTTGAATCTTGATTTCAGGCTCACTGCTCAGCCTGGCAATCAGAGAAACAGTAATTCTGAAGGCAGGATTCATTACAGTTGTAATGAAGGCATCAAGGGCAGAAGGAATTGTGGAATGGAAGTAGGGGAGCAGTAGAAAGCCATAAAAAATGCATTCCAAAAAACAGAAGGAGATGGAGAAAGAGGAGGGTTTGTCCTGCTCTGGACGAACTGAAGGGTATTTCTGGTTTGCTGAGTGTAACTTTCAAGGTAATTTTTTTTTTTTTTCCTGGAGAAAAAGGTGGTGGCCAGGTGTGGGTTGGTGTCTTCTTGTGGGTAACAAGGGATAGAATGAGAGGAATCAGCCTCACGTGCACCAGGGCAGGTTTAGATTGGATATTATGGAAAATTTATTCACTGGAATGGTGGCCAGGTACTGGAACAGGTGGCCCAGGGCAGTGGTGAGGTCACCAGCCCTGGAGGGATTAATGAGAGGTGATGTGGCACATGAGGACATCCTTAACTGGTGGCCTTGGCAGTACTGGGAGAGTGCTGGACTCAGTGATCCTGGAGGGCTTTTCCAACCCCAGAGATTCTGTGATTCTCCACCAACCTCAGGCACCTCTGCTGCCAGTCCAGCTGTGTCTGCTGGGGCTGGTGGGGTTCTCAGAGGGAATTTAGGCTGTAGAGCTGATTTGGTCTGGGTTCCTGGAAGCTCCAGATGGAACTTTGCTGCCAGGAGCTGGCTGTGCCAGGGATCACCTGGCAGGTGGAGGGAAATCTAGGTTAAAGTGGATGGTTCCCAGCTGCCTTCTGGGGAAGCTGTTTGTCCCAGTGCTCATTGATCCCCCAGCTCCTGCCTCACTGCTGGATCTCACAGAATCCAGCAGCTGCACAGGAATCCTCTCCCACCCTGCTGCAGCTGCTGCTGGTATGGCTTCATGACTGCCACCATACCTGCTGCAGTTTTGCAGCTTTTAATTGGTTTGCTATGCCAGAGGACAGTTTGGTAATTAGAGGGTGTCTGAGGCCAAGCAGAGCCGTGTTACCCCCACTTGCCTTTACTAACTCTGCTGACTTTAATAGCTAATCCTGTAGCACTCTGAGGAATGGAAGTGTAATTAATTGTCTAGGCTGAAAATCTTCACCCAGTTTTATTTAGATTTCGCTTTTATTGCCCTTAATATGGCCAATTTCTGTTAAGGCATAACTGGAATCAGCTTCATACCAGCGAGCGAGGGAAGAGGCGAGGGGTGAACGATCTCCAATTCATCATCCTGCTGCTGAGGGCAGGAGGCTTGGCTCTTCCCCTTGTTAAGTGCAAGGTGTCACTCACAGCTGGTACCTCCATCCTCGTCTGGGGAGTGTTTTATGGCACAGCCCGTTTTTATTGCCATAATTCATTAGTGAACTCAGCCCAGAGGCCTGCCCCAGCCGTACTTGGAGCCAGAGAGGATCCCGGAGGGCTTTACTCCTCCCTTTGGAATTGGAGTGAGTGAAAAGCTCCCCTTGTAGCTAATTAGTGAGAGGAGTTGCAGCTCTCCGTGGGGGTTTTCTGGCCAGATAAGTGGATTGGCAGCTGGCAATGGGGTGTGTGCTGGAGCTGTGGGGGTACAGGAGAGTGGGCTGTGCCCGGGCTGCCCTGCCCAGCTGTGGAGCAGAGTCCTGGCACAGCAGGCAGGAGAACAGGAGCTGAGGGGATGGATGTGTCAGGCTTTGCACAGAGACCTCTCCTGAATGTTCCAGAGTGATTCTGCATTGCTGCAGGAGCTTTGCTTTGGTTATAAGAGGATGGACTGGGACCTGCCCAAGTCTGGACACTTCCATTGGTGGAAGTTGGCTTTTTTATATCAGATGGATTGTCTAGTTGGAATTTTAGCAACAGCTTCCTTTGGGTGATCTTTGCTGCAGGGTGCATCTGCTGGTTCACACATTTGACTTAACTTACCTGGAGTGGTTCTTTCCTTATTTCCCTGAAAAATTCCCACATCCCTGCTATGCTAGCATCTCCCCTTGCAGTAACTGGGAGGAAGGTGTGCTCATACATGCTCCAAAGTGTTCGAACAGCAGCTCGGGGTGTTCCTCTGGGAATTCTGGCTCTTGGTGTGAAGAGCCAGGAAGGCATTTGGGATGCACAGGAGCGTGGTGTGCAGATGGCATTTTATTAACTCTTTCTTTTGCCTTTCTAGTTTGATGGGGAGAACATGTACATGGGGATGAACGACAACGCCCAGGAGTTTCTATCAGCCAATCAGGTAAGTGCTGCTGTGCTGGGGTGAGGCTTCTAGGGGACTAAAGCACAAATTCTAGGAGCTCTCTGTGAATCTGCCCTCCTGGGACGTCAGGAGTGTCCACAGAGGAGGGCAGAGCCCTGCTGGTGCCGAGGAGCAGTGGAGGGATTGGGATGCCATTCCATCCTGCTGCTGCTGCCTGTCACTGGAGCCTGGCTCTCCTCAAAAGCTGTGCTGAAAAGCTTTGCCTCAGCGTTCCTCACTCAAAATGAAGGTGCATTTGGTTTTTCTGGTCACAGTGAGGTTTCCAAGTATTGTGTGCAGTTCAGGTGTCTCCTTCCCTCATGAGGAGTATTTCCTGTAGTTAAATAGTTTAATAGGGAAGAAAAAGGAATCAAAGGGCTCCTGTTTTGGAGCTAGAAACCCACGTGTGGGGGACCAGAATAGAAGTGTTCATGTCTTGCAGGTGCCTGAGCCTTCTCTGGGCTTGGATACACATGGAAAACACATGGAGTGGGGCCCTAGACCTGTATATAGGTTGGAACATGATCTTTATGGTGATCTTCCAGCCTAGTTCTGTGATTCTGTAGAGTTAAGCCCGTATTTAGGTCCTGCTGGGACAGGAGGACTTCAGCACATGGTTTTCTGTCCCCCTGACCTGGAGATGAGAGCTGGTCACCCTCAGGGGTGGCCTGGCATGGTTAGGGGTGCTGCCCCCTCAGCATGAAGCATCTCTTCACATGCAGCCTTGGGAGGGAAGGGGGCAGCTCCTTGCTGGCACATCCCGTTTTTGATTGTGTTGGGCTGTTTTGTTGAGCACAGAGTGCCCCTGGGGTTTGGGACATCACTGTGAATCACAATGCTAGTGAGTCATGCACGGTGCTCCAACAGCAGCAGGGGTGAAACTCCATCCATATTACACTGGGAACGGGGTGAAATCCTGTATTTGCCCCCTGGGAGCACAGCAGTGTGTTGGCTCATTGCTCAGGAGAGCTGCTCTGGCTCTGGAAGCTGGCACAAGGAGCTGTCACCACCACAGAGTGGGGAGAGGTTGTTCTTGCATGAGGAGGAGTTCCAGGGTGGGGAAGGAACAGCAAACTTTGTGCTGCTGAGTGATTCTGCAGAAACAAATATGTGTTCAGCCAACAACGGCGTGGGGCTGGTCGTTAGAGCCAGGAATTGCCAGAGGCTGAGGAGATACGGGAAAGAATGGGGTGATCCCTAAGTGCCCCATCCAGGGGCCAGCCCTGTGTCCCCCAGGCTTGCACAGCCACATGGGGATGATCACAGGGCACTTGTTGTAGAGACTTTGCCTTTAGAAACTCCCAAGGGACAAGGGTTTCACTGGCAAGGGCTGGCAGTGCTGTCACTCCCTGGCACCGGGCTGGATCTGGGCAGAGCCATGGCCAGCATGAACCATTTGCATTTCCTTCTTAGCACCTATCTCATCCCACTTCCCCCAAGGGTGGGCATGAGAGGGCAGTCAGAAGGGGTGCTGTGGGGCTGGGAATGGTTTCCTGCACCTCAAGGAGGAGGGTTGGCTCCCAAAGGAAAGCAGGATTAACAGGTGGTGGAGGATTCGTGTCCCAAGTTTGATCCTGGAGAAGGATCAACCAAACCAGCTCAGATCCCTGTAACCTGGGCAACAGGAGTTTACTCTTCATTTGCTCTCTGTTTGCTTGCTGACCTTTATTTCCCATTCTGGAGTAGCAGTTGAGGATGGAGAGGGAGGGAGGTTCTTTCCCCTGGCAGAGGAGGGCAGGAACCCCCTGCTGCAGGGGTGGCTTTGGGCACAGAGGCTCTGCTGCTCTTTCTGCACCAGCAAAAGCACTGCAGAGAGTGACACGGAATAAATGGGGGTGTTTGCCTTGTTTTGCATCCCCATTCCCTCCCTGTGCTGGTGTGGGACAGTCAGAGAGCAGCTGGGAGCCCAAGGCTGCAGGGGGGGCCTGGGCTCTGTGGGAGGCTCATGAGACTCCCCACGACCTCATCTGGGGTGGCAGGAGTGGAACTGGGAGGGAAGGTGAGGGCCCCAGTTCATGCCCTGCAGGGATGGGGGTTCACACCCAGCTTGGCTTTGGCCAAGGAGGATGAGGAGCAGCTTCCTGCTCACCCTCCTTAGTGCATCATCTCCCTTTATTTACCTGCACATCAGCACTTGTTTGCTGGTTTTACAGCCCCAGCCATGACTTCAGCACTAATGACACAACTGTGTAATTTAAATGGGGGTTCCAGATGGTTTTTTATTGTTTGCTAAACCTGTTGTAACCTGAAGGAGTACATTAAACAGCAGGAGGAGGGTTTCACAGTCTCACCTCAGAGGCTGCTGAACCACCAGATACCTTTACAGCCCACGTGGGACATCCTACAGCCCTTGGGTTCCAAGGGAACCCAAGACAAAGGGAAATTTTACAGACTCAGGACTGGAACCACCACACTGCAATAGATGAGCCTGGTGGGTTGGGCTTTTTCTCCATCACGATCCTCCCTGGCAGCAGCTGTGTCTCAGTTCCTTGTCTGGTTTTTGATTCTGAGGAAGTTCAGTTCAGCCCAGGGGAGAAGGCTCCAGGGAGAGCTCAGAGCCCCTTCCAGGGCCTAAAGGGGCTTCAGGAGAGCTGGAGAGGGACTGGGGGACAAGGGATGGAGGGACAGGACACAGGGAATGGCTTACCAGTGCCAGAGGGCAGGGATGGATGGGATGTTGGGAAGGAATTGTTCCCTGGGAGGGTGGTGAGGCCCTGGCACTGGGTGCCCAGAGAAGCTGTGGCTGCCCCTGGATCCCTGGCAGTGCCCAAGGCCAGGCTGGACAGGGCTTGGAGCAGCCTGGGAAAGTGGGAGGTGTCCCTGCCAGTGGCAGGGGGTGGGATGAGATAAGGTATAAGGTTTCTTCCACCCCAAACTTTTCTGGATTTCTGCAGTTTCTCATGGTGAGAGTGTGGTACAGCCAGGATCAGGGTCCTCCTGCCTCTCCTTCATTATTCCCTGCCTAGCTGCCAACTTGAGGAGAAGAGGAAACAAAACCCCACAGTAAAACCCATATAAACCCCCCACAAAAGACCATCCAAAACATATGGAAACCAGGTGCCCTCTTCCTTCCCCTCATCTTCCTTGTTGGGATGGCTTTTGTGCCATGGCTGCAGCTCTTGTCATCCCAGAGGGGTTGGACTCAGCTTAGGACAAAATGCAGAAATAAAGGAGCCTAAAACATAATGAGAGCACTGACAGCTCACGCCAGCACAACCTGCTTGGGGAAAATAATTCCTCTTGTTCCATCAAATAGGAGGGACATTTGACCCCAGAAGTGAGTCAAATGTGAAATGTAATTCAACCTCCAGCAGAGGCCAGGGTATAAATGCAAGCTGACATCTGATCAAACCATCGTGGACATCTGACCCCCGAGATGAGTGAGGTATCTCTTGTGTCTTGTGGAGTCAGCAGAGCATCATTCCTCACCCCTGACCATTTTCCTTTTTTCTTTCCCACCCCCCTCGCCAAACAAAGGCAAAGAATTAAGTAATGTGAAAAACCCCAAGGAGCACATAGATATGAGGTGCTCTGAAACATTAGTAAAAATGCAACGGTGCTGGCAAAAGAAATAAAAACACCTCCAAAATTAGTGGGAAAAGATATTTGTTAAGATCTTTGTGATAAGGAGAGTAACACCAGGAATGGGGAAAAGTTGGGCAGTTCCAGGACAGGAATGAGGTTGGTTTTATTTGGCATCAGGATTTTTGCCCTTGCAGGAAGAGTCCCTGGGTGCTTTAAAAATCCTGGATTAGCTACGCCTGGGAATCCCCTGTGAGAAGGTATCACCATCCCATGTGCTGTGTGAAGGAATGCAGGAGCTGCCTTGTCAGGGAGCTGGGGGTGCTGTGATGAGGTTGTGGGGGCTGCCAGGCCCTGGCATGGCTTTGGGGATCCCTGTCCCTTGGCTTGTGGGAGCAGGGATGTGACTGTGCACCCGGTCAGTGCAGGGACATTATGGAAAGCCTTGGGGAGGGTGTTTGCTGCATTTCCCCTCCCTCCATGAATATCTCTGGATAGCAGGGCAACAGGCAGCTTGAAGGAGGAAATATCACTGGACAGTTTGGATCCTGTGCTCTGCCTAATCCCAGGAGATTTCAGAGCATGTCCTATTCCAGCTGAGCGACCAGCCTGTTTTTGTCCCAACAAGTGAATTTGTGTGACTCCTCATGGAAAGGCTCTTCAACACCACTGTGGTTTGTTCAGGCCAGGAGACTGCATAAGCAGCTCTTTGCTTTTGGAAATGAGGGCACAGAGAGGACCCACTGCTCTGAAGGGTCGAAAATTTGAGAGTTCAATTAAAAATGGGAGAGTTAAATTGATGAAGTCTTTGCACATCATTTCCTCCTCCTAATGCTGCTGCTGTGTGTTGCTCGTGCTGGCAGGCTCACACTGCCCACCTGTGTGTCCAAAATGTCAGGGTTTGGCTGCCAGGTTTGCACAGCAGCACTGAGCAGCCTGGGGTGGTGGAAGGTGTCCCTGCCCATGGCAGGGGTGTGGAACTGGATGGTCTTTAAGGTCCAATCCAAACCGTTCCAGGGTTCTACAACTGAAAAAGCAGGATGCCTGCAGAACCTGTGGCTGCCCCTGGATCCCTGGAAGCATCCCAGGCCAGGCTGGGTGGGGCTTGGAGCACCTGGGATAGTGGAAGGTGCCCCTGCCCAGGGCAGGGATGGAATGGGATGAGCTTTGTGGTCCCTTCCCACCCATCCATTCCAGGACTCTATAACTGAAAAGGGCAGGATTTCTCCCAGGCCTGGTGAGACACCTGCTGCAGATGATGTCAAGTGTCTCACCTGATGTGCAGAGCGGCACAAGGGACTTCTGGGCTCTGGGCATTAGGGTGAGACTGGGTCCCTCACGGATGGGCTGTTTGCACTTACACTGCCAAGACAGCAAAGCCAAGGGCAGGGATGTGTTTCTGAGGGGCTGTGGATGTGTGTAAAACAGGAGGTGGATTTTCCCTGGCTGTGTGTGAAGTGGGGAGCCCTGCTGGGCACAGGGGTTTTGCTGACAGCCCGAGGGAGGTGCAGTTAGGAGAGGTGATATTTGCCACGTGCACACACACCCACAGCACCTGTCTCCAGCTGTGCCCCAGGGTGAGCACGAGTGTGGGGTCGGGCACGGCCGCCCCTTCCCGCACACGTGGGATCCACCTGCGGGTGTCCCCGTGCCTGCCCGTGTATGAATCAACATTTATCTCCTGCATCTATTGCCCTTTATCTCCCTGCCCCCATCTATCTCCACGCTGGGGTCTGTGTTAGCCATAATAGATACAGTGAGTCACTGATCTGGTGGGTCAAATGGTCAGGGCTCTTTGATCAGCCGTCAGGATCCATTACCACCGGGGCCTCCACTGGGGCTGGAATTACAACTTACATTTGACTCGTTTCTGGGGTCAAAACGTCCCTCTTATTTGATCGAATGACAGAAATTGTATAATTTGTATATATCCCTGAGCCATATGTGCTCTGAGTGCCACTCTAATGTGTTTTATAAAGGCACAGCTGTCTTGGTGACTTATTTAAAATGGGATTTTGAAGTAGTGTTCTTGCCGTTTAATGTCCTCATTCAGGGTTACACAAGGTTTATCAAATAATAAATAACATTTAGAACATTGGTTTTAACATAACAATGGCTTTGCTGGTTATAAGGAACTTGGAGGTCCAATAAAGCTTTGTTTGGTAAATAAGTGATAATGCAGAAAGATAGGATAATTAGAAATTAATGATGTGTGGGAAGCTATGGATACCTTCCTCATGTTCTGCTAACGCTCCAGACGAGACAGAGCTCGTCTTGGCAGCCTCTGCTATAAAATATGCCTTCAAACCTTGTCATAATACTGGCAGACGTGTTGTTCCCACCAGTCTTGACTGAATCACAGCAAAATGTCAACACTTGATAAAATAAACCTGGGGCTGGGGCAGACCCACGTGAGAGCAGGGGTTCCCCATCCCTGCTGGGGACCACGGAGCCAGAACACAGTGACTGAAGTGGCCGTGGAGCCCTGGGCAGGGTGAGGGTAATTGGGTGCTGCTAATGAAGGTGTGGGTCACCCTGCCTCATTCTTGCTCCTCCCTCCAGAGCAGGAGCTGTGACATGGAGCCAAGGTGGGCTTTGGTTTTCAATCCGTCGGTGGTGAGGCTGCTCTCCCACTGACACTGAAGCAGCAACCTGCAATTGCTCAGGTGTGAGGTGTTCTCATGGCAGTTGGTCTCTGACCTACCAGCTGGGTGAATTTGGAGGGGTTTCCAGCACTTTGTCCCATAGGGCACAGCAGGTTGCTCATGGTCACCACTGCCTTGAACCTGGGATTGCTCCGCAAGAAAGGCAGGAAGAACCCAGGAGATCACACTCATGGCTGGGCAATTCCTTAGAGTGATCCTTCTCTTGAGTCTTCTGGGAAGGTCTGCACAGAAAATTAGAGCCTATGGGGAGGTTATTCTTTGTGCAATTTCCACTCAAGTCCTCTAATGAACTTTGGTGTTTCTAATTATTCCTTTGCATGCAAATAAACTTGTTTTAACTTTCATAGAACCACAGGATGGGTTGGGATGGAAGGCACCCTTAAAAGTCATCCAATTCAAACCCTCTGCAAGGAGCAGGGGCATCTCCAACTAGGTCAGGTTGCTCAGGGCCTGTCCAAGCTGACCTTGGATGTTCCCAGGGATGGGACAAGCACAGCTTCTCTGGACAAGCTGTGCCAGTGTTTCACCACCCTCTGAGTCAGTAACTGAGGAGATGGGGTTTGGGGGCTCCGTAGTCTGTTGATTTTGGGCTTGATCTGTTGATCACAGGAACAGATGATATCAGAGGTTGGTCAGTCACACATAAGTGAGGGGTTTAAAAAAGGGGGAATATGGCTTCCTTTTTTAAGGGGGTGTGGAGAGCTCTGGTGCTCCTGAATCTGCAGCAGTCTTGTGCTCTTTGGACTTCACTCTCTCGTGCCTGTGCAGAATCTTAGTCTCTTCCAATCTGCAAGTAATCTGTATTTTTGAAGCCTGGAATTGGCCCCATCAGGGGCAGAGCACACCTGAAAGTAAATAACTGATGACTCCCCAATCCTTTTACAAGGATACATTGCAAACACTGCAAGAACAGACAGATCTGTGTGGATAAAAGACCCCTAGTGAAGGGAAGAGAGGAGAGAGGTTTGTATAGATTCAGGGTTGAAAGAGGATTACACGGAGTTTGGGAGAGTGCACTGCAGGCCCCCATGCCAAGATACAGATTTTGCTCTTTCCCTGCTGTTCTTTGAGCAGTACTGTGTAATTTCATGTGTTGTGCTGGAGAAGAAAAAATAGAGGGGAGACATTGATAGGTACTAAATGCCTTTCTCAGCAGACGATTCAGGAGGAATCTCATGTGCTATTTTAGAACGAACAATAGAGTGTTACATGTCATTTATTATAATCAGCAGCTAATGGAAACCCTTCCAGGAGGGGTTTGGGACTTGAGCACAACTACAGCTGATGATCCAGGCTTGTGAATTTTGCATGAACTCGTGTGTGACAGTGAGATTTTTGAAAGGTGCAGTCAGGAAGCGATTCCTGAAGCTTAGTCATAGCAAGGGAAGGTTTTACTGCTGGTGCAAGGCCAGCTATCATGTTTAAATAAAATAATAATAAAAAAAATCCCTTCCTGTTACAAGCAGAGTGAACATCGTCTTCAACCTTTGGTCTCAAGGGACTCTTAAGTTTTTAGCAATAGGGTGTTTGAAAAACAGCCACCAAGCGTTCCAGAGTGAAAAACTAATGCAATTGAGCCATTCCTAGACTAAAATGGATGGTCTCTGCTTCTGCTGCACTCACTCTGGGGTAAAAAAGGGGAAAAGAAATAGCATCTCAAACAGCTGAAGACACCTGTCAGGTGGCACAGAGCACCTGGTAGGGATGGGAAACACTGACACTGTTGTGGTGGCTGAATTTCATGTGCAGATATTTCACCAAGGAGATTGCTGATAGGGGCAAAGGCAGGAGGGAGAAGGAGATCCTCAGGTGCACTGGAGGACACACACCACACTCAACAGCATGAGGGCTGGGCACAGCACCCACCACTCTCCAAGGTCCCCTGGAGACCATAGCCAGCTCTGCCCAGCCCCAGCAGTTACCTGTCCTTGTCTTTGCTGTGTCTTTCCAAGGTTTTCTGGGATATGAATCAGCTCAGAGAATGTTTTTGACCCAAAAAAAGAGTATTAAGCAGCACGTCTGGCTGTAGCCCTTGTTCTGTGAGATGTGGAATCAAAATGTGCCTGAGGATCTTCAGCCAGAGCTGGGATTTCTTTTGCAGTGAAAAGGTCTGTAAACAGTGAAACATTTTAAAATTAATAATAAAAATCCAGTCTGTGCAGGAGATTGGCCCAGGGCTGGAGGCAGCAGAGCTGCAGCTGAGGAGGTGGTGAGAACCTGGGGGTGACAGAGAAGGAGCAGCAGGACCATGTCCATCCCCCTGAGAAACAGCCCTTGCTGCTGCTGCTGCACCTTCAGCTGGAGGTTCCCGTATAGAAAATACTGATACCAAGATGAGTTCTGGTAGAGGATTGGACATGGGTGGTTCTTGGTGCCAAAATGATGCCCACCAGTGGGGCTGAGGGAAAGGTGTATCCCAGATGCCAGGAATGCTCCCTGTATGCTGGAGGGTGAAGGAGATGGAGTAACTGGGACTGCTTCAGAGCACTGTGGGGCACAGCTGAGGTCCAGCCAGACTGAGCAGGACCTGCTGGTGTGCAGGATGGCTCCTGTGGCATGAGGACACATGGCTTGGCTGTGCTGGCTGGGCTTGCAATGGCTCACAGAAGAGCAGCAAATGAGGGAGGAAGGTGGTGTGCTTTATCCAAGGAAGTAACTTTATCAGGGATTCCCCATGTGCTTTCACTGCTGTAAAGGGGCTGCACACGGTGTAGAGGGAGCTGCTGTCTTTGATGGCCAGCATGGTCCAGGGCAAGGTGGAGACCTGCATGGGGGGACAGCCCTGGAGCAGCTCTGGAGAGAGCAGATCCCCTTTAAAGCTCCCAGGCTGTTTTGGTGCTTTAATCTCCTGCCAGGGTCCCTCTGGTCAGCTCCTGCTGCTCCTGCCTGGCCCTGAGTGGTGGCAGTGCTTCAGCCAAAGGCAAACCCAGAGCTTTTACCCACAAGCTGTCTGTGCCCTCGGAGCCTCCAGCTCCTTGTGCTGGGCTAATCCCTGGGCACGTGTCTCCCACTGTGACCCAGCCTGACAGGGAGCCAGGGCTGTGCATGCCAGGGGGGGATGCTGAGCTCTGACACTGCAGCCCCATCGCTCTCAGGCAGCTGTGCTGAGCAAGGATTTCCTCCTGTGTCCCCTTGGGGGGGTTGGATTTGGTTCCTGCAGAGGGTTGTTTGCTTCTCTGATGCACCTCTGGGGGGGTCACTCTGGAAAACTCTGTTTGTGGAAGTGCAGCTCTGTGGGCAGCAGAAGTGGAAGAAAACACCCAGCCCATTGCTCTTGGGATTTCCTTTCCCAACTGATTGATGACTTCTTCCCTCCTCATCAGAGACCCATCCCAAGCTGGTGTTTGGGTCTGCTGTCACAGCACAGTGATTAACTGAGGAGCCACTTACTTCCAGCAGGAAAATGTTATCTTCCACTTCAGCATTTGGATGAAGGCCTGGGCAGAAAGGAAAACCCCTCTGTTGCCTTGGCTGATGACAGAATGAGCCCTTCTCTCTGTGCCAGCTCTGAGGCTGCCCTGGGCACGTGCAGGGTTGGGCTCCATTCCAGCCCCACGAGGGCAGGACCATCAGCAGAACATCTGTATCCAAAGCAGAGTGGCCAGCAGGATTAGGGGAGTGACTGTCCCCTGTGCTGGCACTGCTGGGGCACCTCCAGTGCTGTGTCCAGTTCTGGGCCCCTCACAGGAAAGGCACTGAGGGGCTGGAGTGTCCAGGGCAGGGAACGGAGCTGGGGAAGGGGCTGGAGCCCCAGGAGTGACTGAGGGAGCTGGGAAAGGGGCTCAGCCTGGAGAAAAGGAGCTCAGGGGGGACCCTGTGGCTCTGCACAACTCCCTGCCAGGAGGGGACAGCCAGGTGTGGGTTGGGCTCTTCTTCCAGGCAAATACCAATAGAATGAGAGGAAATGGCCTCATACTGTGCCATGGGAGATTTAGATTGGCTATCAGGAAGAATTTCTTCACTGAAAGGGTTGTCAGGCATTGGAGTGGGCTGCCCAGGGCAGTTTGGGATCCCCATCCCTGGAGGTGTCCAAGGAACAGCTGGCCGTGGCACTCAGTGCTCTGGGCTGGGTGACAAGGTGGCAATAGGTCACAGGTTGGACTTGATGGTATTGGAGGGCTTTTCCAGCCTGGGTGATTCCATAATGTCAGGGCTCTGCAGGCACTGGGGGATGACGAGGGCTGTGTGCCCCGAGTGCAGCCATCCAGCTCCTCCTGCTCAGAGCCAGGTGTTCACTCTGACCTCCCCTCATCAGGCTGGGCAGAGCAGGGACCTGAGCTGGCTGGGGGGACAATGCCACCACTCCCTTGAGCTGGCTGGGGGGACAATGCCACCACTCCCTTGAGCTGGCTGGGGGGGACAATGCCACCACTCCCTTGTGCTTCTGCTCCTTTGGCTTAGACCTCTCCCTCTCAGGTGACACACCAGGCCACGCTGGTCAGAGCCATGGTGGGAACCAGAACTCAGGGGTGGTTGGGAGGCTTTCCCAGGGAGGTGAGCTGTGGCACAGGACCCAGCTGAAGGGTGGTTGTCACAGCAGCTCCATGGGTTCCACGTTTGGCCCGTGCTCCGTCACCAGTTCTGCCAAGGGCTGTGCTGGGTCTCACCCATCACTGACACCAGTGATCAGCAGCCTCTGAGCCAGCCTGAATTAAACTTATCTCAGAGCAGCAAATCCATCAGCTGCCATCCAAAGGGAGGGTCTGATGCTGTCTAGCTCGGGTCTGTACATCTGTGTACACCGTAAAGGGCAAAATATGACTTGGCTTTTATTACTTTAATTAAAACATGAGTGAAGAGTATGAGATTCATATTAAATTGTATTTTCCTGGCTGCTGTGGGAAGGAGCTAACTGATCTGATTACCATGAAGATTACAAACTATCAAAGTGAAAAAGAGCTTTTTGCAAGTATTTCATATTAAACCTTCAAACATAACACTTTAAGAATAATTATAGTTGTATTACTGGAAAATGATTCATGAATTCTGAATAAATATAAGACCCTTAAAGGGAAATGTTCCAAGACCACAGTTTTCATTCCAATCTGATGAAATTTAGTATCATTTTGTAGCTGTAGAATAGAATGAAAAAAAATATGTACATAGACTGTATTGAATATATGTCAGACTAAACTAATGAGATTTTTTACATCAACTCTGAGCACGAACGCAGACAAATGGAATAGCCATCCTCATTTTCTATAATAGAAAGCACCAAAAGGGAAGGCAGAAAGATCTCACCACTCACAAGTCTTTATTCCACCCTTGATTGTTAAATAATATATTTTAAGTTCTCATATCTCGCCCGCAGAATGTTTGAACTGACACTAATGGGTATGTAAGAGAAAAGAGTGAGCTCTAAAAAAAAAAGTGAGGAAAGGCTAGGATTGGGAATTTTATCAGTATTCTCAGTGGGCTGTAATAAAGATACTTTTCACACAATACAGTGAATGTTTACAGCAGACAGTTTAGTTTCCTTCCAACAATTATGAGAGGAATTGAATCTCAGGAAATGTTAGTTTTCGCTAAAATTAGACATAACAATAAAGATACCCCTGAAAGTTTATTAAGGAGGGAAAAAAAAAAAAAGGCAATCAGTCTCTGGAAGACAATTTAGCAAATTTATTTTAAGAATTCCAGATGACTTCTAAACAAAACCACACACCTACGTGGCACTGAGGGCTCAGGCTCCCCATGGGAGCTGCTTTCTCCTGCGCAGCTTTCTTTCCCAGGCTTCATGAATTGCTGGAGCATTTTGGAAGCAAATATCCAAGAGGTGTTCTGTTTCCAGGCTGGAGGAGGATGCCCATCACTTCTGCAAGCAGATGTGGCAGCAGGGAGCAGCAGGTCACATTTTTTTGGGGACAAGTCAGGGTGCTGCAAGCCTGGGAACCCACACTGGTATTGAGAGCAAGTTATTGGGCACCTGAATGCAGCTTTAGGAAGCATCTTACCATGCTCAGACAGAGATGCTGGTGATCCAAAAACAATTAAAAAAATAAAAAAAAGGAAAGATGCTCTGTAAAGTGCAGGAAGCTCTGGAGTGCTCGGAGCAGTTCATGTGATGGTGTTTAATTTTTGAAACACAGCGAGTGGAACAGGCAGTGGAATTCTGCCTGTCCTGATTTCCAGACTTCTGCATCAAGGAGTGCTGCAATATCCCTGTTAGAGACACCTGCCTTCCCCTCCTTTTGTCCACGAAATCCTTGAATTTTACTTCTTCCTCACTCGCTTTCAGTCTGGAAAGGGATTCCTGTTATTTGATATCAAGAATAGGGATGGGAGGAGAAGTGTTGAAAGCTGATGCAGCTCAGCTTGCAGACAAACTCAGCTGGTAATCTCCCTCAAAAGGATGTGTCCCATTTTGCTGTATTTGGGGTCAGACTGGGCTGATGCTTTTTGGTAATACCAAGTGGCACTTGAGGTGCCCAGTTTGGTACTAGAATTGGCAATAGAAGCACTTGGCTCTGAGTCATCCCAGGTTTATGGAAATATCTAGGCCTTGTGTGGGCTTGGATTTGACAGATAGCAGCTGCAGCCCTTGGAAAATGTGGATTTTTACCATGGGCTTGATGTTTTGCTTTTGTTATGTGCAGCCCTGCTGTGCTCAGAGCCTCCCCCTCCTCTCCATCAGCATCTCTCCCTCTCATTTTGTCTCTTCCACTTCTGCCCAGTCTTTTGGAACAGTTCAGGTTCTGCCTGGTGCTTCTAAACCAGTGAAAATAACAGGAACACCTCTCCAGCTGCTCAGTGAATGGAGAGTGTCAGGTGGTTTGGCCTCTGGAGAGATGGGGTTGGGTTTCTCTCCTGACCTTGCGTGTTTGGTTGGGCCTTCTGGTTGTGTGATGAAGGCTGGGCTGGTGTGGATGTGAGCCCCTTGCACCTTCTTTTCCTCTGCAATGCCATCCCCTGTGTCCACAAACATTGTCCAGGGCCTCTAGATCTGCCAGTGCCAGCACTGGAGCTGGTCCCTGATACAGGCTCCTGGCTGTGAGCAGCAGATTGATGCCCTGGCTGTCCTCCTGGATGGACAGTTGTCCTTGCTTTAGGGAAATATTCCTATTTTGATCATTAATGAAGTGGTTTTCCTTTTTGCCTTCCTCCTGAAGGGATGGTTCCTACTCTCACTGCTCATTTTGTCCAGGTTGCTTAATGCTTTAGAAGGAATTTGATGAGTGTCTGATTTAGGGCATGGATGAGCCTCTCCCAGCCATGTGTGTGTTCCTGCCTTTTTTTAGATCCCATATATAAGCCTGGTTTTATTAAAGAGAAAAAAAAAAAAAAAGTTGTTAAAATTGTTAAAGATAAAATCTGTTTGTTTCCCAAAATTCACATATTGGAGGCTTAAGGCTGAGATTTTCACGCCTACACTGGGGGTTTGGATACTTGGCCATGCACCACGTTCCAGTTCTCACAGTTCTGTCACGAGTCTCCTGGTGCTTCCTGCTTTCCCTAACAGCCCCAGCACCTTTGTGCTCCTGTGACATGACAGCTTCTGCTTTGGAAAAGGGAGGAAAAGAACAAAATTCTTGGAGCTGTAGTTGTGAAGGAGGAGTCATGATTGTGGCTCTCAGTAAATGCAGAGGAGGCAGAGAGAGATCCTGTGTGATTATCATGGGATGCTTTGGGTGGGAAGGGACCTTGGAGTTCACATGGTTCCACTCCCTGCCATGGGCAGGGACGCCTTCCACTGTCCCAGGGTGCTCCAAGCCCTGTCCAGCCTGGCCTTGGGCACTGCCAGGGATCCAGGGGCAGCCACAGCTGCTTTTACCTTGACATTGCATGGACTGGGAGGACTGGGAGTACTGGGAGTGATGCTGTTAAGGATCACAATGACACGGACTCCGACTCAGAAGGCTGACAAAGACTCTGTTTATTTTCAGTTATTTCTTCCCTTTTACACTGTTTTACAGAGAACAACCCAATAGGTGAAAGAAGGACAAACTTCTTCAATCACATTGGTCAAGTCAGAGGGACATCAAGAAGAAGTCCCTGCTAAAGAAAAAAATGTAAACATAAATTACAGTTAGGAAACGTGTCTCTTGTTGACAGAAAAGTCTCTGGAAAAGAGTTTCAGAGAAACCAAAACATCACAGGCATGAACCAGAGCTACACTGGGAGTACTGGGTTCAGGGGGTGTGGTCAGTCAGAGGTTGGGCTTGATGATCTTGGAGGTCTTCTCCAGCCTCAGTGATTCTGTGACTCTGTGGCTGAGTTGTGCATATTTGGGATCTGCGCAGAGTGGGCCATCCCAAACCCACGGTTAATCTGCCACAGACCTCCCCTGGCCAGCCAAACCCCATCACTGCCCCTGGAACTGGGTCAATGCTCCCTCCATTCCACCTCAGGATTTGCTTTGGCAGAGCTGTTTGGCTTTGGCACATCTCCCACCTGCCAGAGCCAGATTCGGGGCTGAGGTTCTTTGGGATAACATGGGAAGCTGATTTATCACCCTGGTGATTTCAGTTAATTTCCTTTCCCCATTCCAGCAGCTTCCTGGCAGCCTGAAATGTTTGGCAGTGGATGGATGGCTGAAGAATTTCAAGCTGCTCTTGGGGGTAAAGAGTAGAGAAGGGAGGGAAGAAGGTGGCATTTTACAAAGCTGTGGTACATTCTTAATTTTAATAAAATAAATATATTAAAAAAAAAAAAGGTAAGCAACATCTCAGCTGCTGAGGCGACAGGCGCTTAAGAAGCCCTGAATAAATACATAAAACATATTTGCTGAAGGCATTTGTTGTTGGGAGTTTAAACATTAAACATGCCTTCTTCCTCTGATACCATAATAAAGCAGGGATGTTCAAAGAGCCATTAGTGGTGCTCTGACTACAGCTTTACATCTTCACTCATGTACCAAGGAACCTGCATTACACCAGCAATGCCTCAGGGGGGTTTGCCTCCAGGAGAGAGGGATTTCAACGTGGGCCTGGGGTTTTTTTTTTGTGGTGCATTTCCCTTTTCCCATCGATGGATGTGGATGTTTTGGTATTGTTTCCCTTGTAAAGTGCTGGGGCAGGTCCAGGGGAGGCAGCAGCTCTGCTTTTGTCCCACTGTCCCCAGGCTCAGTAAGTGCTGGCTCGGGGCCTGATGAGACAAATAAACAGGTTTGTGCATTTAGGTTTTTAAATTACAGGCTAAGGAGGAACACAGATACTCAATCCATTAAGAAATAACTAGGTGGGTGATTCAGTACCATTTGTGTAAATGGCACTAACTCTGGTCTGCCTGCACAATTTATTAATACTTCACAGGATGAAAAAAAAAATTATTTTAATCTCATAATGGATGATGAGCTGTGAAATTGCTTCTGCAGCAGCTGGGCACCCTGGGGGAGGTGCTAGATTGCACCACATTATGCAAGCCATCCCCACCTCCCTGCCTTCCTGTGCTAATCACACACATCAGATCTGGGTGATGGGGAGGGGGGGCACTGCTGCTGCTGTGGTTTATTACTTTTTGATTTTTTAGTATCCACAGTTTTCTTGTCAGTCTGCTTTGGGGTCCCAAGCCTGGCTTGGGAAGCATGAGGGCTCAAATCTGAGCAGGTTTGTGGTGAATGCTTTGTACTTCAAAGGTGTTGGCAACAGGAAATAACAGGAAATTTAGCAAAAGTCCCAGGTCTGGCCCAGTTGGTGATGATTTCATCTGATAGCCACACTTAGAAGGGAAGGGTACCACGAGCTCTTAGTGCTCTTTGCTCTGCCTTTATAGGTCTGGGGTCATGAGCAGGACCAACATCCCGAGTGCTGCAGAGTTCCCACACTGAAAGCAGAGCCTGGGGTTAAGGACTTTGGTTCTGTGTGGGAAGATGGAGCAAAGCAAGAGGTCATGGGGGGCATTTGGGAAAAAAACTTGTGCCTTTAGCTCCAGCATGGGATCCTCAGCAGTGGGGATGTGCTCTTGGTGGTGCCTCTGGTGCCTGGCCCAGGCCACTGCTGGTGTGCTCTGGGTGGTGAGGGCCATGCTGGGTTGCTTTGGAAAATGTCTCTTTGCTGATGAGAGAAAAAAACCCAAACAGGGAATATTTGGGGGGGGGGAAAGTCTGGGTTGCAGATGGGTGGTGTTGCCATTGTGGCTTTGCTGAGGGAGCTTGCTGCAGACCAAACACCCCAGAGCAGAGGATGGCTGTGAATGCCACGTGCCACGAGTAGGATATGTCTTCTGAGATGAAATGCTGGAAAATGTGGTGCAAAAAAAAAAAAAAAATCATCCATGTGAAGTGTGGCACAAAGGATTTGTTTAATCCCTTAACTCCACTCCCTCAGTTTTGAGCACGAGGGAAATACTCTTGAGACAAAATCTGAAAGGGAGCAAGCATGGTACAGAGTGTAGTTTCCTTCCTGCTCTGGGTCCTTCTGGCTCAGCTGAAGCCAGGTTGAATTAATTTCTTAGAGTGCTTTTTGCTAATTCTTCCTTGCCTGCCCCTGTTTTTGGGCTGCCTTATCTCCTGACCTGCTTACAGTGCATTATACACCATTGTGTAACACACCCTGGGCTCAGCACCCTCCAACAAATCCATCCAGCCCAACAATGGATTGCTGTGAGTGCCCTGAGCTCATTATGCAAGTTCAGTATGCCATGAGACAAAAAAGCCAATTATGTAAAACCTGTACTCAAATAATTCCCTGAAATGCGTGATGTTCTTGAGTAGAATATGATATTCCCCGCATTCACTTGGAGGCGAGATCCTAGGAAAGAAAAGAAATGGGTTTATATTTGTCTGGCCTAGTCAGTCTAATTTTAGATCCCATTGGCTGCTGTCTCACTGGATGTACGGTGCCTCTAATACATTTTAAAGCCAGGCAAAAATCATTATAAACAATTTTAAGGAGGCTGATTGTGAGGCAGATGACAGAGGCTGCTCTTTGCCAGCGTGGAGCAGAGCTTGCACATCTCCTGGCTTTGCCTGGAGTGCTGCCACGTTTGCTCTGAGGCTGAGGAAGAACAGCCACGACAACAGGCAGTGAGAGGAAACAGTTCCCTCGTCAGCGTGGGGAGGGAAGGAAAAAGTAGGTGAGGTGAGCTGCAGGTCTGGGTCATTCAGAGCAGCTGTGCATCAAATGTGCCCCCCCCCCCCCCCAGCCCCAGCCCTGCATGTGGAGGGACAACAGAGGGTTTTCAGGGCCCTGGTTATTGCTGATGCTTATAGAAACCAGTACTGAATTCTTCTGAAAACAACATCAGCAGGAATTGAGCCTTAATAGCTCCTCTGGGATATGGCTTGGAGCAACCTGGGATGGTGGGAGGTGTCTCTGCCTGTGGCAGGGAGCAGAACTGGGTGAGCTTTAAGGTCCCTCCCAATCCAAACCATTCTGTGATTCCACGACCTGTGGATCTGGGAACTGCAGGTCTTTGTGGCAGGGACGTGGTGTTGCCATACAGAGGTGGCACCTGGTGGCATGAGGAGGTGGCTCTGGAGGGACAGCTGTGCCAGCAGGCTCAGCTGGAGCTCCCTCTGGGACATGTGGGGTGCTGGCAGGGCCCTGCCCTGCCCTGCCCTACGAGGCAGCTGCTGCCTTGCTAAGAGAACAAGAAAGGCTGAGATGGCTGATTACATTTTTCCTCCTCTTTATTCCTGGGGGTATCTACTTCTGAAACTCATTTTGGTCCGTGTCACCAGGGAATTAGGGGTCTGTCTGTCTCTCTTTCCTCAGGAGGATAAACACAGCCCTCCTAATCCTTTCTGCACCCCTGCCTGCTGCACTGCTGCCCCTTCCATCTGTATCTGCCTTTGTGGAAACCGTAACCTTTGCTTGAACCAGAGATTTTCCTGAGCAAGAGCCCTTTGGGATCTGAGTGGGCTTTCCTGGATACATTTTTAATAAACACAATAATTTGACTGCAAACCCATTACCTATCCCCTGTTTGTTCTATGGGATAGTCATTTCCATGCCTGCAAAAGCCACTAACTCACAGGGCAATCAAAGGAGGAATGACAACCAGGATAAAATTGGTCTGTGTTGTGATAAACCTGTCCATCTCCACGTCGTGCTCTGGAGCTTTATGTTCTGCCTATAAATAATGGCCTCAAAAAGATATTAAATCCTTAGGAAAAAAATCAAGCCTAATTGTAACTATATTTTTGTTTTCCATTTTGGTTTATGTACAGTATATGACTTCTGCAGAGACATTTTTATTCCAGGAAAATGACAGGCCAACAAGAAGCCATAATTGCACTGATTTTTAGAAGTGCCTGCATTACTACAGATCTGATGTACTGCAAGACATGAATCAGAAAAATTCTATTAAAAAATCTCTTGAATGGTTGACACAGGAGTATTATCCACGATGATTAATTTGACTTGGTCATTATGAACACAGACAAGTCTGACAAAATTGCATTTCATTCCCCACTGAATTCATAAAATCACTATACACATAATAAGAAGTTATAGTTCTCTGCTATCCACTATTCTTGACAGGATTCCAGTTCTGGATAAGATACTGATTAAAAAAAAAAAAAAATAGGGGGAGAGAAAGAGTTGGGAGCCTTTTTAGAAGCCTACAATAAGGCTGATTTCTTTTGCTATAAATTGCTCACAGAACTCCATTACTTTCAGGTTTTTTTGGTGAAGTGGTGATGCAGGTCAAGAGCAGCTTGGACAATATCAAACCTGACTGTGAGCTTGTGGTGCCATGTCAGGGGATGCACCAGAATGGCCAGGCTGAATCTCAGGGATTTTCCACCCTTCAGATAGTTATAAATAATTGGTACCTTATTCTTCATTTCCCACCCACACAAAAGACAGGTTGAGGCCAGAGTGTCCTCCCCAGAATGTTGTTTCTGGCCTTAGCAGCTTGTAAAATAACCCCTACAAAATGCAGAATTGGATGCAAGCCTCCAATGTACTTTTTTTTTTTTTTTTTTTTTTTTTTTTTTTTTTTTTTTTTTTTTTATGTGGACTGGGGTTTTCTGTTCCCTGTGGATATTGTTCCCTCCACAGCCCCATCCTGCTGAGCACCACATTGCAGCCTTCCCTTTGCCACTGTGGCAGCTCCCCAAGGACATCCAAGGCTATTAGGACAAGCAAGGATGTTTAGGACCCTTTGTGGACAAATGGCTTTATGAGACACACTTTTTTTTTTTTTTTTTTTTTTTTTTTGTAAAATGTGTAGAAAAGAGACCTTTCTGAGCTGTCATATTTGGTTGAAACCATCCAGGCTTTGGGAAGAGCTGTGGCTCTTGAAGTGCATGGGAGTGCATGGGATCTACAGGGGATGGGAGAGTTCAACTCATGTAAGGTTTAAAGGTATAAAGATCCCACTGGTTCAAAGGTGCAGCCATCCAGAGGAGTTGGCATTGAGCTGGGAATGGATTTGTGCTGCAGGTGCAGTGTAGAGAGTCTGCACCAGAGCAATGCCCACAGAGTGGGAGAAATTGAGAGAAACAGGGAGTGGGGAGGTGTGGGATTGATCTTTGGGCAACCAATATTCACTTGGGGTTTTTGAAGAGAACAACCTTTGCTCTGGAGCCAGGCTGGGGGAGCTGGGGATGTACAGCCTGGAGAAGAGAAGGCTCTGGGGAGAGCTCAGAGCCCCTTTTCAGGGCCTAAAAGGGCCCCAGGAGAGCTGGAGAGGGACTGGGGACAAGGGATGGAGGGACAGGACGCAGGGAATGGCTTCCACTGCCAGAGGGCAGGGATGGATGGGATATTGAGAAGGAATTGTTCCCTGTGGGGGTGGGCAGGCCCTGGCACAGGGTGCCCAGAGCAGCTGTGGCTGCCCCTGGATCCCTGGGAGTGCCCAAGGCCAGGCTGGACAGGGCTTGGAGCAGCCTGGGACAGTGGCAGCTGTCCCTGCCCATGGCAGGGGGTTAGAAAGAGATGATCTTTAAGGTCCTTTCCAACCCAAACCATTCAGTGATTCTATGATTTCAAACCCCCCTACTCTGGATATGGAAGAGGAGCACACACAGAGGGAGGAGGAGCCCACTTTCCCACAGACTCCCTGCTGCTCTGCTGTGCCCTGAACCTCTTGCTGAATATTGTGCATACACTTCCAGGGCACATTCCTGTTCATGCAAGAACTCATTTTTCCCTTTTCAACACCATTCCCCTAGCAAAAAAACCCAAAACCTGAGCATGTGAAAATTAATGTAGCAGGGGCTGGGAACACTTCAAAGACAATTTGTAGATTGTATGTGACTGACTGTTAATAAATACTTCTTTTCCAGTATTTATCCACCTCTCCCCACATAATTCATTGACCCTGGTGTTCACACAGATCTCTGTGTGCGAGGATGAGGAAATCAATTTCCATTCCTAAGACCCAGAGCCACTGACACAGAAAATCAGCACTGCTTCACTTCTTGGCATGGGGCTCTGGGAATCACAGGTGTGAACAGGAGCCCTCTGCCATCCCTGCCTGGAGAAGGGGATGGGATGGAAGGGGCAACCCCCCTGGCCAGCAAGCACCCATCCATTTCCCTTGCTGGCCCCAGAGCATTCCTCTGGAGTTTGCAATGTCCTGAGTGACTTCCACTTCCTCCTGCCACCTCAGGTGACATTTCTGTGCCCGTGCTGAGCAGTGCCATGAGATGAGCAGAGAACCCCTTTGGTTTCTGTGCTGGAGAATGTTTCAAAATCCCCCTCTTGCAAATAAGATGGTGCCTGTGTCAGTAATGGGTGTAGTGGGAGAGGAGATCAAAGGCTTTTGAGGCAATCTGGGCAGCTGGTCTTCAGAAAGCTTCAATTTTACCTTTTTTCTTGTGTTTGCACTCTTTCTGTGGCTCAAGGTGTTCTCTCAGCCTGGTGTTCCCTGCAGTTGCTGTGACCAGTGACACATGGCAAATCTTTGAGATGGCAATAGGGAATGTGTCTGTCTGGCACATCCATCCGTGTGCTCCTCCGTCTCCTGACTCCATCTGACACATCATCCAGCTCTGGAGAAATCGAGATACCCCCAAAACCACCTGCCTGCTTGTCTGCAGCTCCTTGCCTGTGTGGTGCTGGTGGGAGAGTGCTCTCCCTGGGGTGCTGCCCTCAGCCCTGGGATGGGGGTCCTGCTGGGACTGGGTTGGGGGGATTGCCATCACTGCTGGTGGGATGGTGTGGGCACCCCATAACCTCCACGTGCTCCTTGTGCACACCAGGAGCCCAAGCTGCAGCACCTCCCAGCCTCAGAAATATAAATGTTTTCCTCACTTTGCAGACTCACCAGGCTGTTTTGGGTCTCTTTAGACCCATCTCATCTCTGAAGTGTCAGGAGGGTCACTGAGCTTTTGCATTAGCTTCAGAAAAAACCCAGGCAGATGAGGGATGGCACAGAGTCCATGGTGGTTTATGTCACCTGGATAGATTGCACCAGCCTCCCTATTTCCTTGTACCTTCCCAAGAACAAATGTTCTCTCTCATGCTCACATTTACTGTTGAATGCTTTTTGACAGGGCAAATATTTACCTGCAATAATACTGCAAATCTTTATCCTTCTTGCTGTGAAGAACATTTCTCTGAATCAATGCTTGGCTGCAGCTCCTGGATCTTCACAGATAATCACACAGAATATGACTCAGTGGAGAATTGGGGTCACTGGACACTTGCCATGCTGCCAAGGAGGACAGTGGTTTTGCCAGGTCCTTGGTCAAGCCATGTCCTCTGTGATTAATACCAACATGCAGTGCAGAGATGGTGCTGCCTGGCTGTGGAGAGTTTTGTAAAGGAGGACTGCTTTCCTCCCCTTCCAGGAGGGGAAAGGCAGGAGGAAGCTAAAGGCATCATTTAGAGACATGCTCAGCACTGGTCACTCCCTGCTGAGTCACCTGCAGGAGAATCTGTGGTGACTTGTAGAACATGGCTGGGCCATGGCTCTGGCTGAGTGACAGCTGGTCCCTAAGAGCTGCATGACATTCAGACATCTGCACGTCCCCTGGCCCAGCCTCCTCTTTGCTGCAGTACTGGGAATGCTCCCCCAGGCTCAGGGAGTTTGTTGGGGGATGGCTGGTGGGAGCTTGGCTTTGTTTACAGTCCAGGAGGAGGTGCAGCACAGCAGCAAAAGGTGAGGCAGCAGCAACATCAAGGGTGGTTTTGAGTCCATGGCAGAGGGTGAGCAGGGTGTCTGTGCTCATCAGGCCATAACCCACAGATGTGCTCTGTGTTTGCAGCAGAGGAGCCTCCTGCCATGGACAGACACATCCCCAAAGCTGCCTCCACCTGAGAGCCTCCTCCTGCAGGTCCTGGGCACCTGGGGCGCCTCCATCTCTGTCTCCCCCTCTCCTGAAAAGCATCAGGGAATGCAGCAAGCCTGGGAGATCTTGGCAGGTTGTCCCTGTGGTGGGGAGCAGTGTTGGCAGGAGACCACACTGGGGTGTCTCCAAGACCTGCAGGTGCTTTTGGCAGCTCAGCAGCAGGGCCTGGCAGTGCAGGCCAGCCCCTGCTCTAGCAAGGGCTTCAGGAATCCTGCCTTTCCTCTCAAATGATTCTGGAGAATGTGTCCCCAGCCCCGTGCTGTGAGGTGGGAGGGAGCAGCCAGTTACCTGTTCTGACTCCTCTTGGCCCTGGACGTGGCCCGAGTGTCACCCTGCCAGGAACCAGAGCCTTTCTCCCCATTACAATCCCCCCTCATCACCGCCCCGCCAGGCCTCTGTCTTCTGACCCTGAATCTGCTGTGGGATGGAGATGGTGCAGGGATCCCTGCTCAGATTTAGATTTCAAGATGGAAAAATAGTTTTAAAATACAATTTTGCTGCTGTTAGAGGTTGGTTGTACCTGCTGTGATTCCACCCTGTGCAAGCATGGGGGAGAACCAGGTTTGTGAGGTGCTGAGGCCATGGCACAGAGCAGCTGTGGCTGCCCCTGGATCCCTGGCAGTGCCCAAGGCCAGGCTGGACAGGGCTTGGAGCAGCCTGGGACAGTGGAAGGTGTCCCTGGCATGGCAGGAGGTTTGGATTGAGATGATCCTTCAGTTCTCTTCCCAGACTATTTCATGATTCTGTGATAGCCCTGGGGCCATGCTGAGGGCAATTAAATCCTGTACAAGCCCTATAGCTGGTGCACAGGGATACCTGGTGGGCTGAGGGCAAGGGGGGCACTCAGAGAAGGTGCACTTTCCCCTCTCTAACAGGACCTGGCTCCATCCTGTGCCTCCAGCCCACTGCAGGACCTCCCTGCTCCGAGCAGCACCCGGCATCTGCCCGGCAGCACCAGCCACGAGAGGGTTTGCAAGAAGAGGCTTGTTGTTTCAGCTGATTTCAGTGTTTTAATCTGAAGAGGAATAATGTGTAATCACAACAACTGTCATCTGCTTGACAGTGGAAAATCCTGGAGCTTTTTTTTGTGCACAGTAAATGGGCAGCCGTTCAGCAGCACGAGCTGCTCGGAGTCCTGGTGGGATGAATGGCTTCAGACCAGCCCGCTAATCTAATTTGTAATGTATCCTTGGAACGTATAATTGGCTGTTTAATTTAATTCAAATTAACATAAGAATAGGAAATATAATCTGCCACAGAGCCCACATGGTGGTGGAGAGGAGGTGCTGCTGCAGAGGGGTTGAGGGGACAGCTCTGTGCACACCACGGGCCATCACTCCTGGTGGGGACAGCGGTGTCACTGTGGGCATGTCAGCGTGCTGTGTGACAATGGATCAGCCCTTTTCCCAGCCTTCTGAGCTCCATGTGCCTCCTGTCCCTGCCTTATCCCCCTGGCCATCTATTTCAGACACACGGAGTGAGGGCAGCTTGCTTTGGGGAGCTCAGTAGCGAGAGGGTGTGAGAGCTGCCAGGCGCCGACTCTGATTATGTTGATTGGATATTGTCTAATCTGATTTTGATTGTGTACAGCTTTGATTGTAATTTTGATACGTCTGCAAAATGCTGTAGCTGTTTGGAAAGCTTTGTGATTTAAACAGGTCTTGTTTTTGGTTTTTTTTTTTCTTTTCTCTTTTTCCCTGCCCCCCTGGGATGAATAGAACAGAGGCAGAAACGTGCCTGGGGGTGAGCAGGGTGCTGGGGCTTTGGCACTCTGTACAAAACCACCTCAAAGCCCCTGGGTGAGCTGCTCTGCAGCAACACAGGGGACTCGTAGTTTTGAAGAGAGCTTTAGGAAACTTTGAGTGGGTTTTACATAATTTAGTTAAGCACAGCAAAGCCACTTGCTTATATACCTGATACCAAAATAAACCAGTTGGAGGAACAAGTTTTCTGTGCGATGATTTATTTAAATCCCTTTCTGTAAAGCATGGAGAAAAATCCTCTTAAATAACTGGGAAAGAATCAGTGTACCTCGAGGAGCATAGCCCAAATGGAAACCTAGCTACGAGACATATTAAATAGGATCTCTCTCTGTCTGCCTTGAGTACATCCCCTCAGCCCACTGCCTTCCCTGTGCCATAACAATGACAGACAGAAGCTGACTGGAAAAGGAGCTGAATTGAATTTCCCGTGAACAGTAGCAGTGGGTACAGAGCTGTCATGGCCCAGGCTCTCTCTTGTGTTTCTGTTGTGCTCCTGTTTCCCTGCAGCCAGTGGGAACCTCAGGCAAACCTAAAGGTTTGGGTCAGATATGCAGAACCTGCCCTTGAATCACAGAATCATCAAATGTGTTGGGTTGGAAGGGAACTCGAAGCCCATCTCATTCCAATTCCCATCCCAGGCTGCTCCAAACCCTGTCCAGCCTGGCCTTGGACATCTCCAGGGATCCAGGGGCAGCCACAGCTGCTATGGGCACCCTGTGCCAGGGCCTGCCCACCCTCCCAGGGGAGGAATTCTTCCCAATATCCCATCTAACCCTGCCTTCTTTCAGTGTGAAGTCATTGTCCCTTTTCCTGTCTCTCCAGCTCTTGGAACCCCTTTAGGCCCTGCAAGGGGCTCTAAGCTCTCCCTGGAGTCTTCTCCAGACTGAAAAACCCCAGCTCTCCCAGCCTGACTCCAGAGCAGAGGGGCTCCAGCCCCTGGAGCATCTTTGTGGCCTCCTCTGGAGCTCCAACAGTTCCATGTCCTTCTCCCTTTGGGGCCCCAGAGCTTCAGGCAGCCCTGGGTGTGCTGACAGGGGAGGAGAGAGGCAGGGTCCTCTCACTGCCCTGCTGCCCACACTGTGGGGTGAGGGTTAGGGTTTCTGGGCTGCCAGGGCTGGGTCCTGTCCAGCCTTTGCTCCAGCAGAATCCCCAAGCCCTTCTCTCACAGGGCTGTTCTCAACATTTGCCTCCCCTGGTCTCTACTCCTGCCTGGATTGCCCTGGCACAGGAGCAGTTCCTTGAACCTGTTGAACCTCATTAAGTTCCTGTGGCCACACTTCTCCAGCTTGTCCAGATCTCCCTGGATGACATCCTGTCCTTCTGCTCTTTTTGCTCCTTTCTGCAGTGTGGGAGGGAAGGTGAGAGCTGTGGGTTCAGCTTAGCAGAGCATGAGCCTCTTCCAGCCCCAGCTGTGGAGTGAAGCAGGAGTGACCCCCTGCTCTGACACCCACAGAGCCATGGTTCTCCCTGGCAGTGCCCTTTCACCAATCCACAGATCCCTCCTTGCTCCCTGCTGCCTCTCCCACTGACTTCTGTGCTCCAGTTAAACACAGGCTTTATTTTATTTTATTAAGGGCTTTCTCCCCACAGTCTGTGGTGATGAAGAGCACGAATCCGGGGGTGAGCTCTGGGACAATGGATTATTAAAGCCTACAGTGCTTAACTGGTTTTTTAACATCTGGGGTTTTGCTCTTAAATCAAGTATTAAGTCCAAATCCAACCATGAAACGAGGTGATCTGGGAAATTTAGCTTTAGCATGTGTGTAATACTATAGCTAATCAGAATTTCATGTGCTATAATAATATGTGAAACAGTAGATGTTTAGAATAAGCCTCCTCTGCCAGGGACTCATTATATTCTGCGTTGGTAATTAATAATTTTGGATAGATTCACACGTTACGAAGAAAAAAATGGTTTTGTCTGAAGTGAAAATGATTGCACAGGTGCAATAACATATTTTTATATAAATGGAAATGCTTAGAAGTATACAAGCCGTGAGAAAACATGGGGAGCAGACAGAGTTCCAATATCTCTGCCTGTTTGTGTCACCTCGAGGGACTGTTAGTAGGGAGGTGAGGGAATGCTTTTCCAGATGAAATCTGGGAGGGGATATAAGGAAGGACAAATCTCCATGTGTGGTGAAGTCCCACAGGCTTTCTTGAAAGGGTTTTTTAAAAGTGATGGCTGTGTTTCCAAATCCCCCTCCCTGGCTGCAGCTTCTGTGCTTGAATTCCTGAGGATCCTGAGGGAGTTAGGAGAGAGAATGGCTTTAACCTGACAGAAGGCAAGGTTGGATTGGATATTAGGGGGAAATGCTTTGCTGTGAGGGTGGGCAGGCCCTCGCACAGGGTGCCCAGAGAAGCTGTGGCTGCCCCTGGATCCCTGGCAGTGTCCAAGGCCAGGCTGGACAGGGCTTGGAGCAGCCTGGGACAGTGGAAGGTGTCCCTGCCCATGGACTGGATAGGCATTAACATCCCTTGTAACCCAAACTGTTCCATAATTCTGTGTATTTTGATCCCAAGTAATTGTTATTTCTACAGCTCTGATTCTCACAAAAGCTCTTAAAAATACCAGCTGTAGGTTGAGAGCTCAGCCAGGTGCTCAGAGAGAGACTTTGACCTGGGAAGGCAGCAGCTGGTCAGGAAGCAGCCGTGCCCTTCCGTGGCTGTGGTCCAGGTGTGGAAGTTTCTGCTGAGGTTTTGGGGCCTCAAAGATGAGCAGGGATGCAGTGAGGGAGAGGGGAGGCAGGGGATGCCTCAAGTGACTCCATGGTGTGTTCCTGATGGACAATGCAGTGCTGCCACACTCACACCCCGGCCCCTACCTCATTACAACCTGCTGTGCAGGACTGGAGGTGCCTTTTCTGTCAAACCAAACCCATTTCCACCGGCATCTGCGTTTCCTAGAGAAGCAATCACTTTCCTTTGCTGAAGCAGCAGGGCAGTGACAGGTTGCAAAATGTCTCTTTGGTGTTTCAGACGTACAGCAGTCAGAATGAGAGCAACGAGGACTACGAGATCCCTCCCATCACGCCTCCCAACCTCCCTGACCCATCCCTGCTGCACTTGGTGGACCACGAAGCTGGATACCACTCGCTGTGCCACAGCCTCCCTCCCAACAGCCTGATCCCAGCATATCCCTACCAGAACATGGACCTGCCTGCCATCATGGTCTCCAACATGTTGAGCCAGGACGGGCACCTCCTCTCCAGCCAGCTCCCCACGGTCAGTGCCTTTCCCCTCTCTCTGCCTTTCATCCAAACCACTCTGTGTTTCCAGGGAGGAGGTGGCTGAGCAGGGGAGGGTGTTGGGGATGAGCTGTTTGCCATGAGGGTTGGGATGAGTTGGGGTGTGTTGGCAGAGAGTGCTGTGCTCATGGTGGCAGTTTGGTGTCCTCCTGAGCCTCATTAACCACTCAGGATCAGGGCAAAGGGCTTTTTCCCCCACTGTATGGAACATCCTCCCATTGCCTTTTTCCCAGCCTGGAAATGAAGCTCGAGATAATTTTAGTAAGGAGCTGATATAAAAGAGGATCTTTATTTGAAGGCCTTCAGAGGCAGCTGTGGAAAGATGTCCACAGAAGCCCACTCAGCCCACAGGGGCGAGTACGTTTTTATAGATTTTAGGAAATCAGCATAATTAATAAAGAACACCAATTAGGAGGACAGGTGGTGAGGCAATTCCCCCCCAGGTCAAGTCCCTTCTCTGGAGCCCCCCCTTGGCTCTGGCTGTACTTTGTCCCTGGAATGGATCTCTGAGGGTTGTTCTCAGCCTTGGTTCCCAGAAAGAACCAAGACAACACTGGGGCCTTGTACCCCCTGGGGCTTGGAGCTCTGGAATTTGTTTTGTCTTTTTGCCCAGGGAAAGGCCATGGAAAATTACTGGAAAAACTAGTCACTAATACAATGGGCTACAGAGCTCCAAAGAGATGTGTCAAGAATACAGAGAGCATATGAAAGAAAAAAGGCAAAACCCAAACAGCATCAGTCCCTGAACCAGGCAAAGTACAGGTGTCCCAGCCCCCTTGGGGGGTGACCAGCAAAGGCCCCAGTGCCCTGTGCCCCTTCTCTTCCCCCCTGTCACCCCTGTGCCACTGCCAGGGTGGCCCCGGTGGCACCAGCAGGAGGAGCAGCAGGATGCTCCCTGAAGGGAAAGCTCTGCTATTGATTTCAGGGGGAACAGGATCCCTCCCTGCTCACACAAACTCCAGTTGCCTCCCGGCTCGCTCCTGGGAAGGGGATACCTCGCCAAGTTTCGAATGACTCGTGCAGGGATAAACAAGGCAGGGATAATGAAGTAAAGTGAAGCTCTGGGAAGAAACTCCAGGGCTAATTAGAGCTCACGATGCTTCTGCACCGAGGAAAGGTTGGGACTGGATTTTGACAGTGATATTGAATTAACACTGCTGCTGCTTAATACCATTTTTCAACATTGTTTCTCTCTAAGATCACTGATTTTGAATCACCCTGATATCAAAGAGAGTTAATTTTACTTAAAGAGCATGGCTGGGAGCCTGGCCATGCCTGGCTGGGGACGCTTGGTGTTGATTGCTTCAATAGATAAGGGTCTGAAAGGTAGTGATATTTAAATATTTAAATGGGATATTATCTCTTAGTCTAGGAAAAATCCCAAGGCTTTCTGAAGTCCTGATGAGTCTCCGAGTTTCATTGTTAGTGTGTTTAAGAGAAATATCATGTTCTGCCCATCAATATTGAACAGAGGCATATTTCTATGGAATTAAATATTACTTAGGGCTCTGTGATACCTTTTAGGTTCTTAGGTGATTAAAACATTCATTTCTGAGACAGAAAGAGTCAATTTCAGATGAAATATTTTTCCCTGGTTTAATTTAAAGCACAGCCCCTTTGCCTGACCCCTATTTTCATAACACAATAATTTTATCCCGTGTTGATTGTCTCATTTTTGAGAGGTGATATTGCACTTATAAATCACTTTCTAAAATACCTAAAGAAAAAAAAAAGGAGAGGGGGATTTATTAAGCAGCTTCTCTGTGTCTGAAATAATTTATTTTGGAGTAGTCCTTGGGAAATGTTCTCTTTCTTACTTTATGGTACAGTTTTACAAATACAGCGGGGTGATGATAAATCAGGGCCGAGCCAGAGGAGATAAGAAGGGGACTTAGTGGGCTGTAAACGTAGAATAGAGAGATTAAGATTTGTTTGCCCCTTACCACAAAAATATAAAAAAAGTCCAGTGAAGCCTGAATTTCCCAGCTGAGAGTGAACTGAAAGTGTTCAGCTTTGGAAACCTTCAGAGCTGTGATACATCTGCAGAGGTCCCAGCAGCAAAGGGATCGGGAAAGGAGCTGTGCTGCAGTTTTAGGATTAAATCTTGCCTTACCCTTTCTTCCACTGAAGGCTCACACCTTCTGTCCCTTTTGGTGGGGAATCAGGTGTCCCTTTCCTGCAGCCCCAGCACACAATGGCAGCCTTGGTCCCAGAGCACAGCTACAGCTCCTGAGAGTGCTGAGGGGAGCAGCACGTGCACACAAGGGCACAGAGGAATTCTGGAGAGAAAGCACATTTTAAACACATCTGCTTAATAGCTAATAGCACCTTCCAGGGCCTAAAGGGGCACCAGGAGATCTGGGAAGGGACTGGGGTCAAGGGACAGAGGGGCAGGACACAGGGAATGGCTTCCCAGTGCCAGAGGGCAGGGCTGGATGGGATATTGAGGAGGAATTGTTCCCTGTGAGGGTGGGGAGGCCCTGGCACAGGGTGCCCAGAGCAGCTGTGGCTGCCCCTGGATCCCTGGCATTGTCCAAGGCCAGGCTGGACAGGGCTTGGAGCAGCCTGGGACAGTGGCAGGTGTCCCAGCCCATGGCAGGGGGTTGGAAAGAGGTGATCTTTAAGGTCCCTTCCAACCCAAACCATTCTGGGGCTCATTTGCCAACACTTCCAGAAAGAGAGGGATTATTTCACCCAGGTAGTGATGGGAGGCCACTCTGGGAGTGAGCCTTGCCTGCACAGGGCTCTGAGGGGGTGGCTCAGAGTGCAGAGGTTTTGGGTTTTTTCCAGGACGAGTGCTGCTCATGCAAATGCTGGAGCTGGAGCCTCTGCTGCCCTTTGCTGTAGCTCACACAGGTTTTTGCATGCACAGCTATTTCCTGCCTTGGTTGCCATGTCTGTGTGTTTGAATACAATGAGAAACAACAAGCAATTCGTGGTAAAATGTTTAGACGTTGGTCAGACTTTTGCTCTAAAAATGCCACTTGAGCCTTAGGATTTTTTTTTTTAAGTCAAAGGGAAAAAAACGAACAAATCTCTAACTGCTGATAAGACATGAGCCAGGACTCACCAAGAGCTATAGGATTGGTGTTTTTTCCTGACATCTCAGAAGTGAATAAAGAAAATCCAGCTGCAGGTTGCTGTCCCCTGTGTGTGTCTGCTGTCCTGGGATGCATTGGCATTACCCTCAGACTGCATTAAACCTCCCAGTGCCTCTCAAGGGACACCCTACTGCTCCCATTGTGCAGGTGATCAACTCAGAGGGAGTTTAATCAGCACAGAAATTCCCATGGCAGGACAGGAGCTGGGAGTTCACGTGGATTTGCTCTGTGCCAGCCCCTGCTCCTGGCTCCAGTTCACCCATGGGCTGTTGCATGGAGATCCTTGTTTGAGCAAAGCAGCTATGCACTGATGGGGAAACCCCAAATCCAGCATCACTTCTGTCTCCTCATCCCTTCAGCAGCCCCATCCAGAGCACCCTCCACACCACCACGCTCACACTTGGATCTGGACGAGCTCCACCTTTCCATGCCGTGGCTCTTCACTGCTGTTTCTCTCACTTAATTTCCTCTTTTTTTTCCCCCCACCCATGAGATTTTAGAAATTAAAGGAGTTTTCAATCCCTGAATGGAGTGCAGGGAGCTGCAGAGCAGGGAAGCAAGGATGGCTGGACAAGAGTAGGCAAGAGATGGCACAGGATGTGATGTGTGAGGAACTGCTGGAAGGGGTGTGGGAGGGCTGGGGAGGAGGCAGAGCTGGCTCCTTTGGGGAAGGTTTGTTATTTTTTGTGTTGATGACAAGAAACAAACACAACAATTCTTACTGCAGTGCATTTTTCTTTTCTGATGATCTCTCTTTTCCTGTGGGAAAAGAAGGAAGGGAAGAGAAGGGAAAGAGGAGGAATGGCAGGAGGGAAAGAAAATAGGGGAGATGTGGCTGTCACTGAGAAATGGGAGTAATTAGGGAAAAGTAATCAGAGGGAAAAACCATGTTTTCCTTGGGAAGAGAATAACTTTGCTCACTGTGAACATCACAGCAGCAGCTGAGCCTCCCAGGGATGCACAGGGAGTCCTGCTGGGCTGGGATCTCACTGGGGCTGGGATCTGGGGATGGGGGGAAGGCAGGGGAGGGGGCAGGGATGTGCTGTGGAGCAGTGGGGAGGTGGGTGCCCGCTGGGAATAAATGAGATTTCAGAGTGGATTTGGCAGGACATTTTTGACAGAAACAAAGGGCAATCAAGGTCAGAGCCCAGGAATCTCCAACGCAGCACAAACATATTTCCATAAATATTGGAGAGCAGCCAAGGGGGCTGGGGGTGCCTCTGCTTGTCAGGTGGGACACTGCTGGGGTGGGGGGAGCCAGGAGCCCCTGACTGGGGGGACAGCACTGCCCAGAGCCCTCCAGCACTGCTCCAGGACCCCAAAACTCCTTCAGGATGCGTAATCTGCACACTCCAAAAATGCAGCCACGCTGCTTCCTCCTGCTCTGCAGGGGGAGTGGGGCACAGCCATGGGTTTCTGCATGTGGGAAGCATCCTTTTGGGTATGTGGCTGCTCTTGTGAGCCAGCATGAGCTTTGTAGGTGTGTAGAGTTGGCTGGAGAGACTGACACCTCTCCCTGTGTCTGCACCTTCCCATTGCTTCCCATGATGAGAGATCTTTGTGACTCCTCTAAAGGCACTAACATTTCCTTCAGCCCCCTGGGGTGAGTTTTTTATGCTCACAGCAAACTGGTGGAAGGGCAGAAAGGCTTCAGCCACAGCCTGAAAGGTTTTGTTTCAGTTTGTTGAGTGGAAGGGAATTACTCAAAATATACTTAAAATCCTCTGAGGCAAAAAGAACACCCATGGTGTAAAATGTCACATTCCCAGTGAGCTGTGGAGCCTGTTTAGGTAGAGGTGAGAGAGTAAAATGGTAAATGGGGGGGAATTGTAGAAGAAAGGTGAGTGCCACCCTGAAATTCCAGAAGTTTTCAGCTGACTTTGAATAGCTGCTTCCCAACACAACGGGGCCTTGGTGTGGAACAGAGAGGAGAGCAGTGAAACAAAGCAGCAGCAAGCCAGCTGTCTGTGTGCCATGTGAGAAATGGAAAGGAAGAGCAGCCCTTTCCCAGAGCTGGGATGTGCATTCCTGGGCTGCTGTAGGGCTCCAAGGACAAGCTTGGTGCTCCCCAGGCCTCGAGTGAGGTTGCCCTGCAGGAAGATTGCAAGGCCAGAACTCAGATTGCTCCCAACACCATCCAGCCTGGCCTGGGACACTTCCAGGGATGGGCAACCACAGCTGCTCGTGGCAGGTTTTACCAGCCTCACTGTAAAAAAACTCGTTATGTCAATTAAATGTTGTCACAAAAGCCAAGTAAGTTGTGCCAGCCTTTCCTCTGGGCCGCTGGAAATCCATGATCCCAGCAGGCAGAGCAGTTTACATGCTGTGGGCAAATACTTCCAGTGCATCAATATTTCAATAATTTTGAATCACTGCCTGTTAAAAATAAGTTATTTAAAATAATTTAAGTGTACAGGCAGCATTGCCCTTCAAAGCAAGTCCATGCTCTTCAGAAGAGCCTTTATAAATAAACAAACCAACAAGAGCATTGCTTGGGTCACCAGCAGCAAAAACTTCCCTGAGTTCCCCTTGTTTCAGTCCTGGATAAGTTTTCAGTGGAAATTTTGTGTTGTGAGCTTTTTTGACTAATTCAGCTTTCTGCTTATTAATGGCTCAGTATTTAAAAGCTAAACTCCCAAACATGAGGTGGAAAATAATAATAACACAACCTTACATGAAGGGTTCTTTGTATTAAGCAGAGCCCTGTTTGCAATTCCCTGCTAGTGTTTTTCTCAGAGGCAATAAATGAAAGAAATATGTCTTTTTAAATTTTATAAAACTCAGAAAAATGGTTTTAAACAGCTTTTCTTCACCTTCTATAATTATTTATTTTCAAACAGTCCTTCAGGGTAATGTTCCGTTTTCTTATTTCACACTCCTTTTTCTCATAAATGAACCATCACTTCAATAAATCATTATGAAAACAGAGACTAACACAAACCCTGAAAGGTTGAAAGATTTATGTAACACATTTATGTTTTCCATTTTCTCATTCTGGTACTCCACTGCTAAAGCTAAGCTAATAAAAGCTGCTATTAATATTTCTTGTTGCCTGGCAACCACAGAGAGGGAGTAATAGCTTTAGCTAGAAAAATAGATGACCGATAAGGAAAAATTCAATTCTTTTATTATCTCAAGGGAAAATGGGCTTTTACTGGAACATTATGATGTACGAGTGTGAAGTTGAATACAAAGGATATTTTTTCTGTTGTTTTTCTATTTTTAATGAACATTATTTTACCTTCACAAACTCGTTTAAGGCATTTGCCCCACCTACTTGTGAGCTTAATTTAGCAACACCCACACACGCTGCTGGCTCTAAGTGTCTGTTGGCATTTTCACTTGGAAGCCCCTTCCCTTCACGCCTCCCTCCCGAGCTGGAGGCCTTGGTCATAAAATTCCGCTCCAGGTCGGAACCTGGGAGACAAGATCCCCAATCAAAGAGTAAATTGTTCTTGTGTGTGTTCAAAACTTGCCTTCTCAGGGGAAGGGGCTTGTGTGGAGAGGTGTTTCCTGAAGTTGCAGGAGTCGTGGCTGGGCTGTGTGTGCTCAGGGAGAGCAGGAGCCACTGCTGGTGCTGGGGCTGCCTGTGGGCAGGGTGTGCATGGATCCTGCAGGGAACACCAAGGCTGGGGATGAACAGGTCAAACACAGCCCTGGGAGAAGGACTTGGGGGTGCTGGGGTGAGAGCTGGACATGTGTGTGTGTGTGTGTGCCCAGAGATGTCCCAAGCTCTGGGCTGAGCCCCAGGGATTCTGCCCCTCTGCCCCTGTGCTCAGGTGAGACCCCACCTGCAGAGCTGCCCCTGCCCTGGGGCCCAGCACAGACAGGACCTGGAGCTGCTGGAGAGAGTCCAGAGGAGGCCACAGAGATGCTCCAAGGGCTGGAGCCCCTCTGCTCTGGAGCCAGGCTGGGAGAGCTGGGGATGCTCACCTGGAGAAGAGAAGGATCCAGCAAGACCTCTCAGCCCCTTCCAGGGCCTAAAGGGGCCTGCAAGAAAGAAGGGGACAGACTTTTTCTCAAGGCTTGTAGCAAGAGGACAAGTGGGAAAGGTTTCAAACTGAGAGTTGGTTTAAATTAGATATAAAGAAGAAGTTTCTTACAGTGAGGGTGGGCAGGCCCTGGCACAGGGTGCCCAGAGAAGCTCTGGCTGCCCCTGGGTCTCTGGGAGTCTCCAAGGCCAGGTTGGGCAGGGCTTGGAGTAGTCTGAGATAGTGGACAGTGTCCTTGCCCATGGACTAGATGACCTTTAAAGGTCCATTCCAACCCAAACAATTCTACAGCTCTATGAATACATGTCCTGTTCTGTAGGAGAGTTCCTCCCTGAGTTTCCCAGCTATCCTGGACACCAGCAGAAGCTCCCTGTGGAGCAGCAGCCCCTCTTTTCACATGGCTGAGGCACCTCCTGCGTGGTCCCTTGCCAAGCCCTTCTGTGAGAGAGTTGGGGTGGTGTGGGTCACCCTGAGGACCTGGCTCTGGGAGTGCTCAGAGAGCAGCAGAGCTTGTGAGGCCTGGGCTGTGCATGAGGGCAGTGAACCTGGATGGGTGTGTGGTTGGTCTCTAGGTTTACCCATGGGTGTCCTGTTTCTAAGATATGAGTAACTGGGGTGTCAGGATACACTGTTCACACAAGGGAACTGTTGTGACAGCTGAGAAGCAAAGCAGATGTGGGCTTTGCTTGGTAATGAAAGAATTTCTCCCTGCACAAGGGAAAGGAAGAAGACAAGGTGTCACTTGAACAGGCAGAGGGTGACTGTCACCTGCCAGGGTGGGAATCTCCCATGGGAATCTGCCCTTTTTCCTCAAAACCTCTCATAGCCACCTCCCTGCAGGAGAATTCCTCCTCAGCAGGAGATCCCTTCCAACCCAAACCATTCCAGGAGCCTGTGTCCCAGAGCACAGGGACGCAGGGTGTGCTCTTACCCACAGCAGCACCTCACACCTGCAGGAAGGGCCCTGCACAGTGAACCAAGGTGTGTGTGTGTGTAAGCCTGGCTGCAGAATTCTCTGCTGCCCGTGCCTCTTGGGGCTATAGGCTGCAAACTGGGTCCTTATCTCCCTGTACCCATCTCCTGGCCAGAAGCCAGCAGGTCCCATCCCAAGGTTTACCTGCTGCTCTCAACGAGCCAGCATCTCCTCTTCAGTGTTTGCATTCTCCCTTTTAACTATTCCATGAAAATCCATCCTCCCAAACCTTCCTTTCCTCTCCTTGAGTTGGTCACACTCCCTCCCTGGTAAGCCAGTGCCCCGGGGACAGTCCCAGCAGGGAAAGTCTCCTTCCCAGCCACACAATCCCGAGGGAGACAGCCCCTCCTGCCCGTGCTGCCGCTGAGCGCCGCTGAGACGATTCGCTTCGCTTCCACAGCACTTTCAGCTTAAACCCGCGCTTAAGCAAACCCGCGTGGAGCTCTGAGGAGCGCGGTTTGCTAAGGCCGGGGCGGAGGAGGAGGCTGGCCGTGAGCAGCGCGTCTGCATCAGCGCTGTAATTAAAATATCAATTACGCCGTGCTGACAGTGCGCCGGAGAGCTGCCTCTGGTGTGTGTGTGTGTGTGTGTGTGTGTGTGTGTGTGTGTGTGTGTGTGTGCGCTAAACTTAATCACTCCAAAGTCTCCTCTCCAGGCCTGACGCAGTCCTGGTGCCAAAAGCACAACCCCAGCCCGGATGCTGCTTGGTGAAACTGCTCCAGAGCTGGTATCGTGTTCTGGAAATTATCTTCTAATGCACGACTTGTATTGCTGAGAAATGTCACTGCGGAACGTCTCGCCGGCGTAAAACCTGAGATTTATTCCTGTCTTTTTTTTTTTTTTTGTCTCCTCTGCCACGTTGGTGATAAGAAGTCTGGTTCATGTGCATAAATGCCTGTGTCAGGTTTGGAATTCGGGGTTTCACAGAAGACAGTGGGATAAATAAAACATGATATAAATTAAAAATATAGTGGAAAATAAAATCTCTGAATTACGGGAGCAGATGAGATGAATGCAGCATGAAGGAGGTTTTCAGAACAATATCAAATAACTCCAGTAAATATGTTCAAGGAATGGGATGGATCTTTTTTGAAGACCTGATTCTGGTCTCAGATGTGTTTGTCTCTAGTGCACAGACATGCAGGTGGATCCCTGTTCTTAACCCACTTTTAACCCTTTAGGTTTAGGCCATGTCCACCTTTGAGGTGAAATTTTTTTCTCCTTCTTAGCAAAAAATCCCACTTCAGCAATTTCCCTGGGTGAGGTTAAAAATCCATTTTGCCCCCATAAAAAAATCCCGCAAATGAGAACATGCAACATGCTTTGCAAAATGAACTAGAGATTTGGAAGAGAGTTTCTCTGGAGTCTGGGATATGGCTTTGGGGAAAGAGTGTCCCAGCATGGGCAATTCCCCATTTCCTGGTGGAGGATTTGTCAGCTCAGCCCCAGGAGCTGGGGTTGGTGCCTGGATGAGCTTTGCTTGAGCTCTGGTGTACTGTGGGACCATCTCTGCCATCTTCTTCCTTCCTATCATGATTTCTAAAAATGCTGCAAATCATGTCAAAAGTAGGCATGAGGAAAGATTTAAAAGTTGAATAGATGTATAATGGTCAGGAAGTGTTGGGATTACCCTTGTTCATGCTGACTAATCTGGGGCATCGTGAAATGTCCTTGCCTTTAGTGCCGGCATGAGAAAAATGATGCCAGATCACCTCTGCTTAAAGATTGATTGTCTTTTGTGCAACAGTTTTAGGTGTGTTTGAACCTCAGGGATCCCAATCCCTTTGGGAGCAGTAGGTAAAAAGAACAATGATGTGTTCCCAGGGTCTCTCTGCTTGCCAGGACATGGGTTCCAGCAGCAGCTAGGGCTCTGTGTGTGTGCCAGAACTGCACAAGGTTCATGTGAGAGCTGCAGGCAGGATCTTCCTCCTTCCTTGAAGTTTTGCACGGAGCTTGGAGCAACCCGGTCTAGTGGAACGTGTCCATGGCAGGAGAGTGGAACTAGATGAGCTTTAAGGTCCTTTCCAACCCAAACCTTTCTGTGATTCCTTTGCCTCTTGCTGAATGTACTCAGCCCTCTCTCAGCTGATTAACCAGAAGCTGCTTCACCCTCCCTAAAACGCTGCCTTTGTTCCTGACTTTGTACATGTGACCCAACAGTGCAGGTCATCTGAGGACTTGTTTTCATTTGGGTCACACAGAGGAAAACAGAGGCATTTCCAGGCAGGAATAATCCCCAAGGCACGTGTCTGTGCACCTTCTCCTCCATTCCTGCTCCCTGAGTGTGCCAACAAAGCTGAACTTTCATTGCCACCTCTGGACTGACAGCAGAGGCCTTAATGTGAGGAAGGTGATTTTGCCAAAGAGATGGAGCTTCCTGCATCCTCCTGGAGCTTGCACCATCTGCCCTCCTTGTTTGCTGTCCCTTCTGCCCCATGCTTCTCCCCTCTTTTCTCATTTCCATGGGAATAACAAGATTTGGTGGCTGTGGGCCTGTGCCAGTATAAAGAGCCTCCAAAAGACAAGTGAAGAGTTTTAATTTCCATCATAACCTCTGCCACACCATCAAGTGTTCACATTCCCATGTGTATTCACACCCCACATCATAATGTGACACAAAGTCTTCTTTGAAGTGCATCAGGCAGCTGCAAATAGAACAATTTTTTGCCACTTTTCAACCAGCATCACCTCTGATACAAGAAAAACCAAAGCAGCCTGTCTGGCAACCCTTTGCCATCCATCTTGTGCATTTTGATCAATGTTGCAGCCCATCTTTAATTGCCCTTATCCCTTAGATCAATCATACTTATCTCCCAGCTGTCACTGGCCTCCCCTTTGCATGTTGCCAGGGTGCATTAACCTGCTCCAGCAATCACTCACTGCCCTGGGCAAGGAGGGGCTGTGGAACTTTGAGCTTCATTCCCAGTCACGCAGGTGCTTTGCTCTCCACTGCTTTTCCAGAAGTTTCAGCCCCAAAATGGCCTTGCAGTGACTGGTGTTGGTTCCATTCCCGTCTGGCCCGGGGCAGGAGGGCACAAAAGGATGGAAATTTCCACGGCTTTTGTTTCAGCTGTAGAAGTTATGATGACTCTTCAGTGCTGTAGGTGTGTGCCCGTTGAGCGAGTCCCTTTCTATTGTTTCAATGGGAGCCGTTTTTAGAGGCAAATAACGGAAAGTGCTTACAATAAAAATAATGGGCTGTAACAGGCTTTGTTATGCAATGAGGAGATCAGAGAGCCACATCAGCCACTGGGCTGAGCGCCGGAGTGACAGGAGGAATGGTCCCTAATTGGTGGGTGAGATTTCCTCAGCTGGTAAATAGAAATGGCAATCCCAGCCCTTTCAGAGGAGTTTTCCCCTGCCAGTGGCCTCGGTGGGGGTTGCTGTGAGTGTGAGTGATGGTGCAGAGCAAGGGAGAACACAAACAGCAATCCTGAGGCAGATTTCCCTTTCTTCAACAAACACTCCCAATCTCTACCTGCATTTTTGGTGTGAATCTGGGAAGGTCCAGCTGCCAAATCTGGACCCCACCCCAGAAGACTGAGGGAAGCATACCCTGGGAAAAGCTCTGGCAGCCCCTGCTCATGAGTGGTACAGGCTGAACCACTTCACATCCCCGTAGCCCTGAGAAATCAAAGTTACCATTTAAATGAAGAGTGCTACTTGAGTCCTGCCTCTGTGAAGAGGTGTGGGATGCAATGTCAAGAGAAATTATAATGATTGCTACAGATGCAGCTTGTCACAGAAAGAGAGAAATGTTTCTGCATCTGATGCATGGCAGCGAGCCAGTTGGTAATGTTATACGTCCGAGTGTTCCACTCGGGCTCTGCTGGCTGGAAAGCATTCCTTAATGCTCTGCCTGGCTGTTCCATTTGTCTCCCAGCTCTGCAGAATCCCATTAGGAGCCTCCTGTTTACACCGTGGAAATTGTTTGGTCCCTGCTGAGGAGGGAGCCAGGTATTGCTGCCATCCCTCACCGTCCGTGGGAATTGTGTTCCTCACTTATCCCTGCTGCTGAGGGGGCATTCCTCATCATGATTTATTAAAAATATGAATATCGACCTAATACCAATGTCCAACTGAGACAGACAAAAAACTCTCTAACAGTTTAGAGTTAGAAAGTGTGTGTTTATTGCAGCACCGGGCAGTGTGTGGGATAGCTCCACAAAAACATACCGCGCCTTACAGAAAATCACAGAGCCATTTTATTTACAAAACTGTTGAATATCCAAAATACAAATGCATATTCATAACCCTGGTACATCCCATTTCCCACTTCGTACGGTAATTAGCAAAAAAAGCAATTAAGCATGCGTACTTTGTCCTTTGAAATGGGTCGGTGGTCTCATTTAAGAGGAGTGGGTTTAAAATGAGGAAGTAAAATGGCTCTTCATCGCCCTGAACTTTCTACCTTTTCAATGCAAATGGTGACAAATGGGTGTTGGTAGGACTCCCATTTCCTTAGGTACAGTGACTTTCAATAAGTTTCAGCATTGGGAGTCTCTGCAATTGTCCTGTGTCCCTAAACCTATTTATCAGGTTCCCTATTTCTTGTTGCAAGCACAGCTAAGCAAACATAAAGTTGACAAGCAATCAGTTATTTGGAAAAAGTTAACTCAAGCCTAGTCTTCCTTAGCTAACTACAAAGCTTTTAATTAACTCCAGCAACAACAAGGCCTATTTCTAACCAATATTTTAATTTCCCTAAAATCCTATATTCTTTAAAGTCTATGTCTCAATCAGGGACCCAGGTGTCCTGGAACCTGCAGCAGGCAGCTGTGGGACACCAGGGTTGCTGCTGGAGGGATGGGATCCGCTCCCTTCTCCTGGGGCTGGCCTTGATGTCTTTTTGTCCAAAGCCTGAGTATGGATTTGGAGTTACGGGGTCCAAAGGTGGCCAACAAGGGCAGTCCTGTCCCACCAGGGCTGTGTTGGACGTGGTTCCCCCCATGGATACCTGTCTGGTCCCTGTGGGAATGGGCAGCAGGGCAAGTGGAGCTGATGGAAGTGTCAGAGTGGAAGAGGAACTTTCCTTCTCCTTGTGCTCCTCCTGAGGCAGAGGTGGATGAAATCAGGGCAATCTGAGGTGTTGCCACAGAAAAAGGGACGAGCAAAGTGTCAGGGGGTGGCTGCCCTGAACCAGGACATTTTCTGTAGAGGAGAAGTGGTTTTTGCCAATCTCTCCCATTCTTGATGTTATTTGCAAACACTAGAAAAAGCAGTGATTAAAGATTCGTGCACCTCATGATTTGTGGGGGTCTCTCAACGTTTTGTCATTCCCCTGGATGCTCTGTTGTTTATGCTTTCGTATTAATGATACTGAATGTAGGCAGTGAGGGATAAAACTGGAGGGTGACACAAAGAAATTGGACATATTTGGGACAGGAGAAAGGAAATTCATAGAGCTGTAAGCATAGGAGGGAAATGGACTGCGAGATTGCAAAGGGGGTTTGTTCAGCGTTGATAAATGTGTAATTAATGCATGTTGAGGAGAAAAATATTCACTATTCATAAAGCTCTGGATTGAATGCCAGAAAGCACCTCAAAGAACCTTGTGCAGGGATAAGGGGTTAGAGGGCAGGAGAAACTGATGGAGGGGGGTGGTTTGGAGAGTTGTACCCTCTCTGCTGTGTTGGTCATCCTGTCTCAGGCAAGAGGGAGGAAAAAAAGAGGCTCAAAGAATAGAAACAGAAATTATTATGGGTATGGAAAGATCCCCTGCGATGGCAGATGCTCAGTTTAGGAGGGAGGCAAATAAAATAATTGAAAGTATAAAAGTGCATGGAATACACTTCCAAGTGAGAGCAGCTACATCAGGAAACCTCATGGGAATTGAGATGAGCAATGGAATTTCAGAGCAATAAAAGGGAATACTTTTGTCCACACAGACAAGGATAAATTCTGCGACTTGCTGAAAGTGAGGGTGAAAATGCCAAAAAGATGTTTTTAAAATGCTTGTGGATCTACCAAAAATCAATGGGGAGTTGCTGTACCAGATGTTCAAATATGTGTTGGTGGAGAGGTGGAGGTAGCTGTTACATGTGGTAAATCCAGAGCTGTTTCTGGCTGGAATTGTCTGAAGCTGGGAGCACCAGGTCCCATCTCACGTGTACTGTGTCTCATTCCTGGGAAGGTGTGGTGGAATGGGACCATCTCTGCTTTGGGCTCCTGGGAGCACTTTACATGCACTGCTTTTGCCACAGAACATTGTTAAAAACCAGTGACTGAATCACCTCTGACTCCCCTGTTACACAGAAATGCAACCAGTGTGTCATTTCCCTATGCATCCAAACCCTGGATCCGCTTTTCCTTGACAGGGGATGGAGATTTGGGCACACTCCCTAATTAAACTTCATAGTATTAATAACTCCTTATTACTCAAAACATTTTTAATACATCTCATCAACATCACCTTGTCCAACACAGAAGGAAGGTCTCTCCCAGGACCTTTTTTACAATTCCTGGCTGCCAAGCCCTTGGGACAGAGCAGCCTTCCCAAACCACCTCTTGGAAGGTGCACTTTCCACGTGGGCCTGGCTGGCACATGCAGGACTGGCCTCTGGAAGAGCCCAGCTCTGGTTGTTAGCACAGGTTTTGTGCTCTTGGTGCACAACATCCATCTGCCCCTGCTAACCCCCCTGTTCCACCACAGAAGGTTTCTGCCCAGCCCTGGAGACAATCCCACACACAGCTCCAAGCCTCACACTGGTTGGGCTTTTTCGTGGCATGGCTCCAGTTCTAAATCAGTTCTCTGTGTCTGTCCTAGGGACTCTCAGATGATTTCAGCTTGTGTTTTTTAGCAGCAGTCTACAGACTGTTGACCATCTGGTTGGCATTAATCTGGGGGAGGAGGAGGCACGTTTACCTGCAGGAAAACCACTCCCCTTGCAACACAAGTCCTGTCAACGTTCATGTTCCTGTTGAGCTGAACCAAGAACATCCAGTTCTGGTGAGAGAAGAGAATGGGATAGCTGGGACACAGTCCCTGCCCAGCTGTCCCCCACACAACCCAGAGCTGGGATCAGTAGCTGAAGTTGAGTTTTTGCTTTGATTTCCATGTCTTGGCACCTCGATGAGGTGGAAAGCACCTGCCCCCTCACCCAGCACGGTGAGGTAGGGGCCGGTCACTGCTCAGCCCCCACAGCCAGCTGAGGTCAGCTTGGTTGGCAGTGCTGGCTGATTCTCTCTTTTGAGAAATCCCTTCCTTTTTAAGCTCATGTCTCGTGGTGGCACAGGGTGGGATTCTTGGGGTTGTCCTTCGCAGTGCCAGGTGTTGAGCTTCAGTGATCCCTGTGGCTCCCTTCCAGCTCAGGATGTTCTGTGATGGGATTTGTGGCCACCACAGCCTCGCTCCCTTTACAACTGCCCCATAAGAAAATACATTGGGGGTTGTTTCTCCTCTGACAGAGCTGAGGGTACAATCAGGCCCCTGTGTGGGATATGGGAGGTGAAAGCTGTAGAAATAAACCACATTGTGGAGATCAGAGCTTCTGTGGGCATTGAGCAAATATTGGCTGGTGACAGAACTGTCTTCATGGCCCAAGAAGTTCTTCAGGGCTCTTTTGGGGTGTCTTAGATCTATGAAGGTGAAGAATAAGGTTAATTTTAAGGCCTCCACACTGCAGGCTGAAGGATAGAAAGATCTGTACTTTTGGGTCCCCCTATTGCCTCCATCCCATCAGCTGAGAGGACCCAGCAGTTCTTGCTCAGCTTTCTCCTTCTCAGGGGGTTCATTTCTTCTTTGTCATCTGTCTATTCTACCAGAATTTTGGACCCCTCATGGAGGCCAGAAGATGCTCTACAGCATCTACAGAGAATCTGAGAATTACCCTAAGAATTAAACCCAAACAGCAGAGACGAAGACAGGAAAAAAAAGGGATTTAAGTCCTTCCACCAAAGCAAATACTGAATTGGTGGAGTCCTGGTTGTGCCAGGAATTCCTACAACCTATTCCAAGAACATCACAAGGTGGATTAGACATCCCTGCCCCACCTGGGGTATGGCTGATTTGGAAAGTCCTTTTATAATGGAGCATATGTAGTTCTGCCATGGCCATGCTGGTTTGCAAGGCAGAAATGCAATTTCTGGAGGGCTGGAAGCCCAAGTTTAGCACGGAGTATTCTGCCCTGGTGAGGAGACTGTGTTGATGCCAAGAGGAGGAGCAGTTCCACTGCTGATTCCCGGGATGTGTGTGTGGCTGAGCAGCATGAGGTGAACATTTCCCCTGCTCACCCCATGGCTCCTCGTTTCACAGGCAAGATCTGTAACATTGAGCTGCTTGTAGAAGGGCTCCCCTATGGAATTCTGCCAGCTGGTACAGCAAGTGGGAACACTTTCAAACTTGGTTGTTCTCTGGCTTCTCACAGTGGCAGAGCATTGATGAAATGCGACCTGATAGAGCCTCCCTGATGTGAATTTCCAAGGAATTTGATGGAAAGGAGCCTGGATCTGCTAGGATCACACAGAGCTGTGTTCCTGAGCTCCTTGCACACACAAGGGCTGGTTTGTGTGTGCCTGTCTGTGCACGTGGCTGTTGTGCACTGATTTCAGGTCTGCACAGGAGAACTTTGCTCTGTGCCAATCCTGCCTTTTCATTTTATGCTTTGCATCTTACGCCTCAAAAATCCAGGACTAAATTGAGGCCCCTTTGACAATTCGGATTTCCTGATCCATAATGGTTGATAGGAGCTGGAATTCTCCTGAGTGACAGTTTGCTTCATTCCCTTTTGCTTTGCTTTCTCACTGAAGTAGAAAAGTCATATACAGTACAATGGCTTCAGTACAGTCAGCAGCAATTCAGCCATGCTGATTTATCTGAGCCATTCACCGAGCAGTTCTGCCCTGCTCTGGAAGTGCTGGTGCCCTTGAATTCCATGTTGATTTTTGCTCTTGCCTGTGAGTGGTCAACCAGATTTTTTTTTTTTTTTTTTTTTTTTTTTTTTTTTTTTTTTCTGTTGCTGGACTCAGTTATCCAGCTGTGCTTGGAAGGATGCATGGGTGGAAGTGGATCTACCTGGAGGTTCCTGCAGTTTGGGAGTGGGGCTCTTGCAGTGGTTTTTAAATCATGTTCCATTGTGTTTACATTCCCTCAGTGCTTGTGTTGTTGTTGCCATATGATCCCTGTAAATAGGTGTGAGGAAACAACCAGTACCATTTTTAGCACCCAATCCATCACTTGGCACACTCAGGTGCCATGTACACCTTGAGTAATAATAGCTGGCCCTCAGTTATAGCTCACATTGAAGGTTCACTGGGGACAAATTAGAAGGAATAACTGCAATTATGGCTGTAGTAAGATGGCTTCTTTGTAGTCCATCATCTACAGTAATTTAAAATCGTGGATCATTAAAATCAATACATATTGCAACCAGGCCTTAGGAGCTTCATTCTACCTCACACAGATGTGTCAAAGCTGGGAGCCAAAGTTACAGGACACAGCATCAGCTCAGGGAAGGTTGGACTTACTCTTTCCTCTAAGAAACTTTTCCTAGTTCACTTCTTCCCTGTGTTTATCACTGAATAGGAATGCAAATATTTTATATATAATCACAGAATCCTTTTGGTTGGAAAAGACCTCTCAGATCATCAAGTCCAATCATTAACCTGACACTGCCATGCCCACCACTAAGCCCTGTCCCAAAGCACCTCATCTGTGTGGTTTTTGAACACTTCCAGGGATAGTGATTCCAGCATTTCCCTGGACAGCTTGTTCTGATGCTTGACCTCCCTTTCAGTGAAGAAATTCTTCCTGCTGTCCAACCTGTACCTCCCCTAGAGCTTCAGGTTGTTTCTTCACCGTGGGGAAACTGAGGCTGCCTGGTCACTGTAAATTTAGGTGACTTCTTCAGTGCCAAAACAAGGACCATAGAGGAAAGAAGGAGAAATCCCCTGGCCTGATGGAAATCGGGCCAGAGGCACTGACTACAGATGGGGCCCTTCTTCAGTTGTGAAAAGTCTCTAAGAGATAGCAGCTTACAGAACCCTTGGAAAAAAAAAATCTCACTTGAAAAAACCCAGGGCTTTCAGCCAAAGTCAAGGATAAGAGTCCCAAGTGCAGAGCAGTGTCAGTGTTTACTGTAGACTATAAAAGTACTAAGTACTGAGCCTGGGTACTTCATAAGAAACATTCCAAAGGTGTAAAACACCACATTAATAAGCCAAATTTGTGGAGTGATACCCAGGGTGGGCCTGAATGAGTCCCCCAGGTTTCTTTCACAGTAAGAAGCTCTCCTGGAGTGTGATTCATTGAACTGTCTGAAATACCTTCCCTGGGATGAAGCAAATGTTTCTGCAGGGATTCCAGGAGGACCAGTCCCCCAGCTCAGACACATTCACCCACATTTTGGGTGCCTGTGTTTGAACACATTGCAATTTCTCCAGGAAGAGTTTTATGTTGGAAGTGAAGGTTGGTAAAAAATTCACATTCTGCCTTTGCAACACACTGAAGAGGTGAGAGCAGACATGAAGATGGCAAGGAACAGGTGGAGCTGGGAGTGAAATCCTGGTCCTCAGAGGGCAAGGCAGTGGTGGGGTGGGATGAGCAGGGGTTGGGGTGCAGGAGGGAAGGGGCTGAAGGGACAGAGGATAGCTGTAATTTGCAACATCTTCACCTGATACACAAGAAAGGAGCTTCGTAGAATCATGGAAAATCGGGACAACATTTGCCAGCTTCCAGTCAGCCTCACCTCTCTGGATTCCCAAGACTGCTGAAACATCATTGAGGGAGGTTTTGTGGTGACATCAGCAGCAATTTGAGGATTCTCCCAAGAATTTCAGCAGGCCCCATGGATTTGTAGAGATGGAGCTGGAGCAGCCCGTGCTGCACAATTCCAGATCAGCTGGGAGCTGATCATTCTCAGAGTCCTGATCCTCCAGCTCCAGGCACTGAGACCCCCTTAGTCCATCGTCTGTGTTGAAGACAGAGGCAAAGAATGCCTGAAACACCTCTGCCTTGTCCATGTCCCTGCTTGTGAGGGGACACCATCATCCCCATCCTGGAATCCGCTGATGTTATTTTCTACACTGCCTTTTGCCATGAACATATTTGGAAAATTTTGGCAGCATTCCTGCTGGTGTCACACGAGGGGACATTCCTTGGTGCCTCATCCCCTGCAGCATCGACTGCAAAGGCAAAGCAGCAGGACATGACCCTGTGGTTGTGCAGCAAGGGAGGTTTCCTGTCTTCACCTTGTCTGTACCAGGGTGCTGCAGCCCAGCCCTGGCTGGGTGAGCTGTGTGTTCCAGGTGTGCCTGGAGCTGTGCATCAATCCCATCCATCTGAGGGAGAATTTTAAAGGGAAACACTGACACTCGTGTTGGCTAAAATTTCAAGAACAAATTTCTTCCATGGATCAGGAGTTTCCTCCCCACTTTGTCCAACATTCAAAACCTGCCAGGTTTTACTTTCAGTGGACTGTCTGTCCTGCCTCTGCAGATTCTGCTTCTGGGGTGGAGGCAGCTCTTAAGTCTCACATGGGCCACAAGATGAGGAGATGCAAAGGGAACATGACCCACCCCATTTAGGGTGCTGGATACAAGGATCTACCCACTCCCAGTCCTCAGGGCTTCAAGCTGAGCAAAGTGGCTTTTCCTGGTGTATGTGAGTGCAGACTGCAAGGCTGGGTGAATGATGGCAGAGTCTGTAGGAGCTCAGCCAGCTCCCCCTTTCTCAGGGGAGCAGAAGGAGCCCTGGATCTGGGAGCATAAAGGGAAACATGTCTGAATCATGCATTGACATCACCGGGAGCGCTGCAGCTCTCTGACTCACGTCAGAGCTGGATTGATACGGTTACAGCAGAGTGTGTGGCTTTTGGTATTCTGGGAGAGCTGCTGCTGTGGCAGAGAAAATTATTCATGGATGAAAAAAAAAAAAGAGAGAAAGGCATTAGCTGTGTAAAGTGTCAGGATTGTCTGTGTTCCACCGTGAGGCTGAAACGAGATGCCAGCTGTGGTACGCGAGAAACAGCTGGAAGAAGAAGCACCAACCAAAATGCACGGATTAGTCTTGAAAGACCCTTGCAACTGAAGCCAAGATATCACTTACTAATTTATGAGGAAGTAGAGCGGGTGCAGAGCCCTGAGCTGACTCACAGGCGGGTGATCTGGAACAAGAGGGATCACAACAGAGGAGCGGAACAGTCGGATGCTCTCTGTCACCGGGAATAAAGGTTGAGGTGAACAGATGATCTGCCAGCCACAAAGCCGTAATTAAGAGATGCCAAAACAGCCTTTTGTCCTACGAGGGGGCGGGAAAAAAAGGGATGCAAAGATCAGAGAGGAGACGGTGCTTCCTGCCGTGCACACGGGGGAATAGAGGAGGGAATAATCTTCCCCAGGAGGAGTCACATTCAGATTGCAGCAAGCAAACGCTGCGCAGAAACGCCGAGTCCCGCGGCGGAGGCACAACACGGAGAAAGGAGCGGATACAAAATTACCTTAATGCCTGAAATCTTTTAGTAGGATCAGTGGTGGAGTGTTAAATTTGGCAGGGTGAGTACTGCCAGTGGAGCCGTGGGTGGTCAGCAGCAATCCACTGTCTCCTCTGGTGGAAGTAAAACTGTGTGTGAAACACTGGTGGGTGTCTGCAGGAGGTACCACGAATGCATTTCAGGGTTAGGAGCATCCAGATACAGCGCTGGAGGAGAAACAGGACCTCACTTTCCTTGAAACTGGGTCTAAAACCCTTCAAATGATCCCAAGCCACAAAAAAATGTGCCGGTGCAGAAACAACTTTGTCAAAACATTGTCTCAATAAACTTCTGCGTTTTTGAAGTTGTTCGCTCAGCTGAGCCATGGGTAATTAGCGCTTAAACACTCTGTGAATGTTCATTAGCTTTGCCAACCCTCCTGGCAGAGGAAAATCACTCCTGGCATCCAGGAGGGGTCGGGGGTGAGGGCCCCTGGCAGGGATGTCTCGGGAGGGAGCTGGGAGCTGCTGGGGACCCTCTGCTGCCTCTCCCTGTGCTCACCTCGGGACAGGGCACAGCCAGATCTCCTGCTGGGATAAACTGCTTGGCCTTTGGTCTTTGGCTCATCCACGTGCTAATGAGATTACCCCACAGCACACAGGGACAGTGATATTATCCCCTGAGCAAGCCAGCAGGGTTCGGTGTGTCCGTGAGAAAGTCCTGCTCGGTGCTCGCTCCAGAAAAAATTCCTGGTTTTTCTGGAAATAAGGCAACGGCTGCTGTCATTTCCTACCTGGCAGCTCTGATCTGAGAGGGTGGAAGTCAGTGCACAGAAGGGAACATTTGAGTCTGGGGGTTTTCCTGGAGCTCACCACACTGCTGGGAACGCTCAGCAGCCCTGGGAGAGCCTGAACCTCCAATTCCTTCAGTCTCATGTCACCAGCCCTGTTTGCAAGGAGGGAATATCCCCCCCGTTGGCAGGGAGGGGAATATTTTAATATCTAAACTAACCTTGTGTGTTATGAGTGCTGCTGAGAAGCCACAGCCACCGAGTCCCACGATGTCATTTTTGCAGTCTCTGGTCAGAGCGGGATCTCGCTTTGAAATGAAAACGTTCAGGCTTAAAATAGAAACCCACACAGAATTGTGCAGCCTCTTGAGAATGACTTTTTAGGGCTGCTGCTAAAAATGCCCCATTAAAAGCCTATAAGGTGCTGCAGAGCCATCAGGCTGCCACACGTAGGGATTTTATGGTGGCTGCATTTTATTTCCTAATTTTGAGGGGCCAAAGGCTAGAGACCAGAGAACAAATATTCACAGTATCTCCAGTTATCTCTGTGTTTCTGTCTCCTGGGCAGTGGGAGCAGGGTGCAGCACAGCTGCTGGGGTGCCAGCTCAGACTCAGGGCCACCCCACAGGTGTCACCCGGATTTGGTCTGGGCAGTTGGGAGAGCTGTGGTGCCAAAGCCGTGACGTGGCCACACGTGCCAGGCTTTGAAATCCTGCCAGTCCACGTGTTCCAGGCAACCAGGAGGGAAAGGAGAGCCACCCAATACTAATTATGACTTTTGAAGCTTTGCCTAATTACATTGTCTCTCTTAAGAAAACGACACAAATATTTATGAGTGGGACTTTTTATTCTCATTGTAATCAGTGACATAAATAGGTAACACCTTTATAAAGAGTTAATAAAAATGTGTCAACACAAGCTCCAGCACAAACTATCGAGCAGTGTGCAGTAAAACATTCCAGTGTTTATTGTATTGATTGAATATTCATGAGATGCCAATTTAAATTACAGTTCACAACTGTTGCTGTGTCTAATGAATAATTTAAACAAGTGTGGCCAAAGAGATTTCAACGCTGCATTAGCAAACTGCAAGGGATTAAGCAACAGAGAATTTATAATTAGCTTTGTATATCCTATAATAAATTCATTGGAAAGATGGTTTTAATTATCCCACATGTTAATTCAGAATTCAGTGCATTAATTTTCGATTGAAAAGTAACCCTTTCTTCCCAGATAATATATTTGGCTCTTCTTCATCTTCTGCATCTCAAGAAGGGAGAATTGCAAGTGTGGAATGGCTTAATTTTTGCAAATCTCATCCATCGTGACACAGCATTTATACCTGCCCATCCTGGGTTTGGAGCAATTCCTTTTTTCCACTTCCAGCTGGGGAAGCTGAGACCAATGAGATCAAATCCCTTCCCACAAGCTGGATCCCAGAATCCTGCTGGAGCTTCTCCCAGATCTCTGTGCTGCTGCTCATCCTCTTTGATCCACTCGTGGCTACTTGGGCAATATTGTCTGTTCCTGGCAAACAAGTCTGTGGCAGTGATAAAAGTTTTTGGCAGTTGTCTCCTATAAGCAGCTTTAGGGTTTTGTTTCGGAAAGGAGGATGTGTGTAGATAGCAAGTGTAAACCCCAGAGTTGGAGCTGAGATTGCTGCATTCTTCAGAGCCAAACAGGGGTGGTTTTGTGTCTATTTGGCAACTTTATAAAGGGCTTTTTCTGGGGGAGATTGGCCCTTTTGCCCACGGGGACAGGGCAGCAGAGTCTCTGTTATTTGTCCATATCCAGGGCAAGGAGGGCACCAGCCCTGTGCCTGTGAGGGACTGGGGGCTGCACTGACAATGTGGCTTTGACCTTGGGTAACAAGGGGACAGCAATGTCCTCAACAGCAGAGAGGCCTGAGCTTCTCATCAGCTGATGCTCAGCCCTTAGAAAATGTGAACATTTTTTGTGCTTTCCCCTCCACCTGCTCCCCCCAACACACCCCTTCACCTTGCTGGTTGTCCCCAAAGCCTGTCCATGTGTACAGGCACAGTTGTAGCTCTTGCAGAACCTCAACACTTGTGCTGAAACTCCCTGGCCAGAAAAAAACCTGGGAAGTATTCCAAGGAACACAGATCCTCACACCTCTGTGCAGCCGCCCATGCTCAAAGCCTGTCTGGGAAGCTCCGAAGGTGTCGGGGAGGAAAGTGCTGCCTTTCCAGGTGGTTTTGTTTAATTCCAGGGCAGCAGGTTAATGAGATTGCTGGGATATGTGGCTTTATCTGGAGTGTAAACACGAGCCTGGCACGTGTCCTCTGTGTCTGATCAGATGGAAATGCAAATGCGGCGCCGAGTGTGGTGCGCCATCCAAATTGTTTTGGTGACACAACGTGCAAGACAAAATAACCATCACTTTTTTTAATTGAAATGTCTTCTGTTGTCTTTGAGTCCTGCCATATCCAGCTAATCAACAGGCTGGCACTGAGGGGGATGTGCCTGAGCCAGAGGTGGAAGCTCCTTCGGGAGCGTGGAACACCCAGGGCTGTCCCAGGAGCCACCGGCTGAGTTCAGACTTCCCCAAAGGCTTTAATTGCTGCCTTAGTGCCTCTGCCTGCTGGGTGACTGGAGTTACTCAAGGTGATGAATGGAGAGCATTGCTGGAATGCAGTAATGTTGTTGTTGGCACGTATTGATTAAACCTCAAGGCTCAATTGATCGAGCTCCCCAGTGCCGGCATGTAATCCCAGGGGAAAAAATCAAGCCTTTAATGGGGTTATGCTTTACTCTTCGTTTACCACTTGGGGTTATATGTTTTGGGAGGGAAGGAAGTGTTTGTGATGGCCTGAATCCCTGCTGTTACCAGGATTAAATGAGGACTGGCAGTAGGAACACTTGTTATTGTGGCAACCCAGTCCTGGGCAGACCCAAGCCTCACTTAATATGGCATATCTCACCTCCAGGAACTGAGTGTCTATCTGGGTGTTAGAAGGAAATAAATGAAACTCTGAGGTGTTTGTTATCCATCATGAGGAAGCCCAAGAGGACAGAGATGCTGCTGGACTGAATATTCTTCCCCTGGTCTCCCTTAATACACTACATGTAATAAACTGCATTGCACAGTGCAGCGCAGCTCGGGTTAATGTTGCTGCTGGAACCTAAGTGAGCACTTCCTATATCTGCATGGCTTCAATTCTACACTTCTGTAGATTTTGGCCTGTCTGTAACTTGGAAGAGCAGCTGCAGTTGTATTGGCTGGCTAAGAAATGGGATGGGTTTGCCATTGTCAGGAGTCAAGAACAGAAGTTACAGCACCTGGCTCTTGTGGCTGGAGTTGGCGCTCGAGTTCCTCTTCCCTGTTCCCTCCTGCAATTAATTTTGTACATACAGAGTCATTTGGGCTTTTCACACCTATTTGTGTCCAGCATTTCACGTTTCACACCTAAGAGTGTCCAGCATTTGCTATAATCAGGGCAGGAAGATGACAGACTGTGTCTCCTGGTAACAGTTCGTGATGCAGCAAGGTCATGGCACATCCTGCAGTTCTCAGGGGTTCCCCTCTGCAGGGCAGGAGCATCACTGTGCTGCTGGAGAGCTGCTGTGCTGGAGGTTCAGCTTTGTCTCACATTGCTCCAGCAGAGCTGGGCTTGGAAAATCCTGCAGTTTCCCAATACATATTGAGCCACCCTCCTTCCCTGCATGTTCCTGGTAATGAGAGACTCTTATGAAACACTTATTGCAAACTAACACAATAATCCCAGCAATATCAGGCTGCAGAGGGAAACCGAGTGGGGGCAAAAAGGGGCAGCTCACTGCAGATGTGCAGAGGAGCTGTGGTTTGTGTGCAGATGTGGGATCAGCACTGGGGACCCAGCTCTTTCTAATGCTGCACTACTTCTTAAGGTGCTTGAAAAGTGGGCTGTTAGACTTTGCAATCAAAAAAAACACCAAAACCCTATTAAAATTCATTCACAGAGTTTAATCCCACTGGGATGAGTTTTCTATCTCGTCTTCCAGTTTCCTGTTGTGTTCTAAAATTGCTTCTTTTTGCCTTCTTCTCCTTCTTCTTTTTTTTTTAATGCTCCATGCAATAAAACGTGGAGGTCTCTCATTACCTGTGAGTCTATTGCTTTATGTGAATGCAATATCTAAAATGTGTGAAAAGAGCCAGGAGAGACATAAAGCAAAGGGAAGCTGGGAGTGCAGAAAGGCTTCAATCAGCTGCACAGGCACAGGGAGGGGGCAATAAATGCTGGGGGAGATGAGGGGGCCAGCCTTGGGATGGGGAAGGGTTTGTGCAGCCAGGGGTGAGATGGGTCCCACGGGAGCTGGAGGTGCTCTTGCCAACATCAGTTTTTATCCCCCCTGAGAGGCAAAACACCTGGGTTTACACAGTCCAGCATCTTCTCCAGCCAAAGTGAAGCTTCTTGCTGCCCTGCCAGGCTGGGCACAGTTCCATGGTTATCAGCAAGTGGTGCCCAGGGGTGTCCCAGGGTGCTCTCCCTGGGGAGCAGGATGGGGAAGGGCTTGGTGTGATTCTGCCTTGGCAAGGAAACACAGCAGAGCACACTCTGACCCTGCCCATGCTGCTTCCACAAAAGTTAAATTAAATTATTGGCCTCCAACCCACCTGGAGCAGAACTTCTGCCCATCCCAGCAGCTCAGTCATGTAAAAAGGAGGCTGAGCTGTAACACAGGACGTTAAACATCTAATAACATCAAGGATGTGGTAACCCACCAGGAAAAGCAAACTCCCCAAGAAATCTCTGTTGAGCTGAATATGGGAAAAACTTCCTGTCTCTAGTGTTTTCCTGCTTTCCCTTTTGTTTTTTAATGTCTGTTTCCAATCACCAGATCTCTGCTTCTCAGGAATTTATTTGTGCCTCAGATCCTGTCCTTGACCTGTGGGATGGCTTTGCTGGGCAGGTGATGGTCCCGTGGAGGGCACAGCTTAGCAGGATCCTGAATTCCCATTCATGAATAAAAGGGCACCTCAGACATGTGGCCAGAGGCCACCTCTAGCCCCACACCACACGTGGTGTCTCACCCCAGCCTTGGGAAGCAGCAAGTTCTGTTTATAGGAGTACTTACTCTAGGTTTTAACACTGACCTCTGACTCCATGTTTCACCAGTGCCTTTGGGATTAAAAGGTGAAAGGCAAAAATTAAAGAAAATCTGATGGATAAACAGGTCTGATACTGAAGGATATTCTCCCATTGTTTGGGGTGGCTTTGCTCACCATCACACTCAAATAATGTAACAAAAGTACTCCATGAGACAGCTTGTCTGCTCTTCCATCCACCTCGAGTGTGGAGACAGAAATCCAGACTAAGGAAATTCTTCTGGATGGGCTCCAGGACTGGTGCAGACCCTTCTCAGCTCCCAGCACCATCTTGGTCCCCTCAGTCCCTCACCTTCAGCCATGAAGCTTTTATCATCTGCCCCTTTTGCTTCTATTCTCTCCACAGCTGGCTCTCCCTGTCTTTCCAATACACTGGTAGGGAGTGTAACAATTTTATTAAGTTTTATACCCCCCATGGGCTATAAAAGAGGGGGGTCAGGGTCTGCTGATGTTTAATTACCTCCCAGTGCCCATTCCAGGGAATTCTGGCCCCAGCTTTGGGGATGGTGTTATGGTGTTATGCCTGGATGAGCATCAATTCCCTTCCTCTACAAATGGGTTCTGCAAAATGGCTAAATAATGCATTCAGAAAACAGGCTGGAAATTAATGGGATAGATTATTTGCAAACATGTTCCCTGAATTATCAGGCTTGTTCTTTATCCGTAAAATAATGTACTTAAAAAAAAAAAAAAAAAAAAAAAAAAGAGTTTACTGGAGATGTTATTTACAGACAGCTCCCCAGCTGAGAACTGCTGGAGCACCAATGGAGCACATGCACAGCCCAGCTGCTCTCCCAGTGCCAGGGGCACCCCTCTTCCTCCTCCAGACACATTACTGAATCCTGGGGTGGCTGGGCTTAGAAGGGACCTTAAAGCTACCCACTCCCAGCCCTGTGCCATGGGCAGGGCACCTTCCAATGGACATGGGGTTTTTCCACCAGAACCAGAATTTTCCTGGGCTGTTGGGCTCATCTCTGACCCTGGAGAGTGAGTGGACAAGGGACACGTGCTGTCCCTCTCCCAGCCCCCATGGAAATAGTCACAGCAGTTCCTTCCCTCCGGGCATTTCCCCCTAAGACTCAGTGGTGAAGAGGCAAAACACCTGGGGAAAAGGCAGTGGAAGGCTCTGAGCAGCCAGCTGTGGTGGGAGGTGTCCCTGGAAGCTCAGCCCTGGGGTCTCCACAGTGCAGCTGAGGTGGGGTTGCTGGAATGCAGGGGCTCAGCTGTAGGAAACAGCCTCAGACTTCACCAGGGAAGGTTCAGGTTGGATATTTAGGAAAATGTCTTCACTGAAAGGGTGAGCAAGCACTGGAACAGGCTGCAGTGGTGGAGTCACTGTGGCTGGAAGTGCTTCCCTTCCACTGTCCCAGGCTGCTCCAAGCCCTGTCCAGCCTGGCCTTGGGCACTGCCAGGGATCCAGGGGCAGCCACAGCTGCTCTGGGCACCCTGTGCCAGGGCCTGCCCACCCTCCCAGGGAACTATTTCTTCCCAATATCCCACCCATCCCTGCCCTCTAGCAGTGGAAGCCATTCCCTGTGTCCTGTTATGCCAGACCTTTGTCCAAAGTTCCTCTTCAGCTCCCCTGGAGCCCCTGTAGGCCCTGGAAGGGGCTCTGAGCTCTCCCTGGAGCCTTCTCCTCTCCAGGTGAGCACCCCCAGCTCTCCCAGCCTGGCTCCAGAGCAGAGGAGCTCCAGCCCCTGCAGCATCTTCGTGGCCTCCTGGATCACTCCAAGCTCCACATCCTTCCTACTTTGGGGTCCCCAGAGCTGGGGGCTGCTCTGCAGGTGGGGTCTCCCCAGAGAAGGGACAGGATCCACCCCTCTCCTGCTGCCCTGCCAGTGGGATGAGCCCTGGACACAGCTGGGTTTCTGGGCTGCCAGTGCACATGAACAGGTCATGTTCAGCTTCTCATCCACCCAAGTCCTCCTCAGAGCTGCTCTCGGTCCATCCCCACATAAACACCACTGGGAGAAGCCCTGGGTGCCTTGTCTGGGGACATTGTGTGGCTTTCAGGTGAAGCTTCATATTTGAGAGCATTGCATTTGAAACTGCCAACATTCATTGGAAAGATCAGGGGTTTATGCTTTCAATAAATAAACCAGAAAAGTTTATTTTCTCATAATTGTCTGCTCAGGTTCCCTCTAAGCCATCAGGTTGAGCTTGTCTGTACATGGCTCCAGATAACTGACTGAAGAGCTCTGCTAATGCTGGTATTTAATAATTCCTGGAATATTGGGGAAGCTCTGGGGGACTAGAAAAGAGCTAATGTGCAAATATTTAAAAAGGGAAACAGAACAGCCCTGGTAATTACAGGCCTGTCAGTCTGTCATCAGTCCTCAGCAAAATAATGGAGTGGCAGATCCAGGCCTCAATTAATAAAGAATTAAGGGAAGGTAATATAATTAATGCCAATCAACATGGGCTGGTGGAAAACAAATCTTGTCAAACTAACTTGATATCTTTTTTGATGAGATTACAGGTTTGGGTGATAGAGGTAACAGTGTTAACATAACACACGTAGACATCTGCAAGACATTTGACTTGGAAGCACAGAATCTACTGAGGAAGCTGAACAATGCAAAGCCAGTGTTGCACAGGTTTTGGTGGGCTGGATTGTCACTCTGTCTGCCTGGAGGGTTTTTGTGTTTCTGCCAAAGGAAGCATTAAACAATTGCCAGTGGAGCTGGCAAATGATGATGCAGTGAGCAGGGAGGTGGCAGAAGGCTGAGATGCAGAGCTTTTGGCATGGCCTGGCAAACTGATCCCCAGTAAGGAATGTGTGTTTGGGAAAACTGCATTGCCCCCCTTGCAGGAGCAAAAAAGGCCTTTCTAGGTGAGGACTCCTCTCCTTATAGATGGTGGCTCTGGAAAAGGGCTGTGAGATGCTTTGGGTGGGCACTGCTGAGGGTGATGTCCAAAAAGCATCCAGAGCAATGAGCAGGGTGGGAAACACAGAGAGAGTGCAGAGCTCTGTGTCTTTGGCCAGAGCAGGAAGGGGCTGATGGTGCTCTGCAAGTGCTCTGGGGAAGGGCAAACTGTGAGAGCCCTCTGGTCTGGTCAGGGCTGGGCTGTGAGTCCAGGGCTGTGAGCTCCAGGGCTGTGAGCTCCAGGGCTGTGAGCTCCAGGGCTGGGCTGTGAGCTGCAGGGCTATGAGCTCCAGGGATGGTCTGTGAGCTCCAGGGATGGTCTGTGAGCTCCAGGGCTGGGCTGTGAGCTGCAGGGCTACGAGCTCCAGGGATGGTCTGTGAGCTCCAGGGCTGGGCTGTGAGCTGCAGGGCTATGAGCTCCAGGGATGGTCTGTGAGCTCCAGGGATGGTCTGTGAGCTCCAGGGCTGGGCTGTGAGCTGCAGGGCTACGAGCTCCAGGGATGGTCTGTGAGCTCCAGGGCTGTGAGCTCAGTGCTGTGAGCTCCAGGGCTGGGCTGTGAGCTGCAGGGCTGTGAGCTCCAGGAATGGGCTGTGAGCTGCGGGGCTGTGAACTCAGGGCTGTGAGCTCCAGGGCTGTGAGCTCAGGGCTGTGAGCTCCAGGGTTGTGAGCTCAGGGCTGTGAGCTCCAGGGTTGTGAGCTCAGGGCTGTGAGCTCCAGGGCTGTGAGCTCCAGGGATGGTCTGTGAGCTCCAGGGCTGTGAGCTCAGGGCTGTGAGCTCCAGGGTTGTGAGCTCCAGGGCTGTGAACTCCAGGGATGGCAGCACAGGCCGGCCATGGAGGCTGCATTCTGGGCTTGCTCCAGGAATCAACCCCAGGGTGATGTGGCAAGTGAATCCACACCCCTGGGCAGCTTCTGAACCCCACCTGCCAGGGAGGGGTTCCCCACCTCCTTTCAGCCCTGCTCTCCCCACCCCCTCTTGGTGTGGTGCCCCAAGGGCTCACAGGGGTGCTTTGGATCCCCTGTGTCACAGCCACCACAGTGACAGCAGGAAGGCTCATGAAGCCCAGGGCTGGGGAAAGCTGTGCCTTCAAACCTGCCCTAGGGCATGTCTGTGTCTCAGAATTGCCTTTTTAAAATCATGGATGTGGATTCTCCCTCTTTGCTGCCTGGCTCTAAGATCAGAGATGCTCCTCCAGATCGTGTTTGCAAACTTGAGTCTATAAAAACTTGGTTTTCCCTCTGTGTTCAATGAAGACAAACTGTAATTTTAAAACAGATCAGAAGAATTTCTGTGTGCCCAAACCCCCAAAGCTGGCACCAGCAGTTCCCATGGGCTCCTGTGCTGCTGCTGCTGGGCCAGCAAAGCCCCCCATGGCATCCTGGTGGGGATACAGATCCCCAGGAGCTGGCAGAGGGGTGCTTGGTCCCTCTGGGAACTGGACACAGCCAGGAGGGAAGTGACAACCACAGCTGGGAACGCCAGTGCACAGAGAAATCCTCTGCCATGTGATAAATGCCCCCCCACCTCTACCAAAATGAATTACTTCCTTTTTAAATCCTTTCCAACTGCTCCCCTCGTGTTCCTAATAGGATGATCGGTGGAACCAAAGATGTGGCTGTTACTTTAAAGGATAAATTAGTTTGACTCTTAACTCAATAATTAAAACTGTTATGGCTATGAGCCTGCAGGGATAATGTACTATTATTATAGTCATTTGTTTCAATTAAATGCTTACTGATTTTACAATAGCAGCTGGGCACCTGTGTGAGATAGCTATTACTCTGAACAAGACATCTCAAATTCCAGCAGAAATTTGTCACTGCACTAAAGCATTTTACATAGACCATGAAAGTTTATTAGGAGCAGTTACAAATCGGGAAGAGGAGGGGTGGTAATTGGGGATATATTTTCTTATCAGCTCCTCTCTCTCCTGCTCTCTCTCTTTTTCAAGTAAATCATCTTTAAGTATTTCAGCTATGGTGATGCGTTTACATTGAAACTTCAATGCAGAAAAAGCCTGCTGGGAAAACTTTGCTTCAAAGCTGTTCAGCAGATAATTCCTCTCCCTGGTCGATTGTGATTATAGTGGCTTGTTCTTGGGAACAAACCCAAGGAGAGGGAAGCTGTGCTATGGATGAGCCTGGTGGCTGCCACTGGAGTGGCTGCTTGCCTTGCCTGAAGAGGAAGACCCTGGGTGAGGAAGGCTCTGACAGCTCAGCACAGCCCAGGCCACCTGTGTTAACTGACCCTGGGAAGGGTGGGAGTCATAAATCCATGGAATGGGTTGGGTTGGGTTGGGTTGGGTTGGGTTGAGTTGGGTTGGGTTGGAAGGGACCTTAAAGACATCTCATTCCGACCCCTACTGTGGTTTCTCCAAGCCCCCTCCAACCTGGCCTTGGACACTTCCAGGGATTGAGGGGCAGCCACAGCTGCTCTGGGCACCCTGTGCCAGTGCTGAACACCCTCATCATAAAAAAATTCTCCCCTATATCTACTCTAAATCAACTCTTAGCTTGAAACCATCACCCCTTGTCCTGTCACAGCAGGACAAGCTAACACAACAGCTGCTAAAAAGTCTGCCTGTCCCATCTTTCTTATAAGCTCTTTTAGGCCCTGGAAGGGGCTCTCAGGCCTCCCTGGACCCTTCTCTTCTGCAGGTGAACACCCCCAGCTTTCCCAGCCTGTCTCAATGACAGAGGTGCTGCAGCCTTTGCAGCATCTCCATGGCTTCTGGAGCCAGCTCCTCATCCTTCTGATGTTGGGAACCCCATGGCTGGGGCAGCTCTGCAGCTCTGTGGGGTCTGACCTGAGCAGGGCAGAGAGGCAGAATCCCCCTTCTCCTGCTGCCCATGGTGGGGGATGAGCCCAGGACATGGCTGGGTTTTTGGGCTGCCAGTGCACATTCCCAGCCTCTCATCCACCAGCACCCCAAGGTGTTTGTCCCCATGGAGGCCTGGTGGTCCCCAGGTGCTGGCCTGCCTGGCTCAGGGAGTGATGCCCCTCGGTGGGGCTGCCCCAGCTGCCCACTCCTGCTCATCTTGGCCATTGCCTTTTGCACATCCCTCTTCAGCTCAGGGGGATGCAGTGCAGTGGGGTCAGACAGTGTTGTGTAGCAAACTCCAGCCAAATTTCTCCTTTTGCTGCTCCCTGGGTGACAGCAGCAGTGGTTTGGCATGGATCCCACCTGGGGCTGCAGCCCAGCCAAGCAGGCAGCAGGGTTGGAGCACTGGGAGCAGAGCACACCACAGGGGAATAAAACAGCTCTGAGCTTGTACCTCTGCCCCCAGAACACAGGGTTTGTTCAGGGGGTGGCTGAGACCAGGGAAGGTGAGAGGAGGAAGAGGAGGAGGAGAAAAATCCCATGGAAAGCAAAGGCAGAAGGTGGTTTTAGGGGTGGGATCTGCCTCAAGGCTGCAGTTGGGAGTTAGGATTTAGCAGTATTCCATGACACAGCCATCCCTGCCAGATCCTGGGACCTGAGCCCCAGCTCTGCTGGCTGGTGCTCCACCCCATACTGCTGGAAAGAGCTGCTTTTTACTTTAGAGTTTTGGGAGACAGCTCAGCTGAAGCTGGGCTTGGCACATTTGAACATTCTCTGTGTTAGGAGAGCACCCCAGTCCTCGACTGAGCTCTTCCCCATGGCATTTGCCACTCACTGAATTCCCCTTCTCCCCAGAAACAGGGAATGTGGACCATGTGCTATTTTTCAGCCTGTTTTTCTCTCCTTCTCTGGATTAGCTGGAGCGTTTATGGGCCCGATATGCATATTCATTAAAAGAATTGAAATATTGTGGGAAAAAAAAAGAAGCTGTCTTTGAGTTAGCACAGCCTTTGGGAATCTGCTAAGTAAGATGCACTTAATTACTTTAGCTATGACTACATCACATTGCACTCTGGGTTTCCTCTGAGATGCAAAACATCTTTTCAGCACAGGCTGCAAAGCCATCCTGAGCCTTTTGCAGCACCTCGTGGTGAGCTTGTTGTGCTGAATTCCCGGGATGGAGAGGGGATCTGGCCTGGCTCTCACAGCCTCTGCTCCTGGGGAAGGAGCTGCTCGCACTTGGAGGGTGGTTATTTAATTCCACATGTGTTTCCATCGGGTTCTGTGGGTCTGCTGAGTGCTTTGGGGCAGGGAAAGGCATGGCACAGCCCCACTGAGCCCAGGGCTGGGGCTGCGTCCCACAGGACCAGGTTGTCTTCTTTCAGACAGGGAACATTGCATTCATTACCTCCTTTCCCTTTGGTTTGCCATGAACACAATTTCATTCATCATTTACTTGCCTAATTAGGCCATTTGCTGCAGGGAATCATCTCAAAATCCTGCTCCTGGATCTCTCTTCCCTTGGGTCTTTTTTTGGGGGGTATCACCTGCTTTGGATGCCCCTGAAATAGCTCAGTGTCAGCAGGATCCTGCAGTGGGAAGCAGGAATAACCCTTTCCCTGCCTTGAGGGAGAGCCATCCTCACCCTTAACCCTGTTCAAGAAGCTCCAGTGCTGCACACGAACAACTCACCTTCATTTTCATTCCAAATATTTTAGAGCTGGAAAACTCAGGTGGATTTTCCACCATTCCTGGGGACACCAGGAGCCGGCACCAGGAGTGATGGGGAGGTGGCAGCCTGGCGTGTTGCTTCCAAAATAGCATTTTTAAAAAAAAAGGGGAAGAGGAGAGAAAAGCAGTGACTACCAGATGGTGGGGGCTGTTCCTGCCTGTCCAGACTGGTCAGCAGGGTGCATGTGAGGAGCTGTGCATGTCCTGCAGAACCTCCTGGACTGTGGGAGAAGAGGTGGAGATGTGGGAAAGGGAGAGAGGAACCCGCAAGATTCAACTAAAACCACTTTTTAATCATACAATTGTAGAATGCTTTGGGTTGGGAGGGACCTTTGAAGGCCATCCAGTGCCACCCCTGCCATGGGCAGGGACACCTCCCACTGTCCCAGGCTGCTCCAAACCCTGTCCAGCCTGGCTTGGGCACTGCCAGGGATTCAGGGGCAACCACAGCTGCTCTGGGCACCCTGTGCCAGCATTTTACCACCTCCATTGTAAAAAAACTTCTACCTTCTATCTAACTAAATCAACCTTCTTTTAGTTTAAAACCATTCTCCCTTGTCCTGTCACCACAGGCCCTGATTAAAAGCCAGTCCCCATCCTTCTTATGGGGATCCCTTCAATGAGGTAAATAAATTGGGAGGAGGCATCTGGGCTAAGATATCCTTGGAGAAGGATGCCCCAGGAAAAATGCTGTGTCTCTGCTGCTTGAAAGGGTTCTGTGATGGGGTGATATGAGCGTGGGGCTTCTGGAAGGGTTCTCTGGGCCAGGCTCAGGTTCCTGGCTTTTTCTACAAATTTTCAGAGGCATTTACAGCATGTGGCCCATATCCATAATTGCACTCCTGGACTTGTTCTGCTCTGATGCATAAATAACATGCACTGTAAAGAAAAAGTGCCTGATTACATATTTAATGGATAAACGGAGCTGTTGTGGTCCATTGGCCACATAATAAAAGTTTCAAAAAAATTGTCTTAATACAGCATTTCCTCGGGAGACTACCGTGGCTGAAACGTGAGCAAAGCTATTTTAAATTTTAGAATTTTTTTTTAAGCCACATCTCAGAGCCTTCCCCATTTCTCTAACACCCATCTTCTAAACTTTCCCTTCATTTAAATTTAAAATAAGGACAATAAATTATTCTTTTCCTTAGCAGCTGGCAGATCTTCTCCAGCATGAAAGGTCTGGATTAAACTGACAAAACCCAAGACAAATGCACGTTTTTTGGCTGGAGTTTGGGAATGGCTGGCTGCTCAGCAGATGGCTGCTGTGTCCCCACCTTGCATGGTCCCTGTCACTGCCTGTCTCACCCAGGCCATTCCCACGGCTGCTGCAAATTCAGTTTAAATGTGAAAATTGCCTCCCTGGTGCCTCCTGTGCTGCCCACACCAAGGGGTGTCCATCCCCAAGGCTGCACCATCCTCGGTGTCCTTATGACCAGGGCAGGCCAGAGCTCTGCAGTAAGACACATGATAAGGTTTCAAGGGCACATGATAAGGTTTTAAGGACACACAAAACTTGCCATAGTTAATCTCTATGCCCCTAATCAAAGCATATCTAAGCTCTGTGCCCCTCTGCCTCAAAGCAAAGCCAGCCCTGCTGCCTCCTTGACACCACCAAAGCCAAGGGCAGCAATTCAGTGTGGCCCCTAAGTCAGCCTCAGTCAGACTCGTGATGTTGAAATGCAGGAGTATATTCAATTCCTGTGAGTTCAATCCCTTCACAATTAATACAGAAAAAGGGCAGATCCAGGGAAAGCTGTTCCCCTGACACTGCTTCTCTGCTGCTGGAGAGTCCAAAGGAGAGCAGAACATTCTGTCAGGTGTGGTGTAAAGCTCTTGATTCCTGACCTGCAGCACTAAATCAGGGTCTGTGTTTGGATTTATGTCTTCTGAAGGCTATGGAGCCCTCACAGGTCTTCTCTGGGTTTCCTTCTGTGTGTGCTGCTGATGGAGTTGGCAAAGCTCCCCTGGTAACAAGAGATTGCACCTCAGTGTGCCTGTCAGGTCCTTAAACTCGTGTTAGCATTAATCAGATAAATGTAAAAGGGAAAAAGTCTGGCAAATGTTTCAGATAGGGTTTGCCTCCCTCCCACTCTATGGCTGAACGAGGCTGTGCAGGAGCCAAGCTCTACTGCATCAGCAAGGATGGATCCTGGGGGAAAATGGAGTTTCAGGGAAAATTATTCAAATTGGAAATGGGGTCTTGATGGAGAAAACAGCAGGGTTTGTCCTCATCTCATCATCTCATCTCATCTCATCTCATCTCATCTCATCTCATCTCATCTCTTATTTGCTTCTTGGTGTAGGGGGGCTGGACCTGCTGGAATGAGTCCAGAGGAGGCCATGAGGATGCTCCAAAAGCTGGAGCCCCTCTGCTCTGGAGCCAGGCTGGGAGAGCTGGAGGTGTTCATCTGGAGAAGGCTCTGGGAAAAATATTTAGAGCCCCTTCCAGTGCCTAAAGGGGCTCCAAGAGAGCTGGAGAGGGACTTGGGACAAGAGCCTGGAGTGACAGGACAAGGGGGAATGGTTTTAAGTTATAGGAGGGTAGGTTTAAATTGGATATTGGGAAGGAATTGTTCCCTGTGACGGTGAGGAGGCCCTGGCACAGGGTGCCCAGAGCAGCTGTGGCTGCCCCTGGATCCCTGGCAGTCTCCAAGGCCAGATGAAGCTTGGAGGACCTTCCCTCATCCTGATGATTTTGCCATAAATTGCTTGTTTATGGACCTTTTTTTCAGCCCCCTGAGAGGTGCCAGCCACCAGCAGTCCCTGAGGCAGTCAGGGGCACCTTCTGGGCACACAGCCCCACACACAAAGCTGATTTAGCACCTCTCTGCTGGGCTCATGGGCACAGCAAGGGGTGCATACAGTGCTCAGCTCTTGCCTTGCCTGGAGACAAGCTCAAGGAAGGCTTCACCAGTGGTGTGGAACAACAATAAATCAGCCTTGAGGCGACCTGGCAGCAGGGCAGATGAACCAGTGAGTGAATTTTGCAGTGACCAGTGGTCTCCTCCCCACTCAGATCCAGGAGATGGTGCACTCGGACGCCGCGTCCTACGAGTCCAACCGCCAAGTGCCACTGCTCAACCGGCCCGGCATGCTGGGCGGCCCCATGGGAGCCCTCAGCCAGTCCCAGCTCATCTCCCAGATGGGCATCCGGAGTGGGGTCACCCACGGCTCCCCCTCGCCCCCGGGAAGCAAATCTGCCACCCCATCTCCCTCCAGCTCCACCCAGGAAGAGGAGACGGAGTCGCATTACAAGGTGGGTGCGGTCGCGCCGGGTTGGACGCGGACTGGTGCTTTGCAGGGAGGGATGGATGGTGCTAAACAGCACCACAGGCTTCTGGTCTTAGTTCTGCATTTATAGTGGGAGACTTTCCCAAGGGTGAGGGCACTGTTCTCCCAGCCTAGAGTGAGGCCCAGCACGGCAGGCTGGCACTCACACAGCAGGTTTGGAGGTCAGACTTGTTCTTCTCCCTCCACTCTTTACCAGGTCCATCAGGCTACAGGATTTCCTGGCATGATGGTTATGATGAGCAAGGCAGCTTCAGGGCTAAGAGTCTGCAAATGCTTGGAGCTCAATTAGATTTCTGGTGGTGGGTAGAGGAGACTGAACTAGGGAAGGAAAATAACTCATGGTGAGATTTAATGAGGTCATTGGACATGGCTTGCTGAGGAAAACAAACAGGAATTAAAAGGGTCTTCTGCCTTTTAGTTCACCAAGGTGGTGTTTTAGTAGTCAGCAGTGTGCCAAATGGTCTCTACAGCCAACACAGCTGCTGCTGAGTGTGGCACCAACAAACCCAAGGAATTCCTGGGGGTTTGGGCACATCTTGGTTGTTGTCCATCTCTCCAAATGCACCAGCAAAGCCAAACCACACGTGCCATGTTCCAGGAATCTGTGGCTGTTATGTACTGAGGCAAACTGCAACAGTCACAGTGCCTATGTGCCTGCAGGTGAATTGCTGGACTCCCTGGGGACTTTGATTAAAGCCTTCCATGGAAAACCTTCTCCTGGAAGGTGCTGACCCAAGGCACTGGTGTTGTAACCTTGTCCCACCTCAATGGACTGTTGTGACAGGGTTTGAGTTATAACCAGAGCAGCAAACAGTGCACGGGCTGGAAAACTAGGAAAATGCTAGGACTGAGCAAAAACCTTTCCCTCTTCATGGAAATCCAGGAAAATGGATTCCCATCAATCCTGTAGGTTTTCGTCTATTGGCAGATTTCACTTCAGACTGGGGCATTTCAAATCAGAGTGCTCATGGGGGTGGAAACACAGCTTCAGTGGATAAAATTGTAAAAAGAAGGGATACACCAGGTTAAAAACAAATGGAATTTTTCAAACTCTGTGATTCCATGTCCAGGGGACACTGTGGGAAGGGTTGTGCTGCAGGATCCCAGAGCCTGCCTTCTCTCACAGCCTGTGCCACAAAGCTCCAGGCAAAGACCTGGGAGCTGAAATCTTTCATGTCAGGAGAAAATGAGTTTCAGTTTAGTGACACACCAGCTTCTCTCTCTCTGCCTCCACCAGCATCACCCAGCTCTCCTGTCAGCCCCCCAGGAGTCTCTGAGGAGGACACAGTTTTGGGATTGGATCTTCCATTTTCTTGAGCCAGTGGTGCCCATGGTATAGGAAGAGTTTGGAGATGTCCAGATGATGACACCTTGAAGAGATTGGAATTTTTCCCAATCCTCAAGGCAATCCCTCTCATTCTTCTGCCTTGTAAACCCTCAAACACAGGTGGGAGTGATGTGTTTGATGGAGGAGGAGATGCTGAGTGTGAGGAAAGCAGCAGACCCACGTTGTGCCCTGCAGGTTTCTGTTTGCTTTCTCTGTCTGCACAGCTGCTGCCTTAACCCATCAGTCACTTTTTCCTGTGACCATTAAGGGCTTTTCTGCAACAAGTCATTAAAATGACATCTAATGAGCAGAAATTAATCTTGTGAGGGAGGAGGTCACAGGTTAAAGAAATTAGTCTGATGCCAGGAGGTCCTTCAGGTCCTCTGAACCAGGGAGCTTATGAATTTCAGAGGTCTCTGAGCCCCACAGGTGTATTTTCCTGTTTCATAGCTTGAGGGGGTGGGTGCACATGAATGGGAGGGACAGGTGAGAACAGCCCAAATTCCAGCTGGATTTGTGGTCCCTCTCCATAGTTATTAAAATCACTGTGTCCATGAGGTTTCAGCTCTTCCTGGGTTCAACATCTAAGAAGGCACCAAATTTCTGGGTGGATTCACATCATTGCCACAGCCCACATCTGCCACCAAACAGACCTTCTGCTGCCTCTCCAGGGCAGGTCCAATGCCAGTGGCCACCATGGGCAGGTGGCCATGCTCTTCATCCCCCTGCCCGAGCCTCCCTGGCCCCTTTGGCCATGGGGATGGTCCTTGGGGGTGCAGATGCTCTGGGGCAGCAAGGCACTGGCTCACTGGGGGTTGATTTTAGCCATGAACATGGTTCAGGTTGGTCAAGACTCCTCTGAGGTCCAAGCCCAGGTTGTTGCCTCATCCCATGTGCGTCACACCTGGAAAACCCCATGAATACCAAATGCTGATCTCTGCTCCCTGCTGCTGTTTTCCTTAAATCCCACGTGCTCTTTGGTGCTGCCTGAGCTGTAAATCCAGCTGGGGATGTGCTGCTGCTGTTCCAGCTCCTTGGCTTGGTCAGTGGCTGTGTGGGAGCAGATTGCCCACGGCACTCCACTGAATCAAATGGGATCACAGTTAGTTAAAATACCATCTCACTTACTAATGGGCTGAAGCCCTGTCATGCATTTTTTTTTTCCTCCTAATAAGGTGGCCTTTCACCTCCAGGCCTCCCATTCAAGCCCAATTGGGCAATTTTAAATTAAATGCAATTTTTGTGGTCTCTCTGCTCATTCACTAATGGTCACTGTCTGTTTGACAAATGTCACTGCGCTGATACTGAAATTAATGACAAGTCAAGAGCTGCAGAGCGGGGAACAGGAACGCTGCTGCCCTTTTCCTCCCCGTGCCTGGCCTGTGCCAGCTGAAGGGAAGCCTCTTAAATGCTGGCACTGCCAAGAACATGCTCAAATTGACAAATCCATCAGGAGAAGAGGCTGTTTGTCCCCAGCTCAGCTGGAGGCACAGTTGTCACAAAGATCTTGGTGTTTAGAGCTGTGTCTTTCCAAGTAATTCAACAACCTGTGCAGCTGATGGTGGTGCCTTGAGCTCGGGGCCTGCGGCCTGTGGAGGGGCTGGTGTGCTGTTTGCCCTCAAGGATGCAGAGATCAGCCAGTGCTTTCATTCTCTGCCATCTGGTTTATTTAGGTTTTCCTTCTCTATAAAGTAAGGGTAGTGGTGCTTCCCTGTGGTGCCAGCTTTCACTGGCCACTGTTAATGCACTGAAAGCTTTGATGGGTATCCAGGTGTTCTCCAGGGATCTTTTCCTTTGCACATCCTCCCATGGAGGCTTCTGCAGTCCCCTGTGTTCAGAGAACCATAGAGTATCATGAGTTGGACCCACAGGATCACCCAGCCCAACTCCTGTCCCTGCACAGACACCCCAACAACCCCACCCTGGGCATCCCTGGCAGCGCTGTCCAAAGGCTCCTGGAGCTCTGGCAGCCTCGGGGCCGTGCCCATTCCCTGGGGAGCCTGGGCAGTGCCCAGCACCACCTGGGGGAAGAACCTTTTCCTAACACACTGCACAGGGCATCCCAAGAGAGACTGATACAGGATCCTCTTTCCATGCTGCCTTCAGTGGAAGCATCCCTGTTTCCAGCCTTGCTGTTTCACTTCCTCAGCCCCTCATGCTGAGCAGCCACAAAGGCCAGCTCCTGTTCCCTGCTACCCTGAAGCACTACCCCCTGCCCACCCCCCTGGGCTGCTGTGCTAGCTCAGTTTCTGGGGAGCTTTGTGGGGAATACTTCAGGGGATAGGGTAAAAGATTCAAAAGAGGCTCTTACCTCAGGGGAATGTTCCAAGGCTTTATTCTTGAAGGGGGTCCCAGGGCAAAGAGGATGAACAGGGAAGAGCAGGGGTTTATCTGGACTCTCTGCCCCAGGACAGATAGCTGGCAATGAGCCAATTGGTCAAAGACAGGGGAAAGGTAGGGTTAAACTGAAAGGTTACAGCTTTAGGGGGTCTCTGGGGAAAAACCATTTCCCCAGAGGAATACAACACTCCCCTGAGTTCCAACACCCACTGGGCACTGACTGTGGACACAGCCATTCCTGGTCATCCAGCTGCACCCAGATCAGTTGGAAGAGTGAACAGCATGGGCAAAGCATTTAATTTGTGTGATTAAAATAGTTCAGTTCCTGGATATTTTTCTGGGTAGGGTACACATATGTTAGCAGGATGGAGCAAGTTTCAGATGGCCCTGGTGTGATGTTTAATGTGATGCTGGTGTTGCTTGGTCAGTGCTCACAGCCCTCCTGGAATGGGGAGGTGAGGGAAGTCAGGAGCAGCTTGCAAAGGGGGCTTACTGGGATGGAAATCAGAAACCATGTGGAAGCCAAGTTTGGGACATTCATGGAATGCTAAAGTGGTCCAGCTGGGAAGCAAGGCATTTGGAGAGGTTCCAGAAGAGGACCAAGGAGTGAGTGAGGTGGGGAGGAGGGTGGGGAAAGGAGTGACTGAGAACTGGAAAGCCCCAGGTTTGGAGTAGGGACAAAGGGATGAACCCAAGCTGTGAGCTGGTCTGAGAGGAGGCACCAAAGCAGGCTCAGGCATCCACCAGCAGTTTGTGCAATGATCCAAGAGCCTCCTGGGGGACACAGAGCCCCCCAGGGCTGCTGCCCTCTCTCCACACTGAGACATCTCCACTTCCCATTCCCTCTCTCATCTCCTTGGCTCAGTAGCTGTCACAGGGGTGCATCAGGACACTCCCAGCTGACTGCTAACCTTCATCTCTTGGTTTTGCAGGCTACTGGAGAGAAAAGACCCTCAACAGACCTGGGCAAAAAGCCCAAAAGCCAAAAGAAGAAGAAAAAGAAGGACCCCAACGAGCCCCAGAAGCCGGTGTCGGCCTATGCCCTGTTTTTCAGGGACACACAAGCAGCCATCAAAGGGCAGAACCCCAACGCCACCTTCGGGGACGTCTCGAAAATCGTGGCCTCCATGTGGGACAGTCTGGGAGAAGAACAAAAGCAAGTGAGTTACTGGGTTGTTTGTTTTTGTCTTTCAGCTGTTGGAATGTGCATTTCCACAGTGCAGGGCATCTCCCCAGGCGTGTTCAGGGCATGGCCAGGGGCTCCCACAGGCCGAAGTGCAGGAGCAGAGGCTGTTTGTAGGAGCAGTGCTGAAGTGCCCACTGTGCAAAACTGCTGTTGTTGCATGGGGAAGAGCAAATTTTTATGACAACTAATTATTCCTGATAAGCTCACACTCTGCCCAGCCATCAGTGGCCTTTCCCTGATGTGGGGTTTTACAGCTCAAGATGGGAGATGGGTTTGTATTTGCTTATTTATTTACAAGGAGTGACAGCCAACCGGCTAAACACTATTAACTCCCTGTACTGCTGGCTTCAAATCCAGCGTGCAGGCTTTAAAAGCTTCAGAAGGAGATGTCTGAAGTGGCCTCACAGAGGAAACCTTGCTGCCCCAAAGCTGTCAGCCACTTTCCGTCTGCTTCACACGGAGAATTCCAGATCCTGCTTTCCCTCTCTGGCTGCTGCTGAGTCAGTTACAAAAGCCTGTAATTGCTTGTTGCCTATTGAGAGAACCCCAGGGAACACTTCCCGGAGCAAGGATGGCTTTTTATCAGGCAGAGTGAGATCTGGCACGGTGTGTGATGTGTCCTGGACCCAAACAGGCTTTAGCTGGGAGCACTTCTCCTGGAGGCTGGCCACAGCTCCAGCTGGGCATCCATGGCCAGCACTGCAAGCAGCTTCATCTGGGAAGAGAGCAGCAGGGAGGGGAAAAGCCATTTAACTGGAAGTTATGCTGGGAAATAACCTTGATTTCCACCCCACACTGAGTCAGGAGTAAGAGCAGAAGATCTTCAGGGATGAAAGCCCTTTTGCTGCTCCCTTTTCTCCTCTTTGGGCAGATCCCTGTAGCACCATGCAGGCAGAAATTCCCCATCCAAAGAGGGGAGGAAGGTCAGGAGGGTGCCCCCAGCACTGGGAAGATGCAGGATAGGGGCTGGGTTTGCGCTGTTGCTTCAGGGTGTGGGAGGTTCAGGAGTGTGGAGAAGTTTTATGCCACCTCTTTCTGCTGCTTGCATCCCCCCAGCATCTCAGCCTGCCCCTCCTTCACTCCACCTGGTTACAAACACTGCCACAGTTTGGGCACTGAGCGTGGCTCGCAGTGGAAGCGCTGCTGCGACCCTGACTCAGCGCTCAGCTCTTAATTAACAGCAGGGATTAAGCCAGCCCGTTTATCTTCCCTGCTAACTCTCCCTCCTCCTTCTCTTTCACACACGCTTTCTAAGTGGCTCCATTTCTCCCTCTGTAATTGATTTAATTAAGTCATTTGTTCCTTGTCTGAATGCTTAAATATTAACTTCCTGGTTTTGTCTCCAGCTGGATACTTCTTTCCCACAACAGTTACCTCCCTGCCTGGGACTCTGACTGGAGGAACACAATTTCTCTTTGGCTCTGGGACCCTGTGGCTGCTTTGTGTGATGTGGCACGTTCACTCTGGAAGTGTCTGGCTGGAGGAGAGTTTATTTAGCCCCTGTTTGCTTTCCTCTGCCAACATCCCTGGTGAAGCTTTTTTTTTTTTTTTTTTTTTTGGATTCGTGAGGCAATGCAATGGAAAAGGGAAAAGGAAAAGAAAATTGTAAAATGCCTTTAATATGTGAAAACAAGTGCCTGGGCTGTCCTGTAGGTGTTTCCTGCCCCAGGCTGCAGGATATGGTGCTCACATTCCCTGTGAAGGGAGGCAGGCATTCCAGGTGCTCTCCTGGCACATCTGGAGTGGGGATGGTGTCCAAGCAGCACAGCCAGGGATCACTGGCCAAAACCCTGCTGCAGCCTGGGAGTCCAGCCTGCCATGTAGCTGCACCAGCCTGTGGGTTTAGCCCATCAGCAGGCAGGATTGTGCTCTGGGAAGGGGTGGGAAAGCTGGAGAAGGGAAGTCTTTCCTCAGGGACACTGCTCTCAGCTTTGTGAACAGCAGTGGCTTCACGTCCTCACTGCAGAAAGCAGTGCAGAGCACAGCCTGGGGGAAAGCCAACAGAGAGGTGGCACAGCAGGCAAGCAAGAGCCAAATCCAGTATTTTGGCTCAATTATGACCAAAGATTAGAGAACACCTCCCCTGTTCCTGGCTTGAGAAAGGGTGGATTTGAGGCTGCAGACATGCATTTCTGGACCTGATCCCACACATGGATCCCCAGAGGTGCAGACCCCAGCCCCACCATGTTACTGGGCAGTTCTTTACATCCCTGGAGTTCCTGCTCCAGAGAAGGTTTACAGACCTTACCCTGTGCCTTCCAGCAGGCCCAGCATGGGCCCAGCCCTGGGGCTGTTTTGGTTCCCCCCTTGTGGGAAAGCAGCACGCAGGGGGCAGCCAGGGAGGGGGTTCCAGGGAAGCTGGTCCATAAGCCCAGAGCCTTTCATGATTCCCCCCACATGTGAGCAGCCCCTGACACGTTCCTGCTGTGCCTGCCCCGTGTCCATCCAGCCCCCAGCCCCATCCTGCACACAGGGGGTGCAGAGAAGGGGTGGCCCCCATGCCAGGGCCAAAAGGCTGAGGGAAGGGCCCAGTGCTGGTGGCATGTAGCCATGCCAGGCAGAGCCTTGGGCTGGGAAAGGTGGTCCTGTGCCCCTTCCAGAGCCCCAGCCCCTCTCCACAGACACCTCCTGGAGCATTTCTGCTGGCAGCAGTGACATGCCAGCCCTTTGCCAGGTAGCCCTGGCCAGCATACAGAGGGTTAATCCTCTGCCATTTGTGCTGCTAATGATTATATGCACTGTAATATCAAAGCTGGAGCTATTTATTTGCCATTGAGCAGGTGCTGCTGCTCCCACAAAGCAAATTTGCTTTCTCCTCCTGATGAAACAAGGAAAATAAAGGTTGCTCACGTCCCATTTCAGATATGTTTTTTTTTCCCTGTGCAGCAGCCGAAAGACAAACACAGAGAGGGAACCAGAATGCATATTATGCAAGAAACCATATAATCTAGCAGCATCTTTGATTTGGCTGCTGCTGTCACAGACATGCATTTCACAGAGGCTTTTTTCTCCCCCCTTTCTTTTGTTCTTACTGGTTTATCATTTGTGGCTTTGTCATTTTGTTCCTTCTTCTTCTCTTCTCAGCCTCTTCACAATGAATCTTCATTTTCCCTCTGACACACTTGTATCTAAATTTCCTTATTTCCTGCCTTTTTTTATTTATATCTGTTGCCTGGTGATTTGATCATGCTGTGGAATACAGGATTAGCAATCTCTGTGTCCTTGGGTGCTGCTCAAGGACACCTGTTCAGCAAAGCACCATTTTCTTCCCCATTTTAACCCCTTCCAGTGTGGCTGCAGAGCAGGAATAAATAACAATACCTTAAATATCCCCAGCACTGCGTTAGCAGGACGTTGTAATCTTCATTCTTCAACAGCTGGCCTGGCCCTTCCTAAGGAGCTTACATGGGAATCTGAAGAATGTGACTCAGGGAAAAAAAAAAAAATATTAATACATCCTCTTTGAACTTTGCAAATAGTTTAGCAGCTGTTCCTGTAGAGATAGCTTCGACTCTGCTGCAGAGTGAGATGCTAATTCAGCCATTAGCATCCAGTGGGGTACCTGCCACAGGAATCCGGGTCCCAGCTCCAGAATCCCGTGCCTCGGTGGGAGTTTTTCCCATTAGCAGGCCTCAAGCAGCGCTCCCCAGCAAGGTTTAAAAGGGCTGCCTGGCTTGACAGAAATTAGAAGAATTTGTGCTCTGGATTGGAGCAAGCTCTGCTAATTCCCTAGGAGGATTTTTGCCCTGGCACAGACAGCCTGGTGCCAGTCTGTGCCACCCACAGCCCCTCCTCTGTTTCCACAGGGCCACCGTGAGCCACATCTGCTCAAGAGCAGGTGAGACCAGTCCTAGTGACTGTCCTCCCTCAGGGGCATTTCCTGGGGTTGATAAGCCTGGAGACTCTCCAGAGAAGTGGCTGGTGGGATTCACTCTGCCAATTTCTGTTCTTCCCTCTCCAAGCACCTCCCTGTTCCCTGCAGTATTTTGGTGAAGAGGAGGTTGGATTGGAGCCAAGCAAAGATGGAGACCACAGAGATCAATGCCAAGGTGGCAGCTGCAGAAGCCTCTGGAACCAGCTTCTTTTTGTCAGCAGATCCAGCCACAAAGCCAAAGCCCTTGGGCAGGTGTTTCCACAGACCTTGGGAACAGAGGGCAGAGGAATCAAGGAGCTCCTGAGCAATCCACTGGGTCATCCCCAGGCTAACCCAGAGCCTCCCATCTGAAATGAACAGAGATTGGGCAAACACAGCATTTTCAGTGGAGTTTTTGAGTCTGGGGACATAAAGGTACCAGAGATGAGTTCTTGCTCATGCTGGACTAGTTCAGTAATGCTGAGTGACTCCATGGCCAAATACAAATGGGATTTTCCCACACAAGTGCACAGCCTGGAGAACAACACAGCTCCAGGGATAAAGTCACACTCCAGGGGTAAATGACCCAGCAGAAGAATTGCCTGCTCCGCAGAAAGCAATAGATCACCCATTTAATCAGATCCATCTGCTCATCGAACCTGATCCATCAGCTGCTGACAGGACACTGCAGGTGTCTGCAGTGGGACAGAGGCACCGTGGCCCAGCTGTAAAGTTGCTTTATGGAAGAGCCACCAGAGGGGAGAGATCTCACAGGATCAGCCATGCTACAAACTGCCCACTTCCAGCTTTGTGCCGAGCTGTCAGTGCCAGAGCCACAACAGGATGCACTTTCCTCCTGCAGCCCCAAAGCCCTGGCTGGAAGCCAAAGCAGTTTGCCCTGGCCTGGAAAGAGGTTTCAGCTTCTTCTGGGCATTGAGGAAAGCCATGCAAAGAGAGGGATCTAAGCACCAATCCCAAACAAGGCTCCAAGAAAGGTCTGGTGGAGGGCAGGGTAATGATGGGGAGAATATGAAAGGTCAAATCTGCTATTGACAGCAGCTCCACAAGTGTTACTTTTCTTCTTGGAGAGCAATCTCAGAGGTTTGGAAGGTGAATGGTGTGTGGGATTCATTAGAGGTTAGGGTTTGGATTTGTTGCCCTCCTCTTCCCTTTGGAATCTTCAGTGGATTGTCCTGGGAATACACTTGTGCCCTCACATGGAGCAAGGGATGACTTCTACCCCACGAAGTCAATGGAGTGGAGAGCAGGAATTTCTCAGGATGCTTTAACCAAATCCTTCTTCATTACAGACTCTTCCATTTATTCTCCAAAGGAATTGCTTCACAGCACTGTGTCTCCGCCAGGATAAAGCAGGAACTCTCCTGAAACCATGCAAACATTCCCATAGCCAGGCTCTTCCCTGTGGGCACCCTCAGGGATGTTGGCCTGAAGACTTGCAATCCAGACCACAGGTTTTATTCTGACAGTGCAGCTTGGGTTAGTTGGTTCTAACATTGGGAGGGACAGAATAAGTCTCGCCCAAGAAGGGGATACAGAGGAGGATGCAAGGAGGAAAGGAGGAGCTGGGAAGGAATAAGGATAATGTGTCCATGTTTCCTATTTGCCTTTCCAGAGGCTGTGGTAAGGATGTGTGGAGAGCAGGGTGAATGTGGAGGGGAGGACATGCTTTGAGTCATCTTGTGAATAAGCCATAAGGTATGGTGATCTCAAGGCATATCTTGTAGGAAAGTGTATAATGGCTACAAGAAAAACCCTGCAGATTTGCAAGCAGAATGAAAACCACATTTACACATTTGGGAGAAGAAAAAAAACCAGTCATGGAATCATAGAGAGAAGGGCAAGGAGGGACTTAAGAGGTCAGCCAGACCATACTGATGCCTGAAGTCAGGATCATCTCTACTTAAACCATTCCTGATGGATGTGTTCCTAATCTGTTCTTAAACCCTCAGTGGTGGAGATTACACATCTCCCCAGGCAATATCTTCCCGTGCTTAATTATCCTTACTGCTCTCAAGGCTTCCCAGTGCTTACCCAACATTTCCCTTGGTGCAATTTAAGCCTATTTCGCCTCTTCTCCTACACACAGAGGATCACTCTGTGCCTCCTTTGCTACACTGTGGCTCCTCTTGGCACCTTCCGTGGTGGTTCCTCTTGGTCTTCCCTCCCAGCTTTCCTCCTGGAGACCTTTCCTGAACTTCCCATCTCTCCTCTCCTGATGTTCTGCCTCTTTTTTGGAAGCAAAATGCACCCAAACTCCACCTGGGATTGCAGCAGAGACCTTCTCACTTGGGGTCAGCACGCCCCTCGATATTTTGGGGGAGAGTCTGGGTTCTTCCCCTGGTTCCCCAGGCTGGGGAGGCAGTGTTCCTGCAGGAGCAGGAGGGCTGGGATGCAGAGGTTAGGGATAACAGCTCCGGCTGTCACTCAGTGCCTGCGCCACACGGAGCCGCTGGTGGGTGTCAGCGGGGTTTGCAATAATTGTCTTCTCTAATTAACTTGTTATCAAACAAGAACGTTTCATTACGGTACAATTACTGGCTGCTTTGCTAAGACACAGAGGTGTCAGGATTACGATCCCGACATATGCTTCTTACAGCTCTGATTTTTTTTTGTTTTCATAATCACTAACCATTTTTACTTCCTTCCCCCCCCACCCCTCCCCAACCCACCCACTCACTTAATGACTAATGAATCCTCCTGCTAATGAATAAAGAAAATAAATCAGTGGGCATGGCAGGTTAGGAAAAAAAACATGCAAAATGTTTTTGAGGATCCTTAAATCTGATAAATTGCTTCAAAATTAAAATCCCTGGGAGAAAATGGGATTTAATTAGAAAGTAATGTGGTTTTGTCAATGTTTAAATTAAAATTTTAAAGGTTATAAATGCTGCACTAGAGCTGCCTTTACACAGAGGATTTGTGAGGAGCTGTGTTCAGATCCCACGTCAGCATGGTGAATCCCTGGGGACAGGGAGCTCAGTGTCCTTGGTGCAGCCCTGTGTGGGCACAGGGCAGGGCTGCAAAATTCCCAACAGGAGACCCTTAGGATGGTTCTTTACAAGGAGGGTGGTGGCACAGGTCACCCAGAGAGCTGTGGCTGCCCCTGGATCCCTGGCAGTGTCCAAGGCCAGGCTGGATGGGGCTTGGAGCAGCCTGGGACAGTGGAAGGTGTCCCTGCCCATGGCAGGGGTGGATCAAAATGGTCCCTTCAACCCAAACCACTCTAGGATTCTATGATTCAAACCCAGATCATCCACCAGGAATCTTCCAGAACTTCCAGTTCACCAGAGAAACATCAGAGAGCACAATCCCCCAGCTCATCCCATCACCCTTCTTGGCAGCCCTGCTGGTGGCCAGGCTTGAGGCAGGGCTGGCCCAGGGAGCACAGAGCACTGCCTGGGGCAATCCCCCCTCCCTTCAGCAGAATGAGCCACTGGCTGCCCCTTCCCAGCCCTGCTGCACCAGAGCCCACCCAGCAGCACATCCCAGCACCAGGGAGATCCACGTGCTGTAAATGAGACAAGAACAGATGAGGAGTGGCATAAAAAAATGGTTTAGCAGGAAAAGCAAGTGATGGGGATGAAGATGGGCACAGACTTTATTGGTTATTTATTTATTTGCATCTAGGTATAGGAAGTCTCATTTACCTGTCCTCTCACTGTCCAGAAATTGCAGGTTTTTCTCCAGGCAAGTCTTGCTAATAATTAAATGTCTCTGCATAGCTCTGAATACTTTGTTTTCCCACCATCCCATTAAAAAAAAAAAAAAAAAAAAAAAAAAAAAAAAAAAAAAAAAAACCCACCGTAAAACCACTCTTGTATTTTGCTGTTATAGAGGAAAAATAATTGAATATGTTCTCCATAGATCAGCATACAGCTGTGGCCACTCTTAAACACTGGCCTGAGATAGAGGAATTCCTGTTTCATTTCTGTGAGGGCATCAGGTACCACATTTAAGAGCCTCCACCAGCTCTGCTGCCGAACACAAAATAAATTCTGTGGTGCTGTGCTGGGCAAAAAAACCTGCTCCAGTGGAAGGTGTCCCTGCCCATGGCAGGGGGATGGAACTGGATGAGCTTTAAGGTCCCTTCCAACCCAAACCACTCTTTGATTCTGTAATAAAAGATGTGGAGATTGTAGAGAAAGGTAATAGCTTTTATTAAGGGAACTGATACTGTTTGAAGAAATAGTTACTTTTCACAGGCAAACTCTTCTTCAGGCTGACATTTTGAAAAGTAATTTTGTTCTGAATGGAGCAAATGTAATATTTCCTGAATACCATAAAGCCAAAGACAAACGTAGGGAAACGCTCCATTTCAGAAAATTGCCATCTGAGACCTCCAGTGCGTCGAGTCAAAACGTTTCATTACAGGCCTCGCTGTGATTTAGCAATGAAAATAAGGCTTTCAATCCATTTTTAATAGGATTTATCTGTACTGATTTTAAACTCACATTCAGTTCAACTGCTGGAAGGTTACTCTCCCTTCAGAGGTCAGTGTTGAGAGGGAGTCTGCCCTGGCCATGGAAATTTGCAGGGGGAATGAGCTAGATCATGGGACTGTGGGATTGTTTTGGTTGGAAAAGACCTTTAGGATCATCCTTTCCAACTGTCAGCCCAGCACTGCCATGGCCACCATGGCCCCAAGTGCCACATCCATCGGTCTTTTAGGCACCTCCAGGAATGGTGACCCCACCACTTCCCTGGTGTCTTGGTTTGGAAAGACAGGTGTCTGCCAGGGAAAGCTGGAGTTTCCCTTAGAACGGGGAATGTAAACCCCTCACCCCCGCCACATTATAATCTTGCAATCAAGGGCTTTCAGGCAAAGATTTGGGAATAGGAATAACAGTTCTTTACTAAGAATATTAACAATACAAATGTAGTAGAAAACAAAACCACCCAACCAAACCAGCAAACAAACAACAATTTTGGAAAACCCTGACGGAGCCAGAGGGAATAACCTGACACCCTGTTGGTCAGGGTGTTGGGAGCAGTCCAAAAGTGAGTCCTCCTGAAGTGGCAGATGTGGTTCTGGTGGAGTAGAGATGATCCTGTAGAACCAGGGTCCAGTGATGGTGAGATGGGGTCCAGTCTTCCTCCAGGAATTGGGTGAAGCTGGATACTTTCTGTGTTCCTGTGTCTCAGTTTTATCCAGGTAGGAATGGTTGGCTCCCCTCACTGGGTGGAGCATCTCACAATAGGATGATGGATGTACTGCTTTGGGGAGGGTATAGTTTGGGGATGTGTTAGTTTGGGGAGGTGTTAATGGCCCATTAGCAGAAAAATATCCCCCTGGAGGGAGGACAGGTGGTGAAAGAAATAAGAAGCACTGCCCCACCTGGTTTGAACAGTTGGCCCATTATCAGAAGGCATCTGCCCCTCTCCCTCCCAGAGTTACAAGAGATAAAGAAAAAACATCTCTCCAACAGCTTTTAACAATGAAACAGAAGACACACCCCTGGCTCCACAACCCAAGACACCTGGGCAGCCTGTTCCAGGGTTGGGCAACCCTTTCCATGAAGAAATTTTTCCCAATGTCCAACCTAAATCATCCTGGACAGAGAATGTGCCCACGAGGCTTCAGCTTTTCAATTGCTGAACGCTGGTGTCGGCTTTAAAGCTGAATTAAATACATGCAAATCTGCTCTAATTAAAATCAACTTTCTGTGCATCACTTGAGGAAGGCTTTGGGTTTCCAGTGGAGAAGAGGGTTGCTGGGTATTTTTCCTGGGAGTTTCTGCCTTTATCCTGAATTTTTTATTCCTTTTTAAAATACTCCTCTCCCTTACTCAGTTTAATGTGTGTAACCCTGCAGGGTTCCCACTGCTGGGGACAGGCTGGATCACACCATGATTTACTGAAGGTCCTCACCTCCACGTGGAGGACCAGGATCCAAGCAGGAAGGGGACCAGCACTGACATGATCAAGAGGCATCTCTCATTATGAGGAAAGATGGAAAAATAAACCATAATTCACCTTGCAAAGCTCCATTATTTTGTTTTTTTCTTAGGGAAGCAAACTCTCCTGGTACTTGCTGCTTCCCTGCAAGCTCCAGCTCACCAAGTCATAAGATGAGGCAAAAAATCTCAGCCTTTTTAAGATGAGAAAGCAGTTCCCAGATGCCCAGACTGCAGGGAAAAGCTGGAGTTTTGAGCTCTAAAGAATTAATATTGGGAAATCCAAGAAAACAAATGGATAGTTTAGGAATTCTGTCTGTCTCACATGTTTTTAAGCTGGTCATCATCACATAATCATAGAATGGGTTGGGTTGGAAGGGATTTTAAAGATAGTCCTGTCATTTGAGGATTTTGGCTTTTCTCTTGCTCTTCCAAGAGCCTGGATTGCTCTTTACTCTGCTTCCTGTTGGGAAGGGATTTCACTGTGTTCACCCTATGAAATCAGACTCTGTGTCTTATAAATACTTGTCTAAACACACAGACCACTCTGACCAGAGATACCTCCAAAAATCCCAGCATGGTCCAATCCAGGGGCTTCATTTTCTTGGTTTGGCACAAATTCCTCTGCCACAGAATCAAGTTTTTTGTGCACAGAGCCCTGCTGAAGAGGGTTCCCACTGAGCAGGTGGGATGCAGCCAAGCCCAGTGTCGCCCTGTTCTTTTCTGTTTTTCTAAAGTTCATTTCAGTCTTCTGCATTTGCATTTTTGTAATGGAGTTTCTCACACACTTTTCATGTAAACAATGATTGCTTTGCATTCCTTTCTGGAGGAGGAGAGAATTGATGGACTGTTGGGTTGACCAGTGTGGTTGGAGAGGACAATTTCCATCCTCCAATCCATGGTCACTGTTGGAATTCTATAAATATCGAGGTCTGTAAATAAACTGCCCCTTTTTTGCCTTGGACACCTCAGTGTGTGAGTGTCATTTCTTTCATGTCATATTAGAAAAGCCCAGCAGCCCCTCCTGTTCCCTCTGTTAATGATTATGCATTCCTTGGTCCTTCCAGGCCTACAAGAGGAAAACAGAAGCTGCCAAGAAGGAGTACCTGAAAGCCCTGGCCGCCTACCGGGCCAGCCTCGTCTCCAAGGTACAGCCGCGCTCACGGACGGGTCACCACTCACAGGGGCCTCCAGGGAGGAGCAAATCTATCAGAAATGCTGTGCAATTGTGATATCAGGACTGATACCAGCATCAGCACCTTCCCAAGGGGCTGGAAGAGGGGCTCTGCAGCACGGTTAGGGCAGGAGCTGGGCTGCCATCTGCCTTTAGCACCCTGCAGTGAGGCCCCACCTGGGATGGGCTCAGCAGCAGGGGAGGTTTCATCAGTGTCCCTGTGTGGGGTGAAGGGGTCTCTGCTGCCTGTCCCCACTGTTCCTTGCCTGCCTTCGGGGTGTGAGTGCAGCAAAGGGGTCAGGAGGGCAAGGTGACACCAGGGACTGGCCCAGGGGAAGGTGACACCCAGTACTGGGCTCACTGGTGCCAGCATCCTGCTGCACCCTGCTCCAGGCACTTGGGCTGTCCCACCTGCTCAGGAGCTCAGGTGCTGCTTCTCCTGCTCATGCTCAGCCTAGACCAGATTTTTAGGGAGTTTTAGGGAGTTTTATGCAGTAAGACCCATAACTGTGGGTTGATGAGCTGTGAGCATGTGGGTGCTCACCACACTGCAGCCAGGCCAACCCCAGAGAGCCCACTCCAGTGCCTGGAACAGTGACATTTTAGGGCATTTCAAGCTCAGATAGGAACTCCCAGTGCTGCAAGACCACAGTGGGGAGCAATGATGAGCCCGGTCTCCTAAACATGGATGCCCATCCCAAGGGACCTCACAGCCTGCCCTCCTCCACACCCCCAGAGAGGGGACACAGGCATTGGCTGCCTGGGAATTTGGCTGGCTCCTGTGGAGCTCAAAATCTTCCTGGGTCAGGGATAATGCTGCCCCTGGGTAGTGAGTGATCCCCCTTCAAAGCTTCTCCTTGGTACTGCACCACATCCTCAGAGCCTGATCATCACATTCAGCTGCCTTGGGAAAGGATGTGATCTCCCAGATCACATCACCCCTCTTCTGCAGGATCCATGTGGGGATCCTGAGCTGGAAAGGCTCAGAGCCCCTCTGCAGACTGGTAGCTGCCAGCTCCTCAACAGAACAGCAGCAAGGACAGAAAAAGGGGATGGGAAGGACTTGTTGAGGATTTAAAACTCTTTTTGGTTCCTCTGGAAGCCTCTGAGGGTCCTGTCTTGAACGTGGAAGGCATGGAAGTCACAGAGGCTTTGGTTTTTTCCCAATTTCTCCAATTACTCTTCTGCAAAACTGTTTTGAGCAAAGCAGCACAGTGTGGTCCTGGCTGCTGGGGGAGAAAGGATCAGGAGTATCATTACAGGACCCATCACAGGACAAAACCCTCATTGTCCAGCCCAGAGAATTGTCCCTCTGTCCTTCTCCCCTTTCTGCCACAATGATGCCCTGCTTGTCCCGTGCATTATAGACCCAGCAGGGCTGCAGGAATGCACAGGATGGGGAAAGCAGAGGCTTTATAGACCCACCTGTGCTCTGTTGGAAGCAGGAGGGGTTTGTCATCCCCCCAGAGCAGTCAGCTGCTGCTGGGCAGTTTGCTCCTGCACTGGTTGGTTCCCCTCGATGCTCCAGGCTCTGCCAAAGGCACGGCTGAGTTACTGGGCTTCGGTTTTCCAGGTGTGGATGCTGCACCCAGCCTGTGGCCTCCCAGCTGCTGCAGGGCTGGGAGAGGAGCAGCACCCACGGGGAGCTCACCTGCACAGAGGGGTATCTGGGTATGCACATCCACCTTCCCTCCTCTCCTTCCTCACTGCCTGTTGGGGAGGATAAAGCAGGAAGGCCCTGCAGAGATGATTTATTGGTGAAAGATTCTAAGAGTATAAAACCTGCAAGAGAGATAGAGTTAAAAGCAAGATTTGAGCTATAGAATGCTAAGCAGGAAGATGGTGATTAAGTTAGCTGAGGACCAGGACCCTGGTAATTGAGCAATACTCCTCCCCAGAAAAAGGGATGCAAAAGGGAGTTGGGCCCTGCCATGTAGCAGGAAAAAGGTGGTTTTTCAGGTTTTTAGTATGTAGAGTAGTATGGTAATGTAGTAGTTCTCATAGGCTGTATGCAAATTTTGTATCCTGTACTGGTTGGTTGGTGCTGACCAGAATATTCAGCATAGAAAGGGATAAAATGTAATCTAACAGGAAATTCGCCCTCGGACTTTCCCTTCTGCTGCTCCCTTCCTTTCCCATTGCTTCCTCCTGACCTCTGGAAGCCCACGCTTCAGCCGGTGCTGGTCAGGTTGCCTGTCCCCACGACCAATAAGCCACGTGTCCTCAGAGCATCCCAGTCTCCGGAAATCTCTCATCGAACCCCAGAGCAGCTCGTTTCTTATAACCGCCTCCCACTCTGTTTCCCCACAGAGCTCTGCCGACCAGGGGGAGACGAAAAGCGCCCAGAGCAACGCCCCTTCCAAGATGATCCCCCCCAAGCAGCCCATGTACCCCATGCCTCCTCAGGCTTCCTCTCCTTACCCCGGCCTGGGCTCCTTCCTGTCCCCGTCGGAGCTGCAGAGCTACCGTGGGCACCCCCACGCCGGGCTGTCCCGGACCCTGCCCTCCAAGCCCCTGCTGCCCAGCATCAGTGCCTCCCCCCCGCCCTCCTTCCAGATCAGCCCCCCGCTCCACCAGCAGCTGTCCTTGCACCACCCGCAGAGCTCGCTCCTGCCCCAGCCCCTCAGCATGCAGCAGGTCCCCCAGCAGCCCCTCCTGTCCCCCCCCATGGCACTACAGGTACAGCCCCCCATCAACGCCTCGCCGCCCGGCCAGCAGGTGCGTGCTGGGGCTCGCCTGGGCTTGGGGCTCTTGGGTGGTGGGTGTTGTCCCCAGGGAAGGGAATGGAGCCCCAGGAGGGGCTGAGGGAGCTGGGGTGGGGCTCAGCCTGGAGAAAAAAGGTGGCCCAGGGGGAATTTCTGTCTTTGCACAACTCCCTGGCAGGAGGGGGCAGGCGGGGAAGGTGGGCTCTGCTCCCAGGGAACAGGGAGAGCACAAGAAGAACTGGCCTCGAGTTGTGCCTGAGAAGGTTTAGATTGAAAGTTAAGGAAAATGCCTTTGCTGAAAGGGTTATCAGGCAGTGGAACAGCTGCACAGAGAATTGGTGGGGTTGCCATCAAAAAACATGTGGATGTGGCACTTGGGGACAGGGTTTAGTGGTGGGCTTGGCAGTGCTGAGTTATGACTGCACTCAATGGTCTTGGAGGTCTCCAACCTAAATGATCCTGATTCTCCAGCACAGGGATTGTGCTTCAGCTCTGCACAGCAAAAGGGGCTTCTGTAATTTGGTGATAGCATTACCAAATGCTATTTGGTAATCATGTTTGGTATCTTTACTAAATGATTGTGATCCTCACAATCACTCACTGGGGTAGGAGCTGGAGGGCAGATTTTGTGAAATATCATTCCACATTTTGAATAAAATATAAAAATAAAAAAAGGCCCCCATTGCCCTAATTTCGCTATTTTGGAAAAAAATCATGTTCTTTGCCAGGTAACTCTCATGAATCTGGTTTCTATACATTGCCTAAATGTAATTAAACCCACCCCAAAAAATGGGGAAAACTGATCAGCTTTCAGCTAAAGCAGCCCCTCAGTGTCCTTGCTGAATTGTCAGTGGTGGCAGCTCGTGGGGACAGTGCTGCTTGTGTGGCTGTCCCTTGTTCCTGAGCACTGGGGTGGGGAACTCAGCACTGCACAGGAGTTGAGCTGCACTGGACACTGGCCTTGACTGCAAAAATCCCCAAGGCTTTTGTGGCTGTGTGACCTCCACAGCCATTCCCACCCCTGAGGAGGGAGTTTCTGACAGAAAGAGCAGGCAAAGGGGATGTCAAATGTCTGCATTGACACCATGGTCTGGGCTTGGGCCCCGCTCTGTCCCTGGGGCTCCTCCCGTGCTCTGAACTGACAGGTTTTGGGGACAACACTGTAAACGTGATTTATCACTGTTAATAAATCTGCAGTGCTGCTGCTTTGCATGCTCCTGTAACCCTCCTTTTCCTCTCCACCCCGCAGGACTTCTCCCACATTTCGTCCGAGTTCCAGAACAGTGTTGGACCCCGCTCGCCTGGTGCATCAAACCCTCCAGGAGGCACTGAGTGGGACAACGACTACCCCAGCAGGGAGTGTGGGGTCAACCACTGCAGGCCAGTAGACAGAGTAGCTCATTGCCAGTGCACACCTGGGCTGTGACAATGACCAAACAGCTCGATGGCTGCCCTAAAATGTACAGCCAGTTGTGCTCAGGGAAGCTCAAAGCTCCCTCATCTCTGCAGGCTCACTGAAGTGAGGCTATGGAAGCAGGTTGCTTAAAAATCGTGGATAAATTCTTCATTGGACATGAAAAGATTTCTTTTTTTTTCTTTTTTTTTTTTTTTTTTAATTTACTTTCATTCCATGGAAGGTTTAGACACATTTCTTTCTGGAGCAGTCCTCCCCAGCAGAGTTCCTGGAGGTTTGAAAGCAGCCATGTCCATGAGGCCAGGCCACAATGTGGCCTTCCAGTACTTAAAGAGTCTTATTAACAAGTTGGAGAACAACTAATTGCAAAGGCAGATAGTGACAGGACAAAGGGGAATAGCTTTAAACAGAAAGAGAAGAAATTTAGATTAGATGTGAGAAAGAAATTTTTCCCTGCCAGAGTGGGGAGGCCCTGGCACAGGGTGCCCAGAGAAACTGTGGCTGCCCCCGGATCCCTGGAAGTGTCCAAGGCCAGGTTGGATGGGGCTTGGAGCAACTGGGACAGTGGAAGGTGTCCCTGCCCATGGCAGGGGCTGGATTGAGATGGGCTTTGAGCTCCCTTCCGACCCAGACCATTCTGTGATTCTGTGATAAGCAATTTTCTTCTGTTCCTAAAGCAATTGCTCTCATCACTGAGGCCACAGCCTCCCATAATTGTCCCTACCAGCAGGACCCTGACCATTCCTGGGGTTAGTGTACAAATCCTCAATCCCCCAAGAGCCAGACAATGCTCCATCCCTGTGCACCATGCAGGAGACCCCTCCTGACATCTGCACAGATCTTCCCCTTCTGCCCTACAAGCTCTGGCATGAATGTGCCAGCATGAAGGTCCCTTTAATGCTGCTTGAATTCCCCCATAAATGAAAACATCAGCTGGGGAACGAGGAGTGTGTTGGAGCCATTTCCAACCTCTGCCTAACCCACTGCTCTGGCTCAGCTCTAATTGACTCTGCTGTGCTCTGTAGAACATTCCAGGGTTCTTTGTGGGAGCAGGTTGGGAAGGAGGCTGGATATGGTCAGAGTATTGATTTCTTTCAAGTGCTGGAACATGGTGCTGTCACCAGAAATGATAACCAGCTCCCAGGCCTCTCTGAGCACGGCTCCTGTCTGTTCCAGCAGAGCACTTTCAACTGCTGGGCTGGGCACAGGCTGTGCAGACATTTATTTCTCCCAGGGAAATAAATAACTGCCTGATCCATTAGAATATCTCTGCTGTCTGCCTGCCCGAGGGGGCTCAGGGACATGGATAGGTCTGACCTTTGCGTGCTCCTTCCTGAAGTCTCTGCAGACAGCCTGAAAGAAGGAACATGATCAGGGCCTGGTTGTGAAAGTCACTTCACATGTTGTGGGAAAATGCTAAAGGGGCTTGGAGGGTTGTGGCACATGGAACCCAATTTCCAGAGGTGCTGGGCAGATCCCAGGAATGAACTCCCCTAGAAATGAGCATCACTTCTTAAGGGATCAGCTGGGAAAACATTTGATACCCTCTGCAAATCCCACTGCCTGGGCCCCATGCAGAAAGCCCAGGACACTCCAGAAACAGGTGAAACGTTCCCATAGCAGTGGGGACTGAGCTCTGTGTTGCTAAAACAAGCTCTGTAACATCTGGCTGGAGTGCCACACTGTAGGCAGAGGGCCCATGCAATTCATGATCAAAGCTCATGCATTTCATGCCTTTGTCACAGCAGAAATATCAAATTTCATGGGTTTATCACAGCTTCCTGGAAAAAAAAAAGTCATTCTAAACCCAGACAGATTATGCAGAGACTTCCAGATAATTATTAGAGTAGATTATAGCAAGGAACTCTGATGGATAGAGATCAGTCCTGCAGAAAGTGCTTAGTGCACTGAAAAAATATCAGTGTCTGCTGAGGAAGGAGCCATCTCCTGTGACTAAAGGCAAAGGAGCTGCTGGCAGCCAAAAGCTGGATTGTTCTCAATTATTGTAAAGCCTGGTGTGCCAGCAGTGCCCTCACTGCTGCTTCTGCTGCCCTGGGATCTGGAGCCTCAGTGGCCCCTCTGCATCACCTGGAGCATTCCCTGTAGGCATCTGTAGGGCTGCAGCTCCCTGTGCCTCCAGGCTGCTCACAAGCCAAGAAAGGAGATGGTCTGGATCTCCTCATCCAGGGCAAGAAATATTGGAACAAGGGGGAACGGCTTCCCAGTGCCAGAGGGCAGGGATGGATGGGATAATGGGAAGGAATTCTTCCCTGGGAGGGTGGGGAGGCCCTGGCACAGGGTGCCCAGAGCAGCTGTGGCTGCCCCTGGATCCCTGGCAGTGCCCAAGGCCAGGTTGGACAGGGCTTGGAGCAGCCTGGGACAGTGGGAGGTGCCCCTGGGTATGAGATGAGCTTTAAGGCCCGTTCCCACCCAATCCTCTCCAGGATTCCATGATCTTCCTCACTCTTCTCCTTTCTCCAATGCACTTTATACTAATGCACTTTATTCTCAAGTGACATTTGAAGTTTCCATTGGGCTCCTCCACAGCACCATGTCATTAGCTGGGTGGGTCCAACCCTCCACAGATCTTGGGCACAGCAGTGACAAAGGGATGTCTCCATGGGTTTGGCCCCTCCATGCTGCCCTAGGTTTATTTGGGACATCTCTGGACCATGTAATGGCCCATTTCAACCTCAGAAGTCCATTTGGCTTAATTGCAATTGAAACAGCACTGTGAGGAGCAAAATCTGGCTGGAAAGGGAAAGGATTATTCCTTGATGGGATGTGACTCAGCTGTCCTGGATTCCTGGAAGAGAGGATCGTCCCAACCTCCCCAGCACACAGACAGCCCTGTTGGGTTATGGATTTTATTTCATGTCTAACCTTGATATTTCTTTAGCTTCCAACATCTGTTGGCACTGGGTTAGCTGTGGTAAAACCTCCCAAGCCTCATTTTCTTTTGTGTTTGTCATCCAGATAACTTCTGAAAAACTGACACTGTTGTCTTTCTCTCTGTCCTTCTCTATCTAATAAGGGAACTGCTGTAGGGATTTTTGGTTCCCAGCCTATCCTTGCTAGTTAAAATGCCATCAAATGACACTTCTTCCCTCATGCCCTGCAAATTCTGGGATTCTGTGAGCAGACACTTCTTAATCCACAACTCAGACATGCTGGAGAGAGAGTTTTAAATGTTTCTTTCCTCCTGCTCTCCCTATTCTTAATGACTTCTTGCTTACTGACTTCCATCCAATTTTCCTGGCTCTTTCTGGGCTGAAGCCCAAGCTGTCCTAGATTGTGAGCAAAGACATGGGCAGCATTTCTCAGCTCCTGCTTGGTGTTTGACTATCACTTCCCACAAGCAACTGCAGCACACAATTTCAATGCTTTTTTTGCCACCACATCACAAACTCCTTTCCTAGTCCCCTGTCTCCCTCACCTGACAGCCTGATTCTGGCACTTGCTCTTTCCCAGGCACTGAATTCCTTTGTTTCACAGTGGCTTTCTCCAAGGGAGCTGCCTCACCTCCACCCGAGGTGCATCTTGCTTTACAATCACGTGCAAATCTTCCTTAATCCCTAATTCAATTTTAACTCCTCAAAGCACCTCCCTTGGTTTTTCTGCATTGTTTTTCTGATTACAGCTCTCTCCACACCTTCTTCAGGGGCTGTGTCCTTTCCATCCTAGAACATTCTATGATTTATCTTTGTCCCCTCACACTTAGGTTTTTTTGGGGTAACACTGAACTGGATTAATCTTTTAATGTCCTTCCTCTCATTTGCAAGGCATGGATTAGGTTCTTTTAGGTCATCCTTTAGAGCTTTTCCCCCCTCTTCCCACTCTCTTTTAGGCTAAAAGATGGTACACTGTCCATATACACCTTGTCCAGGCACAAAAAAACCCCACAAACATGTACAGCCACTAGATCCAGACATTTATAACCTCCCTAATTCCTTCCAACAATGAAGTGATCCTCTCCAAAGCGGGGAATTTTCCAAACCAGGAGCTAAATGAGCAAACACTATAAAAAGGCAAAGAAAACCCATCACAACTGCACTTAGTTTGGATTCAATTATTTATGGTAATACTTTGTAATGAACTGGGAAATGTTCTGTAGCGTGTTGTGTAAAATTAATGAAGTTTTAGGACTGGAATACCTCGCTGCTGCTCAGTGGCATTAAATCTTTTCTGAGTGCAGGAGGGACGACTCTGCATTTTAAATGCAGATTATAAAATGTGGAGATTAGCAGAGGGTGAGCTCTTGACTCTGTCAGAAGACAGCTCTATCAACAAGAGCCCTGCTTTGCCATGTGCCCCTTCCCTATTATTCCACCCACAAACACACCCACACCAGAACTCCCAAGACTTTTAATGTTCCTCACCACTTTTGAAGGCCAAGATGTCTTTATGGAGCTGGTGATGTTTCCATCGTGTGTGTGCAGGTGATAAACCCCATTGCAAGTCCTGGATCTCAGGGCAAAACCTCCACAGATCATCAGCCAGGGGAGAGGGACTTCAGCCACTCCTCTCCCTACTATGTCCTGAAAAAAACGAGCGTCTGGGTTCCCTCTTTGTGCTCTCCTTAAGTAGTGTCAGAAGGAGCACATTTGATCCAAAATTCACTCTCTAAATCTCCATGGCTCAGCCTGAGGTGTGGTGAAGCAGGGGATGGTGGGCCTGGGGCTGATCCCAGGCAGGGCATTCCAACATCCTGCTGGTGGGACCTGCAGGGACATCCAGAGCTGGCCCTGCCCTGCAGCCCCACCAAGAAGAGTGATTAAGCCAGAGGAAGAAACTGATGTTGTAGCCCTTACAGCTGAAATTCAGGAAGAAATAACATTGCACCCAACTCTTATTCTTAGGGGGACCTTCTCCCTCTCTACAACTACAGCCTGAAATTGAGGATTAAGTGTTAGGGTTACCCCCTAGGGCTAGGGTTAGGTCAGGGCTAGCCCTTGAGAGTGTAGCCAGGTGGGGGTTGGGCTCTTCTCCCAGGTGACAAGGCCCAGGACAAGATGAAACAGCCTCAAGTTACACTAGAGGAGGTTTAGATTGGGTGTTTGGAAAAGAATTCTGCAGGGAAAGAGTGGCCAAGCATTGGAATTGCTGCCCAGGGCAGTGGTGGAGACACCACCCCTGGGGGGCTTTAAAAGGCTCATGGATGTGACACTTGGGGCATGGTTTGGCAGTGCTGGGAGGATGGTTGGACTTGATCTTAGAGGGCTTTTCCAGCCTAAATGATTCTGCTGTGGTCCCCCTGTGTTTTGTGCCCTTGAAGCCTTTTTCAACCCAGAAATGAAATGACAGACACTTTTGAGATAATACTAGTATAGGAGGAAATATGAAAGCTGTTCTTTATTGGAGGCCTTCAGGGGCAGTTATGGAAAAATGTCCACAAAAGCTCACCCCCCACAGGGGTGCAGGCAGTTTTATAAGTTTGGTAAATTAGCATAATCGACAAAAAGCACCAATTAGGAGCACAAGTGCAATTCCCCCCCCGGTCAATCCCCTTTTAAGTCTTACCCCCCTCACATGAGACTGGTACTTTGTTGATAAAAATGTGTCTGAAGAGCTGGTTTTCCACCTTGGTTGCCAGGGGCAGCCAAGATAGGACAGGGGCTTTGGAATATGTTTTGTCTTTCTGCCTAGGGAAAGGGCAGGGAAAACTACTGGGAAAACCAGCCACTAATGCAATAGGTTACAAATATATGAGTAAAGAATACAGAGAACATATTGATGCCTTGGAGTGGCTACCTAGAAGGCCAGAGTTAAAAGAGTAAAGTGGGTATTTATTAAGGACCTTCAATAGATAGACCTTGGGCAATGCAAGAGCCTGGCAGAGGCTACACCCAGGATGGACAATGGTCACAAGTTTTTCAGACAGATATAAGCTTGGTCTAATTGCATATCAGGAGTTAATTGCCCAATTACAGCTTCAGGTAATGAAATGACATTCCCCCAGTTTGCTCCTCCCCGATTCACTTTTGTTTGTACTTTTTGGGGCCTGAGGGATGTCCAGGTTCTCAGGCCTGGAAGGATTGTCTTGTCTGACCTGAGGACACTCTGTATGGAGTTCAGAGTTACACACTAATGCAGGATCTGGGAAACATAAAAGGTGAAACTTAAGGCATCAAAATAAAAGAAGATAAAGGTAAAAAATCAGAAGGGCGTCACCCGAAAAGCCGCGAACCGCCTGCCAACATCTCCCCAGCCCCTTTCCCTGCTGCCTCACGCCGTGCCTCTGCTTTCTCTTACAGCATGCTGCCAAGGGACAAGGCACTCTACCTCACCTAAGGCTCAGCACCCCTGTGGGAGGAGGCTCAGAGGAAGGACACTGGAGAGGGTCAATCCTGCAGCCCACGCGGGGAGGCACGAGCGGGTCGGACGGGCGGGACAGCCGCCACCGCGCCTCGGCGCTGGCTTCGTTTCCAGGCTCTAAGAGCAGTTTTCTTTTTTTATCCTTTTCGTTTTTGGAACTCTCAAAACAAAACAAAACAAAACAAAACAAAAAAAAAACAAAAAAAAAACAAAAAAAAAAAAAAAAAGAAAGAAAGAAAAAAAAAAAGAAAAAGTTCTACTTTCCGTGGAAGCCCCCCCCACCAAAAAAAAAACCAACCCAACCAAACAACAAAAAAAAGCCCCACCTCGTAAAATCGCAAAGAACAAAAAAATAAATAAAGCGAGAAAATTCAAATAAAAATAACAAAATAAGCGCAAAACCGACAAAAAAATAACCAAGTTAAACTGAGGACACCGTTTTTCTGCTTGCCATCAGCTTAGCTACAGACTATTTTCCTAGTGAACTGCTTTTAGATGCAGCATAAAGCCAGGTCTGGTGTCCTGCAGCATTAGGCCAGCTCAGTAGGAGGATGCACTCTTTTGACTTGCTAACAGCACTAAACTTTGTGCAAAAAAAAAAAAAAATGTGAAGTTTGTGTGAATATTGTACATGCAAAGGCCTTGGACGGTCTAGCAAAAAAACAAAAGAAAAAAAATAAATAAAAACTATTGCTAGGTAAGTGGGGGAGAGAGGAGAAGGCAAACTACGAGAGGACAAATGTGAAAGAGATCATGAAAATATAATTTGTTGGATAGTTGTAAGTAGTTTACTAAGTGTTTTAGAGCTGTGCTAAAGACATCTTTAAGATTTTTTTGTGAAAGAAATTAGTAGTTTACTTTATAGTAAAAGCATTTTATATTAATTGTAGCACATTTTTTAGTTATACATAGAAGGGAGATGTGTATAAAAAAAAACAACAAAAAAAAAAAAAGCCTGCCAAACTTGTTTCTATTATTTGTACAGCAAGAAATGGACAATTTATATCCATGTTGTATGGCATTATTATTTTTTTCTGGCCATATGTCCATCTATTTAAAAAAAATTGCTGACAATGATTTTTGTCTATTTATGAAAAATTAGAGAGCATAATTACAGTTTCTCATAAGGTGCATTTTTGGGTTTTTTTTTTTTAATTTTTTATTTTGTTTGAGGGTGCTGCTTTGGCAGCACCTGGCACATTCGGTTCACAATGCTTATCTTACCTTTCTTTATAATAAAATGTATGAAAAGTAGAGCTGAAGCAGTCTCTCCTTATTCTGGGGGACACCCTGGAGGTGGCCTCTGCCTTGTCCTCCTCAGCTTTCCAACCCTCCCTCCTCTCCCATCACATTCTCACCTGCCCCAGCCTTTTCTCACTCTGCAACATCAAAGTAACTCCTTTCATAACAAATACACAATGATTAAAGTAAGGGGGGGAAATGGGAAAGGGAATGGAAAAGGAAAACCTCCCTTGAGTTATCACGGCCAGGAGGTAGGATTTCCTCCAGGGAGGGCTTCTGAGACATTAATTCTTGGTAAGTGGCCTGGCAGGTAAGTGGCCTTGAGACTCTGAAATGGCAGGGAGGAGGTTTCCAGCCCTGGGAGAAAGTCTGGAAGGGATCATCACTGGGAGTCTTGGTGCCACCAGGTGCCTGTGGTTTGTGGTCCCTGAAGGAAGCTGCCACCCACGACGTCCATCCCCCTGCCAGCCAGCAGGCAGCCCCAGCTCTGTCACCTTTGGGTCACTGTGACAGTGGATTTGGAGCCCCTTGGAGGCCTCCACTGAGAAGGTTTGTGGGACAGCAGTGCAGGGAGCCACTGAAAGGTGACCTTGCCAGTTTAGGGGGAACTGTGCAAAGCAATATAGCCACATTTTTAACAACTTTCTGGCCACTTCCCTACATTTCTGCAGGGCTGCCTCTGCTGCTCTCAAAGGGCTGGTGGCTGCCCTGGGGCACCACAGAGGGCACAGGGACCCATCTCCAGCCTTGGGCATGTGGAGCCATCTGGGGAATGGAGGGCAGTTGGCTATTAGAGAGCCTAGAGCATTAATGAGAAATTGTGAGGCTTTCCAAACCACTTTAATCCCTACTAATCCCTAAATTTGCATGATGGCAGCTGTGCTTAAATGGTATTCCAGCTGTTGGCTAATTGTCATGGACCTGGAATTGCTTCAGGGAAGCAACTGGGGGCTGAGCCTCCTATCCACCATCACAGCTGGCTCACAGAGTCACAGAGCCACAGAATGGTTTGGGTTGAGGGGATCTTAAATTCCATCCCATTCCACTCCTCTGCCATGGGCAGGGACACCTTCCACTGTCCCAGATTGTTCCAAGCCCGTTCAGCCTGGCCTGGGACACTGCCAGGGATCCAGGGGCAGCCACAGCTGCTCTGGGCACCCTGTACCAGGGCCTCCCCACCCTCACAAAGAAAAAATCCTTCCCAATATCCAACCTAAATTTCTTCTCTTCCAGTTTAAATCCATTCCCATTTGTCCTGTCACTATCTGCCTTTGCAATTAGCTGTTCTACATCTTTATCAGCCTCTTCAAGTGCTGAAAGGGTGCATCCAGTTAAACAAAGGGGTTCAGCCCAGCCCAGAGGGTCAGGACCTGGGGTCCTGGGCCAGGCAGGGATGGTGTGGCTGGGGGAGCTTCCCCCTGCTCTGAACCCTTGGTCTGTTATTAACAGTAGTGGAAAATTCAGTAGCCGGGTCTCAAGAAGCCTGAGGGCAGGGTCAGCTCTCCCTAAACCCTGCCTTGTGTGCCTAATGTCCCTTTACAAACCTTTAAATTCCAGGCAGACAAACTGAATCTCTCTCCCTACAAAGCAAATCCCTTGCTTTTGAACATAGGGGAAGGATTTATTGCTCTCCTTGTGGCAGTACTTTTTTCTGTGTTTGAGGAAGGATACTGGCTCCCCTTCACCTCCTCTCCACCTGCCCCAGCAGCTGCAAAGGCAGAGCTGGTGTTCCAGGGCAGCATGAGCTGGGGAGCTCCCAGTTTTAGTCAAAGAGCACCAGCTGGATCCTGAAAAGCCTCTGGAACAGCTTTGGGGCCAGGGTTTGCAGGGCAGTGGGACAGGACCAACCAGGCATTCCCAGAGTTTGGGCTAATGATGGGGAGGGATGTGAAGAGGCAGGAGCAGGGAGAGCCCTGGCTAATTGACTTTGATTTATGAACACATAATTAGCAGTGCTGCAGGATGTAATGAGGGGTTTAACAAACCTCAGCAGCAGCATCTCAGTGTGTTAACCCTTGGAGAACTGCCCCAGGCGGGTGCCTCTGGACAGCCATGCCTGCCTCCCACAGAAATGGGGAATGTCCACCAACATCCCACTGCCCCCCCAGACACAGGCTCCCACAGAGCCAGGGTGTGTGGGGAGAGTCTGCTCCCCACCTCTGGATGCTCCACCCTGAGCTGTGCCCAGGGCAGCACTGGGGGACACTTTGTCTCTGTCCCATCTGCCTGACCATCACTGAGATGATGGAATGGGAGGGGAAACAGCCCTGACAAGCAATGTTGAGGGCTTCACGCAAGAAGGATCAGAGGAAAGGGCTCCATTTAACAAATCCCAGGTCCCTGACAACTGCAGCACCTGCTGGGAGCAGAGGCCTTGTGCCAGCCTTGGTGAGGTCCTGGTCCCCACCATGGGCAGACTTGAACCTTGGCAAGTGTCCCTGCTCCCAAGTGTCCCTGCTCCCAAGTGTCCCTGTTCCCAAAGATCCCTGTCCCAAGTGTCCCTGTTCCAAGTGTCCCTGTTCCCAAGTGTCCCTGTCCCGAGTGTCCCTCTTCCTAAGTGTCCCTGTCCCCAAGTGTCCCTGTTCCCAATGTCCCTGTCCAAGTGTCCCTGTCCCAAGTGTCCTTGCTCCCAAGTGTCCCTGTCCCAAGTGTCCCTGTTCCAAAGTGTCCCTGTCCCCAAATGTCCCTATTCCCAATGTCCCTGTCCCCAAGTGTCCCTGTCCCGAGTGTCCCTGTTCCCAGTGTCCCTGTTCCAAAGTGTCCCTGTCCCCAAATGTCCCTATTCCCAATGTCCCTGTCCCCAAGTGTCCCTGTCCCGAGTGTCCCTCTTCCTAAGTGTCCCTGTATCGCTGTGGGGGACACACAGGAACGAGGCAGGGAGTGCATTAATGAGGCTGCGTGGAGCTCTTGCAAGCAAGAGACCCCTCCTTTATTTTCTTGACTCTTTTTGTACATTTACAGATGTGCCCACCCCAGAGGTGGGACCCTTGGGAACCACTGGTCGTTTTCCAGAGACCATCACCGAAGCCCCTCCTCTGGGAACAGATGTGGGAACTTCGGTAGTTTACAGAACGTGACTTTGTGCATCAAGACCGTGGCTGGGAATGGAATTCCCAAAACTAAAACATGCAGGACGAGCATGGCAACATCCCTGTCCCCAAGTGTCCCTGTTCCCAATGTCCCTGTCCAAGTGTCCCTGTCCCAAGTGTCCTTGCTCCCAAGTGTCCCTGTCCCAAGTGTCCCTGTTCCGAAGTCTCCCTGTCCCCAAATGTCCCTATTCCCAATGTCCCTGTCCCCAAGTGTCCCTGTTCCCCGTGTCCCTGTCCCAAGTGTCCCTGTCCAAGTGTCCCTACCCCAAGTGTCCCTGTCCCAAATTGTCCTTGTCCCAAGAGTCCCTGTCCCAAGTGTCCCTGCTCCCTCAGGCCCTGGAGTGCAGACACAGAGCGAGTCCATGGTGAAGGAGATGAGCTGCAGCGCTGGGAGCTGCTCAGGGCTCAGACCCCACACAGCAGCAGAACCCTCGGGCTGGGCAGTGCCAGGCCCAGGGGTTGGATGTCAGAGGCAGCACTGGCTGCTGCAGCTCCTCTGCCCAGACACACCTGTGCCTCACCACGGTGGGGGCACCCAGAGCACCCACACTGACACCCGTGGCATGGCCCAGCCCACAGAGGCAAGCAGGGCATCTGGGAGTCACTGAATGGTTTGGGTTGGAAGGGAACTTAAAACTCATCTTATTCCACCCCCTGCCATGGCAGAGACACCTTCCACTGTCCCAGGCTGCTCCACGCCCTGTCCAGCCTGGCCTGGGACACTGCCAGGGATCCAGGGCAGCCACAGCTGCTCTGGGCACCCTGTGCCAGGGCCTCCCCACCCTCACAGGGAACAATTTCTTCCTAACATATAATCTAAAGTTTCCCTCTTTCAGTTTGAACCCATTCCACCTTGTCCTGTCACTGCAGTCCCTGAGGAAGGTTCCTCTCTTCTCCAGGTTGAACAGCCCCAGCTTTCTCAGCCTCTCTCCAGTGCCCTCCATGGCCTCCTCTGGACTTGCTCCAACAGTTTCACATCCTCCTTATGTTGCAGGCAGCAGAGCTGTGCCCAGAATTCCAGGTGGGCTCTTGGCTGCCTGGAACAAAGGTTGGGATGGGAACCTCCTCAGCAGGACCAGCTGTGCTTCTCCTGCCCTCTGCCCACTGCTGTCCCCAGGGGGTGGAAAGGCTCTGCCCACCAGGCAAACATGAGATGAGGCACCTTTGCCATCTTTCTGAGGACTGAAGAGCCCAAAAAAAGAGCCTGTGTCTGGCAGGGATGAAGCACAGGCAGTTTGCTTTCACCCCATGTGCTCCACCCTGCAGTGGGAGGTCTGTGACTCCAAATCCCAAAAACTCAGAATGCCCCTGGGAGCTCATCACAGAGTGCAGGCAAAGTGCCTCCTCCAAAACACAAGGAGTGAAAAATTCCCAGTTTGAATGATTACTTTTGAAGAGGAAGAGAGGAATAACAATTCCTCTGGATGAAATACTGTGCTGGCCAGAAGGGTAATTTAGAGTCAGAGTTGAGATCAGATGTTTTATCACTGTCTCCTCAACTCTTCTTGACTTTCAACTGCAATTTGATAAATCAGCATAATACCTGGCACAGTAATTGCTGGAGATATTATTCCTAGTGGGGTTACTTTATTACACTGCAAAGCACATTAGAGAGCTCTCTGTTGCTCTGCCATTATTACTGTGGGGACAGAGGTCAAATAAAGCAGGGCTTGGGGGTGGTGTTTTTGCAGATGATACTGGTGAGCTGGTTTCGGGGGTTTGTGCAGCTGAGTGCCTCCAGCAGTGCTCAGCCTCTCCCTCTCTGCACCTCCATGGCTCCTGCCCACAGCCTGCTGTACTCTTCTCCCTGTGGTTGTGCTCCCATCGTGGCTCCAAGGCAGCAAAACGTGGGGATACAGAGGAAGCCTCCCCCAGAGACAGCAGAAAGGGCCAGGAGAGGCTGCAGTGCTGCCCCTCCTCATGGCCTTGAAGGCCAGCCAGGTGGGGACCTGCAGCTGCCTGAAGTCACTGGCAGCCCTCAGTCACGGGGGCAAAATGCAATTCCTCAGCCTGTGATCCCATTAAAATTTTATGATGAATGAAACCTCTTGCACTTACTCTCACTGTGGGGGAGAGTAACACTTCTACTGCTCTTCAATAGGTAATTAATGCACATTTCATTGCTTCCCAGATGAATTTTTGGTCACGAGAGGTAGCTGTGGCTATAAAGTGACACTTATTTTAGATGGGATGGAGAGCAGAGGTCAGTGACTTGTGCAAAAGCTGAGAGCCATGCGTGCCCTGGGCCATCCATCTCCCTCAGAGCTGCTGCCTGTGGAGGGCTGGCAGATGGAAAATGTGGATCCATCTGTCCTTGAGGGTCTTCTGGAGTCTGATGTGACTTCATGCTCCTCTTACATCCCCCTGTCCCATGGCTGAGCATCTCTGTCCACACTGCCATTGGGACACCCTTCAGCTGAGCAGCTGTTCCACAGCCAGGTTCCTTCAGCTCCTCAACCCTTCCCATGGCTCCTGACAAAGAGGGAAATTAAAAATGCCACCAGTTAGCAAGAAACAAGCTGAAAATCCTGTTAGTCTCTGAGAAATTCCCAGGCAAAACCAGCAACTCCCCTCTGGATTCCCTCCTGATCTGCCACAGGCCGCTCACAGCTCACTGTGGGCATGTCTGGGGGATGTGGCTGCCTGCACCCCTGATTTAATCCCTCCATCCCTGATTTAATCCCTCCATCCCTGATTTAATCCTGCACTGCAGCCCCATGGGGAGCAGCAGGACCACTGGATAAACTGGTGGGAGCAAAAGGGGGCAAGGAAGGCTGGCTGGAGAGAGCCACCTGGGCCCTCAGACCCACCTCACCTGCAGCCAACTTCATCCATCATCCCCTTGGGCTCCATGCAGCAGGAATCTGGGAGGATTCCAGGATATCCAGAGTCAGACTGCCTCTCTCCATCCCCCTGGGCACATGGAGCACGTCACCATTTCTGTCTCCTGAGTAGGAGCTTGTAACTCCCACGATCAAAAGGAGGCCTGGAAGAAGTCCCAGGGATTTGGGATTTCTCCAGGAGACAGACCGGCTTTGGGGGAAGTTAGCAGAGAAACAGGATAAAGGCATTTCAGAACATATTGAACCTTTTATTTTTTTTTTCTCTTTCTGGAGTGCACAGACTGTCAGAACACGAGATACCATCTCCAGAAGCACTACACTGCAAGGAGATTTGTTGGCTTGGAGCACAGTTTATACTAAATCCTTTCTCGAGCAATTTACACAAAATATTTCTGTAGTTATGCAGAGGAGTTTTTATAATTAGAGCTTTATTTGAGTGCTTTAATTGTGGCTGGTCTTTTGAGCAGTCCTACCCTTTAGGAAGCTCATCCTGTCTCCCACTCACCTCAGTGAATGTGGGATTCAGAGGGGAGAAAGGCCACAGGCACTCCCCCAGTTTTCCTCCCAACACTCTGGAAATGGCCCATGGGGAGGCTCTTCCAGCTTCTAAAATTTTCCAAGGAAAAAGGTGGGGCAGGATGGATTTGAAGGCCGTTTCCACCCTCAAACCTCCTCTCCTGGGAGCTCCTCATACAGCCCCTCTCCCTGAGCCCTGTGAAGGACCACTGCCATCTCCAGGGAGAGCCAGCCTGCACACTGAGGGTGGATTAATTAAGCAAGTCACACTAATTGCCCTGACAATGGGCAAAATGAATGTCAGCCCAAGGATTGTCCCCCTCGCTGATGTCACCCAGGTGAGCAAGTCCCAGCTTCCCTCCTGGAGCTGCAGCAGTGCCCACAGGGACTGTCCCTTTCCCTGGAAATCAGAGGGAAATAAAAGTCAGCTACAAAAAACCCCCTAAATTTCTGAGGGTATTTCTGCCAAAACACCACAGGCACTCAGGGCCTTTCTCAGTACTCAGTAATTCCACTGGAAACATTCACAAAATCTACACCAGGTCTGGGCTCCAAATATCCAGAGGAAAAAGAAAGAAAAAAAGAAAAAAAAATTTAAAAAAAAAAAAAAAAAAAAAAAAAAAAAAAAAAAAAAAGAGGAAAAATAAATATCTTGTTTTAAATAATTGAAAAGTGATCTAAAGTCATGTTGCAAAGCAAATGCACGGTTCCCATTTTACAGATTAGAAAAATTTGATTTCTGGACGCACCCCACCCCCAGCAATTCAAACTCTCCATCAAAAGTTTCATGTTTTTATGTTGTTTTTTTTTCCTTTGACCCCTTCATAACACTGAATGCATTAAAGCAAGAAATGCCCAAGAATTGATTTCTTCTCTTTCCTCTGCACTGAAATGTCTCAACACTTCACTTTTTCCCTTTCAAGTTGCCATTTTTACACAGTTTCAGGCATTATTTAGAGCTGTAGAGTTGAAAAAAACTCAAAAACCTGGAGAGAGTACGTCTCCTCTTCCCCTATAAACATTTGCCATCCATCCCTTTGTATTCTCATTTTTGGCACAGAGGAAGAGAAAGAGTGAAACGAGGGAGAGCGAAGGCAGGAACTGGAGACATGAATAATTTCTTCTTTCTCAAAACCCAAAATGAAAGGAATACAGAATGAGACATAAACTTTAAATTTTTTTCTTTCATCTCGGAATTTCCCATGAAAAGATAATAACGCACCTCCACTGCATCCTATTTTTATTTTTTTTTCAGCTCCTCTGACACACAGATCCCTGGCAGGAAGGCAGGGCAGTATTGAGCTTCCATGGGGAGTGACCAAAATCCTTTGGGGGCATCTCTGGATTTGCAGAGACATCAGCACCCTGGAGATCTGGGCTTTGCAGGATGTTCCAGGTAGGGCAGCCATGCAAATAATCAGTGCAGCACTGTGAGGGTGGAGCCAGCAGGAAATGGGTCATTTCTTCCAGCCTTGGATGCTCTCCTTGGGGACACTTTGCTGCATTGGAGTGAACTGTGTACTGCTTCCTTTTGGAGGTGGAAATGGCCAGATCCTGCTGGATGGCAGAGCAGAAAGATGTGTTCCTTGAAGGGTTTAGGACACAGAATGGTTTGGGTTGGGAGGGTCCTTAAAGCTCAGCTCATCCCAGCCTCTGCCATGGGCAGGGACACCTTCCACTGTCCCAGGCTGCTCCAAGCCCTGTCCAGCCTGGCCTTGGGCATTGCCAGGGATCCAGGGGCAGCCATCCTGTACTGATGCCTTAAGTTTGAGCTTTCCTGTTTTTCAGGTTCTGTGCTGCCCAGGGGTGCAGTTCTGAGCCTCACATTCAGGGTCACTCAGCTCTGCACAGAGCAGGGACACAAAACAAAACAAATCCTGTTCCTGCTGCAGACCAAGGACAACTTTCAGGCCCAAAAACACAAACAAGGGTGGCTGGAGGGAGGAACAAGAAGGATGGGACCTCACAACCTGAAGTGTAATTGGACAATTAAGCCCCAATATGCAAATGAACCAAAACTTACAAAAGTGTGAGACCTGGTGACCATTTGTCCATTTTGTGACCATTTTGGGCCCACCTTGGGTGTAGCCCTGGCCAGGCCCTGGCCAGCCCAAGGCGTACCCTAAAGGCCTTTCAATAAATACCTACTTTATTCTCTGGCTCTGACCAGTCTCTTTCAGATCAGCCTTCCCAAGGCATCAGTACCAGTGAACACCCTCTGAGTAAAGAATTTCCTCCTCACTCCTAAACCTAAATCTCCCCTCTTTTAGTTTAAAATTGTTCTCCCTTGTCCTGTCACTGCTGGTGTAAAGAGCTGCTCTCCCTTTTCTCCAAAAGCCCTCTTCAAGGCTGCACCATGGTGTCCCCAGAGTCTTCTCTGATCCATGCTGAGCAACTCCAGCTCTCTCAGCCTTTCTAGGACCATCAACAAAAGCAAGTGAGGGTTTTATCAAAGTGCCCCAAAAAGAACAACTGATCCTTAGTGCTTTTGGAGGGCTTAACTCAACCCAGCTTTATGTTGTAGCACAGTAAGATGTTTTTTAAATCTGTTTTTAAATCACCAGGCAGGTTTATTCACCTGGTCACACTGCAGGTCAACCCATGATCAACCCACACTCAACCCACCAAGGCACACTGGTGTTTGAGTGTCTGGGCTTGGCTTCATGGCAGTTCTGGGTGCTGGAACTGAGCAGTGCTCAGCATCAGCTCATCCCAGCACACAGGGCAGGGCATGGCATTGGATGCTGTTTGGCCTCGATGCCCACAGCTGAGCTCTGCAGCTCCCCTTGGCATTTCTGCACAACACTCGGGAGAAGCAGTTTGTTTGGGGAACAGAAGGAGTTTGTCTTGTCAAACTGGCAGCTGGCCTGACAGCTCCCCCTGAGTTCTGTGTCCCCAGGGGGGGCTGGTGTGGTGATGGTAGCATGTCAGGGTTAAAAAGGGCTTAAAGGCATTCATGGACAGCAGCCCCACAATCCAGGCTGAGAGGAGCAGAGGCATTCCCATATCCATGCTCAGCACTGCTGGTGGGGTGCATGGGGAGTGGACTGCAGGATCCAGCCAGGCTCTCCCAAAGTAGCATCACCCAGCACTGCTCCTGGAGGCACAGCCCGTGGCCCTGGCCCTGCACAGCACAGGGCACCAGCTGCAGAGAGCTCCAGGGGCACCCCAGCCTCCTTGGGAGCCTTGCCTTGTCTTATCAGGCCTTCAGTGTTTGCCCTGGGATAACCTCACAGAACCAAATCCCATTAAGAGCTGCCTGTCTGGGAACTGGCTTGACTTTGCCAGGTGCAGGGGAAGAGCTTGGCTGTGAAAAACCAACATGAGTGAAGGTTTTCCTCGAAGCTGAGCGACACACAGCTCAGCTGGCAGTTCCTGGAGAGCCACAAGAGCCTTCTGCTCCTGCAGCTTTTCACCATTCCTCCTAATGATGATGTTTTAGGAATGAAATCTGCACTGGGGTTTGGAGCAGCAGTGAGGATCACTCACTGCCAGCACGACACAGAATGCACAGCAGGCTCAGCAGGACAGGGCTGGGGGACATGTGGGACACAGCTCTGTCACAGGAGCTTGGGGTGACACAGCCCACATGGCCACCAGATGTTTCATCCCCACATCCTCTCCCTTGCTCATGGTGGGGCAGAGGTGCATTTCCCAGCCCCAGCAGTGCATGTGGAGACACCTCAGAGCACCTGGTGTGACCACAGCAGGGTTTGTTGTGTATTTATGGAACTGTGTCACAGAATCACAGAAGGGTTTGGGTTGGAGGGACCTTAAAGCTCAGCTGCTTCCACCCCCTGCCATGGGCAGGGACACCTTCCACTGTGCCAGGCTGCTCCAAGCACAGGAGTGACCATCCCTGTCTGGTGGCTGTCCAGGCCACAGTGTGCTTTGAGGCAGGGAGAGCAGAGCACCAGCAGCTGTGCTGATCCACATCTGTGCAAAACACGGCTGCAACAGTCTGAGGACAAGCCTGGGAGAGGCATTTTGCTCTTTTGTTTTGGCCTTGTCTCTATGAAATGCCTGAGGAGTTTCTGAGGCTCCTGCTAATGCTCTTCCTTCCACACAGGGTGGAGAGGGAGCAGAGGAATACAGAGACAAAATGCTTTGGCAGGACACACATGGAAACTGAGAATGTCCCATCTATGAAGGTGTCCAAGGCCAGGCTGGACAGGCCTTGGGACAACCTGCCCTGGTGGAAGGTGCTCCTGCCCATGGCAGGGGGAGGAATGAGCTGAGCTTTAATGCTCCTTTCAACCCAAACCATCCCAGAGCTGGATCAGAGGTGACCTAACAACAGCTGGGGGAGAGACAAGACTTTCAGAAACTTGAAAAAAGCTCTTTGCTAAAATAGGTGCCTGGGTGAGAACCCAGCGAGGAGCTCCCAGGAGCAGAGGAGCCCCACGCCACAGGTGCCCCTGCAGGGCCACGATGACCAGGGAGGGCTGGGCACGGTCGGGGGCTCAGGCCAGCGCTGCCCTTGGGGGGTGAGCAGCCCCTCCCCGGCTCTGCCAGGGCAGGACAGAGGTTTCCGGTGATATTTGCAGTGCCCGGGGCGCAGGGTCCACCTCCCCCCGCAGACCTTTGCACTCCCAGCTCCGCTGCTCAGTTCATTATCTTGCGGTTTGAAACAATACAGGAAGGATGTAGGTGTTTGCAAGAAGAAAGAGGAGGAGGAGGAGGAGGGGGAAGGGAGGGAGGGAGGGAGGCTGCAGAGCCGCGGCCGGGCTGCATCGCGGGCTGGGAGCTGCTCACCCACGCACGCTGCTAAAGGCGGTGACATTAATTCGGGGCGGAACAGAGCAGGGAAGGGTCAGGTTCCCACCAGAGCTGAGCCGGGAGGGGCAGAGGTGCTCTCCTGAGCATCCTCAGCCGCGGGTGCTGGGTGTCCTCATGGCAACCCTGGGCTGGTGGGATGAGCTGGGAGTGCAGGGGGAAACTGATGGCTCCAGCTGAACAGCAGGGAGCGGGAGGGGGTGCAGGCAGCGCCCAGCCACAACCCAAGCTCCGTGGGAGGCCCAGCAGTGTGCAGGGAGCCTGGGCAAGGGGCTGACAGGAGCTCAGGTCCAGCAGGTCAACCCCCGTGGAATTCCCATGGACTATTTGGTGACAAAGGGATGGACCTGGCCCAAGCAGCCCACACGGGTCCCAGGAGCTGTGTCTGCCCTGCACTGGGCACTCCAGAAGGAGTGAAAGACACAGATGTGAGCACTGCATCTCACAGGAACAGCAGCAAATGGCTCTGAACCAGGAGCACTCTGCTCAAACCCTGTCTGTCGCTGTTGGACACGAAAGAAAGACACCGGACTCGTGATTTCAGAAGGCTGATGCTCTAAAAAGGGGCTGGTTTATTCTCAGAACCTATTTTTATATCTTTTTACAATGTGCCCACCTAAGAGGTGGGATCCTTTGAACCATTGGTCACACCAAGGGTCAACAAGTAAAGTCCCTCCTTAGGAGAGAAATGTGAAAAACAAGAGAGTTTAAAAAGTGTGACCTTGTTTACCAGTCTAGGTCCCTGGGAAAGAACTTCAGAAAACCCAAACATGACAAGCAGTGACTACAGCTGTATTTCCCATACCCAGAGGAGTCCTGACATTCCTCCTAAAGCAGAGTTGTCCTGCTTCCAGCTAGGATGGAGTTAATTTTCTTCTCACAGCACTGGTCAGTGCTGTGTTTTGGGCTCAGTATGAGAATAATGCTGATAACAAGCTGATGTTTTAGTTGTTGCTGAGGAGAGCTTCCCCTAAATCAAGGACCTTGCAGTGTCTCATGCTCTGCCAGCGAGCAGGAGAGACCAGGAGGGAGCAGGGCCAGGACAGCTGATCCCAAGTGGCCAGAAGGATATTCCATGCCACAGACCATCATGGCCAGTACAGAAACTGGGGAGGGACTGGTCAGGAGGGGCAATCACTGCTGGGGAGTGAGCTGGGCATGGGTCAGTGTGTGCTGAGCGACTGTAGTGGCATCACTCGTCTTTCCTGGGGTTTATTCTTGTCTCTGTGTTTGATATTTCCCTTTTAATTGTTGCTGTTATGTTACTGTTTTACTGCATTTCAATTATTAAACTCTCTTTATCTCGACTCCTGGGTGTTTTATTTTTCTGGTTCCCCTCCCCATCCCACGGGTGTGGGGGAATAAGCGAGCAGCTGTGTGGTGCTGAGCTACCAGCTGGGGCTGAACCACAACAAGAATAAAGCCAAATATTTGGGCTTGTGTATCTTGTGTACAACAAGAAACCACACCAGACCAGCGTTGTTCTAAAAACTTCACTTTGGAAAAGTACTGAACTGCTTTGTGGAAAGATACCCTCACTTTAAAAGCATTTTATGGCATTGGCATTATGTTACTGTCGTATCTAAAGTGGGCTTGCAGCAAGACACCAACAAATGAGCAAATGAGTAAGTTTGGGGTTTTTTTCCCATGGAAACCCTTCTGGAGTGCACAGGGCACTGTGGCTGATCTCCAAAGTGCCAGACACACCGTGCAGGCAACTCCTGTGCCCGCCAGGCTGGGAAAGCTGAACCCAACACGGTTTTCTGGGGTTTTGTCCCAGCCCAAGAGCAGAGCCATGGGATACCTGCAGTGCCTGGGGCCAGCACACAGCCCTGGGAACCAGGGGGCATCTCAGCTCTGCCTCAGCATCCCAGGATGCTGCTGGGGGCCCCTGGCAGTGGGAAGGGAGCTGGCAGCAACCCAGAGTGGGATCTGAAAGGTGTATCTCTGCTTGGTGACAGGAAAGCTGTTCTCTTGAGCGGCGTTATCTCATCTATTTTGCAAATACAAATGTGATAGAAATCTGCAAAATAAGGAATATGCATTAACTTCTGAAAAGTTTTGACTACATATCATTATCTGTAATTTCACTGCTTTGATTTGCATATTCATAAAAGAAACATGCAGCTCGAATGTGTCAAAGGCTTTCAGATGAGCACGAACAAAACCAGCAGGCTTGCAGGCTCAGTGCTGAAGTAATTGCCAAGACACCTTCTCTTTCCTCACTGTCAGGGTGATTTTGTGTCCCTGGGCTGGCAAAGCCCTTCTTTGGTCCTGTTTGGCTGAGCTCAGTCCCAGGATGTGAGGAAGACCTTTGCCTGGGGCTGGTGCTGGTGCCCACAGGAAAGGGAATGCTGCTGGGGAGCACACAGGGCACAAGCACCACAAAACGGCTCAGAGGGTCTCCAGCCAGGATGCTGCTTGCCCAGAGAAGCTGTGGCTGCCTCTGGATCCCTGGAAGTGTCCCAGGCCAGGCTGGATGGGGCTTGGAGCACCCTGGGGCAGTGGGAGGTGGAAGTGAGGTTTGGAACGAGCTGAGCTTTAAGGTCCATCCCAACCCAACCCCTCCATGGCTCTGTGCTGTTCCGGCTGTGAAGTGATAGGAGATGCCAGGCAACCCAGCAAGGTTTGGGTGCTCAGGCTGCCTCTCCCCTCTCTCCCTGTGCACCTTCAGGGCTGCTGTGTGTCCCTGATTTTTCAGCCAGGTGACAAAACCAAACAAACCCGGGGTGCTGTCCCTGCGGGCAGCCAGCGGGGAGGTGGCAGCACCTGTAGCCCAGCTGATAACGAGGTGATAAAAAGTGCGGGTGCCTCGGCTTTTTAACTTCTTTCCGTGCCACTGCACCCAGCCACCCTCCGTGCTGCTGCTCTGGGTGCCACAGAGATGAGATTCCAGTGCTTTTGGGGCACTTGCGGCCCTTACCTGAATGTTTCAATCTTTACAACACCTGAATTGCACTCTTCCCTTCCTTTTCCTTGTCCCCTCCCTTTGCAGAGGGGAAATCACAGCGGTGGGGTCCCTAAGGAGACACAGCGCCCAGGAGCACCCAGGATCCCACCCAACCACGGCACCCAGCTCCAGCAGCACCCACTGGCTCAGACATCATCAGGACGCCGGAGCAGTGCCAGTTGCTGTGGAAGGCAAGCAGGTGTGGCAGCAGGAAAAGGGGAAAATGTTATTTTTCAATTTCCCTCTGACATTTTTTCAGGCGGGGAGCAGCGGGGTTTTTTTAACGACAGAGAGCAAAGCAGAGCTGACAGGCTCAAGTGTACCCCGGTCCTCGGTGTTGGTTTGGGTGGAGAGTGTGAATTTTTTGCTTGCATAAATAAAGTATTCTGGTTTTGAAAGCTTCACCCTTCCCCCCTCCCAGCCAGCAGAGAGTCAACCCTCGGCTCGGGGCTGAAACGTTCTGCAAAAAGCATCTCCTGTCCCAAGGGCATCATCCCAGGTCTGGGGGAAGCCCAGACTCTGACGTCCCCTCAGGGGAGTCCTGATGCCCCTCAGCTCTGCAGCCTCCCTGGCACGGGGATGGTGGCACAGCTGGGGAAGCCAGACAGCAGCCCCAGGAGCAGCTGGCACCCCCAAATCAGCAGCTGGGGGCAAAAAGGTTCCCAGGGGCTGCAGAGCTGAGCCCTGCAAGGGGAAAGGGCCGAGCTGGACCTGCCCCACTCCAGCTGCCGAGGCTGAACCCACCCTGCACAGAGGCTGCTGGCCCCTCTGCCTTACAGGGCTGGGCACTTTCTCTTTCCGTGCAGCTGCAAAGCCCCTCCTCTGGCCAGTGGCCACTCACTTACGTGAGGCAGAAAACAAGCCTTTGGTTTTTGAGAGAAGGCTGAAAATGGAAACACTGCACGCTCAGAAAGCAAAACCAAGCAGCCAGATCTCGAGATGTGTGGCTGCAAATACAGGCTGTAAAGACCCATTCACACCATGGGTGTCACAAATGAGGGTTTCTGAACATTCACCAACTCCAAGGTGCCAAGTTTTGCCTAAAACTGCTGTTCAGGGCCTGCAGGGTCATTGGGCAGTGAGGGCCTGGGCCCAGGGATGTGCTCAGTGCAGTGGGGCTGACCTGGGTGCAGTACAGCTTCCCTTGGCTACAGGAAGGAAATCGAGGGGCTGGAGAGTGTTCAGGGAAGGGAATGGAGCTGGGGAAGGGGCTGGAGCCCCAGGAGAGGCTGAGGGAGCTGGGAAAGGGGCTCAGCCTGGTGAAAAGAGCTCAGGGGGGCCCTTGTGGCACAACTCCCTGCCAGGAGAGGACAGCTGGGGGGGTCAGGCTCTGCTCCCAGGGAACAGGGACAGGAGGAGAGGAAACGGCCTCAGGCTGGGCCAGGGGAGGTTTAAACTGGATGTTGGGAAAATATCTTCATGGAAAGGGTGGTCAGGTACTGGAGCAGCTGCACAGGGCAGTGGTGGAGTCCCCAGTCCCTGAGATGTTCAGAAGATGTGCAGATGTGGCCCCTGGGCACATGGGTCAGTGGTGAGCACAGTCCTGCTGGGTCAGTGGTTGGGCTGGATGGCCTTGGAGGGCTTTTCCCCCCGGGTGGCTGCAGGATGCAGTGGGGCTGCAGGATGGGCCCCAGGGTGCACAACCACAGCCAGCCTCTGCCTTCCCTGCCCCATTGCCCTGTTGGACCTCTGTCCTACTCCACAGCACAGGATCACCTTCCTCAGTGCCAGCTGCTGCTGTCTCCCCTTTCCCATGTTCCATCTTGACCCTTTCACCTCCTTTGGCCCTTGGACAATGCCCAGGTTCTCTTATTCAGTCCCAAATTTCCATAAGAAGGACCCTTCACCCACTGCTTCCTTTTCACGTGCCCCTGGTGAGCAGCTCCTCCTTGGGATCCCACGGTGACAGGGACACTTCCCTGACACCCCTGGTAGCTCAGGAGCACAAATCTGACCACGTGCCACATCCAGGTCCTCCGAGTCTGATTCCTGCAGAATCAGAATTGGCATCAATTTTGGCCACTCACCTGTTTCCCTTACAAATAATCACATGTGACATTTTGCAAGAAATTGCAAAGAAAATAATTCAAAACCTGTTGGTAAAATAAACAATTTCTTCCAAATGAAAGAGTGGTGTTTTCATTGAACTTTTCAGTAGCAGAGGGAGAAAATAAAAAGCACATTCAAGAGCTTTTGAAACCAAGGTAGTTCATATCAAAGCAGCAAACAGACCAGGGACTGGAAAGTGGCATCAGCTGAACACAACCTCCATGGGCCCATCCCAAGCACTCCAAAGGCAAAGGTGAGGATTTGATGTGCAGCTGCTACATCCTGCAAGCCAAGGGCTTGGACAGCCAGTGCTCCTCCTTCCTGCCTGAAACCAGCATTCCTGGGTGCACTTTCCAACTATTTTTTGCTGGTCTTCGTGTTCTCTGAAGCTGCTTGAGCCTCCAGCACTTCCATCCAGGGCTGGTGTTCACACAGCAGAAGGAACCAGTCCAGCTGGAACAATCCAAATTGTCATTTTAAAAATAATTTCCAATTTATTCCCTTCTCTGTGCAGCTCAGATGGGAGTTAAATTGATTTTTTTTTACACTGCCTTCATTTAATGTACACGGCCCTCTCGCTCTCTCTGCATCACTGGAAGGAACCTATGGAAATCAGTTAAATAAACACATCTGTGCTCAGAGCCCTGGGAACACAGAGTGGGCCACTCCTGGGGGAAACCAGGGGGATTTGCAGAGTCCAGGGACAGAGCTCCCAGCTATGGAGGGGCTTGAGGATATCACACCCAGAGGAAGTGAAAATCCTAACACTGATCACCTCCAGGGATGGGATTCACTCTGGTGAGACCCCCACCTGTAGCCACAGTTCATGCCTGCAATGTTTTGATTTTCTGAAATTCCTTTTCCAGGGACAATTTCTGTGAACAAGGGATATGTTATTGTACACTATCCTGTTTTTCTGCATTCTTCCCAGAAGAGGGAATTTACTTTATGTCCCTCTAATGCGACCAATGTGGTCCAAGGATTCCACCCCTTGGGTGGGTTCTTTGTAAAAAGGTATAAAGGCAAGTGTCTTGAGAATAAACAGAGTTTGGAGTCATTCTCAGCCTTCTGAGAGTCCATGTCCTTATTTCGTGTCCTATTGTGACACCCACCTGCAGAGCTGCCTCCAGCTCTGGGGTCCCCAGCAGGAGAAGGACATGGAAGAGTTGGAGCAAGTCCAGAGGAGGCCAGGAAGTTGATTAGAGGGCTTGCTGTGAAGAAAGGCTGAGGGAATTGAAGTTGTTCAGCATGGAAAGGAGAAGGTTTGGGGGTAACCTAATTGTGGCCTTCCTGTGCCTGAAGGGAGACACTTGACAAGGGCCTGCAGTGACAGGACAGGAGGGAATGGCTTCACCCTGACAGGGGGTGGGTTTAGCTTGGATGTTAGGAAGAAATTCTTTACTCAGAGGGTGCTGAGGCCCTGGCACAGGGTGCCCAGAGAAGCTGTGGCTGACCCTGGATCCCTGGGAGTCTCCATGGCCAGGTTGGATGGGGCTCATGAGTGACCTCAGAGCTCTGGCAGGACTCTTGGAGGAGGATAATGCCTGGAACTGCTCCCACTGCCCTGGAGAACCAACCAAAGGTTTCAACCAAACATTTCAGCCAAAGGCTTGGGGAGTTTTCTGCTTGGAGAAACACAATGACATTTTCTCCATGGGTGCCAACCTCCTGCCACAGTGTAAAGTGCTCTGTGCCCCAGGAGCAGGCATCTCCTGAGGGAGGGAGGGAGGGAGGGAGGGAGGGAAGGAAGGAAGGAAGGAAGGAAGGAAGGAAGGAAGGAAGGAAGGAAGGAAGGAAGGAAGGAAGGAAGGAAGGAAGGAAGGAAGGAAGGAAGGAAGGAAGGAAGGAAGGAAGGAAGGAAGGAAGGAAGGAAGGGAGATGGTGACAGCATGGCTTGAAAGGAGGTGCACCAGCTCCAGCTCCAGGCTGTCCAGAGACCGTGCAGCCTCCAGGGGAGCTGGAGCAGCAGAAACACCACCCTGAAGTGTAAATCACCCCTGGATTTGCCCCCCTGGAATGACATGAGTTATACAGGCAATGTGGATGTTCAAAGGGAGTTGGGAAGAACACAGAACTTCCTTTTTGGGGCCTGTTTTCCATGCTGACTCTAAGTGTTTGTTGGATGAAGACCACGCTCCCGGAGGTATGGACCTAATGGCTCTCAAGGAGCCACCATCTCTTTGCTGATGGCTCCTAAAGCTCAGCTATTCAACCACCAGGAAAAACATGAACGGAGACTTCATAAAGGCACATTTCCAGTATACAAAAAAAAAAAAAATTAATGAATTTGTCCGGTCTCCTGCCTGCAAGATACATTAATTTCGATAGACAGCACTCAAGGCTTTAAGAGCCAGTGCTGCTGAGGGTGGACAGAATGAAAGCAAAGGAGAGTAAACAGAGGAGAGATTTCTAAGTGCCCATGACATTTGTTCAAATACTTTATTTCAATCAGCTTAAAAGGGAAACATAAAGCTGAGCTTGCTCCTAGGAAAGGGAATGAAATTGAAAACCAAGTAATGCACTGAGAGCAATTCAAAGGGAGCCGAGAGGCACCATCTGCTGCAGAGAGGGCACAAGCAGCCCCAGCAAGGGCTGGGTTTTGCTCTTCTCATGATATTTTTGTCTCCAAACACCATCTCGCATTGTCTTGTCTGGACAAGAGAAGCCACTCCAAAAAGCCAGTGTCTGAACACCACTTGGGAGAATTTCATCTGCACAGACCAAGTGATTTCACGTCTATTTTGCCAAACCCTTGGGGTGGGGGTCCGGGCCAGACCCTGCCCTTCAGGAGACAATCCAAGGTTTGATTCAGTCTGGAAACACCAGAACCATTAGGAGGAAAAAAGCAGGGAAAAAAGCAAGAACTGAAATATCATCTGAGAAAAGGTGTGAAATTCCACTTCAGGGCTAAAAATTCCTCTTTCCAATTCTCTAGCCTCTTCCATGAGCACACTGAAGAGAGGAGCAGCATGTGGTGTCTGATCTGGGTGTACTTTCCTGGGCAAAACTGTCTGATTCCACTGGGAAGCAGGATTTGGTGAGAGCTGCACTGATTCCAACCACAATCCCACAACATCCCCTCTCCAATTCCCATCCCAGCCCCACCATGTCAAGGCAGGCACTGGGCTCTGCCTCCAAGGCATCAAGCCACAGCTCCAAGGGGGGATAATGAGGTGGGAAAGTGGATTTTGGGGCAAAGTGATACCTGTGGCTTGGTTTCCAAGGAAAAATTGTGATATTTTTGTTTGAAAAATAGAAACCCATCCAGCTGATGAAGAGAGGAGGCTGCTTGTGACCACCTTCTACAGTAGCCTGTGGGGTAAAAAGTGTATTTGTTCAGCAATGTAATTTACTTTTAGTAACAGAAGAGAAAGGTGAGGCTATTGATTTATCATTATTTTCTATTTGTTTGCTCCTTTTTTACATCCATTTTGCTCCCTGGGTTTCCTTTATCAGAAAGCTGTCTCTGACAGGACCCAATACATTCAGCATTTCTATAAATATGTAAATATAAGATCTGTATGTGTAAACACACCCGCATAAATCAAATGGTAATGATGTGTGTATCTATATTTGTGTACATCTAAAAGCTAAATTATCTCCAATTTATCCAATGCCCTTTCCATCTCCTATGTGCTTTAAGTTCCTATGTACATACAGTCTTCATATTAATAAGAAAACAGCACCTATGAGGAATACAGATAAAAGACTAAAGAGCCCTCCTAATTCCTTAATTTCTTTCTGCTTGTTCCCCAGAGCAAGCAGTGGAAGATACATAAATAAGTCTGCACATGTTTATTTAACCTCCTTGTTCAGCCAGGTTTTGTGGGGTTTGTATCCAAGATACCTGCACTGATGCCAAGAGGAGTCTGTGGTTATCCCAGGAGCTGGTGCTTTGGTCCTGATCCAAAGCAAACCTTGGAATTAGGAGCAGGAATATAAGGATGCACCAGGCGAGGTGAGGACTGAGAGGAATTAAAACATGGAGCAAACCTTGCAATTATGAGCAGGAAACTAAGGTTGCCTCAGACAAGGTAAAGACTGAGAGGAATTAAAACATCCCAGGGAGATCCAGGGAGCTGAGTGGTTCCTGAGCTGAATTTTCCTTGAACTGAACTTCCCTTGGGCATGGGAGGGTGGGATGCCCACAGCTCTCGTCTCTGGGCAAAGCTCTGGGGGTCCATGGGTGTCCCACAGGCTCCAGCCCAGTGCAGCATCCTGGCACCTTCCCCCTGCACTCAGTTAATGCTGAACCTTCCCTGGCTGCAAGGAGAGGAAAGCAGAGCAGAAAAATCCTCCCTCCTTGTTAAAAACTGAGATTCCCAGCAATAGCCTGACGTCCAGATTTTCTCCCAAAGGGAGTCACCACGGTCTCTGCTGCCCCCTCCACCCTGTGCCCACTCTCTGAGAGTGTCCCTGCAGTGCTGAGGAAGTTTTTACCGGAGCAAGGTAAAAGCTCCTCCCATAGAGGGTAGCGCAGGGTCTGGGGGGTCCTGTGAGTGTCAGCAAACACTCAAAGGGCCAAATGCTCCTTCTGGAAATGGGCACAAAACCCCAGAATCCCAGAGATCAGCTCAGAAGATGCCTGAGTATCTTGAGCCTAAAACTTGCAGCTCGTTCTGGCTCATTTCAGGATTCAGCAGTGCCCCAGCCAGGCTGGAGCTCTGGATTTATCACAGAATCATCCCAGGATGGTTTGGGCTGGAAGAGACCTTAAAGATCATCCCATCCCACCCTCATGGGTAGGGACACCTCCCACTGTTCCAGGCTGCTCCAAGCCCTGTCCAGCCTGGCCTTGGGCACTGCCAGGGATCCAGGGGCAGCCACAGCTGCTGTGGGCACCCTGTGCCAGGCCTCCCCAGCCTCCCAGGGAACAATTCCTTCTCAATATCCCATCCATCCCCGCCCTCTGGCAGTGGGAAGCCATTCCCTGTGTCCTGCCCCTTGTCCCCCAGTCCCCCTCCAGCTCTCCTGGAGCCCCTTTAGGCCCTGGAAGGGGCTCTGAGGTTCCTCTGGACCCTTCTCTCCTCCAGGCTTTCCCAGGCACAGCTGCTGTCCCGGCCCGTCCGTCCCAGGCAGCCGCGGGATCATTCACAGAGATGTCCCCCCTGCTCCATCTCCCCTCAGGCAGCGGCAGGACCCGAGACTCGGGCTGAGCTGAGAGCATTTCCCGGGGCAGGAGGCGGGATGGGGAGGGATGGAGCGGGATGTGGGGGGATGCGGGGGGATGCGGAGGGATGCGGAGGGATGCGGAGGGATGCAGGGGGATGCGGAGGGATGCGGAGGGATGCGGAGGGATGCAGGGGGATGCGAAGGGATGGAGCTGCCGCACGCCGCGAGCTCCCCCTGCAGCGCTCGGGCCGCGAACTCAACCCAAACCCGCCCGTGCGGAGGTAAAACCTCCCCCTCGCCACGGGCACGGTGCCGCGCCGGAGCACGGCAACCCCCGGGGTGGAAGGAGATGCTGGCAGGGTCTCCGATCCCTCTTCTCCCTCTTTGCCCCCTTTCCCGTGCCCGTTTTTTAGCAGCACCTAAAGGAGAGCAGCAGGCAGAGCTGCGGGCTCTGCTGAGGGTGTCTCCTCAATGCTGAGGGTGTCCCCGCAGTGCCGAGGGTGTCCCTGCAATGCTGAGGGTGTCCCTTTGGTGCTGAGGGTGTCCCTTTGATGCTGAGGGTGTCCCTGCAGTGCCGAGGGTGTCCCTGCAGTGCTGAGGGTGTCCCCTCAGGGCTGAGGGTGTCCCCTCAGCGGGGGTGACAGGGGGACAGACCAAGCCCCCACATCCCCCTGCTGCCCCCAGCCTCCAGCAGCCAGCTCCCACCTTCCTGCTCTGGCCAAGCTGCAGGAATATTTTTGTAAATTGTGTTTATTTTGCACTCTGTGTAGATAGATCTAATGGAAGGAAAAAAACTCCATTGATATTTTGGGATGCTCAAAACAGACATTTCCGAAATTTCCAGAGCCCTGGGATCATTTTGGCTAGAGAGCAGCACTCTGGCCCATTGCTGGTGGCTTTGGATGTAATTTTGGATTTGCTCTCTAATGGAGAAGGGAGCTATTTATGTATTTATGTATTTATAGCTCTGCTGGGCTGTGCTGGGCACTAACACCATCCTGGAGCCAAGAACCTCAATTCCTGCTTTAGGCTAAAATGACATGGATACCAGTGCCACCCCAGGAGGGAAAAGGGGAGGCTGAGGAGACTGGAAATCCTGTCCAGAGGAAAAAACCCTCAGCTGCAGGATATGGAGGTCGGGGCTCGAGCCCAGCTTACAGCTCCCTGGTCCCAGTGTTTTGGTGGGAATATGAGCAAAGCCACAGCAGCACAGGGGATACTGGAGATGCTGCTGGCTCCAGTGGCACTGCCAGGTGCTCTACAGGCAATTTGTGCCTCTCTTGGTTCCCTCTAAACATAAAGGTTGTGGGAATTACCATCCCCTCCCCTCTCACTGCTGGGCTGGGATAGCATCCCTGGCATGGGGATGTGCTGTGGGGTCGTGGAGCCAAGCTGCAGTGCCCCAGTCTGTGTTATCTCTGGCTCTCCAGAAATCCAGGTATTTCCTCCAAGGTATCCGTGGGATGACTCCTCCCTGCTGCAAGGATGCCCACGGAGGGTTTTCTCTGGGCAGCAGAGCATTTCAGCCCCAGGTCTGTGCTCACCCCTGGAGTGCAGTGCCAGCAGCATCCAGAGTGCCACCTCCCTTCCCTCAGCACTCAGGTGTCACAACACAACACAAAAGGAATGACACTCATGCACTGAGATGTCCAAGGCAGAAAAGGGGCAGTTTATTTACAGACTTCAACATTTATAGAATTCCAACAGTGACCATGGATTGGAGGAAGAAAATCTTCCTCTCCAACCACACTGGTCAAACCAACAGTCCATCAACAGTCTCCTCCTTATGAGAAGAATGTAAACATGGAAAGACAGTTACAGTAACAAGAGGTTGTTTGTGTGAAAATCTGTGAGAAACTTCATTACAGAAAATAAATCATCAAAAGGCTGAAACAAAACTTTAGAAAAACAAAACAAACAAACAAACAAACAAACAAAAACAAAACCTCACAAAAATACAAAACAAAAACAAAAACAAACAAAACCATAAACAAAACACAAAACAAACAAACAAAAACCCACACACCAAAAAAAAACCACCAAGGGGACACTCAGGTGAATCCAGAAATGTTTCCAGGTGTTTTGCCAGGCAAGATTTCCTGGCACAGTGCTGCCAGTCTGCCCTGGGTGGGTGTGAGCACGGCAGGGTCACCACAGGCAGTGTGCAGCAGCAGCAGCAGGAGGGAGGAATAACAGTTCACAGATTCACAGACTATCCTGAGGTGGAACGGACCCACCAGGATTATGGAATTCCAGCTCTTAACCCTGCACAAAACAACTCCAAGAATCCTATGAAGACCCATCCCAGCAGCAGAGAGGTCACAGCAGGGAGGATGCAGCCTGTGGGTTTGGGTCAATTTTTTCCCTTTCTCTCTCCATTCCTAGGTCAGGTCCCCCCCTCCACATGGCAGAGAGCACCCACAAGAGGGATTCAGGTTGGGATACCCCAAGAGGGTGTTTTTACCCCACACCTCAGTGCTGTCAGCAGGCAGGACCCTGAGATGCCCCAGACTGAACCCCAGAACCCAGAGAGAGCCATGGAACAGCCCCAGCACTGACAGGCTCCTGTGGCTGCCAGGATGTCCCTCCCTGCCCTGTGCTCCAGACCTGCTCCCCCATGGACAGTGCTGCAGCCACCAGGACAAGTTGTCACTTGTCTAGGGACACCAGGGCACAGGCCTGGGGACATGGAGGTGAAGCCAGGTGCTCCTCACCTGGAACAAGGTGCTTTTCCCAGGGTATCCCAGCCCTGCCTCCACCCCAGGTAGGTTCAGACACCTGGACCTTTCCACTGAGGAGGTCGCCCCTGGCCTCTTGCAGTGTACAAAGCCCTGGGTATCTTGTAGGGAAATACACAACTTTTTTCTTCTCTCCCTTTTCCCCAAGTTTTCTGCAAACACATCTCTTTTTCACCTCTGGGGAAATGCTGACTTGCCAGCACTGGGTTTTAGCCCATTTACAAAATTCAAACCCAGGAAAATTCAGCCAGCGTGCTTGTTCTCCATCATTTTCTCTTGGCCAAAAGCTCAAGCCCTTCCCCAAAAGCTGCTGCAGCTCACAGGACTGCACGTGTCCCTACAGCCGAGGGGGATGTGATGCCATCAGGGTGTCCCTACTGACACACTAAGGAGCTTTGGCTGCTGCCACCAGCCCCCAGCAGGGTCCCGGGGCTCCCCTGCAGCCCACCCTGCCCTGCCCTGCCCTGCACAGCTCCTCCATCCCCAGCCCACCCTGCCCTGCCCTGCCCTGCCCAGCTCCTCCCTCCCCAGCCTTCTCCAGGGGATGTGCACTGCTCCAGGTGCAGGGCAGGCTCAGCTCACCCACGGTGCCCTCCACAGGAGGAGGTGCAGGCACCCGAGTCCTGGGTCACAGAATATCCTGAGCTGGCAGGCCCCACCAGGGTCAGGGATGCCTCCCCGTCCTCCTGCCAGGGCTGTCCCCATCCCCACCTGCAGCACAACTGCCAGTGTCACTTTCTGGTCTCCTCTGCCTCGTTCTTCACTTTGCTGCACAATATTTCATCATCCACCTCACTGAAATGTATATTTCCCTTTTAAGAGCTCTCCTAGAATAATGTATTTTTTTATTATCGTGACAGTGAGGGCTCCTGTTGCCATGGCTACGTGCCCTTTTCTGGAGCAGGAGCTTTCTGGGTATTGGAAATTCCGCAATTTTTCCTGATCTACATGGTTTTATTTTATTTTATTTTAATTTGATATTTATTCCCATTATCATCTGCTGAAACAACAGGTCATTTATATTGCATATGGATGTGTCACCAGTACAGCAAAGCCTTCAGAAACAACCTTCTGCTTTCAGAAGGAGTTATTCTGGGGAGGAAAAAAATCTCCCATGCAGCACTGATAATATATAATATAACAAAAACACAGGAACTCTGAATAGGTGTCATCTGTATCTCACCACATCAAACATTAAATCCCATTTCTGGGCTCCTGAATGAGTGTTATAAAACCAAGTCAAATTTTCTGTGCTTTTCATCCCATTACTGTAAAACAAACCTTTATCTTCTGGTTGTCAACTGAGCCTCACTCCGGACCTGAGCTTCTTGAAACCTCATCTGAGGACACACAGAGGGAAATTAAATGGATGCATTAAACTGAGATACAGATGGATAGATAGATAGATAGATAGATAGATAGACAGATAGAACAATTCAGTTTTCCACTCCAGCATTTCCTTACAGCCAAGTGCCACAACATTTACGTTTGGAAAGAGATCACAGATGGACAAGAACATTGCAGGAGCTTTCCCAAAGGTTTCCATTCCTAGGGATATCCCATGGTGCAGGACTGTGCTCTTCTTCTGCTGTCAACACACACTGGGAGGGAGCAGGGATGTGCCCATTTTACAGAAAGGGAAACTGAGGCACAAAGCCAACCCACCCCTGCTGCCAAAGATGAGCAGCAGAGCTGAGGTGAAAACATCTGGATTTCTGCTGAATTATTACCAGTGTTTTTAGTAACAGCCTCCAAACCACTGCCTCCTTGGAGGAAGATGATCCAGGTGTCACCTGTGGGTTCTTTTCCCACACCTGTTTCACAGGGTCAGGGATGCTGCATGAGGCCCATTTGTTTCCCTCCCTCTGTACCCTCGGCTTTTACTGGGTTTTTATTTTTAACTAAAAATAGTAGAAATGAGTGAAAGCAGACTAACGTCACATAGAAACTCCAGAGAGAGCAAATAGTCCAGAAATTTGAAGATTTGCCTGCAGTAAGGCAGAAGGTTTCTTACTGGAGTCTTAAAAGGAAGCAGACAAAGTGAGGCACTGAGTGGATTCAGCTGGAGCACCCAGGAGGGTCCTGGGAGGGGAGGTGAAGCTCCAGGAGAGTGTGTGATGGAAGGAAGGGAAACAGGGCCCAGCCCAGGAAGAAATGGGAATGTCCTCACCTGGTGATGGGAAACGAAGTAAAAGGTGTTTTTATTCCCACCTCAGCCTTGTGGGGAGGCCAGCTCTGCCAGGAACAAGGGCAGGGAGAGGCAAAGGGACGTGCCAGGGCTGCTCAAAGGGACTGAGGAGCAGCTGCAGCTACACTGAGCCCCCAGCTGGGCACAGCCTCTCCTGCCTGCCCACACCAACCTGCTCTGTGTGCCCCCAACAAGGAGATTCCCACCCAAGGATGGGGCTGAGAACTGCCCCCACCAGCTGCCCTGTTATTCAGAGTCTCCCTGAGAGTGTGACAGGTTCAAACATCTTCCCCCAGTTTGCTTTACGTCTCGTTCCAATGGGAGAAGAGGGTTGCCCGTGACTCATTTCTCCTGCCATCCCTGAGATTCCACATCAGGTCCTGTTCCCATGGAGATGTCACAGGAGCCACCTGGAAGGGACCCGGCACCCAACACCACACCCAGCACTGGGGAGGCAGAAAAGGAGGAACAAAGGTTTTCCAGAAGGAATGAGAATAGCAGGAACATGGGAAAAAGCAGCAGCCCAGGAGACACCAGGGAAATTATCAATTATCAGGTCCTGCCTCTCATTCCTGGCTTCCAGCAGCACCCATGGAGCAGGATGGGGTGTCTGGGTGCACCAACCCACATTTGAGAGCTGAGCACATTTAAAGTGCAATTTTTAGGTGCAATTTGATAAAGGTGAGAAATGAGCTTTAAAAAAGAATATTGCTTTTCATAGAATCACAGAATATCCTGAGTTGGAAGGGATCCTCAAGGATCACCAGGTCCAACTCCTGGCTCTGCACAGGACAACCCCCCAGGATCTGTAGTTGTAGACACAAATGCTCATCCCAGTTCTCATGTCAAATCCCAATGGGATGTCCCTTTGGTTCTTCAGGAAAGCAGCACATGGAGCAGCACTGGGAAAAGACAGCACATGTGTTTTGGATAGCTCAAGTTCTGTAATTAAACCAAATGTATTAATTTATTCAAGTATTGTATTAGCAAAGCAAGAAAAGATTCAGAGTATTTTGGACAGATTAAGGCTCTTTCTGGGATGAGGCTGTTCCCAGGCAGGGGAGAGGGAGCTGTGCTGGCCTGGTTTGCAGCCTGACTGCTCTGTTTGGAGGAGGCAAGAGCAGCACTGAACATCATGAGCAGCAGTGTGGGAAACCTCGTCCAAACACTTCCTTAATGGATTTAACCTCATAAAGTGGGAAGCTATCCCATGGGAGAAGACACTGCTCCAGGACCAGGGGGATGGATGTCAGACCTGGGGCCTCCCAGGGGTGTTTTGGCTCCCAGAACACCCCAATGTCCCTCAGGCTTTTATCCTCCCCAGGCAAACACTGGGCTTGGTTCCCCTGGAGAAAGGTCTGGAAAAGCCCATCCCTGCTGTCCAGGGATGTGCAGGAGGATGGCACAGCCAAACTGCCACCATGGGACACTTGGGGGGCTGTGGAGCCAGGGATGTTCCACAGGATGCACTGAGGGATGTGCCCAGGGACGTGCCCAGGGATGCACCAAGTGCTCACTTTCCAGGCAAGGATCCAGCCGAGGCTGAACGAGAGAAAACACCCTGATTACAGCCTCAGCCCCCTAACACATAACACAGCTCCCCCACTCCCCCAGGGCTCCCTCCTGGGGAAGAGCTCTCCTGTTTACATCCATCAAATGCCAAATCCAGTTTCCTCGGGCCCTGATGGGGCGATGTGGGTGGGATCACACCAACCCCAGGTGAATATTGACTTTTCCAGTGATGCTGTTCTGCCCAAACACCACTCGCTGCAGCGGGCAGCCAAAGGGGGCCGGCCTGCCGGCGGTCCAGCAGAGGAATTATTTGATTCCCTTGCCCTGCAGCAAGCTGTCTGCCAGGAAATTTTCATTTGGTCCCCCCAGCTCGAGAACCAATTGTAAATGTCAGCGCTAAACACTCAGATTTAAGTGTTGGGTTGTCTTGTTTGATTACGGCACTGAAAGGTCAGAGCTGACTAATGGAAGTACAAACGGCGTCGGGAGGGAAACTGTGTTCTGCCGGGGGTGAGCAAACACCTGGGGACAACCTAATCACTCTTCCTGCTGCATCTCTCTCTTCCCTCTCCAGCTCCTTCAGTCAGGGCTGGTTTTCAGGTCTTACAACCTGGAAAAGCCATTTCTGGGGAGAATTCCTGCTCGTGACGCTGCTGCTGGGGATGCCGACAGCGCTGGGTTTCCCTTTGGAAGAAACAGAGCTCACCTGGCCATGGCCTGGCTGGATTTTCTCCCACAGGGGAAGGGATTGCACTAGAACTGGGCTGCTGTCACCCCCACTGCCATCACCTACCTCTCTCCATGCATGGCTCTGGCTTTGATGCCAAAGTCTCTGTGCCTCCACTTCCATTCCCCATTTCGGCCCTGCGCTGGCAACCAGCATCCCAAGGGCTCCGTGTAGAGAGCAGAACAGGGCTATTTTCCCTCCTCCCTTCCCATTCCCCACTACTCACACACCTTTGAATTCTCCTTGCCCTGAGCTGTTCCAGTTGTGGTGACCAAATAAAACTCCAGCTGCCTCAAAGTGACTGAGCTGAGGAAATCTACTTTAACCTGAGCCCATGCCCATCATTTCAGCTCTCTAAGCAGAGTTTGTTATATTTATTTGAAAGCTGCTTTAAAAAATATTAGTCCATCTGCCTGGCAGAATAAAACCCTTTGGAGCTTCCACTCCTCTCCAGGGAGCAGCATGGTGATCCCAAGCAGGAATGTTCATCACTCCATACAGATGCCATCCTGCACTGGGATCCAAGTCCCTGCTGCCAACCCCAAAATCATCCCTGGGCAGACAAATTCAGTGATTCCAGATGTCTGAATGTTTCTGGACATTTACATCAATGAGCATTGGAAATGTTAGGAAAACTAAGAGTATTAGGGAAGAATTTTTCCCCAAGACTTTGGGGTCTGTGACGAGCACTGGCCTCAATTTTATGGTACCAGCCTGGAAAACAGCCAGGGTCCTCAGGGTGCTCACAGTACCTCCCCGGACATCTTCCCAGGAATCCAAGATCCTGCTGGGCTTAGGGAGAGCTCTCCAGCTACCTGAGCCTCTTTTTTTTCCAGGCTGAGCCACCCCAGCTCCCTCAGCCCCTCATTATAGGAGGCACTCATCTTATTCACAGGCCCTGTGCAGGAGCATCCCTGAGGAAGGATCCTGTTAAGTGATGGATGGGGGCAGAAGGGTGAAGAGGCTGAGAAACCACCATGAAATGCAGAAGGGGAAAAAAATCTGCATACCATCACCAAATGCAAAGAAAGCCAAGAAAAGAAGTATCCAACTCCAAACTGTGCTACTTCCTCCCCAGCTCAGACATGGAGCAGCAGTGCTGGGAAAGTCAGAGCAGTTTGTGGTCCATAAGATTAATAGGAAATCTGCTCTGGATTGGGAGCAATTCCCTCTTCTATTGCAATGAACCCCAAAGAGTAATGGCTGCAGGGCAAGAAGAGGAAGGTAAATTGCAGTAATAATGTGTTTCCTTGTGCTGACATGCTTTTGATCATAGAAAAATACACCATCTGGTACTAAATTACTTGTATTGATTTAACAGTTAGGAATGGGGGCGGAGGGGATCTTTTTTTTTTTCTTTTGCAAATCCATTTTGCGAGGTGTCCTGGAAATCTGACTGTTATGTGCAATAAAAAGTAAGAGCTTGTTCATCATAAAAGATTCCTGCTGCCAGCCAGGAGGCTGGCAGCAGGGCTGGGAGGAATGGGACATCCCCTTCCTCTCCACCACTCTGTCCTGCCAGGAGCTGTGCAGCTGGGTGCTGATGTACCCCACAGGAACTGTTTCTTACACCAAATAAATTCTTACTGAGCTGCTTCTCCCCTGTGAGGGTGGGGAGGCCCTGGCACAGGGTGCCCAGAGCAGCTGTGGCTGCCCCTGGATCCCTGGCAGTGTCCAAGGCCAGGCTGGACAGGGCTTGGAGCAGCCTGGGACAGTGAGAGGTGTCCCTGCCCAGGGCAGGAGATGAGCTGTAAAGATCCCTTCCAAGCCAAACCTGTGGCTCTATGGTTCCTCCCTGCCCACAGCACACACACCTCACTGTCCTTGTTGCTCTCAATTTCCATGGAATTCCTCCCTCTTTTTGCAACTTCTCTCCCTGCACCCCGAAGGCTGTCACAGCATCAGGGTCCCTGCCCTGGGGAGCAGCTCAGCACATGGCAAAGGCACGTGTGTCACCCCAATACCTCCCTCGAGGCTCCCCCCTTCACAGGGCAGCAGGGTACCTGACATCATTAAAAATCACAGAATCAGAGAAGGTCTGGGTTGGAAGGGACCTTAAAGCTCATTCCACCCCCTGCCATGGGCAGGGACACCTTCCACCATCCCAGGTTACTTCAAGCTCCATCCAACCTGGCCTTGGACACTTTCAGGGATTCAGAGGCAGCCACAGCTTCTCTGGGGATGTTATTTTGCTGCTAATCAGTTGTTCCTCTGCCTGCAGCTTGAGTGTTTTAGTCCCTGGCTAATGGCTCTCCTGGGAGATTCCAGGTGCCCCCACAGACAGGGCCAGTCCAAAAGGAGAAGGTTAACCCACAACTTGGCACTGCAGTGATGCAAACAGAGCCCTTTCCTGTTGTCCCAACAACTTTCCCAACCTCTGCAGCTGCTCAGCCAGGCAGCTGCTTTTACTGGAAAAATATAAAAAACAAAACACAACTTTCTTGAGTTTGGAAATGATGCCCACACTCCTCTGAGCACCTAAAGTGCAGGGAATCCAAACCCATCTGATATCACCAAAGCTGGTGCTAGCATCTGCATGCCCCTCTCTGCCACTCCTAGCACAGAGTTGAGCACCTTAAAGACTTTCTGTCCCCACCTGAACCCCTCACAGTGTCCCCAGCACCACCAGTTCACAGCAGCCTACAGGTAAATCCCTTCCTTCCCCTCCTGGAAAACACCCCAAGGCTCAGCCCAGGCGCCACCCACAAACTGATTTTCGACTTCTCCAAGTGAAACCAGGAGAGAGATCTTGGCTCCTGCTGGTTGTGATCTGCAATGCAAAGTTTATTTAACCCCCCCAAAAAAAGCATTTTCATGCAGAATCTTTTGGTTCATAAAAGAAGTCATTCCGCAGCAGCCACCTGACAACCCTCCCCCCCAAACCAAAAAATAAAGTGACCCCAGAGTGCACAAAACCAAAGGAACCATCCCACTCCAACAGAGAAAAATGGTTCCTATCATTCCATACAATATGGAAAAAAATTTGGCAAATACGGCTGATCTTGCAGTTCCTGTCCCTTAAGCACTTTAGAGCTGGCTTGGCCTCCAGCCCTTGGGTTGCCTGTCTGGAAATCAGACACAGGTCCTTGTGCTGCAGGGCCTGGGGACTCTCCGAAGGGCCCAACCCAGCTGCTGGGTTGCCACATCAGCGTTTGGAAGTGGGCAATATAAATATAAAATATGGATACAAATGGGTTCTTTGTACAGAAAATATCATCTCTCAAGGCACTGGGGTGATGGCCACGTGTCCACTCGTGGGCTCCCAACAGGCTTCTCCAGCCGCCGAGGAAGGAGGGGAAGAAGGCACCGGAGAAGTCCTGGTGCTGCCATCCAAGAGGGGTTTCACCCCACTGCTGCCCCCAGAGGGGTTTTTCCTGGCTGATGGTGCTTTTCCTTGCTGGGGATGACATGATCCCATGGGGGCTGCAGTCTCCTCAGGATGGCTCGGGGCTGGGTTCGGCCAGGAGGGAGGTGCATAGATGGGCCGGGGGCGTGGGCTGCTCCGGCCAGTGCTGGGCTCCCTCGTCACGCCAGCAGCCCCAGGCGGGTCACCTTGGCCGACAGGAAGGAGTGGATGATGAAGACGATGGTCTTAGGGCAGGAGTGAAGGTCCAATTGCTGCAAAAAAGGGAAGGAGGGATATTTGCAATGGCTGTTACTGCAGCTTTCAGCCAGGGGCCACCCAGAGCTCCCCAAACTCACTGGGGCCCTGGGAAGGGCTGTGCACCCTGGCTGGGGCAGGCAGACAGGGCCATGTGTCACCCCAATGCCAGGCCGTGAGCAGGGTGGGTGCTCTGCTCCCCCTCTGCCCCCAGGAGTGTGGGTGGGGCTGCTGAAGGCAAAGCCAACTCACGATCTCTCCCTCCGGTCCACCAAAATCCAGGTAGAGCATCTTGGTGCCATCATCTGAGGACATCTGCAGCTTCTCGAAGGGCTGCTGGAGCAGGATGGTCCTGCTGAGCCCGGGCTCACTGGTGGAGATGGTGAAGCCCTTGTCGATGTGGACGGTCAGGGTGCAGTCCTGCCCCTTCCACGTGCAGGCTGGGGACAGGGATGGGACAGTGGTGAGCCGGGGGTCCCGCTGCCCCCCTCCAGCTCCCCCCGGTTCCCCGCTGACCTGTCGAGACCTCCTGGGCCAGCTCGGCAGCGCCGTGGGTGCCATCTACCAGCAGGCGCGTCCACAGGGCGAGCTCTCGGGGGCTCTCCAGGCTGAAGAGATGGGTCTGCACACCCAGGCGGCTGCCGGCGCGCAGCGCGAAGGAGCGCTCGGCCTCGTACAGCGCCGAGCCCTTGGCCGGCCCCGAGTGCACCAACCTGCGGCACGGCCGGCGCTCAGCACCGCGCCCCGCACGGCCCCGACACCCCCGCAGCACCGCACCCTGCATCTCACCCCGCACCACCCCAGGGCTGGACCGCCCGAGCGCTGCACCCCTGCACCGCAACATCCCAGCACCGCAACATCCCAGCACCACCACAGCACCGCAACATCTCAGCACCGCGCACCGCCCATCAGCACCACACCGCCTCAGCACCGCACCTCAGCAGCGCTCCTCACACCGCTCAAGGCCCGCTTCACAGCCCGCACAGCCCCAGCACTGCCTCGCATCCCGCACTGCCCCAGCACGGCCCCAGCACGGCCCCAGCACGGCCCCGCATCCCGCACTGCCCCAGCACGGCCCCAGCACGGCCCCGCATCCCGCACTGCCACAGCACGGCCCCAGCACGGCCCCAGCACGGCCCCGCATCCCGCACGGCCCCAGCACGGCCCCAGCACGGCCCCGCAGCCCGCACGGCCCCAGCGCCTCACCCCGCTGCGTTCCGCGGCGGCCGCGCGGCGAGGCCGCCAGGCGGCGCTGCAGCCCCGCGGATGAGGCCCCGCAGCGCCCGCGCCGGAGCCGCCCCCGCCCGAACCCCGCCCCGAGCCCCCGCCCCAGCCCTGCCCCGAACCCCGCCCCGAATCCCTCCCTCAACACCCGCCCGAAACCCCCGCCCCACCCCGCGAGTCAGCACCGCTGTGCCCATTGCCCCGACACCACCCCTGGACACTGTCACCGCCTCCACGCCCTGAGCCCCCGCACTATGCCCGAGACTCTGACCCTTGGACACTGTCACCGTCCCCACTGCTCTGCCATCACCCCTGGACTCTACCATCACCTCAAATGCCTCTGCCACCACCAGCAGCCCCTGCCACTACCCTGGAGTTCTGTCCTGACCCCCAGCCTTTGACACCATCCCTGGTCACTGTCACCACTTTGGGGGTCTGACACCAGCCCTGACTCCCAGACCCTACCACTGCCCCAGGGACTGCCCCAGGGACTGCCACCTGTAGCACCCTATCCTTGAGCGGGGCACTGAGCTGCTGGCCCCTACCTGGTGGCAATGAGGGGGTAGCTGTGCGTGGGCTTGCCCAGCGCGTCCCGGCTCTGCGGCAGGCTTCCGTAGAGCAGCAGCTCCTTCTCCGTGAGCACGGCCAGGAGGTTCCTGGTGCCGGCGCTGGGGAGCTGCAAAGGGACTGGGTCAGGGTCACCGGCAGCATGGTGGCACAGGGTGGCAGGGGACAGCGGGGTACCTGCTCGGTCAGCCAGCCCACGTGCTTGACGTCCCGTCCGGCCACCGTGCCAGCCCCCGCCAGCTGCGCCCGCAGCTCCTCCTTCACCCGCGGCAGCAGCGCGGCCGCGTTGGCCTGGATGGCGCCGAGCCACGACTGCGCTGTGGCCTCGTCCTTCGCCCGCAGGAAGAGGGCAACGCGCCCGTCAGCCGAGCACACCTCCAGGTACCTGCAGGGACGCGGCCCCCGTGAGTCCCCGCCCGCCCTCGGCTCCCCGGGGCACCGCGGTGCCATCGCCGGTCCCCCGCGCTGACCTGTGCTCCGGGTCGGTGGGGAGGCACTTGCGGGACACGTAGCACATCTTCAGAGGGACACTCCGGCTCTCCCGGACCTCCCGAGAGGGCAGCAGCGGGGACGATCGCTTCTGCTGGGCAGCGGGAGAGGGGTCCCAGCTGACCACGGCCCCCGCCGAGGAGTTCTTGAAGTAGGGCGAGATTTCCTTCATGTACTTCACTGGAAGAGAGGCAGCACCCGCTGAGGACATGGCACCGGCCAGAAAAGCCTCATCCTACCCTGCTGAAACCCCTGCACTCGCCCTGCATCAGAGCTGGTGACCCCTCCATGAGCTACCCTGAGCTGCCACCCATGGCTGCTGTGGGTCCCCCGCCCCTTCGGGTGCAGGGGTGGCACTGGTGGGTGAGGTCACACAGGGAGTGACACAGAATCACAGACTGGTTTGGGTTGGAAGGGACTTTAAAAGATCATCTCATTCCAACCCTCTCATTCCATTTATTGGAGAATTCAAGCAGCATTAAAGGGACCTTCATGCTGGCACATTCATGCCAGAGCTTGTAGGGCAGAAGGGGAAGATCTGTGCAGATGTCAGGAGGGGTCTCCTGCATGGTGCACAGGGATGGAGCATTGTCTGGCTCTTGGGGGATTGAGGATTTGTACACTAACCCCAGGAATGGTCAGGGTCCTGCTGGTAGGGACAACTATGGGAGGCTGTGGCCTCAGTGATGAGAGCAATTGCTTTAGGAACAGAAGAAAATTGCTTATCACAGAATCACAGAATGGTCTGGGTCGGAAGGGAGCTCAAAGCCCATCTCAATCCAGCCCCTGCCATGGGCAGGGACACCTTCCACTGTCCCAGTTGCTCCAAGCCCTGTCCAACCTGGCCTTGGACACTTCCAGGGATCCGAGGGCAGCCACAGCTGCTCTGGGCACCCTGTGCCAGGGCCTCCCCACCCTCACATGACACCTTGAACCCTCCCAGTACCTCAGCCCCACCATCCCAGCCTGGGGAGCTCTGCAAGAGGGATAAGAACAGTCTTACCCCCCCCGCTTTTTCCTTCCCTTTAATCCAGATCAGTTCATAGACCCAGGCTTGAACAGTTCCCTGGGGCAGCACACACAGCCAGGGGTGGGGAATGGGAAAGAGTCCCAGACCAAAATTACACAGTCCAAATTGTGCTGGTACAGCCAGTCCTGCTGCCAGCTGAGGAACAGCTCTCAAATACCCTGGCTTGGCCCCAGGAAAAGCCTTGGAGAGTATGCTCTCCTCTCACACAGCCCTGCCCGTGAGCCCCAAACCAGGGACAAGAAATCAGCCCCCAGCAGCCTGGCTCGAGAGCCAGAGCCCTCAGAGCCATGCTGGGATGGCAGCTGGCTCCAGAGGTTTGGGGGAAGGAGATGAAAGGCACCACAAATTGATGGGGCCCCACAGCCACATCCTGAAAATGAGTTTGGCAATGCTGGCTGAAAAACTCCAGCTAAGCAGGCGGGATGCCAGTGCTGGTTCTGCCCTGGGGCAGTGAGGGACCAGCTACTCCAGGGAAGGGTTTCCCTTTGCAGGCCCTTAGGAAAACCCCACAGGACAGACATGTGCCTGCAGCCACGTCCCCCGCCATCCTGGCTGGTTCCACTCCAGGTCCAAGCCAGCAGAGTCAATGGCAGGATGGGGGATACAAGCTTGGCTTTGCAGCCAACACTTGTAGGTGGCTGGATGGGCCCAGCTCCATCACTGCAGCCAAGCCACAGCAGCCTGATGTGCTGCCAGAAAGGAGCCCTTTTCCCACCAGGAAGCAGTCTGCACGCAGAGCCACCCACTCCCAAACTTCACCTGGCCTCCACCACCCATCTTCCCCCGAGGTGACAGCCCCAAGGCTACCAGTGCTCCAGGAGTGTTTGAACAGCGCTCTCAGGGATGCACAGGCTGGGGTTGTTGGGGTGTCTGTGCAGGGCCAGGGGTTGGGCTGGATGATCCTGGTGGCTCCCTTCCAACTCAGCCTATTCTGCGCTCTCCCCTTTCATTCCTGTCACAGCGAGCTCCCTAAATCCTGACAGCCCGGCAGGAGCTGCGGGGAGCCAGAGCCCGGTGTGTGCTCTGCGGGACGCGGCTATAAATGGCCACGGTGCTGTGCCACGCGGGTCAGGCCGCGGTGGCCCCGGGGCCAAGGCGGCGGCGGGGGCCACCAGCCTCGTGCCCTGCGCCTCCCGTTACAAAAATAGCCACGTTCCCGCAGGCATCCGAGCCGCGCTGGATCTGACCCGAGCCATTAATCTTGGCAGCGGGGACCTGCCATTATCCACCCGGTGCCTGGGAACTAATTGGAGTTCAGAAAGATGCCATTGAGCCGCTGAAACCCGAGCGGTGTCCCTGCGCCAGCCCCTGGCTCCCCGGGCACGCGGGGGACGTCACCGGCATCAGCTGGGCGGTGGCGGGGTCACGTCCCGAGGGAGCCGCGGAGGACAGGAGCAGCGCCCAGTCCGGGACAGGGCACGGAGAATGAGGCAGCAGGCAGGGTGTGTGTCCCGGGTACGTGGCTTTGAGGAGCGTTTCAGGCTGCTCGGGAAGCACGGGGGGTCCTGAGGCACCACGGGGAGCCGGGAGGTGCTGGAGGCTGCGGCGCTCCCCGGCCAAGGCCAGGCCACCATCCCATGGGAGCTGCTGTCCCCTCCGGTGACCCCAGCACTGGCTTCACAGCAGGCTAACTTACACCTCTGCCAGCCCCTTCACTACAGTTGGTGTTGAATGGATTAATTAATTACCTCCATTGCATTAAACAGACAATTCAGACCATATCATGCTAGTGGTAACCATAATTCTTGAACTTTTTTTTTTCTTTCTAATCAGCACCTTGCAGTGCTGGGGCTCCTGCCTGCTCCCTGGCAGCCTGCACCTTCCAAAAACCACTGGGCAGCAACACTGCCTGGCTACTGTTGGCTTAAAGCCACTCACAGCAGGCACATAGCGCTGAGTGGCTGCTGGGCTGATCCACACGGCCTCCAAAGCCACGTGGGCTCTCCAGGGAAAGAGCTCGTCCCACTGATCCTCTCCAGAACACAGGACATAAAAACAGAACCTTTAACTTTCCTTTGCACTAAGGAAAACTTTATTTTAGGGTTTTGGGGACCAGCAAAAGTCTCTGGATGTGTGGCCATCCATCCAATAGCAGGACAGTGCCTCTGCAGAGGGCCAGGTGGTAGCACAGGGGTTCCCAGTCACTGGAGCATCCCATGTGTCCTGAACCCTGGAGTGAGCTGCACCAGGGACATGTTTAACCAAAGGCCCTGGATCTGCCTCTGTGTTGCAGCTATTTTTTTTTTTTTTTTTCTCTTTTTTTTTTTTTTTTTTTTTTTTTTCTCCCCAGCATGCCAGAAAGGGGCAGAACCATCAAAATTCCTTGGTTTCACTTCCTGGGTAGAAATTCTCCCTCTCCATCAGCCCATCCCTCACAAATCAACCACTCCTGGCACCCTGGATCCTGAGTCAGCACAACCTGCCCCACACACCCCCATGGCTCAGCACTGCTCAGAGCCAAGCCTGACCCTGCAGAGCTCCACTGAGGAGCCACAATGCTTCCTCCAGGCAGGAAAACCCAGAGCAGGTTCAAGAACACCCTCCCACTGCTTGGGTCACCAGCACACCCTGCTTCAGCCTGCAGATCACAGCATGGATTCAAAGATGTTCCAGACTCCATTTCTGGTCAGGAGTAGGATGGTGCTGCTGTTTCTCCTGCCAAAATCTTCCCAGCAGCATCTACACAGCTCAGCAAGACCATCACATCAGGAAATCTTCCAGAGAGCCCCTGGAGATTGTGTGCTGGCCCTCCAGAGATGCTAATCCCACCTCCAGCTGGTCCCTCTCTGCCTCAGGATTAATGATGCAAAATCAGCAGGTTAAACTAGGCGGCTGAGCAAACACACATCCCAAAGAGACACCCTGAAGTGACCTGCCAGCTCCAACCCAATGCTCTGATGTGCTTCCAAAATGGTCAACAGAGCCCCCAGCATCCCACCTGGGACCATGCCCTGCCCCTGGCTCCAAGCATGAACATGACAGCAGCTCCTGTCCCAGCTGCCTCAGTTCAAGTCCTCAGGAAGATGCCATGGGATGCTGCAGGGTGAGGCACCACTGCTGTCCCTCCTGCCCCAGGATCCCATCCCAGCACTTAGTGACACATTCCATGCTCCAGCTCTTTGCTAAACATTCCCCTGTGCTGCACCGTCAGCAGGGTGATCACGGGACAACCCTCTGTGTTTCCAGGGAGGAGAAACAAACTCAGGAAACTCCCCAGAGAAAGCAAAGCCTCAGAGCAGTGAGGTATGGAGGTGGCAGATGTGCCCCATCACTCTTGGCATCATCCCCGCGGCAGATCCAAACCCTTCCTTCCCACAGTTACGGCAACCAGCACTCTGGAGAATCCCCTGCCCCACTCTCTCCCAGCACCCACTTTTCTGAATTTCAAACTTCCAAGCAATTACTTGGCCAAGCAAGTCCTAAAGAGCCCCAGGAGCATCCCTGTGGCAAAGAAGTCACAGATGTGAGATGCTCACAGCTACCCCAACTCCTCCTACCCACTGCTCCCAGTTCTCCCCCTATGACAATACAGCACAGGGGCCTCTCCAGGAAAACCACTCCTGTCCCCAGAACCCTTCCCAGGGCAGCTGGAAGGATGTTTATCAGCTTTCCCCCTGCCATGGAGAGTCTCTGGATTCCAAGCAATGAAAATAAGGGAAAAAAAAAAAACCAAAACAAAACAAGGGAGAAATAAGGCAAGGGAGAGCAACTCTCCCTGAAATAACAATGTAATATAAATACAGTCCAACTCCTCCTGCAAATACCAAGAGAGCAGTTTGGCACATCCAAAAAAAAATCTTGGCAGGACACATGCTGAGGTATCTGCGTGTCCTCACGCCTGGGCAGCAATGACACCCAGGAGCCTGAAGCCAAGCTGAGCAGCCCAGGGTGAAATCTGGCACGTGGAGCCACTGCTGATACTCACATTAGAACACATCACCCCCAGCTCTGCCACTTTGAGGAGTCTCAGCCCAGCTCACTGCTCTGTGAGGAGGTGTGAGCTCTCCCAGTTCTGTTACCTGCTGCAAACCACCCTAAAAACTCTGAATCCAGGAATGACTGCAGCCAGGAGCAGCAAGGAGTGAACAGACACTGGCTGTGCCAAATACTCTGGTTTAGCACCCAGGGCACCATAAGGAAAACTGGAGTCACACCTGGCACCATGCAGGGACCAGAAAGTGTCTAAGCAAAGTCAAGGTGCTCTTTTCTAAGCTCTGCCTTCTCCAAGCAGGAGAAGGCAGCAGGGAACCCCCTGGTTTAACACCCTTCAGGCACTTCAAGCACGCCCTACCTCTCAGACCTGCCACCTCTCCCTGGGGCAGGGTGCTTGGCCAGCCAGCTCCTGGAGAGCCACAGGGGTGGCAGGCACAAGACAAGGCAGTGACAGCCTGATCAGGGCACAGTGCCAGCCCCACCACCCCCTTGGCAGAGCTGCACTGTGCCAGCAAATCCAAAAACGGGGAGGGGATGGAGATGTACCACGTTTATCAGTGACATCAGTGATGAGAGGAGAAGCTGAGATCCCTTCCCTGCTCTGGAGGACCCCAACAGCATCAGATACAAACTCATCCCAGAGCTCCGGAGTTCTGTAGTGGGAGCCAGCCCAGCCCCAGTCTCCTCCCAAGGGTATCTGCTGGGAGTTTTAATTAATTAAGGAGCCAGTAGGTCATACCTGAGCTCAGCAAGCTACAACAAAGGCCCTGCCTGCAGCTGTCCCAGGGGGGACCTGGATCCCAGGGGATGGAGGAGGAGGAGGAGGAGGAGGGGTCCAGGGAGAGAAATTGCTCTGTCCAGAAAGGGCAGCTCCTCTCCACCTCTGGCAGAAAGGAAACCCACACCAAAGGATGAACAGAGAATAACGGAGGGAGGGTGGCCCGAGAGCAGCAGCTCCAGGCAGGAATTTCACAGACTCACAAAGAAAGAAGCTCTTGTATTTCTCTTTGGTCAGGAAAAAACAACAAAACCACCCCACCACCAACCCTATCTGCTCCCAGCAGCTGTGCAGAGCAGCACATTCCTCCGGCTGAACCGTGGTCCTGAGGCTCCCAGGAGAGGAGGAACCCACAGCAGAAAGGGCTGAGCGAAGCTAAAAATGAAAATCTGGAGCTGAGACAATCTGGGGAAGGCACAGGAAAGCTGGAGCCACAGTGGTCACCGGCAACACAGCACACAGAACTGCTTTGTCCAGGGACAGCCCCGTGCACTGTCCCAAAATCAAACCTCCCTTTGGGATCTGGGAAGGGTCTCTGGTGCCAAGACCCCCCTGTTTAGCAGGGTAACTCCAGGAACTGGTTGGAAGTGAGGGGAGGGGAAAGCTTCTTTCCTGAGAGACAGATCTGGGATGCTCATCCCAGCCTGGCCAAGGTGGCAGAGGGTGGGCAAACATGGACAGATGTGATGTGAAGGGTAACCAGAGAAAAATGGGGTCTCTCCCTCAGGACTCCCATGGTCCCAACCCATGAACCCTCCTGAAGAAGAGCTCCCCTCAGGGCTGGGAGACACCAGGGACCACCTGCCTGGTACCAAGAGGGAGCCTGTTCCCAGGGAACAGCCTGCTCCAGGGTGGTGAAGGCTGCATCCCTGGGAGGTTTATAGCCTCAGCTTCCAGGGATCCCCTAGGTGGGCAGCATCCCCTGGATGGGTAGTTCTTGAGAAGGCCCTGCCTCACCCTCCACCAGCCCAAAACCCACCCAGCAAACCCCAAAGTGCTCAACAGGAGTGGGGGACCAGTGCACCCCCTCCCTGCTGGCATAAACCTACACCAGCCAGGGATGTGGGTTTAAATTAAAACCACGGGAAAAGCAGAAAATATTTTCTCTTGCCCCAGGAACTGCAGACATGGGGGTGATGTTGTGCAATGAAAGAATCCCATATCCCAGAAACTTTTCCCACACCTCCCACTGCTGCCTGCCTGAGGTCCCACAGCGGGGAGACAGTGCCTCTGGGCACGGAGCACTGGCACACACATCCCTCCCTCTCCCACTCCGGAAGGAGACAGGGAGATCCCAGCAGTTACCTCCAGCTCTCCGGATGAGCAGACAAATTACTCTGCATATGTTGTTTTCCATTTGAAAGAGTATGCAAATGCAGCTGTAGATGATATGTCACCGCAGGAGGACCCTTCTGCCCCCATCACATCCTTGTCTCCTACCTTCCAAGATCACTTCCTTGCCCGTCTTCTTCAAGGCCTGCACGGCCTCGTCGTGCGTGGCCTCGGACAGGTCGGTGCCATTGACGGCGAGGATGGCATCCCCCACGTACAGCGCCTCCGTCTGATCCGCTGCCAGCCCCTTAAAGATCTTGGAGATCAAGATGGGCATTTTATTCTCTCGGCCACCTTGAGACAGGAGAGACAAGGAGAGGTGGTGGCTGTAGGAGCGGGCAGGGAAGGGGATGCTCTGGTAGCAGATGGCCCCAGCAAGGCTGAGCCTTTCTGCTGGCACTCAGTGCACTGTGCCAGGTCAGCCCACTGCCCGCTCCCCCAGATACCCACAGGACACCTGTACCAAGCACAGCAGCCAAAGTACCATGAGGCTTTACAACCAATGAAGTGATTGCTCCAAAACCACTCAGATTGGTCAGAGATTATTCACAGAGCGAACATGTAACCTGGCCATCTCCCCATCGGTTTTGGCAGGAAAGTGTATCTTTATTTGCATTATTAATCATGTATGCTGAGCAACTATCCTGGCTCCAAGGACTTCATGATCTCAACAGATAAGACAGCTGAATGTTTTTGGAGAGGCTTAAGAGCCAGGGAGAGGTGAACCAATCTGGCTGCGTGTTCCTGTCCACACAGCAGCCCTATTTACCGGCTGCTCCCCGCTGTCCTGACTAAAAGAATGCTATTCAAACTCCCGGCGGCTTCAGGAGATCAATTTGCACATTGACTTTTGAACCCGCAGGGAGATCCGAGCTGCCTCCGTGCCAGGGCGCAGGGATGCAGCAGCCTCTGCCCGCGGCAGGCAGGGATCAGCAGTGCCCGATGTGCCCTGCGCCCCGGGACAGCCTGTCCCGAGGAGTCTCCAAGAGATGATCCTCATCCCAGAGGGAGATGCTGAGCCCAGCCCGCTGTCACTGCCCGCGCCGGGCTGCTCCCAGCCAGTGCCACAGGCATTTCCTCGCTCAGCCGCCTGCCAAGCCCTACGAGGGCTCCGGTTATCAGCTGTCAGAGGCCCCGGCGGGGGCTGCTCCGTCCTTGCGGCAGCGGCTCTCCTCAGCCGGCTGCCAGGGCTAAGAACCTCCGCCAGCCCGGCTCTCTCTCGGTTCCCCGCTGTCCTGCCAGCCCCAAGCCACATCCTGTGGCAGGACATTCACCCTCCGGGTGGCCCCCAGCGTCCCTGCGTGAAACACGGCTGGCACACGAACGGTGACATGCCAGCAGCCCGGTGAGGAGTGATGTCCTGCCCTACCAGGGCTGCCCCACCCTCCGCAACAGCTTCCACTGCCCAGTTTTGATGGCAACTACTTCTTTTTCACATACGTCACTGCAAAAATTAAGTTTTAACTGAACCAAGGGAAGTTTCTCCTTTCCTGGGAGAGCCACAGAGCAAGCAATAACTTGGCAGCCACAGGGTGGTTACGAAAGGGGGTTTGTGCTTCCCAAAAAAAACGGCTGGCACGCTGGGGCACCCTGCAGACACGGCCAGCAGTGTCGATCCAGTTCCAGCACCCGCACAATCGCATTGCAAAACCTCCCCACTTCCAGAGGGAGCCGGAGGCTGCGGCTGTGTCCCCTCTGAGCTGGCAGGAGAAGCCACGTCAGGAGGCGAGAGCTGCCCCTGTCACTGCCCCCGGGCTGCCGAGCCCGCTGCCTCTCACAGCCACGCTCCGTGACAGCCCTGTCCGTGTCTGCCCGCTGCCCTTTCCATCCTGCTTTCACAGATTCCAACACGCTCGGAGCCGCGTGAAAAGCAAAGGGCGGCAGAATGGCAGGAGGAACACCACCCCTGCCCGATGAAGTTTCCAGCCTGAAGTTCAGGCGAGTCACTAAGGAGCGGGACAGCTTGGGATGGAAAACAGACATTAAACAGGGAGGCCTCCCGCTGCCGCGCTTCCCGGGAGCGCACGGCTCCAAGCCCGAGTGCGCTGATTTAACACTCCACCCAGCGCCGGCACATCTCCAGGGGCTTTACACCGCTCCCTTCGTTTTGCTGACAGTTTTAAAGGGGCATTTCCCAACTCAGGACCACGGTGGGACAAGGACACGCCGGCCCAGCCCTCCCTTTGGCTGCAAAAGGGCAACTTTCGTGTAACCGGGTGCCCCCCTGCACCCCACCCGCCCCGTCAGACAGCACCCTACCCGTGGGTGCGGGGGACAGTGGGAGCCCCCTTCGGCTCACAGACCCTGGGGTCCCGCACCCCGGCCGTGGCACGGCGGGCGGACACCGGCCGGTCATTCCGCACCCCAAATCATGGCTCTTTCCGTAGGCTGGGAATGGTTCGGCTCCCGTCACTGCCACGTGTCCCCCTCCCCGTCCTGAGCTGGGGCTGGGGGGTGTGAGGACCCCGACCCCAGTCCCGCTCCCCGCGGGGTTCGCTCCGAGCGAGCCGCGGGACGGCAGCAGCAACAGGTCCCGGTGCCGGTGCCCCTCTCCCCCTGCCGCCCCGGGACCCCCGGGCCCGGCCTCACCTTTGATGCTGATGCCGAGTCCCCCCACGTCCTGCTTGACGACGCGGACGGTGCGCCTGATGTTGGCGAGTGCCTCGGGCGCGGCGGAGCCCGGCTCGCCGCCGTTCAGCTGCGCCGCCGGGGCCTCGGGGCCGGGCCCGGGGCCGTCTGCCGGGCTGACCCCCAGCACGTCCTCGGCCAGGGTGAGCAGGACGCGGAGCCACTGCCCGCTGGGGCCGCGCAGCTCCAGCAGCCCGGTGCGCGGGGCGCGCCTGCCCGCCGCCATCTTCGCGCGCTCCGCGTCCCACACCGCCCCGCGCCGCCCCTCAGCGCCCCGCGCACCGCCCGTCCCACACCGCCCCTCAGCGCCCGTCCCACCCCGCACCGCCCGTCCCACACCGCCCCTCAGCGCCCGTCCCACCCCGCACCGCCCGTCCCACACCGCCCGTCCCACACCGCCCCTCAGCGCCCGTCCCACCCCGCACCGCCCCTCACCGCCCGTCCCACCCCACACCGCCCGTCCCACACCGCCCCTCAGCGCCTGTCCCACACCGCCCCGCACCGCCCCTCAGCGCCCCGCGCACCGCCCGTTCCACACCGCCCCTCACCGCCCGTCCCACCCCGCACCGCCCGTCCCACACCGCCCCTCACCGCTTTTCCCAACCCGTACCGCCCCTCACCGCCCGACCCACCCTGCACCGCCCGTCTCACCCCGCCCCGCACCGCCCGCTCCACACCGCCCCTCAGCGCCCCGCACCGCCCCTCACTGCTCCGCACCGCCTGTCCCGCACCGCCCCGCACCGCCCTACACCTCCCCTCACCAGCCCGCACCGCCCCGGGCACCGCCTGTCCCTCAGCGCCCGTCCCTCACTACCCCGCACCGCCCCTCACCGCCTGTCCCGCGCCGCTCCTCACCGCCTGTCCCACACCACCCCGCACCGCCCCGCACCGCCCCTCACCGCCTGTCCCTCACCGCCCCACGCACCGCCCGTCCCTGTCCCACGCCGCCCCGCACTGCTCCACCCACTGTCCCACACCACCTCTCCACACCCGGCACAGCTTCTCTGCGCACCGCTCCGCAGCGCCTCTCAGCGCCCCGCACCGCCCCGTGCCCCGTCCCGCCCCGCACCGCCCTGCCGGACAGGAGCGGAGCCCTGGGAGAGACCGGGACCCCGGCCTCACCCCATCCCTGCCGGGACAGGGCACCAACCCTGGATGAGGCACCGGGAAGGGACGCGGCTCCCCGGTGCTCCCCGCTCCATCCTTGGACAGGCACCGGGAGGACACGATGCTCCCCAGTACTCCCTTCTCCGGGCCGCATGGAGAGGCACCAAAGGGACACGGTGCTCTCCAGTGCTCCCCATGCCTGCCCACCAAGGACACCACTCTCCTCTCCATCCTAGGATGGGGTGCAGGGAGGGACACGGCTCCCCACTGTATCCTAGAACAGGCATCTGGAGGGCCCGGCGCTCCTTAGCTCTCCCCATTCCAGCCTGGGATGGGGCAACAGGAGAGACACGGCTCTGGCCTGAATGGAGCAGGGGGAGAGACCAGGACACCAGGGCTCCACTGCTCCATCCTGGGATGAGACTCTGGAGGAGCCTGGTTCTCCCCTCTCCATCCTAGGATGGGGCAGCAGCAGGGACACAGCTCCCCAGTGCTCCTTGTCCTGGCCTGACACAAGGCACCAGGAGGACCTGCTGCTTCCCAGTGCTCCCACTCCATCCTGGGACTGGCATGGGGAGGGACACAGGCCCCCAGTTGCTTGTCCCAGGTCTGATCTTGGACATTCTGGGTGTCCCTGTGCTGGGCTGTCACAGGAGGAGCAGTGGGAGCTGGGCACAGCTGTGGCTCATCCCAGGAACCTCCCAACAGTCCCAATGGGCGTTCAACAGGAGCTGGGCAGGGGGAGACGGTGTCTGCAAACATTCAGAAGAGTCTGCATTGCTTTTTCCTTGCTTGCCCTGGATCTTGAAAACGGGAATATTTTTACTTCCTTGGCAGACACCCATTTTTACTGCATTAATTAGGAGAAGAAAATACCTCCAGGAGTAGCAAATCACTCTTGGCACATCCTCTCTGCCCCTTGCCGAGTGCTTCAAGCAGCTCCAGGAGCCTCTGGGACAGGACTACTGAGCTCTCAGCCCCTCTGGAAAGCACAAGGATTTATAAGAATTCTGTAACATTTATGGCTGGCTGGGAAGGGGATGGAAAGAGGCTCTGGGCACCTGAGGCAGTGGGGCTACAACATGTGCTGCTCCACAGCCCTTCCCAGCCAGGGGCTGCAGGCCAGCCCTGAGCATCAGCCTCATGCAGGGGAGGAAAATGCTCCCCAGGCTCCCTCCCACGCAGAAGCAGCTGTGGAATTTCTTGAGGTTGCAGCAGAGGAAACCCTGAAGGTTACTTCTTTACAAAACAGACGCTTTACATATTCCTGATTTTCTCTTTGCTAAAATGTCCGGGGTTTAAGTGACCCTTTGCATTTGCAGTAGAGTGTTGCTCACTGTGGCAATCACCTCTACACCACCCCAAGGATATTCCCCTCTGATTCCATTCCCTGTCCAGTCCCACTCTGGCTGCCAGTGCCTCTCGGTTTGGGAACAGCAAGGGGAATTTCATTGTTTGGTCCTCAAGTGGACACAGAGCTCATTCCCCCTGTGCCACATGCCCTGGGAGCACTCACTTTATTTTCCAGCCAGGCAGCTGCAATCAGTAATTTTCCAGCTTTTTTTTTCATTCCCAAGAGCTGCTTCTGATAATTCCAGCCTCTAAGGGCCCATCCCCATCTGAGCCAGCAGTGGGATCACTAAACACTGCTCTCAGTGCAGAAGGGCTCCGTTTGGGTTGTTCCCTTTCATTTCTCAGCTCTGTGCCCCGAGGCATGGATGCTGATAAGCACGGCCTGGATGCATGCAAGCCATCCAGATGCTTCCAGTGCCTTTCCCTGTCCTGCTGCTGAGACAGAGAAAGCACCACGGTCCTTGGATCCGGGTCACAGCGCTCTGACTTCACCTCCTTTGGGGAAAGAGCCTCACGCTGTGGGTGCAGTGAGGCTGATGCCCAATGACCCCCAGCAGAGAGAGCAGGTCCCACAGGCACCACTTTTGCCTGGCTGTGGGACCCCCTGCTTCAGCAATTAATATTCCTATGACAACTTATGCGGGATAGAGACCCCAGGCAAGTACTGCAGGTGGTGTCTTCTAACAGAAACAGGGAATCCAGAGTGCCCTTTAAGACGCTGGTCCCAAACTGGGAGGCTCACCCTGAGCAGGGGGTCCATCAGGAGGGGACAAGTAGGGCTGACAGGCTGGTGAAGTACTGGGGGCTTGGCTCCAGCACTGGGGAGCTTGGCAGAAATCAGAAATCTTTTTCAAAGACAGAAATCATTTGCTGGCTCCTCTGCACAGCTGGGCCTGGCAAGAGCTGTGGCCCGAGAAATTGGGACATACCAGAATGTTCTTGGAGGTCTCAGTGCCCCCCAAGCAGCGGTGCTGCTGTTTTGGGGTTTTCCCGCAGGCTTGGCTCCCCCAGGCTTCCCCAGTTCTTTTTTGCCCTTTCTTGTCACAGGGCACACTTAGAGCACCGGGAGCCCGGCACAGGGAGTGTCCCAGCTCGATGTGACCCTCACAAGATACCGTGAGCGTGACTCCCGTGCCGTGGGGCTGCAGGACCGGCGCTGGGACGGGAGGGCGGAGGCTCCGGCCGGGGCTGGCACGCAGGAGTGAGCCGCAGCTTCCAGGCATGCCAGCGGCGTTCGTCAGGGCTCCTGTGAAAGCGAGCAGGCGGGGGAGGAGCTGCTTGAAAAATTGCTATTCACAGAAATAGAAACTTCCCGCAGAAACACGCGTGCGTCGGTGACAAAAGCCCAGCTGGGAATTTCTCCTGGCAGCAGGAGCAGTGGGAGGGGAAGGGGCTGGGGAGTGCAGGAGGCTGAGGTGCAGGACTGGGGGTGCTGCCAAGGCCCTGACCTCGGCCCTGAGGGAGATTGCTGCCTTTTAGCTGGAAAAAGCATCTCTTGGCTCCATCATCTTCCAAATGGTCCCCAGGAGCAGGACCTGGCAGTGTGGCAGTGATGGGCTCCGTGCCCCCCACTCTGAGCCGTCCCCTCCAGCAGAGCTTCCACCGTGGCTGTTGAGATACTGCAGAGTGCTGAGGCCCTGGCACAGGGTGCCCAGAGCAGCTGTGGCTGCCCCTGGATCCCTGGAAGTGTCCCAGGCCAGGCTGGACAGGGCTTGGAGCAGCCTGGGGCAGTGGGAGGTGTCCCTGCCCAGGGCAGGGGGGTGGGATGAGCTGAGCTTTAAGGTTCCTTCCAACCCAGACCATTCTGGGATTTTGGGATTCCACACTTCCTCAGCTGGTTTTCATGGCAGGTTTCAGCCATCCTGGCATTTTCTCTGCCTATTCTTCCCAGCCCCCTGAACCCTGTCGTTAAGCAGCTATTATTAGTCCCGTTTCTTGGCATAGCCAGGAGCTGTGTCAGAGCCCACCAGTCTATTTATAGAGTGCTGTGATCTGTTTTGTTACTTGTGTTAATTGAATTAATCCCTTCTGAAGAAAAGACTTGAAGAGCTCAAGTTTAGTCCCTGGGAGAACATTCCCAAACTGTGGGGATCCAGGCAGCATCTCGGGGCGCTGGATGCCCTGACAATCCTCAGCCCTCAGCACCAGGGAAGGGCTGCTCTGCTCTGTTCCTGGGAATTGATGGAAGGGGATGACACCAACCCTGCCCTGCAGCACTGAGACTCGTGAAACCCTGCAGGGATGGAAGGGAAATGGCTTTTATTATCTAGGTAGATTTTAGTCTTGATATTAACAGATTTAGATACGCAATATGTACTTAACAGATGGATTCATCCTTCATTATGCAGGAAATACAGCAAAGAAGTGTATCTGACTTTGGAATCAGTGGGATCTCCAAGTCCTTTAGAGTGCTTCTGTCTACTTTGGGACACAGTAAGTCCCTACAAAGTTTCTTCCATCTCATGCAGGCTCTTCCCTTATGGATCCCTCTAAGATAACCACAGTCAACTGGGCTTTCACTGTGGCAAAACTGCATGGCAGTTCATATGTTATCAGAGCAGGAACATTTAATCAAGGAACAAGTGATTGGATGGGAGAAAGCAGCACCCAGAAGCTAAAATGATTTTGGAAAGTTGTCACACATTAAAGCCCAGTCACTACCTCCTGCAGCTTTGGCTCTCTGATGCTCTAAGTGGTATCAGTGGCAGGGGTGTCAATCAGATAATGGACATAAATTAATAATAAAAGCAGCACATGAGCTGCAGATTGTAAAATCCACTCTCATGTTTGCAGTTCAACTGGGCCATTTTTCAGTTAATCCGCAGCTTGCAAATGAAAATGCTGTTTCCTTCCTGCCTGGCACTGGGAATAAGCATCTCTTGGGCTGGGTGGGATACACTGCCCACGATTCTGGATTCTGCACCTCTCCTGGGGCTTTTATAACCCAACAGGTAGAGCTTTGATTAATGTCACTTCTCTCTGCTGCTGTCACCTCTCTCTGATGGCATGTCAGCGTGACACCACCAAGGTTATGGACACCCCCTCCATCCCCAGAAGTGTGCAAGGCCAGCTTGGATGGGGCTTGGAGCAACCTGATCTGGTGGAAGGTATCCCTGCCCATGGCAGGGGGGTTGGAACTGGGTGAATTTCAAGGTCCCTTCCAATCCAAACCATTCTACGATTTATGATTCCAAGAGGTTGTCTGGAGCACAAGGAGACCTCGATGGATGTGATTTAGTGCCTGACTCAGGGGACATTGCAGGAAGAGCTTCCTGCGTTAAGCCCACAACAGAGGCACAGGAGGGATGGAGGAGCCTTGTATCCCAGGAAAAGGCTGTGTTTGAAGCCTGAGGGATGTTTTCCCATTTCTAGGTGGAAAGTCACCTTCAGCATCAGGGGTTTGAGTTCACTGCATCCTTCTGTGGAGCTTCTCCTTCCCTGCAAGAGCCACATCCCCGCGGGGCACTCCTGGCGGGTGCTTGGCTGACAAACCCGCGCTGCCAGGGTCCTGCTCCTCCCCAGGAGCGGGGCGAGGACCGTTCTCCGGGCCGAGTCGCAGCGTCGCTCCCTGAGAAGAGCTGCAGGATCTGCCACTGTCAGCAGATGCCAGCAAAGAGCCGCTCTGCAGCCACCGGCGCTGCCGCGGGCCGGGGGTGGCCGGGGACCCCCACCCTGGGGCACCCTCTGCCCCCACCCCGCTGCCTGCCGAGGAACAAAGCCTTGCGGGGAGCCGGGGGGGCTTTGCCTCCAGCTGGGAACCCCCACGCTCAGCTCACGGATAGTAGCACCTGCGGCTGCTGCAGAACTGGTGGCACCAGCCAGAGGAACGGGACGGGGTGACCCTGTGGCTCATGTCACCACGCATGGCTTCGTGCCACACCACGGGCAGGGGACACGCTGCCCTCTCAGCCTGCTGCTTACGAGAGTCACAGCGTGGTTTGGATTGGAAGGGGCCTTAAAAACCATCGAATCTAACGGCCCTGCCATAGTAGGGACACCTCTGCTAAACCAGGTTGTTTGAAGTCCCGTCCAACCTGGCCTTGGTGTCCCAGCTCGGGGGCATCCACATCTTCTCTGGGAAAACTTCTCCTGTGTCTCGCTACTGCCATTGTAAAAATATTCCCTCTTTATCTGGGCTAAGAGGGCACTGGGGGGAATCCTCACCTCCTCTCACTGCTCAGTTATTCTGGGCTCTGGTTTTGGGGGGGGCGGTGTCCAACAGGATCCTCCCACATGCCCTGACTTTCTGCTCAGCACCCAGGGCACAAACCCCACCCTCCTCCTAACCCACCCTCCCCTTCCTCACCCTAAGGACTTGGGAGGCACCTCCTGCTCCCTCCCAGCTTGGCAGGCGTGTGTGACACCCCTGCTCCACAACAAGAGCTATTTTTACCCTTAAAATATTCATGCTCCCCCGGCTCAGCCTCGTGCACTCCCCGTGTCCCCAGCTCCTGGCTGGGTCCCCACTGCAGCTGGGATCAGGCTCTGCTTGTGTCCCCAAGCACCCTGCAGCCCGGGGGGATGCAGGAGGAGTCCATCCACGGCCCCATAAAAAGCTCTTTTTCCAAGCTGACAAGTAGCTGGAACTTGTTTTATAGGAGAATGTACACACACATATATGGTTCCTGCTATTTTCCCCCCTCTCTCCCTGCTATTTTCCCCTTCCTCATGGTCTTCCCAGGACTCTCAAGTGAGCTCAGGGCTGCCCAGGGGAGCAGTGCTGGCAGCTTTGCCAGGTCTTTCAATGGAAGGGTGCTGGTCCTGGAAAAGCCTCAATTCCTTGGATTTGGGTGCCAGGAAGGGTCTGTGATCACTCCCCATCCTCTCCCGAGCTGCTGGACTCCACGTGTCTTGAGGGAGCCCAGCACAGCCCCAAGCCCTGGGGTGCTGCTGCCCATGGGACACACACTGCCCATTTCAGTGCTGCTTTTAGGGGCACCCTAAACCAAACACCAGCAGCTTGAACCCACAAGGCTCCAGGAGGGCTGGGCAGGGAGATCCATCCCTCTGTATTCCACGGTGGATGCTCCAGGCACGATCCTTAGGGGGCTTTTGCAGGAACTGGAGGGGCTGCAGAAAGGGAATGGTGGGCATCACCCCTGCTGTGAGCTCCCCATCCGGCTCATGGTATCTCCAAAGGAGCCCCCTGGCATGAGCAGGGTGGCAGGGATGGCAGCAGTGGCCCCCCAGGGGAAGGACACCCGTGACCATCCCCCTGCCCCAGGCAGGCCCCCGCTCACCTCTGCTGCAGCCCTTTGCTCCTCTCCAGAGGGAGGTTTTAATTTACCCTCTTGGCTGGCGAAACCCTATCCCGAGCAATTCCCCAGCCGTTCCTCCGAATCGCAGTAACGACCTCATTACTTTGGTATTAATAGAATTCATATGGCCTGGAGAAGATAATTGAAATTAGCCCCGCAGCGAGGGGGAGCTGAGGGGCTGGGGGGGCTGAGCTGGGTGAGGGGCTGAGCTGTGGCAGGGGGTGAGCCCTGACCCCTGGCTGGATCCTGGCGACCAGAGTGGTCCTGGGGCCAGCAGTGCCCACAGGGATGAAGCGTTGCCTGTGGTTTGTCCAGTTGTACAAATCCGGGGAGCAGGGTGGACGCCCATGCCGGTGTCTGTCAGAGTGAGAGGTTGCCCGGCCAGCCCCTGCCCCGGCTCTCAAGCCATCATCCCCTGTCTTGTAACCCCCATCAGCATCTCCTGCCATGGAGCCATTGCCATTCTTTCTGGGAGAAAAAAAAGGGGTAAAAAAAGGTTCATTATCTGCAAAAGCACAAAGGCAGACGGCGAATGGCTGTCGCAGGCGATGCCACTGCCCGGCAGGACCGTGAGGGAGCCATCCCGCCGCCCCTCCGGCCCCGGTCCCCGCGGCTCCCACCCCACCTGCTCCCCGTCAGATGGGAGGTGACCCCCACAAAGACCTGGGCCGCGTCTGCCACCCTTGGGCTTTGCCCTGACACGTGTCACCTTAACCTCTTCCTTGGGACCAGCTGCTGCCAGGGGAGCCTCCTTTGTGGCCCCGGCGAGCCGCAGACGAGTCTCCCCATCTGGCCGGCGAGGCCTCGTCTGTTGGAGACCCCCTGCCCTGGCTGATAATGGCATTAACCTCGCCCTGCCCCGCTCCCACCCCCTCAACTGTCACCGAGCGCCCCAGGTCCCCAGGCTGGGGACAGACTGCATCCCACAGGGACTTACCACACCCCTCACCCACCCCTGGCACCTCACCGGGACCCGGGGATCCTTGGCTGCACCTCTGACCCTGCCCGAGGGTATCCCGGGCATCCCTCCCTGCACCTCCAACCTCCTCCGTCTCGAGCAGGACAAGGCACGATGAGGAATTTGCCTCCAGGGGCTTAAAAAATTCCCTGCACACCTGTGACTGCAGGTGGGGAGAGCCCAGCCCTGGGGCTCAGGACCAGCACAGGGGCTCCATCCCAACCCCCGCCACTGAACCACATCTCTCTGCCCCTTGTTTGGCCCAGCACTGAGCTCCCATGGGAAGTGGGGGATGCTGCGGCACCCGGGGGTGCTCGGCAAGCAGGGGAGCATCAGGAATGGGATGTGAGGAGCAGCAGGGTCAGACCCTGGAGCAGGACAGGTGAGGGAGCAGGAGAGTGACAGGATGAATTCGGTGAAGGAGCCGAGGCAGAGGCTGGCATTCCCTGGCTGCCCCGTCAGCAAAGTCCCCGGGCCAGGACAAGACGAGGCTCCCCCACCTCCCCTCCCTCCGCAGCCAGCCATCCCCGAGGAGGCCTTATCTGCCGCTAATGCTTCACAGCAGCCTCCCTCCCCAGAGCTTGCGGGCTTGGCAAGATGCTGCGAGACTGCATTTGCTCCAAATGGATTGTATCAGGGGGAGAACAAAGCACTGGAGAGTTTTCAAAGCCGAGTTGTGATTGCAGCCTGCAGCAGGGGCAGCCAGTCCCCTCTGGTGCCACCTCACAGGGGACCCTCTGGGGTCCAGGCTCGGCCCCAAAACCCAGCAGGCAGTGGCTGCTGCCCCTGAGCTCAGTGTCCCAGTCCTGGCTCTGCCATTCCCCAGGGGTATCCGGGCAGGGGCCATCCAACAAGTGCTGGCCAGAAGACAACAGCTCCATTTTCACCAAAAAATGTTCTGCTGCAAAATCTGGCCTCACTCCAGCTGCAAATGAAAAAATTAGTTTGTGGGTTTTGGATTTTTTTTTTCCTTTCCTGCTGCAGAGTTTCTTGGAAAGCTGGTGTGGGGCAGGCACTGGAGCAAACGCTGACCTTGGCATCATGCCCTTGCCCACTTGTCTCCCCATCCCTGGTGCAGGAAGCTCCAGGCAGAGCAACTGGCAGAGCAGACTTTTTTCTCTAACACCCTCGAGAGCTTGGGGAGAAAAAAGGGAAATATTCTCTCCTCTGCTGATGTGAGCATAAATTGCAATCACAGTCAGGAGGGGTGATAGTGTGGAGCTTCCCCTGCCCAGCCTGAGCTCTGAGGCTTTGGAAAGATGGATACAGGTGATGCCAGGACTGACCCAGGGCACCACAGCCATGTGGTGCAAGAACCAAGGTGTGCTCTGTGCTATGGTGAGGTGTTCCCAAGGAAGCACTGACACATGGACAGGGAACCATGCCTGTCAGGAAGGGCTAGAGCAGAAGAAGGAAGCAAAGAATGAGACCAAAAAGTCGTGTTGGCTTGGCTTTCCCTCATATCCTCAAAAAAGGTGGTGTCAGCAGTGAATCAGCTCCTGGAGGTATGTGAAATCATAACTGGAGAATGCTGAGAAAACAGCAAAATCCCACAGAAAAGAGAAGAAAAAAAGAAAAAAAAAAAAGGAAAAAAAAAAAAAGGAAAAAAAATTTAAAAAAAAAACAAACACAAAACAAAACAAAACAACAACAACAAAAAAAAAAAAAAAAAAAAAAAAAAAAAAAACACCAAAAAAACCCAAACACCACAGTGGGGGGAAATATCCCAAAAAACCTTCAAGCAAAAGCAAGTGTAGGTCCCGGAGCCTCGATGCTGGGCAGAGTCGTGAAGGAAAAGGGGTTCAGCAACTGGACACGTTTCAGGGAGCAAAGGGATAACTGCAGGATTGCATCAGGGATGGAGAAAAAAGAAAACCAACCCTGGGACAGTGGCTCTGTGCTGTGGGACAATCACAGGGCACCACATGGCCCCACAGCAGTGGGCTGGAGGGACACACAGGAGATCCCTGAGGCTCTCCCAATGCATTCCCAACCCGTGGGAAGTGTCAGAGGCACGAGGACTCCTCTGCACAAGTGTCACAGAGAATCTGGGGAAACAATAGAGCTGCCCAAGGCCAGGCTCTGTAAGTGCCTGGCTTATGCACTGTCACATGGTGAGGGACAGAATCATCTGTGCCACTTTAGGAGGAGGACAGGGCAGGGGCTGAGCCAGGAGGCTCCAACATCCCCACAGCCGTGGGCAGAGAGATGCAGAGCAAGTGAGGAGCCTTCTGCAGAAGGCATGGGGTGGTTCACTGGGAGCCAGAGGGGGAAAATGAAGCAAAATGTCACAAATTCAGAAGCTCAGAGGAAAAGGAGGTCTGTGTGTCCTGTGGGGAGATGCTGAGAGAGGAAGAGAAGTTCAGGGAGGACAGTGCTGGATGGTGGGAATGGAGAGGGTGGTCCTGCCCATCGCTGCTGGAGATCAAAACCAACCCAGCCTTCCAGCCCTCCTGGGAAGACCCAGCCACCTAGCCAGGGAGGGGAGCTGGGATCAAAGGCTGGGATGTGCAGTCCTGGTAAAAATGCAGGGAAAAGACAGAGCCACACTCAGAGCAGCAGAGAAATGGCAGCAGAGTGAACTTTGACTGGGTGTCCATGTAAACAGGGCTGTGAAACTTTCCCCCGCACACTGGAGAGAGCCAGAGGGTAGGGATGGAAACTCAACATAAACCCAGCCCATGTGGGTACCACAGATGCCAGCTGGGCCTCGGGCTTCTGCCCCATCACAGCACCAGCACAAACCACATCAGGTGAGATCAGGGCACAGCTGGGGATGGGAATTCATCCATGGAGACACCCCTGCCATCTGGGACAGCACCTCGTGCCTGGTAGTATCCCCATGGGACTGGGCACCAAACCACGGCTGAAGAAATCCCAGTGGGAGCAGGGACTCTGTGCTGGGAGCCAAACAAGTGGGAAACAGCAACAGAAAAAATGTTATTCTGTTATCAGAGATAAATCAAACAATCCACCCAGTTCAGTGCACCCTTCAGAGCGTGTGCACTGCAGCAGACAAAGTTGATGGCAGAAAGGAATGGCTGTGTCAGAGGGGCTCCCAGCCCAGGGCAAGGGCAAGCACAGGCAGGAGCACCACAGCCTGCACCTCTCATGGGTGGAGGCACTGCAGTGGTGACACTGCACAGTGACAGCTGCCATCGAAGGGATGCTGCTCCAGAGGCCTGACACATTCCCAGCACTTCCCTCTGCAGGTGGACACTGCCCACAGCTCTGGGAAGGAGCAAAGCCCCTGGCAGAGCTGGGCTAAGCTTTGACTTGCTGCTGGATCCTTGCTGGGCTCCCAAGAGCTAAAAGCAATCAGGAAATGCCCATAGGGACTGTGGGACAGGGAGTCAGAGGACATCCTCCTCTGGTGGCTGGAGTCCTTGTGTCACCATCTGTGCGGCTGCAGATTTCCCCCCCAGACTGTCCTGGGCCCACAAGGCTCTTTGCCCTTGACTGGGAGGATGAACAAAGAGGTTTTACATAATCCCACATGATCTGCATAATGCACGGCCCCAAAACCTGCTGCTCTCACCCGCCACGGCGCAAGGAGCCACTGGATGCTCCTCTCTCTCCTCAGCCTGATTCCTCTTCCCTGGCGAAGTATCACTGCCAGCAGTGAAATCCCGAGCTGAGCAGCTCTGCCAAGCCCCCAGGTGTGGGTACCCACAGCCCAGCATGTTTGGGGTGCTGCTGGAGGCACCCACATCCCGACGGGAAGCTTTTGCTCCAGCTGTGAACACCACACATTCAGCTGGGGAAAGGAAAAACATGAAAGTGTGTGGGGACATTTTCACAGGGACATTTTGAGGGTGCCCATGGCTCATCTTGGAAGGTCTCCACCTCCACTCTCCCCATCACCTCTATCTCACCACCAGGGAAAGAAAATCGTGCTGAAACTCAGTGCTGAGCTAGCTGGAGATGAGCATTTCAGAGCCACAAAATCCTGCTGCCTTGAGCAAGGAAAGAAACCACCTCTGGGTGACTGCTGGTTTTGCTCAAAAATACAAAAACAAAGCAAAAATTAAGGCCCAGAGGTCCCTGCAGCCAGTGGCTATGGTGCAGTGCCTGGATGTGTTTGCAGGGCTGGGAATGGCATTTCCAGCTCAGCCCTTTCCCTCAGCGCCATCCACAGCGACACTGGGACAGATACACCGTACAGCGGTGCCACACGGAACTGGCCAGGCACAAAATCACCAGAAATCACCCAGGAATCACCCCAAAGGAAGAGTCCATCCAGTAGGGAATCGCCTTGGGATTCCCCCAAGCTCCTGCCCACCACAGGATGGGCACGAGCAGAGCCGGCAGCATCTCAGCATCTCCAACTGACTGCAACGACACCACCCGTAGGCTCCAAAATGTTGGGGAAAAGAATAAATATAGCTCCAAGGAGGCTCAGAGATCGAAGGGAAATGGCCATTAGCAACCCTCCATCTGCAGTAAAGAGCCAGCCATGTCCGGCACTCCGGATCTAATGGGTTTTTAATATTCTTGTGGCACGCACTGGGGTATAGATGGGAAGAGACACTTGGAGGTCTTGCATGAGCACCAGTACTCGGGGGGCTGCTCATAGAGTTCAGGCTCTTCCTTTCCCCGCCAGCTGCCTCAGAGATGTGGATGTTTCAATTATTCTGTCAAGCTGCATATTCCAAATTGAGGCCAGAGAAGTGTCTCTGTCTTATATAGAAAGAAAGGAAAAAATATATCCCTAAAAGGAAAAGAAATGAACTCAGAAATTAATAAGGCTGATTGACAATGCTGCTTTGGAAACTCTGGTACCATATGGCATCCTTGAATGGCTGCAGTGCTGTTAGGATGGAGCTGACCAGCTGGAGAGTTACTGTGGGTTGTTTGTAATTGTAATAATGGATATCAGATGGCTGGTGTGGAGCAGTTTATAAATGAGAACAGACAATGAGCCGCACTGTTTGTCAGGAAATCATTGCTGATATGGGCTTTGTGCTCCCCACCACTCCCGGGTGGAGCTGGCTGCTCCCAGGGCACCCTGCTCTGCCCTTGGGCCTGGCTCCGGCCGGGAAAGGCACAAACCTGGGGCAGGTACAGCATCACTCATCTGGGAGGGTGGTCCAGCCAGGAGAACTTCCAAAAAAACTCCCCTCACCCTCCTGGTGCTATAGGCAGAGCCCCAGATGCCACTGGGAGATGGCAGCAAGGCTGATGTCCTTCTGCAAAAGATGTGGGGGGCAGCCAAGGGGCCTCCCTGAGGAAGGCAAAGCAAACGGGGACCTGTCCAGGATCCACTGGAGCCTCTGGAGCCAGTCAGGGTCACAGGGCTGCTGGGGGCTCAGATACTGACACTTCCAGATTGGGTTTTGTGCTGAACAGCCAGAAAAATCATGACATTTCAGAATTTGCCAGTTAATGGATTTTTTTTTAAGTCACTAACAGTGAAATTCATTATTTCAATTTCTGCTGATCTCCAACTCCACAGTTTAGTACATAAAGCGAAGCCTGAGTTTGGAACGAAAATGTCACACACTTGTTCACTTCTCTTCTCCAAAAAAGAACTTCCATGCAAATTAACACAGGGCATTGCCCAGCTGGAATGTCCCCTTGCTCCAGTTGAAGCCACCCTGTGCCACATGGCTGGGGTGAGTGAGCCCCAACCAAGGTGACCCAGGGCAGGAGAAGGCTGGGAGAGAAGGCTGCCTTAAAGCTCAGCTATTGTTAATTCTAGTGGTCCTAGATTATTTTTTTCCCTAAAAGCTATTAAAAAAGAAGTGATAACCAAACTGCCTTGTGCATATTCCCTCATCACCTGAAGCCCTTTGGCAGTGCCAGGTGATGTTGCAGGGCAGGACGGGCACACCCACGTGTCCTTTCACACTCAAACCCAAACACAGCTGGGCGCTCCAGCAGATCTTATTTCGGGATCATCAGCCCCTGGGCAGGGATGGAAGGAGTCCTGGCACTGCTGGGCCTCCTCCCCGCTCACCTTCAGGCTGATGGCATCTCCGGTGAGGGGGCCAGGGCGCGGCGGGTGCTCCGGGAGCAGCCAGCCGGCAGCAGGCAGAGCTTTCTAGGAAAGCCGTCTCCGTGGGAAGGAGGCCAGGCCTGGAGCTGCGGCCACGGCACGTGCCAGGCGCCGGGCAGAGCATGCAGGAGCTGCCATGCCCCTCTGCAGGGCATCTCCACAGCCTGGAAACGCTCCCACAGCTCCTTCTGGCTGCACGGACAGACTGCGGCTACTGCGGGTGGTCTGGGACCCCCAGCCAGGACAGCAGCTGCCCCGTGCCCTCCTGTGTCCGGGGGCACAGGGGAGGGTGGGCAGAGGGGCTGGAAGTGCAAGGGAACGGCCTGGGGTGGGGGGATCATGTCCGACTCATCACCCTCAGCTAAACCCCTTCCTCAGCTCCATCGTTTTCAGCCCTTGCTGGCTGTAACAGAATTGCTGCTCTCTGGTTTGGCTTGGGCAAGAAATTAAATCTCTCATATATATATATATATATATATATATTCTACATAAATTATATATTGATATTTAAATGTTTTATATTCTTATGTATAAAGATTCCTTTTATATTATTTTTCTGTAGTACAAAAATATTCCTTGGAAACCTCAGGGTGAGCAAATCCTCACACAAACCCTTGGTGAAACTAGACGTGGGCAGGGCAAAGTGACTGAAGTCCATGGTCGAAACCAGCAGACAGGAAACCCTCCTCTAATCCATCACCCCTAACCAGGCTCTGTGGTTAATTCCCTGAAGAAATATGGAGTCCTGCTCCCTGCCAGTTTTGAAAACATCCCTGTTTATATGGGGCACGGCTCTTCCTCAAAACTCCAGTGTTTCTTTTTTCCAGTTCAGAGAGGATTATTTGAATCTGCCCGTTTGCAGCCTTGATTTTTAGGCTTTCATGTAAAATGCAACTTACCCATTCATTTTAATAGCAGAGGTTACAGGTCTGTCTTATTGTGTATCAGCCACTACTTAGGGAAAATTGGCACCCCGTTACCATGCACCAAACACCATCATTAAGTTTAAATTTATTTGTAAAGGGGTGCTTAAGTGTGGTACAGACAGAGGAGTGTTTTGGACACCCCCTCTGGAGCTGGAGCTGGGCAGCAGGAGGGCTGATGGCATTCCCCAGACCCATACATGGTGTCCCGTCCCCATGTCCCCACAGACCCTCCAGCGACCCGGTCACATCCTCCCAGTTTTAGCCTGAAGTTGTCACTCGGTAGAAAAACTCCCCCTCTTTCTCCAGCTCAACTCTGGCTGACCCCATCAGCAAACGGAGCTAATTGTAGGAAGGGAAGTCAGGGAGCAGCCCGGCGGCCCTTCCTGCCGGGGTGGCGGCTGTCGCAGCGTCTTGGTGGCATCACCAGCCCCGCTCCCCAGCCCTGAGCGCAGCTCCCGGTGTGACTTCGGCGGGGCAGATGGAACTCTTACCGCTCGCTATCACCTTTTAAATCACCGCGGCTGCAAGCCCTGACAAGCACTGTCAGCAGTTTCAATGCAGAGAGGATTAGATTTCAAAAGGAAGAGATATTCAACACGAAGCCGTACACAACAAACACACTCGGATTTGTACACAAACACACTCGGATTTCTACACAAACACCCTCGTTTTTTGTACACAAACACACTCGTTTTTCTGTTTTTTCCAGCACAGCCACTCTGGAAACGCTGAACACCCCAGGCTGGGTGCAGCCCCTCCCTGGCACCCGAGCATCCTATCCTGCATGCGGTTTAGCGAGCTGAGCTTGCCCTGCCGTCACTTTTGGGGTGTCATCTGTTTGATCAGTGCCCATCACCCCCGTGCCCGCGGCGGGGCCCCATCGCAGCCAGGCTGCCGTCGTTGTTGATTTTTGTTTTACAGGCGTAACAGAGCCTCCCCACATCCTCCCGCCCAGCCCGGCTCCCGCCCACGCCCTGCCGCTGTCAATGGGTTTGCTTTGCCCTGCCTGGCAGGCAAGAGCCCCCAAAAGCCCTTTGTCACTTTGGCATCCCACGGCAGGTGCAATGTTTGTGGGATCTGTGTGCTCCTGGAGGGATAGATTCGGGATTCCCAGCTCTGCTCCCAGCCCTGGTGCATCTCTGGCCCATCAGCATCCCATGTCTCCTTTCTCCCCTTCCATGGGAGGTTGAAAAATCACCAAGAATCTGCTGGAGGGAGTTGAAAATCCAAAGTAGGAGCCAGGTGAGCACCAGGACATGGTGGCTGTGAGCATGGACCCTGCACAGCCACACTACCCCAAAATCTCTGGGAAAAGTCCACCCAGAGCCAGAGGCAGGATCGTGAGGGGATCAGCACCACAGCCAAGAGGGTGGGAGCTGGGAGAATGAGGATGGAGGCACAGTGCCAGGGATGAAGGTGTGTTAGGAGCAGAGGGCTGAAATAAAATCCAACAGGGGGTGATGGTAGAACTTGTGAGCTGCAAAATACACCAAAAATTCCTTCTGCTTCAGACATCTGCAAAAAAATATCCTATTAAACCCAAAATCAGGCTCCTACCCCAGCCGCTACTCCTTCACTGTTTACTGCCAAACACCTCCACGGTGGCAGCTGACTTTTGCTTTGTGTCTGTGGCCACTCAGATCCCGTTGCTGGAAAATGATGAAGAATGTTTTAAAGTAACACAGCAAACCCCAAAAAGTGCTGGGTGCTCGCATAAGGATGAGGGTGGCCACAATGTCTTCATGGAGGAGCAGCAGAAGCTGGGGTGTGAGCAACACCCCCAAGCCTGGCTGTGCTCTGACAGGGGCTGTGGTCGTGATTTGCAAAACGATCACTCCTTAGGGAAATGTTGGGATTTACCCCACAGGGGCAGGTCTGGCTGGAAGGGGAGCACAGCAGCCAGGCTGGTGGCGATGCTGCCACCCAAGGAGCCACCACAGGACAGCCCTTCTGCCTCCCCAGGGCCCCTCTGGCCAAGGGAGCGCTCCGAGCATCCCCAAATCCTTCATCCCCAGCCCATCTGCCGCTTGCATCCCGCTGCCCGGCTGCGACGTCGGGGTGGCTCCCACTCCTCATTAGAGGTCGCAGCCCCTGAGCAAAGATTAATCTGGCACTTGTGTGAATTTATCTGCTTGAAAAGAGTGGGACTGGCTCTGACCTCGCAGTCTGGAGACTGGTGGGGAGTTTGCTGTCCCCTGAGCTGTCAAGCCAATTCCCTGCAGTACCAAGCTGTTGTTCTTGGCATCTGCTAGGCAGAAAGGCTGTGAAACACCCCAAATATCTGTTTGTTTTAAAAGGTAAATATTAATTTCAGGATGCTGTTTACATAAGCAGACTCTTGGAGCTTGAACTCACTGCCTTTTGCTGGTGTCACATGGCATTAGTGTGTATTTAACATTTATTTAACTCTCCTTGGCCCTGCTTGTGCCAGATGGCAGGCAGCCTGCACGGCCAGGCAGGGCTCAGCTTGGGGCTGCTCTGAGCATGACAAGGGGCTGGGTTGAGGCTGAAAAGTCAAAAGTTTGAGTTTTGTGGCTGCAGGTTCCTGAAAGACACCAAAACACACTGTGGGTTTGTGTCTCCAAGGCTGGGTGGTATCCCTGCCCCCAGATGCCAAAAGCAAGGCAAGCAGGGAATCGTCCTCTGCCGAGTCCAAACCAGCACCAGGGCTGGGCTTTCCTCAGCTCCTGCCAGGACGTGAAGTCTGATCACCTTGGCCTGATCCTGCCTGGCACTGAGCTCCCTCACTCCTCCCGAGGGAGCAGATCTGTGGATCCCAGCAGCCATTCCAGTTTGCATGCACTGAGTGGGACACCCAGAGCTGAAACCCTGAGCTGCACCAGCTGGGGGGTGCCTGGCCAGCCAGTGATGTGGACGAGCTGATGACATTGCAGAGGAGCTGGTGACATGGCACAGGAGTTGATGACATGGCACAGGAGCTGCTCGCTGGCTCCCGGGGTCCTGAACAGCGAGTTTGTTCCTCTCAGTGAATTGTGAGAGATCTCATAAAATGATCTCACAGCCCTGATGCGCAGCTCCGACTGCTGAGTGCTCACACGTCGCTTTTCTGCCTCTGCAGTCACTCACTCTCCCAGCACAGGGCATTTTTTGGGTAATGCAGCGCTGACAGTGTCACTGCCTTCTCAAACAATGAAGAGATGCAGCCAGATGGCCTCTGGAAAACAAATAAGATATTCAAAACAGTATCAGCCTCTTTATGGCTGCAGCAGGCACCCATCAGCTTGAATATACAAACTGGAAGATCCGAGATGGTTTCAGGATTACAGCCTCTAAGCTGGGCTGGACACCCTCATGCTCAAACATTCGTGTTTGAAGATGGGGACCTGCATGATAAAAAATGTCTCAAGATTTTATGACAGAATTATTGGTGTTTGGGCTCAACAGCCGCGGTGTGCTCTGCCTCCCACCTGCTGAACAGGTCTCATCCCACCCACCCCCTCCTCCAGAAGTTTTTGCTCGATGAGATCCCATCCCCTCCCCCTGGACACACTGCCTCTCCAGGCAATGCTGGCCACTCCCACTGTGCCAGGAGAAATACTGACCGGACACCAGGACTGACCTTGGGAAACTCCACTGACCTCCAGACCTCCCTTCTGGCACCATCTGCCTCACTCTCCTTTCACTCAGTTCTCACCCTTGTTAATGATGCCTGTACTAAACTTTCTATTTTCCTTGTTTGGAAAACCAGTTCCCAGTGAAGGAAGCAGGCAGGGTACTCTGGCCTGCCCTGTGAGAGAAATCCTTTATCTCATTTCCCACTCATTTCTATGACAGTAATGTCTTTTTTTTCAGCATTTTGAGAGCTACAAGTACCTGTGAGATGAAAGATTTCCAAACAACATTCCCTCTTGCTTTTGTGTTTGCTGTTCTTTGATCAAAACCATTAATCCTTGCCACCAGATCTGCCCTCACTGTAGAGGAAATGGAAGGATTGAGCTGGTGTGGGAACTGGGAGGAGGCAGCAAAGGGGTGAGGAAGAGTCAGGACAAGGCTGTGGGGAGCAAGGCTGGCCATACATCTTTGCCTGAGAGAGCTTGCTCTACCCAGGACCACAGTCATCAGCTGAGACCTTCCCTCCCTCCACCTCAGCAGCCTGCAGCCACCTCTGTCATGTTGGTTTTATTCAGAGGGTGACCCCAGGCCATGAGGTCTCGTAGAATGACAGAATCAGAGAAGGTTTGGGTTGGAGGGACCCTAAAGGTCATCTCATTCTCATCATGGGCAGGGACACCTTCCACTATCCCAGGCTGCTCCAAGCCCTGTCCAACCTGGCCTGGGACCCTTCCAGGGATCCAAGGGCAGCCCCAGCTTCTCTGGGCACCCTGTGTCAGGGCCTTGCCACCCTCACAGGGCAGAATTTTTTCTCAATATCCCGATCTAAACCTATTCTCTTTCAGTTTGAAGCCATTCCTCATTGTCCTGTCCCTCCAAGCCCTTGTAAACAGTCTCTCTTCATCTTTCTTGCAGGCTCCCTTCAGGTACTGAAAGGACACAATTAGCTCACTCTGAAGCCTTTCTTCTCCAGACTGAACAATCCCAATTCTCTCAGCCTTTCCTTACAACAGAGCTGCTTCATCCCACTGACCACCTTGGTGGCCTCCTCTGGACTCGCTCCAACAACTCCATGCCCCTCCTGTACGTCCTGTTCCCTTTGGCAGAACTTTTGCATCAGCTGAAGGAGCACTGTACCTTCAGGATGGGGACCAAACCCACAATGGTGCTTCACATCAGTGAGCATCAGGTCGGGGGAAGGATGTGACAGGACAGCAAACAGAACTGAAAAAACCATCTTTAGAGCACAGCTCGCTCAGCATGGCACGAGCTGAGATGCAGGATGGCAGCAAATAACCAGAGCAGAGGCCAAGGACCTGCTCATACAGCAAGCACCATTCCCTATGCACCTGATGGAGAATTCACCACAGAAAAAGTGTCTGTGACCCAACTGCCTGATATCCACTTAAATGTTCTAAAGATGCTGGGAGCATCTCTTGACTTTTGGAGGGCATGTATGAATATTTTGGTGGTTTGCTGGCCATAGATACACACCCTGTATAGTGGCTGTGTATTTATAGTCCTAAAAATGCTGTTTGCAAAACTGTGGCTGTTTACTTGGGTGTGAGAGAGGTATATAAATACTGAGACATATATATCTACCTCTGCAGCATGTGTGTCTCCACACACTGCACTGGGCTCAGAAGCCTTTTTTGTTTTTTTTTTTCCCTAGATACATGATGTGTTCAAGTGGTAGAAAGAAAAGGTTTCCAAATGCAGTCCACATTCCTGTAGAGCCTCCTCTCTCATCCACCAGCCTATTTCAAGGACATACAGCAGCATCAGCTGAGTGAACAGGTGTTGCTCTGTTGGACGCAGCACAGAAATCCAGACTCATAAAGGCTGGGTGGGTTTTTTCTCTTAGAGCAAATAAACCCTGCTCTGTCTACCAATGTACCAGCAGAGGAAAAATTGCATCTGACACCTTCATTTGATGGCTGTTGCTCCACAGAGCACGAGACAAGCTCAGCTCACTGAGTGGCTTAAAATCTGGGGGGGTGGAGGTGGGGAAGAAGAGCTCTCTGTGGGGCAGGCTGTGGCAGAGGGTATCTCCACATGACATGCTCCCCTTGCTCACAGAACATCAGGGTCTAGGGCTCATCCTCCCTACCAGACCATGGCCACATCTCACCCACGACCCTGGCATCACTCTGAGAAAGAGCACAGAGATCCCATTCCCCGCTCACACCATTTCCTCTCCCTAGAAGACACTTGCTGGAGGAGCAGCAGGATGGCCACATTCCAAACATGAGGCTGCCTCTGTGGGGAAGTCACACGAATCTATGGAAATGTTCACAAAACTGCTGTCATGAACAGCTACCCCTTCATCAGCATAGAGGCCTGCCAGACCAACCTTTGTGTGCACCTTTTCCTGGTATTCCTGGGGTATTATTTAGACAGTTCTCTCCTCTTTGGGATTTCCAAAGCAGCTGTTCCATCTTTAGAAACCAACCCTGTGCCCACCATGGCTCCACCTTGGGCACCATCACAACTGTCGAAGAGAAAGGAAGATGAAAATACTTTTGCTGCTCCTTCAAAGCTTTCCCCAGCACATCCCAGTGCTCTGCTTTGCTCTCCCAGTCCTCATCACCCTCTCCTCAATCTGAGGAGTGACACTTCACTCCAGGGCTCATCTCTCATGGTAGTGGTGCTCTGGAAGGATGGGGCATGGGGCAGGGCAGCAGCAGCCCCACACTGTCACCACAGCAGTTCCATCTCCTGTGCCCTCAGCACAGAGAGGGCTTCAGCCTGGCTGAGCCTCAGCAAGATGCCAGGCTGTGACTGGCACATTCAGGTGTCTTGGGAAGCTGCTCCCAGCACGGTGGGCTCTGATGGAGCCCAGACTGCCACTCTCCAAGGAGCTTCACAGGCTTTAAGGACCAGCTAAATAAAAACAAAGCCCTTATCAGCGCCCCACACAATGGCCCTTTCTGCTTCACCGGTGTCAGATTGGCTCCAGCCAGGCTGTGGATGACACAGGAATGAGGTGGTGGCAAACACAGGCCAGAGCCAAGCTGCAGCCAGCTCGGCAGGAGATAAGAGTGGCGCGGGGATGGCCTCTGGCAGAGAGGGGCCGGGGAGGAGGCAAAGCCACCAAGTGAAAACCAAGACAATGGGACTGGATGGATGGTCCTGTCGCTGTAGTGCAAATTTGGATCTGCTCCATCCTGGGACATCTGGGCCCAAGAGATGCCTGTTCTTGGCCAGCAAACTCCAACGGAGCCTGAGGCTCGCTGAGCATCAGGAGTGGAACAGTGCTGAGCTGCAGGGCTGGGCTGGCCCGGGGCTGCTGCCAGCAACCACCAGCCCAGAACCAGGGCAGGTCACCCCGCTTTGCTGGGAGCATGGGCCTGCTGGATGACACAGGAATGTGGATGACACAGGAATGTGGATGACACAGGCTGCTGGAAACAGCAGCCCTGACCCCTGGGCCCCTTCTTTCCTGAGGAGGGCTGGCAGATCCCACTGCCTTGATTATGTGGGCAGTGACTTGAGGGCATGGACAGTGCCTTAGGGCAGCCAGTTTGGATCTCCTGCGACACCCTAAGAGCTCTCTTTCACTGGAGTGAGCTCTTCCTAGGCTGAAGCAGGGCATCCATAGCCACACTGGTACCAGCATGACTTGGGAACTGGTGAGGACATCTCCCTAGGGCAGGAGACTGGGTCCTGGCCCTGCTTCCAGGACCACATACATATCTTATTGCTGGCAAGGGAAAACCCAGCTATAACCCAATTTGCAGGCACATATCTTCCTTCTCCAGCTACTCCCAAGTCTTTTGGGACATTTTTCACCTAGCTGGCATATTTTCAGCTTCGCAGAGAACACCTAAAATGGCAAATCCCTCCAGGATGGGAGCAAAGCTGTGCTTTGTTTTCAGATACCAAGTGGACTTAAGCATAAAGAAAAGGTTCTTCCCCCAGAGGGTGCTGGGCACTGCCCAGGCTCCCCAGGGAATGGGCACGGCCCCGAGGCTGCCAGAGCTCCAGGAGCCTTTGGACAGCGCTGCCAGGGATGCCCAGGGTGGGGTTGTTGGGGGGTCTGTGCAGGGACAGGAGCTGGGCTGATCCTTGTGAGTCCTTTCCCAGCTCAGGGATATTCCAGGATTCTGTGAGGGTGCAGCCTTGACAAACCCTGAGTAGGAGTCTCAGGCTGTCAGTGAAGCTCTCATGAGGATCCCAAACTCTGGCATTTCTAGGTTTTGAGGTGCCTGTGCAGTGACAGCTTTAGCTTGTAGGAGTGGAAACACATCTTACCTTTGCCAGGGATATCTGACTGCAGCAAGACTCCCTGGGACACTTTGTGGATGAGGTTCAGAGGTGGGCTTGGAATGTGGGAAGTGCCAGGAGGGAGCAAAACCGCTTTGGTTACAACACCTGAGGCACTGGGGCTGGGCTGGGCACAAACCTATCTGTCCCCAGGTATTGCAACACTTCTGGGGAGGTACAGCTATGGTAAAATAAATCTTTGGGGGTTGTGTGCAGGTATTTTAACATCTTGGGGGTGTACAGGTACTTTAACACCTTTGGGGTTGTAACATTTCGGGGGTTGTGTACAGGTATTAAAGGTATACAGGTACACATTTGGGGTGTACAGGTATTGTAGCACTTTTTGGGATGTGTCTACAGGTATTTTAACATCTTTTGTGGGTACAGGTGTTGCAGCACCTTTGGGGCTGTGTACAGGTATTGTAACACCTTTTGGGGATGTGCTTTAGGTACTGTAGCACCATTGGGTGTGTATTTACAGGTATTGTAACACCTTTTGAATATGTGTTTGCAGGTATTGTAGCACCTTTGGGCCTGTGTACGGGTATGGCAGCACCTTTGGGTGTGTATGTACAGGTATTGTAACACCTTTTGGGAGTGTACAGGTATTGTAGCACCTTTGGGGTTGTGGGCAGTTATTGTAACACCTTTTGGGTGTGTGTGTACAGGTATTGTAACACCTTTTGGGCGTGTACAGGTATTGTAGCACCTTTGGGGTTGTGGGCAGTTATTGTAACACCTTTTTGGGGGTGTGTGTACAGGTATTGTAACACCTTTTGGGCGTGTACAGGCATTGTAGCCCCTTTTGGGAGTCTACAGGCATGGTAACACCTTCTGGGGGTGTACTGGTACTGTAGCCCCTTTGGGGTGTGTGTACAGGTATCGTAACACCTTTGGGGTGTGTGCAGGCATTGTAGCCCCTTTTGGGAGCGTACAGGTACTGTAGCACCTTTGGGGGTGTGTGTAGAGGTACTGTAGCACCTTTGGGTGTGTGTGTACAGGCACTGTAGCCCCTATTCGGGGCTACAGCAACTTTGGGCCCGTGTACAGGTCCGGTAGCACTCTGAGGGGAGGCGGAGCCCCCCGGGGAGGTGGGGACGCGGCCCGCCGTGTCTGTGGAGGCTGCACCGCCCGTTCCCCTCCGCTCGCCCTCCGCACCGCCGCCCGCTCCCCACAGGCCGGGCCGGCCCTGGGGCGGGCCGGGGGAAGCCGCGCCCCCGCTCTCGTCACGGCGAGGGCCGGGCCGGGCCGGGCCGGGCGGGAGGCGCCGAGGATCCGGGCCATGGTGGGGATCCCGGGGAGCTGCCAGTGTAAGAGCCGGGGCCGGGGCAGGGGCCGGGCCGGGGGGAGCGGGGCGCGGCAGGGGCACACCGCTTTGTACCGCTATCTGTAGTTGTGCCTTTGGTTAATGTGTGTTTCTCAGCGTGCGGGCGCATCGCCCCGAGGTGTGGGCCTCGGGGACCCCCAGCCGCACGGCCAGCCCGGCACTGCCCGGCTTCCCGGGGGATTTCCAGGCTGGAGGGGCTTTGGAACACGGGGTGTCTCCCCCTCGGCTGGGGCCGGCAGTGCCAGCCCTGGGGAGCTGCAGCCAGCGCGGGTTTGCACCCTCCTGGCGCTTGCCACATTGCCAGCCCAGCACTAAAACACCTCCGTAAAGTGGCCCAGGGAGTGCTGGAGAGTGGGGCAGCCACGCCAGAGCTGGGCACGGGGGTTTCCCCTGCTGCAAACTGCGGGCGCCCGGGTGGGCAGCGACCTGGCACCTGTGTGAGTCCTGTGAGCATAAATCCTGCTTGTAGCAGCAGCCTCTCCTGCGAGGAGCTTGGGGAGGTGGGGATCTTCTGCTCCGTTTGCACTGATTTCCCCAAAGTCCTGGGTTTGTTGCCAGAAGTGTTGTGTCCTCTGAAAGCCATGAAAGCTGGCAGGAAAGCACGTGGTGCCTCTCACCGTGTTTCAGCCTCCTGAGCGTTTCTGTGGCCTGTGCTTGCTTGTCCACAATTGGGAATGGAAACTGAGCCATCCCGGGATGAGGAGTGAGGTGCCGGATGGAGCCGGGATGTCTGTGCCATGTCCATTACACATGGGCTGGATCATGGCCTCAAGGTGACTCTGTGGATAAGTCATTGCCCAGGAAAGGGAGAAAAGCAGTTAAAAGCATATCCTAAGGCTCAGGAAATTCAGGAATTTTAAAATGAAGTGTGATTGCTCATAGGGAGGCAGTGTAAAGATAGATGCTGATGCTAATGTGGAAACCACTCTGAAAGCTGCATTCCCGATATGGAGAAGGAATTACTAAGTGACAGGAGTTGCAGAGGGTGGTTTTATACTTGATTGTGCTGCTTAGGGCAGAATGTGTGAGAGGTTGGGGGTGAGGCTGTTACCCCTTGAGGCAGTTAGAAATATGTGAGTCTGTCAGTGCATGTGGACTTTACTCAGCCCAGGTGTCCCAGGTGCCTGGAGAGCACTGTGGTGGGAAAGCTGAGTCCACATCCACGTGGCTTTGGAGAGCCCTGGCACTTGGCTCCTAACCTTCATTTTTGTCAGCCCTGAAGAAAAGGCCCCACAGAAGGAGCTCGTGTGAGATCGTGTCCAAAGTCTGTGCCCAGTCTCCTTTCCCCAAGCTCCCTTTGAAGTCACATCGGAGAAGCAGGCACTGCTGAGGGTGATTCATCTCTCCAGTCTTGGACACCTCTCTCTGAATGAGACAAATTCTTCACTGGAGGTGCCTGGGATTTTTCATTGACTGCAAGGGGAGTCCAGGAGAGCTGCCTTAAGGCTTTGGCAGTGAGGAGCCGGATGAAACAAATCCCACCCAGTGTGTGTGCTCGTAGTGCAGCTCAGTGGTGTATGCAGAGACTGGTCAGATTCCCTGCTTGCCTCAGACTGAGCACAGGGAGGAGAGTCAGACCTTTGAAATCTTGCTAAAACTATTTGAAGCTAAAGGAGACAGGGATCTTGTGCCTCCATAGCTTCAGGGTGGGTACGTGAAACCGGTTCCTCTCAGCTGTGACACTTTCTGCAACACGGGACAAGTTGTTTGAATATTTTATTGGCTCGTGGCAGGAACGTGTGGATGTGTATGTGGCTGTTGAGTTTTGCAATATTAAACCACGTCTGAAATTAGGAAGAAATTCCTCCCTGTGAAGGTGGGGAGGCCCTGGCACAGGGTGCCCCTGGATCCCTGGAAGTGTCTAAGGGCAGGCTGGACAGGACTTGGAGCAGCCTGGGACAGTGGAAGATGGGCAGGGGGTGGAACAAGGTGGTAATTCAGGTTCCTCACAGCCCAAACCAGTCTGTTATTCTGTGATTAGGGCTTTTCATCTGGGTCCTGCTGACAGAACTGAGCAAGCATCAGGGACAGCAAGGCCAGAGCCCCTGGCAGGAGAGGGTGAGGGCACCTGGAATGCTTGGAGTGACTCAGTTGGAGCTAAAGTGTTGTTTTTTATTCAGTTTAATGTGTCTGTGGCCCATTGGGGAATGCTAAGAATAAGCCTGGTGAGCCATGCAGCTGCTTTATAAAGATAAGCACACAGATATGTGCTGTAGTTATCAGGACCTTTGTAGATAGGCCAGGTAAGGATGCCCTGTTAGTGCCAGCTATTGAACAGTGTGAACACTTGCACGAGACATCACTCAGTTCTTGGGCCCAGTGTCAGCCCAAGAACACTCCTGGGGTTTATCTTTGGTCTCAAGGAAGTGAATAATCAGCTGTAGATTCATAATTTTTATAGATCTAATTATCTGCATAGCCTGATGATTTCTGCTGTATTCTCCAGATCCTGGCAATGTCAGGAGGCTGCCTGATTTCTTTGGGTGTTATAGAGGAGTGGATCAGTGCTCAGTGTGAAACTAAAAATGGGGAAAGAAAGAAGAAATGTGGGACTGCTTTGAAACTTTGGGATGTTCATGTTTGTTTAAGGCACATACTGGCTCTCATGAATATGCTCTTCTGATGTGGATATTTCCAATGGCCAGAAAATGAAATGGATCTTTCAGGGACTTAATCTCGATTTTCATATACTGTAAAACGAAACGCTTTAGGTGTTCCTCTTCCTTTGTGCCAATGTTCAGGAGAGTGAAATATATCGGCATTTTAAAGCAGCCAGAGAAAAGAAAAAGAGTTTTTTGATTTGCAGGCACTCTTGTACTTGGGGAAGAGCTTGTGGAGTTGTCTCTGTTGGAAGCAGGACTGGAGTGGAATAGTGAGCTGAGTGCTTTCCATCGTCCTGAGCTGCCAAGGAGTCACAGGTACCTCGAGAGGCTGCCATGAGCCACTGGAGGAGGGGGAGCTGCTCAGGTTTCTCTCTTGCTGGCAAGAATCAGAGGTGAACTCTTCCCCTTCAGAAGAAGGAGGTGGCTGTAAGGCTCAAAAAGGTGAGAAGTGAATCCACCTCTCCCCCTCTGATGTAAAAAGTCCCAGGGGAAGGGTTCCCACCCAGACTGGTGATTTAACTGGAACTCTTCCAGAAAACCACCTTCCTGAGGGCATTTGTCCAGCCAGTGTCTGGGGCTTAAAACTTCTGCTGTGTCCCTGCCACCACATCCTGAGTGTGTGCACACCTTTGTTTGATTCAGCTACAGAGCCACCCTGGACATAATTTTGGCTGTATTTGTGACTCCAGGTTAATCAGCCCTGACCTTGGAAGTCAATTAAAATATTCTTTACTCCATTTCATGAGAGATCAGCACTATCTTCTATAGGTAGAAGCTTTTCTGGCACTCAGACTTTGAGGTGAAGTTCTGCACAAATGTTTTCCTCAATGGCATCCAAAGTGTGCTTTGGACACTTGGGATAATTTAAAGGAGGAGACTGTTCAGGCAGGGATTTTCTCCAAGGATTTTAGATTTATTTTGATATTTAATGTAGTCACTGCTGATAGCCTTCAGCCTAGGGTTGCAAGGGTATTTTCAGAAGATATGTGGCATGCTCTTGGCTTGGCTTTGGGGCCATAGGTGACACTTCAAAGCTCTCTAAAAAATATTTGAAAAATGTTACAGAATTCTCTCATTACAGGTGTGGTTTTGAATGGAAAATGCAGGATTAGCCTTTTTTTTTGCCTGTGGATATAAAACAATCAGACAAATACTTAGTGAATGCTTGCAGACTTGTTGCTGTAAGATTGGGTTCGATAGACACACCAGCTTGTTTGCATCAACGCCAGCTTCTCCCTGCTTATCCGCGCTTTTTAATCCTCATGATCTCTTGGGAGTTGGCTTTCACTTCCTAGTAGCGCACCTGGTTGCTGCAGCAGGAGGTTCCTCCAAATCTGTCACCTGACACGCTCCCACCTGGCCTTTGTGTGTGTTTGATCCCGCCTTTTCTGCCAACAGAGGCAACAGGAGGAGGAGGAGGGGGAGGGATAAAGCCCTAGAGATAGAGCAGGGAGGCTGTAGTGTTTGTGGTGTGTGGGAGTGGGCTGGTCTGGCCGTGGGCTGGTGAGGGGTGGTTGGGTCGAGCAGTTGCTGGCACTGGTGGGGCTGGGCTGGTGGCACACAACAGCCTGGCAGCACGAGGAGCCAGGCCAGGGACCCTTCCTGACCCCCACCTGGTCAGCAATGACTCTTCAGTTGCCTTAGCAGGAGTGGTGAGCACACAAATGGGCCTGACAGCTCATCACATCCCGGCTACCTTTTGTTTGTCGGCCAGCAAATATTTGCTTTATACTTTCAAGTCGTGCATCCTGCCTGCAGAGCCTCTCCGGATCTGGCTGCAGGTGTTGGATCAAACAGAGGTGGAACAGGGGCTGTAGTGTGGGGTACAGCTGTAGGGTCACACGTAGTCCTGGGCAGGCAGAACTCCTGGTTGTCTGCTTGGAGCACAGGCAGCTTCCTTTTCTGAGGTGGTATTGTGGGCTGCAATATTTTGTGGCTGTATTCCCGAGAGCGAGCATTTCCCTGGGTCTTGGCTAAGCAGAAACTTAATTTCACACTTTTTCCAAGTGTGGGGACAGCTCAGCCTGCGGCATTTCCAGGTGCAGATGAGATTAATTTGCTTATCTTGGTTGAGGGCAGGTAATTACTTGTGCAGGGGAGGTACCAGAGTCAGGATGTTAAAACACAAAGAAATCAAATGTTCCTCTGTTCCTCCCCCGTTGTGCAAGCTCGTTTGCATTCAAACACCCGTCTGGCAGATCTGCTGCAGGAGCCTTCCCTCCATCTCCTCCTCCTCCTCCTTCATGATTAGCTTTGTTGGGGGCCAAGAAGCCACTGATGAATTGAGACTGGAAAGCGCTGAACTTTGAGGGGAGATAAAAAAAAATCCCTCGAAACATTTGCGGCCCTGGCAGTGGGTCCGCGGGTCGCTGATGGGGTTTATCTTCTGACATCATGAGGATCTCTGACATTTCTAGCTTAGAAACAATAACTCGCCTTATCCATCGTCATGTTTTTCTAATTAAAGACAAAGCTTGGTAAATATTTTTTAAATGATTGAATTTCCCAAGTATGGAAAACACATGTCAGGAGTCGGCCTGGCTGCATCCGATGCGCCTTTTCCCACCGCGTCCCTCGGAGCACGCGAGTGCAAATACAGATTTAGAGCTGTGGGTGACAGGTTTATCTGGGATGATTGGCAAGGATTTATAAACCAGGAGGGGATTTACTTTGCTCTCCCTCCCTTCTCTTCCCCCTTCTCCCCCCGCCTGCCCGACCCCCGTCTCAGAAATAGGAAATTGGGATCACATTAAACCCTAATTGGTTTGGCTCCAGCACTAGTTCGGTGGCTGCCAAATAGTTAATTTATTGCGTGAGAGTTTGGCCATGTGTTGAGAGGCAAATTTGCTTGAAGCAAGGCATCTCTGTAAACTGTACATCCATTCCTGTGCCAGGTCCTGTTTACAGCATCTCCAGAGTGGGGTGCAGGGGTTGCTTTCCGTGCCCATCCCAGCAGGACAGCACGGGGGGACCCCGTGGCGGGGCGTCCGTCCCGCCTCCCTCGCTCCCCTGCCAAAACGCTTTCAGGAATTGTTGCCTAAAAGAGCTTAAAGTGGTTTTAGCTGGACTTGGCGCTCGACGTTTGGAAACTGCCAGCTAGAAGATAAGACGTGGGAGGCTCTCAGGAGAATAAATGCATCTGTTTGGGAGATAGCAGCAGGCCTGGGCTGTCACCGCGGAGCGGGGCCAGGTAGGGAGTCCCCGGGGATGGCAAGATGGCTTTTCTTGGATTATGTGAGCAGGGGCAAGTGGGAAGCTGGCATATGTGGCTGCCCCACTGAAGTCACTCCTTGTTCCTGCCCTTCTCCATGAGGCCGCTTGGACTGGTTGCTGTCAGACATCCCGGATTTGTTGTCACTTGCTCATGGACCTGTGTATGTAGTGGTGTTTGGCTCCCATGAAGTTTTCTGGAAGATGAGCTCCAGCAGAAGAGTTTGCAGGACAAGCAGCTCTCGCTGAGGCCATCACTGCCTTCCCCAGCACCTGACAGGGAATTATTTGGATTTAAGAGGATACTGCAGCCAGAGTTAAAGACTCACTGCTAGCACGTCTTCAGTGTGGAGTATGATTTGAAAGAGGCTGTGTAAGGAATAAAGCCATGGCTGTGGCATTTTATTTCATTTCTCACTGAGTTAAATAACAAACTTTGTGTAAGTGTGCTGCTTCCAGTTCTGAGGCAACAGAATTATCACCGCCGTGCTCAGCGGAGCCCTTTCTGTGTCAGCTGCTATTTCCATTGTGAACTTGATACCTGAAGGCTCAATATTGTGACCCTTTAATTTTCAGCTGCTGAAACGTCCCCTTTGAGCTGGCTAAAGGGGAAGAGCTCAGGGGGGAACTTGCAATGGTTATGCAGTGAGAGCAGTGTGTTTCTTTGGGTATTTCTTAAGTGCTGAGTGTTTAGGAGAAATTGATAGGTAGTAGAAAAGCACATTTAGCAATACTTTTCCTTCTGTAGCTCTTGCTTCCTGGGATGTAATAAAATCCATTAAGTTCTATTTATGATCAAAGGCCCAGTATAGTAATAGTTTTATTTGGATAATTATGGCTGTTCTACCAATAATGAAAATACTGCACACTTCCAAATACTGCAGTGTTTAGAGGGGTACAGGCTTGGCACAGCCAAATGTTTGCCAGTTTTGCTGAGGAGTCAGAGAGGTACCAGTTCAAAAAAAACTTGGATCAAGCTAAGTCAGGCAGGTAGGAAGGCATGTCCTGCCCATGGGTGCCACGTTGTGCCATGCTGCCTGGGTTTTCCAGGCACCCATGGAGGTGCAGCAGGGTTAGGAAGACCAGAAGGGAACAAATTGAACAGGTATTGGAAGCAAATGTGGTGGTTTGTTTTGGAGAGAACCTTTTCGTCCCCAGGTCTGAAGGCAGGTTCAACATTCAGCTGGGAGCAGCCACTCCCCACTTGTGCATCTCCTGCCTCGTTTGAAATGCAGCCACTTCTGGGATGAGCTACTGTAATTACTTTAAAGCACATCGTACTTCCACCACTTTTGGCAGGAAGGAAGGAGGAATACTGTGCTCTATCGCCAGACAAAATAGAAATCAACAATTGGGATTTTTCTCAAAGAGCAGATCTATCTTCTCTGCCATTAAATCTGAGTTGGATGGGAGCCTTGTACCCATTTTGCTTCCCCGGTGTGAGTGTGTCGTTCTGCAGCTCACAGCCCATGTTCATGGGAAGATTTAAAGCAGCAAATTCTAGCCAGGAATTCTTTCTAGCACTTTGCTTTCCTTCTGCTGTTTGCTTCCCTCTTCACACTACAGATGCTGATGGATCACCTTCCGTGGTGAGTAAGGAGACACGCTGTACTTTGCGTGGTGCTGGGAAACTGTGTCGGCCTCAGGAATGTTCTTCCAGAGAGGCACTGCCACTCCTGAGGCACCACGGGTCAGGAACTGTGTCACACAGGCAGGGGCTTGTCCTTGTGACTCCCATATCAGCCACTGCAAATCAGCTCTCACTGCCATTGTGGGTGGATCACCCCCATCCATTTACTGGTGTTCACTCACCCCTCTGCTGCAAAACACTTCAGATTACTGCCCTTGGCCCACCTGAGTTTCCACATTCCAGAATACACTGCTGGTGTCCTTTTATCCCCCCAGGGGATGATTTTTTTCCATGCAGCATTGGTTTTCCCTCTTTATCTAGGCATGCTGAGCACCTAGAAGTTAATTTGATGGCATCTTGTGAGAGGGAGTCTTGGTTTTGCACTGCAGTACTCCAAAAACATTCCCAGGCACTTGTCTGACTGTTTTCTTCTTGAGTATATTTGTTTCATTGAACAACCTTTTTTTTTTTTTTTTTCCCTGTGTAGTACTGTTTTTAGCAAGAGGAAGAATAAAACCTCTGAATAGGTAAATAACTATCAGAGCACACAAACTGTTGAGCGGCTGATTTTTAGATATTCCTTGATTTGTCCTCTACCAGTTTTATTTAAGTTTTCAGTCACTGCAGTTACTGTGTTCATCAGGTTTTATTTCCCATTTAATAATTACAGCAGTTTCCCTTGAGCTCTGTACCTCTAATTAGAAAGCTAAGTTTGAGATAAAATTAATGGAATGAAATTTGTTACGTTTTTATGGTAAAATGTGCTCAGAAAACACACTTGTAGGCTCAGTCACTGCTCCTGGACATTGTTTACCACATCTTGATCCTCCATCAGTGCTGAGGACTGTGCTGCTGGCATAAGGACAGTTGAGCACCAAAGAGCAGAATTTGATTCTCACTGCAGGAATTCTTGCCTTCAGTCTCACAGGTACCAAACAGGATAGTTTGGCTGGCACAGAATCTCTCCTTTTCCTCTGTGCATGTGGAAGGATTGCCTCAGTTTCCACCAGCACTGCACTTTTCCTGTCCTGCTGCTGCTCCTGCTGGTCTAAGGTGACCCAGGAAGCTGTGGGGAACCTGGCAGCACCGCTCAGAGCTGGTCCAGCTTCAGGTGGACTCTGGTCATGTGCAGCCCAGTCCCCATCCGGCTCTGAGAGCCCCTTTTGGTGAAGGACAAGCCAATGGACAGCTCTCCCTGTGTACATGCAGCACACCAGGAATTTAGATCTGCCCAAAGGCTGTGCTGCTCCAAGCAGCAGCTCCCTGAATGGAGATGCACCTCTTCACACCTGTTTTATAACACAGGAGCAAAATATTCAGGGCATCTAAATAGTTTATGGCCCTACAAACAAATTCTGGCAGTGGGAGCGTGAGTTTCCATCTCATTAAACTGTTGGCAAAGCCCTGGTAATTCCAGTCACTGATACAGCACAGGAATTATCCCTCAACACGACTGGTCGTGTCAGGTCAGAGCATCACTGCTTTTTCTCAGCAGTTGTGTGTTTGTACTTGAGGGGAAAAGAAAGTGTTGAAATGTCAATTCATTGGGTTCTTCTCCAGTGCTGGAGCAAGGTCTTGTGAGGTCAGAAAAAAAGTATCTGTTAATTTCTACACCTAAGTTGTAACGAGGAATTGTTCTCAAATTTTTTTTTTTTTTTTTTTGTCATACAAAACCTGACACACATTCCCAGTTTGGCAGAGGCTCCAAAGTTTATCTTGGAGCTCAGCAGCTGCGCTGCAGCCCAGGTTGGCTCTGACGTGGTTCCTGCCATCTCCCAGCTCTTTGCTGGGCTGTAGGAAATTACTGGACCTTTGGAGCCGCTGACTTGGGGCAGGTCAGCCATATCATGGCCATTCCCATATGGGGAAGTGTGCTGTGAGTTGAAGAACAGGAGTGGGAGATGACAATGTCCTCTGGCTCCTGTGGCAGGCAGGGGATGGGGTATTTTGTTGATGGAGAGGCACACATGTCCAGAGGCATGGGAAATTTGCCTCCAGCACTGTTACAGGTTTTATGGTGTCTTGCAATCAAGAGGGAGCAGTTTGCTCTCCCTGCCACGTGTTACCTTCCACAGCTTGAGACAGCCACATGTAAAATTCATTTTAGAGGTCGGTCATCCAGTCCCAGAGACTAAGGAATGTTGTAGTAGGGCTTTTATAAGATTTATATGCTTTATCAAAGGTCCTATAGTTTTCTCATTAAAGCAGGATTATCCTGCTGGGATTAGCTGTTCTGCATGGGTGAGGAAGACAGGCACTCTGCATTTTCATAGTGAGCTGCTCCTGCCTGCAGAGCTGCACTGAGGAGCAGGAGAGCCGGGGGACCCAGGAGACACAGGGATGCAGGTGTTTGCAAACGGGGCCCGAGAGGGGCTTTTACAAATGTCGCCTTGATTTGACTTGACTCCTGAACACGTGGGAGAATGGCAGCAGGCTGCACCTCCAGCACTCCTTGCCATCCAAACATCCCTGTCCTGAGACTCGTCCTGGCATTTAACAGCCTCCTCAGTGCGAACCTCAGGGAATGAATTTGCAGCTTTTCCATATGCTGAAACAAACAGGCAGGGAAACCTTTTAATTTGCACAAGGATCTTCTATAGTCAATACAAGTTGACCCTGCAGGCTTTCTGGAGCTGATTCCTGTCAGTTTGGCCTTGCAAAATTTAATTTAACTCTTAAATTAACTTGCTTTCCCCCAACATTTTGTTACATAGACTTCCAGAATGGTTGGGTTGGAAGGGACCTTAAAGATGATCTCCTGCTCCAAACCCCTCCTGTGGGCAGGGACACCTTCCCCTACCCCAGGTTGCTGAGAGTCCATTCCAACCTGGCCTTGAGCATTTTTCATGGATTTTTTTTCCCTGTGTGACTACAATACTGAATTCAGCTCAAGTCGCTTCAAAATTACTGCCAAGTAACAAACAGCTTGTTTTGCTGCTGCTTTGGTGACCATAAATGTCTGGAGCCTGTTGGGAAGTGGGTTTGGGGTTTTATTTAATGCACTGTCTGCCTCTCCAGTTTGTAGTCTTATAGGTTATATACCCTTGTGTTCTTAATATTAATATTGCCATCACTGACCAAGAACTTGGAGGAAAATGGTGCAAAGAAATGCTGAAGCAGCACTGCTAACCAGGTAGCTGTGTGACACTGTTGCTTAGTTGTAAGGAGTCTCCAAGAAGAATGAACTGTTGGACTGAAAGCCTGCTCAGACTGCATTATTGACTTGAAGAGAGGAGTTACTTGACATGACTGCTAGAAAAATCCCTTAAAAAGCAGTCCTAATACTTCTCTTGCTCTGCTCATCGTGATATTCCCTAGAGGATGAGCATTTGTCAAATGTTTTTCTAGAGAAGTGAATTTCCAGGTATTCACCAGGTCAGACACCAGCAGTGAACAGGACCAGGGTCTTCCTTCCTCTATCCCCAGGGAGCCTCCTGCCAGCCCAGAGCCCATCAGGGAGCCTGGCCACATCTGCAGCTCTCATGCAGGTTGGGTTGGTGCAGCCCCAAAGCTGGTGTGTGAGAAATGTAGCTGTTGTAGAGGTACAGCCATTGGAGCATCCAGTGGTGGCCTGCTCTGAGTAGGACCTGTGCTGGATTTAGCACTCCTTTCCACATCTTCAGGAGGTTTTTGGTGGCTGGTCAGTGCAGAGCTGCCCAGCTGAGCTTTTCAGGCTCCCTGGGCTCAAAGGAGGCAGATTATTAACCACAAACACAGCACTTACAACCCTGATACAGCCTTAAATAGGACAGGAGCTGCTGTAACTCTGATCTCCCCCTGCAACACGGGGCAGGGCTGTGGCTCACCAGGTGTTTGCCTTCAACTGCAGCTGCTCCATCTGCAGAACCAGGTGGAGACGTCTGGGACTTGGGGAAAACACAGCTGGAAGAAGTTAAGAGCAGCCCCGGGAGGTGCTGGCTCACCTGGGCAGAGCACACCCTAGAGCAGGCTGGGGGCAATAAACTCAGCTTCACCTGGGCCACAGCCCTGGGTAGGATTAATGAAATGAGGAGGAAGTAAATGTGTGTTTGAGCTGCTTTAGTTCTGTTGGGTTTTCCCCCTCCCCAGTAGTGACAGCCAAGTCAAATTAGCTCTTTCCAGAATGCTGCAGTTTAACTGCCTCTGCCATCAACTCCAGCCCCACTTTAGAGGAGTTTTGCTGATGAATCTCTCTTTTTTTATCTCCTGCTTCAGGTTTTTAATGTTGTTTTTTAAGTTACGATGTCTCATTCTTCTCTCTGAGGTTGGGTTTGTTTTTTTGGTTTTTTTTTTTAATGTAACTCATGATGTAGAAAATTACAATTTTGATGACTTTTGAAGTTTCAAGTTTAGTAAATCTGAGGTTTAGATTGAAGGTAATCGTTTTCTTGCTTTTTCCTCTCTTTGCATGTAAATTAACTTCACCATACAGATGTTTAGGTTCTTCCGGCTCTTGAAGTTGTCTGAACACGTATGTCCGTGGTGTGGGGTAGAAGACACCTGCCTGCTTTGATGGCATACTCTTAGCAAATGCTCCCATTGCAAAATCTTCCCTTTGAACTTCCATCCTCCTGCACAGGGATGGTGACACCTGGATGTGAAATGCTTGGATCCAGGGCAGGCAGCTCCTCAGTAATTGTTTCCTGCTAAGGACTTAGGGTGGAAAAATAAGTTTTGGGACCTTTGTGTGACTCTCTCATCTCTCTGATTCTACTGTGAATTCTGTTCTTAGTGCTGCTGGTTGATGTGGAAAGAGCTCAAATACCTGGGGAATGAGTGGAGATGTGCAGCTCTGGGTGAGGGGGGTCACCCTAAGCCTGTGCTGGGGACAGCTGTGGTGGTGCTGGAAGGACCTGATGCCTGCACCCATTCTGAGTTTCCTCTTCAGCTCAGTTGTTTCAAGCTTCTGCATGTTGAATCCTGGAAGTTGGTAAGGCTGGGTGGGTTGAGTGCTTTGTCAGCTTGGTTTTCTCAGCTCTTTCTCTAGGGGAGAAGCAAAGTGTGGCTTTTTTGGTTTCCTGTACCTGTTGTGTGTTGTTGAATGAGTTTGTTTCAGAGGGATCCTTCTGTTAGAAAATGTCCATCTGTCAAGACAGAAACTTTCCTTGGGAGCAGTATGTTCTCAGGAGATCAGATACCTTCCTGAGCACTCCATATCTGTCTGTACTAAACTGTACAGCATGGCCTAAGTAAATATTTACTCTTTTGGGTCTTTGGCATCTTGGTAGAGCTCTGGCTACTTGACCTTTGGCTGTCCTCATGTCCCCTTGTTTTGTGTAATTTTGGAACAAATATTGGGGTTTTTTTTTTTTTGTTTGGTTTCAGTTTTAATTTCTGAATTCTTTTAATAACCTTATAAAAGTGGAAGATTTTAAATCCAGGTTTCACAAGATAGGGCTGTTTAGGCCCAGGGCTCTAGTTTGTAAAGGCAAGAAACAATGTCCTCGGCTCCATCTGGGGCTGAGCTTGGGAATAGATGGATCCTGGTGGATCCAGGAGCACCACCAGACACACTGTGGTCCCATTCATGCCTTTACTGGGAGAGGAGGGCCCACCCCAGTGTGACCAGCTGAGCTTGGCTGTGACTCTTGGAGGAACAGTGTAATGGAAATGACAGGAGAGTTGGGCCAGAGGAGAAAAATTCATGTTAGCCTGAATATAGCTTTTCATCCTCTTAAAATTCTTCTGCTTCTTTGAAGTGTGAATCCCAGATGCTACAAAAGTATTTTTCCAGACATGGCTGTGCTGTCTTGCTGTGCATTTTCCACCAAATTGCCGAATTACTGTTCTCCTTCTGGCCTTCATTTTTTTTTTTTTTTTTTTTTTTTTTTTTTTTTTTTTTTTTTTTTTTTTTATATAGCTTTATCTATTTGTCTGTATGTTTTAAATGGCTAAAACTCATTCCTGTCTCCCATACCCATCTGAGCACTCCCCCATGAGGCAGCATTCCCACCGGGCTGTGGTGGAGGACAGGAATGCTGGCTTTTTTTCCAGGAAACTTGTAAACACGAACTTCCTGTTGACACGAGCTGTAAATCTGCAAATAGGCTCTGCTTCCGGCAGGAGGGGAAGGTAATAAAATTTCAGGTCCTTGTTCACTGTGCCTGGTCCTCCTTGAGCTGCATCCAAGCACTCCAGAGGCAGTGGAAGCGCAGAGAACCTGCTGATTGCTTTGTACCTCTGGAAATGAGTCTTTCCTTTTATTTTTTTTTTCCTCCTTCAGGCACCCAAACACAGATGCAATGCTAATAGAAGCCAGTTGGAGAATGTCAAAAGCCCGATGACTCCAAAATGATGCTTCACTGCTTGTTTTCCCCTTTCCTTTCTCACTGCCTCTCCCACCACTGAGCTGATCTTCAGTTTTGGGGAGTTCACTCTGTCTTACATCCATACCAGGCATTTTGGGATAACGAGCTGGCCAAAGTCTGGCTGCCATTGGCAGAGCATACCATTAAGTTCCCCATGCCACACATTTTTGGGAGGCTGTTGCATGCTTTAATTCTGGGTGGGTATAACAGGGTCAGGTAGCAGACACCTGGGCAGGTGGCTGAGCTTGCTCAGCAGATCCCGTGGGCTTCCAGTGGTTGGGAGGACAGTGATGATTTTCAGGATCGGCTGCTGGGGATTCTCTGTGCTGTCGGGGAAGGGATGGAGGCAGACCAAGAGCCTGGAGATGGTGGAAGCAGAGAGTGGAGAAGGGAAGCAAAAATAAGGCAAAAAAAAAGCAGATTAAAAGAAGAGATTAAAAGCACGGCAGTGGAAACGGAAGAAGGAGACAAAAAAAAGGAAGAAGTGGTTACAGGACATGGTAACAAGGAGCAACGGGCAGGATAAAAGGAGAGTCTGGATGGAGGCTGAGCTATCTTAATAAGCATCCCATTAATTAATCTCCTCTCCTGCGGCAGCACGGGGCTGTGGACGATGTCCAGCCCTCTCCCCTGACCTCTGCCCGCCGCCCGGGCTGGCTTTGCCTTGGCTCCCTGCCCCGAGCCCGACCGCAGCCTTGCCGAGCTCCGGGCGGGATGGGAGGCACATGGCAGCGGTGAAAGGGGAGCCTCTCGCCCTCCCTGTGCCTGGGTGGGCGTGCTGGGCCTTTCGTAAACTAATAGCTCCCAGCAGTGCTCCTAAATCAGACTTGGTGGAGCCGGGAGCGCAGCGCTGGAATGCCGGGCCAGGCGCAAAGGGCTGCGCTGGGCTCTTTCTTCTTTTTTCTCTCCCCAAAGCCAGCATTTGTTAGGGCTAAAGGGTCAGCGGGAAGCAGGAGAGGGGAGCTGGCAAAGAAAAACGGGGAAAAAAAGAAATGTAGGAAAAACTAGGAAAAACCACGTTTGAAATGTGGTTTTTGTGATTGGATGAGGCTGGAAGGAAGGGAGCCCTGCTCGGTGTTAAACCTGCAAAGCCAACAAACTGGGATGCTGCTGGGAAGCCTTGCCTAAGATCCTCAGCTGGTGGTTTTGCTGCGTGTAATGAACAAAACAACTTGGGATTTGTTTGGGTTTTTTTTAAAGGGAGACTGGAATTGGGATATTTTTAATCAAGGTTATCAGGTTAGTGGCAACTGATTAATGAGAAAAGAGCCCTCCTTGGGTGGCTGTGTGGTGGTGAGGTACCACTCTCCTCCTCCAAAGCACTGGGAAAGGAGCAGAGCCCTCACAGGGCCTGGAGCAGAGGGAAGCTCAGGGTGAAATTGGGAAAAAAGGGCTTCTGTTGAAAGAGCCCGAGATAAAGAAGGAAAAGCCATTCCCAGGGAAAGAGGCAGAGCTTGTGGCAGGGAAGGCACCAGTGGAGGGAGGTGCTGGAAGCAAACTGGGATGTAGTGAGCCTGCTGTAGGGAAGGGGTGTGGGATCTATCACGTGTGTTTTATTGCTCACAGTGGCCCCTAGGATGAGGCAAAAAAACCCAAATTCTGCTGCTTTGTTAGGCTTTAACCTGTGCTTTCTTAATTGTAAATGGTCTTCCACATCTGTGAGCATGAGTGAGGAGCACTGGGAGCCCAGAGTAGGGTGCCTGATCCAGAACACAGATCTCAAAACCATCACCTCACTGGAAAAGGGAGGATTTTGGTTTCCAAAGCTTGTCTGCACCATAAATAGGTGCTAAAGAGGATGGTCCTGCAAGGAGTGGGGTAAAACTGTCAGATGTAGACAGGAAATTGGGTTTTCTAAAGTAGTGGAGAGGTGGCTGAGAGGTGCAGCAGAACTCCATCCACACAGCTTCCAGTGCCAGGAATGCTCCTGGTCTGGGCATTGGGCAACTAAAGTTGAGAATCACCAAAGTGACAATTGGAGGGGAGTGGATGTATGTATTTGAACAAATCTCTGTAATCAAATGGCACTGCTATTGATCTGGAAAATACTGTCAAGCTGCAGGGCTGTTGGACTAGAATTAATCCTCTGCAGGCTGGATTTTACTCTCTCCAAATAGGATTACTCATTTTTTCCATATTTCTGTGTTTGGTTTAAATACCCGTGACAGCTACAGAAGCTTGGATTTCTAATCAGAGCAAGGGTGTTAGATTTAGGAATTGGTTTGTTGTTTTGGAGGGGATATTTTTGCATAGGGCATCAGTTCCTGCATGTTTTTTCTTTATATATGTGGCCACAGGAATAAAGCATCATGTGCTTAGATGATGCGTGTTCCCTCCCTTAATGGGTGGCCAGGAGTAGTTTCAGTAACTTCCTCAGGTTGTGTTTAATTCCTTGTTGCATCTTTGCTCCCCCTGATTCTTTTGGGGATTTTTTGGCACTGTCTGATTGTGGATGTTCCGCGTGTAAAATTCTTCCAGCTCAGTTAAGGCCAACATTTAATGTGGTTTTCCCTCTCTCTGGGCAGGATTGAAATGGCACAAAAGCCAAATAGTGAAGGAGGCAATGTGATTTGATTTGGATTTCGTTGAGGGCTGGAGCTCTTCTGCTCTGGGAAGAGGCTGGGGATGTCCAGCCTGGAGGAGAGAAAGTTCCAGGGAGACCTTAGAGCCCTTTCCAGTGCCTAACAGGGCTCCAAGAGAGCTGGAGAGGGACTTTGGACAAGGGTCTGGAAGTGCCTTGCCAGGGTTAGATAGGGTATAGGAAAGGAATTGTTCCCTGGGAGGGTGGGGAGGCCCTGGCACAGGGTGCCCAGAGCAGCTGTGGCTGTCGCTGGATCCCTGGAAGTGTCCAAGGCCAGGCTGGACAGGGCTTGGAGCAGCCTGGGACAGTGGAAAGTGTCCCTGCCCATGGCAGGGGATGAAGCGAGATGAGCTTTAAGGTCCCTTCCAACCCAAACCTTTTTCCATGATTCTGTGACAAATTAAGCTTGTTAGCATAATCTGCCATGTGCTAATTCAAATAATAGATGTATTGAAAAGAGGATGTTTGTTAAATGTGCCAGGAATGGAGAGGTCTAATCTCTGTTTTGGGGGGTTGAGCTTGAATTCAAGTCACTGAGTGTCCCTTGCAACCCCACCAGCATCACTTCAAAGGGAGCAGTCCCTTCTTGGCTCCACTGTCTTGTAAGGCATAAAAAAGGCAATAAAATGTTTGACTTTCCTGCCAGACCTGAGCCTGGAGGAGGATCCCAATTGGTTTCCATCAGATTCCAGTTAGCATGAATTTACGGTTTCTACTTAGCCTGATAAATGGCTTTGGCTGCCTTAGTGCATTTGGATTTATTTTTCTGTGCAATGGAAAGTGGTCAGCTTAAAAAGGCAAAGGCTTTCCAGGGTTGCCTTGAATTCAAGTGAAGCTTCTTTCTGAGGTAAGAACACAGCAGGCAAAAAATAAAACTGAGGCACATCGTGAAATATCTGTGGAATAGCAGAGAAATCAGAAGCAGTTCAGGCCTCTTGTGCTGGCTGTGGCAATGGGCTGTGATAGGCATAAAAATTCCACTGCAAACTGGAAAAATTCTTCAGATTTCCTCACTTTCCTCAGAAACCACACTGAGCAGCAGGTATCAATAGCTCCCAGTGTTCGAACTTTGCTTGCATCGTTCTTTCCATGGAACATTCCCAGGAGAAGAAAGCAGAAGCAGATTAGCATGGTGAGCTGGGGAAACCAGTCCTCCCTGTGCTGCCTGCAGTTCTACTTCCTTCCGCTGTGCCGCTGATGTCTGGGCTACAAAATCTGCTTTAATACATATTTAGGAGCAGACAGGCCTCTTGGGAACAGTGAGAGGGGTCAGTAGATGACTTGTGGATGGACTCCCCATCCCAGGTTGAATGGGGCTTGGAGCAACCGGGAGCCCTGGCACAGGTTGCCCGGAGCAGCTGTGGCTGTCCCTGGATCCCTGGAAGTGTCCAAGGCCAGGCTGGACAGGACCTGGAGCAGCCTGGGACAGTGGCAGGTGTCCCTGCCTATGGCAGGGAGTGGAATGAGATGAGCTTTAAAGTCCCTTCCAACCCACACCAAACCACTCTGGGATTTTGTGATTCTGTACTTTATGGATCTGCCTCTGTCAGTAGTGAGCTTTGGGATGAGCTTAGGGATAGGTTGTGGTTTGGGTGAGCTGAGGCACATGGGTCATGTGTAAGACATGATCCATCAGCCTTTCAAAGGAGGTTTGGCAATGACTTCTACTCATGGCACCCTGGTGTCCATAGTTTTTATACCTGGAGAACTCAAAAGCACACATCTTTCTCGATGGTGAGCCATGAGATCTGGCATATTCCCGCCTCTGTAGCAAGAAGTGGGGATGTCTTCCCTGAGGATGGTGGGGTTTTGGTAGACACTGGGCTGTGCACACCGTGACAAAGAGTTGTGTGCCTTTCCATGAAGGTTTATAAAGTCATTGTAACTATACTTAACATACTTGCAGTGACCTGAGTTCTTGACATTTCAAAGTGCCTTAGGTTGTAAAAACATTGAGGAGATTTATTTGGCCATGAGTTGACAAAGGGTAGTTAGAACCCAGTTGTCACAGTTGTGGACAGCTTTTGTGTGTGTGAAATGTTACAAACTGTTCAGGTCCTCAAGCTGAAATATGATTTAAAAGCCCTATTTCACATAAAGTCCCCCCAACCCCAGGGTGTCCCCTGTGCCTTCTGAGGGTACTTCTCTTACGACTTTGACCCAAGGATCTGACAGATTCCAGGTGGCATCTCTGGAGCATCTGCTGTACATCATACAGTATCCCCCCCTCTATCACACTCAGACCAAAGTCAGCTTTTGAGTTCACTGCCCAGTTTCAGGCTGGTTCGGGGATGTTGGGACAGGGCTGGACAGGGAGCAGCGGTGTTTTATGCTGAATTCTTAATGCTGGGAGCACAGGGCTGCATCCATCTGCCTGGTACCATCTCCACTGAGGACAGAGCTGCAACATGAGCTTGTTTCTTAGAAGACATCAGAGGATCCACATGAGAGCCGCCGCTGTCGCCACGACCCGGCCGGGGACAGCTCCTGTTGAGGACCTCATAGCGTGAGGTGCCAGGGAGCCAACCATGAGATGCAAGTCCATAGGAAAATAACTTTATTAGTTCTGGTGTTGGTGGAGCTGCTTGAGTTGTGCCTCCCTTCATTGTCTGTGTAATTTAGAGATGGTTTTTCCATCTCAGCTTATGAAATATTGAGAGCTTCAGTATTTTGCGCAACCTCCATCAGAAGTGTCAGAAGCCCCAGCGAGCTGAACTTTCTGAACTTCAATGTTTTATTGATGTGCCTTGCCAGCAGCCCCTCCAGTGGGGACTGGGCTGCTGGAAGAAGGGAGTGCTGGGAGGCACTGTTGGCTCTGCCTGTTCCCAACCTGTTTTTCTGCCTGAGCATCATCTCATGGGATGCTCCAGGTGTTTGTGTACTGATACTTGAATGTGATTCACTTCTTTTTTCCTAACTGAAGCATGTGGAATTGCTGCTCTTGGGAGAGGTTTGAAGGAGGGAGAACTGCTGTAAACCTGTGCCCCCTCTGCCTGCAGCCAGACTGCTCTTTCAGAGTGATGTGTTTGCCCCTCCAGGGAAGCAGCAGCTTCATGTGCTGCTGTAGGAGCCCAAAGTCTCCTGCTCAAATTGCCCCCCCATTATCATACAGCATCCTGCCTGTACTGGGAGGCCTGTCCTCTACAGGAGGAGTTTGTGGCCTCTTGTGTTCATGAACTCATGCCATGCCTGCTTGCAGAATGCTTTTTAATGCTTCCTTTAAAGCAGTTTTCTCCCTTTACAGCCTTTTCCCCTCCCAAAGGGAAGCAGAGGTACCTTAAACTAATTAGCTGCAGAGAAGCCAGGGTGAGGGGTTAGGTGAGATGCCGGGGGCAGTACCTCCAGAAGGTTTATGGACACAGCAGTTAGCAGTAGCCTGCCAGAGCACTGGGAATTTCATAAAAAGGAGCATTTTGCTGCCTGTGAACAAGTAACTATCCCGTCGTGCCTACAGCAACTGTGGAGAATTTGGCATGTATGATTTTTGGGCTTGTGAAAAAGCAGCATCCCCCAGCTTGGGCAGTGGCAGGCTCTTAGTTTGCTGAACTGGGAGAGTATTGAGGTCCCTGGTTCTCAAAAAAGTAGCTGGAGAGAAAGGTGGTGTTGCCTGCGAAGAAGATGTTGACTGCAGAGATTTGGAAAGGATCAAGACCTGAACCTGCCCCGCTGTACGGACTGGAGCGGTGGATCCCTCCTGAGATCTTAAAATGTGCCTGTGCGTGGTCTGTGGGCAAAATGCAAACATTGCCTCTCCTCCTGGCGCGGTGTGACAGGAGCTGGCAGTGGGATGGTGTGAGCAGGATGGTTTGGGCTGTCTGGAGGGGTGTTTGCCCCTGCTCGGGGCAGGACCCCGGCAGCCAGGGCCGGCCGGCGGGGCCGGGAATGCTGTTGTGTAAATCCGTGTTTGCCCAGCGCCCGGCTGGCCGTGAATGGTGCCGGCCTGATGGGATTAGTCAGGGGCCTCCAGTTAATATCTGTTGTTCACGCCGCACCTCGGGGAGCAGCCTGTCGGGATTACCGGGAGGTTTGTAGGTGGCAGAGCCGTCTGTGCATTAATGGGAGGAGGGAAGTGGCCAAATGTGGTCGTGCCCAGTGGGTTCCTGCTCTCAGCCTCCCTCGCTGCTCTGAGATCTCTGGTGGAGTTTACTCCCCGTATAAAACATTTCGGATTTACATTTTCCTTTAACACTTCCTCTTCGAGCCGAGTAGTATGTTACACATTTAATTGCCCTTCCTTTGAATTTTCCAGTCCGCGTTTGGTACCCTTGCAACATCAGTATCTTGTTATCTTGTTGTTGCTTCTAATTGCTAACACATGCCAGCTTTCCAGCGCCGCAAACTCTGGCGCTGGGCTTGGTGGGGGGAGTTCGCAGCGAAGATTTACGTGCGTGGGGAAACCTTCGGAAAATTAATCCGCCGGTTTACCCAACAGCTCATCCCGATTTCAAAACCCAGGGCTGAGGCAGAGGCTGCTGCGCCCCCGGTGCCGCACCAGGCAGGGCTGCTTTGGGGAGGGTGGCAGCTTCTTTTGCTCCTGCCGCTGCCTCGCTGTTCCTGCCGGCCATAAACAAATTCCGTGTATTTAACAAGTTAATGTCAGGCGGGCGGCGAGGCGCTGGTAGGTGTGTGCCTGGTGACATCAGCTGGCGAGCAGCCTGGCAGCAGCGCGGCGCAGGCAGGGAGCAGGCAGGGAGCCGAGGGTGTGTGCCTCTAAGCTGGGTATTCTGGCAAGGTGGAGAGCTGGTCTGTTTGGCAGGACCTTCCCATCTGGGATCCATCTGTGTTTCCCTGGAATCGGACAGGCGGCTCCAGGCAGTGAGAAATCGCAGATGTGCGGGACCTGACACATGTCCAGCTAATGAAAGGAGAAGGCAGGCTGAGCTCCGGCTGCGCTCGAAGATCACGGGCGGAGGAGGAGGAAGAGCGCTTTTCTTTCTATTTGAAAGAAACGAGGTGCATTGCACAGCAGCTGGATCCTTGCAACCTCGCTGGGTAGGGTAAGCAAGGAGTGGGATTATTTTTTAGCAGCGCTCGGCGTACCCGGGGCCGCGGGGGATGCTCGGGGGGGATGCTCAGCCCTGGTGCCGCCGGCAAGGTTCGGGGAGCTCCTTGGCTTTTGCAGGCGGGCTGGGGAGAGCCCCCAGCTCGGGAGCAGGTACAGGGAGAGGGTGGGAGCGGCGGCGGCCGCAGCGCTTTGCCAGCCTTGCCTCGGTCCTCTGCAGTGCTGGGGAAAACTTCAATAGCCCAGCCGGCTGCATGCGAGGATTCTGCAGCTGAAAAAACACTAAACTCTCTCTGAGGAGAGCTGCGGTACAGCTCGTTCTGGGTTGCTATGGAATGGTTATTTTTTTTTCTCTCTCTCTCCCCCCCCCCCCCCCCCCCACCACCACCACCATGAGCAGAGGGCTGGGATTTGGCATTTTCTGGGGAAATGGCAAAGCAGGAAGGGGTTTGTGTGTTTTAGCAGAACGTGGTTTTCTGCTGTGCCGAGGCTTACTCTGGTTTCTGCATGCTGGTATTGAAGCTGAGGGGTGGGGGGTAAACTGCAGAGGTGGATTTCTTCCATTGGCTCCCAAATTTCCTTAATTTTCCCCGTGTTTTCAGGGCTTCTCTGCATTGTGGCAGAGGCTGCTCCCTTTTTGTCTTTGCGCTCCTTGAGCAACAACTGATGCTCCCAGCATCTAAATCTCCCAGATCAATCTTCTGATACCAGAACACACCTCCTCTTTATATTTTCACTGTCAGGCTGTAGACAGGCTGTATTTTCTCTTTTTCTATCATAATCCCTGGATCTTGTATATTTAGTTTAAACCTGCTCTTTTCCCCCCCTTCCTGTCTTTTGGGAAGGTTCAGCAGTTGAAATTACTCCTCTGACCCTCTGGTGTAGCTTGTTGTAAAGATCCTTCTGTTGCATGTTTAAGCTGCTCCCCCAAATGTTACCAGCTTTTTCTGTCCCCTACACCACTCAGCTCCTGTGCAATGACACTCAGTCTGTTTTATGTGCTGGAGAAATCCTACCCAGCCACAGGAGATGCACCAAAATCAGCACTCAAAGTTTGGGGAGCTGAAATGTGGCTGAGCATCGCTCGCTGTCAGGCTGGAAAAAGAGAGAGGAATATTTGCTGGGCTGCCTGATGCAGGATGATTCCCTTTGGTGTTGCTTTGTCCAGGTTAGCCCTGAACATGCCAAGTGACGGGGTTTCCTGAGGGAAAGCCTGGCTGGGCTCCCTGGAAGCATGCTTGGGCTGCAGCTCTGTGCTCGGCCAGTTTGGCCACTCCATGGGCCACCTTAAGGTTTTCCTTCTTTTGCAGCATGCAAGCATTTGGGTAGAGGCTTTAAAAAATACTATATATTATAAATCTGCTTCTAGAGACACACCAAACACCTCCTGTGTGTCCCTGGAGAGGAGGCAGAAGGAGTGTGTGCACTTCAATGTCTCAAAGTGCACCGGCACAAAGGAGTTTGAAACCCCAAAAGTATCCAGCAAAGCCATAAAGAGTGTGATAATACCTAGGAGCAAAGAGCTGTGCTCCTCTGCTGCTGCTCTCCTGGAGGCTTCCTGAATTTGTGAAGGCAGTGCAGGGTGTTGGAGCAGCTGCTCCTGCAGTCTCCTCGCGAGTCAAGCCCTGATTAAGCAAACAGAAGTTCTGCCGGCATCAGGGCAGCACAATTTGGCCATTAAACAACTAAATTGGTAGAGTCTTGCTCAAGCCCTGCAGGAAACTTTTTTTTTTTTTTTTTTAATCAAGCTCCTTTATCTTTAAAAAGGATTTAGGGTTCCTGATGAGTGCTTAGATGAGAGAGGTCGTTGTATTTTGGAGAAGAGGGTGGCTTGAAACTCTGTCGCCAGTCCTAATAATTTTATAGAAATGGTGCAGGACATGCAAGTAAAGACACTTTTCCCCCCCCACTCTTGTCTGCTGGATGACATGATTTTCACTATGAATATGGAAAAGATGTTTAGTCTGATTTTTGGAACTACCTAGGCTTCACCTAAGTGACTGTGTGCCCTTCACAGCCATGTAACCCAGCACATCCAGCAGTTAGAGAAACAGACAAATAATGCAAAACTTAGAGGCTCCAGTGTGGGAAACAAGAAAAAAGGAGTAAAGTAAAGGCAGTTTGAGCAAATACTGCCAACAGGAAAGTGCAGCTAAGCCAAGGGAAGGATTTGAAGGGTTTGAGGAAGGAGCAGAATTGCTAAAGGCAAGGAGAGTGAATCGTTAATCTGAGAACTCTATTACACAGGGAATGCCCCGAGCAAAAGAGCAGAAACTCCATTTAATAGTGAAAAGGCCAAACCAGTGCTGCCAAGCCAGGCTCTGCTCTGCCCAGGGCCTGGAGCCACAGCCCCTGCTTACTTCCAAGATGCTGCTATTTTTGCAACTTGCATCTGCTGGTGTTGCAGAGGCTTGTTTAAACCCGCCAAAGCAAAGGGAGCTTTGCTCACGTGAACTCTGGGTCAGGCTGTTTGGTTTGGGTTTTTTCTGGTTTATTCTTCTCAGACTTACTGGATCAGTGTCCCCAAGAGAGCGGGGTTTCACTTAATGCTGCCTCGCCTGTCGCATCGAGTGTGAGTCCCAAATGATTTTATTGCTGCTTTCCAGAGCTTTGTCTTGTGCCGCCCACGGTGGATTTGGCTTGTAGAGGTTATCACTGGTTTGACAGGTTTGTGTGGTTTGACTGCAGGAGCTGAGTTTTCAAGTCAATCAGCCCTCCAGTCCCCAAATTGACCCATAAATGCAGTAACCAGCAGCAACATTTAGCAGGAGGCAGCTCTCTCCCACGGTGATGGGATGGGATGGGGGAGCCAGGTGGCCTCTTGTTTTTTCCAGATCTGTTTTTTTTAAGGTTTGGACAAAAAGCAAGATTTGTTTGACGTGTATGTGTGATGTTTACAGTGTATCTGGAGAGCTGAACACAGTCATTTGAGGACTTGGGCACATGAGGCAGATTTAAGTCAATGCTGGCTAGTTTTTAAATCCGAGCAGGAGATGGTCATAATCTGTTGCCTGTTGGGTTTTTTCCCATTATAAGAGCTGGCTTATCCATACTTGTTCTGGGCTGGATTGTAAGCTTGCCTTTATCTCGTGACTATTTCCATATCTGATTGCTTGTTAGGAGTTAGGTATGAAATGTGTTTCGACAGACACTCCAGAGCAGTCCCTGGGGGCAGCGTCACTGCAGGTCTCTGGGAGTCTGTTCAACTTTTATTTTTATGATGGAGACTGCCTTAATTCATGCAGTGTTCAGGGAATGGCTGGAAAAACCTTTGTTTAGAGTGGGAGCAGCAGCCAGGAAGAAATGGTGAGTGGTGATCCCACAGTTGAAGTGCAGCACGGAGAGGCTTGGGTTCAGTTCCTGGGTCTGCAAGCAATTTTCTGAGGCAGGACCTTGACCTTAGCACAGCTTTGTGTGTCAGCAGCTTATGTCCGACAGGACAATAGCGATTTCAGAGGTTTCAAAGCATTTTAAAGTGTAACTATCATGCCTTTTATTGGGCTGGGCAGTGGCGTTTTTATAAGCGAAGCTTAAGGTTTTAGAATAATGCGTATTGAATTTCCTCGGCGCGCTCCTGGCCGCGGGATTCCCATCTCTGGTGGCTGCAGCAGGACTTGGGGGGGTTTGAAGGAGGACGGTCACAGGTGGCCAGAAGACCATTTAGAAGAACCAACACCTGCAGATCTTTAAAGCCAGGAGTCATCTTTTGGCTGCCTCCAAGCCAAGGGTGGCCAAGTGTGGTCGTGCCCAGTGGGTTCCTTCTCCCAGCCTCCCTCACTGCTCTGGGATCTCTGGTGGAGTTTACTCCCCGTACAAAACATCTCGGATTTTTTCTCCCTCGCCTTGTCTGTGCCGGTGGGATGCCGGTGGCATGCCGTGTAACCATCCCTTTCACCAAAAAAACCACAAACCCCTAGAAAGCCCCGAAAGCGTCCGGGAGGGGAGGATCCGGAGGGCTGGGGCCCGGACCTGTTGCCGGCTGTGAGCGCGGCGGGGGGAGCGGGCATTGTGCGAACAGATGTGCGGGGCGCTGCGGCCGCGTGTGCCGGCTCGGTGCGCTGCCCGCAGCGCCAGGTGCAGCCATTGTTCCGCTGCTCCCCATTCAGCCGCCCTCGGCTGCCGCTCCGCGCCCGCTCCCGCATTGTTCCTCCAGGAAATTAGCATGAAAAACCCATCCCAAACCCCCACGTCCCTCAACTGCAGGTGACTGTTATTGGCCCCAGCTGCCACCCTTGTGCTTGATTACTTCCATATGGGGCTGTGGCAAGATGTAGGATCCACTTATTGATTTTTTTTTTAATATTTTTTTCCCTTTTTTCTATTCCCACACCCCACACAGACCCTTCAGCTTCAACAAAACCCTGAAATCTATTAAAGCCCCCGATAGGCTCCAGTTGCTGTTACAACTGGGATGAACATTTTACAAGCAAAGCTAATTACACCCTCTCTGCTTTCTTCCTTTCTTCAGCCCCCACCCCATAAATGTAAAATAACCAGAGGGCAATTGGCAGTAAATTAAATCTTTGCAGTGTCCTGAGAGGAGGTTTCCTTGCTAGCAGGAAGAAGTCTGCTGGGCTTTAGATGTTTTGTTATTTGGGTTTGAGCTTGTTTTTTGCCTTTTTTTTTTTTTTTTAACTAGAAGATGGGAAACTCTGGCATAGTGCTGTGACACACCTATTAAAGGGACATACAGATCCCAGCCTGGGTCTGGATAAGGAAAAGGAAAGCATAATTAAACAAGTGGGATGTTAATTTGTGAGTGTAATCAGCTGTTGAGAGGAGCCAAGGAGAAACTCCATGCCAACTGAGGTTACAAATTTCTAGGAACAATGTGGTTTTCTCCTAGTACGATTTATCTACAGGGCAGCAGGTTCCATGAAAGTCCAAACCTCCCAAAATATCCTCTGGGATAGTGCTGACATGGAGCATCCTGGGTTTTCCTCAAGACAAGATGGGCTGCAGCTGGTAGGAGGAGGGAGGGAGCATCCCTTGCTGCCCTACCTGGGCCTGGGAAATGCACCTGCTCTGCAGAGGCACGGAGCATCTCCGGTGGGGAACACAGGTGGGTCACATCCTGTGGGATCAGCCCGTGCAGCCCTGACCTACTTTGTGCCAGGCAGGAATAGAGGAGCTTGGCAGCTCCCTCTGTGCCCCTGCCCGAGCAGCCTGGGTGCCAAAGCCCTGTGCCAGGCCTGAGGTCAGTCAGTCACACCTCTCTGGAGAAATGTTGGGGTTCCCTTCCCCAGCTGGGACCCCTGAAGGGTATGCTGGTGAGGTTTGTGCTGGAGACTCCCAGCAGAGCAGCTCATGAGGGGATGGTGGTCCTTGGAGCACCATGGAGATGTTCCTGCTGCTGCCTGGGCCTCAGGGGGCTGCTGAAGGTGAGAGCCTACCAGAGCCTCGTAAGCCTCAGCTGTTGCAGCTTGGGAGGCCATTCCTCAGGGAATCATCACCTTTTGTGTCTTTGCATTTGTGGTGGTGCCCCAGCAGCCACTTCCATGGGATCTCTCTTGCTTCTGCTGGTGATTCACTGAGCAGTTTGTGCAGAGACCTGGCAGGGCAGTGTGGCACTGGTGCTGCAGTGTCCCATCGTGGTACAGATGCAGGAAAGCAAACCTCTGGCTGGGAGTGATCCTAGAAATGCCCCTCTCTGCTCACAAAGAGACACAGAAGATATATTCATACTGGAGAATGACATTTTATTCAGCAAACAGAGCCTTCTGGCTAGTCTGGAATTAGACACTGCACTGAGACTTTGCTGGGATACAAAACTCTTTAGGGACAGCTGGAGCTTGGTTTGGTTGATCTCGAGATTACAGATGCAAACTTACTTATGGATGGGGAATGGACTTGCCCTGAGGCTTAGTGTCAGCCTTGGTGCTCCACCATTTGTCACATTGACCTTCACCATGAGTTCCATCCTCCCTTTGACAGGTGGGACCTGCCAAGGCTGACTGTGAGGATTTAAAATAAAAATTTTGGTAGCTATCTGAGAAGGTGTGTTCAGCTGAAGCACTTGGTTTATTTACTCCAAGTCCCTCCTTCCTGATCCAGACCGCTCGTGGCTTGGCTGCCTGGCATAGACCACCCAGATCTTCCTCCAAAGCATCTGTGCAGGTGCAGTGATGGGGAAGGTAGTGGGCTTTTAAAAAAAAAATCCAGCTCTTAGGGGTGCTGTGCAGCCTGGGGAGAGCCACCAGGTACAGCAGGTTAGAAGGTGGATGAAGGAGGCAAGGCAACCTCATGGAATGTCTCGAGCGATTTTCCTCAGACTTGTTTTAAACCCTTCAAAGTCAAATCTCAAACTTAGGGGGTTTCTTCTCCCTAATTAAATTAACAGGCCATATGGTGTTTACTGTGAGCGCCTGCAATATGGAAGGAGCTACCTCCTGGATCACTTTCTTTTTTCAAAAGCTGCTGCTTTACCTGATGTCACTGTTCTGAAATGTTCTTTTCAGCAGCAGGCGCGAGGGGTTATTTCTGCCACCTCAGTGCTGTTGGTGTCACCTTCTGATCCCAGGGCATAACCTCTTTCTGCAGCTTGCTATGTTTTTTCTTGGTTTTTGTTAGGCCACTTTGGTACTTAGTGGGGACTGTGTGTGCAAGTCAGGGGGTTTTTTTCATGCTTTTTCACATGCAGGTGATGATTCTTGTTCTCAGAGCTGAGGAGAATAGAAAACAACTCAGGGTGGGTTTTTTGCGGGGTGCTGATGTTTTAACACCTGCTACAATTATTTTTTTTTTAATTGAAGGTAACATAACCATCTCAGGAATATGTGAAACTGCAAGTTTTGTAGAGTTTTGTTCTTTATTAATGGGCTGGTTTTAAAGAACTTACTTTGCGTGTGCTGCTTTTATCTTTGCATGAAATGTGGAGGAGGAAGTGAAGACCTTGAGGAAGAAAAATCATTGGGTTTTTATAAGATCCTTGCACTTAGCTTAACAGGAAATAGGGTAAGATCTCTAAACTTGTAGAAGTCAAGGAATGGAAAGCTTCTGCTTTTGCTGTCTGTTTTGAGCTGCCCTCACTCATTTCGTAGGGTTTTTTGGTAATCATCATTTGTGTGTGAGTGCACTTGCTGTGAGCTCATCCTGCATCTCTCCAGTGGTCTAACTTAACCTTTCTCTGCAATTTTTAACTTGGTGCATCTTTTTCATAAGGGCTGGGTGACCCTTTATCTCCAGCCAGGCTCAGCTTGTTGTGAGGTGTCTGAGCTCCGAGGAACAGATCCATTTGTGGCCGCTGAAAACACCCTGCCACATTAGCATATTCCTGCAACGTATGCTCCAAGGGTGTTTCTTTGCAGAGAAGCCTCTCTAAAGATAGCATCGTGAAGTTCTGTGTTGTCAACCAGGGACACTTGATCTAAAAAACAACATTTGATACACAGGCAAGGTTTGCAAGTGCCATCTGGATTCTGGGAGATGAGTTAGGTTGTCTCTGTTTTGCATACACTCACCAGGAAAAAAAAAAAAAAAAGTGTGTGCAGGCGGATGAATTCTTCAGAATCACCTGAGCAGAACTGTTTAGTCCACATGAGTGTCCTCAGTGACATGGGACACCTGTGTAATGCCATACCACTGGGTATCATGTCCCTCTGGACCTTCTTAGGGTGCTGGAAATGATTCTGTATTTCAGTGATACATTATTGACACCCAGGTGGAATCAATTGAAATTCTCTCACACCAGATACTTTAATCTCCTTTTGAGCATACTGCAAGGCAGAACCTGCAAATGATGCAAGGCCCTGCAGAAGTGGGCATCTTTTTTAGGGAGGTGGGGATGCAGGGAACGCAGATGTCTTTGTCTGGCTTCAGTTCTGCGTGGTGGAGAGGCTGTCCTCAAACCCACGCCAGCTCTGAGAGAAACCTGAACACCATGAAAACCTAAAGTAGCCCTAAAGAGTTGAACAGCAAACTCCCTGTCCACATCTTCCCAGGGACATGTAGCTTATAGAAAGTATTTTCCTTCAGGGCGTATTTCTTGACTTTCTAGTTATCCTCTCATATGCAAATCTAATTTGCCTAATGGGCTGGTGAGTGTAATTGAAAGGCAGCCTGCACTTACAGGATAGTGAAAAGTCTCACCTGTGCCCAGGCACAGATGGGGCTCTGCCTCGCTGCTGCATCATTAGAGGAAATTTATAGGCACTGTGTCACAGGCTTTGCTGTGACCAGGGGAGGAAAATGGCACTTTAGAACAAACTTGGGGGTTTGCTGGGTTGTTTTGTGCCCCGGTCTCACAATTCTGGCAGTTGAGTTTTTTGGGTTTTTGTCTTTCCCTGTGCTCCAGTTGATGGGGAGCAGGTTAATGCAGGTTACTGCTAACTACTGGAGGACAATCCTAAGGATGATGAATTGCAAAGTCTTGTCTGTGCTGTGTTGCCGTGTAACGGGTTGAAAGCAAGTGCAGCAGCAGCTGAGCCAGCCTTCACTCTCCAGTCCCAGTGCATCACTGAATCTCCAGAGGTTATCCATGGAAATTCTCCACCTCTGCTGCACACAAGAGGGAGGAGAAGGAGGCACAGCAGAACCATTCACTGCTGTGCATCCATCTCTGCTGGGAGCAGACCAAGAAATTGTGGGTCTCCCATCCCTGGCAGTGTTGATGTTCCAGTTGGACAGGGCTTGCAGGAACCTGGCCTGGTGGAAGGTGTTAGAGGTTTGGAACAGAGTGATCTTTAAGGTCCCTTCCAACCCAAACCATTCCATGATTCTAAATAGTGAACTTTGATGGTTCTCTTGTCCATCTTGATCTCTCTGTGCCTGGACTCTGCAGGAGATGCTGGCTCATGGGGCTTCAGGCGTGTAGGGGCCCCACACCCCTAAATGTGTTCCTTCTGTGCTTCCACCTCTGGGGGATAGTGGAAATTTCCCACAAGCTGGTCAGGCTTGGGGCACAGGGGAAGAGCCATTTGTGTAGTGGTGTGAGCAGTGTTTTTAAGAGGCAGAATTGTAATCTTGGCAGGGCTCCTGTGTGTGCCATTGATGGCAGGGACTATTAGCTGGGCAGCACTGCATGCACTTAGCGCCCAAGTGAATGAAGTGAGCTGGGGAGTCATTAGTGAGGCTTGGCTACCTCAGCAATCTCAGCAGGGCAGGGGTGTTGATGTGGGCAGTGCTGCCAGCACCGTGCCAGGGCTGCCTGGGAAAGCCACCCTTGCTCTGGGGCAAGGGACACTCCTGGGGGAGCAAGGGTCACACAATCTCTGGTGGGTCAGATTGGAAGGGATCACAGCAGGGCCTGTGGTCCCACATCCCTGCTCCAGCTGGGTCATCCCAGAGCACGTGGCACTGTGTCCAGGCACTTCTGGAATACCTCCAGTGAGGGAGGTATTTGCCCTCCCTGGGCAATCCCACACAGTAAAGAAGTTTTTCATGTTCAGGTGTAAATTCCTGGGCATCACTTCTGCCCATTCCTCTGGTCCCTGTTCTGACCCTTCCCTGCACACACTGACAGAGGGGTGGATCTCCTCTGGCACTTGTAGGAAGTTGTAAATAATGAGGATGAAAGAGATTTCCCAAATCTTTCCCGAATTCCTCCTTGATTTCTTGGACAGCTTGCCCAGTTTTGGATAAAGTCTGGTGGAGCTTTAGCCCTGGAGCTGGCTGGCAGTGGTGAGCTCCTGCTCTTCAGCCTCCATCTGGAAAAGGGAGACTCTGTGTTAGACTCTGTTTTATATTTGGAAATGGTATGACTTCAGGGACCCAAGGGGGATGTTTTTCTGTATCCTTCCTTGATTGCTTCATTTTGGGTTTGTGGTAGAACTTGGTCCGTGGTTTGTTTTGCACTGGATTTGGTTTGTTTTGTTTTTGCTAAATCGACCATTATTTTCATCTCAACTGGCCCCTCTGACTATGACCTTCTGGACTGCTTCCTTCTCCAGATGGTCAGGATTTGTACCTGGTCTGTGCTTAACAAACAGGTTTGTTGTTAGTTTTGGGGGTTTTTTTTCTAGTTTAATATAGGCTTTTGTAATAGCTTTGGGTGTCCTTGGTGTTATTTGTGCCTCTCTGTGGTCACGTTAGTTGTTATGGATTAAATGTGGTTTTCTGCCTTGATATCTCACTTCTTTTAGAAGTGACCTTGCTTTTTTTAATTGCCTGTTATTTGCAGTTATTGGTAGTGGTGCTTGAGATGCTGGCACTGCTGCTTGTGTCTGCCTGGTATGCAGAGACTTTTTTTGTCCCAGTGTGTGTTTTACTCTTTTGGAGTACTTGTTACTCACTGGATACCCCTACCCTTAAACCCCAGACCTGCTGTTCCTGTTCTCATTCGCCCAGATCCCTGTGTGCTCAGTGATATTCATGATGCTCTAAGAAATCCAGATTTGCTCACTATTGGCTCTTTTCTGAGGTCAATGCTGATTTATAGTGTTGGGGACCAAACCACCAAGCAGCAGGGTTTGGAAGATGGAGGACAGCAAGCGGGATGTCTTCTTAAATAGTTTTAAAGCTTGACTTTAAACTCCTCCTGTAATCAGGTTTAAAGCTCCCAAATCTTCAGTCACAGGGTAATTTTAAGGTGGGTTTGAATTCATCCTTTTATTTTGAAAGGTTTAATGATTTTTCAGGCTGTTTGCCTTTTCCCTTGTTTTGCTTGAACTTCTGAGGTGCTCCAGGCTGTCTCTGCCCTTCTGTGTGGATCCCTGGGGTGTGTCAGTGTGGGATGGGGACCTATCCAGGTCATGGCCAATGCCTGTGTTTTCTGTACCCCATGAGGCAGGATCACTGTGGAGGTCCAGCCCAATCTCAGGGATGCTTGGGGGAAAGGACACGTTTGCATAGACAAGGCTGTCTCTCCCGAAGGAGCCGCTGTGGCTGAAGGATTTCTGGATTCTCTGATGACAAAAAGCTGGAGTAAACCTTGCTGTCCTCATCACAATCTGTGGAAGCTGTTGTACAGACCATGCACATCCCTGTAGGAACTTGTCCTGCATGTAGCCAAACACAGGGATGGGCAGCATCTCAAGTGCCGAGGGCTGTGGGATTGGGATCTGAGCTCACCTGGCCCTGTGCTAAGGGGTATCACACCATCCCTCAGCTGCTTGGGGTTAAAAATGCCCCAGGCAGTGCAGTGGCCTCTGCTCAATGGGATGCTTTTTCTCAGAGGAAGCTCCCAAAACGATTGTCCTTGGAGAGGCAGGGGTTCATCCCACAGTGAGCAGAGCAGGACTGCTGGTAGAGGCCTTCAGCAAAGGGGCTCACTGTGCTGACCCAGAAACAGCACCCTTCTCAGCATCTCCTAAATTTCTTATGGAATTGGCTGGAAAATGTCCTTCTTGTCCACAGCTTTTCCTACTGAAACTGAGAGCTGGGATATCAAACATCAGGCAGTGAGAATTGAGGCTCGCTGACCTGGTGGCCATCACTTTTGGGATGAACCAGACTCACGGTGTGGAAGCTGCAGGATTCCCCTGGGAAGGGGGTTCTCCTGGGAAAGTCAGACCTGCACTGCTCACCTGGGTTTCCTGGAGCAGTTCAGCAGGGAGAAGGGCAGTGCTGCAGGGTGGCAGCTGTGGCCGCGCTGCGTGTGCTGCACCGGTGGCTGTCGGCTCCTGCTGGGATCTGCTCTGTGCACATTGCCCTTTCCTCAGCTCTTCTGCTAAAGGGTAAAGTCAGGCAGCGAGGAGGCTCAAGGTCCTAAATGAATTTTTGTGGAGTGGTGGTGGGATGCATCTGTGGATTAAATCTCTCATGATGGATTTTTAAACCGTAAATATTGCTCGGACCTCTAATTGCAGCATCAGTGCAAGAGACTCTTGTGCAGGAAAAGCTGCAGAGCAGCCAGAACCCCCTAGGAATGCTCCCCTTGGATAAGAGAATCCTATAACCCTCCCTGGGGCTCCTCCAGAGCCTTCCTGAGAAGCCCAGCAAGAGCTGCAGTGCTGGTGGCCCCGTGCTTGATCGTCCTTGGGGAGCTGTGGGTTCCCTGTGCAGTTCCTTGGGTCACTCCTAGGAGCCTGCTCCAGCAGCTCTGCTTTTCCCAAGCCTGTTTAAATCAGTGGACGCATTCCTATTGACTGTTTGGAGCTGCAGAGAGCCCCTTGGAGCTAATTAGTAATTAGAGGATGCCAATTAACCACGGTTCCCCAGGCTCTGCTGCTTTGCTGGTACTGCTGGGTCAGAGAAGGAGGGAACAAAATGGAGCCCAGGGCGAATGTGTTTCATCTGGAGAGCAGGAGAAGGGTGGAGCTGCTTGTTAAATGGCCAGCAATCCATGTTTTAAAAGGATTTATGAGGGCTAGATAAAATCATGTCCTAAAGGCTGTCTCGAAGCCTCTGTTAAGGTGGAAAATGCTTTCTAAACTTAAAGCTTGTTTCACTGTGTTTCCCCTCTTTTGGACCTCCCAAAATTTTACAGGTACAAAAGTTCCAGCTTTATTTACTCCATGGTGTTTAGCCTAAACAGAATGAGAAACAGATTTGCACTCTCAAATTTACAGTACTCAGTTGTTCTTCTGTATAACCTGTGGAGTATAACCCCTTAAAGCCTGCCCACCTTTGGAAATGTGGTCCCTAAACTGTGGCAGAATTTAAGGAATGCTCCTAAGGGGAAAAAAAAAAAACAACAGGCTTTTGCTGCCATTGCCAGGGGAGACTTGGTCATTCAACCATGAGTTTCCCACTTGTTGGATCACTTCTTACTCTGTGGTGTAAACTTGGTGTAAACTTGGTGTTCACTGGACCCCGGAGGGGCGAAGCCATGGCCTTGATGCTCTGGGCAAGGAGCAATTTCAGACCTCTTGGGAGTATAACCCCTTAAAGCCAACTCTTAAAATTAATTTTTCTATCTAAAAAGTAGCTGAGATGGTAAAAGTGCTGCTTTTATTTTATTTTTTTTAATACAAGCATAATTAACTCAATTCTTGCTTTCACTCTACAAAGCATTTCCAACAAGTAAAACCCAAACTCTCTTTTGCCCTGATTTCTCATTTCCCCACGCATAGAAACGCCGCAAAAATAATCATTAAATAAAAAAAAAAACCCCAATCTTTGCTAGCAGGCTGTTGCTCCCAGCCTTTCTCCATGGTATCCCTTCTGTACGTGTTGTGTCTGGGCTCCACCAGCCTCGGGAGCCGTTAATCTTCCTGGTGTTTTCTTCCCTGCGGCAAATGAGACACAGATGTTCCCATCTGGAAACTTTGCTCCTGCCACCGTTGTTCTGCTCGGAGTCAGAGGCTTTGGAGAGCAGTGCAGCAGGCTGAGACTTTTAAGAACTAATTTTTTTTGCCATGATTGTGATAATTGCCCGTTTGATATCTGTAACTGCTTTCATTTTTCATTCCGAGTGCTTTAGCCCAAGGAGTAAATAGTGTGGAGGAGGAAATATTTCTTAATATTGTTATGGGAGTGGGTGATTAAAAAAAAAAAAAAAATAGTCTTGATTCTGTAATCTTAAATGGAACAAGGAATTAATGAAAAATCACCAAAATACTTAGCAGTAACTAAGCAAATGAATTAGTGAGCAGCTCTGGCTTTGCTGAATGAGTGCCCTGTCCCAGGTTATAACCCAGCCAAAGGGATGGTTTGGGGAGGCTGCATCACTCCCCTCAATGCCCAAAGTGCTTCCTATTCTAAAACTGCAAGGCAGGCCTTGGTTTCCAGGAAGGTATTCTCCTGGGCTATATTCCAGAGTGTATGCCTCCCTCCAGGCCACCCTGTCTCTGATAAGGGCAGAGCAATCAGCTGGTGAGGATGAGGAGGGTTCTGTGCCCCAGGGCACCACAGGCTCCCTGGCAGAGCTCAAAGCATCCCTTTGAGACAGCAAAAGCTGCTGCCAGGGACATCAAGGGATGAACTTGGGTCCCCCAAATTTATTTGTAGGGATGCTGGTGGTGTGGGAAGGGAATGGCTGTGGTGTGGTGGCTAGAGCAGCAGCAGCTCCTGGGTGAAAATGGCTGGCAGGGTAATTATTCCCTGCCTCCTTCATGGAAAAGAGAGCAGAAGAGTGGGGATTACCACAACAGGCTGGTTTGTGTTCTTGTAGAACCGAGATGACCAGAATCTGGGGGCTTGGTGTACAACAGCTCCGGGGTACGTTGGATGTGAGAGTTTGTGGGGTGAATCCTGCAGCCAGGGTCTGGTCCTGGCCTGAGTCTGTGCCCCAGAGGAGAGCAGAGCTCAGGAGGCAGGAGGGCCGTGCAGGCAGGTTTGTGCTGCTGGGTCTGACACGGCCATGGCACAGGCAGAGCTGGAGCTGCAGCCGCCTTGTCTGGCTGGGAACTGCTCCGAAATCCAACCTGTGCTACCGCTGAGTTCCTAGAGCCAGGCACATTAATAGGATTTCATAAAAATCACTGAAGGGCAAGACGGATAAAGATCTGCAGTCTGCCTTCAGGAATAAATTATTAATCTTATTTCCCTTATTAACTGCTTTCTGGACTGCTTGCGAACGATAACATACTTTGCTCTTTCAAGTTCTTCTATCTGAGTTTCACATTGAATTGAGATTTAAAGTGAAACAGCTGTGTGTGGGAGAGGACTAGATGGCAATGGAGATACACGCGTTTATTTTTGATTTATAAAATGCCTATCCCAGGCTCAGCAGCTCCCTCCTGTGTGATGCAAAGCTCTCCTGAGAGGTGCTGAGCCCTCTCCCCTCCCACAGCATCTTACAGCTCAGGAGCCTGGATGTGCCATAAAGCTGAGCTAAATGGGGTAAAAATAGGCTGATCACACAGAGTGGAGGAAATATCTGTACAGTGACATGAGTTACCCACTGCCACTGGTGCTGTAGTAGCATCCTGGCCAGCTCCACGGCATGGAGGGAGGAGGATGGAGAGGGACCTTGTGTGACCAGCCCTTGCTGGTGACCTGGTTATGCCACACACTCGTGTCTCCCAGTGCTGGTTGTAAATCACCTTTTGTTGACTCCAGCAAGAAAGACCTCTAGAAACCACCCCACGAGCAAATAAATGTCAATATTTGTAGAGAGAAGTCATCTTGACTACAGACCTCCCAGTGTCTCACTCTCCTCCAAACTGGGAGAGACCCAACCATCCTTTTTTTCTGAAAGCTGCTGTATTGGCTGCCTTGTTCCTGATGCTTATCTTCAGTCTTCCCCCTCCATTGCTTTTTGATGCAGCAATGCTGCAAAAAGATAAAACATTACTTTTCCCTTGACGATGTGATTTGAGTTTGAGCTTGGGGGAAGCTGTCTGGAAGCAGGTGAGGGAGGGAATTGCGGTGGAGAAGCAGTAAATGGCATCTTCTGGAAGGCTGAGTAATGATGCTCTTGCTTTGCATGTAGATCACCTCTCATCTGCATGCCTTGGAGAACTGCAAAGGTGCTCTACAGATGGCTTAGAGCCATCAAGGGGAGGGAAAGGCAACCTTGGAGCGGAGGAAAGATGTTAATAAAATTTAAATGTAATTCTTCCCATTTCTCAGTTCCTAAATGTGAAAAATATTAGCTTGGTGGAGACTGAAAACAGATGGTGAGCAGTTGGAGCAGATAAGCATGTTATTCAAAATAAACATTCGCCAAAGCTGGGGAGGTGGCGAACCATATTTCATTTCACCCTATTTACATTATCAGGTCAGGTTACACTGATGCTGCCTCTTGTCTGCATTCAGATGATCAACAGGGACCCTGTGACGAGCCAACTGCAGCACGTCCTCCTTGCTGAAGACGTCAGGGCTGGCATGGCTGGGCCTGGGCATCTCCCTGGCCTGCCCTCCAGCCTGAGACATGGAGCTGCTTGCAGAATTACAGAACAGTTTGGGTCAAGGGGGCTGTTAAAGGTCTGTGTCTCCTTCATCTCCCCCTTTCCAACGGCCTCTCTATCCAATTGGCCAAGTTTGGCATTGCTTTATCTGAAACCTGCTCTCAAGAGGCAGGTATGAATTTGGGGCTTTTAACTTTTTGGGGTATGGAGAGGCTTTTTAGGTTATGACTATGTTCTGCCTGTTCCGGATGAAAGTTGAAAACACCTGCTTTGATTAAACCTTTCTGTCTGAAATCGTTACATGCTTTCCCTCCTGAGACTGAATCACTGGGCAAACCCTTGTACACAGCCTTTTACTCAAAAGATACCTTTGTTAATTTGCAGGTTTGCAATATAACCGCTTAGTGGTAAAAGCTTTGTTGACAAGGTCTGATTTTGAGCCTGTTCTCTGTCCTGCAAACTGCCAAAGGGGAAAGCAAACCTGGGCATAGCTGTTGGTGTTGCAAGGCTGTCTCATGTTTCACGTGGTTTTCTTTTATTTCTTCCAAGATATGTCATGGTTTGACTTCCACAGAAAGTTGGAGAGCTCAAGTCTGAGCTCTCATGGGTTGGTGAGACACTGCAAAGAGTCATGGGTCTGACTCTTTGCAGCTTATTTGCGAATGAGAGCTCCAAAATCACTCCCTGGGCAGGCAGGTTCCTCCTTAGCTCTTGTGCCAAGGAATCCAGGGGAATCCTTTCATCAGGAATGGCTTGAAGATATCACTCAAGGAGGTGACTGGATTAAATTGTGCCCATGCAGACACTACAGTGTAAATTCATATAAAGCATCCCCATTTTCTGCTCTGTAGCAGTGGCTTTTCCTCTCTTCCCTTGGTCTCAGCAAATCCATGGCTCTGCCAGGGAATCTAGATCAAGGCTTTCTCTTGAGCAGAGTGGAGCACCTCCTGATGCTGCCTTGAATTATATTTTGAACTTTGGGAAGAGGATGAGGAGAAGACCATTTGTGTCTGCCTCATTGTTACTCTTCTCCAGCACCTAATCTTGCTTTTTGGGGAAGGTGACATCCAGTTCTCCTCATGCACTGTTATTACTTCTTTCTCATTACTTAGTTTATTCTCTAATTGCCAGAGGAATTTAAGGATAAATTTAAATTCCAGTGTACTTGAGATACTCCCTAACTTGTTGATTTTTTTTTTCTTTCTTCTGCCTTTTCCATTTTCTCAAGCCCACAGGCATGAAGAGATTAATAAAGCAGCTTCTTTATACAGTTTTTAGTGCAAGTAAGTGCTGAGGTTACCTGTCACAGCAAAACTCTCTTTGTACTAAACACCATAGGTGGAAGACTTCTTTAAAGAGAATAAATAGGATAAGATCTGTCTGGAGTTGGTGTTGAAACTGCCCCCTCTGAAATGTACTGTGGTGTTGGAGAAGTGGGAATGCAGGCATGGGACCTCTCTGAGGATCAGCTGAGACCCCTGATTTTCTCTTGGCAGCACATCCCGCTGCCTCACTTTGCTCTTTCTCCTCTCATCAGAAAGGAAAATCATCAGCTGCACTTAATCCTGACATATGTTCCTTTTTAATTTGTTACGCCAGGATGGGAACTGGAGCAGCGAAGGAAATCTGGTGCTCACCGACAGCCAGAGCGGAGGCAGATGAACCCGGGGCCTTGCAGCTTGTCGGGGAGAGAGGGAGGGCTCCAGGTGTAGTCACAGCTCTGGCACTTCCTAGTCTCTTGCACACCTGGGCTCCTTAAATGGGACACAGGAATATCTAGGGCAGGAGCACAGGCTGCTCTGTGGCTGCAGCTGCCCGTGCCCAGCCGGCAGCGCGAGCGGCCGAGAGCACCGCGAAATCGGCACTGCACAACCCGCCCGTGCTGGGAGGAGATGGAATTCATGCACGGAGCCAGGACTAAAACAGTGTCTCCTTGGGTTGTGTTCTCTCTGAGTTGTCTTCCCACAGGAAATTCCAGTGTGTCTGAGGCCAGGAAGGCAGCTCTCCCACCCAGGTGTCCCCGTCGCTGCTGCCTCTTTCCCTGGTCACCCTGGGCAGGTCCTGGTGCAAAGCTGAGCACGTGTCACTGCAAAGTTTGGACATTTGGCAGCTTGGCAGCCAGAGTGTTGTGCCATAAACATGTCTGGCCTGCTGCTGCAGGCACTGCTTGAGAAGTAACAACAGCATTTATGTTTCTAATCCAGGTAAGATTTGGAAGGAGGAGTTTTTGAAGGGAAACAGTGCAACGTTTCCAGTTTGGGCAGGTATCTTGCTCTGGTGCTTGGAGCATTCAGTCGTTGAAAACAATTATTCTTGTTAAGAGTATCATCCAAAATCTTTGATGGCATTTGACTCTTTAGGTGAGTGACACAGCTGAGTGACTTGCACACGTTTTGAGGAGCATCTCTGCATCCTCCCTGTGCATCTGGAGGCAGTGCTGAAAAGCTGCTCTTGGTGAGCCAGTAAATATTTCTGAGTGGTGGAAGTGAAAGAATGAGACCAGGAAGGCAGCCTTTCTCCAGGGAGCAGCTGGCTCAGTTTTAGCCCCAGGTCAACTCAAGGCTGACTCAAGCCCTTGGTCACAGCCTGGTTTGCTCAGATGATTCTCATTAAATGGACATGTTTAGGCTAAAAATGAAGAGCTTCAGAAAGATGGTTTTTATCTGCATTTATAGATGCCCCAGGTCATTAGCAGGAAGCTTTTAAATTTAACAATCCTGTTTGCTTCTTGTCTGTTGGAGTGGGCTTGGAAAGGAAGGTGTTGGCTTCTTGTGGGCTTCAGTTTTGGTGTCTCACACTGTAGCTGGTTTTATTTTGGGGTTATAAATTCTATGCAAAATTTATCTCCTTCCCTGTAAATTAACCAAATTAGTTCTGCTTTCTTAATGTATCCTAGGAACATTTTAAGAAGGAATAGGAGAAAACTTAAGGATTCCTTGCTCTCCAGAGTATGGCAATATCAGGTTGGCCATATACACCCGGGAAAGGCGGTTTCATGGGAAGAGGAGGCAGGTGGGTGAGAGTGGGTCCCTGGATGGTCATTGGGCAGCTGACACTAAGTGCTGGAGAGGCATAATTAGTGCTGTTTTGATAGGAAAATTTGGGTCATTTAGCAATGTGCTCCTTCCTTGCCTGGACGGGGGAACTCAGACTTTTTGTGGTAGAAATACCCCTGACTTTGTGTACAAAATCTCACTGTTTTGCTGCATTTATTTAGAGAGGGAAGAAAGGGGGTTTTTCCTGCTCTTTCTGATTAACTCACCTGCTGGAATGGGTGTCTGTATGTATAAATGATATCATGTTGCTATATCAATGCATGGTTATTCATCTGAATATCATATTCATGCACGGTAATGACAGAGAGGGTCTGCACATCAGGGTTCAATTGTATGGAGGCTGGACCACATGTATAGTAGTTTGCAATATGGGATTAATGTAGTTATTATATGTTAAAATTAATAGTAGTTTCCCGTGGCTTCAATATCTCCCCACTTCATGAAAGCAAAGCCTAGTATTTTTTCCTTTTCTTGAAAGCAGGCTTAGATAAATGAAGACACAAATGTTCTGGGATGTGGGTTTTGTAGCAATTCCAACACAAGTTATTCCACCTGTACTGACAGGGCAGGAAAACATGGATTTTCAGTGTGTATCCTCCCTGCTTCCCCTCCCTGCAAACAGCAGAAAGAAATGCTGGGAACAATGAAGTTCATTTGTTACCTCGCTGGCATTCCCCATGACTTGCCATAAGGAAAATAAATGAGGCAGCTCAGTGGCAGAGCAGGTGCTGGGACTGACAGAGCAGATCCCAGGCAGCAACACAAGGGCTCAGGTGCCAGTTTGTGTTTTCTCTGCTCTCCAAAGCAGCTTTTTTATTGTTGGGAGTTGAGAAGGAGCAGGTTTGGGTTGTATTTCAGTGCAGAATTTTGCCACCTATTCAGCGCTCTATGGGAATGCAGCATTTAATCGCTTCGCCTGGGCTCAAAAGCTGAGTGTCTTGCAGCTGACAGATACTGGTAAGAGCTGTGGATAACAAATTAATTGGTAATGGTCCCAAGCCCAGCTTGCATCACTGGAGAGGTGGAAGTTGAGTTGAGCTGCCTCACTGCCTGAGCTGGGGTGCAGCTGGACGTGCTGGGGACCCGGCCGTGTTCCTGGGTGGGACAAGCTGCTCCCATCTCGTTAGTGAGTTAATTGAGTGAGGGGAGGGGCAGCTTGAAGAGCAGGGAGTGGGGACCATCATCTCAGAGGGGTGATTTCTTTGGGGTCATGGCCACTGGAGACTCTGACACTGCATACAGAGCACCCCTGGAATGGGACTGGCTCCCACAGGAACTGCACTTTGGAGATCCTTTGGAGGCTTTGTCTGCTAAGTTGTCTGCATTTTAAAAACCAAAAATACCCCAAACACTCCTCTCAAAAAAAACAAACAAACAAAAAAAAAAGGCATCCTCCTATTACATTAGGCTGTTTCTTCCTTTTTGTCTTGTGAAGCTGATCCCAGCCCTTGGAGTTGGGAGTGTGATCACACTGTTCCCCTGAGCTGGGACATCCCTCAAGGCTGCAAAGAAAGCTGCAGTTTGAGTAGTGATGGATTCGACACTAGAGACTGCACACAGGAGAGGGGCTGTGAGTAGCTGATATCAGCTCATCTCTACAACCCCAGGCCCATTCCAGTCACTTCTGGCACAGCCCAATCCAGATTACTTATTGCATGGCTCCCAGAGGCTGTGATGCTTCTGGAAAGGCTCAGTGAGGTGTGTGGGTGCATCTGGGGACTATCAGGGAGATCTTAAATAGGTGCAAAGCAAACTGACAGGACCACTTTGAACAGCATCTTTGGGCATGAGAGATGAGGAGATGGAGTCAGGAGACTGGGACGGTGAGCACAGACACCACGGGCATGACCCTGCATGCCTGTCCCCAGCTCGGGGCCCTCCAGGGCAGCCTGGGAGCCTTGCGTGACTTCCCCCGGCTCTTATCTTCACCCTTTCAACTGTTCCTGGCGTGCTGGGCGGGGAAATGCGTGTCAGTGACTGTCACTGAGCCTTGCCACCTTCTCTTGGTACAGTTGCTGGTGAGAAGAGGGTGCCAGTGATGCCCGGATCGCCCGTGGAAGTGAAGATCCAGTCCAGGTCCTCTCCTCCCAACATGCCGCCGCTGCCCCCCGTCAACCCCGGCGGCCCCCGGCCCGTGTCCTTCACTCCGACTGCACGTAAGACCCCTCAGGCTGCTTGGCCTGGGACCAGCTCTAGCCAGGAGGGAAGGCTCTGCTCACAGAACTCACTGGGATGTCTCAGCCATCAGCCAGGGCACGGCGGGTGATGCTGCCTGCCTGTGAGGGAGGGGGGACCGGGGCTTTCCTGCCGTTCTGTAGTGCATGCAGGGCATAGAACAGGGTGTGTAATCCCCCTTGGCCCCCCTGCCTGCTCCTGCATTGCTCCTGGTGCTGCCTTGAGTCTTTCTCTTTGCAGGTGCAGCCTTGATTTCCACCATAAACTCCTTAAGAAATTGAATCTTTTATCAGGTCAGCTTCAAGCAAGCCAAGAGCTGGGCTTTCCTCTTTATCTTTTGGAAGAGTTAATTCCCACTCTGCTGTATCTCACTTTGCAGGCAGCATTCCTGCAGCTGAGATTAGAAAGTTTTTCTCTTTTTTAATTTCCCAGCCTTGAAAATTCCCTGCTGTCCATCCAGATTCTCTTTTCTCCATCTTCTCTTTATAATCTTTTCCTATTAAGCCACAGTCAGTCCTGATCCTGCCCAGCTGTAGCACAGCCTTGTGCTACAGCTCACTTCTTCTAGCTGAGCGTTGCTCAGAGGTGACTCCATGGATAGAAAGAACCTTCAGCCTTTTCTTACAGCCTAGAAAGGGTCTTTTTTGTCCTTCTTTGGCCAACATTTAAGCCATTTAATGTCTTTTTAAAAGCATTGTTCCGCTGCAAAGCTGCTTTACTTTGTTGGGCATGGAGTTATCTGACCCCCACACATGGCATGTAGATATTTTCCATGCTCTCCTCACCCCTTTTCCCTGCACAGGGTGTTCCCTAGCTGCCTGTGAGTTGCTGTGCTGTCCAGGACGGTGTCTGGGCTATCTCAGAGTTCCATGCTGGCAGTGGGAATTGGAGCTTTCCAGCCCAGCCTCCTGGAGGACACACTGTGATGTGCTGCGTGGTGCTGGCAGCAGCACTAATCACCGGGTTATCCCGCCAGACACATTGTCCCCATCTTTATGTGCTCAGGCGTTTTTAATGGCTCTCCTTTTGCTCAGGCAGAAAAAGACCATTAGCAAAGTGACAGAAATTAATTTTTCCAATGAGGATGCTTGGCATGCTGTTAAGGGCCAAGAAGCCCGAATCTGCTGATTGCAGATGACTTAATTGCCTCTTTCCAAGACAGATGAGAGATGCGACCTGTGGTGAAGTTCATTATTGCTTTTTCATTTCTCAGTTGCACCAGAGGGTCTTGGTCACTCAGTGGGGGTGTGACCAGCCCTGCCAAAGCCCATGGCTTGGGCAGGAGAGGTGGAGCAGTTGGAACAAAGCCATGCTTGCCTATAGATCACTAACACAGGGTTGGAGAAGCAGCAAAACCTTTGACTGTGTGGGACCTAAGGCAGAATTTAAGAGTAGCCTTAGATGAGAACTTTGTTCCCAGGAATTTTGTCATCCTGCTGTCCCCAAACCAGCAATCCCACTGGTCTTGGTACTGGCCTCGCTTGCTCCAGCGCTGTGCTCTCACCTGGAAGTCGGGGTGCCAGCCCAGCTGTGTGATCTGTGGTGGAGCAGATCCTGGTGATGTGCAGGATCAGATAACTGCCAGCTGCCCTGCGGTGGGGCCGTTGGCAGAGGGTCAGGAGGGGTGAGCCCCAAAAGGCAGAGCGCGGTTACGGGGCCGTGTCTAACGGCAGCCCCGACCCCGCTGCTTCCGTGGCATCCCCCGGCCATCCTCTGCCCCCTCCTTGGCAGCCTCTCCCGAGGGTTCCCGCAGCCCCAGCGGTGTCTCACAGCCCCTCTGTCTCCTGAGGTATAAATAGAGCCCGTTGCTCTCCCCAGACTTTCATCTGAAAGAGTAAGAGGAAGTGAAATAGAGAAGGGGGAAAGTGCCTCAGTTGTGGCCGCCGGAGAGCATGGAGCTGCACAGCCTCTGCTGTTTGAGAGGAGCTTCTCTTGGCAGCTTCACCCTATTTATAACCCTTTTATAGTGAAATAAAGGCCTTTATGAGTAATTACCAGAAAGGCCTTGCCTTTCACACAGCTCTGGTGTACTCTGTGGAGCAGTACCTCTGGGTACATCCTGACATCCCTGTTGCTTTACTGCTTTGGGAGTGTGAACAGGAGTTTTTCAGGTTGCTTTGCTCCGTAACAAAAGGCATGAGCTCACATTGCCTTTCTACCTCCATCCTCTCAGTGCTGGCCTTCACCTTCATCTTATCATCTGTCTGTGAGGGCTGTCAGCCCTTGGTTAGCAGGATCCACCTTTGATGGTCTCTGTAGCCTTATCTTTCCTTGCAGCTTAACTGACTCTGGTTAGGTTTCCCTCCTGTGCTCACCACGAAGGTCCAGGTGTGTGGAGCCTTTCCAGCCTCCAACCCTGGCATGCCCCAGAGTGGTTTAACTGTTCAAGTACCTCCTGTCTTCTCTGAAAAACCCCTCACTGGGTTCATCAGGATTTGGTATGATCCTCGTGAAGCTGTAGCAGAAACTTTGGCATCTTTTCTCACAGGTCTCTGCTCCTCCCACAGGCAAGGGGCAGCTCTGCCAGGTGGTTTCAGGACTTCTCTGAACACCATCACTTGAAATGGTTTTTATGTCTTGTGGCTCCCTTGTTAGAACTTAAATCCATAAGGGATTCAGGGCTGGGTTTTTAAGGATAAACCCAGTGGATCAGCTATGACTGTATTTGCAGTGATGTGCTTTTCACTCTGAAATTCAGGGTTTATACAGAGTTGGGGCCCCAGTGCACAGCTGCTTGTCAGACAGGGCTCAACATTGTGCAACCACAGTGTGGGGATGTCAACAATTTATCCTAATCCCTTGACAATTTCCCAAACTTCCAGCCCTTCAGTCTGTTTCGACATGCTCACCACTTACAGGAGGCAAAGTTGCAGATGGGACCAGGTTGGAAAAAACAACTGTGTTTGCGAAACTGCCTGTCAATCCCCAGGGAGGGATGGCAGGCGCAGGGCAGGGTCTGCCGGCCCTTCTCGGGCGAGGTGGAGCCCCCTGAGCTGCCCCTCAGCAGCAGCAGCAGCAGCAGCCTCCTGGCTGGAGGATGGATCCACCTCAGCAGCAGACCACAGGGATGTGCTCCTCTGGTGCTCAGCATCGCTCCTGTCTCCCCTTTGCAGTGCCCAACGGAATAAACCATTCCCCCCCGACACTGAACGGGGCCCCATCCCCACCCCAGAGGTTCAGCAACGGCCCTTCCTCGTCCTCCTCCTCCTCACTGACCAACCAGCAGCTCCCAGCCACGTGTGGAGCCCGGCAGCTCAGCAAGCTGAAGCGCTTCCTCACCACCCTGCAGCAGTTTGGGAATGACATTTCACCGGAGATCGGGGAGAAGGTCCGGACTCTCGTCCTGGCGCTCGTGGTAAGTCCTGCACCACCCTGGGCTGCCTGGCTTTTCCCAGATCCTGGCACACAATGTCTGTTTGCATCTTTGCTGAGCAAGACTCTTGTGTTTGTGCTTCCTGAGAAACTCAATGATTTTTTTTTTTCTTGTCTTTGCTATGTTTCAAAAAGCTGTTGATTCAGTGGCCGAGGCACGAGGTTGTGTGCAGCTAAACTTACGGAAACCTGGAAGGAATTGAACAAAGCTTTTCTGTAAATCATGAAATCACAGAATGGTTTGATTTGGGACCTTAAAGATCATCTCATTCCCAACCCCTGCCATGAGAACACCCTTCAAACCCAAATGAGCAGGTCTTGCTGCAGAATTGTATCCAGTGTTTGCATTTATACAGAATAACTGGGAGAAATGCTGTCTCCCAGCTATTAGACATGATTAGTGCATCAGACATGATACTGCACATGATTTACAAAAGCATAGAGTGGCAGGACAAGAGAGAATGGCTTTAAACTGAAAAAGAGGAGGTTTGGATTGCATATTAGCAAGAAATTGTTCCCAGTGAGGTTGGGGATGCCCTGGCACAGGGTGCCCAGAGCAGCTGTGGCTGTCGCTGGATCCCTGGCAGTGCCCAAGGCCAGGTTGGACAGGGCTTGGAGCAACCTGGGACAGTGGAAGATGTCCCTGCCCATGGTGGACAGGGCTGGAATGAGATGGCCTTTAAGGATGCTTCCAACCCAAACCATTCTGTGACCTTGGCCTGAGGCCCTGGAGCTCTGGGCAGCTGCGGTCCCATGGGGCACCCAGTGTGGCACCTGCACTGATCTCTGCTTTTTGGCACATTTTCTTTTGAGGTTCAGCAGGCACTGAAGGGATATAGACTGCAGCAGCCTGGAGCATTTCTGCTTTCAAGGTTGGCAGCAAACCTGAGTCTGTCCATGTCCTGAGGGTCACTCCCAGGGCTTAATCACTGGATGTAAAATGCTGCTGCTGCACTTGTATAGCATATTTAATTCCATGGATGTAGGATAGTACCTTAGCCTACCCTTTTGGGGAAGGAAGGAGAAGCTGTCCAGGTCCCTTTGGCTGTTGTTCTCACCCCAGATTGTGCTGATTGCTGCAGGGGTGAGTTTGGTATATACAGATTATCAAAAGTCAAATGCTACTGCCCCAGGGCTTCCCCAGCCTGAGCAGCCCTGGGGGAGGCAGGGCTGGACCAGGAGAGGACCACGGTGAACAGAAGGCTGATGAGACTCTCTGGATAGGTTAGATGAGGAGAACTGAAAGGGAGGAAGGGGAGGAAGGTGTGCAGTTCTGAGCAGCTGGGATCAAAGTCTGACTCTCCCCAGCCTGCCCAGCATCCAGTAGATGCCACCTGGGTCCTGCTGCCCTGGAGTTATCCTCTGTCTCCCACCCTGGAGCTGGGAGAGTGCTGAGCCAGGCAGTTCCCGCCCCTCTCCTAGTGCAGCATTGCTGCTCTGCTGGCCTGAGCCTTGCTGGCTGCATCCAGCAGGATCCAATGCAAACACTGTCAGTCCTGGAGCGGCAGATGCTGTCTCCCTCCCAGTTCTGTTCATTTAGAGCCATTTCCCACATGTCTAAAAATAAGAACAAATTGCCATTTCATTTCTTAATTTCTTTCCTCAGAACTCAACGGTGACAATCGAGGAATTTCACTGCAAGCTGCAGGAGGCGACCAACTTCCCCCTCCGGCCGTTTGTGATCCCCTTCCTGAAGGTGACAGGGAGCTGCTGGGGCTTTGCTGACACTCCATGTGCCTGCCTGTGTCTCTTGGCAGAATGACATTGCTGGGAAAGCTCTCCTTGCAAAGCACCACAGCAATTCTGCTGGAGTCCAAGACAGACTGCACAGAGCATAGCGCTGGCCGTGTGGGACTGGCTGACGTTGTGCCGTGTGCCACATATGTCTGCTTGTGTGCTGGAGATAAAGGAGGCAAACCGAGCTCCATGTGGCAGCTTCTGAGCCTATAATCTTATTTGCAAATGTTCAGATCTAGAATGTTTGAAGTGCTGGCACACGGAGTCTGTCTGGGACGGTTAAATCACAGAATCACAGAATGGTTTGGGTTGGAAGGGACCTTAAAGCCCATCTCATTCCAGCCCCTTGCCATGGACAGGGACACCTTCCACTAGACCAGGTTGCTCCAAGCCCTGTCCAACCTGGCCTTGAGCATTTCCAGGGATGGGGATTCCACAACATCTCTGGGTAACCAGATGCTGGAAGCACACAGTGCTGCCTGTAACACTTGGATTTTGGGTCCACCAACATCAGACTCCTGGGAAAATACAGGTAAATCTGACAGTGCAGACACCAGGAGGATCCCGAGTGGGGGCCATGGGCCACAGGTGTTACTGCTCTGAGGTATTACTGAGGACCAAACCTTTTGGAGCAGCTGGAAGCCCCTGCCCTGCTGTAATTCACCCTGTGCTTGTTTTCCAGGCCAACCTCCCTCTGCTGCAGCGGGAGCTGCTGCACTGTGCCCGCGCTGCCAAGCAAACGCCCTCCCAGTACCTGGCACAGCACGAGCACATCCTGCTCAACACCAACACCACGTCTCCCGCTGACTCCTCTGAGCTGCTCATTGAGGTCAATGGCAATGGCAAGAGGCACAGTCCAGACAGGTGAAAAACAGCTTTTGTCACTCTGCTCAGTTGTTGAAGTCGTGACTTTTGTTTTATCTTTGCTGCTGACAAAGCCTTAAGCAGCATCCAGGATCTTATCGCTCCCAACAACTATTCTGGCTGTTCTAAGACTCCAGTGACTGCTCCTACTGCACTGTGAATCCAGGTTGGGTTCCTCTTTCAGGCAGATTCTGTCCCAGAGGGACTTTTGGGTAGCACTGAAAAGCCCCAGCCAGAGATCTGAGCAGTTTCCCACCCCCAAGGCAAGGAATGGAGGCACTGGCAGGGCTGGGAAGGATGCGCTTCATTTTCACCACGTTTTATTCCAAGATAAAAGTTGTTATGCAATTATGTGGAGCATGCCTCAAATTTATAAAAACTGTGAAATTTTAATTTGGTCATGCTCAGAGAGATGAATCACAACACTCAGGCATCCTGAACCCTTTTCTTTGACGGGGTCACTTTGTGCATCGCCTCACAAATTGAGCGCATTTGTTTGAGCGCTCTGCATTTAGCCCATGGTAAAATCATTGCTGCCCAAACCCTGCTGGTTCCAAATCTGCATCTTTCTGAGTACATTTATGGGATGCTGAGGAATGCCTGTCTCTGCTGGTGTGATTGCAGGAGGGAAGACAGCAGCTTTGAGAGGGAGTCGCTGCCGACAGAGCCTCCGGCCAAGAGGGTTTGCACCATCAGCCCCGCGCCCCGGCACAGCCCTGCCCTCACCATCCCCCTGATGAACCCCAGCGGGCAGTTCCACCCCACCCCACCACCCCTTCAGCACTACACCTTGGAAGATATTGCCACCTCCCATCTCTACAGGGACCCCAGCAAGATGTTGGAGCACAGAGAGATCCGGGACAGGCACAGCGGGCTTGGTGAGAGCCTGGAGGGCTCCTCATTGAGCTTTGGTGTTGGTCTCTGCTTGGCCACTCGTACCCAAAGATGTGTGATGCTGGGCATGTCCTCACAGCTGAGTCTTTGCAGGGAGTTCAGAGAAAACAGCTCCCCATGGGAAGTTACAAACAGGAAGATTGAGAGTTTGTATTTCCATATATGAAGGCTGGAGTCACTGAGGGTGAGGAGGAACGACTTCATGTGTGAGTTGAGTGTAGCCAACCCAGCAGGCAGGAAGAGAGGGCAGAGAGATAGAAATTAACTTTTCCGAGATCTCCAAAGCAGGAGAGCAGAGATTGACCCCCTGCCCTGTTTCTCCAAGGGATGTGTGGGAGGTGCATGATGTGTTTCCAACACAACAGCCTGAATCACAGGCTCTGAGCTGCTGTGAGTTTATAACCGGAGAACCAGCTCCACAAGCAGGTCAGAGCTGGAGCCACAAGTGGATTGTAGCACTTCCCAGACACTGAAGCAGACAGGGATAAAAAAGCACCAGTGTGGAATTACCCCTGTAGAGCTGCCACCTGGAGATGTGTTTTGAAATCCCAGCGATGTGGAGCTGGAAATAGAGCTCTTTATTCTTGATTTGGGACCACTCCTCTCTCCACTGGTCCATCTAACCCCTCTGTGGCTGTGGCTTGTTGCAGGATTGAATGGGGGCTACCAGGACGAGCTGGTGGATCACCGCCTGACAGAGAGGGAGTGGGCAGATGAGTGGAAGCATCTCGATCACGTAAGGAATGGCAGGGGCTGTGGGAAGCTCTGTGGGAAGCAGCAACCCAGTGTTCCACCTGCTCCAGTTGGTGATTTCCTTGTTGATACCATATCCAGACTCTCCTGGTGGCTGGTGGAGGAACAAGCCACCTCAAGCAGGTGGATGGTGGGGAGGGCTGTCGCATTTTCCTGGCAGGTTTCCTCTGCCCATGGTCAGTGGAAACTAAAATAGGTGTGGATGGGAGCTGGAGAGCTACTCCTGCAGAGCATGGCCAGGTGCTGCCATGGTTGGCTGAGCAACCAAACCTAGCTTTATCCCCCCTGGGTTCTTTTCTGCCCTGGCTAGCACAAGTGCACAGATGTACTAAGTGCAGTCAGGATATGAACTTACAAAATGAGTCAATCTGTCATTACTGTATTTTAAGATTTTTTTTACCTGAGGTGCTAGCCTTTTATGGACCAAAAAAGGCACCAACAGCAAGACCTGATGCTTCTAGCAGATTTTGTGCTGAGCTTTTTCCTTCTGAGCGAGGCAGCTCCTCCAGGCACTTCACTGCTGTTTCCCTCAAAAAGATGGGATTAAAATTCAGCTTTGATCATAAATGCAGAGAGACCTCATGGTCTAAAGCTAATGGGTTTTTTTGAGGGGATGGTGTTGGGGTGGAGCGGAGGCCCCACAGCTGAATATTTGGAGTTGGGCTGTGACTGTAGAGCGCAGGCACCAGGATCATAACCAACCCTAATCCCATAGGAACGTGGTGAGGTTCTCCTCTCCACTTTTAGGAGCATGGGCTGGAGCTGTTGAGCTACCCCTTGTGGTGACCCTACCTGGTGCCATATCCTCGGGCATGGCACCATCCCAAATCCTGGGAAGCCACCTCGCTGCTGTCTCACCTGCCTGGCGCGGTCCCCCCGCGGCCAAACCCGGGGTGACCGAGAGCCCTTCCCTCCCGCAGGCCCTGAACTGCATCATGGAGATGGTGGAGAAGACGCGGCGCTCCATGGCGGTGCTGCGGCGCTGCCAGGAGGCCGACAGAGAGGAGCTCAACTACTGGAAGCGGCGCTGCTCCGAGGCGGCCGAGCCGCGCAAGGCGGGCGCCGAGCTGCTCAGCCGCCAGCACAGCCCCGCCAGCGCCGACTCCGTGGGCAGCGGTGAGCAGGGAGGGAGGGCTCTTCGTGCCAGCCCTGGGATAAGTTGGGTTCAGTGCTGCTGAAGTGTTTTTCTCAAGGGTTTGAAGAGAGGCAGTGCGGGAAGCGGCTTTTGTCAATGTCTAAAGGCGCCTCTGCTCGTGCTGGGAGAGAGGGAGGACCCTTGGGGACACATGGGCTCTGGAGCGGCTCACTCCAAAGTTGGATAACATACATTTAGAAGTATATATCTCTTGTCACTGCTGGCCAAAGTTGGTCCAAAGCTGATAAACCCCTGAGGTGGAAAGGCAGGAGAGAAGTGTTAGCCTCCACCACTCTCCCCCTTCCTGTCCCTCATGCCTGAAGGATTTTAAATGTCAAGGTCTGTTTATTCTAAAAATACCGAAGGCTTTTGTAAGTGTAATAGCTACCTGTGTTACTAACTCTATTTTTGTATCATGAGTCAACTTTATCAAAGCTGACTAGTTTCCCCCTACAGTATGCAGGGGTTTGACCCTGTACAAAAAACAAGTCTAAAATGCTGATTTATTTCAATGTAATTCTGATCTCCATCCAAACAAACCCGCTGCAAATCAAGTTCTGGGGGGAAAAACTCTCTGATTATTCAGAAATAAAAATGGATTTCTTCTAGCAAGAATAAATGTCAATTTGATGTATATTCTACTTGTTTGTATACAAAATATAGAGTGAATCCTCCTGCAAGGAATCCAATTGCCCCTGGCCCCAGTTGCCACAAAACCTGAGGAGCAGTGGGTGTGTGTGACAGCCTGGGGGGCACAGCCAGCTTTTAGCTCTTCTATATTTAAGGATATCATGACTAATACACTTCCAGCCCCATGTTGTTAAAGGTGATATACTTAAAAAGTTTTATACAAATTTGGAACGCTGTTGCTTTCTCCCCTTGTGAGACCTAGGGATAATTTTTCAGCTCTAGTGCTCTTGTGAGAAGGTGCAGTTAAGCAGCATCTCCAGGTGTCTTGGAGGACGGTTTGTCCATCAGTTCAAGCCTTTGAATTGCCCTGGGATTGGGAAGTGCTGTGCTTAATGTAAACGACTGGTCTGCAGATTGATGCTCACAGCCTCTGGACAGTGCAGAAGTTGGATAACATACATTTATAAGCATTGCCTGTTGTTTTACAGTACCAGGAGATAGGTTCTACGGTGTCATAAATTATGCAAGGTGCTAATTAAATGTTGTAATTTATCATCTGAGTGATTTATCTGAGTAATTTATCACTGAGGAATGGCTTTAACCGTAGGAATCCTCTGCTTCGAGTTTTAGCTGGTCAATCCTTCCCTACCCCGTGATATCCTGAGCTACCGCTGGGCACATGAGCGGCAGCTGGGTGGGGTGAGGCTTTGCCAACCTTTCCCTGTGTCCCTCACTCCAGCAGATTCCCTGCGGGAGTTCAGCAGCAGGTCGGGAACGGGCTACGTCACGGAGGAGATCTGGAAAAAAGCCGGTGAGTGTTTGCGGTGACCCCAGCCGGGGATCCTGCCGGATCACCGGGGGCAGACACACATGCTGCGGGTTTGCTGTGCAGGAACAGCAGGAGCCCAGCTGCAGGAACGCCCCGGGATGTGCACATCTGCCTGCCAACATCCCCACCGTGGCTCTTCCAAAAGGCTCTGCTCCTCTGTGATGCCACAGGGGTCCCGTGGCACCGAGCCCGGCCTCCCTGCTCCCGAGAGTGGTTGGGATGCTGGTGCTGGGAACACTCTCCTGGGATTCTGTTTCTCTGGGAGGCTCCCCTCATTCCCAGGGTGGGTGGGTGAGGCTGCTCTTTCCTTCCAGAAGAAGCTGTGAACGAGGTGAAGCGCCAGGCCATGTCGGAGGTGCAGAAGGCGGTGGCCGAGGCGGAGCAGAAGGCGTTTGAGATGATCGCGTCGGAGCGCGCGCGCATGGAGCAGACCATCGCCGACGCCAAGCGCCAGGCCACCGAGGATGCCTTCCTCGTCATCAACGAGCAGGAGGAGTCCACTGAGGTGAGGTGCCAGGGGACAGCCTGGGAAGGGCTTTCCAAGGCTGCAGAGTCTCCAGGTCAAGCCCGCAGGTCTCCCACCCCTTTTCACAGAATCACAGATCACACAGTGGGTTGGGTTGGGTTGGGTTGGGTTGGGTTGGGTTGGGTTGGGTTGGAAGAGACCTCAGAGATCATCTCATTCCAAGCCCCTACCATGAGCAGGAACACCTTCCACTAGGCCAGGGTGCTCCAAACTCCATCCAGTCTTCAATACCTTTTCCTTTTAGAAGTCTCTCTCCAGTCAATAACTAAAGCAATGCATCCATGTCATCAAAAATCCTTTTTAGGTTTTGCTGGTAAGGAATCAGGCTGAACCATGTCTGTGGACACGTGTGTGCAACCACTGGGCACCCTGAGCTGGACTCAATGTAATGACTGGGCTTTTGGGGGATCAAAAGAGGTGTAGAAGCAAAGAGAAAAGGACGTTGGTGCATGCAGCAGTTTAGCTTAGAAATTATGGTGGGGTACTTAATCTTTGCAGAAAAGAAATTGCTGTTTGTGGGCTTGAAAATAGGGCAGGGCAGAAGCTGGGCTACAGGAAAAGCCCTTGCACATTTCCTGGTGGTCTGTACCACACTTGCATGTTGGAAAAGAAGGGATGGCTCTTGGTTTGTCATAGCCAGTGCTGAATGGCTGCCTCAGAGAATCTCTTTCTACTCTTCAGTCATCAACTACCCTCCCTGTTGCTTCACAGGCAGTTCACTTGGTAGAGCTTTTGAGTTTTTCGGCAAGAGGAATCACATGGCTCATTCCTGCACTACCACATCACATCCATGTGGGCTTTGCTCTGTGTTTTAATTTCTCTACACATGCAAGAGCAGAGGGTTTGTGACTGCTGAGCAGAAATCTAATGGGGCTGTGTTGTTCATGTCTGCTGGGATGTGGGGGCAGCAGGTCCATCCCCTCCTCCTGGCAGGTTTCAGCTCAACTGGGGCTCGGGAAGCACGGCCAGAACCATGGAATTATGAGGTGTCATTCCAGAGAATGATGTCCATACTGCAATTCCCAATGAAATTGCTGAGGGTTGAACGCACCAGTCACATAATGGGAGTGGGTGGAACTGCTCAGGAAGCAATGAGGCAAGTAGTGATTTCTCCATAGGGGAATAGCAGAGGAGTGTCCTCCTCCTCCAGCTGTGGAGGTCTGGGACCTTGAGAGCTGCTGAGCACCCCTGTGCAAACCCCAGAGCCCTTGTCTAAAAGCTGTCCTGTGTTCTGGCACGTCTTGTAACCTTTGCAACGCAGTTGAAAAACACTTGAACTGTAAACAGCTGTGAGACAGTGACCCAGTTTACCAAGAGCTACCACAGCCTTTGGTAGGGGCTTTATGGTCACAAGTCCTGCTCCTCCTGGAAGATGGAGGACCCTTGGGAACACACGGGCTCTGGAGCAGCTCACTCCAAAGTGAACCTGTCAGGTGCTTCACTGCCAGCCCATAAATCATCACCATGAGCTGGTGGCTGCAGTGCTGAACCTGGCAGGGGGAATCTCACAGTCCTTCCCCACAGCAGGGCTGCCTGGTACGGCCCAGCAGCCCCCAGCACCCCGCCCCCACAGCTGCCTGATGGTTGCAGCAGCAGTGTCCCCACAAAGGCCAGCTCTGACACAGGCTGCCTTCCCACAGCTGAGCTTGCCCTCCCCAGTGTGTGTTTGCTACGCCCTGCTCCAGCTGCAGGGAGGCTGCTCCCCCGTTCCTCCCCTCCCCGGAGCAGCTGCAGCCGGCGCTGGCCCCGCGCTCCCAGGGAGCCGTGGCACGCCGGCAGCCACCAGCTGACTCCTCTCCCGGCGGCCAGAGGGGCTTTGCTCCGCTTCCAGATTGAAGCTCGGGCTCTGGCAGTGCTTCCACCTGGCTGGGAAGCTTTCAAATGAGCATTTGCTTTTCCAAATTGCCCTGCTCCAACCTCTTGTGCAGCAAGGCAGGGTGCGGAGCAAATGGTGCAGCGCGCCGTGATCCCTGCGGAGAGCGCTTGGCTGGGAGCGAGACCAAAACAGAGCTGCTTAAAACAGGAAATAAAAAAGCCCAATAGCAGCATCTGCAGTGTGTTTTTCAGTCCATGCTTGCTGCTTCCTCTCTGCATTGGGGTGGGTCTAGGGGGGAGGATGTGCCTGGAGCAGTGTGACAGCAGCTGTGGGCAAGGAGCAGTGGGGGTCAGAACCGTTGGCAAAGAGCTGGGAAATAGCAGGAATGAACGGATTGCTCATTTTAATATTCCCAAATCTAGGCCAGGGGGATGAACAGTCCCCTCCAGAGCTGAGTCAGCACCATCCTGCAGCTCTTAGGGAAACTGAACCCCTTTCAAGCTCAGTGTCTTTGGTCTTGCAGAGCTGCTGGAACTGCGGCCGCAAGGCCAGCGAGACGTGCAGCGGCTGCAACATCGCCCGGTACTGCGGCTCCTTCTGCCAGCACAAGGACTGGGAGAGGCACCACCGCATCTGTGGGCAAGGCCTGCACGGCCAGAGCAAGCCCCTGGCCCTGCCCACGGGCCGGGTGGCAGCGGCGGCCAAGAGCCTGGATGGCATCCCCAGCCCAGCCCTGGAGAAGACCTCGGCCACCACCTCGCGCTCCTCCACGCCGGCGTCCGTGACAGCCATAGACACGAACGGACTCTAGGAGGGAAGGAGGGAGGCTTTGCTTCGCTCCACTCCATGAGTTCCCTGGGTGTTTTTAAGCTGAAAACCTCCCCGCAGCAACTGTTACCACTTGACATGTTTGACACATCGCCCGCCTCCTCGGAGCGCCGGCACTCCGGCTTTGCCCTCGTCCTGCCTTTTCCTCTGTGGCTGGTGAACGGGGGCGAGCCTCGCCTGCAGCATCTCTCTGCTCACACCAGAGCAGTGTCAGGACCTGGGGGACACTGAGCACCTGCTCGGGGGACCTGGACTGGGGGCAGAGCGCTGGCACACGCCGGAGATGCTGAGAGCAGGGAGCCCTGTCCTTGTGGCATGGCTCGCTTCCCAAGGTGTCAGAGCCACCACTGCCTCCCTCCACCACCTTTCCTCCATCCTATCCAGTGCTTTTTCCCTCCCCCCAGACAGCTGTGCCTCAGGTGGCTGTGTTGGCTGGTTGTTGCTGTGAACAGACCAGAGCCAATTTCCCAGCGGGAGCATCTCATCCTCTGTGCAATGGCAAAAGCTGAGCCCACTTCTCCTGCCTCCAGGCTGGCAGCTGAGGGTTGCAGAGAGGGAGGGGAGGATTTGTCTGCTCTAAAACAAGTGGCAGTGGCAGGGAGGTACTGCTGGATGGCCTGGATTTCATCCTGGTCTGTGGTGAGACAGTTGGGTGTTTCCTGGGTGGGGCCTGTGCTGGGGGAACACGTGCAGAGCAGATCTGGGCTGGGTGCAGGTGCCCTTTCCACCTGGGGGCCGTTGTTTTGTTTTTTCACTGCCTGGAAGCTGCTGGTTTGTGAGTTCCTGCTGTTGTTTTGAGCCCAGGGATCATCACTGGTGCGAGGGGCTGTTTACAGCCTGTGCTCCCCACACCCATCAGCCACAGTGGTCAAAGAAAGGCAGGACTGGGTGTCCTGTGTCAGTTCTTCTCCCCAGCTCCAGGGGAGTCCTGCAGTGCTGATGGAGATGCCCAGGGCTGTGCATCCACCTTGGGAGATTGTCCCAAAATCAGGGGCTCAGAGTGAGGTCACATGGGGATGGGGGACAGCCTGGGGAGATCTGTCACTGAGTCCCTTCCACACTGCTGGGGTGTGGAAGGAGGGACTGGGGGGACCCAGGGCAGTGCAGGCTGTGACAGCACAGCCCTGCAGCAGGGCTGTCCCAGGAGTGTCACAGAGGGTGGCAGGGGCACAGCCCGTGGGAGGGAGGGGATGTGCCCTCCAGGAGCTGCTCCCAAATCCCACAGCCACACACAGGGGCTCTAGAAATCCATCTCTTTCCCTGTCTGTGTGCCACTGCTGGGCTGCAGCCCAATGAGGCGAGTAATTCCCAAATTATTTTTGATCACTTTTCCAACTGGAGGCGAATAATGGAGCTGCAGTGAGTGGTCATGGCGCTGCCAGGGGTGAGTGAAGACCTGCTGCTCCAGCCCTGACCCCTCAGGAAAGCTCCTTGGGAAGCTGCTGCTGTGGGATAGAGCTGGTGATTCCCTGTCTGCAAGGTTTCATGAAAAAGTCACGAGGCCTCCTGGTGCTGAAGACAGCTCCAGTGCCCTGGGGATGTCTCCCCTGTGTCCCCAGGGGTTGGTGCTGGAGCCTAGCACAGGCCCTGGCATGAGGCAGCTCCCAGGGGGGATGGCACTGGAGCCACCCTGACCTGCAGCAGCCCATCCTAGGGGTGTGCAGGGTAGGCAGGAAGGGATTTCCTGCCCTAAGGGGACTGGGGCACATTTGGCACAGCCTCAGGTCAATCCCACGTGGCTGTGACATCCCCTCCTCACCTGCAGCCCCAGCCTGATGCTGTGGGTGCCTGGTGACAGTGCCAGGGAGGGCTGGGGAGGGAGAGCAGGGCAGGGCTGGAAGGAATTGCTTGTAAATAGATTGTCTTCCATAATTCTCATGCAACATTGATGGCCGTGCATTAAAATTAACCCCAGTGTAAATGAATGAAATACTAACAGTCATGATTAGAATGATTGCTTCTTTCTTTTCTGTTGGGTTTGTTTTTTAAAAGATGGAGTGATAAATGTGAACTTGGGGCATGGGGAGACATTGGGTTGAGGTTTCTATTTTTTTTTTTTTTTGACATTTAATTCTGTAATAGAAATTTGTTACTTCATTCCTGTGCATAACTTATTTAATGTCCTGTATAAAGGAACCCAAACTGTTACAGATGTATTTAGTTTGTTCTACTCAAAAGTAGTCAATAAAAGGACTATATTCATCCTCCAGCTCCTCCTTCTCCCTGGGAAGGGGCAGAGGTTTTCAGCAGTGCTCAGGCAGCTCTTGGGGTTTTTGGGGAACGCTGCCACAACTTGGCCTCAGCCAGGGGACTTGTAGGGACAAAAATTGCCTCCCCTGTGGTGATGATGCTGTGGGCAAAGCCTGGGAGCAAGTGCAGGCAGAGCTGGAGTGCAGTCCTAGCCTCAGTGATTTCTTTGAGTTTATAGTTCAGTGTGTTGTTTTCTGAGCTTTTTCTAAATGATTTTTTTTTCTATGAGCACAGAGCAGCCTGCAGGGTGGTGTCACAGCTGGCTGCCACTGCCAGCCCTGTGCCCCCCAGGGATGCCCCCTGCCCACACCTAAGCTTCATCTGAGGACTTTGGTCTCCAGGCTGCTGCAAACATTAATCCAGTGATGAAGAAACCCAAAACTGAGGGGTAAACCCCTGATGGGGCTGGGGAGGCACCTCAGGAATCGCAAACCAGTGCCTGCTGCAGCTCTGCCTCTGTGGCTGCCCCAGGTGCCCCTCTCTAACCCACCCTGGCTGTGCCCTGGCACAGCTCGTCCCTTCCTGATGCCCACGTGGCTGCTGTGGCTCCAGCACATCCCTGGATCCCTTGTTTGTCACTGCCAGGGCAGGAATGTGGCCCTGGGCCCAGCAGCTGCCCCTGCACGGGGCTGAGCCTCTTCTGCTGCCCCATGATCACAGCAAACCCTGCCTTTGGCCAGGGAAAGCAGCAGCTGTTGATTATCAGGTGAACAACTGGGGGCTTGGAGGATGGGCCCCCATGGGAACAGGGGCAGGCTCTGCCACCCCATCCCTGGGAGGGACATTTGGCTTTGGCTCCTGAGCCTGCCCTGGGCTGGGGTCTGACTGTGCCCAGCTGGGCTGGCAGCAGCAGCTGCTCTTGCTCAACCTGGAGCTTCCCAGATCCCATCTCTGCAGGTTGCTCCTGGCTTCAGCCAGGTCACCCCAAACCTAGGCAGCTTCTGCTGGAGCAAAGCAAGCACCCTAAACCCAGTGACCCCTCCTGAGCTGTCACCCCCTGGGGCACGGGTGACACCGTGTCAGGCCCACCCAGCACAGAGTGTATGAGGGTCCCCAGGATGGAGCTGCACCCACTGCCCCTTCAGGCACAGATTTTACTGACTGGGGCAGAAACACTCCAATTGATGTCTCTGGTGGAGCAGCACCCACAGGGAGGGGGAGAAGAGGTTGGGGGTGGCATCAGGTCCCAGGTGAGTGAGGATTGGGGCTGCAGGCACCCACGGTGCCACGCTGCTGTTGAGGACATGCAGGGGCACAAGGATGATGTTTTCCAGGCCAGGAGGGTGGCTGGTGTCCCTTCTGCCCCCGTCCCCTCCCACTCCCTCCACACTGGCTGTGACAATGCATTTTTTCCTGGCTCAGCAGAGGCTCCTGCTGCTGCAGCACCACCAAGGACACCCCCAGTGCTGCCCCCGGGGCAGGGGGATCTGCTCCAGCCTTCCCCCCTCATTTGGTGCCCCCCAGCCCAGACCCTTCCCTGTTAACTCAGTTCCAGTGCCCGGTGCCAGTGCTGGTTTGTGGGACCTGAGGAAGCAGCAGAGACTGGAGCCACTCTGGCCTTCCCTGGCAGGGGGATGTGCTGGGGACAGGCTCAGCCACGGGCACAGCTGCTGGGGCACAAGGCCAGGCTCAGAGCCACGTGCTGCCAGCGTGGCAGGCCATGAGCAGGTACACCTTGCCAGAAGCACTTCATGGAATATTTTTTTCCCTAGAAAACACTCTCCACAATCCATTTCAGGCCACCTGGCTACCTGGGCAGGATGTCACAGCTGGCCAGGGCCATGTCCCCCTGCCCATCCCAGCACCCTGGGCAGGCTCAGATCCAGGAGGAAGAGGAGCTGAGGGCAAGAGGGGACTGAGGGCTCCTGGCAGGCAGCACCAGCCCCGTGCTCCCCCAGGGGCCGGGCTGCCACCCCACACACGGCTCCCCCAGGCAGCTCAGACACAGTCTTAGGAGCAGGATAAATAAATAAATTAACATGAAAAGAGCAAAGGAGCAAAACACTGGCAGGGCTGAGGGCAGGCAGCCCCCGCTGGCCACAGGAGGGAATGGAGGGACAGGGAGGTGACAAAGGTGACAGCTGTGCCCAGGGCTCCACGTCCTCCTGCATGCTGATGGTGTCCTGGAGACGGCTGCCCCGGGTCAGTTGTTGTTCATGATCCACCAGGAAGCTGGGAAGAGAGGGAAAGCAGGGAGGTGAGGGCGATGTGAAACTGGGAATGGGGACTTGGGGTGGGCACCTGACCCTGCAGGTCCCAGGCTCCAAAGCACCCACCCCCACCCATGGCATGGCCTGGAGAGGGGTGATCCCCTGGAACTGAGGCAGCTTCTGCAGGAGAGCACTGGGAATGTGGTCAGTGGGACTGCCAAGCTGGGAGCAGCACCAGCAGCGCACGGTTCAGTCCAAATTAATCCATGTTTAATGGACTAATATTTTACAAGACCCTGAAGTGATCCCTGAAAGCAAACTGGGGCTTAATTGGGTTCCCAGTTCCCACACCTGGTCCCACTGCTGTTGGTCCTGTGGGGATGTGCACGTTCCCTGTGCTGCCCCAGCACTGCAACTCTGGCTGCAGCCCCTGGCACTGACCCAGGAGCACTTTGCAGAGCAGGTTCAGGGCTCAGGTGAGAAACAAAACAAGGCACCAGCTGTTTTTGGGACAGGGTTCAACTTATCTGCTACCCAGGCAGTGTCCCTGCTGCTGGCTGTCCCCACTGGAGAGCACCCTTGGGCAGGGGACAGACCCCAGCTCACACAGCCAAACCTGCTGGGGACAAGGGGTCTCACCCTGCCTTGCCAAACCTCACTGAGGTCACCCCAAACCAATCTTCTGCTCTGAAGGGAGCTGCAGTGCCTGCTCCTGCCCTGCTCCTGCCCTCTGCAGCACACCCAGAGCAGGACTGAGGCAGCCCTCACCTGGGAAGAGCATGGTGGTCAGCAGCTCCGGGGACTCCAGCAGGCTGAGGATGGACTGCTGGAAGGTCTTGCTGCAGCTGGACTGCAAGTGGCTGTAAAACAGGGAGCAGGCTCAGGGGGATGTGGTGCGAGGACAGGGCACACACACAGGGACAGGGCAGCTTCTGCACCCCCAGCACCAGCCCCTGCTCCTGCCCTGCTCCCCAAATCCTTTATCGCCCCTGAGAGCTGCAAACGGCCCAGGGCACACAGGGCAGAGCAGTGGGACAGGCTGGGCAAGGACAGGGAGCAGTGGGCAAACCCTTTGAGCCCCCCAGCCCCACACATGGACACTGTCCCACCTTCTCCACGAGGTCACGTCCCTCCAGAACTCGTAGAGGATGAAGCAGGCCTCATCTGACAGCTTGCAGGCAGAGACACTGTGGGGACAGAGTGACCTGAGCAGGGCCTGGCCACGTGTGCCCCAGCAGCCTGGGACAGCAGGGCACTGCTGTGCACGTCAGCTTCACCACGAGGCTCCCAAAGCACAGTCTGGGTGCATTCACAGTTTATGAACAGCTCCAGAGGATCCTGAACCCAAATCCTGCTTCACAGCTCCTGTGTCTGGGTAGCAGAGGAGCTCTGCAGCTCTTACAGATCTCCTTGCTGCAGCCCAGGAGCCAGCACATTCTGTGTTTTATCATTTCTTACTCCTCTCTGGGCCTGACACAGCTCATCCTGCCAGCCCCTTGGAGCAGGTGTGTGTCACCTGTCACCCTTCACATGGTGGGGGGAGACTGGGCCACAGGGGTGTCACCCTGCTCTTCTAAAGTTCTTGAAAGCATTCTGATGTTTTACTTTTTGTAATGGAGTTTCTCATGCACTTTTCATGTAAATAATGATCGTTTTGCATTCCTTTCTGGAGGAGGAGAGAACAGATGGACTGTTGGTTTGACCAGTGTGGTTGGAGAGGGCAATTTTCATCCTCCAATCCATGGTCACTGTTGGAATTCTATAAATGTCGAGGTCTGTAAATGAACTCTCTCTCTTTTTGCCTGGGACATCTCAGTGTGTGAGTGTCATTCTTTTTGTGTCAGATTGTGACACAGGGGCAGGAGCTGAGCTCACAGCACAAACCCACAGCTCTCTGCCCCCAAAGTGATGCCTTCCCCACCCTCCCTCCTGCCCAGGAAGGGCTGGGGCTGCCCCTGGCCCGTGGCAGCAGGGGTGACAGTGCAGTGCCCGGGGTGCAGGGCCAGGGGAAGCAGCTGTGCTGGGCTGCAGCAGCAGCTCTGCCAGCTGAGCACCAGCCTTTCCTGCAGCTGCTGGCAAGGGCTGCTGGAGGGGGCCAAGCCCCGGGGGGACAGCTCAGTGTCACTCGTGTCACCCAGCAGCCCCGAGCTGCGTCCCCTGCTCCCACAAGGGGCTCTGCACTTCCCTGGGGTGCCCCAGGCCCGGGGGATCTCCCCGGGCTCGGCTCCAGCTTCCCTCCCATGTGGAGAGCCAGCCCAGGCAGCCACCCTGCTGCCCCCACAAACGGCCCCGAGGAGAAAAAAGCCCATCCATTCCAAAGGAAAATCCTCCCATCCTCCCCACCGCACGTGTCACAGCAGCATCTGCCTTTTGTTTGGTCTGAAAATGTGAATTTGTGCTGTTGAAAGCGAAGAGCTGGACAAGGACCCTTGAAACGGGAACAGCAGGAACATTCCCGGCGGGAGGCGGGCTGGAGTGTCCCGTGGGAGGGGACGGGAGCCAGCAGGGCCAGGCTGGCACTGCCGCGTCCCTGCAGGCAGGGCTGGGCTCACCCAGGGGCAGCTTCAGGTGCTGGGGGCAGCTTCCCACAGGCTCTCCATGAATCAGAGCTCTGCAGGAGCTCTGCCCTTGACCTTTCCATTGCTCTGCAGTGCTGCGGTGCTGGAGGAGCCCTGGCCTGCAGGAACACGCCACAGCCGCTCCTGCTGGCAGAAACCCTCCCCAGCCCCGGCCAGGCGCTGCTCTTCCTGGGAACGGGATGGGGACACCCCCTGCGGGGACACTGCTGCAGCCCTGCCCCCCACCCTGCCTGCCCGAGTGCCAGTGTGCCCTGGCCAGCAGCACACGGAGCACCCCACACAAACCCCTCTGTGCCCCGAGCGTGTTAAACCCCCATCTATGGGGAGCCACCCCCCAAAGCACCCCCAGGACACCCCCAGGACACCCCACTCACTGCAGGCAGCTGCTGTGCCCGGCCGTGCCCTCGGTGTAGGAGCGGAACGCCTGCCGGAACTCCTCGATGCTGCTCGTGGCCACCGAGATCTGCCTCTTGGCCACCAGGATGTGCTGCCGAGGGACAGCCAGGCGTCAGGGATGTCCCCTCCCGCCCTCCCTGCTCCCCGCCCTCCCTGCTCCCCGCCCTGCTGGGGACACCAAGCAGCTCCTTCCTGCCTGGGCAGGCTTTTACCCGGACCACACCAACAGGAGATGCTCCATCCCCCAGTGGGCGTTCTTGCTTTGGGGCTGCCGCAGTTCCCCCAGCAGAAGGGGGCTTGGGGACCCCTCCAGCTGGCTCTGGGGACACTCAGAGCACTCCCGGAGGATTTGGGCTCTCACAAGCAGAGGGCTGCCTTCCTCTGGGCTGCTGTGGGCAGTGCCCTGGGCTGGCAGGGACGGCAGCGAGCTGCACTGGTCCGGGGGATGGTCCCACAGCCCTGAACCCCACCCTGCTCCAGCAGCAGGACAGCAGGGCACAGCGACAGGGACAGCGTGGGACAGGGACACAGACAGGGATGGGGACGGGGACAGGGACGGGGACAGGGATAGGGGCAGGGGCAGGGATGGGGACAGGGATAGGGGCAGGGACAGGGACAGGGACGGGGCAGGGACAGGGACAGGGACAGGGACAGGGGGACAGGGACAGGGACAGGGACAGGGATAGGGACAGGGGGACAGGGACAGGGACAGGGACAGGGATAGGGACAGGGACAGGGACAGGGATAGGGGCAGGGATAGGGACAGGGATGGGGACAGGGATGGGGACAGGGAGACAGGGACAGGGACAGGGGCAGGGGCAGGGGCAGGGACAGGGACAGGGACAGGGCCAGGCACTTACTGCATCCTGTCCTTTGCACAGGGCCTCCTCCTTCAGCGGCTCCAGGCGGGGGCTCTGCGGTACCACCGGGGAAAAGCAGCGTCACTGGGAGAGCTCTGCAGCAGGAGAGGCACTGCCCCGGGGCACAGCTGCAGGGACACTCCCCGTGGTGCCCGGGGGAGGGCAGGGCCGTGCCCTGCTCATCTGTGGGGTCAGTGGGGCCTGACTGGGCCGTCAGCATCCCGGGGAGGGCAGGAGAGGGCCAGCAGAGCTGAGGGGATGGTGGCTCTGCAGATGCAGGGCTGGGGCCAGGGGTTGGCTGCAGCTCTGTGACAATGCCAGGAGTGAAGAGGGGGGCTGCTGGCACAGGGTGGGGGTCCCAGCACTGATCTGGCCGTGCCCAGGTGTGGGGCAGCCCCAGCACCCCCCTTGGGCACACACCTTGCACTCCAGCTTCTCGATGAGCTGCTGGAGCCTGTTGATCTGAGCCATCCACTGGCTGTTGTCCTCCACACAAACACCTGCAGGGCAAAGGGCACAGAGGTGTCACCCAAAAAGAGCTCAGTTTTGTCATGGCCAAAGCTTGCTCCAGACCCAAACCTCACAAAATCTTCTAAAATTCTGATTTAATAATAAAAAAATAAAAAAAAAAAAAAAAAAACACCAAAACAAAACAAAACAAAAAAAAAACAAACAAAAAAAAACCAAAAAAACCACCACACCTTGATTTTTTTTTTCCTGTTGCCCAAGAGATACAACATCCCACAGAAGCTGCAGCTGGAGTCTGGGTCAGATGCTCCAGGCTCCATCCTGGAGCAGCCCTCACTGCCCAGTGCTGCTGGAGATGGGGCACTGGGGCACATGGGTTAGGGGTGGCCCTGGCAGTGCTGGGGCAATGCTTGCACTCAATCTTGGAAAATCTTTTCCCACCTTACTGATTCTGTGATCCCTGCTGGTCCCACCCCCTCTCCAGGCTCCAGCAGGACACGAGCAACCTGAGGAGCTGCAGGTACCTGTTGTCAGCATCCCAGAGTAGGGGTCTGTTGGGGACAGGCAGATGTTCTTCTGTCCCCGGCGCCCACACCGCCGCCCTGACCTCAGCCCAACCAAAGCCTCCGATTGCTTGATCTCCTTTCTGGAAGTAAAAAAAAAAGAAAAATGCACAAGGAGGGGTAAAAGTCGTTCCTGGGGGTGTCAGCTGCAGAGGGGGCTGGGGAGGGGCAGGGCTCACTCCTGGCTGTCCCTCCCAGGGCGGAGGGGCTGGGGGCAGGGGGGCTGTGGCAATGCACCCCCCATGCCCGAGGGGGTCGTTCTACACAAGGAAAGGGTTTCAGTTTGCCTTTGGGCATTTTAGGAAGTTTAACCAGAAAGTTCTGTGTTTTTCTCCTTGTGATTGGCTCAGTGCCAGGAGAGGAGCACCTGTTGGCCCTTTCACTGTTGGTCAAAACCTGCACCTCTTTCTAGTGGCACTTTGCCAATAGATCCATCCTCAACCATCAGGTAGAAAAGGTGACAGAACAAAGGGTCTCGTGGCATTTTTGGGGTGTTGTAGCAGGTGTAGGATCTGTCCTTACACTGTGCTCAGCTTTGATCTTTGTTTGTTCTTTTTGTATTATTTTGCATTCTTTTATTAAACCTTTTTGATTTATCAAGACACACCCACTTGTAGCCCTGGTTCGTGCCTGAGATGTTTTGGTTTCTCTGAAACTCTTTTCCCAGAGAATTTTCTGTCAATAAGAGACACGTTTTTGTCACCGTAAACATTTGTTTACATTCTTTCCCTAGGAGGGACTTCTTCTTGATGCCCCTCTGGTTTGACCAATGTGATTAAAGAAATTCGTCTTTCTTTCACCAATTAAGTTATTCTCTGTAGAACGGTATAAAAGAGAAAAAAAACTACCAAAAATAATCAGAGTCATTATCAATCTTCTGAAGTCGGAGTCCGTCATTAGAATCTTTAACAGCGTCACCCGACCGGGCTGCCTCGCTCATTGTTATGGAGCCAGCGCTGTGAGCAGGGCTGGACCCCGGAGGACACCCGGGGCAATCCCACAGGGCCAGCCCCTCCAGCCCCTACCTCTCCCGTCCCGCCTGCTCCTCCACGGTGTCCACGGCGCACTCCAGGGACGCCTGCAGGGACTGCAGCTGGTGCAGGGTCTCCCGCAGCAGGAACCGGGTCAGGAACTGCTCCATCTTGGAGGAGGTCTCGTACCTCTGGGGGACAGGGAAGAGCATCTGTCACACCTGGCTCTTTGCAGAGGCAGCAGAACCACACCTGCTAAGGGGCTGTCCCTTAAATAAACCAAACGGGGGGTGGACTTCAATCAAATTTTAATTATCACCAAAAGCGACCCTTCAGGGCAGAAGTGAGGCTGTGGGGCAGAGGAACCCTCGGGGTGCATTGCCTGTGAGATCACAACAGGGAATGCAGCCGTGGTTCCATGGGCAGCCCAGCACTGCCAGTGCCAGGAGCTGTGCAGGAGGGCAGATGGACACAAGGCACGAGGTAAAAGTCACTCTCAGGGACAGCCCCCAGCCCCAGGGAGGGCTCCAGGGCTGGCACAGCATCCCTCATGCCCGCGGCTCACACACTGCTCTGCTCACTGCAGGGTTCGGGGACAAGGCTGGGAGCCTGTGGTGGCCCCTGGGTGCTGGCAGCTCCTTCCAGGGTCCTCCTACCACTGGCAGGCCCAGGGCTGGTTTTGTGGCCTCTGTGCCACACAGTGCCAAGCCTGTCTGCTTCCATGAGAGATTCCCTGATGGATTTCTGATGTGTGCTTACACTGGGGGTGTAAAAGTGCATCCAGAGTGGATGTCAAAAGGTCTGGGGAGAACAAAGGGGTGACCTGGCCTGGAGGGTGCCCAAAGAATGGGTCAAGAGGCACACCATGCCACAGGAGCAGGTCTGGGAGGCACAGAGAGCCAGGGAAGTGCCTGGACACACACAGAGGCACCCCAAACTCCTTCTTTTCTCTGCCAGCTGGGATCACGGATCCTCTTGGCTCCTCTCCATGTGCTGTGGCCTCTGCTGGCAGCAGCATCCATAGAATCATGGGATGTTAAGGGATTGGAATGGACCTTGGAGATCACCCAGCTCCAATCCCCCCCTGCCATGGGCAGGGACACCTTCCACTCTCCCAGGCTGCTCCAAGCCCTGTCCAACCTGGCCTTGGACACTTCCAGGGATCCAGGGGCAGCCAGAGCTCCCCACCCTTATAGTAAAGAACTTCTTGCTAATATCCAACATAGATTTCCCCTCTTTCAGTTTGATCCCATTCCCCCTTGTCCTGTCACTGCAGTTCCTGAGGAAGAGTCACTGCCCAGCTCCCCTGTAGCTTTCCTTCACACACTGGAAAGGTGCTGGGAGGTCTCCTTCTCTTCTCCAGCCTCAAGAGCCCCAATTGTCTCAGCCTGTCTCCAGAGGGGAGGTGTTCCAGTGCCCTCAGCAACTCTGTGGCCTCCTCTGGAATTGCTCTAACAGTTCCATGTCCTTCTTACGCTGGGGACACCAGAACTGAGCACAATATTCCAAATGGGGTCTCACAAGAACAGAGCAGGGGAGAAGAGTCACCTCCTTTGGCCCCTCTCCTTCAGATACAGCCCAAGATTTGGTCCAACCACTCAACTTTCCTGTCCAGTTTTCACTTCCTTTCTTAAAACCACCTGAAGTTCTGTCCCTGCACTGTTGGAAAACCTCCAGGGACGGAGACGAGGCACCCAAGGAGGGACGGTCAGCAGGACAGGGAGAGAAGGAGACAGCCGGGAAGGCTGTGACACACCCAGACACTTCCAGAGCAGACACCGCTGCCCTCCAGCGGGGCTGAGCCAGCCCCGCTTGCAGAGCCGGCACCCGAGGCTGCTTTGCCCACACGAGACCCCTCTGGTTCCCCGCAGGCTCTTCCTCCATCCCCGCGGAGCCGCAGCCATGCTGAAACCCGCCGTGGTCATTGACAGCGGCAGCCGCTTCACCCGGGGGGGCTTTGCGGGCCAGGAGCAGCCCCAGTGCGTGCTGAGGACGGTGCTGGTGCACTCCTGGCACCACTCCCCTGCCCCGGAGGGCACGGGGGGCTCGGCCGCAGCCCCCCGCTCCTACCCGCTCAAGTGCGGCGTCGTCGAGGACTGGGAGGGCATGAAAATCCTGTGGAGCCACCTGCTCTGCTGCCGCCTCAAAGTGGTGCCGGAGGAGCACCCGGTGCTCCTGGCCGAGTCCCCGTCCTGCCCGGCCAGCAGCCGGGAGAAGGCGGCCGAGGTGCTGTTCGAGAGCTTCAGGGTGCCCGCGCTGCACCTGGCCAACAGCGGGTTCCTGTCGCTCTGTGCCCACGGCAGGGTCAGCGGGCTGGCCGTGGAGGCCGGGGCAGCCCTGTCCCACGTCACCCCCGTCTGCGAGGGCCAGACCCTGAGGAGGGGCAGCCGCTGCCTGGGGGTGGCCGGGGACCACCTGTCCAGGCACCTGCACCGGCTGCTGCGGGAGAGCCCCGCCGAGCCCTCGGTGCTGCAGGCCCTGACGAAGAAGGTGCTGACCCAGCTGAAGGAGCAATACTGCTACGTGTCCTTGGACTACGAGGGAGACCTCCGGGAGAAAGGCTCCCACCAGCCGGCCAGGTTCCAGACCCCCGACGGGCGCTGGATCACGCTGGGCAAGGAGCGCTTCTGCTGCCCGGAGCCGCTGTTCCGGCCGGAGCTGCTGCAGCACAGCTGCCCCGGGCTGCACCAGCTGGCCGGGCAGAGCCTGCAGGCGCTGCCCGAGCACGCCAGGAGGCACCTGCTGGGCAACATCGTGCTCTCGGGCGGCTCCTCCCTCTTCCCTGGCTTTCCCGAGAGGATGTGCTTGGAGCTGAACTCCCTTTTCCGAGGCGCGGGTGTCCACGTCGAGGTCCTGGCGAACCCCAAGAGGGGCACGGCAGCCTGGGCTGGGGGCTCCATGGCAGCCTCGCTCACATCCTTCCGGCACACCTGGATGACCCAGGGCGAGTACCAGGAGCACGGGCCCCAGTACGTGCACGCCAAATTCCAGTAGAGAGGTGGTGCCACCCCCACTGTGTCACTCCGGAGGAGGAGTGACTGAAACGCTGCCCTGCTCCGGGCACAGCTGCGGCAGCGGTGGCAGAGTGGCCCCGGCGCTGCCGCGGGGGTGCAAAGTCAATTAAAGTGCCCCAAAAGAAACAAAGCGCTTTTCACTGACACTTCGGGCTATTTCCTGCCCGCCCTCTAACAAGGGTGTGTCCCGTCGGGCTGGAAAACACTCGGAGCTCACGCCGGGGATCCAGGCCAGGCTGACTCTCTGGTTTGGCTATATTTGGTCAATCCTAACGCTCCAGGCTGCATTTTCCAACTGGAAATGCAGCTGCCAGGATGAGGAAGGGACCTTCTCCAGCTGCCAGCACTGCAGGACCCCCAAGGGGAGCCACAAGTGTGGGAGGAAGGAGCTGAGCAGGGGAAGGTCCACACAGCACCTGCAGCCGCTTGCTGCAGCAGGTGATTCCTCCTCCTGGCACTGGGACAGATCAGCACTGGGTGAGGAAGATGAGCTCAGAACCAGGGAACTGCATTCACTCCTTGTAATTTTGGTCTAAAGGTCTTTTGGTGCTCCAGGGAGCCAATTCAGCTCCCTGAAAAGGCATTTTTCTCACCTGGCCTTGCTGCTGCCTCGCTGAACCACCTCAGCCCAGCAGATGATGAGAAAGGGATCAGAGGTTGCAAAGGAAACAGCTGGGGAGCAGAGCCCAGCTGTCACAGCAGATTCCTGTCCCCATGGCCAGCCCCGTGCCAGCTCCTCAGGGGACACAGAAACCACAGGATGTCCCCGTGAGCACTGAGAGACAGGACCAGCAGCGGGAGGCCGAGGAAGGAGCCTCCACGTGATGCAGGAGGGCTGGCTGCTCCCCGGGAGCATCCACCAGGAGAGATCCACCCCTTTCCTCGGCAGGACAAGGAGACAGGCTGGAGCAGCACCTCTGCCTTCCCCACGGTGTCCCCGTGTGACCTCAGGGCTGCAGCACCCAGAGCCAGGCTGCCCTCACCCCCCAGGCTCCATGAACCACGTCCAAAACAATGGCCAGCACTGCCACCCCGTTACTGGGGTCAAATATTTCCAATTCCTGCTGCGTTTCTCTCCAGCACACTGAGGATGTGGAATTCCAGAAGCTCTGCACAGAAGGATTTCCTTGTAACCCTTCCACTGCTGGTACCAAAGAAAGGCAGCAGCGGGGAGGGTCCTGAGCCCCTCATGGTTTCCTGGTTGCTGTGTGCCCCCAGCCCAGCCCAGCCCAGTCCAGGAGCTGTGTCTGACTGGGCACAGCTGTGGCTGGATGGGAAGAGAAGGGAAGGGGAGAGAGTGGAGAGGATGGATGCTCATCCCCCAGGCTCTGGGCTCATGCTGGAGCCAGCAAAGGATGGTCACAGCCCCCCCAGCACCAGGGGCCAGGGGGATGGGGGTTTTCATCCCTGCTGGGAAATGAATCTCATTTTCCTGCCTCAGGAAGAGGATGGCAGCAACACTGACAGGATGCAACCATAGCAAACTGAGTTCCAGCTCTGCATCTCCAGCCAAGCATCCCACGTTTTCCCACAAAGCCTTCCTTGCCCACAGAACAGGAGAGCTCAGGGCTGGGGATCCCTGCCCAGCCTTCCCTCCTCATCCCAGGCTGTGCAGGCACTGAAACCCCTGCCAGCACTGCCTCCCTGCCTGCCCAACTCCTGCCAGCCTGGCCTCATTCCCTGTGTCAGGGGGGACAGGAGACACCCCACCCTCCCCAGGACATAGCTGCAGTGAGGCCCCAGGGGGCACAGCAGGGACATTATTCATCCATACACAGCCCTGCACAGCCTGTTTCACTGCCCAAAATCCAATTCCAAACCCTCTGGCACCACCGAGGGCCCTTCCCCCAGCAGGCAGCCACAGGAGGTGTGTTCCCATCTCGGGGGTGTCCTGCAGCCCCGCCACAGCCTGGGCACACAGACACTTCCCCTTGCCTGGGGCTTGGAGGCTTCTCCCCAAGCACATCACTCCCCTCCCCAGGGCCAGCTCCAGGGAGAAGCACCACGCCTGCCTCCCAGCACTGCCCACCCCCTCACTCCCACCCTCACTCCCACCCTGACTCGTCCCCCACGGATGGAGTTCCACGGCAGGAGCAGAGCTGCTCTCACTGACACCACATTCAGCCTACCCTGAGCCCCACAGCTGCAGCCCCTCCACCCCAAACACACAGGCACAGGCACCAGTGTGGGGTGGCCGCCCCCCAGACCTCACTGCCAGCCCAGGGCACGCTGTGCTTGAGGGGACCCAGCTCCAGAGGGTCCCCAGGGACACGGCAGCGCTGCCTCCTGCCTCATCAAACACAGCACACCCAGGGGAGCCTGCTGGAGACAAGGATGGAAATAACCATCCCCCAGGAGAGCTCCAAATGCTGCTTCACCTCTCAGCATCAATTTGGAAAATTTCATGCCAGGAGAGGGAAAGAACTCGAAATCTGCCCCCTATCAAACTCCTCATTTTGGGGCAAAAATCCAAAACCCTCTCATCAGATGTTGCACAGAGGTCGAACCCTCTGTTAGCAGAGGTTCAATAAACTCAACAAGCACAGTATTTTCTGCTCATGGCAAAGCCCCATGGCTGGGAGTCACAAAGGGAATAACTCAACAAGCACAAGACAGGGAATTTTGGTCCTGTGCTGGTATTTCAGCTCTGTTTACCCAGATGAAAATCACCAAGTTGCCAAGAGCTGCTCTAATTCTGCTTTTGAGGGGTTTTATGGGTTTCTTATGATGATAGTTAAGCTGAGGACAGAATGGAATGGGTGGCCACATAATTCCTGCCAAAGGCTAAATAAGGCTGCCTGGCTTGGAGAGGTATTTATGTGAGGGTTTGCAGTGTTTGCACATTGGAGAATGAAAAGATTTTGGCATACAGACCCCTGTGAGAAACATCAGGCTGTTTTCTGAGGTATTGCCACTGTTCACTTCCTACCCTGATGCAATTCTATGGCAAACATGAGGTTCAGCCACCAAACAAGGTGCAGTCAGCACACCACAGCACAGCTATCGAGTTGTGTTTTACAAATAAGTGGGAATGACAGAATGTGGAGGGAAACCCCTCTCTTCTTGACAAGACATATTTTCTTCAGCATGTTCCTAGCAGCCCAGTGAGGAAGGATGGAGGCTTGGGAACCCCTAATGGTTTGGTTTCCTCCTGCTGACCTGCAGAGCCATAAAAGCAACCCTGAGCAGGTTTGCTGCTCACAGACACACTTAGCTTCCTGCAGTACCTGCAGTCACACAGGACAGAGCCAGCTTGCTCTTCCCACACTTTATGCCAGGGTTTCTCCTGCCAGGGAGCAGGTGGAGGAGCCTGCCAGCCAGGGGACAGCTGGGACACAGCCCCGTGAGCCCTGCCAGGTACCCTGGCCCGCAGAGACATGCACACAGCTGGGAATATTCCATCCCAAAAAGGCTTTTGGCAGCACTGCCTCAAACCACAGCTCCCAAATACACCCGTGGCACATCCCCTCTGAACCTTGATTTCCTTGTTTCCCTCCTGGCTGTGGCTCCCTGGCGTGGTCTGAGCAGCCCCCAGGGAGCTGCCCGGGCTCTCTGTCTGTTCTCCTGCTCATTTCCACACTTCCAGCTGTGGCTCCCTGCAGGATGCAGGGCTGAGCAGCCCTGAGGCTGCAGCAGTGAGGAACTGCTGGAGATGGATCATGCCCTAACCAAGAGATGCTGTGCTGAGACACAGCTCAAGCCAGAGATCTCCTCCTCCTTCTTCTTCCTGCCAGCCTGGACATCCCTGCCTGCTCCAGAGCCAGGCAAAGTCCTCGTAAATACAGCCTGGAAGAACAGGCAGGGCCTGCAGCTCCTTCAGCAGGGCTCTTCCAGTTTTCTCAGCAGCTCCCCGGGAGGAAGATTCATCTGGTTCTTCCATCAGGATGCTCTCTCTGCTAAAGTGGGGCTCCCAGACCCCAGAGAGGTGTTTGAACCCAAGGAATTGAGGGGCAGGTGTAGTATGGGACATCTGCTCTCTGGCCTGGCTCACAGAGGTGTCAGCTTTGGCTAAAGTCCAGCCCACTACTCCCATCATAACTCATGCTCGAGTCCAACCCTGGAAATTCAACTGTGGGAACACATTCAGGTCCCAGCAGGTAGGAATGCAGCACCCATCATCTCTGGCAGCCTGCAGCAGTGGCAACTTTCCCACAGCCCTGCAGGAGCCCTGCCCACCCCTGCCTTCTCCCCCAGATCAGAGCCCAGCACAGCAGGGAAAACATTCCCAGGAGGACCAGTGTCTGCACTGGGGCACAGCAGGGCTGGGATCAGAGCACCTGGGCAGCACAGGCCCCTCCTGGGAGAGAGCAGAGCTGGGAACACTGCACTGCCCTGGCTCTGGGCAGATCCAAACAGGTGGAGAAATGACTCCATCAAATTTTGCTCCAACAGGAAAAACCTGCTCCTCTTTCCCAGGGAACACCAGTGGCACCAGGAGCTGTGCAGGGAGTGGATGCTTCACACCAAGACTGGGAGAGTGACTGTGCTGCCCTTTGGAGAAATACATGACTACACACATTCATTACCCAAAAAAAAAACCAGAACAGGGAGGAACTGAAATAAAGCACAGCTCTCTGGAGAGGATTCCTCCTCTCCCTCTGGACTTGTTTTTAATAACTGTGAGTGGGGCCAGGGACCTGAACCAGTGAGGTAATGCATTTTCAGGAGATTCCCTCTCCTGGCACGGAGTTTCCACACATACAGAGAGACACTGCTGAGGCTGGGTCTGGCCAGAGGAAAACCCAGAGAGGGGCTGACACCACAGAGGCACAAACACCACCCTGGTGAGCGTGGGACTGCTCCCCCTTCTCTTCTCTGTCTGACCAAGAGGGCAGAGGAGCATCCACGTGAATGATGCCCCTCACCTGCGTCCAACAAAGCATCCAAGGCAAAGAAAGGGTTTTCCCCTGGCTCAGCACAGCCCAAGCACTCAGCTGAGCCCTCTGATACATCTCAGGTGCAAAAGGGGCTGCTGGTGCCTTCCAGCACTGCCTTTCCCTTCATCCCCAGGCTGCCCAGCACAGGAGAGCAGGAATTGCACTGGGGCAGAAATGAGCTCTGCAGCAGCCCCAGAGCAGGGATTGCAGAGGCCCCAGAGCAGGAATTGCAGCGGCCCCAGAGCAGGGATTGGAGAGGCCCCAGAGCAGGAACTGCAGCAGCCCCAGAGCAGGAATGGCAGCAACCCCAGAGCAGGGATTGCAGAGGTCCCAGAGCAGGAATTGCAGCAGCCCCAGAGCAGGGATTGCAGCAGCCCCAGAGCAGGAATTGCAGCAGCCCCAGAGCAGGGATTGCAGAGGCCCCAGAGTAGGAATTGCAGCAGCCCCAGAGCAGGGATTGCAGAGGCCCCAGAGCAGGGATTGGAGAGGCCCCAGAGCAGGGATTGCAGCGGCCCCAGAGCAGGAATGGCAGCAGCCCCAGAGCAGGAATTGCAGCAGCCCCAGAGCAGGAATTGCAGCAGCCCCAGAGCAGGAACTGCAGCGTCCCCAGAGCAGGAATTGCAGCGGCCCCAGAGCAGCTCCTGCCCCGCTGTGCAGCAGCGCTGGGGCTGCGGGCACAGCCTGTGCCGGGCTCAGGACCAGCCCTGCAGGGCACACTCTGAGCCGGGGGGCAAACACCGCCTTTGGCTCAGCCCGGGCTCTCAGTGATGCTCCCGGATGTGACCGCGGGCAGGACCCTGCAGGGAGCTGCTGCAACAGGCAGAGCCCTGCCAGGGGGGAGATGGGCTCTCCAGAGCACAAAAGCTTTGCATTTACCCTTCCCATCCTCCAGGCTGTGGGGCTGCAGCACTGCCTGCACACGCAGACAATGCAAACACGCAGACACCCCTTGATGTGAGGGGTTTGCAGCCTCCGAGCCCCAGATTTCACAGCAAGAAGCAGCTGAGCTGAGCACGGCTCCAGTTCCCCAGCCGGCCGCCCCGCAGCCCTGCCCCGGGGCCGCCCTTACCAGCTTGGTTTTGTCCATGGCTGCCAGCACGGCGGCGTTGAGCGTTTCCAGGGCGGAGAGAACATTCCTGTACTCCCCGAGGTACGCCGAGAAATAATCTGCAGCGGGACAGAACACCACGGTCAGGTTCCTGAGCTCCTCCACCTCCATCTCCTGCTCTGCTCCCCACACACAGCCCAGAGCTGCAAGGGGGGCACTCCCATCCCTCCTTCCAGAACCATTCTCCCGCTGGGACTGAAATGGAAAATCCTTCCCTATCCCCCTGGGAAAAGCACCTCTGTGCTGGGATCCGATGTAGCCACGGTTTGTGCCTGCAACGTTTTGATTTTCTGAAATTTCTTTCTCAGGGACAATTCCAGTGAAAAGGGATGTGTTATTGTACACTATCCTGTTTTTCTCATTCTTTCCCAGAGCAGGGAATTTACTTGATGTCCCTCTAAGGTCCAAGGATCCCACCCCTTGGGTGGGTTCTTGGTAAAAGGTATAAAGGCAAATGTCTTGAGAATAAACACAGATTGGAGTCATCACTCAGCCTCCTGAAATCACAGAGTCCGTGTCCTTATTTCATGTCCTATAGTGACAATCCAGGCACAGGAGCCCTCGATGGCACCCAGCCCTGCCCAGGTCACACACAGCAGCCCCAGCACACCCACCCTGGGGAGGGGAAGCTCTCCGGGGCAGGAACATCCCTGACTTACCACACAACTTCTCCGTGTCCACGTTGCTGCAAGAAAACACAAAAACCTCCTGTTAGATGGTGGGGCTGCTGTGGGGCACAGGGGGTGGTGAGCAGGGGTTTGGGGGCTTGTCTGGAGCCCTGGTGGATTTTACTGCTTGTTCATGTGTTTTCAGAAGCTGCATTCGAGAAATAAGGAGATGCAGAGGTTCAGAGGCAGCAGCTCATGCCCAGCCCCTGCAGCAGGAAAATCTGCTCCACCAGCATCTCCTGGAGCTGGAGTGTGCTGGGAGAGCACCTGTGACAACAGGGAGGGGTTGGGATGGAGATGCCCCACACCCCTGGCTGCCCAGCTGGGGTGGCAACCCCGTTTCTGAGCCCTGGAGCTGCTTCTTCAACCCAACCTCTTCCCCCAAGGGTGGGAGGCATCCAGCCAGGGCTCCCTTCTGCCTTATCCCTGACCTCAGCCCAGAGGCACCAGACCCCCTCCTCTCCCCTCTGCCCCCTCCAGCTGCTCCTCCTCCTCTCCCCTCCCTCAGAGCCCGGGTGTGTGGGGCTGTCTGCAGGCTCCCAGGGGCCTGGATGACTCCACAGCCCCCCAGAGCTGTTGCTCCTGCCCTGAAGGGCACTAAAGCAGGGATCTGGCTCCAAAAACCCGGAGGCAGGGGCCAGACCCCCACCCCTTGTCACCAACAGAGAGCACTGCACCGCAGGATCCACCCTGGCATCCCTCCAGGCCTTGGGCAGGCCCCTCCTGTGGCTGCTAAAGGTGCTGCTGGGGTGGGCAGGGAGGAGGAAATGCTCAAAAACAGCCCCAGGTTTTGGGATGGGTCTGCACGGTGCTGTTGGACCTGCTCAGGCGGCCAAAGCCACGGAGGCTGAGCTGCTCTGGCTGCCCAGCACCACCCAGAGCCTGCAGGGATAGACCCCAGGATGTCATTTATTCCAATCAGCCTCTGCTCAAGGCATTCTGCTGCCTCAAAATCCCCCAGATGATTAACACCATTTTTAATCCTGATTGGGAAAGTGGAAGAGAGCCCCAAAGAGAGCTTTTTAAGTGTTTTTTAAGTGTTTAAGTGCTGTCACACATGGAGGAGTTGGTGGTACCTGGAGTTTGCCAGGCTCCAAGCACAAGTAATGCTGCAGTGCTGCTGCCCAGGGGGTGGGAAACCATGGCCACATCACCCTGTCCCCCCTCTGCCACTGCTCACAGGGCAAAGGGACAAAAACACCCCCATGTACAATTAGAGGGCAGCGTGTGAAGTGTCCAAAATGCCACTTAAGGTGGAATAATTAAGGCAAAATCTTCCTACAGCTTTTCCTGAGACATCAAAGGCTGGTTTCTGTCTCTCACTTTCTTCTGGGCTTCCACTGAGAGCACTTTACCAGCAGGCAGAGGTTCAAAGCACGGGAATATTTTGTTTGTGAGGGGTGGCAGAGCCAGGGCAGGGGCACTGCAGCCCCTCTTACATCTGGAGCTGTGCAGGCAGCAGAGAGTGGCAGGGCCAGGCTGGCATTCAGCTCAGCTATTTTAAACACCCAGGAGCTGGTTTAGGCAGGGCTCTGTGCACTCACCTGGCACTGCAGGCACTTTCTGAAGTGGATAAAAATCGTGTTTCCCTTGAGACTCGATACAGATAAACCTGCAAAGCCCCAGCCCCTCTCTCTGCCAGCTCCACTCCCTCCAGCTTTGCTGATCCCATCTCGGGGCAGCTCTGCTAGGCAGAGACCCTGAGCTTTGGAGAACAGTGTGCATTGGAAAAAGGTTTTGCTCCTTCTGAAGTTTCCCCCTTTATTTCTGGCACTGCCTGGAGCCTGCAGAGCTGCTGCAGTGCTGCACGAGCCCTGGCACTGCAGCATCCACAGCACAGCCTGTCAGACCTGCCCCAGAGCTGGCACTGCAGGGAAACACTGGCTCCCACCTGAGAGAAGGGTGAAGTCACCAAAGAGGGGACATGGACACCTCATGCACAGGTTACCCAGGCCTGTGCACTGGTCCCAGTGAGCACCTGGGGCTGGCACTGGTTTCAGCAGGAACAAGGAGCCACCAGCTCAACCCACTGCCACTTCCCAGCTCAGCTCCAGCAAGGTGTGACAAAGAGCTGCCATCAGCTCCCACCCTGTGGCTTCTAAGGTTATTAATAAAACTCTTTACATCCTGGCTGTTTGCTGCTGAAAAAGCAATGTTAACTAATCAATCACTAAACCACTGAACACTGAACCAATCAACGACGTCTTGTGGCAAAACCCATCCCTCTGGGAGTCACCCAGGGGAAGATCTGCTCCCTTCCCTCCCTGGTGCAGCCTGTCCCAGCAGCAGGGGAACCTCTCCCCCCGTTCCACAGCCTGCAGCAGCCCCGGGGCACAGGCAGGGGCAGGACAGGGCACAGCAGGCAAACCCCAGGGCTGCTGGGGCTGTTCTCATGCTCCCAGAACTAATTCACACAAAACCCCCCCGGGTGGAGCTCTCAGGCAGAAGGTACACACCAAACCCTGACCCATTCCACAGGGCTGCCAGGGGGAACAGGCTTTCCTCTGCTCCTCTGCCATTCCCACTCCAAGAGAAGAGCCATCCTCTGCTCCAAAGCACTCATCCTGAGACTCTCCACATTTCCCATAGCTGTATTTTGACTGTGCTCAAACCACTGATTAAGTGTAATTAAGCCTGAACTGATGATGGAGGATCTTGTCATCATTATGTTGTTGGGATTTTGTCAGAATGTGCCTGGAATTTATGTGAGAAAACAGCAATCAGCTGCAGAAAAGGAGATGGGATATTTTATTTTTGTCATTTCTCATGATGGGAACCTCCACTGCCATCAGAGATCTGGTTTCCAAACCTTTTTCACGTGACACAGAGTATTTCAGTCACTCTCCATCATCAGGGCCTGGCAGATGCTCTGAGTCTCTGAGTAAAGAGAGAGGACAGAATTCACTCAAATCCCTTCTTCCAGACCATCACAGGCATGCTGTCACATGCATGAGGTTTTTCCACTGAGAGACCTTAAGAGGCACCAGGTCAGCACTTGTGGCTCCAGGTCAAAGGCTCTGAGCCATCTGCACCAATTCCTGAACACCCTCAGGGAAAGATGGATTTTCCAGACTTTATGTTTCTAAGTTTCCCCAAAGGGTGCAGGACAGAAGGACAGGGAAAATCCAGACAGCACTTCCCTGGGCAGGTTTCACAGTGCAGGCATTCAACAGCTGCCATTCTGGATGCAGCTATGGAGCTCTCATGCCTTCAAAAACATCAGTCTCTTCTCGCCCAGACGTTTCAGAGGATGAAAATGCTCTTTTCCAGGAAGATGAACCTTACTGTGCCACTGCCAGAGCTGGTGGGGAGCTCTGGACCAGCCAAACAAAACCATGGACCTGCTGTTATACCAGCTGCCATCCAGAGCTGAATTTGTTTTCAACATAAACTTCTAAATGCCACAGAATTAAAGTGAGGGAATACTTTGTGCCAAAATGGAACCATCCTTCTGAAATGCAGAACAAAAGCAGCCTCGTGTGGAAATGCAGAATCCGAAGTGACCCCAGCAGAGGTGTGTGATGCACAGGCCCAGCGTCCCCCCCAAGAGCCAGAGGGGTGGCAGGTGGAGAGAGAAGAGCTTGGGGCTCTCTGGAAGGAGAACAAGAAGTGTGGCAGACCTCTGAAATATTCCTGTTCCCAGCTGTCAGCTCTGGGGCCCAGGGGAGCAGCTGCAGGCTCCAGGGAGGGGTGAGGGTCAGGATGGACACGGAGGGGACCTGGGGCTCTCTGTTACTGCCCCTCCTGTCAGACTGGCAGGGACAGGGAAACACAAATTCCAGCCTGGACATGGCAAACACAGCACCAAACCCACCTGCTGGAGGAAGGGTGACACTTTCCTATCATCACAAAAGCTTCGGGACACAAAAGCAGCACACCAGATCTGCCTGGAGAGCTTGTAGCTGCCTTCCAGCTTTGGAGTACCACTCAGACTGGCAGCAAATTTTGGCCAGCTCTCTGAAATATTAAGTTCCTGACAGTGCAAGGAACAGGCCCAGGGGAGAAGGGCTGTCCAGCCCCCACCACGGGGACAGCAGGGCACCAGCACAGCCCTCACATGACACCAAATCCTGCACACCCCACACCCCGTGTTTCCTACATCTGCTGGAAGCCACTGAGGCAGGAATTTGGAAACAGCTCTGTCTGAGGGTCCCTTCTGCTCTTGGTGGCAGGAAGAGCACAAGGACCCGAGGCTCATGCCCTGCTAATAGATGTCACCAGCTGGGTGCTGCCATGGCCACGCTGTCACAGCCACGGCACCCTCGTTAGCTAACGAGCTGTGGGGGCAGCGCTGCAGCCACGGCTCCCCGGGCAGCACAGCCCACTCAGGCCTCCTCAGCTGCTCCAGACACACAGAACAAGCCTGACCTGAAGGGAGGAGACCTTCCCTGGTCAGTTTTGAGCTGGGTTAAAGCTCCCAGTTTCGCTGCACCCTGTGTTTTGCAGGGGTGTCCTGACGCCAAGATCACCCCAAAATGGAGCAAGAGGAAGGGAGCATTCCCAGAGGAAAGGGGACACTCACTTCCACCTTCCTGGGATCACAGCCCAAAGAGACAGATGTTTTCAGGGGACACCTCCTGCTGCCCACATCCACAAGCCCAACCAGCAGGCTCCATGAAAAGCTGCCCACACCTGCCCACCTCTCTGCCCATCACTGCAGTGGGAACTAAACCCAGCTCCTACAGCACTGGGAATCCACCATTTCCACTGCCCCAGTCCTGAGTGGGTGGTGACACTGGGTGTCTGCTGGTGGTGGCATTTGGTGGCTGTTGGCACCTCAGTGTGACAAGGGACGTCTGTGCCACTGCCCTGGCTCCCTGCAGAGCCCTGGGAGCAGCGTGTGCAGCTCAGGCTGCTCCAAATTTCCTCCCCCTGGCAGGGACCTGTGCCCTGGTCAGGGGTCTCAGAGGTGCAGGAGATGCTGGGGTGCTGGGGAAGCCAAACCTGCCACCCAGACTGGGAGGAAGCTGCAGCCCCTTGTCCCCCAGCAGCAGCCCAGGGTTTGGACAGACCCAGCCACGCAGTTCAGCAGCACTCAGTGCCAGAACAGACTCACCCACAGACACCAGCTGGGCACAGAGACCCCAGTGAGGCCAAAAATACCCAAAAAGCTGGGGTGAGAATCCCAGCCGAGCCCAACAGACCCCTCTGGATAGCACAGCTCATGAGGGGACCAGAGCCAAACCCAATTCCTGCTCCTGCTCTTTGAGGGCTTTCTTTTTTTAACAAGGAGCTGGCCTAAATTCCTCGGTACACGCAGCGGGCCCACTTGTGGTGGAAAGCAGCTCTTACGTAAGTGAAAAGCAGTTCCCTGAGTCAGCAGCGGCAGAGTCTGTGCCTTTGCACAGTCTGGCCGTGTCCCCACACCACCACACGCTCCTGCTCCACGGGCTGGGTGTCCCTGGAGTGCATTTTCCAAATAAAAAGAATGGAATTTGCAAGGCTGGCTCGTTCCCCCGGGGCTGCAGCGAGTCCCGGGGCTGCTCTCAGCACCAAGGGCTGGCTGCTGCTGTGCCACGGCTTTTCAACACCTGCGTGTGGCGAGGGCTGGGTTTGTATCACCCTGACTATTTATCGCACCCGCCTCCAAGCATCCTCCGTCTCCAGGCAGGCAGGCTGAGCTGCTCCCGCGTCCCCTCCGCCCCGCCGCGGTACTCACTCGGAGTGACGCCTGTCAATGCCGCTGAACAACTCCCACAGCTCCTCCGAGCTCAGGATGCCATCAGCGAAATAGTTCTTGAACTCCTCAAATGACAGCTTCCCATCATCTGCGTTCAAATAAAAGGGAAGAATAATTCTGTATCTGGGGGAAGCGGCGTCCCGGCCCCGGCTGCGGCGTGGGACGGCTGGGCGTGCTCTGCATGACAATGCCAGCACAGAGCTCCCTCGAGCAGCCCTGCCACCCAGCAAACACACGGCACCGCTGCTGGAACCGCAGCTGGGAATCCCAGCCCTCTCCAAAGGGCCCCATTGCCGTGTTCTCAGAAATGCAGAGTGCCCAAGGACAAACAGCACACTGAGGGCAGCCTCAGATTTTCATGGAATCAAAGTGCTCTCCATTGACTCAAGAGCTTTTTCCTTCCTCTCTGTGGAGGACTTCAGCTCCTGGGCTGTGCTGTGATCTGCAGTAAAAGCATCTCCTAAACTACCATGAAGGAAAGGAGCCCAAGAGAGTTTGGGAGGGCTCAGGGGAACCACTTGTGATTTTGGACCTCTTGGTGTATGGGTGCTGGATTAAAAACCGGGTAGCAGAGCCTAACTCCCAAATGCCAGGGGCTCCAGGGGCACCCAGAAACAGCAGCACCCAACCGGGAGCACCTGTAAAACCCTGAACTGAGCACGGAGACACAACCAGTCCTGTGAGGGACCGAGCAGAAGCCTGGCAGCCCCTGGGCAGGAGAAGGGCTTGCAAGGGGCTGTGTCCTGCCTGGTGCATGGATGGGGAATTGGGGGAGCCCATTCCCCAGCCCCTGGCCAGGCTCTGGGATCCAGGTGAAGCAGAAAAGCATTTCCCACCCTCCCTCTTTCAGCCAAACCTCCCAGTGGGAAGGAGCCACGCTGCTTCAGCCAGAGCCAGGCAGGGAGGGGGAGGCAGCAGCAGGAACAAAGCACTCACCGTTCTTGTCGGCTCGCCGGAAAATCTGCAAGACAAAACACAACAGGTCTCAGCGTGGCAGCAGGGACACAGGGGCAGCCGAACACTGAGGCAGGCAGCACCCAGCACCACGGAAAAACACCTCCAGGAGCTCAGGGAGCCGTGGAGAAGCCCCAGCTTTTGGGACCGCAGAGGCTGTTCCGGGAAATTCCTCTTTGCCAATGATTAAGCCCATTTCTTGCCTCCAATGCACTGAGCCCTCGGCCGAGCGAGCACTCACAGCAGCACCTTTTAGAGAACGCAGAGGCGAGGCAGAAAGGACTTTGCTACATCCTTGTGATGGCAACTGTTTAATTTTTCAGTCCGTTTAAACGAAAGAACATTAAGTATGAACCCACTCGGTTGGGAAGCACTCGGTGCATCACCAACACTCCAGCACCTGCACCGAGGAGCAGCTCCTGCCCTGAGCTCTGTAACCACCCCTCAGCACAGCCCTTCCTGCAACACCTCGGCGTGCACACGCACTGTGATTAATTATTAATGAGATAATTAATCTGTAACTGCCTCTGCCACAGAGCACAGCTGGAGAGCTGCTCCAGTTCAGGGTCTCAGCGCGGATTCCCAACCATGAGGCTTCTGCCCTCGACCCAGGAGAAAGCTGGGGCTGCTCAGCCCTGCCGGGATCTGATTAACCACTAATTATTGCAAGGTCTGGGGCTGACGCCAGTGAGGAGCAGCTTCACTTCCGAAGCCTGGCAATGCTTTCCCAGACCAAAACGTGCAAGGTTTTGTTCAGCACATCCTAATGGAACCAACGACAGAAAATTGCCTATGTGGCACTGTCCCCTGTATCATGCTGGGTGATGAAGAAATCTGCAGGTCTGAAGAAAGATCAGGAAAGAAAAAGGGCCGGGAAAGGAGGCAGAACTTTTCCATTCTTGCCCACGGGCCGCCCCCGGAGCAGCCCCGCAGCCCGGGCAGGCGGAGGCAGCGCTGCCCCCGGCTCCTCCCGCTGCGCCACCGCCAGCCGTGCTCCGAGACCACGGCCCCACAGCCAGCCCTGACATCGCCCTGAGAAACTGCTCGGGGTAAAGTGAGAGCTGCCCGGGAAAGCCCTCTACACCTCTGGCTTACAGCTGGGCAGAGGCTTTTCTAGCGCTGGAGCTCTCTGGGTCCTTCCCCGGGACCGAAACCAGGAGCAGGGACAGCTCCTTGGGGGATGCTCTTGTGAGCAAAGTGAGCTCCTCCTGCCCCGAGCCGCGGCAGGAAGGGCGGCTGCCTTGGGCCAGCAGCAGGAGGGAACCCCCCCGGGGGGATTGCAGCTGCCCTGGCAGGAGAGCGGGGCGGGCACCCCCTGAGCACCACCGGGACCGGCTGGGAGCGCTGGGAGCTGAGATGGGGACCCGCAGCTCCCTGGCAGTGCCGATTTCTCCGGGGTTTAAAGCAAAACTTTCTCCAGGCTAACGGGTTCCTTGTGGGGTCTCGGGGCTGCAGGGGCAGCACCCGTGGGTGCCACCTGCCCGTGCCACCATGCCATGGGCTCTCCATCAAGGGAGAAGCTCCACTGCAGAGCTCTGTGCCATCAGAGCGACACACAGCTCGTGTAATGACACCTCTACGGCTCCAGGTGTCACAGAGGCCACCTAGCTCATCCCAGAGACAGCCGAGTGTCACCCAGGCACCGCGTGCAGATTTGGGAAACATTTCCCACTCACAGGCTGGCCTATCTGTGGGCTCAGAGGGAGAACACAAGTTCAGGGAAGATCCCGTGGGGCTGGGAAGGTCTCTAACCCAGGGTGAGCCCGTCCTGGGTTCAGCAGGAGCCTCAGCAAACAGAGTGGATGCCTCCCCTTGACACGCAAGGCTCAGTGAGTGTGAGCCAGTGCACACAAGGCAGCTGTCCGGAGCTCAAAATAACCGCGGCACAAGCAGGGAGCTGTGGGTGCCCCCAGGGCAAGGCCAGGTCTGCCCCAGAGCCCCGGGATGGCCAAGCTCCACCCTGCCTGCAGCCAGCCCGGCCTGGCTGAGCCCAGCACCCGGCTCCAGCCCGGCACAACCAGCACAGAGCCACTGCCATGCTCCACAGGGAGAATCTGCCCCCTCCCCGGGCACAGCCACATGCTCAGCCATGGAAGGCATCCTCAGCACAGACAGCAGCCCTGGGACAAAGCCAGGGAAAAGTGATGCAGAGCCAGGCTGGGAGTGGGATTAGGTCCTCGTTGGCTGCTGGAGGGCCCTGCAAGCAATCCCTCTCTTGCCTCAGGGTGGACTGGCAGCCTCAGAGGCACAGGGGCACTGCCTGGAGCCCGGGGTGTTTCCCTCGGCCCTTGGGCTGGTGTCCAAGCAGGCACAGCCTCCCCGGGGCTGAGGGAAGAGGCACTGAAGCAGCATTTATTGTGGGATGAGCCCCACACGTTCCCCGGGAGGGAGGGAGGGAGGGAGGGAGGGAGGGAGGGAGGGAAGGAAGGAAGGAAGGAAGGAAGGAAGGAAGGAAGGAAGGAAGGAAGGAAGGAAGGAAGGAAGGAAGGAAGGAAGGAAGGAAGGAAGGAAGGAAGGAAGGAAGGAAGGAAGGAAGGAGATGATAGGATTTCTCCTGCCTTTCTCCTGCCTGCAGGTCTGGAGGCAGCCAGGGCCAGGCGGCTGTTGGGAGGGGACAGCTGCCCTGGGGACAGTGAGCTCATCGACCCACGGCAGGCTAAGGCAGGCTGCGGCCGGGCACCAAAGCGCCGTCCTTCCTGAAGCTCCCGTATCCCGGGAGGGGAGCGAGCCAGCCCCGGGCACAGCCCGAGGGACAAATCTCCGCGAGGATCGAGACGCTGTACAGGGCGATGGCAGCACTGCGGTTCGTACCGCGCCTGCAGCGAGGCGTCTCGGGCAAAGCCCTCCTCCCCCTCACTTCCCCCAAAGGCAGGAGGTGTGCAGGCGGGTCCCGGGGAAGCAGCAGCCACCGGGATCTGTGGTGGGCAGCGCTGCCGGGAAGGCAGGCGGGGCTCCTGCGCTGCTGCCGTGGGATGCTCACCCCGACCAGCCTGGGGGGCAGCTGGGCACCGGCCATCTGCCCAGACCCAAAAGTGCAGAGATTAAACTCACCCTGCCAAGCTCTGGAGCAAAGGTGGGAGCAAAGGAGTCAGAGGGTAGAGGAAGAGAAGCCGTCAGAAACCGGAAGGCAGCTGCTAGCGTTGTTAACATTTCCCATTTTAATTGCTTTAATGACACCCTGAGGGATGGATGTGCGACTCAACGAGTGCCCTGAGGAGCTGAGCTGAACGCAGCTGTTACCACCCGCCCCCCTCCCGCCCATCTTCCCTCAGCCAAGTAATTAGTGCGGTTAATGATGCTGGCTGGAGAGCCTGGCAGCCCGAACCCCCCGGCAGCAGAAAGACCCTGAGCCCCAGCTGGCAGCTGCCAGCAGCACCACGGCCGAGGGAGCCGCGCTTCCCGGCGCCTCCCTGGGCGTGCCAGGAGGTCTCGGACTGGACCAGACGTGGCATTCACCTTCCCAAAGTGCTGCCCGAGATCTGCTGTTCCCCTTCTCTGAGATGGACGGGAGCACGGGGGTGAACCTGGATGGGGACAAGACGGAGATGACAGCCGGGAGATGACAGCTGGCACCCACCTGGGCTGTGCGGTGCCCGGGCACCACCAGCCCTCATCCTTAACCCTCGCTGCCTTTCTCCTCCTCAGCCCTGCGGCAGGGCAGGGGCAGCACCTCTGTCCCCACATCTCCTTCGCTGCACAGGGTGACCTGGAGCGCAGTGGTGCCGGACACACGGCAGTGCCAGGGCTCTCTCAGCAGGGAGATTTGGGGGCTGTCCCTCGGACCCAGCTCACGGGGCACAGGCAGGAGCAGGAGGGGGTGTTCCAGCGGTGGGCTCTGGCCCGGGCTGTGCCGCTGGCCCTGGGAGATGGCCGGGGCGCGGCCGCCTCCCCCGGAGCCCCGGCCCCTCTCACAGGAGCAGCACGGCCGCGGCCTGGAGAGGACGCGGTGTGACAGGAGGAACTGTGCCAGCAGCATCTCCGAACACAAAGACAGCCATCACCTGCATTTTCAACTCCCCCGCGCCACCCACAGCCGCCAGGATGCCCGGGCGACCTCCAACCCGCACGGAGCATCCTCCTCCACAATCCCGGTGCGTCGGGAGCGGGCAGGGACAGGGGCCGCACCCGGGGGCTGCAGCAGGCAACGCTCTGTTGGATCCCATGGCTGTGAACAGCCCCAGGGAACCTTCCACAGCGTTCCTGCCAGACACAGCTCCCGCTCCGGGAGTCATGACAGCCAGCTCTGGATGAGGCGTGGGCTGTTTCCAGCCACCCAGAGGCCCAGCATTCAGCAGAAGGACACGACATCATTATTTAAGTCATCACGACCCTGCACAGCTCCGGGCTGGCAGGGGCGCAGAGCCTCCGGCGCATCCCTCGGGCCGGTTCCTCCGGGAAGGGGCTCCCCCCGACGCCCACGAGGGGGACACGGCGGCCCCGGGGCTGGGCAGGAGTGCGGGGCTCCCGCCCGCGGTACTCACGTCGTGGAAGATGGGCAGCGGCTGGCGGTGGGGCTTGTGGCCGCGATCTGCTGAGAGCAGGCACACGGCCAGCAGCTCGGCACACGACATCATGGTCCGGCCGGGTGCGGGTGCTGCGGGCACCGGGGGCGCGGGCAGCGGTGCGGTGCCGGAGGCTGCGGTGCCTCAGGGCGCGGTGCGGTGCCCTGGGATGCGGTGCGGGACCGCGGGGCGCGCTGCGGTGCCGAAGGACGAGGTGCGGTGCCTCAGGGCACGGCTCGGTGCGGTACCGTAGAGATGGGCTTGGTGCGGAGGGAATGGCCTCGGTGCGGTAGGGATGGGGTTGGTTCGGTGCCGTAGGGATCAGCTCGGTGCGGTGCCGTAGGGATGGACTCGGCTCTCTTCGGTGCTGTACGGATGGATTCGGCTGGGCTCGGTTCGGCTAGGCGGGGTGATTTGGTTAGGTTCGGCTGGGCTCGGTTTGGCTCGGCAGGGTTGGTTGGGCTTGGCTCGGCTCGGCTTGGCTCGGTCCGTGCGCGGCTCGGCTCGGCTCGGCTCGGCTCGGCTCGGCTCGGCTCGGCTCGGCTCGGCTCGGCTCGGTCCGTGCGCAGGTCGCGCCCCGCCGATCCCGACTCAGCCCAGCGCCTCCGCCGCCTCAGCCAACTTTGGCTCCGCGCAAGGCCCGCCCCCGCCGCCACGCGATTGGCCAAAAACTGTGATTGGCACCAAGAGCCACCAATGTGCTTGGCGGAGGGGAGAGGGGCGGGGCCGCGCTGGGTCCCGGTGCCCGCTGGCCGCTGGGGGGGTCCCGGTCGGACCCGGTGCAGCGCAGTGCGCTGCCACTCACGGGTTTGTCACCGTCCCTCAGTGTTCCCGTGTGACCACAGGTCTCAATGTTGGCTCCACAGTAGCCCTGGTTGCCCCAGTGTGGCCACGGGTGGTGGCAGTGTGGTCACTGTTGGCCCGGGTAGCACTGGGTGCCTCAGCTGGCCCTAGGATGGCTCTAGTCTGGTGATGGATGGTCCCAGTGTGGTCATTGCTGACACCGCCGTAGCCCTGGGTGCCCTAAGTGAGGCCCAAGGTGGTCCCAGTTTGCCCGTGAGTGGTCTCAGTGTGGTTGCTATTGGCCCCACTGTAGCCCTGATCACACCAGTGTGGCCCCAGTTGGTCCCAGCTGAACTGTGGGTGGTCCCAGTGTGGTTGCTCTTGGTCCTGGGGCAGCCCTGGTTGCCCCAGCTGGCCCTGGGGCTGCCCCAGTCTGATCATGGGTGGTCATAGTGCGGTCATGGCTGGCCCTGGTTGTCCCACTGTGGCCCCAGCTGGTCCCAGTTTGGCCACAGGTTGTCCCAGTGCAGTCACTGTCAGCTTTGGGATAGCCCTGATTGTCCCAGTTGGCCCCAGTTTGACCACAGGTGGTCCCATTGTGGCTTTGGTGGCCCTGGAGTGGTCCCCTGACACCCAGGGTGGTTCCAAAAGAGTTCCTGGTGGTGCCAGCTCCTCCATGCCCACAGTGCCAGGCAGCCTTTTCTCCATGCTGCTTCCCTCTGGAGCACCATGCTGGGATCCCGGTGCCTCCAGATGTGAAACCACCCCCTGCACCAGCAGGCTGGGGGAGAGGAGGAGGAGGAGGGGGAGGAGGAGGAGGAGGAGGAGCTGTCCCCATCCCTTGCCTGGGACAAGCACTTAGGGGCTTGTGCCTGCATTCCAGGATTTTATTTACTGAGAAAGGGGCATGAACCAGTTTTGCTTGGATTTTGCAAAATCTCAGGCAGCTTTGCCTCCCTCAGCACCAACTCTGCTTTCACAAGGAGCTGTCCAGGACACCCTGATTGCTGAGCTCAGCTCTGTCTAAGCCGGGTCTCTGATCCAAGTTCCTTCCCCACCCCAACGTGACTGAGCTGTGGCACGTGGAGCTCACTCACCCGCTGCTCCCTGGGCATAATGTGCTCCAAGCTGAGCCCACGGCACCGCAGCTATTTTTACCCTCTCCCAGCTGTTCCAGGTGTGTGCAAGGCAAAAGAAGTGGAAAAAATGCACCTGGGCCCTGGCAGGAGCATCCAAGGGCTCTGGGGTGCACGTGCACTCACTGCACTTGGCATGGGGCTGTCCCCAGGGAAGCAGAGAGCTCCAAGGGCTGGAGTTGTTCAGTGGCCATCATCAAATCCAACTGCAATGGGACCAGGAACAGAACACAGGCAAGGGATGCAGCAGGGACAGGGGAATCACCTTGCCAGGGAGCAGGGAAGGGGCTTGGGTGATGGTGAGGCTCTGCTATGGATCAGCCCCACCCCCGTGGAAGGGGTTCCCACACTCCCATCTGCTCCAAAAATCCATGCTCAGTGCCCCGTGGCATCCCTTGGAATTAGCAAGAGTTTCCATGTGGGAAGGAGCAGCCTGAGAGTGAGGATGAAGTTCAGGGCAAAAACTGCTGATGGCAGGAGGTCAGAGGTGCTCCCAACTTCCACAGGTGCTTCTTCCAGAAAGCCACGGCAGGGAAGGGGGCATGGCCCCGGCTGTGGGGGACACCAGGGCTCTGCTCTGCTCCCCAGCACCTCAGTGGGGTGGAATTAAAGGAAGCACCCACTCAACAGCATCCCAGAAATAAACCCTGCTGCTCTTCACCTCCCTGAGTTCCCTCATTGTGGAGGAAATGAGAGATTTCTGGAAGTGGAAATAGGGAAGCATGGGTGGGATGCAGAGGTGGGGCAGGACACCTTTGCCTACAGAGACCCCAAACCCCTAGAGGACCCTCTGAGGGGGATTAGGTTAAAGGTACAAACCCCTTATGGGGGACACCTAATGCCACTGCCAGCCTGTCCCAGAGCTCATCCCACTGCAGAGCTCTCCTGACTGCCCCAGATCCCAACCCTACAGCACAGGGACAGGAGACCCCAGGGCTGCCTGGCTCAGCACCGTGGTCAGATCCTGCACAGCACTTCCCAGTGCCAATGGAGTCACCACTGCAGCCTGACAGCACCCCAGGTCTGGATGGACACAGTCCCTGTGGGGTCACACTGTCTGGGAATGAGCTGAGAGCCCATGGAGCAGGCAGGATGTGTGCAAGGTGCCCATCCTCTGACCATGCTGCCTTCACCTGACAGAGAAAAGTATCTTTGGAGCAGATAAATAAACTCAGGCCGTGCCTGGGGCCACTTCCCAACGCTGCTCTTCCAAGGCAGCTGCCATCAGCTCCCTCTCCAGCGATCCGAAATAGCAGGAGGGAAGCCCTTCAGCTGCATCATGAATCATCCTGGGAGGCAGAGTGGTTATTTTTGCGGTGCTGTGGCTCACGTGGAGCTGCCAGTGCAGCCCCCAGGGATGGCTGTGCTGCTGCAGTGGGGCACAGCCCCATCCCTGCTCCCATGGGTGCTGGGAGCCCTGAGGCTTCGGCGTCCCAGGAGGCTTCCTGTGAGGGCAGTGGGATGGTGATGCCATCAGAGAGGTTTGCCTTTGCTCAGGGCAAAGAGGCAGAGCTGTTGCTGCTGGGGGCTGGCTGGCTGTGGGAACAGCCCTGTGGAGCTGTCAGTTTAAATCCTCTCCCCTTTCCCTGTGCCTCCTGGCTCCCACAAAAACCATTTCCTGTGCCGGGGTCTCTCCCCTTCGGCAGCACTGCAGATCACCATCACCATCACCATCACCATCCATGAGGAGGGAACTAAGCAGAGGAGAGGAGGAGGGATGGATGAGGAGGGGTTGGCATATGGCTGGGCTGGGCACCCTGCAGTAACTCATAAAACCCCCAGCACCTGCCACCTCAGGTGACAACACCAACCCTGTGATGGAGGATACAGCCGGCAGGGCACAGCCGCCCAACCTGGTCCTTGTGCTCCTGCCCTGGCTCTGTGGGGCTGGAGTCCCATGGACTGGAGCAGCAGGAATGCTGTCCCAGTGCCATTGTCTGTGAAAGCCCCATTGAAGGGGTGCCAGCATGACAAGCACCAGCACCTCCCACCCAGGCACAGGGGTCACCCCAACAGCCTGTGTGTGACACTGCCCTGCTGGGCACTGGTTTGGAGATGGCAGGGCCCTGGCTGGCCCTGCTGCCATGCTTTGGAGGGCTGGGAAAGCTGGGAAAAGGGAGCTGAGCCATGGGGTTTGGCACCCCACACACATGTCCAGCTGTTGGAACAACCCAGGGCAGCACAGCCAGCCAGGGACTGCCTCAGGGGTGGGAATAGAGGCACAAGGATGCAGGCAGGAGGTCTGGGAGTGGTGATGGGCTCTCTGTGCCACCCAGCACTCACCAGCAGCCTGTCCTGAGCCTGGGATCCCATTCCCTGCCGGCACAGGCGCAGGGTGAGTTTACACAACATGGTCAGGGTGAAATATTTATCAGGCTGTTTAAAGGAAAACCAGGCAGGAGGCTGGGCAGGAGGAGGGGAGAAAGTGGACAAACACAGGCAGGAAGGAGCATGCCCCTGGCTGCCACTGGGGCAGTGGCCATGGCCCTGCTCAGTCCCAGCCTGCCTGCTGGGGAGTCCCTGGCAGCCCTCCCTGGGGGTCCCCAATGTCCCTCAGTGCTGCAGGGGGAAGCAGGGCACTCAGGGCCAGGGCTGCTGCTGGCAGACAGCATGACCCCAGTGTGCTAGGACACAGGGGACCTCGAACATTGGGCCAGAAACTGGTGCCAGCAGGTGCCTTGAGGCAGCACCAAGAGCTGGGGTGAATGGGGAAAGCTGGGTTGGAGTGGCTTCACATGGGCCCCTTGCTGCAGCCACAGCCAGGAAAATGCTGCCCCAAAACGGCAGCGAGAAGGCAGGGAGGGAACTAGGCAGGAGAGGAGAGGAGCTAAGTGGGGACAGGGGCTGCTGAAAGGAAAGCAAACCCCATCCAGACCCATCACCCCATCTCCTGCAGGAGAATATTTTCTCCTCCTCTTTGGAGGAGCAGGGAGGGCAGGATCAGCCCCAGATCCCTCTGTGCAACCAAGGACCAAAGCACCTTTAGCAGCCCCAGGTACAGACATACCTGATCATGAATTTCAAGTTCAAAGTGGAAAACGGGCCACAAAATAACCCCAAACCTCTTGGTTTCTCAGCTGAGGTCCCCACCACCCCTCACACCCCCAGGCACCTGAGCACAGCCAAAGGGCAGAGTCAGTAGAAACCTTTATTAAACACAAAGCTCAGAGGAACACAAGCTTGTTAAACGGCAGTAAAAGTGAAAGTGCGTCTCCAGCTCGGCCCAGGGGGACCCCAGGACCCCCCTCCCCTCCTCTCCCAGCCCCCGTGGCTGGGGATGGGGAGCCAGAGCCAAAAGGCTGCACAGGGAGAGGAAGGAGAGCCTGGAGACAGCGTTGGGTGCTCACCTGCAGAGACGCTCGCCCTGGACACCTCTGTGCCCCAAAAAGGGACACACACACACACGGTCCCAGGGCCACCAGCCCCATCCAGCCCCGTCCCCACAGCCACCTGCCACAGCCGTGGCCTTGCAGCCCCGTTTGGGACACAAGCAAAGCCAGGATGTGCTGGTGAGACCCTTGGTGGCACCCTCCGTGTCCCACCAGCACCAGCACTGTCCTCCTGCTCCCTCCATGTCCTGGGAGAGCTCCACACCCCATAAATAATAAATAAATACCCCACACTCAGCCAGGCTGTGGGCAGCCCCCATGCAGGGGGACAGCCCTGGCCCAGCACCCCCCACATCTCCACCACCCCCTCCCAGCACAACAAAAACTCTCAGCACCCCCACTCTGCTGTACAGCCTCCCCAAACCCCCATGGAAATGAAACGCTGTCCCCAGGGGACAAAAATAAATTAATCAAATCATTAATCTATACACAGGACTGCTTAAAGCTCTGGGATGGGCTCCTGGGGGGCAGCGGCTCTGCCCCGGGCAGTTCCCCCTGATCAGGGCCCTCTGGGGGGGTGTCCCCCGAGACGGGAACCCCACCCTGGCATCCTCCTCGTGGGGCTGGAGCTGGGGATGCCAGGCTGGAGGGATATGGAGAAAATATTGCAAAAAGGGATGGGGGAGGAACAGTGGGCACTGGAGCCAGAGGGGCTGCCCTGCCCTGCCCGCCCTGCCAGGGCTGCCCCCCTCCTCTGGCAGCTCCCCCAAGCACCCGGGCAGGCACAGCTTCAGAAGTCCAAGGGGGTGAAGTCCCCAAAGTTGCAGTCGAAGAGCTCGCTGATGCCCTCGCCCTCCTCCAGCCCAAAGTGATAGTCCTGTGCCTGCGGCGGCGACAGGTTGATGAACTCATCGGCCAAGAAGCCCGCCAAGTCCTCCCTGCTCTGCTCCAGCAGGATGTCCATGGAGGCCAGTGGAGACAGGCTCACCTCCTCCTCGGGGCTCTTGCTGGGCAGCGCGCTCGGCCCTGGCAGCAGCGCCTCTGTGGGGGTGGAAAGCAGCTGTAAATCCCACAATGCTCTCCCAAACCCCCCAAAAAAGCTTTTTTGGCTATGGAGATCCTGCCCTCCCACCTCCCTGCCTTGCTGGGGTGCCCAAGCATCATGCCAGCTCTTTGCTTGTGCCAACAGCAGAGGGGCTGATGAAAGTCACTGTGACATCCCACCAGCTCCCTCATGTCCCCAGCCCCTCCATGTCCCCAGCCCCACCTTGCTCGCCGGGCAGCAGCGGCATGTTCACATCCTGGGCAGGATGCAGGAGCAGAGAGGCTCTGGGCTGTGAATGGCTGGGAGAAGAGTCCTCTGCAGGGGCTTTGAAGGGGCTCTTGACGGGGCTGCAGACCCCCGAGCTGTCCTCCGGGCAGAGGAACACGTCGATGGGGCCCTGAGTGCTTCGTACGGAGACCTGGAACGCCTGGGGAAGGGGACAGGAGCCAGACAAGGCATCACAAGGATGCCCAGGGAACACCACCAGGCTGTTCAGGGAGGGCAGGGGAGGAGCAGAGTGTGACCCTCAACTCACCTCTGCTGGGTCTGAGACCTGCAGCTGGGTCTCTGGGGGGGCTTTGATAACCATCACCATTTGCTCCGCGGGGTCCACGATGCTGCGGAGGTCCTGGCAGGTGACGTAGGCTGCGGTGGGGCGGGTCAAGGAAGGGACACGGGGATGTGGGCTGAGAAACACCCTGCCTGTGACACCAGGGCCCAACCACAGCCCCCACCCAGCCGGCCCCACCCCAGAACCAAAGGATATTGCTGGTTGGCGGGGTCCTCGGTGAGCAGGCGCAGCTGCACCGTGCACATCTGGATGAGGTCATCCAGCTGCCGCTCGGCCGCCTGCAGCTCCCGCAGCTCCTTCTCCAGCAGCCGGTGCTGGCCTGGCGCGCCCGCGGTGGCCTGGCTGCCCCTGGGGAGCACCGTGGCCATCAGGAGCCTCTCCAAGGCAACCTCTGCAGCTTCCTGTGCCTCACCCAGGCCAGGCCCCATCCCACCCCACAGCCAGGGAACCAGCCCCACAGGGGTTTTGCAAACCACGCCCCAAGGCTGGATGCAGCCCCCCACTCCCCTGGATGGCTTGGGGAGCCCCAGGGGGATTCACAGGTGATACCAACACTGCTCAGGAGCCTCCTGCCACTGAACACAGGTGGCCACATGGGGCCACCACTTGACCTGCAGCAGAAGCTCTGGTGATCCTGCCCTGAAATTCTCCACCCAAGTAAGACCCTCCTCCACCCAGAGCCCAGACAGCTCCCCCACCCCAGGGAACAGCCAGGCACAGCCCCATGAGCCAGGGGACATACAGCCACTGGATGTGGTTCTTGGACTTCTTGGTGATGAGCTGTATGCCCTCCAGGACATTGGTGATGTCGTAGATGCGCCTCTTCTGCACCTTCAGGACCTCGGCTGCCCAGTTGAGATCCACCACCCCATCTGGGGACTGGCTCAGCAGCTCCAGGAAGCGCTTGGTGGTGAGGTTCAGGGAGGTTTCATAGCGGGACTTCTCTCCAGGAGACTTTGCCCCTGCCAGACGTGGAGGACGAATGTCATTTAAACACAAGGGAAACCCAGAGCTGAAGCTGAAAGGTCACAAAACTCCTGCCATGCTTGCAGGTGGCTTGTGGACCAGTGACCAGGACTGGCACCCCAAACCCAATCTGTTTTCTCAGGGCAATGAGAGGAGCTGCCCAAATCCCCTGTAGGAAGGATGCTGCAGCAGCTGGCACAGGCTGTGACACCTGTGCTCCGCTGTGACCACAACTGGGACAACTGAGGCACCGAGTGCCACACAGGGCTCACAGGGAGATAACAGGTCTGCCTGGGACACTGCACTGACACCATGCTGGCACCTCCAGCTCCATCCCACAGGGAGGGACAGAGCCAGCGTGGTGCCCAGATGGGCAGGACAACCATGCCACCAGCACAGGGCACAGCAGTGAGTGCGGAGAGTGGACAGAAGCAGGCCAGCCCCAGGGACAGCCCATGCAAACCAACACAAAGGGACTGGAAAGACCTACCAGGGATAACCCTGTGGGAGCAGAGTGGGGCTGTGGGACCTCTGCTCTGAGCTGGGCTGGCAAGCGGGGCCAGGGGGAGTGGAGCTGATACCTTTAGCAGGGTTCCGGGCCTTGCCCCGGCCCACTGGCAAACTCTCTGCTATGTACTGGTGATCCGACTCCAAGTTCAGCTTCCTCTTCACCTGCAATGGATGGGGTCAGCAGAGGGACAGCCACCCCACGGCTCCACTGCTGCTGGAGGGTTTCTGTGAGGAACCCCCCACAGCACTGCCGGGTACAGACACCCCAGATCCCGGCAGGAAGGGGTTGACAGCAGCTGTCACACACTCCGGCGGGGATGGGGGGGGCTGGTCCCAGCCGCGAGGGCCCTGCCACGCTGCGGGGAGCGCCCCAAAGCCAGCGTGGGCCGTGGGTGGGGAAGCAAAGCACGGCCCCGCGCTCGGGCCTGCGGCTTCCGGAGCGGCGGCGGCGGGGCAGGGCCGGCCCGGCAGGTGCTGCGTGGCACGGCCCGGCCGTAGAGCCTGGCACAGCCGGGTGCACCGGGCACGGGCTGACCCGGGGCACGGCACAGCATATGGCACAGCAGGGAGAGGTACGGCCCGGCCGGGAATGGAGCCCTGCTCTCTATCCAGCCCTGTCCGGTATACAGCACGGCTCGCTGTACAGCCCGGTTCGGTACACAGCACGGCCCGGGCTCTAGCTGGGCCCATTGTGCAGCCCGGCTCGGTGTAGCCCGGTCGGGTATACGGCCCGGTCGGTACACGTCGCTTCGACGAGGCCCAATACTGCACAGCCCGGAACACAGCCCGGCCCCGCCGGTCCCCGGAGCCCCCGCCCGGCCCCCGCCCCCTCCCCATCCCACTCGCGGGGGTTACCGGCGGGCGGCCCAGCGCGGGCCGTCTGGGCGCGGCGCCGGGGCGGGCGGGCTGCGGCGTGGCGAAGAGCAGGAGGTCGGTATCGGAGTGACCGCCGCCCGCGGGCTCCTCGGCGGCGGCGGAGACGATCAGGAGGTGCGGGGAGGCGCTGCCAAGCAGCGCCGCCAGCCCCGCCGCGCCGCCCGCCGCCGCCATGGCTCACATGGCAGCCGGTGCCGCCGGTGCGGCGGGCGGCGCGGCGGGCAGGGTGCGGACAGGGGCGCGGCCCATGGCGGGCGCGGGGCCGCTGCGCTCCAGCTCCGGCTCCGCTCGGCTCCGCTCCCCGCCCGCCGCCGGATTGTTCGGCGCGCCGGCCCCGCGCGCCTTTGCGCGCCAAATCCTTTTTGCCGCGAAAAGCGGCGCGAGCCGCCCCGCCGCCCGCCCATTGGCTGCGCCCGCCGTGGCGGGGAGGCGAGGCCGCGCCGCCATTGGCCGCGGCGCGCGGGGCGGCGGGCGGTGCCGCGCGGCCATTGGCGGGCGGTGGCCGCGCTGACAGGCGGCCAATCAGCGGCGCCGCACCGGGGCGGCGGCCAATGGGAGCGCAGCTCGGAGACGCGGCGGGGGCGCCGCGTGGGTGCGGCGGGTGCTGCTTGTGTCCCCCTCGGGGGTGTCTCCTCCCCTGTCCCTGATTGTGTCCCCCTCGGGGGTGTCCGCTCCTATGTCCCCTCCTGTGTCCCTATTTGTGTCCCCCATAGGGACACATGCGTCCCCCTCCTGTGAGCGCCGCGGATTCCTCGCTCGGAGCCGGTCCCGGTTCCCGGTTTGCCCACCCGTGAGGATTTTAAGCCTCAGGCAGAGCCGGTCCCAACCCGGCTCAGCCCTGCCGGGGTGATGGGCTTCCGGCTGCGGGCGCGGCTGCTCCCCGCTCCGGATGGCCCGGGAGGACAGCGGCCCGCACCCACGAGCAAAGTTCATATCGCTCCCCTGCCCTGCGGACTCCGCCCGTCCACGGGTATCACTGGCGGGGACGAGGGTGGCTTTGGGCTCCGCGGGTTGTTCCGGGCTGTCCCGTGTGTTCCCCTTCCCCGGGGGTGACAGCAATCCCAGCCTGGGCCAGGCCCGTGGCACCCCCGGAGCAATGCCTTGCTTTGGGGGACATCAATGCGTGCTCAGCTGTGCTGGGGCTGGGGCTCTCCTGTACTGCCGGGCAAGACTGCAGGATTTCTGTCTAAAAGGGTTGGAGAGATGAAGGGATCAGTTCAGGGTTGTCCGTCTCCCTTGTTCAAAGCACCCCGAGACCGTGGATGAGGCTGTCGGACAAGTCTGGAGGCGTCAGGCTCAGACGCTGCTCCAGGAGTGCAGCGCACACGGAAGGACTGGGATGCTGCAATCTGCTCCAGCCGTGCGCGGGTGATTCACGGCATCTTATGTTTCCAAACACCGAACAGCTGCGGATCTCGGCAGCTCCTTCAGGACTGGCTGATAACCCCTTACAGGGCAGAGGAAAAGCTCTGCCGGGAGCACAACCTGCACTTGACCGTGCCAGGCGCTGTCTCCGGCCGTGGGACCGTGTGGCTGGGGAGAGGCAGGGGCGCAGGGACGGCAGACGGAGCTGGGAGTGGCTCCATATGCTGAGAGAGATGGGAGTCCACCCACGAGACACTGGTGCGGCTCTCAGCAGCAGTATCTCCTGCCTGCAGGGCACTGATAACCTCCTACTGCATGAGGAAGTGAAATTGAAAAGGGAAAAAGTACATCCTGCTAATTAAAACAACAACAACAACAGAAAAAAAAAAAAAAAAAAAAAAAAAAAAAAAAAAAAAAAAAAAAAAAAAAGGGCGTTTAAAGATTAGGCCTTTTGCAGGGCCCAGAGGTGGGGAAACTCATGAGGAAAGTGTGGAAAGGGATCTGATCCAGGCACCCAAACCCCTGCTGAGCTGAGCCCAGGGTTTCACCCTTCTGTGCCCCCCATGAGCTGCCCCACGTGTCCCTGGGGCCGAGCACAGTGGCTCCCAGCCCCCTGCTGCTGCCAGGCAGGGCTGGGAGCCAGCACTGGCTCCTGCCAACCCTGACCTGCCTGGGATGCAGGAGATGGGCTGTTTTTCCCAGCAGTGCGTGGGATGCAGGAGGCTTCTGCAGGGATGAGTTAACTCCTCTGCTGCGGAGCAGATCCTGACATGCAGTGCCCCTGTGCTGGCCTAACAGGTTTCTGGCTTTAAAGGATTTTATGCTGGATGTTTTGGCAGTGGCTGCAATTCCCCTGGGGACAGCCAGCACAGAGCAGGGCCCTGATTTCCCTGGATCTCTCCATCCTTAAATACAGCAGGAACATGGTGCGTGTCCATGACCAATCAAATCAACTTGCTGCGCCTCATTTCTTCATCGGCGGAGAGCAAATAGGAACGCTGCCTTGCTTAAAGGAAATTAATACAGTTAATTAACACTTGGCCCTTCTAATATTCCAGGCCCCACTCTCCAGAGCCCTTCCACTGCAATATCATCATCACTGAGAAGCACAAGCAACAGTTAGACCAGATGTTTGCACACAGTTAATGCTTCTTCCATCTGGGGAGGGGGGAAAAGGCAACTCCAGCAGCCGGGCGGGAGCGCATGGCTGGCGGTGCTCTCCCCATCCCTGGGGAGCCTCAGCCCGGCGTTTCCTGGGATGAGGCAGGGTTTGGGACACAGCTGCTGCACCAGCTGCTCCCGCTCGGCTCACAAAGGCTGGCTTCACCCCCCCTAATTCATGCAGGAGCTTTTCGGGGGGAGCAGGCTCTGCCCCCTCTCCCGGAGGCTGCGCTGCGGCTTCTCCAAGGCTTTCAGCGCCGGCGGCGCGAAAAGGGGCGGCTGTGGAGACAAATGAAAGGCAAACGCTGGTGGGAGAAGGGCGGGCAGGGGCTTTCCTTGCATGGGGATGAGGGGAAGCAGATGAATCCTGTCTCCTGCACAGCTGCAGCCTCCTCCCGGCCCCGCCAGCCCTGCTAAGGAGTGCAGACGTTCTCCCAAGATTAGCTGTCTGGCAGGTGCTGCTCCCAGATAAAGCCCTGTCCGCACGGGCCCGCTCCGGCCTGGAGAGGATCAGGAAGGCTGTTCAGACACTTTGTGCCCCAGCAGGATCTAGCCCGCGGCAGTCGCTGAGTTTGGGTGGGTTTGGCACTGCAGGATGGACTCAGGGCACTTTTCTGCTGGGAAAAGTCTGCAGGTGGAGCCAGAGCTGGTACCTGCGCTGGAAAATCACCTGGCAGCAGGAGCAGGGTGGGAGGAGAGCTGGCAGGATCCAAACCTGCACCCCTGTGCTCAGCTAAGGGCAGCATGTGGGCATCCCAGGAGCACATTTACTGTCCCTGTCATGGCAGTGGGCCCTGCCCCCAGCAGTTCCTGCACGGAGTGTGCTGAGCTGCCACATGGAGCGTGCACAGCCCATGAAGGGGAGCAGGACTTCCCTGGGCTCTCCTGCCAATGCCCCTGTTCCCAGTTCACTGATCTGTTCACAAGATGGTGAGTTGGCAGTGTGGCACAATCTTCCTGTGGTGGGGACAGGCAGCTGGGGAAAGCCGAGAGCCCCCTCAGTTCTGCTGACCCTACAGTCCCTTACCTCTCCCACCTGAGCCATCGCTGTTGTTCTGTGCAAACCAAAGCAATTTCCTGGAAGCACAAACTGAGTGCCTACAGCTGGCTTGTGGCAGAAGGGAGCAGCCCTAGTTTAGCTGTCTCCTCTCAGATCCCACTCCCAGCAGTGCCTGTTCTCTTGCATCTTTTACAGAAGATGACACAGCCCCTTCTTCTCACAGGACACCAGGTCAGCTCCTCTTTTGGATGCTGGGCACAAACAGACTCAGCAGTGCCATCTCCTCCTCTCCTGTGCTGGCATCTGTTTTTGCAGTTGACATCAAACAGAGTGTCTCTCAGGCACGGAGCCCGCTCCCCTCCTGCTCTGCTCTTCACACCCAGCCAGGGCAGCCCTGTCTCATCCTCTGAGCCAAAGCACCACAAACACAAAGCCACTCCATTCCACAAAGCTCTCCCACTTCCTTCACTCAAACCCCATGGAAGGATGGAGAAGCTGAAGTGTTTCTGGGCAGCCTGGGGGTTACTGAGGAGTGATTTGGGAATTTGCCAGGCTCTAACTTCTACCTCTCCTTAGCATCTCCAGCCAGGCCAGGTTCACTTCCCAGCACTCAGAGCATGGTCACTAGCACTGAGAACACAAAATGTAGCAGAAGTGTTGGGACACTTTTGCTTTTCTCAGAACAAAACCTACAGGTCAGCCAGAGCTTCACTTGGAGCAGAAGGGCTCAGAAAGAGTATGACACTCTGTGAGGAGGAAAAAACCACTTGAAGGTAGGACTGGCATCAGTTTGGAGGTGTTCATTTGGCTTCTCGTGGGCCCAGGCTGGACACTCCAGCCTTCCAACAGCTACAAAGCTGGAGGTTTGGTCTTACAGACACCCAGCAATTGCTTCATCCCCACTGCCACAGCAGTCACTCTACAAACTTTTAGTTTGGAAGAGGCAGCAAAACCATCCATAGACATCCTTATTTTCTCTATTTGTCATATTAAAAAAAAAAAAAAAGAAAAAAGGGTGTCAGCCATGCCAATTTGTTTCTGCAGCTGACATCCTGACCCCTACAGGAATTAAATCTGATGCTGGGGTCAAAGCAGCACTGGCTGTTGTTTCCAAGCTGGTAACACCAGAGCCCAAGCCATGCCAAAACTGCACCTTGTGCATGGCTTCTCTACATCCAGGACTACAGACATGCAATAATCAAGCACTGCTTCATAGATTTTAACTGAAAAATGATGACAGTAAAAAAAAAGACAAAAAATTAGGATTTTTATTTGTAGAGAAAGCACAGTATTGTAATATTCAAAGAATGATTATACAGAAATAATAACCACAAGATGGCAATTGACTGTGGACAGAGCCACATCAACAACCCACAGCCTCCTTTTCATTGTTTTAAACCCAAACCCCAAGATATTTCTACAAGCATTCTGATCAGTGTCACATAAGTTACCTGAGTTTATGTTCTTTACTTTATTCTATGCTGCCAGAAAATCAGGGCCTGGATTACAAAGCAATTATGAATACAAAATACATATCAAAAGCAGAGGTAATAATACCTGTATTACAGAGCTTTTAGTTTGTTTTTCTCCCTCCTCATCACCAGAGACATGCAAATTCTTCTAAGTAAAGAAAAAAGTTACCTCCTCCACCAATCTGGTAGGAACACACAGGTTGAAAACTCAAGATTAACACCCCAAAAATATTAACAGTGGCAGACAGACATGACGCCTTATTTTCCCTCCTGCGTTATCTGTTGGGTTTCAAAAGCAGCACCAGAAAACACATTCTGCTTCAGGCTGGCATGAGCCAGGGGCACAAACACAACCTGACAAACAGGGAGCAGCGTGTGGCTCGGGGTATTATCCAAAGGTCACCTTTGTGCTGATGCAGGGAAAACGAGCTGGAGTCCCAGCACTTTCTCCTGGGTGAGGGATCTGCTCAGGGTTCTGGTTGCTCCAGCAGCACCAGCCAGCCAAGGCAGCTCCCAGCTGGCTGCAGAGCTCACTCTGCACAGCAGGGCCCTGCTTTGGGTCTCTTTCAGCAGTCAGGGATCATCTCTGCCCTTCCACTCACACCCAGCTCGGTGTAAAGCAGAGCTTGACCTACTCTAGCAGGGCAGGAAAGTCTCACAGCACCAATATCAAAGCTTCTCTGCACCCTCTCCACCCTGGCACAGGGCGCCCAGAGCAGCTGTGGCTGCCCCATCCCTGGAAGTGTCCAGGGCCAGGCTGGATGGGGCTTGGAGCCTCCTGGGATAGTGGAAGGGGTCCCTGCCCTTGGCAGGGGCTGGGATGGTTTTTAAGGTCCCATCCAACCTAAACCATCCCACAGTTCTATGCTAAATGCCCTGAACAGGGCCAGCTCTCTGGTTATTGCACAGACACAGGGGTGGTGGCCAGGACAAATCCCACTGTCCCATGACAGACACAGGCTCACACCTTCCAGCAGCCTCCTCCAGCCCTTCTCTGCAGCACTGACTGGCCAAACACAGGTTTTGCTTTCAGAAATACCCTCTCCTTCACTGCCAGCATCAAACACAGCCCAGAAAACCTTCCCTAACCCAAATGTCAGGCAGCTGTCTCATTTTCACCTTTGTTAAATAATGCAATTGTCCCGGAAAGGGTTCTCCAGCCATCCCCAGAGCCAGCCCCAGCACACAAGCTGTCCTCCAAAGGGAAGGGAAGCACAGTAGGTAGGCCAGGGCAGCAGGCAGCGGCAGTAAATAACCCTGAGCCTGCTTTGTTCCTTCATAAAATAAATGATTAATAGCCCAGGATAGTCAGTCTGCTTGAAAAGCTCAGGATTGCTGTAAACTTTTGATCAGTTCAATTCATTAACCTTTAAAACTGCCTCTAAGAGAGGCTTAAAATCTGAGGGAGAAGCATAATTTTAAGCACTTCTGTTTTATCCAGTGTTCCTCCCTTTGACCAACTGAGCTAAGACCGAGACACTCTGCTCCTCTTTAGAGACACTCAGCATCAGTCAGGTGTCAAGGAAGAAATAACAAGGGAAAATAAAGTTGCTGTAGACAAATAACCCCGTGCTCATCTTAAAATTCAAAACCAGTCAGGGCTGGGGAGAGAAAATGGCCCTTCTTTGTGATCCTTAAGCACTTGGCCATGGGCAGGTGGCTTCCCAACTGTCTCTTTATTTCTTTTGCTTTTAATGCTAATAAAAAGGAACCCAAACAGGGCACTCCATTCCCTACACAATGCCCTGGGGGAGGGCAGGGAGTGTCACTTCCATATCCCAAAAGTCTGACTCAGACAAATTACTTCTGGTTCACTTCCCTACTACACGCCTGCATTGTTCTAACACCTTGGCAGCAGAAGGGGCTCATCCCCAGCTATCTGGTCCCAGGACCAGCCACGGGGGCTGATGTCATTAAGGAGCTGTCCCAATTACTTCCCTGGGGAAAGCAGGGAGTGACTTGCAGCTTAACGTCCTGCCCCGAGCACAGCAGGAGAACCAACCGTCAGCAAAGCTCCAGAGGCTGTGCTCCCTCCTGCAAGGAGCTGGGCTTCCAGGGATGGCAGCTGCCTCCTGCAGCTCCACTGCAGATGGTTGGAGGCTCAGGCATGGTTTCCTTACAAAGGGAGAGATTCCCAAGAGAAAAAGGGCGTTTTAAACCAAGAAGTCACGGTTGCTGCTGCCAGGCTGATTCCAGGCACTGGTTTTTGGCTGAGATTTATTTTCTAGAGAGGACAGAGAGCAGTGTGAGAAGGTCAGGAAAGGCCACTTGTCCTTCTCATGGACAATGAAGTGCTTCACCAGCAGCCCCAGTGGTACAATTCCCAGCAGAGGATAATCATTCCACCTCTAAGGGAACCACAAGCCTTCCTCAGAGAAAGAAATACCAGCTACAAATTTAACAGATCAAAACCTTCTCAGTGACATCCAGCGCACAGCTTCTTTTGCTGCAATAATTACACATGGTCAAGCATTTGTGAGTTTAATAGTTTTAGGGAGCAATTCCCAAGCCACAGCTGTCAGCTTTCTGAAATCCCATCAAAGCTTGCAGGAATTCAGCAATTTTAGCAGAACACCAATGCCCTTATTTGGAACAACATTGAGGCTTCTGACAGAAAAATTGTGATGCTTCAGATACCCAGCAGTGGTAGAAATAAAGATGTTGATAAAGGAATCAGACCTCACCTGTAGCTTCAGCAGTTTTTCTGTATTGAATCTTTATCCTTCTCTATACAGAGAAAAATATTTAACCAAAACAAACAAACCAAATTCCTAATTTTACAGCTTTCACGGAGTCTGTGCATGGATGTTCCAATTCAATTATTCAGTCCAGATTGTAACAGCAGTTAATTAGAAGTTAGCAATGAAATTAGAAGTTAAAGGGATCACAGCGTTATTATGGCAAAGAAGTATCTTGTTTTTTGGGCACCATGTACATCATGGATTTGCATGGATAAAGGAAAGTGCAAAAATAGTGCAAACCAGCACTCTGAATACGAGCAACAGCAATAAAGGCATTTAGGATGACAAGGAAAAATGACTTAAGAAGAAATTGAATTTATTTTCCTACTCTGAAGCTCCCTGAAGTTAAATGTACTGTTTCAGCTGCACCATCGAATAGGGGAAATTGCCAGAGCCTGGAGGGTAAAGAGTTCAACAGATGCTGAAGAGAGCATCTGCAGGATTATGAAATGGCATGGGCAGGTCAGGGAAAAGCAGGTGGATCCAGGGAAACTGAACCAAAGAGTCCCAACAGAGCCAAAAGGGAACTTAATGACTCTCCTGGAAACATCAAACCAGTGTGGCAGGAATTATTTCAAGGCACATAATTAAGTGAACTGTGTAGTGTTATATGGCAGGTGAGTGCCTTGAACTATTAGGAGTTTGAATTTATTAATTGATTAATTAAACCAGTTTTTGTGCTTTCTCAGCTACCTAGTCAATCTTCTGCCACAGCCCAGGGCGTGCTGCCCTATCCTGGGGGCTCAGCAGAGTGTTTTTGAGAGGAAGATAATTAATAAATTAATTAACGGCCTCAGCCTGGCTCAGCAACGAGCCTGCACGAACTACAGTTACAAAATCAGATTCAAATCTGATTACAGGTTCTGGACCTCAGAGAAACCCTTGTCATGCTCCACCAAAACAAAAGTGCTTGGTAAACGTTGCTCCCTTGGACACACAGAGTCTCCAGCATGAGATCTGAGGTTGTAGAGGAGCCCAAGTTGTGTAACTGTTTTTGGTATTTAGTTTAAGCAGCTTTTAAAAGCTTTACAAACAAGTTTAAAATAATTACAGGGTATTCATTAGTGCATTGTGCAGAGGCAGAGATTCAGCCCAAGTGCAGGAAAGAAACCAAGCAAAAATAATCTTTCCAAGCCTGATTTACCAGGCTTGTACGAGACAATCCTAACAGTTCTATCCTCACACATTTTATTGTCTCCCTGAGAGAAAATTGCAGAGGAACTCTCTCAAGGAGCACACAGCTGTCCATGTAATAGCTTAAACAGGATTTCCAGCCCTTCACAGCAATGAAGAAGTGATGGCCCTGCTTTCAGAGCTCAGCAGGTCCCTCACTCCCTTCACCACACCACAGTGAGCACAGCAGCACAGAAATAACCACTTGTAAACATTCAGATGAGCCCTAGAAAATGTCTTCACAACTCAGTGTCAGGCTGTCATTTTATAAATATATTTAGTTTTGAAAGAACAAACCCCAATGCCACACTTGCAGGGAAAATAAGGCCTCTTAAAAAAGACTGCAACAAGTTTCTGTGGGGCATGTGCTTGCTCTAAAAGGAGCCAAAAGACTGATCAGAACATTCTGGCTTGGAGACAAGAACCAACTCTGCTTGACAGATGGTAATTTAAAAAAAAAATCACAGGTCAAGAGCAACAGAATAACCTTTTCCCCCAGCTGCTGGACGGTCCCATCCCATTCTGAGGTGTTTTAGAGTAGAAGCACCTACTTGCTGTCTGTCCTTTTGTTGTAAACGAGGAAGTCAGACAGGTCGTGCCACACCTCACTGTCCTCGTACAGGTAGGTCATGGAGGCCTGCAGGGAGGGCTGCAGGGTCTCCCTGTGGTATTCAAAGAGCCACAGCACTGTCCCCCACACCAGGGCAGCCACGAGAGGGAAGGGATCCTGCTTGGGCTGTGGGATGTAGCCCTTTTCCACGGCCAGCCGGGACAAACCGAACAGGATCCGCGACAGCAGGTACATAATGATCTGCAGGAGGAGAAACCCGGAGAGCAGGGGGTCAGCACTGAGCACAGCCAGCTCCAGGGATGCAGGAGTGACAATCCAGCCAGGAGGGATGGGAATAATTCCCTCACTTCAAAGCAAACAGGCTGTAATTTCCCCTGTCAGCAAAGCCACAGGGATTTGTGTCTCCTCAAAGTCCTGCTGCTCTGATTTAGCAATCACCACCAGGCTGCACCTCATGCAACACTTCGGTGCAGTTGCACAACTTCTGTCTTTGCCCAGTTCATGCCACCTCAGATGGTGCTGATGGAACAGACCCAGAGCAGTCCTGCCAAGCAGGTGTGAGCTCAGGAGTCTGGACACAGCCTAACACCAGCCTGAAGGCTTGGCTTAAGCTGAGCACTTTGGATTAAGCTGAAGCTCTGTGTGTTACTCCTTGGTTTATGCCTGTGTGTTAACAACCAGCTTTACATCAAACACCCCCTGAGCAGCTTTCTTCAGTTTAACCAGCTTAGTTGAGTGCAGCTCTACCTGATTGAGGTCTACACTGACAACCCTTCAGGTAAAGAGTTTAACCCTGTGATGCCCAGACCAGGAACACACAGGTAGTGACCACAGTTCAGGTGACAGGTGGGATAACCCCACAGCTTTGAGGCTGATTGCCTTCCTAGGAACTCAGTGCAGCTCTGGAGGCAAACCTGGGCTTCCAGCACTCCCCCTGCCCACACCACTCATGGAGAGACACAACCACACCTGGGACTTGAGTGCACAGCTGTCAAAGCAGCAATTTGTGCAGAGAATATGATAAAAGAGCAACGCTCTGTGGTCAGAACCGCAGAAACCGGTGCCACCCGTCACTTCCTGGCACACCTCTTGTTTTTCCTGGCCAAAGAAACTTTCAGCAAGCGCCTTTACCTGGCTGTTGATGGGATTGTTGTCACCAAACACCAGCCAGCCCCCAATGCAGGCTGCAAGGAAAGAATGAAAGGGGATTTTTTTCCCCTGCAGCCGGGACTGCGCCGCCAGGAGCCCCTTGTAGGTGAACACAAAATAGGCCAGGTTCCGGGAGTGAGCGTACGTAGCCTGGGCAATGGATTTCAGCTTCTCCCTTAAACTGAGGGATAGAAACAGACAATTAGGAGAGTGAAAAAGCAGGACCCTGCACTCACTCAGCCTGGTCACTGCACCCCTGACCTACACTGATGTCTTGGGAAGGAGCAGAAATCCCCTCAGATCTGGCTCACTCATGAGAGCACAGCCCTGCCCAGACTGTGGACTGGGTTTAATTTTCTCATTGCTCAAACAGCTCTTTTAAAGTTGTGGGTTTTTTTGGTTTTTTTTGGTTTTTGTTTTTTTTTTTTGTGCTAACTGCGAACCTCTGGCATTCAGGGAAAGGCACAACATGCACTGCTACAGCCTGGGTTCCCGTATTTCAACACAGAACAGAAGATTGTTGTTGGCATCTGCTAATTGTTGTTGGCATCTGCTAATTCCCCCTCTGTCCTCTGGTTCTCATCAACCATTCCATGAGTGATAAACTCCCTCAATTATATATATTTGTGTCTGCCTCACTATCAGGACAAGGCTCAACGATGGCTCACACATCCCTCTGCTTTTCAAAGCCTCTGGAAACATGAAAAAACAGGCAGCTGAGATGAAAAGATTTTGAAAACATTCTAAGCAGCAACGCAGAAATGCAGAATTAGGGCGCATACCTCCCACTCTTGAACAGGAAAGTCATCACCAGAGCGTGCGGGGCACGGATTTTGGCTCCATAGCTGTAAAGGTGGACAGATATTTCATAGAGTTTGTTTTGTACCATGAAACGATTGTATTTCTATTCTACTAACAGCCGAAAAAGGCTATTTAGCCAAATATCTATTACTTTTAAGCCAGCCCAGCAGCAGCACAGCAAACCGAGATGGGGTTCAGCCGGAGGGAGAAGAGCACACGCACCTCAGCGAGCCAGGCCCAAAGAGGACCCTGAACCCAGCTCAGCCCAGCCCAAGGGCAGCTGAGGGAGGCGGAATCGTCTCCCCCGCACCCCCGCCACAGTATCCCCAGCCTCCCCACCGACCGGGGGGGATCGAGACCCCGCCGCCCGGGCGCGGCACTCACACGGCGCCATTGCGGAAGCCCTTGATGACGGCGAGCGCGGCGTGGTAGCGGCGCTGCTGCAGGAGCGCGTTCGCGGCACGGAGCAGAGCGCGAAACGAATCCCCACCGCCCGCCATGGCCCCGCCGGCCATGGCACCCCGCCGCACGCCGCTTCCGGGGGCGGTGCCCCGCCCGCCGCTCCTATAGGCTCTTATGCCTGTCAATCACGCTTCTCGACGAGTAAGCGGCAGCACCTCCCTCTCATTGGTGTGGAGAGCTTGTCTTGCAGCCAATGGGGACTGAGCGAGATGTCCCGCCCACCCGCTCCGTGAGGGCGGCGGGCGCCGCGGTGAGCCCGGCCCGGCACAGCCCGGTCATGGGCTGGGGGTCGTGGCCGCCGCGGCCGCACCGGAAGCCCGAACAGGGCAGGGGCGGCCGCCGGGCGGTCCCTGCCCGGTCTGTGCGGGCTGTCGCAGTGCCGCTCTGCCGCGCCCCGAGTTGAACACGAGTCCCCCCGCCCCCGGGGCCTCCTCCACCTCTCCCGCGCTGCGAGCCCGTAGCGGGCGGCGGGCGCCCCCTGGCGGCTCCGCTGCCGCCGCCGCTCCAAGATGGCGCAGGCGATCTTCGAGGCGCTGGAAGGTAACGGGGCCAGACCGGGGCCGCGCCGGGACCTCCCGGGCCGCGGCGACAGCCGAGGGGGTGCGACCCCCGCTCCTCCGAGCTCCCCCTGTCCAGCGCCGCCGCCGCGCGGGACGCGGGGCCACGGCGAGGCCGCCCCGTAAGGCCCGGCCCGGTGCGGCGTGTGGCGCTCCCGGTAGCCCCGGGCTGTCTCCCGCGCTGCTCCTCCGCTGCCCGCACCGCGGACGCAGCTGCGACCCCCGCCGGCAGCCCCCGCCGCAGCCCGGGGCTCGCCACGCCGTCCGCGGCTCCCTGCGGCACCACTGTCACCTCCGGTCCCCCGGCCCTGTGCGCCGCGGCATCCCCGCACCGCCCAGCGCAGTGCACCGGGCAGCCCGCATTTACCACAGGCCCTGTGCTCGGTGCACCGCATCCCTACCCTGTGCCAGTGCCCGACGCTCCGAGGCATCCCGTACCCTCCCTGCCCTGTGACTGCTGCTCTAGGGCACCTCACCCCTACCCTGCCCCTGTGCCTGCTGCTCCTGGACACTCCATCCCCATCCCGCCCCTGCTGCTTCTGGACACTCCATCCCCATCCCGCCCCTGTGCCCTGCCCATTCCCATCACCCCTGTCTCTGTGCCCAGGAACCAGCACCACCAATCCCCAGGGCACTCTCAACACTCCAGTGCCTCCCGTGTCCCTGCATGCCGGGGTCCCCCATCCTCTCCACGCCCCAGGGCTCACACTGCCGGTCCCACTGCTGTGCCAGCCCCAGGGATAGTGCCTGGGTGGGTACTGGCCCCTGTATGTGTTTTTTGAGGAGTAGCTGTGCTCTTTGGCACAGCCCAGGTAGTGCCTGTTGTGTGGGTGAACGGGTTGTGCTCAAATACATCTCACTTTGCTGTTGGGACACCATTGCAGCCATTGCCAAGCTGTGGCAGTCTGACACTGGGCTAGGGCTCAGCCTCCTTGGAGAGCAACTATTTCATAGGCATTGATGTCCTAAATTGGATTACAGATGTATTTTCTTTTATGTGGGGAGACACCACTGCCTAGAAGGCGTGGCATTGGGATTGTCACCTCTGCTTTTGAATATCACCTGTAACCACAGCAGCAGAGAGAGGAGCAGAGAATAAATATTTTTCTCTATTTTGTCAGGTTACTTGGTGCATTTGCCAGCACCCTTTGTAGAATCGTGTCCCTATTTCCTCTCTGCAATCAGCTCCTCATTGTGTTAGTCTCCCTGCAGCATTCAGGACACCAAAGCTTTTCAGCAAACTAAAAGAGTGGGGGTTTTTTAAGCTCACAGCAATTGGCAGCTTTTAGTGCCTGAGCTTGTTTGTTTTGTCTTGTTGATTGGATTACAAGTCGATGGTGACTTGGCATTCTTAGAGCAGCCTGGTCTCCGGGTGCTGCAGGGCACAGGTGCATCTTCACCTGTCACTAAAGACCTGGTGCTCCTATCAGAAAAAAAGGCTTGATCAGGAGGGCAAATTAGCACCCAGGCGACATGGACGCTCTTGTTTCATCTCCACCTGAGAGAAATTTGAAAGGGAAGAAAAAAGGCACAGATCAGTAGTCTTGTGCTTTTTATCTTGGTTTCCCCAAATCACCTTGGTTTTGTCAGGCTCTGGGCACCTCAGCTCCTGCTGCTGCCAGGAGAGAGGGAGCTGGGTTTCTCAGTTCCATGACTGAAGAGCATCCTGCAGACTGGTGCTGGCTGTAGGCAGGGCAGGATCGATCCAGAGCTTTCTCCTGGAGTCTGTGGATGGCTGTGACTGGCATCCATGTAACCAAGTAACTGCCAGCTTGTCTTTGTGGGTTGCTAGCCCTGTCCTCAGGGGTTTCCCCTGGGAGGTGTGGTGGTGTGCAGTTACTCAGTGAAGTGCAGGGGCTCTGAATTGCCAGATAAATATTTCTGTTGTGCTGGGCTGTTTTTCTGCATCAAGAGGCTGAGTGCAACAGTGACGATGTTGCTGCATCATTGTGTTCAGGTCTTGGCCTCTCAAGCTTCTTCCTCGTAGTGGGATCAAGGCAATTGTTTGGCTTTTTTTCTTTGGAAGATCTGACTCTGTGCCAAAAGGAAACCCAGTTGTCCAGTGCCAGGCACATCAAGAGTGGCACTGTTTGTGCAATTGTAATTGTCCCCATGCTATACTTCACCTGAATTTTTGATCCTTCTTTTCCTTCTAGCTTATTTTTGCTGGAGAAGCGCTGCTCCATGCCACTTTGTGTTTTGGCTGTGCCATCAGAAGCCTGCAGTGCTCCCTTTGCAGGTCACCAGAGGTTCTTTGTGCAGGAGGAGGTATTTTTTAGAGTAGGGCTTTGTCTGGCATGAGGAGACCCTCCCAGCACTGTTCCAGCAGTGTTCTGCCAGCAGGGCTGAGCTGCAGGGCTGGCTCCAGCTCTCCCTGCAAGCCAAGGCTTGCAGAACTGGACCTGCAGCTTTGCTGTGCCTCTGTGTGAAAGGCTTCCCATAGGCATGGTGAGAATTTGATGGGAGTGAGTGATGTAGTGGGATCTGCTGCCTTCCAGCAGCTGCCTGTGCCCTTGGAGGATGGTGTTCTGCTCTCTCCCAGGGACAGGAGCAGGGTTTGCAGCATCTTCTCAGTGAAAGGATGAGGAAAGTGTTCACAGAACCTTAATGTGACATACTTCACACTGGAAATGCAGGAGAAATGAGTATTTAGGGTATCTTTAAAAGGCTGTAGATTATATGGGTATTCTCCATCAAGAAGGTGACATTCCAGTTGTTCAGGAGAAATTTTATGAGAGGAACTTGTGGTGGTGGATGCTCCTGCTGTGCTGGTACATTATGCTGTGATCTGCTATGGTGCTTCCCTGGCTTTCCTGCTGCTGTCTGCTGAGCAACCTCTCCCCATCTCAGCACAGTCCTCACCTCACTGCTTAGGAGTGATCAGACTGATTGATTTTCCTTTCCTGTGGCACGTACTTCTGAGTTAAGTGCTTTGCAGTTTCATTTTCCAAAGATCTGGATGTGAAAAATCACTCAAGAACCCCCAAGCTTTCCTCTCTCCCTTAATCCACAAGATATAACATACAACCTTCCTGTGCCATTTGCTTCCTTTGTGAGTTCTGTGTCATAAAAGAGTGATAGGAAGGAGTAGTGCATAAAAATCACCTTTTTTTGCTCTTTTTTCCCAAAAGATTGTCCTTTGTGTCTTTCCATTCAATTTCTAAAAAGAAAGAGTGTATCAGGCTTAATCCACAGTCCCATGCTGTTGGCACGGTTGTCTCCCTAGATGAGCACTCCCAATCTTCTGTATTTATCTGGAATATTTTAAAATGCTTGAGCTGTAGTGAAGAATGTTTGTGCTAAAGCAAGTAAGCTGATTGTGTGATGTGTAGCAACACATCTGACTGGGTGTGTGTGCCCTGTGTCTGATCAGATCTGGGAATGCTGTCCTTGAAAACAGGGAGGCATTTGTGACACTGCTGCTGGGAGAGCTGCTGCACTTCAGGATTTTGTTTGCCCCAAGCTCGGTGTCTGTGCTGCATCCCCAGGTAGTTCCACCCAGGCTTCTGCCCTGTAACATTCTCTTTTCATATCCAGAGTTATAAGCATCCTTCCTCTCTGCAGCAGGTGCCTGAAATCAAACCCTCTTTTGGCTTTCCTTACCCTTCTTCCCTTTTCTTTTTGCACCAAAGGAGTTCTGAAGACAGGAGGGAGTTGCTGTTGTGTGTTAGTTGGTGCTGTGGAGCAGAGGGTGAGAAGGGTAGACTGGCTCAGGAGTGAGCTCCCAGTGCCCAAACACTCCCTGTCTGGCTGTGTTCAGTTTGCCATCCGTGCCTGTGTCTCCTTTCAGGGATGGACAATCAGACCGTGCTGGCTGTGCAGTCTTTACTGGATGGGCAAGGAGGTGTCACGGATCCCTCTGCTCCCAACGTCAGCTCCTCCGCCGCCATCCAGCCCATGGGTGAGTCCTGGTGGCACTGGGAGAGAGGACAGGGGCAGGGGAGCTGCACATCTCCCCTGCAGTGTGCACAGCTGGCAGAACAGCTGGGTGTGTAGGGTGCTGCTGGGACTGTTGTGAGCCCTCAGCAGGACCAGACAGAGCAGAGGAAGGGACAGGTGCCCAAGTGAGCAGTGATGTTTCTGGAGGCAGTCGTGACAACAGACTTGACCATGAGCTTCCAGTAAAGACAAAAAGGGAGGGAAAAGTCACTGTCCCCATGTCTAGTGCTTGTTAATGTTCATGTTTTTTATTTAATATCCACTCCTTCTCCTCTGGAGATACTCACATGCTTCAGTCCTGGAGCATCTCTGGGAATGAATATGGGAGCTGGTCATTTATGTGCATGTGGACCCTGGCAGTGCTGGACTAGAACTTGCTGGGTGGCTGGGGAGTTATCCCCTGAGGAGTTACAGTCTGTGTCCCTGAAAATGGCCAACTTCAGGCTGTGTCTCAGACAGGGGAACAGCCTTGTGAGTCTGCCTGCATGGAGTGCAAATGGTCTGTTGTTTGCTAACGCTGCACATTTCAGCTGGGACATGTAACTGGGTTGTTTTTCTGCTTCTAATATCAGGCATAGGTGCCAAAACCCAGCAGTGTTGTGGAGGGGTGGCTTTAGAGCACAAGCTGACAGTGACTCTGTGTCCTTATCCAAGGTACTTGTGCTTTGTGCAACCTGAGTAATAAAATCTGCCTCAGCCAGCATAATGCTGATGCTTTGGAAGGAGCTGCTTTGACTAAAAGCAGAGGGTGCTACAGGAGCAAGGTTGTTCCTGTATTTGGGTTGAGAAGACAGACAGTGGGATTAGTGTGTCCCAGGGAGACAGTGGAGTTTGTCTATGGGAGCAGGGCTAAGATGGGCTCAGTCACATCACTTGGCTTTAGGGAGAGCTTGGGCCTGGGGAGGAGAGACAGCTTGGCCCTTGCAGCTGCCCTCTCATCGAGGATGATGATGTCCTCGAGGTGCTGAGATCCAAAGGTGCCTGTTACCCTCACTGTAGCTGCTGGGTGAAGCACTGGGGAATACAGGAGAAGGCCTGAAGCTCTGCTCTTCTTCATTGCAGATGATGAAGACGTGTTCCTGTGTGGGAAGTGTAAGAAGCAGTTCAACTCCCTGCCTGCCTTCATGACCCACAAGAGAGAGCAGTGCCAGGGCAGTGCCCCATCCCTCTCCTCGGTGTCTCTGGCCACCAACAGTGTGTACACCCCATCCATCACCTCAGTGCCGCAGGCTCCCACTGCTGGCCGGCAGGTACCGTGCTGCAGGCACAGCCTCTGCTGCTCTGCTGCTGGGGTTTGGGGCTGGGGAGCTTCGGGGCGATGGTTTCAGATCCAGTGGTGCCTCTTTTCTAGGAGGCTCAGCTGTTGTCTCTTTGCTGGCTTTTCACCTCGTGGTTAAAGTGGGGCCCTCTGCAGTGTGGTGCCCTCCAGCAGCAGTGTCTGGCAGCCGTTGCTCAGGACAGGACAGAAGGGGTTTCGTGTTCTGTCTGTGCTGCAGCCAGACCCGGGCTCCACTGAAGAGCCCCAGTGTCAGAGCCTGGCCACAAGCCTGGGCTCACTCTCACAGTGCTCAGGGCTGTTGGCTCTTGCTGCATTCCCTGGGCTGTGATCTGGCTCAAGGGCACAAGTGGAGCAGCTTCCTCCCTGCATCCCTTTTCTCTCATTCTTGCAAATAAGCCCACGTAGTGTGGTGTGATGAATGTTGGGGGAATATCCCCTCTGGAGTAACTCTCATTCCCTAGAGAATCCTCCAGTGTGAGTCCCTGGTGCATGACACGTTAGTGGCTTCCAAAGTACTTTCAAACCAACTGCTTTTTGCAAGCTAATGTAATCCAATGGGCAGCAGACACAGATTATTTACTGCCAAAACATTCAAAAATTCAACAGCCTCCCTCCCCTGCTATAACCTGAGTCCAGTCTGAAGAGATGAGCCTGACATTCACCATCTGAGCCAGAGCAGCCTCCCTGAGTTTTCCACTTGCCCTTGCTGGGGCAAGCACCCAGGAGAGGCCTGAACTTGTCCATGACCAGTTTGTCCTGCAGATCTTGTTTAACCCCTGATTTGAATTGCAGCCAATGGCCACTTTCTGAGCCACTGTGATGTATTTTTCCTCCTTTCTGAAGAAAGGAGGTGGTGCTAAGAGCTCCCACAGACTCAGCAGGAAGCTGCAGATAATTACTGTGGCTCACTGCTGGCCAGAGGCTGAGAGCAGAGACCCTGAGGCTCAGTAAAAAGCAGTGTTATTGTGTTTTGGGTATTGTTTTGTCCTGTTGCTGGTTAATAGTACATCTTCCTTTTCTTTCAGCAAATCTCTACCTACATCACGGTTCCCCCATCACCTTTGATTCAGACCCTGGTGCAGGGGAACATCTTGGTCAGTGACGAGGTGCTGATGTCAGCCATGTCTGCGTTCACCTCCTTGGACCAGCCCATGCCAGCGGTGCAGCCCCCGGTGCAGGTAAGGGGCATGTGTGGATCCAGGGAGTTATGGGTAAAGCTCCCCAAATCCCAACCCCCTGGCCATGGGAGTGACACCTTCCACTATCCCAGGTTACTCCAAGCCCTGTGCACCCTGGCCTTGAACACTCCCAGGGATACTGCCCACACTGCTGAGGATGCCCTCCAGGACATGGTTGGCTTTCAGGGCTGCAGGTGCCCACAGCTGGGTCATGTTGGGCCTCTCATGCACCAGCACTCCTATGTCCTTCCCCTCAGGGCTGCCCTCAATCCATTCACTGCCCAACCTGTGTCTGTGCTTGGGATCGCCCTGACCCAGGTGCAGCACTTTGCATTTGGTCTTGTTGAACTCCCTGAGGTTCACACAGACACACCTCTCAAGCCTGTCTGGATCCCTCTGGATGCCCCATTCCTTCCCTCCAGTGTTTTGATTGCGCCACACAGCTTGGTGTTGCTCACAAACTTGCTTGTTGCTGGATGCTCAGATCTTTGTAGTGTGGTGTCTCCAGCTTTTTTTGAGCCCCGTGTAATGATTGGTTTCCAGGGGCCCGTGTCACCTTACTCCATGGATTCCTCCCCTCCTGGAAGGGTTATTTGGGCTCTCCCCAGGCTGGCTGGGCTATACACACTCTCCATGCTCTGAAAATACTCCTTGGAACCAGAAGGATTAAAAGCTTTAAAAACAAAGCAATAAAAGCAGTGGGGCTTGAGGGCTTGGGTTTTGGAGGAGGCAATGTGTACCCACAGGTCATGCCAGGCCTCCAGCACAGTCTGGTCCAACCTGCAATTGCATATGCTGTGCTGTGCCAAGGCATCACCGCTGTTCCTGCAGGCGAATTGGGATGGGGAACGTGTGTGAGGGAGCAGCCCCTCCAGCTCCTGGCTGCTGCATTTCCAATGTGCCGTGTCTCTCTGGTTGCAGAGCAGCATGAGTATGCACGCCGGGGCCGGCTACCTGTCCCAGCCCCCGCCGCCACCGCCACCCCCTCCGCCGCCCCCGCCGCAGCCTCCGCCTCCCCCGCCCAGCCTGGGGGCTCCGGGGCAGCCCGGCAGCGGTGGCGGGGTGGTGGAGGTGTACAGCGCCCCTGCTCCCATGGCAGCGTCCGGCAGCGTGGAGATCCAGACCCTGGGCATGCAGCCCTACCCGCCCATGGAGGTAAGGCCGGGGCTGCTGCTAAGGATCTGTCCTCAGAGAATCACAGAATGGGTTGGGTTGGAAGGGACCTTAAAGCTCATCCCCTGCCTTTGGGATGGATACCTCCCACTGGACCAGGTTGCTTCAAGCCTCATCCAGTCTGGCCTTGAGGAAATGTGGAATTATAGCGTGGGAAGGTGGGCTAGGTTATTTGACAACAATTATTTTCTCTGGGAGAAGGTAGCAAACAGAAGGAGATCAGTGAGATGATGACGATTCTGAGAACTGGAGAGACAGCTAAGAGAGACAGGCAGAAGGACTGGCAGAAGCTTAGGAGACCTGAACATTTATTTCTGGCTGAGGGATACCTGCGTATGTTGGGAGTGAGAAGGAGCAGAGGTGAGGGGCTCCCCTTCTGTAGAAGAATAGAGCACCACACTGCACACTTCAGGCCTGTGTGGAGAGAAATCCAGTCTAAACCTCAATGAGCTTGTCAAGGTGGCTTTTGGTGGATCAGCTGTTTGCAGTCTCTACATTTGCACTGCCCTTCACAACAGGAGCTGCTGGGTGTGACTGAAGTTTGGCATCCTTACCTGTGTAACTGGCATCTGATCTGGAAGTGCCAGTGGACAGGAATGGATGGGAATATTGGATAAGTAGTGGTCTGTGTTAAGTCAGCAGGGTGGGCAGCAGAAATGCCTTTAAACTATCACCCCAGACTGATCACTCTGTCTCTTAAGTGTTCTTTTCTAATCTTGCTGACATAAACAGCTGTGCTTTGGCACCTGGAGTTTCCTTGTGCCTTCCTTCCCTTCTGCAGTCCTGTCAGGACAGGCAGCAGGACCTGGAGATCCGTGCTTCAGGAGTGGTGTGAACCCATAGGGTCAGCAGTGATCCTTCTGGTAACCTGCTCCAGAGGAATAAGAAACTCTTAGAGGCATGAGACACAGATGAGGGACAAGACAACTCCCTCAGAGTGTTTCTTCGCTGCTCTGTTCCTGCTGTAATAACTTCTGGATGTTTTTTGATGTTCAGCAGGAGAGTTTCATACTATGCAGTGTTAATTTTGGTTAGAGAGACACTGTTGGACTGGTGAACCAGAAATTTGATCCAGTTTGGCAGAAGAAAAGTCAACCCAACTGCAGCCTGGTGTGGGTGGAGATAGAAATTAGGGCATGGCCTAATTCTCTGTAGCAAACCTGTTCCACTGATGAATTGCCCTCTGACAGGTACCAAGCCAGTGTGTGGAAAGCCCCGTGTACCCCTCTCCCCCTGTGTACAGCCCTGGGAAGCAGGGGTTCAAGGCCAAGAGCACCAGTGCCCCCACCCCCCTGAGCAGTGCAGGAGGCTCTGTGGTTGGCTTTGATTCCCCTGCTGCTGCCAAAAGTCGCCGCTGCAAGAACGAGAGCGGGCTGCAGGAAGGTGAGTCCCTTCCAGCACCTGCCCTGTGGGTCACTGGGCTTGTCCCTGCTGGGCTGCTGAGCCACAGGCTCCCTGAGGGGTGGCACTGGCTGTGCAGCTCTGGAGGGGGAACATGATGGCCTCACATGAAACTGGTGAGTGACCTGGTGGGTTCACAACAGAGACAGGCCCTACCTCTCAGTCATGCTGTGTCTTTTCCCAATGCCCAAAGCACCTTTAAGGTTGGTGCTTTGTAGCTGGAAAGCTCCCTGGAAGGCAGTGTTGTTGCCTAATGCCCTGCCCCACCAGACTACACTGCTCAGGATTTGTAGAGTTGGCTCAGGCTGCGTTAAATGAATGTTTGTGCCTAAAACCACTCCCCAGTCTGGCCAGGCAGATCTTATCTTTCCATAAGCTCTTTATTCTTGGCCCTGCACAGTCATGTCTTGGGGTGAGGGCCCTGTGACGCAGTGGGGACAGGGCTGTGCCACCTGATCTCATTCTGTGTGTGCTCTTCCTTTCAGGCAAACCCAAGTCCCCCAAGCTGAAGTGTACATACTGTGACAAGGCCTTTACCAAGAACTTTGACCTGCAGCAGCACATCAGGAGGTAACAGTGCCCTACCCTGCACACAGCAGAGTGGCTGGGCTGGAGCAGGGCACAGCTCTGCTGAGGGAGTCTGTGCAGCCCAGTTTGTTACGTCCCAGAATCTGTGCTGCAGTGGCAGGGATTCTTTATTCCTCTCACCCCAGGATACCTTTTCCCCAGTGACTGGAGTGAAGGCTGTGGATGTAATCTTCATGCTGATTATGTGCTGGCACTGGAGGTTCATTTTCCTTAACAGCCAAACCTCTTGTCACCTGCTTACTGGAGTAGCAGCATTCCCACTGCTTGCCTCTGCCCTTCCCTTTTCTCTCCCTCCCTAGCAAGTTGCTGCCTTCTGTCTGCTGCTGTTAGAAAAGTGTAAGCCAAGTTCAGTGTCTATACAGGGAGCTCGAAATAGAGAGTTTTCCCTGGCAGGAGGAAGCTGAAATTGCAGTTTTTTTCCCCCACTGGAGTCAGCTGAACTCAGAACAGATGGGAAGTAACAAGTGGTGGATCTGCACCTCTTCCCAGCCTGGACTCTTCACTTCCTCCTGAAGCAGAAGGGCACAGTAGAAAGACATTTTTGCTATGGACAAAGGAGAGCACATTCAGGCAGATGAGGGGGCTGCAAGCTAGAAGAGATGTGTGCAGGAGAGAAGCATGACAGGGAAGAAAAGGCTTGTACCCTTGAGAAAGTGATGAGGCCCAAGATCTGTGCAGGGACCCTGACAGTGAATGCCCTGATGTTGCTGCAGAGCTGTTTTCCTCTCCTTTGATCCCCTGTCATTCCCAAACCACAGGTGTTTTGTCTGTGTACCAGCCTTGTTTCCCCAGGCCTCTCACAGTCCACCTCCTCTGGTGAATCAGGTCTCAAAGCCCTTGTTTGGTGGGTCCAGGTGTGATTTGCCAAACTGAGTGCCCAGCACATTTTTTGGCAGCCAGTTCCCCATGGGCCCTGCCTGGGGGCTGCTTCCTCTCTCCACCAGCTGCTGACCTGGTGCCTTCTCCTTCAGCCACACAGGTGAGAAGCCCTTCCAGTGCATCGTGTGTGGCCGAGCCTTTGCCCAGAAGTCCAACGTGAAGAAGCACATGCAGACCCATAAAGTGTGGCCTCCAGGGCTGGGCTGCACCATCTCCCGCAACTCCATCACTGTGCAGGTCATGGCCCTGAACCCCAGCCAGCCTGAGGATGAGGAGAACGCAGGTGTGGTGCCTGGGGATGGTGTGTGTGGGGCAGAGCAGTGCTGTGAGGAGGCTGCAGGTCTCTGCACCTCCACACAGGGAGGGAGGGGAGCCATGTGTGCTGTTTGCATTCCTTGGTAGTGTTTAGCATCTCACACTAAGAGTGGCATTTGCTCAGCTCCAGCTGAAAGCTGCATCATTTCGTACCCCCATGGTGAGTTCAGGTGCTGGTGGAGACAGAGGCTCCAAACTGTCCCAGTATGTGCATAAACAGGGCAAGGTGTCTTCCCCTTCTCACTCCCTGGCAGTACAGCTTTGGCAGTGCACAAGCCACACCTGACAGCTCTGGCCTAGGGGACAGACAGTTGCTGGTTCAGGATAGCCCAGTGCTCTGGCTTTGCACTGTGCAGGTCATGCCCAAGCTGATCTGGCCACAGTGGCCACCTGTAAATACTTGAGGCAGAGGAGAGCTCCTTATTGGTGTCTGGATCCCCTTTCTGCTGGTGGCCCCAGACCCGGCGGGGGAGGGAGTGCAGTGACAATGTCAGGTCTAGGACAAGGGACAACTGGAGCTGCTCTTTGTAGGCATCACAGACTGTGAACCACTGGCTGGATCTTAACCCCTGTCTCCTGCCAGTGGTGGGAGCAAATCTCACTCTGGTTCACTGGTAGAGGCCCATTCTCTGGTTGCTCTACAGAGCACAGTTATATCCCTGGAAAAAGAGAATGGGCTAGGGAGGGGAAGTGGAGTAGTCAGAGCCCTCAATAATCTGTCAGCAAATTTTAAACAACCCTGTCAGTGATGAATCTTTGAAAGGGAGGAAGAGCCTGGCCTGGTGTGTCCTGGCAGCATGGTGCTTGCAGAGCAGCTTTCAGAGCTGTCTCATGGCAGGCTGTGACTTTCCCCTCTCTCCAGGTTTGCCCCAGCCCTCCAGGAATGTGGTGCCCCCACCCCAGGAGCTGAGCTCCTTGGAGGAGAGCGAGGCAGGCAAGCTGGAGGCCAAGCAGGTTGTCCTGATCGACAGCTCTTACCAGTGCCAGTTCTGCCCCAGCAAGTTCAACACCTACTTCCAGCTCAAATCACACATGACACAGCACAAGAATGAGCAGGTAGGGCCAGAGGGTGCCTGTGTGGGTGGCAGTATTGGGATTGGCTTCATGTAATGCACCTGTTATGGGGGTCTGTCCTGAACCTGTTGGTCTGTAGAGCTGCCAGTTCTTCACATGCAGCTCAGCTCTCAGAGTTGTAGCTGTGTGGTCTGGATGGCTTTGACTTTGTGGAAAACTGAGTGAGAATTCAGCCAAGCAGATTTGGGTGGCTAGAGAGTGAAAAGAAGTGTGTCCAGTTCTGGGCCCTTCACTTCCAAAAAGACATGGAAGTGCTGGAGCCTGTCCACAGAAGGGCAGCAGAGCTGAGGAAGGGTTCTAGAGAGTATGACAGAGGAGGAGTGGCTGAGGGAGCTGGGGGTGCTCAACCTGGAGAAAAAGAGGCTTAGAGGGGACCTTCTCATTCTCCACAGCTCCCTGACAGGAGGGTGCAGCCAGGGCAGAGTCAGGCTCTGTTCCCACAAGGGACAGGACAAGAGGAAATGGCCTCAAGCTGTGCCAGGGGAGGTTCAGCTTGGACATCAGGAGGAATTTCTTTACTGAGAGGGTTTTCAGGCATTGGACTGGGCTGTCCAGGGAAGTGGTGCAGTCTTCCTCCCTGGAAGTGTCCTGTAACTGACTGCACTTGGCACTTGGTGCTGTGGTGTAGTTGACAGAGTAGTCAAAGATTGGACTTGCTGACCTTGGAGGTCTTTTCCAACCTTCATGATTCTGTGAAGTCTGAAATTTTCAGTGTAAGTGACAGCTCTTGGGTCCTGGGACAATCACTTCTGGGGTGTTGTGGTCCCGCCCACTCAAGTGGTTTCAGGCCCTCACATCAACACCCCTTTGTCCCGCCTTGCTTTCTCAGGGGTGTGCCCTGACAGTCTGTGCTTCTTTCCAGAAAGGACAGCAGTTCTGCCTCTTGGCAGAGGGCTTTCCCTGCTTGTTTCCATGGTGAGCGTCTCCAGTTGCTCTCCCTTCTCCCAGGTGTATAAATGTGTGGTGAAGACCTGTGCCCAGACCTTCCAGAAGCTGGAGTCCTTCCTTGAGCACATCAAGAGCCACCAGGAGGAGCTGAGTTACCGCTGCCACCTCTGCAGCAAGGACTTCCCCTCGCTGTACGAGCTGGGTGTGCACCAGTACTCGCACAGCCTGCTGCCCCAGCACAGCCCCAAGAAGGACATGGCCGTGTACAAGTACAGTACAATCGCTGCTCACAAGGCTTGTAGGAGTGAGTGGGTGCAGAGCATGGTTGGTGGGACCTTAGAGGGGACAGGGGGCCCTGTGTCCAGTGGCCATGGTGCTTTTGGACACCCAGGTGGCACATGGGGTGGGTCCCTCCACCAGACTGCAAGGGCCAAGCACTTGGACTGCAGGGAATCTCTTTGAATGACAGTGAAAAGCTGGGATTGGTTATGTGGGAAGATCCTGTCGTGGCAATTCCTCTTATCTCCAGTCAAAAGTGAGATGGGCATGGCTGAACCTGCCCTGGGCTGGGTCAGAGAGCCAGGAAAACCCTTCCCAGGCTGTTCTCTGTGATTCTTCACCTGCAGCAAAGGGATTCTGAGTTATGGAAGCCATGCCCAAGAAGAAATTTCCTATCCCTTTGGTGCAAAAGGGTCTGTTGTTTGGAAAGCTTTTCTTCTAGTGTGGAGGGAAAGCATAAGGAGTTCCACAGAGCTCCACACAGAGCTTTTGAAATGCCCACAGAAATATTCAGGGGGAGTAGGAAGCCCAGGAGATACTGGAGTCACTTAGGAACTTTATGGAATATTTATCTGCTAATTCTTGCCTAGACCATGATTTGTAGTTATCCTTGCACTGCAGAGCTTTGTTCTGCAGCTCAGTAGTGGGGATCTCTGAGTTCAGAGCCCTGCTTGAGCTTGAGGAGGTTTTAGTCTGACCTAGGGAGGAGGGGTTTCACAGCAGGAACAGGATGTGAGTGCCTCTGTCCTCACTGCTGATGGTGCCTGTCCCCAGTGCCTGCTGTCAGTCAGCTCTGGCAGAGCCCTCTCCAGAAACACTGCCAGGATCTGTGACCCCTGCCATGCTGTGTCCCCACTCTCAGCTCCTTCTCTGGGGGCTGATGTCTTCAAGCAATGGAGATGGAAGGAGGTGTGTGAAGTAAAGTGAAGTCCTTACCTCAGGCTGATCTCCATGAGGAAGTAGTGTGGAATATGTGCTCACGTCTGGGTGCTCCCATGGCAGCCTGTGGCAAGTGCACTAGTATTTAAAGTCTTCTCCTCCAGTTTTCCAGCATCTCCCTCTCTGAAGGATGCTCAGTGTGAGTGTGAGCTGGCATGTGGGTTGCTGAGGTTTTAGAACACCTGAGTGGTTATTTTCTGTATCAGTCCTGTCAAAGATCACCCTGGAAGGTGGCTGGGCTAGGTAGGTGTGCCTGTGGTGTGGGGTTTGCTGCAGTAGCCTTGCTCACAGGCTCTGTCCTTTCTCCCCACATCCAGGTGTGTGAAGTGTGTCAATAAATACTCCACCCCAGAAGCCCTGGAGCACCATCTGCAGACAGCAACGCACAACTTTCCCTGCCCTCACTGCCAGAAGGTGAGTGCTGACCACGGCCTGAGCCAGGCCAGGACACCTGGCAAGGGCTCTGAGGGGGACAGGAACCCTCGGCACCATGAGCAGGAGCCTTGAATAACAGACTAAGAGGAAACAGAAAGTGAAATTAACTCTGTGGGGAAGGTAGGAACTCCTGGGGATCCTTGCCCAGCCCATCCTACTGCTGGTTTTGGTGGGAGTCTGGGCATGCTGGTCCTCAGCACTGTGGTATTGCACAATTGACAGCAAGGTTTCAGTTCATATGTTTCTTAAGAAAGTTTTGGCCCTTCTTCTGTTTTGAATTTTTATTGGCTTGTTTTTAAAGCTCTACCTGTACTTTGTACAATCCTGAATGTTTTCACAATGCATCCTTCCTGGGAAAACAGTGACTGAGCTTCTTGCTCAGGTTGCCCAGAGAAGCTGTGACGGCCCCAGGATCCCTGGAAGTGTCCAAGGCCAGGTTGCACAGGGCTTGGAGCAACCTGGGATAGTGGAAGGTGTCCCTGTTCACAGCAGGGGTGTTGGGACTGGATGATCTTTAAGGTCACTTCCAGCCCAAACCATTCCATGGCTCTTACGGGATTTTCTATTCCAGTTACACCCCCCATGCCAGCTCTGTGATGTCCCGTGTGTGGTGCTGGCTCAGAGCTGTGGCTGTGTGTTGCAGGTGTGTTGGTGTGTTGCAGGTGCTCTCATCTGAGCTGTGTGTTTATGTGTTGCAACTGTTTCCCTCTGAGCTGTGGTTGTGTGTTGCAGGTGTGTTTGTGTATTGCAGGTGTGTTTGTGTGTGGCAGTGCTCCCTCTGAGCTGTGTGTTTGTGTGTTGCAGGTGTGTGTGTGTGGCAGTGCTCTGAGCTGTGTGTTTGTGTGTTGCAGGTGTGTGTGTGTGGCAGTGCTCCCTCTGAGTTGTGTGTTTGTGTGTTGCAGGTGTGTTTGTGTGTGGCAGTGCTCTGAGCTGTGTGTATGTGTGTTGCAGGTGTGTTTGTGTGCTGCAGTGCTCCCTCTGAGCTGTGTGTATGTGTGTTGCAGGTGTGTTTGTGTGCTGCAGTGCTCCCTCTGAGCTGTGTGTGTGTGTGTTGCAGGTGTGTTTGTGTGCTGCAGTGCTCCCTCTGAGCTGTGTGTGTGTGTGTTGCAGGTGTGTGTGTGTGTGGCAGAGCTCCCTCTGAGCTGAGTGTTTGTGTGTGGCAGGTGTGTTTGTGTGTGGCAGTGCTCTGAGCTGTGTGTATGTGTGTTGCAGGTGTTCCCCTGCGAGCGGTACCTGCGCCGTCACATCCCCACGCACGGCGGGGGCAGCAAGTTCAAGTGCCAGATCTGCAAGAAGTTCTTCCGGCGGGAGCACTACCTCAAGCTGCACGCCCACATCCACTCTGGTACACAGCCCCTGCTCCCAGTGCTTGTCACCTCTGTGCCACAGCCCTGGCTACCCCGTGCCCTGGTGGCAGGAATGACAGAGTTGGCTCTGAGTCATTTGTAGTAATGTGGTTTCAGATCCATGGGTTTGGTTCAGCCTCGTGCCCAGCACTGTGCTTGTTAGAAATGGGGGACACAGGTGGCTTCCCCACCTGCTAAGGAATTTGGCCCTGGAGAGCAGGAGCAGTGTGCAGCATGGGTTGTGCCCATCCATTGATTATTATGTTGAGAAGAGGCTGAGGGAGTTTGGGTTATTTAGCCTGGAGAAAAGGAGGCTCAGGGGAGGCCTTATCACTGTACAACACACAGCCTGGAGGCTGTAGCCAGGTAGGGGTCTGTCTCTTCTCCCAGGCAACCGGCAACAAGAGGACACAGCCTTAAGCTGTGCCAGCTTAACCAGGGGAAGTTCAGACTGGACATCAGGAAGAATTTCACAGGAAGGGTGATTGGGCACTGGTATGGGCTGCTCAGAGAAGTGGTGGAGTCACCATCCCTGGAGGTGCTTGAGAAAAGACTGGATGTGGCACTCAGTGCCATGGTCTAGTTGACAAGGTGGTGTTAGGTTATAGGTTGGACACAATGATTTCAAAGGTCTTTTCCAACCTGATTGTGTGTTATTTATCCATAGGGCAAGGAAATTTTTAGTGTGGCACAGCTGGCCTGCTGCCCTGCCCATGGCCAGAGCAGCCTGTGTGGCTGGGCTGTCCCTGAGGCCTGGTCTCTCTCCTCCCAGGTGAGAAGCCCTTCAAGTGCTCGGTGTGTGAGGCAGCGTTCAATCGCAAGGACAAGCTCAAGCGCCACATGCTCATCCACGAGCCCTTCAAGAAATACAAATGTCCCTTCTCGTATGTAGTGTCTCTGCACATGGCAACACATCTGACCGGGGTTGGGAGGGGGGGAATGTGTCCTGCAGGTGTCCTAGGGGACACCGTGGCACCTACCAGGCTGCATGGGGAGGTTGGAATGCTGTGTGCTGTTGAACTGGGAACCCAGGAGTCCCAGTTCTTGTTACTGACTTCCTGGAGAGCCACATTCCATTGCTTCATCAGCCCTGTAAAATAACTCCTCCCTTCATGGGAGGCTTGGGGGAGCACTACAAAGAGAAGGAGCATTATTTGACCACAGAAGTTCCCTGAGTGATGGGCTCCCACTCACTGCCACGTCTCCAAAAGCATGTGACAACATCAGACCTAATGAAGACAGAGGAACCGGGTTTTGGAAGGTGCAGTCCCAAATCCATGGACTTTCTGAGAGAACCAAGATTAAATGGCTTCTCCCTGCTCCAAGCAACCTCATGCCTCCTTCCAAAATACTTCTGTCTCCAGCTGGGATCTTGAACCTGCTGAATTTCAGAGCATTCATAATGAGACACAGACCATGTGTAGTTTAGGAAAAGCCACATGTCCCTGTGGCAGGCTGTTTAGTCCTTGCCCCTCCTCAGAAAGGCTAAAATAGTGGAACTCCTGCTGAGGCTACACTGAGAGAAACATCTAGGTGCTGCTAAGGAGAAGGGTCATGGATCTCTTTATGGTCTGGGATCTGTCTATACATTGCTTCTCAGCTGATTCCCACATCTCACCAGCATTTGTTGTTGTTGCAGAAGCCACACAGGCTGCAATAAAGAGTTCAACAGGCCTGACAAGCTGAAGGCTCACATTCTGTCCCATTCAGGTGAGTGGTTGGGAATGCAGTGACTGGGATTCCCTGTGGTGCTGCAGGAGCATGAGCTTAGAAGGACTAAGCCTGAGAAATTAGAGTAATTTACTTGCTTTGGGTTTTTTCTCTCTATTTTGCTGCAGGCCTGTTTAAGTGAGTGTCTGTTCAGGATTATGTCTAAGATTTGGGCTGGTTTCTGAGACAATATAATGTGTATTATATACAGGGCCTGCTGGTGAGACTCAGGAGCTGAGCTGGATTATTTGGTCTGTTTGCTATCATGTGAATATCCAGAGCGCTCTGTCCACTCCTCCTCAGTCCCATCTGACATACAAAAGAAGATCTCATGAGATTTGATTCCCTTTTTGTGTTCCAAAAGTGTTGCTCCCAGTTCTAATGAAGACAAATAATTCATTCCCATTATTTATTCCCATGCCCCAGGGAACAATCAGACTTCTGTCTCTTGGGGTAAGACTGGATATCTTTCCTCATGCCCAAAGCCCTGCAGAGTGGGATCAGATGGGATGGGCTGATAGTGCAGTCATGGGTTCTTTCAGACTGTACATTCCCATATTTTGGAGGGGAAAAAAAAGGTGAAAATTTCTTTATTTACTAAATACACTTGAAAAAAAAAATACTTCAAGATTGTTTTGCATTTTCATCACAATTACCTGACATGGGGCAGGGGGTTTTGTGATATTTTAATGCTCTTACTTGAGGCAAGAATATTTATTTCCAGTCTGCAGCTTCCTCCTGAGGGACAGGCACTGATTTCTGCTCTCTGTGACCAGGGACAGGATCTGAGGGAACAGCTGGAGCTGTGCCAGGGAGGGTCAGGCTGGATTTCAGGGAAACATTCTTCCCCAGGTGGTGCTGGGCACTGCCCAGGCTCCCCAGGGAATGGGCACAGCCTCGAGGCTGCCAGAGCTCCAGGAGCCTTTGGACAGCGCTGCCAGGGATGCCCAGGGTGGGGTTGTTGGGGTGTCTGTGCAGGGACAGGGGCTGGGCTGGGTGATCCTGTGGGTCCCTTCCACCTCCGGACATTTTACGACTTCACTAAGGCCTAAAATAATGGTTAAACACAGACATTGAAGCTGCAGCCACCCACCCTTTACTGTGTGGGGCACCATGTCTCCTCTCTTTGATCAGAGAGGAGGCAGTGAAGCTGTCCCGCTCTCCCTGGTGGGATGGCCGGGTCTAACTCAACTCTCCCTCTGCGTGCAGGGATGAAGATCCACAAGTGCCAGTACTGTAACAAATCCTTCAGCCGCCGCGCCCACATGGTGGAGCACCAGCGCTCGCACACCGGCAACTACAAATACCGCTGCCCCACCTGCGGCAAGGGCTTCACGCGCCACAAGTACATGAGGGACCACAAGTGCCGCCTGGGCTCGCCCAAGGACAAGGAGCTGCAGCTCAGGAAGGCCCAGAAGAAGCGGGTGGCGCGGGGCCGCAAGGCCGGGCTGGCGCTGCCCGGCGTGCTGGGGCTGCCGGAGCTCAAGGACGGCGCTGCCGGGGAGAGCCCCCCCGAGGGGGCCCCCAACAAAGAGCCCTTCCAGGAGTCGGACGCCGTGCTGTCCATCGTGGTTGGCGGGTCAGGAGCTGCTGACTCGGAGCTGGTGCCTGGGCAGCCCAACAGCATGGCCTCCAACCTGGCCCTGGCAGAGCTGCAGACGGCCTCAGACGGGCCCTGCACCATGCTGGCTGTCCCTGTGTACATCCAGACCTCGGAGTGACAACGCCCGGAGCCACTGTGTGGCTGGGGGCTGCTGCTGGCACTGTCTGACTTGGTGCTCAAATTTATCCCCGTGGCAAAGACCAAAGCTCTTCTGGGGAGGTAGATGGAGATGGAAGGGAGTGGCTTTCATCTCCACTGGTTCCTCCCATCCTTGGGCAGAGGACTGCTTGGAGGCCACTGATGCCTACGAGGCACTGAAGAGAGTGGCTCCATTATTTCTTGTCCCTCTGCACCATGAGTCAGCTTAGGGCAAGAAAGACAAAGATCCCTGAATCAGGGTAAGAAGAAGGACCGTGTAAATTTGCAACAGAAAGAGCTGCTGAAATCAGGTGGCTTTGCAAATCACAGCCTGTCCCATCTGTGGTTTTTCTGGCCTAAAAGCTGTATTGCCCAGTATTTGGGTGGCCCTTCTGAGAGCAAACATCCTTCCTAGTGGAAGCAAGTTCATCCTGAGATCCTTTGGGAACACTGTTCAGAAATAGCCTGATAGAACTTCTGTCTGGTATCTTCTCTCTGTCTGTCTCAGTAGAAAGATCACCGTGTCTGTACTACATGTTATAAACACCCTGGACCTCACGTGTGGAGTCAGTTTGTGGGAAGCTCTGTGTGTGTGTGTGTTTGTGAGGGGCTCTTCTGTCTGGTGCTGTGCTCTCCACAGTGTTTGTTCATGGTTTTTCCCCAGATCCAGGGATTTCTGAGTGCCTTAGACATCAATGAGTCAATCCCTGGGAACAGTTAAATGTGACCCCTCTGTTCAGCAAGGGCACTAAGGGCTGCTGTGTGTCACCTGCTGTGCAGGTGACCTGGCCAGGGTCGCACAGGAAACCTGTGATGCATCCAGGAGCCTATGTCCCAGTGTCAGCTCTGGGCCAGGTGCTGCAGAGAAGCTCTGGCAGCTGCTTCCCAGCCTCTGCATTCCCTCAGCTCAGTTCTTGCCAGTAGTCTCAGTGTGGAGTTAGTGTGGTTGAGCAACAAGGAAGTCTGGTGTGACTGGGACATTTGTTGTCCTCTTGGCTTCTCTGATTTCCTAAGCAGGAGTCCCAAAGCCAGCACAGGAGCACCAAAAACTGAAAATTCCGGTTGTGCAGTGTCGGTGAGGGAGGTGCAGAGGCAGGTCTTGGAGCCCAGGCAGGTCAGGGAGCAGGCAGGGGTGCTGCTGCCTGCTCCAGTGCCCTGCCAGGCTCCTTCCTTCCTGTTCTGCCCTCAGCCCCCTGTTTTCCACTGCCACAGGATGCACTGGCTTTTGGGGAAGGATCTGCACCCAGACCTGCATGTCCCTGCTGCCTCCAGGTCCTCCTGGGATGTGTGTCCCCATGCTCTGCTCTCCCAAGCTTTCTCCCTGCTCCAAGTGTAGGGCAAGGCAAGCTGAGCTTTCCCAGGTGAGTTTGTGTGATGAGGTGCTAAGGTGTCTGTGGGTGCAAAGTGCTGCATTCCCAGCCTGTTTATCCAGAGGTGGGGGAGGGTTCAGTCAGTCCTGGGTACAGAAACCCTGTCTGTGTCTGGGACTCAGTCAGTGTTGTTCTGGCCATTGCTGCAGTCAGTCCAGCATTACTGGTCTGACTGGTTTGATCCAGCCTATTGTTTGAGCTCAAGGTGTTCTTCTTGTCTCCTTCCTTAAATCTTAAAATCTTAAAAATATCAGCTTGTATTTTTGCAAGCAGAAATGGCTGTACACTGCTCCCTGACTGCACTGGGTAACGATGGGTTACACTGTCACTCCTGGGACACAGACACACACTTCTAGTCTGGCCAGGTCCTGCCACCAGTTCACTTTGCTCACTCATTTCCTAACTTATTTTCTGCTCATTTCCCTTTTTTGATGTTTGTGCACTTGCAGCTGTGAGTGGGTAGGAGGAAACGGAGCTCAGGGCTTCCAGGGGAGGCTGGGAGAAGGGGTTGTTGAGGGTTTACAAGAGGTTAAGGAGGAGTCTTGTTCCTGCCTCAGAGAAGGGGGTGGAGAAGGTGGAGCCAGGCTCCGGAGGCGCACAGGGATTGGAAGAGAGGTGACAGGGACATGTTGAAACGTGGCAACTTCCAGTACTTAAAGGGGCTTATGAGAAGGCTGGAGAGGGACTTTTCACAAGGGCTTGGAGTGACGGGACACAGGGAATGGCCTCAAGCTGAGGGAAGATTTAAATGTATATTAGGAAAAAATTCTTCCCTATAAGGGTGGGGAGGCCCTGGCACAGGGTGCACAGAGAAGCTGTGACTGCCCCTGGATCCCTGGCAGTGTCCCAGGCCAGGCTGGATGGAACTTGGAGCAGCCTGGGATAGTGGAAGGTGTCCCTGCCCATGGCAGGGGATGAAATGAGATGATTTTTGGGGTCCCTTCCACCCCAAACCACTCTGATTCCGTGGTTCTGATTCAGTATAAGGAAGGAGGCTGCAGAGAGGCCCTGACACCCCATTACCAATTTGCACAGAGCATCCTACCCTGAGTGGATGTACTTGGCATGAGCTGACTGGGCCGGGGTGGTTCTTCCACCTTAGGTGTGTCTTTGCTTCTGTGAAAGCTCCTGCTGCTCCTGGAGGCCAGTTTATTTACCCACAGTGTTTGTTTTACTCTGCTCTCCCAGGAGGGGAATAGAATCAGGAAATAGTTGGCTAAATATACTTTTCCTGTTTCCCTCCCCTCTGTCCCACACTGTAGATGTCATTATGTGGTCTGTGCAGTCAGGTCTATTTTGGGGTGATGATGTGTGGGTGCAGCTCCTTCAGCTCAGAAGCCCTGTCTGGAGACTTGGCCTGTTCTTTTTAAATCCTGCTTTCCCCCAGTTCAGTGGGATGCTGGAACCCAGCTGGCTGCACTGGGTGTAACTCAGGGAACGTGAGCAGAGCCACACAGGTGCCTTCTGTGTGACTGCTGAGGGATACAAGGCTGGGGACTTCCCCTGCCATAACTGTGGGACCCCAGGGCTCAGAGGTGCCACCCTGGGTGCTTGGTAAGTGTTTGCACATGGGGCAGTGTAGAACCACAAGTTTTATCCTTAGCAAAATGATTGTCCTCTTAGAGTAAACCTTAGAGTGATTGTCCTCCCTGCCCCGCTCTTGGCCAGCTGCCTCAGCTCCTGCAGACTCAGATGTCTACAAGCTCTTCCATTTCCTGCAGGGAACATTTCTGCCCAAATTATCTCTGTTTCTGTTTCCGTGGCAGAGCCTTGCCAGGATTGGAAGTGCTCAGGGCACTGATTTTCTCCCTGGTTCCATCCTGTGTCCTGGGCACTGCTGTTTTCTTTACAAACCCAGCTCTGGAAACATCTTGGCATTTTCTGGAAGTTCCCAGGAGAACCCCGGAAGCAGAGCCATGCCCTGGAAGAACTGGATCAGAGCAAAGGTCTGTGGTGCTCAGTGACAGCTGGCACTTGTGTGAGAGGAAGAAAAGGGCAGGTAACAGCCCTCCCTGCCCCTGTTCTCCTCAGCTCCTGTGCTGTCAGCTGGAGCTTTCCTGCCCTGGAAGTGTTCCCATCACTATTCAAGATAACAATATGCATAACTATCAACAGAACATTCAATGTATTATTAGGAGCCTTTAACACTTTTAAAGTAACCATCTACAGAACATTCAACATACAACTAGGAGTCATGGAGTTCCACTCACATCAGCACCAGGCTGAGGAATCAAGACTCGACTTCCTCATGGGATTTTGTACGTAGGTACTGTGAAATTCCAGATTACATCATGGAAGGATGTCCATGCTGCCCTCACAGCTCAGGGCATGTCACTCAAGTGTCCAGGAAATGAACTCACAGCGAGTCACCGCCCATTAAACAATCCTGCTTGTGGGTTTGAAGATTTGCTTTTGTACGGTTGGCACATTAGAAAGGGAGGTTTGAAAGAATAAATTCTCCAACACGTTATCTCAACACCGGAGCAGGCTTGAGGGGTATAAAAAGGGGAGTCACCCCAGCGGTGGAGAGGGGTGCTGGAGGAGGACGGACAGGAGGCTGGTCCTAGGCAGGCTCCCGTGGTCACTTCTTGGTCACTTCAAGCGTGTCCAGGGAAAGGAACGGAGCTGGGGAAGGGGCTGGAGCACCAGGAGCAGCTGGGGGGGCTCAGCCTGGAGAAAAGGAGCTCAGGGGGCCCCTCTGGCTCTGCACAACTCCCTGCTCCCAGGGAACAGGGACAGGAGGAGAGGAAACGGCCTCAGGCTGGGCCAGGGGAGGCTCAGGTTAGATATTACAAAGAATTTATTGATGGAAAAAGTTGTCAGGCACTGGAGTGAGCTGCCCAGGGAGGTCTGGGAGTCCCCATACCTTGGACACCCTTGGAGGTGTCCAAGGAAGGACTGGACGTGGCGCACAGCGCTCCGGGCTGGGTGACACGGTGGGGATCGGGCACAGGTTAACCCCTCAATGACCTGGCCAGGCTTTTCCAGCCTCAGTGACTCTGTGACCGCTCCCCCGCGGCTCCCTGGGCCGCCCCCGCTCCTCCCGCCCCGGCCGCAGCCCCGCGCCGCCCTCCGTCACTCCCATGACGTCAGCAAGCCCCTCCCCCGCACCACTACGGGCTTCCGCTCGGAAACACCGCCTTCCCGGTGTGCCCCGGGCCTGCTCAGGCCCGCCTCCATCTCCCAGCGGCCCTCGCGTGCGGAGCCTACTGGCGAGCGCGGTGCTACGGCGCAAGGCACGCCGGGAGTTGTAGGAGGCGGCGGGGCGAGGCGGACGGGCGGAGCCAGGCGGCTGTGGCGGCGGCGGCGGCGGCCTCGGGCCTGTGTGTGCGGGGAGCGGAGCGAGGGGAGCGGGTACCTCGGCCCGGCCCCGCGCAGCCATGTCGGGGCTCCTGGGGAAGCTGTTCGGGACGGGCGCCGGCGGGAAGGGCGGCGGGAAAGGCCCGTCCCCGCAGGAGGCGATCCAGCGGCTCCGCGACACGGAGGAAATGCTCAGCAAGAAGCAGGAGTTCCTGGAAAAGAAGATCGAGCAGGAGCTGGCGGCCGCCCGCAAGCACGGCACCAAAAACAAGCGCGGTGAGCGACGAAGGGCCGCGCCGCGCCGCCCCGAACCCGGGCAACAGGTCGGGAGGGCCCTGGGACGGCGCAGACGCGTCTGTGCTGCTGCATTTTATACCTGGAGCCTTTGTTTTTACACCTTAGTGCCTTTATTTGGTACCTACTGTCATTATTCTGTCCCTCAGCGCCCTCTCCGCGGGCCGTCCCGCCCTTCCCGGCAGGATTGACGCCCCAGCCGCGTTTCCTCACTCGGGGCGAGGACACCTCCGCTTCCCCTGCCCCGGGGAGTGCCCGTCACTGCCGCGGGGTCCCCGAGTCGCGATAGTGCTCGGCTCCCCCGTGGCCATCCCTTCCCGTCCCCTGCCCCTCTCACTTCGGGCAGAGGGCCGGGAAATAGCCCAGCGCTGAGTGGCAGCTGGAAAAGCAGGGCAGCACCGTGGAATCAGGCCTTGATTTGCCCTGCTGGTGATTTTTAATTCTAACCAGCAAAAGTCTTCACCAAAACCTGCTTAATGTAAGGCTTTGGTTAAATCTATCTTTATTTTTGTCAGCTCTTAACCAAAAGTTCTGAGCGTGTTGGGGAGAGCAGGACTTACAGCTTTAATGAGTGTGTTGTTTGGGATGAAGAACTTCCAGGGAGAAAACTGGCCAGCATTAAAAAGGTTTCTGGAAAACAGGGAAGTTAATACTCCCTCTTCTGGGAATAACTTGGGTTACACTTGTGCTTTGTTTTGTGATCGCATGGAAATATTTATTCTTTTGGAAACTGTTATTTTCTGGGGTTTATTCTCACTCCTCAGCCCCTGCCAGGAGGCCCTTCCACACATGCTTGTGTTTTCCAGGTAGTGCTTGATGTGTCTGTGTATTGGGAGATAAGGCCGTTGTCACGTTATGCATTCCAGTGCTCTGAAAACAAACTTCTTGCTTGTTTTGATGCCTTAGGAAGGCTAACCTGAAACAGAGGCTGGACAGAGCTAGAGAATAAAGTAGATATTTATTAAAAAGGCTTCCAGGATCCACCCTGGACATTACAGGAGCCTGACCAAGGCTGCACCCAGGGTGGGTTGGGAATGGCCACACAAAAATGCCTGCCCAATCACGAGATTTTACATTTTTATAAGTTTTGGCCCGTTTGCATATTGGGGTTTAATTGTCCAATTACAGCTTCAGGTTGGGAGGTTGCATCCTTCTTGTTCCTCCCTTCAGTCCACTGTTGTTTATGCTTTTTGGGCTGAAAGTTGTCCTTGGTCCTCAGCAGGAAAAGGATTTGTTTTGTCTACTTGTTCTGTGAAGAGAGCTGTCTGGCACTTAATGTGAGGCTCAGAGCTACATCCTTAGGCAGCACAGAATCTGAAAATATGGAAGCTAAAATCGAAGGCATCAGTTTTAGCTTGGTCGTTAAAAGTTTTCAGGAAAGCACATCCTGATTTCTGTGTGGATGATGTGCAGGAGCAGGAGTGGCTCTACCTGTGGTACAGGGAGCTGCAAACACACTTCTGGCAAGGGTTAATTGGCGGTAATTACCCTTAGGAGTTTCATGTCACTCCTTCAGTCAGCACTTTCAGCCTCCTTGCAGACTCCAGAACTTCCCTGTGTGTGGGTGACGTGGATGAAGCCGGCACACGAGGGCTCAGGGATGTGTCAGAGGACTCACCAGAGCCTGATTTCAGGCTTAACCAAGTCACTTCTAAATCAAATACCATTGCAACAGTTCTAATAAGTGAGTCTGTGCTGTGTTCTTGGCCTAGTTTGGTAACAAGCTCAAAAGGAGAACTAAAACGTGTCTGTCTGCAGTTTCTTCATCTTCTGGGTCACACTGGGCCTCTTCTAAACTTTCTCTTCAGGTCTTTGTCTCGCTCTGCTGTAAAGCCATGTCTCTATCTGCTGCCCTTCAGAGCCTCGGGCAGGGGAGGGATTAAATTTCTTTGGGGGTGGAGGAAGGAGGAAAAGCTGCCCAATCACCGGCAGAGTTCTGGGTCAGTCTAATTGAGGGCTTGCAGCAGCAGAGGAGCCTGAAGAGTAATTAAGGAGCTGTGAATAGGAGAAGGGATGGGTTTCTGCTGGAAAAGGAAACCACTCTTTTTCCATTTCAGAAACTGAGAGGCCAACTGTTCTACTGGGCTGTGAGTTAAGGCAGCTGATTGTCTGTGGCTTGCTGGGAAGTCAATTCCCCTCAGGACACACTCAGTTTTTCTGAGTTCAAGTTGTCAGTTAATCAGCTGAGCTCCTACAAATTGCATTTTTTTATATCCAGATATTGCATTTTTCCCTCAACCAAACTTCAGGCTGGTTTATAATCCATAATCTATTCAATTTTGGTGCAGAGTCACTTAAATCCATTTTTTAATTGAAAATAAAAATATATTGCTTTTATATGTGAAAGACTGTCATTTTAATGGAAATACTTAGATATAGATAAAATGCTTTCAAGTAAAACTGAACGAAAGATAATTAGCTAGAGATTATTTTAAATGCTGGATCAACTTTTAAAAAATTAAATTTGAAGAATCCTTAGGCCTGACTCTCCAAGATTTAATCACTTCACTCTGGAATCCCTGCTGTTCCTGGAGGATCTCCTGGGGATGGTGCACATTTGTGATCTTAGCTGGGCAGTCCTGCTGATGGTCCTGGAAGCTGCTGTGGGACAGTCATAAGGAGGTGGTACAGTGGGGCAGGCAGCTTACCTGGAAGCTTAAAGCCACCTTGGGAAAACCTGGAATGGCGTTTTTGTTGTCGCAGAGGAAAGCCGGGTGTCTGGCAAACTTGAGGAAACCAAAGGAGACATTCTCTGCTCCCCGGCACACTAGGTGATTGTTCAGGTGCCAAGTGAGCTGCTTTCCAAAGGCTCATTCACTGCAGCACTTCTGGAGTCTAAGGAGAGCTTAATATCAGAAACCTAGAGGCTTCTGATTGCTGTGCCTGCCCCAAGCACGTGCAGGGTTGTGTTACTTTATGAACTCATTTTACGTGTGTATGTTTTGTTATCTGCATTTAGGGTATCTGGGCTGTGTAACCAGGCAACTCAGGAAATTCTGAGATTATAATAAGGAACTCTAGTATAAATTTCCTCTGTCTGTGTTGTTTCTTTGCATTGGAGGCTTTCAGCTTGTATGCAGAGTTCTGAGGGTGCTGGGGAGAGCAGCAGTGATGGCTTTAACATGCTTGCTGTGTTTTGTCCATGGGATCAAAAACTATCAAGATTAATCATCATTAGAAGGGTTTTTTGAATACAGGCAAGTTACTCTTCCCTCTTCTGGGAGGAACTTGGATTATGCTTTTGTTTTGTGTTCTCATGGAAATGTTCAGTCTTTTGAAAACAGAGTGTTCTGGGGTTTGTCCCCACCCCTCTAAGAAGCCCTCCCTCTCCAAGTGTTAGTTTAGCTCTGCCTCATGAGTAGTGGATTTACTCCTCTCAATGAATTTCTGAATTAGTCAGAAGCAGTGCTGACTTATCTGAACACTGATCAGCCAGTATCTCACTGCATTTTACATCTGCCCTGAAAATCAACTTTGCTCGAACAAAAGCAGAGTGCAGCTGTGAGCCTGATGCTCTGGGAACCCCGTGCTGCTGCTGCCTCCTTTTATTCCGCTCCAGTTTGTCCGTGGCATTGTTTCATCTGGGATGTTTCCTCAGTGCTCAAACCTCGTGATGCAAACTAAGCTGCTCCATCTATTCCAAGGGTTCTGGAGCTCCTGGGTTCAGTGTTCAGTTTCAGGGGAGTTTAAACTGATCCTAATCACTGCTGTGACGCTGTTGAACATCACAAGGACACAGACTCCCACTTCAGAAGGCTGACAATGACTGTGTTTATTTCCGGGAATTTCTTCCCTTTTTTACTGTACTACAGAGAACAACTCAATTGGTAAAACAAAGACAAACTTCTTTAATCACATTGGTCAAACCAGAGGGACATCAAGAGAAGCTCCTCCTAGGGAAAGAATGTAAACAAAGGTTGCAGTTAGAAAAACATGTCTCTTGTTGACAGAAAACTCTCTGGGAAAAGAGTTTCAGAAAACCAGAACTTCTCAGGCACAAACCATGGCTATGCTGCTGCTCTGGTATTTCTGTTCCTGTGGCTGTGCCCGATCATGCAAAGCTGAGCTGCCAGAGGAATAGCCCAGGGACACAGAGATACAAGGGGTTAATTCCTTGAGCTCGGATTACCTTGGGTATAACAATTCCACAATCTCTTTGTCTTGGAACCCGAAGCTCAAGTTCTGTCTCTGTGTGAAGATTAGAGCAGGGAGAGAAACTCAGTGCTGCTTTAGAGTGCCAGTGTTAAAAGCAGCTTACTCAGGTTCAGATCCTGGAGTGAGGGGATGCAGTTCTGTGCCTGCCTGCCACGGATCTTACCTTTCTGTTAGTTAGCACTAGGGCCACACACACTGGAATGGGTGAAAAGCCAATATTGTGGAAAATATATTCAGATGTTAGCAGGAGAGTGACATTTCATGGATTTTCCCTCCACTCTGGTTTCTGTTAGTGAGCAGTTTTTCTTTCCTGATGTCAAAGTTTCTCTTTTCACTGTACTAAATATAGTGTTGGGTTTTTTCCCCAGCACTGAGTACACAAAACAGATGCAAACCCACTGCTAGATTCCTGCTATATAATTCAGGCTTTTCCTGGAAAGAGAATACTCCTATTCTCCACCCAGCACCAAAACCAAACAAACCCAGGAGGCTGGGTGTAGGCTGAAGTCCTGACTTTAAGCCCACCTGAGGCTCTCAGTGCTGCCTCAGGTGATGTCTGTGATAGAAAATAACTGCTTACATCCCTTTACCTTTTTTTAAGTGTCCCATCAGTCTGTTGATCTGATTTCCCTGCAGCTGGAGGGTTCTGGAGTCTGAGCTGTCAGGGAACCTGTCAGGAATGTCCAGCTGGGACTGGCTGAGTGAGGCTGCTCCAGGAGCAGCCCTGCCTGTTCCTCTGTGCTGCTGTTGGTGTTTGTGTGGGCAGGGCATGACTTGGATTAGCTTGCTGAGCCAGACAAAACCTAACTCCTACAAAAAAAAAAAAAAAAAAAAAGTTGTTTTCTACACTTAACCACACAAATGGTGGAACTGGCTGGGAGAAGGAGGCAGGAATTTGATGGGAAGGAGGAGGGAGGGCAGTTCTGCCTCTCCTGGCAGCAGTCCCTGCTCAGAGGCACTGCCTGTGATAACATCTGATAACATCTGAGGGTGACGTGGGAGCAGGGACACAGGGATCATTAATTAAGTGATGGCAGCAATGCCTGCAGGATGGCTGGGATGGTTTTGTTTGGAACACTGGGTGGTTCATCTGGCACTGAGGGAGGAGGGGAAAGCTGCAGCCTCAGCTCTGGGCACAGGCAGAGGTTCAGAGGGCCTGTGAGTGTGTGCAAGGCCTCAGATGTGGTTTGTGAGTGTGCTTTAAAGCTCCAGCTTGCTAAGAGAAGTGATTCTCCTCCCAGAAACCAATATGACCGTGGTTTTGTTCCCATAAATCATCAGGTGCTGACGTAGGGAAGCACGAGTCCTGCAGCACTTCCAGCCCATCTTTAAGGCCCTCAGCCTGCCCTTTCTGTGTTTTAAGTCACAGTCTAATGCAAAATTGATGTTTGGGGTTCAGGTGCTTCTCCATAACCCAGGGTTTCAGTGCAAGAATATTGATGGCAGTGCAGGCTTGAGTCCTTCATCTTCCCCCGAGGTTAGTGAGATGGGCATTCACCACCTGGCTTGGGGAAAGTGATAATTCCTCTTTTTAATTAGATCTTTGAAAAACAAGAGGAACCTTCTCCTTTATATTCTACCCTACCTACGCTTAGCAGAGGTTTTTGGAGACAAGACTGTTTGGTATAAAATAGTTTGGAAGCAGTGGCAGAATTCACAAATACCTTCTGAAGAACTGCTCTAAAGAGTGACATAAGAAAACCCCCAAACCCTGTGATTCTGACAGATATGCTTTGGTAACTGTATTTGATGCAATACATCCTTCCTCTGTTCCTGTACTCTGTCAGGAGAGTAATCTGGCATGTTTGCAGCTACTAGCTTTGTGTTTATTACATTTTCTCTCAAAATGTATTAGATGTTGGATTCTAGAATCTCATTAAACTCCAGGCCTAATTACTGAATCCTGCTCCAAGGCTCCTAGGCTAACTCAAAACCTATAATTTGCAGGTGGTGCAAATCATCAATTTGGTTTAACCCTCTTTTACTTAAGACTTGTGCTGAGTTGTGAAGAGTTTATCCAGACTGGGATGCTCTGGACTTTCAATTTATATCATTCAGGTCTTTCTGCCAATCCCTTATTGCTCAAAAAAAAAACCTTAAATATTACATTGCCATTTCTTGTGATGCTTATCCCAGAGACTTTGGGCTGTGGTGTGAACAGCAGGTTGTGGCCTGATTTTTGCAGCCAGCAAAGTGTGGACGTGAGTGGGGTTTAAAGTAAAATCTTGTCATTTACTCACACCACTTAAAAATGGATGATTTTTGCAAAACTAAAAGTTGTAGCAGCTCTCATCCTTGACTTCACATCAAGTTTGCAGCCAGATGTCCAGCAAACTGGAGCTCCTGGCACAAAGTGTCTGAAACAAACAGGATGCAGTTGGAGAATCCTGAATAGGCCAGGCATCAATGTTGTCAGACTTTGCCTTTCCCTGAGACAGCCCAAGGCCACAGCAGAGCTGGTGATGAGGAGGTTGGTTCTGCTCTGAATCATCCCCCTGTGTCTTGGAGCAGGAGCAGGGATCCAGTTCCTGAAGGAAGGGCTGGAGCCCCTCTGCTCTGGGACAGGCTGGGGGAGCTGGGGGTGTTCACCTGGAGAGGTGAGGGCTCTGAGGACCCTTTCAGGGCCTAAAGAGGCTCCAGGAGAACTGGAGAGGGCCTCGATGACAGGACACGGGGAATGGTTTCACACTGACAGAGTGGGATATTGAGAAGGAATTGTTCCCTGTGAGGGTGGGGAGGCCCTGGCACAGGGTGCCCAAAGCAGCTGTGGCTGCCCCTGGATCCCTGGCAGTGCCCAAGGCCAGGCTGGACAGGGCTTGGAGCAGCCTGGGACAGTGGAAGGTGTCCCTGCCATGGCAGGGGTGGCACTGGGTGATCTTTAAGGTCCCTCTCAGCCCAAACCTCTGTGATTCCATGGAACCTTCCTTGTGGGCAGCACCAAGGGCAGTGGCGTGGCCACAGTGACCCAGCACTGGTGGGACACAGAAGAGCAGAACCTCCCCGTGTGAAGCTCAGTGCCAGGCTGGGGCAAAGGCAGTAACAGTTCTGTCCATGATGTCCTTCCAGTTGGAAGCCCAGTTGGAAAAGCTCTCCTGTGGCTTCCCCTGGGTTCACTGTTGAGATGAAGCCTTGCCAATTACCAATTTCTAAGCACTAACACAGTTATAGGATAATTATGTGGGCAGCTGTTGTCTTGCAGCTCTCAACTGGTGGCAGTGAATGATGGAAGCTTGGAGGTGTCCAAATAACCAGTATCACATCTCTCCTGCATTTACTGGGATGTGCAGCAAGCCAGGGCTGTGTTGTTCCTGTGGTGGGGTGTAAGTGTCACCAAACATCCACACTGTGTGCTCCTCATGGCTTGGCAGGATTTGATCCGAATTTAGGGACTCTGTGTTTGCTTCAGGTGAGTGCACAGAGGTTGCTCAGGTGTAGTGGAACTGGAAAGAGAAATGTCAGAGTGACAGGAACATCAAACATTTGGGGGTGATTTTGATTGGTTATAAAATAAAACAAATTTCTAGAAAACAAACTTTATCATCATGGGCTCCCTGGGAACTTCACACAGTCAGGTCATCTCCAGTGAAGTTGGTACCTCCTGAAAATGTCTTGGCAGCCTCTCTGTGGGGGGCTCTGTATGTGCTCTGTCCTGGGAGGACAGTGAGAGGCAGAAAGGCTTTTTTTCTGAGTGCTTCCCTGACAGCCCCATCAGCAGGAACAGAGTTTATTGCTTAACCTGGCTCTGGAGCTGATCCCAACCTCAGAGCATGGGATTGCCATTGAAAACTGCAATTCAGCCTCAAAAAAGTACTGCAGTCTTGCCACTAGAGTGTTTGGAGGTTGAGTCATGAAGTGCAAACTTTTTAAAAAGAAATACGGTTTGTCTTACTTGCTTTATAACTTTCGCCTTTCTAAAGGTTTGTGTTCTCAGCTTTTCCACCATAGTCATCAGTGTTGGAATCCCATCATTCACGAGAAAAATACTTTTTTCACATCCCAAAATATCTCATCTGGGGAAGTTAAGAGAAATGCTAAATATTATGACAGCATCAATGAAATTCTTAGACTTGGCAATGCTCTAATAATAATGGTCCAAGGCTGGAAAATGTCTGATGGATTCCCAGGCAGCCACTCTCTTAATTCCTCCGGAAGAGAAGGTCTTGAAGTGTGCCACTTCAGGGTAGGATCTTCTGAGTTTTGTGAATTAATTACAAAAACACTGTTCAGCTTAGGGAACTGGGTTGTTTGTTTGGTTTTTTTCCTGTGAGAAAACAGCATTTTGAGATACTTAAGAGCTACTTCTGTTCTTGTAAAGATCAACCTGATGCATTTCTGGCAGGGATTCAAATGAAGATTCTGAGTTTTCATTGCAATTCTCTTTAACAGGGTACCTTCAGCAACCACAAAATAAAGAAGAAAACCCATAAAGAGTATTTGCAGGCTGTGAGAATCTCAGGGACACCTTAGGGAACATACATTTCTCATCCTAAAAGTTTAAACTTTGATTGAATGCTGAAAGATTATCTCATTTTACATCAGAATGTTACGTGTGTATCACAGGAGATGCAGATTTTTAACTGGCAAAGTAAGTGGCAGTTGGAAGGAGTAAGAGAGGATGATTTACTCAGGCAGCCTTAGAAAATACCTAATTTAATTTGGAAGGAAGAAATGTGTTTTGGGTAGAGCTTTGCAGATGCCTTGCAATCCCCTGCCGTCCGAAGACATCCAGGACCCTGAGGAGTGAGACACGGAGAATTGGGAAAGGCAGTGCAAGCTTTGCTTCCAGAGGGTGGATCAGACTTCAGGGAATGGTTTGAAGCTTCAGGCCTGGATGTTTTTGGTGAACCAGCATTTCTTAGACTCATTCCAGCTCCTGGGTGGAACAAAGCTGTCTCTGTAACTGGGATTTCTTGTTCCTGGTTTTCTCATTTGAACTTCAAAGCTCACTGTAGATGACATTTTTTTTTTTTGGACAAAACTGTCCCAGAGTTGCCTGGGGATTATTTTACAGAGGATTGTTGACCAGAGGGGTGTTTCCTTGACACTCAGGGGACAGAGGAAACACCTTCCAAAGCTGAAGGAGCCCCCTCTGAGCTGGGATGTGAGACAACATCAGCAGTCCCTGGTGCAGGGGCTGAGCTGATGCTCTGACAGAGGTGCTGTAAAGGTGGTGCTTCCTCTTGTGTTTGGGTGTTGCTGTATCACAGTCCTGATTGCTGCTCTACAGCTGCTTTTTTCTCTATCTCTTTGGTTTTTTTCTCCTGTACATTTATAGATTTTTAGAGCAGGAGTGTTTATTGTTGTTTCATCTCTTGCACAATAGACTAAATGTTCTGGCACTGCTTTGCTCAAGAGGAAGTTGTAATCTTGTATTTTAAAAGATTAGGCAGAAACCTGGCATTCTCTGCCTGGGTTTGGGTGCTTTATTGAAGTAGTTTCAATCAGTCAAAATCTCTGAGCTGGGAATAGTTGCCTTTCTTTGAGGGCAGGATTTGGAAATGTTATTAGAGATTTAATAAACAGGCAGAGAAAGGCAAGGGAAGGACCAAGCCTTAACTCTGTCCACGATTCCCTGCTAAAAGTGCACATTTCCCAATATAAAGGTGCAGGAGGCTGCTGCAGACAGGCCCTGGCATCAGGGAGAAATGTGGATCATGACTTTTAGACCTGAATATATTCCTGAGGCAGCAGAGCTGTCAGGAGGTGATCCTCACGGGAAAGGAACCCCTGCTGCTGTGCACAGGGTCAGCACTGGAATTGATGAGGATTTATTTATAACCATCCTTTGGTACCTCTGTGTCCCAACCACTTGGACACCACAGTGCTTCAGATCACACCTGGCTTTTTGGACCTCTGACATTTTATGTTCTGAGACTCACCTGGGATGAGCCTTCCTTGGTATGGCCTGGATGCCTTTGTGTTGAACCAACATGGACAATCCTTCAAGTTCCTGGAGCCATCAAACCTCTGCAGAAAGGTTCCTGCTCAAGGCAAAACTCATCCTTTGGTCAGTCTGTAGTGACCAGTCTCCTTATCTGCTCATAGCATTGGGGGATAATTTGTCAGTGGTTTTAAATTCCCTTTCTAGGGTATTTTTTGAGATCTTGTAGGCAGTTGGCTGCATCTCAATAGCCAGAGATGAGCAGTTGCTGCCCAGAATAAAGCTCCTCACTGCAGGCAAGGCAGGCAATTACTGCTTCCATCTCCCAGTGCCCCTTGTTTATCCCATTCCAAGGACAGCCAGGATGTTGTTCCTGATTAAATTTGCTGCCGAGGCGAGTGCCAGGAAGATGCAATGGTATTTTCAGAAGCAGCAAAAATAATGCCACTTCATTCTGCAGAGCAAATTATAGATGGATGCACAGGGTAACGTGCAAAATGCTCTTCCACTATTAAGTTGATTATCTCAATGGTATTTAGTGCCTGGGCTTGCAGCTTGAGGGGTCAAGGCACCCCAGTGTGGGCAGCTCCTCTGCAGCTCTTGCACTCTTTATTATTTTGGTGTGGCTGACATTTGGTGCACACTGTTTTCTGAGGCTGCTGGGGAACTTTCTCATGCCATATTAATATTGCTGTCCCCGTGCCCTGGCATCTCTGCTGCTGCCATTTCTGCCAGAGAGAATGCAAGAATCAGCTGTGAGATGAAGTTATTTTCCCCCTCAGTTGGAGTAATCAGAGCTATTAACTCCAGTGTCTTCCCCTGGAGGAGAAGCCTGTCTATTTTAGGTGTCAGGGTGAGGTTGGGGAGGGTTTGGCAGAGGCAGGAGACACCTGCACTGTGTGGGGACAAATCCTGTGGCATCATCAACACTTTGACCTTGGTCAGGTGTATTTTTGAATTCAGTGAAACTCCTGAGTTCTATTCTCAGTGCTCTTTGTTCCTCTCAAGCTGAAATGTGGTTTTGCCAGCAAAACTTGAAGTTCCAATTATGTAGAGAAAGCCTTGTTCTTCCACATTTTTATCTGCTGCTCTGCTCTTTTCAACTAATGATACTTAAAAACATTAATTCCACAGCATTGCTGTGTTCGTAAGTATCCCAAGAATGCTGCCTGTCCTGCCAGTGTGTAAGGAATATTTATTTGCAGGAGGGCTGTTGATTTTTAACAAAACCACTGACATTCATAGTCAATTTTTCCTCTCTGAATGCAATACCATGTAGTAAATTTTTTATTTATTATCCTGCACTGCTTATCACAGTGAACATTCATCTCATTTGACTAACAAACTGCTGTAAATATTGCAAAGAAAATCATTAGACTTACAACAGTTCATTTAATAATAATAATTTGCCTGTACACAGGTTAAAATAATTCAGAATACATCAAATTCTTACAGATAGCGTTTCAGGAGGGCAAAGTGAAATTATCTGGGTGAGCAGTCATGTTTTTCTGACTGATCTGCTGACAGAGAAGGAGAGTCTGGCTGAATGACTCTGCTCTCTTCATTTCTGGGTGTTCATCAGTCAGGAGTAGGGACTGAGAACCGTGACACGAGTTCCTGTGTTGGAGGGCTGGGTCCTGTCATGGTGCCATCCCAGTGAAACCCTGGATTCTTGGCAATCACCATGGTCAAACAGGAGGTGTAGAATTTCTGCTGGAATTACTAGCAGTGGGGGTTACCACAGAAATTCCAATAAATAGACCATTAAAACAGTGTTTGTACTTCAGTCAAAGACTGGAAATAAAAAAACCCAGCCAATCAACAACCAATGACAAACCATCCCCCCAAAAACCCCAAACCAAACAGCAGAGGAAGGAATAGGTTTTTATGTGTTAAAATGTTTGAAAAGCGTTATTTGAAGGTAGTTTTAGGCATGTTTTATATTCAAGAAGTTGAAGCAGCCAGCCCAGATCTCACTGGACTCAGCTGCAGTTTTATTTTATTCCTCTCTGGAATCTGGTATTTTCTTTGTGAGAATTTCTCTGTGAAAAAGAACTGCAGAGATCACAGTCTGATGCTCATTAACACAGAGAAATTTTACATTCCTTTGCCAATGGAAAAGAGGTAATAAACTATTGATATCCATTTTAACTGGTCAGAGCTCTGTGGGGCAATCTTTGTGAATAAAAACTGGCTCCAACATCCCCATCATAGCTGATAATAAAGACAATTAATATATCAAAATGTCATATGGAGAAGGGCATTTTGAGCTTACTCACTCTCCTGATGGATGGCAGAAGTCACCCAAGTAGTTCTAAATGTATTACCTTTAATTTAATTATAATAATAATCATATATAAATATATCTAACTGCTTTTCCCCCAGTCGTATGTGTTCTCTGAAAGCTTTATTACAATTCAGATAAAGTGCAGCTAAGGTTTGTTATCTGCTGTTTGTTTTGTTTAGAGGAACTTTTAAATGCTTGCAATTCATGCTGCACATTGGGCTTACAAGTTAAAACACCCACTGTGCCTGGTAAGGAGAAGGTGTGGGTTGTAAAAATTGTCTAAAATGCTCTTTATTGGCAGGTTCTTGCTTTTGTCTTGTGAAATCTGCCTATGGCATGATCAGATATTTGGCTGTCATTGAAGGTTGGATTGAATGTTAAATCCCCTCTTACAGCAACTGGTGATGTGAGCTGGTACTGCTGGTATTTATGTCACAGGGATATTCCAGAGTGAGTTCAGCCAGTTCTCCAGCTGAACCTCTGGATATCAGGCCCTGGGCAGGAGCTGCTGTGAGAGGCTGGCCCAGCCATCTGGAAATCTTGCGTGGCTTTTGGCTCCAAGATAAGGAGTTTGTCTCACTGCTGGAAAGCTGAGATCAGCTGTTCCTAGAAAATTGTACTGGGTGATCTCTACAACATGTTCTAGGGCATGAGTGAACTCTGACTGGCCAGGGGATAAGTGCTCTTAACTTAGTGTATGGTCACAGGTCCTGCTGAAGCACTTCCACGGCCATTAAAGCTGGCTATAAATTGCATTTCTGCCTCTGTAATTACTGTCTTGGAAGCAGGAAAGGTGTAATTTGGGGTGTGGGTGCTGAGGAGAGCCTCTGCCATGTTTGATGTGATAGCAGCCTTTGAGAAGGGCAGAGAGAGGCCCTGTCCCACTGATTTCAAACACACCCAATTCCTGCATGTGCATAATGGTGCAGGACATTTGTACCCCACTGTCTCTGGTTCTTACTTTTTTCTGGTTCTGGAAATAGATTTTTTTTTTTTTTTTGAGAAAAAGAGCCAATGTAATTCCCTTCAGATGAAGTTTTTATAGCTTTGACTTTAATGAAAACTTAACAAAAATGTGTTACTCTGGCAGTTCATAAGGTTTCAGTAGGTTCCTGATCTTTGGCCTTTGGAAGGAGAGGAGAAAATAAGTATCTTCCTTGGTCTGAAGGGGTGAGAAACAGAAAATACCACAAATCCATGTTCAGTGTAAGAGCAGTGCAGTTCTGGTGCACAAGTGATGTGGGTGTGGATGGGAGGGACAGGGTTACCCAACAATCCAGATAAGAACCTGTGATCGTTCACGATGATTCCTGCAGTGTTTGGTGTCTGAGCAGCTTGTTTGAAACAGGAGCATGAAATGCAGACAAACTGTAATTGTTCTCAGAGAGAGCTGGAGTGGGGAGCTGTACATAAATTATAGCACTTTACTTGCCTTTGTGTAATGTTATATAATGCTGTAAAATCTCTGGTTTTGCCAGTAATTCTCCACGAGGTGCAAAATTCTCAATAAAGGATGTCCCTTTGTTGTTGGGCATTTCCCCAGCATCTCATCTGTCACTATATATACACAGTTATTAACAGTTTGTATCTTTCTGAGTAAGAAAACTTCACATACCCATAATTAAACCATTAGTCCAGAATGAACCAGCCTAACTATCCCAGCAGTGTGTTGCTCATCACTTCATGATCTGGCATAAAGCTGGAATGGTTGGGATATTTGTGTTGTGCCTCATTCTGCAGAGCAAACAGTGCCCTTTGAAAACCCCCTGTTCTCACTCCTGTCAAACACGTGGATGTTGGACTGGCCTCAAAACTGGGGAGTTTTCCTGGCCACTGGAGAGAAAATCAGTGCAGAGGCTTGTTTTGGGTCCTGGGCTTCTCTTGGAACACTTGAGATGTTTGTCCTGGTTTCTCCTAAATAATCCTGAACTACTTTGTGTGCTTGGTATCCTTAGCTGGGCCTTCCCTAAAAAAAAAGTGCTTTTTTTTTTTGTTCTGTAACACATTAGTTAATTTGAAATTAACCAAATACAGATACTCATAACCAGTTGGAGAGCTGAAGCTCTCTTTAGGACTTTCAGATAGCAGGACTTTATCTTGCAGGACTGTCAGCATCTCAGGATGGCATCTGCCAAAACACCTGGGGTGCCTCCATCAGCTTTTAGGAGAGCAGCCACTTTTTGTGTGCTGCAGAAACATATTCATCACAGCCCCCAGTTACTGGAGCGCTCTGGAAGGGGAGATAAGGGAAGTTGTCTGTTGTCAGGGTTTCCTACTCCTTGTTTCCTCTTCTCCTCAAAAAATTCTGCTTGAAAATAATGTCTCTCAGAGATTTAAAGCTTTTATTTGCCACCATTCCTGGTGTGTGCGACTGAGCTTTTGGGGGAGCCAAATCTGGTTTTTAACAGAGCCCTTCCTGTGTCACTTGAAGTGGTTTCTGCTGTGAGAGTGTCAGAAATGAAGTGTGTGTGTGGCTGAGTGCAGGAGCTGAGGGTGAGGCTGTCAGAGCAGCAGCTTGGGGCTGAGGTGAGGTTCAGAGTACAGGGGCTGTTGTATGACCAGGGCTGTCATGGAGAGGACAGGTCAGTCCAGAGCAGGGGGGCAGCTGTACTTGTCTCTGACTCCATGTGACACGAGGTGTTTGTTGTTCCAAGCCCCGTCCAGCCTGGCCTTGGACACTCCAGGGATGTGGCAGTGAGCACGGCTGGTACAGCTCCGTGTGAAGGTAGCTCGTGTTCCCTGTCAGTGTTTCAGGAATAGCCATGCCCATGCCTCCTGTCCAGGTGACTTGGGAAGAGCTGGCTGTGGGCTGTTGTCACCTGCTGGCTGCTCCCCTGTGTGGGTGGGGTGGGTAGAGCAGGTTGGGCCAGTCCTCCCACCCTGACCCTCAGGGGTTGGCTCCTCCTGCACAGCCCAAAGCAGCAAATTGCTCAAACCACCCTCATGAGGGCTTCTCTCAGCTCAGGCTGTCATGTGGACACCTAGGAGGAGTAACACAAAACATACATCAATACCAACATTCTTAGAATGTGTATTGCACATTTAAGTGCAAAGCTGAGGGAACATTTCTCCTTGGATTTGAACAAGCTGCTTCTCCCAGGGGTTCAGCAGGAGGGGGGGACCTGCAGCAGCACAAAGACCTCATCTGGCAGGAGCTGCACCAGCAGTGCTGCCTTCCTGTGATGGGGTGAGGGTGAACAAGGGTGTTTTTGGTGGGTGAGCTTGGATGTTGAAGCCTTCTCTGTGGCGTGTTAGGAGTGTCTGGGCTGGCATCCTGCTGTGACAGGTGATGGCCACGAGGCAGCAGCCACCTCTAAACAGCTTTGTTGAAGGAGGCAAAGCAAAGGTTGGGCAGCACAGTTTATCTGGGAAGAACAAACAGCAAACACTGGAAGACGCTAAATATTTCTGTGTGCTGGGTGGCACTTGGTGCCAAGTGTGAATGGCTGTTTGGGACACAAATCTCATCAGTCCTACCCTGCCCTTTGCTGTTCAGCTGCCCTGCAGGCCCTGAAGCGCAAGAAGAGGTATGAGAAGCAGCTGGCACAGATAGATGGCACGTTATCAACAATTGAATTCCAGAGGGAAGCCCTGGAGAATGCCAACACCAACACTGAAGTGCTTAAGAACATGGGCTTTGCTGCTAAGGCTATGAAAGCTGCACATGACAACATGTAAGTTACTCCCTCCTGAATCTTTCCATGGGATCTGTAGTTTGGCATTTGTTAGATCTGCTGAATGCCAGGTGTTTCAAACCAAAGGTGGGGCTGGAGCAGCAAAACCTTTTGAAAGGCTCTCACTTAAACTAAAATGGAACAAAAGTACACAACTATCGATGCTCCCTCAGTTTACTACTGAGTTTTATTTTCTATGTTTATCCAAAAGCTGGGTAGCACCAGTGTAGTCTAAAGAAAATGGGAGCCTGCAGCAGTTACAGATCCATCTTGTAGCAGCAACAGTTTTAAGCCTCAAGGGAGGGTCTTAAAACTTGTTTTTCTGCAGTGGAGTTGGTGTATGTAGCAATAATTAAAGGTAAAACCGCATTATGGGAATGTGGTGCTTGCTCCACAAACAAACACTGTGGATGTAATAATGCTGAATCAGGGAAGAGAGCAAATTATTATTAATGTCAGTGGTGCAGAACAAAACCTCTCCCTGGTGTCTGTATAACTGCTCAGAGGTAAGCTTGCAGGGAAAAGTTACAAATACATCTCTTAATTGTGTTGAGACCAGGGGGATAAAACCCAGACTTGCATGCAAAGTGTTATTTTGGGAAAGGGCCTTGGAAATGTCACTGTGGTGTGGCATTTCTGCAGAAGCCAGGACATATAGTGTTGATTGGGAAAGTGCCTGCTGATACTGAATTCTTTCCTTTCTTTTCCAGGGACATTGATAAAGTAGATGAATTAATGCAGGACATTGCAGAACAGCAAGAGCTGGCAGATGAGATCTCTACAGCCATCTCCAAGCCAGTAGGATTTGGGGAGGAATTTGATGAGGTATGGCTTTCAGTTTGCTTCTGTTTGTACCAGTGAGCCATGGGATCCTCTGGGTTGGGAAGCCTTGGGATCAGGGAGTCCAACCTCTGACCCAGCAGTGCCAGCCCCATCACTAACCCTGAGCACCACATCTGCATGGCTTTGAATCCCTCCAGGAACTGGGACCCCTGGGAGATCTTTCTCTGGAGATCTGCACACTGTGTGTGCCTGGGTGCAGAACTGGGCTGTGGAATCTCTCCTCGAATTGTTGGTGGCTGTGTCCTGGACTTTATGTTCAGAATGGTCTGGATGGACCTGAGAGTATTTGGATGTGGATTTCTCCTTCCCTCCTCTGCTTTCCCCACCCTCCTCACCCTCCAAGAGATCAAGTACAGGAATGACATCAGAATCAGACTCTGCATCTCACTTTGCTCTGATCCTGTGCATTTGTGCTATTTCCTATGATAGAAATTATAATCAACTATATCTGGTTGTTAATAAATATGACTTAAAGTTCTTTTTTCTTTTATTTCCTTGAAATCCTAGGATGAACTCATGGCAGAACTAGAGGAACTAGAACAAGAAGAACTAGACAAAAACTTGCTGGAAATCAGTGGTCCGGAGACAGTACCACTACCAAATGTGCCCTCAATATCAATACCCTCCAAGCCAGGTATGGATCAACCTTTACTGAAACATCCTGGATCATTAAAAGTGTGCTTATTAATCTGCCAGCTCCTTGGATTTGGGAGATCTGGCTGCAGGCAGCACAGACATCTTGCTTGGAATGGCTTCCTGCATCCCAAATCACACCCAGTGCCATTTCTCTGTGAGGGCCACCTGCCTTTCAGAAGAAGCACAAAAATCACTCCCTGTCGTGGGAGCAGCTGTTTTCTGCTCCAGCTCATCCAGGTTATCTGCAGCCTGGGTGATGCTGAGATGCAGTGGAGGTGTGGGAGAAGGGAGCGTTTTCCCAGCTGCTGCTGGGCCTACAAGGAAGAAATCTTGACAAGAATACCCTGAGGTTGTAAAAGGGAGGGCAGAGTAAATAAACCCATAAAGTCATTGAAGTTGGAAAAGACTTCCAGGGTCATCCAGTCTCAGGCAGGTTCAGATTCCCCCATGGATCCATGCTTCCTTGCTGCTGCTTTGGGTTTTAATTTGATCCCTGCTTTTCTGGCCTTTGGGAGGATCTTCCCTTGGGGCCCCCTCTTTGGGAAGGCTGTGGGCTCCTCTGCAGTGCCCAAGGCAGGCAGTCCCAAAGTCAGGGTCATCCCAGTCCTAGAGCACACATAGCCAGGGAATTTCAGCTGGTGTGAGGATTGTACCTGGAGGATGGACAGGAAATGTTTGTATTTACACAGATGGTTCAAAGCTGCTCTTAAATCTGAACTGCTCTCTCTTGTATGAACATTCCCCATGGAATTCAGCTGAGTTGGGACACCTCTGGCAGCACTAATGGGATATGAAGCTTTACAAGCCCATTTTGCTGAATCTGCCTGACTGTGATGAATAACTTGCAGACTTTGCAGCTCTGTTCCATGTCCTTACTTGGAAAAGGAAAAGGAAAAAAAGTCCAAAAAAGCAGTGGATGAAAATAATCCCAGTTGGTCAGTGTATCTATAATTATCCTGCTGCCTTTCCAGGTTTGGATGGGTGTGGGAAGCAGCAGCACTGCCAGAGCAGGTTCTGCTTTGTGCCTCTGCTCCTTGTGTGTTAGTCTGCTTTTATTCTGACACCACTGATTTTGTGTGTTCTTGCTTGTGTTTAGCCAGGCAGAACTGCTGATCAGAGTGGGTGAGAGGGGAGGGAGTTCTAGAAATATCTGAAATCTGAGCCTTTACCAGATTCAAGAGGAATAGATTAAATGAACCAGTGCATTACCTTTTTATTGCCTGGCTGGTTTAATGAGGTTTGTTCTCTAAGTAGTCTTAAAACACACAATGCCTTGGACCCAAATCTACTCTTTGCATTTTGGGACTGCACACAAGTAAGAGGTGTTGTAATTGTGGACATATTTAAGGAGCTACAGAGCATAAAACATAGGGAAACTCCCTAAAATAATGCACATTGGTAGTAAAAGCTGCAAGCATAAAGCTCAGTGTTTCTCAGGATTTATGCTAAACTGCTTTTGGATGGAAATGAGAATTCCAGGAATTCCATCAATGCATTTAAGTAGCACTTTTTGCTTCAATAAAGCTGGCTCCAAGGCTGGCACTTGGGGAAAACTGGGATTCTGGGGTGGTGTTGGGTGGGGATTTTGTGGTGTGTGTTAATTTTTTGAACCTTGTCTTGGTTTGGAAAGACAGGTATCTGCCAGGGAAACTGGAGTTCCCCTAGAATGGAGAATGCCAACCCCTCACACCCCGACGAATTATAATTTTGCAATCAAGGGCTCTCAGGCAAAGATGTTGGGGAATAGGAATAACAGTTCTTTACTAGGAAATATTAACAATACAAAAATGATAGGAAACAAAACCACCCAACCAAACAAACAAATAAACAAATAAACAATAATTTTGGAAGAAAACCCTGACAGAGTCAGAGTTTCAATCTGACCCTGTGATTCAGGATGTTGAAAGCAGTCCAAAAGTAAAGTCCTTCTGAAGTGGCAGACGTGATTCTGTTGGAGCAGAGGTGATTCTGCGAAGAAGCAAGTTCAGGGGTGGTGAGGAGGAGATCCGGGAATGGTGAGATGGAATCTGGTGAGACGAAAATCCGGTCTTCCTCCCGACAGAAAATCGGGTGGAAAAACTGGCTGCTCTCCTGTCTTGTCAGGGAGGGATGAAGAAGACAATCCTCCTGAGAAGCCCTGGCTCTGGATTAGGGTGGAGAAGGGAAGCAGGATGGCAAGCACAGGAGGCGAAGAAGTTTCTTGCCACCACGGCAGGGGAGGAAGCGCAGAGCGCTGAGCTCCTGCAGCAGGGCAGCACCGGCGCAGCCGAGCCTTCCCTCCCGGCTGCCTCCCCTCCCTCCACCCCCCACCGCCAGGGCATGAGATGTATAGAAATGCAAATGCACTGCACAGGCTGGGGAAGGTAACAATGGCCTATCAAGGTGGGTCATCAGGCCCCAAAACAGATGTAAATAGAATATACAAAACCCGGCTCCACAACCCAGGACAAACCTAAATTGTTTTTCATTTAAAACTGACTTAACACTGGGATTAAAAGCTTGCTTGTGATTACCATGGTCAGACTTCCAAAGGGAATACTGTCCCTAATGGTTCAGGTTTGTGTGTAATTGTCTTTCTGGGAATAATAATGTGTCCTTTGAGGTAGAGCTGACTCTGTTACCTCCTTTTTATCCATTGAAGGGAGGATAACCACGAGCTTTCCTGCTTTTCCAGTTCTCAGGAGGTGTCTGGATTTTGGCTTTAATCAGTCTGAATGAGGAATTTTGTTTGTGGTGTCAGGAGAAATTCAGGCAGAAACTGTTTTTGTTTAATGGAGGCTGGAGGAGCTTAATATAGAAAACCATTCCAGCCTTGTATTAGTGAGGGGTCTGGAGCTTGGAGCTGACTCAGTTTTCCTGATGTAAACATTTCTTTTGGAATGACGTGAACCACTTGTACCAGGAATTGTTTTTTTTTTTGTTTTTTTTTTTTTTTTTTTTTTTTTTTGTTTTTTTTTTTTTTTTTTTTTTTTGTTTTTTTTTTTTTTTTTTTTTTTGTTTTTTTTTTTTTTTTTTTTTTTTTTGTTTTGTTTTTTTTTTTTTTTTTACATTTTTTTCAAAATTATTGCAGCTGTTTGTGGGTTCAAGCCTTTTTTGCTGAGTTAATGGAAACTGGAAGTGTCAGTTTATGACAAAGTGCAGCATTTTCTGCCTTGGAACAACCAGGAATGAGGAGAGGGCAGTGTCCAGGCTGCTCCCTCCATCCCATCCACATCCACCCAGCTGCCAGGGAGCACAGGAGAAGGGGAGTGGGATGTTCCCAGGGCTCTCCAGCCCCTCCACATTCTGTACCTGACCCAAACACCTCATGTCTTGCATTTGCAGTACTCAGTGATGGAATCAGGAATTTATTTTTCATGGGTAAGAGATTATTACTGGAGTTATATTACATTACTGGAGATGAGTTTCTGTAAGAAGCTGCATTCTATAAGGAGTTTGGAAGCTTGGAACTCATGGAAAAATATCACACTTAAACTTTCATGCCCACTGCCCTCTTCATGTGGGAGCTGTTGTCTCTTTCCACTCAGAGTGGGACTGTCAGGAAGTTTAGCCCATGCTGGCTCTTTCAGCAAAGCACCTTTTACTTCAGTTCAAAAAGGGTTTGTGTATTTTTTGTACACAGCTGGCCTTAGGTGCTTCATTTACTGGTTTGTCAGTGGCACAGAGGCCACTGGGTTCTGTCAAGATTCCCACTCACTTGTTTTCTTCTGTGATTTTGCAGCCAAGAAGAAAGAGGAAGAAGAGGATGATGACATGAAAGAGCTGGAAGCTTGGGCAGGAACCATGTAACCACAGCAGCCCCTGGCTGGAAAAAAGACTTTGGTTACCTGTTCCGGGTGCAAATGTGTTTTGTTGAGAAGAAAGCATAAGCAAAATGTCTTTGTCTTTAATTTTAACCCAGAGCAGTGGGAACTGCATCGCTGTTTTCTGCATAGCATGGAAAAAAGTCTGCCCAGAGAGAAGAGGGAGCAGGGGAATTGCCTGCTGTCAATACGGTTGCATTTCTGTAGAAAAGGTATTTGCAAAATCACTCAGCTTTGGAACTGTGCTCCTGCCACTGCTGGATCTTCATCTTCAATTTGGGCCATATATATTGAATTGACATATGCTGAAAAACACTCTGTAATTTTAAGTCAGTTTCAGTGTGTCTAGGAGTCTTGTAAGGCATTTAAAAACCAGGAAAAGTTGTAAGCCCCCATCGGCTTCTTTATCGTGTTTTAGGTGCAAGAATGCTTTAGGTTTTTAGTTCTTTGCCAGTTCTGTTTATATCCCTTGACTGCTGTGTGGCCAGCCCTGTGTCTGTCACCGCAATGACGTAGTCACTGTGCCCGTTTCAGTTGGTGAGAATGATCTGCAGTTGATCCACACTCTCTTGGAAGTAGGGCAGTTTTCAAGTTCAGTTGTACATTTTTCTACATAGCACTACAATGTTTATTGCTTTTTTGTGATAATTGATAACCCATTCAGATACATGTACACAATTATTTTAATCAAGAAACTACTATGGATTGCACTGTATTAAATATCTCGATTAATTTTCACCTGTGGCTCTTGTGGTCAATTCTGTGTCCTGTTTAAGTGACCTGGCTGTGGTTTAGGTGAAGTTTGGCCTCTTTCTACGTGAGGGACATCCACTCTGAAGCCTGCTGAGCTCTGGTGGTGCTCTGCTCCCAGGGAACAAGGGACAGGACAAGAGGAGAGAACCTCAAGCTGTGCCAAGGGAGGTTCAGACTGGACATCAGGAGGAATTTCTTCATGGAAGGGGTTGTTAGGCTTTGGAAAGGACTGCCCAGGAATGTGGTGGAGTCCCCATCCCTGGAGATACTCAAGGAACAACTGGAACAACTGGGGTGGCACTCAGTGGTGTGGGCTGGTGACAAGGTGGGGATCAGTCACAGGTTGGACTCAATGACCTTGGAGAGCTCTTCCAACCTCAGTGATCCTGGGATTCTGTTCTGTGTGAAAATCCCCACACTGAGAAGAATTATCTGAATTAAGTTAAAGGAAGAGGTTCAGGGACAGAGCTGGGGCCTTTGGCTCTGTTTTTCATCATGGAAATGATCTCTGCTGTGCACTGTGCTAACAGATGTTGCTAAAGCAGCTCTGTTTTATTCTAGGAATTACAGGGGAGCATCTCAAATACAGGGAAGTGTCCCAACTGGAGCATTCAGGTGGAGCTGGGAGGGGAAAACCCTGCCCCATCAGCAGCGTGCATGCTGTGCAGTGTGCTGCTGTGGGAGGGGCAGAGGCAGCCCCGCTGTGCCCCGGGGTAGCTCGGCTTTGCTGCTCCCTCAGCTTTACCCAAACACAGCCTGCTCTGCACAGCAGGGGAAATGCAGCAGGGAGTGTGTGTTGGGCTTCCTGTCACCACTGAGTGACAGCAGCCTCAGCCCCTACAACCTTTTCTTTCTTCATCTTTTAATCAGTGGTGGGGTGGTTCCTTGATCCTTCAGTTTAACAGAATGTCTGAGGGCTGATCACCTTTCTGCTTTGGGTATCACTGAATTCCTTATCCATTGTCACACATGGCACAAAGAAATGACACTCACACACTGAGATGTTCAAGGCAGAAAAGAGGCTGTTCATTTACAGACTTCAACATTTATAGAATTCCAGCAGTGACCATGGATTGGAAGAAGAAGATCTTTCTCTTCAACTACACTGGTCAACCCAACAGTCCATCACCAGTCTCCTCCTTATGAGAAGAATGTAAACACACGTATACTATTACCATAACAAGAAAGTTGTTTATATAAAATAGTGAGAGACTATTGCAAAAAGTAAACACAGAAGGCTGAAATAGAACTTTGGAAAAACTTCTTGATGAGTCAGAGGAGAACAGCAAAAACCCAGACAACAATCCATTGCTTAGTGAACAGCTGCAATGTTTACAGTGAACGTTTTGCTGCCTTGCTCAGAGTGGTTCTGAGGGCAGAACTTCCCTGTCCAGAGCCCCACGGGGCAGTGGAGGAGAGAGCAGCTGTGCCTGCCAGCAGTTTCTGTACTGCCACTCAGTGCCACTCAGTCCCTTTTCCTGGGAAAGCCACTCCAGTTCCTGCTGGGAAACTCGGCTCAATTAACCTCAACAACTCAAGCTGCAGCTGTTCCAGTGTTTCCTTGTGGAGCTGTTAAAGGAGGCGAGCAGAAATCTGGGATCCAGTTTATGAAAAATCCTTGTTTTTTTCCTCTGGGGAAGGTGGAAAGCATTTTCACTGTTGTTGTATGTGTGTATGAGAATGATTCATTTAAAGCATGGTGAAAAGTTGTGGCTGCCCCTGCATCCCTGGAACTATCCAAGGCCAGGTTGGATGGGCTTGGAGCAACCTGGGATAGTGGAAGGTGTCCACTGGATGTGTTTCAAGGTCCTTTCCAAGCCAAACCATTCTGGGATTCTGTGAAAATACAGACTGGGCTGAAGGGTCTCATCCCTGTGTTTCCCTTGGAATACTGTCAGTACAGAGTGGCTGTTGTGCAGGTGGAGAAGCCAGGATGTAACATTTATACTGGGATCCAAGGGAAGCACAATGCTGGGAGGGACAGGGAAGTGTTTTGTATTTGTGCTGCATGTTTAGGTTGGAGGAATCAGGAAGAAGTTCCCTCCTTGGTGGCTGCTCAAGGGCTCAGAGTCCACTGACACCCAGGATCTGTGTTTGTACCTTTGGAACAGGGTGAGCACACAGAGCACTTGGAAAAGCTGGGCCAGAGAGGCCATGGTGAGGTGGATAAACCAAGGACAGATAAACCTGAGCAGACATCACCCCTGGGGCTGGAGAGCCCTCATGTTGTGCAGCAGCTGGGAGACTATTCCCTCCAGGAATAATGGGAATCCACAGCTCTGCCCAGCACTGCCCTCTGTCAGACTGATCTCCAGCTGGACCTTTACCTTTCCAGGTGCATAAATGTCTCTCCTGTGTGCCTCTCCTGCTCTTCTCTCCAGGAGATGCTCTTCTGGGACTGTTCCAAGACATGGACATTTAACTTCAGTGCAATGTTAAAGAGGCAGGGAATGAGGGGCTCTGTCGTTCATGACACAAAGAATTCATACTCATACCTTGCAATGTCTGAGGTAAAAAAGAGGAAGGTTTATTTACAGATTCAACATTTATTGAACTCCAGCAGTGATCATGGATTGGAGGAAGAAAATCTTCATCTCCAGCCACACTGGACAACCTAACAGTCCATCAACAGTCTCCTCTTTATAAAAAAAAATGTAAACATTGTTAGATTTTACAATAACAAACAAGTTATTTATATATAAAAGTGTATCTAACTCCAAAACACAGAAAGCTAAAAATAAGACTTTACTAAACTCCTTAAAAGAGACAGAGGAGAACAGCAAAAACCCAAACCACAGGGCTCCATCAGCCACTGGGGAGGCACATGTTCAGTTGCTTCACTGGTGAGTTGTTAATGCATGTGTGGGTTAGTAGTGGGTTAGCAATTGGTTAGTAGTGGGTTCTGGGGAGGTGCTTGGTGCTGAGAGCTCTCTGGAGAGCCTTTGGCCTCACATGGAAGCAGGTGCATGCCAGGGAGCCTCTCAGGATGCACTGAGGGGAATGTCCTCACTAAAATCAATCATCTACAGTTTGGTACTTGAAGCATTTGAGGGAAAGCACAGCTTCTCCAAAAAATGCCATCAGATCCCTGCCTGCCTGCCTGCAGGGAAGTGTCCCCTGGAGCAGCACACAGGACATGGCATTTCCTGAGGAGTGAGAGGTTGTGGCTGTCAGTGCCATAAATTAGGTGCCTTCCCCCACTGCCACATTCCCCCTTCCTGTGACATCTCGCCCCTGGGGCCTGGTCCTGCTCTGGGCCAGCTGACCTTGTTCCACTGCCAACCCAGCCCTGCTGCAGCTCTCACAGCAGCACATCCCAGCTCCCTGCCTCTGCCCCACCCTGTCTCACCCAAGTTACTCTCTGGTTCCATCTGCTCCCAGTTTTCCCAGCCCTAACTGGACCCCCAGGCTCTGCAGTCCTGCAGGTGTCCCAGTGCTGGGCTGTCCTGCAGGGCTGGTGGTGCCACAGTGCTGCTGTGGGTGCTGTGGCATGTGCTGTTGCTTGCTCTGGAGGGAGGCTGAGGGACAGAACTGGTGGCCTGGAGGTCACAGCCAGGGCTAAGCTGCTTGTGCTTCTCTCTTCCTGCTCTCCCTACCTCAGACCTGCCCCCTGTGCTAGACCCCACCACAGAATCCCACTGGGCACTGGTGCTGCTGCAGCTGCTCCTGCCCCAGGCACAACCCCAGTGCCACATCCTGGGGTGCTGGGGTGTCTTGGTTTGGAAAGACAGGTATCTGCCAGGGAACAGATAGTTTCCCTTAGAATGGGGAATGTCAACCCCTCACCCCCTCCAAATTATAGTTTTGTAATTAAGGGCTTTCAGGCAAAGGTTTGGGAATAGGAATAACAGTTCTTTACTAGGAATATCAACAATACAAATGTAGTAGAAAAACAAAACCACCCAACCAAACCAGCAAACAAACAACAATTTTGGAGAACCCTGACAGAGTTAGAGCTACAACCTGACACCCTGTTGGTCAGGGTGTTGGAAGCAGTCCAAAAGTGAGTCCTCCTGGAGTGGCAGATGTGGTTCTGGTGTAGTAGAGATGATCCTGTAGAACAAGGGTCCAGTGGTGGTGAGAAGGGGTGCAGTCTTCCTCCAGGAATCAGGTGAAGCTGGATACTTTCTGTGTTCCTGTGTCTCAGTTTTATCCAGATAGGAATGGTTGGCTCCCCCCACTGGGTGGAGCATCTCACAATAGGATGATGAAATGTGGACATTTTACTTTGGGGATGTGTGCTTTTAGGGGTGTCTTAATGGTCCATTAGCAGAAAATATTCCCCAGGGTTAAAGAGATAAGAAACACTGCCCCACCTGGTTTGAACAGCTGGCCCATTAACAAAAGGCACCCTCCCCCCTCCTCCCAGAGTAAAGAAGAACAATTCTCCAACTGCTTTCAGCAAATGAAATAGAATACACATTTTTGGTTCCATAACCCAAGACATGGGGACACATCTGTCACTCTGGGTTGCTGGTGCCAGGTGAGGGTTTGACAGCTATGGGCATCCATCCAAACAGCAGAGAGAGCTGGGGACCCCCTTGGCTGCACTGGAGCTGCCTGGGTGTGGGTTCTCCAGGGTGGTTCCATCCCTCCACAGCTCCCCTGGGATGCACTCCCCACCCTGGGGTGCTCCCAGCATGTCCCAGCCTGTTGGGTTATTATGGCAACGTGGCTCCAGCCCCACAGATGCCAACACCAGTGGCCACTCTCTCTAATCCCTTTGCAGATGTGTGTTGAAATCTCATTCCCTTCATTACAAGCACTTGGCTCACTGAGGGCCCTGAATGCAGAGTGTTTATGGAATTAGTCTGTAAGGATGAGTTTATTCCCACTCAAGAGGTGTAACACCACTAATTGATAGAACAGGTTAATCCCTTTATTAGGGCCCTGCTGAGAGGACCCTCAGGTTAATATTTGTATGTGAGCCCAGCACTCCCTCCCTCCCCTGCTCATTATTTTTATCATTATTTTGGTTCTTATGACAAAATTGCACTGCTCTTCTGGAAAGCTCTTGCCCTTCTAAATCCTGCTCGCTGCTCAGCCCTGTGGCAAAGAAAAGAGCTCTCAACTTAATTTTCAAACATCAAGGTCCATTAAATGGAAGTGATGCTTTCCAGATCTTGTGGCTCTCAGTGACCCAGCCCCATTCCTCCCTCCATCCCCTGGCTCCAGGCCTCCAGCTCAGCTGGACATCTCCCAGTCTGCTCAGCTGGCAGGATTTTGAGGCCACGTTTCAGGGCCACTATCAGAGGTTTCCCTTTCCTTGTCTGCACTATGGCAACCTGGTGGGAATCCATCTCCTCCTCTGTGTCACCTCAGAGCTGTGGCTGAGAGCTTCCCTTGCTGGCTGTCCCTTGGGAGCCAAGGAGGGCTGGATCCAGCTGGGTCTGGGGCTGGGCCATGTCACCCTCCTGCCGTCCTTGGGGTTCTCCTGCCCTTTTCTGAGCTGTTCACCTGCTCTTGGCCCCATCCTCCTCCGTTAGCGTCTCGCCCTGTGTGATGGGAGGAGGTTTCAGAGGGGTTTGGTCGGCAGGAAGCAGGGAAGTGGTGTGCAGGGCTTGGGCAGATCTTCCCCATCCACAGTGAGTTCTCACTGCCGGGAGTTTGCAGCTCCTGGGACTCCCCTGTGGGCGTTAGGGAGGGGATGGCTTTGGGATGAGACAGAACTGAGGCTTCTCGGGCATTCTAGGGTGCTGGGTTGGCAGCACCCTGGCTTCAGGATCCCAAATATCCCTGGCACCAGTGGGGTTTAGACTGTGCTGTCCAGCACAGACACAACCTAAAAGCTTGTCCTGCTGCCCTGCCTTAGCCCATCCTCTCTGCTGTGCCTGCAGAATCCTCAGATTTGTTTGGGAAAGGACCTTAAATCCATCCCATTCCACCTCCTGCCATGGGCAGGGACACCTTCCACTGTCCCAGGCTGCTCCAAGCCCTGTCCATCCTGGCCTTGGGCACTTCCAGGGATCCAGGGGCAGCCACAGCTGCTCTGGGCACCCTGTGCCAGGGCCTGCCCACCCTCACAGGGAGGATTCCTGCCCAGCATCCCCCTCCCGTGCCGGCTCAGCCGCTGCAGTGGCACAAACACCGCCCCGAGCCCTGCGGGACGGTCCCTGCAACTTCCCACTCGAACACTTGGAGGCAAAACTGCCTTTCGGGACAGACAGACAGAACTGCCTTTCGGGACAGACAGACAAACTGCCTTCGGGACAGACAGACAGAACTGCCTTTCGGGACAGACAGACAAAACTGCCTTCGGGACAGACAGACAGAACTGCCTTTCGGGACAGACAGACAAAACTGCCTTCGGGACAGACGGATGTGGGACATCGGGGTGCCTCCCTCCTGTGGGGGTGCTGGCTAAGCTGGGGGCACACCAGAGGCTCCTGCCCGCCCCTCCTGGCTCTTCCCCTGCGATCCGGGGGCCGCTAACCCCAGACCCTGAGCACTTGTGCTGAATGCAGGGCCGACCCGGGGTGCTCTGCCAGCCCCCGAACATCACCCAGCGGGCTGAAGGTGATGGGGCACAGGTGACGCTGCTGAGCCCACCCTGACAAGGTCCTCCACACCCCAAATAACCCAGCGTCCCACTCCTCTGAAACCATCCCCCAACAACCCCTTCTCTGTGTATCTCTCCTGAGCCCCATGAAACGTCTTTAAATCCCCTGCTGTGACAGGCTCGCTGGCTGCTGGCTTTTAATAAAACCATTTTTCCCCACTTTAATTTTCAGCTCCCTTTTCCCCAAGGGAAAGCCCAGCCCCTGAACGGCTCCAGTCCCTGTTCCCAGTCACTCAGCTGCTTTCCTGGGCACCCAGAGCCTCAAGGAAGATCCTCCTCGCTCCATCCCTCCAGCTGAGGCCGCCGGGATTTGGGGATGCTGTGGGTGCCCAGATGCGCATCCAGAGTTGCTCCTGGATATTTTGGGAAAACACAGCAGAGGAAAAGCTTATCCGAGAGGGGTTTGCCAGCAGAGGGCAATGCCGGGATGGGCTTCCCTCCCTGCGCAGTCCGGGGTGTTGAACCAGCTCCAGCCTGGGAGGAGGGAGGTGACAGAGGCCGGGACCGCAGCCCCACCGAGTGCCTCAGCCCCGGACCTGCCCAGCCCCTGTCCCCTCCTGCGGGGAGGGCCGGGGGTGACACCGCGAGCTGCCACCCTCCTGTCACGGGCAGCGGGGCTGGGGTATCCCAAACCAGGGCGGGGCAGGTCCTGGCAGATGCTGAGTGTTGGGACAGCTGACACAGATCGAGGCTGGAGCTTTCTGCTGGGTTTGCCAGTGCCGGGTTAATGGTTGGACTCGGTGATCTTGGGGTTCTTTTCCAACCTAAGGGACTCTGTGACTCCCAGTGCTAGAGTCCCTGGGGTCAGCATGGCCTCTCCTGGCTCTTGTCCTCACTCGTGCCAGGGATGGCTTGGTATCAGCTCCACCTGACCAGCAATGACACAGAGATAAAATGCAAAACACCCTTATTTATTACAAAAGAGAGCAGCTCCGCCTGGCATGTAAATTAAAATACAAAATTCAAGTTAAAATACAAAGAAGAGGGAGGAAAAGGGAGAAAAAAGAGCATTTTTAGTTGAACAGCTGGTGATGCCTCAGTAGCCACCTCCATGAGCTGTCACAGCACTTCCCAGTCCAATACCTGACATCATCCTTCTGCCTCATTCAGTTCAGTTTCACCTCAGTCCTGAGCAAATGTTGACAAATCTCATATAATCCCATAAGCACAGTCCTGGAGAACTTCCATTTGTTTGCAGGGAGCTTGGTACCCTCTACATCCCCTGGCCAGGAGCCAAGGGACACGAGCACAAAGTTAAACTGGAAGAGCAAAGGGACAAGGGCAGAGAGGCTGTGTGTGATGTGATTTGCTGGGAGGGCTTTTGGGGACCAGGGATGCTCTTCCCAGAACAGGGCTGGGTGGCTGTGGGGGCAGCCCCTGTGCCCAGGGACTCACTCCAGTGTCCTGGTCCAGATGCAAAACCCTCCAGGACACATTTGCTATCAGAGAATGTGACAAATCTTCCCTCACCCACCTCTTCCACCCCTCACCTGACAATATTCTCGCCTCCTAAACCATACCTCAGCAAGGCCAGGAGGTCCTAACTCAGCTCCTCACACCCCAGGAGAAAACCCTGGTGGCTGTGCTGACCCTCTGCCAGGATTCCCTGGGGCTGCTCTGCCTGAACCCCCTCACCTGGCTGTGCTTGTCCTGCCTCCATCCTGCTGTGGTTGCATTCCCAGAGGGGAGTTTGTGAGGGGCAGATGGAAAAGCAGATTAATGAGCGAGACACTGAGAATTAAACCAATCCAAACCCACACACTAAGCAGGGCTGCTGTCAAGCGCTGCTCCCAAGGGAGATAATATCCCTTCCCCCTTAATTTCTTAGTAAATCCATTATGATTAATACTATTACAGTGGGAACACTGTTATTATAAATACATGGGTGATGGCAGAGCTGCAGCATTAATAACGCTGGGTATTACTTAACTAATTAGCTGCTGTTTTTGATAGGACTCTTACCCAGCTGCATTAAGCTGAGCCTTGCATTGCAGCCTTCTCTGGGCTGTCTCTGCTGCAAGGACACAAAATGAGAAGCATCTCCTTCCTTCTGGCCAGAAGCCACCTCCCCGTGGCACTGTCATTCAGCCGAGCTCCCAGTGGGTTGGTGGCACCTGTGGAAAGCCTGGGACACTGCTGGTGGAGTCTTGTGGTGCTGGAGACCAGCAAGAAGTGAAGGACGGGGTGGAAGCAGGACCTGGCACCTCCAGGTGAACCTCAGCCCTTGGGGCTGCCCTTGCAAGGGACATGAGAGGCCACTGCAGCCCATGGGAACCTGGGCCAGCTTGGGAATATTCTCATCCCTCCTTGTGGCTTCAGAGCTTCTCTGAAGGACTTTCCAACACCTTTTCTGCTGCTTTTCCTAGATCTGTAGAATCATTAAGTCTGGAAAAGCCCTCTGTGATCATTGACTACCAGCTGTTCCCCCAGCACTGCCAGGCCCACCACTCAACCACGTCCCCAGGTGCCACATCCACAGGGGTTTTAAATTCCTCCAGGGATGGAGAATCCACCACTCACTGCCCTGGGCAGCTGTTCCAGTGTTTGACAGCCTTTTCCATGAAGAATTTTCCCCTAACATCCAACCTCAACCTCCCCTCGGTGCAACTCGAGGCCTTCTCCTTTTGCCCTCTCGCTTGTTGGGAGAAGAGCCCGATCCCCACCTGGCTGCAGGATGGACTCAGCAGGAGCCCCCCTTCACTGGGGGATGGCTCTGCCTTGTGCTGGTCCTGCCTTTGTGCCCTGCCCCTGCTCCCCAGGGACCCCTGGCAGCTGCCAGGGGATGCAGATGGCCTTATCCCCTCCTCCATCCCCATCCCCTGCTGCTCCTGACACAGACAGGCCTCAGGGCTCTTTTTCATGCCTTCAAATTAACACCTACTTAAAATTCCAACGCAAATACATTTTTAATTTCCTTAATTAAAATTATTTCCTCGTTAGAGCTGAATAATGGGATTTGAAGCACAGAAGTAATGGGGTGTGCCAGGCTGCAGGGGAGCCGAGGCACTGGTGAGCACAGTGAGGTCCTGGGAGTGGTGGGATCGTGTCCCACATGTTTAGAGAGACAGAATGAGCTGGAGCTCAGCACCCCTTGCATCTCCAGTGAGTAAAATTCACCCAAGTGGCAGCTCAAAATGATATCCCAGCAGTCGCTGGTTTTCCAGAGGTTGAGGGTGATGGATTGCTCCCACTGCCTGCCCTACAGCCCAAAATGACACCCAAAGGGGGTGCTGGGGGGGCTGATCCCTTCTCACTGTGGGGGACTTTGGCAGTCAGGGTCTGGGATGAATGTGGAGGAAAATCATACCAGGACCCCAACAGGAGATGAGGTGACCTCCTCCCTGAGTGCTGCTTTGCCCTAAGATGTCTCTGCCCAGAGTAACTCTGGGGTTTGGCTTTGCAGGGGTTTCTCAGCCTGGAAGCTGTGCCAGTGAGTGCTGGGGCTCTGGTGAACATGTGACAGGGGAGGAAAAGGGAGAACACATGATGATGATGATGATGATGATGATGATGATGATGATTATGATGAGCTAAAATGCATTTCATGAGCCCTGCTGCCCTTACACACCCCAGTGCCAGGGCTCATGGGTGGGAGGTTCTGTAGCAAAGAGATGGATTGGTCCCACTCGGATCTGACTGAAAGACTACTCAGTGAAATCACAGATTTCCAACTCCCAGTCTCCAAACCCTCTCTGCTGTTTCTGTCTGGAAGCCTCCTACCCCTTCCCAAACTCTCCCCTCTGCTGTATTTGGGAGCTTTTAATGTATTTATTTAAATTAATAATAATTTACCCATTAAAATGCTGCAGATCAGTGGGTTCTTCCTGAAGGAGGAGCATGTTTGGCTCCAGAGGGTTCATTAGCTGCATGTTGGGATTGGGAGGTGCTGTGCAGGGAATGATTTATACACATCCCTGCCACTCGAGCCAATCCAGCCTAGAATAATTCAAAACCAATCCCATAAATCACTTATTAATTATTACTGAAGTATTTATGCAGCAGAGGTGCCTTCCTGTGAATTGTTGGGGGGTTTTTTTACCAGCATTTTTCTGCACAGACAAAACAATTTTGACTCTTTGGTGCACCTTGAGTGCAAGAAGATCCAAATCTTTGGGGGTCATCCTGCTCTGCCTGGCTGAGGGGTTTGAGCAGAGCCTCTCACTGACCACACCGTGTGTCCCTGCTCCCTGAGTAACGAGCAGGTATCCTAATTAATCCTCGTTTCCAGCAGCAGCCCCAAGGAGCTGCAGGATGAGCACAGTGCTGTTTGATGCAGATGAAGTGTGCTTTGGTGGGAATTCAATTACACAGCTTTTCCTTGCTGAACATAATGCACTTGGACGACACAGTAGTTCCGGTGTTAATGAGATGCATTTTCACTGCTGTGAAGTCTGTATTTCTCCCTGCACTTAGTGCACAGCATCCACATTAATTACAGTTCCAGTGGAGAGAAAAAAACCCCACAGAGTTACTACCTGCATTTTCCTCCTGGTAATAGCAGTTTCCTTACATGGCCAGGAACATTATGGATTCACTTCTCAGCCACATTTTATACCAAACAACTTGATTGTGATAGCAGGGAGAAAACAACTCTGCTCCCCTTCGGCTGCACAGGCTGTGCTGTAAAAGGGTCATTTGGAGAGGGGATGAATCAGCTGCATTCAAGTCAGAACATCCTCGGGATAAAAGCATTTCTGGAAGTTGTTTCAGGAGGGTTTTGTGAGAGATATGGGACTCAAGGCCAAATGAAACCAGCAGTTGATGGGCCCACACCAAATGGAACGTCCCTCTGGGATGGGGGGCTGTGTCTGGCTGGAGCCCACCCCTGCAGGGCACTCTCTGAAGCCAGCACGGGAAACCACTGGTATTTTATTCCAAGGAATGAACACATTTGTGCTTTGACTTCTTTTTTGTTTTTGAGAGTTTTCAAACTCCCAAGCCTGGTGGCATGAAGCTTCCCTGATATTTCTCCAGCAGGAGTTGTGCATTGGGGGGATATCCCACTGTTTGCTGCAAAACCCCCACGTTTTGGCCACAGATTTTGTTGTCACCATCTTTGGAAGTGTTCAAAAAACAAGTATTTGTGGCACTTGGCAATACAGTTTAGTGGGAATGCTGGTGTTTGGTTAAAAGCTGGACTTGATGGTCTTGGAGGTCTTTTCCAACCTGAATGATCCCGTGATTCCATGGAAAGCTGAGCAGTTTTAAGGTGGGTAAAGCAGGAGTTCCCAGGGAATAGCACTGCAGAGATATTCAATAAAAAAGTGAGCAGAAGTGTTGTAACACGTTGTATAAATCACTCTGACCTTCATTTAACACCACTGCCTCCTCACCTGTTAATAACTGGAAGTCCCTTGTAGCCTCTTTAATGTATGTTGGCAACTGGCATGGAAACAATTAACAGTTATTAACAGCTATTTCTGTTAACCTCTCATGTCTTTATTCAGGTATTTACACATCTCCCTTTGTTTCAATCTCCTCTCCCTCTCAGGAGTTGAAACTCCTTGAATACTGCATGTGGTTAAAAATATAATAACCTGCACAAAGTCTTGGCTTCCCCGAGGAGCAACTGCACAGGAGGAGGGGAAAACACTGGGGATGGGGCTGTTGGGGATGTTGGGGATGTTGTGGTGGGCATGGATGGCAGGGGGCTTTAGGAAAAGGATTTGCACGGAGTACTGGGGAGAGAGATCCTTGGTCTTTGTGTCCAGCTGAGTGCATCTGGGGAAAAAGCGGTGAGAAGGACCTCATCCCACTTTTTCCTTCATTCATCTGAAAACTAACACTGCCCTGTCTTGGGTTGTGGAGCCAGGGGTGTGTATTCTATTTCATTTGTTAAAAGCAGTTGGGGAGATGTTTTTCTTTGTCTCTTGTAACTCGGGGGGGCGGGGAGAGGGGAAGATGCCTTCTGCTAATGGGCCATTAACACCTCCCCAAACTAACACCTCCCCAAAGCAGTACATCCACATTCCATCATCCTATTGTGAGATGCTCCACCCAGTGGGAGGAGCCAACCATTCCTACCTGGATAAAACTGAGACCAGGAACACAAAGGCAGCCAGCTTCACCTGTTTTCCAGGAGGACTGGACCCCTTCTCACCACCCCTGGACCCTTGCTCTACAGGATCATCTCTGCTCCACCAGAACCACATCTGCCACTCCAGGAGGACTCACTTCTGGACTGCTTCCAACACCCTGACCAACAGGGTGTCAGGTTGTAGCCCTGACTCTGTCAGGGTTCCAAAATTGTTGTTTGTTTGCTGGTTTGGTTGGGTGGTTTTGTTTTTCTACTACATTTGTATTGTTAGTATTTCTGGAAAAGAACTGTTGTTCTTATTCCCAAATCTTTGCCTGAAAGCCCTTGATTGTAAAATTATAATTTGGAGGGGGTGAAGGGTTTACATTCCCCATTCTAGGGGAGACCCCAGTTTTCCTGGCAGATACCTGTCTTTCCAAACCAAGACATGCCCTTTATCCAAAAAGGCTTCTTTATTTTTCTTCCCCCCCTGCCCCCTGTTTTGATACTGGTGTTTAAAACAAAACCAGGAGCTCACCCTCTCACACTCATGGTGCAGTTCCCTGTTTGCTGACAGCTTCCAGCAGGAATTTCAGGGGAAACCATCTTTTCCTGGAGCTCTGAGCTCTTCTGCTGTGGTGGAGGCTTTCAAAGACAATGGAACAGGTGTCAAGACATGAAAAGTCTCGATCCTTCTGAAAACCAAAGCTGTGTTTCAGCCACCCAAGCCCCGATGCTGCTCTGCTCTTTCAGAGGGTGCAGTGCTTGTGAGCAACACCTTTGGCAGCCCCAAGGACTTCCAGGTCAAAAATTAACCAGAGGATTTAAAGAAATAGAGAATCCCTGTCTGTTTACTCCCTCCCTGGTTGTAAATGCACCTGAACTGTGTTTTTATGGTGTCACCTGCAGCAGCAACAGCTGCAGATGGGCTGATTTACTGGTGGGGGAATTGTGAAATGCAAGTCTCTGGAAATCCCATGACTCCAGGAGCCAGAGCTTCCCCAGATGTGGAGACAGGAATAAACCCAGGCTGCCTTGCACTAGATGGAGCTCCAGGACAGCTGGCTCTCCAGGAGCATTGCTCCCAGTTTGCCAGGAAAGTTTTCAGTGGCACACAAAAACAGCCAGAACGTTAGCAAAGTTTCATCTTAAAAATAACCCAGATCTGGGCTTGGAGCCTTCCCTGGAAGCAGAGCTTTGGCTGAGACGCAATTTCCTGCTCCCCACAGGAAGATCTGATCTCTTAGAGAGCAAAATCTGCATCATCCAGTCCTACTCTCCTGCTGAGGAGCCATACTCAATTTCCAGAGCCCCTCAGGAAACCTCAGCTCCCCTCCAGGAGCCTGGCTCCTGCTCCTGCCCAGCACTGCAAGGTGCCTGGACACAGGGAGCTGCTGGAGGTGACCACCCTGCCCATCCCAGCAAAACCCCCAGGATGCCTTTAGCTGATGTTGTTTGGTGCCTCCAGGCTGCTTTGGCTGCCTGCAAAACCAAAAAAGTCTCAAAAATGTGAAATACCAGCTCCTCCTTCCCTCTTCCATCCCTTTGGTCAGCCCCGTGCTGGAGGCAGGAGCATCCCATTCTACTGGGAATCAGGACAGATAAATGCTGGTAGGTCTTGCCCTCAGCTCACCTGCTGCTGGGGCTGAATCTGGAGGAATTTACTTGAGGGTTGAGATTTCTCTGCTTCTTTAAATAAAACTTGCTGGCAGGTTCTTGTGATTCAAGTTTCTCTTAAATCTGGCTTAGTAGACACCTATGGAGGTTTCACTGGAGCTGATAGTAAGTGCTGGGTTTGGTAATTAGGGGGAAATGAATGGAAATGCAGCAGGTGAATGGTTGTGCTGGAGCTTTTCAATATTTCTGGAGTTCTTGGGCTCTCAGTGAGATCCTGCTTTCCAGGCTGGAGTGGTTTTACTAAAAATTCCACTTATAAATGGTACTAAAGTCTCTGTTAAGACTCCAAAATATTGACTGTGATCACTTTTGTAGCTCTTCTGAGTACAGTGCTACTGAGGGGCTCTGGAAATTGAGGCACTGTACATTAAGTGAAGGTGTTGGGCTGTACAGAGGCTGCCCAGATATCTGCTGCTGGAATGGGGTGTGTCTCTGGTTTAAGGAGTGTCTGGTGTTCAGTATGGCCCCTCAGTGGGAGAGTAGGACTGGATGAAGCACATTTTGCTCTCTAAGAGATCAGATCTTCCTGTGGGGAGCAGGAAATTGCGTCTCAGCCAAAGCTCTGCTTCCAGGGAAGGCTCCAAGCCCAGATCTGGGTTATTTTTTAGATGAAACTTTGCTAATGTTCTGGCTGGTTTTGTGTGCCACTGAAAACTTTCCTGGCAAAGTGGGAACAATGCCCTGGCTGAGGATGGGGGAGGAGGGAGCTGCTCCTTGGGGTGAGCGCTGGTCACCCCTGCAGCTGCCTCTGGGCAGCGCTGAGGATGGCCCCTCTGGGTGATCTCCCTTTGGCTGCTGCGAAGTAGGAGCCAGAGGGGTTTTAAATTTGGACCAGAAGCTGAGTGCCTGTGCCTGGTCTGGGGGTTTGGCTGAGGTCCTGCTGCTCAGATCCTGTCCTGCTGCAGCTGGAGATAGGGATGGGGAGGGCTGGAGCACCTCTGGTCTGTATGGACAGGCCTGCAGAGCTGGGGAGCCTCAGCCTGGAGGAGAAAACGTTCTGGGGAGTCCTCAAAGCCCCTTCCCATGCCTGAAGTGGCTTATCAAAAAGGGGAAGAGGGGCTTTTCATACAGGCAGACAGTGACAGGACAAGGGGAGTGGTTTTAAACTGAAGGAGGACAAGCTTAGATTGGATATTGGGAAGAAATTTTTTTACTCTGGGAAGGTGGGGAGGCCTTGGCACAGAGTGCCCAGAGAAGCTGAGACTGCCCCTGGATCCCTGGCAGTGTCCAAGGCCAGGGTGGATGGGGATTGGAGCAGCCTGGGATGGAAGTGGAAGTGGACAGTGGAAGGTGTCCCTGCCCATGGCAGGGGGTGGCACTGGATGATCTTTAAGGCCCCTTCTGACCCAAACCTGTCTGGGGCTCCAGGAGCAGTTTATTACCTGTGAACACATCTGCCTTTACTGAGCTTTTGCTGGGAATTGGGTGTGAAGCCCAGCCCTGTGTCCTAAGTCATCCCAGGCTCCTCTAATCCCTCTCACCTTTCTCCCCCAAACTCAAGTCTCCCTCAGGGTCTTTGCTGCAGAGAGCCCCCAGCCATCTGCTCAGCCTGCCTGAACTTTTCTGTTCATTCTCCTTTCCACCTCTCCTGCACTCAGGATCTCAGCTGGGAGGAGACAGTCCCTCACAAATGCCATATGCCCAGGATTGTGCCCTTGTGCTTTTCCACAAGCACTGAAATCTCATAAGCAACCTGCTCGGACAGGATTGCCAGCCCTGCTTCTCTCACCAGAGGGGAATGGAGATTTGCATCCATTTCAGAGAGGCTGCTGTGATTTTGATTCTGTTTGTGAGATTAATTGGACCATGACGAGTTTTCTGGCTCACCAGCTCCAGAGCTGTGGCCGTAGGAATTCTTCCTCTTCTCCTTCTTGGAAGCAGATGGCAATTTATTCCACAGTCATGTTGGAATAATGTGTGTTTCTGTGCCTCTCTGTTTGGATGGTCAGTAGGGAGCAGTCCATCTTCATGTGATTTTAAACATCCTGGAGGACACAAATGCACAGAGCTGCACTTGGGGACTTCGTGGAGATTTGTGATCCTTTTTACAGGAGCTGAGGCCATAAAATAGTGACTGGAATTCAGGGGCCCATAAATAGCATCCTTTCATCTGTGGCACCTCTAACTTTGCTTGACTGTTGCTCGTGTTATTCAGAAGGAATATGGACACATTTGGGTTATTTAAACAGTCTGGAAGCTCCAAGGTGGGATGGAGGAAGGAGTTCCGGTAATGGAATAAGCTACATGAGGCTTGGAAAGCAGCTGAATGTCCTCTGGAAGAAAAAAAAAAAAGTTATTTTTAGACCTTTCTAGTGGTTTATTTATGGAGGGAGCTCCTGCACTCTGCAACCCAGGGCTGGGTTGGTGGGAAGAGCATCTCTGCCTTCATGGGAAAGTCATGTGCCATGTTCCAATGATTTTTGGTGGTGATTGTGGGTGAAAATCAGGTTTTCCATAGTTCAGAGCTAGAAATCTGTTTCCCATAGTCCCAGAGATGGAAAGCATGGTGTGAGTCTAAGATAAGCCCAGCTCTAGCTCTTCTTGCTTCTCTGCAAGGTCAGCTCTCCATTTTGGGTTTTTAGGGAGTCAAATCATACATATGAATCACTTCTTGTACAAAGTTCTCGATTGTCAACAGAGTGATTTGTGAATAAATGTTTTCATTACTTGGCTGGCTCCATGGATGGATGAATAATATCCATCAAATAAATTATTCATCCCTTTCTCTCCTTGCCATCATCAGATAAATTCCTTGTGATTTATATTTGTTCATTATTCATCTGGCTACGAGGAGCAGACATATTAGAGATGGGCTAGGAGCTAAATCTGCTTTAGGGAACCCAAGAAGGGAGCTCTGGTTGATATTGGGGTCTGTATCCACACAAAGCTCATCCCATGGAGCCCCAGTGCCCTCTGAGTGGCTCCATAGGTGATGAGAGCCCCCAAGTGCTGAGCTGAGGGCAGAGCCCCCATTCCTGACAGGAATCTGCTGTGTTTAACCATGGGGAGGAGGGGAATGTCCAGCCTTGAGGACAGTTTTTGCAGTATTTTACTCAGCACCTTCCTTCCCTTCCCAGGCTCCCACTTTTCAGCTTCCTCAGGCTGCCTTTGCCACTGACAAAGCCACACCAGCCTCCTGCAGAACACCCCAGCAGCAGGGATGGGGGAAGATTTTTCAACTGGTGCCAGAGGAGGAATGGAGGGGAAAGGAATTAGTTTGGCTCCTCTACAAAAAGAAGCAAAGAAAACCATCAGACAGAAGCTGACTGAAGCGACACAGATCAGCTGCTCCTGCTCAGAAGTGACCTGATTTATTAATCTGATTTTCAAGTGTTTTGCTTGAAACAGAACCAGTTTCAAGCTTTTGTGCTTTTTCTTTTTCTTTTTCGTGTTCTTCCAGTTCTGAAAAGTGCATCTATGGTTATTTTCTTTTTAGACCACTGGGGAAAGCATCTTTCAATTTTCAAAAAAAAGCAAAAAAAGACAGCGTGTTCTTCAAGCCATTTTCCTTCTCAAACAGTTCAGGAAGACACAAAACACAGAAAGTTTCACCTTTAAACAGTGAAGAACTGGAAAAGTTACCTGGATGTGAGAAGCAGAGGGGATAACAGATCTTGTTTGTATCCTTAACTGGAGGGTGCTGTGCCAGACCTGGCTGATCCATGTGAGGGGTTTGCAGCCAGCCCTGGAACACCAGGAAAGCTTTGATTTTTCATTCCCAGCATCAAATGGAAACACAAGCACTGGGATGCAGCTGAAGAGAAGGGATGACAACGGAGGGAAAAGCCCTGTGAGTGAGGGGATGAGGGAAGCACATCCTCTGCAGGGAGGGAGGAGGAAAGATAGAGGCTCAGGGGGTTCTCCCAGCCCAGCACCAGCCCATGCTGGATTTCTCAGTGTGTTGTGCTGCAGAGGTGAGCCCAGAGATGCTCTGGGATGATCCTGTGGCTCCCATCCCTCCCAGAATACTTCACAGCAATGCCCCACACAGCTTTGGTGTCTGTTATGTGCAGGATCCACTTAAATGATCCACTCACCTGCTGAACCCGTGTGTTCCCCAAAGAAAGAAAATCCCAAAGAAAGAGATTATGGCACCAAGCAGGAGACCTTCCTGCCTGAAGGACGTATTGGAGCATAATTTGTGGAGTGATTGATGTATTTTATTTTTAATAACATTTCCCCCCTCTTGCCAGCTTTTTCATCCAGGGGACACATCAGTGTTTGAGCCCAATCCAATTCAGAATTGTATTCCAGCAGGAATGGTTTGCCTTGCCCAGCTGGGTGGGAGTGGAAAGGGGAAGGAGCAGGGTTTGCTCTGCTTTGTTTGACTTTGGCCTTGGAATTCAGGGCGGTGGGGAATGCAGGAGCTCTCACTCAGCCTGATGGGGATCCTGATGGCTGATCCATTAAAACTTGGTGCTGGAAAGGCAGTGAGAGCCTTTGGCACAAAATCAAGCCTATTTCAGTGTCCTTTTTAAAGCTCAACAGGTTTTGGGAGGAATCATGGGGGACAAGAGTATCCTGAGCCCCAGTCAGGGAGCTCAACTCTTGCTTGGACTTCCTCAGGTTGGCTTTTATTTTTTTCTTTTTCTCCTGCTTTTTTTCCCTTCTATTCAAGGCAAAGAAAGCTCTTTGACACCAAGAACTTGGAGTTATGTGTAGGATGGAGGGGGTGAGGAGTGTCCCATGGCTGCTGTGTGTCCAGGAGTGCCCATCTCACCAGCTGCAGTCATGGCAGACCTGGCTGTGACTAGCTGGACTTGGGATTCTCTTGGTGCTGCCTCTCTGGTGCCCCAGACCCATTGAACAGCTGGGATTTGCTGATGTTTAGGCACATCCCTGCTCTTCCCAGAGGGAGCAGAGGTGTGTTGGGAGGGAGGGAAAGCACAGTTGAGACCAACACTGGTTATGTTTGAGGTACCTGCTGTGAGCACCCCTTCACAGAACCCCAGGCTCATCTGGGTTGGAAAAGCTCTCCAAGGTCACTGAGTCCAACCTGTGCCTGATCCCCACCTTGTCCCCAGCCCAGAGCACTGAGTGCCACCTCCAGACCTTCCCTGGACACCTCCAGTCATGGGGTCTCCATTGCCTCCTTGGGCAGTGCCTGACCACCATTTCCAGGGAGAAATCATTCCAGATATCCACCCTGAGCCTCCCCTGGCCCAGCCTGAGGCCGTTCCCTCTCCTCCTGTCCCTGTTCTCTGGGAGCAGAGCCCAAATCCCCCCCGGCTGTCCCCTCCTGGCAGGGAGTTGTGCAGAGCCACAAGGCCCCCCTGAGCTCCTTTTCTCCAGGCTGAGCCCCTTTCCCAGCTCCCTCAGCCTCTCCTGGGGCTGCAGCCCCTTCCCCAGCTCTGTTCCCATCTCTGACACTCCAGCCCCTCAGTGCCTTTCCTGTGAGAGACACAGAACTGGGCACAGCACTGGAGGTGCCCCAGCAGTGCCAGCACAGGGGACAGTCACTGTCCCAGGGCTCCTGGTCACTCTGTTTTTGATACAAGCCAGGATTGTTCTCCTTGCCCACCTGGCCTTGTGTCCAGCTGCTGTCCCCAGCAGCCCAGGTCCCTTCCCAGCCACTGTGGCAGCCAAAGAGCTGCTTGCTGCTGTCCTTCCCTGCCCTGTGTCAGCAGCAATCCTGGGTGACTGTCCTAGGTTACAATGTAAAACTGTGCCCAAGGTATGTATTCTATCCCCATGAGCCGTTGGAGCCAAGGTGGGGCAGTGTTCTCCTTATCTTCTGTTAACGAGCCTAACAATGCCTTGCCACATGACTCATAGATAACTTCTTCTGGGAGTTATCTCTGTTTAATGGGCCATCAAGGACCCACTGCATGACTCATGGAATGAGATCATCCCATTGTGAGATGCTCCGCCCAGGGGGAGGAGCCAAGCATTCCCACCTGGATATAATCCAGGGTTTGAGACATTGCAAGCGGATTTTATCTACTGGACTCCCAGAGGAGACAAGAGCTACCAGACAGGATCACTGCTTTGACAAGAACATCTCATCTTGTTCCACTGGATTCCAGGAGGACTTACTTTTGGACTGCTTCAAACAGTTGGACACCAACAGGGTGTCAGGTTGTATTGTTCCATTTATTTTATTTTACCCTTTTTTCCCTCTCTTCTCCTATTAAATTGTATCTCTGACTGGGAGTCTCACTGGTTTTGCTTTCAAACCAGCACAGTGACATAGCTGGGCAGACAGGATGTGTGGTGGCTTCATGTGCTCTGCTGTGTGCCCTGCAGCCGTGCAGGGCCTGGGGACACAAGCAGGGCAGCACAGCACAGCTGGCCCTGGCTCCAGAGGCTCTGCTGCCTCCTGCCTCTGCTGGGTCCCATTACATCCTGGCTGGGTCCTTGGGGTGGGCTCAGCACACAGACCTGGGGCTGGGCTGGCAGCTGTGGGCCCCAATCCCAATGTGGCACAAGGAAAAGATGAGGAGACACCTTCCAAACCTGCACAGCCAGAGAGGCTTTTCCTGCAGGATAAACTCACCCTGGTCAGGCCCTGCCTGTGCACAGGAATGTGTACCAATAATTGCTATTGGTGAAACAAATCAACTTCTTCTGCAGAGCTGAATTTTGTTTTTTGGGTTTTGTTTTGGGTTTTGCTGGGAGTTTTTTGGGGGTATATTTTTGAGGTGGGGAATATTGAGTTCTCAACATTTCCAGTGTTTGTCTAAAAACATGGAAAATTCCACCCTCTCTTGAAGTTCTGAGAGCACAGCACTCCCCTGGCTTGTCCAATATTTCCTAGAGCTGTCCTGGATTTTAGCAGAGGGTTGTCCCTGGCCTGGGAACTGCATCTTGCAGGCATTCCCTGCACTGAGCTGGGCCCTTGGGGTACAGAGGTGACACTGAAAATTTTGGACTGAGAAAATCACCATCTGCTCAAGGCTGCCTGCAGACTCAGCCTGTTACAGGAGTTAACTGGGGTACATTTGATGAAAACTGGTCACCTCACGTTAAGCAGCAGGCAGTTGCACTGCTCTGTGCTTCACTGCTGCATCTCCTGCAGGTGTTTAAACAAGTCCCAGGGATGCAGGCTGTAGGGCAGCTGTCCCTGTGTCCCTGCTGATGGAGAGGTGCAGACCTGTCTCTCCCAGAGAGCTGTGAGGAGCAGGGCTGTCCCTCACTCACACTCATGCTGGGGCTGGAGTCTCTGGAGAAGCAGGATTTTCTAGCCTGTTGCTTCCAGAGTCCTTTCACCTGCGAGTGCTTTGCAGCAAAGTCACCTCCCCTGTGTCAGAAGAAAGGGGATTATTGATGTATTCCCTATCCTGGTGTCTGGATGGCCTTGGAAAGGTGACCTGGGGGCACTCAGACCTCCTGCTGCTGGGCCAGGCTGTAGGAATTGCCTTTCCATGGCTCTGGGATCCTTAATCCTCTGGTTAAGGATCTGGAGACCCTTAAATCAACCAACTGTTGTTCCACCAGTCCTGTCCACTCTCAGCAGCTCCCACCCACCCCTTGGTGCCTCCTGGCAGGGAATTCCCTCTGGTCAGCATGGATTTTGGGGCAGCATGGTGAGGGGTGGAGATGTTCCTCATCCAGCCTTGCAGGACACAGGGCAGAGCTGCTGGGGTCACCTGCCCAGGGGCTGCTGCAGTGGATTACAAGATTTTTTAGACTTTTCTTTTGCACCCAAGAAAGTGGCAGAGGCTGGACAGGCTCATGGGGATGCTGAGAGGCAGTTTTCCCTCAGGCAGACCCCAGGCTGCTCCTGGAAAATTATCATTTTCTTTTGGCTACAAAGGGCTCTTCCCACACAGAGCCCCGTGGGGCAGGGTCACTTTACCAGGGATGCTTTGTCGTTTTTCTTTTGCTAACAACAGCTCCAGGAGGTTTCTGCTGAGACTCATGTGCAGCCCAGGTGTTTCCAGGTCAGCTGCTGGAACCAGCAGTGTTTCCAGTAACAGTTTTTCTAACACTTATTTCACCCAGAATATTCTGTAACTCACTTAAAATTAAAAATGTAAGAGTTGGGTAAAACAAATTGTATTTAATATCAACTTAATTAGCCCAATGATATTGCACAGATGGCATTCTGGATTTTCATGTTTTATTCAAGAATCCTTCTGGGTTTGGGATAATGTATCTGAAACTGCAGCAGAATTCACCACCTTGCCTTGGCATTTAAACCAAGCTTGCTGCAGAGCTCAGGGGGTCTGGGCTGGGCTCTCTGGTTTTAGTGGGGTTCTGGTCTTGGGTGGGCAACATTAATTGGGCTGCAATTATCCTGTTAAACTATCACATCATCCTGTCTGTCCATGAAGGTCCATTTCTGCTGCTGACCCCATCCCCCAGGACAAAAGGGTTTTGTTTTCATGGTCTGTCTAATTTGTAATTTTCATGGGTGTTTGAGGTGTCATTTCCACCTTTCTGGGTGCAGAGTGGAGTGCTGGAAGTCAGGAATGCCAGTGTTACACTTGTCTGTTTTAGGCATTTCTCTAATCACTGCCTGCTCTGGCAGCTGCTGCTACAAGACCCTTCTGCCCCTCCAGAACAACAGGAAAAGCATCTCCCAACATCCCTGAAGAGCAAACAAGGATCAAGTTGTGCTTTGAATTCCAGTGGCGGGGAAAGGGCTGATGAAAGCCCTGGAGCCACCTCTGCCCCAGTGGAGGAGCAGCCACATCCAGCCTCTTCCCTGGTGCCTGCCTCAGTGTATTGATCCATGAGTTATCAAATGTGTAGGAGCAAGATTTGGGTGTAATCCTGATTTAAACCCTGTGCTGGTTTGAAAGCAAAACCAGTGAGACTCCAAGTCAGAAATACAATTTAATAGGAGAAAAGAAGTAAAATAAAATAAAATAAATGCAGTAATACAACCTGACACCCTGTTAGTTAGGGTGGTGGCAGCAGTTCAGATGAAGTGGTCTTGTTCAAGCAGTGATCCCATAGAAAGGTCTGGTAACTCTTATTCTCTAGGAATCCAGTGGGTAAGGGCTCCCTATGCTGTCCCAAATCCCAGATTATAAAGTGGGAATGCTTGGCTCCTCCCCCTGGGCAAAGCATCTCACAATGGGCTGGTATCATTCCACCAGTCATGCAGTGGGTCCTTGATTGCCCATTAAACAGGGTGAGCTCTGGAGGGAGTTACCTGTGAGTCATGTGGCAAGGCATTGATGGCCCATTGACAGGAGATAGTCTGGAGGGAGGGGGCAAGGGAAACACTGCCCCACCATGGTTTCAACAGCTCATGAAGATGGTGATAGAGTACATACTTTGGGAACAGCTTACATTGTCACCTAGGGCAAACCCCCAGCAATAAATCACATGTTGGGGGTTTTATTGATGCTTGGACACAGATGCTCAAACTGAAGCTGTGTCCTGTCCATGGCCACCCCCAAGCTTGTTCCAAGCTGCAGACTTCATTGGGAAGCTTTGCCGTGGATTTGGCCCCTTGCTGCCTTCAGTGAAAGAATCCCTTTGTGTGCTGGGCTCACCTTGCCACCAGCATCCAGGTGAAGCTGAGGCAGCTCCTGAGAACAGTCTGAATTATTATTTAATTTGGCCAAAGCAGTGGAGAGAGGTGGTCACCCCAGAGGGTAGCAGGACTAATTTGGAGGTTGGTGTCTGGAGAGAGCTGAGCTGGGGGGCTCTGGGTGTCTCTACAGCTCCCAGAAGCTCATGGGGGCTGAGGGAGTTTGGGTGGAGAGGGGAAATCTGCATCATCCAACTTTGTGCATCTTCAGTGCAGACATTTCCAGTTTGAGGCTTCCCTTGGAGCTGCGAAAGAGAAACTAATTTTTCAGGAGTGCCATTCACCGTCCTGGATTTCAATATCTGAAATGAATGAGATTGTGTGTCCTGGAAAAGCTTTTTTTTTTTTTTTTTTTTTTTTTTTTTTTTAACATGGAACTTCCAAAAGCTAGCTTGGACAGAGACACTTGAGTAGTTAATATCTAAATTCAGGCAAATTTAAATGTGTTTCTTCCCTGCCCAGGTGTATCCATCCAGCTAAGGCAGACCCAAGCTCTCTGCTCTTCCCAATTCTCTTTCCTCTGCCCCCAAACATGATGTGAAACACTGTTTTAGAATGTTTTACCCTGTAAAACAACATATTGCACTGCTCCCTGTTCACTTTCAATTTTATGCAACTTTCTCTGCTGGAATAGGCTCAGTGATCCCAGGAAATAATTGGTGAGCTTGTTAGACTAATGGGATTTTTATTTTCAAGGCTATAGATCAAACAAGTATGCCTGAAAATTCATTATACATGCAGTGAGCACAAAATAATTATTCCTTCCCATGGAAGTGCTGGAGGAGAGACTGTGATAAGGTGGAGCTTTAAAAAAACCTGTTTGATTTATCATTTCTGAGGCAAAGTTCCCGTGAGATGCACTAGCTCAGTACTCAGTGACAGTCACCTGCCTGGCCAGGACTGTGACTTTCCAGTCTGGAAAGGACTGAGACTTGCTTCTGGACTTTATTTTTTGTCTGGAGCTGAACAGTCCCTGAGCTCTGCTTCTCCTTTTCAGCAAAGAGCCTCAGATGTTGTTTGGAACAGCAGAATTTTGTGTTGCTTCCAGGTGGTGAAAAGAGGATAGTTTCCCACCTCCCTCTTCTCCAGAGCTTTGGTTTTCCATTTCCTTCTCCTCTGGGAAAGCAAAGGAAAGCTCAGTGGGAAGGAGGGAAGCTGAGCTCAATCCTGCAGGTGGACATGTGAAAAGGGGGACGTCAGCAGTGGAGAATCCATCCCAGAATAAAATGATGGCTATTGACTGAGATGTGGGCTCTGCTGGTTCAGGTTCAGCCTCACCATCCCAAGAATTTTGGGTCTAAATTGCAGTGTCTGGGGTTGTCCTGGTCAAGGCTGCTGGCATCTTGTCCATGAGCTGAGCTTGAGCAATTCCATGGGTAGTGTCCTGTGAGGAACCAGGTGGGGATGTTGGCAAGGGGACTGGAGCACCTTCCCCATGGGGACAGGCTGGGAAAGTTGAACCTGGAGGAGAGAAAGTTGTGTGGAGACCTCCCAGCAACTTCCCAGTGTGTGAAGGGGCTGCAGGAAAGTGGGAGAGCAACCTTCCTCAGGAGCTGCAGTGACAGGACAAGGGGGAATGGGTTCGAACTGAAAGAGGGGAAATTTAGGTTAGAAATACACAAGAAGTTGTTCCCTGGGAGGGTGCTGAGGCCCTGGCACAGGGTGCCCAGAGAAGCTGTGGCTGCCCCTGGATCCCTGGAAGTGTCCAAGGCCAGGCTGGATGGGGCTTGGAGCAGCCTGGGACAGTGGAAGGTGTCCCTGCCCATGGCAGGGATTGGGATAAAATGAGCTTTAAGGTCCCTTCCAACCCATTCTTGGGGTTAGTTTTATCTTCAGTGTATTTGGAAATTGCAATTTATTTTTGCCTCTTTGTTTGAAAACTGATTTGTCTTAAGGATACTTTGTGTGTCTGTGCTGGAGTTGTCCACATATTGCTGCTTTTCAATAAAGTATTTTCCATTTGTAGAGCTGGCCAAAGAATTAATTGTTCACTGAGGATCTCCGTAGAAAACCCTTTTATAAAAAAATCACAAGTGGATACTGTCTTTGTGGGGAAAATTGGCGAATGTTTGGGATATGACAGGAGAAAGAAAAAAGGAATAAAAGCAAAGGGAAGTCATAAAAAGGATCAAAAGCGCAAGCTGTGACATCTCAGAAAGGAAAATGCTTGATATACCTTGGAAAAGCTTGAAAACAAATCTCCAACATAACTTAAAAATAGTTCTTCTCATTCTGCAGGCACAAAGACTAATTGGAAGTGACACCGTTTAGGAATGTCACTTCCAGTCTGTCTCGTTCCCCTGGTGTTTGTCTGGTGGGCCTCCCATCCTGAGCAGGCAGAGGGGATTTTAAAGCTTCACTAATTAACCCCTGAGTGGTGTGGAATGCTCTGCTGGGGGATCTGTGTGAGTGCGAAAAGTCGCTGATTCGTGCTACAAGTTGGTGTTGGGGCATCACAAAGGAGCCTGGGCACCTTCCCCTATCCCAGGGTGCTCCCAGCCCCATTCAGCCTGGCTGGGGCAGCCACAGGAAACCTGTGCCAGGGCCTCAGCACCCTCACAGGGAAGAACTGACATAATTAATGTGATTAACATAGTTCTTTCTGAAGGTCCAATGATGAAAAGCATCTCTGTAGCTTTAGCTGATGAATTTCAACACTGAAAGGCACAAAAAACCCCAGAAGAAATGGAGCTCAAGCTGGCCAGGAGGAACATTTCCTCTCCTGCTGCCAGTTATTGGCCAAGGATTACACCACAATGTGTTAGTAGAATTAAATATCTATTTGAACTTTGCTTCTCGTGTACTTTTTAATTTTAATATTATTTATTCTTTGACTTTCAATAATTCATTGAGACGCGTCCATATCAGTAATTAAAACATGTACAGTAAGAAACAGAGCTCACATAAATTATTCCATGGCATCCATTATTTATTTGGCCACTTATAGCTGTGCAAAATTTACTGAGAAAATATGTACATTAATTAACATGTACATTACAATTTCATTAGTGCACTTTTTTGGTGAGTAAAGATACTCAGATTTGGGTGTGTGAGCAGCTAGAGAGGTCTTGCTTGTGACTTTTAAATTATTTAGATACAAAAAGAGGCCTGTGGTTGGAATCCAGGAGGAGCTGCTTGAGGGAAGCCTTTCTGCTGGCCTTACACATGTCAGGGCAAAGTGGTTTTTTTTCCCAAAGCTGCCAAGATTCCTGAGCCAAACCCATGGATGGGTGTTTGCCCGTGTTGTACAACCACTGACATTTGAGTAGGGCAAGGAACAAGAGAAAATCTGATATTTCAGACCCTCTGGTTTAATTTCTTGTGGCTGAGTCTATCAGGGAGTGCTGGTGCTGTGGTGGTCCCACTGCATTTCTTGGCTGGTGCGTCCTGCAGGATGAGGCTCAGGACAAGGCCCTGGAGAAGGCTTTCAGAGGGGCTCTGGAGGCACCACTGTTGAATTTTACCAGCCCCACAGACTCCAGCTGAGGCTCCTGTGAAGTGACTCCAGTTACAACAATGTCTCTGGAAAAGGTCCTGTGCGTCCCACAGGATCACTGTCCTGTGCACGGCTCAAACAATGAGGAATTCCTTTGTGCCACGTGGGTTAAAAACACCCAAACAAACCCAACCAAACAACTCACAGCTTCTGTTGTAGTCAGAGAGGGAAAAGAAACATTTTTAATCAGTGCCACAAAATTTACATCAATAACAAGTCCAGCAGAGCACCAGGAAATTTCCACATGAGTAAACTCCACTCAGTGCAAAAAGGCTTGCATGCACTCCTGGAATTTAATGGTTCAGCTGGCATGTGAAAGCTGTTATTTGGAGGTTTAATTATTAAGGTCAAATTAAATTTCAGCTATTGGAGCAATGAGCTCCCTCCCTCTGCAGATGCCAGCTGAGGGATCCCTTGCTGGGGAATGCTGGAGAGGATTTTGGTGTATCCACTTAAAATGCACGTCCCATGGGGACCTCCCTGCTAGGAGTATGTTCAGAAGGCATCATGCCTTGGGATAATGAACTGTTCAGGAGGCACAACTCATTTTTGAGGTCCCAAGGATGCCTTTTCCCGGTTATGAGCTCCTCTGGTGGAATTTGGCTATCAACTTCCTCCTGGTGACCTGTGGAGTTCCTGCTCAATGAGCTGCTGCTGGAGTGGAAGGAATGCTCCACTTCAGGGCTGTGGATATTCTCCTTCCCCCAGCAGGAGCTCTGGCTGGGACTTGTCATGGGACATGTTGCTGTATGAATTCTTGTTGGTCACCAGAGGCAGATGAAGAGCAAAGACAGCAAACACCCTCCAAAACTCACTCTGTCTTTCCAACCAACCCCAACCCCACAGAATATGTCTGTGAGATTTCATAGTTTTTGAATTACCAGCCACAAAACACTTTTAATTATTCTGGGCCTGGCTTTGAGTGCACTCAGAGGGTGGAGCAGATGATGAGACACACAAGGTTTGGGGAAGCAGAGTAGGAGAAAACAAAACTATCTGCTTCCTGGAAGGCTGGAGTGAGGTCTTGGAGGAAATCTGCCTGATCTGCTCCCGTCCCTCACAGAGACTGGACAAGAGGCTTTGGATCATCCTCCCCTGGACTGGGAACTCCATCCCTCTGTCCCACAGGGAGGCAAACTCCAGACTGCCCCCAGCCCTCCTCAAACACCTGCCTTCAGGGCATTTAGCAGCTGATTTCCCAAGGCAGGGCTGTACTTCGGGCATTTGTTTGTTTTGCCTTTACAGCTCAGCTGCCAGGATGCAACAAAGAATTTGGTTTGGATGGACACAAAATACATTTCCTGTGTGTGCAGTGAAATCCTGAAGGAATTCCTGTTGGACTGAACCATCTGCTCTCCTGTGAGTGCACAGAGCCAAAGGTGGGCATCACCAGAAGGGGATCTTCTCGTCCCCCTTGTTCTCTTCATCATCCTCACAGGTAACCTGGAGGCTGGGACACTTCACTGGGGCAGGGACACCCAGGCTGAGTTAGAAAAGGCCACTCCCCACTTCTCTTACATCCTAATGATGTAAGAGACCCTACAGAGACATATCCCAGGGGAGCCTGTTGCTGCTTGGCAGGCGGTGGAAGGAAGTGGAAGCATTCCCAAGGAAAAGGGGGAGAAACTGATTCCATCTCACCAGTGCCTCAGAGCAAAACTTTAGATGGCATTATTCTCTGTATCCCAACTTCATGGTTAGAGTTGAGGCTGGGTTTGAAAAACGTGGATTTATTTCTTTTGTAGAGGATCATTTATTTTTTCACAGCAGAGGGAATTTTGAGTTTCCTGCGTGAGACAGAGTTTGAAAAATACAGTGCCTTGTCTTTCAAAAATGTTCTGAGGAGCCACTGCAAGGTTTCAGATGAGGGCCACGATTATGCTCTGGAGGTTGTCAGATGGGAGAATGCTGCTCAGTCTTTCCCTGTTCTCTTTACTGGAGCTGGCATGAAAATGGATTATTCTAAACCATCTCTCTGTGTGGCTGTCCCATTTGTCAGGTTCCTGCAGGCACATTCCCTGCTTGATGTTTTCATAAACTGCACTCCTTCTCCTTGGGTTCTGGTGATTAATTGTAATGGCAAGTGAAAATATTCCAAAATAAATCTGTTTTCATGGCCCTCTGCAAAGTCCACTCTGAGAACCCTCTGCAGATGCAGCAGTTTGGGAGGAGGTGAGGCAGCACGAGATGCACATCACAGCAGCAGCCCTGTGCTGCCCACACCTTTCAAACCCAGCCTCAGCTCTGGCCATGAAGTTGGGAATGCACAGGAAATGCCTCTAAACTTTTGCTCTGAGGACACAGGTGAGATGGACTCAATTTCTCCTCCTGTCTCCTTGAGAAGACTTCCACTTCCTGCAGTTATTTTGGTTGGGTCTGTATTTTTAACTAAGGAGGAAATTATTATTTTTTGGTCCAGGAAACTAATGGTAAATAAGCAGGAATCACGAAATTTTTAGGTTGGAGAAGACTTCTAAGGTCCAATCCAACCATGAACCCAGCCTTTCCAGGCCCACTAGTGATCCCATGGACAGGGAGGTGCCAGCAATAGCCCCAGAGCTGGGCTGTGACAGAGCAGGGCTGAGGCCAACTCCAGAACTGCTGGGGGTGATCTGTGGGAAATAGAAAAAGCAGAAAACTCTCACAGCAGTGCAGATGCAGGCCTGGAGTTAAAACAATACAAGAATGAGGCCATGGAACAATGTCCTGTATTTTTGTGCTGTGTAGAGTTAGGCCTTAGCAAGTAGAAAAATATGTTAATATTTTAAGATAATAGAAAAGTTTAATAATGAGGCTCTGTGCTTTTTTTATAGAAAGGTATAAAAAGTTCCTGAGTAGCAAGAAACATGAAGCAAGCACCTATTGTTAGACAGAAGGTGTACGTGTAGTTTTAATGATTGGTTTATGCAGATGCCTGTAAGCTCTTAACAATCTGCTATTGGTTAGAAAACTTTTAAAAGGCCTTGTAACAGATAATTCTGGCTGCTGTTGGTGAGCTGTTGCCATCTTTTGTGTCTCACCCTGTCCTGAGGCTGATGTTGCAGTAAAAGCTTGAGGAACATCTCCTGGCAGTCCCATCATTTGGAAATGATCCAACAGTGATCATTTGCAGTGAGCCCCCCACATTCCTGTGTCCTCTACTCCTGGTACCAAGGCTGCTGTTTTCCCTGGAAATGTGTCTTTCCAGCCTGGAAACTCCTCTCCACTGGAGAAGCCCCAGCAGCAGTGCCCTTCTTGCACTCTGGGGATGCTGCAGATGCCTGTGGCCCCTTGGTTTGGGTTCCTGAAGCTCTCACCACCCAGAAGAAGCTCTGCCAACACCTCCTGCTCCTCCTGCATCCCTGCACACTGTCTGATGATTTAAGAGCTTTTCCCACACCAAGTGAGCTGCAGTGAGCACAGCAAGAGATGAAAATGAACTCCAGTGATCCCCCTTTTTCCTGTAGGAAAATGAGGATGGGTGAGTCCTTCTGCTGAGGTGCCCTTCAGCCCAGCACTGGGACACTGCTGCCGAGCTGGGCTCAGCTTTTTTTGCTCTCCTGAAGTAAAAGACAGGTCAAAACTCAGACAAAACAACAAAGAGGGAGAGACAAAGTGGGAGAGCCTAGATTTGAATTGATAGAAACCCCAGGAACTGGTGTGCAGCCCAGTAAATATTGGAATGACATTACCTGAGCTTGAGAAAAAATTGACAAATTGTTACACTGAATTCCTATCTGTAGTGGAACCGGAGAGCAAACACCATGGAGATAACATTCTTTCCTTTAATCATTTTCTTTGGCAATAGAATCAGAAGGAAAAAGCTCCAGAGTGACTCTTATTATATTTTCCCCCCCTCTGCCTTTTCTTTCTGATCCCCTCCATTGTTCCCAGCTCTGTCAAGATTGTGACAAACTTAATTACCAGCAAACAGCAGGAATCCCAGATGACATATCCATGACTTGTTCTTTCTTCTGACTTCATGAGATCTTTCTAGTCTTTAATGTGGAGTGAATAAGGACGGGGAGCAGATGGTGCTGGTGTCCAACAGCAGCAGCATCTGAACCCTTATCTGCTTGAAATCTCCAGTGTCAGGACAAGACATGGATAACCAAGTCTCCCTGAGCAGGGAGATTCGGGGCTGGAGATTCAGAAAATGGGATTGTACATGGACAGACACAGATCTGCCACTCAGGGGGCTGTCATCTGCCAAGCTGCTCTTGGAAACCTGCACTAATTTCAGGTCTGCTCACAGCAGTGACTGCAGAGCCCAGGCTCCTGGCACTGAGAGAAGGCACATTTGTGCCTCTTGCAGCTGTAAATTTGGTGCTTGGTTGGCTGTAAAACAAGAGCTGGGTGAAACATTGTCATGAACAGGGGGTTTGCCCTAAAACCATGTTTCTCAGGGTGGGAAACAGCCCAGGGTGAGGATCACTGAATGGTTTTGAGCAAGAAAAATGATTTAAAAGAAAAATACCCTAAAATACTTTGAGAATTTTTAAGTGAGGTTTTGCCCTTTGATATTTTCAAAGGGAATTTTATTGTCTTGTTTTCTCAAAGGTGTTTCTGGCTGCAGGGATCTGGAGTGGAGGGGCTTTTCAGAGTCTTCACCAGTTCTCCAAGTTCAGGGAAGATTGTGGCCAGCCAGGTTTTGGGCACCTGTGCTCCCATTGCTGCAGAAGCAGGAAGCCCTTGCCTCCACCCTGCCATTGTTTTTGGGTTTTTTGTTTATTTTTGGTTTTGGTTTTGTTTTTGTTTGGTTTTTTGTTGTTGTTGTTTTGGGTTTTTTGTTTTTGTTTGTTTTTGTTCTTGTTTATGTTTTATGTTTTATGTTTCATGTTTTCATTTTCATTTTCATTTTCATTTTCATTTTCATTTTCATTTTCATTTTCATTTTCATTATGACTCCCAGGCAATCCACTGCTTTGCAGGAAATGCCAGGATTTGCCACACAGGCACCTCTTTCCCCTGTGCTCCCCCACTTGAGAGAGGGAAAATGCTCATGTGTCACTAGACCAGAGCAAACACACCAAACACTGGAGGTTTGGTAGAAAGAAGCAGCAAATCTCTGTTTTATCTCAGTTTTATCTTCACCAAACTTGATCTGAACAACTGCATCCCCTCCTGCATCAATTCCCTCCAGCTGGGTGGAGGCTCCTGACTCGCAGAGCAGCTTGTGCTTGGAAACTTCTGGGCCAGCTTCTTCTGCCTGCAAGGAAATAATTTTTCTGCCAGGATTTGTTTTTCTGGGCCCTTCTGCTGAGGCTCAGAGCATGGCTGGGGCCCCATGCCAGCTGCACTTCAGTAAATCATTGCTCTGAGCATGCTGCAGCAGGGCTGGGACAAGGAGAACCTGGACAGCTTTGGCTTGGGGCTGTTCATCAGCCTCTCAGCTGAACCCAAACCATTAAAATGATTTAAACTGAAATCCTGGACTCCTGGATGATGAAAGGGCTCATGTGGTTGGGAGTACTTAGCAGGACTCTGGGTGTGTCTCACTGCCCATCAGTCTGGGCACTGGAACCTCTGGTAAAACCCAAATTTTATGGATGTTTGGCACAGCTGGGACATGTGCCACCTCAAGGCTCCCTAAAGGAAACCCCATTTTGTTATTTACAAATAAAAAAATTAAACAAAGGCAGCAGATGTGCAAAAGAACCCAAATCTAAAATTCTGTCCTAAGCAAAAAAGTTGCGTCATCTCATGATTTTATAAAATTGGGGTTTTTTTCTCTTTTATTATTTTTCCTCCATCTAAAGTGAATGGGGAGGTTGCAGGAGAAGCTGGTGGAAACCTCTCCTCCCTTGGGCTTGTTGAGTGCAGAGTTTTTTCTTGCCTTTAGATGAGGCCTCAGGGAGGGCCAGGCCAGGCTTGCCAAGGCGTGGGAGAAGAGAACATTTGCAAGTGGCATCTTCCAGCAGAATTCCCAAGTGTGACACATTCCTGTCACTTCCTCCTTTGTTCCAGCCCCAACAGCTGAGTTATAACTTCCTCAAAGCAGGCTCTTGAATGAGAAAGCAGGGAATGGATGGAGGCTGTGCCTGATCAGCAGCAAGGGTTGATTCTTGGAAGCATGGAGGGAAAAACAGGGGATGTTCCTGGTCCTCAGGGAACAATTTCTCTGTGGCTGGCTTGGTTTCCTCACACAGAAAACAGCCCTTTTAAAGGTTGTATTGCTGCTCAAAGTTTTTCCTTTGGGAGCCCTGGGACTTTCCCCTGAACAGGGAGGAGAGGATGGTTTAAAACGATCAGCTCTCGAGCCAAGGGGGCTCTGGGGAGCTGCAGCTGAGGGATGGGGATGTTCAGCATTTTGGGAAAAAAAAAAAAATATATTCCATGCCTTTCCTGGCTGGAAATACTGCAAGGAGAGCAGCTCTTTTTGCTTTGCTACTCCAGAGTGAGCACATGCCCTCCTGGTCGTTCCAGGGCATTCCCAGGCAGTCAGCTCCTCTGTCAGCTCTCCCTGCACCTCCCACCCACTGATGTCCCCAGCCTGACACCTCAGCCTGGCTGGGGCTGGCCAAGCTCCCTGCCCTGCACTGCCACTCCACTGAATTGGAACCTTCAGAAAAAACTAAAACACATCAATCCACACAGACGTGAGGTAGAAATGCAAGTTTAGTTTTAAACAAGTAGAGGATTTTTAGTGCCTGTATTAGCTAGTAAGAGAAGCCCTAAGGCCTAGTTTAAAGTTCAGAAACATTGCCTTTTGCAAAGCTGGTTAAATTCGAGTCACAACAAAAATAATGTAACCTTGCTAGATAGAACAGATAGAGTTATAGACATTGAATCTGTGTAATAATTACAAATATTGTCGCACATCAATCTTAACTTAGGACTTGCCCAGCAGGACTATAGAGAATTTATGTAAGTACCTAATTGGCTAAAAATAGAATAAGAATGCACTACTTTGAGAACACACACACACACACACAGGGTTCATGAGCAGCAGCTCATGGTTTCCTGACATTACTCTTCCTGCTGCCTGTCCTGCCCTGCCTGGAGGCTTTTTGTATCACCCCCTCTTGTGTGTGTGAGCACAGCATGGCCCAGACTCTCAGTTCCACATCAATGCTGCAAGTGCAGATTTCATGGATTCAGCAGTGAAGGAGGAATGGTTTAGGAGTGCTCCTCTATGATCCTGGGCTGCTCTCCCCACCCCAGCCCAGCTGGGCTGCATGGGGGCATGAACCAAAGGTCCAAAACAAAGAGGGTGGTGAGGAAGGGGAGGAACAAGTAGAGCAGGAGGAATGGAAGCAGCAGCAGCTGAGCCAGCCCAGCCTTCCTCAGCAGCTGGATGCTGAATTTTTCTAAACTGCTCATTAATTTTTCACATCACTCCTCAGTGACTCTATTATTGGAGTTAGAATTTCAGCCTGCTGTGTGACAAATCCCTCTTCCTGAATTCTTCTGGGAAGGGAATGAGGAGATCCATCTCTACCCAGACCTAAACACACCATATATCAGCACCTGCTGGAAGTCACTCCAGTTCTCCTCCCTTTGGACCACCCTCCCAGGGATGTACAGGGTGGGTTTGTTGGGGTGCCTGTGCAGGGCCAGGGTTTAGACTAGAAGTTTTTTGGGAGTTCCTTCCAGCTCAGGGTATTCCATGATCCTGTGATTCCTGAAACAGAGATCCACTTTGTAAAGCAATTTGTTTATGTTCCCAATCTGGCTTGCCTGGATCCACACCTTGATGATGTTCCCTGGATGTCACTCATATTTTTCAGACACATTCTCTTCACATCAGAGAAACCTGTAGGATTTATGAGGAGCTGGAGTGTGTTTGTTCCATCTCTTATTACATTGTCAAATCATCAGAAAATCTATCACATTTCTTCTGCTTTTCTTCTGTATCAACAGTACTTAAAGAAAGGATGTCAAGTGGAAATTAAAGATATTTAGTTATAAAACTCATAGGGAAGCACCAACAGGAAAGATCAAAAAAGCAGAGAACAAAGAAGGAAGAAATAAAATAGTCTGACAAACATTAGAATCGATATTAAAAGGGGAGAAAAGAAGTACAAAAGGCTCAAAAAGCTCCACAGAAACTGTGTAAAAAAGCAATGCCTGGCTTTAGAAATGAGAAATGCAAGGAATGTAACAAATGATTTCAGATCTGATCCTATCAGAGAGAAATCTGATTTCAAAAAAAAGCAGCAGCCATAGAGACAGTTTGATAAAAGGCTGTACAATAAAAGATTTGAAAATTGCATCTTCCAACTACTTTAGAGAATGGCAAAAGAAAAGGATACATATTGAAATACACTCATTCTGCAACAACAAATACAAAATGTTCTGTTAGTGGGGGAAAAAAAGGTATTTTGACAGGTGTATCGAGATTTACCAGCAATCTCAGTGACCCCATCAGAAAAAAAAAGGCACTGAAAATAATTTTAGAACAGCTCCAACAACTGACTGGGAAGAGCATGGAAGCAAACAGCCCACAATTATTTCTGTGGCTAGAAAAAGATCAAACCTTATTTCAGGGCTATTTTTATGGGAGGCAAAGTAGGGCAGTCCTGTCCCACTGCTCGGGATAATGTTGCAAACAAAGGCTCCTTGAGAGCACCCCTGGGATGAAACCCCAGCACCTCGTGGGCTCTGAGCAGAGCCCCAGCATGGCTCCCTGGAACACAGGGATCTCTGGAAAAGTCTGCAATCCCACTGAACAGGGAAAGGAGCTCCTGGCCATGGCTCACCACTGCCAGGAGCTCTGAGCCTCCAGGGACTCAGAAAGGAGATTTACAGCAAGGAAAATGCACCTTCTCTTCCCAGAGCATCCTGCAGGATGCTGGGGCAGCATGGCCACAAAGCCACGGCAGCATTGGCTTGGAAATGGGGCTGCTGGAAAATCCCTCTTTGGAGCTGAAGGCATCGCTCTAAAGTCAGCTGTAACATCTTTAACTTCTGCCTTCAAAAATCCTGATCACTAAAGAAAGGGAATGAAAAAGCTGCTGGGACATGGGAAAGCAGTATGTGAGTGTTACAGGGAAGTCACCTTCTATTGCATCAGGGTTATCCCATAATATCCCTACATTTATAAGTTATCTCGGCTGCCTGGCATCATGTAGCTGTGTAAGATTGGATGTTTATTTGCAGAACCAAGCATTAAAACTGTTTTAGCCCTCGGGCCAGCAGGTCTGAAAATGAAATGCAGAATAGCTGGGCTGGTGCACAGGCTGCTGCTTCCATGTCCCTGATATTCCCAAAACCTTCCTGGAATTCAGCAAGCAATGCCTGGCATTGGAGCTCCAGCCCCAGGGCAGAGGGAATGGCTGTGATCCATCCTGACCCTGATGTCATTAAACTGCAAATTGAACCACGGGGAAATGAACCTCCCAACTGCACTTAAACACTGGCAGCACACTGTAGCCCTGTGTCTGTGATGTTTTGGTTTTCTGTCAACAAAAGACACATTTTCCTAACTGTAACCTATGTTTACATTCCTTTCCCTAGAAGGGACTTCTTCTTGATGTCTCTCTGACTTGACCAATATGATTGAAAAAGTTTGTCTTTGTAGAATAGTATAAAGGGAGGAAATAACCAAAAATAAATGGAGTCATTGTCAGCCTTCTGTGTCATTGTGATCTTTAACAGCACCAGCACAGCACCAGCACACTCCAAATGCTCTGAGGCAGCTTAGAGCCTCAGAGTTTGGGCTGGGCAGCTGGAATGCTGTGGAGACCAAGATGCCAAACTTAAAAACTGCAGACAGAACAGACCTTGAGCTCAAATCCCTCACACTCCCCTTGAAGGAGTAACCATCACTGATAGCTTCCAAAGCCATGGCAAGCAAAAGTGTTACTCCCAGTGTGCTTTGCTGTTCCTATGTTAATCTGCTGTACCCCATTGGTCCTTCCCCCTTGCTCCTCCCCTGAGCCCTCAGATGATTGGCCCTGATGTTCTACCCCGCCCCCTGCCTTTCCCATATAAACCCCTGCTCCCTCTGGCTCTTTGTCCCTGGACCCCTCTGAAGAAGGGACTGGGTAAAGCCTCCTGAACAACGGCTTTGTCTCTTCCTTAAGTGTCACCCCAAGGAGCTGACTCCACTGAAGAGCTGAAATCACTCAGACTCACCCCAAAGAGCTGGAGAGATCTTTGCTGTGATTCAGAACACGAGTCGGTGCATACAATCACCACAGCAAGGGTGGTCTAGCAGTGCATGTTATTTATTCATGGTCTGGAACTGCACTGGGCCCTGGAGAGTCACCATCCTCTGCTCTTTTCAATGCATCTCATTTATTTATGTTTGTAAACAATTGTTTTCTGGGCCCTTTCCCTTATAACTCCCAGTGAAAATTCAACAGGGAGTCTCAAAAGATGGGAAATACATATTTCCCAGAAATATGAATTTATAGTGATATGTTTCTGGGTATTTAAAATAACTCTGTCCTGGGTTGCAATTATTCTGTGAGAAAGAAACTCAGCATTGCCCCATCCCTGGAAGTGTCCAAGGCCAGGTTGGATGGGGCTTGGACCAACCTGGTCCAGTGGAAGGTGTCCTTTTAGGGAAGCTGGAATGAAATGAGCTCTAAGGTTTCCTTCCAGCCCAAATCATTCAGTGATTTTATGATTCAAGGGAAGTGTGAAATGAGTTTTCTACTTCCCCTATACCATATTCCATCTTTAAATCCAAGAGGTGAAGCATGAAGGCACTCGTGTCCTCCCTGTCCTGCCTCATCCCTGCTGCCCCCAAGGATGTCACTGGCAGGAAAGCTTTTCCTGGTGTCACTCAGGTGTGGCTGTGTCCACAAGGACAATCCCCAGGGCACTGGGGGATTTGCAGGGAGCTTACAGGTCCCCAGAGATCCCTGGTCAAAGCTCCTCAGCCATGCAGACCCCTTCCCTGGGCTGTGACAGGAGATCTATCAGGGTGCAGGTGCCACCTCCCTGGGAGCTGGGATGTTCCCCAGCCCTCTGAGGCACACCACCCACTTTGCAAACTGGTGAGACACGCAGGAGTGAGCAGATTCCCTCGTTATCCCTCTCCAGGTTTAATCCCAGCCCTTCCCCATGGGCCCCAGGAGGGCTCAGCCACGCTAATCAGAGCAGGAATCTCAGCTCAGCAAGGCCTGGCTTGCTAAGGCAAACAGAGTGTTGTGGAATAAATACAGGGAAAAAAATGGCCCCAATGTCCTTCCTATTTTTATTTTCTTTCCCAGCCAAGCTGCCTGCTCCTTGGGATTTGGATTCCTTCAGCTGCACAGAAGGGCACGTGATTTATTGAAATTGGAAAGCTTGCAGACAAAAAAGGCTGTGAAATTATTTTGTATCTGACACAATCATTAGTGGTATTATTTCTTTTGGAGCTGGGAAGGACACTTATAAAACATCTAACAAGCTGCTAAGGAGATTGCCTAAAGCAGTGATTTTCAAAATGTGCTGCTAGAGCCCATTCTTTGTGCTCTGCACATATATCAAGCTCCAGTTTCTTTTTATGGAAAGGACTTCAAATAATATTTCTGAGGGGTGTTTATGACAGTTTGCTGGTTACCCTCTTCAAATATATGCCACCTGCTGATGGCATGATATGGAGATGACTGAAAGAGGCCAGGGCACTCCAAGCAAGTGTGTTGTGGGGCAGAGGGGCACCCAGAGCTCCTCTTCTGCTTTGTGACTCCCCCTGTGCCCGTGCACCATGCAAACCCCCCAAATCCAAGCACTGAGCCTGGTATCAGTCTCTGAGGCTGCTCTTGGAGGGGTGTGGATGGTCTCCTGTGGGTATCAGACTTTGCCTGCTGCAGCCAGAACCTGTCCAGCAGTCCAGCCTGCTTGGAAATACTGGTCCAGATACAAAGGGTGCTGATGGAAGGCACCTTTTGGGGGACAGGCACCTATTTTATCACAGAATCATCACAGAATGGGTTGTGAGGGACCTTAAATCCCATCCAGTGCCACCCCCTGCCATGGCCAGGGACACCTTCCACTTCCCCAGGCTGCTCCAAGCCCTGTCCAGCCTGGCCTTGGGCACTGCCAGGGATCCAGGGGCAGCCACAGCTGCTCTGGGCACCCTGTGCCAGGGGCTGCCCACCCTCACAGGGAACAATTCCCTCTCAATATCCAGTCCAAACCTACTCCCTTTCAGTTTGAAGCCATTCCCCCTTGTCCTGTCATTCCAGGCCCTTGTCAATAGCTTCTCTCCATCTTTCCTTTTGGTTCCTTCAGCACTGGAGGGCTGTAATTAGATCACCCCAGAGCCTTCTCTTTTCCAGGCTGAACAACCCCAGCTCTCTCAGCCTTTCCTCCTGGCTACTCCATCCCTCTGATTCCCTCGGTGCCTGGTCTAGAGCCACTCCAGAATGTTCCATGCTCTTTCTGGATGTGTTTCCTCCAGGTATCTGGAGGAGGAGCAGGATGGGCTGGAGAGCAGAGCTCTGCTCTCACCTCAAGTGGAGCTCCTGCACAAGAACTCTGCCACATCAGAGACTGCCTGTGCCTCCTCCTCCCAGAGGGGAGAAAATCCAAGGATTTGGCAACTTGTGCTGGCAAGATCTGCTCTGGGAAATTCCTGTTTCCCTGGCTGAGGGGGCTGTGACTGAGCAGGATGTGCTTTCCTGGTGGTGAGTGTGGAGTTTATTGCCAGCAACCCCAGCTCTCACCTGGCACTTTGCATGAGCAGATCCCAAAGCCTCTTGTGGAAAAAGGTCAACATCATGGACACCATTGTAAAGCTGAGACACAAACAATCTCAGACAAAGTCACCCCACAGGCAGCTGGCAGAGCTGCAGACTCAGACCCACAGCCCTCAAGCCCAGCCCAGTGCTCCAGCCCTGCCATTCCCATCAGGAGCACTGGGCTGGCCACTTCTAATTGCTGGCAGCTGGCTGAGGGTGGATGGAAGGAGCTGTTGTCATGGATACAGCATCCACAGGCTGTGCTCCTGCTCTTCCACAGGAGCTCTGTGGGTTTCAGACACCAGTGCAGCCATCAGCACAGGAAGGGTGATTAATTTACAGACTGAGCTGGCACCTCTGGGACTGACCGAGCTGGTGGAGTCACGGTGTCACCATCACCAACAGCTGCCAGGACCTGCTGGAGTCACCTCCCATCAATCCTGTCCAGGATCTACACACAGCATGTGCCCTTCCCAGCTCCACAGCACCTCTCTCTCCTTAGGTGGATGTCACTCTGTTTTTTCTAAAGTTCTTTCAGCCTTCTGATATTTTACTTTTGTAATGGAGTTTTCTCAGGCACTTTTCATGTCAATAATGATTGTTTTGCATTCCTTTCTGGAGGAGGAGAGAATTGATGGACTGTTGGTTTGACCAGTGTGGTTGGAGAGGACAATTCTCTTCCTCCAATCCATGGTCACTGTTGGAATTCCATAAATGTTGAGGTCTGTAAATAAACTGCTCCTTTTTGCCTTGGACATCCCAGTGTGTGGTATCGTTCTTTCATGTTGTATTGCCACAGGTGGTGGCTTTCCTTCCAAACAGGCTCCAGCAGTGGAGAGAGATATGGAAGGGCTTGACAGCTGGCTTGCAAGCAAAGCTGAGTTAGTGGCAGAAACAGTAATTGATGAATTCTGAGTGCATCTATGGTAAGGAAGAATACAAGGCTGTTAGCATGGAAACTGATTAAAAAAGATGAAGGATTTCTGTAGTTAGACTACATGCATAAGTAAATGTGGATATGTGCCTTATTAACTCCTTTGCAAAATTTTTATCAAATATATTGACACTAATTGCTTTGCACCAATGAATATAATAAGTTTATTGTGATGTAGTCAATGACTTAAGACCACACTTCATTAAGAGTACATAAACTGGAGCAGGCTGTGGCTGCAGAGAGACCCAGGTGAGAGCCAACCTGTAATGCTGAGAACTTGGCTGAAATTGTGTGGATTATGGGGAAAAGGTGCAGCCAATGCCTGGTTTTGGCCTCTTCTTGTGCCCTTTTTCTTTTATAGGATCAGAATATCCCCTGCTGGAAGGCACTCACAAGGAGCATGGAGTCCAGCTCCTGCCCAGACACCCCAACAACCCCACCCTGGGCATCCCTGGCAGCGCTGTCCAAAGGCTCCTGGAGCTCTGGCAGCCTCAGGGCCGTGGCTTGTGCTGTGCTGATGCACCAGATGAAGCTCATCCTCTGAAACATGGTAGCTTCCATTTCAACAGGTTCAAAATCCAATTTCCCATGTAAACATCCTCAGAAGATGGAATCAGAATCATGGGATCATGGAATTATTAAGGTTGGAAAAGGCACTTAAGATCCTTAAGTCCAACCATTCCCCCAGCACTGCCAGTTCTGCCACTAAACCACGTCCCCAAGCCCCACACCCAGAGGTTTTTCTGAGCACTTCCAGTGATGCCACCAGTGCCCTGGGCAGCTGTTTTAATGCCTGACCACTCTTTGGGTAGGGAAATTTTTCCCAACATCCAACCTAAACCTCCCCTGGTGAAACTCAAGGCTGCTACTGCTGCAGGCAGAGGGGACTGCCAGGACATCTCAGGCCACCGAGGACCTTTTTGTCTCTGTATGAGGTGACAGCCATGAGCATGGTCACCCAAAGCCTTACAGGAACAGTGAGGCTGAGCAGTGGCAGCTCTGTGCAGGAGGGTGACACATTCTGGGTTGCTGCTGTCACAGCCCAAATCAGACAGACAAACCTGGAGGCAAAGCACAACCACTGCTCCTCCCTCCAGGCCTTCTGGGCTGATAGATCCTCCTGCAGGACTTCAGCCCTGCTCCAGGGCTTGTCTGGAGCACAGGGAGTGCTTGGAGGGGTTTTTTCCCTCTCTTGCAGCACAGACCCCAGGGAACACACAGAGACATTTCACTGATTACTCTCCTGGCCTCTGTTATGGGCACAGTGAGCTCTGATAATAGACAATGTGTCAGAACCCTCAGGTTTCCTGAGTGAGCCTCCAGCAGTGAGCTGGCAGCAGCTGCATGGCCATTAAAACACCTTTGTTTGGCAGCCTCACAATCAGCCAGGCTCATCACGCAGAAAACTGCAGGAGACTGTGATCTTTGTGCAACCATTCCAAAGTGCCTTTTCTTTTTCCCTTTTTCTAACTCTGGGTTTACCATTAGATGTGCCTGAGAAAGCACAGATAATGCCATATATTTAGTGTAAAAATGATGATCTTTGGTACTTAGTGTCTGCCATCAGAAAAAACCATTTAAACAAACAAACAAACAAACAAATAAACTCGATAACTTGCAATGTTCAGAGTACAGGAAGATTCAGAATCCAAAAGGAGAGCTGTAGACAACTGGTCAGAGAGCACTGAACCTGCTTGGCAAAGGCTTGTGGCACCTCAGACAAACCTAGAAATTAAGTTCCCCTTCAACAACCCAAAATCTTACTGCTCATCCCTCATTTAGGAACATGATTAATCATTAAGTATCATTCATGCAGGAATAGGAAACTGCTTTCACAAGTTCCCATAGTCATTGCTGATGAAACAGAGGTCTCCAAGTGAAGCTGCTTTACACAGGGCAAGGTGTGCCCACCTAACTCCAGAATAATTAAGGAGCCCTTGTCAGCCCCGTTCCCCTCTAATTGGCCAGGACAGGTCCCAGAGCTGTCAGTCCCTGAGGGTCCTGCCTTGCCCCATCCTAGCCACTATAAAAAGGCAGGAGGGGGTGGTGGAGCATGGTGGGTGCCTGGCTCTTCCTTGTTGGTGCTCTGCTCACCTCCAGTAGGTAAGACAAGGTGCTGTTCTGAAATTTGCAGGAGGAATGTTCAGGTGTTGGGGTGTGATTGCAGCAGGGCAGGCCCTTGAGCTTTGTTTTCTCCCAGTTCTTCTGTTATTGTTTCTCTAGTCAAGAATTTCTTGAAGCCTTGGTGGTGGGAGGTGATGCCTTCTCTAGGCTACCTAAAAACAGAGGCTGGGCAAAATAAAGAGACTAAAAAGCAGTTCTATTTATTAAAGGGCCTTCAGGTACATCCAGGGCAGATGAAGCTCCCCAGGGTCTGCACCCAAAATGGACCACGGGTCACAGGTTTTCACACTTTTGTAAGTTTGGCCCATTTGCATATTGGGGGTTCATCTTCCAATTTCAGCTTCAGGTAATGAGGTCATTTACCCCAAGTTTGCTGCCCCACAACTCACTTCTGTTTCCATCTCTCAGGGCCTGCGGCAGTGAGGTGTCCTTGACTGCCAGGCCTAGAGAGTAATTGTTGTGTCTGACCAAAGTGGGGAAGCAGCAGCTCACACTGTGTGTGGAGTTTAGAGTTACACACTAAAGAACTGCAGGATTACAAATAGATGAAAAATGTAAAAGCTGAAATCCTAAGGCATCAGAGGAAGGAAGTACCTTGTGCTTCTCCTAAATATATTAATAATATTTGGTCTCTAGGATGAGGAAAGAATGTTCTCCTTGTTCCTTTGATTATCACAAACCACCTGAAACTTAAACTTGAAACCAGGTTGATTTGCAAGTGGCACAGACCCCCTCCTATGAGGCTGTTTTGGGGTTTCCCCTGAACAGGCAGTAAAGGAGCCTTTCTCTTTTATGACTCTAGAGAGGGAAGTATCCCCTTGGAAGGGGGCTCTTTCCCTAAGGCCTTGGTGTTCCTTGCATTCCAGATGCCATGGCCTCTGCTGTGCCTGACAAGGAGGAGATTGCCCAGAGCTCCCCAGGGGAGGAGCAGGAGGTCAGTGTTCTCTGTGGGATGGGAGGAGTGGCAGCATCTGGGTGCAGGGTGAGGAGCTGAGCCCCCAAAAATGGGACTTTGCTCTGCTCAGGCAGTGCCCTGCAGCTTCTGGGTGACAGCACAGACAAAGATGTGGACCTAAAGTCCCTGTAACCTCTTAGGCTCAGCAAAATTACCTGGTTCTTGCTAGGAAAGGTGTTTCACTAACCCAGGATCCTGGCTCCTGGCAAGCAGTGCTCCCATGGAAAGGCTCCAGTCTTTCAGCCTCCCTGAGACCTGCTGCTCTTGCTCTGCTCCTGTGACCAGCAGCATCCTTGCAGGCAGGGGTGAAGTCTGTCAGCTTAAAACCAACTCAGTCCTGGCTGGTGGAGCTTTTCTTGGGATGTTGGCTTATCCATAACCATTCCAGGTGAACTGGAGATGGGTATGTGGCCAAAGAATTGAGGTCGCCCCCAAACTTGGTTGTTCTTTGTGCTGGAGGAAATTTTTCCTGGGGTGAACCATCAGTGATGCCAAAGCTCCCCAGCTCGTGTCACAACTGAGTTATGGATTTAATTGTGTGAGCAAGGCAGGAGTTTCTCCCTCAGCTAGGCCAGGTGATTTGGTGGCAATTCCTCCCAAACAGGGAATTTCAGGGCAGAACTGCTCTGGGCCAGGTTTGGAGCTTTGTGGCTGCATTTTCTTTGCTCTTGCAGGCTGCAGTGAAGGAGGTGGCCAATCTGAGCCTGCTGAGCTCTGCCTGTGATGTGGTTTCTGCAGCTTATGCCTCCAACAAGGAGAGCCACCCTTACCTGAGGTCTGTGTGTGATGCTGCAGAGAAGGGAGGGCGGAGCGTGACCAAGGCCAGCTGTGTGCAGCCAGTGCTGGCCACCCTGGAGCCCCACGGTAAATCCCTGGGGAAGGGGAGGCCCTGCTGGGAGGACTCTGGCTCCTTCCACACCTGGGAGCAGTCCTGGGCTGAGGAAATGCACCTCTCCATTGCCATAGTGAAAGGACAACCCCTGGTTTATAAATAAGGCTGAAGCTGGGCCCTAATCCCAGCAGAGTGATGGAGAGTCAGGGAGTGACTCTGATGCTGACTTTCCTAAAACTGATGTTTGCAAGGTGGAATTTGAGGTGAAATTGCAGAAAACCATGTGACACTTTTTTGGTTCTCTCTTCAGTTGCTGCAGCCAGTGAGTATACTTCCAAGGGTTTGGATAAACTGGGGGAGAAGCTGCCACTCCTTCAAAAGCCAGTGGAACAGGTAAGAATTAAAGGCTGGGCTGTCCCTGGCAGGCAGAGGGGCCTGGTTCTTGTGGGATTTCTAAGCTAGGCAGTAATGTAGGCTCACACCTGAGTGTGTGATGCAAGTTCCTACCAGAGCAAACACTCAGCTGACACTGTTTGTCCTCTTGGTGCAGTTCAGGATTTCAGGGTGAGACACAACCCACTCCTTTATCTGCCATTCCTCCTGTTCCCCAGATGCTCTCTGACACAAAGGAGCTGGTGTCGTGCAGAGTGGCTGAGGTGAAGGAGGCTGTGAGCAGCAGAGTGCAGGAGGTGCTGGATATCACCAAGGACACTCTGCAGAGCAGCATGGGGGCTGCCAGACCCGCAGGGACTGGTGCTGCTGGGCTGGTTCTGGAGCCTGCACTGGGACAGACAGGTGTCTGTGGAGCAGAGGCTGCGCTGGGGGGAGCAGAAGATGATTCTCTCCCCATTGGAAATGAGGAGCTAGGTAAGGAAAGGGTGGATGTGGCTATGGAAGTAGGCACTTTTGGACTGGGGATGGTCAGCCCCATTCCTCACCCCACTACTCTGGAATGGGGCTAATGGGAAGAAGAGAATCCCAGAATGATTTGGGTTGGAAGGCACCTTAAAGCTCATTTTGGGCTTCTCACCATGGGCAGGGACCCCTTCCTCCATCCCAGGCTGCTCCAAGCCCTGCCCAGCCTGGCCTTGGACACTTGCAGGGATCCAGGGACAGCCGTAGCTTCTCTGGGCACCCTGTGGCAGTGCCACACTGGAGGGTACCCGGCTGCTCATGTGGGTTCTCCTGAGGCTGTTTTTGTGCCATCTCTGACCCAGGCCCTGCCTGTGTCCCCAGCCCAGCTGGCAGAGCGTGAGGAGGGCACGGAGGTGCTGCCCCTGGAGCAGCAGCGCCAGCACAGGAGGTACTTTGTGCGCCTGGGCTCTCTCTCGGAGGAACTTCGCCTCTTTGCCCACCTGCACTCCATAGCCAGGATCAAGCAGGTGTGGCAGGGCATGCAGGGGGCCCTGGCACAGCTCCACTGCATCCTCGAGCTGGTAGGTGCAGCCCAGCCCCTGGAAGGAGGGGACCACAGCCCCAGTCTTGTCTCAGCTCCATTGCTGTGCAGAGGAGCTTTGCAGATCCCTGGCTGATCTGTCTGTCCTGGCACCCTGATCTTCCCCTGCTGCAGATTGAGGCATTTAAGCAAGGATTTAATCAAAAGCTTCAGGAGGGGCAGGAGAAACTCTACCGGATGTGGCTGGACTGGAGTAGGAAGTATCTCAAAGAGAGTGGAGATGAAAGCCCTGCAGAGCCAGAGGTACCTTCCTGGGGAGGCAGGCAAAGGGCTCTGGGCATCCCCTGGATTTTTATCTTTTAAGTGACTCATTCCTGATTGTGTCCTTCCTGCCCCCTCCCAGGAGATGGAGTGTCTGACCCTGTTCATGGCATGCAGGATCACCCAGCAGCTGCACCTCACCTGCTCTGGGGTAGTGGCTGCCATCCAGGGCCTCCCCTGCAGCCTGCAGGACAAGCTGAAGCAGGTTCTCAGGGCCATCAAGGAGCTGCATGCTGCCTTCTCCACGGCAAGTTCCTTCCAGGATTTGTCCAGCAGTGTCTTGACCCAGAGCCAGAGGGAGCTGGCCATGATCCAGGAGTACATGGAGGAGCTGCTGGATTACCTGAAGAACAACACTCCTCTGTCCTGGCTGGTGGGACCCTTCTCCCCCAGAGAGGAGAAGGCAGAGGCAGCAGGAGCTGGGCACCTGGAAACCTTCAGCACCCCCATGTAAAGGATAAAACAATAATTGCTGTTGGCATTAAACCCTCAGGAGGTGTAAAGAGTTGCCTTCCTAAAAAAGCTGCTTCCACTGGGTCATAACTGCTTAAAATAAAACTGTTGCATACAAAACCCCTGTCTCTGGTCTCTCTTGGAAAAAGACTGGGAGTACTGCTCAGTGGGTGTGAGCTGTGCTCTTCCCACCTCTTCCTTGCTGGAGTTCCACTGTGCACTCAGGGAAGAGCAGCCAGTGCTACAGGATCACAGCTGGTAAGCGCCCATGTTGTCCTGGGAAGCTGTAATTCCTTCTCTCTCCCAAGCCTGGAGGGAAATATGTGCCCTGCTGGCACTGTCCCGTGCTTGGGAGAGCTGTCAGAGCCCTGGCACCCCTTGGCATTGCTCCTCCAAGGCCAAATTCTCCTCCTGGTTTATCTGCTGCTGCCTGGAGCAGGTTTCAGGTTGGTGGGGTGGCAGGTATGGGTGACAGACACTTGCTGCCAGCACTGTCCTCCCCTGACCAGGCTTTCTGGGGAGCTCAGAGCTCTTCCAGGGCTGTGTCCAGCTCCTTTTGGAAGAGGCTGGGGAGCCCAATGCCTTCAGACTGGCTAAGAAATGCTGTGGGTTGGGCTGATGGGCCACGTGCCTGTGGGACTTTGAGAGGAAAAGCCTTGCTTCTGGCTTCTCATCCTTCTGTCTTCAAGACCAAAAGTGGAATCTGCTGTCATGTGAGTAGTGCTTCTTCCACAGTTGGTTTTTTTGTATTGTTTGTTTGGGGTTTTTTGGTTTTTTTTTTTTTTTTTTTTTTTTTTTTTTTTTTGTGTGTGTTTTTTTTTTTTTTTTTTTTTTTTTTTTTTTTTTTTTGGTTTGGTGAGTTTTTTTATTTAAAGATAATTAAAATTGTCTCATGGAGGTCAGAAACAGGGACTGGGGATGGGGCTTTGTCTTGGGTTGTGGAACCAAAGGTGTGTATTCTATTTCATTTGCTGAAAGCAGTTGGGGAGATGTTTTTCTTTATCTCTTGTAACTCTGGGAGGGGTGGGGGGCAGGTGCCTTTTGATAATGGGCCAATTGTTAAAACCAGGCAGGGCAGTGTTTCTTATCTCTTTTCACAATGGGCCATTAAGACTCCCCAAGCTGTTCTCCTCCCCAAAGCAGTACATCCACATTACATCATCCTATTGTGAGATGCTCCACCCAGTGGGGGGAGCCAACCATTCCTACCTGGATAAAACTGAGACACAGGAACACAGAAAGTATCCAGCTTCACCTGATTCCTGGAGGAAGACTGGACCCCTTCTCACCACCACTAGACCCTTGTTCTACAGGATCATCTCTGCTCCACCAGAACCACATCTGCCACTTCAGAAGGACTCACTTTTGGACTGCTTCCAACACCCTGACCAACAGGGTGTCAGGTTGTAGCTCTGACTCTGTCAGGGTTTTCTAAAATTGTTGTTTGTTTGCTGGTTTGGTTGGGTGGTTTTGTTTTCTACTACATTTGTATTGTTAATATTCCTAGTAAAGAACTGTTATTCCTATTCCCAAATCTTTGCCTGAAAGCCCTTGATTGCAAAATTATAATTTGGCAGGTGTCTCAGTCAATGTATGTGGTGGTACTCGACATAGACACTGAACTCGCACTCGAGGTGCTTCATCAGAAGGCTTAAAGTATCAGAATCTTGATATTCAAAAAGTCTCCCACACCTTTTCTCTGTAACTTCTGTGTATCTTCTCAGAGCAGCTCCACACAGCTCTGGCTCTGTCTGTCCTTCTGTTCTGGCTCGCTCCTTCCTGACCCTGGCACGGCCGCCTAACCCTGTCTGTCCTACATACAGTATCTTACCTTTTCTGGCCCTTGCACGACCTCCTCTCCCTAGGTCTTCACAGCACGGTGAGCAGACTCCAACTGACTTCAACTCCAACTAACTCACTCTTTAACAGGCCCGTAGCTGTGAGGGCAAGGCTATTTCTACTCAAAGATGATTAACACAGGTGTAACATATCAGGAGGGAGACTGCCTTCGCAGCATCTCCTTTTGTCTCCCCACAATTCCCCATTTCTTTTTATAATTAAACATTTCGAGAAACACATGCTTAGGTAAATTGACCATTATAACATTCAAATACTACATACAAATACTGTCTCCAGTTTCTTCTGTAAGTGGATGCATTAGACACAGATAACACTGCTTGATAAATATAGTTTCATTTTCCCTAATTGTATTTTTTCTCTATTGTATTTTTTCTATTTATTTCCAGTTTTTCTTTTTTTTTCTATTTTCTCTTTTTTTCCCTTTTTTTCCTATGCTTTTTAAATTTCCCTTTTTTTCTCTTTTTAAATGTTTTCTATTTTTCCTGTTTTTCATGGTTTTTTGTCATTTTCTCTCCTCTCTCTGTTTCTCCATTGCAGCTATAATATTGATGAGCCATATTTGATTTTTTGAAGAAACAGTCTGATTCCAGGATAGCTCTCAAACTACATTGATTAATCCTTTTAACATCCTGGCCATTTTCTTCCATTCTGGCATAAAAACTTGACACAAATGTCACTATTGAGGCAGTCATAACAAACCTTCCTAGAGAAGTTATGTCCCAATATTGCTAGTTGGTGGCTCACCTGTTTCCAGGTGTCTCTATAATATAAAATCAGGTCCAGACCTCCCTGTGGCTTCCACTGCCACTCTCAGCTTCACCAACGCCTGCCTCCCCCACTCCATTCCCAAGCGGGTCTACATTGCCAGTCACTGGGACCTCACACAGGTCCAGGCCAAGTATGCAGTTCAGGCTGTATCAGTATATAGTTTTTGTTGTATCAGTATATAGTTATCACGTCGCTCATCACGTCGGGGTCACCAGATGTCACAGTCAACGTATGTGGTGGTACTCGACATAGACACTGCACTCGCACTCGAGGCGCTTCATCAGAAGGCTTAAAGTATCAGAATCTTGATATTCAAAAAGTCTCCCACATCTTTTCTCTGTAACTTCTGTGTATCTTCTCAGAGCAGCTCCACACAGCTCTGGCTCTGTCTGTCCTTCTGTTCTGGCTCGCTCCTTCCTGACCCTGGCACGGCCGCCTAACCCTGTCTGTCCTACAAACAGTATCTTACCTTTTCTGGCCCTTGCACGACCTCCTCTCCCTAGGTCTTCACAGCACGGTGAGCAGACTCCAACTGACTTCAACTCCAACTAACTCACTCTTTAACAGGCCCATAGCTGTGAGGGCAAGGCTGTTTTTACTCAAGGATGATTAACACAGGTGTAACATATCAGGAGGGAGACTGCCTCGCAGCATCTCCTTTTGTCTCCCCACAGGCAGGGGTGAGGGGTTTACATTCTCCCTTCTAAGGGAAACTCCAGCTTTGCCTGGCTGATACCTGTTTTTCCAAACCAAGACAGGCTTTTTTTGTGGATGGTGAATGCAGGCTTGAAGAGGTGGAACTTCCTCCTTTCTCACACAACAGTGATCACTTTCCCACCAGCACTCCTCACCCTCCAGCCCTGTGTGTAAAAGCTTTGGGCTCAGGCAGCAGCGTGTGGGCTCTGGCTCTGGGCAGAGATTATTCCTTCATGCAACACAACCCCTTCATGGAGGAAAGGTTTGGATCCTGATTCCCTGAGCTCAGCAGGTACCAGACCAGGGTTTTCTTCCCGTAGCAACCAGTTTGTGTTGAAGGCAAAATAATCAGGCAGTCTAAGTAGCCAGGCCCAGGCACTGCTGAGATGTGAGAGAGACAGTGCAGGGCTCATCCCTGCACTGTGTGCTCTTGGCTGCAGAGGGAATTCTCTCTGCAAAGAAGCTCAGCAGTTCTGCCTCCTGGGGCTGCTGCTGAATTTGGGGAGTGGGAATTGGGGATGTTGGAGCCAGTCCTGCTGCTTGGTGGGAAATAAACTGTGTGTTGTCTTCTTAATAGCAAAGCTGTACCTTAGGAATGCCTGAAATTGAAACTTGCCTGATTATAAAAGTGAATTTTAAGGAACAGTTGGGCATTCCTGCACTTGATATTGATTTGTCAGTGCAGCACATCTGAGCTATGCTAACATGCTTAGCCCAGCAAATCCTGCCCATGGATCAGTGGGATGTGTTCTTGCATGGCCTTGAAATCCTTTCACTGTGAACATTCCTGGCTGCCTGAGCCCAGAGCTCGTGGGACCCCCTGGGAACTTCAGTGCTGTGTGTGGTCAGAATCTCCCTGTGCTGGAGCTGGTGATGAACAGCCCAGCACCTGTGAAGCTAAAAGGCTACAGAGACTGCAGCAGAAGAGCTACCACAGGCTGAAATGACCTTCCTGTGGCAGCTCCTAAAGCCCTGCTTGAAAAGAGGAGACTTCTCAGGCAGAGTTTAAGGAGTGGAAGCCTCTCCCTGTTTTACTGCTTAACATCCAAAGACTCAGGGAGCCACAGAGACTCCTTATACCAAACAAGAAGGAAAAACTTGGGTGTAGCTGCACATGGGAATGGTTTGGTTTTTTTTTGTTTGATCTGCTCTCATCCATGCTGCAGAAACAGCAGGGGATAAAGGTGGGAAGAAGCTGGGAATGATGAATGGACTGGCTTCCTGCAGTGTTTAAGGGAAGCTCCTCTGAGCTCTGGGAAAGTATCCAGGTGGTTCTTCATTGTCTCCAAGCTTGTCTGGTTATCCATGCTTATTTTGGGTAGTTTTGGCTAGAAATGTGAAATGTGTTGGTAATGTGACAACCCTAAGCAAACACCTTGGCCTTACAAACAGAGCCTGAGCTTGTGACAGCTGCAAACCACCTTTGCAGGGTGTGTTAAAGCCCCTGCTGCCTGCAGCACTGACAGGCTGCTGGGCTTTGTTACAGGAGCAGGGCCCAGCTCCTCCTGTGGGTACAGAGAACAGCCAGGAGTCACTGCCCTGCTGTGCTGCCTCTGGACACTGCAGCTGCCCCTGTGCCTTGTTGCAGTGCAGGATGTAACCAGCAGTCTGTATTCTATACCAGCTGTTAAAACAGCTGGGGAGGTGTTTTCTTTATCCCTTCCCCCACCCATCCTCCCTCCAAGAGTATCTGCTGCTCATGGGCCAGCCAGGCTCACTGCAGGGCTGATACAATTCCATCAGCCCAGGGGGAGATGCTCCACCCAGGGGAGGAGCCCAGCATTCCCACCTGGATCAAAGCTGAGATTCAGAACACCAGCACAGCCTGTGTGCACTGCATTCCCAGAGGGAGACCAGACCCATCTCACCCCCACTGGGCCTTCAGAGGAAAACTGCACCCTGCTCCAGGATCATTGCTCCAACAGAGCCACATCTGTCACTGCAGGGGGATTGATTGGGCTGCTGCCAGCACCCTGACCAACAGGGTGTCAGGCTGTGTGCTGACTCTGTGAGTGGTTTCTTTTTTGTTTCTTTGTTTGCTTTTTTGTACTACTACATTTTATTTTTAATATTCCTAGTAAAGAACTGTTATTCCTATTCCCACATCTTTGCCTGAGAGCCCCTTAATTTCAAAATTATAATAATTCAGAGGGAGGGGGTTTACATTCTTCATTCCAAGCGAGGCTCCTGCCTTTCTTAGCAGACACCTGTCTTTCCAAACCAAGACACCCTGTGGAAAGGAAAAGCCATTTGCAGGAGCAGTTAATTTGCAGCATTTACTTCCTGGACTCCCTCTGATTCCTGTATTTGTTTAGATCCATCAATGGCTTTGGCTTCTCCAAGGGTGGAGTTGGAGGGGAGGTGACCCAGAGGGTGATTGACCTGCTGGGTGCTGGCAAGGCTGGATTTTGTGCCATTCTCTGTATGGATAGCACTTTTTAATTCATGTTTTTGTTAAGCTTGCTTCATAGTGACAGGAGTTTAGTGCAGGAGGCATAGATTCCTGCCTGGCTGTCCCCAGGTGCCCTGGAAGGCAGGGTGGCATGGGGGCTGTTAAAGGAGAGGAAAGAAAAAGCTGGGAAGGGTGGGGAGAAGTTTGAGGTAAGGCTGGGGTGAGGTGGAGTGAGAAAGCAGAGAGACCTGGAGGAGAGGACAGCCAGAGAGCAGGTGAGAGCCTGGTTGGGAAATCCTCCAAGAGGGATTGGGACTAAAGGTGGCAATTCAGTGAGTTGGGGGGGGGGGAGGGGTAACCTGAGTATCTGGAGGATGGGAGCAGGGAATGCTGGACTGGGATGGGCTCACCTGGGGCAGGGTGCAGAAGACTGGAGAGCAGGAGAGGAGCCAGGTAGGAGGAAACTGGAAATTCCTTTTTTTACAGTTATTTTAAAGGCACTGTCTGTGTGTCTTATCAAATTGACTCACTGGGTGTCTCAGTGCAAGGCAAAGCACCATCTCTGCCCTTTGGCAAGGGAATATTGGAGAAAACTCTATTTGTCTGTGAGAGAAACCCCAAAATATTTACACTGCATGGAGCAGCCTGCAGGGTGGTGTCCTGACACACCTTGGTTTGCAGGATGTTCCTATGAGGAAACACATCCTGAGCTCGCCCAGCTGAGGCAATCCCAACTACAGTGGCCTTTCTCCTGGCAGAGAAATCCAACGTTTTGGGTTTGTGCCTGCTGTCCTCTGACGCTGTTAAAGACCACAATGACACAGACTCTGGCTCAGAAGGCTGACAATGACTTTATTGTGTTTATTTCCAGTAATTTCTTTCCTTTTATACCATTCTACAGAGAATAACTTAATTGGTGAAAGAAAGACAAACTTCTTCAATCACATTGGTCAAACCAGAGGGACAGCAAGAAGAAATCCCTCCTAGGGAAAGAATGTAAACAAAGGTTGCAGTCAGAAAAACATGCCTCTTGTTGACAGAAAACTCTATGGGAAAAAAATTTCAGAAAACCAAAACATCTCAGGCACAAATCAGGGCTACAGTCCTCCCTAAAAGCCCACTCTGCCTGGAGCTGGCTGGTTCTGGAGGAACACCTGGCTGGCAGATCCAGGCACCTCTCACCTGTGCTGCCTCCCCTCCCTGCTCCATCTCTCCCGTGGGGTGGCGATGGCAGCTGAAGGTCACTGGAAATGCCATCCTCATTTAGCTGCCTTCATGGGGTAATTACAGCTAGAAGTAGAAGGTTTGCTAAACAAATTACAACCCAAATGCAGTGTTTACCTTGTGGGAGATGGATTGGGAACACCTGTGCCAGTTTGTGGAATAGAAAAAAGCAGTTTTGGGGGTTTGAACTATTTTTGTTTGTGATGTCTCCTGTTGGCTGTGTCTTGTGTCCCCTGATCCCCAGCAGATCAGGGCCTGACACTTGGTTTGTGTGGTGGTGTGGCTGTTTTGGGGCCATGGTTCAGCCTCCCCAGGAGGATGAGGGGCCCCAAAACAGCCACACTACCAAGGAGGCCAGGGGAGCCCCAGGTGCAGAGAGCATGAAGGGTTTTGTGCTTCACTGATGATCTGGGCACTGGAGAAGTGGTTAAAGCAGGAGAGGATCAGAGCTGAGGTGGTCCTGGGCACATGCACTGTGACAGGACAAGGGGAATGCCTTTGAACTGACAGAATGGAGGTACAGGAGGGAAATGGGCAAGGAATTGTTCCCTGGGAGGCTGGGGAGGGTGCCCAGAGAAGCTGTGGCTGCCCCTGGATCCCTGGCAGTGTCCAAGGCCAGGTTGGACAGGGCTTGAAGCAGCCTGGGACAGTGGAAGGTGTCCCTGCCCATGGCAGGGGTGGGATGAGCTGGGCTTTGAAGTCCCTTCCCCTTCAAACCATAATTTCCATCCTGTTTTCTCTGGAATTCGTGAAGAATTCAGCTGGAAGTGCAGCTGGGTGAATCATAACAGCACAGCCCTGCTTCTCTTTGCTCCTTCTCCTTTGACTGGAGACTGTTTGGTTTGGGAAGTTGCTCTGTTGGGAGTAGAAGGAAATTTTCAGGCTGTTTCTCTCCACAATCAGATCAGAGGCTCCATTTCTAGTCAGGTACCCACAGCAGTGTGGCATCTGTGGGAGGGAAGAACATTCCAGGGGGGCCTCCAGGTCTGCCAGGTCTTTCTGAAAGGATGCACTGAGGAATTCAGTCACTAGTGCAGTCCCTCAGGCCATGGCTCTGGTAGGGATGAGTGATTTCCAGGGTTTCTGCTTTTAATGAGGGGAGATTTGCTAAAGGTCAGCCTGCAGAGTTGTCATTTGTCATCACATTCCCACACTGGGGGAGCTGGAGGAGATTTCAGTGTTTCCTGGGGGTTACAGAAAACTTCTGTGGCTTCTGCAAAAGTGCTAGCTTCTCTCCAGGAGCAGGGAAAGACACTCTGGAGCTCAGTCAGGTGTTGGAAACTCCTGGAGAGGTGTGACACAGTCACCTGTCAAAGCTGAGAAGGGATTCCAAGAGGATTTTACGGCGCTGGCACAATTTGTGAGCCTGTTCTTCCCAGCAAACCCAGCTCTTGCTACCCCAAGGAGGTGCAGAAGAGCAGGGACACTTTTGGGATAAAGTGAGGTTGTTACTGCTTCCCCCCGGGTCCTTCTGGGGCCTGGGCACCTCTTTCAACCCTCCTGTAACTCAGGGTGATTTGTGTGCTTCTGTGAGCTCATTTTAGTGCTTCTCTGAAAATCCACAGCAGTAATTTGGTAAACAGAGAATTACCAGACCTGAAGTACTCCAGCCCTGGCCAGCTGTAATTTGCTCTGGGTAATCACTATTCTGCTGCTTCTCTCTGCTGGGTCTGAAAGTGCTAGGAATTTAGAGTAGGAATCAATTAAACAGCAAATAGGTTTCTTTGTCAAAATCAATTAAGTCCTCCTCCCAGCCAGTGCAATGGTCTCCCTGGAATTTCATATTCTGCTTGGCTGCTGTTTCCTCAGCAGCTTTTGCTGGATAATGTTGATGTTTTATAGCTTGATTTAAATCATATGGATCAATGCATATGCATCCCTTATTTGGATTTTTCAATTACAGCCGTATATTTAGCCTAAATGAATTATCTGGGTTGTAGTTGCAGCTACACAGAGAATTTTTCATAATGCCCAATTCAATTTCTACTTTCTCTGTAAGCATAAATGATTTCTTTGGGGAGAAGGATCATTAGGGTGGTTTTGCCCTTCTTGCTGGAGTCTGGGTCTTCCAAATGGGCCAGACCAGGAATTTTCAAACAGCTCCAGCCTGTGGATTCTACTTCAGCTTTGGGTGGAGAAGGAAACACTTGGGAATTGTGGATTGTGCAGCTGTGGGGGTGAGACTCATTTTTTAAGCCCTTTGTGGACTCCTCTGACCTGGCTCATGGCCCTCTGGCCACTGTCCCCTGCCCACCACCCTCAGGTCACAGCCTGAGATCCCTGACCTGCATCTGAGCTTTTCCTGTCGCATCTGGATTTTAAACCATCCCTTCCCCTGCCTGCTGTGCCTCTGACCAGCCCCTGTCCATCTGCACCCCTAAAGCCCCACGTGCCCTTGGGAATCTGGTCCTCAGCATGCCTGAGCTTCCATGGTGTGACATGGCACAAACCGGGGCTCCTAAATCTCCAAAGTGTCTTTGTTGTCCATGTTCCCCACAGATAATTCATCCCCAGTCCCTGTCTGGGAGAGTGAAAGAGTTCTGAGTTTTAAGAATTGTTTTAACAAGCTGTTGGCTCATCTTTAAATCAGCAGATAAAAGTCAGCTGTAGGTACAAGACATTAATGATATGGGGCTGTGTCAGGGGAGGGCCAGGCTGGGCTGTGGTTCAGCCCCTCCAGCCACCCATTACCTGTTCAATTCTTAAAACCCCATGGTTCCTGAAGGCAAAGGTTGTGTTCAGTCCCTGCTGCCATCCAGGGGAGCTCTGCATGCAGACCAGACATTGCCAGCAACAGGGAAAAAAATACGCAAAAGAAGAGGAATTTCACTTGTATTTTACAGATTTTGAAATTAGTAAATATTAAAAAGTCCAGAGCAATGTAACAGCCATTTGGGGTTTGAATTGAACTCCAGGCTTCCAATTTCGACAAATTAAATCTAAAAAGGGGGATAATTGCTAAAATGGTGTGAATGATTGATTTCTTTTTCCATGTGACAACCAAACCCAAACTTTTTCAAGAAACTGTTGAGCTTTGGAGATCTGAAACAACACTCACTGTCCATTTCCCAAAAATCCAGCTCTTAAATACTTCATGTGGCTCAGTGCACACTTTTCCACTTAATGCAAAACTTCTCATGCTGAAAACAGGCCTGGGGTTATACACTGCTCAAGAAGTTGGTGTCATCTGAATTTTCTTGCTGCTTGAGGGGATTTAGGGGATCAGCCATGTGCCTAGGAAAGAGCTCTGGCCACAGGCAGTCCAAGGAGAGGCCTTGGATGCCTCCATGGTAAATCCCACTGTTCCAGCTGTGAAGTTTTGTATAAACAATTCCCTGTTCCCTGAGCAAAGCCACTTCCCAAGCTCCTGTCCATTCCTTCAGGCTCATGAGGAAGCTTTTGCTCTTGGAATTCCCAAGGACTGAAACTCCTCCCAGCTGAGGAAGGAGCAGAGTCCCTCTCCTGGTGGGGACAGGCTCAAAATCCTGCTCCTCCATGCCCAGAGCAGGGCAGGAGCTGTGCCCACAGGCCTCTCCCAGCTCCCTTTCCCAGGAGCTTTTGGCAGATTGCAGGACGTGCTGTGTAGGAATGCATTTCCACACCCTAACAGGTGTTTCCATACAGGGAAAGGTTTAAGACTCACCCCAAAACCTTTCAAGGGAAGAACACCAGAAGTTTCTTTGCTCTCCTGACAGTAATTGGCTCAGTACCAAAACAAAAACACTGATGGGTCTGTTTACCTATTCCTCAGAAAAGTAGCTCTTCTCTATTGGGCTGTTTGCCAAAAAAACCCACCTAAATCATCCAATACTTAAGGGAGAGCACCAGGCTTCTCAGTGCGTTCTGGAGGTGTTGTAGCAGGTGTGTGGGACCTGTCCCTACACTGTGCTCAGCTCTGTTCTTTGTTTTTGTATTATTTTCTTCTTTTATTAAAGCCTTTTGGCCTTTTCAAGGCACACTCAACCGTGCTGTCTCACTAAACTCTTTAAGCCATTTTCTGTGAGGTGCTGGGCACCCTCAGAGGTATTGAACCATCACAGAGCTAATTCTACCTGGCTCCTTGAGAAATTCAACAGTGGTGGTTCCCCAGCCTCAGCTCCAGTGAAATGTCAGCCCTTGAACAAGGGGAATGTTACAAGGACGGAGATGCCAGGTGTCACTGCAGGCTGAGCTTTGGGGCAGTTTGTTGTGAAGGTTGCAGGATGTGCTTGGGATCCCTCCAGGGGAGGTGCTGGGGTCCTGATGCTGTTAAAGACCACAACAACACAGACTCCTGTTAAGAATGAGCCAGGAGACCAGCTCCTTTGGAAAGGCCTTTATTAAAAAGACAGCTCTGGGTAGGGGGCTCGAGGGGCCGCGCACACCGCCACTGCTCCCACTGGACACCACAGAGGAGGGAGGTGCAGGTCGAGTCTGCTGCTTGCGCTGCAGAGTCAGGATTCCTTCCTCAGGGGAGTTCCCAGGAATTTGATTCTGGCTCCTGTGGTCCAGGGCTGCCACCTTTTTCCAGTACTCTTTAGGTTATGGCGAGAAGGTGGGAAACCACTTGCAGATGGCGAGATGTCTTGCTCACACAGTAGTGTCTTTCATAGGTCCAGATTTGGTGTTGACTTGTTGTTTTTAGGGGCTTTTTGACGTTAATTTGACTTCTGCTTGTAGCAGAGCATCATGGGAGTCCCTTGATTTCCCTATTGGCGGGGTCAGCAGTTTGACGAGCAGGTGGGGAGCAGCAGAGGCCTTACCCGATGGGAAGTAAAGGATGGGAATTCAGGATTTGGGGAAAGGGAATACACAACCTGGAACATAGGAAATGGAGATTTGAGGGTACAGATCCAACACAAACAGTTTAGAATAACAGCTAAGTAACAGCACAACCTTTTTAACTTCATGGCAAACAGTGTAACAATACAACATACAGTGCATAACTTGGAGTTCTTTATTCATTTCAACTCCCACTTCAGAAGGCTGACAAATGACTCCATTTATTTCCCTCAATTTCCTCCCTTTTATACCATTCTACAGAGAACAACCCAATGGGTGGAAGAAAGACAAACTTCTTCAATCACATTGATCAAACCAGAGGGACATCAAGAAGAAGTCCCTCCTAGGGAAAGAATGTAAACAAAGGTTACAGCTAGGAAAACGTGTCTCTTGTTGACAGAAAACTCTCTGGGAAGAGTTTCAGAAAACCAAAACATCACAGGCATGAACCAGGGCTACAGGGTGGCCTGGGCTTTGTAAAACACACAATTTTAGTAAAAGCTTAATGTAAAATCTTTATTTCCTGTTTTTCGCAGCATCTGGGTGGAAGTCCTCAGCAATGCAAGTTTCCTGGTGTGGCTGACACAGTTTCCTGCTGAGAAGAAGCTGAGGGATGCCCATTTCTTTTTTTCTGGCCTGTGGATTTACCTTGGGAAGAAGACCCAAATGAGCAGGTGTCCCAGGTGAGCATTCCCAGCCTCACACTTGGGCAAAGATCCGTGTTTGTCCCATTTTGTGACTTCTCCTTCTTTGCTTCCCCTCTCTTTCCTCACTATTTCTCCTCTGCTGCTGGGGGAACCAGGGAAATCACAGGGAAATCACCTTTTGGGGACCAATTTGCCATAAACTGGGGGAGTGGAGGAATGCACAGATTTCCATTAGTGAGTGATTCATCACTTTATTGCTGCTGGGAGACCAAGGCATCCCTTTAATCCCTGGAATCCCCACGGAGCAGTGATTGAGGGGGTATCCAAGCTCCTGCCTGCATTAGCATGAAATTTCCCTTCCCCACTTGCTGCTGGGCTCTGTTTGCAGGGCTCTCAGCAGCCTCTGCCATCTGTTAATTTAATGATTGCCTAATGTTGTGATACACACGTGCTCTAATGGAGCAATTTCCCAGTTCCCATCCTGGAATCAGTTTCAGCTGTCAATATTTCTTTACAATGTTTATTTTTTCAGGGTTTTTCGAAAACAATGGCATGAATACAATAACTTCAGTTAAGCCTGGTCCTTCAGCAGCCTGGCACAGTAAATATTCTGAAATCCCCATATGTCTGAAACAATCTGGGAAGTTTTAAAATGTTAAAGTAACACATCCCCATTCATGCAAAACGGCAGGCCTGATGGTGCAATTATCCAGTCTATTAATTATTATCTGGTCTGCTTAGAAAGTGAAAACTCTTTTTCAAATGGCATCAGCTGAGAGGAATATAAATTAAGAAAGGTCAGGTTTATTTCATGTCCAATGCAACTCTAAAAAAAAAAAAAAAAAGTTAAAAAAGGCTAGACCAGGAGGCCAAATAAATGTGGGGGATGCCAGATGAAGAAAGGGATTTATTCCAGCACAATCCTCTCTCTGCCAATGCTGCTTCTCCTGGTCTGCCAACTAATGTGAAGCTCATCTCAGGAGGAGAAATGAAAAAAAGCCATGATTTCATGTCCCTTACAGAGCAGGAGCTATTTATTGTAGGGGGCACAAATGCTTCAGTTTCACTTGGGTGCCTCAGCTTTATTTAGATTTGCCATGAAATCTCTTCTGGGGCTGGGCTGCCCTGGGCAGGAAAGGCCAACACCAACCCTGACAGCCTCGTTAAAGCTCCTGCTGTTGTCATTCCTCTTTCCCTGGGCAGCTCCTGCCTTTGGATGGCTCTGGAGCTTTGCAAAGTGAGCACATAAAGTTTCTCATGAAGGCAGCAGGAGCCCTGTGAGCCCTCAGGAAGGAGCTGTGTTTTCAGCCATCTGTGCCCCTGCACTTGGCTCCGTCCCTTGCTGCCTTCCCTCCTCCCTGGCTGCCAGGTGCTGCATCCTCCTGGAGATGCTCCCGGCTCATTCTCGTCCCTGTGGCTGCTGTTGCCACCCTCACTTGGTTTTCCTACTGAAATCCAAATGCCCAGAGCTTGGAATTTTGCTGCAACTTCACAGCAGAGCAGGGAGGAGCTTTAGGTTGTGAAAAGCTGCGGGTGTAAATTCACGTTCTTCCCTCTTAGGTGCCTTTAAAGCTCATGGAGAGAAACTGGCAGTGGGGGATTTCTCCTGTGTACAAATTTTAAAGAGCCAGTCTTAGTGAAAACAATTTATTGCCAACGAAAATTTCGGACAAGAAAATGACAAAGCCAAATAAAGCAATCGACAGAGCCAGTGAAGCAAGCAAAGCAGTGTGCACCGGGTGAAAACCCCAAACGTGACCTCTACCACGACACGTTCCCCCGATGTTTCATGAGTGCCCAAGCCCAAGTCTGTCAGCTTTATACCCCTCCTGGTTTGGGCTACATGTACGTGTCCTGACTTGTCTTCCCAGCCCCTGAGTCGCGGGGGGATGTTGAAACTCCCAGGACGAGACTTGCTGTTCAGTATAGGATTTCTGTAAGTTCTTTTGTCCCTCGATGTTGTGGTTGATAGAGTCAGGAGAACTGAAGTCGTGTCTGAAAGGATTTCCTGGGTGTTGGAGGTTCTTGGAGTACCCTTAATGTCCCAGATAAGATATGGTCCCGGGCCATCAGTCCTTATCAGATGCTGATCATCCCTTGCCCTGGTTGCTCTCCACCTCTCATTGGTATTACAATTCCTTGATTCCTGTTCCGGAGGCAAGGGAAATCTCTTGCAAAATTCTCCAGCCCTGCACCTGTCTGGGGCTTTTAGTTTCTCGAGAACTGTAAATTTTATTCTTTAGTTATTACAACACTGTTATTATAAAAACGTAATTTTCCCTTTACCAAAACAACATCATCATAAAAACATGAACTAACCAATCACCACATCTCCCATTTTAGGCCTGGAGGTAGGATTGATCCTCCCCTCTAAGGGGTGATTTTGGTCCAAATGGGCTTCTTTCAAATTTAGAGAATCCCAGAATGGTTTGGGTGGGAAGGGACTTTAAATCTCCTTCCAGCCCCTGCCGTGAGCAGGGACACCTTCCCCTAGCCCATCTGTCACCTTGTTCTGCACCTCCCTGTCCCTGCTGGTCCTTTTGGGGTCTCTCCTCTCAATCTCCTGCAGAACTCACACTTCTTTTTTTCTTCTTTGCTTTGTTGGAAGACTCGTGGAGGATTGTGCTAGGGGTGAAAAGGGGAATTAAATGCAGATTTCCCAAGCAAAAGGCAAGTGAGCGCTGGGCAACACTTTGTCTTTAGGGATGTGAGTTCAGGATTTGCAGAGTGCTGTGAAATCCCCTGGGATGGAAGCTAATGGGAATGTGACAGCTATTATTATAAACTCCCTCAGCAAACTTGAACTTGCCCGGGTGTCTATTCATAAGCTTATTAGAAATCAATTCCAAATAATTGCATTATGCCCCTTTGTATTGGTGGATTTTTTACAGTAATTGACTTCACAGAAAAGACATCTCTCAGCTTAGCGAGGGGTTTGTGCCCAGCCCACTGCCAGGAAAGCTGCAGGATTCTGTGTGTGAAAGCATCTCTGACAGAGTGCTTGGGAATGAAAAGCAGCTCTAACAATGCTTCCATTAGCAGCACCTCCCGGGCTAATCCAGCTAACAAAGAGATTAATGCTCAGGGAGTTTCCTGAAGATTCAGATGCATCTGGAGACACCAAGCACCAAGTGAGGGTGGGTAGCTCTGGGTTAGGTTGGTGAAGGTGTAATTCTTGAGTTGAAATTGGAGATTGTCACCTTCCCCAGTGGGTCTTGGGGGGGGGGGGGGGGGGGGGAATAGCCAAGAGACACCGGCATTTATCTCACCAACACCCCAGTACTAAAAGTCCTGCCTGTCAGCAGGTGTGGAACTGCTCAGAGCCCCCCTCAGGTGTGCACCCCTCTCTGGAGAGAGGCTGAGAGAGCTGGGGCTGCTCGGCTTGCAGAAGAGAAGGTTGTGTGGAGACCTCCCAGCACCATTCCAGGGTGTGAAGGGGCTACAGGGAAGCCAGAGAGTGACCCTTTGTCAGGAACTGTAGGGACAGGACAAGGGGGAACAGGATCAAACTGAAATAGGGGAAATTTAGATTAGATAAACACATTAAATTCTTTACTATGAGGGTGAGGAGGCCCTAGCCCAGGGTGCCCAGAGAAGCTGTGGCTGCCCCTGGATCCCTGGCAGTGTCCAAGGCCAGGTTGGACAGGGCTTGGAGCAGCCTGGGACAGCGGGAGGTGTCCCTGCCCATGGCAGGGGATGGCACTGGATGGGCTTTAAGGTCCTTCCAACCCAAACCACTCTGGGATTCTGTGACTTCATACCTGACATTTTTCAAGCTCCAGCTCAGGGTCATTCTTTGGTCCATTCTTTGGCCCCTCAGCCTGAGCATGGTGGGAAGGTTCAGGGTCACATCATCACTTCCTTGTGCTGGGGTTCAGAGATGTGGGGTGAGAAATCACACTCAATACATTCATTAGCTGAAAGGAGGAGCAAGGAACTCAGCTGCCAGACCCTGGCAATTGAGGTCATAGAATATGGAATATCCTGAGCTGGAAGGGACCCACAGGATCACCCAGCCCAGCTCCTGTCCCTGCACAGACACCCCAACAACCCCACCCTGGGCATCCCTGGCAGCGCTGTCCAAAGGCTCCTGGAGCTCTGGCAGCCTCGGGGCTGTGCCCATTCCCTGGGGAGCCTGGGCAGTGCCAGCACCACCTGGGGATGAACCTTTTGCTGTGTCTTGGATTGCAATGCAAGATGTAACCCAAAGTCTGTCTTCTATTACCAGCTGTTAAACCAGGTGGGGCAGTGTTCTTTATCTCTTCCCCCACGCATCCTCCCTCCAGGGGATATCTGCTGTTCATGGGGCAGCGAGGCTTACTGCATGGCATGTAGCCCTGGTTCGTGCCTATGATCTTTGGGTTTTCTGAAACTCTTGTCCAGACACTGTTCTGTCAACAAGAGACACGTTTTCCTCACTGTATCCTGTGTTTACATTCCTTTCCCTAGGAGGGACTTCTTCTTGATGTCCCTCTGACTTGACCAATGTAGTTGAAGAAGTTTGTCTTTTTTCCACCCCTTGGGTGGTTCTTTGTAAAATAGTATAAAAGGAAGAAATAATCAGGTAATAAAGATTGATTTGGAGTCATTGTCAGCCTTCTGACCTTGGAGTCCGTGTCATCGTAATCTTGACCAGCATCATGGCTGATACAATTCTATCAGCCCAGGGGGAGATGCTCCACCCAGGGGAGGAGCCCAGCATTCCCACCTGGATCAAAGCTGAGATTCAGAACACCAGCACAGCCTGTGTGCACTGCATTCCTAGAGGGAGACCAGACCCATCTCACCCCCACTGGGCCTTCAGAGGAAAACTGCACCCTGCTCCAGGATCATTGCTCCAACAGAGCCACATCTGTCACTGCAGGGGGATTGATTGGGCTGCTGCCAGCACCCTGACCAACAGGGTGTCAGGCTGTGTGCTGACTCTGTGAGTGGTTTCTTTTTTGTTTCTTTGTTTGCTTTTTTGTACTACTACATTTTATTTTAATGTTCCTAGTAAAGAACTGTTATTCCTATTCCCACATCTTTGCCTGAGGGCCCCTTAATTTCAAAATTATAATAATTCAGAGGGAAGGGGTTTACATACCTATTCCAAGGGAGGCTCTGGCTTTCCCTGGCAGACACCTGTCTTTCCAAACCAGGATACCCTGATATCCAACCTAAACCCCTCTGACACAGCTCCAGCCATTCCCTGGGTCCTGTCACTGTCACAGAGCAGAGCAGTGGGGTCTGACCTCAGTATCCTCTGCTTCAGCTGAACAGACCAAGTGGCCTCAGCTGCTCTTCATGGGCCTGCCCTTCACCATCCTCATATCCCTCTTTGGACATCCTCTAACAGCTTTTAAGTTAGAAGTAAGGGAAAAAAATCAAAGGTCAGAAAAAATGTAGGAAAATCCCCCAGTCAACCATCTGAAAAGAGACTGAACCACTTTCTGAAGAAAACCTTGGGTTGTGCTTCCCCTTTAATAGCATCAGAATCCATCATTTAGTCGTTAAAGCATTTTCCCCTTGTCTAAATATCCTGTAATAATATTTTAGGCAGTTTTGAAATGCTACTTTAAAAATTCTGAGGCAGGAAATGGCCAAGATTTGCCCTTTCAGAGAAAGATAAATAATAATGTGCAAAAAGAAAATAATAATCTTTCCTTTGAATGGAAATGTTCTGAAACTTCTGCTGGCTTGCTGAGATTTCATTTCCAGTGAGCAATTTTTTTTTTTGGAAAACAAAAAGGACTTTAGAAGAAACGCGTGGAATTGCTACTGTAGGGCCATCACAGGATTCCCAAGGAAGATGTGTGGCCATCAGTTCTGTGTCCATGCACATTTAACATTTTGTGCTGGTGGATTGGGAAGCCTCATCCAGCATCTTCCCAGAAAGCTCGCTGAGGAAGCAGCTGAATTCCACAAACATTTGGAATCTAGCCTCATTCAAACATGTGCTTTCAGGCACTGTTGGGAAGCTGATCTTTAAACCACTAAATGAACACCTGGAGGGAAAGCCTGCTCCAGCCTCATCCCTTTTTTTTTTTTTGAGGCAAACAAGGAAATGGTGGAGTTGTGCTGAATAGAAACACACTGAAACCCAAAAAATCAATTCCTTCAGTGGTTAAGAGGAATCTTTCCTGCATTCATAACAAAGCCAAGATTAATTGGGAAACACTGGTCGTTAGGAAAAAATGGAAACAAGCAGCCTTTTCATGGATTCCAGAATAATGAACATTCTGCCTCAGCAATCAATAACTCTAAGCAGCTTAACAAGGCAGGCTTTGCTGTAGGACCAGCTTAGCCCTGGAACCAGAGCAGCTGTGCTGGAGATTGTCCTGGAGCCTCTGGGTGATTTCTGTGTCCTGCTCTGGAACAGCACAGGCACTGCTAAAGTTCCCAGTGCTTTTTGCATCTCGAGGGTGGGAAATACTGCACCAGCAGAACCTCAGCCTCTGCTCTCCCCATGCCACAGGGCAGAGTGGGGCTGGAGAAGGAGCCCCGAGGTGTAAAACTCAGCTGCAAATACCAAATCCTTCCATCCTCCCAGAGGTTTCCAGGCTTTCCTCTTCTGGTTTAACACAGAAACACAAACCTGCTGTCTAAACTTTAAATCTGGCTCTGGGTTTGACTGTATTTCAGGCACCTGAATACCTTCCCACAGCTGCTCATCCCTTCCTAGGAGCACATCGCAGGTACCCTGCACTGAGACAGGAATACAAATAGTGTCAAAATATTGGTAAACCTCTAAAACCCCCAGGGACCGGAGATGAAATGAAAATCCAGAAGCAGCAATAATAAATCTGAAATAACTTCGCTCGCAGTCTCATATTTATAATTTTATCTCCAGTCTTTGCAAATATGGAATTTGCAGAGCAGCGTCCTGGTAGAATCAGAGCATCTCAACATCTTAATGCATGGAAAGGGCCCCTCTGAGAGCTCACCTGCTTCCCTCTCCAGTGCTTCCACATGCTTCTCTCAGCACAAAATGCAATTAGGAAAAAGCTGCGAGTTTGAAAAGGTGTTGCAATAAAATAAAGAAAGACCCCGGGAAGGCTTTGGAAGCTTGATAGTAATCAAATCTACTGCAGAAAGGAAAATCAATGTTGCTATCTTTATATATCAACATAAACATTTTTATTTCATTACAGCAGCGGGGAGGACAAAGTGTAATGAATCAAGAGGGATTTCAGGAGGGGAATGAAGATGAAACAACCCAGCTTGTCACTGCTCCCATCTCGTGAAGGATAACCCTGTCTCTCCAAAACACTGTAAATCTTTCACCCTGAGAGCCTTTGCAGCCCCGGGCAGGAAGGAGAGCAGACCTCCAGCAACAACTGATGGCCAAATTCCTGCCACTCTCGTGGCTCTCTAATGGGGGACAGTGATTAGGGCTTGGGCTGGGCACATCCCTGGGGGCTCCCTGCTGCCAGAGGTGGGATCCAGATGTTTTTTGGGACAGAGGCTCCAGCCTGCAGGTGGGGGGTCTGCCCTGATACCCCCAGGGGTACCAGATCTGTAGATGCTCCAGAGGACCCAGAAAGGATATTTCCATTCAAAAGAAATGTGGTTATTTTCTTTCTGCACCTTATTGTTTACCTTTCTGTGAGAGGGCAAATCCTGGGCATTTCCTGACCCAAAACCTTAAAAGCAGTATTTCAAAAGTTTCCAAAATACCACAGTAAGATAACCAGAGAAGGGGAAAATGCTTCAGTGGCTAAATGAAACAATCTGATGCTAATATAATGGAAACACAATCCAAGATTTTCTCCAGCCTAGCCCTGCCAGCACATGGACAACAAGAGCTGAGGCCAAGCTCAGGAATTCCTGAGGGTTCAATCCTCCCTGGCACTGACATGGAACTGGTTCATGTCAGGGTGGGACTGAGCTCAGAGTGTCTCAGCCATGCCCTGAGTAAAATTCTGCGTCCCCTCTTTGGCAACAAAGCAAAATGTTCCTAAATCCTCCCCCCAGGCTGACTGTCCTTCATATAACAAGTCAACAAACAGGAGGAACAATGAATACATTTGCAAAAATGGGTTTGGCTGGTGGACAGAAGCACTGAACCACTGAATAATGTATTAATGGATTAATGTATTAATGTGAGCAGCTCTTGTCTGAGTGAGGGAAGGCAGATTTAGATACACAAGCAGGGCAAGCATCAGAAGTTTTGGGTTGAAATTTCAGTTAAAAATAATCTCATTAATTTCTGTCTTTAATTGTATGGAAACATAGCAATGTTCTTGTAGCTGTTGCAGAATAAAACTGCTCAGCTTGGCAGCACAGACTGAGCTTCCCCATGTTTTGGGGGTGGGTGGGGACCCTGAGGGCAGGGCTGCTGGCCATGGGGACCTGGACAGCGGCAGGAATGGGCTGCTGGGAGCCTCAGAAAGGTCAATAAATACAAAAGCAAGATCCTGGGATGAACACCAGGAGCTGACACTGCTGGATCCAGGGAAAGATTTGCTGGAAAAGGTGCTGGGGCTGCTGGTGGACAACTGAGGGATAAAAGCTGTTAGTGAGGGTGGCAGCATGGCCAGGAAAGGGATCCTTGCCCTCTTGGATCCCAGTGCAAGGGAGTGGGTCCAGCTACCCAAATGGTCAGGGATGGAGAGGCTGAGGGGGCTGGATGTGTTCAGCCTGAAGAAGAGAAGGGGAAGCTGAGATCTCATCATGATCTGCAGATCCCTGACAGGAGGGGGATGAGGTGGCACCTCCCAGAGGTTCCTGGGGGAGAGGTCAGAGTCCACAAGTGGGACCTGGGGAAATCCTCATTAGACAGAAGGGGAAAAGAAAATCCTGCTGAGGGTGATCAGACACTGAAGCAGGGGTACGAGAGAGGCTGTGAGATATCAAAAATTCAGCTGGGCAAGGCTTGGAACAGGAGTCCATGCATCTCTAGCACACGTGGAGCTGGATTCAGGTCCAGCTGAGGGGTGTAGAGCTCTGAGAAAGTATATCCAAATCCCTGGATAATCACCTTGAGGCTCTGGCCATGCCCTGGAAGCTGGAGCACCTGGCTGTGTGTAATCACACAGGTGTGCAGGGCAGGCAGTGATCCCTTCTGTGCACTGAGGGAACGTCCATGGCAGCTCCCAGGAGTGCTCATGGCAATGTGCCAGTGGCTGCTGCCCACCAGCCCCTTCCCCTGGGATCCATGGCCAGCCTGCTTTCTCAGCCTGTTGAGGAAATCATTTTCATAGCCTGGAGGGTTTTTCTCTCAGCACTGTCCCACACCAGCTGGCCCACAAGCAAACTTCTGGACACTTCTGCTGGCTGGGGGACTTCACCTGCTCCAGGCTGCTTCTTCCTGCCCACCTCATTCCCACTTTACAGCACATCCCTCCTTTATCCCCATGGCTCAGGAAGCACCACAGCCCTTAGCTCTGTGTTCCCTGGGCTGTTTCTCCTCCACAGCTGCCTGAAGCAAACCAGGATGATCTGTCCCAAGGGGACCTGTGCTGCCTGTCAGGGAGAGGTTGGGAGTGGCTCTTGTAGCTCTTGTTTCACCTTTGCACCAACAGCTTTCCCACCACTGCCACCACCCTGGGCTCCTGCTGTGGTGTTATCAGAGCTGTTTCAGTAAAATCCAACTTCTTACAACACCTCTCCTCTGGGTTCTGCCTGGCAGGGCTTGGAGGCACCCAGGATTTCCTCCTGTGTCACTGTCCCCTCTCTCTGTTTAAATAAACGTGACATCCCTTTTGCTCCTCTGGGCTGGAAACTTTCTTTTCTCTCCAGGGAGCTTCATTCTGTTACTCCAAGGTCTCAGGAGGGTTTGGGAATAAAGAGTCCAACAAATTAGATTGGTTTCACCAAGTGGATGAGCCTGCAGCGGGGATATTGGGGTTTTGTGTGCTGCAGTTTAATTTCTTTCTCATCCTGTAAGCTCTGCAATCTCTTCCCAGCTCTTATCCCTGAGAGCAATGTTGGGATGCTTCCCTCTGCTCTGACACTGTTAACTCCTCCAAGTCTAAGGGCAAACTTAAAAGAAGGTTGTCTGCTCTGGGCTCTCTCTAGCCCAACATCTTGTGCTGATTTTCTCTCTGGAGGATTTGCAGAGTCTGGCTGGGGAGACAGTTCCAAGGGTTTGTGACACCTCCGTTCCTCTTTGCCACAATTTAACAGCTGGGGAATAATTTCCCACCTCCAGCAAACATCCTTTGACCCCATTTACCTCAAGAGAAGGTTGTCCACACAGCACAGATCCCTCTATTTCCTCCAAAAACATCTCAGAGCTCAGGTAGGAGCAGATGGAGGCCGAGCATCTCCAGCAGTGACTCCATCCAGAGCCCTTTTCCAGCATAATTTTAATTACTGAAATGTAAGTACAGAAGGTATAAACAATTCAGAGTACATTTGTTCCTTTTGGAAGCCAGGTTTAGAAGGCACTGAGTCTCCCACACCCCAGAGTTCCAGAGCTGGGCTCCCCAGCCAGGAGTGCAGGAGCTTGGGAAGAAGCTCCTGGAAAGTTTGGAGCTGATCCAGGTTCCCACCTGTCAGCTCCATCTCCCCCCAGAGATGCTGGTCCAGCCACTTCCTGCAGCCTCCCATGAAGGATTCACTGGCCTTGCACCAATCTCCTCCAATCCTCCACTGCCTGCAACAGTTTTTTTGAAGTTCCTAATGAGCAAAGAGAATTCCATATGGTATTTGAAATGAATGGTTTCCCACTATCCACACACAGGGAAAGGAGAATCCTTGCAGCATCTCTAAAGAGTGTTTCTGCATCCTCCCCTTTTTCTGTCTCCTCTGGTTTGTGCTGAGAAGCCTCAGTTATTTCATCTTCCTCCACAGGTCCAGGGAGCTAAAATATTGAATAACTGCAAGGATCAGGGATGAGTTTAGCAGCTTTGGTCCTGCAGGGAATGAAACTTGAGACTAAGAGGTCTTTTCCTTCCTGGCATCAGTACAGAGTCAGCTGAGCTTCAGTGAAATGGCTGCAAATAGGTGTCAGGGTTATTAGTTAACAACAATCCCCAACCTCATTCCCTCCCTTCAGCTGTAACCTCTGGGTTCACTCCACAGGCTGAGCTAGAGAGAAAGGTCTCAAAGGCTGGAGATTCTGCTTCTACATTCCTTAAACATAAGAATGTTGCAAAGTCTGCTGAAGGACCCACGTGTGAGTGGTGCTGCAGTGCAGAGCTGTGAGCAGGAATCTGGGATGATGCACGTGCTGCTCTTCCCAGGAACGAGAGCCACTCCAGGGAGAAGTTCCATGGAGCCCCAGGCTTTGCTTCTGTGAGAGTGTCTTGTGGAGGCTCTGCCAATGATGGGCTCCTCTTGTTTTTACTGAGTTCCTCTGCTGAAGAGCTGAGCTACGTGGGCTGGAATGAACCCTGGGTACCAATCAAATTCTGGAAATATCCCAGAGATGGCTTAAAAAACACTTTGGACACATAACCCTGGAGACAAATTTATGCAGCTGAGACCAATTGCCTTCTAAGGAGCAAATTGTAAACAATATATTTTTAGAGTTAAAAATTATTCTTGTTTAATGATATCTGTTTAGTCAATGTAAGGAAGTAAATCAGTGTGTGAGTAGTAAAACAATAATGTACTTTAAACTAAATTATTAGTAAACAAATCAGTCTGGTAGGCAATGAATGCATGATACATTATTCATTTCTATTATCCAAAACACTCCACCAGCTCTCAGAGCCTGGCAATAAAGTATTCAGGATACAGTCCCCACCATCCCAGCAAGCAGTCTCTAATGTGATATTAAAGTTAAAAGAGAAGTGAAGGATATTCCCCCAAAGCAAGGTATTTGAGTAATCCTGGAATGAATCCATCTCATGCTTCTTTTTAAAGCTGGGTTTGGATTTTTGGGGAACTAAAGCACTTTCATTACAGCTGGAATGACACTTGTTCTCCACTTGGGAGCCATTACCAACCCGTGAATTTCTCCCAAGATGACTCAGTAGCACAGGAGTGGATTCTGTGCCAGGCTGGTCCTGCTGCCTCCCTTCATCCCACTGAGGAGCTTGGAGAGCCTGAGCCTGACCCCAGCTGCCTTCCCACTCCATCAGCCAGGCTGTGTCCACACTTTTCAGAAGGGATGGTGCCACAAGACCTTCCCTGGCCAGGTTCCATGGCCAGGACCTCATTTCTGGTCCATGATGGGATGGGATGGAATGGGAGCAGGATGAAGGATGGGGAGTGGGTTTCTGCCCACAGCCAGGAGACTCTGGAATTGCACCCAGTACCACTGAAGTGTCCAAACATTGCTGCTGATGGGAAGTTGAGTGACCTTTTTTCCTCTTTAGCTCTTGGGTGTGCAGATCTCCACTTATTTCTGTCTTGGACTGTAATAAAACTGCTTTGTCTCACCCTGCTGGATGTGCTCCAGCTTATTCTCTGCCCTGTCCCAGCGGGAAAGGGAGTGATAGAGCAATGGAGTGGGCACCTGGTACCCAGCCAGGGTCAACCTGCTACAAAGCCTCAGGAGGCTCTGCCCTGCATGGTGGAGGGAGAACATGGACAATTTCATAGAATCACTGAATGGTTTGGGTTGGAAGGGGCTTAAAGCTCCCCTTGTTCCAAGGCTAAAAAGTTGTAGGAGCAGCTTACAAAAGCAAACAAACAAACAAAAGAAACCACTGACAGAGTCAGCACACAGCCTGACACCCTGTTGGTCAGGGTGCTGGCAGCAGCCCAGTCAATCCCCCTGCAGTGACAGATGTGGCTCTGTTGGAGCAATGATCCTGGAGCAGGGTGCAGTTTTCCTCTGAAGGCCCAGTGGGGGTGAGATGGGTCTGGTCTCCCTCTGGGAATGCAGTGCACACAGGCTGTGCTGGTGTTCTGAATCTCAGCTTTGATCCAGGTGGGAATGCTGGGCTCCTCCCCTGGGTGGAGCATCTCCCCTTGGGCTGATGGAATTGTATCAGCCCTGCAGTGAGCCTGGCTGGCCCATGAGCAGCAGATACCCCTGGAGGGAGGGTGGGTGGGGGAAGAGAGAAAGAAAACACCTCCCCAGCCAGTTTCAACAGCTGGCAATAAATACATCTTCCACTGAATCCAAGACAGCAGGTTTGCTGTGAAAACAGGGGTGATGGAAGCCCAGCAGGGTTCTTACATTCAGAGAAGACACAGCCTGATGTGGTAATCCATGATTTCTGAGTCTGCCTGACTTCCCCTAACCAGGACATCCTGGAACCTTCCAAACCCACAGATTTCTCTGGTGTTGCACCCTCAACAACCCCTGAGGCACAATCCCCTCCCTGCCTCAGCTGCCTCCAGGCTCCCGGGGAGGAGCTGGGCTGTGGCTGGGGGTGCTGCTGAACCCTTGGATTTGTGGTGGGAGCAAACTGGGGAACACCAAATGGCAGAACCATGGTTGCTCTTCTCAGGAAGAGAAGGGATGTTCCAGATGGGTGAGTGGCTGAGCTGCCACTTCAGATTCTCTGCAAACACATCCTGCTGCCTGTCAGGCTGGGACTGGGAGATCTGGAATCTGCACTTGCCAGGGAAAAATGGGGAATCCGACCTCGCTGCAGAGAGAGCACCTGAAAGAGCACTTGACAGAAGGCATCCCCAGAAACAAGGCATTCCTGCCATGCACACTCCTAACACAGACAGCAGCCTCCAGGTACATTAAAATATCTGATGGCTGATCTCTGCTGGGATGTTTGCCTTCCTGAGCTTAGGAGTACAGGCAGAAGTCATAACTGGATGTACACCAAAAATTAGTCATCAAATGCTTCATCTGTGCAATGACCAGAGTGTGGCTGGTTTTTTTCTTCCACAGCTAATCTTGGCAGAATAAAATCACTTCCCCTGGTGGCTGTGGAGTGCTGAGGTCCTGAAAAGCTGAGGCCACTTTTTCTCCCTAGGAACTGAGATGCATTTTCAGGCTTGCCTGTTTATTTGTGCAAGGGTCTGATTGCAGAGGTGTTCTGACTGCATGGTCAACAATCAGGGACATACAAAACATCAATCAGGCCATGCCAAAGGTGAGGAGAATTGAATGAGGTGGAGAAAAGGCTCCAAGCCCTGCCCTTTCTGTGATAAACTCTTGCAGAAAAGAAGATCCCCTCCAGAATCCACAGCCCTTCTGTTGCCACTGGGATGCTCAAACTAAAAAGCAAAAAGCATGGATAAACATCAAGTCTGTGAGAATATGAAAACAACTTCAGAAAAATAGCAGTAATATCTAGATAAGGAATTGAGAAGAGAATGCAAACACTTCTTGCATGTAAAACCACAGTAGACAGCTCCTCAAAAAGGTTAAAAAGTTGTATAGCAGCTTATAAAACCTGTAACACCCTAAAATAGGATTCAGGAGCTGCAAATTGTTCTGAGAACCCCTAAGACCTTTGACAACCCAAGTGTAAAAGGAGGCTCAGAGAAGGGAAAGGCACACCAGGAAAACAGAGAGCTTGAGTGTCATCTGCCCCCACCAAGGGTGGGGGGGCTCAGAGCCTCCCTGCACAGGAGATTTGTCCTGGATTGAGGCATTTCTGGGTGAGGGGACAGGGAAAATGACAAGATGAGCAGTAGCAGATAGCCAGGGCCAGCTGGTGGCATCCCCCTGCTCTCAGGGGGAGATACCAGGGCTGGGCACTGGGGTGGGAGCTCCTGCTCCAGCCCACCCCAGTCCTGCACTGAGCAGTGACAGCTCTGCTGCTTTTTATAAAAGGAGCTGGAAAGGTCCAGGCAGTCACATCTCTGCCATCTGCAGCAGAGAGCTGGGTGGAAAGTGTTCCAAAGGCTGGAATGAGGAGACACATGGTGGAATATGGTCTGTTAGGGATGGTTTTTACTTTTTTTTTTTTTTTTTTTTTTTTTTTTTTTTTTTTTTTTGAGAAAATTCATGCCTCAAAAATCTACAAAGCACAGTGAAACCCTGATCGATGTGTAGATGGTGAAAAGGGAAGCAATTTTGTTGTCTCTCCCAGCATCTCTTCCTGGGTGACAGACCCAAGATCCAGAGAAGGCTCCTCTGGCTCCAGCTGGAAACTCTTCCTGTGGAAGCAGCAGAGGCAGGAAGTTTACCTTGATTCAAAAATTAAACAAATTGATGGAGAGACAAATCCATGGAGGGCTGTCAAATATAAAACCAACTCTGTCTCAATGCTGCAGATCTCTGGTGGGTAGGAAATAAATCAGGAAATACCAAAATTTGCTGTTCTTGTACAAACCCCCGGATTAAGTGCAGCAATAATATTTGGAATACTTTGCCCATTGAGCTCAATGAGTGGTTATTGATCCTTGGCTCATTTATAAGTAGCTAATTGTGAGTGTTTGCTGTTAGCTTGCTGCATTAAGTTTATCAATGTAATTACACAACTCAGCACTGTATTTATAGATTACTTCCACTGATTGAATACTTGTGGGAGGCTTACATTCTTTCACTTCTTTTTGACATATTGTTATAATTCAGCCTTTTCCGTGGCTGCATAGATCTTGCTCTAGAACAATTAATAGAGTTGAAGGAGGAATAAAATGTAATGGAGAATTTATTTAATGAATTTGGCTACTTCTCCTGCTCATGAATTTGTTTTTGCCAGCAGTTTGTGTCGCATGTTTGTTATTTAAAAATATTGGGTGATTGTTAATGTTCCTTCTTGCTCTGGGAATTGTCTGTGGCCCTTTTCTGGTCCTGCTCCACTATGTCCATGCCTGTCTCTCAAAAATGGATCATTTGCTACGAAGTCCTCTAATGTTCCTTGAAAAGCTGGCATTTCCCAGCTTTTTCAGGGAATATGAACACAGAACTCAGGCCTGGACCCTAAATAAAGGAGCTGGGTGAACCCTCTGTGAGCAAATATCTACATATCACAGGTGTAAGTAATATTGTCATTTCTGCTCCACTGGGAGCACCACATAGGCACATCTCCAGAAATTATGGTCCCTGCAAGGGACTTGGGGTGTCCTGGGTTTTGTGCTGCTTTTCCTCCTCCCAGCCCTTGACGATTTGCTCTCCACAGTGTGATTTCCACTGCTATCCAAAGAAATGGGAAAAGAGGAAGCTGGATGACAGCACACGGCCTGGGGAAGGCCAGAGGGGTCACATGTCCAACCAGAACCTGCCAGGAGCTGATGACTCCCTCAGGACTTGCTGTGGGGACAGAGAATCCTGAGCTGGAAGGGTCCCACAAGGATCATCCAGGATTAACTTCTGCTCAGGCTGAGCCCCCGGGAACACAAATCAGCAGGGTGGCAGCACAAAGACAAACAAAGCATCGACACAATCTCTCCCTGTCCTTGTTCTCCAAGGCCCTGTGGTACCTGGTGTGATTTACCTCTCCTGGGTTTGTTCCAAGCTCCTTGGTCCTGGGGTGCTGGGCTGAGTGAGAGCTCATGCTCAGCAGGGCAAGGGGGAGAATTCCCACTCAATTTACGATATTGTGGCTCCATAATAAGATTCCCCCCCCCCCCCCCCCCCCTTATATTAGATTTCAGGGGGATTTCTCAAACTGCAGGAAAACGGGCAGGAACACAAGTCTTACAGCTCCTGACGTCTCCAAAAGCACATTACTGAATTCCAGAGCCAGGGCATAACAGGGCTTGAGTCAGAATCTTGACGCAGAGCTCATGGAAGCCTCGGGCCCCAGGGCTCTGTACTGACATGGGCACTGGGCAGCAGATGAAAATCTTGTCTGCCTGCCCAGACTTCCCTGGCTGCTGCCTTCCTCATCCTCTTCCCCTCTGTTCCATGCCTGGCCACTCACACTGCAGGCCAGGAGCTCTGGGTGATGATCATGAGCCCCTCAGGGGGTGAGGAAGGGCAGCCAGAGGGAGGAGAGCTGGGGAGGGCTCCCAGGTCACAGTCTGGGGTTTGTGGGCAGGGCTTGCTGCTTGTTTGCACACTTGTCTTTCCTCCCATGCCTTTATCCCGTGGAAAACCAGCTGGGACATGTGGCTGTGCTGATATTCCTGGCTCCTGCAGGGCAGTGCTGGGTGCCTCACAGCTGGGAGCAGTGAAATGTGGTGGGGCTCTTTCCACAGGAATCATTTTTCATCAGAAATCATGACACAGCAACAACATCCTCCATCCTCCATCCCGGCTTTTGGCATCAGGTCCACAGGGGGAGTTTGGCTGGTGCTCAGCCTCAGAATGGGAGTTTAAGGGCACATCTGGAGGTAGATGGGAATTTGTTTTGTGAAGAGCTGTGGCTCAGTCATGGGAGGAATCAGGCAAGTGGGATGGGGCTGCTCTGGATCTCCCAGCAAGGATCCAGGACCTTGACAGAGATGTGTAGGCAACGCTTTTCAAGTGTTTTGAGTGGTTTAAATCAGGTTTTTAAGTGTTTTAAGTGTTTATAAACACTCCCAACCTGCAGCCTTGACATGGGGCTGCTGGTACCTTAAAGAGAGGTTTTCAGGAGGTCTGGGAAGTTCCTTCCAAAAGCTGGTGGAGTGGGAGTCCCTGGAGCAAAGGGGAACCAAGGAATATCAGGGAAAGGTTCATCCCCCAGAGGGTGCTGGGCACTGCCCAGGCTCCCCAGGGAATGGGCACGGCCCCGAGGCTGCCAGAGCTCCAGGAGCCTTTGGACAGCGCTGCCAGGGATGCCCAGGGTGGGGTTGTTGGGGGGTCTGTGCAGGGACAGGAGCTGGGCTGGGTGATCCTGTGGGTCCAGCTCAGGGTATTCAATGATTCTGTGATCTCTCCCCAAGGCCAGGCAGTATGTCTCACCTCATGGATGAGAGGGGCCAGCTGGAAAGAGGCTGGAGCCCCAGGGACACGAGGACAGTGTTATCCCAGAGGTTTCTTGCTCACCATTTCTGCAGCACGTCTCTAATTAAGCTCTCTGAACACACCCTGTTCCAGCCTGGCCTGTGGATAAAATTGACCTTTAAAAAGGGAACTGAGATATCCAAGGGGCTGGACAGGACTGGACAGCAGGTGAGCATTAATCTGAGAGATAAATTTTTAATGCTACAGCTTAAACCCCCTTCAGGTGTCTGCAGAATTTATTTCTTCGCCTCTCTGGGCTTGTTCCTGCACCCGAGAGAATTGCAGGAATGATGTTGCAGTGCTGGAGGACAGATGGGAATCTCGCAGTTTGTGTCTCCAAGCCTGGATGGCTGTGCCCTGGATGGGGTCTGAGGGAGCTGGTGTCTGGCTGCTGGGTCTCCTTCCATCGTCCCCTGCCTCCCTGAGTGTTGGATTCCCTGTGAAATGCTGGCTTCTCTTTGTTATCAGGATTCTCTCTCCTGATAATCCCCAAAGGACAACTTCAGTTACATGAGAAAAATGAAGCTCAGACTATTCACAGCCCTGTGGATCCAGCACCAGAGGCTTTTATGAATGTTTTTTATGAACACACTGCCAGGACTCATTATCTGGGGAGGAACATGGGCTGCACCCCTGTCTCACCAGCCCCTCCATCCCCTCTCATCGAAAAATTACTTTGCCACAGTGAGAAAAATCATTTGAAAACAAGTGGAAATGGCAGAGGATCACCCTGCCCCAGTGCCATGTTGACCTGGGGCTGGCTGTTCACCATGGGGAGGTGCAGACAGATCCCTCAAACCCAGCTCAAGACAGAGCACATCCCTAAACCCCAGGCCCCAGCCACAGGAGCAGAGCCAGAGCCTTTCAGCAAGCTGCCTTGTTTAACACCACATTCTGTAGCAAAGCATCATCTTTTTAATAGAGCTGCTGTGGGAATAGAGATGGAGACATAAAAGGGATAAAAAAAATCCCATATTTTGCATTTTGCTGGAATGAGCTCCTGCTAATTGTTCGTGTCCAGCTCCTGTTTATGCCACTGCTTTGTTGCAGAGCTCCTAAATTAAGTTGGCTCTGGAGCAAACCTTCCCCCAGCAGCCCTGCTTGGCCTCCCTGGGCTGCTGCATCCACACACATCCTGCTCCTGCACTCTTGATTAGCACTGCATTAATTAGGAACCTGTGCTGGCTCTGACAGAGGATGTTCCATGAGGAAACATCCTGGGAAGGAGCTGTTTAACAGAGCCTTGAGTGAGGCTGATCCAGCCTCTTTTTTTGGTTTTGTTTTGTTTTGTTTTTTTTTGGTTTTTTTTTGGTTTTTTGCCTCCAAGGGGATCTGTTTCTGTTCATTTGTCCAGGAGGCTCCTGGAGGGGGTGGTCCCTGTCCACCTCTTCCTGCCCCATCTCCCCTCCTCTCCAAGCCTGATGGTGGGTCATGGCACATGGCAGCCACAGCCCATGCCAGGGCTAATGCTGGGGTAGGCTGGGCAGGGAGGGATCCTTCCAGCTCCCTGTCCATCCCTGTCTGTCCCAAACTTTCCCTGGCCAGTGGCTCTGGGTGTGTGCCCTTTTCCAGACCGTGGGGGTGTGGGCAGCAGTTGTGCTCTGACCTTTTTGGGAGCTGATTAGTTCCTAATCCCCCTCCCCTGTGCCGAACAGCTGCTGATCTCCTTCTGGAAGTGTCCCAGGCCAGGTTGGACGGGGCTCTGAGCACTCTGCTCTAGTGGAAGGTTCTCCTGCACATGGCAGGAGGTTGCAGTGAGATGGTCTTCAAGGTCCTTTCCAACCCACACTATTCCAGGGGTTCTGTGATTCTTTCTTTTCATCTTTAAAAACATGAAATTCTGCCTCTTCTGTCAGTCCCTTCCCTGCTCTCCTCTTAGCCCTCAGGTGATTCAACTTTTACATCTGAATGGCAAAGAGGTATCAAGGAAAGGTTTTTTTGTGGAAAACTCTCATGGTTCTGTGGAGCAGCAGGAAGGCTGGTGTGGACCTTTCTTGTTCTCTTCCATAAAGTGAATGCTTCTCTGGTGTGCAGAGCTCGTGACATACTCCAGATTTCCACAGCTTTTTCCTTGTCAGGGGAGCCAGGAGAACCCTGACAAAGACATGGGTAAGGGTTTAGTAAAGGCTGAACAAGGTCTGTGCTCTTCCTTCCCTGGTAAGGTTTGGGATAAGGGACAATCCAGGCTGTGCAAGGCAGAGAAAAGAAAGCTTTTAGCTGTACTGAGTTTTGAGTTTTAAAGGCTTCTGCCCTTCATGCAGACTTTTCTCATAGACCTCTTGGGTGGAGGGAAGGGGACAAATCAATCCAACGTGGAGCAGGGCAGTGGGAGCAGGTCTGTGGTGCTCCAGGATGTAGATCCATGGGCTCCCAAGAGCTGCCACTCAATCCAAGGCTGAGATGCACCCAAGGCATCCCAGAGGTGACTACTGGGCTGGGGAAGGGGCTGCAGTGGCAGGAAGGGCCCTGGGGCTGGTGGCAGCAGTGGTGGGCAGGGCTGGACCCTTGGGCAGCACCTTCAATCCTAGAAGCTCCTCCTGGTGCTGGAGCAGGGTGGGAGAGCTCTGCTCCATGGGCCTGACATGGCACCTCCTTGCTCCTGCTGCAGCAGTGCCCCTTGGAGCATTTTCCATGGCTGTAAAGCTGCCATTCTACAAAAGCAGCTATTCCTGCCCGTGGCAGGGCTGGGAATGAGATGATCTTTCAGGTCCCTTCAAACCCAAATAATTTTGTTAATAAATTTGTTAATATGGTTAAAGCAGTGCTGGCCCAGGAGAGGCTGCTTCACCCCCTTAACTCCAGCACAGAGCAGAGAGGTTTCTTCTCCTTGCTCCACACTGGGAATGAATTTGGGAATGTCAGGGCCTCGTTCTGTGGCTTCAGGGTGGGATTCAGGCACTGGGCCAGGGGAGGAGCCCCTCACTCCCTGGCTTCTCACCACGTGGAGCTGCCTGAGCCCGGTGGGACTTGGCTCCTGAACAACACAGGGGGAGCAGAAGTTCCTGCTGGTACTGCAGTGGAGAAATGCTGCATTAAAGCAGGAAATAGCCAACGTGCATTGCAAATGAAGAGGTTTTTCATTTGTGTTCTAAAGGAGGAAAAATATCGCCAAGCCTAGTTAATAACACAGGAAAGCTCTTGTGGTTATCAGGGATCTTCAGCTCTAATCCCCTCTGATAACAGTAAATTGAAGCAGCTCCTCTGCTGAGGTTTTTCTGTTGCTGGATTGTACCCATATAATAAGAGGAATGGGCACTGCCTCTCCTATTCACCATTCCTTCATTTAAATAAGTTTTTAAACTGCACTTCCCTCCCTTCAGAGACATCTGATTTACTGCATTTTAAACAGAAACCACTCCTGCAACAATACCTCTTTCTATCAAGATTTGTAATCAGGCTGTTCCTGTTGAACTGTTGTTATTCAAGTTATTAATTTGTCATTTTGCACAGAGTCTGATCACAGAAAGAGATGAACAGGAGGGTCTGTGCACCTGCAGGCAGAGCAGGATGGATTTAATTAGAGCAAAGAAAGCTGCAGGTTTTATTTTGTGTTTGTGTTGTTGGTTTGTTTTTTTTCCTCAACCCAGCATTTTAAGAGCTTATGCAGCAATCTGCATAAATTACTATGCACATTTTTACTTAGGTTCTTACACTAATTTGATTAATGGTTATGCCTTTGACAGGGTAGATGGAGAGGGAGTTTTTACATAGGCATGGAGTGACAGGACAAGGGGAATGGCCTTAGGGTGAAAAAGGTGGGATATTGGGAAGGAATGGCTCCCTGGGAGGGTGGGGAGGCCCTGGCACAGCTGTGGCAGCCCCTGGGTCCCTGGCAGTGTCCAAGGCCAGGCTGGACAGCTGGGACAGTGGAAATGTCCCTGCCCATGGGACAGGGAGGGGGAACTTTAAGGTCCCTTCCACCCAACCCATTCTGTGATTCTCAGGTCACAGTCAATTTTGTGTAAGGGAGGAAGACAGATCAGCTTTGGTGCCCTTCACTTTTGAGCCAGCCAACACTGCAGACTGGCCTTTAACACCGATTTCAAGATGATTCCCTTGCTCTTGGGCTGGTGTCTGTGCAAGCAGGGAGGTGGGAACCTTTGCTTTGCTTTGCTTTCTGAGCTCAGCTCCTGTGCTGCCCTGCCCACACCAAGATTCTGCTGATGGGAATTTTCTGGGGCAGGTTTGAGGTCCCACTCAGTAACCCCAGCTTGCCTGGGTGATTCAGACCTCTCCAACTGCTTCAGGCACCTTCCCTCCCCTTGCTGCCTGACACAACCAAGTGAAGTTTTCCTTCCACTTCTTCTGCTCACAGTTCAAGCCCAGCAACCCTCTGCAGTTGTGGGGTTTTTTTGCACCAGGAGAGGTGTGAGGAAGAGTAGAAATATTAATTAGAAGATGCTGACATTTTTATCCCCATTTCTCTTTCACACTTTCACTCACCTTTTACAGTGAGGAGAGTGCAGCCCTGGGACAAATCCTGGTGGGGCCAGGGGGTCACTGTCCATGGAGGTTTTTAAGGCTCAGCTGGGTAAAGTCATGGCTGAGCTGGTCTGGTGTTGATTCCAGTCCTACTTGGAGAAGGATCTTGGGCCAGAGAGCTCCAGCAAGCCCCATTTCTGTGGTTCCTCAGGTTCTGTGCAAAGCCAGCCCCAGTTTGCTGTGCCTGAAGCAGTGACTCTGTAGGAGTGGCTTTGTTTGTAGGGTGAAAGAAGAGGAAGCTGAGACTGTGATCCCGCTTTCCCAACAAGAATAAAATAAAAAACCCTGAATTCTAGCGGTAAGAGAAGCCCCATTTTTATTGATGCTGCACAGAGGCAAGTGATTTTGCATCCAGTTTTAGGAGAGCAGTATAACTGCTTTTGACAGCCTGGTCTAATAATAATAAAAAGGCCCAGCTCCTCGTATTGCAACCTGATAGCAAAGCTGGAGTGTGAATTTATCCCATAAAAATTCATCTACCATGGCTAAAGCCCTGTAAATTGAGTCCTGTGTTTTGGTTGTTAAATAAAAACAAAACCGCAATTGCAGAATAATGACAGAAACATTGCTCAGCTCTTGAAATTGTGTCTTGTTAAAACATCACTTAGGGTAATTTACAGGGTTTGATTAAAACGTGTATTTAAATGAATTATCATTTCCCATCTCTCCCCTTCTCCTGCTCCCCCTTCACTCCCTGGGGATGTAAAACCCCAGGCTGAGGCTGGATTTCTTCAGGGAGAAAGGAGGAACCCATCAGCCTGCACGATAAACCCCGGGCACACCCTGGTGTTCACTGCCTGTCCCCAGCCACCAGCTTTGGTTACAGCCCAGAAAGCCAAAGGATGGGTGAGGTGCTCCCTGTGGGGGCTGGAGAAGTTCTTGGGAAGAGCAGGGGAGATGCTGCCCCACAGCCAGGGCTGTGCCCCACCCCTCCCTGCCCACCTCCATCCCAAACCCCCATCCTTGCTCGTGCCCAAATCACTGCTGAGAGCACAGCAGAGGATGTTTGCAAGCCTAAAACCCGAGCACAAGGAGAGAAATTGGTATTAAAGTGCTTTCAGACAGCAGAGATTGTTCCTAGGCTCTCTCAGTTAGGCTCAGCTGTTAGATGGGAGCAAAAATCCAGGGAGCTGTGTCTGCCTCTGCCAGTGAGTGAGAGGCAGCACATCCAGGCATACCTCCTGTATCCTGTCCCAAAGCCTGGAACATGCAGCTTGTGCTCTCCCCGAGCCACTGGCTCAGCTCTTTGTTGAATTTAAAGGCCTTCAATGGTTATTCTGCTGTGAACTTGCCCAGCTGCTTTTTGAACCCACCTAAAATATCCTCTCTGCAGGTTCCTGTGGGGATAAGAGCCCCAGCTGAGCTCTGGGGTGTGTGAAAAGAGCCTCCTGAGACCTGTTCTGAACCATGAGCTGTGGGGTGTGTGAGAAGGGCCTCCTGAGGCCTGTTCTGAACCTTCCAATTACTGATTTCACTTTGTGGTCCCAAATTCTTGCATTCCAATAGACCACAGTGACTCATTTCCTCCCTCCTGCCTTTGTGTCTCATTCCATCTTCTATGCCTCTCTATTTCAAATTTCTGTTTCCCATCCTGAAAGGTCCCAATCTGTCTGGTTGTTTCTCATTTGGGAGCTGTTTCATACCTCTGATGACTTTTGCTGCTTTCCCCTGGAAATCTTTCATTTCCACTTTGCTCTTTTCCAAACAGAAGGCCCAGACTGTGCCCAGCTCTTGAGATGTTGGGAAGCCATGAATTTATGCAGTGGCAGAAAGCACCAAAATAAATGTTCTCTCTTTTGTTCCCTCATAATTCCCACTCTTTTTTTCACTTTTTTTTGGCCATCTGAGTTTTTCAGAGCCTCGAGATCCCCATCCTGCATGCACAGAGCCCAATATTAGAAATACAGAATTGCTGATTAGCATCCCATTTATCCTCATGCACATGCACCATGTGAATTTATCCATATTAGGCTTAATCCAGCATTTGCTTGCCTGGTCAGCCAGGTTTTTCTGCAAAGTCTTTGCAGCTAGCTCCCTTTTTCTGCTGCTTTGAGAAACTTTGGGTCACAAGGAAATGCAGTTGAAGTAGAGAAGTACCTGGAGTTTTATAACATAGAAACATGGAATAGTCTGGGTTGGAAGGGACCTTAAAGCCCATCCCATTCCACCCCTTTCCATGGGCAGAGACACCTTCCACCAGCCCAGGTTGCTCATGCAGCTGCAAATCCATAAACACTTCCCAACCAGCTCATCCCTGCTCATGCTCCTGTCAGGGAAATGCTTTAATTTTCATTATTATTTATGGGTTTTATGTTTGTGTGCAGAATTCACAAGGCTTGGAGTGATGGAAGAACTTCTCCCTGTGAAATTCAGTAAGAAGCTGAGCTCGTGGAGGAAGGTTCAGGCTGGCCAAGGGTTTCCTTCAGCCCAGATTATCGTTGCCATTTCTGTCCCCAGACTGAGCCAGCCCCTTGCAGCTCAGAATTATTTGGATCCCGTTGTGTTTGACAGGCTCTGACAGACCCCAATCCATCTCCTACTTCCAAAACTGTTGTTAGAAGCCCTGATTATTTCATAACTTCTATTCTGTTTGTGTGCTGACACTGCTTTCCTGTGCTGTGCATTCCTGGCAGATGTGAATTTTATAACAAAACACATCAATTTACAGCAAGTCTCCCCAGAAGTAATATCTGGGAGTTTTCCATCAGCTGCCAGCGAGCTGCAGCAGTAAATGAACCTCCCTTCCAGCAGCTGCACTGCACTGGAGCCAACAAACCCTTCCTGTGTCAGCCCACAAATCAGACTGAGCTCTCTGCAGGGACAGGGACATGGAGGGACAGAATAACATTTTTCCACCTTAGTGCTATTTCCTTTCTGTAAAATAAAGATGCAAGCCCTGCCTCATCATGGCAAACTGATCCTAACTGCTCATCCCAGCTCCCACTGGAGGAAGGAAGAGATTATGACCCACTGGAGGACATTTTCCTCTTCCCCATCACTGCTCCTGCCAGGACCAGGCTGGTCCCCTCCTGAGCCCACAGTGGCTGCAGCTGCATGAGCCTCTCTGCACATCCATGCCACCCAAAAGCTGAGCATCCTCCCACTGTTATGCCAGTCTGTTATCAGCATCTGGCCACCTTCCTGCAGTGCTGGAAGGTAAAATCAGCCATGGTGTGGCACCAGGGGGACAGGAAGTGACCACACTGAGGGGACAGCAGTGCAGACAAGTGACTGGGCTGGGATAAGGCAGCACAAAGACTGCCCTGGGTGGCCCTGAGTGAATCTGATCCAGTGGGGAAAGCCTGCAATGCCTCTCCTCACACACCTACAGCATCTTTTATCTGGTGCTAGATCCTCCAAACCCAGCATTTGCCACCACCAAAGGCGGGCTTGGAGCTCCAAGCTGCCAGGGAGGGAAGCAGGGACAACCAGACCATTTCTGCCCCTCCAGCACTGAGCTTGCCTCTCCCAGAAGCATCCTTCAGCTGGGGGAATGTCCTGTGTCCCTGGCTTGTGTCAGGGCAGGGAGGGGCTGCTGTTGTTTGGGCACCTGCTGAGCAGTGGAGCTGTGGAGCTCCCCAGCAGCTGGGAGCCCTTTGAAGAGCTCAGCCTTACCCAGGGCTGGCTTTTTTCCTCTCCATTTTTGACAGCAGCAGAGGGGACCTTTGGGCTCTTCAAAGCCCGATGTTAATCACTTACCTGATTGAAGCGATTGCTTCCTTTCACTTTGATATTTCTTGTCATTAGCCTGCCCACCTCTGGGAGGAAGGGATTCACCTTCAAAAGCCAAACTGGCTTTGCTGTGCTGGGTCTGGGGCTGCTCCTGCTTTCCCCAGGGTGGGATTCACTGCTCAGCACTGGGCACAGGGGTCATGCTCTGCCCTGCAAACAGGAGGGGCTGCTGCATCTCTGCCAGTCTCCTTGTCCCTTACTTCATTTGCTGTGGAGGTATTTAATTCCACTGTCTTAGTGTGGGATTAAAGAGGAGGACGTGTCCCCTTCTCTTGCCAGCTTTAGAGATGAATTTTTTCACATATCCACCAGAAAATTCCACATGCTCCTTGCTGCTTCCTACTTCAGAAGAGCTCTCTGCCACCCAGGGCTGGTTTTTCCTGGGGATCCAGAGGAGTTTCAGAGCCTGCACCCACCTTCAGCTGGGTGCAGGGCAGGTGGGACCCACACAGCTTCAGGGGCTGAGACAAACCAGAGCAGGTGGATGGAAATGGATGGAATGGATGCAGCTGGATGGAATGGATGCAGAAGGATGGATTGGATGGAGAGGGATGGATTGGATGCAGCTGGATGGATTGGATGCAGAGGGATGCAGTGAATGCAGAGGGATGGAATGACTGCTGCTGGATGCAGTGAAGCAGCTGTGGGATGGCTGCTGGAAAGCACAGGCTTGCATCACTGCAAACCAGTTGTGCCAGGGTCAGTCACTGGGAGTGGGGGGCTTTCTGTGACTCCAGCCTGTCTGTGGCCACGAGACAGCCACAATTCCTGGTTTCTTTCTTTGGGACAGGTCCATGGATTTACTATTTGGCTTTTTATGGCTCAGAAGACATTGGGCCAGTAGACAACAGACTTGTCTGGGCACAAATATGAACCAGAACACTTCCAGCCACAGTATTAAATATTCCACCACAATATTAAAAACAAAACAAAACAAAACAAAAAACCAAAACAAAACAAAACAAGGACATTAAATTGTTAGAGAGTGTCCAAATGAGGCCATGAGGATAGAGAAGGGTCTGGAGGGAAAACAGTATGGGGAGCACATGGTTTGTTCAGCCTGGAGGAGAGGAGACTGAGGGGAGACCTCATTGTGGTCTTCAACATCCTCCAAGGGGCAGCAGAGGGGCAGCTCTGATCTCTGCTCTGTGACAGGGACAGGACCCAGGGAATGGCTGGAGCTGTGTCAGGGAGGGTCAGGCTGGAAATCAGGGAAAGGTTCTTCCCCCAGAGGGTGCTGGCACTGCCCAGGCTCCCCAGGGAATGGGCACGGCCCCGAGGCTGCCAGAGCTCCAGGAGCCTTTGGACAGCGCTGCCAGGGATGCCCAGGGTGGGGTTGTTGGGGTGTCTGTGCAGGGACAGGAGCTGGGCTGGGTGATCCTTGTGAGTCCTTTCCCAGCTCAGGATATTCTGTAATTCCCTGATCTTTGGCGCGCTTTTTGACTGGGTGATATCTCCACCTGCCCCCATATCTGTCAGCAGTGCTCATACAGCTCTGGGCTCCTTTGATAGCAAACACCACTGCCAGGACCCAACCCCTGGGTTCTAAAGCCATTCCTGACCCTTTCTGTGTGTAAATCCCATTTTCCCTGGCCATTTCCCACAGGAGCTGAGTCCATGTGCCAGGTGGGATCCTTGCTGCCCTGCTCAGGCACTGCTCCCTGTGGTCTGTGCCCCTCGCTGCTCTCAGGGTGCCCAAGGGGATGGAGGGCAGCAGTGAGGGGCTCTGAGACAGAGGTGCCAGTCTGGCCTGATTTTCTCAGTCTTGAGATCTTCCAAAGGATGAATTTTCTGAACATTTGTTCCTCTCAGCAGGAGCTATTGTTTCTGACATATTTATCCAGCTCAGTGCTACCTTGAGATATCACTTTTGACAGATAACCTTCTTAAATTAAACATACAAATGTGCCCTACTGAGAGGGAAGATGTGAGCACTAATGGCTCTGAGAATGATGGAGAAACCTTCCCATTAGCTCCTCCTGAGCTGCTAAATGTGCTCCTGTATTAGGGAAAGAAACAGGGAGCCAGCAGGATCAAAGAGGGAATGGGGAGAGAGATCAGAGTTGAGATTTGAGATTAAATGCTCTTCAGACTGAGAAATGGGAGAGGCCAGGGCACAGAATTCAGGTTTCTGAGTACATAAACTGGGGCCAAGCTACAGAGGAAGGGGCTGAGTCCAGGGGCTGAGCTGCCAGCAGGATGTTCAGCTGCTCCAGGACCCAGGGAATTCCCTAACACCTTACCTGTGCTTTCCCAGCCCTCAGCCCAAGGCAGCTCTGGCACAAGGCATGGCCCAAGCTGAGAGAGGAGAAGAAGGAGGTCCCCAGGGTCCGTGCAGAGAGGGTGGCCTCAATTGCTGTTATCTGTTGGAAATATTTCCCCAGAACCCAACGGACAATGTGGCTGCAAGGGATGGAGCTTCTTTGGGATCATCCCAAAGAGAAGGGTTGCAGGGGAGTGCCTGGATTTTCCCTTTGCAAGCCTTCCCAGTCCTCCCACAGCTGGGCCAGAGCAGTGCTGGGATGCTCCCAAGCTGCCCAGTGCCAGGGCTGGCTCCCTGGCATGCCAGGGCTGTCCTTTGGAGACATCATGGCACTCATGGAGTCCCCCCATAGCTCTTTTCTTCCCCTCCTCTCTTGTCTCAGGTCTCACCTGTCCACAAACAGAAATTCTTTGGAGCAGGGACATCATTTTTTGGCTCATGGCACCTGGTTAGGCTTCCCATCTGACCAGGGGCTTTGCTTTGGTATCAGTGATATAATGAGGTAAAAATCCACAGGTACATGGCAGTGAGGCAGCTTCAGATGCTAGGAAGGTCTGTGGGAAAACCAGAACTGCTCTGCAGCTCCCAAAACCAGGGGAAGGACCACCTGCCAACCCCTCCTGTGAAGAAATTCCTCCTACTTTCAGTTTTATGAGACATATTTCAATTATGCAATATATTTGAAAATATATTTTAAGAGATATTCACCAGTTGTTCTAAAAGTGAGCCCAGCTCACACAATTTCCGCCTAATTGCTGCCACCCTTTCCCCCTCCCTCCTCCCCATCCCTCTCATGAGAAGGCAAATTTTAATTCCATTTTTTCCTCCTGCCTTCTCTCTGCCTCCAAGTCCCTACTATCCCTCTTCTCTTTCAGCCCATTTTTCTTCCCTCATTGATGAAAACACTGTGACTGATTCCCCACCTCCCTCCCCTGGATGAAATGCCCAGTTTCCTTGACACACTGAAATTGCTAATGGTTCTTGCTGCTGCTTTTCCTAAATGGAGTATTTGTGAGGAATTACTCAGCTCAGTGCTCCATCAGCTCCTTGCCTGGGTTGGGCAGACACCCAGGCAGGAGCTGTGCAGCGCCAACACCAGCCCTGGAATTCCAACCCTCTGTGTCTGTAATTAAGCTGGAGGTTTGTGATTCAGTGTCTGGGCTCTGTTTTTCCTTAGTGAAGTGTGAGGAACTCTCTGAAGGAAGTGCTTGTGCTGTTTGCTCAATCACAGTTATATGTATTATATATATATATAATGTATTTTATGTATTCTCTCTCCACACAGTGTCAGGAGCACTCTGTTGAAGAATGGATAATCCATATGGTGAATTATACAGCCAGGGCCCATTTTTTTGAAAAATAGATAAAACCCAGGCAGCAGGAAGGAAGAGAAAAAGGAGAAGCAAAGGGAGTGGAAGAAGGCAAAGAGGGAGTGAAGCAGCTGTAAAAAGAGGGGCAAGAAGCAGGAGATGGAGCACGGCCTCATAGCAGTGAGGGGCAGGAGGGGAAGGGAGGTTTGGGGAGACAATTGGTCATGTCCAGCTCCCTTCCATGGCCAGCTGCCCCTGTCCCTCCCCCAGCAGCTGTCCCCTTTCCCAGGATGGGATCCCACAGCTCCCCTCTGCAGGGCTGATGCCCACTGCTTTCCAGTCTGTTCCCATTCCTGGGTCTGTAACAATTCCTCTGCATCTCATTGGGGCTTTCCTGTTCCTGTACAGGATGAGGCCACTTTTAATGCATTTTTTCAGAGTGACAAAGGCAGTTTTTGCACAGTCTCCTCTGCAGTGCCAAGATTCCCCTCAGGTGTCTCTCTGCCCCCTCCAGCTCCTCATCTCCATCCAAATTCCCAGCAACATGGGGCTGTTGCCATATGGTTTCCTTGTGCTCTCCATGCACTGGCTTCAAATTCACTTCAGAGAGAAAGGAGCAAATAACAGCAAATATTCAAAAATGCCTTGAAAGAGCAGTGGGAATTTCAGCCAGAAAAAGGTAGGGAGGATTAAAAGGCAAAATAAATTGAAAAGTGTAATCTGGGAATTTCCCAGCTGAAGTGCTTTGGAAACAGCAGCAGTTTTCATTAGTGGGCTTTCACAGCAAAGCCTGTTGTGACCACAGAGTTGTTGTTTTGTTTAATTCCTAGAGAGTTTTTGAATTTAAGCCTTGGCTTAACTGGAGGAAAAGGTGTTAAAGGAGTAAATGGACCCCAAGAAACAGATTGGATTAAAGTGAAATGTTCCTCCTCTAATGCTGAGATGAATCAGGTAGGAAGAGGCACTGGTGTCCATTTTCCAGTGTTCACCAAAGCAAATATCTGTTCTTCGTCCATGGTGCAGATGGGAGGCTGGGTAAGACACCCTGCTTTGCTGGAAGAATATCAGGAATTGAGAAAATGTGAAACTCAGCAATGAGAAAGTTTTCCTAATATCCAGCCTGAAGCTCCTCTGGAGCCATTGAGTCCATTTTCTCTTGTTAATCTCTGTCTGGGATAGGGCAACAGAGCCTCTGCATGTTGGGGTATAGCTCTAGGTCTGCAGCTCAACCATGCCCAGCAGGACACCTTCTGTACCTGTGCATACTCACACAGCCATTTTTACATGCCTTGGATAACTTGGGTTCAGGCTCTTACTGAAATATTCCAAGCCAAATTCCACGTGTTTCTAATTGTCCAGGTCCATTTCCCTGCTCACTGGTGACAGTTCCAATAATTACAGAAGCTGAGAGTACCAGCCAGAATCCACAAGTGGTTCTCCAGAGCAGGCAAACAAAAAACGGGGAGAGGGGAAACAATTTTTGTGTTTCATCCCCCAGGAGTGATTACAGGAGCTGTATTTAATTGGGATGAGCAGTGCTGGTGGAACCTCAGAGGAAAACAAGGATGAGGGGTGGGGGAGCCTCCGAGGAGGGGAAGGAGAATTAATCCCAGCAGCAACAATTAAAAACCCTTGGGGGAAATTCAGGGCACTTCCCAGTGCACCAGGAAACAATGAAGTGCCCGGGAGCTCTGAGCTGCTCCCACTAATTGGAGGCAGGGAGCTGGGAAAGCTGGGGAAAGAATGTGGAGCAAAGCCCCAGAGTGGCCTGGGGAGTGTAAAAATGTTGTAGCTCATGGGATTCTGGAAGGACTGACACAGAAGGGAGCTGTTTGTGGAGTGTGGAAGCTTGGGAAAGGGCTGGCAGGAGCAGCAGGAACTGTGTTGGGCATCCTCCAAACAAGTTGGAGACTCCACACCTGAGCTAGAGCAGCCTGGAAGGGGAGAGAGGCTTCAGTGCTGGGCTCTGCTCCAGGTGGTTCCTGTTCAGGAGGATTTGGGGAGTTAAAGTTGGGGCCACAAGCAAACACATGCAGCAGCAAAGCTGAATTTTGGGGGCTCTGCCTTGTGCTATCCCGGGTGGAAAATCCCAGAAGTGAGGGGAGGAGGGAGCAGCTCCACGAGGGAGCTGCCTTGGGCGTCTCCATTCTCCTCCAAACCTGCCCTTGCCCTCCTGGCCGTGGGGACCCAAAGCTCTGCACACACACCTGAGGCTGAGCAAGGCTGATAATACCTGCAGAAGGGGTTTTCATAGTTTCCCTTTGTGTTTGGAAGTGAAAAGACTAAAAAAGAAAATTATTTTAAGTAATATAGAGCAGGCTTTGCTCCTGCTGTTGTTGGTTTGCTCATTGCTTTTCTTACACTTGCAGGAAAGGCACAACAGAAAAGTGTCCAAGTCAAAATGAAACATTTTGTCTTTTCTAGCAATTTTTTTAAAAAAATAACAGAGGGTTTATTTGCTTTGGCTTTTCCCCTTTGTTTGCTTTCGGTCTTAGTGCTTTTCCCAAAGCAATGTATTATTTATTTATTATCCTATTTCATAAGAAATACACAGAAAAGGCTTGAAAGCCATCAGGGGAGGCTCTCAGGAAACCCTGTGGTCCCTGAGAGGTGCCTGGCTCAGGATGAGGTGGTGGGAGAGGCCAAGGTGAGGGTGGGCAGAGCACAGGACCAGGCTGGATATTAGGGGGAAGTTTCTTTGTTGGAATGGTGGTCAGGCACTGCAAGAGGCTCCCCAGTGGTGCAATCACTGTCCTTGGAAGTGTCCACAGAACAGGTGGATGTGGCACTTGGGGACAGGGTTTAGTGATGGGCTTGGTAGTGGTGGGTTAAGGATTGGAATTGGGATCTCGGCGGTCTTTCCTACCCTAAATGATTCCATGGGCATCTCAAGGCCTGGAGGCTCAGGGCTTGTCCTAAAGACTCCTTGTTGCATGTGTTGTCACAGTGCCATGGGCCATCCTTGAATCTAGGCTGCATCCCACAGGAGCAGTTTTCCAGTGGAAACATCACCAGCAGTCAGGAGAGGATCTGCTCCAGGCCACGGGATATTTCCAACCTTTTCCATGAAAACCAGCTTCAGACAGATACAAGCTGCCTTGGAGAAGCACATTTGGGGTTTTCCCCTTGTCAGGAGCCTTTTCTCATCCAGTGTGGGGCCCCTTACCTGTGAGGGTGGGGAGGCCCTGGCACAGGTTCCTTCTGGGCCCTCATGGGTCATGTCACATAAAAGCCTTTTATCCACCAGGAAAATCCCTTCTGGTTTTGCCCCCTCATTCCTCCTGCTGCAGCAGTTCCAGACTGGAAGCCCTGTCTTGGCTGAGAGCCCAAGAGAGGTGACCACGTGGGCTCCCTCAGGCCGCAGAGTGGGCCTGAAACACCAGCATTCCCAGGGATCTGTTCTTCCAGATGCTCCCCAGAAATCAGGGACTTTCTTGGCAGAAGAAGGAAGCTCACCCCAGGTCTGCAGGTGTGTTGGAGCCACACCTGCACTGAGAGGTGGCTGCACACGCAGCCTGGCAGGCAAATCCCAGGGGAATCTGCTCCTTTCCCACCGGCTCCTCCTAAAGGGGAGCCCTGCTAAACCACGTCCCCAAGTGCCACAACCACACAGCTTTTGAATCCCTGCAGGGTTGGAGACTCCACCACTGCCCTGGGCAGCTGTGCCAATGCCTGGCCACCCTCACCCTGAAATAGTTTTCCACTCATATCCAATCTAAATCTCCACTGATGCAATTTGAGGCTGTTCCTTCTCCCGTCTCTTGTGGGAGCAGAGCCTCACCCTGTCCCCTCCTGGCAGGGAGTTGTGCAGAGCCACAGGGTCCCCCCTGAGCTCCTTTTCTCCAGGCTGAGCCCCTTTCCCAGCTCCCTCAGCCTCTCCTGGGGCTCCAGCCCCTTCCCCAGCTCTGTTCCCTTCCCTGGACACGTTCCAGCCCCTCAAGGTCTTTCTCACAAGAATTTGGATATCTCTGTGTGCCCAGAGCCCAGATGGGCATCCTGCACTCTGGAGCTGGGGATGAAATGAGAGAGGGGTTTGGCAGAAAGAACTTGGGGCTGAGCAGCTGACACTGGCATGCTCATTCTGCAAAGCATCTGAGAGCCTGGGATGATCCTAAATTTCCTCCTGTCCCCTACAGGGATGCAGCCATTTTTTTCATGCCCTTCGGATAAATAGAGGTTTTCTCCAGAGCCTCCAGGAACCTTAATTTTTCAGCCATCCTAATAACCATAAAACTGAGACAGGCGAGTAATAAAATGTCAAAATCCATGTGTTTTAAAATCAGAGAGGACTCTCAAATGTCACTGAAATGTGGGATGGAAAAGGAGATGGGAGGACGTGTAGCTGAGCCTGTGGTGGTGGCTGGGCTGTCCTTTCCACACTCCTTTGGCCTGGCCTCCTGGGACCCTCTGGAAATGGGGATGGAATGGGGATGAGGTGGTGCTGAAGGAGCAGTTCCCTTTCTTGGGGAGGTGGGATGAAGCAAGGCTGTGTTTCCTGTGTGGTGTCAATCCCAGTTTAACCCAGTCTCCACTGGAGCTCTGTGGGAGCACCTTGTCCCCTTCTCCATGGGCTTCCTCCTGAGCTTCACGTGCTGTTTAGGCCCAGGCAAATCTGGCTGTCTCAAAATTCCTGATCTTCAAGGTTTTTAATGCAGAGTGTCAGTCAAGAGCTGCACAGAACGTCTAATTTAACATAGAAAGTCCTGGACTTCTCTCCACCCCCTTCTTCCATCAAAATCTTATCTAAAAATGCCCATCATGGTGATAACTGGAGCAGAAACAGGGAAGGGTTCACTCTTCTGGTAAAAAAAGTCTTCATATTTTAAATAAGCAAAAAATTGCATCCTGGTCAAATTAGAATGAAAAGATGAAAAGTCAAGATTTTTTGTCTTTTTTCTTCTTCTTCTTTTTTTTTTTTTTTTTTTTCAAGCATACTATTTTTGCACAACCATGGTTGTTTTGGGTTTGGTGGTTTTTTTTTGTGTGCGTGTTTTTTTTGTGTGGTTTGGTTTTTTTTTGGGGGGGTGGGTTTTGTTGTTGTTTTTTTTGGTGTGATTTTCTTGTTTGTTTGTTTGTTTGTTTTGATGTTTGTTTGTCTGTTTTGTGGGTTTTTTGTTTTGGTTTTTTTTTTCCCAGCCAAGTAGAGTCCTGGGCTGTCATGTGTCCCATACTCATAAACTCCAGAGAAAGATGACATATGACATTTCTTCTTTCTTTGCCTCTTGGTTAGTCCACGATTAAACATGTTTGGAAACCAAAGCCTTTCTCAACTCAGCAACAAAAAAAGGCCTCAAAATCGAAACAGGACATTTTGACAATGATTAAATTCTTTTATTATTTATTCCCCAAATTATTTTCCTGTGGTTTTGAGCCTCATCAAACCAAATCTTCCTTTATGATGGTTTTGTTTGAACCTGTAGCTCTGTGAATAATTCAGGAGAGGTTCTAATGCTGCTGCCAGGGCACTCTGTCAGAATGCGTCCCCCTGATTCCAGACCCAGCACCTCTGCTGGGGGAAGGCTGCTTTGAGAGCAAAGGCTTTAGGGAAGCATTTTAATTGAGTTCAGTGTCACACACCTTGCACAAGAGGTTTCCCACTCAGCTCTCTCACCAGGATAAGGGCACCTGGATCACTGAGAGCCTGGCTGGGTGCATACTTTGTTCTTGAAGCTAGAAACTCCTTGGAGCTCTCCCAGCAATCTGAGGATGGCACAAGGTCTCTGAATGGCCTGAAGTTGTGCCAGGGAAGGTCAGGCTGGATATCAGAGAAAGGTTCTTCCCCAGGTGGTGCTGGGCACTGCCCAGGCTCCCCAGGGAATGGGCACGGCCCCGAGGCTGCCAGAGCTCCAGGAGCCTTTGGACAGCTCTGCCAGGGATGCCCAGGGTGGGGTTGTTGGGGTGTCTGTGCAGGGACAGGAGCTGGACTGGGTGATCTCTGTGGATCACCCCTTCCACCTCAGGACACTCTGTGATTCCCTGCTCACTCCTTCCTGCCGTGCCCAAGGGCTCTCTGTGAAGCCAGGCAGGGCTGGTGCTGTTGGAGCCCTCTGGGATTTGGTTGTGCTCATGGGAGTGGTGGAGGCCCCTGCTCCATGCAGAAGGAGAGGGAACAGCAGGACAGGGCTTGTTCCCTGCTTCCAGAGGGAATCCAGCAGCTCTGCCCTGCAGGTTCAGCTGTGCAGTGCCAGAGGAGCCCACACAGCTCAGCCACGTCTGGTGCCGAGCAGGGGGAGCCCTGGAAGGTGCCCTGACCTCCTTCCCTGTCCTGCCCTGGCAGGGACCAGCCAGGCCCCAGCGCCTGGACAGCACCAGTGACAGGGCAGGCCGTGGTTAATGACTTCAGTGGCAATGCTGAGGTGAAAACAGAGTGAGGCAAAGCTCTCCCGCAGAGACAGAAACCCAAATAAACCTGTCAGAAGGACAGAGCTGTTGTGTGCAAAACCCCGTGGTTTTACTGCTCAGGAAAGCCCTCTTCTATAAATACCCAATAAATGAGTTAGATGCTAAATAAAACACCCCATATACTGTAGAGTTGAGACCAACAATCCTAAATGAGCAAACATTTCCAAAGGAATAACTCTGCTTGGTGTCAATTTATGTTAATGGTGTACATGATTGAACCCATTAGAGCAAATAGCCAGTAATAAGAATGCAGATACACCACGAACTAATTGCATTAGAGACTAACAGGGCTCTGTCTCTCCTGCTTCTGCCACTGCTCAGCTCCCTGGGATGCAGCCAGCAGCACATGGAAGGTGCCCTATGGTCCCAGAGGTTTTGGTGATTTGGGATCAAGGCTCAGCAGCAGAGCTGGGGGATGTTCAGTGCCTCCTGCTGCATTATCTCTGTTCAATTTGTGTTTCAAGAGGCTGAGGGGGATGGAAGAGGGGTTTGGCTGGTTCTGGGAAAAGCTTGGGAAAGCACAGAGAAGCAGGGTGAGTTCTCTTGAGGGGACAGCACAAAGTGGTCAGATGACAACCTCTGGCCAAAACACAGCCAAGCCACTTTTAAAGAGGCTTAGAGTACATATTGGGAAGAAATTCTTCCCTGGGAGGGAGGGCAGGCCCTGGCACAGGGTGCCCAGAGAAGCTGGATCCTGGATCCCTGGAAGGGTCCAAGGCCAGGCTGGACAAGGTTTGGAGCAGCCTGGAACAGTGGAAGGTGTCCCTGCCCATGGCAGGGGGTGGCACTGGATGATATTTAACCCTAGCCATTTGGGGATTCCCTGATATGCATTTAGGGATGTGAAGCAGAGGCTGCAGCAGCACCATCACCCAGCCCCAACTCCCTGCCCTGCTCCCAGCACCAGATCCATCCCCAGCTGCATCTGCCTGGCAGCTCTCAAGGGCCAGGAGCCCCCCCAACACCTTTGGGCCAGAGACAGGAACTGAATAACCACGTGTCCTCCTGTGATTAGAGCCTGGCTCCCATTCAGTACCAGACTTCCCAGGTGACATTCCTCTGACTCCATTCCCAGGAGCTCAGGCAGCTGGGCCAGCACAGGAGTGCTGCTCACTCAGTCCAGAGCTGTTCCCAGGCCCCTTTTTGACTTAGCAATGCACATAAACATATTTTACATGTAAAATGGGCAATTAAGAAGGCAAATGTTTTAAAATACGAGGATTTACTGGCATAAAATTTGCCATCTATCAACGCTGCATAAATAGTTTTACATAAAAAGCCATCTGGAAACAGGTTGTTTATCATATTTATTCAGTTACAACTTGCTGGTTTCGAGGCTCTGCCTCCCTTATTAGCTGTCAAGACGGTTTGACGTGGCTGATGAGAGGTGGATGTGTTTGAAATCCTGGATGTATTTGGAATTCCACATGGTGCATGAATATTAACTGGGGCTTCTGGGTAGCTGCACTATTTCACAGAGGCTGGACATGCTCTACACTGGAATTCCTCTGATGCCTTAGGATTTCAGCTTTTATATTTTTCATCTATTTGTAATCCTGCAGTTCTTTAGTGTGTTAACTCTAAACTCCACACACAGTGTGAGCTGCTGCTTCCCCACTTTGGTCAGACACAACAATTACTCTCCAGGCCTGGCAATCAAGGACACCTCACTGCCTCAGGCCCTGAGAGATGGAAACAGAAGTGAGTTGGAGGCAGCAAACTTGGGGTAAATGACCTCATTACCTGAAGCTGTAATTGGAAGATGAACCCCCAATATGCAAATGGACCAAACTTACAAAAGTGTGAAAACCTGTGACCCGTGGTCCATTGTGGGTGCAGACCCTGGGGGGCTTCATCTGCCCTGGATGTACCTGAAGGCCCTTTAATAAATAGAACTGTTTTTTATTCCCTTAATTTTGTCTGGTCTCTGTTTTTAGGTAGCCACAAAAGGCATCACCTCTACAGGGAAAAAGCAGGCTGGGAAATTGCTCTTTACACCAGGCCTGGCTGGAAAACTTCTGGTCAGGTCTGGGAATGTGTTTGACCCTCCTGGCTTCAGTGGAAGGGTCTGAGGGTGGGAATGAAGGTGGGAATCATTGATTCCAGTGAATGGAGAACCCACAGAACCTCAACAGTCATAGGAACACACAGCCCAAACTTAGGATGAACATTTTCCTGTGTTGGGAACACACCCAGCCTCACAGTGCTGCTGTTTTCAGCCAGCTCTGGATAAAGCAGCACAGGTTGTATCCTCTGAAGGGGTGCTGGAGGTGTCCCCCTGGGCTCTGTGCTGTCCCCACGGGCTGCCAAGGCCACCTGTGCCTGCTGCAGCCCCAGCCAGCAGCCTGGAGTCGCAGCACGGTGCCAACAGCCACCGGCTTTTCCTGACATTTGTCGTCTCCCTTGGTTTCAGTAATGAGATCCCTGGTTTTAAATGTCAGCTCTCACGAGGTGATGCTATTGTATTTAGCTCCCTGCCCTTCTCCTGGTTCCAAAACACTTGGCAGAGTTACTATAAATAACTCAATAACAAGAGCCAAAAAAGAGGTTACAGAGCAAGGGAGAGGAAGTTGGCGCTTGGAAACGAGGGAGAGCTCCAGGAGTGCTGTCTGCTGCAGGGGGCACAACTGGCCCTTCCCACAGCAGGGCCAGAGGGACAAGGCTGCCCAGGGGACAGGGACATCTGCTCGGTGACCTGGGCAGATCCGTGAGGTGGGAGGGTGGCTCAGCCACAAGCTGGCATGGCCAGGTGCCCGTGTCCTTGTCCAAGTGCTCCAGTCTCTCCCAGCCCAGATGCCCCAGTAATATTGGGAAATTCCCTCTGTCACCCCTCCCTGTGGCAGCTCCTTGTTCCATGCTCCAGCCTGGAACCAGTGGGATTTCATCCTGGGGAGTTTCCTGGGCTCTGTCTGTCCTGCCTGGGACACCCACTCAGCTCGCTCCTCTTGTCCTACCACAGGTGTCACCTTCTAAACTGAGGTGAGAAAAATCCTGCACAGCAGAGGCTGCCTCAAGCCCTTCAAAACTCACACACAAACCCCAAATTATGTGGACCTCAGGATGCTGTCAGCCTCCAGCATTTGCCTGGGCCACCATGTCCTTGTGCCACCTGGATGTCACAGAGAGCCTGTGCAGATGTGATGAGCTTGCGCACCAACTGCAGGTCACTCCCAGGAGCCACCAGACCACAGCTGGGGAACCAAGGACCTGCACAGACATGAGCAATGCTTTGTGAGACAGGAGCAGCCCCACAGAAGATGCTCCATCCCATGCTGGGCTTGTGTGTTGCCCTGGCAGTGAGGCTCTGTGCCCTCTGCAGAGCCCACAAGCACTGATGTGGATTTCTGGTACTGGCAGGAAGGGGTCAGCAATGGGGTGTTGCCCTTCACTGGCAGAGGGGAAGCATTTTAATCTGGGGAGATGCATTTGCTGCTTTCTCTTGACTTCTTCAATATGCTGGAACCTGCAGCTGCTTTGGCAGGGCAGCTCCCAGCACTGACACTCAGCCCTCCTGTCTCAAGCTGGAATTGGGTGATGCTCCTGCCTCTGCAGAGGGGTTTGAGATATGAACCACAGAATAAGAGCTTCCATGGGTCCCTACTCCCTGAGCAGATCCTCAGGAAGAGCTTCAGGATATTCCTGGGTTGTTTTGACTGTCCCCTTGGCAGAGGCAGCACAACTTTGACCAGTTCAGCAGCAGCATGAACCAGCCTGAGAACAGGCCAGGATGCACTGGAGCCCTCTCCTTGATGGGCCCTGTCATTGTTTCTTTGCGGGGAGCTAGGCATGAATATTAAAACTTGGGCACTTCAGAGGAGGAATGGCATTTCCCTGCACCATGCTATCACAGAACAGTTTGTCTTTCACCACCAGGGCCAACCCCATGGGAGAACCTCCCACATTCTGGCATGTCTGAGCCCCTCAGAATGAGGAAGGATGAGTGGCACCACCTTTCCCAGGCTCCCAGGCAGGATGAAACCCCAGGAAGAAACTGAGGAAGGCACAGAGCCTCCAGTAGCCACTTCCAGCCCCTGGCTCACTAATTAACAATAACCCAGACTAATTAGCGATTACCCCTTGGCTCTGCTCATCCAAGCTCTCCAGCAGCAAGTCCCAGAGTAGATCCCAGGTAAAGGGGGTGGCTTTATCCATTAAGCTGTTCCTGGGATTATTAATCATGGAACAACTCTATTTGGGCACCTTATGGCTGTCACAGCACAACGAGGGCTGGGCTGGAATACAAACCTCTCTTTCTAGAGCCCCTGGAAGAGAGGGAATTTCTCCATCAGCTGCAGAATCAGACACAACTGCACTGCACAAACCAGCCTCTGGTGGTGCTGTGAAGCAGAAGGCCAGTGGGATACAGCCAGCCCACAAATATCAGCTACTGCTCCTCACAGGCAGCTGAGGAGTGGATTTTGCTTGGCCAGATTCCCAAATCCCTGAAGATCTGAGGATTTTTGCTGTTTTTCACTTGTATAAACCAATACAGCCTCAGGCTGGCGGCCTGTAAAAGAAGGGGTGCAGCTCCCAGGTTAGAGAGAAGGTTGGAAAAAGGCTGAGGGGCTTCTTTGGATGCTGGAGTGGGAACTTTCCCTGTTACAGAACAGTAACAATTTCTAACAGTTAAGAGACAATTAAGGCACCCCCACCAAGAGCCCCTGCACTGTGGATGCTGCAGCAGGAGCAGCACTGCTCTTCCAGTCTGAGGGTATCAAACCTACTGGGCTGAGCACATCAACATGCCAACAGAGCATTTCTGCTGCAGGTTTCCTGAAATACCTTCATAGGATCGAAAAATCCTGACTATCCTTACCTTCACTTCCACACAAGGAAGCAGAGGAGCAGTGGGAATTGGCTGGGGTTTTTTAGTGTCAGCTCTCCAGCAGCAGATAATGGAGTAAATGAATTGTGCACTAATTCAGTGCCTAGATATCAACAATTAAGTAGCTTGAGTTCTGCAGAAAAAAGAGGAGCATCTAATAGGAGCATTGATTACTGACAGTGTGAGCCTTTAAATACTTTGCACTGCTGCTGACTGCAGAGCAAACCTCTCCAGTTCCCCACGTCTCATCTCCCTGGGCTACTCTTTTTTTTGTTGTTGTTTGTATCTGTTCAGCAACAGAGAAAATAGCCCATGGCATGAGTACAGACAGCAAAGGGCTTGGCAGGTCGCCTCTGTGCAGCCACGTACATCCCCTGCACCCGGGTCAGGCAGCAAACCCTCGTCTCCCCCGGGCTGCTGAGATGTGGAGGAGCTTCCTGAGTCTCTAATGTGACATGAAACCACCACATCTCCCTTCCCTCCCCGAGCTAATAAGAGGCAAGGAGGCAAAAGCACAGGTATTAATGCAGCAGGCTGACAAACACGCTGCTGACAGCAGCGGAATGGGAAAAATCGCAGAGGGAGCAGAATAATAACCTAGCCAGAGTTAATAATAAAAGCCTGAGAGGATTCACATGGCTCTGGAGAATGGATGTGTCACTGGCTCCTTCCTGCCTGGGCCTGGGCACAGGGACACACTGGTTTTGGGGCTGTGTCAGCCTCTTTGCAGCCCCCTGGGCAGTGGCAGCTGCTGACAGGCAAAGGCCAGTGTGGAATGGGGGTAACAGGATGAGGGGCTGGGATTAGCTGCTCTCTAAAGCCCCTTCCAGCCCAAACCCTTCCGTGGTTCTGTGGTCCCAGCCAGGTCAGCACCACCACGGATCTTTGCCCAGAGCTCAGTGCAAACGGCAGTCACTGCAGAGATCCAGAAACCCCCATTTCTCCTGTGTTTTTAGGCACCATTACTCCAGCTTTCCATGGTGGAAGAGGCTCTGGAGGCTTCCTGAGGTGGTGTCTTTGCAGCATGCCCCGAGCTGTAAGCACAGCTCATCAAAAAAAGAGAGCAGATTCTAATACAAGGTTTTGGGGCAGAGGTTTTGAGAGCTTCAGCTGAGTAAATACCCCAACACTAAGGTCTTTAACCGGAGTGATGCTCAGAGCAGCTCCCAATTAACCTTTTCCCTTGGTTATTCCAGCAGGCTCCAGGACACAGCGGGAGTGCCACAGCAGCTCCATGGACAGACCAGCAAGAGCAGCACTTTAACCTGTCAGGGCAAATTTATAATTCAGTACCAGGATTAATAGCATGTATCACATTTAAAGTCCTTAATATATGTGGCCAGGCAGATTAGCAGAGGAATATGAAATCAGTGCCCTAGCAGCAGGCACAAATTATTCAGGAACTGACTGTCCTACCCTGCAACAAGCAGCAGAGCCAGGTGGACCAGGAATATGGAGCACCCATAAATCTGTACCCAGCCCACATCCAGCACAAAGAAACCCAGTCCTACAGTTCCATACCCTGTGAATTCCAGGATCCAAACAGCATATCGCAGAGAACCAATTCCCACATTTCACCCAAAGGCTATACAGCTGCAGGGAGAGGCTGTGCCTTTTTCTGGGCTCATCTGAACTCTGGAGTGTCCAGAGCATGAATTTGGTGATGGAAGTGTCCAAGGCCAGGTTGGACAGGGTGTGGAACAACCTGGGATAGTGGAAGGTGTCCCTGCTCATGGCAGGGGAATGAGATGAGCTTTAAGATCCCTTCCAACCCAAACCATTCTGTGATTCTGCATTTTCTGAACTTACAGAGTTGGGGGTGAGGGGGTCCTTGCTGAGGGGGAGGGCAGGAAACTCCAGGCTGCTGCTGCACAGCCACAGCTCTGATCCCAGGCTGTTCCTGCACTGGGTTTAAATGAACCTCCCAAGGAAACAGCTCAGCTGGTGACAGCTCAAGGATTTCTGGCCTGGAAGCACTTGCTGAAATCATGGAATGGAATGGGACCTTAAAGCTCAGCTCATCCCACCCCTGCCATGGGCAGGGACACCTTCCACTGTCCCAGGTTGCTCCAAGACCTGTCCAACCTGGCCTTGGACACTTCCAGGGATGGGGCAGACAGAGCTCACAGGGAAGAATTTCTCCCCAGAATCCCATCTTATCCCACCCTCTGGCAGTTTGGAGCCATTCCCCCTGTCCTCTCACTCCAGACCCTTGTAAACAGTTTTTTCCAGATTTCTTCTAGGTCCCCTCCAGGTGCTGGAAGGCCACAACGAGGTGACCCCAGAGCCTTCTCCTCTCCAGGCTGAACAATCTCAATCCTCTCAGCTTTTAAAAGCACACACCTCCTTACTCCACACTTCACCTGTCTGCTTTTCCTATTGAGCAGCTCGAGCTGTGCCAACAGCAGTGACCCTACAGCCTCTCCACTGAGCTCTGGGATCTCAGGATTGGCACAGGCTTGGCCCAAGTGCTTGTTTGTGCCCTGGGGCATGGCAGGAGGGAGATTTCCCCCCTTGAACAGCTTGCAGAGTCAGAAGCATTTAGCACTTGGAGTTTGATGTCAGGGCCTGTCTCATACTCTTGGCTTTTTCAACATTATATGTAATTCCTAGAAAGAAAAACATCCTTGAGAGCAAAGTGCCAAGAGATTTTGAAAAGATCACAGAATCCTCCAATTCTAGAGTCATTAAGGTTGGAAAAGACTTCCAAGGCCGAGTGTGACCATTAACTGAGCTCAGCACTAACCCTGTCCCCAGGTACCACACCCACACATTTCTGAACACCTTTAAGGAGGGGGGTGACTCCACCACTGCCCTGACCACCCTTTCTGTGGTGGAGTTTTCCACAGCACCCAAGCTAAAGCTCTACTGGCACAGCTTGGGGCCGTTTCCTCTTGTCCTGTTCCTTGTTCCTGGGAGCAGAGCCTGACCCCCAATCTGGCTGCACCCAGGGAGGTGTCAGAGAGCTGTAGAAAGATGGAATCCCTTCTCCTCCCCGTCTGCAGGTCTGGCAGGCCACGTTTCCAAGGTGAACACAGTGCTGCCTGCCTGCTGGGCAGGGCACACACCCTCCATAAAGGCAGAGGGACCCACCTGCAGAGCCTCTGCTGATTCCAGCTTTCATGTTACCTCCTATAGCAATATTATCTGAAAAGTGGCTGTTGTTTCATGTCCAGGTTCTCAAGGCATCACCAGGACAGGCCCAGCCACCAGCAGCTGCAGAGCTGGGGTTGCCCAGCTGCAGCCTCCATCCCCGGGGGTGTGAGTGGCCACTCAGCAGAGCTGGGCTGGTGACAGGCTTGCAAAGCTCGCTCCAGCAGACCTCCATCTGTGTTCCAGTCGCTGGAGGGGATAAAGGAGGTTTGGGAAAGGTGCAACACCCACGGCAGACAGCAGGCACTGCACAGCAGGAGCCCGGGGAGGGCTGGGGAGAGGCTCAGAGCAGCCAAGGGAGCAGGAAGGGATCTGGCTGCTCAAGCCCTGCCTCACACTAAGCGCTGGGCAGAGGAGGAGCTGCCAGAGGAGTGACACCTCCTCATCACCCCCAGGGCTTGCTCATACCTGTGAGGAAGAGTTTAATTAGGAACCACAAGGAAAAGTCCTTCTGTAGCATTGGGCTGCACACCCGAGGCTGTTGTGAGATGATTTTGCAAAGCTGCCCTGTGGGGTGTAAGCACAGACTCCAAATTGCAGCCATCTGATCACTCCCAAAACTCACAAAATTAAATGACAGCTCACAGAGAAAGGTGAGAAATAATAAAGAGTCACTGGGAGAAAATATCTGTGTCTGTGTGACCCAAGGAGGATGTAACTGGCACTGATGGGACATGAGGGATTGTCACTGGCTTGGACAGGAGACTGAAACAGGGCCACTTTGCTGATGATCCCAGTTCCTGAGATTCATCCCAAGAGCAAACTGGGTTAAATATCCCACAGATTAATTCCTAACGTGGAGTAAGGACTGTGTGAGTCTGCACCTGTGCTGCACACAGAGCCTTGTGCAGGCTGGCAGCCACACCAGGCTGTGCCTTCAGGAAATGCTGTGTTTGCAGCTGGGACAGGGAGAGAGCAAAGCCTGGAAGGGCTCTGTAAAACAACCCAGCAGCTTCTGTCCCGAGGCTGAACTCAGAGTCCAGCAGGTCCCCTGTCCCTGCACAGCTAAAAGGCATTGAAATAATGTGCAATGAGAAAGAATTTATTTTATTTTATTTTATTTTATTTTATTTTATTTTATTTTATATTTTATTCTATTTTATTTTATTTAACACCTGGCTACTTGCTTCCACTCCTGAGAAGCAGGAGCTGAGAAGGAGCTGGGCAGGTTCTGTTGGTCCTGGGGGCACTAGACGTGGACACTCCCCCCAAAGGCAGAGGACAGAAACTGCTGGTAAAAATCTGGGATTTCATCCTTCTTTCCTAATGCCCATCTGCAGCTTGAATGAAACCCAGCACTGCCTGTGCTCACAGGGACCTGCTCATCTGCACATTTCCATTGTCAAGGGCATCACCACAGGCTTTCACTCCTGCTAGGACTTCCTGTTTGTGGGTCCCACAAACATATCTGACTGTTGTCTTGGTTTTTTCTGTTCTCCTCTGTCTTTTTAAGAAGTTTTCCTGAAGTTCTATTTCAGCCTTCTGTGTTTACCTTTTGCAATGGAGTCTCTCACCATTTTCACATAAACAACCTCTTGTTACTGTAACTGTCTTTCCATGTTTACATTCTTCTCATAAGGAGGAGACTGTTGATGGACTGTTGGGTTGACCAGTGTGGTTGGACAGGAAGATTTTCTTTCTCCAATTCATGGTCACTGTTGAAATTCTATAAATGTTGAGGTCTGTAAATAAACTGCCCCCTTTTGCCTTGGACATCTCAGCATGTGAGTGTAGCTTCTTTTGTGTCGTGCTGTGAAATCTGACCCCTTTGGATCTTCTTGCCTTTGAGTGCAGGTGGTAGGAATTCAGCCTTTGGGCTGCACATCCTTTACTGCAGAACTGGACACAGCCAGCCACAGAATGAATTATTTTAAATTGTTGTTGTTTGTTTCTAAGAAGTGTTTTTATTTGATTAGAATCTGTGTGATTTTATCCACATCAGGTGGCCATGTGAGGGAGGCCTGGGTCCCTGTTAGCTGAGCCTGTGCAGAGATGAGATAATTCAGAATTAACCTTGGTACATCACAGCCCTACCCTGGGGAACTTTAATGTCCCACAGGAACATTGGGGTCACCTCGTCTCCCCTCCACACCACAGACATCCCTGTGCTGCTGTTTGAACGGGGCTGCACCCACAATTAACACAGCCAGCTATTATTGTTCATTGCATGTGGTGGAGAAGCCTTCATTCATCATTTTAACGAGGATGTTCTTCGTTAAAAGAGCCCATATAGATTATTTATAGCCTGGATGAGTTTATCCTGTGCTTTTAGCATCAGATCCTACCAGACCCCTGGTGTTAAATCTCTCCACCTTATTTTGGGACCACTCGTCCTTAACCTCCTCTTGGCTAAGTCTATCTGACTGAACTTTGGGAATTATTCGCCTGCCTGACTTTATCTCATTATCAAATCTCTGCTCTGCTGCATTCCTAAATGTCTCCTCCAATTTCAGGGACTCCTCCTTCAGTTGTGGCTGTTATTGAACACCTGTGGCTGGGACACTGCTGTGGATCCTCACTCCAGGGGCTGATTCCCCTCACACCTTCCTTGTCTCGCTGCTTCCCAGCTCAGCCTTTCCCACTGCAGCCTTTCTCCAGTGGGAAAGGCTCCACATCCAGCCCCATTTCACTGCTCACAGTTTCCCCAATAGCCCAGCCTGCTTCCCAACAGCAATAAAACATCTCCATCAACTTTTTACTCCGTGAAGCTTTCACAGAACATCCTGAGCTGGGAAAGGACTCACAAGAATCACCCAGCCCAGCCCCTGTCCCTGCACAGACACCCCAACAACCCCACCCTGGACATCCCTGGCAGCGCTGTCCAAAGGCTCCTGGAGCTCTGGCAACCTCGAGGCTGTGCCCATTCCCTGGGGAGCCTGGGCAGTGCCAGCACCCTCTGGGGGATGAACCTTTCCCTGATATCCAGCCTAAATACCCCTGACACAGCTCCAGCCACTCCCTGGGTCCTGTCCCTGGTCACAGAGAGCAGAGATTGGTGCCTGCTTTATATTTTCTCCTGGATCATCAGTACAAACATTGAACAGCACAGAGCCCCATTCCCATCCTTGCAGGACCTTCTTCCAGCATCCTTCTGACCATGGGCAGGGATTCACAGCTCAGATTCATCACTGGGAAGGTTTAGAAGTCCAGGGAGTGACAGGACACAGGGGACTGGCTTTGAACTGAAAGAGAGTGCGTTTAGATGGGATATTGGCAAGGAATTGTTCCCTGTGAGGGTGGGCAGGCCCTGGCACAGGGTGCCCAGAGCAGCTGTGGCTGCCCCTGGATCCCTGGGAGTGTCCAAGGCCAGGCTGGACAGGGCTTGGAGCAGCCTGGGACAGTGGAAGGTGTCCCTGCCCATGGCAGGGAGTGACATGAGATGCTCTTTAACATCCCTCTCAACTCAAAGCAGCCAGTGATTCCATGGCTCTTTTCATCTATTTTCCATCTATTTAACATACACCACATGGAACCCATTACACCGTAATTCCTTAATTGCAATTAATCTTATTATATCAAGGAAAACATTATCCTCACACTCATCGCAGTGCTTACAAGCAACACACAACCCCTTTGCAAAGCCCCGGCATGCAATTACTAAAACCATTTATTTCATAATTAACCACTTAATTTCTAATTAATAGAGAAGCACTGAAACAACTAGAAGAAAGTTTTATGGCAGTAGCTGGAATGCACCTTTCCACCCCAAAGCCCTTGAAGAGTAACTCTGAAAGCTCCTTGTGGACTGAGGAATCCTTCCTGTTGGTTCATCTGATTTGATATCATTTCTGGAGACCAATAATGAGATTTTTACTCAGGAAGTACCCCAGGAGGGGACTTCCTCCAGCAGGGCACCTCTACCTTGGCAGGCCTGCACCTCCTGATCTTCTCTCTTTCCTTCCCAGGAAGTGCTGAAAGCATTTTCTCCTCAAACCCCTTCCTGGAATGCCCTGCCCTGCCTGTCTCAGCCCGAAGGAATAAGAACATCTCCTTTGGTGCAGCCTGGAGTCAGGAAGATGATCTGCTCCCCATCCTGCACCAGGAGAGCTGGAAGGTAAAGATCCACTGCAGAGATTTCAGGAGAGGGGTGAATTTTCCAGGGGAGAGGATCAGCAAAATGAAGATGAGTCTTTCAAAAGCTGGAAAAATTCTGTTTTTCAGCTCTGTATGCACAGGGGGACACAGGACCAGGGATCTGCAGGCACTGGGTTTGAAGTCTGACTGACAGCAGACTAGGGATGCTGGAATAATAGGGAGATGTTGTCAGTGTTCAACAAGGGCTGGAAATCACAGGAAGTTGGAGGAAAAGGAGTGAAAACACATAAAAAATAAAAGGATACAGAGGAGCAGCTGAATGATATTTCACTCCCTTGTGACTGTGCAGTGAGAGGGTGGATTTCTGCAGAGTGTATTGAGAACATATTGAGAGTTTTGAACATAGGAGTGTTCCTTTAATTTTTTAAAAAATTTTTAATTTCTTTTTAGTCATGAAAAAAATCTCCACTGGCCTTGTTTTGATGCTCCAGCTCCTGATGCTGAAAGTCCCTGGAGCAGAGGGAATATCTGAGAGCCACACCTGCTGCCAGAATGCTCCAAGTTATTAGCAGGATCTCAGCAGCATCCCTTTGCACCTGCACCAGTGTCAGAGGGAGACAACAACTGCATTGATTTCAATTATCCTTTGCAGGGGGGTGCTTAATGCCCAGATTTGTCTCTCCCTTGCAGTGTTCAAAGAAGGTTCACACAGTGCAACTTTAGCATTAATGTATTTCAATAAAACTAATGAAGAAGGAATCTTTATTTCCTCCAGCCCTTGCTTGAATTTCTTTCTGGGGCAATTTCCCAGTAGGAGCCAAGGCCATGGATCAGCCCTGGGGGTGCAGCTGGAAATGAGTTTTCATTCCCCACTCTGGCACCACACCACACTAAAAGCAATTGAGGCACTCAGAAAGAGGTGTAAAAACATTATTGTCAAAAACTGGGGACTGAATCTATGGAAATGAAACCCATCCTTGTGGGTGAGGGGTCCCTGAGGGGAAAATTGCTGGAGGCTGGGAGAGGATGTGCTGAAGAACAGCCTGCCCTGCTGTTCCCACAGTGGCCCCTGACTGCTGAGACTGTGTCCAAGCAGGATGGAGCTTCATTCCACGGCCATCCAGAGGTGCCCTGGTGTCACATCTTCATGTACAGAGAGATGCAGGACCTGCCCCAGCCAGGCTGTGTGGTCAGGGGGGAAGAAGTACAACCCAAAGAGTGGGAGAGTGGAACTGTCCTGCTCCAAGGACGTGTTTCACCACTGTCCTGTGCTTGCAAAGAGTGTTCTGGATCTGCCCCTGGCTACAATGTCCCTACTCCATCCTCAGTGTGCTTTAGGCTCCTGCCTTTGCCTCCAGGGAATCCCATCTCCTGTGAGGCATTTGTTGCAATTTCCTGTGTCCACCAGGTTCAGAACCAAAATCAGCCAATAAATATTTGTCTGTTGGAAGGCACAAGCCAGGACCACTGAAGAGAAACATCTTTGTTGGATGAGGTTTTGAGCAATCTGGTCTAGTGGAAGGTGTCCCTGTCCATGGCAAGGGCTGAAGTGAGATGAGCTCTAAAATCCTTTCCACCCCAAAGCAGTCTGGGACCCTGTGCTCTGCAGTCCTGGTGAGTGGGATCCATCCCTGTGCAATTCCCTGTGGCCAGACAGGGCAGGCAGGGCTGTTCTCCTCCATGTGCTGAATACGAGGCCAGCAAAACTCCTACTTACCCACTTCCACTGGATCTTTGCACCAGGGAGACCTGGATGGATGCACAGCCTGATGGATCTGAGGGGAGAGGGCCAGGAGCCAGCCTGCCTTCAGAGCTGCAGCTGTGCCAGCACCTGGAGGGGGGTTTGTGCTCCCCCCTGCTCTCCTGCGTGCTGTGAAGTGACAGCTCCGTTCCCATGCTGCTGCTCCTGCAGCTCCCAGCCCACAGCACTTGCCTGGCTCGGCTGCCAAAGCGCTGGGGGCTGTGCAGGGCACACAGGTAAACAGCTCCTGGCAGGGAGGAGCTCTCCCTGACCAGCCCAGCTGGCCTTTCTGTCGGCTCATAAGGCTGGGGAAGAGCCAGAGATGGATGAGAGCATCCCTCAGGCACCTGTGGCTGTGCTGGGACAGTGCTCTGCTGTCCTGGGCTGCAGACTGGAACTGGCCTGGCCTAATTGAGTTCATGCCTGGGCTGCCTTTCTCTCATTTCCCCCCTGTGAACCAGTCCTGGTGTGTTCTCCAGGAGCAGCAGCACCATTTGCACCTGCCTGGGATGCAGCAGGCAGGACCTTCCCCGGGTACTTCCATTGCAATACCTTTGAAAATGTAAAATAAATCATGTTCCCTGCAGTTGTGTGATCAGAGAAATGGGAGCACATCTGCCCTCCTGGAGCCATCCCTGGTATCATCCATGGCATCCTGAACCCCTCAGCAGCCAGGCACAGACCCAGGGAGAGAATCATTACCCTGAGTCTCCTGGGACCCCTCTGCCCCCCAAACCTGCTCCAGCTTCCCCTGATCCCAGAGCAGCTGCAGGAGGGCTTGGGGACAGAGCTTATGGCAGATCCCCAAGCTTGCCCTGGCCCCCAAGGACTCATCATTCCAGGACCCAGGGGCAGCACCCTCCTGTGCAGGGGACCATGACGAGGTGACAGTGACACATTCACTGTCTCTCCCAGCTGTCCTCTCTCCCAGCCCCATCGTTCATTGCTGCAGACCCCTCTCAAAGATGTGCTGGCTCCCTGGCAATTACTCTGAGTGACAGAGACTTCAGAACTATAAAACACTTCCCTCAGTTTCCTCAGTGAAAGCCTAATTTATGGAACAAAAAGACTTTTGAGGCATGAGAAACATCAGACAGTGAGTTCCCAGGCTGCTCCCTCGTCTCTGCATAGCTCAGCACTGCTGCAGAGCAATCCTTGCTGGCATCCAGGTGCAGGATCACACGGCCAGCTTTGCCTTTCCAGATGACCCCAGGCACTTCTCATTATCCCGGCATGAGGCAGGATCCCCCGGAGCAGGGGCTCGCACGTGCCAGGACTCATTAACCTTCTGCAGTCTGCCCTCAAAAACCTGCCAAAGAGGCTGCAAACAGCTACTTTGGAATGGGTTTTCCCAGCTTTTCCTTCTCTTTGAAGGGACTGCGGGAAACTGAGGGGTCTGGTGCAGTTTTTCAGGTGGGAATAGAAGCAGGACAGGTTTGCCAAGGGAGGCAGGGGTGGTGGCAGATGCAAAGCTCTCCTTGGAGCACTTCTGTCCATGGGTGGGAACGGAGCTGGGAAGAGGCTGGAGCAGCAGGAGAGGTTGAGGGAGCTGGGAAAGGGGCTCAGCCTGGAGAAACGGAGGCTCAGGGGGGACCTTGTGGCTCTGCACAACTCCCTGACAGGAGGGGACAGCTGGGCGGGAGGTCAGACTCTGCTCCCAGAGAACAAAGAACAGGACAGGAGGAAATGGCCTGAAGGTGTGCCAGGGAAGGTTCAGGTTGGATATTACAGGAAATTTAATCACTGAAAGAGTAGTTAAGCATTGGAATAGCTGCCATGGAAGTGGTGGAGTCCTCATTCCTGGAAGGACTCAAAAGATGAGTGGATGTGGCAATATCCACTTGGCAATATGGTTTAGTGGGAATGTGGTGTTCAGTTGAAAGTTGGGCCCAATCATCTTGGAGGTCTTTCCCAACCTCAGTTATTGTGTGATTCTTAGTGACTGAGCCCAGCTGCATCATGCAAGCAGGGACCAGTGGTGGCTCCTGTGCCAGGATGTCCCTGGCTGTTGGTCAGTGAACACTGGGTGCCCCAGACAATGAGATGGGGGTGGGAAATGATGAGGGTTAAAAGCACAGCCCCAGCAATCCCATCTCTGTTTCCTCTCCCTGCTTTCTTCAGCTTTGAGGTGCCTCAGGTCATTGTTTTCAAGCTTTTCATTCCAGTCTGGAGTCTCATTTACAAGGCAGTAGCTGGAGTTCAAAGCAATGCCTGGGAGCGAGGGGTGCTGGAGCTTTATGGAAAAAAATAATAATCAGGAATCAGAGGAGTAGTGAGGAAGTTGGCAACTTGCTACAAACCTATGCTAAATTCAGGCCACTGAGCCTGAGGTGTAAACAGCCCTATCTGATTGCTGCATCTTCATTTTCTGGTTTTGATCTTACCTTATTTATTTCAAGCAAGATAACAGGGAATGTGCCATGCTGAAATGAGAAAGGCCCACACTCAGAGCAAACTGAGTTTTGCTGTCACAGCCCCTTGTGAGACCAGGAAACTGTGCAACAGGAAAGGGCTGCTCCTCTTGCTCAGCACTGGTCCAACTTCCATGAACTGCATAAAATTGCATAAAAATGCAAGAAGTAACCTGCTGTCATTAGAAGTCCTGTCAATTGCAAAACTCCTCAGACTCACAGACTGGCTTGTCTGCTCATACAAACTGCATTTCAGTACATTTCAGTTAAATGTCAGTATTTGTAGTATCTCTCCCATTTTCTCAGGAGCTTTGTCCATCCAAGGCCAGGTTGGAGCAATCTGGCCTAGTGGAAGGTGTCCCTGCCCATGGCAGGGGGTGGGATGAGATGAGATGATGAGATTTCAAGTCCCTTCCAAGCCAAACCATGCTGTGACCCTGCAAATATATCAACACCAAGGAAAAGAGAGGAAGCTGAGAAAATGCTGAGGAACAGCTCTGCAGGTTTTACTCCTTGTGACCACTTCAGGCACTGTTTGCAGGAGTTCAGCCACCAGTTGTCTGTCCAGGCTTCCCAAATCCCATGATCACAAGTGGATTGGCACTGAGGACTCCTGCAGAGCACGGCTATTTTCAGCTGCCACACATTGTTCTCTGGATTCTGAGGTGTCACTCGCCAAGCAGGGAGCCAAGAGGGTTTGAGGTGATGCTGGGCACCAGCCAGGCTGCAGAGCAAAGGTATCTCCTGGCTTCTCACCTCTCTGCCCCCCTGGAGGATGGGCAGGGATCATCCTGGCTCCTTGACAACACCAAATAATGTAGTTAAAGGAGAACAGGAGGTGCTCAGTGATACTCTGATCAACTTGGTTAAATCTAAAAGGATTTGCTGGAAAAAAAGTTATCTATGGATAATCTTTGAACCAAAGCCATGAATGGATTATTGCTTTATTTTCAGCCAATCTGCTTCTAGCTTGGGCTTTCTAAATTCACCCTGAGTAAGGATTTTAAGCAAAGGAGACATTCCCAGGTTTCCTGAGCAATGATTTGCTCCCAGAATTGAGGTTACCAGCAGAACATTTATATAGGTAGGACTTCACTGTAAACCTCTCAATTGCCTTCAAACCCCCCAGACCCAGACATCTTTTCTCATGGCAGTGACACCTCTGAGGCTGACACCCCTGCACAAACCCCTCATGTTTGTCTGGTATTGTGTAATTATAACCAGAAGAACATTCAAGATGTGGTCATCAGAACTTCATCTTTACCTGACTGATGTTAAACAAGTCACAGAGAGTCAGAAGCCCAAATGTCTGTGTTAGACTGAGCTGGCCTTCCTAAAGCATGAAAGATTGTTTGCCTGCCTAGAAATGCAGTGTATATGGGGCTGTGTGTATGTTCAAGTAGGGGAGATATCATAAAAATAGGTGGCAGAGAGAACAAAACACTTAAACTGATTTAGAGCAGGGAAAACACAAGATGGCACAAGTAGCATTTCAAGGATGCTCTGTGAAGTTGAGAAACGAGTAAGTCCTGCACTGCCTTAAAGCCACAGCCCCCTCCCTGGAAAACACTGAACAGCGCAATTGCACCATAAATCGCTGTGCTTGCCCAAGGAAGGTCCCTGGGCAGTAGCTCATGGGGGTGTCAACCACAGGAGGCATCCTAAAGCTGTCTGTGCAGATTGTGTTGTTTTACACCTCCAAACGCCTCAGAGAAGGTGTTTGCTCTCAGGAGATGCTGCCTTGAGCAGCTCCCTGGGCTGGGTTTGCTGTGCAGCTCCCCGGGCCCTGCACTCTCATGTGTCCTGAACACACAGGACTTGTACCAAGAGCCACAGTGTGCTCTGGATGGTGCTGCTGCCTGATTGCTTGGGGACATTCCCACAGGAACAGGGAGGTGAGCACTTGTGGACAGGGGTGGCGGTCACACAGCAAGGCTGGGGCTGCAGTGAACATCCCCTCCTGACAAGAGCTGAGCACGCTGGATCCCTACCGAGGGCAGAGAAGATGAGAAATCCTGGTTCTGCTCAGAACCCCAAAGAACCCTTTGTGTAGCCTCAAAGCTGTGTCTGCAGAGCTGAGCTGATGCCTGGCCATGCCCCCAGGAGCCTGCCCTGTGTCCTGCTGGCACCCTGGGAGCCTGGCCTGCAGCCTGCTCACAAATCTGTCCTGAATGTGCAGCCAAACCCTGGTCTAATCCCCTCAGGCAGTTCAGGTCTCCAGGAGGAATTTGTAGCTCTGATTTCTCTTCCATTCTTGCAGCCTTGGGATGGATCCCAGGGAGGCAGCCAGCAGGAGCAGCCTTCCCGAGTCATGCTGACACATCAACTCTCAGCTCTCCATTGGACCACTCTCTCCTCCCCTTCTTCTGCTGTCCCCCACACCAAGGGCTTGGATTCCTTCTTTGCAAAAATGTGCTGTACTGTTGATGTTAATGGGAGCCTCGAAACTGCAGCTGGGCCATAACATTACCCTGCTTTCCTTTCTTCTTTCATATCAGAAGCTGGCTTCAACTAAACCACACCTTTCCCACTGCTCTGCGCTCTTTGGTTGCTCCATTTAATGAGAAGTGTTTTCCAGGTACTTGTGTGGAAGCACTGAATCCCCAGTCCTACTGCCAAGCCTTTTTAGTGTCTTCCTCAAGGATTTGGATTTGAGATGCTCCTGCCTCCCCACCTCATCTGCTGGGTGCTGGGGGCCCCGTGGGAGGCTGGCACAGGGCATGTGGGGCCGTGCCACAGCTTTGGGCAGAGAAACCCATGGAAAACACATTTCCGAGTGCTCTGGCCAGTGCCCTGCTGCAGGGCCATCTGGTTAACAGGATTTCACCTTGAAGGGATTTGCCATTTCCACAGAGCTGTGTTGAGCTCTGTGTTTTAGCAGTGCCCACCCATCCTGGGCGATGGAGGGGGCTGGATGAAGCAGTTCCCATCTCAGCAGGTGAATAAGGGAGCCCACAGGGATCCCAGGCCCAGGAGCTCCCAGCAGGGACCACGTTCCCTGGGCTTCCCCTCCAAAGGGTGGAGTGGCAACCTCAACATCCAGCCTGGATGGGGGCAATGGTGGCCTGGGGAACTCCACCGCGGGAGCGCCCTAGCAGATGCACTCCAGCCTCCAACACCCAAATTCCGTGTGTTTACCTAGAAACCAAGCACAAAGGCATCGCTGCCTCAACTGCCAGATCCTTCTGACTTACAGGCACGCTCGGTGCTCGGGATCCTGGAATTGCCCTCGGTAATTAGCTCCCCTTCAGAAGCCTTTGTGCCCCGCCGTTCCCCGGCCTGGCTCCGCAGCTCCCCGGCCTTTGTGCCCCGCCGTTCCCCGGCCTGGCTCCGCAGCTCCCCGGCCTTTGTGCCCCGCCGTTCCCCGGCCTGGCTCCGCAGCTCCCCGGCCTTTGTGCCCCGCCGTTCCCCGGCCTGGCTCCGCAGCTCCCCGGCCTTTGTGCCCCGCCGTTCCCCGGCCTGGCTCCGCAGCTCCCCTAATTACCTCTCTGGGGCGCCGGGCCGGCAGGGCAGGGCTCGGCAGAGCCTCCCGAAAGCCCGAGCTCAGCACTGCCGAGGTGCTCAGGGTGTTAATTAGGTCGATAACCCAATCACCGAGCCGCTGGGTAATGATCAGAGTCTCCAGCAAGGGCCGCAGCCCGTGGCCGGTGTCTGTCTGCCAGCTCCCAACATCCCGCCTGGAAAATCCTCCGGCAAAGGGCACCGAGACCCCCCAGCCCCGCGGCAGAGCTTATCGGGGGCCAGCCTTTGCAGGGAGGCATCTGAAAATGTCAGCACAGATGGAGATTAAGCTGTCTTCACCTCACGTCAAAACTGCCATCTGCTGCTCTCCTGCACAGCTTTAATCAGATTTTCTGCGGGGAAAAAAAAAAAAAAAAAAAAAAAAAAAAAAAAAAAAAAAAAAAAAAAAAAAAAAAAGGAGTGAGAGGGATAGCGAGGGCTCTGAGCACTCCCTGCGCTCTCCGTGCTCATCTGCAGAGGCCTGGGGAGCTGCAAAGGGTTTGTCTGGACGTTTCCCATGGAAAAGCTGTGTGGCTTCCTCTGGAAAGGTAGGATTGGGCAGCGAGGACTCACATCCTGCTGTAGAGTGGGCAGAAGGAAAGCCATTATTTGAAAAGAAAGAAAAAGTGGACCTTGTCCTCCAACGCTGGCTTTGTTTGATTAATCAACCAGCAAAGCCAAGTTTTCATCTGATGAGGTTTTACCAGGAGCCTTCCTGGTTCCCCAGGTTGATCCCAGCCCTGCACTCTCAAGAGCAGCATGCTGAGGAAGACAAGGGGGTAACAAAAGAAACCCAACTAATGGGAGAGTTGGACAGTTTGCTCTACAGTCACATCACAGTTTCAGTCTTGCCTTGCCTTCCAAGTCCAATATGCTCAAAGCTAAATATGCCACTGCTAAGTTGGGGATAAATCATTTCAGAGAACACAGAGTTTTTGTAGGGACATGAAGACTGGCTGAGCATTAACCATATGTGTCCAAAGCCTAGAAGATAAGCTGATGGAGGAGTTTCTGACATGGCTCACAAATCACAGTTTGTGTGGAGTGAGGCTTTGCCTTGTCCTGCTGAGCACCTGATCCACAATAATCTCACAGACTTCCCTTCAGATCTGCTCATCTGCTTGTTCCCATCTGGAATTCCCACAGCTGGCCATTCCTTTCCAGATGGATTTAAGCCCACCAAGCAGCATCTCCTTTTTGTTTCAGATCATCTCCAGCTCAGCTCTGAGTCTGTGCAGTTCATTTGTGAGTCTACTCATCCCAAATCCTGGCAGTCCTTTCCATGTGGAGGTGTCAGCCAGTTTGAGAAGTGTTTTCTGCATTCCATCATCAGGACCATTAATGAAAGTGCTGAAAGCTCAGTCCATACTGCAAGCATCTTATTTTGACAGTAATCTGTCAATGATTGCTCCATCTATAATTTTCTAACCAGTTTTGCAAGTACCCAATAATATATTCACTCAGATGATATTTTTCTAGCTCATGGAAGTATCAGAGGAGACAGTGTCAAAGGCCTGACTAAAATCAAGATCTATGACATGGTCTGTTTCTTCTCTATCCAGAAGGCTTTTTGCACTGTCATAAAGGAAAATTAGATTGGTTTGACATATTTGTTCTTGACAAATCCATGCAGACTGTTACTCATCCCTTTATACTCCTCTGTGAGCTCACAGATAGACTATTTGATTATCCACTTCAGTGTTTTCTGAAAACTGAAGTTTTATAGGTTTGAAAGGGAAGCTCCTGAGTCTCTGTCTTCTTATTTAACATTTCAAAGGTTGGCATTTAAAAATGTCTCCTGTCTTTCAAGTTTCCCCATGCCTTACACAGTGAATCCTTACAACTAATGGTCAATTCTTCCAATATTTCCCCAGCTTCTGCTGTAGGTACCACGCAATGAGGTTCATCAAGACACAAGCAAATAAGAACAATGACATTTTGGGGGGCAGCTCTGTATTTCTCTCAGCATTTTCTGATTATTGCAGTTGTTCCTTGCATGAACAGATATTCCAGTTAAGGGCACATTGATCCCTACCCCAGGTCCCTTTGGGAAGCCTTGCTCTGGGTGTGTCCCTGGACTGTCTGCTGCAGGCTGCAGGCTGCACTCACTCCCCAGTACAAGGTGGGAGCTGCTGGAGAACTTGCATTGCTTCCATGCCCTGATGTGCCCCAGCCCAGAGTGGCATGGAGATGGCACAGGAATGGGGAAGAGCTGGTCCCTTCACTGGGAAGGCTGCAGTTAGCTGGAGGCAGCAGCCTGGAGCCAGAGTTTTGCAGGACTGGGCTTTGAAGTGACCTTAAGATCAATCAAACTGATGAAGGGAGACAAGCCCTAACTCACCAGCCTGCAGAAGATGTCTCGTCAGCCTGTGGAGCTCTTAAATCATCCTTATATTTCCAATCCATGGAAGAGCCATGTGATCTGTCCTTCAGGATAAAGGCAGCTGCTGAGCTCAGAGAAGCTGAGGAGCAGCAGAAGCAGCACAGCTGATTTCTCACAAGTCCAAAAGATCCAGCAGTTGTACCTGACCCCATTTTGCTTCCTAATCTTCACCTGCAAGTTCAAAAGCATTCCCAAGAGACTTGGTCTGCAGTCCAGAGCCTGCTGTCATTATCCGTGACACACGTGAGAGAGCAAAACATGCTCTGCTGTCCACAAAACTCTGCTCCTGGGGAGGCTATAAAGGACAATGTTTCCCAGGAGAGATATAAGGACCTGCTGGCCCTTTGCTTGACTTCTCTTCCTGCTCAAGTAAGATATTTAGGAGTAGAAGTTCCTGCTTTGGGGTTTCTACAGGGAAAGTTGTGATGTCTTCCAGCAACTGCTCCTAAATTTGCTACACACTGAGCCATGGGATGTTGGGAGGTTTTTACTGGATGGACTTCATCATATAAAGAGTCCACTATAAAATCTGAATCCCCACCGCTGCCCTTGCTGCCTGTGCTGTTACTCTGGGATCTGCTTCACCTTTGTGCAGAACTGCCAAAGGTCATTCGTTTGTTAGAGACAATCAGATTTCCCTTCTGCTTTCTGAAAGACTTATGAGGTTTAAACATCTTTTATTTGGTCATCTAAGCAGCTTGTGTCTGTCTATAAATTCCCTGTAGCTTGCACTTGGACTTTTATGTTTGTGCATGCAGCAAAAGGACTGTGCAGGAAAAAAGGAGCGTGCAGCATTTCTGGTGTAAAAATATTACTTGGATTGTGCTGGAGTCCTTTGCCTATTGCGTTTTCCCCCCTCAAACCATGACCATGTTGATCAGGATCACTCACAGGGCTGTCTCAAGCCCAGTCAGTATTCACAAAGCTCATTCCTTACCTTTAAAAACTATTTCAGGAAGAAAAGTGCCTTAGCAAGCCATAATTCATATATGTGTCAGTAGAGATTCAGCTAGAAGATGGAAGAAATTATTTTCATAGTAAAAAAAAACCAAAAACATTTAATTTTGCAGGGAAAAAAATCTAAACAAAATCTCCAAACTTAATGGCAATAATGAGGAGAAGCAAGGATTCGTAAATGAAAAAAATATATTTAAATAAAAACTCCTGCTATTTTTGAGAGTCCCTTGAAAACTGATTACCTGCATTGACCTGTGTCTAAAGCTATTGACAAAGATAAGCAGGGACAGGCAGTAGTCACTTCAGATTCAGTCCTAGCAGTCTGAATTAGATGGACCAAACAAGCTGGAATTATCCATTAAATCAGCAAAATCTGCTTGTCCTTTGCTTTAATGCTTGATTAATGCTGACAAGCAAAGGCCACGCAGCAGCTGGGAATGTTCTGTCCATGGGCAGAGCCCCCGTGCCAGCCCCTTCTGCTGGGAACTGGGATGGGATTCCAGAGCCCTGGGTTTGTATGGGAGCAGCAGTGCCCTGGGAGCAGCCTGGGGTGCCTGAGGGTCTGGCAGGGTTGCCCTTCCTGCAGCTCGTGGGAAAGGCCTGGTGCATGCAGAACCACACTTGGAATGTGTGCCCTTGTGATCATGACTCAGGTTATCTCTGCTTTTTCACTTAAAGCTTTCATGGACTGGCCAGGCCTCCCCCAAAAATACAGCCCCAAGGCAGATTACTGTTGTCTGGCAGATTGCTGTTCTCCTCTGTCTCTTTAAGAAGTTTTTCTAAAGTTCTATTTTGGCCTTCTGTGTTTACCTTTTGCAATGGAGTCTCTCACCATTTTCACATAAACAACCTATTGTTACTGTACCTGTCTTTCCATGTTTACATTCTTCTCATAAGGAGGAGACTGTTGATGGACTGTTGGGTTGACCAGTGTGGTTGGAGAGGAAGATTTTCTTCCTCCAATCCATGGTCACTGCTGGAATTCTATAAATGTTGAAGTTTGTAAATAGCCTCTTTTCTGCCTTGGACATCTTAATGTGTGGGTGTCATTTCTTTGTGTCCTGTATGACAGATTACCAAGAAGCATTAATTGGAAGGGTCCAGACCTTCAGGTTTGGCTTGGCCATAAGAAATCAAGGCTAAATCCACAGTCTTGGAGGTTAAAGATCCTGCATGGAGTGAAATCCTGTTGAGTGCTGGTCACCAGGGGTGTCCCCAGGGCTCAGCTCTGGGGACAGCCCTGCTTAATGTCTTTGTTGACAGTATGGACAAGGGGATTGAGGGCACCCTCAGCCCGTTGGGGATGGCAGTGAGTTCGGAGGAAGAATTGATTTACTGGAGGGCAGGAAGGCTCTGGAGAGGGATCTGGACAAACTGGATCATGGGTTGAGCTCAAGTGGATGAAGTTCAACAAGGCCAAGGGCCATGTCCTGCACGTGGGCCACAACAAGGTCATGGAAGGCTCCAGGATTGGGGCAGAGCAGCTGGAAAGCTGGAAAAGGCCCTGAGGGTGCTGGTGGCATGAGCACAGGTATGCCCAGGTGGGCAAGAGGCCAATGGCACCTGGATTGTGCCAGCCATAGTGTGGCAGCTGCGCTGGCTCTGCTGGGGCCACACCTCAGTCCTGGGGCTGGAGAGTGTTCAGGGCAGGGAACAGAGCTGGGGAAGGGGCTGGAGCCCCAGGAGAGGCTGAGGGAGCTGGGAAAGGGGCTCAGCCTGGAGAAAAGGAGCTCAGGGAGGCCCTTGTGGGTCTGCACAACTCCCTGACAGGAGGGGACAGTCGGGGGGGGTGGGCTCTGCTCCCAGGGAACAGGGACAGGAAGGAGAGGGAACGGCCCCAGGCTGGGCCAGAGGAGGCTCAGGTTGGATATTGGGGGAAATTTCTTCATGAATAGGGTTGTCAAGCATTGGCAGAAGCTGTCCAGGGAAGGGATCCTGAAAGGATTTAAAAGATGTGCGGATGTGGTGCTTAGAGACATGGTTTGGTGCTGGACTTGGCAGGAAGGGAGGGTACACAAGGCAATGGAAGACAAGGCAGCCTGTCAGCCCCCTCCCTTGCCCTTCCTACCCCTGCTTTGCCTTGCCTTGCCTTGCCTACCCCTCCCTGGCATTGACCTCCCCACCCCTCCCCTGCCTTAGCTTCCTCAGTTAATGGTTGGACTCGATGACCTTAAGGGCCTCTGCCAACCTAAACATGATTTTATCCCACAAGTCTACAACTCCTGTATCCTCTGTTCACATACACACAATGCCTCTTCTCCCACAACCAGCAGCAGAGCTCAAGCATGAAATAAAAAAATTGTTTCCAAGAGGGAGTTTGAGTTAAACAAAAATTGTGCACAAGTGGCAGCAGAATGGAAACATTTCAGAAACAGCCTTTTAACACTGACTTTAAATGCTTTGAAGTGAAAGGTTCAGATTTCCCTGCATGTTTGCAGGTTGGCTTTGCAATTTTCAAAGCCTCTTTTCCTCTGTGCTGTCCCTTGCTCTGCATTATCTTGTTTCTGTTTGCCCTGGGCCACAAATGATTCCAATTACAGAACTGGGGTTTGCCTTCATGGCTACCCCATCTCTCTGCTGTTCCCTTTGATCAGTGTTTAACCCCCTCTCCTGGGACAGAGTGGGCACGTGGAAGGGGGTGGAACCTGTTCTGGAAAGGAACCTGTTCTGGAAAGGAAGCAGGATGTCATTCCCAGCGCTGGATGTGTGATCCTGCTGTGCCATGTCTTGCATGCCAGGCCTGAACAATGAGGATTATAGTGCCATTGTGGTTCCAAATCTCCCTTGGATGTGCCAGTGTGGCTGTTGGATGATGAAATGGTTGCTGTTGTTATGAAAAAATCCTCATTCCCATCCATGTCCGTGTTAATGAGCAGCTGACAGGATCCAGCTGCAGATCGGTGACAAGAAAAAGGGACACAGTGACAGGACAAAGGGACACAGTGACAGGATGAGGGGACATGGCCTCAAGCTGCCCCTGGGGAGGTCCAGATTGGACATGAGGAAACATTCCTTCACAGAAAGGGTTGCTAAACCTTGGAAGGGGCTGCCCAGGAAGGTTTGGAGTCTCCATCCCTGGAGGTGTCCAGGGAATGCCTGGATGTGGCACTCAGTGCTCTGAGCTGGTGACACTGGTGACACAGTGGGGATCGGGCACAGGTTGGCCTTGCTGCCCTTGGAGGTCTCAGTGATTCTGGGATTCTGTGATCAGGTGATGTGCTCCATCCTCACACACCAAATCATTCCAGAAGCCCATTCCTGAAGGAGAGGAGTCCGACCTTGATCCCTGCAGGAACCACTCTAAGCTGGTAGCACGGACTCATGGATTGGTCAAATTATCTTTACAACTAATTTTTAAGGCAATTCTTCTGCTTCCTGGTTTTGGGGGCAAAGCACAACCACAGAATCCCAGGATCACTGAGGTTGGAAAAGGCCTCCAAAGTCACTGAGTCTAACCTGTGACTTGGAGATGACAGTGAGTTCAGAGGGAGAATTGATTTGCTGGAGGGCAGGAAGGCTCTGAAGAGGGATCTGGACAAGCTGGATCATGGGTTGAACTCAGGTGGATGAAGTTCAACAAGGCCACGGGCCAAGTCCTGCATGTGGGTCACAACAACGTCATGGAAGGTTCCAGGATTGGGGCAGAGTGGCTGGAAAGCTGGAAAAGGCCCTGAGGGTGCCCACCGTGCCATGCCCACTGTGCCACCCAGCCCAGAGCACTGAGTGCCACATCCAGGTGTTCCTTGGACACCTCCAGAGACAGAAACTCCCCCAGCTCCCTGGGCAGCCCCTTCCAGTGCCTGACCACCCTTTCTGTGAAGGAATTCTCCTGAATTGCCATGTCCATAAGTCCCTGGCCCACTCCTCCTCTGGTGGAAAGGGCTGCCCTGGCAGTGCTGGTGGACTTTGCTTCTCTTAGGCCCCAGCCCAGGCTGGAGAAACCTGAAATAGCTGTGGCAGCTCCAGTCCTCCTGTTTCCAAGGGAAATGCCCTGTCCTGCATCCCCCTGAGCCCCTGCACTCAGGATCCCTCCAGGACACCACTTCCCCACCTCCCTGCAGTCTGGGGGAGCCCTGAGCAGAGCCTGGGGAGGGAGGAGAGGTCAGCAAAGGAAGGGAGGAGGCTTTGAGGAGGGATCACAGAATCTTCAGTGTTGGAAAAGACCCCCAAGAGTATCAAGACCAATCTTCCTCACTCTTTCCTCATCCCACAAAACCAGGCAGCAGGAGGTGGTGCATCCCTCCTCCCAGGTTGAGGCCAGCAGCATTCCCAGGATATTGGAGAACTTAAAATATTTTTAAACATCAGAAGTAAATTTCTCCTTGGATAGCTTGGCTTAGGATGATGGGAGAATTTTCACAGCAAAGAATTTTTGAAATGTTTTGCTATAGGAGCATCAAAAAAAATGTTGGTTAAACTTACTGGGCCAGAAAAGTTTGGTTGCTGGGCTGCTCTGGACAGAAGTTTTCTTCCAGTTCAAAAGAAAAACATGTCTTTTATGATGATTTGAAATTGAAAATACAAAAAACGGAATTGTTGAAAAGGATGTGTTTCTCCTCTCAAAAAGAAAATAAATCAAAATAAACATTGAATAAAAAAAAACAGAAATGTTTTCAAGCACGAAAAAGTTTGATTTAGAAAGTGCCAAAACTGAATGCTGTGAATAATTTAAATGAAGGACTCAACCCTGAGATTAAAAACTATCTCATTGTTGCCAGATACACACTCTGCCCTAAAAGCAGCAGGAGGAATGCAGTTGTTTGTAGTGAAATTTGAGTTCAGGGATTTTAACTGCAACTGGGATCCAAACCAGATCCAAACCCAAGCCCTCCCCTCAGTGGCACCAGGATGAGCACAGAGCAGACAGGAAGGCTGGGACAGAGGCAGGAGCAGGTCCCTGAGCACAGCTGAAATAACTAGAAGTTATTTTTGAGGCAGTTTGCTACCAGGCTCTAACTCCTGGGATTTTCCAAATGAATCAGGAAAATAACAGGAAAAAGGGTTTCAGTGCAAACCAAACACACAATTTTTGGTTTTCTTTGGAGTTTTCACAATTTTCATTCTTGATAGGGTCTTGTAGCTGGGCTTGGCTTGAGGAAGGCAGCCCAGCAGGTCTGGAAAACTGTAAGAGCACCAGGAGAATGGGCCTGGAGGAGCTTGCAGAGTTATGGAACATTTAATGGATAACAACAGTGCTGGGGAACACATGGATCACATGGAAAGCAAAGAGAAAGGAAACCATAATTAAATATTCCTGAGTACAACCTCCAAATTACAGTGGACTAAGAAGTGAGCAAATGACACCCAGGAAGAGAGCAGCTGATTCTGAGCTGATTATCATAATGTAAATGCCAACAGCAATTTACTCAAATCACAGAGGTTTATTTGCAGCGTGGAAAGTGGGTTTAGTCCTAATCAAAATAAAATCAATGTATATTTCAAAACAGATTAGTGCTGGGAAACAAAGCAGCCATGATTGTTATTCATTATCTTCATCAGCACCAAGAGGGAATCATTTCTGTTACTGCTTAATTACAGAGATGTTAACAATTAATTAAGTCAACGTGGTGATAGCCAGTGATTTGGGCAATGGAGAGGAGGTTGTCCTCCCTTACTGTGTTTTTGTTGCCTCAGCCCAGCTCTAACCACAACTCTGGTGACACTCCTGGGTGGTTGCAGCTGAGGGAAGCAGAGGCAGGGACAGGCTGCTCCAGTCCTGCCTCCCACTCCCCATTTCACAGCTGCTCAGGCCCTGGCTTTTGGAGAGCCCCCAGAGTCCAAGCCCTGGTTGTCAGCATTCAGCCTCTCCTGGCTCAGCCGGCAGCCTTTGCATCTGTGCCTTCCCAGGAATCCATTACAGATTTGGGACTAAAAATCTCTTGCTGTGAGTGGAAAGAGCTGGAAAGGGCTGGGTGGGGATCCAAGGGGTGGGAGGCAGAGCAGGCTGTGCCCAGGACACCTGCAGCCACCACGGGTGCAGGTATGCTCTGGGCTCACTCACCCCAAAAAGCCCAAAGAATGAAATGGGAGCAGTGAGGTATTACAGCTCTGGCTTCTTTTTCTCTGCTGAGGTCAGGATTAAGACACAAGAAACGTAGATGTAGAGTTTGGACTTGGATGTTTGTTGTTTCTTATCTATTCACAGTCTCACAAGGTGTGAGCTTTATCTAGCCAGTTAGAGAAATGAGGTAGAATGGCTTACCTCTCCATCTCTACAAGGTCTCTTCAAGGACAATCTGTCCAATTATGAAATGCCACCTAAATTATTTTCACTTTAAACCTGATAACTAACTACTTGAAGTCTGCAGTGCGGACTCCATCAACCAGTTACAGAAAACCACCCAAACCCATGAAGAAGAAGGAAGAAGAAGGTGAAGAAGAAGGACAAAGACAACACCCAGAATCCTCCATCTTGACCCACGTGTATATTCTAAAATCTCAAAATCCAAGTTTTCAGAATTCCAACAGTGAGGCATCCAAGAACTGTTCCTTTCATCCAGGTCTGTCACTTCTTGACACACGAGGTGTCAGCTCCAAGAGGATCCTCAGGAGGCTGATCCAGGCCTGTCTCTCTGGGTTTGAGTGCCCAGAACATCTCAACCCCACACCACCAGCAGCTGTCCTGACACTGAAGGAAGAGCTCATGGGCTTGGACAAAAAAGAGGTTTGAACAGGAGCTGAGCCATTCAGTCCCAGTGTCAGTGTGAGCCTGAATCCCACTTCCCCAGGGGGTCTCCCCTGTCCCTGCTATCCCAGGTACCCAAGGTGAGGAGTCCAACCCTCTCCCCTGCACAGGGGCTGAGCTCCCAGCACAGCCCCAGCTGCAGCGAGCACACAGCCCCGTTCATTTGAACCCTGCTGTCCTTCCAGAGGCATCAACCCTGCTCCTGGGACTTTCGGAAGTGACTTCAGTGGCAGCCTTGCCTAAAGATCCTCTTAACTCCTGACTGCAAAATTGGTGGCCCAACACCAGGAGTTCTGGGTTCAGGGGGTCCTCAGCACTGGGTTTATTGCCAGAGACTCTAAGTAATTGTTTTTAACAGGATTTTCCTTGCACTCTGTTGCAAAAAAAGTGCTCCATTTATATTCATTGTACCTTATAAATGTTCCCACCACAACAATTGCTCTTGATTATAGTGGACTTTGTTTTCCTTTGAATTTAATAGCAAGAGAAAAATGACACATGACAGAAATCTAAATAACATTCTGCTCCCCTCCTTTCTGGTTTCTTTCTAAAGTGTGAGCCACAGTTTATATTGAAGAATGATATTGTTCCCAAATATGTTGGTTTCTTTTTTTTCTTTTGATTTTTGGAATGAGGAGAAAAGTGCATGAATGAGTTGGATAGTGCGGAGCAACTGAGTTTTTCCTTGGGTTTTCATATCCTTGACAGCTCAAAACATCAGGGCCAAATTTTTGGTAGGAAAAGTCTGACTTTAGGGCATGGGAAGCTGATTGCCAAATATACATTGCAGATTTTATTTGATAAACTGGATTCAGGATGTAATAATGGTTTTCAGTATATTTTACTCAACTAATTTCTTGAAGAGGGTTGTTTAGGAGGGGGAACCTTGTAGGATTTATGTAGGTGTATCAGAGTCTGTTTTTTATTGTAATTCAATTAATTAAATTAACTTAATTAAAGAGAAGGCTGGAGATGAAAGCATTTGGAATGAGCCCTCCTGGTCTCTCCTTATGTAACATCTTTGCCATTAACATGACTGAGAGCAAACCCAGGCTGCTCTGAGCACTGAAAAGTCGCTTTTTCAGCCAGCTAATGGATTTTATCCTCACAAACACCATGCAAATGTGTTTTCTGGATATGAGGTGGATGGAACCATCACCTTCTGTTACATCTCCCTCGCTAGCCAGGGCTGCAGGAACCTGGAGAGCAGAGGAATCTCATTCCATCCGTGTTCTGTCAGGACTTCTACACCTCCCTAGAGGTGTCTGATTGAACCTGCTATTGCCACAGATAATATTTAGTGTGCTACAAGTGGAATACATTTATATTTTTCTGCAATGTGCCACTCACCCCAGGGTTTTGGCTGCTTTCATCTGCATGCTTTTAGTCTGCATTGTATTTAATCTGCGTGGGGAAATAATTGTTTCTTTTATGGAGTGAGGAGCGCTCAGCCCCAGCAGCTTGGGGTGTTTAGGATGTGAGGGACATTTTTTTAGGCTCCTTCTGTCAATTCCTTGCCCATTAAAGAGCCTTTGTTAAACCAGTGTGTTCCCACAGGGCACGGGAACACACTGCTGTAACAAAGTTCATTATTATTTATAATCAATGGGGATAAATGTGGACCCCAGCTCCAGCCTCCCAGTGTTCCCCTGAGCCTCCTGAGGAGGAGCCAACAGCGCTCTTGTGGTCTGAACCCACAGGACCCCAAAACACACTGGGAACTCTGGCAGATTTGCTCTGGTGCCTCTCTGTGTTCTGGAAGCCCTCTGCTCCCCTCCAGGTGCTTTGCTAATTGCTGCTGCCAATTAGGGCCCCAGAGGCCGGGGGGCTGTGCTCAGGAAAGAGCCCTGGTGTGCACAAACGTTCATCCTGGGCTGTGCCACCCATGGCTTTGGTCACCCCCAGACCAGTTGTGGCTGTGCCTGGCACTCCCACAACTAAAATCTCTCACCTCCTGCTTTGGGACTTGTATAATCTTTCAGTTTCCCCTTTTATGGCTGTTCAGGAGCTGACAAAACATATCCAAGTCCTGTTAACTGCCAGGCAGTGGTGATTTCCCAGAAGCCATGGGCAGAGGGTGCAGAGAAGCTGAGTGAGCAGCTTCTCACTGGCTGAGCCACTCGTGCCACCTGCCTGGGTCACTCGACTGAGCTCCTGCTGGAGTATTTCTCCCCCAGCTGCCTGTAATGCCTTTGGACAGGGGCTTCTTGCTGCTCCTCTTCCTCCTCCCTCTCCTGCCTCTGCCACCTCCTTTTCCTGCCTGTTCTGGAGGATGAGCAGTAGCCCCCTGGCAGTCCCTGCTCCAGCATCCCAGCTGCCCTGGGAGATGACACAGCTGCCTCTCCCAGTACTCACCAGCTTTCCTGACTGTTCTCTCTCTTCACACCATCAAAGAGCAGGCAGTAGTCCCTAGGCTCGATGTTTTCATGGGAAAAAGGTGGAAATCAGGCAAGGATAAATGGGAGACAGATCTCAGGCAACTTGAGCCACAATCAGGACATGAGCAGACAAGCTTGTGGCCACAGTGACACATTTTTTCATAAAGCTCTGCCCAGCTCTGGGGTCACCCCCAGGTATCTGTGGTGCCTCTTTCCCCCACGGGCAGTGCCTGTGCATGGTGCACTCCCAGCTGCCACCTTCCAGCTTGGGGACATTTGCCAGCACTCTGTGTCCTGCCCATGGTTGGACAGTTTGGGCTGCCTTGGAAACCATGGTTAGAATGCAGTCCTGTCTCCCAAAATCAACATACTGAAGGAAAGAGGTGATGAAGGATGAAGGGAAATGGGCTGCTGAGAGTCTCCTTTGGGTGTTTTTTTTCCAGGCTGGCAGAATAGGATGAGAACTGGGTCTTGCCTTGCTCCCAGCCTTGTCCAGGACAGCAAGACAAGCCCAGGGGCTGACCAGAGATGGTGCCACAGCTGTAGTGAATAGAGCTGGAAGGTTCACAGAGTCCTTAGGGCTGAAAGGCACCTCTGGGGATCATCCAGTCCAACCCCTCTGCCCAGGCAGGGTCACCTGGAGCAGGTGGCACAGCTGGGTTTGGAATGTCTCCAGACAGGGAGACTCCACTCCCTCCCTGGGCAGCTCTTCCAGTGCTCTGCCACCCTCAGTGTAAAGAAATTCTCACTCCCATTGAGGTGGAACTTCTTGTGGTTTAGTTTATGGCCATCACAAATCACAAAAGAAATGTTTGTTCCACAAAAAAACTTTGGTTTGTGAGGAAAAAGCTTTACTTGCCTGGGAGCCACAGTGGCCGGAGGCAGATGGAGACATCCCATCAAGGAAATTCCTCTCTCCCCAGCACCTGGAGCAGCCCAGGAGAAGTATCCAGGCTTGTGTTCCTGCACAATGCAGTGAATGCAGGAGACTGCACTTCAGGGAAAGCTGTGGGAACAGGAGGAGCCAGGCTCTGAAATACAAAATCCGCTGTGGGCCAGATCTCCCCTCTTCAGACATTCCTGAGCAGCAGGTCCGTGTCCCCTGTCCCTGGGGCTGGGCCTCTGGCAGCCCTGCAGGTTCTCTCTCAGCTCATGGATTCCATTTTGCTTTTGTGAACACTCAGAAGCCTTTTGGGGCTTGAAGCACATCTTGTAGCAAGGGCTTGGCTCCTGCTGGGGGTGCCCTGTCTGAGAGCTGCTGAGTGCTCTCAGGGAAGCAGGAGCAGAGATGGTTTTGGAGCAGAACTGTTCTCTAAGCCAAGGGTTTCCAGGCTGGGAAATGAGGGAACCAGGCCTGGCCCTGCCATCCCTGCCCAGCCAGGACCCTCAGAGAGGCTCATTTCTCACCATCTAGAGCCCTTGCAGCATTCCAAGACATTCCTTGTCCCACCAGTTCCTTTCCAATACCACCCAACAGCTGAGCCAGACCATGCCTGGGACATCATCCTGTGTGACAGAGGATGCAGGGAGCCACAGTCTGCATTTTGGGATGAGGCTGGCCTGACTCCTTGATGAAGCTGTTGAGCTGAGTCTGCACCTGGCCCTGTCCCTGCTCAGTCCCACAGGGCACTCCCAGCTCAGGCACCCCCTGAGGAAGGCCTGGAGAAGACAAATGTGTGAGTATTTCTCAGCATTTTAACATGAAGACAGCAGTGCTGAGCTGGCAGGAGTGGTGTTCGATCTGTTTGATCTATTTAATTGCATTTTCCCCTTGCTTGTACATCTGATTTTTTTTTGTTTTGTTTTGTATTTCTGCTTTCTCCTGCCTGTGCTGACCTGCCATGGAGACTTGGCCACCCCCCAGCAGAGCTGGGCCCCTCATTCCCATCACCCAGAGTTGGCAGCCAAGGCAAAACCAGACCAGAGAATCACAGAAGCACAGAATGGCTCAGGTTGGAAGGAGCCCTAAAGACCACCAGCAGGAAAAGACCTGTAAGGCCACGAGGCCAAGCACAACCCCAGCACTGCTGTGTCCACCACCGTGGGTGGCTCCTTGAGTTCCTCCTCCTTGTGCCTGGGCCTCCTCTGCCTAAGATCTGCTCTGAACTTTGTAACAAAGAGCACCGTCCAAAAGCTTTCCCTGAAAACAAACAAACAAACAAACTAACTAACTAACTAACTAACTAACTACCCAGCCCCAAGCACATTATCCCTTTACTGCCCCTGCTTGGGAGAACTGAGAGCAGCTGCAGTTGCAGCTGGAGTCGTGGCTTGATGCTCTTTCAATTTTAAATAACCCAGTTTAGGGGAAGCTCTAAGCAAAGGTGACAGGGTGTGTTTCAGTGCCTCGCCAGCCCAGGGGTGACAGCTGGGGGCCCCCAGGAGGAGTTTCCTGTGTATCCCCAGGCTTAACCTCATCTGGCCATGGCTAGGAGGCAAAAAAAAAAGCTGTGTGTACCTGTCCAGAAAGCTCTTTTCTTCTGCCCTGAAGCTGTGACAGCAGCCAGAAACCAGAGTTCAAAGCCCTCAGCACACAGAAAGTGGTGAGAGAGAGGTTCCTAGGGGCACAGCCATTTTAGGTGGGGACAAGGCCCATCTGGGCATGGCATGTCCTGAGCTCTGCAATTGTCTCCTGCTGCTCCCTTGAGCTGAGAGTGCTGCTTATTGATTTTCTACAGTCAGCTCAATGCCTGAGCCACTCCTGTGGTTCAGAGGGTGGAAAGCAGAGCAGGGGGAGCCTGCAGGGCCAGGCTGACTGGCAGAGGCCCTGCCCTGTGACACAGAGTGACAGGTATTTAACAACTCCACCAGCTGAGTGCTGCCAGCTGCAAACACCCACCTGGAACCTGCCTGAAGCTCTGTCACAGCTCCCACCACAGCAAAATGTACCTGTGACCTGGCAGGGGACACCTGAGCTGGTGCCCCTCCTGCTATGGCACCCCTACATCACATCTGGGGTTCAGCTTTTCTTCCCACCCATCTCCTTTCCTGTCAGCATAACTTGTTTTAGTCCTGCTGCCTGACTCCCTGTGCTGGCATCCCAGAGGTGATGGAAATCGTCCCTTGGTAGAGCATCTCCCAGCAAGGCTTTGCTCCCAGGGAGGCTCCCAAAAAGAGATGCAGTTTGGTGTCTTCCAGCTGATGCCGAGTTTCAGACTGTGCTGGTGACCTCCTTCCCTGCCTCCTCCAGCAGCTCTTTGCTCTGTCTGCCTGCCAAAGGCACAAATCAGACTTGCAAAAGTTCAGGGCTATTACCCAGGTAATTATATTTACTTTGGAGTCTGGCTCTGTTAGGACTGAGTGTAAACCCAGGTTTCAGTAGGGTGGTCAGTGACTGTCCCTGCATGAATTTATTGCTGCTGTGAAGTGACACTTTGTGCTGTTACCTGCTGTGGATTTCAGCCTTTTAAATCATTCTGGAAACAGCACACATTTGGCAGCTAAAACCTAATGGGTTTGTTCCTTCTCCCACCATTTCACCATCTTCTCATGCAGGTTTATAATTACAGATGGGATTTTGACAAGTCAGATTCCCTGTAATGGCAAATTTAAGCTCCCTGATGTGAATCAGAGGAAGCCACAATGATTTTGCAATACATATTTATTAAAGGTAGTGGTGGCTGGAGTCACTTTCACTAGAGCTGAATTCTGGAATTTATCTGCTACAAGGCCTGATTTTTAGTGAAAAAAGGATTTTACCCCCTCACACACACACAAAGCAGCATAATCCCCATTGGTGTTGGTACAGAAATATTCATTTTATGATAATGCAGAAGACACCTGCCAGTGTCCAAGAGCTCCAGGGTCTCCAAGACCTGGAGAGGGACCTGGGACAAGGGATGAAGGGACAGGACACAGGGAATGGCTTTCCACTGCCAGAGGGCAGAGATGGATGGGATATTGGAAAGAAATTGTTCCCTGGGAGGGTAGACAGGCCCTGGCACAGTGGAAGGTGTCCCTGCCCATGGCAGAGGTGGCACTGGTTTTGGTTTGGGTTCCTCCCAGCCTGCAAACCTGCCAGAGGATTTGGTGCTTTACAGGTTTTGTAAATCCATTGCAGGGGGAAAATATGTAAATATTGTTGTGGCCTTACAAAGGAGTCAAGTGTTGTGGGGACACCTCACAATTAAAAGAAGCAGCTTCTCAGTCTGGGTTCCAATGGGAAAGTTACAGGCAGATTTTGCAAGTCCAGTGTGAGATGCAGAATGACACCTCCAACACACAGTTTCATGCTCCAAACTCCAAACTAATCATGGCAGACAAGGTGATTGACTAAATAATCCTCTCTTGTTTTCTTTTTCTCCTGCAAATGATCTGCATCTCTGCATTTTCGCTCTGCCCATCAGAGAGCTGCTGCAGCAAACAGCCAGAGCTGTGTCTGTGCCAGCCCTGCTGTCAGTGCCAGGCACAGCCTGAGGTGACCCCCCAGGCCCCCAGAGTGGCTCTGCACAGGCTCTGCACCCAGCTGTGCTGCCTCCTTCATTTGCAGCTTTCCAAAACAATCACAAAACAATTGAATTAACGCCGTCCCCAGCGTCCTACTTTTCCAGCCTGCTCCTCTTCTCCATGGAATCACAGGATCCCAGAATGGGTTGGGTTGGAAAGGACCTTAAGGATCATCCCAGTTCCACCGCTGCCATGGGCATCTTCCACTATCCCAGGCTGCTCCAAGCCCTGTCCAGCCTGGCCTTGGACACTGCCAGGGATCCAGGGGCAGCCACAGCTGCTCTGGGCACCCTGTGCCAGGGCCTGCCCACCCTCACAGGGAAAAGTTTCTTCCTAATATCCTGTCTAAAGATATTCTCTCTCTGTTTGAAGTCATTTCCCCTTGTCCTGGCACTCCAGGCCCTTGGAAATTGTCTTTCTTCATCTTTCTTGCAGCTCCCTTCAGGTGCTGGAAGGCCACACTGAGGTCACCCCAAAGCCTTTTCTTCTCCAGGCTGAACAATCCCAGCTCTCCCAGCCTTTCCTCCCAGCAGAACTGCTCCATCCTTCTGATCCCTCTGGAGCCTCCTCTGGACTCTCTCCAGCAGCTCCAGGTCCTGTCTGTGCTGGGCCCAGGGCAGGGGCAGCTCTGCAGGTGGGGTCTCACCTGAGCACAGGGGCAGAGGGGCAGAATCCCCCTCCCCTGCTGCCCACCAGAGCAGGAGTCATCCATCAATCCAAAGCCCAAGCTTACTTTGGAGGGTACAGCAGCTTAGGGGCTAAATACAATTCTGGCCCTGCAAACCTTATTCCCAACTGGAGATTTTAGGGCTTCTCCCCTTTTACATCCCCCTTGAGACATCTGACACTGCCAGAGCAGCAGTTCAAAACTCTGGCAAAGCTATCTCCAAAATGGGTCACTCCCTCACAGAGTGAACATGTTTGCTGCTCTTACAGGACAAGGGCATTTATGTTTTCACACAGCTGGGAGGAAGCTATGAAGGGTAGCAGAGCTTAGGTGTCAATGTTCCTTCACAGGTCTGCGGGCTGGAGTGTGGAATTTTGTGGGGAAGGAGAAAAAAATCCTCTGAGATTGGCATTGGAGAGAGAGATGTGAGAAAGAAAGGCACACATGCTGAGAATGGAGCTGAGAGAGGGGGGAAAGCTCCAGAAGAACAAAAAGTAATTTGGGGAAGGCACCTCCATGATAAACACATTAAAATCAGGGATTTCTGCTGTGTTGTGCCCATCTGGGAATGGCCCCTTGGAGCAGCCTCCATGCTGGGGCAACCTCCCGTGGCTGCTGACCCCTCAGAGGGTGGACACTCCTCTGCTGGCCCTGGCCCAGGGGACACTGCCCTCCAGGCTGGCAGCAGTGGCATGGCTCCATGGCAATTTCTTTTCAAGGATGCATCAGAGCAATAGGCTCAGGCCCAGGGAGATGTGGGGGAAGCTGAATGGGAGAATCTTGCAATGGCTGAATGTGGGACAAAGTGGCAGCAGCCCCAAGGTCACATCCAGAGGGAGGAGGGTCCCTGAGTTCACCAGCACCTCCAGTCTGGTGGGGTCATGTCTATAACTGCACCTTAGAGGCAACACAGCCCTTCACAGGCAGCTGCCCAGTCCTGAGCAACACCACCAGGGTGATATCTACTGAAAATCACCCCTGAATTGTACAAAACTGGAGTGAGATAGGGGCTGTGAGGGGAAAAGTCCAGTTTCTAGCACACCCCAGACCCACTTGCTCCTCCATTTCCACCAGTGCACAGACCTGGCCATGGACAGGAGCTCTGGGAGGTCCCCAAAAGTTTCCTGCCCCCCATTTCATCCAACAGACACAGCCCTCAAGAGGAAAAGCCTGGCAGAGGCACCAGATCCTTCCTGCCAGGTCTCCTCTCCTCTGCATTAAGATCCAGGTTCAGGGACTGACAAATGTGCTGAAGTCACTGCTAAACCAGAGTGTTTCTGCAGCCTAATGGCAGTTGGTTCCTGCCCAGACTTACAGGTAAAACTGAGCTCATTCTGTGGTAAGAAAGACGACCGAGAGCTAAAAATAAAGAGGATGATGGGCAGATGCACGACTGTCACAACAGAAACAGATCCCTTGCAGCCCCTCCCCGTCACTCAGAGCAGAGCTGTGACTGGTAATGGCAATTTGGCTCTCCCCTGTTCCCATTTAGAACTTTATTTTAAATCAAGCTGAGGAAAAATTGGAATTTCTACAGAAGTGTTGACATTTTCCAGGGAATACAGAGTTTGGAAAGCTTCCAGTTTCAGTTGCTGGTAGAGATAACTCAGTGGGGCTTGTAGCAGGCTGGGAGGTTTCTTCCCCCCAGCGGGAAGAAGTTCAGAGTTTGTTGCCATTGAGCCCAGAGCCAGATAAAATATTTGATTGCAAAATCGAGTGTTTCTATGCCTTTTTTTTTTTTTTCTTTTTTTTTTTTTTTCTTTTTTTTTTTTTTATGCAAAGAACAGCTGCTCCTCAGAGCTTCCCAGAGATACTCTAGGGACAGCACCTGGCAGAGTCTCACTCATGACACGTGGGGCAGCTGAGCCTGGCAGGGCTCTTGGGAGCAGAAATCTGCACTGGGAAATGGCCCCAGCCTCCCCATTCCCTACAGAAGTTCTCCAGGTCTGTTCATCCTTCCACAGCGAGGCTGAAAGAGGTGTGCCAAAGCAAGCTCCCAAACTGTTTTGTGTGCAGTTCTGGGTGCTCAGTGAGAGGCACCTCTTGTCTCACAGATGGGAAAGTGTCTGACATCCCCAGGAATTAGACAGGAGTCCCAGGGTCCCAGGAAGGTTTGGGCTGGAAGGGATCTCAAAGCACATCTCGTCCCAAACCTTCCTCCAGACAGAAGCCAGAAGGTGCCTCCTTTTCTCCAGGCTGAGCTCCAAGCCCTGTCCAACCAGGCCTGGAATCCCAAACGCTTTTGGGAAAAAACCCCAACTGCAGGAGTCACTCCAGCTCCCAGCTGTGCAGGAGCAAAGTCATCCCGGCTCCTCAGGATCTGGGGAGGGAAGGATTTCTTCTTCCTTTAGCACAGAATCAACATTTTGTTCTCAGTGCTCTTTTTATTTTAGAAACCCTGCTTGATAAATTACTAGAGGGGCTCATTAACTGCAAAGATTTGTCAGTTTTCCCCAAGCAATCAGGGTGTTAGTTAGACCAAAGGAGCAAATGGGAAAGTGAACGGGAAGCCAAGCACAGCCCCATTAATCCTGGGTTATGGATCGACATTTGTCAACTCTATTGAAGTCTGTTGTACCAAATAGAGCCCAGGAGACCACTCAATTACTTTATCTCTGAGCAATTAGGATCCTGCTCTTTCAGGTCAATCTGTTAGCACAGAGGAAAAAAAAAAATTTGGATACAACATTAACAGTAGAAAATCCACTGCCTTGTGTTGTGTGGTCGTTTGGAGAGAAAAAAAAAAACAACAACCAGATTTTTCCCTTTGAAATGCTGGGTTTGAGAAGCAAAGTTCACTGATTTCAGCATCAGCAAGGGGCTCCCAGTATTGCTGTGTCCCCCAATATCCTCCTCTCCCATCTCTTCCCAAGCATTTCTGTGTTTGCCAGGTGACTGCAGAAGGATCAATCCATTCTTGGGGCCGAAGCTCACCCAGGGCTGGCTGTGCACTCTGTCCAGCACAGCCACACTGAAGTGCCTCTTGTGCCACATAAGCGAAGCCCTGCCAAGGTTTAGGCTGGGAAAACCAGGAGCCACTTTTAACTCTTCCTTAGTGAGAGTAAGGGATTATTAGAGTAGGTTTTTTGGGCACACATGCAATTTTCTGTAGCTCATAATTCACCTTCAGGAGGCACAGATATCAGGAGATGCACCAGTTTGGAGGAGTTTTTTAAAGGATACAGAAAGTTACAGAATTTATAACTGAGTTATAAATTTCCAATATTCAGGGACATTCAGATTTAAGTTGAAAGCTGCAGCTTCTGCTTCTGACCTTAAATAAGGCCCATGTGTGTGGATGTGGGTCCTTTAAAGCAGGAATACCTGGGATAAAAGATGCTGCCTCTCCCTGAAAGCCTTCCCTTCACATCTTCATGCCCAGAGTGATGGTGGCACCTGGGAGAACTTGGAAAATGAGGCTGACTCCACTTTGTGACCCAGAGATGTCACTGCACTCAATGCCACTCTCCTGAGTTGCTGTCACCCAGCTCATCTGAGCCCAGGCAGGATTTCAGCCACCAGCTGCCAGCCCCTGGGGTGACAGATTGAGCCTAAGGGACTCACAGCTTCATTCCATGCCTCTTCTGGGAGTGCTGCTGAGGTTACACAGAGCTGCAGTCAGGAACTGCCCACACAGAAAGGACTCTCCTCTAAATTTGCAGCCTGGTCTGGTCATCCCACGATTGTCCATCGAAGGATTCTCTTTTCATGTCAAGTAGAGATGCAGGAGAATGGGAATGGCAAAATCTTGGATCTGGGGCTGCTTCACAGGGCTCTTGAGATAGCTGAAATGTTGGTCTACAAAAAATGGCAGGGAATGAGCAATGGGAAACAGGATAACCAAATTATTACCTCCAGGTTCAGGATGCGATTTGACTCATTGAAGACTAGAGAGATGGAAAGAGGTTTCAAAAACCCCAAACAAGCCAAAAATCCTATGATAAATGACTTTCAATGAATGATTCCACCTATTTGTACAGCTTCTCTTTGCTATTTTAGAAGATGGAAATCACATATTGGGATTAATTTAACCAGTGAGTCAGGTTTGGTGGCTTAAATCACTAGCTCCCCCCTCCTCTATCCTTTCTGCAAACACAATTCTTTTCTTTATGTTCGTGAATCATCCCTGTTTTCCAAAATTCCATCCCTCACTCTCAGCTGTTGAATGAACAGAGTGAATGGATGTGTTTTCTCCTCTGCACTTTTTTTTTCTGACTCACTGCTCTTTTTTTTCAGAAAAGGCAGCCTGACCATTAGGCTTGAGCTGCTGGCAGGGGGGTTTAGAGAGGAGGAAAATGAGCTGAGTCCGTGCAGCTGGGTCACTGAGACCTGTGCTCAGCTGATGGTGCACACAGCATGTTCTTCCTCTGCCACCTCCAGGGATTTCATCAGAACCACCCCTGGGAGCTCACTGGGATGTTTTCAGCCATTAATGCCACTCCATGGAGAGGCTGGCTGTAAATTTCTTTTATTGTCCACTTTACAGATAGGGAACTAAGACTGAGAGAGTTTGTGACACACAGGAGGGCTGTGTAACCCCAAATATCACAGGCAGGATGTCTGGACACCAACTGAGCCCTGTGTCCTGGCACAGCTGGGGGATGTTCCTGCCTGACCCCAGCAAGAGCTTGGCACGGATGTGCAGGTGTTTGTGTCAGAAAGGGCTGAGATGGGGACAGCAACACAAAGAAAGCTCTGCTGCTCTTCAGGAGGAGGGCTAGGAGTCCTCTTGGCTTGAAACTCCCATCTCTCCATGCCCAGGAGCACCAGGAGGGCTGCACTGGATGGCTGAGGAAATATGTGGAGATGTTTGCTGGCTCAGAAAATCACAAAAGCCCCAAATCCTGCTCCTGTTTGCTAAGACACTTGTCTATAGGCTCTGCCTAAACTGGGAGCACTTCACTGCTGTTGGGAAACAGCTCCAGTCTGCTGGGAACGTGCATGTGAGACACCCTTTGTGCTGCTAGGATGAGAACAACTCCAAAATTAACACAAAGACGTACATATATTTCAGATATGTATATATGTAAATATATATATGAGACACATAGGTTGTATAGATGATACAGATATTTATACGGGTGTAGATTGTGTAGATATAGATATAGATATAGATGATATAGATGATATAGATGTAGATATAGATGATACAGATGTAGATACAGATGATATAGATGTAGATATAGATACACAAGCCTCTCTCCAGGGTGGCTGGGAGTGTCTTCCCCCCATGGAGAGGCTGTGTCTCCAAACACCTCAGCAGGAATCCTCCTTTCATCCCTCAAAGTCAGTGGCTTTCAGCATCAGAGGGAGGAGCTGGACACATCCATCCCTGGAATATCCTTTCCTCCCTGGCATGGAAGGCTCTGTCACAGCCCCAGAGGTTGCTGCCAAGTGCCAGCCCCTGGGTTCCTGGGATCACTCCATGATGCCAGCTTTAATAATGAAGAGTAACTCGTTTGCCTCCTTATTGCAGAGAAAAGTTGAAAAAATGCAAGTTTTGAGTATTGAAAAAGTCCAGAGAGCTGGAGGCAAATAAACAGATTGTTTTTATTTTAAACCTCATGGGTTTCTTTAAGCCATCTCCACCCTGCCTGTGTGCAGCACACAACTGGGTGTCCAGCTCACCTCTGCATCACTCCACAGCTGTGCTGGGATAACTCTGCTGATGCCCTCAGGCCTGCATGCCCTTAAATCATGGAATCCTAGAATTGTTAAGGCTGGAAAAGACCTTTAAGATCATCCAGTCCAATGATCAACGCAGTACCACCATATTCACCATTAACCCACCTCCTCAAGTGCTGCATCCACAGGTTTTTCAAACACCTCCAGGGATGGGGACTCCTCCACTGCCCTGGGCTGGACAACCCTTTCCAGTGAGAAATGTTCCCTAATCTCCAGTCTAAACCTGATGTGGCCCAGCCTGAGGCCCTTCCCTCCCCTCCTGTCCCTGTTCCCTGGGAGCAGAGCCTGACCCCCCCGGCTGTCCTCTCCTGGCAGGGAGTTGTGCAGAGCCACAAGGGCCCCCCTGAGCCTCCTTTTTCTCCAGGCTGAGCCCCTTTCCAGCTCCCTCAGCCTCTCCTGGGGCTCCAGACACTTCCCAGCTCTGTTCCCTGCCCTGGACACTCCAGCACCTCAGAGCAGCATTTCTTTCTGCCCTGTAAACCCTGTTGCTTCTTATTCCATCTTGGATGGCTTTTCCCAGCTTCTGTCAGCCCTCAAATACCCCATAAAATAACTTTTCCACAGTATCCCTCTAGATGCTCTCTGGGTCTCCCTTTATGCAATTTCAGAGGGCTGGAGAGCTTTCCATGCTACATTGCCCTCAGAAATGGAGTTCTCCTAAAGCACGGCTTTGAGCAGCACGTACATCAGTGTCTGGAATTATGCTAAGCACTGCTCATCGGAATTATTATATTAACTGGAAAGGGGGAGCACACACAATTTAACAGGGGAGAAAGAGCAACAAATCTAAGAAGAAAAATCAGTATTTTACAGAGAGAAGAAAGCCAGGAAAGCAGTGACTGTAAAAGCTTTGCTGCAATTAAGGGACCTTTTATTGTGGGGATTTAAAAGCTTTTGATTTTCAGGGTACACATTATGGAAGGCAATCCAGAGATCTGCTGGGCACAAGGGTGTTGGCAGGTGCCCAGGCACCAGGGCTGACAGCAAAACCTGGGTTTTATTGAAAGCAGGCTCTGGTAGACCTCAGAACTATGTCAAACATCAGCAGGAAAATTACTGGCTCCAACCTGCCTGAAGAAAAAGTCATGAGTGCCAACAGGAGAAGGATCTGCTGGATTAGGGATTTCTCCTTCTCCCAGCCACCTGAGGCTGGGAACAGTTTTATCCTGGTGTCATGGATTGGAAAGACAGGTGTCTGCCAGGGGAAAGCCAGAGCCTCCCTTGGAATGGAGAATGTAAACCCCCTTCCACTGAATTATTATAATTTTGAAGTTAAGAGGCTTTCAGGCAAAGATACGGGAATAGGAATAACAGTTCTTGACTTGCAAAATTAAAATAAAAATGTAGTAGTACAAAAAAGCAAACAAAAAGAAACCACTGACAGAGTCAGAACACAGCCTGACATCCTGTTGGTCAGGGTGCTGGGAGCAGCCCAATCAATCCCCCTGCAGTGACAGATGTGGCTCTGTTGGAGCAATGATCCTTTAGCAGGGTGCAGTTTTCCTCTGAAGCTCCAGTGGGGGTGAGATGGGTCTGGTCTCCCTCTGGGAATGCAGTGCACACAGGCTGTGCTGGTGTTCTGAATCTCAGCTTTGATCCAGGTGGGAATGCTGGGCTCCTCCCCTGGGTGTAGCATCTCCCCCTGGGCTGATGGAATTGTATCAGCCCTGCAGTGAGCCTGGCTGGCCCATGAGCAGCAGATACCCCTGGAGGGAGGGTGGGTGGGGGAAGGGATAAAGAAAACACCTCCCCAGCTGGTTTCAATGGCTGATGATAGAATACACGCTTTTGGTTACATCTTGCATTGCAACCCAAGGCACATCTGGGGCTCAGTTTTGTCCTGGGCACAGTTTTGTCCTGGGCACACTCTCTCCCTCTCAGGCTGTTCTTGGGCACAGATCAAAGCTGCTCTCCCAGCTCTGCTGCCTGTGGAAGAGAAGCCTCACTAAAATGTCCCCAGTCAGGTGGCAGAAATGACATTAAAATATTTATCTGTAAAGAGTTGATTCCTGGGGTTGTTCATTCAGCAGGGGAGAAGTGTGCTGGGATCAAAACAAAGCCAAAGGGAATCAGAAATCCTGGCCTGGTTCTCCCCTTAGCTCATTCCTTTGCAGTGAGAAATGGTATTTAACCATCCAAGAACTTTTCTTTCTCATCTGGAAAAAGAAATTGATATGAAAATGTGTATATAGAGACAAATGCAAGTGTGTGTGAGCACAGACATCTCTGGGTGGGTTTATAAGCATATTTTACAGAGTGTTGGGAGTCAAATAATGAACATTTTGGAGTGTTTGCAGCTCTGTTTTTGACAGCAGCCGAAGCAATGCAAAGCATCATTCAGTGTTTCAGAGCTGCTTCTGCAGTGCATGCAAGCAACTCAGCTGGGGGAAACAGAGTAACACATTGTGTTTTGTTGTATTGTGAGAAAACTTTATTTGTTTGATGGTTTTGCTTTGAATGTAAAAAAGACCAGTAAAGGAAATGTTCTGTTATTACTGCAGAGCATATTGGCTGAGATCTCAGCAGCAGCGGGAGGTTTATTTATCATGGAACAGCTGCAGGAAGAGCTAATATGGATATAAACCTCCCCCAGACCCAAAGTAGACTTGAGGAAAGAGTCCTGCAAAGACTCTGAGAAGACAATGCTAACTCATAAAATATTGGTTTCTTATTGTATTGATTATATTGCTGTGATAAAATATAAATTTGGTGTATCCAGCAATGACAGCTTTACTGCCTTATTGTGCTGATTATTACAGAAAGCATAAATTGGGCCATAATTCTGGAGAGTCATCGAAAGCCGTGTGCAACCCTGAGTTGTTCATTTGAAATAAGACTTAGGAGACCTTCAGGAGAAGATCAATCCATCAGTGAGTGTGTTGGTGCATGAGAAGGGCTCTGACACACACACACACCCCTGGGTATCTCCCCTGCACACCTGGACACTCCTGCTTCACCCAAACCCATGGCCAGCTCATGCTCCTGATCTCCCCCACCCCCAGGAGTGGCTTAACACCTCTGCTGGGGGGAAATGCTGAGGGGATTGAGGGTGTCCAGCCTGGAGAAGAGAAGGTTTTGGGGTGACCTAATTCATTTCCTGAAGGGAAGCTATCAGAAAGATGGGTAGTCACCTGGGAAAAGGGCCTGGAGTGCCAGGACAAGAGGGAATGGCCTCCCACTGCCAGAGGAGAGGTATGGATGGGATATTGGGAAGAAATCCTTCCTGTGAGGGTGGGGAGGCCCTGGCACAGGGTGCCCAGAGCAGCTGTGGCTGCCCCTGGATCCCTGGGAGTGTCCAAGGCCAGGCTGGACAGGGCTTGGAGCAGCCTGGGACAGTGGAAGGGGTTCCTGCCCATGGCAGGGGGTGGATTGAGATGATTTTTAAGGTCCTTTCCAACCCATACCATTCTGTGATTCCATGGTTGATAAGCAACTGAGGGCAGGAGCCCGATGCTGTTTGCAGTGGTGATTAATCACAATAATCAGCATTTCACTCCCCTCACTTTTGATACAATCTCAGAATTTGGTAAAAATCTCAGCCTCATGAGCTGAAAGGACTGAGGAGAGCACAGGACCAAGGCTTATCACAGAGCACTGTCACCTTACAGCTCCAGCTCTGAATCCTGGGTCTCCCTGGACCCCACCTGAGAAATCCATGCTGGAGAGGGAAAGCCATCCTGAGGAGTTCATGCCTGAGCAGACTTGGCCCTGTCACTCTGAGGAGGCCCAGGGCCCTTCTTGGCACCTCCCACAGTGTGGCCAGCTGAGATGCTCTGCCATAAGGCCAAGCTACAAACCTGTCACAGCTTGGCCCAGCCTGTTTGGTTTTCCAGGAGCCAGAGCTGGTTTTGAGGACACAACATTCCCAAGAACATCTCCCAGTCATCCCCTCCCAGGGGAGCAGGGGCTGTGGGTGATGTTCTTCTCCCAGCAGCCATCCAAGGGGCAATACCCAACAGCCTGGTGGTCAGATTCACAGATCCCAGGATGGTTTGGGTTGGAAAAGACCTTCAAGCTCATCCCATTCCACCCCCTCACATAGGTAGGGGCATCTTCACCATCCCAGGTTGCTCCAAGCCCTGTCCAACCTGGCTAATATCCCTTGGGAAGTTTGATTGCAGTGAATAATTGGTCACTTTAGGCCTCAGAAAGAATGTAATGGTCTCCCAAGTGCAAATGCAATAAATCTGGTGAAGTTAAAGGTACCATGAGATCAGATAAGAGCTTCTCAATTTGAGATGGAATATGGAGTCCTCTCTCTTCCATTGTATTTTATCAATTAACCTTCAGCAAGCACAAAGGTTTCCCTGGATCTGGTGCTCCTGCTGGCATCTGGAGGAAAAGATACAAACTGTACAGATTTCTCTTTTTTCAGGAGAGTACCTTTAATAACCAAAAATGTTTCTGCACTTGGAATAATGAGAGTGGCTTTTCTCTTTCAAATGCTAAATTATTTCAAGCTGAGCTGTTGGGAACCATTAATAATTCAAGGAACTCTGCTCTCGGTAAGAACAACATCTGTTGGAAGGTGTTAGGGCATAGGAATAACCTGACTTTCAAAGTTATTTTACCATTTCTTTATTCTCTTTGTGAGGAAAAAAAGAGGCTGCTTTGGTAAATTATAGGAAGGAGCTGCTGAAATGCCACTTGCAAAACAAGGAGGCCTGGCTGTCTGCAGTGCCAGGGGCACCAGCTCTGCTCTGCTTTCCTCCCTTCCCTGGAGCACCAACTTCTCAGAGATGTGGCCTTCAGTCTCTTCTCATGTGCAGACCCCAAAATGTTGCCAGGACACTTTCAGACCCCCTCATGATTATTTTTTAACAGATTTATTATTTATCAGCCTTTTGACATTAGGCCACATTTCCCAGCTCCTTTTTCCTGGCTCTTTAGAAGTTGTACACAGATTAGTAGCAGACCATAATAATCTCAGAGGATGGCTGAGGTCAGGGAAGAGTTCATCAAGTTCAACCACCAACCCACCACTATCACCATGTTCACCACTAACCCATGTCCCCAGGTGCCACATCCACAAGTTTTTGGGTCACTTCTAGGGGTGGTGATTCCACCACTTCCCTGGGCAGCCTGGTCCAATGCTTTACAACCCTTTCCATGGAAACATCTTCCTCATGTCCAATCTGAACCTCTCCTGGTGCAGCTTGAGCCATTTCCTCAGAATGAAGGAAAGAACTTCCCCAATTCTTCTTGCCAAAGAGGAAGGAGAAAGATGGAAAGCATGGATGGATCTCTGGAGGGAACTCCTCCTGAAGTGTAGGATCCCTGAAGTGTAGGATCCTATGGATCACACTGTGGAGGGGCCAGCCTCTGTCTCTTTCCACAGATACTTGGAAGAAGTTAGATGACTGAATGAGACACAAAACCTAATTTGTGAGGGGTAAAGAGAGAAACATTTTGTCCTCCTTCCAGAAATGAGTCAAATAACCAATGTAGTTAAAAGATTAACAGAATTTAGAAGGCAGACCCACATGCAGAGTGGTATTTCAAGGTGTCTACATGTTTAGAGATGGGAATTTGAGGCATCTTATTGACAAAGCTGCTTTTCCCAGACTCAGTCCACAGGCAGGGTTAGAATTCCATGTCTCAGCAAAGTTCAGCTGTTCAACCAGAACTTCCCTCATACTGGAAAATTCCTCTGCCAGCCCAGCTGAAGTAGGAGCAGTCCTGGTGACTTTTCATGTGGGTTACATAGAGATGTTGCAACCCGGGTATGAGTCTCCCAAAACAGAGCTGTGATGTTGCATCTGTCCCTATTCCCTCATCAAATTCCAAATAATTGCAAATAATTTTGTCCCTTCCTGGGAAAATCCGTCCCAGTTCTCTACAAATCATTGCTGTTTTGCTGGAAACCAAAGGGCCAGCTTTGGGTACCCTTTGTGTTTGAGCCCCCCTAATCCCAGTTTCAGAAATGGTGGTGTTTGTCAAGGCCAGGTGAATTTAAAGGCTAAGACAAGTCCAAGCTTCTGCAGCCTCCAAATGTGGGGATGGAGTTTGATTGGAAGGGTTTGGATCTGAGCACTGATGAAAGCTTTGTGCTGTGATAATTTGACAGCAGCATTACACAGCTCATGTTATTCATTGAACCTCATTAATTTAGGCTTAGGGTTTAAGAAGCTGCTGGAAGGGGAGTTGTTGTAGGGGTCATTCCTGTGTTAAACTTGTCAATGTGAAGGGCTCCTGTGAGATCAGATCTGAAGGAGCTGTTAAAAAAGCACATTGAGTGAGCAGCTGAGGCAGCCATCAGATACTCCATGCTGGGCTTCTCCTCCTTACCCTTCTGTGCAACCCTCAGTTGGGATAAATATTGGTAGTATTGGGGTCTCATGTGCGTTGTGAATAATCTACTGGGGTTTGTAACACCTCATTCTGATGCTGATGGAGCTGCTAATTCAGGAGGTTTCTCATTGCTTGTGACACTTGGAGGGAGCAGACGTGGCTGTTCAGCCACGGGGATGCCAGGGGACTCTTGTCATCTGTTATCTGTTTGCCCACCTCCTAGAGCAAGCAAATCACCTCAGAGAAAAAAAAATCTTGGAAAGAAATTAAGGTTTAAAGCACCTCAAAAAGGTTTCTGGTGGATGAGAGGCTGCAAGGCACAATCTTTAAAAGAAACAGTACAGGACAGACTTATCCCTCTGTCTTGGTTTGGAAAGACAGGTATCTGCCAGGGAAACTGGAGTTCCCCTAGAACGGAGAATGCCAACCCCTCACACTCTGACGAATTATAATTTTGCAATCAAGGGCTCTCAGGCAAAGATGTTGGGGAATAGGAATAACAGTTCTTTACTAGGAGATATTAACAATACAAATATGATAGGAAACAAAACCACCCAACCAAACAAACAAATAAACAAATAAACAATAATTTTGGAAGAAAACCCTGATAGAGTCAGAGTTTCAATCTGACCCTGTGATTCAGGATGTTGAAAACAGTCCAAAAGTAAAGTCCTTCTGAAGTGGCAGACGTGATTCTGTTGGAGCAGAGGTGATTCTGCGAAGGAGCCGGTTCAGGGGTGGCGAGGAGGGAAACAGGACGGCGAGCACAGCAGGCGAAGAAACCTCTTGCCACCACGGCAGGGGAGCAAACGCAGAGCTCTCCCCTCCTGCCGCAGCACAGCACCGGCGTGGTCCCAGCCCTTTTCTCCTGGCTGCCTCCCCTCCCCCCACCCCCCACCGCCAGGGCATGAGATGTATAGAAATGCAAATGCACCACACAGGCTGGGGAAGGTAACAATGGCTTATCAAGGTGGGACATCAGGCCCCCAAACAGATGTAAATAGAATACACAAAACCCGGCTCCACAACCCAGGACACCCTCCCTGTAGGGAGACTTTGCTTCCAGCCCAGAATCCACTGGTGTATAAAACCATGGTGGAGAGTTGGGAGATCACTTTGGAAAAGGCTGAGATGTGCCCTCTGCTTGTGGTATGAACACCCTTAAAGCACCTGTGGGCCCTCATGGGACCAGGAGAGAAATCCCTGCACTGACACTGAAGTATCATAAAGGTCTCCCCATGCAGACTGAAGGAAATTCTTCTAAGCTTGAAATGATCAAAGGATGGAAGAGATCCCTGCTCCTTGGTCCCGCCCTCCACAAAACTGGGAGGGCAGAGAGGGTTCAAAGTGTTGAAGGGCTACAAGTCCCACCAGCCCTGAGAAGGGGAAGAGCCACTCCTGAGCTGCTGAGCTCCAGGCCCACCGAGCTCCTGCTGGTGAGGTTTGGTGCCTGAGGCTTTTGGGAAGTGTCCTTCTCCACCAGAAACCTGGAAGGATGAAGAATTGGCTTTTGTTAAGAGCAGATCTTTCCTGTGTTCTCTCTCCTGGTTTACTGGTCTACATTCCATCTTTCCCAGTTTATAATCTCCTATATTTAAAGCCTGTTCTAAACCCTCAAGTTTTATGTTGGACTTAAGAATCAGTTCATTTGTCATGCACTGTACTTCCTCCTTCCCTCTCATTTTGTAGGACTCTGGAACAATAACCAAGTCAAGAAAGCTATCCAATAAAAACCTTCTGGAGGACGAGCATTGATTTTCCTGACACAATTTGGAACTCATTAGCATTTTCTGTTGCAGTGTTACATCACCCTGAGCTGCCTTGGACTGGTTTTTAAGAGGGTTTGTCCTCCGAGCATGTGGACTGTGGGGTGAAATCCTAGGTAAAATTCCCAAGGGAAGCTTAGCAGTGGAGTTATGAGTGGTAGGAATGAAAGGCACGGGATCAGCCCTGCTTGATGCTCTGCAGATGAAAGCTGCTGGGAGCTCTGTCCTGTATAGTACCAAGGTGTCCTGGTCCAATTCCCAGTCTCCATCACCACCAGTAATCCTGGCAGGGGCAGCCTTTGGCTGGGAGCTGTGCCTTTCCAGCACCTCCCATGGTGCAGGAGTGCAGAGTGTGGGACAGGAGTGGAGCTCAGGGACAGCCTGACACCACCAGGCAGCAATCCTGGGAATTCCATCCATGCAGGGACAAGCCACCTTGACTTTTCCACTCCTGGCTGGTGGGGACAGTGCATTCAGAAACAGCAGGGAACCAGCTTTGCTGCAGCACCCAAGTCCTGTTTTCATTTCACAGGATTCAGTGGCTGAGAAAGGGGAATCTCCTTTCCTTATCCCAGCTCAGACAGAGCAAAAAAGGCAAAGATTAATGCCATTAAAACATAAGCAATTGGTACTTAAACACAACATGGCAGATTTACTCTGAGCACATTCCAAACTGTGGAGTTTAAACAGTGGTAATAAAGCATTAAGGGAGACATTGAAGCTTGAAGGAACAGCAGAGAAACAGTTGTGTGTGGTGGGAGCAGGAATGAATCCCATTCCATGTGCAGCCTGTATGGAAATGGCCTTTGAGCCTAATGGGAGAAGGAACCATTTATTCCCTGGGCCAGTTCTTGTAACAACTCCAACTGCTGAGCAATTTAAAACCTATGCATTTTTATAAGTGTCCATTTTTTACATTGGATGAAAATAACCCTTTGGCATTGGTTAAATTATAAATAGGGCAAACAGGGGGGATGCACTGCCAGCATACCAATGGGACAGCTAGGAGGCATCAGCAACACTGTAATGTACAGTCAGTTGGCCTTAAGAGTTAGAGCATACTTGTGGAAAGGTGATTTCATGGGAAAAGCCCCAAACCAGCAGGCCTGGGGTTGTAGAGCCCTGTGGGAAAACTTGGCAAGCCTGGGAGGTCCAGTGGTGTGGGGCGGGGTCTGCAGAAGGGGAGAGGGGCACCTGCAGGAGGGCACATCCCTGAGCTGTGTGCCCAGGCTGTGCTGGGCAGGGACAGGAGCCAGAGGGTCCTTCCTGCTGGAACTGTGTGCTTGGGTTCAGTGTGATCTCGATGCCTTTTTCCCTCCCCTGCCTGGTGCAATCCAAGCACATAAATAAGAAGAGCACATGCTCTTTACATCTCCTGGTTGCAATGCAGCTTCCATCACCTCTTCCCTGCTTTCTAATCCACTTCCCAGGAACTCTTTCCAGCACTCCAAATCCTCCAGGAGCTGGGCTCTGTCCTGCTGCACAGGCTGAGGATGGCCCTGGTGCAGGCAGGGGTGTGTGTGCCCACTCCAGGGGTGTGTGTGCCCTCTCCAGGGATGTGTATGCCCTCTTGGATGCTGTGCTTCCTCCTTCCCTGTGTGCCCCAGACTGCAGCTTATCCAGCCTATGCAGAAGAAGATGCCACCACCCATGTCCCTATTTTGGGACCCTGGAAGTCCGTGGATAAACCAGCAGACAGCTGGGCCCCTTCTCCCAGACCCCAACATAGTGCTGGAGCTGGGGGATTAAAGGCAGCACAATCACATCTTTGCTGGTGTGAGAAACACTTTGGTTCTCACACTGAACACTCACCTTCACTGTCACAGCACGACACAAAAGAAACTACACTCACATGCTGAGATGTCCAAGGCAAAAAAGGGGAAGTTTATTTACAGACTTCAACATTTATAGAATTCCAACAGTGACCATGGATTGGAGAAAGAAAATCTTCCTCTCCAACCACACTGGTCAACCCAACAGTCCATCAACAGTCTCCTCCTTATGAGAAGAATGTAAACATGGAAAGACAGTTACAGTAACAAGAGGTTGTTTATGTGAAAATGGTGAGACTCCATTGCAAAAGGTAAACACAGAAGGCTGAAATAGAACTTCAGAAAAACTTCTTAAAAAGACAGAGGAGAACAGAAAAAACCCAGACAACTTTCACCATTTTAAAATATAATTTGGTTAGATGGGATATTTGAAAGAAATCCTTCCTGTGAGGGTGGGGAGGCCCTGGCACAGGGTGCCCAGAGCAGCTGTAGCTGCCCCTGGATCCCTGGCAGTGTCCAAGGCCAGGCTGGATGGGGCTTGGAGCAGCCTGGGACAGTGGAAGGTGTCCCTGCCCATGGCAGGGGGTGGCACTGGATGGGGTGTAAGGTCCCTCCCAACCCAAACCATCCTGTGATTCTGTGGTATTTGTGTGGCACATCATAAGCATGTGAGAGATGACACAGACACGCTTGAAGCTGAGAAGCCAGCTCAGCTTTCAGTGCTGAGTAGTGTGTGGACAGATATTTTCCAGAGAGATACGCACAGCAAAGGCAGAATTTAATCCGATTTTATGAGCCAAAAAAATGACAAGAGAAAATTCAGATACTTTAAAAAATTTCAGCCAAGGAACACTGAGGAAGCAAGATAAGCACCTCTGAATAAGCCCTCTCTTGGTATCATTTTGTACTTCCTACAGGTGGTGAGCAGCCCTGGAACACTTTAGAACTCAGATTTTTTATATCCAGAGTTCAGAGAATACAACCTTCAACATGGAATTTTAATTTTTGTTCATTCCCAAAAAGCTTGACTCTGAGTGGCTCAAAAAACTTCACAGAGGAGGTGCTCTAAGAATTGACAAATATGTATATTAAAGTAATATATAAATATAAATATATAAATTGGTAATAATAGTAATTATATCATTTATTAATTAACAAATATATTTTAATAATTATTTATATAAATATATATTATCTATTATATAGTATATAGTATATAGTATATACTATATACTATATACTATATATTATATTGTCTATTATATTGTATATTATATATTATATATTATTTATATTGTATAATATTTATATAAATATATAAATATATAAATATATAAATATATATTAATATACAAAAAGAATAAACAACAGCAAACTGAGGGGAGCAATCTGGGAGGATGGGACTCCATAACCTGAAGCTGTCACTGGACAATTTAACCCCAATACGTAAATGAACCAAAACTTAGAAAAGTGTGAAAACTCGTGACTCAGGATCCATCTGGAGTCCCTCTTGGGCAGAGCCATGGCTGGGCTCCTGCACTGCCCAAGGTGTATCCTTTGAAGGCCTTTTAATAAATACCCACTTTATTCCTTTAACTGTCTAGCCTCTGTTCCAGGCAGGTCTGAAAAGGAGGGAAAGCAAGGCTCTGCTAGACTTTAGTCATCAGAAATTAATTCCTTATTTGTCCTGTGGAACCTGGGGGAAACCCTTGCAGATGCAAGGGAGAAGCAGGCAGGGAAGGCAGCTTTTATGCAAGGGATGAGTGACTACATTTTAAAATTCCTTTGCGTTTCATGCGTGCTGTGCAGCCCTGGGGCTGAGCAGAGCTTGGGAGCCCAAACTCACGGGGGATTTCAGCATCCTCCAACTTGGCTTCATTCCGAATCAGAGCTGAACAAGAAGCCTTTGAAATTATCCACTGTGACAAGGGCACATCCTTGTTGTTTGTTCCTGTTTTGCTGTGATGTTTTGCTGGGAATGGTGCGAGATTCCCTGGGTGCCTTCTCCTGGGTGCGGTGCTGGGCCAGGGGCTGGCTGGGAGAAGGTGCTGGAGGAGCAGAGAGAGAAAGAGATGGGCTGAGCCTGGGGGGTGCCAGCTGAGGAACAGAGCTCAGGAGCCTTGCCTGGCTCAGGGAGCAGCCATGATTCCCAGGTGTGACATTCCTGAAGGGTTGGAATGGGCTCCCCGAGGCTGCCAGAGCTCCAGGAACCTTTGGACAGCGCTGCCAGGGATGCCAAGGGTGGGGCTGTTGGGGTGTCTGTGCAGGGACAGGAGCTGGGTGATCCTGTGGGTCCCTCCCAGCTCAGGATATTCCATGAATCCTCAAGCTCTGGAAGTTGCTGGTATGGATGAAACCATCTCCTCACAGACTCCCTGCTCAGGGAAGAAAAAGGATCATGAGCTGTGGCTTTTCAATTCTGCAGCATGCCTGCCTTGAATGTCTATTTTAAGCAGCAAAATGCACACATTTGATATTGGAATGAGGTATTTTGACACCCCTGCAGCTGGAATACATTCCCACGAATCAAGAGGAGCACAGAAAGCTCTGGAAGAAGCGTGAGGGCTGCATGGCTGAGCAGCTCCTGCAGGTGTGGCTCTGCCAGCTCTGCTCTGGGAGCTCCTCCCAGGGCTCCCAGAGTCCCAGAGGAGGAGAGCTGGGCTGTGGCTTGTGCTGGGCTTCAGGAATTCCTCCCCAATTTTTCTGTGTGGGCTCAGAGGTGAGTTTGGCTCCCAGAGCATCCACTGCTCACATCAGGCTGAGACAGCAGCAGCACTGGCTGCAGGATTCATTATTCAGGCTGGATACAGCACAAGCTGGGATTTGCTTTGAGGAATGGACAGCAAGGGGCAGCTGAAGGCTTTGAACTTTGTTTTTACCTGGATCCTGCAGTTCCCCCCAGGACACAAGGCAGCTGCTCCAATGGAACTTTGAACGACTTCTTCCAGCACAGCTTTCCTTGGGTCTCATGGTTTGGATGAGGGATGTGAATGTTCAGGGTTCAGCTGGGGAGAAGAGCTTCTCTCACAAGCCCCTTTAAGGGGCCATGGGAGCCAAAGGAAAACATATAGGTTTCAAGACAGTTCTTTGGGGAAAAAAATGTGCTTTCTGTGCTCTTCTGCTCTGAAACCCGGAATGGTGAAGCAGAAATCCCAAATGGTGGAGTTCTCCATCTTTCATGACAAGTTTTCATCACCTACACCTTTCTGCGGAGCATCCACAATCTCACTGGCCATCACCACTTTCTCACATGGTAAAAACTGAATTTTCAGGTTAGAAATTGAGATATGATGGATTAGCCATCAACCTCTCCTCTCTCCAGGCTGGTCCCTGGCAGGGTGTTGGAGGCAGATGGAATCTCTGAGAACAGAAGGAGTTGGGAGGCTCAGGGAACACGTGCAGGTCTGTCCCACACTGCCCAGGGAGGTAACTCAGCAGCAGACACTGAACAGACCCAAGGGATGCACTAAACACAGACTGTGATATCTAATTATGAGCAGTTGCTTACTGGAAGCAGGATTTAAAGCACAGAATGTTTAGTGCCTTTAAATATTTTAGAGAAACCAATGATATTTGCCATTAAAGGCTTTCTTACGTGATCCAGTGTCACTTGCACTGCTTAAGAGATCCATTATGCAAGATACACTTGAGCACCAAAATGCATCTTTGACAAGTTTGAAGTTGTACTGGAGACAATTTGTGTTTGTCATGAAATGATTACGGCCAAATTCTCACCTTTTTTTTTTAAAAAAAGAAAAGGTAGTTATTGAATCTTGTTAGAGTGTCATCATTAAATAATCATGATGAAATTTTTAACTGAAATGAAATAGAAAATATTTATGATACTGGTGAGAAGAGACAAGCAACTCCTTAGGCACTTAAATCATCCTTCTCCAGGGACTTCTTCTTGTCTTTTTAATTACTGGAGGGTGTAAGTTTCTTCCCTTCTTTTCATTTTGGGTTTGTCATGATCCAGAGCTGGAAAAAAACTCAATTACTCATTGCTTGTGTTTGGGAACAGGCCTGTGAGCATCTCCATGGATGATGAACAAGCTGCAGAACACACAATTTCACACTGGCTTCATTTGAAAGGCAGCAGAGCTTTTGGACATGAAATGGGGACTTGCACCCATCCCCAGCAGCTGGGACCACCTGGGAGTGCTCCCAGCTGGGCAGCACCCATGGGATAACACAGGAGCACCTCATTCCCTGCACAGATCAGGGAAGGGGAAAGGTGAGGCTGAAAGAGATGGAGATTTGGAGCAAAGGGAGCCCAAGGACTGGAACTGGCTCATTTGGGAAGAGAAGTCTCAGCTGGGACCCTCTGCACAACTCAGATGGATGGGGAGGATCCTTGCTCCTCCAGGACTGCAGCTGGATGGGAGGGCACAGCTGGATGGACCCAGATGCCCCAGCAGAGATTCCCATCAGTGAAATCAAGGATTGGCCTGATGCAGAGTGAGAGAAACAGGACACTGTGAAATGAAAATTGGCTTTCCCTGGGTGTTTTCTAGCCTTTGCGGGCCATTTATCCTTGGTTGGTGTGGACTGAGCCCAGCCCCTGGGTCTGTGTGGGCTGGAAGGAGAGGGATGTGATGGCAGGAGGATGCCAGGGGCATTCAGGTGTGTGAATCTCTGGCAGTACACACAGAAATACTTCAAAATCATTGCTCTGGAAAACCTGGCTGCCAGTCACACATTCCCTGAGAGGTACACATTCCCTCTCCTGCCCAGGAGAGGAGCTGCAGTCCTGACTGTCCCCTCCCTCCCCAGGCAGGCTCCCTGTGGTACCCCACACATTATTTCCAATGCAGAGCCATTAACATGCTACTGAAGAATTCCCTGGACCTGCTATTTTTTCCTGCCTCTATCACTCTTTGAGTTTGAAGCAAAAGGGGAACACAAAGTCCTTTGTTTCTCCCTCCCCTGAGACCAAGGGATGGCAATTATCCTTCAAACACAGCAGAAACTTTATGAAAACTCTGGGGGGAAACTGGCTAATGAATCCAACTTCAGCAGCAGCACAGAACTCGCACATAACTCCTCTTCAGATCACATCATGTCAGCCCTGAGCACAGGCAAGCTTGGCCATTTGGCTGGGTCCCCTCTGGGACAGGGAAATTAAATGAGTGAAAACAGATGCTCCAAAGTTATTCTGAAACTGGGAGATGTCAAGTGCCTTGTTACTCTCTCACTGGAGCCACATGAATTTAACATTGTGAACAAGAAGTCTTTCAGAGGGATGAGTGTCCTTCTAGGGGAATTCAGGGTAATAAAATTCAATGTGTGATCTTAGGGCAGTATTTGGTGTGATGCTCTCTCACACTCTCGTGCTCACCAGCACCAAGATGCATTTATCCAAGTGCAGGGACCAAGGTGACAATGTGTGTGACACAGAGAACAGGCAGTTCTGGTTGTCTGGGTGCCTCTGAACCGGCAACACAAAATGTGGGCACGATGTTCTTTAACTCTGACAGGTCTCCAGAACCTCCTACAGTGCAGATTTCAGTGTGTGCAGAGGAAAAGTCCAGAGGTGTTTTCTGTCACTGCCCAGGCCCAGCTGGGGAAGCTGCAACAGATCCTTGTCAGCAGAGGGACAAGGGCTGGGATGTTCCTGCCAGCAGGAGTCACCAACGCCAACCAATCAAGAAGCAGGAACGATGAAGAAAGCCAAAAAGCAAAAAATTTAATAGCAAAACAAAGAAATAAACCGTACACATAGGGCTCCTTCAAGGAGCCAGAACTGAGGAAAACATGACAATGTTAGGGCAAGTCTGAGGGTAAGGGTCCAGTCAGAAACTCCAGCTGGGAGCAGAACCATATTTGTACAACATAACTGAGCAATCATAAAAACATAACCTCATATGGAACAACTTCATACAAGCTCCCATGAACCTTTACTACTTGCCACAACTAAAAGGGGTTTCCCACAGCCTTAGGTCTGAAGTTACTTCCACTTGGCCACATCTTCCAGGTGTTTTCTCTCTGTGACTGAGGCACCAAAGGCACCAAAGGTTCAGCTTCGGAAGGTCCAGAGGTGCATCAGCATGGGAGGACAGCCCTGCTCAGCAGGGTGTGAGGGCTGCATTTGGAGGGGTTGTCCTCCAGAAGAGGATTTTGGCATCAGAAGGGTCAGCAGCCCAATTCCAAACTGTTTCATCAGCCTGCTCAGCCCATGGCCTGGGCACACCAGGCCAGAGACACATCAAGCACTGAAGGACGTGGGGGAAGTGTTACTGTGGAGCTGCTAAATTAAACTGGAGAGAAACATTAACAGAGGTGATCCAGGGGAAAGTGAGCAGTTTGGGTTCTCAGCTGTAGGTCCTGACTGGCCAAACCATGTCCCTTTGTCCACCACCCTCATCCCTAACCCCAAACATATCGTCCCCTGCCCCTACAGCTGTGTACTCCCCTCCCCTGCTCTGTGGCTCACAGGTGTGTGCTGCACATGCCATCAAACATCTGTGACACCGTGTACTGATTCCTCAGGGAGCTGCAGCCAGTTAGGAGGAAGCCAAACTTCTCCAGGAAAGCCCCATCCCACCTCCAGGGGAGCAGCAGAAGCCTCTGCAGGGCTGTGTGAGGAGCAGGATGTTGGTCCCTCCCGGCCATCCCTGCCCTGTGCCCAGCCCTCAGGAGGCCCTGGAGTGTCACAGGATGCCAGTGCTCAGCATGTGACTGCCAGGATGTCCTGGCAGGAACAGGGGACCCATCTGCTACAGCTGGAATCTGGAAGTGCTGCTCCAGAGAAAGCAGGGAGTGCTGTGTTCACATGGCTGCTGAGGAACCCGGCCTGGTGTCAGCCCCTGGAGCAGCTCAGCTGCAGCACCAGCCCTGTCTGCAGGGAACCACAAAACCGGTGTCAAACCCCTCAGACCAGCTCCCTGTGCTGCAGGGATGTCCTTCCACAGCCAGAGGATACCCCTGAGAGCCAGGGGCTGCCAGGGCAGGAGGTGGCTTTGGTGGGAAGGACACTTGGCCAGCAGGGAACTGGGCTGGAGTCACCTCCTCATTCCACACAAGCTCCTGAAGAGCCATCAGCCAGTACTGACTGCCCATCCCACAGACCTGGGCATGGCCAACCCTCTTCCCACCCCCTCTCTTTACTGCCTGTGCTCCTCCATAAAGTCCCAAACCACTCTCATCCACAAGCTGGGATGTGCTTTGTGTTCAAACCACAGGAACTGCTGAGACATGTTGCTGCCACTCCAAAGCCAGAACACTTTAATGTTCTAGAATAAATCAGGGCTTTGTGGGAGCCATTTAAATATTTACAGCACTTTGCATCCTCTACCACAATCTCTGTTGCCTCCCTGTGACCTTTCCCAGACCTTGCAGGAGAAAATTAATTAGTTTTCTGCAATTCACGTCACTCCAATTACACTCACCTTGCTCCTCACTCATTATGATAATTTTGCTTTGAGAAACTTGACTTATTAAAATGACTCCCTCGTAGAGTTTAAAACGTGGTTGTTTGCTGTCTGAGAGTGTGGATGTTCACTCGTGTTTCTGTCACTGAAAATGCAGATGAAGAGCATTTAATAATTTTAACCTTGGCAATAACAACAAGGATTTTCATTTATGTTGCATTAAGGCCTAATTGAAGGCTGTGAGGACCCTTCTCCACCAGGCCCTACACGAGTGCCCAAAGCACTCACAGTCTGCAATGGAAAATGCTGCCCTATTAATACAATTTTGCAGAGGCACAAAGGAGACAAGAGATTAATGATGCTCTTGCCAATCCTGAGCATCCAAAAATCCTGAATCAGTTCATTCTCCCCTTCAAATGATGAGTGATTTAAAAATTAAAATATGCTTTGGGTCCTTCTTGGCATCCATTGGCAGTTGGGTTTTTATTTGCCCACTCTCCTCCTAACCTCCATTTACTGTTGGATTTCAAGCATTCTGTGCAACAACAGAGAGTAAAATATTACAAAAATGAAAACTGAGATATCCACTTGACTCCAGGTGATGTGACTTCAAACAGAGTGATAAGTAGAGAAAGACTGCAGAGTAATAACTCCCCTTGCCTGTGAGTGGAAGGAGCCAGGAGTTAAATATCTCCAGTTACATTCTAGTGCAGGGGCTCTGTATTTAGTGCCCAAATCTTTCAGTGTGAAGAAAATTCAGAAAAATATCTTGATTTCCTGTCACTCTTTTTTTTATCCCCTGGCTCAGCACAGCTCTAACTTGTATCATCAGGGTCTAACACACGACAGCAAAATCTCTCCCCATGTTCAGAGCTGACTCTCTCCAAGAGGAGACTGTTCCTCACATAAACACCCTGACAGGATTTCGGATTCCCCATTGTGAGCCAGGCATCCTGCTGGGCCAATTTTGGTAAAGCTGAAAGAAACCAGAGCTGAAGCTGGCTCTGCATCTTGTGCCTAAGATGCCTCTTCACTTCAACTTCGGAACAAAGCAGGAAATAATAATTTTCTTCTGGTTTTTGATTAAGGATCTTGGATTCCACACAGCATATGGCTACATCAAAGAGCCTTTTCAGCTTTGGATAAACAAACAACAGTCACAAAACCACTATAGAAGTTGGTCCTTGGAGCAGGCACAAGAAAGAGCTTCCTTTGCAGTGTGGCTGTAACCTCCCTGTGTATGTTAATGACTCCAGACTCGTTAGCTGGAGCAGCAGCCCTGACCATTGGGACAGCCTCTCATCCCAGGCTGCTTGGTCTCAGTTCAGTGTGGAATATCAACAGCAAAACCATGTCAGGTTCAAACACACCCAGTGGCAATGATACAGCACAGCCTGGCTGCTCCTCCTTGGCAGGAACAGCTGCTGTGAGAAGGCTGGATTTGCTGGTGGATCATGGCACTGGGAGTCCCAGGATGGCTTGGCTTGGAAAGGAGCTGTCCCATGGGCAGGGACACCTTCCCCTAGCCCAGGCTGCTCCAAGCCCCAGTGTTCAGCCTGGCCTTGGACACTGCCAGGGATCCAGGGGCAGCCACAGCTTCTCTGGGTACCCTGTGCCAGGGCCTGAGTGAACCTTTGGGAAGAAGGAACCCAGTGATGCTTTGGGAACAGGAGCCTCCATCCAAACACAGCCTCTGCTCATTGAAATGGCTGCATCCTCCTTTTCCTCTCACATCTAACAAATTAGAATAAGTTTCTCCCTGCCTGTTAATGTTTTCCAGTTCTTTAAAGATCTGACACATTTGAAGTTAAAAGTCCTGTTGAGATGAAAGGCCTGTTCCATGACAAGTGGTATCTACAGAAGACAAAAGCAAGGAGTGAGGCTTTGGGGTTCTTGCTAACAGCCTAAAAAGAGAGTTTGCACTGGCTGCAAAGCACCAATCTGTCTGACTGTTGATTATTTATATTGGTTCCTCACCACAGAAGTGGGCAAACAAACCACAGTGGAGCCAGGCACAGTTTCTGTGGCTGTGGCTGTGGGCTGGAGAAGGGATGCTTACAGTCTCACTGATGGATCAGCATGGAAACTCACTGATGGATCAGCATGGAAACAGTCTGTCCATCCCAGCCCACGTGGCTCCAGCATGTCCATGGGTCCCAGGGGTCAAGCTCTGGGCTTGTGGAAGAAGGGCCACCTTGGGGCTCTGGTTTCAGTAGGACAAATGCTGTGACAGCAACTCTGTTACACATCTAAGCCAAGCAATAATCTCATTTCATTTTTTTTACATTCCCTTATCTGCCACTAACATGAATACTGTTATAAAAAGTTACATTTTAAAAGCTTTTTTTTTTTTTTTAATAAATATTCAAAGTTTGAACTCTTCAAATGAAATAATTTTGGTTCTGGAAATCATTGTGAATATCTTTGGGAGCTTCTCCTTTCCCTTCCCAGCCATGCTTTGGCCTTCCAGCAGTTCCCATGGGTGTCTGGGGAAAGACTCACTCTGAGCTTGGGGCAGTGACTGCTCCCAGGGCCACCAGCCAGGTCTGCAGTCTCCTCCCCACTGCTGCTGGTTTGGGTGCCAAGGACAGCTCCAGGATGGCACAGCTCGAACCTGGGCTCAGCTCAGTGGGTACCACCCTGTTTCATCACAAGATTTGCAAGGAGAGGAAAATGAGTGGGAAGCTTGGCATCTCCCCATGTCTGTCTTCCCTAATTACTGTAAGAATATTTGCCATTTAAGGCAACATGTACCCCTTTCAAAACCAGTTGCTTCAAGCTACCATCAAGAATAAACAAAACTCTATTGGCAAAATTCCATTTGCTCCCTAAACCAGCTGTGGCACAATCAGCACCCCATTGCTCTGTCCCCTCTTCAAGCTACTCATGCTCATCACGGTGACCATTTCTCCCTTTGCCCAGGCCACTTTGGCTCAGCTGTAGCAGCCACTGACCTGAAACAGAATTATTGGTGTGGTATATTATTATTATATATAATATAATACTTGGTAGTGCTCAGAATGCCACAGGTAGCTCCAGTTCCATGGGGATGAGCCCCACTGGGGAAGGGCTGAGCACAAAGCAGATTTACCCCTGGCCCTGCAGAGCCCTCACTCCAGTGTGTGCATGGGGTCACATCTGCTGTGCCCACGGGATGGACAGAGAGATGGTGAGAACCCACGAGGGATGAGCAGGACTTCCCTGAGATTCCTCCTTTACCAGCTGAATTCATCCAGGATCATCAGGAGAATCGGGCTGTCTCCAAGGACAGGACCCTGAGGAGCCAGCTCTTCCCAGGTTTCACAGGTTGGGTCTACCCACACCAAAAAACCTCTGGTGACATTTTGTCTTGGTTTGGAAAGACGGGTATCTGCCAGGGTTAAGCTGGAGTTTCCTTTAGAATAGAGAATGTAAACCCCTCACCCCTGCCAAATTATAATTTTGCAATTAAGGGCTTTCAGGCAAAGATTTGGAAATAGGAATAACAGTTCTTTAGTAGGAATATTAACAATACAAATGTAGTAGAAAACAAGACCACCCAACCAAACCAGCAAACAAACAAGCAATCCTGGAAAACCCTGACAGAATCAGAGCTACAACCTGACACCCTGCTGGTCAGGGTGTTGGAAGCAGTTCAAAAGTGAGTCCTCCTGGAGTGGCAGATGTGGTTCTGTTGAAGTAGAGATGATCCTGTAGAACAAGGGTCCAGTGATTGTGAGAAGGGGTCCAGTTCTTCCTCCAGGAATTGGGTGAGGAGCCAGACGCTTTGTGTTCTTACATCTCAGTTTTATCCATGTAGGAATGGTTGGCTCCTCCCACTGGGTGGAGCATCTCACAATGGAATGTGGATGTACTGTTTTGGGGATAGATGTGTGCTTTTAGGGGTGTCTTAATGGTCCATTAGCAGAAGATATTCCCCTGGAGGGAGGACAGGCGATGAAAGAGATAAGAAGCCCTGCCCTACCTGGTTTGAACAGCTGGCCCATTATCAAAAGGCACCTGCCCCCCTCCTCCTAGAGTTACAAGAGATAAAGAAAAACATCTTCCCAACTGCTCTCAATAGATGAAATAGAATACACATTTTTGGTTTCACAATCCGAGACATTATCCACCCCTTATTCTATTATCATCTGCATCATACCTAAATCAATAAACTCTACTATACAGAATGAACTCTCACACTCAGTTCTCACTTAGGATTAGGTCTTCCTGTGGTACACAACAGGTTTTTCCATCTTTCTGCATTACCCACCAAGTGTAACCAGGTCCTTGAGCAAAAACAATCCCATGGATGGGTTCACCTTTGCCTGAGGTAGAGTTTATCCAAACAGTCTTTCCTAAAATACCTCTCATGTGTACCACAGGGACTTTATCTCCACCCACTGTGAGCAAAGGGGCAGACTGGGCAGGACCAGCTCAACTGATGGAGCCTCGGGTGTTGACCATCCAGGTGGCCTTTGCTAAGTTCACTTCCCAATTCTTGAAGGTCCCCCTGCCAAGTGCCTTCAGGGTGGTCTTAAGTAGTCCATTGCACCGTTCAACTTTCCCGGCAGCTGGTGCATGATAAGGGATGTGATATATCCATTCAATGCCGTGTTCTTTAGCCCAGGTGTTTATAAGGCTGTTCCTGAAATGGGTCCTGTTGTCTGACTCGATTCTCTCAGGGGTGCCATGTCTCCACAGGACTTGTTTTTCCAGGCCCAGGATGGTGTTCCGGGCAGTGGCATGAGGCACAGGATAGGTCTTCAGCCACCCAGTGGTGGCTTCCACCATGGTCAGCACGTAGCGCTTGCCTTGGCGGGTTTGGGGCAGTGTGATGTAATCAATCTGCCAGGCCTCCCCATACTTATACTTGGATCACCGTCCACCGTACCAGAGGGGCTTCACCCGCTTGGCCTGCTTGATGGCAGCACACGTCTCACAGTCATGGATGACCTGTGAAATACTGTCCATGGTTAGATCCCCCCCTCGGTCTCGTGCCCACTTAGAGGTGGCATCTCTGCCCTGATGACCTGAAGCATCATGGGCCCACCAAGCTAGGAACAACTCTCCCTTGTGTTGCCAATCCAAGTCTACCTTGGATACCTTTATCCTCGCAGCTTGATCTACTTGCTTGTTGTTCCGGTGCTCCTCATTAGCCCGACTCTTGGGGACATGTGCATCTACATGGCAGACTTTCACAGGTAGTTTCCCTACTCTGGTGGCGATGTCCTTCCACTCATCAGCAGCCCAGATTGGTTTTCCCCTGCACTGCCAGTTGGCCTTTTTCCACCTTTCCAGCCAGCCCCACAGAGCATTAGCTACCATCCACGAATCAGTGTAGAGGTAGAGCTTTGGCCACTTCTCTCTTTCAGCAATGTCCAGGGCCAATTGAACAGCTTTGAGTTCAGCAAGCTGGCTTGACCCACCTTCTCCTTCACTGGCATGTGCAACCTGTCGTGTGGGGCTCCATACGGCTGCTTTCCACTTCCGGTTCATCCCTACGATGCGACAGGAACCATCAGTGAAAAGAGCGTAGAGTGTTTCTTCTGCTGGCAGCTGGTTATATGGTGGAGCTTCTTCAGCCTGGGTTACTTGCTCTTGTTCCTCTTCGTCAGTGAGACTGAAGTTCTCAGCTTCTGGCCAGTTGGTAATTACTTCCAAAATCCCAGGGCGATTCGGGTTACCAATACGGGCGCGCTGAGTGATGAGGGCGATCCATTTGCTCCATGTGGCATCAGTGGCGTGGTGGGTGGAGGGAACCTTTCCTTTAAACATCCACCCCAGCACCGGTAGGCGGGGTGCCAGGAGGAGTTGTGCTTCAGTGCCAATCACCTCTGAGGTGGCTTGAACTCCTTCATAGGCGGCCAAGATCTCCTTCTCTGTGGGAGTGTAATTGGCTTCAGACCCTCTGTAGCTTTGGCTCCAGAACCCCAGTGGCCGGCCCCGAGTCTCACCAGGTACCTTCTGCCAAAGGCTCCAGGACAGACCATGGCTCCCAGCTGCAGAGTAGAGGACATTCTTTACCTCTGGTCCTGTCCTGACTGGGCCAAGGGCTACCGCATGAGCGATCTCCTGCTTGATCTGGGCAAAGGCGTGTTGCTGTTCAGGGCCCCAGTGGAAATTGTTCTTCTTGCGGGTAACCAGGTAGAGAGGGCTCACAATCTGACTGTACTCAGGGATGTGCATCCTCCAAAAGCCTATGGCCCTAGGAAAGCTTGTGTTTCCTTCTTGTTGGTCGGTGGGGACATCGCAGTGATCTTATTGATGACCTCAGTGGGAATCTGACGCCGTCCATCTTGCCATTTCACTCCCAGGAACTGGATTTCTCAGGCAGGTCCCTTGACTTTACTCTTCTTGATGGCAAAACCGGCTTCCAGGAGAATCTGAATGATCTTCTCTCCTTTCTCAAAGACTTCCACTGCCGTGTTCCCCCACACAATGATGTCATCAATGTATTGTAGATGATCTGGAGCCTCGCCCTTTTCCAGTGCAGCCTGGATCAGTCCATGGCAGATGGTGGGGCTGTGCTTCCCTGGGGCAATTGGTTCCATGTGTACTGCACGCCCCTCCAGGTGAAAGCAAACTGGGGCCTGCACTCTGCTGCCAAAGGAATGGAGAAGAAGGCATTGGCAATATCGATGGTCACATACCACTTTGCTGCCTTGGAATCCAGCTCGTACTGAAGCTCCAACATGTCTGGCACGGCAGCGCTCAGTGGTGGTGTGACCTCATTCAGACCACGATAATCTACAGTCAGTCTCCATTCCCCACTGGGCTTATGCACTGGCCATATAGGGCTGTTGAAGGGTGAATGAGCCTTGCTGACCACCCCTTGGCTCTCCAGTTTACGAATTATCTCATGGATCGGAGTCACAGAGTCTCTGTCGATGCAGTATTGCTGACGGTGCACTGTTGCTGTGGCGATTGGTACTTGTTGTTCTTCAACTCTCAGCAGTCCCACAGTAGAGGGGTCGTCTGAGAAACTAGGCAAGGTGTTCAGTTGTTTGATATCTTCCATCTCTACAGCAGCTACTCCAAAAGCCCAACAATATCCTTTTGGGTCTCAGAAATATCCATTTCTGAGATAGTCTATGCCGAGGATGCACGGGGCCTCTGGGCCAGTCACAATGGGGTGTTTCTGCCACCCATTCCCAGTTAAACTCACTTCGGCCTCCAATACAGTTAGTTGCTGGGACCCTCCTGTCACTCCAGAAATAGAAATGGGTTCTGCTCCCACATACCTCGATGGCATCAGGGTACATTGGGCACCAGTGTCAACCAAAGCCGTGTATTTTTGTGGGTCGGATGTGCCAGGCCATCGGATCTGCACAGTCCAATAGATCCAGTTATCCCTTTCCTCTACCTGGCTAGAGGCAGGGCCCCTGTAGCACTGGTTATTCCCTCCCTGAGCATACATACTAGAGGTTCAAGCATCCTGACTTCTGGCAGCTTGGTCATGGGAGGTTGAGGCTACTTTCATTAAGTTTTTACAGGCTTCAAGAAAAACAATTAAAAAACAACCTTCAAATTCTATCACAAGAATGAGTAAGTAACTACATAAAAAGTATCCTTAGCTTACCTTTAATAAAAAATCCAAGACAATAAAATGAGAAAGGTTAAAGAAAGGGACTGCTAAAGTAGCCAGTATAGAGCCAGCTGTCCTGTAGAGCAAATAGCACAGCAATAGGCTGCAGTTCAAGGCCCTTAAATGGTGGGCTGGGTTTTGTTTGTTATTCATTCCCTCGCCGACTCTTTTTGTGACTTTTCTTAGATCTTTCAGGTGATTTGGAATGACTTCTGTGTCTGTGACTACGGTGATACCTTGGAGATTTAGATCTTGATCTGTGGCGCCTCTCCCGGGATCTGCTCCGGTGCCGTCTGGGGCTTTTGCTGCGGTGCCGCTCCCAGCGCGGTGATGGGCTCTTTCTCTTCGGAGAGCGGCTGCACCTTCTTGGGGACCTGCTCTGGCTCCACCGGTACCGCACCACTGGAGATCTGCAGGGCTTGTCCAGGTCCCTGTAGCCCCTTCTGTGGTGGTCAGGAGATGGGATCTGTTCCAACTTTTCATCTTCTTCTTCCTCCTCCTCACTAGACTCTACATCATCCATGTCTTCTTCCAGAGCACTAACACAAGGCTCAAGTTGCTCAGCTTCTTCCAGAACATACCGTTTCTGCAGTCGAGGCAGGATGATGTCACAAACACGTTCCTCATGGAGTAGCTCATCAATAAATTCATCCACGTGCATCAGCTCAAATTCCCCATTTCTGTTCTGACTTTTAATTTTCCTATAGTCGTTGTACAGTGGTTCCAGGTACTTGTAGCAGTCGATGGCAGTGCCTGTTAGTCTCATGTATAGTGCTCCAAGCATTCGGACATACTTGAAGTCTTCGTTTTTTATGAACTCCACGATGATGTCCTTCTCGGGCTGGATCTGCAGCATCTTCAGCATCAGGCACAAGAAGGGCGTGGGTTTAATGTTCGCTCCATAGACGCCCCCCACGTACTTCAGCTCCATGGCCTTGTCCACCACCAGCTCGGCCGTGAGGCCGAAACACTCTTCCTTCCAGTACTTGGACTCATAGATGTGCGTGCGGATGATCTTCTCCACCAGGTACTGCGGGTTGGTGCCGTGGATGCTGTGCGCGTCCTTCATCGTGCGGTTGGCCATGGTGGCCGCTGTGCAGCCCCGCTCGCTGCTCCGAGCTCACCCCGCTCAGCCCCGCTCCTGTCAGGGAAGGATGCGCTATTGGGCTTCTATCTAATACACAAGAACTGTTATTCCTTTCTCTCAATGCCCTCTTGCCCCACACTGGGCGCCAAAATCTGTCTTGGTTTGGAGAGACAGGTATCTGCCGGGGAAAGCTGGAGTTTCCTTTAGAATGGGGAATATACAACCCTCACCCCTGCCAAATTATAATTGTACAATTAAGGGCTTTCAGGCAAAGATTTGGGAATAGGAATAACAGTTCTTTAGTAGGAATATTAACAATACAAATGTAGTAGAAAACAAGACCACCCAACCAAACCAGCAAACAAACAAACAAGCAATCCTGGAAAACCCTGACAGAGTCAGAGATACAGCCTGACACCCTGTTGGTCAGGGTGTTGGAAGCAGTTCAAAAGTGAGTCCTCCGGAGTGGCAGATGTGGTTCTGTTGAAGTAGAGATGATTCTGTAGAAAAGGGTCCAGTGATGGTACCTTTAAGAAGAGATCCAGTCTTCCTCCGGGAATCGGGTGAGAAGCCAGACGCTTTGTGTTCTTACATCTCAGTTTTATCCATGTAGGAATGGTTGGCTCCTCCCACTGGGTGGAGCATCTCACAATGGAATATGGATGTACTGCTTTGGGGATGTGTGCTTTTAGGGGTGTCTTAATGGTCCATTAGCAGAAAATATTCCCCTGGAGGGAGGACCGGTGGTGAAAGAGATAAGAAACAATGCCCCACCTGGTTTTAATAGTTGGCCCATTATCAACCTCCTCCCAGAGTTACAAGAGATAAAGAAAAACATCTCCCCAACTGCTCTCAACAGATGAAATAGAATACACATTTTTGGTTCCACAACCCAAGACACATTTCCATCTCACCTGTGCTTCCAGCCCTCAGGATGGGCCTCCTGCAGCAGTACCAGCTGTAGCATCTTTCCCACAGCCATCACACCCTGCCCACCCTGCTCTCCCCTAGGCTTCCTCTCCAGGGATTTCCATCACACCTTCTCCTGCCCACCCTGCTCCCTGCTGGGCTTCTTCTCCAAGGATTTCCATCACATCCTGCCCATCCTGCTCCCTGCTGGGTTTACTCTCCAGGGGTTTCCACTGCTCCCAGTGCTGAACTCTGAGCTGCTGCTCTTGTTTCTCCTTATGCTGGTGTCTGCCATACACAGGAGCTGACAGATAAGGTCAGACCATCTCTTCTGGCCTCCCAGGACAGGAGTCTGGTGAGGACCAACTCTCCTCTCTGGGAGAAAACCACCAGAAATGTCTGTTTCCTTTGACCCTGTCACTGTAGAGCATGTCTTGCAGGGGATATTATGGGGTTTGCAGTGCATGGCAGCAATGGGAAGCAGACATGGACTTCACTGCTCATGTGGACTTCCCTGGCTCCTCCTGTGACGTTGAACCAATGATGTCACTGCTCAGAGTCAACACTAAAAGATGTTCTTATGGAGCCAGGGAAAAATGTGTTTCCTGAGCTCCCTGTGCTGGGAGGGATGTGTGTGAAACCCTGAGCTACAAGGAAAGGAAGAACAGATCACGATAAAGGCCGAAGGCCCAGGGGAGAGTCTCCAAATTGATCGGCTTTTCAACAGAGGACAATTAAGTGTCAGGGCCCCAGAGGCCTCTGTATCACATCATCTCACTCACTCCTGCTGGCTGTGGCAGAAAGGAGCTCAGGGAGCAGCAGCTGCTGCTTTCAAAGGCTCAGCTGTTGCTTGGGAAGCACTTAAAATGTAAGGGCTGCTCACTTAAAGGTCGTGATGATGATGATGATGATGGTGATGGTGAGGGGAGACCTCACCATGGTCTGCAGCTTCCTCCTGAGGGGACAGCTCTGATCTCTGTGACAGGGACAGGACCCAGGGAATGGCTGGAGCTGTGTCAGGGAGGGTCAGGCTGGATGTCAGGGAAAGGTTCTTCCCCCAGAGGGTGCTGGGCACTGCCCAGGCTCCCCAGGGAATGGGCACGGCCCCGAGGCTGCCAGAGCTCCAGGAGCCTTTGGACAGCGCTGCCAGGGATGCCCAGGGTGGGGTTGTTGGGGTGTCTGTGCAGGGACAGGAGTTGGGCTGGGTGATCCTGTGGGTCCTTCCCAGCTCAGGAGGTTCTTTAATTCTGTGATTTTCTCACTCACTGGTGCACAAACAGGCACTGGGGGCTTTGGGAGCCCTCTGCAGAAGAGCAAAATTTTAACCTGTCAACAGTTGCCTTCCTGCTGTTTATCCAGACACTGGAACTCTGTGAAATTGAGCAGAAAAGGAACATTCCTCAGTGCCCCAAAAGGGGAAGATCATCCCAAACCCTCCTCTCTGGACCCCTTCTGCCACAGGCAGCCCTGGAGTCAGTGCCCCGAGCAGTGGGTGTAGAGGTTGTCACAGCCTTTCCCTGCCTCATCCAGAATTTGCAGGGTGAGGGCTCAGAAGGGCCCATGCTCGTGCTGAAGGCCATAACCAAAGGAGCCCCATGCTTTAGGGTCAGGGTGTTCATCATCAAAGTCTCCAGTGCCCCTGATGTAAAGGCTGGTACAAGAAAGGATAAACTGTGCAAAATTATTATGTATTGCCCATTACAGCAGCCCCTGAGCAGCTGTGTCACTTGCTTTTGTGCATGGATTAAATATATTGTTAATTAAAAAATGCAATTACCCTGAAAATACCAACTTGGAGCCATGATCTCCTCTGCTTGGAATCCTGCACTTGCAGGGAAGGACTCTGGGCTAAGACACTCTATAGAAATATTTAGCTCCAAAACCTGTTTTTTTCAGCTACCTAAGAGTCCATGAATTGTTAATGAGCATTTAAGTGCAATAATAAAGGATGTATCTACACCATTACAGAGAAAAAAAAAAGTGATTGGGCTCTGCAAAACTGGTGCCAGGAAATAGTTCAGGGCCTGGTTATTTTGTGGGCAAATAAATGATTGTCAAGATGAGCTGGAAACAGCAATTTCAAAGCAAATAAGAGAAATATACAGCAGCTCGTGTACAGTAACTGTGGCATCAAAATTACAGCCATAAATAAGAGACAAAAGGAATAGCTGGGAGAGGCAGATGGATGGAGCTGGAGAGAAAGCTCTGCAAATGGCATTTTCTGCTGCATACAGAGAGCATTAAAGCTCCTGATGTGCTCCCCACCTCCACAGGCTGGCACAGTGTTCCCGGGATCCCATTGAAGTGTGGCAATGGGTTTTGGATAGATAGCCTATCAATTAGAAAGTACCAGGTCTGTCCTTTGTCCTTACTGAAGGCTTGTGGTGATAAATCCCTGCCAGGTTGGGTGGGAGAATGACACAGAGCTTTCAGCTTTTACAAATGAAGTGCAGCCTTGGCCTGGCTCTGGGGAGGGACTCCTGTTTCCATGGGATTTTTGCTTCCCGAGGCAGCTGGGGCCAGGCAGCCCCAGGGCCTGGGAGTTAACAGCCTAATAAAGTGGTTTTTAATCCGTGTAGAGCAAACACCACAACTGCTGGGTGTCAACTGGTGTTTTTATGTGCCCTCAAAGGAGCAGGTTGTGTAGGGAGTGGTTGTGTGAGGGAGAAATGCCAGCTGAAAGCAGAGAGCAGGGAGAGACCAGGCAGTTCCAGCTGCTGGGGGAAGTGGGAGCTGGGCAGGGCAGGGCAAGGCAGAGGGGCATCACTTAAACCTCTGCAAACACAGGGGGTCTTTGCACATATCCCAGGATATCACCCCCTTTCTGGCATCCAAACATCATGGGAAGAAGAACTGGTATCTCAGTATTCTCCTCCTTATGGAGAATGGAGACCAGTTAATATGGATATGAATCAAAGGGATGAAAGCAGAAAATAACTCAAAAAGAAGCTTTCAGGGAACCTCAAGTTTAGGGGGTTTCCACACAGATTTCATCAAGGGATCTTTAAAAAATAAATAACCCCAAGTACCAAAAGCCTTTTGTCTCCCCTCCTTCCCAAAATGCAGAGCAGGCTGTGACAGTACATCAGGATTTCCAGTTTTAGGAGGCCCCTGGCAGCCCAGCTTAGCTCTGGTTTGTACAATCCCCACTTGCCCACACAGCACAGATCAGCTCAGATTTTCAGGGAAAAGCCTCAGGAGGACCTCTGAGTCTCTGCCATCCACCAGCAAATCAGATCGTGGAAGTACCACATTTCAGGGAATTCTGCCCTTCTTTACCTAACCAGCTTTCTAAACAGAAGGTTTTATTTTATTTTTGCATCAGCCTCCTTTCCTTCTGGGGTCTTGAATAATGCTTCACCTTCCCAGGTGCTGGCAGATGACACCAGCCAGGTGACACACACTGATGGGAGCTGATGGCTGCACCCACCTCCCCCCTGGGACATTTCCCCTCTTCAGAGGAAACCAGCACTTTGATACCTCCCCCAGAATAAACTCCTCTCCCCCTTTGTAGAGCAGCTTTTCTGCCTTCCCAGGTATTCCTTTCATGCCCCTGGCTGCTCTGCCTTTGAACCAGGTGCTCAGCACCACACGGGGAGGGCCAGGCCTGCAAAAGCAATCTGGATTTCCCAAAATGCCACAATCTGAGTAAACTGCTTATCATTTCAAAAAGCTGAAGTGTCTGAGTGCAGGCAGCCAGTGCAAGAGGGATGGTTTTGAGAACAATTTCAACAAAACAAGGGCACTGTAAAAGAATCATAGTGGGGGCGTTTTGCAAGCCTTTCACAGTTATCAGTGCTCAGGTGTTATCAGCAGAGTTCAGTTCTTGAAAGCTTTGCTGTGCATCCACCATGGCCCCTGGCACTGACAGAAAACAGAGCCTAAATAGGTTATAGAAAATAAAATGAAGGGGTTTATTAGGGAGCAAGAATGCTACAATAATTAAAGCATTTTATGGCATATAAAGCCCTGGCACAGGGTGCCCAGAGCAGCTGTGACTGCCCCTGGATCCCTGGAAATGTCCAAGGCCAGGTTGGACAGGGTTTGGAGCAGCCTGGGACAGTGGAAGGTGTCCCTGGCCATGGCAGGGGTGGACTGAGGTGATCTTTAAGATTTCTCCAACCCAAATCATCCTGTGATTCCATGATACATTGGATTTCAGTTTGGGAGGTGCAGAACTGACAATAGGGAAAGCATTTGTAGAAGTTTGGACTTCATGTTCTTGGAGGTCTTTTCCAACCTTAATGAATTGTGTGACTCAGTTTTCAGCAGGAGGGTGGTGTGGTTTCAGAACAAGTCAGGACAGAAGAAATTATCCATCCTTGGAGGGCTGCAAGGTTTAGCTAAATAAAATCAGAACCAATCTGTCGTTGGCCAGGTCAGGAGATGTCACAGGAGGTCATGCTTAAAATGTGGCTGAAACATTTTCTTTTGTGTGTTTTCAGAAGTGCAGAAGGTCTCAGGCTCCCCTGAGGTGGCTGAATTGCCCTGTAGAGATGTCACCCGGATCAGCCCCTGCGCAGGATTCACTCCAGCTTTATTCTTCCCATTTGTCTGCCACTTCTCACTTTTGTTCTTTTAACTGGAGAGCTGGGAACTGCACAGCATAATCAGTGATCTTTAGCCTGTCAGCAGCAAACAAGGGCTCTGAAATCCTCGGGAAGCCTCTTTTGAAACCCATGATTATGCACTGACCTCCTCATTTACTGCATGTGCCCTAATTCTTGGCAGTTTCTCCAAGTTTGTCAGGAAATCGATGATCATTTGCATTGAGAAACTCTTTCTCACAGCAAAGCTCTCAGCGGGTGCTGCCTGAGCTGTGTTTAGGACTGACCCTCGCTCAGATCTCACAATGCTGCACCATTCTGGGATGTTTAGTGGGAATAGTCAGTGATGTGGCAATTTCTAGTGCAGGTTTTAGGGGCTGCATTCTACAGCGTACAAACCCACGGGCTGCCACCCCCTCCTGCCTCCAATTTCTCTTTAAGCTAGCAATGCTCCACTAATTCAGCCACATGTGGGGAAAGAGCTTTTCCTTTCCCCCCCTTTTTTTCCTTTTCCTCATTTTCCTCCATTTTTTCTTTTTTTTCATTTTTCCTTTTTTTTTTTCCTCCTTTTTTCCCTTTTTTTTTTTTTTCCATTCTGTGGGCTAATCAAAAACTCTGCAACCACTCAGGCACTGGTTGTTCTGCAGCATATTCACATTCCACACAAACATTGAGCCTTGCTGGTTTGATGGTGCTGTTCAACAGCACAATGGGTTGTACTCCCCACTCCCCATCAGAAAAAGGAAAAATGCCCCATTTTTTCCCTGTCCATTCCACCACTGGAACATGTTGCAGTTTCCCTGTGCTGGTGGCACAGGGAATGCCAGGCACAGGGAATTATTAGCCTGTTATTAAACAGACCATATTTGCCCCAGGATTATCCAATATTCTGAAAGGGGAAAAGAGAAGGTGCTGCATGGGACTGTGCTACAGAGGAACAGAGAATCATCAGGGTTGGAAAAGGCCTCCAAAACTGTGGAATCCAGTCATTAATTCAGCATTGCCACATCTCCCTCTCTCAATCCCTGCCCCTCCCAGAGGCTTTGGAGCTGGCTGGCTCTTTATGGGGAAGTTGGAGGAGGATGAGTGTGGAGTTGGAGGAGGCAGCAGTGATCCTTAGGAGAACTGCTCGTTTTCTAGGGCTGGGCTCCAGGTGGAAGCTCCCCCAGCCCCAGCAGCTTCCCCAAGGGTTCCTGCTGCTTTGGTCTCTGTTGGAAGAAGGAAAATGACTTGTTAGAGAAGGTCTTTCCTCCTCCTCCTCACCTGACAGCCACCACAGATGCCTGATAATCCATAACCCAGAGAGCCTGCAGCTCCATGGAGTTACTCCACCTGGTTTACACTTCCAAGAAGCTCCTGCACTCCCCCTAAATGCGACCATCCAACCTGCTCCTGCAAGATCCTGTGGGATCACCACATTATCTGCCAAAAAATGTTTCATAACCATGCCCAAACAAAGCAAAAAAATCCTGGCATGACAACCTACCACCAAAAAAGCAGGTTTCCCTGGGATCCTTCTCTTGCTCTTCTCCCATCTGGGAGGAGAGGCACTGACAGCACAAACAAGTGGAAATAAAGTTGTATTTTTAGGAAGCAAAGTGCCCTTGAGTTTTTTAAGCATCATGGGTGTTCCACAGGTTGCCAGTGAGCCCCTGCATGTTGATTTCAAGACTGGAGGGTGTTTGGTGGTTTTTGAAAGCACATCATTGCTCATATTCCATTCTTTCACCCACTGCCAGTTTTGCACTCTCAAGCCTTTTGCAGCCTATAAAGAAGTTGCCAAGGTACCCTTGGGCAGTTCAAGTCCAGGGGCTCAAACCATCCAGTTTGCTCTGCCATCATTGATATTCTCCTCACCTGAATTTGGGATCAGCTTCATGAATTTGTTATCACACACCTGCAGGATTAGGGAGACCTCTGGTCTCCTTGTGAATTCCCCACTCCACTTCCCTGTGTCTGTTGGATTAATGAAATGGGCAGCATTTTATGGATGAATTATCAAATCCAGCAATCTGGGAGAAAAAAGTGAGTGAAAAAATAACAGATTAGTCAGTGAGTGATATTGGGCAAGGCAAATATTGAACCAATTTTCCCTTTATTACAGATACAGGGTAACAAGTTAATAAGAGAAGCAGCAGAATGTGGGTAATGGCCATCACACTGCTGGGATGAATTATATGAGAGTATAAAATCTTACATGCACTGCATACATTTTTTAATGTTATAATGAGCTGTACTGGAAAACATGGGAAAATGCCTTGTGGAATTTAAATATTAGGAGTCAGTGGCATTTTTGTGTTGTCTCTGCAGCTACCAGAACTGCTCTGTTCATTGGCTTGTGCAGGATGTTCCCTCTCTCCCCTAAAGGTGAAGCTCACACCTCCAGGAGTCACAGCCTGTAGTACATATTAATTCATGTTCCTGGAATATAATTTAGGTTTACCTAATGAGGTGATATTGGTGGGGGGCGGGGGGGAAGATACATTCCCTATAGTACATGTGTTTTAGAGGCTGCCAGCTCAGGCAGGAACTGAATGGTAACCTCACAAGAAACTCTTTTACATTTTCCTTGTGTATGTTGGTTCATGTTCACAAATTATATTTTATACATGTAATGTCCACGGGTGCGGATGATTGCAAATTAGGCAATTTCTAAGAGATTTAGGAAAAATCCTTTGCAGCACAGAAAACTACCCGAATCCTGGAAGGAGACAAAGGAATTAACATACCAATACAGACAGCAGAAAGCTGAAACCAGGTTCGGTTGGTATCTGATAAGGACTGATGGCCCAAGAGAATGGGATCAGGCCAAGCCATCAGGGGATTCTCGGAAACACCCACACCATCCAGGAAACCCATCCCTGCTGGCTGATCACAGTGAGGGACAAAGATGCTATAGAAATTCAGAACACAACAGCGGCACCAACCTCGAGAGATTCCTTGCTCCCTTCAATACCTAGACTTTGTAACATGTTCAAGATTGTACCTGGACTTTCCAACATGTTCGGACTTGTACACTGAGCTAAAAGGTATAAAACCAGCTGGCCTGGAGGCAGACAGGTGTGGGACCTGGGGGCTGTAGTGCTGCACTTCATAGAGGTCCCACCCATTCTCTATTTCCTCCTCCCCTGACTTTGGTCAATGTCAGTATTGGCTTTGTCAATTTCGCGCTCGTGACTTTTTTCACTGGCAATTTGGCAATAAATTCTATTTTATTATAACTGGCTTTAATCATTTTCAACACAGCCCAAAACACGAGATGGGTTTTGGGAGATCTGACTGAATTTTGAGGGATAACCATCTGGAGCACAGCACCTGCACATCCCTCCTGCCACCCCGGGCCAGAATCAGAGAGCTCAGACCCCAGATGTGAAACACATATTGAAAGAAATTAGCCCCAGGTTATGCACTCCCGAGTTGTATTGTTACATTGTTTTGCTGTAAAATTAAAGTTGCACTGTTACTTGCTTGTTTCAAACCGTTCATGTTGAATCTGTACCCTGAATTTCTGTTCGTTATGTCCAAGTTCTGTACCCTTTCTCCCTGGGTCCTGGGCTTTCCCCTCTCCCGACGAAAAGCCCGCACGCCGCCTTGCCGCTCCGCCCCCCCGCACGCTTCCTGCTGCTCCCTGCCGCCTGCCCGTCGAGCTGTGGGCTCCGCCCAATATGGAGATCAACTCCCATGGTGCCTGGCTGCAGCCGAAAGTCCAGTTGGAGCTAGAAAAACCCCTGGGACAGCGAGCCGACACAGAAACTGGACCTAAGAAGGACGGGACTGTGCGAGGCACACATCCAGCTACCTGCAGGCAGCAAGTATTCTTTTGTTACTTTGTCGCCATGGCCTGAAAAGAACTGGAGAAAGGTAACGCCCCTGGACCACACGAGCCAACGTGATTCTATTGGAACCCCCGTGAGGACGGAATCCCGACTCTGCAGCAGCAGCAGCAGCAGCAGATTCGACTGCACCTCCTCCTCCGTGGTGTCTTCAGGGAGCAGCGGCGGCGTGCGCAGCCCCTCGGGCCCCCTACCCAGAGCTGATTTCTAATAAAGGCCTTTTCAAAGGAGCTGGTCTCCTGGCCAATTTATAACAAATTGGGGGCTCGCCGGGACGTGACCACGCCTGAAGAGGACCGAGGACGGGACGGCCGACCGCTCTTTGGACCCCTAGGACAGCTGGTCACACCGGACCAAGGAAGACAGCCTGGGATTGGACAGCACGGAGGAGCGCCGGTAAAGTATAGCCGGTGGCGGGAGTGGAGACGAGCGAATGGTGTGTGAGTGAGACAAAGACCGGTAGCACGGATCTTTGGAGCGAGTGTGGACCTCCCAGTACCGCGTTTTCAGTCTCCCGCGAGGGAACTGGCCGGGAAAGGAGGGAAGCGAAAGGAGAACGGAGTGAAAGAGGCGTCTCCAGGGGCATAGGCGCCCCCCTCCGGGCGTGCGGAGGTAATTTAGAGAGTGGGTGGCACGTCACAGGGTGTGTGATTGTAGGATAGGCCCGCCCCATTCTAGAATCTACGGAGGCAGGCTGCTCAGGCTGATCCAAGTGTGCGGAAAGCCTGGAGCCGTGGGTGTAGCACGCACCACACTGGCTGAGGTTACGGCCCGGGGTATCCACGGGTTGGGATACTGGCTGGGGTAGCTGGCGGGGTGTGGGGAGTGAGAGAGGGTACTGGCCGAGTTACGGCCCGGGGTGTCCAGGCGAGGAAGGGGTGCTGGCTGGGGTAGTGACTGAATCTCTAAGGGCGAGATATCAGGCTACCGACAGGGCACTCTGAGCACTGGCAGGAGTGGTGGTCAGACCCTGAGGGCGGGTAACTGCAACCACTACTGGCTTGGGACACCGGCTGGGGTAACTACCGGGGTACAGGAGTGGTCGCACTGGTTGGGGGTACCTAGAAGTGAGAGGTATGCGTTCCAGGTGCGGAGAGCCTACAGGGCCGGGGGTCTTTTGAGTATACCGCCTGGGTGTAGGATGAATGAAAGTTAGGGAAGTCCCAAGGTGCGAGGGATTTAACGATAGGGAGAGTGAGTGAGTCGCACACTGTATGTCCGAGTCCTGGCTGTAGGTGGTGACTGGAACTCTGGGCCCAGGTTGACCGGCCACTTATGGAAACTCGATAGATATACAGGAGAGGAAGAGGGGTGCTGGCTGGGATAGTGACTGAATCTCTAAGGGCGAGATATCAGACTATCGACAGGGCACTCTGAGCACTGGCAGGAGTGGCCAGACCCTAAGGGCGGGTAACTGGGGCCACTAACGGGTGTTCGTGGAGTGAGTGAGAAAGGGGTGCTGGCTGGGGTAGTGGCTGAATCTCTAAGGGCGAGATATCAGGCTACCGACAGGGCACTCTGAGCACTGGCAGGAGTGGCCAGACCCTAAGGGCGCGTAACTGGGGCCACTAACCGGTGTTCGTGGAGTGAGTGAGAAAGGGGTGCTGGCTGGGGTAGTGGCTGAATCTCTAAGGGCGAGATATCAGGCTACCGACAGAGCACTCTGAGCACTGGCAGGAGTGGTGCCACTGGGGCCACTGACGAGTGTTCGTAGAGTGAGTGAAGATTACCTAGTGAGAATGGGAGGATATATAAATAAGCAAAAACCACCTGAGGAGGAAAAGGGGAAGATAAAGAACATTCCCCCAGATAGTCCATTAGGACAAATGTTGGAACTATGGGATACTGAAGAGGCCACTAAAAATTTGAGCAAGGTTAAAATGATCAATTATTGTATTGAGGTTTGGCCCACTTTGAATTTGCCTGGAGGATGGCCGTGGTGTGGAACTAAGGACCCCTGGATGTGCTCGCAATTAAACCAGTATCTGAAATCCCGAGGGGACTCAGATACTGAGCAGATCCTTTATGCTGCCTGCTGGCAGAGACACAGAACTGAAAGTGAAACAGTTAAGATTTGTAAGCTACAAGAGGGAAAGAGGAAAAATGAAAAAGAGAAAAAGGAGGAAAGCAGTCACCATTGGGACCCTCTTGATTATTTGCCTGCTCCTCCTGTTTACCCTGGGATGCCCCAAACTGTCCCTGCTAACCCTCCAGCTTTACCTGTGAACCCCTTCCCATATCTCCAAACCATGATCCCTATTCCTCCTTCAGCTTGCTCCCCAACAGGATTACCCCCTACAGCTCCACTCTCTCTACCACCTCAGTCTAACCCGACTATCTCGAGTACTAACCCCTTCTACTCTTCAGCTCTATCCTCGACCTCTCCTAGCACTGGCCGAGGCCACACCCCCTCACCATCTACTGTCCCTGCACCCCCAAACAACTGGGAGCTGGACTTGCCAGCCAATAATATAGAAACCCCAAAAGGACCCTATTGTGGCACCAGGTCAAGAACAAAGCTCTTCCCCCTAAGGAAAGTCCCGATAAGTGGGGCAGCTGGGGATGCACCTCTGACAGCTTCAGAAGTTGGGGGCTTTAAGAAAGAGCTGGGAGGCCTGGTTGGGGACCTGGTGGGGGTGGCTGGCTGGGTGGATTGGTTCCTGAACCCTAATGTTTGCACCTGGAGTGAGATGAACTCTATTTTGGGTGCCTTGTTCAGCCCCAAGGAGATGGCCATGGTCCATGTCGCGGGGATGCGAGTCTGGGAACAGGGGAGCCGGTTTGGGCCCCGGGCAGGGGACGGGCTCCCGCGGGCGGATCCAGGGTGGGATCCAGGTGGAAAAGGGGAAGGGCAGAATGTGGGAGACTGTGGAACCCTGGTGGTGAGGGGCATCGGAGGGTCTGTTCCCCGGGGTGGCAGCACCAGGCTGGCCTTTGATGGGACCCAGGGGGAATGGGACCCCAGCCACCTAGTTAAGCAGGGGAGGAGATTTTTGGTTACGTGGATCCCGACAGTCCCGAGGACCAGGTGCTGTTAAAGGTGCAGTTCCTTGCTGGATCCTGGCCTGATATCAGGAAAAAGCTAGAAATTAGTAACCCATGCTGCTGTTTGGACCCAAGAAAAAGAGTGGACTGACGTTTCCCGTGTAAAAAGACCAGGATCGCCTCCTCCTAACTATGGACAAACCCCAGAAAAATCCCCCACGAGTCTCCCCAAGTGGACTGCATCCAACATCCTGCCAGCTGACAAAAGAAGAGAACCAATACGTGATGAACATGAGTTGAGAGAAATAAAGAAGTTAGGGTTGTACCAAGGGAAGCAAGGGGAATGGTTAACCCCAGATGGATGAAAGTTTTTAAATAAAGCCCTAGCTTGAAAAAATGCTAATAGAAATATAGAGCCTGACCCACTGGGGCACCCAAGGGTTATGTGATCATTTTTTTTAAGAGAATATTTATGTATTGGGGTGTATGGTCTAGCCAAAGCAGTAACTGAAGGATGCCTTATATGCCAAAAGGTAAATCAGAAAGCGATGTGGGGGGAGTGCCCCAGGAGGAAGACGGATGGCATTGAGACCCTTTCAAAATGTACAGGTGAATTTTGCCGAGGTGCCTTCAGTACAGGGTTGCAGGTATCTACTTGTTATGGTTGATTGTTTGGCCCATTGGGTAGAAGCCTTTCCTGCTGGAGAGGAGACGGCACAAGTGGTAATAAAGGTATTATTAGAACACATCATCCCCCGGTATGGGCTAGTGAATAGTGCTGGTTCAGACCGAGGTCCTCATTTTGTAGCCAAAATTCTACATGATGTCAATAAAGCCTTAGGAATCGGGTGGTGGTTGCATACACCCTGGCATCCCCAAAGTTCAGGGAGAGTTGAGAGGATGAATAAAACCCTCAAAAATGTATTAACTAAATTGATAACCGAAACAGGAATGAATTGGCTCAAGTGTCTGCCCCTGGCCCTTCTGCGAATCCGGGTCTGACCAAGATCTGACATAGGGGCTTCACCATATGAGATGATGTTTGGACTCCCCTTCTTACTGACCCCCTATAGCACTGGGGATTATTTAGAAGGAGAGGCCGCTACCCAAGAATATGTAAAAACAATTGGAAAGACATTGGCAGATCTTAAAAGAAGAGGGTGTCTTCCTCAAACCTCTCCCTTGGACACTGACATGCACCAAATAAAACCAGGAGACTGGGTTTTAATTAAGTCCTGGAATACCACCCCACTAACCCCCCAAATTCGAAGGCCCGTTCCAAGTTCTGCTCACTACTCATACTGCAGTGCGAACCCAGGAAAAGGGCTGGACCCACATCACTAGAGTGAAAGGACCATTACCACCCCCGAGTGATCCCTCTGACCCTGCAACCCCAACAAGAGTTCCCTCTGAGTGGACTGCCACTCGAGATCCAGACACCCTCAAAGTAACTCTCAGGAAACAAGCAAAAACCAGTTAAAGCCAATAAGGGACAATAACAGTTATTACAAGCTGTCCGTTACCATTGTTAAAAATCCACATTGTTATAAGAGGTTAAAAAGGTGTTAATATAAAAGTGTAAAATAATGGTTAAATCTGATGTTATAACTTGTTATGATAAGTCACAATGTGTTAATGTAAAAGTAATAAGTAACAGTAATTCTTAATTTAAAAATTAAATCTCTCATAGGGCACACCCAAAGGGAGCTAACTAAAACTAAGAAAAAGGTGGAAAGTGGGAATAAGCAAGGGAGAACTCCACAAATCCAGCCTAAGAACTCCCCGACCCAAGAGGCAAGACCAGGTGAGACCAAAGAGAACCCTCAGAGCGAGATGGGGGCGGTTCATACTGGACTCTTGGAGGGACTAATAGTAGTCCTACTGATATGATGAGGAGAAAGAACCCCCTGACCCAAGAGGCAAGGCCAGGTGAGACCAAAGGATCCACAAATAGAATGGTTCATACTGGACTCTTGGAGGGACTGATAGTAGTCCTATTGATAAGCAAGTTTACAGATGGGGCTTACTCCGAATGCTGTCATTCAGTTTGTGATGGGGAGAATCTACAATCCCTTATGAGAGTTCACACCCATGTGAATCCCACATGTTTTGACATGATCCAATTATCCACCTGTCAAAAAGAGAAAAAAACAATATTGGATTACAAAAAAGCTGCCACATTTAAGCAGTGCCTGACTGGGAAGTGCCCTATCAGAGAGTGGTTCTGTTTTAAAAAGTTAAGAAATACAGAGGGAGTAGCAGACCTGATAAAAAGAAAATACCAAAAGGGGAGGAGGGGCAGCACACAAACATGGAAAAGTAAAATACAGACACCAAAAGGAATAGTAAAAACATATAAGCCAGCAACTTGGACACAAGATAAATCATGGAGGTGCCGAACTCCAATTTACATGTTGAATAAAATTATCAGATTATCAAACAAAACAGCCCTTGCCCTTGATCATATCAGTAACCAATTGGCACAGACAAGAGCAGTAGTTCATCAAATCAAACTAGCAGTCAATTATGAAAGTAACGTAATAAAAAATATTTCCAAAATAATACAAAAAATTGCATATGTAAGTACCCAAGAACGGAAGCCCTTAATTAATATAGACTGGTGGGACAACTTCTGGTCCTTTGAAGGGACCTGGTGGGAAAAAGTAGTGTTCATTGCAATAAGTGCCTTTGTCAGTCTCTTACTTCTCCCCTGCATACTTCCCTGTCTAATTCGAACTGTAGCCACTACTGTTCCAGCTAGTCTCCAAATCCCTAAAGTAAAGATTCAGAAACCTACAAATACAATTAGATTGGAACCCCAAGAAAAACTGAGCACAGCAAAAAGAATTTATGACCAATACCAAAAATTAAAACAGATTTATTCCCTTGAGTCAGACATGGCCAATTGATGCGGGCTAAAGCCCGATCAAAGAAATAGAGGGGGGATTGAAAGAAATTAGCCCCAGGTTATGCACTCCCGAGTTGTATTGTTACATTGTTTTGCTGTAAAATTAAAGTTGCACTGTTACTTGCTTGTTTCAAACCGTTCATGTTGAATCTGTACCCTGAATTTCTGTTCGTTATGTCCAAGTTCTGTACCCTTTCTCCCTGGGTCCTGGGCTTTCCCCTCTCCCGACGAAAAGCCCGCACGCCGCCTTGCCGCTCCGCCCCCCCGCACGCTTCCTGCTGCTCCCTGCCGCCTGCCCGTCGAGCTGTGGGCTCCGCCCAATATGGAGATCAACTCCCATGGTGCCTGGCTGCAGCCGAAAGTCCAGTTGGAGCTAGAAAAACCCCTGGGACAGCGAGCCGACACAGAAACTGGACCTAAGAAGGACGGGACTGTGCGAGGCACATGTCTAGCTACCTGCAGGCAGCAGGCATTCTTTTGTTACTTTGTCGCCATGGCCTGAAAGAAACTGGAGAAAGGTAACGCCCCTGGACCACACGAGCCAACGTGATTCTATTGGAACCCCCGTGAGGACGGAATCCCGACTCTGCAGCAGCAGCAGCAGCAGCAGCAGCAGATTCGACCTGCACCTCCTCCTCCGTGGTGTCTACAGGGAGCAGCGGCGGCGTGCGCAGCCCCCGGGCCCCCTACCCAGAGCTGATTTCCTAATAAAGGCCTTTTCAAAGGAGCTGGTCTCCTGGCCAATTTACAACACATATGAGGATTTCTGTACATATTTGGGTTTTCACCTCGAGGAGGGCAAAAAAGCAAAAAAAATTACTGCACAGTACTGGAGAACAGAGGTTGATGCATTTTCTTTACAATCCTTGCTCTGAATTTAAGGCAGGGAGGAAGATGGGTTTGGTATCATTTGAATTCTCCTCTGTTTCTAAGCACTCCAGGCACTGATGAGACTTAATTATCTCCTGAACAATTTCAGTTAAAAAAAAATTAAGACAACTAAAACTAATAAAATATTAATAACAGGGTTTTGCTCATAGGCTGGGGCTGACCTTTTGCTGACATCAGTTAATGTCTCACTGATTTTGAAATACCAGGTGAGTCTCATCCCTTTGAAGCCGGAGCTGCCCGTGGGCAATGCCAGCCTGAGTGGAGCAGTGAGCAGAGACTCTTGCCAACCCTTAATTATAAAGATCTCCCATTGGCAAAAAAAAAAAAACCAAAACAAACCTGTCTGAAACTTTCGTGACACGTTATAAAACACACTCCAGCTTCATGAGACACGCTGCAACTTTGATCTGTTTGCAGGTGGTCATTTGCATCTGAAAGGTCTGCGGTGAATTTTACTCCTTTCGCTTCTTCCCTCCTGCCTGGCTGAGAGCAGCACTGACAACTCCAGCCACTTGAAAAATCAGGGTTCAGGTCTAAAAAGCACAAGCAGAGTGGCTGGAAAATCACGGTGCTTCTAAAAATAGGGCAGATGGGGGTTGTTGAGTTTGCAGTGTGAGGCCCGGCAGGATGGAGGTGACTAATGGGCTCTCATTTGCATGGAGAGGCTCAGAGCTCGGGCTTTAATCACAGCCACCTCCTCCTGTTTGCTTTTCTGAGCAGTTCTGCACGCTGCCAGGGGCTGTGCAGGAGCATGGAACTCCTGATGACAGAATGACCCTTGGGTGAGACATGGCCCAGCCCAGGACAGCTCAGGAGCCCTCCCAAATCTCTGCCTGACCACCAGGTCTGACCAGTCCCTGGAAAGCCCAGAGTGAAGGAGCAGAGGTGACTTGTGACCAAAATTTCCAGAGAGGTTTTGCCCCCTGGTCCACATCTGGTCAATCCTGCTCCACTGGGGGACACCAAGATCCCTGTGAGATGTCACCTGTGGGTGTGAAGCTTTGGCCCTCTAAGAAGGGTGACAGGCCAATGGAGCTGGGAAGGGGCTGCAGCCCCAGGAGCAGCTGAGGGAGCTGGAAAGGGGCTCAGCCTGGAGAAAAGGAGCTCAGGGGGGCCCTTGTGGCTCTGCACAACTCCCTGACAAGAGGGGACAGCCAGTGCAAGGTCATGGTCTTTTCCAGGCAGCCAGTGAAAGGACCTCAAGCTGTGCCAGAGGAGGTTCAGCTTGGACATCAGGAAGAATTTCTTCACTGAAAGTGTTGTCAGACCATGGAAGGAGCTGCCCAGGGAGGTTTGGAGTGCCCATCCCTGGAGGGTCCAAGGAAGGAGTGGACGTGGCACTCAGTGCTGGGGACACAGTGGAGACTCAGTGATCCTGGAGCTGCATCTGAGGGGCCTGTCCCAAATAAAGCTCTCAGTGTGCAGCTCGTGGGGCCAGGAAGATGGCTCAGCCTTGCAGGACTTGTCCTGGCAGATACCCCAGGGGAGCTGGGCAGTGGGAGCAGAGCTGCTGGGATAAGAAAGGGCACAGCTTTGACCAGATGAGCACATTGCTGCCAGAGAGGTGCAAATCCCATCTCCCAGCAAGGAAGGTGTCCATGATTTATGATTCTGTGAACGGTTGGACCCAGGGGCACAGGAAGACCCAGGGCTGGGTATGGCCAGGCTCTGTCTGGCCCTCAAGGGCTGGGGCTGGTGCCAGGGCAGGACCCAAAGACAGAGGCAGGGAAATGCCTTCAGTGATTTTTTACCAAGTGCAGAGAGCTGCAGCGTGGAAAAAGAACATTGCAAAATTTGTCCATGTGGTGAATGATAATTCATATGTCTTAGTTTGGAAAGACAGGTATCTGCCAGGGAAAACTGGGGTTTCCCTTAGAATGGAGAATGTAAAGCCCTCACCCCCGCCAAATTATAATTTTGCAATCAAGGGCTTTCAGGCAAAGATTTGGGAATAGGAATAAGGATTTACTAAGAATATTAACAATACAAATGTAGTAGAAAACAAAACCACCCAAGCAAACAAACAAACAACAATTTTGGAGAACCCTGACAGAGTCAGAGCTACAACCTGACACCCTGTTGGTCAGGGTGTTGGAAGCAGTCCAAAAGTGAGTCCTCCTGGAGTGGCAGATGTGGTTCTGGTGGAGTAGAGATGATCCTGTAGAAAACTAGTCCAGTGATGGTAAAAGGGGTCCAGTGATGCTGAGAAGGGTCCAGTGAGTGAGAAGGGGTCCAGTCTTCCTCCCAGGGATCCGGTGAAGCTAGTGGCTTTTGTGTCCCTGTGTCTCAGTTTTGTCCAGGTAGAAACTGCCTGCCCGCCCCCCCTCCCCCCCCCCCCCCCACTGCCAGGGGGAATGTGATGCATCTCACCATAGGAGGATGGAATGTGGCTGCACCTTTGGGGAGGGTATAGCCTGGGGGGGTGTTAAGGGCCCATTATCAGAAGGCATCTGCTGCATATTTCCCCCCCCCCCCCCCCCCAATTACAAGAGATAAACATCTCCCCAACTGCTTTTAACAGATGAAATAGAATACACACCCCTGGCTCCACAACCCATGACATCATGTTTTCATAATGTTGTTATTGTAGTGAATGATAGTTTATATTTTTATAATTCTGTGGTTGGTATAAATCAGAATCTAAAGAATCTTTTGGCTTTTTAAGAAAGCCAAAAAGCCTCCCCAGCAGGGCGGAGGGCTTGGAAAATTTCACAAGGACAAAGGAATTACAATTCCAATGGAAGGTGGAGACCAACCTGGATGAGGATGCTCAGCACCTGATAAGGACTAATGGCCCTGAGATGATATCTTATCTGGAACATTAAGAGGTACTCAAGAACCTTCCACACCCAGGAAGTCCATTCAGAAACTGGACCCTGCTTTAGAAATTTCATCAACGGAGACACCGAGGGACAAGGGAACTTACAGAAATCTGGGACTCACATAAGCCCAGCCAGACAAAGTATAAAACAGCTTGCTTGGGCTGGGGTCGGTGTGAAACCAGGGGCAGTGTAACACGGTAGAGGTTGCACTCCTGGTTTCACCCAGTGCTGGCACTGATTCCTGTTCCGTTGGCTTTGTCGATTTTCTCTGTCCAAAATTTTCATTGGCAAATAAATTGTTTTCGATGGAATTGGCTCTTTAAATTTATAACAGTCCACAAACAACCCCTGTGCTCCAAAACCTCCAGCAGTGGCTGAGAACAAATCTTTGATGCCCTCAGGGGCGAGACATTAAGCACAGAGGTTATGGGTGAGTGGCAGCAGTGCTGCTGTGACTTTTCTCTCATCTCTGTCACCAGGCCAGCCCAGGCAGCAGCTCTCCCCAGGGTCCCAGCCAGCTGTCAGGGCTGAGGGAGCACAGCACAGTGACAGACGTGCTACAAGGATTTTGCAAGCTCAATCAGCTCCTGGCTGAACAGGACACCTGGAAGCCTTCGTGGAGGTTTTTCCAGGTCAGGTGCACAAGTGTGCGAGGCAGTGCTGGTTCAACCTCAGCACTTTGCAGCTCCCAGGAGGGTCAGGTGTGGCTTCCTGCTGCCCGTGGCTGCTGTACAGCTGGGAGCCAGGTGTCCTCCAGCGTCTCCAACACCTGTGACAGTGAAAATAGCTGAGACAATGCTTTTGGGGTGTCCTGGCGCTTCCCTGGGCACCCATCCCACCTCACACTCTGTCTGTGAGTGTTCCCAGCCCATCTCCTGTATCCCTCTGGAAGGTGGGATGGATCCCCTGACAGCCCAAACACTCCATTCTGTCACTCTCAGAAACCTGGAGACAGCACTAATCTAAACAGTGGGTAGGTAACAAGAGCTGAAATAGCAAACAAGCAAGAAAAAAATCAAAAATAAGTGAATTCAAACATATATTGTCTGTGCTGCTTCAGAAGAGCACTGTCTGGAGTGTAATTCTGTCAACATGCATCCAAATAAGGGAGGTGAAACGTGGTCACAAAGAGACATTTAAGCCTGGCACAAAATCTCCTCTTTGAGCCTGGCTTTCCACCTCCAGTAGAAGTGGCCTCAGGTGGTTTCTTGTGTAGGCTTTAATTTCTCTTAAGCTTTTAAGGAGTGCAAAACAGACCCTTTGTCTGGTGCCATCAGCTTTGATCTCAAGGCTCCTTAATGGGGCAGGGCTGGGGGCATCCCCTGGATATCTGCCCTGGGGGCTCTGAAGAAGAGAGAGAATCACCAGCAGCAGTACCAGGGGTCTGAGCCCTCTCTGCCTTAAAGAACCTGGGAAAAGCATCCCTGTCCCCTCTGCCCCTGGGGCAGCCCTGGAGATGAGCAAGTCCTAGGGCACAGCTGTGGGATGTGTTTGCCCTGTTCTGCCTCTCTGCCCTGCTGGGCTCTGGCTTTGGTGGTTTACAGAGAAACCTGGGTTAAAATGAACCTTTGGGGATCTCTGACCCCAAACTGAGCTGAAAAGGGGTGAGGTCGGTCAGGGTTAGGAAGGTCTCATTTGTGTCTCTCCATACTGAGCCCCTGCTCTAGTATTTGATTGATCTCATAGGAGAATAGTTCTGGTGTTCAAAACCTTGTGCTTGTGGTTTAAATGCTGCTGAAGAACAACAGGTGATGAGCAATGCATGGAATCAGAGCCAGGTTGTGCCTGATGTGTTGCAGTGGTGGCTGGAGGGGTCTGGCAGGGCTCAGTGGTCACCATTAATCCTGCCTGGCTGCAATCCCTGAGTACATTGTGCAGAAGGAGGTGCTGGCAGCAGCAGGAGGCAGATTCTTCCTGCCCAGTGAACAAATAACCACCAGCAGGTGAAATTCTGAGCCTGAGCTGGGCCAGTTCTGTGTGAGCAGAGGAGGAGCTGCAGGATGCTGGGTCCTGTCCCCACAGGAGCAGCAGGGGCAGCTGCTCACCCAGACATTTCCAGCCAGCCCTGCTCCACATTTCTCCTCTGCAAGCACGGAGTGTCCCCCCAGCCTGGCTCAGTGTCCCTTCTTCACCCTTTTCCCCACACTGATCTGTCCCTCTGCTGTGTGGGCCTGGCCTGGCCACAGCAGGGCACACCTGAGACAGGTGGGAGAGGCTGCAGGGAGAATCCCAGGAGCTGGGGAGGTGCTGGAGCCTCCAGCCCTGCCCACTCAGCCTGGGGGAGCTGTCCCCACTGCCCCAGCATCTGCAGTCACAGCCTGCCCTCTCCATCCTCCCTCCAGCAAACCAATCCCAGCCAAGTCCTTCCTCCCAGCAGGCAGCCAGCTCCCAACTCTGCCTGGGTCACTCTGGTGGAGTAACACGGCCTGGGAACAATTCCTGAGCTGTTTTTTCTGATGGGCTCCTCAGGGTGAGAGGTGGGGCTGGCAGCTGCCTGCCACAGACACCCTGAGCTGGCTCAGAGCTGTCCCTCTGTGTCATCCAGGCCTGATCCAGAACTGCAGATTCTAAGGAAATACCAGGTAGTGCTGGATGTCTGATCTAATAAAATATCTGCCAGGTACCTTCCTCCAACTTCCACTTGACGTTATCCGTGATGCAAGGTTCTGTTCCCGGGGATCCCAGGAGCAGCACGTCCATCCTTCATCATTACTCTGCCCAGATTGTCCTGATGGGCTGGTAAGTGAATTATGGAGGAGACATTACCCTGAGAAGAGCTGACCTTGTCCTTAACCTCAGCACATTCTTCAATTAATGCCCCACAAGACAATTTAATTCTATTAATCTGTAGAGGCCTCTAAGCAGATGAATTGGGATTTCTGCCTTCCTCCCTAAACCCACTTCTTCCATCCCCTCCCTAATTGCAATCAATGGTTAAAGGTTTGGCACTGTTTGGAAGCAAAAATAAGCAGAGTTGTGCTTACAGCCTGGTTGCCTCCGAAACCCTGATGTGAAGGAGAAAGGATTGTGAAAGCTGATATATATTTCATTTTCCTGTCCCCAACAGGTTCTGCAGCTTTTCCTCACATGGTTGGTGCTGCAAAAGCCAACCTTAGCAGGGGGAGTCACTTCCAGATCAGCTCAAATTTGCTCACTCTGCAAATACTTCAAGCAACAGGCTCTGCTGAACATGAGTGAAAATGGAAAGGGTGGTTCTCTAAAGCTTTTGGGGTGGGAAAGGCTGAGATCCATGTTTTGGGAATTTCTCAGTGAAATTCTGCAGGTAAATAAATGCCCTGTAATCCCCACTCAGTGAAGGAGAACATCTGAGCATGGCTGTGTCCTGGGGCCTCTCAGGAGCATTTGGAGATTGCTTGGGATCTTGTCCAAACCATCCCAAATTACCAGGATAGGGCATTGTGCTGGAGGGTCCTGGAGAGCCTGAGGGGGACAAGCTGCAGATGAAAAACTTTCAGTGCACAAGTGAAAGGTGTCAGGGGTGAGAAAAGGGCTCCAGGAACTCCTCATGGTGCCAACAACAGACAGCCCCACGCTGCCTCCTGACTCCTTCCTGGCTCCCAAACCTTCTGAAGCCCATCCTGGGCTCTTCCCAGAGCATTTCTGCAGGTACAGCCTGTTCTGAGAATGCTGCTTCCCTCTGGCCTGCTGCTGGCACCTGAGCAGTGCAGTCAGACAGGCAACAGGAATAACCAGCTTTGGGAACAGCAGAAACAGACTTGGGTGCTTGGTCAGATGGGGTCTGACCTCAAAAACCACCAGAGGGAACCCAAACTTCACCTGGAGCCCCCTGACTACTGGTTTGTAGCCAAGCAAGTCCCTGCTTTGTGCCTTGGCTCCTAAATCATCCTTCAGACAGCTGGCCCTTGGGAGAAGGGGGTGCTTGGACATAGGTGTCCAGTTGAGACCTCCTGGGCTGCACTTTCCAGTCCAGGTGCAGCATTCTAGGGACTGGTTTAAGGACCTTTGCAAAAACTTTGCCTGACTGGCATCACCCACCAGTAACACTCTGAGGACTTGTCCAGTTTGCAACCTCAGTATTATTTTATTTTATTTTATTTTATTTTATTTTATTTTATTTTATTTTATTTTATTTTATTTTATTTTATTTTATTTTATTTTATTTTATTTTATTTTTTTGTTAGACAGCTGTGAGCACTGTCAGTACCTAGGTCATGCCCGTGGTAATGAGGGAGACCATTCCTTATGGCATAATAACCATAATTAAGGATGGGATTTTTCAAAAGCAATCAGGGAAGTCAATGAGAGTCAGTAAGAAGTGGGTGCCTCATTTCCTCGAGGTGCTTTAGCAAATCCTACCCTAAAACATTGATATTTCATGCGGGCACATCTAAGTCTGTGTGGGAGAAGCCTCAAATCCTTTTTGAAAAGTGCTATGCATATTGTAATTGGAACAGATTAATATGAATCTCTATGGCAGCTTAACCTTTTATTCTCCTTATTTCAGAAATCACTGAGTATTTCAGTCACAAGCAACTGTACCTTGCAGTTAATGAGGGGCCAGATCCAGCTGTGTCACTGGCACAGCTGCCCTGACTGCAGCAGAACAATCCTGATCCACCCCAGCCAGGGATCAGAGGCTAAGAAGCAACCAGAGTCATATTATCAAGCTGCAAATATATGCAGAGAAGTGTGTGTTAGCCAGTGCTCAGCATACTTAATGTCTCTGCAGGCAGCCAGCAGCCAGCCTGGAAATAGGGCACACACTCCTGACAGCCGGGGCAGCTCCTGGTGGGGCAGCTTCACCTGGGGAGCAGCATCTTCTCCAGGGTGTGAAATTCCCAGGCAGGGGTGAAGATCCATTGAAGAGATGCTCTAGGGCAAACAAACACGGTGCTGAGTAAAACAGGACGGGCTGGAGTAAAACAGGAGCTCAGAGCTGATGATCAAGCCAGGCTCACCATGGGAGCTGGATGTACCTGTTGGGTGTAAATCCTGCTGCTGCCCAAAGGCAGCCCAACAGCACAGCTCTCCAGGACACGAGGGGATGTTTCCTCTCCTCTGCAGTCACTCGTGCTGACTGATCATGTGTCTCACTTCATTTAATATCTTTGATCAAACTCAGAGTCCCAAAAGAAGTCCCGTGCAGAAGCGCCACACCTCACCAGGTGTCACACCAGAGCTGGGACACCAAGCTCTGTTCATCTGCTCCCTGTTGAAGCTCATGGGATGGCTTGGGAGGGTTCACGACTGACTCTCTCCATCCAATTCATCAGTCAGCCCCCAGCTTGCACCAGAACCTCAGGCCAAACCCCTTTCCTATCTATGTTGGGAGGGTTTGACTCTGTCCCACCACTAAAAGCAAAAACCAGTGTAACAAACAAGTGCCACACCACACGTCAGTGAAGAGGAGGTGGGAAAACAAAGGAGAAGAAGGTGTTTGGGATGATTAACGAACACTGGGTGGCAATTAATTTCCATTTGAATGCTGACAGGCAGAGATAACCTCTGCATTCCGGAGGGCAGTGCCTCATCAGATGCTCCTCAGGTACTCCGGGCTGGATTTATGCAGCAGGCAATAATCCAGCTCGAAATGGAAGTGAAACAGGGTGGAAAGTAAATCACCGACTTGCCCTGAGTAAATAGAAACTCAGTGTTATGGCTAGCACGTGAAAATGGGGAGGGGAGGATTTGCAAGGGGGTGGCTCACCCCTGAGGCTGAGGGGATGGAGCAGAGCAGGGTGACGCTGTGGAGTGGGAAGGAGGGAGAGGTGGCAGCAGGAATCTTCTGGCATTGCTGCAGACCCCCAGGCACAGCTCCTTGAAGGATTCCAGCCCCTCTCATGGGCGGTGGGGCATGGCCAAGTGTTGTCCTCTGTGGGACTGTGTGGGCTGGGCCACAGCAGAGCTGCACCGAGCCACTGTCCTGTCCCTGCTGGTGTCCCCTGCCCGGGCAGCCCTCCAGAGCCGGGCAGGCACAGGGTGACGCTGCACCTAAACAGTTCTGTGGCTCACCCTGCAGCAGGATCAGCCCTTCCTGGGCTCCAGGAAAAGCAAAGTGTCCCCATCATCCCGGTGTGTTCAGCTGAGCCCCTCCTGAGGCACTGGAACACTGACCCACCCACTGCTGGTCCTGCTGGGCCTCAGCTTTGCCACTTTCCTTGCCTGGGCCTCCCCACACAGCCAAGCTCCCCCAAACCCTGCTGTGTCCAAAGACCCTCTGGATCAAACTTGCTAGCTGCAGCTCCCCTCTGGTGCCAAACCTTCCTCCTCCCCCTGTCCCACCCAATTCCCAACATCTCTGAGCCGGCTGGCCCTGGATCCCTCACAAGGTCCATCTGTCTACTTCCCCCTCTTCCAGGTGTGTTCTTGCAGGCATCCCAGACACTGAGATGGGCTACAGCCTCCTGACAAGACAAAAATGAGTTAAAAAAGCATGTCCTTGTAATAAATTTTTGAGAGTCAACTTCATCGAAAGCGATTTATTTGCCAGAGAAAATTTTGGACAGCGAAATTGTCAAAGCTCACAATCAAGGAACAGCGCCGACACTGGGTGAAATCGCGAGTACAGCCTCTGTCGCACTGAAGCTTCCAGAGTTTCAGAAGTGTGCCTTGTGCCGCTGATTTTTATACAGTGTTTCTCTCAGTCCTGTCCAAGATACATATTCATGTATCTTTGTTTCCCTGCTGCCGACCTTGCTGAATAGATTTCCAGATGCCCCTGAGTAGATCTACTGGAATTGGGCATTGGTATTTACCATCTTGACGATGCTGATAAGATACATATCCGTTGGTAATTGATAATTGGCAGACTCATCAATGGTGAAGGTCCATCTCCTCAGACTCATCAATGGTGAAGGTCCATCTCCTCCCAGCTGCACCTTCTTTTCTTCTGCTAATGTGGTTTCCTCCTGTGCTGGCAGCGATGTCACAATCTTTTCAGGACAAGTTTTTCAAGGCGTTTGTGACTTTGGCTTTAAGGTTACAGTGTAGATTTTTATAAAACATATTTTCTATAAAACCGAATTGCATACCATATTATCACATCACACAAACATTATGAAAACATGAATTACCATCTGTCACATCCTGGACTGTGCAGGGCCAGAGACTGAATGTGTTGGTGACCCCCCCATGCAAGCGGCATGAGAGGCAGCAGAGTCAGGTGTGACCTGACTTAAGCCTCAGCAATCTTGCAGGAAAAAAAATGAGACAGATCCTTCCTCTGGTTTTGCACCAGCCTGAGCTCTGGGTCATGATGTACTCCAGCATGAAGAAGAGCAGAGCTGGGCCAAGAGCTTCAGTTTTGCCTCCCCGTCTCCTTCTGTTTTTGTCATTCTTTGAAATATTTGGGGGCTGTGAGAACAGCTCCCATTAAGTGTATCACTGGCTTTTCCTCTTGGTATTTATGATTTAATAATTCCTCAATCTGTCACAATCAGTATTGAAAGAGCGTGGCTGGGTGTAATGGAATAATTTGAAAGGGAATGCTGGAGTGCAGGAACAGCCTGAGCTCTTTTCAGCAGATGCAAAAGTGAATAATATTTAGGGAGGTGTTTATAAATCAGCACACCCTTTAATTAAGCAAAACATTTTGCTAAGAGAGAATCAATTAGCAATTCATGGCACTAGGCCTGGCCTATTATCAAAGAGCTTGTACTTGATAAAGCACAATTGCTTGTGTGTCTTTCCAGCTAATTATCAGTAACTTGTTTTAGTTGTCTTTCAAAGCTCCCTGTGAAGAGACGAGATAAAGATCTACATGAGCAGGGCGGGGCTGGTGCTTTGCCTTTCCCTCCAATCTCTTTGGTGTTTGTACTGATTGCCAGGAGTGGAAAGGAGCCGTGGATGGTGAGAATCCTGGGATGGGGGGTAGGGCATGGAACATCACTGCAGTCCAGCAACGGGAAAGATGGGATCAGGCTCATCCCGTAACTTCACACATCCATTTTAATGTCTCCTCGTCTTTACAGCCAGGCCAACAGCACTGCTGGCCTAGTGGGGGTTTGCTGAGGGGGAACAGGTGAGATGTGAGGTGTTTGGTACTAGTGATGAGGTGGGGCAGGACCACGGGATGGTCCCTGCTATGGATCAGTAGGTGGGAGACACTGAGTGGTGACTGAGTCTGGGGGTTCTCAGTGTGGCTCCCCAGCTTCCAGAGCCCAAAGCACAGCAGGGGCTCACTCTGGGCTTAAGGAAGGGAGAAACTCCCTGTTCCATCAGAAATCCACAGAAATGGCAGAGAGGGCTCGGATCCTGTCTGGGATCGGGGGAACATTGTGGCGAAACCTACAGATTTCTGCGTCTCTTGGGCACGTGCCAACTCAAGAGCTTAAACACACCATGCTGGCAGAAGTGACGGGATTATGAGCAGTTTCAATCTGATGCAGATGGTCTTCCCATTTGCTTCCTTGTTTAAAGAGCAATTTGGCAGGTTTGTCGTTCATAAAGCTTTCATGGTGCTCCATCCGCTGGTCCCGGCGGCGCGCGGAGCTGCCGGGGTGTTCGTGGCTGCCTGCAGCACACGTCGGTCTGTAACCAGCTCGTGGTGGAGTTGCCTCCTTTGGTCACAGGAGCCTTGGGAATTCCACCCTATAGAACAGAATTCCACTTCAAAACTCCCTCAGCCAAGCCAGGCTTCACAGCCACCCCACAGCGGCTGCAGGGGAGGGAGGAGTGCCATGAGGTGTGCCAGGGGCTGAGGAAAAGCCACAGATTGCTGCTCAGATCCAAGGGGAAGGTGGGCAGAGGCAGGTCCAGGAGGCTGCTCTGTAGTGAGCCTGCAGGGAAGGGAAGAGAGGCTGGAAAGTGTCACCATTCATGGTGATCAGGGATCTGGATCATCTCTCCAGGATCCTGGGAGAGATGGGGGTGTCCAGCCAGGGGAAGAGAACGGTCCAAGGAGACCTGAGAGCCCCTTCCAGGGCCTAAAGGAGTTCCAGGAGAGCTGGAGAGGGACTTGGGACAAGGGCCTGGATGACAGGACACAGGGAATGGCTTCCCACTGCCAGAGGGGATATATAAGGAGGAATTGTTCCCTGTGAGAGTGGGCAGGCCCTGGCACAGGGTGCCCAGAGAAGCTGTGGCTGCCCCTGGATCCCTGGCAGTGCCCAAGGCCAAGCTGGACAGGGCTTCCTGGGAGAGTGGAAGGTATCCCTGCCCAGGGCAGGGGGTGGGACTGAATGGGGTTTAGGGTCCCTTCCAACCCAAACCATTGTGAGATTCTGTGACTTGAGGAGAGGCTGAGAAACCAGATCTGGGCATCACATGGTCCAGCTTCACAAACCTTGGACAAAACATCTTTTAATGAACCAAGCAGATGGACTGTAGGAGTAGAAAGGGCTTTGTTTGCCCACAAGCATCCAAACAAAGCACAATGGAAGTTTAATCAATTAACAGCTTCCATGTGGTTTTGCTGAGTGTAAAACAAAGAGGCATCATGGCTTGCATTGGCATGAGCTGCTCACATCTTAAGACAAGTAAATATTTTGCCAATAATTTGATATTTTTTTGGCAACACAAGTCATCTTTGTTCTTCATCCGTTTACTTGTGGTTTACTTGTGGTTTACTTGTGGATAATACACAGCAGGGTATCGGATGTTAACTCAACCTCCTTCCTAATGGGATATCCAGAGTCTTTGCAGGAGCTGAGAAGAGAGTTGGGGGTGCTCTCAGGTTCCTGGGCAGTGATTAATTGGTGTGTAATTATTACCTCTAGAGTTACCTGGGCTCATACACACTCATGGTCCTTGCTGCTGTGAGCTGGACCTGCTGCCACAGTCAGGTTTATGGACAAGGACTCCTCATTTCTTCTTCAGTCCCCTCAGAGGAAGCCCACCCTGTTCCACTCTAGATCAGGGTTATCTACAGGCTTCACTCCATGATAAACATGGAAATCTTAACCCTTTTCTTATCCAAATGCACTTATTTAAAAAGATTATTTCCTGGGGCTTGCAAAAAATGTAAAACGAAAGAAGGGGGGCGGGGAGGCAGCTGCAGGTCACACAGCTGGGGACAGGAGCAGACTGAACTGGCTGTGGAACCTCAGACAACTCATTTAACTCTTCTGATTCTCACAGAGAATGTGAGACAACAAAACAGCCCAGCCAGGAGCAGGTTAGGAGGCCTAAGAGCAGTTAGCTGGTGGTACCCAGGTGATGAGGGCTGAGGTTCACTGAGTGAGGATGGTGGCATTAATCCAGGCTCATGGCAGGTGCCTTGAGCCAAGCTTTGCCTCTGGACTCCTGCTTGGGAAGGAAGCAACAGGCAGGCCCTGGGCAGGTGTTGCAAGGAGATGAGAACTGCTGGGAGTGGCCAAAGGTTCCTCTGGTGTCCTGGTGGCTCCATCCAGTGCCACCACCAGAGGAAGGACATAGGGGCAAGGGTGGGACACACTGTACTCCCAACCAGTTTCAGGCCAGGGTCTGCCTGAGGTGGGGCTGGGGAAGCTCCTGGGCCAGCTGTGCACGAGGGAGAGAGAATTCCATTCTGACCATCCTGAGAGCTGGGACAGGGTGTGTGTGGTGTCCTGTTTTGGGGGGCAGGTGCCCAAAGCAGGGGGTGCAGCTCTGTGGGGCAGCCCTGAGGATGGGATGACAGTCTGACAGAGTCACTGGTTGTAACTCAGGAGCAGCAGTCCTGCCCTGGGTGGCTCCTGCACTGAGAGGATAAAAAGAATTGGGAAAGCAACTTTTTCCCCCTGGCCTACACAGCTCCTCCTGAATTCCTGTCAAGGCTCTGGGGTGCTGCTGCCATACAAATGCCTCTTTCCCTGCTCTTTGTGCAGCACCCAGGGAATGCATTATCAGGAGGATGAATTGTGACATTTCTGCAATCCCCTCCTCTGTACCATATTCCAGAGTACCTCCCTGACAATGGATTTCCCTCACGTGCAGCTCCTGTTATTAGCGCCCTTCCCAGGGAGATGTTCTCAGGAGTGATGGCTTTGAAAAGCAATGACAACATTTGGGTTATAAAAGGGGACAAGAGGTTATGCAGGAGTCTTAATGGATTTCAGTGGAGACAAGGTTGAAAGCACCACAGGTCTCCATTATTGGGAAAACACAGCCCCAGAATTCAGACTTGGTCTGGGCACTTTCAACTTATTTATTTAATTTTTTAACATGCTGTTCCTTCTCTGTCATTTACTCGGAAAGCAGATTTGGTTGCGAGGTAGAACTGGTCGGGATCTTTCTGTTTGTCTCTATTTCATGTTTGATTTTCTTCCAAGTAAAAGGAATATCAATTTCATTTCTGAATGTATCATAGGAAAGTCATGCACACACCAACTCTGCAAGGAAAGCTGCTATAAATGCCTTGATTGTAGTCTTTGATTGTAAGCACAAATAGAGATGGAAAATACCTTCACTTTTGTGCAATTCTGATCAAATTTCCCTTTAGAACTTGGCTTGAGACATTGCCTTGTGATGGTGAACAGATGTGGGCATCAGAATGTGTTTTTACAAGTGCTTTAAGGCACAAAGAAAAAAATAATCTTAAACATTTGTGGAAAATTGGATTATTGAGCCCAATGTGGCTCAGAAAATGCAGCCCCCTTTGGCTGGAGCCCACCCACAAGACTAAGGCAGGAGCTGATTTGGTTCTTTGTGTTGACTCCAGCACCCTGGCTCCTGTTTTGGAGGGTGAAAGGACTGAATGGTTCCTGTATTTACCATCCACCGGTTCTTAAAAATGCTGAGCTCCAGCTTTTCAGGTGGCTTGGGCAGGTGAAGACTTCCCAGAATCAAAGGCTAAAAAAAAAAAAAAAATAGTCCCAAAAGTTTAGGGCTGCTGGAAAACCATGGTGTTAAAGTGGTTTGCCATTTGAATTTCTTAATTGTTGATTTCAAAGGTGATGGTGGAAAAGCATGATTGTTGATTGGGGCAGGTGAGGAGACAGGAAAGAGTTCCTTGGGATCATGTAGGGGGAAGAGGGCACAGACTGCTGAGTGGGAGTAGAGGGAACACAAGACCACGGCTGGATATTATTCCAGCCTTGCTGCATTTTCTTTACAACCACCACAGCCACGAGCTCCTTATTGCTAATTGAAATACAAGATGCAAGCAGGGAGAAAATTTTAAAAATAACTGGGAAAAAAAGCATCTAAAAGCATTGCCAAGAGTTGAGGATTCTGAAAATTCACCCAGTAATGGGAAACAAAGCAAATACACCCAGGATGAGGGAGGGGAAGCATCTGCAGCAGTTCTCAGGAGAGGCAGGATCCCTGCCCTGCCCCATTCCAGTGCTGGAACACCTGAATGTTGTCAGTGCTGCCTGTTTGTCCCAAGTTGGGGACAATGACTGGGGGGAGAGAGGAGGGGTTTTGTCATATTTGAATTCAGTTTCCTTTGCATTGCCATGGCAATGCAGGCAAGATTTTGATCACTGGCTGAGACACTTCAGTAGATATTAATACAGCTTTTGCCAAGGAAGGAGCTGAATGACAGCTCTGTTTGTAAGGCTGATTTGAACCTTCTGCTTCTTAGGCTGGATCAAAAGCCATGCACCCAGAGAAAGTGGAAAGCGGGGTGGGGGGCGGGGGGGAAAGGGATCTTACTTAGGGCAACTTACGAAAAATGCCTGAAGTTGAGAGAATACATTTAATTCCTACTAAATTGGCATCAACATCTTTGGCTGACTGCAAGGCAAGAAAGTGCAAACTCCCTTGAGGCAGCAAGTTCTAAAATAACCTTCTACTGCAGCACTCTGCTGTCAGAAGTTCTAACTCGTGTTTCTACTGCTCTGTCTCCTGAACGTCTCCTTGCTCACGGAGCTGCTATTTTATCCCTTATTTGTATAAGGTGTGACATAATAAGAACACCAGACTCATGTCTGAGACCCCTCAGGTCAGGAGAAGCATTCACAGCCCCAATTTGTGCTTCTAAAGGAATTAATTTTCCCCTATTCCCACTCTTTCATAACTATGAGAATGTTAATTATGTCCCTAATGAATGTTTTAAGCCCGAGCAGAGGATGCCCAGCAGCAGCCAGGGGACAGTGGCAGGAAACCAGGTGAGCTGGCTCCTCTGAGCACAACACTCAAAAGCAAAGGGGCAAAACCTGCTCCTTGCATGGGCAAACTCAGCTATAGCTGCCTCCTACAAGCCCTGATGACCACCATGAGCAGCCAAGGGGCTCAAAGGGTCTCCCTGTCCCAGCACTGAGGGAAGCTCCCAACACAACACAGGGGTTTGTTGCTCTGGTTGTTATTCTGGAATAATTAAAGCTGGCTCGACCACGGGAGGCAAAAATCCTCTGGGGGGGAAAGAATGGCTCCTGAAAGGTTTGGAAAGCTCCAGAACAGGCTGAGTCCAGCCAGGCAGGTTGACAACAGTGTGGGATACAAGGTCCATCCCCACGGAGCACTCCCTTCAGTAGGAGAGCCTGGGCTGACACAGCAGCTGTGACAGAGCTTCTGCCAAAAGCCTCTAAATGCTGGGAATTGGAGCCATTTGAAGGAGCTCCTGCCATGGAAATGTGCTCCCTGTTCCCTGTCAGACCCCATCTCTCACCACCCCACCTCCTGCTGACACTTTGGGCTCTCCAGGCAGGGCCCCTCCTGAGGAACACGCCGGAGCTGCAGCCCGGATCTCTCAGCTGGAACAAAGCCACAGCCTGTCCAGCCCATGGTTCAGAGCTGTGACAGTGCCTGAGAGCCAGAGTGACATCCCTCCCACTCGGATACACGTCCCCGTCAGCTCGGGGAACCTTTGGATGCTGGGGATCTTTGCACTGCTGATCTGCTGCCTGCAGCTTCCCCAGCCTTTCTGCAAAAGTGCATTTTGTTCTCCAGATCATTCTTTTTTCCCTGCTTAGCACTTTATCCCAACAGGAAATGTTCTGTAAGGCCACCAGCCTAATTAAAAAGTTCTCATGTCGAGACTGTTCTGAAATGTGTGCATTTAGAGCTCACTGCACATGCAGAACAGGAATGTATGCATATGGATATCTGCAACCATCTTCCTATTTTTGGCTGAGTGAGCATATTTTCTGGGATCACATGCTGATCTCTGACTAATTAGTGTGCAGGATTAATATTTTTCAAGGGAGTTTAGCTGTGAAAAAACTAGTGTTTTTCTGCATGTTCAATTTGCAAGTGTGCTCCCTGCACTGCCACGGACTGATCAGGAATTGTGTAGGGGAAAAACAAGGTCTCTGTCCATTTGCATCAGTGGTTTTTGGTTTACCAGCACAAGGAGACAGGTGGTTGAATTTAGATTTAGTGAATGCATGTGCATAGCCAAATCCCTTGGAAAAATCTAGGTCAAACCCTGCAGACAACATTTGGGCTGACTTCTGTTTCCACACACTCTTTGCTCTGCAAGAAATCGATTCTAAGCACATCAGAGAAGGGAAGTGGCAACAGAAAGTTCTGCTCAAGCCAAAGGGATTTGAATCACCCGGTCTCCCCCAAACAGATATTGAGACTTCCTTAAATCTTCCCATTTTTTTCAAATCCACTGAAATGGAATCCAGCAGTGCCACCACTGTGCTCACTAACACAGCCCTGCAACCTGACCCACGTCCTGCTGCTTCCCTTGGAGCTCAGACTGGATACTGAGCTTCCCTGGGGACTGATCCAGTGCCTGGGTACTGATTCCTTCAATTCCAGCTTGCTCCTGCCCTTCATTCTCTAGAAAGCCCCTCAGATTTACTTGGTGGGAAAACAAACAGACCTGGTGGAGCTGAAGCATCACCTTGTGCTCAAGCATGATCTGAGTCTTTGTCAAAGCTCAACCTGAACCATTTTGGTGTGGGGGAAAAAACCCCAAAACTTTCTCTTTTCTTACATGCCTGTCACAGTTTGGGGTCTTTGATAAAATGACACCTCTAAGCATTTCATTCTACTGACACACCTCAGCACCATCCCAGCAATCTGTGAGGCAATTTGATGAATATACAGGCAGAAGTTGTTTGAAACAGGGAGATGGTTCATAGATAGCTCTGGCTTAGGGTAAGGGGGTGATGTCTAGAAGAGAAACAACGTTCTCCAGCCTTCATGTTCATGTGACAGTGATCACTGTCAGTCACAGTTAAAATGACTTCAGCTTCACAGTGACAGGACCCTGCTGTCACTGCACTTATCTCTGAATAATGTAAAGAAAGCAGAGAACCACAAACATAAAGATTGAGCCTGTGGAGACAGGGATTGACAGGCTTGGGAAGAGGCACCAGGGTACAGCAATCCCAGGCATTGACCACCACTCCCATCAGATCCAGGGATATTTCCCTCTGAACATTCCCACCAGGCTATAAAAAATCCTTCAGGAATCTCAGGAGTGTCACTGAGCAGAGCAGTGGCAGAATTCCCTGAAACAAAGAGCACTGAGTACATCTCACCCTGTGTGGAGGACACAGAGAGCTTCTTGCTGTCTGTGCTTCCTGTGTCCCACAATCCCTGCAAATGCCAGGAAGGAGCAAGAATGGACAGGACTGGGATGTCTTTGTCCAGTGGAAATTTCTGATGGCACAGGTGACATTATCCTGCTGGAAGGAGGAGCCTCTGTCACCAGTGTGTGGTGAACACATCACAGAAGTACTGAACTCTGGGTGTTTTTGGGCTGTATTTCCATGAAGGCACAGGAAAGGCATGGCTGTCCAAAGGGAAGAACAGTCAGCAATGGGAGTTTTCAGCATCTGCTTGAAGGTGTCCCTGCCTCGTGTTCACTGCTGCAAAACTGGTGCAGGAAAGGTCACTGAGCACAGCAGGAGAGCCAAGGGATGTGGGGAGGGCAGGAGCCAGCAGAGGTAAGGAAAGAGCAAGGGGAAGAGCTGGTTCTGTGGCACAGGAGAAGGGCTCCTCTCACAGAAACGCCAGCTCTGAGTGTCCTGACGGGACACGCTGAGGACAGCTGAGCCCTGAGCTAAATTACACCTAGGTGTAATTTATACCTAGGTATATTACACCTAGGTGTTAATGGGGAGGTTGATTATTGCACTCAGGTTTTGCACAACGAATCTTGTTTCTTCCTTCCCAGCCTGATCCAGGCAGGAGGAATTTAGGGTCTGGATGCAGCCACAGAGCTGTGACCTCACTGAGATCAGAGGGACCTGGTGGGGTGGCTCCCAGGAGGGATGGACACAGGCTCAGTGGAAAGCACAAGGTGAGACAGGGACAGAATTAGCAGAGCCCTGCTGGTGGCAGAGGGACAGTCTGGCTCCAGACCCAAGCCACAGAGGTTTGGAGTGCTGAGGAAGAAGGGAGAAATCCCTGCAACCACACTGAAATTCCCAGGTGAATTCCCATGGGTCACACCACCGTCCACGGTTTCTATCAAAAAGTTCCCATTGAAGCCACTCACAGTCACCCTGTCCAACACCCCAAAGAGCCCAAGAAATGAGCATGGAGGTGGCAAGCCCAGTATTTACCCAAAGGCTGGTCCTTGCCTTCTCACACACCTCTGGCTGCAAGTCTCTCATTGCTGCAATAAACCCCAGACTGGCAATAAATCAGGTAGCAAGCAAATGTGATAGCAGGCAAATAGATCCTGCCAAGTCATTTTAAACTGCAATTGCTGGGGCTTTTTTTGTAACATTCTGATGTACATATTTGGCCCATTAGAAAAACAACTTCATTTTCAGCCACAGTTCCTGTAATGGAGCAATTCCCTGCTTCAGTGCAGATCTCTCCAGAGAGTTAGGGTGAAACGCACACGGTGCTTGGCTCGGGGTGGAGGTGTAAACCAGCTGGCAGTGCACAAAATCCATTTCTAAGCAGCCTGGCCAGACAGTTCAGCCCCCTCTGAAGGGCAGGAGGGCCAGGAAGTGGAGACAGCAAATGCAGCAGCAGCATCAGCCCTGACCTCCTGGAGTGTGGATCCAGGTTTCTGGGAGAGCAGATCCAGCCCAAGCAGGAAGGGAAGGGCCAGAGGGGTGCGGGACACACACGAGGGCAGCTCCACATCCCCTGCAGTGCTCACTGGGATTCTGTGCTGCAGGAATCTCCAGAAGGGTTTTATGGCTGCATTCAGCCTGACACAACCCCCCCGCACAGACAGCACAGATAAAGCTCCAAGAACACCTGTGAGACCACGGATACAGCACCAGGCCTTGGGGCTGTAGGAGCAAACAAACTCTGCCCTGGAAGCAAATCTGCTGGGAGAGTCAGGGAAGAGCCCTGCCCACCCTCATTCCTCTTCACAGCACCTACAAGGATTGTCCTTGCCAACCCCAGCCCTGGAGCTGTGGGATGGTCCTTGTGAAGGGGCTGCAGGGCCTGGCTGACCACCTGGAGTGCGTGAAACACAGAATCATGGAATGGTTTGGGTTGGAAAGAACCTTAAAGTCCATCTCATTCCACCTCCTGCCATGGGCAGGGACACCTTCCACTGTCCCAGGCTGCTCCAAGCCCTGTCCAGCCTGGCCTTGGACACTTCCAGGGATCCAGGGGCAGCCACAGCTGCTCTGGGCACCCTGTGCCAGGGCCTGCCCACCCTCACAGGCAGGAATTTCTTCCTGATATCCCATCCATCCCTGACCTCCTTCACCCTAAGACCATTCCCCCTCATTCATTCACTCCATGGAAAAGTCCAACACACCAATCCAGCCTCGGGAGAGACTCCAGCACCCCTGAGCCCAGGATCCTCCCAGCACAACCACCCACCTCACAGGAGCAACACGGACATAAAAAAATAGGAGCAGCACCAAAAAATTCAAAGGCAAAACTGAATTTAAAGGCAAGAATGGAGAGCAAAAATACCCCAGAAGTGCTCCCAGGCACAGCCCCTGGGACTGGGAGCCCCCTCAGTGAAAAACAGTGACTCCCCTTCCCTTCCAGCCTCTCCAGCATGGCCTTGGGAGATGCTGCTTAACATTTTTCAAGCCCAGGACAAGGCAAAGAATCATTTTGTTGAAAAATGGCCCTTAGTAGAACATGAAAGATTTTATGAAAAACTATTGGCTTTTTAGAAGTGTTTCCCCCTTTTTGATTTTTTTTGGTGACATCCTCTATCTGTCTTTTTTACTGCAGCCTGCAATGTAAACCAGCCTTTGCTTTCTCTTCTGGAATCATTCTATGTTAAGATACTTTTTCAATCAAAAAAGCTATCAAAATAATTCATGTACAGAAAATCTGCTGTGGGGAAGAAGCAGCAGTTTGAATATTCTGGAGGGAGACCCATGGAGGAGAGGCATGGAATCCTGTTCATTCCCTCCTGGAGCAGAGGAATAGGCCAGGCTTCTCCCACCCTGCCTCTCCACCTCTGCACAGCCCTACCCAGACCCTCATTTTCCTGCTGCCCGTTGCAAACTCCCCTTCTGATTTCCCCAGCCAAATTCCCTGTTCTTCCTCTGCTTGATGAATTCCTGATGCAGAAACAGGAGCCTGCTCTCCTCCAGTTGCTCCCCCCACCCCAAACCTCCCTTCCCCAGAGCTTTGGGGGAAGCAGAGCCAGTGTGGGGCAGAGAGCTGCAGCACAAAAGGGCTCTTGGTGCTCATTTCATTGAGTGCTGCCAGCTGAGACTTTGGGAGCAATATCTGAACAGAGATTTGAAGAAGTGCTTATGTGATGGTTTTGTTAACAGCACTGAGAACATGCACAGGGCATCTGATCAATCCCTTTATTGGGCAAAATTTGCTTCCTAGAATTCAGAGCTGGCTGTGACTGAAATGCCGAACTGCTGGGAGGTGCCTGCCTGGGGGAGCCAGCCCCACCCCTCTGCTGAGGCACAAGTGCATCCTGACCCCTTGCAAGGGTCAGGAGAGGAGCAGCGGGGCCCGAAAACCAAAAGGAGAGCGGCAGGAGAAGGTTGGTGGCAGATGTCTGTGGCATTCTCCTCCCTGGGAAAGCTGCCCCGCTGTCTCAGTGACCTCAGAGAGTTGCTGCTGCTGGATGCATCCCACTGGTGGAGCTGCAGTGCTCTGTGGAGAGGGGGAAAGCTGGGCCCACAGCAAGGCATTTTCAGGGACTGGAATACACACAACCCTTTCCTACCCTAACCCCTCCTTATAAACTTAGGTCAGATGAGAAAACTGAGCTGCAGCTTCTGGCCCAGCAGGTTTGGGACACTGAATGTCCCTGTGATGCCTTGGGAAGGCTGACCTGAAACAGAGACTGGACAGAGCCAGAGAATAAAGCAGGTATTTATTGAAAGGCCTTTAGGGTACACCTTGGGCAGGACAGGGTCTGGCCAGGGCTACACCCAAGGTGGGCCCAAAATGGTCACACAATGGCTGACTGTTCATGAGATATTACATTTTTATAAGTTTTGGTCTATTTGCATATTGGGGTTTAATTGTCCAATTACAGCTCCAGGTTGTGAGGTCCCATCCTTCTTGTTCCTCCCTTCAGCTACCCTTGTTTGTGTTTTTGGGCCTGAAAGTTGTCCTTGCTCTGCAGCAGGAAAAGAATTTGTTTTGTCTCCTTACTCTGTGAAGAGAACTGACTGACATTTAATATGAGGCTCAGAACTGCACCCCTGGACAGCACAGAATGTGAAAAACAAGAAAGCTCAAACTGAAGGTATCACCCATTAGGTTGGTGCTCAGCATAGAGGAGCTGCCCTTGGTGGGATGAGATCCCTTCTCCTCAGCCTGCTCAGAGGTCCCTAAATAAAAACTGGGAATTGTGGGGGCTGGTGTAATAACACAAACAAGCAGAGAAATGGGGTGTGTGGAAGGAAAGGGTGAAGAATGAACGAGACTCTTGGAGCTGAGTCAGCAGCAAGTGCTGGAGGGAAGAGGGGGAGAATCACAGTCAGCCCTTGGAGTTATCCACAGAAAACAGAAAACTCCTCATCTCCCACTCCTGGAAGTGTTCTAGGCCAGGCTGGATGGGGCTTGGAGCAACCTGCTCCAGTGGAAGGTGCCCCTGCCCATGGCAGGGGGTTGGAACCAGCTGATCTTTAAGGTTCTTTCCAACCCAGGCCATTCTGTAGTTCTGTGACCTTCACAGAATCATGTTAAAAATCTCTCAAAGGCTGATGTTTTCTCATCCTGCAGACACCCCACAAATCCCTGAGTCTGTGGTTTAGGAGTCTCCAGCCCCCTGCCCCACTCCTCCAGGAGGTCAGCACAGGGTTACACAGCTGGGATCACCCCATGGCCCCTGTCCCAGCACACACATGGATGATTCCTCTGTTGAGTGTTTTAGGGATGTTTTCTCCCTATTTTTCAGCTCCTGGCCTCTCACGGAGGAGGGTTTCAAGTGCCCCAAAGTGCAGAAAGGGCAGGGTTCTCCATCCTCCCTTCCTGCTTGCTCCAAAGCACATTCCCACACGGCTCAGTCCCAGTGCCCCTCTGCTCCAGCCTGCACCTGCACAGGTGTAGCCCAGGCTGTGTCTCCCTTTCCCAGCATCTCATCCCTGCTCCATCCCCCCCTGCTCCTCAGGACCCCCAGTCCCTGGTGGCTTCTCTGCTCCATGAGCTCGTTCTGCAGGAGGGATTGGGACATCCCCTCCCAAGTCACCACTCCCCTCCTGCAGCCACAGCTGGAATTTCTGTGAATTTACACATCTTTCTGTTAATTCCTTGAGCAGTGGGCATCCTGGGATGACGTGGTTGGGGACCTGAAAATGTGGATAATTTGGTAACACCCTCTCAGTAGTGCTGCTTCCCCAGCTGTCCTGCATGGGAAAGCTCACCAGCACCTTAGAACTCATTCAGTGGGGTTGGTTGGTTTGTTTATTTGTGTTTGGGTAGTTGTTTTTTTTTTTCTTTCTTCTTCTTCAATAATGCCCCAGAATGATTTGCATTCAGCAGAAGCTGACCAGTAACAAGCCCTGCCTCCTCCCAGGAACCATCGTGTCCATTGGGAGCAGCAGTGGGAGGGGCAATGGATGGTGTAAAAGGGGAATTGGTGGTGTTGAGGAGGAATTGATGCAGTCAAGGGCTCACCCCAGTCCATTCCAGCACCTGGAGCAGAGGGAAATGCTCTGAGAAAGGATATTTGAGTGCCATGTTTTCTCTGGAAAGGTGAATGTTCAGCATAACTCAAAAACCTCCCCAATGGCCCAAAGCAATTCCACAGGATAAACCAGAAAGTGTGTGTTTGTGTGTTTCTGTGCCATAGTTGATTTGTTTGCTCCAGCTTCTCTCTGTTCCTCCACAGCAGAGTAAAACATCTAGATAACACTGTAGAAGCAAAATAATTTTTAAAGAGGAGAATTCAATTAAAAAAATTAATTTAAGAAGATAAAACACCTCACCATGATATTATAGGCGTGCTCTGACTTTACATTTCTTGCACAGTACTTCTAATTTAATCCTTTCAAAGTTAGTTATAACTGTGTTAATTTTTAACTGATCCATTTCAAGGTAAAAATTATTTCTGAGCTTGTAAACATCCTTCAGGCTAGGGGTGGAAAGCCAAGGAACACAGGGCCAAGAATGAAAACTGAACTCATGGGCTTGCTCCTCTCTGCATTCCCAGTGTCTGTGCTCCCAACAGCCAAGAATAAATTAGTGAAAAGTAAAAATAGAAACAAAACTTGCTGTGATTTCTTTAAAACTCTCTTTGCTTAATCTGTAGGAATAAACATCACCATAATTCTGTGTCCCAATAATGGGAACTTATTGAGGATTTACAGTCCTTAAAAACCTGGATGTGACATATTTCTCTATTTTACTTACACTTTGATTAGTTCCTGAGTTTCTGATGTTTATTTCATGGATTCACAGAATGGATTGGGTTGGAAGGGACCCTAAAGCCCATCCAGTTCCAACCCCAAACCTTCCACTATCCCAGGCTGCTCCAAGCCCTGTCCAACCTGGCCTTGGACACTTCCAGGGATCCAGGGGCAGCCACAGCTGCTCTGGGCACCCTGTGCCAGGGCCTCCTCAGCCCCACAGGGAGGAATTTCTTCCAAACATCTGATTTTGTTTTAGTTTAAAACCCTCTTCCCTTGTCGTTATTACTGTCTGCCCATCTAAGAAGTTCATGGAATGGTTTGAGTTGGAGTGGACTTTAAAGCCCATTTTATTCCTAAGCTGCCCCATTGCTCCACTCTCTGAGGTGCTTTAACTTGATTTACAGATCTGAGTTTCCATCCCTCTGTTCCCTGTGGTGTTTGTGCAGAAACAAGCACAGCTCTTGGCCCAGCACGGTCCTGGCCCTGCCAGCTCCCTTTGCACAGGTGCTCTGCACTCTCACTCTGCTGCCTCATCTGCACTGCAGTTGCTCCAAATGCTTTCCAGCTGGGCCTTACATCTTTTACAGAGGTAATATCTTGGAAGAAAAAAAAAGAATTTAGCACCTTCTTCTGCCCCTGAAGGAGTCACACCAACTTCCCTTTGGTTTCATGTCCCCACACAGAGGGCAGGGCCCCAGCCCTCACCCTCCTCCTGATGCAGAGGCACTTCAGCCCCAGTGTGTTACAAACAATAATTTGTCATTAACCATTGCCCAGCTGTCACTGGGATGCTGTCACAGGGGAGGCCACACAGCTTTAATGGCACCTCAGCTGGCATTGGTCTGACTCCAGCACAGGCCCGGCAGCTCTGCTTTCTCATGGACATCTGGATGGAGACATTTGAAGCACAGGTACCAATGTCCCAAACAGAGCACCTGAAAGTGCAGCTATCACATGAAGCCCCCTGATCCCACAGGCCACATTCCTAATGGAATTCTGGATAACCTGGAGTGGCCCCAGGCCCATGTGCAGCAGCAGCAAATGCATGTAGGGCACAGTTTCATCTTAATTCCTCAGAGGGCTCAGTTTGTGTTGTGTCTGGACCATGCCAGGCACTGAGCCACAGCAGAGGGACATTTCCACAAACTCTGTGGAGGGAAAAGCCAGCAGCTGCCAGGCACTGCAGCAGGAGATGTCAGCAGAATGTTCCTGCTGTGCTGCAAACATGAATCTTCCCATCAGATCCACCTCCAGGGCTCACACGCCATCCTTCACAGTCACCCTGTGCCACCCACCACTGTAAAGCAGCAATTCCCAGGGTATGAAATATTTGCTGCTCTGGATAAAAGAACACCAGAGGCCTGTGAAGGCCCAGGTCTGTAAAGGGAGCAGGGCAGAGCTGCCAGCTGAGTGCTGCAGTGTGGAACACCATGAGGAAACCCCTTGGAGTTAGCTTTCCTCAGATGTGCTCCTCGAGCTGTTTGTGTTTTGATGATTTTTAATCAATCAGCAGCTGCTGGGGTTCCTCCAATGGAACCAGACACAGGAACCACGATTGTGGGATGTGATTCCCTGGAATAATATTGCCTTCTTTTCTCCAGCTGAGCCCCCCAGCACGGAGCTGGGGAAGGCTCTGGAGCACAAGTCTGCTGAGGAGTGGCTGAGAGACCTGTGGATGTTTAGTTCTTTAAAACCAACACTTGAACATTTCCTTAAAAAAAAAAATTTTTTTTTTTTTTTTTTTTTTTTTTTTTTTTTTTTTTTTTTTTGAGAGAGAGAGAGAGAGAGAGAGAGAGAGAGAGAGAAAACAAGACACTTTCAGCCACAAGGGAAATGTTCTCATTTGGGTCAGGCTGCTATTTTGAGTACAGAGCTGCCAGACCTCTGCAATTATCCTGCCCAGACAATGGGATGGATGTTCCCATGCAGCCAGAAAGAGCAGGACACTCCACCAGCTCCAACTCATTAAAAGGAAGGAACAGCACTGGGATGTGTCCCCAGTTCCTCCAGCAGGATTGGCCCCCTGGGCCCTGCCTGCACTGGGCTGTGCAGGGAGGGGCTTCTGCCAAAGGAGAGGAGGGATAATTACCAATCCCATCTCCATCCCATAAATTCTGGGGTTCTGGGCTGCACGTGGAGCACTGCAGTGCTGAGTGCTGTGTGCACAGCAGGCCCTGCTCCCACACCCTGCGGGGGTGATGCCTCAGGATCTCGGCTTTTCTGTTTTCCATCTATTTGTAACCCTGCAGTTCTTTAGTGTAGAACTCTAAACTCTACACACAGTAGAGCTTCCCCACTTTGGTCAGACACAACAATTCCTCTCAAGGCCTGGCAATCAAGGACACCTCACTGCCTCAGGCCCTGAGAGATGGAAACAGAAGTGAGTTGGGGGCAGCAAACTTGGGGTAAATGACCTCATTACCTGAAGCTGTAATTGGAAGATGAACCCTCAATATGCAAATGGACCAAACTTACAAAAGTGTGAAAACCTGTGACCTGTGGTCCATTTTTGGGTGTAGCCCCTGAGGGGCTTTGTCTGCCCACAATGTACCTGAAGGCCCTTCAATAAATATAACTGGTTTTTATTCCCTTAATTTTGTCTGCTGTCTATTTTTAGGTATTCCCCAAAAGTTATCATGGGTGCAGGACACCTCAAAGCAGATCCCAGCTCTACTGGGTGAGGACATTTGAGTACCCTGGGTTTTCCTGCCTGTCCAAAGGACAGGGTATTTCAGTGTTTCCAGTCCTCCTTGTGCACACACAGCCCCAAAACACGGCACTTCCCCACACTGCCCCGTTTCCTGGGAAATCACAGGAGCCATCTGGCCCTGTCCCACTGCAGTGACAGGGACACTGCCAGCGGGACAGATGGGCACAGCAGGGAGCAGGGACTGGGCTCTGTGCCTTGGGAGTCTCCCTGTGCCCAGAACACGGAACTGATGGGGCTCACACTGCAGCTGCCAAGCCTGCCCTGAGAGAGGCCCCTGGAAAATGTGTCCCAGCTCAGGAGAAAGGAAATTTCTGTCTGTTTTCCACATCTTCAAGGAACACTGCTGGGAATGGACTTCCCTGGTCCATCATTCCCATTCCAGGATTCACAGTTATATACACCCGCATAGACACATCACAAATCCTGGGATCTCCTGAGCTGGGAGGGACCCACAGGATCACCCAGCCCAGCCCCTGTCCCTGCACAGACCCCCCAACAACCCCACCCTGGGCATCCCTGGCAGCGCTGTCCAAAGGCTCCTGGAGCTCTGGCAGCCTCGGGGCCGTGCCCATTCCCTGGGGAGCCTGGGCAGTGCCCAGCACCCTCTGGGGGAAGAACCTTTCCCTGATAACCAACCCCAAATAAATAAATAAATAAATGTTAGAAAATGAGAAAAATATAAAATTATATAAATACGGAACTAGAAAAATAGAAACAGAGAAAGATACAAAAATATAAAAATACAAACTCACACACCTGTGCCCACCCCATATCCATAGTTTTATTTCTCCTGCTGCTCAGAGATTACCATCAGCCTCTTCACAGAGCACTTTTATTCCTTTAGGATCCCTGCAGCTCCCAAGCACTGCAGGTGGAGCTGGCCCTGAGGTGTCCTGGAGGTGCAGAACTGGACTGATGTGTGTGCACTGTCCCCTTTAGCCAGACCTGCAGGGCTTGCAGCCACAGCTCCTGCTCTTGCCCACTCTCCCGATTAATTCCAGCTGCTCGTGCCCCAAGGCCATGCACAGAGCCCTCGATTTACGTCGGGCTGTTAAAATTTTTAAACCTCTGTAAATGACGAGCAGTTTATCAATGGAACTGCTTTTGTCAGCCTTGGCTGGGGAGGGCAAGGAAATATTGGCAATTTTCCAATCACCATTAATTTTATGTCGGTTTCCTTCCCATTTAAAGCAGGAGTTGGGTAGAAACAATATCCATTATTAATAGATACATGTTTTATTAATGATATAAAGACCACAAAGATTTGTAACTTTAATAATAGTTCCTTGTTTTAAAATTCTGTGCCGTTATTATTTATTGAGCAGTTGGGGCTGTTTTCTTGCCTGGCCACAGTTAGGCAGAACCAAGGGAAAATAGATAACTCGGAGTTATTGGGGAGAAATATTCCAGCTGACTTAAGTGATTCCTGGCAGGACTTCTTTTTTTTCATAATTTTTAAAATAAATTTGTCACTCGCTGTTTACAGTAAGGCCTATAAAATCTCAAAGGAAAGCCATTTTTCCTGAACTTCACTTCTGGTGCTGCCTGTGCTGGAGCATCCTCAAAGCCCTGCTCTCATATTCTGCAAATTATTCAGGTTTCTGTGTTAAACCACTGTGGTTTTAGCCTTTGCTGTGGCAGAGCAGAGTGATAACTGCATTTCCTTCTCCCTGCAGGGGATCTGTGGCTCTCAGGTGACTGAGGGAATTGAGAGGGGAAAAGGAAGATAATTTTTGAGCTTTAGTTTGTCCTTCCTCCTTGGATTTCACTTCAGAGGCTTCCCCCCCCCCCCCCCCCCCAGCCCCCTTTTTCTTCTCTTAGTAGATATTTCAAGGGTTGTGTGGATTTCCTAAGAGTTAGGTCTGGTAGTTACAAAAATACAAGTAATTTAAATGGTCTGATATTTTATTTTAGTCTTAATTTCAGAATAAAAAATAATGCTTGTGTTTGAGATCTCTAAAACAGCAGAAAGATTTTGCAAATAAATGAATTGAAGGAAGAAAAAATAGTTAATAATAATAATAATAATAATAACAACAACAACAGCCATGCTGAGCTGTATTTGGCAAGAAATAATTTTGCTACAAAAACCTAAAAAACTTGCACTTTCCATCTCCAGTGGAAATTGTGAGGCTTTTTCAAAAAGCAATGTTTCTGTTTTCTAGAAAGAAACTTTCTGCCTTTATCCAAATTATTTTAAGCCTGGACAAAATCAAAGTATCAACCTGCAGTAGTCAGGGTTCAACTAGTGACCAAACATCATCGAAGACCCAAAACTTAAAAGATTTAAACTCTTTAGCTCTGTTCAGCCCAGAAAACTGAATAGTAAATACCTAAATCCCACGTTAAAGCTCTTGGGACAAAACACTTGGCAATGTCAGGCTATTCCTCTCTTCTTGTTCATTTTGGATGTGAAATATTCCTGCCAAGGTGAGCAGCTTTCAGAGAGAGAGAATATTCTGTCTGCTGGGATCTGTAAATCCCAAACACACTTTTCTGAATCTGGAGAGGAGCTACATTTAAAACTCAGATCATTGAGAATTTATTGTTAAAAAAATACAAAGTTCTGCTTGCCCCTTTCTTGGAGGAATCTGATTGGATCCACCTGAAGGTTTTCTATGAATTCTTTTCCACAGAGTAAATACCAGTTACTGAAACCAGAACTGTTCAGGGGAGAGGGACATAGTCAACTAGCTTCTTCAATCACACTAACCACAACAGAAAGTGAAATTAGAAAAAGATTGCATTTCAATATTTTCTAAGCAAAAAAACCTCTGCTTTTCTTTTATGGATATGAATTTTAAAAAGCCTCAATGACAAGAACTATTTAAAGCCAGCTATTAAACCATTTATTAACCACTAACCACTTCTTTAACCACCTGTTTCTCAATTTAACCATCTTTTTAAAACATTTGAACAGACCCAAGTGAAGAGATCTTATTCAAGCTTCAAATTGCAGGAAATTTGGTGACTTGGGATGTTATTTGTGAGTCAAAGAAGGCCAAAAATTTGCTGGTTTTGAAACTACAGAAAATCCCCCAGGATTACACGTCTCAGACAGAGAGTTATTGTAAGGAACTTCAGATCTTCCAAAAAAAGTATTTTGGATACTTTCTGTTCCACATTTCACTCTAACAAATAGAATCAATGGATGGCAGGGATGTGCCCCAGCCCTGCCAGATGGAATCCCCATCCCTGGCAGTATCCAAGGCCAGGTTGGACGCGGCCTGGAGCACTCTGGGATGGTGGAAGGTGTCCCTGCCCATGGCAGGGGGTGGAATATGATGGTTTTTAAGGTCCCTTCCAGCCCACCCCATTCCAGGATTCCATGGGGTGATCATGGAATTCATGGTTCTGTTTCCAACCACAGCCATTTGAGAAGGAGAAGGAGCTGCCTGCTCTGCCTGGCACAGGAACAGGATTTGATCAGCTGATAATATCAGGAAACTTGATGCATTTATAAAATTCTAGAGAAGAAATGCTTGAGAAATTTTAACACTCAGCAGGTGAACATAAAACCACAGCAGAAGGCAGGGTTCTCTGAGCTTTCTCTGGTGGCTCTGTGACTCCAGACCACATTAAAAGCAAATGAACCAAGGAGGGAACAGGCAGATTCTTTTAGGGAAAAGAGCTGCACTGAGACCAGTACTAATAGTGATAATGTTACTTCTGCCTCTTGCCTCCTGCAAGGAATAGCTGCATTTTCCTATAACCATTTCTAAAATGTCAGTTTAAGCAAAAATTTTGTTATTTTGACTGTCCATTTAGGACTGACCCAATACTGAGGATCTCTGTCTACCACCACTGCTACCAGTAAATTTTGAACATGCCACTGGTAAGTTCAGACATGCTATCAAGTGTTGGTCCAAGTGGGAATTCCTTGGGCCCAGGAGCTGCAGGATCCCACACCAGTCAGGGATTTCACTCTGAGCTTCCCAAGTGCCTCTAAAAGCACTGGGAAAGCTGGTCAGGGAAACCTTGGAGGTAAAAAGCACCGAGGTGTGCTGCAGATGCTGCAAGTTTGTGCAGTGTGTTCATAACCACAGTGAGTTATCTCGTCATCCAAACAGGGCTTTGCAGGTAGAAAGATTTAACTTTGTTGATGAGGAAGGAGTCTTTCAAAACCTCAAGAGGTGTTCCCAGCAATCCCAGTAAAGTCCAGGTACTGGGAGACCTCAAACAAGGACTTCCTTCACTGAGCCAGCAAGCAAAGGAAGGCAGCAGGAAACAAAGGTGAGGTCAGGGAAGAGTTTCTGGGGAGAGCTGGGGCTGCTGTGAAGACCAGCCAGGCTGCAGCAGGAGGGGTCCCCCCAGGCCAGCCCTGCTGGTCACTGGGGTCTGTCACAGGGTGGGGGTCACTCAGCCCTGCAAGTGCTGAAGTTTTCCTGCCCAAGCAAGCCCCCAGTACAAGAAAAATCCCACTTTTCCACACGGTCTGCAGAGGAAAGATGGAGAAACAAACAAAAGGATGGAGTGGGCAAAACTTGCTGAGGTGTCATGAAGCAGAAGGAATGAGAGCCAGGAGTGAAAAGAGGATGGTGCCAGGTCGGTGCTGGCTTTGTGATTTATCCCTCCCTCCCTCCTTGCACCCCATAGCTGGTGAGGGGAAGGGATGCTCCAGTTCCCATGTGCTGCCACTCCCACGTGTCCCCAGAAAAAGCTGTCCCTCCTCAGCAGCCCCAGTGCAAAGCCCCTTCTGGGGCATGGGATGAAGAGCTGCTGTCCCCAGAGTCCTGACCTGGGGTCTGAAGAAGGAAACTCTCCCAAAACAAACCCAAAAATCCACACACACATTGATATCTCACCTTTGCCTGAGGAATCCAACAGCCTGAAAACGGGAGCAGAGAGCTCGTGGGTGGCAGGAGAATACTCCAAGACTTTTGGACTGTCTGGAATCCTGGGCTGCCAGGCATTGTCCCCTTCAGGGGCACCTCTCTTAGGTCCCTTTGTCTCTTGCTGTGTTTGCTTTCAAAGCCAGATGCCACGGGAGACGTGGTCCTACAGGACACAGGAGAACTCCAGGGTAACCTCAGATTCCATCTGCTGACATGGTCAAGAGTCTTCCAGGTTCTGCAAGTTTATGGCACTGGTAGTGTTGGAAATTATATAACATCCCTAACTAACTTATAATTAGTTGTTTTAATTAATTGTAAGAATTGCCCACTTTTAGCCAGCACTGTTTAATTTTTTTCAGAGACTCCCATTGATGCTTTGATCATTAAATCATCGAAACCTTAAAGGTGTTAAAACGAACCCTGCCAAGCTTCAATAAACAAAGACAAAGGGATTTGAAGATTTAGTGCCTGGAATCTTAAATTTATGGCCCTTCAAAGAAGTTGGAGTAACCAGAAGATACAGAGGAGATTCAGGCTTGAAAAGCTGGAGACTCCCCGTGTGAGAAAAAGATAACAAAAGGACCACAGAATGTGGACCAGATTAGCATAAAGAGCGAGAATCACAGACCAAGAGAGAATAGAATGCTAATTAATGAAGAGGATTATGTAATTTAAAACCAATGAATATGAAGTTCTTTTTTTGCTAAAGATGTGTAAATAAGTGAAATGTTTTGCATTGGTGTGGAGGCCACTTTGTCAGCCACACACACAAATCTTGGTCAAGAACCATGGAATGCCTGACTCTGTAACATTAAATAGAGAGTTAAAGGAGTCTTATTTATCTCCATGATTTTGGTGACAGCAGCACCAGGCAGAAATTCCCTCTTGTGGAATTCTATTGGCAGATTCTTTGCATCCTGGAGTTACCAGAATTTGCATCCCCTCGTCCTGGCACCCCCTTTTATTCCCCTTTCTGCTAATATCAGCAGGATGGAATTCCAGCTGGTAACACCCATGGAGGATGAAGCAGGAAATCCGTATTTCAAGCTGAAACTCTGGGAAAAATGTGGTCCATTCTTAAGGTACCCTCTTGGTGGTCATCAGATTCATTTCCATTTCAGCCCAAAGCAGAACTGCTTAGAGCCAAATCTTCCCCATTTGTGGATCTGCAGGCCACCAGGGACAAGGAAGGAGTAGTGATTCTGCTGGGAGTGAGACACGCAGGATGAGACAGTGATACCTCATCCCCAACAGCCCTTCAGCAGGGCTGGAGGGACTGGCACAGCCCCTGTGGGGCAGAGGACATAAAGCCACCTCTGCACAGGCATGAACAGGATTTGTCGTGCTGAGCAAGTGCTGTAAAAGGTTTTACTGCCTTTTGTAGGGGAAGTGCCTCTCACCTGACACTGATGGAGTCCTAAGCTGAAGTTATTTATCCACAGGGATAAATCAGGACTTGTTTTACTGAAGAGCTGGGGCTGATCTCAGAGCACAAAGACACTGAGTGCTCCCAGGGCTCCTCTCATGTCAGCCCTAAACCCCCACAGCACAAAGTGGACAGCTCAGTGGGGGAAGTGCTGGTGCTTGCAGGGCTCAGGGCTGCACGTCTGGAATGGGAACTGCAGCTCACACGACACAGCAGCTTGTGCTTCGCTTGCTCTTTATTCACTGCAAACCCCCAGGAGCCCTGCCCTGGCCAAGAGGAGCAGCTGCTCTTTGCACACAGAGCTCAGGAATCACACAATCCACACTGCTTTGGGGTGGATTGAGGAGCATCGGGTTCCAGCCCCAGCCATGGGCATGGAGAAGGAGTCTGACTGGTCTCACCAGGACTGGTCAGTCCCAAGGAGCCAGCATGGTCCCACCAAGGCTGGTCAGTCCCAAGGAGCCAGCATGGTCCCATCAGGGCTGGTCAGTCCCAAGGAGCCAGCATGGTCCCACCAGGGCTGGTCAGTCCCAAGGAGCCAGCATGGTCCCACCAATCCTTGCTCAGTCCAGCTGGGGCAGGCTGCTCCCACACAAATCCCTCTGCTCTTTAGACAAGTCTGGTTTAGGAATGCGATGAGAAATCAGGGAACAGTGGGGTCTGAGGCTGCTTTTACCCCAGTTACTCATTACACACCTTCAGTGTAGGCCAGAGCAGGAGCCAGCCCAGAGGAGCTCTGTCCTTCTCCTCCCTCCCTTCCCCATTTTGGGGCTGACACCAAACTTGCTGAAAGACAAGTGGAAAAAACTGAAGTGCTGAGTTGCAGCTTGAAAAACGACAGAGAGTGATTATTGCTGTCCAGGAGACAAGGATTAATACATCAGCCCAACGTGGAACTCATATTTCGGGCAAAGTATTTTTATACAGGCAAAAATCTACATCATTTTCCTCAGCTGTTTGGTTCATGGGAAAACAGTGCTGAAGAAAAAAGGAGCGGGGGGAAGGGAAAATAGAGGCTCAGAGCACACTTCATCAGTTCTCATATTGATGTACAGCAAGGAAGCAGTGGCAGGAAGAAGCTGATTCTCAGGGCATGTTAACAAAAAGCATCAAGCTGAGATAGGGGATCTGTTGCTTATTTTGCCTTCTCCAAACTGCCTCTCCTCAGACTGTCAGGAGAGGGGAGGGAGCCAGGCCAGCACTTTGCCTAACAGGAACAGGGGAGGAAAGGTCTGGCTGCTGTGTTCTCCTCAGGCAGAGTGAGGGTGATGGATGGGGAGGTTGCTCAGCGTCAGGCAGGGTGCAAAAGGGCCTCAGTAACATCTATTAAAGCCATCCATTTTCCCAGGCTCATCTGGCACTCACTCTTTGTCACCACACTTGTTACCTTTCCCTGATGGTAAATGCTGGGGAACTTCAGGGTATTTGAACAGTCAGAGACGACAAATCCCTGCAAAGAAGAAAGTGTAAAACAGCAGGAGAAACATGTTGGCTTCATCCTGAGCGAGCATTAAATACACTTCCCATTTGTCTGAGGAGACAGTTAATGGGAAAACGGGCTCTTTAATTGAACAGCCCGAGAGTCTCACACAGCTGCAGATAACAAACGCTCAGGAGAAAGCCATTTTTCCAGGCAGGGATCCCGGCCTGGGTGAGGCAGGAGGGAGCATTTATTGCAGAGAAATAGCAGCACATGCCGTGGCTGCTGAGGACAATCCGATGGCTCTTCCCAGCACTGTGCTGTTCCAGGGAACACAGAGGCTGGGATCAGGAGTGCAGCTCCAGGCTGGCCTGAGGCAGGAGCCAAGCACAGGCTCATTTCTGCTGGGTTTTACAGCCAGCTCCAGCCCGGGGCTGCCACTGTATGTGCCACAGTGTGTGACACAGTGTGTGACACTGTCTGGGGCACCGCGGGCTCCTCTCTGCAGGGCTCACTGGCAGCTTCACACACCAGGACACTGCTGTGTCACTGCTGTGTCACTGCCATTGCCCTGGTGGCACTGCTGTGTCATTGCCACGGCTCTGGTGGCACTGCTGTGTCACTGCTGTGTCACTGCAATTGCCCTGGTGACACTGCTGTGTCACTGCCACAGCTCTGATGGCACTGCTGTGTCACTGCCATTGCCCTGGTGGCACTGCTGTGTCACTGCTGTGTCACTGCCACGGCTCTGATCGCACTGCTGCACCTTCTGCCAGGCCCAGCACTCCAGGCAAGAGCCCTTTCACTGGATTTCATGATCCCTCTAATGCATAGCCAAGGATTGCAGGGCACCTCTGTGGCCCCTCCATGCTGGCAGCTGGGGCTGGACCCTCCAGGGACAGCACTGGGAATCAGAGAATCCCAGAGTGGTTTGGGTTGGAGGGACATTAAAGCTCATCCAGTCCCACCCCTGGCATGGGCAGGGACACCTTCCACTGTCCCAGGTTGCTCCCAACCCTGTCCAGCCTGGCCTTGGACACTTCCAGGGATCCAGGGGCAGCCACAGCTTCCCTGGGCACCCTGTGCCAGGGCCCCACTGCCCTCACAGCAGAGAACTTCTCCCATTATCCCATCTAACCATGCTCTCTTTCAGTTTGAACCCATTCCTCCTTGTCCTGTCTCTCTAAGCCCTTGTAAATAATTCCTCTCCATCTTTCTTGTCAGCTCCCCTCAGGTATTTCCCACCAACCTCCACAGTACAAGGTACCAACAACAGGTGCCAGGGAGAGTAGCCCCAAAATTACTCAAAAGTGTTTGATGAGCCTTATCAAATGAGCTTTCCCTGACACAGGATGCCTGCTGCACATGTCCATCTGCAGTACATCAACCTTCCCATCTCCCCTCAATCCTCCCTCCCTGGGCATGATCCTTCAAACTCACCCTCCTGCAGCACAACCCCTTCCCAGCCTAAGGAGTGTCTGAGCTCCTGGGATTGACGCGAACATTATTTTCCTTCACTTATTCTAAGTGTTGCTCAGCCACAGAATTCAGCAATTTCTGGCCTCTCCAGGGTGTGCAGCAGAGGGTGGTAGGGCTAGGACACAGCAGGGCAGGCACCTGCTCTCACTGTAATCATGCTAATTAATAACATGCTAATTAAATGAAGAAAGCCCGTTACCAGAGTATCAAGGGAAGGGCAGAGATAAGAATGTAGTAAGAGAGGGACTGAAGGAGTTTCCTCTATTGTCAAGTCCTCTTCCCTGTGATTCCCATCACACCAGATTATTAAACTCTGCCTTGAAAGCAGTGGCTTTTCCCATGCTCCCCAGGGGAGGCTGTTAAAGAACTTCCCTTATCATGTATCAAGGAATCTCCTCACTTGCAATTAAAACCTACACTTAACCAGTTTGTTCTTGATCTGTGGTTTAAATCACCTCTCCTCCACGGGATTTATCTCCCCCTTGAACAGCAGCCTCTCCTCTTCTCCACAAGAATTTATGGCTAAACAGGCTGCACGAGCATCCCTTCCTTTTCCCCATATCCTTATTTCTGTTCTCCTGTAAACCTAACTCCCCTCAGTCTGTGCAGAATCCAGCAGTGACAGGCACTTTTCCAGGTGCTGAGAACAGGAGGCACTGCTGGGGACAGCCAGGGGTGGCTGGGGCTCATCCTGCCCAGGATGCTGGAAGGAGCTGGGGCCAGCAGGCTTCAGCCAGCCTCTCCAGGTTGTTTGTCTTAAAGATGAGGTTTTTTGGAGCTCCCTGCAGCTGCCTGTGGACAGGAGGCAGCATCACACCTGAGTGCCAAAATGACATTGTGGTCATGCTGACAGGATTTAGGAGCCTTCTCCACATCAAGTCCTGCCTCAGCTCCTCCATGCTGGGCAGGACAGCCTTCCAGGAGCAGATTCTCCTAATGGTGGACACAGACCTTTTGGCCATCTCTTCTATTTCTTTCTTCCTTTTTCCCAGCTCTTCCTCTCTCTTTGGTTTACTTGAAACCTGGGCACATCCTCAGCTGCCCCCATCCAGCAGCAGGAAGGCAGCTGAAGGGTTTTCTCTCACCTCAGGGGTCTGCATCACTGATTCCCAGAGCAGCAGCACAAACAGGCACCCTCATCAATACCAGGACACTCTCACTGTGTGCTAATTAAGTGCATTTAATTACCAAAAGGGCAGACAAATGCAGCAGGGCTGAGGCCTGAAAGGCCACACACAGGGAGCTCCCTTCCTGTTCACAGTGTTATCCCAACAACTGCTGAACCTACAGAGGTTCCGTGGCTGCCCCAGTTTGAACCAGTGCTGCCCCACTGCCAGGCTGCCAGCAAGACCAGCAGACCCCATGGGAAAACCTGGGTGGGCAGACTGGGTGTATGGATGTGCTCAGAGGAGCCCTGATTCCTCACAGACTTGGATCTAACACCTTCAGGGTTCTTGATAATCCCTTCTTATCCCAGAACTGAATTGGAAAATCAGTTCCAGACACAGACAGTGAATGACCAAGGACAAGGCCTCTCAGTCTCCCATGCATCCAAGGAGAAGGCTGAAGCTGCATGCCTGGAATGAGGGGAATCCTTTGGTACAGAAGCAGAAAAAAAGTCATTGCCATGAGAAAAGAGAAGCTAGTGCTTTAATCCCCGCTGTGATCCAGCTCTGGATGACCCAGAGCAACTCAGATTTTCCAAGTGGGGTGTGAGGAGTTTTTGGGAGTCCATGAAACTCCAGGCAGGGCCAGCTTTGTGTCTTGGGCTGCAATGCAGGATGCAACCAGCAGTCTGTGTTCTATCACCAGCTGTTGAAACTGGCTGGGGAGGTATTTTCTTTCTCTCTTCCGCCACCCATCCTCCCTCCAGGGGTATCTGCTGCTCATGGGCCAGCCAGGCTCACTGCAGGGCTGATACAATTCCATCAGCCCAGGGGGAGAGGCTCCACCCAGGGGAGGAGCCCAGCATTCCCACCTGGATCAAAGCTGAGATTCAGAACACCAGCACAGCCTGTGTGCACTGCATTCCCAGAGGGAGACCAGACCCATCTCACCCCCACTGGGCCTTCAGAGGAAAACTGCACCCTGCTCCAGGATCATTGCTCCAACAGAGCCACATCTGTCACTGCAGGGGGATTGATTGGGCTGCTCCCAGCACCCTGACCAACAGGGTGTCAGGCTGTGTTCTGACTCTGTCAGTGGTTTTATTGTTATTTTGTTTTGTTGGGGTTTTTAGGTTTTTTGTTTGTTTGTTTTTGGTGGTGTTTTTTGTTTTTGTTTGGTTGGTTGGTTGGTTGGTTGGTTTTGGGTTTTTTTGGGTTTTTTTGGGGTTTTTTTGGTTTTTTTTTTTTGTTTTTTTTTTGGTTTTTTGTTTTTTTTTTTTTTTTTTTTTTTTGTTTTTTTGGGTTTTTTTTTTTGGTTTGGTTTGGTTTGGTTTGGTTTGGGTTTTTTTTGTACTACTATATTTTAATTTTTAATTTTCCTAGTAAAGAACTGTTATTGCTATTCCCATATCTTTGCCTGAGAGCCCTTAATTTCAAAATTATAATAATTCAGCAGGAGGGGGTTTATATTCTCCATTCCAAGGCAGGCTCCTGCCTTTCTTAGCAGACACCTGTCTTTCAAACCAGGACACCTTGGGCAGAGCTGTGTCTGTCAGGGACATGCCCACAGCTCAGGCAGCCACATCTGTGTAAGGACAAGCAGATGTGCTCACAAAATGTGCTCTGTCATGTCCTGCCTCAAGGACTGCAGGCTCTTAATTGCCATCAAAGGCAGAAAAAAATGACAGAGTACTTGGCATAGGGATTCAATAAGTCTGTTCTGCTTCTTTAACATAAGGCTGGGCACATTGTTCCCATTAACACAGGAAGAACAATTAGTCTCAGAGAGCATTACCACTGCACTGTAATAGGGATTTGTAGGGCAAATCGCCTTAGGAGACTCCAGTGAAGTGAGACTGGGTTTTCCAAGGAATTTGCAATGTTAATCCTGGCAGTGCCAGGTCTCCAGTGATGCTACATGGCAAGGAGGGTGGTGGGTGCCATGTAAACCAGAGCAGGGAGAGTTATTAAATATGATATCAGCCACACAGCAAATGAGTCATTTACAAATGTGAGGTAAAGGCTGAGGAAATGAAGAAAAGGGTTTCTTAAAGGGTGAGCTGCTCTCCTGGGCATAAAGCCCTGACCTTTCTGACTTATCTTGTTTCTGCTCAGTCAGAGGAGCTGAGTTTGATAATAAGCTGACAGGATTTGCCTGTTAGAAGATGTGATATTAATAAGAAGGAATATTAAATATGTGTCATGTTGCTTTTGCTGTTGAGGGAATAAAATCCTTCCCTAAGAACTATTCTGTGCCTGTTTGGAAGGATGGACCTCATTAAGGGACAGGTATTTAAATATCTCATCTTTACTCACCCCGTCATCCTCCACCACTGCCAAACCACAGAGCCAGCAACTCCAAAATTCCCTGTTTTCAGTGTTTAGGGATTTGTGTGCTATTAGAAAACACGTTGGTTGTCCGGCGAGGGAGATGATCTGAAGATCAGGATACTCTTTGGAACACGTGCTTTATTGGTCGTGGGGAGGCAGCCTGACTGGGGAAGGGTCCAGGGATTCAGTGCAAAGTCCAAGAGGGTCCAAGGGAAGGCACGCAAAGAGAGGGTGCAAAGAGAGGGTAGAAAAAGAGGCCGAGCTCCTTGTTACATTCCATTTTAACCCCTTCTATCGTGAATATTCTAATGAGCATTAACCAATCACCTTAAGATACAAAACCTACAGAATCTACATACAGCCTATGGGAACTACAACATTACAATACTACTCTACATACCAAAACCTGTGAAACCCACCTTATCCCTGATACCTGAGAAGGTCCACCTCTTATTCATCCTTTTGTCTTGGCAGGGGTGTCACTGACTCACCCAGCCAAGCCTTTTCAGCTATCTAATCACCTTCTTCCTGTCCATGCTTACAGTTCAAACTTTGCTTTTAATTCTATTCCTCTTGTGGGTTTCATACTTTTAGAATCTTTTACTATTAAATTATCTCTGCAGGGCCTAGCTACTTCATCCTCCCCAACAGTGTGCAGCCTGCCAGAGCTGTATCCACACCACAGGGTTCCCAGCAAACCCCAGCAGTGGGATGGAGCCAGAGGCCAGGGAAGGAGTTCCTTGGGGAAGCTCCATAGTGTTGCTCATGGTGAGCAGAATTTGGGAATTTCTGAGCTAGCTGGAAATTCTCCAACAGACCAGGTCTTCAGCAGAAAAAATCCCCAATACCTCAACACTAAAGGAACATGCAGGTGATGATCAAATTTTCATGGAAAACTGCCAGGTTCTCGGTGAGAATCTGGAGACGTGGAAGGGAGCACACACTGCCCTTTGAAAACCCATCATTTTCCAGTGACACAGAGGTTCATATCTCCTTGGCAGACCATGCTCATCCCTGGAAGTCTGTGGGTGCTGGGATACCTGGCTCCAAACACCAATTTCTGGACCCAGACCTCTATTTTGTCCAGCACTAGAGAGTCTCAGGAGAATCCAATATAGGGCTGGATTTACCACATCCTTTAGGTTCAGCAGGATGTCAGAAACCTTGGATGTCAGAGACCTTGGATGTCAGAAACCCTGGCTTCCCCTCCCAGATCACCTCCTCCACTCCCCTCACAAGAGCCTGGAGTCCAGGAAAGTTGAGGAGCCTTGAGAAAAGGTTTTAAAACATAAAATAATGAAATGGCTGGTTTAATATTTATGAAGCCACCTTACAAGAGGTTTGTCCCTCCTTAGGAGGCAGCAGTTTTCTTTCCATTTTATGGTATAAATGTATAGAAATATGTATTAAATGTATTAAATAGTATAGAAATATTTTAAGTTATTTCCAGAAAGGAGTTCCCATCTCTGGTCAGCCATAGTGGCTGTAAAGATGTCAGTCTTGATGGGCTTTCCCTGGCAATTTTAACCAGCAACAGTTTCCAGAAATCAATTCAAAGCCCTTTGAAATCAATTGGCATTCACTTTAATGTCATTTTGATCCTTCCTTAAAGAGCAAATTAAGTTTTACAATCACAAGGAAAAGCTGTCCTCTTCCACCCCACTGTTTACTTCCCTCTTGTCCTTCCACGCACAGAACTGGAGCCATCCAGGCAGTGTTAATTATTTGGTTTATGTATTCCCTCATCCCTCCCTGCATTAGCAGGGAATTGTATTTAAATGGCATTTGCTGCAGCACTGTTATCACAACTGTGCTGGGAAGCAATTTGGCTTCCAGAGGCATCCTGAGAAGCAATTTCTGGCTCCACACCAGTGGCTGGTGCCTTGGCTCTGCTCGTTCTTCACCCCACTAATGTCTGCAGCTGAAATAGGAACAAGCCTGCACCCACAGACGTCCCCAGGTGCTCACTGGAGATTCATGAACCAGGAAATGCTCCCAGTTTGCCAAGCAGATGAATTGGAATGGGCACAGAGGAGTTCACCCTATAAACTGGGTAATAACTGAGCTGGTTATTGTGCTCCCTGCAGTAAATGCCCCCAGTTTGCTGCCACATGGAAACAGCTCCAACCTCTCACTGTGTTTGTGCTGGGGGATGGAGTGGGGTGAGCTCCAGGCACTGGGGGCACAGGAGGGTTGGTCTGGGTTGCAGCTCCAGTGGCCACTTGTGCTGGTCCTTTCAAAGCCCTGTCATTTGTGGGGGCTCTTTAATCAAAGCAGCAGCTCAACCTTCTCTGGGCCAAACCCACTTCCCATCCACCCAGGATCCCCAGCTGAGATAAAAATACAGATAATGGTGCTCACAATTTCAGTTCCCATCCATTTTTGGAAGAGTCTTCTCCTTGTGTGGGATGTCAAATCAGAAAATTGGGCTCTCTGAGTGTCCTTCTCCACAAAGGAACAGTGTGGGGAGTGTCTGAATGCAGCTGATAACCTTGTGATCCTTCCTCTCCTTTTAGCAACAGAAAATATTTGTAGATCCCAAACCACTGCGTAGGAAGACAGAAGAGAGCTAAGAGCTGTAATTTTCAAGGACGTGCTCTCTAAAGCTGTGCAATGCAGCCACCCATCAGAATCTCCCTGCAAAGGAAGGAGGCACCAACACCCGTGGCTTTTTTTCCTTTCTGTTTTCTTTCAGCTTGAAGTGGAGCATCACACAGCTGAGAACAGTGGGTGGCACTGGCCTGGCCTCACATCCCAGGCTTGGCAGTGTGTCCTCGATGAGCTCCATGCAGAAATGTGGCCAGACACCACTTGGAATCAGGAAAAAAAATAGTCCACGAAATGGCCTTTGAAAATGGCCTGCAGTGCTGCAGAATCTCAGCTCCCCTTGATTTATGAAGCAAGCCTGGCTTGCTGCTGTCTCCCCATTAAAACCTGGCTCAGTTCGGACAGCTGTGGGGCAGGAGAAACAGAAAGCAAAGCACAGAAGAAGGAAGTAAATCCAGGCAGATTCACCCTAGCCCTGCTCTCAGCTTTGCTCACTCTCATCCATCATACATTGCACCAGGCAGACTGGACTGTAGACACTGAGCCAAAGCCATTTTCCACAGGGAATTCCTGCCCCTAAATCTGGAAGGTGAGAGATAAATACTGGTCATTGGAAAGCCAAGGCAGGAGACACAGAAGAAAGGTGTGGGGGAGAGCGTGGCTTGGGATGTGAGGGAAAAATGGATGAAGAAAATGTTTTCTCTTCCCAAATAAAAAGTGGTGGAGTTTTGAACCAGTAATTTTCTCCTTCTTACTGGTAACTCTGCATGTTAACAAAGTTTAATTTCCTGACTACTGATGTGGTTTCTCACACTAGAAGTTGAGTTGAGGGCACCAAGAAAGAAAATCAGGAATGAAGGCAGTGCTGGAGGGAGCCCTTGGACTACAGGCAGGTTGTGTGCATCACGTTGTCCCTGATCACCCCTGAGCTGCTCCTCCTACCTTGGCAGCCACTCAAAGGTGGGCAAGATCCCACAGGGGCCTTCCTGAAATCACCAGGGAGATGTGTTTTCCAGATCAGCTGGATAAGGACAGGATAGGCGTGCACAGCTTTCCATGGATGCAGAGCAAACATCAACCTCTGCCCTCTCCTGAGGGCACCTCAGTGACCCAAAGTGTCAAAACAGGTCCTGAGGGCCCCTGCTGTGATCTGGACATACCAGGTGCCTGAGCAGGGCTGTGAGGGACACCAGCAGAGCTCTCTGCTTGAGCTGCCTTTCCACAGCGCTGGCAGCTCAGTCCAAAGAGCTTTATTTCAATAACATTTTGTTTAATCTGCAGGGAAATGTGTAATTTTGATCTTTGGGGATGTGGGGTACTGACACTGATGAAATGGGGAAATTGACTTGACTAATGAAATTATTTTAATAATGCAAAATCTCCAATCTTTGAATCTGAAAACACAAGAATTATATTGTCACCCTGGGAGATCTCCCTCGTCCCACTTTGTTTTCCTGCTAATACTCCTCTTATAAAGCCAGAACTCAGATCACAGAATATTTCAGTATCGCCAAATTTGAATTCTTTATCAGGAAAAGGCTTCTAATCAAGAAGGAGGGGCTCTTCAGGTGGGACATCCCAGTCTCCTGCAATGTTTCCTGGCAAAGCAGCTCCCTTGCTCCTGCTGAACACACTTCTGACTGCAACATATGCTGAAAACCTCCCCCCTTGAGCTCCTCGGGTGTCACCACCTCCAGACAGCACAAGGTGATGTTGGAGGTGAAATCCTGGTTCCCTGCACTCAGTGAGAAGCAAGATGGGTAATACATCCACGCTTTCACTATTCCTCCCACCACAAAGGCACGCAAGAATCACAGCTTTCCATTCAAAAATAAATAGTTGAATAAAAAGATGTTTCTAGGCCAGATGAGAGGCTCTAAAGAATATTTTTCAACAAAACAAGCGTTGTGTCATCCACCACCAAGGACACGTATTTTTTACAGGGCCTCTCAGGAATTTTTCCAACGTTGGCTCAGTATCCTCTTTGCACAAGAGAACAGGAGCAGCCCCCTGCAATTCATCCCAAGGAAATGAGGGCAGTGGTAAGAAATGAGAGAAATATCTGAAAAGCAAGGGGGAAATGTAGTGACAGGCTGGTGACTTTGAAACTGGGCTTTCCCTTCTGGAAATCCCTTCTGATATGTACCCTGGACATTAATAGTGCATTATTCCTTTAGGAATGGCTTGATTATTTGCCATCAGACTTTAGGCTGGTGACTCCAAAGGGCTCTGCACATCAGCTGCACAGTGACCTTTATAATGAGCTTCAAATCTTGGTATTTTAAACCTCTACCACCAAAAAGACCCTGACCCTAAACACATATATTCATAAAATGGTTGGGGTTGGAAGGGACCTTAAAGCTCATCCCTTTCCACCCCTGCCATGGACAGGGACACCTTCCACTGTCACAGGTTGCTCCAACCCCATCCAACTTGGCCTGGTGCAGCCTCACCTCGAGTCCTGAGAGCAGTTTTGGGTGCCACAATATATAAAAAAAGATCTAAAGCCATTAGAGAGTGTGCAGAGGGGGGACATGAGGATGGAGGGGAAGCCCAGGAGGAAGAGCTGAGGGGACTTGGTCTGTTCAGCTGAAGGAGCCTAAGGGGAGAGCTCATTGCAGTTACGACTTCCTTGGGAGGGGAGGAGAAGAGGAAGACTGATTTCTTCTCTGTGACCAGGAACAGGACCCAGGGAATGGCTGGAGCTGTGTCAGGGAGGGTCAGGCTGGATGTCAGGGAAAGGTTCTTCCCCCAGAGGGTGCTGGCACTGCCCAGGCTCCCCAGGGAATGGGCACGGCCCCGAGGCTGCCAGAGCTCCAGGAGCCTTTGGACAGCGCTGCCAGGGATGCCCAGGGTGGGATTTTGGGGTGTCTGTGCAGGGACAGGGGTTGGGCTGGGTGATCCTGTGGGTCCCTTCCACCTCAGGAGATTCCAGGATTCTTCTTCCGAGGGATGGGGCATCCACAGCTTCCCTGGACACTACACTGATCTCCCTGCTACGCTCCAGGCCCACCACATCACGCTGAGAGCACTCATCAGTCAGAATCCCACTTTAATTTGCATATTAGGTTACAGATAGAAATTCCTGTCCTGGGCTGAACCCTTGGCAAATGTTTTGTGATACTCCAAGTCTTGCCCCTTGTGTAACCCTCATGGTCACTGTAATTTGGTACAGCTTCTTTTCCTGTTTTCAGCCCACAGGAGGAACTCTCCCAGAGGAGAACCTGTTCCCTCTCCAAGCAGAATGCTGCCTTTCTACAGCAGGTACATTTTCACCATTATCCATCATTTGCAGCAAACATCATTTTTATAAAAGCTCAGCAACAATACAAGCGTGCAGGGGGCACAAATACAGATGCACCATTATTGAAATTGTTCCTCCTTGCAGTTCTTGTGCCTGCCCAGTTCCACTTCCAAACTTGCTATTTGCTTTCTTTTCTTTGGGATATTTTCCAAGCATGCCAGCTTGAACCCAGAACCTCAAAAATAGCAAAAAAATGATCAATAATTTTGGACAAAAAAGGGAAAGAAAAAGAAACCACACAGAAAGTTCAGAGTTTGAGCTTTGGTGCAAATGCAGGTTTTTCTTGTTTCTTGAAAATAATTCACAAAATGGCTAATTTAAAGGAATTTGATATTCAGGGAGCACAGGCTTCAAAGGCTTTTCATGAAATCACAGAATAGTGGGTGGGTGTTTGTTGGAAGATGCTTTACTCCGTGCAGAACAATATTCCAGGTAAACTGTATCATCTGCTGCTGGCATTGTGCCCACCACAGGACACCTGAGGTGACTTTGAGCCACATTCCCCAGCAGCTGCTTCATCCAATTTCAGTGGCTGCTGGGCCTTTGTTGAAAATCCATGGAAGTAAAAGCACAAGTGTTCCTGCAGAGATAAGGGTGCTGAGTACAGGCTGCTTTATTCCCCCTGAAATGAGTACCTGGATCCTTCTCCCACATTTTCTTTGCCTGGAGTTCCCGTTTTTCCAGCTGCTACTGGCACTGCTGGATCTGAGAGCAAGCAAGACCTGGGCATTCCAGCAGATCCAGGTGTGTGTTCCACCACCCAAGTCTGCCCCATCCATGACCATCAGCACCTCATGGAATCATGGAATCACAGCAGCAGCCACCCTCAGACTCTTAAATGCGTTCATAAGAATAAATTCATAGTAAGAATAAATCCACGATAAGGATAAATGCAATTTTCTCCAGGAAATGGCAGCAGAGCTGGGCATTGCCAGGGGAAAACATCCCACTCACACCTGCACACACAGGTTCAGGTGTCCTTAGAGTGATCCATGTGCCAGCCTGAGATTGTTGGAAGGAGTCACCTGGCTTCTGCAAGGGCACATCAACCCTCACTCTGACCACGATTACTGAAATCCAATGTTAAGAAAACTCTTCCCTAAAAAAAAAAAAAAAAAAAAAAAAGACAGAGAGAAGAAGAAGAAGAAGAAGAAGAAGAAGAAGAAGAAGAAGAAGAAGAAGAAGAAGAAGAAGAAAATATGTGCACCAAGTGCTTTTAGTTATACAGAAAAAAAAGAAATTCTGAGTATAAAAAACACAAACAGAGAAAAAACAACAAACCCAGTTAAAAAGCAGCAAAATGCACCATGGCCTGAAGTTGCCAAGCAGCCACAGCCATCATTCCAGGCCCCAGGGGCTGGCTGGGGAGCAGGGAAATTCAGCCAGGCCTGAACTTCCCTGCCTGGGTGAAGGGACAGCACAGCCACACGTCCCACCCATGTTGCTGTGCCTGGGGGCTTGTACACCCCTGGCCAGGGGCACGCCTGGGTGAGAGTCTCCCTGCAGCTCAGATAAAACAGCTCTGCAAAATCAACAGGGCACTTGTTTTGGAGGGGAGATCTTGTAATAGCAGGGCTATTCAAAATTATAATAATTCAGCAGGAGGGGGTTTACATTCTCCATTCCAAGGGACTCTCTGGCAGACACCTGTGTTTCCAAACCAAGACACTGGCCCCTCAGTCTCATGGAGCACTGGGGAGATGCTTCTCTCCTGCAGGAGCAGCTCGTTGGGAGCAGCCACACCACGGCAGCCTCTGAGAGTGCCCCAGGCACAGAGGGTCCAACCTGTGTGCCAGGGGCCACTTGAGGCATTCAAACACCTCATGAACAACCATTCCAGACCTCTCTGTGCACCAGTGCTTCATTTTATGTCGCTTGAACATAATTTAATTATTGAATTCATAATCCAGCTCACTTACAAGCCAAGTAACCTCAGTGAGTGGCACAAAACCAACACTGAACTAAGCAGCTGTGCTGAATTCCCTTTGTAGCAAGACATTGCAGGAAAAAAAAAAATCACCAGAGCTTTAGAAAGGTGGCATTAGGATAATAGGAAATTCTTTCGTTACATTAGGAAATTATAGTAATTGTGCCTGGCATGCCTTTAAATAAAGCTCATACAGCAGCTTTATATACCAATAAATAATAATAAGCATCTTCAGGCATTAGTGGACACAGCCCACTTTATTGAAAAGTGGCAATAGCTGCCTAATTTAACCCTAATAATTTCTCATTTCACAGCAGAAAAATCAGCATCAAGAGCAGCCAGACACACTTGGCCTGCCACCAGGATTTCTCTCTTTGTTTCAAGATAAGGGTTTCTTCCATCTTATCCACCTTCCTCGGTTTTTTTGCCTCCCTTTTCTCCATTGGACACTTGCAGAAGCTTCAGTCCATGAAGGGAGTCTCATCAGGGCTTTTTACAGTTAATGAAGACAAACTGGTAATTTAGTGTAGGAACCTGCACCTTCTGTCCTATCCTCCAGAGCAGCCCATGCTCTCAAACCCCCAAGGTGAGTCTGAGCTGCTGGAAATGCATTTCTCAGGAGCTGGGCTGAAGAACTGAGTGGGGGCAGCTGTGGAAAAACCCTCCTGGCTTGCAGAAGGGCCACAGGCTGGAGCAGTGGCACAGAGGGGTAGGAGCTGAGGTCCAGGAACAAGGGATCCTGGGGTGAAGCTCTGAAGCCTCAGGGAACAAGCAGTAGGATGAGAGGAAATGGCCCCAAGTTGTACCAGGGAAAGTTTAGTTTGGATATTAGGGAGAACTTCTTCCCTGAAAGGGTTGTCCAACCCTGGCACAGCTGCCCAGGGCAGTGGTGGAGCCCCCATCCCTGGAGGGATTTAAAAGGAGCATGGATGAGACACCTGGGGGCACGGGTCAGTGGTGAACACGGTGGTAGTGCTGCTTGATGGTTGAACTTGATGGCAGAGAAGCCTTTTCCAACCCTGATGACTCTGTTCCATGGATTCATTCCCCTGGAGGTGTCACGGTCAGCCTGGGGAGCTGATGGTTCTGTTCTCACCTCACATTTCACAAGACAGAGGTGAGACCAGAGCCATGTTCTCCCCCTAGCCCCCAAGGCCAGACAGAACCATGGAGTCATTTAGGGTGGAAAAGAACTCCAAGACCATCAGTTCCATCCATGACCCCCTGAGGTGGGCACAGCAGTGAGGAGGTGCAGCCCTGGCACCTCACCCATCCCTGTAAGGGCCTCAGGCTCCCTCCCTGCCCAGTCCCCACAGCTTGTTCCCTCCCTGGCCTTTCTGCCCACAGGGTGACACTGCTCTCCATGTCTCCAGCTCCTTCCACCACTCAGGCCCCGAAACAGCTGGCAGAGGGTTTGGTGGGGTTCAGACACTGCTGAGCTGAGTTCCAGCTCCATCACCAGTGTCCCACAAGCACCACAGTGGGGACACCTCACCAACCTGAGGATATGAAAACAACCTCTGGAAGCTGTGCATGAAACCAGGTGGGAAAACACAGCCAAGAAGGAAACATCTCAGCAAAAACCTGGCAAAGCAAATGAAGCAGAGCATTTCTGCTAAGTAAATGTTCTGGTTCTCTTTATCAGTACCTTAAAATAGGTGTCAGTGTTGTTCAGCTTTGGGGTTGGGTTGTTGGGGTTTTTAAAGTCTGCAATCAGCCTTATTTAAATTGCTTTGGTCTTTTGCCTCGTGGCATCACCTGGAAACTTGTTCTGTAATGGGGGATGATTTTATGGGAGATGTATGGGCAGACACCTTGGATTCTTTCGGTTTTCATTAATTTGCTTCCTTCCAGGCAAGAAAAGGCTGTAATAATGTGATAAAATGAGGAAACTGGTGACATTTAATATCATAAAAGAGCACAGAGGGGGTTGTGCTTGGTGTTTTTAAGTGTCACCAGCACATTTTCAGAGATGGCCCAGCCCTGAGAATCAGGGCTCTGAAATAATTTAATCCATGCATGATAAAAGAAACCACTAGAAATAATTCACTCCTTGTCTTCTTGCATATAGAATGGTTTGGGAGCTCATTATTTATTTGGCAAGTATTTAGCATAACAAATCAATTTCTAGTGACACCTCAGATGAGGTAATTTATACTGAAAGTCAAAAGAAGATGAAAAAAAATGAAGATTAAACTTTGTTGTTTTAGAAGGAGCCTGGGTCCTGGTGTCTATCCAGGGCTGGCAGCAAGCAGGACAGGAGGTGTGACACTGCCTGGGGTGGCAGTGGCCCTGCCCAGCTCTGCCTGCCCTCCCCCAGAACAGGGACAAGCAGCCCAGCTGTGCTCCAGGGGGCTGGGGAGAGGCCTGGATGGCAGAAACAGCAATGAGTGGAGCTGTACATCCCCATGGGAATCCTGGACTCCTCTTTGGACACACTCTGGTTCCCCCTACTGCCACAGACACCCCGGACAGGACCCTCTGGAAACACCTACCAGGGAAAATGCAGAAATAATCTGGTGGGAAGATGAGCGTTCCCTCAGCCTGCATCACTTGCCTTGTCCTGTCCTGCTTCTGGTGGTTGGAATTCAGATGAACAAAAATGCCATTCCACAAGCATAAGGTCGGTTCCAGAAAAGTTTAAAGGAGACTAAAAGGCTCTTCACAAAGCAAAATTCAAATGTTTTCTGTGTTTGGCTCAGTAGGGTAGGAGAGGCATCATTTCTCAAGCACAGATACCAACCAGACTTTTGTATAAACTTGTGCAGAGCCATGGCACAGGAAGGTGAGAAGATGGGCCAAAGAGTTCCCTGGAGGGCTAAGCCTGGAGAAAAGGAGGCTCAGGGGGAACCTTGTGGCTCTGCAGAGCTCCCTGACAGGAGGGGACAGCCAGGGGGTTGGGCTCTGGGAACAGGGACAGGAGGAGAGGGCATGGCCTCAGGCTGGGCCAGGGGAGGTTGAGGTTGGATTGGGAAAAAATTATTCATTGGAGAGTAGTTAATCACTGGCACAGGCTGCCAAGGGCAGTGGTGGGGCTCTATCCCTGGAAATGTTCAAGAAACAAGTAGATGTGACACTTGCCAGTGTGGCTTAGTTGACAAGGTGGTGATATGGAGGTTTTCTCCAACCCTAATGATTCTGTGATTTCAAGGTAGCAGCAAATGCATTTGAGTTTCACTAGCTTCTGCTGCTGCTTCCAGACAAAAATCTTTGAAACTAGAGTTTTTCTAGTGGAATTTTTTTGTTGCTTTGGTTCATGTATTCAGATTTAAAACAGGAGCACTCCAAAATAAGATGAAATTTCTTATGAAAGGGTCACAGAAAACTTGCCAAAAGAGTGCTTTTCCAAAGCCAGTGGCAGCTGTTTAAGTTTGAATCACTGAAAGAAACAGAATCATTTTCTGGTTTTCTTTGCTCTGAGTTTTCTTTTCGCTTATGTTTCAGTTTCAAAGAGGGAAAAAAACACCCCAACAGTGTCTGTCTGGCTTCAGGCCCATCTGGGAATTCACAGCCAACTGCAAGGTGCCCTTTGCCCAAAGATGTTTATAGAATAATATTGCTGGAGAGCCAAGAGCACAGGGCATGGCCCTTCCCCCTGCTCCTACCTCCTGCTCTGCACCACCAGGTGACACTTTAACAACCACCTGGAGGTGTTCAGCCATGGAAAACCTCCACATTGATTTTCTTGCCCTATTTGGAACCTCACAGCATCAACAGCCCTTTTCAGCACCCTGTTACAGCATTAAAAATGCAGCTTACTGTCTCCACCTGACAGAGCACCCAAATTCAGGGCCAGAGCAGCCCAAAGGGGGCAGATGAAGCAGAAAAGGAGCTATTTTTGTGTAAATACATTGTTTAGACTGGTGGTCCCAGTGAAATGAGTAAGTGGAAGGTCACCTTGGTCTGCTTGAACTGGGGGGTAAGTCCTGAACTTTATGGCTCTAACCTGGATATGGCTGGTGTTAGTTTTGCCAGAAAAGTTGATTTTAAAAGTGAAAGGAGCACCAAGAGGCACCTGGCACCCACCTCTTCTTGTGGGTTCTCCTGTCCTGGAGAGCAACCACTGCTCCCTCTAAAATCCAGCCACACTTTTTGTTTTGATGGAACACCCCCAGGTATCACAGACATTACTTTCTGAGGTTTGGGGGTTTTTCATTGAGAAGTCTCAGAGTGATGCACTATAGGATGTCCAAACCACACCAGAGAGACACAGCTGGCATCACCCAAGGCAACATTGATTTTAATTCTCTCTCTGTAAAGGACAGCTAAAACCATTTCCAAACTGAGATCAAATCTCAATGTGAACAGCTCTGAATCTGGATGAACTTCATTCCTGCACCAGAAATTGCTTTTGGCCCTTCATTTTCAGATTAAATTGCTCCCCCTGCTTCATTAAGCCTTGAACTCCATACAGATTTAATTTGACTCTGCCACAATTCCCAGCATGTTTTAGGAATCTTGGACAGAAATCTGCATAGATTACAGAATCCTGGAAAGGTTTGGGTTGGAAGGAGCCTTGAAGCTCATCTCATTCCGCCCCCTGCCCTGGGCAAGGACACCTTCCACTATCCCAGGTTGCTCCAAACCCTGTCCAGCCTGGCCTGGGACACTTCTAGGGACTGAGCATCTGTTTTCCAGATCCAGATGTCACTGGGTGTCTTGGTGGACTACAGAACCATGTACCCCAAAAGGAAGACACCCCCACCCCCCAGAGGAACAAGCTCCTTAGGGCAGTCACCAGCAGCTGGCAGTGGGGACATTTCCAGGTCTGTAGGATAGCAGGGAGGGAAGATGTGTGTGCACCCAAAATGTGTGTGTCCCCACCTTCTACATATTTGTATCCAGCAGTTAATTAACAGCCATTAAAGCTCTGCAAACATTTAAACAGACTTTAAATAGCCATGAAAACACAATTGCCATGGAAAGCATGCCCATGGAATTAATGTAATTAAGTGCCAATTCCAGAGCCTATGCAGGCGCACACCCGGTTCCCCAGCCCCTCCTGCCTGCACAAACTGACTCCAGGATTCCTCATTCCACAGTTTTGGAGGGATAGCTCAGTGGGGGCAGCCAGCCCAGGCTGGGGGCTGGGGGGTCACCACAGCTCCTCATGGATCAAAGTCAGGGATCGAGGTCAGGTATGTGCCTCCTCTCCCACTCCCACTGGCGGCCACCCTCCCTGGTTCCCACTCCTTTCCCCTCTGTTGCTTCCTCCTTAATCAGGAGTTGGTGATTTCCTGCTTCTATCCTCCTTGGTAAGGACTCCAGGCTGTTCCACAGGTTTTCAAAGCCCCCAAATCCTGGGAAAAACATCTGCCTGGCTTAATGGTCTCTCTTTAAATGAGGGTGGATTATTGATGCCTCCAATATCTCCATCACAGAAGGGGAAGACTCCAGATTTTTCCAACAAATCTCAGGCAAAATACACTCTACAGTTTTTTTAGAAGGGATTCTCCAAGTCAGAGAAATGCAGAGCTGGGACTGGAGCATTCCCAACCCTGTACACAGAGAGAAACCCCGGACAGTAACACAGTGACACGTGTTTAACCTCACAACAGGTGGTGTTACCCAGACTATTCTTTCCAAAGGCAAAAATCCAGGAGAAAAAGCAAATGCGGGGAAATGCTGGTGTGACTGTGCCCTCGAGAGACAGCCCCGAGCCAGAGAAACACCAACGACAGCAGGAAAAACTTTTCCAGCAGCACATCCCCGTGTGGGAGGAGCTGACCCCACTGCTCCTGTCACTGCAGGTTCACTCGGGGCTCCTGGCTGTCCAGCTTGCCAAAACCACTTCGTGCAAGGTCTCTGAACATTCCCCAGCAGGAAAAACTTGTGCTCATCACTAACTTGGCTTAAGTTCAGACACAAGACCCGGGTGACAACAGCATCAGCTTTAACTAGCTCGAGTGAAATAAATTCAAGCCTAAATCTCATTGTTAGTCATCTGGATCATCCAATTCCCCTCAGCTCTGCAGACAAATCAATCTCCCAAAGCCCACATCACCTCTGGCAGGGAGGGTAAGGAGGTCTAGGGAGCTCTCCCATGCCATTATCCCTTTGAATCTGTCTGGGATTAAATGAACCTCTCCAATAATACTTCTGAGCACCCTGTCTCTGCATTAAGCCCTCTGCTATTTTCCTCACACACGTGTTTATTTGTTTAGTCCTCTAAATTCAGAACACAAACTTCTGCCTTGGCTCACCCTGTGTCCTCGTGCCTGAGACATGGCCATGACAGTGTCCTGCAGAGGAGCAGAGCCAGCAGCAGCCCCAGCTCTCCTGGGGCTCCATCCTGCACCTCTGAGAAATTGCTGTGGTCAAAATAAGACCTAACCCAGCCCTGCAGAGCAGCTCCTGTTCCCAGGGTGCCACATTTCCTAGTTAACACAAGAAATGGCTGCGAGCAATCTGTCCCAATGCCAGTATTTCCTATTTTTTTGCATGGAGCATGTGGTAACCCCCAGCCCTGCCCTGCCCACCCTCCCTCCCCAGTGCCTCTGCCTGTGCAGGTGGCCCAGGGTGGCTGCAGGGCACGAGGCACAGGAGAACCCAGGCCATCAACCTGAGCCAGAGAGGAGGCTCAGCTGGACAGTCATTAGCCTGTGTGTACATCCTAATTAATCATACCAGGTGTGAATAATTAATAATAACTAATGGTGTGTCTCCCTGCAGAGGAGTCTGTCTGTACTTTCCCTGGATCTGACCATGCCTCCCCCACACTACAGGTGGTACCCAGTGTTGTTCCAGAATAATCTGAGTCTTCCCAACACACCAGACTCTGGTTTCCATCCCCCAGCTGACCATGGCCTTACATCCAAATTTGGATAAATCTGTCCTGTAGCAACAGGACAAAGAGTTCTAAACTAAATCAGGGTTGATTTAGATAAGGAAGGAGAAGATTTTTGCAATGAAGGTGGTGAGGCCTGGCACAGGCTGCCCAGACAGGCAGTGGATTCCCCATCCTTGGGAACAGTCAAGGTTAGGTTGCTCTGAGCAACCTCACAAATTGAATTTAGCTCTGCTCACTGCAAGGGGAGTAGATGACTCTAAAGGTCCCTCCCAAATCATTCTCCTCTTCCAAATCTCCTGCATTTCTTGCTGGATGGGGGTACAGCACAAGAGGGACTTCTCCCCACTTCAGCCCTTGTCCCTCCTCTGGAGAATCCTGGCAGCCCTCACTGGGGCCGCAGGAATAATCCCACCCTCCCAAGGTTAATCAGGTAAAAGAACAATGTGCAGAGGGTTATTTCATTACAACCTTAGTCATTTGTGTCATCAGTAATGTAAAATGACACCTCATTAGCCTTTGAGGAGAAGAAAGGTGCAGAAGTCTGTTGAAGGCACACAACAAGGAGCAGCAGCCTTTCAAAAGGCAGCAGAGTTTATCACAATCCATCTGAAGCTGAGCTATCTGAGACGTGCAGTGTTGTTTTACAAAACTCCAAATGAGTATTCCTGCGATTGTAAAACACATCAGGATCTTTGTTCTGCCTTTAATCTGTCAGTTCACCTTCACGAATTTAATGAACTCGTCTAGGTTACAAAATGTTTTATTCAAGACAAAGTCTGATATTATCATTTAAGATGTAAATCCTAAACTAATAGAAGCTGAAGTTGATAATAAAACAGCAATTAATCCACATTGAGAGTAACAAAAATTAACAAACTGCTGTTCAAATATTTATAGCAGGAAAGTTCTGTTCCTTGCTCATTGATGTTGGCTGACTTTGAAAGTACCTCAGCTGGCTGTGGAGCAGAAGCTTCTCTTGTTAGGAGCTGCCTGGCATTGGCTGTGACAGAAACAGCCCCAGTGAGAACAGCACCCACTCCCAGGGGGAATCATGGAATCTCCTGAGCTGGGAGGGATCCCAGGATCAGCTAGTCCAGCTCCAGGCCCTCCACAGACACCCCAACAACCCCACCCTGGGCACCCTGGAGCACTGTCCAAAGGCTCCTGGAGCTCTGGCAGCCTTTCCATTGACCATTCCCTGGGGAACTTTCCTTTCTAAAGGACTCAGTTTTCCTGCTGTTGTTTGCTGTCCTGAATATTTAACCTCTTCTCCATTACAGCTGGAGAGCTGGGGCAGGAAGGGCATGGAAAGGATTCCTGAAGAGCTTTAATTCTGCAGCTGGTGGGTTCCACATCCACCTCACTGCACTTGCCTGGCCTGATTTAAACATTTGCTGTGCAATGCACTCAGAGCAACTTCGTGGAGCCCTGAGGACAGACTTTTGTGTCTTGAGTTTTGCAGACTCAGTGCAAAGAAAAACTGACAAGCATGGAGGGAAGGAAGTGTCTGTACAGCCAGGAGCTGACCCCTGGAACTCACAGCCTGGAACACACGTGGGGCTGGAGCATCACCCAAATTCTTTCCCTGGACCCCATCAGATTTTCCAGCCCCTCCTGGCTGCCTCTCCCTGTCCCCAGGCTGGCCAGGCTGCCTGGATCGTGGATGTGTTCCACAGAGGGATAGGGAGAGCAGCCCCTGGGGTTTTAGCACATCTGCCAACACGGAGAACACTGAAAGCTCCCTGCTTTTTGTTTCCCCTTCACCAGTTAGATCCCTTAAGCAAATGACACTTCCAAAAGCCTTATTGAAGGAAAATATTAAATGTCCTGGAACAAGTTTAGGTTGGCGTCGAGGGAACACTGTAAACTGCTGGCTGGTAGAGGTGACTGTGCTTAAAAGCCTCACACAATGTCAAGAACAACATTCCCTGCCTGATTCTTGGGACTCTCTTCCCTCTCTCCCACTGTGGGACCTGCTCAGATCTCCCCAGTAGCCTGTAAGAGCATCCCACAGGGAGAAAAAATATAAATTAAAAAAACAACACACAGAGTAAGGCAGCTTCATGGGAGGATGAAACTTATGCAAACAGAGATGTACAAAAAAACAGAATTAATAAAATATACCCTGCCCATGCATTATGAAACACATCTGGCTGCAGAGTGACATGCCAGCCTTAATTTTAATTTTGTCTTGGGAGCAGTGGTGGGGATGAAATGACTGCATGCATTGGTGAGTAGCCACTGCAGATGTTTGCAGCCACCTTCTTTTCCCTCCTCTCTCATTTTTCTCATGTGTCTGATCCCACAGAGGGTTTGGGGAAGGGGCTGGGAGTGCACAGATAATTTTTTTAATGCCTTGGAGATTTGGATTGGGCAGTCCATAATCCAGGAGGAGGCACAAAGGAATAAAGGGAGCAGCTGAGGCTGGTGATCCAAATCCTCAGGGCAGGTTCGGTGGGAAGGCTTGAGGGAGGATTTTGGAAGCCATGTCTTCCCCTCTCCCCTCCCTGTTAATGGTGCAGTGTCTTGCTGGTGCCGTGAGGCATCACAAGCCACCTCTGTACCCAAGGAACTCTTCCCAGCTTTGTGTCTCCAGTGCTTCTGGAAGAAAATGCCCCTGGGTGAGGAACAGAGGAACTGCTCTGGGCAGGAAGGTTTTTCTTGGGTTTTGCCTTGTAGATGGAAACTGGACCCTTTTTTAACTCTCCCAGTTTCTGGAGCTCTTAATATAATTCCATTTCTTCAATAGCTGCACCTGTTTCTGATGTCTCTCCTTCAACAACAGGTGGAATGGGATGATCTTTAAGATCCCTTTCAACCCAAACCTGGAATTCTGTGAATTCTGTTTTTTAAGTCTTGGTGAGAAAGATGTGAAAGTACCTCAATACATCTGATTCACCACAAATCTCCTTTCTGGTGTTGAATGACACAGATCTAAAATATGTGGGCAAAATAGAAAAGGAAAAAAGCAGTGGTTACAAAGGAATGATAGATGAATGAAGCAGCACAAGCAGAAAGTTCATACAGAAATATATGTATTTTTTCTTCTGTGGAAGTAGATAGTAGGAGGCTTGGAAACAGAGTTTCTGAAGTGAACTGTTTACAAAACTCAGTTTTTCCTGCTAAAGCCAGCTTCTCAGGGAATATTCTTGATGCCACACATTGCTGAGGAGCACGATGGCTGCAATATTGGAGATTTAACCATATCCCTACACTCTCTCAAACACAAACACAGTGAGTCAGGAGCACCAACAACCCAATGCCAATGACAGGAATAAATAAAGCAGCCTGCATGTAACATTAATTAAACCTCCAGACAAGTTCATGCAGTGAAATCAATGTCTGCTGTGCAGATAAACTTCAGCTGAGCAAGAAATAGTGGGGTGAAGTGCAAACATGTTCCAGAAATCCATAATCCCTCCTGTGCCATCCTGTCCTTTCCCCCAAAAATGCTCATAGTGGATGGAAAGAATGAAAACACACCTGTACCTGCCTTCAGCCCTGTGTGAGTCAGGGTGGGGAAATGTCCCTTTCTGTCACAATACCATAAAAATCTGGCCCTGAGCAGTCACAGGCTGCTCTAATATTTGTTTTGCCAGCATTCCTGGGATATTTTTAATGCTATATTTTAAATGCTGCTGAAATATCCAGGCAGTAGCAGCAAGACAAGGCAAAGGGAAATATCATCATTTACTGCTGTGAGCAGCACAGTCTTCAACGTGCTCATTTTCAAGGCTGAACAGACATTTTTCCTGATATTTTTTAATGCAAAAAGTATTAACTATGCTGCTATTTCACATTGAATATCAAAGAGCAAGTCTCACTCAAGCCAGGATTGTTTCCGATTCCCAATGCTGGCTGCTCTCTGTATTCCTTCACTTAATAAATTTCTGATGGAAAATACACAGGTAACCAAGTGTATTTATTATCAAGAAGCCATTATTTTTGAGTTACAGAAAAACAAACAAATAAAAAAAATCCAAGATAAAATTCTGATTGTAAAGGGTAAATTAATATTCAAGATTCCTAGGGAAAAAAAAAAAAAAAAAAAAGCAGCCCTGCTTCTGCATAAGTCCATAGAAGAAAACTTGTCAAGAAAAGAGATTTGTTCAGAATTCAGCCATTTTTTACTATCACATCATGTACAAATAAATACTGGGTTTGAAAATCCTTGTTCTGACAAATCCTGTGCTAGGAGATCATTCCCAAAGGCTGACTCACCCCATCCAGCCACTGGAATTTCACTTCTAGGTTTAAATAAAACCTTCCCTGGACTCTGCAGTGCCCCAGCATTCTTCATATGGAGCATTTTCAGTGCCTTGGCATTTAACCTGCTTTTTATTGTTACCTGCTCACAAAGGTGACCTTATCCCATGGGTATCCCATGGGAACCCCGTGGGAATGGAAACATCCCCTTTCCCAGCCAGCCTCAGCTGCCCTGCCACATTAAAACCACCCAGGTTTCATCTGCTGCCAGGGCTCCTTGGGAAGGGGGAACAGGAATTAGCCAGTTCCACAGGGCTCTTTATGTGGTGATGAATGAGGAGTATTGATCCCTGTGGCATTCCCACACCAGCTCTCCGAGTGTTTTTCCTGATCTTGTTAAACCTCCATGTCTGTGACCACTCAGGCAGGCACTGGAGGAGCCTGAGGGGAGCACAGGTGCTGGTGGGGCTTCCACCAGCTCTGATGCTCCAAGGATTCCAAGAGGAAAATGAACACAGAATGACAGAATAGTCCAAGCTGGGAGGGACCCTGAGGGATCATCCAGCTCCTAAGTGGATGGGACAAAACTCCTGAGCTTGGCATTTGGACCAATCTCAGGGTCATCTCCTCTTTCTCCCTCTCCTCTGCTCTCTCTGTGTTTCCTGCAGAGCCTTGTCCCTTGTCACTGCTGCTGCCTGGGCACAACACCCAGTCGGATCTGTGGGGTTTGGAGACAGGGAATGGGTGGGGAGGAGAAACAGGAATACACTTACACCCACCTGCAATCAAATCCCAGAACCCCAGAAGGGTTTGGGTGGGCAGGGACCTTAAGGCTGATCCAGTGCCACCCCTGCCAGGGGCAGGGACACCTTCCACTCTCCCAGGTTGCTCCAAGCCCTGCCCAACCTGGTCTGGGGGCTCCAGGCTGGCTCCAATCAGAGCTCCCATTCCCAGCTAATCCCTCCTGCCTGGCTCACCCAAGTTAAACAATGTGCAGCCAGCCTTCTATGGGTATTGACTGAAGGAGATTTTAGCAGCACACAACAGCATCTCCTTGCCCTCACTTTGAGCAGTTTTCCTCGCTGGGCAACTGCTGGGAGGGAGGACAACCTTCCCCAACCCACTCACTCTTCTCTTCTGATGACAGCAATTGAATCCAGTCAGCTTCATGCTCAATTTGGCATTATTTAAATGACTACAAGAGGAATAAAATGCTTGGAAATACAAGTTTTCATGCACTCATGTGCTAACACACCGTGCAGATCTGACTGCTGCAAACAAAAGGCACATCTAAGTGGCAAGTGTTTATTACAGAAGTTCAACCTTCAGGATCATCTTTGCTTATTTCCAGTCCCTTTAATTTAATTGCTTTATTTCAGTTTATCCATCAGCAAAGCTGCTGAAAAGCATTTCCTAAAGAGAGTTTTATCTTTAATCTACAACTCATCTATTTCTTGATTGTCCCTTTAAATCTGTGCCCCTTCCTATAATCTCCAGGGTGTTTCTTGCCTGAAAAAGTGAAGGAAGTGATGTGAACTCACCTAATAACTGCAAGAACAAGTTACACACCCACATGGGGATTTATGCAGAGCAGTTAGGGCACTTTCCTGCTCAATTACACTAATTACCTGCACTGAATTAAAGAGCATCTTCATGTATAACTGGTTTAGGATGGGGGCCCTCTGCACATCTCCTTTAGTTTCTATCTATAGATATTTCCCTGGAAAGCTTCCACTGGTATTTGGTGCAGGTTTTGGGGAACTAAAGCTTCCTGCAGAGGAATTTCAATATTAATTTAGAAAAATGGACTTGCCTGATTATTTTTCCTGTAGAAGAGCTGCTCTCAGTTTTTTACAGCAGGTCCCTGAGCTGGAGAGCTGAGAGCAGCAAAATATGGTCAAAGTGATGAGAGTGTCCTGCAGCATCAGAGAATCCCAGGATCCCTGAGGTGGGAAAAGCCTTCTAAGAGTCCAACCCCTAACCCAGCACTGCCAGAACCACCATTAAACCTTGTCCTCAAGTGCCACATCCCCATTTTTGGAAGGCTTCCAAGGAGAGTGACTTCCCCCTGCCCTGAGCAGCTGTGTCAGTGCCTGACCAGCCTTTCAAGGCAAAAATATTCCTGAATAACCAATCTAAACCTTCCCTGGCCAAGTCTGAGGAGGTTTCCTCCCTTCCTGTCCCTGTTCCCTGGGAGCAGAGCCTCACCCTGTCCCCTCCTGTCAGGGAGTCGTGCAGAGCCACAGGGTCCCCCTTGAGCTCCTTCTCTCCAGGCTGAGCCCCTTTCCCAGTTCCCTCAGCTTCTCCCCATCCCACCTGTGCTCCAGTTCCTGTGGTTGTGTTCCATGTCCTGGCTTTGGGAGCACAGGACTGGGAACCCATTTTCTCACACTGAGACACGGAGCCAGAAGTGCTTCAAAGAAAAACACAATGACTCGTCCTGTCAGGGCCTTTATTGCTGAAAAAATGGAAACTTGTGGCTGCACCATCCCTGGAAGTGTCCAAGCCCAGGCTGGATGGAGCTCTGAGCACCCTGGGATAGTGGAAGGTGTCCCTGCCCATGGCAGAGACTGAAATGGGATGAGCTTTAAGCTTCTTCCCTGTCCAAATTGTTCTGGGATCTGTGACCTGTCCTATGAACCTCAGAGAGTGTTTCCTCATTTGCTGCCTCCTGACTCATTCCAAGAGGAATTTCTACACAAAAAGAAGAGCCAGCACCAAAATTAAACCAACCCCCAACCACCGCATCATCCCAGCAGCAGTCTCTGGGTGTGGGGGTCCTGATGAGGACACTTGATGAGAACCACACCAATTCCCAATAGCAGGGTGAGAAGATCAGAGCCTGAAAAGCATGGGAAGACAAAGGACTTGGAATAGGAGTTTTGTGCATGCAGGGGAAAAACCTCTGAAAGGGGTGGTGAGAGCTGGGAGGATGTTGAATCCTCCACGTCACACATCTCCTTCCCAGAGCTAAAATAAGGAACTATAAGCAGGGCTGCCAGAACTGGCACAGGGAGTGAGGGCTCGTGGGTGGGAGCAGCTCAGGAGTGAGGAGCAGCTACAAACTCATGGCTCAGCCAGGAGACCTCACTGTCCTGTGGGGTTTAGTTCCCTGAAACTGGGAGGGGAGGTAACAGCAGAGCACTGAAGCCCAGCCTGGCTCAGCAGCCACCCTCTGGGAGGGGACACTATCAACTGCCTGCTTCTAATTTAAGTGCTGGGCTTTGTGATCCTGTTTCTCTGCTTCCCTTGACTCTTCACCCTTTCATAGGAAGCCTCATTTGGCTCTTGTGAAAAGAAGAAAATGCATCCAAAGAACACAAGAAAATTCAGGACACTTTGCCAAGTTTTGGGGTAAATGTGTGGAAACTCAGTCCTCATTAAGAGCTATTAAATCCTAAAGAAAAACCTCCCCAGGATCATCCACTGCCCAGACTTGTCCTTGACCTCTCTTCCCCCTCAGTCCACAATTCACCTCTTTGTTTCCTCATGTCTGAAACATGGCATGACAAGAAATTGCACACATTTCTTTCTTCCCTAGAGTTAGAATTGCTCTCACAGGCCCAAGGAAACTCGGAGCACACATAATATCCAATGGTAAGGACGGACCCTGGAACTGGATCTCTTTTTCCCCATTCTCCAGCAAATAGAAGAGTTGTGGAAGATGGGAAAATGGAAACTTATTTGGCATTCTCAGAGAGGCCTCCGCTGGATGCTCAAGGGCTCCTGGGACCAAAGCCACACTCCACAGCTGCACTCCAGGGTGGGTGACAGAGTTTGAGTCCTTGCCTAAAGATTTTGAGGCTGCTGACACCCGGCATTGAAAAGCTGCTTGCACCAAAGATATCCCAAGTAATCAAAGCTTTGGATAATCTCTCACATTGGGGAATTCTGGTGCCCAGCTGGTACAGGGGTGCAGCAAGGACAAACCCCAGACCTAGGAAAAGGCATCCCTCTGATCCCAGGTGGTTGTGGAGTGTGGCTGGGAATGTAGGGTAGAAACCAACTGAACCAGGGCTCTGCAGGTATTTGGGATTTTCCTCCAGAAAGGCCGTGAGCAGAAAGGCCAGGACAAGTTCCTGATCCCTGGGGAAGCTGGAGATATTAAATGCAGTGCCAGAATCAGAGGTGGGACCTGTCCCAGCTTTCAGCAGCTCCACAGAACTGTTTTGGCTGTGAGCTGCCAGTGAGGCAAAGCACTTTTTTGCCACAGTATTCCTGAAAAAAAAAGAGAGAAAAAGCAATTTCCATAACAGCACGATGGGATGAGAGAGGAAACCCTCATTTTCATGGAGAATGGTGCACACAAAAAAAAATTAGGATAATATAATAAGAAAGGCCCTATTCAAACCCAAATCCCCCTTTCAGAAGGAGCAGAGAGGGGTGAACTCAGCAATTCTGTCTCCAATCATTCACATGATGAGCCCCAGCTCCTCCTCTGCAGAAACATGATTAGCCCATATATCCACAGGCACAAAGCCCTGCAATGAATGAGGGTCTCATGGCAAGCACATGGAACAATTCCTTCCTCCCACAAAAGCAACAAATAAGGATAATTCCACCTCATTTCTGAGATGGCTTTTTGGCCTGGCTGCAAACCAGTAACAATTGTAATGGCATGGGCACACAAATTATCCTTTGTGGAATGAGAAACTTTTGAGGAATTGGACATTTCCCTGCATAAATCTGCTTGGCTTTTATTTCAGAGACATGGACTGTGACCCAGGACAGGCAGCACACACAGCCCAAGGGAGAGTAGCTGCATTTTCCAGAGGAACTGACTCAGTGGGGAAAGGGACCCTGGCCACAATTCAGGGTTTATCAATGGCAACATCAGTCTTTCCACACAGGGAAAGATTTGTGATAAGGTTAAAGATACCTCGGACTGTTCTTCCCTTCCCCTCACACAAATTTATAAGCCCAAGGACACCTGTTAGGATGAGTGGAGATAAGAAACGACAGTTGTATTTCCTTATCTGGAGCTCTCTGCTTTATAGCCCTTCAGCCTTGTGGGGCAGGAATGGTTTTATTCCCAGAAAGTCTCTGGGAACATAATGAACAGCTTTGTAAACACTCAAAGCCTCCTAAGGAGGCAGCAGCTGGGATCCACACCTGGAATAAAGGCCTCTGACCCACACAGACAGACAGAAATCCATGGAAGTTCATGCAGCCCAGCTCCCCCTCCAGACAGGTGGTCCCCATCCCATAAATACTCCAGGCTTGTTTTGATCTGGGATACCATCCAAACCCAGATTGCCCACCCTGTCTGTGCTGGAGCCACTGGGACACTGGGCATGAAGATTTTGGCTGTGAGGTTCAACAACCAGAGCCTGATCATTATGGTAATCCGAGAAATATCCCCAGAGCACAGAAAGCCACAGGAGTCTCAACATCGTCTGCCACCTCCTTGTCTGGGTTTTGAAACACCTTCTGTTTGACACTGTGCTTAATCTATTGTTAATACGTTCTTTCATTATAACAGTACTTTATGAATAAATTTTTCTATAAAACCTTACAATGATGCAATCTAGCCCAAAGCTCCTCTGATTTTGCTAAATTTGGGCTTGGGATGCAACCTGGAATTAGTACTTAGGCAAGGTTTGAGAAATGCTGGAACTTTAAAATTAGATTGCAGAAAAGCTGCATTTGTGAGGACAATATCAAAGTCAAAACATCGGAAATGCTGAGATTGTATTCAAACCTTCATAAAGATTATTATTCTATGCAAGGAATTTCTTTTTCCTTGCAACAATAGGCCTGTAATTAGAATTGCCTCCTGTGCTGAGCAGCACACGGCTCAGTGCCCAAGCAGCACGCCCTGCTCTCACAGCAGGATGTGCCAGGGATGGGTGGCAAGGGATTTGTCCTTGTCCACAGGGAAAATCAAGTGCCTTCAAGAGGCAGTGAAGATTCTGGGTGGACTCTCCATGACCCACTGGAGAAACTTTCCTGTGCAGGGACTGTGACAGATGCTGGAGATGGCTACACTGATGTCTCAGAAGAACGACTTCCTAGAAGGAGCTGAGAAGTCCCACTCAGATGATGAAATCTTGGTGAGACCATTCCTGCCCTGAGGTGACTTGTGCACATTTCTCGGGCTCCTGGTACCATCTGTGCCATGACCTCGGAGCTCTTGGCCGTGTTGGGCAGGATTCCTCTGCTGGAACATCCCCTTGAACTCAGCCAACAGCTCTGCTGAGAGTGCCAGGCCTTAGGAGATGTGCACATCCAATTCCAGCTGCTCAGTAATTCCCACAGTGCTGTGTGTGCAGGCAAATGTTCTTAAAATGCCCTTGAGAATCATGAATCCATTTAGGTGGGAAAAGAATTTTAAGACCATCGAGTCCAACCATTAACCCAGCACTGCCAAAGCCACTACTGACCCATGTCCCCAAGTGCCACATCCACACAGCTTTAAAATCACTCCAGGGGATGGGGATGCCACCACCTCCCTGGGCAGCTGTTCCAGGGGTGGACACTCCTTTCCATGAAGAAATTTTCACTAACATGCTATTTAAAACCTCCTCTGGCCCAGGCTGGGGCCGTTCCCTCTCCTCCTGTCCCTGTTCCCTGGGAGCAGAGCCCGACCCCCCAGTCTGTTCCCTCCTGTCAGGGAGTTGTGCAGAGCCCACAAGGGCCCCCCTGAGCCTCCTTTTCTCCAGGCTGAGCCCCTTTCCCAGCTCCCTCAGCCTCTCCTGGGGCTCCAGCCCCTTTCCTGGACACACTCCAGCCCTTCAATGTCTTTATTCTTTTCCTGAGGGGCCCAAAACCACAGCCAGGCCTGGAGGTGCCTCAGCAGTGCCAGCCCAGGGGACGGGGGGCTGCCCTGGCCCTGCCCACACACCGGAGCTGATCCAGCAGCAGGTCTTGTACAGGGAGAACAGGGGCTGTTAAACACATCCATTATTCTGTTAAACACATCCAGACACGGATTCTCCCCTTGTCCAGCCTGACTGACCCTCCAGGCCTGCACAGCTCTGGGCCAGGCTGGCCCCACTCAGGCAAAGCTCACCCCTGCTCCAGGCTGGGCTGGGCTTGGAACGGGGAGCAGGAGGCAAGAGGTAAAGGGGAAATCTCTGCTATTTGATCTGCTGAAATGAAAATGTCTAAGAGCACGAGGATGAAAGGAGCAGGAGCACAGCTCCGTCTGCTTGTGCCTGCATTTGAGAACAAAAAGTAGCCGAAAAAGAAAACTCCTTTCTCCTCATTTTATCTGAGGACAGAATGAAGACAGCAGGGTTTGTATTTACCTCTCATTTGGATTCAACAACTGTGTCCTGTGAATACATTTTTAGAAACTATTTTTCTTCAGGAATACATTTTTTATTAGCTGTTATTGCTCAATTTGTGCTGGTTTCTAAAGAACTCGTGTGCCTTGTAGGGACAGATGAAGACAAGTGATTCATGACTCACTGCAAAGATCACAGGTTTTATGGAGCCTCATCAGTCAGGCTTTTCACAGGTTTTCAAACCCAGGTGAACACACTGGAGCAGTTGTGGCCTGCCTGGAAACAAACCAGGAGTAGGCACAGGGATGCAGATCCAGGTTTTTCCCAAAGGAGAGCCACGCTAGAGGCTGACAGATCTCAGCACATCCATGGCTTTTCGAATCCTATAGTTGCCTTCAAGCCCCAAACCAATGGAGCTTTCCTCCTGTACTCCTCTATTCCCCCTCCTCTCCCACCACTGTAGCTTACAGGACAAATTTAATTAGGTTGGGATTTTACTTCTTCATTCACAAGGTCATTGAGTGACATTTTTTTCAGCAGAAGAACAAGTTTTCCCATTAACATCCAAAGGACAAGACCAAAGTGGGGAACATAAAAAAAAAAAAAAAAAAAAAAAAAGCCCAGAAAATGTGTTCAGGGCCCTGGTGCAGCAGGGCCAGGACATTTCAGGCTGCACAGGATCCCTGAATTCCTCCCGCAGTGACAACAACACCCTCACACTGATGCATAAGTAGATGCTCTTCAATGCATACTCCCCATACAAATATGTTTTCTGGGTAGGGATATATGTGGAAAATATTGCATATGTGGGAAATACACCTCTCTCCATCTGAAGATACCATTTGGGACCTCAGACCCATTTCCTTGATCATGCTGAATATCTTACCACTGAAATCAATCTTTAACTAACAAAAATCCATTCTCTTCTCCCATTATCGATTGGAGGAAGGAAAAACAAGTGAATAGAACAACTGAAAGCAAGCAGAAAACAACTCCTGCTCTACCTGCTCATACCTCACCACCTGGAGGCTGGAGGACCTCTCCAGGTATTTGATGGGCACACTCCCAGAGCAGGGAGGTCACACCGTGTGCTCCAGCAGCCCCAGGGGTGGGGCCCTGAGTTCAGTGTGAGGTTCCATCAAGAGAAGATGACAGGCTGTGAAGGGAGTGAAGACACGGCACAGATTGCAGCCAGCTCCCCTTCCCACACAGGGAGGCTGGAGCAGGGAAGAGCCAGGCAGGGGAAGTCAGAGGATCACTGCTATTTCTCCCAGTCAATGAATTATGAGAAAAACACTTTCCTTTTTTTCTTCCTTCTGAAATAATCACCCAAGCCTAGAGATACTCTAACAATAATTCATATTCTAAATTGCTTCCCTTTCCCGGTCAGCTTACTTGGAAAGTGTCACACAAATTGCATCCCAGGAATGTTCTTTTGTTCTCCTTTGAATTAGCTGCTACAGGGGTATAAAACAGAAGAGTTTTATACTGAATATTAGGAGGAAATTCTCCCCTGTGAGGGTGGGGAGGCCCTGGCACAGGGTGCCCAGAGCAGCTGTGGCTGCCCCTGGATCCCTGGAAGTGTCCCAGGCCAGGTTGGACAAGGCTTGGAGCAGCCTGGGACAGTGGAAGGTGTCCCTGCCCATGGCAGGGGGTGGAATAAAATGAGCTTTCAGGTCCCTTCCAACCCAGACCATTCTGGTTCTTTTATGAGATGTCTTCTCAGCCTTTTCTGGAGGAAATTCTAAACAAAAAGAGCATTTAGGAAACTGTGAACTTGTGCAATACAAAATATCCTACATGAGGAAAACTGCAAAAGAGTAATTAAAAATAATAATAAGGAGGATGTGGCCTTTTGCAGGATTCAGTAAACAAGAAGTTCATCTGCTCAGCACAAACCAAATTATTTTCATGGTAGAAATATCTAAAGTGGTATCGGATTTAAGGAGCTTGAAGAAGTAGGTACACATTTTAATTGCTAGGAAAATAAATTAAAGGCAACCACAGTGCACTAAGCTGACTGATGAAATTGGGGTGGAAGGGTTTAATTACATTATTTTATAATAGTTATATTATTTCAGAGAAGGTTTGATATAAAAACCAGTGGGTAAATGTGACAAGGCCTGAGCAGACACTTAGTCCTGTAAAGAGTGAGGAGTTTGTAAGGATGAAGAGTTTGTATGGAATGAGGTGAGTGTAAGGATGAGGAGTGTGTAAGGTTGAGAAGTAAGGAATGAGGAGTAAGGCATGAAAAATGTGTATGGATGAAGCTCAGCAGGAGCAATGCTGGCCAGGTGGTAGAAGGATGGTTCCAGTATCCAAAGCCCATTCCCCAATAACCCCACTGCAATCTCCCCTCCTGGCTGGGGAACCTGCTGAAGCAGAACTCAGCCCTTCCTTCCACAACCCACAAATGTAGAAGTCGGGGTTGTCTGGCCCAGCAGGGTTTTATTTTATCAGCTCAGTGATCCTTCAGTCAGTTCCTGTGGGGATCCATGGGAGTTTCCTCCTGTAGTCACTGCAAACACACTGAGAATTTCTCAAGAGTGACAAGAGCACTCTTCAGCAGCAATGTCACCAGCAAAACAAGCTGAGCAACAGATAAATATTGTGACAATGTCATTTCATCCACACGATGAAGAGAAGGAACCTGCTCCAGGAGCCCAGCATTTCAGAGAATACTGGTGTGTTTTACAAAACATATTGGTTTTAACAAAATGCCCATCATGGGAGAAAATTACTAATTCAAGCATTGAAGCAACTATACCCTGGGGGAGGTTTAAAAGCCCTGTGGATGTGGCACTTGGGGGCATGGTTTAGTGGCTTGGCAGTACTGGGGGTGATGCCTTAGGAAGGCTGAACTGAAACAGAGACTGGACAGAGCTAGAGAATAAAGTAGATACATATTGAAAGGCCTTTAAGGTACACCTTGGGCAGGACAGAGCCTGGCCAGGGCTACACCAAAGGTAGACTTGGTAGAATGGTCAAAAAATGGACAAGCAGTCATGAGGTCTTGCACTTTTAGAAGTTTTGGTCCATTTGCATATTGGGGTTTAATTGTCCAATTACAGCTGCAGGTTGTGAGGTCCCATCCTTCTTGTTCCTCCCTTCAGCCACCCTTGTTTGTGCTTTTGTGCCTGAAAGTTGTCCTTGGTCTTCAGCAGGAAAAGGATTTGTTTTGTGTCCCTGCTCTGTGAAGACAGCTGTCTGGCACTTAATATGAGGCTCAGAACTGCACTCCTGGGCAGCAGAGAATTTGAAAAACATGAAAGCTCAAACTTAAAGCATCAGGGGAATGGTTGGACTCCCAGGTCTTGAAAGTCTTGTCCAACCTAAACAGTTTTCAAAATTCTGAAGACAGAAGGGCCCTGGATCTCCCTCCTGGACACTCAGAATCCTGGGAGGGAATCATAAATCTGTAAATCAGCAGGGCTTCATTGAAGCCAAGAGAAATAGGAGACTCCACAGCACTCACAGACCTGCTTTCCCCTGTTCAGCTCTTGGTAAGAGCAAGTAAAAAATCTGAAATCTGTAATTCCTTTCCCCTGAAATCTGGAAAGAGCAAGGGAAGCAGAGGGAATGTCTCTCTGAACACTGTCCCTGTGACAAGGTGCACAAGCAAAGCTTCCAGGAGTGGGGTAAGAACAGGTAACTTCTGAAATGCTCTGCACCAACAATGGCAGCAGATCAGCTGAGGGGGCTGTCACCTGGGAACAAAGGACATCAAAGTCTGCAGGCAAAAGCTGCTTTTCTTCTGTTTCCCTCAAACATGTTGGGTTTGATGCCAGCTTTGGCAGTGCCACCTATTTATAGCTGTTGGCCAATGACAACAACAAGATTTGAAAACCAAATGCAGAGCATCCCAGCCATTTGGGAACAGCTTTTCTTACACCTTGGGTTCTTTAAACAAAGCTGACTGAAAGGATAAACTGAACTCTGTAGAGCAGGGAGGGCAATGATGATCTCTCATAGTCTGTCATTCACTTCTCTCCAAAAATATATGAGAAGTCACAGCAAATCAGGAGGAACAGCCCATCGAGGGTGAGGAGGGATGCAAAGCCATCCTGGCTTCCCAGGTGTCACACTGCAGCTCCACACTGAGTCACTGCTCATCTCCATCCAGGTGAGATGAGGTTCTGCAGCATTTGTTAGACATGAAATCACTCCAGCAAGGATTCCTTTCACACCCCAGTGCGGGCCAGGAAGTGACCCTGAAAGATGCCATGGCTGACTGTTCCTTTCCATCATGACTAAAGCCAAGCAGAGGCTCACAGGAATTGCTCATGGCTCTGCTGAGGCTGTGATTTTCCCCATGGATGCTTCCCTCCACCCATGCACAGCTCTGTCTGTCCTCAGGCTCTGTCAAAGGCCAAGTGTGCCCACACCTTGCATTTGTGTTCTCTTTGTGTCTTTTCCTCTTAGGATCTCCTTTTTGTGACTCTCTGGGGCCTGGCAGTGCCTTATTGGGACCTATTCCCTGATATTCTCCTGGAAATGCCCTGAACGAGGCAATCTCAGCTCATTTCTCTTTCTGCCCCGTTTCATTTGCAGGATGCTCCTGCTCTGGGATGGTGGATGATTTAAGGAGTGCCTGTCACCAGTGATGCTGCCCACAACAGGGGGCCGGAACCTGAGGATTTGGAAGGGTCCTTCCAGCTCAAACCATTTTGGATTCCCTGATTCCTTCATTCCCTGATTCCCTCATTTCCTGATTCCCTGATTCCCTGATTCCCTGCTCTTGGATAACTCTCCAAGTCAAGGCTGCTACCTGTGTGGCCTCAAAGTGCTTCTCCAGAACCACTGACTCATTAAATGGCAGTTCTGATGTCCACTGAACCCCGAGTTTTATACCAGTGACCCGTGATCAAAACTCCCAGCTGAGGGTCCCTGCCCAGGGGATTTGGGGTTTCTGGGAAATCCCATTGAAGCTTTTGGTACAGGGTTAAGGAATCCTTGTGCCAGCTCTGGCTTTTCATCCCTGGTGCCAGATGGGCACAGCCAGGGTACCTGGGGAGGACAGAGAGGCAGGGGCAGCACAGGCAGCACCCTTAGCCAGGCAAACACACACAGGTAGTGCCAGCAGCAGCTCCAGCATGGGGAACATCAGAGGAATCCATCTCCAGCCTCCTGTGAGCATTCCAAACACAGGGATGGGCAGCTCCCTCAGCAGCACAGGGACAGGGAAGGGGTGCAGGGGTCTGGCACAAAGCACAGCCCCTGCTTGGCTCTCACAGGGAGGGGAGCTCTCAGCAGTGCTCTGCTCCTCCTAATGACATGTGATGGTCCCAGAAGCTCCTGACTCATTTTCTGATATTTCCCGCCCTTGTGCTCTTCAGGCCACATCCTCAGGTAGGCTGAGATGCTTTCCTTACTTTATTTTTGCTCTGAGACCAGGCAAACCAAGAAGCCAAGGCAAGCTGTGCTGTTCCAAATAAATGACAGAGCAAGGCTGTTTTGAAGCACTGAAGTTACATGAGGGTTTTTTCTTGCCAGAGTAGAGTTTAATTTTCCATAAAGAAGCTGCTGAGAAATGTTTCTGGAAAGATGTAGGGGATGAAGGATTTATAAAGTCACATTTTTTTCTACTTCAGAGAGCTGCTGGATGTCTCCCCACCAACCTCTCCCTCGCTCTCCCCTGGGCCCAGCTCTCCAGCTTTACCAGGTTAGCACTGAGTTAACATCTCTGATGTGCAGCAGCAGAGAAAAGCAGGAGTTTAACAAGATAGAGCAGGAAAATAAATACATTTACAACTGTTAGTAGCACTGCCAGTTTAAGTGGGCATGGACAGAGGTGCTGTGCAGAGTAAGGACCTTTAAAAACATCCTGTTCTGTGCTGAATTCAGGAGTCACCAAAAAACACAGAGGGTTCAGTGTCCAGCCAGCCAAACTGCCTCACGTGGAGTTAGGGAATTCCTGTCCTTTTATTCCTTTACAGCTGCAATAGTTCCCAAAGGTAACCCATAGCCATGCCCCTGTCCTTCAGGGACACATCGTGCCAGGGTCCCTTTTTGGTTTCTTGTAGTGAATTTTCTTCCATAGGTGCAGATACTGCCCAAAGGATTGGTAAAAGGGTCTTTCTGGCAGGGACCTGGGCTGGTGTGGACCCACTGGCACAAATGGGAGTTCTTAGAGAGCATCCACATGGACATTGGGTTCCACTCAGCTTTGGGGCTGAATCAAAGAAACAGCAACAGAAAACTAAAGCCAGAAGTACTTTATAATGAAGGAAATTAACACCAAATAAAGAAAATAAAAAATTAAAACTTCTTCTAAACCACTGCATTTTCAGAAAAAGAGGTGCAAAACTGATCTTTTCAGCCAGTTCCAGATGACAGATTTCATTGTGAATCCTCCTCTCTCAAGCCTTCTTCTCCCCTCACCATTGCTCTAAAAGATCATCCAGATTCTTCCTACAACTTTTCCCTGTATTCCTTCCATTGTCACCCAGCTCACAGTCAAGGAGATTATTCATTTCAGGTTTTCCATGCTCCGCTTTGGGTCATTCACCAGAATTAACAGCATGTTCCAGTGTGTTCTCTTCCAGCTGCCAGCTCTCCTCACTCCCTGACACAAGATGGGGTTTCATCCATCAGGTTCCTTCATTCAGGGACAGAAACAAGCACAGCTGCAAGGAACTCTTCATGGAGAGAGGTGAGCCTCTCTGGAAACAAAAGGTCTGGAAATTGCATCCCCATCTTTCCTTGTGCAACATCTCTGTTGTGTTAAGCTATCGACTCTCCATTTTTTTGGTTTGGGTTTTTTCCTTTCACACATCCCACTTTTCTTTAATTGGTTATCACACTTTCCTTGGTTAATTATTCCATTTCTATGCTATGCAGAAGAGGAAACCCCACCCATTTCATGGACTGGTTGAGCAGTTCATCAGACACTGACAGTGTCATCCCAAATTCCACACCCAGATGTGTCCTGGCCCACCCTCACTGGAAAAGTGTCCCTTCCTGAGACCTCAGACCTCCTCTTTCCAGCACTCCCACTGCAAGTGCCTTCCCCAGCCTCCAGCAGTGATCCAACCCCTCAGATCCATCTGGCAACAGGGGCACCACTCCCTTCCCAGGAGAGGGGCGCCGCAGGGCAGGGACAGCTCAGTGACACCACTCCATCACTTCAGTAGGTCACAGCCTTGCCTAAAAGCACTTTTTGGCCCACATCCCACCTCCCCTGGGCAGGGCAGCTGATCCAGCACAGGCAGCTCAGGAACTGGGGCAGCTACTCCGCTCTTCCTGCTGCTGGAGCTGGAGCAGGTAAAGCCCAGTGGGGGATCCAGTGCTGGCAGAAAGTAACTCCATCTGACTGCTGAGCAGCTTTGCTCTTCCCTGCCTCACTTTTCTTATCCTTAAATGCCTCCCTCTCTCCTCTCCCACACAGAGAGCATTTCCAAGAGAACTGAGCTCCTGTGGTGTCTCCTTGCAGTCAGCTTCCAGAGCAGCTTGGAATTTCAACATACCCCTCAGAGAACCAGAAGGAAAGGTCACCAGGAGTGGACTTCCCTTGCTTTTTTAACTAATAATTTCTTGGTTTTTAGTTTTCAAGGCCAAGCCCTTATCACAAAAAAAAAAAAAAAAAAAAAAAAAAAAAAAAAAAAAAAAAAAAAAAAAAAGCAGAGAAGACATCAAAGTTTCCATCAGATTAATCCTGAAATCTCAGAATTTTATTATAAATAAAAAGAAATCATTTCTCCTTTCTTGAGTGTGCAGATTTAAGAGACTGAATAAACATTTCAGCTTTTAATAAAACATCCCCTTTCTAGTCTTATGGTAGCACAGAGAATTTGGAATCATAGACAAATTCAAAGCAGGCAACTTCAAGGTTGGATCAGGTCACTGAGAGACTTGTCCATCTGTGTTCTGAAACCCTCCTGGAATGTTCATCCCTCATATTCATGGACAACCTGTTCTGGTGCCTCACAACTCCAGGAGCTCAACAGCTTCACCCAAGGCTCTATAAAAGGTTCAGAAACCTGCAGGGAACTGAACGAAAATGGCAGAATAAATTGCTTTATACAACCCGTATGATTAAGGGAGCTCATCAGAATGCAAGTGTAAAGGGAGGTGGCAAACCAGGTCAGACTGGCTCTGCTTCCCTCTGTTTGTGGTCTGTCAGGAAGAACTCCAAAGGGATAAATATCTGGTTGCCTCACCAATTAAAGTGCTTTAACAGTTGGTTCTCCTTCAGTGTTTCATTTTCTTCTCAGCCAATCTCACCATGGCTGGTTTAAGTGGACATATCTCCATGAGAGCCTTCTGGAATCTCTCAAGTGCATCCTCACTTTGGTAGAAGCCCAGGGAATATGTGGGCCCAGCTTCATTCAGGGACTCAGACAGAGTCCCTGTCTGCCCACCCATCACCAGAGGGCTTCTGCAGAGGCTCCTGCCCAAAGGGATCTGCTGGAAGGCTCTGCAGCCCTGGGAGACCCCTGGAAAATCCACCGTGGATACTGCCATGCTGCATCCCTCCCATGGTGCAGCTCCACGCTCCAGAGCCTGTTTAGATGCTCTTATTAATGGCTTTGTTCTCTCACTTCTCAAGCTGACAGTTTATTTTCCCTCCTCCAGGTTGCTGCCATCACACCAGGGAATATTTACAGCCGTCTATGCCCTGTGGCCATGCATTTTACAGACAAGTGGCTCATGGGATATGCACTCTCCCTGAAAGGAGAAGTAGGGAACTCTAAATAGAACTGAGGATGAGCCTCTCAGGCTGCACAGGCTCCTTGTGGCTCTTTTAATTTCCTCACAAGCTCCCCAGCATATAGAAAATTAGGACCCCACGTTAAAAGAGTTCAAAAGTTGTCTCTAAAAAGGACCCCACAAGATGGGGCGGGAATCCAGGGGGAATTTCTTCATGGAAAGGGTTGTTAATCATTGGAAGGGGCTGGTGGTGGAGGAATGACTGGACATAGCACTCAGTGCTCTGGGCTGGTGACAAGGTAGGGATCAGGCACAGGTTGGACTCGATGGTCTTTTCCAACCAGAGTGATTCTGGGATTCTGGGAATCTGGGAATTCTGTGAGCCAGCTCTGGTGCAGCTGTATCCTGGTTTTGGGCTGTTGGGAAAGAGCTGGGAGGGCCCTGTTGGAGTCACCTGCTGTGCTCAAGACCTTTGGTCCCAGCCTGGCCTGATCACAGCTAAGCCTGGACTTGGCCTTGCTGATCCTGGCTTGGCTTCCCAGCTGGATCCAGGATCTGTCACATGAGCCTGTCTGGACATGACTGACTGAGTCCAGCCACAGCTGCTGGAGTCTCTCCTCTCAGCCTGGGGCTGCAGCAGGACATCACTCCTGCCTCACTCTTCCCACTCCTGCCTTGTCCTGCCCTTGGAACAGCCCCTCCTGCTGCTCCTGCCAATTTATATCCGACTGTACTTGTTGGAAAACACAGCACAGAAAAGCAGGGAGATGTGGGAGAGCATCTTCCTTCCTCTTGTTATAAAACAGAGCCAAGTTGTTTCTGGGTTTGCAGAGCTTGTTGATGATATTTTGCTTCCTGTGCTTTTCCCTTAGGCTCCTCTGCTCCAACCACAAAAAAAAAAAAAAAAAAAAAAAAAAAAAAAAAAAAAAAAAAAAAAAATCCCCACCATTTCCTTGGAAAGGAGCCAGTTGCTGGGTGAGTCATTCCTATGAATTCACACTTAGAGCTGTCTGTCACTCTGCTGTTGGCCTTCTCTGTCGGTAATTGGGATGTGCTGTTTCCAGTGCTAGGCAATCCTGGGAAAGGCCAGCTCCGCTGGGAGCTGGGACACCACACAGCTCTCCATCCTCGGGACACCTCAGCCCGCATCCCAACCTCTCTGCTGCTGCAGATAGGAGCCTGAATGGATGCTTTGTGCAAATAGAACATTAATTTTCCTGACAGGGTAATAATAAAGCCGCTAAATCAGTAGCGGGATTTTTTGCGTTACACACACTATTTAAATGACTTGTCATCCCTACAAATTGTACACTGGATAAATGACTGCTCCAATGTTTACACATGTGACTTGCAATTGAGACTTTCTAGCCATGAAGTGGCATTAGTGAAGAAAAATGTGCTGGGCAGTGATAGTCCTTGAATTATTCACTCTTCCTGAACAGGAACTGTCTCTCTGAAGTGCTTTAATGCTGAGATCAAAATATGACCTCCTGAGCCACTGTTTAATCTACATCACAAGGTGAAAATCAGGGAATATGCTCCAGGATCCTGCTTTCTGTGGGTGCAGGTGCTCACAAAGCTCAGAGCATGCAGCCATAAGATGTGAGCTCCCTCTGCTCACCACCAAGTGTTAACCACAACCAGGGATTGCTCCAAGCAAAGTTCAGCCTCTGCTTCAGTGTGGATGGCTTGGACAGGCTTGCCAAAAGTGTTATGTTCCAGGGAGAGGAATTCTGGTATTAGGAGTTGCTCTCCAAGATCCTGCAGCTGTTCTGACCTGTGGCTCATGTCCTTTGGGAAGGCCCTGCCCTGCTGAAGGCTCAGCAGGGAGCACAGGCAGCACCTACCATGCAGTGCTGTGTGCTTTGGGCACATCTCAGTGTGCAAGGCAAGGACTCCTGGCTTTGGAGGAACTGCAGAATCGCAGGGTCAGTGAAGTTGGAAGAGACCTGTGAAGGCATTAAGTCCAACCTATGACCCAACACTGCTTTGCCAACCGGACCATGGCAGTCTTCCCTTGGACACCTCCAGCCACAGTGAAACCACAGTGTCCTGCAGGAACAGCTCAGGGCAGGCTGACAGAACACACACTTACCCACACCTTTTGGCAAGGTCAGACTGGATTCTTTCCTTTTATCTCCCTGTGGCCAAGTCTAAATTGTGAGCTTGTCTCCTGTGCACTGGAGGATGCCCAGGCATGATTTGGACACACCAAACGAGCCAGTTTTGGGGGCTGATCCCACTCCATCCAGGAGGAACAGCTGGTTTTTCATAGGAACAGGTCCTTGTGGAGGACTGAAAAGAAAAATTCCCATTCCTCCCTGCCTGCTGGAGCAGCAGCTCAGCTAAGTGACAGGGAGTTGTGGATGAGCTGACATTTATACCTCTTAATCTCTGCAATGCTCTCACAAAAGATCATACCCTGAGATCTCTCCTGGTGCATGTGGAGGGCATGGGATGAAAGATTTACAGGGACAACACAAAGTCCTTTTCCATTGAGTGGTTTTTCTGTCTATTTAGTGTCAGAGTCAAGCATTCCAGGAGGAGGTTTGCCTGAAAAAGAGCTGTTTCTTTCAAGCCTCCCATCTTAAGCCATAAGAGAGCAGCAAATGCAGTGAAATGAGTGCCCTGTCCCAGGAGCACATGTTTGGTGACAAGGGACGGAGTTCAAGTGGTTTTGGCAGGAAAGCACCGTGACCTGCAGCTGGCAGGTCCCTCTCACATCCTGCACAATCACTGTGATTTCAAGATCCTCGTGTGGATAACACCAATTGCTCAGTTTGAAGCACTTAGAGCTATCATGGGGACTGGAACAAATCACTTCTGGGATCAGAAGCTACTTGCAAACCCTTTGCTGGCTCTGCTGAAATGAGATTCAGGGTGTAGGGCTGGGCAGGCTGGGGGGAGCAAGTCTGCACTGGAAATTCTTGAGAATTCAAGGCTTTGCTCCAAGGACAGTACTGGGATGTCAGGATTGGGACTAAGGTGGGCAGATCTGTGTGCCCAGGGACAGATGAGGCAGGAGGAACCCCCACTTTTGCCCTTCCCTTCCCCATCCTCGCCACTGGAAGCAGCCTGCTGGCCTTGGGACAGCCCCATGATGTGAAGTCCCCTCGGTTTTCTGCTTTGCTCTGCCACTTCTCTCTGTGTGGCCATGAAACAGTCACTGTCCTGCCCTGCACCTTCAGATGCCCTTTCCCATCCCAGCCTATGGAATATTCACTCACTGGACAAGGACTGCCTCAGATCTACAGCCCCGTGGGGAACAGTCTTACCAGGTACAGTCCTTGACTGAACCCAGGCAAATCATCCCTGTGGGAATCACTTCAGGACTCTTCTCCTTTGCCACTTGAGAAATTCCTTTGCCAGATGAAGAAATCCTTACTCAGCTGCTCCTTTGGAGGGAGAGCAGCCATGAAAGTGAGTAATGCTGTGACTTCACCGGGGCCCTGCCCCTCAGACCCTGCTGTTTTGCTGTCTGCTCAAACTTTGTCTCTATATTAAGCTGCACATCTTTGATTCCCCAGCCTTCCTGGGAAGCTTCCAAGGCTTCTTGCTCCGAGGCTCGTGCTGTGGCAGTGTTCCTATTACCAGCCAGAAAAGTTTGGGAGTTCAGAACAAGGTAAAGTTACACAACCTCTATTAAAATAACACCACAGCAATGAGCTCTGCTTTCCCTGTCTCAGTGACAACCACTCTGTTCTCTTCCAAGAGAAAGTCTTGCTGAAGTTTGCTGGCTGCACGAGTCTGAGCTCCTGGTGTTAATCCCCAGCCCTCTCCAGCCCCAGATTTCAGCTCCTTGCAATGCCTGGCAGTTCACAGTCAGGCAGCAATGATTTTTCAGGACCATTCAACCACTGTGCTCAAGTTCCCTGGAAAGGTCTGGCTGGGAGATGAGCTTTACATGACTGTGCCCCTTCCAAAGCAGGCTGCAGGGTGGTGGCAGTGACAAACCCTGCTCTGGGGTGGCCATGCAGCACAATAGGGACAGCCTGGGTCCAAGGGGAGCACTTTCCTCACAGTAAACCACAAGGAGGCTTCTTCAGTACAAAACACCACAATTAAAAGAAGCAGATTTATCTTGTTGCTATGCCATAAAACCAATTCTGCCTCTGCACTAAACAGCCAGGAGTACCCTCTGTGTCGGACAAGAGATCACAGAACATCCTGAGATGGGAGGGACCCACAGGGTCACCCAGCCCAGCTCCTGTCCCTGCAAAGACTCCCCAACAACCCCACCCTGGGCATCCCTGGCAGCGCTGTCCAAAGGCTCCTGGAGCTCTGGCAGCCTCGGGGCCGTGCCCATTCCCTGGGGAGCCTGGGCAGTGCCCAGTATCCTCTGGGGGAAGAACCTTTCCCTGAGATCCAGCCTGACCCTCACCGAACACCTCCAGCTGTTTCTGCCCCTTCAACGGCTTCATTTTGTCTTTTCTCCTTTCTCCTTGTGTTTTCTTCTCTTGTGTGCAGCTGTTTCCTTTGAACAAACCCTGCAGATCTCGTGCCTTCCAACGCCCCAGCTCAGTGCTGGGGTGGGATTTCTGAGCCCTCCCTGCCTGCCAGCTGCTCCCTGAGCACACACCAACACATTCCTGGGGCCGCGGGATGAACCGGGCTGTTACTTACCAGAGCATCGTGTTACAGGCATTTGCAAAGGGCCACTGGCACCTCAGCTGTCGCTGCTTAAAATAAGCAGAGTTGCTGGGTCTGGTGGCTCTGCACTTCGTTGTGACAGTGCTGTGTTAAAGACAAGGTCCCAACAAGGTTTAGATTCTGCTCTCAGCAAGATGCTGCTGAAGAGCTAAGCTTAGACATCATTTAATCACAGCTTTATAGACCTCTTAAAGCACCATGAAAGAAATATGTTCCTCAGCCCAGGCAGTGTGTTTTATTATGCTCATCCAACAGCATAACCTTAGTTTAACTCCAGGTTAATGAAACTTAGGGTAGCACTGAAAGAATAAAAAGTACTAGGGAGCAACATGAATCCTAAATCTACATTTTCCTGTGATCCAGCCTTAGATTTGACCTCGGGAACAGACTTGCAAAAGCGAAAGCCATCTGAACTAAAAGTTTTACTGGATACTCCAGCAAAATCAGGCTGAATGCTGTGGGAGTTCTTGGGCATGGACTTGTCTTTCAGTCTGTGATGAAGGGTTCACAATGAGTCTTGTGTTCCCTCTCTTTACATCACAGTGGTGATGCCAGGCTTGGAGCAGCTTTCTAGTGCACCACTTCAAATAAATACACTCACTCCTTCCCCATTAAAATATGCTGGGAAGCCTTTCCATGAGAAATGCTTCCATGGGCACTTTTTAAACGAGCAAAACTCATGGGAGCCATAAATTGCTGCAGCAGTGCAGTAAGGGCTGGGAGAAACCTGCCTGTTCTTGCCTGGGCCAGGGGTGATCTGAAGGCTTTTGTAGTTAAAGGAGTGAAACCACACGTCTTCAGATGCTCCCTGAGGCTCTCTCAGCATTGTCCCTGCTCAGGTACAACACCCGGAGCCCTGTGCCAGAGCTCCCAGAGCTATTGAGCTCCCAGCAGGAGAACAGAGGCACACAGCACAGAGAAAGCAGTGCTTGCCCTCAGCTGAGTCCTGAGACACCGAGTGTCCCCAGGGTGTCCTTCCTCTGACAGGTCACACCGTGGTCACAAGGGACCTCAACTAGTCCAAGGACAGGGATGCCACCCACCAGGTCAGGTGGCTCCAGTACCCATCCAACCTGGCCTTTATCATTTCTGCCCACCCCCTGTAAATCCTCACACCTCTCCATCCCAGCCCTTCCCTCTTCCTCCTCTCAGAGATTCAAAACTCCAGAACCCCTTGCTCCAGTCCCACATAATTCTCTCCTTGGCTACTGAGGAGCCCCAAATTTATTATCCAAACCTCTTCAGAACCATCCCAGATCTATCACTGTTCCCAAATCTGTATCTGACCAAGGGAATCCCACCCCCAGCCTGGGGCACCAGCACCAGCCCAGCTCCACAGCTGCCCTGTCCCACTGGGAGCAGGACTGCTTGGTTTGCCTGGGCCATGAGCATGGCTCGTGGAGAAGGGGACTTAGATTGTGACCCACTTGGGCTTGTAAGTGATGTCCCCAGCCTGTGGCTCACTGGGAATGAGGGTCACTTGGCTGACATTTCCGTGCAGGAATGCACAGCACATCTCTAGTTCAGCTGCACTCCTCAGGCTGTGCAGGAGGTGAGGGAAGAGGCTGGATTGTGGATTCCTGCAGGAGATGGAAAGTGGGGAGAGACAGGAGCTCCTGCCTGGATCCTGCAGGCAGAGGTGCAAACAGCCCCAGCTGTGCCTTGACAGAACCACCATGGAGCAGAAGAGGAAGCAGCTCTGACATGAGAGATGCTGTGCTGGGCTCTGCCTAAGGAGGCAAAAGCCTTTTGCAGACCAGGAAATGCCTGCAGGAGTCCTTCTTTCTGCTGAAGTCATACTGATGTGCCTGGAGAGGAAAAGGCTCTGGGGGATGTCACTGAGGCCTTCCAGTTCTTACAGGGGACTTGTGAAAGAGGGAGAGCCACTTTTTCTGTGGGCAGGTAGTGATAGGACAAGGGGGATCTAAAACAGAAGACATTCAGATTGGAAATTAGGACGCAATTCTTCCCTGTGAGGGTGGGCAGGCCCTGGCACAGGGTGCCCAGAGCAGCTGTGGCTGCCCCTGGATCCCTGACAGTGTCCCAGGCCAGGATGGTCAGGGCTTGGAGCAGCCTGGGACAGTGGAAGGTGTCCCGGCCCATGGCAGGGGGTAGAATAAGATGAGTTTGAAGGTCCATCCAAACCATCCTGGAATTCTGTGATTCCACAATAATATCCCTGTGATTTCACCACCAGTGCAACCCCTGCATTCAAGCTAACCCTGACTGCCTTTGGGTGGTTTTATTTTTGCAGTGGATAAATATGAGCCATCCAAGCCCTTCTGTTCTGTGTTCCCACCCATGAGCAGCACAGCATTTGGCAGGATGCTGCTTGCCACAGCTGAGTTCCTGTATCTGCAGGGTACTCACAGGTTCTGTTTGCCTTGACTCTCCAGGATGCCAACCCAAATCAGGGCCCTGCTGTGCTCCCAGCCAGGAACAAACCCTGTCATGCAGAGTTTGCAGCCAATATAGAAGAGGCAGTGCATTTCCCACATTAGAGACTAGAAACAGAGACCTAAGGAGCCTATTTAAAGTATATTTAAGCTCCAGGAAAGACTCTCCTTGACTTCCCCAGGTTTTGGATCCCACTCAGGGAAATTAAACAAGTTGCCAAAATTCACACAGTGAGTTTGTAGAAAAGCCAGAACCCAAAAGCTGGATTTGCCAAGCCCCAGCACTCGTGCTCCAGCCAGCCTGATGCTGGAGGTGCTGGAATGGCAACAACAATCTGCTTGAGTGTGAAATCCTCACTGCCAGCCTAGCAATGCTCTCAGTTCCCTGACCTGCTCCATTGCTCACATCCAGGATTTTCCTTGAGCAGGCAGGGATTACAGAGCAGAGCCAGCACTGCCAGCTCCATGGGAATTCATGGGCCTCAGGGAACAGGGAAAGCTCTTTTTCAGGGATTGAGATTCCTTGGTACCACCAGGGTGCTTCATGGTGGCCCAAGGAGGCAGCTTGGGGCAGTTCAGGCCCCAGATTTCCAGGCTGTGAGCTCTCTGATGGATTTGCCTCCCTGCAGGATGCATCCCAGGGATGTTTGCTTTGCTGCAAGCCAAGCATGAGTCCCGAGGGTCAGCAGACACTGCCTGCTCCAGTGACCCTCTCCCTCAGTGTGAGAGGATGAGGTGGTGGACATTGCCCAGACAATTCATTCCTTTCACTCCACCAATTAAATCCTGAGGGTTCCCCCCTCTTTCATCCACAAGTGAGTTTGGCATTGTTTTATTTGTTTGTTAAGCTGCACATTCCAGCTAAGGGGACTTCCCCTAAAGAAAAATAGCTCCTGCCTTGGACAATGGATTATTTGGAATCACTTCATCTATCAATAAAATGCAGCCTTCTCTGCAGGGAAATGCAGCAGCAATTTAACAGCAGGGGCCAGGAATGGAGACAACTGCAAAGAATGAACAACTGCTCCAAGGAAAACTGCAAAGAAAACTGAATGTACCCAGGCACAAACAGACATTTGATTTTGGCTAAGGTCTAACAGGCAATTGTTAGAAAAGCCTCACTAAAGCTCTTCTAAGTGCCCTTTAGTTTTGGATCTGATAAAAGCATCTTCTGGAGAGAGGTGAGATGGTGAGTCTATTTGAAGCAACCAATTTGAAAATCGAGTATTCTGAAGGGATTTATTTAAAGATCTTGCCACTGTTCTGGGTTCTGAAGCTCTATTTTTATGCCTTTGTTTTCATTTGAAAGAGAACACATTATTCCAACTGCCCTATGACTAGCAAAGATGATTATGAAAAAGAAATGTGCATTTCCTTCTTCTCCTAGCCAAGGAATTTGCATGTTAAAATAATGGCTGTGAATTTAACAAAGCAGAAAGCTCAGACATCTGTGGTGGCACCATCCCCCAGCACTTTGCTTTCTGCGGGGCATGCAGGAGATCAACAGGAAGGGCACAGATTTGGGGAGGGCGTGTTGAGATTGGGAGCAAGCAAAGGTCCAGGATCCCAGCCCTGCTGCACCACGGCAGTGCCTCAGTCCTGGTTTTATAAAGATCTGGGACACGCCATGGATTTCCTGCACTGCCCAGAGGGCTGTCAATGCTTTGGGTTGGCTGGGGTTGCCCAGGGAGGGTCCTCTTTAAGAGACAGCTTTACATTCTATTTGATGGTATGGATGTGTTATTTCTACAGCCCAATGGTAAATGATGAGTTGTACTTGAACATTTCATTTCTTGGCTGGGTGGCCCCGGGAGTGCTGTGGATGTGACGAGCAGCAGGTGTCACTGAGCAGTGCAAAGCAGCCTCTCAGCCCTGCCAGGACCTGCCTGGTGCCCACCCCTGCCCAGGAACAGCTCACACCAGTCTGGCAGAGATTCACACAGCACTGATGGCAAAGATTATTTTTTTTTTTCCCTCCTCCTACACAGAGAAAGAACAAAGCCATGAATTTAGCTCAGGAAAGGAATGAGCAGCAGGTTAATCAGAGTCCCTAGGGAGCAATGAAATGGAGAGCAAATACTTGTCTTTGCTGTTTTCTAACACTGGAACAGGTTACAAAAACCCCAGTGAAATATTGAGTGCTGAATTCAGAAGGAGAATATCCTGTCCCAAATTACAGCAGCTCTGTGGGAGTCTCAAAGTCAGGATGTCCAAGGTTTGGAACAAGACTTGATACTTTAATGAAATATGAATTCAGCTCTTCAGAGACTTTTTAAAGAATATTAAATCTTGTTTACAAGATGCAAACAGAGCTCAACCAATAAAATGGAAGGTTGAGGACTCCATGAATTTGGTCCAACTTTCTTCTATTGCATAAGAAAAACAACAAAATTGAGGGAACCTCAGGAGGGGGTTTTTTGCCATTTCTGGTAGATGAGGTGCTGGCACATGAAACTGCTGAGCAGAGTCGATTTTGAACCAGGATGCAGCATCACAGTTTTGTGGCTGCTTGATGTCACCTCAAGATCTCTCTAAAAGTTGCTAGATTTGTTTCACAGGGAGCAAATTATTCTAATAAAGCATCTCACTGAAGAATGGAGACCATCTCAATGAGGAATCAATAGCCAGGAATGTGTGTCAGTGTGAGCTTGTCACCAACAGACACAAGCAAAGAAGGAAGGTTAATATTTGAGAAGAAATAATATCCTCACCAAACATGCAGCTTTAGAAAAATCAAACCTACACACACCTCCACTGCATCAGCAACTGGTCCTGAAGGAAAAAGCAAAGAGGGGGGTGGATGGGTTGATGATGGATTTCAAGTTTTTCTAGATTAAACATTTTGATTTTCTCTAAAGTGGATCAAAAAAAAGCATTCTTACATTTGACAGACAGTGTCAGGATAAAAGCTCTGCATCTGCTCCAATTTGAGATGTGTGCTGTCAGTGAGGGAAGGGAAGGACACATCCAGTCTGCCTCCTGCTAAAATACTCCAGGTTTGGGCCATGGAGTGAAAACACCAGGATCTCCACAGAAAGAGGCATAAAGGAGTGGCTTGGGAGGGTCTTCAGAAGAGTTGAATGCTTAGAATGAGTGGATCATGGAATGGTTTGGGTTGGATTTTAAAGCTCATCCCATTCCGGCCACTATCGCAGGCTGCTCCAAGCCCCATCCAACCTGGCCTGGCTCTTACTCCCAATGCTTCCTTGGAGAGAGGATCATCTCTGGACAGGGCAGTGCTTGTAGGAACCCAGAGAACAGCTGGGTAGTTTCTTATTTACAGAAATGCTTTGAAAAAAGTGGAATTCTTGAGCCTACCTCACATTTCCCTCCAGCTTTGCTTCTGCCTCCCACAGGATCTCTGCAACCAGAGAATATCTGTCCCTCCCTGCCAAGCCATCCCCAGCCAAGATCCCACATCCCAGCACTCCCCAGACCCCAGCAGGGCAGAATGGGGGTGCTCAGTCCCCCTGGCTCCCCCTTTTCTCTGTAGGGCAGGCAGAACCATGCAGGTTTTAGCAGGGCAGAGCAATTCCAGGGCACTGACAGCTCAGGCCTTGCTACAGCTAGGGAAAAGTACATGAGGAAGCAGAAACAAAAGGCTTTCACAAGAACCCTGAGGGTGTAACACATCCCTTCTGAGCTCAGCCATCCTGGGGCCCTCTGGACCCTCCCCTGCATGTCAGTCCTGAAGATTTCCAGGGCAAGGAGTTTGATGGGACACCTCAGGACTCACCAGCTCAACCTGCAAAGGGCTGGAACCCTCTCTTGACTTTCCAACAGGCTCATTTGAAAGCAGCAAACTTCAGAAACACTGGTCTGGTTTGTAAAGACAAGTGTCTGCTAAGAAAGCCAGAGCCTCCCTTGGAATGGAGAATGTAAACCCCCTCCCGCTGAATTATTATAATTTTGAAATTAAGGGGCTCTCAGGCAAAGATATGGGAATAGGAATAATAGATCTTTACTAGGAATGTTACAATAAAATGTAGTAGTACAAAAAAAGCAAACAAAAACCACTGACAGAGTCAGCACACAGCCTGATACCCTGTTGGTCAGGGTGTTGGGAGCAGCCCAGTCAATCCCCCTGCAGTGACAGATGTGGCTCTGTTGGAGCAATGATCCTGGAGCAGGGTGCAGTTTTCCTTTGAAGCTCCAGTGGGGGTGAGATGGGTCTGGTCTCCCTCTGGGAATGCAGTGCACACAGGCTGTGCTGGTGTTCTGAATCTCAGCTTTGATCCAGGTGGGAATGCTGGGCTCCTCCCCTGGGTGGAGCATCTCCCCCTGGGCTGATGGAATTGTATCAGCCCTGCAGTGAGCCTGGCTGGCCCATGAGCAGCAGATACCCCTGGAGGGAGGGTGGGTGGGGGAAGAGATAAAGAAAACACCTCCCCAGCCAGTTTCAACAGCTGGCAATAGAATATAGACTTTTGTTTACATCTTGCATTACAGCCTAAGACAGTTGGTGAAGCCCAGATTAGGAGGATTCATACCTTCCTGCACATTAATTTCTTCCTAAGGTTGGATTCAAGCTCAAAATGAACCTGCTGCTTGTCTGCTCCCACCCTCTCCTGCTGTTTCCAGCTGAATAACCAGCAAAAACCAGAGCTTGAGGCAGAAATGGTGTTGGGATGGTGAAAGAAATCCATCTACATGAAATCCAGGAAGGAAAATGTATTTCCAGAGGAGCAAGGAACCCTCTCAGGGAAAAGAGGAAACAGGGACAGATTTAATAAAGTGCATAAATCAGGTGCACAGCAGGAAGGAGCCAGAGCAGAATCTCACAGCAAGAGGAGCAGCAGAGGCAACCCTGGGGGCTCAGAGATCCCCCTCCCTCCTGGAGCAGTTCCAGACCCCTCAGGGAATGAACCCCTGAGCCCCAGACACTCCTGTCATGCCCCTTCAGACACCAGTGGCACAGGGCTGGGACAAGGCAGCCAAATCCATTGGCTCCAGGAATGTGTTGTATCCTTGGACACACAGAGGTCTCGCTTAACACATGCAGGTGCCACCCTGGCTCAAAAGAGGGGCAGGATTCATGGAACAATAAAAAAAAAACAGAAAAGGCTCATAAAGGTGAACCAGAAAGAACAGGAGTGGTGCTCAAAAAGAGACACAAGCAATTTAACTGCAAATAGTTTTGTCTAAAGCAATGAATGTGACAGTACCAATGAATGTGACAAGGAAAATTGAAGGGTGTTGTAGCCCTCTGGCCTCCCCTCCCTGTGAAACCCTACCTCCCCCTTGACTCTGACCTATGGCCTTTGGCCATAGGTAACCCCGCCCCCTACCCTGAAATGCATAAAACCTCTTGTCCCTCCGGGTTCGCCCTCTTTCGCCTTGGGATCCCCTTCTTGGAATAAACCTTGGAACACATCTCAGGGTAAGAGCCTCTTTTGGTTTTACTCCCCTATCCTGAAGATCCCCTCACCCTAACCTCCCTAAATCTGAGCTAACTGCCAGCCTCGGGGGGCAAAGGGAAGGGGAACACTTCAGAAGGGTTCTGCTGCTTAATGTCCAGAAAAGAAAACAGTCCAGGAGGACAAAGGTGGGGATTCTAAAGGATGGAAAAGGAACCCCGAGTATCCACACCTTGTCCCAGGTGAGTTCAAGCACAATCAACACTCAGCAAGACGGGAGAAATCTGAAGATTTGGAAGCATTTACATTAATAGAGAGCATTTAGAGGTATCAATTACACCACCAGCACTGAGAAAGGGGGTTCTTCTTTGTTCATCAGGGCTGAAACTAAACGTTAATTGTTCAAGATAGGAAAGATACAACGTGTGGGCGAGCCCTTCCATTAAGTTCTCCTACTTTGCTCTGCAGAAGCTGCTATTTTAGTTTTAAATCACAACAAAAAGCTAAGCAAGAAGGCCCTGATGCAAACTGACAAATCTTATGTTCTTCTATTGCTTATATTAATTTGAAGGCCACCTTTTAAAGATGCATCCTTATCTCAGGATTGATCCTTTAGTTACAACCATGAAGCAAATTTTTTATGCCCAGCCCTCTGTGAGAAGGTCAGCCCTTCAGATCTGCTAAGTGACACCGTGCTCTGTGCCCTTCTGTCAGAAAACATCTGATTTCAGAATTGCATTGTTTGATTTGAAGGAAAAGGCAATCCAAAATGGGATGGACAGAGAGCTTGGCGGGTGCTGCTCTGCTTGCCTTTATTTTATTTTTTTTTTTTTTTCCCAAGCGTTTAACATTCTCTGTGTCTGGTAAGTCATTTGGGAGTGGGCTGGATTGCAATGCCAGCCCAGAGGTGAGGTCTGGCAGAGCAGAGGGGTGACTGCTCAGCCCTGCAGAGCCTCCCTGAGCGCTGCTGCTTTGTTGTGCACACTGGGGCAGCTCCTGCTCCATCACCACGGCAGAGTATTGACATCCAGACATCCCCACAGAGCCTCAGAGCTACTTCCCAGGACTGCAAATGAGGGGAACAGAGGCACCAGAAGACATCCTGAATGAGGAACAGCGCACAAAGGAGCCGGTGCAAAGTGGGAACACATCCAAGAGGGAAGCCAGAATTATCTCAGCACCTGCAGCGAGCCAGACAAGCCCAGGACATGCCACAACCTCCCTAAAATGCCAGGGAATCACAGCATCATCCCTCTGTTGCATAAATGACATTCAGAGCACGCAGAACTTCTCCAGAGATCAGTGCAAGGGCTTGTCATGATGTGACATCTGTCCCATCACATCCCCAGCACGTCACCCACGGGGAGCAGCGCAGGGAGGGGGTGGCTGGGGAAGGGTTCCTGCACAGCACTTCCTGACCTTTCCTCTGCACATCTGCTACCAGGAGATGAGGGAGAAAGTGCCCAGCAGAGCCATGAAAACAGAATCAAGAAAGATCTGTCTCACATTTGCTTCTTTTGAACAGGCAGAGACAGCTGCCGGCTCTTCCATTCCTACAAGCACAAGAATTACAACCTAGGGAAAGAAATTTTTTTTCTGGTGATACAACAGAAACCTACTCAGCAGCAGATTTGATAGGAGAAAGCCAAACAAATCCTGTTGCCCAAGTTTTCAAGTCAAGTCTCCCCATTTTCTAGCAAATCCCAGCTTTATCCTGTCAGGTGACAGCAAATCCCAGAATTATGGACATTAAGGAACACCTCCAAATGCTGCTCCTTCTCCCCAGCCTGACACATCCCCTGTGCTGCTGCATCCAGCACAGACAAGGCAGAGCTTCTTCAGGAGTTCCCATGGGATCACCAAGATCTTTGCTTGGCCCTTATGTGAGAGGATAAAAGTTTTTGGGAGGGTTATCCATATATCCATTTCTCCAAATAAAAGCCAAAGAGCAGCAAACCCTGAGTTTGGAAGGCATCATCACCTGCTCTTCCACAGAGGCAAAACAACCAAACACTTTGGTCCCCAAGGCCAGCAAGGCACAGTCACTACAGCAGGTTTCTGATGTTCACCTGCTCATGAGCACAGCTATTTTTAGTAGGTCATTTATTTGAGATCAGGCTCTGGGAATATCCATTTCCTACTCAGCGGGGCAAATCAGGCCGTGTCTGCTGCTTGCTGAGTTTCTACCCAAAAAAAAGCTCATCAGAGCTTGGACAAACATGGGTGAGGCCAAGAGAAGCAGCCCCCAGATGCTTCATCTGGGGATGGCCCAGAGCTGCCACATTTTCATTGAACACCCCCACACGCCTCCAAATGAGTTTTGCATGGCCAAGGACAACACTTTGTGTCTGGGCTGGTGTTGCACACACTGGGGAGGGATTCAGGCAGCAGTGGGGATGGGCTGTGTCAGCAGGAAGGGGGCATCAGCTACAGCACCTCACCCAAAATCCACGGCTCATTGAGCCCAGGCTTGTTGTTTCCCAGTGCAAATCCTCAGCTGGAGGGAAGGGGCAGACTGGCAAATATCCTGCGCTGGATCCTGGAGGAGGATCTTCCCTCAGCAGAAATCCCAGGGGGCAGTTCAAGGGAGTTGCTCCTGCTGCTCTTTCACTCCCCAGATTCCAGTTTTATTAGTGTAGTTACTGAGATGACATTTGGTGCTGTTTTTCTGAATCTTCTGGGGGAAAGAAAGAGAGAAGAAAAAGGCCCAAATCTCAGCCATGGTCTCCTGATTCAATGCTGAAACCAGAGCAGTGTGGATGTGAAACTCAAGCCACAATGAGGTTCAATTTTCCATCTTACCCTGCTGCTTCTTCCTCCCCAGAATGACCCAGCTCTGAATTTAGACACCCTGAGTTCCCTTTGCTGGGTAAACTCAGCACTGAATCCCACTGACACCTCTTGTCTCACTATTATATCTGTATTCATTGACATAACAATTAGGGGAACAAAAACCTCTTCCAACTCAGCTGGTGGCAAGGGCTGTGAAGAGACAAAACCTCCCTGAGCCTTTCCAAGGCAGAGTCTGCTCCTCAGACACCACACCTCTTTACAAAATCCCTTGTGCTTCATGCTGAAGCTTCTGAGGTCAGTGACATGTTGAAAATGGGGTCAGCTGCCACAGATGCAAAGTCCTGCCACTGCCTCCAGACATTTCCCACCCTTACCCCAGCAGGGACTTGTCAGGCAAGCTTTCAAGCAGCCTGTTTGAGTAAAACTCAATGATCTTCCTGGCTTTCAGCACTGCTCACTTTGTTCCTGGCTGTGTGGCACAGCTCAGCACCTTGATGCTCACAGATGAAGAGGCATCATCTGAGCCCAGCAGGCTAAGGGCTAATTGAGGAGAGATTTTATATAGAGATAGGTAGATATTTGTATGAACACCCAGGCAAAGGAAAGGATCCCACACAGCATCTGCCTACCCACAGTGTCCAGAAATCGTAAAAAAAATTGGACAAAAAAAAAAAAAAAAAAAAAAAAAAAAAAAAAAAAAAAAAAAAAAAAGATCAATGTAGGACTTGCAAATAACAAATCAAATGCAACCAAGACTAATAAAAAGGTCCCTTGCAGGGGAGAGAAAATGAAGAGGAAAAGCTGGAATTCATACTTAATCCCATTTCTGCAGGATGGGACACTAAGAGAGAAGATCAGGTTCTGTGCAGAGATGAACAGGGCCAAGGACATTCCCACAAAGATCCTGTACCTGCAGCCCAGGAATATTTTGGTCTCTCCTGCAGCTGTGGCAGTGTGTGCCAGCACAGAGTCAATTAAAAGCTTTCATCAGAAACTTTACAGAACTGTAACTGGACTGCTCTTGCTCCAGCCCAGAATGGAAGGCTGGATGCTGATCTGTGTTTCAGGAGCTGAGAAATCCATGGGGAGCCAGCAATGCCCAGGAAAGGTCCATGGAACCCATTCCCAGGGAGGCTCAGCCTGGCAGCTCCCCCATCCCATCCCATCCCATCCCATCCCATCCCATCCCATCCCATCCCACTCCCAGGCAGCCACAAGCAGCCAGAAACAGCCCAGAACAGGAAGCAGAGGAGCAGCAGAAACAGGCCCTGCATGGGGAGAGGGGCTGGGAATGAGGCAGGCACAGGGCAGATCCAAAGGCTGAGTGTGGCCAGGGTTCTGCAGCTTTGTTTGTGTGCTTGGGACAGCCCTGGCACAGCCAGGAAGCTCCAGGCTTGGAAAATCCCAGTGCCAGCCATGCCCTGCCCTGTGTGGAGGGCACTACAGAAACGTTTAGGAAAACCCTGTCCATGGGTGTATCACAGAATCACAGGATGATTTGGGCTGGAAGGGACCTTTAAAGGCCATCTCATTCCAAGCCATGGGCAGGGACACCTTCCACTGTCCCAGGCTGCTCCAAGCCCTGTCCAGCCTGGCCTTGGACACTGCCAGGGATCCAGGGGCAGCCACAGCTGCTCTGGGCACCCTGTGCCAGGGCCCCACTGCCCTCCCAGGGAACAATTCCTTGCCAATATCCCATCCATCCCTGTCCTCTGGCAGTGGAAGCCATTCCCTGTGTCCTGTCCCTCAGCCCTTGTCCCCAATACCTCTCCAGCTCTCCTGGAGCCTCTTTAGGCCCTGGAAGGGGCTCTGAGGTCTCCTGGAGCCTTCTCTTCTCCTGGCTGGACACCCCCAGCTCTCCCAGCCTTTCCTCAGTGGTTCCTGCTCTGGGCACTGGGCTCATGGCAGCAGTGGGGACAAAAGCAGTTCCTCCAGGTTTGGAAGGGACCCCAGGAGCATGACTTGAGGACAGCCTTTCCTGATTTGGGCACATAGGCAGAGACAATTGTTCCACAGCCTTCATGGCCCAAAGCAGCACCAACAACTGCGGCAACTTTTATCAGGGAAAGGTTCATCCCCCAGAGGGTGCTGGCACTGCCCAGGCTCCCCAGGGAATGGGCACGGCCCCGAGGCTGCCAGAGCTCCAGGAGCCTTTGGACCGTGCTGCCAGGGATGCCCAGGGTGGGGTTGTTGGGGGGTCTGTGCAGGGACAGGAGCTGGGCTGGGTGAGCCTGTGGGTCCCTCCCAGCTCAGGAGATCCCAGGATTCTCTGACTGCCCCATGCCAATGCTGTCCCACACATCAGCCAAGCACAGAAGTGACACATGGGTGATCCCTGTGCTCTCCCTTCATTCCTGAATCCCTGCATCCACAGAAGACACCTGCAAACCCTTCCCAGCACGAGTGGACCTGGTTTGTTCCTCACAGGCCTGGGTGTCACTGCTGAACCAGCAGCTTCCCTTTTGTTTAAATCTTTTGATGAGGAAGGCTCTCCCTGCAGCTGCCACTCAGGGCATCAGGCTCCTTGTTATGGTTTAAAATATGAAATAAAGGAATCCACTGAGATGTCAGGCAGCAGCCTCTCAGCCTACCTGTTGTAAAAGAGTAAGTTTAAAATAATAATAATAAGCAATAATAATGTCCTGTCATCTCTGGAGTTCTCTCCCTTATGTAAGGCTGAATGTGATAAGAAAGGAAAATCCAATCAGAAACAACAGGGCCTTACCACTGGCCTTTGGTATTTTTATCCCAAAGGCACCTTTCAGTGGCCCTTTATCAGGGGCAGAGAGCAGAGAGACCCCCCTGAATCCCTGCTCTGGCTCTGTGGGCTGGCTCAGACCATCCTCCTCAAACCCATGTCAGGTAATTCCAGAGCATGAGGAGCTGCCAATGTCTGAGTGAGGTAAAGCTGCTGAAACTCCCAGGAGTGGAGCCACCCTAATTACCAGCCACTGGGACAGTAAATCGAGTTCACCAGCTCCATATTTCAACATTTGTACCAATATAGGCCTGGCAGAAACCCCTTTTCTTTGCTTTTATTCGTGTTTAATGAGATGGAAGTCCAGCAGCAAGGCCTCAGGGCCTGATCCTGTGCTGTTCCAAAGAGCACAGGGTGTTTTGCAGGGTTACTGAACCATCTGTGCTTTGGACATTTATTCTTTCAGACCCAAGCTCTCATTGCTTAGCCTTTGAAGGAATCAAGGTATTGGAAGTGTGGGAGCAGATCTGAGCTATCACAAGCACTTCAAGGGCTCTGAATTCAGCACATTAGTCAGGAATTCAAACCCCTAAATACCCTCAAATCGTTCAAATTATCAGAATGTTTAGATCAAACATCAAAACAGGCAGTGGAGACAATTTAACTTCTTTTACGTTTCATTTCAAAGTGCTGGGTTTTTTGAACTGATAAAATTTGACCATTAAAAATTTCGGCTTTGTGCAGTACAGCAGCAAAGCATGCCAATTAAAAGATGAAAAAAAGGAGGGGTTGTCATTTTTCTGAAGGTATCAGAGTGTCAGCTTTCTAAGGAGAAGATGATTCGAAGCAAAAATATTGTCAGAACAGCAATGGGGCCAAGCTTCAGCAGAACAGCCTTTGGCTGTGAAAGCACCAGAGCTCCTGGGCAGCCCTGCTTTGGGAAGTTTGGGGTTTTAGAGAAGTTCAGCTCCAGCCCAAAGCTCTGCAAGGCCAGGGATCTGACTGACAGATCAGCTTCTCTTTTGAAGTGAATGTCAACATTTCCTGACTCAAGGTTTACAAGCAGGAACTTCAAATTCACCATTCAGCCCAAGGAGGAAAGACTCAAACAGGGCATGGAGGTCCAGCTGTTAATCAGTGTCTTGTGTAAGTGGTATCTTTCACAGGAACCCCCCAGGTCTCCTGCCTTCAGTGAGCAGATTCAGCCTTTAGTTCAATACTTTATGAGGAAGAAAACCCAGAAAATCAGGAGAACAGGACAGCGCTGCCAGCAGTGACAGATGCCTGCACAAGGCCAAGAAAAGCCTGAAAACTGGTGAGATTTGGCCACACACGACAATGGTGCAGGTACAGAGGAAGGCAGTGGCTGAAAACAGAGGGGAAATACCAGCTTAAGAATTGCTGAGATTTGCAGCACCACACCTGAAGCTGAAATAAAAAGAAGCACTGCTTGCTACTGGAGTCATTGAAAGTAAGAATCTGTCAGTGCAAGGAAACATCTCTTTCATTGGCCTTATCTAGCACTGATTGGGCTTTAGCAAAAGGGGAAACATTTTCTTCCCCAATTGTACACATGTCCCATGATTTATATTCTTTACAGTGTTTTTATGAGCTTCTTTAGCACATCATCCAGTGTAATAACAGCATGGTAATTGTGTTGGCTGCATGTCCTGGCACTTAATTATAATCCTGTCATTGTCATTTCCCAGCTTGTCTAACAGAATAACCTTGCCACGTGGCTGACATCCAATTAAGGGAGAGGGGGAGAAGGAGAGGAAAAATACACAAATATGATATCAATACAAAAGACAGTTGCTTGATGGCTTTGTGATAACGTCCTTGAGTTACAAATCTGCACTCAGTGCCCACCTTCACCTGCAGGCTTCTCCCAGGGGGTTTTGTGCACAAGGACCTCCTGCACTTCAAAGTTTTCTTTAGGACGTCTCTTCTTCCTTTCCTTCCAGACTAGCACAAGTTTAGCTTCATCCTAACTCTGGCAAATACTTGCTGTCCTCACATGAATGGAGATTTCTCCCTTCCCTGGGTACAGCCCCAGCCCCAACCTTGAAATAACTTCCTGAAAACACCCAGTGGAAGATGCAGAAGGAAGAGATGGGTGGAGAATGAAGTGACACCTCGGAGAAGTTTAAAACTGAGTCAGAAGGCAGCAAAGAGTTAATCCTTAATCCTGTGCATTTTCTGGCTGAGGTTTCTGTTCCTTGTCTCCATTCCTGCTCCTCCTGGCTAGCACAGCTGATGGGGCTGGCACCCTCCCCCAGAGCATCCTTACTCACCAGCTCCCACCCAAAATCTAATTGAGAAAATCTGGCAAATCTGTAATAGCTCAGCTACCACCTCCAGGATGCTCAGTGTGTTCCAAAACCCAAATCACTCCTCAAGGCAGTGTCTCTTATCCAAAGCACCCGACATGCAGGACTAAATTCACCTTCCTCATCCAGCCTGTCCCCTCCTGCACAGGGGTTTTAAGGGAGTTTGCTCTGGGGTCACTCACACAGGCAAGTTCCAATGAATGGTGTATGGACTGTGCTGCTACAGGCACTTGTGTGTGCTCACAGCTCACTGGGGCTCCTACAACAGCTCCCAATGCTGCTGGTAAATAACTCATTTGTGCTTCCTCTGCAGCTCCACAGAGCCAGGGTGTGCTCCCTGGCACAGATGGATGCCATGTTTTTATCATCATAGCCAGGTATTAGAAGTTCATCATTAAATGATCATTATCTGATCCCACAGCTCAGCACCACAACAACTAAGGAGACACTGCAGCTGCTTCCCACTGGAAACTTCACTGAATGCAGGATTGCTGTGTACTCACTGTCCTGTTCTGCAGGGATTATTTTTGTAACCAGGATTAATAGGCAAAAAAAAAAGAGCTATTGACAAATAACACACCTGTAAAACAGCAGTGCTGTGAGGTATTAGAATTCCTCACTGCTGAGAGGTCCCTCTGCAGAAGTTTGCCCTGAGAAATTTCTGTAGCTTTGCAGGAGAAAGTTTCCTGTCCCACACTTCTGTCCTAGATTAACAAGAGGTGTGAGTAACGAGGCTTTTCCTGGGCTCCACTTGCTCTTGCCTTGTCCCTGCCAGTTGCCAGCAGGGCTGTGCCCAGGGTAAGAGCCAGAGCAATGGGACTCTGCAGTCATGGCTTAAACATTTCCCAAGTTGTTGTAGCTGTGTTTACTCTTCCCTGACTGATTAAGAACAAAACCCTGAGAACCAAAAGAAAACAGGAGATGGCATGACAACTGTGGGGTTTGGGGGGGGGCTCACTCAGAATGCCCATCACAGCTGGCACATGGAGTCTCTGCAGGTGGGAGCAGGAGCAAAGAAGTGTCCTTTTTCCTTCTTGCCAGGGATGGCCATGGCTTTACTGTGAGTTTTGGAGCACTGGCTTCTCCCCCCAAGGAGCCATGAGAAGTCCCCAAGCCTGCAGAGCAGCTGGGCTGAGGGGGAAACTCCATACAGGGAGGTTTAAGTTAATGGAGAATGGCAGAGAAGAAAGGCTGTGTCCCCTTTCCATCCAGAAAATCTCACGAGGATAAAATCACAGAATCGAAGCTGGGCTTACAAGAGACTTGAGGTGACAGCAGCAGGATTTGGGGGAAAAGGCAACCTGAGCTGGCTCTGCCATGGCACAGCTGGCATGGTCAGGGATTTACACCTGCTTGCACCTGTGGGGTGCTACCACAGTGTCTTGGTTTGGAAAGACAGGTATCTGCCAGGGAAACTGGGGTTTCCCTTAGAATGGAGAATGTAAACCCCTCACTCCCCCCACCAAATTATAATTTTGCAATTAAGGGCTTTCAGGCAAAGGTTTGGGAATAGGAATAACAGTTCTTTACTAGAAATATTAATAATACAAATGTAGTAGAAAAAACAAAACCACCCAACCAAGCCAGCAAACAAACAACAATTTTGGAAAACCCTGACAGAGTCAGAGCTACAACCTGACACCCTGTTGGTCAGGGTGTTGGGAGCAGTCCAAACGTGAGTCCTCCTGGAGTGGCAGATGTGGTTCTGTTGAAGTAGAGATGATCCTGTAGAACAAGGGTCCAGGGGTGGTGAGAAGGGGTCTGGTGATGGTGAGATGAGGTCCGGTCTTCCTCCCAGAAATCGGGTGAAGCCAGATGCTTTCGTGTCCCTGTGTCTCAGTTTTATCCAGGTAGGAACTGCCTGCCCCCGCAATGCCAGGGGGGATGTGATGCATCTCACCATAGGATGATGGAATGGGGATGCACTGCTTTGGGGAGGGTATAGCCTGCGGAGGTGTTAATGGCCCATTAGCAGAAGGCATCTGGCCCTCTTCCCCCTTGAGTTACAAGAGATAAAGAAAAAAAACCATCTCCCCAACTGCTTTTAAGAGATGAAAATAGAATACACACCCCTGGCTCCACAACCCAAGACACATGGGATGCTTTGGGGCACAGCCAACAGCTCCTGTTTGCTCCTGTTGTGCTGCTGAGGCACCTTTGGCCGGCCCAGTCCCTTCCCTAAAGGCAGGCTGTGCTCCTGATCCCACATCCAGCAGCACAGCCCGTGCTGGAGCACAATCCTGCATCCCAGGGAGCCTGAGGAGGGTCACCAGGAATTGTTTTCTCTCCGTTCTTGTTTTTGTTTAAAAGGCAGTCTGGTGAAGTGCTGCTTTAATGTAAATTTTCCTACAACTTGCATTTAAATTGATTTATGAGCGCGCACACCGAGGGCTGCACCAGCTTAACCAAGGCAATTAAAAACCTGATGTTAGCTTAATTGGTTTGAGGTTTGCTACCAGCAATGCTGAGCTGCTGAACTGCCTGTCCAGGGGCACAGCACACCCGCACTGCCTGGGCTTCCAAAGGCACACGCTCAGCTGATGTCCTTGGTTGCATGTCACAGCAAATCGACCCCAACAAGACACCTCTGAGGCAGCTGAGACTCCCTCAGGGGGATCAGGGGCTGAGACACTGAATTCAAATTTTTCAAGTGAGATCCCCGTGCCCCAGTTTTTTGGATTATGCTTATTTTTGACTCAGAGATGGGGCAACTGAGAGGTGTTTTAAAAACTTCTGTTCCATTTTTAGTCTCATGTGAAGGGTGAGACAATACAGATGTTATCATTCTCTACAAATCCATTTCCCACACCAGTTGGAATCAGTTCACCTATAAAGTGACCCTGCCCTTTCCAGCTGTTCTGTTAAAGCCTCAGGGGCTTCCTCAAACACAAACCAGGATGTGGTTAAGACCCAAGTTCAGCAATATCCCCAAACCCAATGTACTCAGGCTCCAAGAAAAGCTTTTGATTCAGCCCATCTTTCTTGCTAACTCGATAACCTGATTTTTTTGCTCTTTATCAATTCTTCCTGTCCTGCAAACAACTTTCCCTGCCCCCAGTGTAACATAAGCACCTCAATTAACAGGCTCTGAACCTGCTGGGAGGGGTGAGCACACCAGACTGGGAGACATCCCATCGCCTGCTCCACTGAGCTCAGGCTCATTGGCAGATGTGAGCCCAGGCTTTCCCCAACACATCTGTGCTGCTGTTGCACGGAAATTGCTGTTTAGCAGGACACTAAGTGAAATCAAGCAGGCATTTCCCAACTAATCCACAATGTTCTTAGCCTGGAAATGTTTTTCTCTGTATAGCTGATACACAGTCTGCACATGGGAGCATCTCCCACCATGAAATACCATTCTTTGCTAATTAGAAACACTTTCCTGGAGGAAGAAAAGGTTATTCAAAGCTAAGGTGGGTAGAAAGAAGCTCTTAGTCTTGGTCAGGGAAAGGAAAGGAAAGGAAAGGAAAGGAAAGGAAAGGAAAGGAAAGGAAAGGAAAGGAAAGGAAAGGAAAGGAAAGGCTTCATTAAAGCCAAATTCAATCTCATTCCTTAAAAATTCTTCCTGATCACAATTTCCTGTGTATACATCTCCATTTGATACAAGGATCTCATCTGATTTAATTCTGCTTAGAAAGCTGATGGTTATGTGTCAGTGAGAGCAGGGCTTTGCCTCCATCCAGGCAGGCTGAAAAATGAAATAGCTCTGAAGAGGCCACTTCTTGTAGTACTCCTAGGAGTCCTTAAAAACTTCCAGCTCCTGCAAGATTGCCCATCCAAATTGTGAAGCAGCTCAGAAAAAGAATTTGCCTTTTCCATGTCTTGTCTCACATCTGGATCTGCACCACCCCTCTCTTCAGGGATCTCACCTTCTCATCTCCATCCCCCACACTCTCCTTGCACCAAGCTGCCTGTTTGGCAAGAGCCAACACATTTGCCTCAGTCCCATTTATCTTTTAGCAATCAGGAGAATTAATTAAAACACCAATGACATCAACACACTCTTTGCTGGACCAATTTATGGGCACTGAGACAAGGAGGGAAAAGGACTAAAGCAGGCAAGGAAGGGATAAAGCAGCAGCTCATCTGTCCTCAGGCAGGTGAGGATGCAAACATCAACATGGACACAGCCCAGAAAGCACAATCCACCTGTCACTGATAAAGAAATTTTGCCATTATTTTGCATTGTCTCATAGTAAAAGCAGAAATTCAGCTTGTACCCAAACGATTACCAACAGTTTTTGTTTTTACATTTCTCATTGCAGCTTTTGCACCAAGGTCTGGTCTCACTCTTGTCCCCATCACCTCTGTGTCTGGGAAGCTCTCCTTAACCTGACCTTGCCCTGAGGATTTGTTGTGTTTTGACCTCTTTGAAGTCAGAGGTTTTACTACCCCTTACCAGCCTTGTTTTCCTCTTCATCCCAGTTATTTAAGGGAACTTTTCCCATCTGATCCAGGAAAACCCTTTTATTTAGCAGCTGGAGATTGAAGTTAATTTACCCATCTTCACAAAAACACAATTAAAAACACATCCTCCCAACTGGAGGTGCATCCTCAGACCCACAAACAGGTGAGACAGAACAAGAATGCCCCACACCAGGATCCTGTTGGAAAGGAACAAACAAGAGGAGACTGGAGCAAGGACAAAGGAAAAAGCAGAGGAGAACTCCATGGAAGAAAAGAGATGGAGATCCCCTTCCCTACAACATCAACATTCCATCACCTCCCCTTATCCCAGATTTGGATTCTCAGTTGTGCCATTTCAGACACAATTTTCCAAGGATAAAATCTTTATTTCAGCAGCCCAGAGGTGACAGGAGCACAGGGGTTTTGCCCATCCTTGGGTACAGCCCAGGGACATAACCCAAGGCCAGCCCAGGTGAGGTTTGGCTTTTGAGGGTTGCTGTTGTCACAGAAATATGACATGAGATTCCCAGGAAGTGCTCCTGGAAAGGGCTCTGTCCAGCCTATTCTTGTAGCATGGCATTTTACAAAGTTAACCATATGCTTTTAAATTTTTTAAATTAAATTTGGCTTTTATTTCAATTTTAAATTAGTTTAAAACTAATTTTAATTAATATCCATGTTATTTCTTTTAGCTTCATCTGCCCCACTTGAAAGCAATTTTGGTTGGAAATTTCTGCACTGGAGAGCAGAGAAAATCTTATCAACTTGCTTATCTTTCTCTGCCACAAACCCATGAAGATCTCCACAGTGATGGTGTGGAGATTCCCGGGAAAAGCAGGCTGGATAAGCTGCAGGGTTTCCTCTGTCCTGCTATGGCCCCTCAATAATAACACAAAGCTTTATGGAGTCCCATGATCTCCAGGAGCTGGAAATGTCAGGTACCACTGGGCTCACCAAGGCACTGCCCAGGCCTCAGCGATTTACTTCATGATTTTCCTCCTGCTGAGCCTTTCAAATAAAACAGAAAATTAAAAACACAGCTTTTGGCCTTTGACTACCCTAGGGAAAACATCAGTCCAACATCATGGGAAGTTACCTTTCCATAGAATCACAGAATCCCAGGATGGTTTGGGTGGGAAGGGACCTTAAATCCCATCCCGTTCCACCCCCTGCCATGGCAGGGACACCTCCCACTGTCCCAGGCTGCTCCAAGCCCTGTCCAGCCTGGCCTTGGGCACTGCCAGGGATCCAGGGGCAGCCACAGCTTCTCTGGGCACCCTGTGCCAGGCCTCCCCACCCTCCCAGGGAACAATTCCTTCCCAATATCCCATCCAGCCCTGCCCTCTGGCAGTGGGAAGCCATTCCCTGTGTCCTGTCCCTCAGCCCTTGTCCCCAGTACCTCTCTAGCTCTCCTGGAGCCCCTTTAGGCCCTGAAAGGGGCTCTGGGCTCTCCCTGGAGCTTTATCCTCTGTTGTACCTGGCTGCCAGCTCCAGCTACTTGCCAAGCACTGAATCCAGGGAATCCAGCACTGGCTGGGTGATATTGAATATGGGGGCTGTGTTTGTGTCTCTAGATGAGCCTGAGCAATCCCTGCCACTCTTGTGCCTCACTTTCCTTACTGGTAACCAGAGGTTATTCCCAAGATCTCCTGAGCTTAGTGTTTACCTTTGGGAATGCTGGAGGATATCTGCTTCCACAAAAATTATGTCCTGGCTGAAGTGAAGCAGTGTGACAGACTCCAGCATAAACCAGTACAACCATTCAGGGACAGGCTTGCCACAGGCACCACACCAGGGTGTGGAATACCAGAGCCACAGCTCCAGGGGAGGCACTGCTGATGGTTTGGGGCTGGGATGGCTCCAACCCAGCCGCTCTCCCTCCCTCATGCTCTAGTTTCCAACTCAATCCCAGCTGCCTGTTGCTTTAGTGCACCCAGGTCTCCCCCATAAAAGCGTGCTTGATGAGCACTTTGCATAATCAATACAATTTTCTGTTTCTCTCCAAAGCCTCGAGCAGCGTCACAATGAGGAATCGAGGTCAGGGCACCAAGTTCAGTGCCTGTGACAGCAAAGCAGCATGCTCAACAAACACCAGTGTGCAGGGAGTGCTCTGGCAGCCTCTGCTGAGCTGCCCCCAGTCTCAGCTCGTGGCAGTTCCCAGGTTTGTCCCTTTTCCCGTAAGGCTTTTCAAACAGGGATCTGATATTTATATCTGCTGTGCTTTGCTGGAAGTGATTAAGCATTTCTAATGAGACAACAATAAAATGCATTTACTTTATTTGGTGCACTAACTATTTCATTTGGAGTGATTTAGTACGTGGTGTAATTGCTGCTTCAAAACACTGCTGCCTGCTTTGGGGTTCCCACAAGAGCTTTGTTCATTAGTGAGAACAGGTATGAACAGGGAATTCTGAAAATGCTCCCCGTGTGGGGCCAGGAGATGGAACAAGGTCAAGATGCTGTTGCAGGGGCTTCTTGTGGGAGAATGAGATTAGTTTATTAAAGTCATAATCCACTCTGCCAGCTTAGGTCAGCACAGCTCTGCAGAGGCAGCAGCTCTGGGGGGAAATTAAAATGCCCCTTGCCACGAGCTCAACACTGTGTGCACAAACATCTGTGTGCTTCAGTGTGAGAGTGGTGTGGTCACTCTGGGGACAGAAGACCAAACCTCACCCTGCAAGTGCTTCTGGTGAGAAACTGTTCTGCAAGCAGGAGAACAGAGGGAAGGAGAGGCACTCACCAGATTTCCTGCATGGAACCATGGCACAGATTGTGCCCACTGGGATCAGTCCACTGAGTGAAGCCTGAGGAGGGACTAAAATAGAAGTAGGAAATGAATGGGCTGGAGGCAGGATGCTCTGGCTCTGACCATCCCATGGCAGAAAAAAAGAAAAGGAAATAACAAACAATAATAATGTTCTACATAAAAAATGTGAAAATCCTATATGACTTAACAGAAGACAGCAGCAGAAACTTTGGGGGTGATTCAGAAATACTGAAGATTGATTTCATGGTGGGTGAAGTCAACCTCCATCTGGGTTTCTTCAGCAAGACATGAGCTCCTAAAAATTGTCCCTTTGCCAGGAGATCCTCACTAAAAAACGTTCTCGGCACAGGTTTCCATGGATTTCCAAACCACACTGTGCTCCCAGAGAACCTGGATGATCAGGGCCTGAGCTTTACAGGAGCACAGAACACAACAGCTGAGGCTTGGAAATAGATTTCCCACCCTGGTTTTGTATTCAGACAGCATCGTATCACATGCTGTCTGAAACAATTAGTCATTGTTTCCTTCAGAAAACTCAGGTCAGGAGCCCAAAATACAGATTCTCATTATCACAGGGACCTTGCAAGTCAAGGCTCTGAGCTTTTTCTGGCTGCTTTGACCTCCAAGCCTTTCCTTTCACCACGTTTCCTCGGATTCTGGCTTGCCAGCTGGGATTTTGCAATACTTTCCCTTTCCTCCTTCCAGCTGCTCCTCTCCTCTTCCTGCCCTGGGACACGCAGCCAAAGTTCTTGGAATAGTCAGCCCCTGGTGAATATTCCTTGACCCTTGGAGAGGCAAGAACTTGTAGCCAGCTGGCTTTTGGAAAGTGCAGGGAAGGATGCAGCGTTCTCTTTTGGAGGAGAAGGGATTTAGGACAGTGAGTTCCATGGATCTGGAGGAAGAAAAGAGCCAAGAAGGAAGAGGTGACCCCACAAGGCGAGGGCAAGCCAGAAGGAAATGCCTTCTGGTGGTGACAGAAATGGGATAGGAGCATCCAGGAGGAAGAACTTTGGCACACAGACAGCTGAAGGAAGAGGGGGATTGCTCATGCAAAAGGAACTTACATGGTGGGAAGTTACTGCAGAAGCCAGGCCAGAACTGAGGAGTTCCCCAGCTATTCCTGTGACAGGACAACGCCAGGGAGGAGTCCCAGGCCAAGTCAGGCTAGTACCCATCCCAGTCACCCTCCCAGCAAACCCACCCTATGCCTCTGGATGACATCCAAAACTCTCCCTGGGGCCAGCTCTGCCCTTTCCATCTCTGACTCACTGTTGGTGTGGCAGCTGCATCACTCACCACAAGTGGGAACATCACCACAGCCACTGCAGGCACTGCTGGCAGCAGAAACCTGCCCTGGGCACTTTCTGTGATGTGACTCTCCTCCAGAAAGGGCCCTGGACATGGCACTCAGTGCCATGGTTTGGTTGATGAGGAGGTATTAGGTCATAGGTTGGATTAGATGATCTTAAAGGTCTTTTCCAACCTTTTCAGCCTATGGTTCTGTAATTCTGTGACTGATTCTGTGATTCTGTGATCGATTCTGTGATTCTCAGGGGCCAGGCTGCAGGAGCACAGGATCAGTGTGAGCTGTGAGCTGCTTTTTCTGCAATGATCCCCTTCCTCTGTCCCTGACCCAGCTTAGCCCAGTTCCTGCTGCCCTGGAAGAAATGTTCCTTTGCAAATGGATGGCAAGGGAGAAAGTTTTTACAGGCAAGCTGCACTTTGGGATGGGGATCCCACCATGTGCCAAGCTTATGTACTCTGGGTAGTCCCTGAATTTGCCCTTCTGTGATGTCTAAAACGTACATTTTTCTCAACACCACTTGGCTTTGTTACTTTTTAAAAGGAGTACAGCTCACCAAGAGCATGGGAAAGGGAACAAACCCTCTGTTTCCTGCAATCTAAGATACCAATTTGTAAACCCACTTTTTTTTTTTCAGATTCCAGAGGCATATTGAGACATTTTGCAGGTGAATCACCAGGGAAAACCAAACCCCAACAACTTGGCATTTGAGTAAATAATCCCAAATATGACAAATAACAAGAGAAAACTGTGTTTTCTACCCAAATCCCCAAAGAAAACTAAAACTGGGCAGAATAAGGAAGCATGAAAACAATACCATGGACACTGCAGGCATGGCAGAGATAAAAATGCTCTAAGAAGATCCACCACAGGATATGCAAAGACAGAAATCAGAAAAACTAAGAAGTTAGGATGTTCTCTTTATTCCTTGACTATTGCAGAAGAGCTGGGAGTTGTTGAGGAAAGGGAACATCCCCCATTTGGACACTCTCTGCAAGGTACTGCAGGATTCATCTCCTGGGGTTCTGTGATTTCACCTGCTGTTGCTGCCAACTCTCATTTTCCAGTGCTTGCAACTGCAAAGAAACCTCCCAAAAGCATTTCATTTTCCCCAGAATTCTGTGTCTGCCTCACTGCCAGTCCAGAAAGAATTAGAAAAACTCATGTTTCTGTTTGTGGGATCAAACTTGTCCAGAGCAACCCATTGTGCCCTCAGGCTCTGGGACCCTTCCAGATGAAGAAGATTAAAAAAACAAGGTAGAGTAGCATTATATTATTATTATTATTATTATTATTATTATTATTATTATTATTATTTTCCCACTTTGTTTCTTTAATTTAATTTCACGCTTCCCTTTTGTTTTGTTGGTGTTTTGTGCGCTGGAACATTTATAATCAGTCATTATTCTGGTTGATAGAGAATGCACAATGTTTTAGGAGTGATATGACATTTACATTCACTTATGAGTTATTAGATGTCTCCTTAAGAGCAATGAAGAATGTCAAATCTTGACATCTTGTATTTTGCATATCACTAGGGTTCCTTTAGAGCTACTTCCCAGTTATTCACTGCAGAATCATAGAGTGACAGAATCACAGAATGGTTTGGATTGGAAGGAACCTCAGGGCTCATCTCATTCCAACCCCTTGCCATAGGCAGGGAATCTTCCTCTGGAACAGGTTGTTCTTACCCAGGGACAGAGGCAATCACACCTTCCTACCATAATAATAACAATTCCAGCATCCATCCCATAATTTACATTCAGTACAATGCAGATGTAAAACATGGTCCTACGTCTCTGTTCATGGGACCGATGTCTTTAAAGTCAAGAATTCTACTCCTGTGAGAAGGAACTACTCAAGGTTGTAAAATACAGATCTTGGATGCGTTATAAAGGAGAATTATAGTGGTATTTAACTCTCAGTTATAAGCTGGAGCCTACAGAGTAAAAAAACAGGTACTGCTCTCACTTAATAAAAAATTCCTGTCATTCCCAGCCTTGGCAATGGGTGTTAAAATCCTTTAGGCACCCGCTGGTTCCCTGCATCCTGCTGCTCCCAGCACTGCCCATCCAGGGATTTCTGCTCACCCAGCCCACCCTGACAGCTCACAGGGAATTCTTCCAACCCCACACATTCCTGTCTGGAGCTGCACAGGGGCTCTGGGGGGACATCAGCCATGTCCTGCTTAAAGGAACTCCATCCCTACAGGATCCAGGAATGAGGGATTATGGATAGGGAGCCTGCAAGATGGAGGGAGGGAGAGAGACTATACAAGAGCATGACAGGACACAGGGAACAGCTTCCTGCTGGCAGAGGGCAGGGTTAGATGGGATACTGGGAAGGAATTCTTCCCTGGGAGGGTGGGCAGGCCCTGGCACAGGGTGCCCAGATCATCTGTTGCTGCCCCTGGATCCCTGGCAGTGTCCAAGACCAGGTTGGACAGAGCTCGGAGCAGCCTGGGACAGTGGAAGGTGTCCCTGCCCATGGCAGGGGTGGCACTGGATGAGCTTCAAGGTTCATCCAACCCAAACCGTCCTGAGATTCTGTGATCCCTGCAAATATTGGAACATCCAACCTCTCATCCCAAAGTCTGAGAAGTTAAAAGAGTGTTTCTAGATGGTATCTCCCCAGAAAGCTTCCTTCTGGAAGAAAGTGACATCTCCATTTAGGCCCCGTGTCCTTTCAGTAGCGCAAAAAGCCTCAATGAAAACAATCTCCTGTTGACTACAGAGGGTCTGCCTTCTCCTCTGGGTTAAACTGCACAAAGCTTCCAGCAGAGGCATTCACACCCTGAGGGGCAAGGAGGAAAAGCACACCCAGACACCATCCACTGCCACTTTATCTACCTGTGTTCCTGCACGGAGGGAGCAGCAGCATTCCCAGTGTGTGGAACCTCTGCCTTCAGGGCAGACTGAGACCCCAGCTCAGTTCCAGCCCTCTCCACGCTGCCAGCACACAGCAGCACTCTGAATAAAGGCATTTTTCTCTGTCAGGCAATTTTCTCCAGCCCGCTCCGCTGCTCCGTGGCTTTGATTTAAGCCTCTGTTCCTCCTCAAAGGAGCACTGGAGCATCGCCACTGCAGGCTGGGAGTGCTGGAAGCACCTTGGGGCTGAATTGATCACAGGGACAGGCACGACGAACAGCTGGGGGAGAACAACAGGCAAACAGAGAGCTGAGAGTGGGGGCAGAGCACAGAGAAGGAGGAGCAGCTCCAAGGATAACTCTCCTGTCAAGCAGGTTATGTCCAGGTGATCCCTTTCCACTGCTCTTTAGTTATGGAAAAGGCTTTTCTCCCCCAAACCAGTCTGGCAACAGCTCTCCTTGGTTCTGTACCAAAAGGTGGCAGCAGCCTAAGCAGTTAAAATTTTAAACCAGTCTCATGAGGTAAAATTTCATTTGGTTGTCCCTCATCCTGCTTCTGTTTCCCAAGGCCCTGCAGAGAAAAGGACACACAGACCACAGCTCTTAGAGCAAAGAAAATACTTCCAAATGTTCCCATGAACTTCCCATTAAATTAACTTTGGTCCTTTGGTGGACCCTTTTGGTGGTGGTGGTGGTTGTTGTTGTTGTTATTATTTAGAAGCTCTTTACAGGCAACCTTATCCAACCAGGCAGTACATCAATTTGCACAATATCCACAGACAGCAGATTTGGAGCTGTAGGTTCAGAGAATACAAGGGGCAGTATGAGGATGCATTGCAATACAGGAGCAGAAACAGCAATGGGGACCAGCTATGAAACTCCTTCAAAATAAAATGAAACTGTTTGAAATAGAGCATTCAAAATAAGGAAAAGTGATCAAGGATAAGCATTGGTTAAAAAGGAAACAAACTCTGCCAAAGAAACTGTGGTTGCTCCATCCCTGGAAGCATCCAAGGCCAGGTTGGATGGGGCTTGGAGGAGCCTGGGGTAGTGGAAGGTAGAACAAGATGGTCTTTGAAGTTCCTCCTAATCCAAACCATTTTGGGATTCTCTGATAAGCAAAAAGAAAACAAAGAAACAAACAAAACCCAAAAACCTTAGGAAATGTTTTGGAAGAGTTGACTCCAATGGGAACACACACAGTTCCAGAACTAAAGAGCAGCCCAAGGTGGCTGAGCAGAGATCTCACTAAAAATTCATCCCTAATTTAGATTTAGGTAGAAACTCAGGAGCAACCCTGTGCAAAATTGGAAATTGAGGCAGAAGGATCAAGAGCACATGAATTAATAGTACAGGCACAAACAGCAGCTCAGGCAGCACTGGGATGATCACCCCATTGACTGGAGGAGAAGGAGAGGGGATGGAACAGAAGCCACATCTTGGCATCAGCCCAGTTGAAGATCTGCATTTGTGCTAACCAGCAAACAATCCTGAATCCTGAACAGTTGATTTTTATCCTTACATTAATACACAGATCTCTATTCAGAGAGTCAGTGCTCTGCCCTGTTTGTTGGTGGGTAATTTTCCCCTTGGAAGCAGCACAGGCAGCAGTCCCTGGCCCCAGTACAAAACTCTGCACAGTTGCTTGGTCATAGGACTGAGTAATAAATTCAGCTCCAGTTTCTTCACAAAATGAGCTCACAAGTTGTGCTTGAAGAGTTTAGGGCAAAAACCTGACACTGTTGGAGTCAGTAGGTGGGTTTTTTCCACCCAGTAACTATTTTATTTGGGTTTTTTGTTTGTTTATGAGCTAAATGTTGTAGGCAGAAGACGTCTAAGCCAAGACTTTCCCCAGAGTTCATTTAGCTTGAGTATCAGCTCTTTATTGCCCATAGAGCTTGATCAGTCACCTGATACTACATTTGCACCCCCTTTTGTTGCCAGAGATGTTGCAAAACTGTGCAAAATCCCCCAAGATCACATGCTGGGCAACAGAGAGCTTCTCCTCCAGCTTTTCCACACACAGCTGCATGTCACTTCTTGTCATTCCCATTAATATTCAAACACTCCTTTTCTCACAGAACTTTCCACAAACACTATTTATTTCTATGAATGCTGATGAGGAATGGACAGAACGGATGAGAAAATGCTGGAAAATTTGTTATTTTGAATGGAATGAGTGTTCCCACACATTACTCCCTTCATTCAGGCACACACTTGCAGAAGTCATGGGTTTTATTATGAATTGGCTTTAGTTTCCTGTGTTTACTGAACCCACCTTTGTGCCGAGCACTACAAGCAGCAAAGTCAACATGACACCATTAGCAACAATTACAGCTCAGGTTTGGCACTGAAATCGCTCCAGACTCTGGCAGCTGCTGCAAAATATGTCAGTCAGAGTTTCACCTCCAAGGTGAAACTCCAAGCTCTGCAGCTTCCCTCTCCAAAAGTACAGCAGGCAGGACGTGATTCCTGCAAAATCCCTTCCCTGTTCTATACCCCCCTGAATCACCATGCAGCCACTTCCAAGCCAGGGGCTCCTCCCAGGTCTCTGAGACACCACCCAAGGCATCTGAGAGGTCACTCAGGAGGAGAGGAACCTGTGCAGCAGGATCATTACCTTGGGAGGAAATGGCAGGAAGAAATTAGAGGCTGATTAAGAAAGATCATCAGCACTTCTGGGCTGAGACCAAGCCCTGTGCTGGGCAGGCTGGGCACCTGCACAGATTCTTCTCAATCATCTGTAGAAGAATTAGATTTCAACTATTTTACTCATCCTGGAGAATGCTGAATTACATCCCCTGGGGCTCCATCTGGGGACACAATTCCCACATTTTAGCACGTGCTGAAATAGTTACCAGTCAAGAGAAGGTATCTGGAATCCCAGTAATCAACCAGGCAACCTCCTGAAAACAGCTGATAGAAAATAGCTGATAACCAAGCACCTGCAGGGACTGTGCTGGCAGGGGCAGTCATTAAAAGGAATTGCATCCCACATAACCAGAGGTGGATTTAGACTGTACAGACAGTGCCCAGCTTCTTGAGATCCTGACTTTGCCAACTCACAAATGCCCCCAGCTCATGGATTCTTATAAAATCTAAAAGCTGAGAAGCAAAAATATCCTACAGTCCAGGAGCACTGATTTCTCACACAGTTAATCAGCAGGATTTGGATATTCTGACCCACAGCAAGTCCTCCAGCTAAGCTATAATGAGGAGCAGCAGAAAGCTGCTGGAGCTCTCCAGGACCTCCAGGACACAGGGCTGGAAATGGCGATTACCAGTTGTTTACTAGACAGCAAAGATAAATGCCTGATTAATGCCTCAGGATACTTCTTGCCATCCCCAGCCTCTCCTAAAGTGCTCTGCAGCCCTTGCCCATGTCCTCCTCTGTCATTCTCAGCAGATCCTCCCAAACCACCTCCCACACCTCCCTCCAGCTCTTACCTAGCCTCCCTCTCCTCTACTCCTCCTCCATAATCAAGCCCCAAAAGGCTGATTTTGTTGGCAGCTTCCTGCCCTATCTGAAAAAAAAGTTGCTTCCAGCCACCCAGAAGCTCCAAGCCTGAAAGGACTCTCCTAAATATACATTTCATCTATTCCTTGTGCTCCCTCTAATGCAAATGCACCCCTTTGGAGAGGTATCAGTGCTCAGGCACCTGGCACCATTAGGTTCTTTCTCCACATGCTGAGCCCAAGGCCTCACTCAGTTCAGGCTGCATTTTAAAGCTATGTTTGGACTTCTCCCAGCCTGCACATTCTCCTCCTGTATCACCCACCCCAAGGCTCTGCTTCCAGCTTCCACCAGGCCTTGGGAACTGGGCTGCACATTCCCCAGTGAGATCAGCCTCAGCCAAAGGCTAATGGCCCATCCCACCCAGCTCATGGTGCCAGCACTGCTGTGCCTTTGTCACTGATTTGGGTCCTGTTTCTCTGTCAGACAAATGGGGGAGTTTAAACCCTTTCAGCCCTTTGGTCTGCACTCTGCTCCTTGCCTTGCCAGCAGTGGAAGAGGGTGAGAGCACATCCTTCTCCAGAAACAGCACCCAGTAGCTGTTGAATCTCTAGACAACTATTTTAGAGGATTAAAAGCAAGATTCCAACCTGGCCAGCAAATATTTGAAGGCTTCAAACACCTATTTTACAGCCAGTTGGAGTTAATGGGGGTGGCATGGGGGGATCCTGCCATTTCAAGAACCAGCCAGTTCTCTTCACTTCCAACACAAAGCAGGCTCTTGGTCCCAGTTTTCCTAGGATCAGCACATGTTGAGGACAAGCCCTGCCGTGCCCAGCCTTGCCCTCTGTGCTGGGGTTGGGTAGGGCTGGGCTCACAGGGCTTCCTCCTCCTCCTCCTCCACCTCCTCCTCCTCCTCCTCCTCTTCCTCCCCACTGCCAGAGAGGTTTGGCAGCACCAGAGTCACATTTCATCCAAACACAGCTGGGAGCCACAGAGCAGGCAGGGCTCAGCAGGAGATGAGAAGGAAATCCAAGCTCTGTAAATAGATCTGGTCCATGGCAGTGGCAGCCACAGGGTCTCTGCTCCTCATCCTCGCCCGGGGGGGGCCTGGGCTCAGCCAGCTCTGCAGAGTCTCCTCTGGGCCACCTCCCACCCTACTCTGGCTGGTAAACTCTTCCCAAAGGGAAATGGGAGGGTAAGGTGCTGTTCATGCTGGTTCTGGCCAAGCTACTCGAATCCCTCAGCACATCAAAGAGTACCCAACACCTTCAGGGGTGACAGGATGGCCAGCTCAGAGCTGCCCATGGTGGCCCACAAGCTGGGGGGCACAATGTGGGCCAGGGAAAACCTCCTCTAAACCCTGAAGTCTGCTCTGAGCTCTGACCTCCAGTCCATGTTCTGCCTAAGCTGAGAGGACACCGAGCCCTGCAGAGCCTGTCTGGTCACTTGGACTGTTCATGACATGTTGGAATCAATCTGCTCCTGCCTGGTTTGACAGGAAAATCCAACAGGATTTTCCAGCACTATGATCCTGCTGCCACAGACATGCAGCAGATCCCCTGGTCCCCAGGAGATTTTTGCTTTGGCCAACGTTTGTTTCAAATGGAAAGCACACCTTCCACAAATGTTTGGAAACCAAGTGGGAATCTCCAAAGCCCAGCTCTAGGAATAGGCAGCATTGCTTCAGATTAATGTTCATGAGGAGTGCTTAATTTCCTTCATACCCCACACATCCAGATATAAAACTTCAAGGGAAATTTGGGGAAGTATCTTCCTGTGTGGTGAGGTGACATAGCCACTGGTTTCCGGCTCCATGATCTCAGGTGAGCTGGGGAGGTCACAAATTCTAAACCACTGAAAATTAAATTCTAAAACCTGTCAGGCTAAAATAAAAATCCTTGCAGAGGTGCTGGAGAGCTTGTTACAAGCCAAGATCACAGCATTGGAGTTTAGCATTTCTCCTACAACTGCATTAAGAATAGGTCAGAAAAGGAGGAAATCACTTCCAGCTCCTATTTTGTAATATTTTCATTTGTCACTCTGAATCTTCTCTAGGCTTTCAACCCTGGGCATGGTTTGTGAGCTGCTCTGGGCTGCTCAGGCTTGTCATCTGCACCAAGTCAGAGAGCTCAGACCTGCCTTTAGCCTTCCCTAGGACATCCCAGAGATGCTGAGAAGGACAACAAAGGACTGAGTGGGACAGACCTGTACATGGACCCAAAACCAGACTGGAACAATTGAAGTTCTTAGGTCTAATCCCACTGAGCAAATGATTTTGTTGTTTGTTTTTTTTTTTTACATACTAGGAAATTCACAGATTACTCTGAGGTTTCTCAAAAATCATGGAATCACAGAATATCCCAAGCTGGAAGGGACCCACAAGGAATATCCAGTCCAACTCCTAGCCCTGCACAGGCATCCTCAGCAATCTTACCCTGTGCATCCCCAAGAGTGTTGCCCAAAATACAGAGAGAAACTGAGTTTGTTGAGCTGGGATTCTGCTGCAGGCAGTGATGTAAGAACATAACAAAAGTGTCAGAGATACTTTCCATAATATTTAGTCAAAAAATCCCTGTGCTCCTCAGTCCATCCCTTATCGCTCTGCAGGGATGTCACCACATGGAGGGCTCAGAGGGATGAGAAGATGCCTGTGCAGCAAAACTGTGCCAGGAAAGCACTCCTCCCTCTGGGAGAGGGTTTTGTACCAGAAACCTCACAGAGACTGAGGACAGAGTGACAGAGCAGGGACATGCTCGCCTCCAGAGGGGCGTGTGCAGGGCAGTGACAAATTCCAGCAGAGCACATTCCTCTGCTCCTAAAAAATGGAGTCAGCTCCAGGCAGGTAGAAGGAGATAGATTGATGGTCAAAGTTCAGAAAAGACTGTCACAGGAGCTTGATAAATACAACCCATCAGAGCATCAGTGGCATATGAATGAAGGATGTAAACTAACGCTGAGTAAAATTCACCCACCTCAAATGCAGCTGGAGAGCTTCAGGCAACTCCTGCACTCTGTTTTCCACCAGCTAGGTTTCCCTCCCAGTGTGTCCACCAGAGCAAGGAGAGCAGCTTTCTCATCAGATATTTCACTTATTCCCTTATCAACCCCTTTTCAAGCATCATCTGCCCTCCTGCTCTGCCTAAGGAGCAAGATGGGCAAATTCTTTTGCTCTTTGTTTCTGTTTCCCCCTCAGTAAGCCTCAGTGGGAAAGGTCCCGTGTGCCCAGAATGGTCCTCAGTGCTCACAGACAGTGCCCAGTCATTGTAGGAATCTGAGCTGAGCCCAGTAATTAGCAATGTCCACATGGGAATGCTTTCCATCTGTCACCCTGAGAGATCCCAGCAAGAAGAGGAGTGGCAGAAATAATGGAATGGGTTTGGTTGGGGGGACCTCAAAGCCCATCTCATTCTACCCCTGCCATGGGCAGGGACACCTTCCACTGTTCCAGGCTGCTCCAAACCTGTCCAACCTGGCCTGGGACACTTCCAGGGACCCAGGAGCAGCCACAGCTTCTCTGGGCACCCTGTGCCAGGGCCTCACCACCCTCACTGCTGGAAGGATTCCTTCCTAGCAGCTAATCTAAATCTCTTCTCTTGTAGCAGCTGATCTAAATCTCTCTTCTTGTAGTTTAAACCTTTCCTCCTTGTCCTGTTCTGTCTGCCCATGTCAGTGTGTTCAGGCAGTTTTCTTCTGAGGGAAGACTCAGGATGATCCAGCCTGAGTAGATGTTCCCCTCACTGAAGACAAAGGTGACTCTTTGTCCCAGGGGTCCATTACCCACAACACTCCCAACATTGCTGTCCCTGAAGTTTACAGGCTCTGTAAACTCTGCATGCACTGCCTGCACCTTTGTTGCACAAAAAGATGTTGTCACTTCTCAGGTGAGGCCCAGTGGAGTCCCTGACCCTGGGGGCAAAGAAAGCTCTCCTCCCCCACTCAAATGCAGGCACCTGGGGATCACACAGCATGAGCAGCAGCCACAGAGGTGTCCTAGTGCCCTGCTGGGAGGAGGAAGGCTTCTTTTCCCACTGGGTGGACTGGGAAGTGTCCCTGGGGTTTTCCTGCCTTCCTGTGCAGCACTAAGCACGGCTCCTCTGGGCCAGCCAGGCTCACTGCAGGGCTGATACAATTCCATCAGCCCAGGGGGAGATGCTCCACCCAGGGGAGGAGCCCAGCATTCCCACCTGGATCAAAGCTGAGATTCAGAACACCAGCACAGCCTGTGTGCACTGCATTCCCAGAGGGAGACCAGACCCATCTCACCCCCACTGGGCCTTCAGAGGAAAACTGCACCCTGCTCCAGGATCATTGCTCCAACAGAGCCACATCTGTCACTGCAGGGGGATTGATTGGGCTGCTGCCAGCACCCTGACCAACAGGGTGTCAGGCTGTGTGCTGACTCTGTCAGTGGTTTCTTTTTGTTTGCTTTTTTGTACTACTACATTTTATTTTTAATATTCCTAGTAAAGAACTGTTATTCCTATTCCCGTATCTTTGCCTGAGAGCCCCTTAATTTCAAAATTATAATAATTCAGCAGGAGGGGGTTTATATTCTCCATTCCAAGGGAGGCTCCTGCCTTCCTTAGCAGACACCTGTCTTTCCAAACCAAGACACAGTGCCAGTCTGTCCCAGGAAAAATCGCTTCCTGACCTCACAGCTAGGACCAGCTGTTCCCTGAGCACTGAGCAGGACCTGCCTCCCCCACCCACAGGCTGGTCACACCTCCCAGGAGATGGCCAAGCCCTGTTCCCCCTCAGCCTGGAGCCATCTCAGGACCTTCCAAGTGGCAAAATCCCCCCCAGTCTCATCGACCCTGGGAGCAAGAATGCCTGCTGTGCCAGGGGGACACCAGTGGGTGCTCTGCAGCACCCCTTGCACGTCCCATTTCTCCCATGGCTCCGTGGGGGAGGATGGTGAGTCCCAGGGTGCTGCTCATGGCAGCATTCCCTTGTCTTACCATTGTGATCCAGCTGGAAAGGCCTGACAGCCTCAGGCAGCTCCAAGGGTTGGAAGTGTCCTCCTCGCCCTGTCAGTTCTGCTCATCTCTCACAGAGCTTGCAGTGTCCCCTGGAGGGTGATGGGGTCAGACCACGGAGGGGCTTAAAGCTGGCCCTGCCAGGTGCTGGCCTTCAAGCAGAGCACCTCATCCAGCCTCCAGCTCCCTCCAAGTCATTCCAGGGGCTCCTCACAGCATTCCTCTGACAGCCCTCGGGCTGCCCTGGGCTGGTTCTGCCCGAGGATGAAGATTTCAGGCTGGCAGTGGAACACGGGAGCAGATTCCTGTGCCCTGCCTGACAGGACCTCTGGCTGCTCCTGAAGGAAGTGAAAACCCCCACTTTTGTCCTGCAGCTGGGGATGCCACTCGTGAGCAGCACAACAGGAGCTCCTGCTGCTGCGGTGACATTTCTAGCCCCCCACACCTGCAGGGACAGGGGAGCTGAGTCTGCTCTGAGCACTGGACAGCTGGACCTGCTCAAAGCCATTGATTTCATGGGAGATCAATGTGCTGAAAATGGAACTATCAGTTTCTGCAAAGGGTGATACACAGTGGCATTTAAGGCAGAGCTAAGTGGAATTGCTCCTGTTGCATGGCACAGAATACTAACAGGAATTGATTTCACTCTCTGGGGGCCTGTCTTTGTTTATTCAGTGGCCAAGGGGGTTTTGGTGGTTGTCCTCAATTTTGAATGCTTTGCCTAATCCCATGTTTGAAGCAGATGAGAGGGAGAATCAGGATGCCCTGTGTAAATCAAGCCAAGTTTGCAGATGAGGAGAATTCAGCTCCAAAGACAGTTAGAAGCTGCAGTCCAAAGCAACTTCTACCTTTTCTCTCTCCCTCTGGCAACTCAGTGCTGTCTCTGAAGTCAGAGCTGCTCCAGTGGGCTGCACACAGCAGAGGACAGCCCTGGTTTTCTCAGTCCCAGGGGAACACATGCTCTAGACAGGCTGCTCACAAAGCCACATGCCTGGCCCTGTGTCCTGAGGACTGCTGGCTTCTTCAGGCTCCTTGTTTGAGATGGCACTTTCATCCTTGCTGAGAATTTTCCTTCCAGGATGCTGCAGGCAGGGTCTGACAGGCAAAGCCCATGTAAAAGCTGTCTGAGAGGGATCCTTTGACTCCCCACCAGGGAGTAGGATAAACATGTTCACAAAATGAGCAAACCGTGGGCAGTGCTGGCTCAGAGCATGAGGACTGAGCCAGGAACTCCTCAGTTTTCCCATCTCTGGAGCAGCAAGAATTGGAGTCCAGTGCTCCTCCTGAGCATTGCTCACAGCCCACAGGGCAGCCCAAAGGATATTGCAGGATTCACCTGAGTTAAAACCCTACAAATCCAATCCAGTGCCCACTGGGGTTGGTGGAGAAGCTCCCAGTGAGTCTCCAGAGTGTTTGCTTACTGCAAATCATTTCCAGGGTGCTCAGCCAGCATTCACAGAATCCCAGAATGGTTTGGATTGGAAGGGCCTCAAAGCCCATCCAGTCCTACCCCTGCCATGGGCAGGGACACATTCCACTGTCCCAGGTAGCTCCAAGCCCTGCCCATCCAGGCCTTGGACACTTCCAGGGATCCAGGGGCAGCCACAGCTTCTCCGGGCACCCTGTGCCAGGGCCCCACTGCCCTCACAGTAAAAAATTACTTTCCAATATCCAACCTAAATTTCCCCATTTTCAGGTGCCAGACTCCCATCTTGTTCTGGGGATGGTACATTTAGGTCACAGCTGAGGCACACAGAGTCCAGGTGGAAATTTATACTGCTGCTGTTATCCTGGTAACCAAAAATTGCAACTCCATTCTCACAGGCAGGGGGTAGATGTGTCTTGAGATATTTTTCTTTTTGCCTCATCTGATAATGATTTGCTCATCCTTTTGTTCAGAGAGGATTCATTAAACAGGGAATGGGGCAGGCAGCAGCACTCCAGGCCATTGATCCAGGAGGGACTCATGTCAGGCGAGTTTGTCTTTCCCACATCATATCCTGCACTCTCTCTGTGTCTTATCTGCAGGAGCTCTTGGGCCCAGCACTACCTGGGTTCAGCTAAAAGGAGGTTTAGTCACAGCTTTATCTCAGGAGCTGGGCAGTGCTGGATCTCACTGGATGGATGTCCTTATCTGTGATTATGCACACCTCTTTCTGCTGTGCTTCAAGAGGAGAGGAAAACACAAAAAAAGGCTCATTGTGTGCATCCCCCCCAGGCTGGAGGCTCAGAAAAGCCTTCAGCCACACATTAGTTCCACTCATTCCAGCCTGCTCAGGATCCAGAGGAAGTCAGGCAGCAGGGGAGGGTGGGAGAACACCTTTGCTGTCACCCGTGGGTCAGAATCACCCACTCCATTGATCATATCCCCATTGGATGGGAGGCAATATTCCCCAATGATCTTGCTGAGCATTTTCCACAGATTCTGCTGTGCTGACTCCTCTGCTGTCAAGTGTTTCCACAGCTCAGCTCTGCAAAAGAAGAGAGACATCGGTGTCAGTGCTGAAAAATTCATCCTCACACTCTGCTTCAGCTTGGCAGGGATTTTAAGGCCAGAAAGGCCCATTCTGATTATCGAGCCTGATCTCCCTGATAAACCAAAGTTCACCCCTGGATTTCTACATCAAAGCCAGGGACTGCCAGCAGTACTGAGTGTTTGAAAAGGACACTGGACCTCAGTTCAAAAGGCTCCATATCCATCTCTCAGTAACCTGGCTCAGTGATTTAAGCACTGCCACTGCCCAAAAGTTCACTTTGTTTCTATTTGAATACATCTAACTTTCACTTTACAGCCAAATCCCTCTTATTTACAAATTTTGCAGTGTAACTTCTATTCAGTTGCATCACTTCCTGCAATAACAAATGAACCTATTGTTTTAGCAGTGATGGATCATCCCTGCTTCTCAAAAATAGGAAATTAGAAGGCATTTTGGCTGACAAAAGATGAGTTGGTGATTACAGGATGCCCGTGCCAAGCACAAGGACGTTGGTACTTGAGGCAGTGGGAAGTATAGGAAGCGTGGTGGCTGTGAAGATCGTGATTGATACAGGTGTGATCCAGTGAAGGGACAATGATTGATATGTTTATTATTTGAAGTTCAGTTTCAATCATTTTGACTCATCCTTAAGTGCATCAGGGCTTATTTGCACTTAAGGGAGACAAACTCAGCTGATTGCTGGAGGCTCTGACTGAGTTTTCAGAAGGTCCAGCTCTGAGAAGCACAGAGTAATTCCCAGTCAGGAATTAGTCAGGCTCTATAGCATCATTCTGTTTCTGGAATGAATAATGCTCAAGAATATGCAGCAGCAGTTTCCTCCTAAATGGGATATTGTTTTACAGCACACACACAAAAAAAAAGTTAAATAGGAAAATAAAATCTCTTTTTCTACATTTGTAAAGCTTTTTAGCCAAACGATCCACCACAACCACTAAGAAAGGTTTTCTCAGACTAAATCGGATTTTCACAGCAGAAGAATAAACAGACTTGGCTTTAAAGAGAAGAAATCCGCTTGTAAGGGTTAAACACCTTTTAATCTCTCACTTTAGTGCTCCCAGGGCCACTAAAAACACAGAGTTAAAGCCGACATTCCCGATTTTTAGGACAATTCTTTAGGGATCCATGATGGATGCATATTCTTCCTCAGGAAGCAAGTCCTGCTGCCTCACCAACATCTTCACAAGGGCTGATCAGCTGCTGAGACTTCAGCCCCAGAATGGGGATGGCAGGAGGAGGGAGCTCCTTCAGGCTGGAAATGGCTGCAGACAAAAGGAGGCATGGGCTGCAATTCCTCAATTTATCTCCTTCTCCAGGAAAAACTGCTTGGTCTCCTTTAAGGATGACATCTCTATGACAGGATTCCGTTTTAAATGCTATTTTGTTTAATAAATCATGTAAATTCCAGCATGTAAACTAGAGCATTACAGACAGGCTGGTAAATAATTAACTGCTCCTTTGCATGAAGGGGGAGAAAATACCCAATTCAGCAAATTAGGCAGGAAGCTGAGTGTTTACACTCCTGAGGGATTAAGGGTTGGCTCCTAAAATTCTTGTGGTTGTGCTGGGGTGAGGGGAGAGATGGTTTTTGCTTGGGATATTGGTTGAAGATTGTGAACAGTGTGATTTAACCTGGATAAATGAGTGCCTCTATATGTGTAAGCTTTGTAAGAAAGCATTCTTTCCACTTAGGGGGTTTGGAGGGGTTGGTTTGGAGGAGGTTTTTTGTTTATTTTCTTTCCTGCCACCCTGAAACTTAATGAGTGATGGGGTAGGAGACACAAACAGTGAGGTGGTGGTTCTAGCAAGTGGATGGTTCTGTAGCAAGAACATACATGTAGGAATTATTGATAAATAATTGAACCCACACAGACATCCTAAAACCTCATTGGGCATCCTTTACTGATATTAGTAAAGGAAATAGCTCCAATTCTTACACTGATGTTGCCTTCAACAAATAAAGCCCCCAGGCCTTCAGGAAATCTGTGCAAGAAAAGCTCCTCAACATATTTGTCACTCTCTCAAGAAGCACTAAGGCCTTTATGAGGCTTGAATTTCAGGGATGGTGGTGTTTGGTGTTGCTGGGTGAAGTGTTTAATCAATTAATACTAAAGCTACTCAAGATTTCTCTGCTGCTGGATGTTCTCTGCCCTTGGGGCAGTCTTTGAAGCTGTTATTACAGTAGCCTCTTATTTGGACAATAAAAAAAACTAAACAGGGAGTTGGGTAGACTAGTAGGTAGTAGGGAGGAAAAATCTGCCTTGGCTTTGCAAGGCTCTCTGCCTCTGGACACCCAAAAGTGAGATGTGGCAGCTCCAGGTGCCACCTCTGTGGTTAAATTGCTGTGATGGGATTTATTGGGTGGAATCACAAGGGGCTACCAGGCCACTTACTGTAATGTCTCAGGGAAAATAACAAAATTTTCAAGAAGCAGAACACATTAGCCAGAAAAACTTGCTGTTGCTTAAAAAAAAGTCCTTGGCTGCCCCAACCCTCTCTGAGCAGGCTCTGTTCCTGCCCCTGGGGCAACAGTTGATGGCTCTGTGATGCTTGTGCATATTATTTGTACTGATTGGAAACTGGATGTGAGAATGAACTGTAGCATCATGCCAGGCTGCCTGGAAAATGGGCTGTTCTTAGGAAAAGCAGCCTCTGCAGTGTATCTGTGGTGTAACAGAGCTGTGGCTGTTGTCAGACAAAGCTCTGCTTCTCTGCAGGTAAGTGAGAAAGCAGTGAAAGGCAGTGTCTGAACATGGCTTGGTCTTGTGGCTCATCCTGGCTCAGGCTGCTGCTCAGTGCTGCTGGCTGCTGCCTTCAGGGGACACAAACAGGCCAGGGAGGTGACATGGGGCCAGAGCCACCACCTGCACGGCTGTGGGAATGGCTCCCACCCCCTGCCCTGGACAGGATCCATCCCTGCCCTGGACACCTCTGCCCACGGGGTAAAAGTGCTCCTCTGCTTCCAGTAAGGTGTGCCCTGGGACAGGGAAGGTGTCCCAGCAGGGAAAGCAGCCCCAGGCCGTGCAGGGCATCTCAAGGTGGGGAGATGGGCTTTGGGCAGAGTCTGTGTGTCCTTAACCCCAGCCTGACACCATCACAGCATCCTCTGCACTAGATTCCAGGAGAATTCCCTTTCCTCAGGAACTCTGCCCTGCTGGAGCCTGGCACTCTGCTGACACAGACACTGAGAGCTGCTTCTCCAGAGCATTTCGTGCTTTCTCTGTTCCCTCCTTCCACCTGCTCTTCCAAGGGGACCCCAGTCCTGCCAGCCAGCTCAGTCTGTTGCTATGGAAATTGTTGTCACTAATGAAGACTTCCCAGCACGGCAGTGGTATTAAATCCAGACATTTACATATGCCTCTGGCTCCGGCGGGGTTTGGGTCTCCTGGCTGAGCACAGGCAAGGATGAGGTTGCTTTCCTATTTCCTGCTGGCCAGGGACACTCCAGGTGGTGGAGGGATCCTGTATGGGCAGCCAGGGAGCCCTTCCCAGTGCCTGTCTGCTGGAATGTGGGTCAGCAGCCAGTCCTGCAGCATTAATGCCTCCTCCTCCTCCTCCAAACACTCCAGCTTTCCCTCTGAAGTGCCGTGCACAGAGCAGCAGTGTCAGCAGCCAGGAGAGAGAAGTCAGGAAAGAGCACTGGAAATAAATGTGCAGGGAGGGCAGCTGTAGAAGCCAAACCTGCTGCTGGGGCTAGCAGCTTCCTGGGTTCCCTGAGGGGATTAAAGCTTCCCCCCTGGGAAGGGGTTTAGGGGTAACAGGAGTAATCCAAACATGCCATCTTTGCCTTCCTTCCCCCTAAGCATTGCTAAGTTTAGCTGTGATGCTTCCAAGAAGAACTGCTCAGCTAAATCCCAGAGCCTGGCTTTGAAAATTTCAGCACGTCCCCTGTACTGCAAAATCAAAGCCTCTTCCCTGCTGAATACACCTTTGATCAGAACTGTGAGAAATATTTGCAACCATGTGAAACTTGAATGATTTGGGGTTTCATTACACACTTGAAACTCAGACCATTTTCATCAAAGGCATTGCTAAAGTTCACCAACCCTCCAACAGAACCTTTGATGCTTTATGGCTCACATTTTGTGTAAAACTCGCAGGTTTGCTGGACTTTTTATAAGTGAAACTAGCTGAAAGTGGCTTTGACTGCATTTTGAGAACAGACACTCATAGAAAACACAGCCAGATGAATTTTGTTGCCTTTAGAGCTGCTGCATGCTGTCATCTGGCAATAAAGGATAATTCTGCTGAACCCAGCAGTCAGGGTTGTGGCTGTAGCTGGGTGAGAAGGAGGCAGAGGACACTGGTGTGTCTGTCCTTTGCTCTTCCCTCTGGGCTGGACATCCCATGGCAGCAGAAGGACTTGTAGTCAGCAAGTTGGGCATTCCTCAGTGCCTTGCCCTAGGTCAGCCATCCACTGGAGCACTTAGGGAGATCTCAGCTTCCAGAATGTGAGATTCCATGGAGAACAACCTATCCTTGTCCAGGTTCTGTCCTCAACATGTGTTCATTTTATCATCTCTAAGGGTTCTGTTTCCCAGAACATCACCCACTCCTTACTCTCTTGCCTCATCAGTAATTTTTGCACCTCCTTTCCCAGTCTGCCACAGTCAGAATCACACAGAGTTAGGCTGGAAAAAAAAAAAAAACAACTTTGAGATCATTGAGTCAAACCTCTGACCTAACACCACCCTGTTAGCCAGACCATGGCACTGAGTGCCACATCCAGACTTTTCTCAAACACATCCAGGGATGCCACCTTCTCTGCCATGGCCTGTGAGCTGTTACCTGGCCCTGCCTCCTCACAGGGCTCCCTCTCCCTCTCTCTGGAAATGTGGTTCCTTCTCAGATTGGCAGCCAGGGCTGTTCTGGACTCTGCTCATCCCAGGAACAGCCTGGCCCAGGCAGAGTGGGTTTTCCCTGTTCCTCTGTCCCTGGAGGGGAAGGGGGACCTCTCACCAAGCATAAAATTCTCCAGCTACAGCATGGTCTTGGTCCAGTTCAACTTGTGCTCCCAAGCAGCAGTGAGAGGTGTGAGGGGAAAAAAAGTGATTTACACTAAAGGGACACAGTCAAAGATACATTAAGTTTGGAAAAGACCTCTAAGATTGAGTCCCGCCACAAAGCAGAAGGAAAAATTTTACAGTTGCCATTTCTCAGGCACTGGCTCTGTGTGTGTTGTATTTGCAAGTCTGTTCTCTCCTGCAGATCACTGGGATGTTCTGAGCAGTGTTCCCCACCTGGAGGCATTTGCAAACCTTCAGAAGTCAGCAGCCAGAGCCTCTGCTACATGCTTCTATCTCCCCTTTTATTTTATGGATCTAACTACCCTGTGCAAGAGCTAGAGCTTGGTGAGGGTTAACCCTTGGTGCAAAGGCATAGCCCTGATGAAACTCTGGGTTGGAAAGCACCAGGAGAGTTACACCTGCATTCCCTGTGTCTACCTGAGAAGACTTTGCTTACAAACTTTTGATCCAAATGAAATACAATCCTTGGAAAATTACCTGTGCAGCTGTGATACAACAAATGCTGCCTGGGGCAAGTGCTGCTGGGGTGATACAAGGGATGCCAGAAGTATCCAGCGCATTGTTCTTTCTCTTCTAGGTGACTTCTAGGCCCTGAAATGTGACTTTTGGCAAGATTCATTATATTCCATAAGCCAAGAAGCAGTAGCACTAATGATGGGTGTGCTTAACTTGAGTCCCAGTATCACGTTTTGAAATGCAGCATTGGGTTTCAAATGTGACCTGCAACGGTACCTCTGGCACTGGAGGTGCTGGGAGGGCCCTGTTTGCTTCTTTCCCTACCTTTTCCTCCAGTTACTTGACCTCCTCCCCAAAGACAATTTTTACAACTGTGGAGATGACAGCACGAATCGTAATTAGAGCCAGAACAAGATTATTAACTTGAGCAGGCCAAGACTTTGCAGTTATCTATTTGCCCCTAAAAAAAGATTACCTTGATTAGGCATTGCAAAATTCAGTTGATTTGCCAAATGCATTGTTAAATTTTTCAAGTGTTTGTTCTATTCATTATCCAGCCCACAAATCATCGCAAGCAAAATGGAGTTTTAGAGAAAAACCCATGCTAAGTGAAGAGCCTTTGAGTGCTATAACTCTCTTCACTGTTAAGTCAAAGAAAACACATAAATCAGTAATAGTATGGTTAAATCAACACCACACAAGGCTGCTTCTCTCCATGAGAGCAGCAGTGCATTGCAGCAGTGCATTACAGCAGATCTGAGCACTCCTCTGGTGGGAGCAGAGCTGTAAAGCCCTGGGGAGCACAGCAGCAGACTGGATGTCCTGGTTTGGGCTCTGCATCACAAAACAAAGGATCTCTGACTTGGAGAGGCTCCCCACCATGCCTTTCTCCCATGAGAAAAGGCAGCTGAGACATGGCCACCATGGCCAGCTCCTCTGAGGGGTCACCCAGCACAGGCTGCAGGGGTTAAAAAGGGAGTGAGGGAGGTTCCTGGGTGAACTGAAACCCCTTCACCTGCTTGTGGTGCTGCTATCCCTGCTCAGGTGTGCTGGGGTCCTGTCACTAAAGCCATTCCCCCCAAGATGTGTCTGTGCAGCCAGCCTGCAGCACCCAGGGATTGGGAAGCTGCCTCCAATGAGGACATGAGGGCCAGGACCTCCCTGTTGCTGTGTGAGCACACAAAGCAGCCTTTTCCTTGTTTAGTGGAAGCTACACTGTCACTGCCCCTAATCCCCCCAGTCTGACCCCTCAGGCCTGTGCTGTGGGTGACCATGGCTTTGTATGAAGCCAAATGTAGTAAATAAATAGCAAGTGGGTGGTAAGAGGTACACCAGGTCTTACAAAAGGCAAATTCAAGGTCGAACTTGTTGAATAACTGCTGGAGCAGGAAGGGAATCTCATTCCTACCTTTGTCCACTCAGGGCACTGCATTCCTGGTGGATCCTGAGCTCACCTCTCCAGGGCTCAGAGGGGACAGACAGAAGCCAGGCTAATGCTATGTTATGTGGACATGGCCAAAAGCTTTTCCTCTTGAGTCCTAATGACTTTAAAAATTGGAGAAAAATATTGAAAATTACTCTTTAGCCACATCTGACCAAGTGCATTCCTGGTCATGCTTTTGTGTCTTGGAGACGCCCCTTCAAGAATGAGAATTTGTAGCACATGTCTGTACACACACACAAACAGTGCACAAATATTATCATGGAGGTGTTTTTTTAACAAAAAAACCACTTCCATGTGGAAGCAGGAACCCGACTGGGACAAATTGTTCTACAAATCTAAGAGCCTGGGGGAATGCAGGCAGCAGATGTGCAAGGAGAGGGAGGGTCAGTGATTGCTGGTCAGGCTGATCAGGAGTGCGGAGCTGAGGAGAGACAGGCTCACCTCAGGGTGCTCTGATGTGGCCATGGAGATGTGAGGGCGTGTGTTGGAACCCTGGGCACTGAGAATTTCAGGCTTTCTGTGCTGACAGGCACTGACCCCCAAGAAAATACTGCATTTGACCTGAGGCCATGGAGAAGGCTTCCAAAACTGACTGATACCACTGGGATTGTGGATGTGGAGTTTGAATAGAAGCATGTGCTATCACAGGGTAGAAAACTTAGAGTTTAAGGGTTTAGAATATAGTAATATATATATAAAGCAAGATGGAGGTTTTAGGGTGGTGGCTAGTCCTCCTTTTTCACCTTCTTCTTCATGGGTTTGGGTGATAAATTTTGTAATTGGATAGAATTTTGTAATTGGGTAGAAAAGTCCACATTGTGGGCCATGGGTGGTTGGTTATTGGGTTAAAAGTAAAAATAATTCAGGTGTCATTTCTTAATTGGATAGCTTATCCTTAAAAGGCCTTGTAGAGAGAGAGATAGGGGGCATTTTTTAGTTTGTTAGCTAGAAGTGGTGTAGAACTCACGGCTTGTGAGAACTGTAATATAGATAAGAATTAATAAACATCTAAGTCTGAGCAAGAAATACTGTCCAGTGCATTTAATCCTGACCCTGGCAAAAAGAAGATAAAATGCAACAGGCGTGAGGGGCTTTTAGCCCAGCAGGAGGGCAGAGAGCAGGCTCTCACATCCCACGGTGGCACCTGGGGTGGATCCTGGGACTTAAATGCACACAAGGCCCTCTGCTCCTGTGGGTGTGAGCTCAGCCTGGGACATCAAAGCAGCAAGGCCTCAACTGCATTCCTGCCACATCCCAGCCAAAAGGTGGGATTTGACCAAGCAGGGGCTGAGCAAGGAGGACAGGAGAACGCAGCTGGGGAGAAGGTCAGGCATGCAGGAGGGAGCTGCTGAGGCCAGAGATGATGCCAAGACAGCAGGTTCCAAGAAAGGCGTGAAAAGCGACTGGAATCCAGCTCTGAAAACCATGCCTGGGAGAGATTTTGTGAGGAAAGTTCTGAAAACCAGGCCTGGGAGAGAATTTGTGAGGGAAGTTCTGAAAACTGGGCCCAGGAGAGAATTCATGAGGGAAGTTCTGAAAACTGGACCCAGGAGAGAATTTGTGAGGGAGGTTCTGAAAACTGGGCCCAGGAGAGAATTTGTGAGGGAGGTTCTGAAAACTGGGCCCAGGAGAGAATTTGTGAGGGAGGTTCTGAAAACTGGGACCAGAGGAGAATTTGTGAGGGAGGTTCTGAAAACTGGGCCCGGGAGAGAATTTGTGAGAGAAGTTCTGAAAGCCAGGCCCAGGGGAGAATTTGTGAGGGAGGTTCTGGCCTAGAAGGTGCTCAGTGACATTTCCAGCCAGGGCTGTGTCCCAGCACAGTGGCCGGGTGTCAGCAGCAGCCCGAGGCTGGGAAGGACCCACAGACATGTGCAGGCTGGAAAATGGGAGCGGGCAGGGAAACATCTTTTATCGGCTGCTCACACAGTGCTGTGTGATCCCATCTGTGGTGGTTCAGGGTGAGGCCAGCCCGGGGGAAGCACAGCTTGTGGCTGGGCCAGGTTTTGTGTGGGTGTGCACACAGCGGGTGGGGAGGGCGTGTGGTGCTAACGCGTGTGTGCAAACCATCGGGCATGTGAGAGAAAGTCAGCACAGCATTGTCAGGAGGGCACCCAGAGACACATCCCCTCCTCCTGTGAAGGGTTCGTGCCCTACCTTATGCCAGAGAAAAGAAATTCAGCAGGAGCTCCAGGAAAAGCAGCGGGTCCATTGGGAGCAGAGCGCCTGTCAGACTTGGAAATTAAATGGAAGCACGACAAATCTGGATTGTTCCTGCCAAAACCAACTTTCATTACTTTATAATTCAACATGTGTTACCAGCTCCTATTATTAGAAAGGCAAACTTCCTCCACTGTGGGAAGAGTCTGAGATGGAGCTTTCTAGCCCTCTGTAAGTTAATTACAGTACACATGTTAAAAGCAGCATCTGTCTTAGTCAATCTAGTTGATTATTGCAGCACTTTATTTTTAGTTGTTATCAAGGTGGAGGATGACACTGATATAAGTGGGGAGCTTTACACAGATCTTGCTCAACTGTGTGTTCTCCAAAACCAGATCTGGTGGCTCTCCTCTCCTGAAGCTGGGCCAGCAAAGCCCTTCATGGACTTGTAGGAAAAGAGCCTGTGCAAAGTGCTTTGACAGTGGGGTCATAACAGAGATACCGAGGCCTGGCTGTGAAAATCAGCTGTGGGAACACCAGGGTTGGTGGCCCTTTCTGGTACTCCAATGGCCAAGATTCTCATTGTCTCACTTCTATTCTGAGCTCCCTCTGATGTAAATGTTTCTGGCCTCATGACTGAATGCTTTGATTTATCACATAATAGCTCTCTGTTCGTGCCCTTATGTCTAATTCTGCTGCTTGTGCTATGTCTACTTCTGGGCAATGTGTGAGTGTCAGGGTGATACTGGCACCAACAAAAGCATGCCAGGTGAGTTTTCCTTGGGAGTGTGGGAACAAACAAGAGATCTTGAGGATGTGGCTAAAAGTTCAAAGTCTGGCAACAACTCCTCCCTCCTGCTTTAGGGCCAGTGAGCTCTTGTGATGTCGGTGTCATGTAGGAGGTGTGGAATTAACATTTGGGGTGTATTTGAGTGTTCTTGGCTGGGAGGCTGGCACTGGCACGATTCCCTGTGGAATGGAGACCTGGGAAACCTTGGTTTGCTTTCTATTCACAGCACAAAAGACAAGAATCTGCCTCCTTCCCAAGTTAAAATGAACAGGTAAACAAGAAAGAAGAAATCCTGGAGAACCTCCCCTCTTCCCTTTGGATTTTAGAGCAGCAGCACTTGGAAAGCCCAGAAAATAAGCAGTGTGGGGTCTGAAGGCAATGACTGTCCCCAGGGATGCTCCTCCTGTACCTGACCTGTGATTTTACGGTCAGCAAACCTGTTCAGTGTGATGGAGAATGGAAAAAGTATTAACAGACCCTCATCAAATTCAAATCAGTGCTACTCCTCTGTTTATTCCCAAAGGAACACTTCCCAGAACTTCCTGAGCCTGTGTCTGTAAGAGCCTGAAGCTGCTCACATCTCTCTCTGTGCGGTTTCACAGAGGTGCTGCAGGTGCCAGCTGAGGATTTTGTGTGACAGACACCTCGTGCAGCAGATCTGGTGCCTGTTTACCAGATCAAAAGGAAATCTAAATGGGCTGACATCTCTGTGTCCTGTAGCAGCACAGCAGGCTGATGCTGTCTGATAAGAGAGCAAACCTTCCTGGCTTTTGTGCAAGGGCCATTACCAGTGTGGGTTCCTCACTCTTCTAATACTTTTTTTTTTTTTTGCCTTTGCTCTTTATCTTCCAAGAATGACAGAACAAAATGTCCCAGGGAAAGTGATGCCTGATCTGTTACTGTAGGGTTGGCTGTTAAATGTACAAGGGTTATCAGAGAGAAGCCATGATTCCTGGTGCTTCCTCCCCACCTCAGCAGGAGGGAATTCCCACCATCCCCACTTTTCCAGAGTGTCCTGGGCAGAGTGGGAGCTTCAGACAGAGTTTTTCAGGGAGGTCTTCTCACTGAGTCAGGAGGTACAGCAAGGACCCTCCTTGCTTTCTAAACTCCCTCTCAGGGGAGTTTAAAGATTATACAGGTGTAACTGAACCTTTGTCCTGCAGGAGTGAGGCCGGCCAACCAGATGTTTATATAAAGATAAATTATTACTGATGATAATGATCAGACTAAAAGATCTCAATCAGAATTATTTACTACACAGGACAGGAATTGTAACTATCAGTATAACAGTGCACTGGTTTTGAAGCAATACTGAAGCTATTATATTAAAAATAGCAAAACCAATGAAGTAGATTAATGCCCCTCACCCAGACCACTACCCACAGGCAAATCTAACTCTGTTCTCCTCTCTCACCTGGGAACCCAGCAAGGATTTATGGTCCATGTGTGATGGAGGGTGTGGTTTGATGCAGTAACAAGGGACCTTCTGGTGGTACCACAACTGAACATCATCCTCAGGTCACTCTGCAGACATGAGAGGGGGGAACAGACAGGTCAGGTGTGAAGAGAAGCTCTTTGGGTACTTCTGAGTCAGCTGGAGCAGTGGCTCTTGAAATACTTTGGGGAGTGATCATGAAACACTTTGATGGGCCATGGGCTGGTTTCCAGACAAAATGAAAGGAAATTAAGCTGGTTGGGAGGGGAATTAATGTCCCTTGGACACCAGACATGTAAGACAAAGCAACCCTGTCTCCTTTAGTCCTATTTAAATTGGGCCTGGCCTGCACACAAAGGGTATCTCTGGGATCAGGACCACAGGAACAGCTGGAGTAAAGCTGGAGCCGCTGTGTCCAGGTCCCCCTGACCACAGAGGCCACAAGTTTATTCTGAACCAATAATGGTTGTATGATTAGAGAGAACTATTTCTCAGTGGAAGATCATTTCCAAAGGTCACAGTTGCTGTGTTTACTCCCAGGAGGTCTTTGAAGCCACTCTGGCAGGCAGGAGAACATGTCCTGGGTCTCTGGGGGATGTTGCACAGCCCTGCCCAGTGCTCCCCTCACCCTGCTCTCCGTGTGCCTCCAGCCTCCTGCTGGGTGACCTGAGCACCAGGGGAAGCTGCTCGTCCCTTGTCTCAGGTGGTCTGTGCTGGCCAGGGCTCCCGGGGTGCCAGGCAGCAGCTCCTGGGGGTCAGTGTCTATTTGGGGGCTGTGTTTGAGTGGGCTGTATTTGGGGAGCTGGGTTTGTTTGGGGGCCTGTGCTTGTTTGAGGGACTGTGTTTGTTTGGGGGGCTGTGTCTGTTTGGGCTGTGTTTGGGAACTGTGTTAGAGGCATGAAACTGGGGGGCTGTGTTTGTTTGGGGGGCTGTGTTTGGGAGGAGGCTGTGTTTGTTTGGGGGGCTGTGTTTGTTTGGAAAGGCTGTGTTTGGAAGGGCTGTGTTTGGGGGAGTTTTGTTTGTTTGGGGGAGCTGTGTTTGAGGATCTCTGTTTGGGGATCTGTGTTTGGGGGAGCTGTGTTTGGGGAGCTGTGTTTGTTTGGGAGATCTGTGCTTACCCCTGAGCCCAGCACAGGAATTACCCCAAGTCCCCTGGAAGCTGTGGGCAGTGAGAAAGCCTCTGCTCAGCGTGAGCCTTTGCAGAGCTGCAGCCCCGGCTGGAGCGTTCCAGTGAGCCTTTGCAGAGCTGCAGCCCCGGCTGGAGCGTTCCAGTGAGCCTTTGCAGAGCTGCAGCCCCGGCTGGAGCGTTCCAGCACACCCTGAGGGAGCCTTTTCCCCACACGAGCTGGGGCTGTTTGCAGACACTCCTTACTCCTGGGTGCATCCCTGCCCTGTTCCTCCCCGGTGCTGCCAGGTGAAGACAGATTAAAGGGGACTCCTTCTTTGGTAACAAATAACTTCCAAGCTCATCCCAGAGACTTTCAACCTAACTGTTCTTTCTGCTCCTTTCATGTCTCTTCATTTGGCGAGTGCACTAATGCAAGCCCCAAATAAGCATCTGCACTCATAAGACATGAACAAATAAGGAAAGGATAATAATATCCAAAGGTTTTACAGAAGAGGTTAAAAAGGGAGCCAGACTACAGAGGCTGCTCAGTAGTGGTTTGCTTGACTGATGTTACAAAGGCAGATGACAGAAAAATCCTTGGAAAATACCTCTGAGCAGTGATTGCTTTCTCAGAAAGCCTCGCAATTAGGCATGAAAGGAGTCCTTCTAAGCTTCTCAGATGCATTAAAGATGTTATTATGAAATAATTAGGCTACATGGAATAATTTGATTTCCACTCTTTCCCTTACCTCCCCGTCTTTGAGGTCTCTATGCAGAGCTGGTGTAAAAGGCCTTGGCAGCCCTCAGGCCATTCAGATGATCCTGGCTCCTGGCTAAACTAGACAGGGAAGGTGAAATGAGCCTTGTGCGTTAATAACACAGTGTAAGGTACAGCCCTGCACAGCCAGAGCCCTGCCAGCACTGAGGGTCTGTCTGACACCTCCCCTTGCCCCAGGGAGTCACACTGCACATGCCAGGTGGGTGTGCTGGCCAACATCCCTGAGCTTCTGCAGGGCAAGGCTGGATGAATTCATTCTGAAATCCATTCAGCAACTGATTGGTATTTTCTCCAATTCATCTTTGCCATATTTACTCTGCTGCTGGGAATGGGAAGGCAGTGTTTCCTCAAGCAAGTGTTGTATGTGGTTGTGTGTTCCTGAGAAACTAAAAAAGAAAGATTTAGTAGCTCAAAACCCCACAGTGGTGTCAGTGCTGAATTCGAGGAGTTTATCAGAGTAAGGCTTTGCTTTTCCTTCCGTACTGGAAGCTCCATGGGGACTTTCTGCCTGTGTCTTCATGAAGAAGCACAGTCTGTGTAATCCTTCCTACTGTCCCCATGTCTGCTCAGCTTTCAAATCCCACACAGTGCAGCCAGAACTCTGTAAACAGCCTCGTTCATTGACCAGAGTTACACTTCACAGCTATAAAAATTACTGAACCCACAGAAGCCCCATAAAGCCAGGGAACTAACAATTAATGTAATCTGACTGTCAGTTCTCCTCTGGAAAAGATCCAGGTAGGGCACAGTCCTGCTTGGTGCAGAAGGTGAGGGGCAGTTCTGTTGATCCCACGGAGTCTGAGCTCTGAGATTACACTGGTGGCTGCTGCTTTTTCTTAAACCACCAGCCTGTTACAGCCTCTCTTTCTCTTTCTCCTTCAAGCCCAGTGTCAATTTGCTCCCAGGATGTTTTTATCCTTATCCATATGTTGCTATCCCAATATCTGGCCTAAATTTCCCCCCTTTCAGTTCAAATCCAGGGATCACCGCCTCCAAGGAACCACTGAGGGATCTGGCAGATGGAGTTCCTAATCCGCTATCCATCATGTTTGAAAAATTGTGGCAGACAGGTGATGTTCCTGATGACTGGGAAAAAAGAAAATATAATCCTCATTTTCAAAAATGGGAAAGTGAAAGGTCTGGATCCTGATCCAAGCACAACTTCTGTGTGTTTGAGGAGGAAGTTCTGTGTTGCTTCCTCTGCACTCCAATGTTCTGCACCTCCAACTGCACTGGGTGATCTTTTCACAGGGCATTCCCATGAAAAGCAGTGGTGCAGAACCTGGGGTCCTTGCATGGGGTTTTCATCCTCACGAGCTCAGTGGGCTGAATTAAAAACAGAGTTTGACACAAAGGATTTGACTTGAGGGGAAAAACAGAGAGGTTTCTTGCTAGGATTTGCTGCTAAGGATATCTGTCATGGACCAAAGGAGATGTGCAGGTTCCCTGATCTGATATTTTCTTTCATTCCCTGAACTCGGCTGAACTCTGTATATTGTCAAGCATTTCTTTTGTAAATGCATGGATTAATTAGCTGCAGGACTTAATAAATGTCCCAAGAAAAAACACTTTCTGCCTTCTGATGCTGCCTTTAATGTAAAGTCTGTTTGACAGGAGGTTTCAGGAATGTTTGCCTGGTGACTCATCTGATGCACAGGAGGGAGCCTGCATTACCATTTACCTCACCTGAAGATGATCCCTTCCTGTTGGGGTGTGAGCTGTGTTTGATGGCTCCTTTGAAAGGAAACTTCACCCCTCCAGAAGATCTTTAGTCTTTAGGGCAGGATTGAGTGATCTAAATGAGGTCCAGCCTTCTTCAAGGCAGTAGTGATGCTCCCAAGCCTTGGGATGGGAACTCTGTGGAGCTGCTCAGAGCTGCAGGACCACTGGCAGGACTTGGGGTGGTGTTAACCCTCCTCTGGGACTGTTCTGCACAGCTTCGGGGGACCTTCTGCATCTCCAAAAGTCTATCTCCAGTTGAGAAACCAGGTCCTGGAGGGAGATGACCATGTCTTCTCTTTAACCCTTCAGAGGTCCAAGCAAAAGGCAGAGAAGCAGCTCAGAGCCCTTCCCACATTGGAATGGGATGGAACTGAGGACCAGGCACCCCTTGGGAGAATCTTCTGGGCCCCTCAGAAGAGACAGTGGTGGAGGGGCTCTCCATCTCTTTGCTGTTCCCTCTGGATCTTACAGAGCTGGGGGACAGTAGCACCGAGCTCCTTGGTTCTCCTGCTCCGTGTGGGAAATGTCACAAGGACTGGGAGGCTGGTAGGGGCTGGCAGGGGCTGGCAGGCTGTCACTGGAGCCCCCAGCAGCAGGGACTGGTGTCCAACCTTGGCAACTCCTTATTCCAAGGTCCCAGATCTTCAAGGGACCATTTCAGCATGAGTCATTAAAGAAAGCCTGGTGTTAGTTTAGATAAGGAGAATTAGTTTCGTCATCAGAAGGGCAAGAAACCTTTCACTTTTTCCTCTCTCTGATTTTTTGTGAGGTTTTTTTTTGTTGTTGTTGTTTTGTTTGGGGGGGTTGGGTGGTGGGGTTTTGGGTTTTGTTTTTTTTTTTTGTGGTGTTGTTGGGTTTTTTGGGGGTTTTTTTGGTATTATTTTTTAATGAAAGCTGCAAATCTGAAACAAAGAATAAAATCCACCAGGGTACCCTAAACCCTCAGAACTTGTGGATTTTATCCATGCTTGAACATTTTGTGTTCCTCTGCCAGTGCAAAACGAATTAAAGGTTTCAATCCGGCTCCTGGTGGAAAAAGTGCTCCCATCACAACTGGCACTAATTGGCTCCCTTGTTAGCAGCTCCTTGAGAAGGTGAGCAGCGAGCTCCACACACACTGCAGCCCCAGCAGCTCCCGGGAAGGTGGGGAAGCAGCTCCTGGTGCTTTGCCTCTTCCAGGGAACACCAGCCTTTCACTTTCTAGGCCTGCCAACTTGGCATTAAATTCCCTTAAATCTTGTTTGCGACGGCAGCGTCCCCCTGAGGGATTAATTGAGCTGTGAGAGAAGCAAAGGAACGTGAAGGAAAGGCTGAAGTTGCATTAGCCAGGGTTAATGCAGCAAAGAGGGCCCAAAAGCTGCAGTGCTGGATGTCCGGAATGCCAAGGGATTCCAGCCCTGCCTGCAGCAAATGAAGGATATTCATGGGGAGAAAGCCATCGGTTTAGGCTTCCCTACTGCTGGAGGAAGGGGAATTGCACCTGGGAGGTGGCTCTGTGGTGACTCCAGTGCTTCATCCATCAATATTAATAATAACACGTAAAGCTGGGGCTTGCATATTATCTCCCAATGAGCAGGAGCCAGGCACTGGGTTCCATGTAATTTAATTTCAATTAGTGCACTGGAGCTTTTTAAAGAATGGACTATATATTCTTCAGCAGTTACTCGCAGGCTATTAAACACAACGCAGAAAATTTTTTATGTAAATGAGAATTTCCTTATTGGCTTTAGTATCTTTCTCCCTTTCCCTTCCCCAGGTAATTGGGTAGGAAGGTGCTGGGGGAAAAAAAGCAGGTGATGGGAAATGAGAATAATGAAACCTCCGCAGCATTGCCTTCTGTTAGATGCAGGAGCCCAAAATATATGTGTGTGTCAGTTTAATTTAATTTGCTGTTAATTAGCTTAAATGGCAGCCTTACCTTCCTGTGCTTTCACTGCATTTCTGTCCAGGCTCTCATTAGGCAGAGGGATAAAGCAGGTGCTTGTTAAAATACCAGAAGTGCCTATTTACACTACAAAGCTACTCCCAGCACTTGTGGTGAAGGAGCTCAAGTCTTGTCCCTGGATACAGCTGGTGGGAGAGGGGAAGCAGCTCCTGTTTTCTCAGGTTGCCACACCAGAACAGTAATTCCTGGTATTAATGAGATGAGAATTTAGAACACCAGGTTCTAAATCCAGCAGAGTCATGGAATGGTTTGGGCTGGAAGGATCCTCAAAGCTCATCCCATTCCACTTCCTACCATGCCAGGGTCACCTTCCACAAGCCTCAGGGTCCAATCTGGCCTAGAACAATTCTAGGGACCCAGGGGCAGCCACAGCTTCTCTGGACACCCTGTGCCAGGGCCTCACCACCCTTACAGGGAGGAATTTCCTCCTAAAATCCCATCAATCCCTGCCCTCTGGCAGTGGGAAGCCATTCCCTGTGTCCTATTATTCCAGACCTTTGTCCAAAGTCCATCTCCAGCTCTCCTGGAACCCCTGTAGGCACTGGAAAGGCTACAATTAGATCACCCCAAAGCCTTCTCTCCTCCAAGCCAAACAAGGCCAATTCTCTCAGCCTTTCCTCCTAGGAAAGGTGTCCCATCCCTATAAATCCAGTAAAAAAATAGGTGTGTAGCTCTCTCCAAAGCCAGGTGGACAGCAGGCACTCAGAATGCCTGGAGGATTTAGGTGTTCATTTCCCACCTATTTCTAGCTCATGTAGAGGATGACACCTCTGCAGGGATATGGAGATGTCTGTGAATGCAAATCACTCAGAAACAAAGTTCCAATTATTTAATTCAGGCCAACAAAGGAAATGAAGAATCTAGGTTTGATTTAAATGAGCCTGGATGAGCCTGGGAGAGAAAGCAGAGTTGGGAAAGAGGCAGCAGGGATAGAAAAGGGCACAGAGTAGGAATGCAGCGTAGGGGAGCATGCTTTCAAATATTGATATGGAAAAGGTATAAATAGAAACAAGCACATGCTTGTGAAGCTAATAAAGGGCTTGTTGACAAGTGAACAGAGAGGTTCATTAAGAACAGGAGCAAGCACCTGCTCTGAAAATAAGGGAAACACTTAATGAAAGCACAGAGAGGGTGGAGAAGGTATTTTGAGGCCAAATGTGCTCAAGAAAGAGAAAGGTTCAGCACCTCTCATAATTCACCTTCAGCATTTGTGTGCAGGGTCCCAGCCCATGGGCGAGGGTTCATAGGAGAGCACAGTCCAGGCCAGAGCAGTGGGGCTGGCACAAGGAGTTCAGGAACAGAGTATCTGCTTCTCACTACTTTAATCCAAGGAGCAATAAATCCAAACAAAAAAAACAAATACCTCAGCTCATTTCTTATTTTCAATTCAGCTGCTTCTCCAGTTTTTTTGGTTTTGGTGTTGGTTTTTTTTTGTTGTTTTTTTTTTTTGTTTGTTTGTTTGTTTGTTTGTTTGTTTTTTGTGGTTTTTTGTGGGGGTTTTTTTGGTTTTTTTTTTTTTTGGTTTTGGGGTTTTTTTTTTTTTTTTTTTTTTTTTTTTTTTTTTTTTTTTTTTTTTTTTTTCACTTTATCTATCTCCAACTGCAAAAAATACAGGCAGGGAGCAGAGTCTAAACTCCCTGGCAGATGTCCTGCTTCCACTGTGTCCAGTTGATGTCTTCAGCTCTGCAGGGGTGGGGGATTAGGTTGTGGTGCCATCAGGCTAAATCTTTCCTTGTACTCACCTTCACAAGGCTGTGTCCTGACCAATCCTGAAGGAGCAGATGGGATGAGGGTGTGAGACTCCAACCCTGGCTGAGGAGGGAGGATGATGGCCAAATAACCTCAGAGAATCACACAATATCCCCAGCTGGAAGGAACACAAAGGGATCATCCAGTCCAACTCCTGGCCCTGCACAGGACACCCCAGGAATTCCACTCTTTGCCCTGATACGTGTGGAGGTGAACATGGAGAGTGGTGAGAAAGAACATCCATCTCTCTCCTCTGAGCTACCTCTGGAAGACCTCTTTGGAGCCTGCCCTCCATCCTGTCATGGTGGCTGTTTCTCTGACCTGACATACATTTTTCTCCTTTTTTGCTTTGTAGGAGTTGGAAAAGACATGTAAGATGTGTCCTAGTACCCCCATGGAATCCTTGCAGTTGGAATTGTCTGACCAGGGAGTTCCTGCTCCTTCCCAGGCCTATGACAGCTCTGCAGCACCATTTCAGCACCCCTGCACCTCTCACCTGGAAAACAGGGACTTCTCTCGGGTTTGGTACCAGTGAAAGACAAGAATGTTTCCCTGTTGCATGGAGAAATCTCCTTTTTGCTCTGTGCCAGACAGCTCTGCCCGGGATAGACTAAGACAATAATTTGGGGATGGATGATGGTGGGAGAGCTGTGGCTGCTCCTGGGAAGGGGTTTGAAACTTCTGCTTGGCACACCAGGCTCTCCCCCCGCTCACCTGTAACCTGACATTTGGGGGGAGATAAGCAGGGCCCATGGCTGGAGCGCAGCTTAGAAGGAAGCATTTGCTTTCCACAGGGAATTGCTTGGTATTCCTTGGTGGCAGGCACTGCCCTGGGGAGCTGAGTCTGAGTGGGAGGGCTGCTGTCTGAGCCCTCCTTTCTTCCTGCACTGAGGGACAAGGATGTCCCCTGCCCTGAGGTGACCCCTGAGGTGACCTCTGCCTGCTTCCCAGCCAGGGACAGCTGTACCAGCCCATGCTGTTCCCCTAAAGCCTTGAGGATCTTTCCAGCAAGTGTATCTGGACAGTGAGTTTCACACATTTGATCCTGCTCCTGGGACCATCGAGCTCTAGAGCTTCTGCTCAACTCCTGCCTCAGCTGGAGATCTGCAGAGGGAGAGGAACCCAGGCTTTGACCCTGGGGGCTGCACTGGCAGCTTGGCAGAGCTTCAAGCACTCCAGCCCAGCTCTCCTGGGCTTGTGCTTCCCCTCCCTGTGCAAATGCCCCCAGGCAGGCCAGCACATACTGTGTCCCCACTCCTCCTCTCCTGGCACTGCTGGGACTCTCTCAGAGGTGTCTGCCTGCCTTTGGAGAGAGGAGCAGCCCTGCCTGCCCCAGCACCAGGGCTGGGTGTTCACACCAGTGAAGAGGGTCCCTTGCAATAACTGTGCCCAGTGGTTACACAAAGTACTCCTGGTGTCATCAGTCACCTCTGTCTGCTCAGCAAAGGGATTTTGCTCAGTTGTTGCCACATTGAGAACTTGGACAGGTTTAAACCTGGTTTAACTTTAAGGAGGGGAAGGTGCTGATCTCCACTTCCAGGTGATGCCAAACGAGGAGATGGAATGAAGCTGTGTCAGGGCATGGTCACAATCTGTCACAATCTGTCACAAGCCACGGGGAGGTGAGGGTAGGCTTGGCTTTCCTGCACATTCCCACCGGGATGCGTCTGTGGGGCAGATGGAAACGAGCTCCCTAAGAGCCCCGCTGTGAGGATGAGGAGTAAAGAGCCCATTTGCTCAGTCTGCCAGCATGATCTGATTTCATACTCCGTGTTTAGCAGAGAAGCTGTTTCCCCTTGAGCAGAGTTATGCACTTTGCAGTTCCTTCTTTAAAATGACTTAGTTATACATTTGCTCCATGTTATTTTGAATTCTCTTGAAGATCAAGGACACTACAAAGCCAGCAAGATAAAATTAGCATCTGAGCTGTAGCCTTTGCTTGGTATAAGAAATGCAGATCAGCTTCACTTGCAGTGAATGCTGGAAGGTGGATTTCATTTATGTCTTCCTTCAGCAGACCCAGTTCTGCCATCCCTGTTTGTTTTGAGTGCCACCACAGCCCCTAAGCTGTCCCGGTATTTCCGTACAGCTTCTGCCAGAGAAAGTATCAGACCACAAAATCGGACCTCCAGCTGATGAGAAATCAGTTTGTTCAAAATCAGTTCTTATCTCCTCACGGTGTGATGCCTGAGAGTTTCAGCAGGGGAGCAGTCAGGCTGGGTTTGTTTGTGCACGGCTCTCCAAGCAGCACCAGGCCCAGCACCAATGCCGGGGGATTAAAAGGCTTTTGGAAGGGAGATTGTGCCTGGAGAAGAGCCCAGGAATGACCTAAAGATGGGAGAAGTGTTCTGAAGTGGGGGTTATAATGGCCTGTGGTTTTGGGTGCTCATAGGGCATCTGCTTGTGGGGGAAATGCTCTCAGAGGGAAAAGGTGGATGTTGGAGGCCACTTCAGCATTGCAGAGAGATGAACAGTCTCTGGAGAAACCAAGGCACATGTTCAAAAGGGAGATTAACCATCAGGAGGGTTGGCCAAAGAGACCTAAACACCTCTCAATCCTTTCTCCTCAAGGCAGATTTCTTGGGCAGGTGCTTTTCAGGAGTTTCATAGAATCACAGATTGTCTCAGGCTGGAAGGAACCCACAAGTATCAGCAACTCCCTTCTCCTCACAGGAATGCCCAGAACTAAACAGAGGATTAAGAGCATTGTCCAGCTGCTCCTTGAGCTCTGGCAGGCTCTGTCATGACCATTTTTTCCACTGGAGAACCTGTTCCAGGGACCAACCACCCTATGGAGGAAGAACCTTTCCCCAGTGCCCCACCTGAACTTTCCCTGATACAGCTTTATTCCATCTCCTCGTTTGATATCACCTGAAAAAGGAGATCAGCACCTTCTCCTCACTGCTGCCCTGGAAGCTGAGCCAAGTTGAGGCCTGTCCAAGTTCTCAATGTGGCAACAACTGAGCAAAACCCCACTGAAAGTACCAGACATCCAAGGAGAGGATGTGCCCAGCACCACTTTGGCACAGGGTGGCCCATTCCATGCATTCAGGTGCAGGGATGGAGCAGAATGGGCCATGAAATCCTGAGCATAAATTCAAAGTTTAGATCCCATTTTTTTTTTCCTTTGGCCATTATTAGAGCCTTTACCCATCATGTGTAGCCTTCATTCCTCTTCCTGTGCACTTGCTGGTGACAGGCCCTGTTATCTCTTTGGAAACAGACCCAGAGCTGACAGCCTTCACAGCATTGGCCCTGTAAGGTCTCACAGATGAAGCATTATCTTCTCAATCTGCACCAGGAGGTGATGGAAGCATCCACATGATCCAGACCGGAGCTGAACCCTCTGGGCTCCTCAGCCCCCCTGTCCTGCCGCTCAGGAGCTGCAGCACTGACCCCAGAAGCAAAGCTTTCGTTTGAATCTGGCACATCCTAATCTTTTATTCATGGTGGATCATCCATGGTGACGAATCAAAGCAGGAGGAGAAGGAGGACAGATTAGAACAGCTACAAAACCACCTGAAGATGCAGATGGGGTCTCAGAGGGGGCAGTTGGCACTAACAGAGAGACTCGATTTCAAAACTGGCAAATTGCTTTAAATGCTTTATGTTTACAAATTCTGCACCTAGAGGAACTCAATATTTCCAGCAAATTAATTCCCCTGAAATAAGGGATGTATTTTCCCTTTCTATGTTTGCAGGGTTTCAGAACACCTCTGAGTTTTTGCACAGTATTTGAGATGATTTACTAAGATCTAAGTTGGGTTGTCAGTGAGTATAACCAGGTGTCAGTCTCTTGATCTTCATTGATTTGTATCCACTGATGCCAGCTCAAGATTATTCTTTCAAGAAGATGGCTCTGAGTGCCCAAGCTTTAAAGCCCAAGTTGGTTTAATTGGACTCTTAGGTAAAGTGTTTCATGTTTCCAAAGTAGGATGAACATAAAGATACTTTCAGAGTTAGATACAAGCTTAAAAGTAGGTGTTTTTCTGGGAATTTTGCCGTCATTTGTGCTGATGGATTTACAGTGAGCCAGCAGGAAACAAGGCAAACCTGATCCCCTGGCACAACCAACCCCTCCAGTACAGCAACCAGGCAGATCTGGATTTTAAATAGGGCCATGTCATCTGCAACCACGTTCTTTGTTAGGGAAATTAATGTTGTGCATGGAGCTAAAGGTGGATGGATACATGCCACAAACATCCCAATCCAGACTTTGGGTCTTTCTATCCAGATTCTTTTGTTTGTCCCATTGTAAGGCTGACGGTGAATTTCAGCTCTGGAGCTGACTTCTGCAAAATCTGAAGGAGGTGGGAGGCTGGATCCAGGCTGATGCCTGTCCAGTTTGCTGAAGGCACCAGAACACTGCATCTCATTCCCAAATCCAGGCTCTGGCTCAGTTTGTGGAGCAGCCCTGCCCTGCCTGGGAGGGCCCTGAGCAGAGAGGATCTTGCTCAGCCCTGGGACAGGATGAGCTGTCACCACCAGGTCACTGTCCCAGCACACACGAACAGCTGATGGACTGCTGCAGGGACTTCTGTTGGTACAATCAAGTCTTTTTTTTTTCCTGGGGAAAAGGATAAAGTCCTGACAAACTGTGGATGTCTTGCAGTAGTACCCAGCACGTTTCCTGCCTTACAGTTTTATGCTGAGGGCAATATTCCCAAATAAAAGACAGTTGAGGGAGGAGCAGGACATGTCACCTTCCACTGTGTGGGACTTTCATTTGTCAAACACACAAAAAATTAAGGACCCTTCAGTTCTCCTGCTAACACTTCCATGATTAAAACAAGAGAAGGGATTGTATTTCACCTCTCTAACACCTGTCCACCCCCCCCAAAGGGGTTTGCTTCATCCCCAAGTTACTCTCATTTGAGGCTTCACACTTTTCTGTCTGCTGTTATTTTACATTTCATTATCTCAGTGTTTCCAGATAAAAATAGTCCTACCCTGGCAAATCACTGGATGTTTTCCCTCTGTTGCAAACAGATTGCTTTCCTGTCCCTCCTCAGCATCCAGCCCCTGGCTGCAGCAATATCCCTTTCATTAGATGGATCAGGAGCATCCTGCCTCCTCCGTATTGGTTCCCCCACAAGATGCTGGGATTGATGTGGTGGAAATTTCCATAAGTTCTGTTACCTGTCCTGACATAACATGCAGACACGTGTGGGTGCATTCATAGGCTGCTTTGCACCTCCTGCTTCCAGGCTGATGTGGAAGCAGTAGGGAAAAGACAAATGGTATTTGCCAGTTAGGTCTACTAATTACAGGACGTGTTTTGGGGAGGAAAAAAAAAAGTTTTCACTTGCAGTCCTTCCAATCTGTTTTGAATTAGGAGACACTTAGGATTAGAAAGTGTTTTCTCATTAGAACAAATGTCACAGATTTAAAAATCTCTTCATTTAAATTCCTCCTAATGTTCTTTGGCTTGAATGAGTGAGCTCTTAATGTCCTTTTTAATTAAAGCATTTCTGTGGGATTTCTGCCTGGGCACCTAATGACAGCAGGTCTTGGGGAAGTGGATGTGCTCCAGCTAAGATTGGGAACTCCTGGATAGCAACTGCAGCAGAAAGTCTCCTTTTGGGGCTTTTTTGGGAAAAGTGCTAAAGGACACACAAATTAAGATCTGCCTAAGAAATGATCCCATGCTTCCAGCGGCCCGAAATACCACACAGTTTGGGAGTCACTGGCTGGATTTGCAAAGGGATTGATCTGTTTCCCAAGCCTCTTTGAATTTTTCTATTTGCTGCAGTTTTCCTGCCATCAGCACAGGCTCTGGCAGGGACTGGGCTGAGGTGTAGCATCCTGTCCCTGCTGCCAGACCCCTCCTCTCCCCCACCCACTGCCCCACATTTCTCCTCCCTGATCAAGTGAAGGTTTGGTCCTTCCCCCACTCCCCAGCAGCTCCCATGGATCAGTTTCTCAATGCACACTCACGGGAGGTGCCAGTGAGCAGGGCTTTGTCAGCTCTCCCAGGTAAGAAATCCTTTGAAAGACTAGGTTTCACCAGGCAGGTGTCTGGTGGCACAGAGAGAGAGGAAAGTGCTGTGAAATAAAACCATCATTAGAGTACATCCACATCCCTCTTGTGAAGCATGACAAAGGCAATGGGAAGCATCCTGGTGGAGAACTGGATGATCCTGCTCCTCAGTGTTCTTCCTTTCCAGCTGGGACAGCCCCCACTTCTCCCTTTTCCCTGGAGCAGCCTGGGACAAAGAGCTGGTCCTTGCCTCTGCCTCACCATGGAACTGCCATCCCAGGGGGATCCAAGAGGAGAAGGACCTGGAGGCCAAGGGCCATCAGATGGTGGGAGCAGCAGGGTAGATGTCAACAAAAAAACAAACCACAGAGCCAGACCTCACTGATGGAAATCACACAGCTGGGGAAAGGCAGAAACCTGCCTGGGCTCACCCCAGTGGTGCCTGGCTCACTCTCTCTCCCTCCTTCAATGACAAATAAATCTAGAGACAGTTAATAATGAAAGGCTATTAAGATAAGATTTTGTCTTTATCATTCTTGTGCTTCCTTCATTTGTCAGGCACTTGAACCAAACAGAACAAACGTCAATCTGGGAAACGCTGCTGCTACCCAGACAGTGGCAGATTTATTGGTGCTTGTGCCCAGGTACCATCCAAGGGATGAGTAGCTACCTGGGCAGGTGTGGCCCTGTGTGATCACTGTCCCTGCTGCTTTCCCTCGGGACGCTCATTCAAAGAAGCCACCTTCACCTGCTACCTCATAAATAATGTCACTGCTGGAGCTGGGCAGCATTTCTGAGCCAAAAAGTACCTTGACAGACAAGTGCTGTTCTAAGGAAGAAAATCACAGAATTATAGAATGTGTTGTTTTTTGAGAGACCAAAATATCAGCTCATTCCAACCCCACCTTCCACTGTCCCAGGTTGCTCCAGCCCCTGTCCAGCCTGGCCTTGGACACTTCCAGGGATCCAGGGTCAGGCACAGCTTCCCTGGGCACCCCATGCCAGGGCTGTTTAATCACCACACTTCAGGCAAATTTGTTTATTTTTAATGATCTTTGGAAGTAATATTCTTTATTCCCCTCCCCCCCTTCCCCAACACATTAATTGTTTTTCTGTCTTTCCAGAGAGAATCCTGTTTGTGCCTCTCATTCAGGCCCTGTGAGCTGCTGCATATCCTGGTGAAGTAGAGGGAGTGCTTAGCAGCAAATCTCTGTCTTCCTCAGTGTAACAGTAAGGAAAACAAAAGAAAATAAGCATAGGTTCTGTTTTCAGCTGCATGTAGTGTGCAGATCCTGTAAGAAAAGACACCTGGACATACACACAGCAGTGGGTATGGCCCCAGGGCTGCCAGAGCTCCAGGAGCATTTGGACAACACTTTCAGGCACAGGATGGGATTGTTGGGTGTCCTGGGCAGGCCCAGGAGTTGGACTGGATGATCTTGGGGGCTCCTTCCAGCTCAGGATATTCTGATCCATGATCCTGTGACTCTTCGTCAGGAGTTCCTGCGGGCAGGAGACTGAGGGGAAATGCGCAGTCCTTCCCGAGACGACAGCGGTCCGGATACAGCCACCTGCGAGGCACCTGCTTTGTGAGATCATGTTCACAGAGTTTCTCCTCCTTGAACATGAAGTGGATGAGCCCCAGCTCCCCCCTTCCAACATCCTTTTATTGCATTTAGGCTGACTTTGAGATAGGTAGAAAAAGAAATCTGAGAGAGGTGAGTTCCAAGGTCAGTGCTGCTCACCCAGCTCTGTCATCTCACTGAGCTCATAAATTGGTGTTAACACCTCCTGCAAAGAACAACAAATATGAAAAGAGAACCTGGCTCAGATGGGGAAGCAGAGCCATTACTGGGGCAGCCACTGCAGAGCAGAGTCTGGCACGACAGCAAATCCAGCCCAACTCCAATGCCTGTTCAGCCCAGATGCGATCCCAGCCCCTGGCAGCATCCTGCTCATCTCCCAGGAGATGGAGAAAGCTGCCTTTTTAGCCAACTTATTTTTCTAAACATCACAAAGCACCTGTGTATTTCTTGCTCCTCTCCTATTAGAAATCTGCTTTGGCAGAGTGGTCTTTTTTTTTTTTTTTTTTTTTTTTTTTTTTTTTTTTTTTGCTTGCTCTTTAAACAGCTCCTTAGAATGGAGCTTTGTGGTGCAAAAAGCACAAATTAGTTCAGAGCCTTTCATTTGCACCCCCCACCCCTTCCACTTATGACTCCCTTCAGTGGGATTCACAAAATCTATTATTGCTGCTGTAGACTGGCCACGGTGTGACTTTGGAGAAAATTCTTTCTGTGTTGACACTGTTGCTTCATTGTTATTCTTTCTGTATGAGTGAAACAAAATTAAAAATTCATTAAAAACAGGAAAGTAAAAAAAAAGGAGGAAAGAAACCTACTGGTATTTCTCTATCTCCCAGCACAAAAACCAAATGTGGAAGATTGAAAACAGGATGATGGGAAGGGCAAGAGGATTAAATGTCTGAAGGATCCAGCCACACACAGTGTCGGGGACAAACATATCAATAAAAAGAATAAAAAGGATCTGTCATTTTCTCAGGTCCCACTATCAAATTAGGAGCCAGGGAAGGGTCTCACAGGTGAACTCACTTTCTTTGGGATGTTTCAGCAGGCAGCAACCCCTCAGAGGAGCTCTGGGAGCTGCACCATGGCCCCAGAGAGGTCCCCAAGCAGGGGCTCTGCTCTCAGGGAATCACAGGATAGAACATGCTGAGCTGGGAGGGGCCCACAGGATCACCCAGCCCAGCTCCTGTCCCTGCACAGACACCCCAACAACCCCACCCTGGGCATCCGTGGCAGCGCTGTCCAAAGGCTCCTGGAGCTCTGGCAGCCTCGAGGCCGTGCCCATTCCCTGGGGAGCCTGGGCAGTGCCAGCACCCTCTGGGGGATGAACCTTTCCCTGATATCCAGCCTGACCCTCCCTGACACAGCTCCAGCCCTTCCCTGGGTCCTGTCCTTGTCCCAAGGAGCAGAGATCAGAGCTGCTGACTCTGATGGACCCAAACTCAGTCTTTTCTTCCCCAGCTGAACAAACCACATGACCTCAGCCATCCTCTTATGCCCATCCAGGCTCTCCCAGCCTGGCAGGAGCCCACATCCTTCCCTTTCCAGCTGGGCTGGCACCCCCAGTCCCCACAACCACCACCTCTAGTCTGGTTTGCCCCATTTTCCCAACCAGGGAGGCAGAGGCAGGAGGTGGCAGGGAGGGGACAAACAGAGGGACTCTGAGGCACAGACAGTCTCTGCTGGCAGTGGGACTCTGGGAACAGCTCCCCACCACATGGATGCTCTGATGGGCTCTCAGTGCCTCCTTCTCTGGTGATGGGGCACTCTGCCTGTGCACAGCCCTGTGCTGGCTTCTTCCAGAGCCTTCTGAATTTCTCAGTCTGCAGCCTCAAGGACACCCATTCGGGATTGGAGGGACAGATCCTCTGGGAAGGCACAGCCAGAGGAGCTGGGCTATGCCCTGGAGCTCCTCCTCACGAGTGGGATCTCAGCAAAATTGCTCTGTGTGATTCTTCAACCTCAGAGCAGTGTGTGACTGTTCAGGGCAAACCAAGGGACTTGGACCAGCAGATCCTCAGCTCTGCAGGTTGGTTGCTCCCCATCTGTTGCAGCAGCCCGCCTGTTAGAGGGAAGAAATGAGCCGAGACACAGACTCCTCGTTTATCACAGCATGAAAAGGGTCCTGGTTTATTCCTCTTTACAGTTCAGCCATCCTGACCCCAACCATTCACTGACTCTGGCTGCAGCAGCTCCTGCTGGAGGTTTCCCTTGCAGCCTCTGGCTGCTGGTTATTTCCTGCCAAACTCCAACTGCAGGGATTGGTGTGTAGCCTCTGATTGCAGCTTTTACCCAGCTAGACGGTGACTGCAGGTTCCAACAACAGGCTCTGACTGCACACCCAGACTGACCTCACAGCAGTGATTCTCTCCCCAGGATCCTTCTGCTCCATGATTTCCCTTGTTCCCTTAAGGTTCCTCCTTCACAATCCTCCCTCACCAGCTCACCCACTCCCTTTTCTCACACTTATCTTTATTGGATACAGCTGTGACACATTGGGGGAAGACTGTATTGGGTAATTAACACAGCTGTTACTTACCAGGGGCAGGGTTACCTGTATTCCTTTCTACACCCATCCACTTTTTCCTGGGGTGAGACAGATAAGGAGCATCTTCTGTGGTTCCTCACATGGAATCCCACACCACCCCAGGTGCCTTGGTGCTGGGAGGTGCTTTGGTGAGGTCTCCTATGTTACCCTGGCATTCCAAGTCAGCACCTCACAGTCTAATGGGTGTCTTGGAAAAGGCTGGATGAGACCTGGGCTCCAGGGAGATTAGGGATGGGCTGGACTCTACCTGAGTGCCAGTTACAAGGGGCAAGACCCCTCAGGGGTCTTTCCTGGGACCTGCCCTAATAGCCATAGCAATGACCTTGAGGAATGCACCCTCAAAATGAGACCCTCAGTGTCCTTTCCAGCCTGAGCTCTCCTGGGATCTTGTAGCTCCCAAACCTGCTGCAGGTTTGCTCTATAGCTGCAGCTTTTTATTCTCATGACAGACTCTCGTGGAGATCATGTCTTGATCTCCACAATCACCACTACAGCATTAACCATCCCAGGAAGGGGACACCTCCAAAAATAATCACCTAAATAGTTTTAAAAAATAAAAATGACAAAACATTTCCCAGGATCTCTGCTGAGGAATGTCACAGGGGAAGAAAAACTCTTTTTGTGATCAAGAGACTGAACTTCAAAACACCCAAACTGCACATCTCTGCAGGGCACCTTTCTGCAGGGTTATTAATAAGAAATAATTGTTTTAAATGCAGAAAAGTCTGTGTGCTTTCTATTCCCTTCCAAAAGCCCTGCATCGCTTGTCCTTAATGAATAATGAAAGATGCTTTTGTATTGCTTCCCACCCATAGACTTTCAAGTGATTGTTAAGCAATAATAAATAGGACTCTAAAGAAAATCAGGGCTTGATGAAAACTTAATTTTGGACTAATAAGAGAAGCACCTGCTGTTGCACAAGTTTACAGACATTCCTGGGGCTTTGGCGGGTGGAGAATTTTGGTGAATATTCCAACCCTGAAAAAATATCACTAAATTATTCTGAAATGTTGTTGTGTAGCTCCAAGGGAATTAGAATTTGGAAGAAAACTAGGAGATGCCATGCCCAGGCACTGTCTGATCTCACTCTGAGGGGGAATTTATCATGGAAAGCCAAACCCAAAGAGGACATTGTTCTCCAAGGAGAGAGGGACAGCAACATCTCATGTCAGACTGGAGGATTTGGATTTCCTGGGAAAACAATGTATTCCACCAGGAAGCTGATGTGGCTTTCAACCCCACCAAGGGAAAGCACATGGTGCAGGTAAAAAACTGAAGCTTGGAAGGGATATCATGGAATAATGGAATAGGTTGGGTTGGAAAAGACCTTAAGGCCACCTCGTTCCACCACCCGCCATGGACAGGGACACCTTCCACTATCCCAGGTTGCTCCAAGCCCCATCCAACCCGGCCTCGGACACCTCCAGGGATCCAGTGATGCCTTTTCCTGGTCTTAAAAAATTGAGAGCCAGACACAGCTAAAAGATCAGGGGGTTTTGCCTCAGTATTTTAATAAGGATCCCTCTTGGTGCACCACTTGGCTAAGGTGGGATGTGCAATGCACACACAGGATAGATCACATATGCAATTTACAGACCTTACAAATTAGCAGATCTAACAAGGATGCCCCAGTGGGAGGCCTGGATGAATGGTGGGATATTCCCCCATCTGTGGAATTCCCCCCTGGATGGGCCATATCTCCAGTTTCCAGGATCTGTTCTAGAGAGGGCCTGGGTTTCCCAAGCTAGTGTAGGGTTTTCCAGCCTCCTATGAGGCCTTCAGGATGTTTGGTCTCCTGGCCTAACAGAACACTGGGCCTGTGCTAAGTTATCAGACTTTAAGGAATTACAAGTATGCATGTAGGGGTACTGAGGATACATAGAAGTTATATAAAAGAAAAGGCAAAAAACCATCTTGGCGGCACTAGGGGCAGCCACAGCTTCTCTGGGCATGCTGTGCCAGGGCCTTACCACCCTCAGAGGGGAGAATTTTTTCCTGATATCCAGTCTAATCCCTCCTCTCTGTCAGCCATGCATTGCCCAAGAAAAATTAAGCTGAAAAAGCCAGTTAATTTGCTCACATTTGGGTTGGTAGGTACCAAGTTCTTGCCTCCAGCTCACAGCCAGAGAGGTCTTGATGTTGACAGGAGAGTTCACCTTACTGAGGGGTCTTTATCCAACCTTCAGAGATATCTTCTGAGCACCTCAACACTCCCACCAGTCCCATCAGGAATCAGCACTATGTCAGACAGTTTTGAGTAACTGATCACTTAAACACCTTTATAATTCTGTTGGGATCAGTGGGGAAAACTTCAGGGGGATTTGCCTTGATTGTCAATTAATCATTTATGCTGTGGCACTATCACAGGCATGTAACAGGAATAAATTTCTTCACTGAAAAGGTTGTCCATCCCTGGCACAGCTGTCCAGGGCAATCAGGGGAGTCACCATCCCTGCAGGGATTTAAAAGCTGTGAGGATGTGGCACTTGGGGACACAGGTTAGTGGTGGCCTTGGGCAGTGCTGGGATAATGGTTGGACTTGATGGTGATTCTATGATTTATGCCTCTGTGATGGGTCGTTCCTGCTGGTGAGCTCTTGCCCTTCCCTAGCATAACACGCTGTTGAGAGCAGCTGCATAAAATTATTTGCATTGATGTGACCTGAGCACCGCTGCCGTGAGTTGGGAGCACACAGCGGGAGTGTGCCACCTCCAACTGATGCTGTCCCCAGCACCGCCGGCGCGCTTCCCTGCTCAGCTCCGCGTGTGCCTGTCCCTCTAGCGCCGGGGCTCTCAGCTTGGGCTCTTCCCACGCCTTTAGACACTGACGAAATGCTGGACGTTCATTTCGGTCAGGAAACATCATTTTCCCAACAGAATCGTTTTCTTCCCGGTGAGTGCCAGGAGCAGGCGGACACAGAATGGAGCAGCCGACCTGAGCACCGCGCTGTTACCGAGAGCTCCCGGGGCGGAGCGGCCGGGCTGGAGCTCCGGGCTGGAGCCGCGGCTCCGCTCCGCACTCGACAGGGACGCCGCGGGTGCGAACTTCAGTTGCGGCTCCGGTGAACCGCCTGTAGACAAAGAGCGAGCGGTGCCGGTGCGAGTGCTGGGAACGGCTGCTCTGCAGCTCCCGGGCCGCGCTTCGCGACCGGGACTCCCCCAACACCGGGAAGCCGAGCACAACCCAACCCGGCCGCAGCCGACCCGCCGCTCCCTCACAGGGACCCGCGCTCGGAGCTGCTCCGCGCGCCCGGCCCCGCCCGCGCCCGCCCAGCTCTGGACTCTCCCACCGCGCGGGCAGCGGAGCGGGAGAGAGCGGGCGGTGCGGGCCGAGCGGCGCTGTCCCGGACCGAGCCCCAGCGGCGCGGCCCTGCTCGGCACAACCCCGTAAGGGCGGATCGGTGCGGGCCACGCCGCAGCAGCAGAGAGAGCGGGCGGCGGCGGCGGGGTGAGCGCTCCGGGGCGCGCGGGTCCCCCCCGGCGTGGAGCCGTGGTACAGTCGGCGGGAAGGAGCCGCGGCGCTGGGCGGTGCGCGGCACTGAGCCGGCGGCTCCCGCGGGCGACGCGGGACGGGCCGGGCCCTCCGTCCGCACGGCACCGACCTGCCCGGTACCGACCTGCCCGGTACCGACCTGCCCGGTACCGACCTGCCCGGTGAGTGCTGCTGCCCCTTCCTCCGGCTGCTGCGAGGGACCGCTTCCGCCACCCGGACCGTGCGGTCCGTGCTGGCAGCGCGAGTCCCCTGCCAGTGACTTAGTGCCGCTTTTTTTTTTTTTTTTTTTTTTTTTTTTTTTTTTTTTTTTTTCCCTTTTCAATTTTTGCTTTCCCCACCGGTTTTCCTGCGTGTGGTTAGGTTTTTCCGCCCTGATGCACGTTTTCCCCGTTTAACGGGAAGTGGGTATGTCGGTGCCCGCGGGATGGGGAAGTGCCGTGCCTGGAAGCGGCTGCTGGGTGGGTCCGCCCCCGCCGCGGCTGGCGACAGCTCCGGGGCTGAGCCCTCCGCAGGTCCCGAACGCTTGGGAGGGATGTCCGCGGTGTGACCGCACGATCGCAGGGTACTTTGTGCCTTCTGCAAACCGGAGATGCTGGGCTGCTCTGCCAGTGGGGGCTCGGGCGGCCGGGAGCGGCTTCGTAGCGGGAAAACAGGCGGAATATCGAGCCCGAGCGGCGCTGAGTCGCGCCGCTCCCCGCGCGTCCGTGCAGAGCCCTGCAGGCTCCAGCGCGCGGTGCTGAAGCCGCCGGAGCTTCTCTGTCGTGATTATGTTGGGTCTGCTGATTTCTGTCGGGAGTTGTATTTGGGAACAGATTTCCCAGGGAAGTGGTGGAGTCACCATCCTTGGGAATGTTAAAAATGAGCAGATGTGGCACGCGGCCGTACGGCTTCAGTGGGCACGGGGAGGACTCGGTCAGAGGTCGGAACTTGATCATTTTGGAGGTCTTTTCCAGCCTTAGTGATTCTGCTGATTTGAGGTGATGTGTGAAACTCCGGGTCTTACTCCAGAGCGGCTTTGGTAAATGTGAATCAGTCAGATCTGGCCGTGCCTTTGGAAGGGTGTCCGGCAGCTGATTCTCTCGTTAGACCGCGCTGAGACACAAACTGCCGGGATGGACAGCAGGGTGGATGTGCACCTTTATTTTACAGACTTGCTCCTGGAGAGCAAGAGGCCACCTGCAGGAGCGACCCATGGCAGTTATGTTTGCTGCAATGCTTCAGCACAGAATCCCAGAATCCTAGGATTACTTAGATTGGAAAAGCCCGCTAAGATCGGGTCCAGCCATTAACCCAGCACTGCCAAGCCCAGCACTAAACCATGTCCCCAAGTGCCACTTCTACACCTCTTTTAAATCCCTGCAGGGATGGTGACTCCACCACTTCTGAGTTTTAATTCTCCCATGGTTTTGGTGTCGGGAAGGGCTGGGAACCCGCCCGTGCTGGTTTGTGGCTCCAGGGCCTTCCCACACCTCAGCGGCTGCTCGGGCTTTTGAGGAGACTGAAGTAAATGGAATCACAGCTAGCTTGAACTGACTTTTAAGGCCAAGAGAAAAGACTCTCTTGTTTTATATTGAGGAAATTGTTGTCTTTCCCCCACCAGTAAATCCCGTGTGGTGACCGGTGCCAGCGCTGGCCGGGCAGGGAGGGACCGGGGTGGCAGCACAAGTCGGGCACTGCTGCCAGCCCTTCCCGAGCAGGCAGGGGCAGCACAAGCCCTTGGCCTTTGCCCTGGGCCTCAGCGCCCTGGCTGAACCTGTTTTCCTTGGCTGTGTCATTAGCCGGGGGGCCGGGCTGTGTCATAGCACCTCCGGATTGTCCCTGCTGTGTCGGGGAGGGCTGAGCTCTTCCACAGGTTCCTCCACTCTTGGTCTCCCTTCAGCAGTTCAGTGGAAGATGGTGCTTTCCCTTTCATTTTGCCCTTTTATTCTGCTGTTTGTTGGGATTTGGGCTCTTTGCGTTATTCTAAAGGACAGGGAAGGAGCCTGGCTTCCAAGTGGGCTCTGGGGTGAGGAGCCTGCACGGCCGGGTGGAAGGGGAAGGACTGCTCTTGTCAGGGAGCTGAGGAGCTGTGCCACGAGCAGAACCTCAGATGTGTGACCCTGTAGCACCTTCGTGGGCTGCCTGCTCTCGCTGACAGCTTGTCACAAGGTTTATTGTTCCTGGAAGCCTTTTTGTGACTTGTTCTCGGCCGCGTGTGAAAGCTTCCTTGGAGAGGGGTGGGTGTTCAGACACTACTCCGGCTCTCTGGGCCGGGGAGGATTGCCGCTGTTATATTTCTGTCAGGCTGCTGTTGGAGATGGATTTCAGGGGAACGGCAAGGCAGAAAGAGGTGTGTCTCTTAAGAACCACTTTCTTTAGAAATGGCTGATAATAGGCAGTGAGTTTGGGGAGGATGTTTTATTTAGGGATTGAAAAGAGAGGATTAAAGCTCTTGACAGGGAACAGTTTATGTGGAATAAGTGATGGGACTTGATCATTCAGAAAAAGACTCTAATGTGTTCCCATCACCAAGACGGCTTACAGCTCTCCTTGTCCCAAATCATTCAATAAAAGCAACAAAACTCCTTTTGATTTGAGTTCTTTGCTGGTAGCTGCATAAGGAGTTTTCACACCTAGCAGTAAATTTGTACCTGCTCAAAGAAAAAGCCACAGCCTATGGGTATAAAAATCTGTGATATGCTAAAGGTACTGTGGACTTATATCCAAGGTGTTAATTATAGGCATTGGAAGTAGCTGTGTCTTGTCTTGGAGAATTGCAGCTTTTCCTTCCTTGTTCCCTCCTATCATGTTACTGGCACAGGTCTGTGCCCCTGGATTTGCAGAAGCACAAAGTCACTGCTTGTAGAATTACTAAAATACAATAAAAAAAAGGTTTGTGCAGGGGAGAAGAAACAAGAATCAAATTTTAGGCTCAAATTGTGATTCCAAAACAAGTTGTTCATTCTTCTCACAGTTTGAGGTTTGTGATGGAAAGGTTGAAGATACCCAGCAAGAAAAATAGGCTTGGGAAAAAAAAACAACAAACTGGAATAAACTGAACAGAGTGAAATTCAGAATAAACTGTAATCAGAGAGTGTTTATAAACCTGCTGGAGAAAAGAGAGAGAGCAACCATCCAGATCAATAACAAGTTTTGTTTTTTTTTATAACTGTAGAGCTTTAATCATATAGTTTAAAAAAATAATCCTAAATGTGTGCATTTTATACCTGTGCTGGTAGCTGGGGCTAAATCTGCAGAGTTCATGCTGATCTGGGTAATCTGAATCAAGCTGAATAGTAAAGAGGCTCTTAGGAGGATCTGAAACCCAGGAGGCATTTTTCAAACCTGAGTTATGTCACTTTTTTTAGAGGTGCCTCAGGCAATTGCATTTTAAGAAGACAAAGCTTTTGTTTTCAAGCTGGCCTAGAAAAATGCCAAGGATGAATCCAAAGTAAAGGCTTTCAGAAGTTGTCATTTGTGATTAAGTTGATTTTGCTGTTGTGCACAGAGGGCCGCTGCCTTCCCCGGTGTTCCGAGAGCTGGGACTATTTTTATTTTTGCCACCAGTCCTGGTGTACCTGTTTAATTCCAGTGAAGAATAGTGCCCAGGGGCTCTCACCTGAAAGTGTGTATTTAATGAGAAGGTCGGGTGTCTGCCAGCTCCATCTCCAACAGAAAATGAATTGTAGGTGCATTATAAAAGGCAGAATTGAGGTGATACCGGGCAGGGATTGACTTAGATGGGTGTTCTGCAGAATTAACATCAGTCTGTGTCTGGTTTAGTATTTGAGATGGATGTTGGAAATACCAAAGCCAAGGCTTCGAACCATGAGCAAAGGCTGTTTCCTTTCACAGAGACCAGCCTGCATTCACGCAGTGAATCCAAAGCTTTTCTTGGGGCTTCTCATGTTACTTGCAGCCTAAAACAATGAGAAAGAATATCCTGCTGTTGCCAGGCTGTGGGCAAATAAGAGGAGCTGCTCCTGTGAGCTGAGGGAATATTGTGCAGGATGTAACAGATGATGCTGGAGCATGGATGTGGAAAAGACTGCTGCCTGCAATCTGGAGTGCTGTGAGCTCCCAGTGAGATGCTCCTTGTTAGAGAAAGGTGAAATCCTGCGAGTATTGTAATGACTTCTTGTTCTTAAATAAAACGAGAGTAGGCTTTATCTAAAAATCTGTCTGAAAGCAGCTCTGGCTGCAGGAGCAGTGCCAGGAGTGTCTCACCTGGGCAGGAGGTGTCCCTGGAGCCCCGCTAGCCCTTGGGAGCAGCTGATTCCTCAGCCCTGGCTCTGGATAGCCAGGGAAGGGCTATAAGGGCAGCCTGAGTCATCCTTTTGGCTCTTGTATAACACCCAAACAATGCTGTTTGTCCTGCTGGCTGAGGGCTCTTGGATTGCCCAGCACACAGAGATGTGGGACTGCATGGACCTTCTTCAGGGGCACCTCTGAGCTGCAGCTTCTGGAGCAGCTGGGTCCTGCAGTTCTCACCCTGGCACCTCAGAATCCTAATGTTTTATTATTTCTTTAAAGTGAGCCTTGAGAATGTATTGCTAATGTGTAGAGCAGGCGGTGCTGGCAGTCTGGGGCAAGACTTGGCCTTGCCTTTGCAGGGAAGCTCCCCAGTTGCTTTCAGGGTTTCTCAGCTTTTCCTTCCCCTCTGCTGCCGGAGCTGCCCGGCAGGATGTGCCCGGCAGGATGCCGAGCTCCATTCCAGGAGCATCCCTGCACCTGCAGCAGAGTATTTCCTTTACTGAGCAGCCACAGACTTAGCCAGTCATGTTGCACAACTGTTTGGTTTTTGGTGGATTTTTTTTTATTTTATTTTATTTTTTTGTTTGTTTGTTTTGTTTTGGGTTTTTTTGGTTGGTTTTTTTTTTTTTTTCATTTGTTCCAAAAGATCTGATTTTAAACTAGAAAGCACAATGCCAGGTTGCTAGGGTCTATTTCTGCCAAGAGTAAGGTAAATAGATGGACACCTCTGGGCTATGTCTGTGTGAATTCAGTGACTCCTAGGTGGTATCTGCAGCATCACCTCCACGTGGGAATGGTACCAAACAAAAGGAGCTGAGAAATGCCAGGGCTTTATCTGATGCTTTTGCAAGCAGCTTACATTTCAACAAATACAGCCTTGCTGGGAATGAATGTGAACTCATTTTCGGGTTGCTACCGCGGGCAGAATAAGAATGGCCAGGTTAAATGTGTGAGCAGGAGTAATAACTGAGGCAGTGCAGCTCTGGCTCCTGCTGTGTCCCACCTTCCCTGGAGGGAGAACATCCTACCCCTGGGGTTCTGCCTGCTGGAGACAATTTCTGCAAGAGAAGGTGTTGAGGAAAATGTGGCAATGGACACTCGTTGTAGAGCCATTGTTGTTCATTTTAATGTGAGAATTCCTGAGTTCAGGATGGGCTGGCAAAGGTCACAGGGTGGACAGAGGAGGTGGTTGCAGGTCTCCCCCACCAAAGCTCTTGATATCTTTATTAGTCTAAATCTTGTGCTGCCCTTCTGTCTTTAACAAACTTTCTTTTGGAAAACTGTCTTGGGAGCATTTGTGAGATAAGTTCCTTTGGAAGGATGTGGGGAGCACTGGCTCTGCCAGTTCTGCAGAGGGCAGCTGTGGTTGGTGTGTCACTGGCACCTGTGTCAGTGCCCTCAGTGCTCAAGGCTGCCTTTCACCTGGCCTTCAGTGACATCCTCCCCTTGCCAGGACTTCAAGGTGAATCTTCTGGTCCGGGATGTGGTCCCTGTGTAGAAGACTGCAGGTGGCTGGTGCTCAAATATAATTGGTTTGGGGTTTTTTTTGAGTCCAGAAAAAACTCAGTGGTTGCTGTGGGGCAGACCCTGCAGAGCTGATGGTGCTGCCTGCCCGAGCTGTGTTCCTGCTGAAGGGCAGCACTGGAGGGGTTTGGTGGTTCAGCAGCTCCTGGTTCCTACCCCTGGAGCTGTGTCTGCTGTAAAGCAGGTATTTTTGTTGGTGCTGCAGCAGTCTGCAATGCTTGGAGCTCTTACAGCTCCCGAAGCTTCTTCTGGAGCTGGTAAAAGCTGTAAGCACTGCAGAAATCCTTTTGTGCTTTTCTAGTAATTTAAACTTATTTTTTTATTTATAATTTTTAACTTCTCCTCCAAAGAGTGCAGCTCTTACATTCACACATTTCAACAGGCCAGTAAAACCTCACCTCTCTCTGTGATGGCTCAGAGAGAACCCCAGATTGGTTTGGGTTGGAAGGGACCTTAAAGCCCATCCAGTACCACCCCCTGCCATGGGCAGGGACACCTTCCACTGTCCCAGGCTGCTCCAAGCCCCATCCAGCCTGGCCTTGGACACTGCCAGGGATCCAGGGGCAGCCACAGCTTCTCTGGGCACCCTGTGCCAGGGCCTCCCCAACCTCAAGGAAGGATTTCTTCCCAATATCCCATCTAACCCTGCCCTCTGGCAGTGGGAAGCCATTCCCTGTGTCCTGTCCCCCTATCCCTTGTCCAAAGTCAAGGAATTGGCTCTGAAATTGCAGTTTAGGATGAAAAATCCTCGGTGCAGCTCTCGCCCTGCAGCCAATGTCTGTCCTGTACCTCTGGTGGCACCTGGGTGAGGGTGAGGAGAAACACTCCCTTGGGAGGTTCCCCTGGCAGAAAACTGTGCAGGTAATGCTGTGGGGCATCTCCAGCACTGGGGGAGTGGCTAATGCCACTGCTGCACATCAAAGGTGGGATTTGTGTTTTCCTGTTAATGAGGAGCCGAGTGCTTCCCTGCAGCTGGGCTCCCCAGCCATTTGACTGCGGCATAAACAGCGTTATTTCCAGGGAGGCCATGGTAATAAGGCCGAGTTTGCTGATACCTCCTGTGAGCACAGCCACACCTCGTGGCAGGAGAGAGGCGGGGAGGGCTTAGATGATTTAATTAAAGTTGTTGTGAGAAAGAAATTAAATTTGGTCTCTCACCCTGCTCGTATTACAGGGGAGTGAGGGCAGCCTTTCTGAACTGAGCCATTCCTTGCCTTGGAAAAAAGCAATTTCTCTGTCAGCTTTTAGCCTGGCTCCTGAGCCCCAACTGCTTGTTTATCTTCAGCAGCTCCCCAAATGGCTTTGAAGATGGGCTTAAACATTGATCATCTCTTACAGTCCTTCATCTTTGTTCTGCCAGCTGACATTAGGAAAGATATTTTAAATTACCTTTTCCCCCCAAATTAACAGGCTGTGTGTATGGGCTGGGAGAATTAAAGCTCTTTCAGCCAAAGTATACATCAGCTGCTCCCCTTTTTTTGCCCAGTTCTCCTGGATTCATCTTCCAGCCCAGTCTGCAAAATCAGCAGGGATTCCAGGAAAGATAAAAGCCAAAGTGCAACTTAATTTTGAGGCAGAATCTACCAGTGTTCATTTTAGAGAGCAGGGTCCTGTTTAAAAATGGCTTTTTCTCCCCTTATTACAGCAGTGGGCTCTTTCCTTTTGCTGCTCCCTTGGGAGGGGTTTGGGGGCTCCATGAGGTGATGCCATTCAAACAGTGGGATGCAGAGGTGAGGTGGTGCCAGACTCTGGCAGCTGCTGGCGGGTAAGTTTGGAAAAGAAACTTTGGATCTCTTCCTTTACCATTTGAGCACTGAGATCTGGAGAAAAAAGCACTCAGTAACAGCAGAACATTTATTCTGTGTCAAACAGGCAGCAGACAGCAGAGGTGGTTAATTCAGCATGGAGAAGCCCAGAGCTACAGCTGAACAGGCAGGAAGGTTTAATCAATCATTTGGAGCAGGTTTCTGATGCTCCTTTATGCAGACACAGTTTTTTGTGGTGTTGTTGTTAACACTTTATTGGTAACAGGTCACACCAGCCTCTCTCCCAAGCAGAGCAGGTTATTTAGGTGCACAATCACCTTATTCCTGATGCATGTCCCAAAATACTGCTGAGAGGAGGTCCTGGAGGGCTTGGGCTGAGGAGTTTGGCTCAGTCAAAACTCAGGCAGCAGCCTGAGCTGTGTGAGGGTTTGTGATCCAGGCTGCATTCATTGTTTTTATTATCATTTATCATACAGAGTCACAGACTGGTTTGGGTTGGAAGGGGCCTTAAGGCTCATCTCATTCCAATCTCCTCCTGCAGTTCAGTTTGCAGATTTCATATCCCCATCCCCTTCTGTGTGCTGATGCTCTCTGCCTGTTCAACTCCTCGTTTGCAAGAGGGGGCAAAACAGTGTGACCTCAGAGTTAATAGATTTTACCCTTATATGTAGCATAAACATCTATATTTTATAGTTTGTTGTGAGGCATTGGTGCAGGGGATTCTGGCTCAGCGAGTCAGAGGCTTTTACCCACTCAGTGATGTGAGTAATTTATGGCTTGTCCCAAGTCTGCACAGCTGGGTTGCTGAACTACAGCATGCTGGGGAGTAAATATTGCATGTTTACACAAAGCCTTTTCTCTCCAAGTCCCCCAAAAGAGGATGAACCACTTTAACAGGCTGCTCAGGCTGGGTAGGTGCCATATCCCAGGGCAAAATGTGGTTGGGCAAAGCAGCCCAGCAATCTTACAAATACAATGAATTTTAAATTCTTTCCTGGGTTGTAACAGAAGGGGAACATTCCTGAGCATCTCCACAACTTGCAGTAATGTGACAGTGATATGAGAGAAGAAGCTTTGGGCAGTGATGGCTAACAGCCTTTAGATACATTTTTTGTTAAAAGAAAGTGTTTTTGGAAGCTGCTGCCTTTGGAAGTAGATGCCTTCAGCCCATGCTGGAATTGTTTTCCCTGTTAGTACCAAAGAGGCTGATACTGCTGAGGTGCAGGGAGCCAGGATTTGTGCTGCCAGTGGCTTTATAAAGAAATTTATAAATTTCCAGGTTAAATCAGGCAATAAGTTTAGATTTTTTTTTCTTACCATGAAGCTTGTCAACTTGTTATTTTTCTCTTGAGTCTCACAGTCCTGAGCAAGAGGAATCTCCAACAAATAGACCAGCTGATAAAACTGATGCAAACAAATTAATGTATTTTATTAGACATATGAAATACTCTGGAAGGGACCCACAAGGATTGAGTCCAACTCCTAGACACTCCAACTATCCCATCCTGTGCCTGTGAGCATTGTCCAAGTATCCCTTGAGCTCTGGCAGGCTTGGTGCTGTGATCACTTCCTTGAATTCTTGTTCATCCCTCGAATTTTGCTTGCTCAAAGTTATCTAGTGAGAATAAAGGCAACCAGGAGGTCTGGATAAGGCTTCCCACCCTCTAGAGTTGCTTTTTGTTCCCACCCTGAAAAAAAAAAAAAGAAAAAAAAAACTAAATCTGAGAGATCTGCAGGATTTGGTAGGCAGTGCTGACATTTGCCCTTGCAGCAGGGTGGTATCTGAAGCTCTGGGCTTGGTGAGGAGCTGTCGTGGCTCTGGCGTTGATGCTCTAAATATATAACAGGTAGGAGGGCATGTGACTTGGCCTGACCTTGGGCAGCAGCAGAGCTGGGAAGGAAGCCAGGTCTCAGTTCCCAGTCCCTGCTCTGTGACGTTTCTGTGCTGCTCTCGCCTCCCCCAGACCCTGCAGATCCCCAGCCCAGCCCTGGCGAGGTGCAGCGTGCCCCAGCCCGGGCTGCTGCTCCCAGCCATTCCCACCCCATTCCTGGGGCTTTGCCCTGTCACAGCTGATGTTCTCGGAGGGACTGGACTCTGGGGAATGCCTGGCACGTGGGATTTTGCTCGGTGCAGCTGCATAGCAGCCATTTTTGCCGGGCTTAGCATTGGGTTGAGGAGCTGGCCCTGCTCTGAGTGCCCTCCTTGGCAGATCTGTCTGCACCTGTTTCCTGTTGCTGCACCCACTGATTTTCCTACCTTTTTGTCCCAGGGGTAAACTCTGAGAGGTAACAGACACCTGAAATGACAGAATCACTGAGGTTAGAAAAGACCTCTAAGACTATTGAGTTAACCCAGCTGTGTTTGCCACTAAGCCATGTCCCCAAGTGCCACGTTCACATGGTTTTTGAACACTTCCAGGGACTGTGCCACTTCCCTGGGCAGCATGCCCCAAAGCCTGACCTCTCTTTTAGTGAAGAGATTTCCCCTTGTATCCAATCTAAATTTCCCCTGGCACAGCTTCGGGCTGTTCCATCCTGTTGCTTTTTCCCTGAGAAGACAGCCTGACCCCAACCCATCCTAATGGACTTGGACTCTGTCAGGTCACCTGGGTGCTGCAGGAGTGCACAGCTTGTTTCAGGTGAAGAGGTTTTACAGCAGTGCTGGCAGTGTTGTGGTTGTCCCCTGATTCAGCAGCCCCGGGGCCCTGTCCCTGTGCTGGTGACATTAATCGTCCTGTGAGGATCCCTGGGAGGTGGATGTCAATCCTTCACACTCCTGCCCAAGGTTACAGGGCTGTCAGTCCTGGGAACAAAAGCTGTGTCCCAGTCTTGAAAATCATAGAATCCCACAATCGTTTGGGTTTGGAGGGACCTTAATGATCATCCCATTCCACCCCCTGTCATGGGCAGGGACACCTTCCACTATCCCAGCTTGTTCCAATGCTGGTCCAGCCTGGCCTTGGACACTTTTAGGGATGAGCAATCCTGGGAAGTGTATTTAAACAAAAAAAAAAAAGGTGGACGTGCTGCTCCTGAGTTCCCATCTGAATCTTGGTGCTGCACTCCTGTGCACAGCTGCCTTTTGTTCCTGCAGATTCCCAGGCAAAGCAGGTGGTGTTTAATTTTTTTCCTGCATTAAAAAAAAAAATAATCTGTGGTGTGCTGTGCGAGGCTACTCACATCTGTGCACTCTATGTAGGTCAGATGTGTAGTTGCTTCTTTACGAAGACTAAACTTGACAGCATTTCCTCGCTGCAGCCAGTGAGGGAGGATCACAAAATTCACATGCTGCCTCCATGAGAAATGTCCTTAGGGAAGACCCCACAGGGGCTGTGTGTGCAGGTGAAGTTTGCTGCCGTCCTGGTGTGCTCCAGGTTTGTGACAATGAGCTTTATTGATGAAAGATTTATTGGAGCTGTGTATCCAGGCTTGATTCAGTGTCATATCAGATTAGCCTTGCAGCTGGAAATGCTAAATGCTTCCCTGCCCTGCTTCCAGCAGCTGCCTCTTGCTCTGCTCCCACTAAAAAGCCTGTTTCCTAATCTCTGCAGCCCTGTTTCTCTTGCTGTGTTTCTTCACATGCAAATGCCTTTCCCTCCCCTTTTTTCCCCCACAGCCAATCCTGTTCTGGGATTCCTTGACCTCTTCTGACTCTGGCAGTGGTGGAGGAGAAAATGAGTTGGCAACCTGTCATGCCCAGGAGCAAGTTAGGGACCTGATCTAACACCTTTTAGAGCAGTTGAGAGTCTCCCTTTGCTCATGGACACAGCCTCAGATCCAGGTGTGTTTGGTCTTGTGGGAGATGGCTCCACTGGGGTGAAAGTAACAGGGATCAAGGACAGTGTTCCTGCTGATCTGCCATTCATCAGGGTCCTCTGATCTCCTCAGTCTGATCCCAGCCCATGAAATAGGAGACCTAAAGCAGTCTTGCTGGTTTGTACATGTTGGGAGTTTCTTCTGTCCTTAGTCCTGAGGTTCTGTGGGCGATGTAGGAACTTACTTTCTCACAGAAGGGTTTTTTTGGAGGGAGAACTTGAAAACGGGTCCCTGAACATCCATCACAAACAGATAAACTCAGGACCTAAGGTTCATTTAAATCTGAAGAGGGAACTGGCTTTGCTGCCCATGTTACTTTCCCTTAGCTGAGATGACCTTGGAAGTGACTAAAACTGGAGCACTGGCAGGGGACACCATCTTCATCAGAACAGATGGAGATGGATATGTGGATGTCCTTATACAAACCCTTGCAGGGTGGAAGATACCTCCAGTATTAAAATTGTTCTGCCTGCTCCACAAGTCATACCAAGAAACATTTGAACTCAAAGAAGGGCTCCACCTGCCACCTCCTCCTCTGAAAATGCGCAGCATCTGCAGAAAAGGAAGGATTCAGCAAAGGAAGGATTGTCTACAAGAGGTAACAGCTTTCCAGGAGACTCCAAATGGGATGGGAAGTTGCGTCCTGCAGCAGCTGGATGAGCACCCAGGAGCAGTGGCAATGAGCAGTTCCTGGTGACTGGAGCAGTAAATGGTTGTAGGTGGTTGTGACTGATCCATGGATTTAGAAGCATTACTCTTGGGTTGGAGTAGGCTTCCAGTGTGAGAAAATGGATGCTGGAATTCATGGAGTCACACAAAGTTTCATGGAAACAAGCAGCATTGGAACACTTGAAGGGAAATTGGAATAATTGAAAATTGCTTGTCCTACTCTACAAGAATTCCAGCTGCAGTTCTGGTTCTCGGTGTGTTAATGAGTGTGAGGACATCCCAGTGCAGCCCTCTGCTGCAGAGAGCACCTTGCTAATTGCTCTGCTGCTGTGTTCAGCCACAGATCCAGGGATGAGATGTTTCCCATGGCTGCTCCTTCCCTTCTTCCTAAATAAGATGAAGAGCGCCTTGTTAGGGAAGCTCCAGAGTGCAACCAATCTCTTAAACTCCTGCTGATCAGCTGAAACTAAGCGGGAACTAATGAAATCCCTATTGCCACAACACATTTGTTTTGACCTTTAAAAGGAAAATGTGCTGGTGAGTCAGGAGTCCCACCAGGAAATCTGGGCTTGTTTTGGGCGGGAGATGGAGTGGGGACCGTGGGGGTTTAAAGTGGAGGCAGAGGGCAGAGCAGGGGGTGAATTTGCTGTGCTCTGGGTTTTGATGAGCTCACAAGCGGAGTCTCCTCAGCTTTTGGGGGTCTCTCAGCTGTTCTGGTTGTGAAGCAAACAGAGGTACTCAAGTATTTTGCAGTTTTCTCCTGACTTGATTTTAAAAGCAGCATGTAAACTCCTTATTTTTAGAGATGAAAAAAGGGAGGGAGGAAGGATCCTGTGCCATTCTCTACGTTCACAGCAGAAGCAAAATAACTGCTTTGGCCAAAACAGTGAATCTCAAATATTTTCATGGCAGAAGGTCCTTCTGAGAGAGGTCTGGGGGAAGTTTGTGTCTCAAGGGGAGTGAGCCTGGCTGAGTGTCCCAGCAGCTCCTCGGGGCCTTTGTTAATTTAATGAGCAGGTGGGGAGAAGATGGGCTAAGGCTGAATTTAGTGCTTCAAGAAGGTTTTCCTCCTTAAAGTTCAGAGGTAAAGAGGATTTTGCATTCACCAGGACCTCTATCCATGGAAAAGTGGCCTTGTGAAGGACTGACTCTTCAGCTGTTGGGGCTGGCTTTCTCCTGGCAAAGACCTTGAAGGTCTCAGATGCCAAGTACAGCAAAGCTCAGGAAGGCACAGACACTTTGGGGGTATCTCTCCTTGGCTCTGGTGAGTGTCTCCTGTGTCCTTCTCTGGCTCCAGTGCTCCAGAGGAGCACATGTAGCCAGTTCCATACTGGTACCAGTGCTATGGTGGTGGTGGACACAAGCTGTGCTTGCCCTTGGGGTGCTGGGCACCATCCTGCCCTGAGGATGCCAAGAACCAGAGAGGCTCTCCCCGTGCAGGGACTGGGCACAGCTGCTCCCATGGTGCCAGGGAGGTGATGTTTGTATGACAGCTGGAGGCAGCAGCTCTGCATTCTTGGCATTTTGGGATGGGTTTGCTTCCAGAACCAGGCTGCTTCTCCCAGTAGCTTGCTTGTTCTCTCCCTCCTTGGAACTGGAATGAAATCAGTCCTCTGCCTGAGCTGTGGGAATGATTTTTGTGACAACTCAGGAGGAGCAACAAGGACCACAGAGGTCCTGGGATTGTCAGAAGTCTGCCAAACTCTGTCCCTGACCCTGCCACCACCCTGTGTGCCTCCAGTCCTTTTCTAAGAGGAATTTATTAACCTTCTGCAGTAATTTTCTGTCTGGCTGCTCCTTGTGCAAGACAGGGGGGAGCTGAGGTGGAACTGCCCCTGGGGCTGCCTTTGGGCTGGATTCCACACTTGCCTGCTTAGAGAGCTTTTCTGTAGGGAGCTCTCCACATGGAGCCTTGTCCATCCCTGTTGCTGATTCAGTAGCAAACCACCCTGGTCAGAGTCCAGGAGGCACTTCAGGGTCTCCAGCACTCCACTGAGGTTGTCTCCATTAACCTGTAGTGTTAAAAAGGAGTAGGAGTCTTTGGTGCTCACTTGGGAAGTGCTGCCTGTCCCTCTACTGCCACCCCAGGCTGCCACCTGGGCTGTGCTTTGATTTGCCTCCATGCACACATGGATTATTTTGATCTTAAATCACCTGGGAATTCAGGAGTTGGGAATCCAGCGTCCCCTGCTTGCTCCAGTTTATTAAAATCCCCCATCCATAAACAATAACTCTTCAAAGCTGTGTTCTGCAGAAGCTGCAGTGCTGGGTCATGTTTTATACAGCCCGCTCCTCTGGGGGCAGCTCAGATATGGCCATCCTTGAAATAATGCTCAAAACAAGGTATCTCCTGCTTGTTCAGCAGAGCCTGGGACTCCTTGAAATAAAAATGTGACACTGGATTTTGTCAACAGGATCTGATTTGTCCCTTGGAATGGGAATTATTTCCTGACTGATGTCAGCAGTGCCTCTGGGATGGTGGGATTTAGCTGCGGATTAGCATGAGTTACTTGGTTTAAAGGAAGGCAGAAAACATGCCAGCCTAAGCAATTTGACCAAACTTAATGTTTTTCTGTGTTGCAGGGACAGTGGGGACTTCAGCAGCCCAGGCTGGAGCTGTCAGTCAATGCTGGTGGCTGTGTGTGGCACCCTCTCCCTCTTGGAAAGTGACTCAGAGATGAGAGAACTCACTTTTTGTGCCCCTTTTGGGGAAGAAATAAGCTGGTTTCATGGTGACTGAGTGGTGGGAACTGGGGAGGGCTCAGGAGGCACCGTCCCTGATGTGTTTTAAAAAGACTGGACATGGCACTCAGTGCCGTGGGTTGCTTGAGGAGGAGGTGTTGGGTCATAGATTGGACTTAATGATCTCAAAGCTTTGCTCCAGCTTGGTTCATTCTGTCATCCTGTGAGGCTCGAGCAGGAGGGAGCCCTGCACATCTGGACTGCCCCATCACTACTGCACATTTCCTTTGGGTGGAATTGCAGCTATTTCAAGGTGATAATCTGGCACAACCAGCTAAAATGTTGAACCAAACCCCATTCCTATTTGTGGTATTCACTGAGTAAAATACTTTTCAATAAACTTTTGGTGTCCATATATACATCTTCCATTCTTGGTGGGGTTTTGTTACCCTTTTCTGTCCCAAGGTAAATATCCCCAAATGAGCAGTCTCATGATTTTAAATTCTGTGTTATTTTTTTGAGTGTTGCACTTTTCTTTCTTCTCTGCCTTTTGCTGCCTGGCCTCCTCGGGGGATGTTGTTTTCAAGATTTATTCTGCAAGATTTATTCTTACAGCTATTTCAGCAGAATGGCCAGCAGCAGGCATAGGGGAAAAAAAACCTCAAAAACCTCAGGATTTTCATGTTGCTTGACCTCGGGAGCCCCAAGTGTCAGGAACCCAATAATAAACAACTGCCAAACCTTGGAAGGTGGTGGGAGCTGGTGACCTTGTAGTGCATGTTTGGAGAGACTTGTGCTGCAATTTCAAATTCTTGATGGTCCCTTTAAAATGCTGTGCTACACCTCTGCATCTGATGAAGGTATGGGCGTTTTCTCTTTTTTTTTTTTTTTTTAATTATATTCTGATTTAGGCCCCAAAAGCGAATGAAATCCTTGAGGTTCCTTAAGGCTCCCCTGTTGTGTTTTTAATTCCTGTATGCTCATTCACCATTTCAGCAATGAACTTGGAAAGGCAGCACGGGGAAGTGATTATGGTAGATATTAAAAAAATCCTAACTAGAGTTTGAGGAGCCTTGGAGTGTTGCAGAGGATAAATCCTCAGCCTTGGTCTGTGTAGGACCAGCGTGTGTCTGTGCTTCCATGTGAAGTCTTTTCACACTTTATGGGCATTCTCATATCCCTGCTTCCAATTTAATTCCACTGTGTGCTGGCTTTGAGAGAATCCCAGGATGATTTGGGCTGGAAGGGTCCCTAAAGCCCATCCAGTCCTACCCTTTGCCATGGGCAGGGACACCTTTCACTGTCCCAGGCTCCTCCAAGCCCTGCCCAGCCTGGCCTTGGACATTTCCCGGGGGCAGCCACAGCTTCTCTGGGCACCCTGTGCTAGGGCCTCCCCACCCTCCCAGGAAACAATTCCTTCTCAATATCCCATCCCTGCCCTCTGGCAGTGGGGAGCCATTCCCCTTGTCCTGTCCCTCCAGGGCCTTGTCCAAAGTGCCACCTCAGCTCTCCTGGAGCCCCTTTAGGGCACTGAAAGGAGCTCTCAGGTACTCATTTTTGAAGATGTCTTGAGTTACCACCTCTATCTCTCTGTCAGTCCAGTTTGTCTTCAACTTGCCAAATTCTTGATCTTTATGGTGGTATCTCTTGGGAAATGCAGGGGTGTTCTAAAATTTTATTCACTGTGCAGCTTTTCCATGCCAGAACGCTTCTGCAGCTGATGAGCTGAGCTTGGCTTGCTGATATTCTGGTCTGAGTTGGGAGTAATTCTGGTTTCACTACAGCTGTTTTGATACACAGTAATACAAGAATGGAGCTCTGTGATAAATGGGGCTTTGATAAGGCAAGAGTGTTGGCAGACAGCACACCTGGACTACATGGCTCAAAAGAAACCTTCTTGTCCTCATGAAGTATCTTAGATTTTATTATTCCTTAAAAAAAAAAAAAATCAGGTTTCTCCTATTCTTTGTGTTCTGCAGACTTGTCCAGAGGTTTCCCTGCAGGGATTTAGGCTGTGTATTCCAGGGAATGGGGCACAGACCTTGGGATACTCCCTGTGCCCTCAGCCTGGGAGGCTTTGTCACCTCAGTGGGTTGAATGAGGCTGAGCCCAGCCCCATGGTGGCACAGGGACCTCATAGCAGGGATGTGCTTGGGCTGTGGGTCAGCTCTTCCCAGGGGATTGTGCAGGATCCATCCTGCTGCTCCAGGAGCTCTGTTTGTCACTGGTGCTCCGTCATCTCCTCTCCAATGGGCTCATCCCACTGAGTGTTGGACCAGCACAGCCAAAGGCACTTCCTAAGCCTTGATTTCCAGAATTATCTAATTCCTTCTTTTGTATGCACTGCGAGTGTGTGTGAGTCCCTCTGCTCCAAAGCTGTTGAATCCTTTGGAGAGTCTCTCCCTAGTTTGCTAGTTCTTGGATGGGATTCTAGCTGTTCATGGAAAGTCTGAGGATCTTCTGCCAAGCCAGGGCAGACAGGTCCAGGGACAGGCAATCTGCATTCCCTCTTGGAAGCCTCATCCCCAGCATTCCTGAGAAAGGCAGCACAAACCAAGCCAGTGGAGTTTGACATAATCTGGGTTTTTCAGGAGCTTACTCTTCCCCTGGGCATCTTGGATGCTTTCCATAGTGAAGAGGGCCCACCCTCAGTGCCAGCAGCCTTCTGACGAGCAGAGTCTCTGGAATGTGAAATCCAAGAATTAAATCCCCCCACACTCAGACACTTCTGCTGCCCATCCAGGACAGCTCTGCTCACAGCCCTGTCCCTTCTGCACTTGCTCATGTGTAATGCTGAAAATCCAGAGCTATTTTTGCATCTTCAATTAATTAAGGAAGGATGGTTGATTATTTTCTAAATACCATCTTCAGGAAGAAGAGACTTTAGTGAAACTTCATTTCCCTGGCTGCCTTTGTCCTGTGGTTGATAATTATTTTTAAAATGCCTGTCATGTTGTGAGCAGGGTTGTTGTAGAGTTTTTTTGCAGTTGTCAAAATGTCAATTCTAATGAAAATCTCGCCATACCTAAGTGATTTAAGCCTTTAGGCTAAACAGGCTGCTGGTAAAATGCTGCTCATTTTCAGATGAGTCAGAAAGGTTTCTGTGTGTCTTTTTTTTAATATATTTTTGTTTGGTTGGAATGTCTTCATCAAAATTGGTTGTCGAAGGGGTATTTTTTTCCTTTTTAAAGGCTAAGCAGCTGCCTGTCAGCTCACCCCAGAGCTGCTTGGAATTCAGCATCTTACACAGCAGTTACATTTGGGAAAAGGGAAGTTCCTGTGTAATAACAATAATTGAAAATTAATAGTAGATTAAATTAATACATAATTAGAAAACACTAATGCTCCCTGTGAACAAAGTCTGATTCCTACAGGAGCCTTATGAACTGAAGAGGGAAAGTGTATGATGCTTTCCCTGGGCCCTGTCTATTCCAGCCTGCAGATCATTAAAGCAATTATAATTTCACAGAGGTTTGATCTGGAATTGATTGCTTTGTGATAATTCAATTTAGAGCCTTGCTTCCTCCGGGGGAGGAAAGGACAGAAGATGAAGTGTGTAATTCCTGAGCTGGTTCCTCAGGCCTGGGGAGGCTGGAACCCACCCAGGAAGGGATCAGGAGGGAGCCTGAGACCTCTTAGAGCCTAATTAGGAGATCATTATTAGCAGCTTCCCTTGGGTGGGAGGTGCACAGGGATGGATGAGGGGTTTGGGTCCCTAGATCCTTCAGCTGTTTCAGGGAGGGTCAGGCTGGGTATCAGGGAAAGGTTCTTCCCCAGAGGGTGCTGGGCACTGCCCAGGCTCCCCAGGGAATGGGCACGGCCCCGAGGCTGCCAGAGCTCCAGGAGCCTTTGGACAGCTCTGCCAGGGATGCCCAGGGTGGGGTTGTTGGGGGGTCTGTGCAGGGACAGGAGCTGGGCTGGGTGCTCCTGTGGGTCCCTCCCATCTCAGGAGATTCATTAATTCTCTGATCCTTGTGGGAGTGTATCCCTAGAATCTTTGCCCATCTGTTTCACAGCCTGTGGTGAAAAATTCTTGAGGGTGTTCTACCACAGGAGCCCAACTTGGTTTTTCCAGCCTGTCAGCTGGTTTGGATTCATCCTGATCACCACAAAGCCTCCAGAACCTTGGCTGTGGCTGGTAAAAAGCAGGGCCTTTCATCCTGATGACCATGAAATCCTGGAATGGTTTGGATTGGATGGGACCTTAAAGCCCACGCAGTTCCACCCCCTGCCATGGGCAGGGACACCTTCCACTGTCCCAGGCTGCTCCAAGCCCCGTCCAACCTGGCCTTGGACACTTCCAGGGATCCAGGGCCACCCACAGCTGCTCTGGGCACCCTGTGCCAGGGTCTCCCAGGGAAGAATTCCCTCCCAGTATCCTATCTAACCCTGCCCTGGGCCAGCCATCCACTGGCCATGGAGGAGCTGTGGGGATGCAGGAATTTGCTGTCCTGCTGTTTCACTCAGAAAGATTTCAGCAGATTTGCTGTTGGCAGGCTCTGAGGGGCTTGTGAAGGCTCTTTTTCAGTAGCCAGCCCTGGGGGTTGTGATAAAACAGAGAGAGATGAGGAGGAGGAAGAGAGGAAAGAAGAAGCACAGGACAGCGCAGTACGCAGAGGCGAAGCAAATCCAAGGCAGCAGGGAAAATCGGGACCTCATGAAAAGTAATGATAAAGTTTGCTAAGCAGCTGCTGAGCTCCATCCCTCCCAATTAGGCTGCATTAGTGGCTTGTGGGAAGCACCACAGCCTGGTGAAACTAATAAGAGGCAGAAAGAGCTATTCCTTGGTGAATTTGCTTTCTTCTTGGCCCAACATTTAACTTTTATTTTTGTAGCTTTGTGCACAAACCCCCTCCATTTCCCTAATCTCTGAGGCTGTGTGTTTGGAAATCCTGGAGGAACAGCTACTGGGGCTGGGGTTTTGTTCCCAATTCTGTTTGTGTGAGTTGAGACTTCAGCTGCTCCTCTGTTGCAGGCCTTCAAAAAAACAAAACAAAACAACCCCCCCCACAATAAAAAAAAAAAAAAAAAAAAACCACACACAAAAAACCCCAATAAATGGAACCTGTTCATAAGGGAAAGAAATTGAGAGCCTTCTAGCTTTAATTGCATTCATTAGGCTTGGTTATGATAATAAGGGATGTTAGGGAAAGATGAATTTTAAAAAATCCATTATTTCAATCAAAGTTAGGCAGGAAGGGTTTGTGGCTGATTCTATAACACTTCTAAGTAGCAAGTGCTTATTCAGTGAGTGCATTTATTTTGATCTATCTTACTGCTATATTTAGTGAGGGAGACAAAAAACCAACTTAGCCCTGCAGTTGTACCTCGGACTGGTTTGGGTTGGAGGGAACTTAGGGCTCTTCCCTTTCCACCCCTGCCATGGGCACCTGCCACTGTCCCAGGCTGCTGCAAGCCCTGTCCAGCCTGGCCTTGGACACTGCCAGAGCTCTCTCCTCACTACTGGGCACACACAAGGGCCACATCCCATTGTTTTTTTCATGGGTTGAGTGCTGTTGATGTGGGGAGCTGGGGTTTCCCCACTGCAGCTGCTGGGGGAACACAAGATGTTTCCAGTCTTAGGGTGATGTGAGAAGCCCTAAGAGGGGATCTCAAACCCAAGCCCTGGGATTAGGGGTTGTCATTGCTCCCAGTTCCCGGAGGATGTGACACCTCATGGGGCTCTGCTCCCAGGGAATGAGCAACAGGACAAGAGGAGATACTCTCAAGCTATATCAGGGAAGATTTAGATTGGCTATGAGGGAAAATTTCTTCCCTGAACAGATTGTCAAGCGTTGAACAGCTGTCCAGGGCAGTGGTAGAGTCACCGTCCTGGGAGGAATTTAAAATCCATGTGGATGTGGCTCTTGGGGATGTGGTTTAGTGTGGCCTTGGCAGTGCTGAGGAGTGGTTGAACCTGATGGTCTTGGAGGTCTTTTCCAACCTAAATCACTCAGTGATCCTTTGGCTGTGACAGCTCCTCGTTATGATCCTGCTTGGGCTGTCCCAGTCATGATCAGTGGAAACTGGCTGGACCTGCAGCAAGGAATTTGGGGCTGAATGGTCTCTGATGTAGAGGGACCCTTTTGAGTCCCCTCTCCTGGATTCCTTTAAGGCATCTCCCACAGAGCAGTGCCCTGAGCTGCTGCTGGTGCCAGGTGTGATGAGCAACCCTCCACTGCTGCCTGTGGAGAGTCTCTGGAACTGGGGATTTGTCTGTAAGAAATTCTAAATGTTCCAGTGTGTGACATCTTGACAAGAACATCTGACAGACTCAAAGTAGTGCTCACAGGATAAAAACAAATTTGGAGAATTTGGTGTTTTCCACTTCACTGGGGGGGTTTGCAGTGCCGTTCACATAGCTGGGGATGGCAATAAAGTGACACATAAAATGGGGTTATTTTGCTGCTTATTTTGTTGCTTTCAAATACTGGTTTAAAAAATCAAAATTTTTTTTTTCTTTCACATTTCTCATTAGAAAAGAACCTCTCAAACTGTACGTTTTCTTTCAGGAAAAGGGAAAGTTTTGTTGAGGATTCATTCATTTTTGTAAAACCTCAGGTGCTGAGGTTGCTGCTCACGTGGGTGCTGTGGCTTGGGCTTTCTCTGATCTGCATTTTTTATCCTTACAGGGAAAAAGGACAGAGCAAGATTATCTCTTTCACAGAATCCCAGACTGGTTTGAGTTGGAAGGGACTGAAAGCATGGGCAGGGACACCTTCCACTATCTCAGCTTGCTCCAAGCCCCATCCAGCCTGGTCTTTCTTTCTGCAGATTAAATGTATCCAGAAAAAGAATTTTGGTCGACTGCTGGGGTTAATGTGGTACCTGGGCAGTACCTCTGTGGCTGCCCCTGCTTGTGCACAAAGTTATTAAACATTAAGTTTAATAAGTTACTAATAACACAAAGTTATTGAACTTTGTGTCCTGAGCAGGTTCTGTGTGGAGCAGGTGGGTTGGCAGGAGGGCAGGGGTGTCTAAACTTTTTTTTCCTCAACAAGCAGTGGACACACAGAGGCTGTTCCTGGCCAGAGCAGCTCCTCAGTGCTGGGCTGCAAACAGCAGGCTGCTCTCTCCTGTTGTCACCTCCAGAAAGGATGAAAAGGCATCCCAAAGGGTCACTTCTGCTCTGACAGCTCATTTTTCACCTGGCACCAAGATGAATCTGTGGGATAACAAGCTCTAATATACTGGAAAAATGTTGCTTAAAGCAGCTGGGTCAAATTGAGCTAATTGGCTGTGACCTCACTAATTCAAGACCCCAATTAATTTGGTGTGTTTTGAGGGCTGGGCTTTGCTGCTCTTCAGGGCACAGCCCAGCTCTGGGTTGTGTAAAAGCAGCTGGATGCTGGGCAAGGACTTGGGACCAAAATGAGCGATGGCTTTGTACCTAGAGCTGCCTGTGGCTGAGGAGTGACTCCACCAAACCTGCTCTTTTGTGAGAGGCAAAGTGTTTGTGACTATCTGAAATTAATATTTTGGGAGACTGTTTGCTCAGAGGTTGGGATCCTGGCACTCAGCAGACAGTACCTCAGACTGGACTGTCCCTAGCTTGGCAATGGGATAAGCACAGGGCTGCCCCAAACTGTCTTGAGCTATTCCAGATGTTTCATCCTAGAAAGTGGCTGTGAAAGAAGCCATTGTGGCTTAAAGGTTCTGATTCTGCAGAGAGATTCACATTTGCAAGGACCAGTTCCTTGTAGGTGGAATCCCCAGACTCCTCATGGAATTTCACGCTTGGAGGCAGCACAGCTGCAATATCCTAGGAACGGCAGCTGCATCTCACCTGAGCCATGTGCACACAGGCTCTTTCCAGTACTTCCTTCAGGCCCTGTTGGGCACATGGTTCCAAACCCTTCCCTCCAGTGCTGCACCCAGCACATGGAGTCAGCTGCTAGGAGTTTGTCCTTTGCTGTTGGAGCCACAGGCTTTGTTTCTTGCCTGCTTTGTATGCAGGGGTGGAGCTGCATGTGTGGGTTGGATTGAAACAAGATATTGTGCTGCTGGAGGCAAAGTTTGAGTTGGATTCCTTCACCATTTGGTAAAATGAGAGGTCAGTTTGTTTTGGGAGAGATCCCCAGGTGGATGCCCCATCCCAGCATCCTAGGGAGGGAGGGGTGATGCTCCTGGCTGTGTGTTCCTGTATCCCACTCTTGCTCTGACCCCCTGATAAACCACAGTGTGGTTACATTTGGGGGATCTGAAGTGCTGAGCTGTTTTTAAAACTGTTTAAAGATGAAGAGAATTGGGAGACTGTAGTTTTAGGAGCTGGGTCCTGACTGGCTGGGTGTGAGGCAGCTGAGCTTATGGAATTTGGGGTGGGTAAGGGCAGCAGCTCCAGGACCTCGCAGGGATGCTCTGCTTCGCACCAGCACTGAGCTGGGAGAGGAGGAAGGAGTCTGTGGATTTGGGAGCTGGGATCTCAGCCTGTGCTCTGATAATCACAGAATTATGGAACATCTTCAGCTGGGAGGGACCCACAGGATCACCCAGCCCAGCTTCTGTCCCTGCACAGACCCCCCAACAACCCCACCCTGGGCATCCCTGGCAGCATGGTCCAAAGGCTCCTGGAGCTCTGGCAGCCTCGGGGCTGTGCCCATTCCCTGGGGAGCCTGGGCAGTGCCCAGCACCCTCTGGGGAAAGAGCCTGTCCCTGATACCCAGCCTGACCCTCTCTGGCACAACTTCAGGCCATTCCCTTGGGTCCTGTCACTGTCACAGAGAAGAAATTGGTGCCTTCCCCTCCACTGCCCTTTGGGAGGGTCTTGAAGAAGGATAAAGGGAAAGTCTCTCTCACTTCCTCTCTGCCCGCAGAGGTGTCCTCTTGGACCAGTCTGGATCAGTGGGACCAAACTTCTCAGCACAGCCGTCTGTCCTTGAGAAGAGGTTGCTCTAGAGGCTGCTTAGAGCAGCAGGGCCTTGTGGGATGCTTCACGTGATGCTGATGTGAGCCAGTGCCTCTGTACTCTGCCCCTGCATGCTCAGCTCCCTCCTTTCCCCCTTCCAGGCTCCTCTGCCCCCCAGATCTTCTGTTTCTGTCCTTGGTTCTCAGTGAGCACCTCCATCTGCAGCCAGGGAGGTGGCATTGCCCATCCCAGGATCTCTGACTTGGTGGGTACCGGTCCCTCTGGGGTTCAGCATTGTTGCTATGCTTTCGTGCTTGCTTGTTTTGGTTTTGGGAACTCTGTTCCCAGGCACAGTGTTGATACACAAAGTTATTTTCTGTAAACCACTGAAGCTCCCACATTTGTTCCCAGAGGAGGAGCTTCAGTGATAGTCTCTAAAAAATAACCAGTAGTTCCCAAGAGTCCCACCTCTGAAGTAAGCAACTTGTAAAATGTACAAAAAGAGTCAAAAAATAAAAGTGTGGTCTCTTGCCTGCAAGAGCACCACGCAGCCTTCACTGATGCACTCCCTGTCTCGTTTCCTAGTGCCGTAATCAGTTATACAGCATTGCCTTGGTACCTGGTAGTGATCAGCCTGAGCCCTACTGGAACCTGTTCCCGGTGTCCCAGGAGACCTGCAGGCTCCTGGTGTGAGGGAATTGCTCATCTGCACAGCTTGATCTCTGGTCTGGTGGAGAAATGCCCACTGGAGCTTGCTGAGCTGGAGTGAGAAGGGCACAGATGCACTGGGCACTGCTGCAGCCTCTGCATCACTGATGAGACAGGCCAGGATCACAGGGAGTTTGAGCTATACTGGAAAAAAATCCCCAGGAATCCTCTGCTCTGCTGCAGATTTTAAGGAGACATTACAGCCGCAGTCTGGGTGAGAAGGAAGTGGAATATTGGATGATCTTTAGGGCTCAGGGCAAATTGAGCATCATTTTTCCTGTGAGAGAAATGAGGTGGAAAGCATCGTTCCTACAAATGGGAAGAAATAAGGAAAATTTCCAGGTTTTGAGAAGCTGGGAGGGAGGGTCTCTGTGAACCCCTCTGGGTCACAGAGATGTGGTGCAGCAGCTGGAGGAGATGTGAAGCCTCCGTCTGCTCTTTCCTGCTCCTGTGAGCTCTGGACTCCAGGACTGTCTCTGGCTGCTTTTCCAGGCACAGCAGTGCCACCAATTCATTGTCTCTGCTCTCTGACCTGGTTAATTTATGGAGCAGCCCAGCATGGAAGAAGAGCTGCTGCAGTTTGATTTTTGTCCACTTTTGAGCTGGTGCCATGGTTTATAAAGACTAAGAGCTGATTTTGTAGAATGAGAGAGAGAAATCTTCCAGGTCCACATGCAAGGGTGGATGCTGGTGCCAAACAGCTCCAAAACACATTTGGAATCCTATGACTTGAATAAGCCAGTAATATGGAATCTAAATGAGAAAAAAGGGGAGCAGTTTCATGGATTTTAGTATTTTTATAGTCCTGGTGCTTCCTCTTCAAACTTAATGAAGTATACACCCCATAAAAGCACTGTAGGGTTTGGATTTCATTTTGTTAGGGGTTTGTAAGAGTAGGGAATAAGTGAACGTCCATGATTGTTATTCCTCCTTGCCCATACATCCCAGGAAGGAAGCCAGGCTTGAAGTGCAGGGTTGGGTTTCTGTAGAAAGGACTTTGTGCTCACTGAACAGAGGGGTTGGGAAACTTGGCTGAGCATAAAATGTCTCATGGAAACTTGTTCTTGTGGAAAGATGATGATGGCTTTTTGTGAGAGGAGAGGCCACAGAGACAGCAGAAGGCCAGGTGGGTGAGGGATGCTGTCCTGGTGGCACCTCCTCTGGGGTTCTGGGGAAGTTGTTGTGTGGGATGTGACATTCTCAGTGCAGATGGAGCCAGGGCAGCTGGAAAAGTGGTTTGGGCTCCCTGGAAGTGAGAGGTGCAATAATGGAGGTAAGACTGTTCTTAATAAACCGTGTTTAACGTGGTTTCAGTGTTAACATCTAAATGTGGAACAGCCAGATTTTGAGAGGAGCCCAAGTTTCTTCCTGACTTGTGTCTCATTTGCAATCCTAATGAATTCCAGGGGTGTTGGATCACCTACACTCCCCAGGTGTTTTTGAAAAGCCAGGCCCAGCAGCGGGGGGTGGATCAGAGAATCACAGACTGGTTTGGGTTGGGTGGGACCTTAAAACTCATCCAGTGCCACCCCTGCCATGGGCAGGGACACCTTCCACTGTCCCAGGCTGCTCCAAGCCCTGTCCAGTCTGGCCTTGGACACTGCCAGGGATCCAGGGGCAGCCACAACTGTGCCAGGGCCTGCCCACCCTCACAGGGAACAATTCCTTCCCAATCTTCCATCTATCCCTGCCCTCTGGCAGTGGGAAACCATTCCCTGTGTCATATTATTCCAGACCTTTGTCCAAAGTCCCTCTCCAGCTCTCCTGGAGCCCCTTTAGGCCCTGCAAGGGGCACTGAGGCCTCCCCGGGGCCTTCTCTCCTCCTGGCTGAGCACCCCCAGCTCTCTCAGCCTTTCCTCAGAGCAGAGCTGCTCCAGCCCCTGCAGCATCTCCAGGGCCTCCTCTGCCCTCCCTCCAACAGCTCCAGCTCCTTCCTGTGCTCAGGGCCCCAGAGCTGGGGCGTTGGAGGGAAAAGCCTCCTCTCCACACACACAAGTAGGGATCCCAAGTTGATATTCCTGCTTCGACAAGGCCTTTACATTTTCTAACCAGCACTGATCTGCTCTTCTGCAAGAATCAGAAATACTTTTCCAAGCTGTTTTGCTCTTCCCTTAAGCCAGTGGAAATGGGAAATCAATTTAGGACAAATTGGGCTAAATCAATCCAGGGTGGATGCTCTTTTGAAATCCGGGAAGTTCTTGTATCCCCTCCACCGGGACCTTGGCACTGAGCTGCTGCTCATGGGTGGTGGGCTGGGGACGGGTCAGGATGTGCTGAGCCCTTTGTGGAGGGTACCACAAACCCTGCTGGTGTCTGGGCAGGTGAAGGCAGTGCTGCTGCTTTTGGAGGGTAGGCACAGTCCTTTGAAGGAGGTGTGGATGGGTGTTCCCTCCTGGGACTGCATTGCCCAGGAAAATGGCTGTGGCTGTAGTCTGAGGGGAAGAAGTGTTTTACCTTCACTATCAGGGGTAATTCCAGAGGGCATTTCAGCTGGCAGTATCCATTACCAGAGCCAGACATGGCTACAGCCCTGTCAGGCACCTTTGCCCTGTAATTACCTTGACAGAAATTATCTTACTCCTGTAATTACCACCATGTCCCTGTGGCTCTTCCCTCCCACCACACAGACACGGGCTTAGCATGCCTTTCATTCCCAGAAGGCAAAACAGTGATGGGCAGTCATTCTCCTTGGGAGGGGTGGGGAGCAGGAGGAGTTTGTGTCAGCAGCACCCTCTTGGATCAGGTTTCTATATCTGCTGGATGCAGGAGCAGAGCCCAGCAGGTTCCTGTTCATCCACAGCAGCTCCACCTCTGCGAGGGCACAGCTGGAGTGCTTTGTGCTGAGGAGGAGTCTGTGAAGCAGAAATGCCCAGAATGGGAGGTTGGAGGGAACTGGGGTGTGGGCAGAGCAAGGGGGAGGTGCTGGGGCTGGTCCAAGCTGCTTTGGCAAAGGAGGGAGCTCAGGACCTGAGTTAGATCTTTCACAGTGGTGGTGGGTACTTGGAACAGGGGAGAAGCCCATGTTGGGGTGCTGCCTGAGGAGGATCCTCTCCAAAACCTTTGGGGCTGTGCTCAGGCCATCCCCTCCGTGCACCCACCTGCCTCCCATCTGTCTGGGCCAGCAACAGCCACGTGTGTCCAGCAGTAAAGTGAGCCAGCAGGGCCCTGCAGAGCTGCTGAGCCAGCAGGGGACAGCTCCAGCTGCCTCGTGGCTTTACTGACCCCGGCTGACCTGTCAGGTCCGCCTGTACAGCCCCACTGTGCTGGGGACAGTGGGGTAAGAAGGGATCTCCAGAGGTCCCTTCTTCTCAGACCTGCTCCTTTATGGAGGTCAGAACTGTGTGGGGATGCAGGTGCAGAGCTGGGTTTGGAACCATTGTGTGATCAAGGGTTCACACTCCATCCCTGAATCCCAACCATCTGCATGATCTGCTCCAGAGCTGAGGGGCTGCGTAAGCAGCCCCTGGGCTTTTTGTGCAAGATTTGAGTTGCAGAAGCTGCTGGGGAGCTGCAGGGATGCCCACAGTAGATGTTACAGCACACTTGCTATTTTGGTTTAGTGAGTAGCTTTGGACTAAAACTGTAGGATTTGTGGTTTTAAGTGAAGTGGGAATGAACTTCTGCCCTAAGTCCCTCTGCTCTAGCCGTGTTCTTGGAGCAATACAGGACCATCGTCCTCAGAAACTTCCCTGTGCATAAAGGGCTCCAAGAGAGCTGGAGGGGGACTTTGGACAAGGGATGGAGGACAAGAGAATAGCTTTTAACTGAGATAGTAGGTTTAGACTGGGTGTTAGAAAAAAATTCCTCATCCTGAGGATGGGGAGGCCCTGGCACAGGGTGTCCAGAGCAGCTGTGGCTGCCCCTGGATCCCTGGAAGTGTCCAAGGCCAGTTTGGATGGGGCTTGGAGCAGCCTGGGATAGTGGAAGGTGTCTCTGCCCGTGGCAGGGAGTGGCACTGGATGAACTTTAAGGTCCCTCCCAACCCAAACCGTGCTGGGATGGTGCACTGGGAGCAGCCCTCTGGGGACTCAGAGGCTCTTGTTGGATGCAGGTTCCTCTGCACCAGCCCCTGCTCCAGACAGGAGGTTTCTCCCAAGCTTGTTCATCAAGTGGTTTTGGTGAAGAGCTCTCAGAGCTGAACAGAGAACACTGTTCAGCTTCAAGCAGTGTTTGAAATTCCAGTTTTGCTGCTTGTTTGTGATTGGCCTGGGAAGGTGGAGGGTCCCTGAGAGTCACTCAGGGCTGTGATTGCAGTCACTGAGCACTGGGAGCCTGACAGCTGGAAGGGGAGCAGGAAAAGTGTTATTGGCACTAACAGGATTGGGAGAAATTTGAGTAGCAGGAACCACGAACCTAAAGGAAAGCTGTGGAAGAGGAAGAAAACCAGATTTTACTATATAATCTGACTCTCACCTGATTGTGCAATTAAACATTTTGTTAAATTAACTCCAGCCATGACTGCAAACATGTATTAGAGTCCTTCAGATGTTTGTGAAGGGCCTCCTTTTAAGTGCCCCTTAATCAAATGCTCTTATCCTCTTGAGTTACTTGTTTGTGTAACTGTTTCTCTCCCTTTTCTCACCTGCCAGAAGCAGTTTCAGGGAAAAAAAAACCTCACCAGGAGAAGCCACGATTTTTGGAGCATTGGCATCTCCACTTTTAGATCTGCTGTTTTCTCTCTCTTTCAGCTTTTTTCAAATCCTGACATGACTTTTCCCAGCTGGATCTGAGCCAGTGGAGGTGTTACAGATGTTCCCTTCTCAGAGGCTCCTTGGTGGCCCTTTGTCCACCCCTGAGCCAGCCAAGGGAAGGTGTGGAGCATCCCTTTGGCTGCCACCTCATCCCTGAGCACAGCCTGGCCATGTAGGCTGTGCTGCACAGCCCTGCCTGGGTGGGAGGAGTTCCTTAAGGTGCAGATACTGCTCAGGGTAGCAATGCAGTCGTGTGTACATCTGACAGCAGAGCTGGCTGTTCACTTACCAGTAAATAACTCTGTGGCTGGGGGCCATTTCCAGCTTCTTGCTTCATTTCCCCATCTGTAAAAATAGTCTAATGGAAAAAAAGTCAGGCTCAGGTCTCTCAGGAGAGCATTTTTTTGCTGCTTCCCTCAATGTTTTGTGCTGTTGGTGTTTTCCTGTGGGGTGCAGAGAGCTCTCAGCCCATTACAGGTGCCTGCTGCAGTGCTGTGCCAACAGCTATACCAGGAGGAAATGCCCAGGGAGCTTTTCAAGGCTGCAGTGCCACGGGGTGAGTCCAGATCTGCTCCTGACCATGCCACAAGATGCTTTTCTGCCCTGGGGTGAATTAAAATGACTTTGGGTTCAGTGTCCCCCCCCCCAGCTGCAGTGTAAAAGCATCTGCTTGCAGCCTGGTCAGGCCAGATTGGATGGAGCTCAGAGCATCCTGCTCTGGTGGGTGCAATCCCTGCCCATGGCAGGGGACCTGGAATGCCATGGTCTTTAAATTCCCTTCCACTCCAAACCATTTCCTGTTTTCTCTGTGTAGCAGTTTCTCTTTTAGCCCACGTGATTTTCTGTCTGACCTGACTCTTGCCCCTGTGGAAAGCAGCCTGGCTCACCTCTCAGCTGGTGTTTTCAAGGATAAACAACCCAAAAAGGGCAGCCAATTTGCTTGATCCTGATGCCCCCCAGCAGGTGCAGTGGTGGGGCTGGATCTGAGTCCTGTGGGTCAGCTCTCCCATCTGCCTGCCTGGCCTGCTGCAAAAGCCTTCTGTTCCATTAGGGTTTCTCCCTGTGACTTTCTGTGTGCTCAGTACATGAATATTTCATTCCTGTGCCCAAGCCACAGTGGTGACTTGGGAACATCCAATCTCTTGGTCCCAGCTGGGTGGCTGGGGCTCCAGAGCCTGCAGCATCAGCCTGCTGGTTGTGCTGCTTGAGTATCTCTGCAGTAGAAGAAAACCAGAAGAAAACATCCCAGGGGCTGGGATGGTATTTTCCATGTGTTTTTGCCTGATTTCTGCCTTTCAGCCATGCAAAATCAGCTTGATGTTGAGCATTATGCACACCTTGTGGAGGTCCCAGAGCTGGAGATGTCATTTGTTCTGGGTTATCAGTCAGCTCTGGAAGCTCCAGAGGAATCTGTCGCTGTGTCATGTAACCCCGCCCAGGCAGGACTTTTCCCACTGTGTGAAATAACTCAGTGAATTTCCAATTACACAAATCTAATTAAGGGCTAGATGTAAGGACTGTGCCTAATTGTAATGATGCACCCACCCATTCCATTACAGAAAAGGGATTGCTTGTGTACAACAAACCACCCAGTGGAGTCTAAGATGAACATCCCCCTCTCCAGCTGCAGCTGTGGGGATGGTGGGGATGTCCCTGAGGTCGCCTGGCCATGAGGAGTCTCCTGTGGCTGTGTTGGCATCACTGGCTCCTTTGGGAGGAGGCTCTCAAGAGGTGCCTGTGATGATGAGGGTGAGGAACTGGTCAGAGCTGTGAGGCACCATGGTCTGTGCACCATGACCAGGTCCAGGTGGCTGCTGGACAGAGATTTACTAGGTTTTGTGTCAAAGCTCAGCAATGGCAGAGCAGCAGTAGCACCTTCCTTCAGTTTCAGACCATCTGTGCCTCATCTGATGTGCTCTCAGAGGCCAAAGTAGCACAAAAACTTAATTATTCCACACTGGAGATCTTTTGTTCTGTGGCTCTCAGTGCTGCACCAGCACCTGGAGCCAACAGCATCTGCTGATGGATAAAACTTCTTGGGTGCTCTTTTCCTGTGACGTGCCTCTGCCATCAGCCTTGAAAATCGAGTACCTGCTTATCCCAGAGCTCCAGCAGCATTCCTGTCAGAAGGATGTGGTTCCTTACAGCAGGACATAGACCTTAATCCATGCACTGGAGTGCAAGTTGCAGAGGGAGCAGCTGCACTTACATGTCTGCAGTTTTTATATTTCTGCAGCAGTTAGTGCTGAAATCACTCTTGCAGAAGAAGCTGGGATGTTATCCTTTCTTTACCTTGGAAGTTCGTCCTGCGATGTGAAGACTGCCAAATTTCTGTCAGCCCTGCAAGAATTTGGGTATCAGAGGGGAGCCAAACATGGGACAGAGGGAATGATAACATGGCAGTGAGGTTAAATAGACAGACCAGTGATACTTTTCAGTTCTGGTTCGGGTGTAAATCCATTGTGGTTAATGAAGGAAGGCCAATTGAATTGAAGAGCCCTGTGTGGGCGGCTCAGCCTGGCACATAGCCAGTGCCAGAAGCTCGTGTGGTGTTCCCTTGGTGTTCCAGTGGCTCCATCCTGATGCCACTGGGGGCTTTTTATGCCAGGTGAGGGAGCTGAGCTCTGACATCTCCAGTCATGGAACAGGGTGCCCAGAGAAACTGTGGCTGCCCCATCCCTGGAAGTGTCCAAGGCCAGGTTGGATGGGGCTTGGAGCACCTGGGGTAGTGGAAGGTGTCCCTGCCCATGGCAGGGGGTTGGAAAGAGATTGGTTTGGGTTGGAAGGGACATGTAAGACATTCTGGGATTCTGTGATAATTCCATTTGGAACAGGCTCAGGGAGCATCCCTGTCCTTAGGACTGCCACTGCCAGCCCTGAAGTTGCATCCCACTGCTTTTGGGGTGGGTTCCCATGGACCTCTGACTCTTTGGGCTGAGGAGGGGCCAGGCCCCACCAGTGGCAGGTGTGTCCAGGTGTGGTGGGAGCACTGTGGGCAGCACAGTCCTGCTGTGAGGGTGGGACATCTCCCCCTGGTCAAGGCTGGTAGAGAGATTTCCATCTTGGATCCTGCTGACTCTGGACGAGTTTGCTCAAAAACCTGGATAAACCTGGATCCTGACTCCCTGTGGTGCTGGCAAGGCGAGAGCTCAGGTGGTGCTTTCCATCCTTTGCCTTGTTCCTCTGCTCCTGCACATCACCCTGCTTTGTGTAGCAGCTAAAAATAATGGCAGGCAAGGTGTGAGGCTGCCCTGGGGCAGGGGACAGCCCTGTGTGTGCAGGGAAACCAGACCCCTCCAGCTGCAGCAGCCTGTCTGTCATGCAGGCAGCAAATGCCGGGGCTCTCTCTGGATGCTCACTGGCTACAGAAATAAACAGGCTCTGTTAATGCCTCTTGCTAGCCTTGACTTTTTGGTTTGTCTCTGTATTTTTAGCCTCAGGACACTCTGTCCCCAGGCCTGGAGAGGACCTGTGCTGTCTCATACCTTTCCCAACGTGTGAAGCCAGCTCTCGCCCTTCCCTGCTCCCGATTTAGCAGAGGGCAGGGGGCCACTGCTGCTGCTTCCCACTGGCTCTGGTGCAACCCGGGGCCTGGGGTGGGAATATCCCTTTGTCCAGGGATTTATTTATGGTTCTGATGAGTGAGGTGGTTGTTTAGTGTGGAGAAAAGGAGGCACGGGGGGACCTTCTGGCTCTCTTCAGCTCCCTGGCAGGAGGGTGCAGCCAGGTTGGTCTCTGCTCCCAGATGAAAAGGGACAGGATGAGAGGAAACGGCCTCAGGTTTTGCAAGGGGAGGTTTAGGTTGGAGATTAGGGAAAATGTCTTCCCAGAAAGAGTGGTCAAGGCCTGGAACACACTGCCCAGGGCAGTGGTAAAGTCACAATTCCTGGAAGTGTTCAAAAAACATGTGGGTATGGAGTCTAGGGGCATGGGTTAATGGGGGCTTGGCATTGTTGGACACAATTATCTTAGAGATCCTTTTCAGCTTTAACGATTCTGTGATTCCAAGTGAAGGGAAAAAACCCCACACTTGATTACATTCAGCACATTGCACTATTTCTTTGTGTTTCACTGAGTGGGGGACAAGTTTGGGACTTTATTCTCTTTTATTTAGTAGTACAGAATGATTGAACACAATGCAAAATTAAATGTCACTTGGACTACAGGTTCAAATGTTCTTCCATATGCCAAGTGCTGGGACGAGCACACGATTCATGATGTGGTACTTCAGTTGTGCTGAATCCACCTTTGCATTCATCTCTACTCGTGCAGCAGAACCCAACTTTCCATGCAGCTGAGCCCTTGGATTATCCTACTCCTGGGTTTGCAGCCTCCTGAGCATCTTCACCCTGGTCCTTGTCACTGAGTTGGCTTTAGGGCTTAGCTCCTCTCCATGGCCTGTGCTCACTGTGTGCTCCATGGAGTCTGTGTGTGGCCAGGAGGAGCAGGGAGGTTATTCTTGCCCTGTACTGGGCACTGGTGAGGCTGCACCTCGAGTGCTGTGTCCAGCTCTGGCCCCTCAGTTCAGGATGGACATTGAGACACTGGAGCGTGTCCAGAGGAGGCAACGAGGCTGTTGAGGGGCTTGGAGCACAAACCCTGTGAGGAACGACTGAGGGAGTTGGGGTTGTTTAGCCTTTCTCTCCCCTTTTTCCCACCTTTCTTTCCCTTTTCCATCCCCTTCCCACATTTCCCACCTTTTTCATCCTTTTTCCCCCCATTTACATCCTCTTTTCCCCTTTTCCATCCTTTTCTTCCCTTTTCCATCCTTTTTCCCCAAAAGTCCCCCCAAAACTCAAAAATCACCCAAAAAAACCCCCAAAATCGCCCCAACCACCTCCAAAATTGCCCCAAACTCCCCAAAATCACCCCCCAAAAAGTCACAAGTGTATTTATTTGTCAGCATCCCTTCCCTCTTTACCTTTCCATCCCCTTTTCCCACCTTTTTCCCCCTTTTCCATCCACTTCACTCTTTTCCCACCTTCTTCATCCTATTTTTCCCTTTCCATCCTCTTTTTCCCTTTTCTATCCTTTTCTCCCCTTTTCCATCCCTTTTTCCCCAAAAATCCCCCCAAAACTCAAAAATTCCCCCAAAAAACTCCCCAAATCACTTCAAACCCCCACAAAATCACCCCCCAAAACACCAAAAATTGCTTCAAGAACACAAAAATCACCCCCAAAAACCCCAGTAATCACTCCAGAAACCCCCCAAAATTAACTTCAGCGCCCCCAGAAGCCCCATGGCTCTGTGCTCTGAGGCTCTCTCAGCCTCTCAGAGCCATGCAAGGGCACAGCTACTGGAAGCTCTCAGCAGCCCTGCTCCTGACAGGCCATGGAGACCCAGTTTTGGCTCTTCAAGGGGTCCCAAGGCATGCAGGGACTGGGGGTGCTGCAGTGAGCCCCAGCAGAGCTGTCCCTGCCTTGCATCCCCACCCTGCAGGTGACATGGGGGGAAGCGACACCTCAGGGTGGCAGAGGGGAATTATTTGGTCAGAGGGATAAAAAGTGAGAGAGCAGAGGCTGATGCAGGTTTCACTCACCATGAGCTGCTCCTCAGGTCTCTGGGGAGATGGATCACTGCTGGGTGGTGCTTCTGTCCTGTCCTTTGACAGCTTGAGCTTGCCCTTCTTGTCCTCTGCCAAGAGAGGGTGGTGTGGGCATAGCAGATGGCTATGGGTTGGAAATGGCCTTAAAGTCCATCCAGTGCCACCCCCTGCCATGGGCAGGGACACCTTCCACTGTCCCAGGCTGCTCCAAACCCTGTCCAGCCTGGCCTTGGGCACTCCCAAGGAACCAGGGGCAGCCACAGCTTCTCTGGGCACCCTGTGCCAGGGCTTCTTCATTGTGCTTATTATCCCACTGCACATCAGACTGGGAGGCAGCACCATGTGCTGCACAAGGCTTAGCTGATCTTCATTAAAGCAGAAGTATGCACAGATTTTTGGGGGGCAGCCATACAGTTCCTTAAAAGAGGCTGCTGCTGGATTTTCCTGGGCATTATTCTCTGCCCTCCCTGTGCAACTGGTGCTTCCCAGCCTCATAATTCCCTGTCCAAGTGCTGAGCTGAACAGCTGAGAGATTTTGCATTTTTTAATGGCTCTCTACTGTGCCTGAATTAATGGAAAAATGAACTGAAACCAAGACGAAGGTATTGAAGGGAGAGGATGACAAATTGGCTTTGGAGCATGGCAGCAAGGAGCACTGTCAGGGGTTCACACACTGACCTTTATCTAAACAGAACTGTGTGTAACAGATAAGAATATTTAACAATAATTAATGTCACATCAGTGCCGAGAACAAAATGACTACATCAAACGGGCAAGAAATCCACTGCAAATTACTCAAAAGAGAAATGTCAGCTCCTCCATATCTGCAACCTGCCTCGTGCTGATGGGGCTGGAATGAGCCGGGAGGGCATGCGAGGAGAGGAGCTATTAAAAATGATTTAGGGACTGGGTGATATGTGCAGGAATGGAAACAGCAGCAGCTCTGCTGGACCAGGGTCATGTACAATCAAACACCAAACTGAGCTGGTAATTGGGTGTGGGAGAAATGTGTACAAACCAATTATCCCCACTGCTGAAGTTCTGACAGGCTGCTCAGGGCTTCTCTTTCCTTTCCCATCTGTCTCCGGGGTGTCCCGGTGTGCTGGGATTCAGCAGGCACTGCCCTGCTCACTGAGCCCCCCTTCATGTTTTATAGACAGGAAAAACCCATCTGGCTGGGGATGTTGAGATGTTTTTAATTCCCTTTCCGAGCTGGGGTTATCCCAGCTCCTCAGGAGCTCTGGGGCTGTCTGGAGGCTGGCATGGGGCTCCACAGGCAGGGTTGGTGCTGGGGCGGATGCAGGGAAAGCAGCTGGCCCCCAGGGGATGCCTGTGTTCTGCCACCCCTGATGTGATTTCAGAATGCATGGTGGTCCATGGACCCTTCTCCAGTGCTGGATGTCATCAGTGTCATCACAACACCAGCTGAGTGAGGAGGAGTTAACCCCTCCTGAGCTGCCTCCTGCTGCAGAGCATCCCCTGGCCCTGGGCATTTCACAGAGTCAGGGAATGATTTGGGTTGGAAGAGACCTCAAAGCTCTTCCCATCCCACCCCTGCCATGGGCAGGGACATCTACTAGCCCAGGTTGCTCCAAGCCCCTTCCAACCTGTCCTTGGACATTTCCAAGGATGGGGCAGCAACAGCTGCTCTGGGCAGCCTGTTCCACTCAATCTGCTCAGCCCAGACATTGTGAGAATATTTGGGAATATTCAGCTGATGCACAAGTCTGGTGAAAAGCTTAATCAAGTAACATTTTTATTCTAAATGGACCTTTGTGCCCATCCTAATGAATTATTTCCTCACCATAAATTAATTTACCTTTATGGCCACATCTGGGAAATGTTATCAGCCTCAGTGGGTAGAGCACAGAGCTGGAGCACAAGGTCACAAAAAGAGTCTGGGGAAGAGCCAGGAGCTGCTCCTGAATCCCTTGAAATTTTAGCTGGTACAGTAAAGGCCAGTGCTGTCACTCAGCTACAGTCCTGCTGCCCACTAATTAGTTTTGTTGTCAGCATTTTGCCAGTGGAAGGAGGCAGCCAGGTGCCTCTGGATTAGCCAGGGTGTGAAAAATGGCTTTCCAACTCACCTGCTGACCTTCTGACAGCAGGAGAGAATTCACAGGCAGAAGGTGGAGATGTCAAGATATAAAATTAGGGGCAATGGGGAGCTGTGTCTGCCCCTTGAAGTGAAACAGGAAAACCTGTCCCTTCTCCCATCCTGGCCGGGGATGTGGTTTAGGATTTCCTGTCTCTGCTATAGAAGATGCTCCTGTTTGCCTCATGCAAGGCATATCCTGCTCCCAGCTGAGGCTCCTGCAGCAGGACAGTGTGGGAGAGAGGTGGGAGCAGAGTCAGCTCCCAGCACACTCCCTGAGCAGCATCCTGGCCCAAAATGGTCAGGAAAGGTGTCTGATGTGCTCAGTGGCTAGAGAAACCCAGCCCAAGGTGGGATGAGCAGAGAAGTGATAAGGATCTAAGCAGCCTGCCCATGGCAGGGAATTGAAACAAGATGATCTTCAAGGTCCATTCCAAACCAAACCACACTGGGATTCTGTGAGTATGGATCCACTGGGATTCTGTGAGTATGGATCCAAGGGGGAGAAAATAGGACATTTAAAGATCAGTTAAGACTGAAGCCAAACTGAGGTGTTGCTTACAATGAAAGGCTGTGAATTTGCTTCCAAATACAGGAGCAGGGCTTTGGCAAAACAGGCAGTTAATTAAAGTGCATCAGTTAAACAGAGTTCCTCTCTATTTTGTCTCCCATGAGAGGACATGCAGAAAAGGTACTTGTTAGGAAAACAGATTCAAATAAATCCTGGGTGTTAGAGATAACATCTGGAGAAGCACAAAGGGCAGAGACCTCTGCTCTGGTGCTTCAGGTGTCTCTTTTCCAGGAGGAACACTCACACTTCCAGCTGAGCATGAAGTCAAATGGTTTGGTTTCTCCAGGATTCCTGCCAGTCTCTCCCAGTGTCTCCCAGTGCTCAGGCATCATGCTCACCCGCATGTTTTATGCCCAGGAGAGGCTGGGGCACAATCAGATCCAAGCTCCCTGCTCCCATAGAAAGCTGGGTAAGTTCTCAGTGTGGAGGGACACACGTGAGGATTCTGATTTCTTCAGACGGAAGCTGTTTTGGGCAGGCTTGAGCCAGCTGAGCTGCCTTGAATTCCATGGAGATTCCCCAGCATCTCAAAAGATGAACTCCAGTTTTCCCTTTCCTTAGAACAAGGAGCATAAAACATCCATGAGCTCTCCTTGCTCTTCTTTAAGTCTGGTCCCTGCAGGTCACCTGAAACCCTCAGTATTAAAGTGACAGGGACATGGTGCTGGAGCATGGAGAGAGGGGCTGGGACACCTGAGGGAAAGCAGAGACCCTCTCCCACCTGCCTCAGCTCCCAAGGCAGACATCAGCACCTGGATGTCCCCTGTCAGAGACAGGGCCCCAGGGAATGGCTGGAGCTGTGTCAGGGGAGGTTCAGGTTGGATGTCAAGACAGCTCTGGTCACCTCAACCTTGGCTGTGCTGATCATTTTCTCATCTCCATCCTCAACACCAGCACCAGCCCTGCCCCACAATTTCAGGGGCCATTTTTCTTCCTTTCAAACCCCTTGGCCTCCCTGAGATGCCATTTATTTTCACTCATTTCAAAAATCAGTTTTTGCAGAGAAGTTTGAGGGGAGGGAGCAAAGGGAGCAGGAGTTTGGGAAGTTGCACCACCTGGTTCTCTCTGAGACATGCTGCTGCCCTTTTTATGCACATCCAGAGCTGGTGCCATCTCACACCTGCTCTACACTTGTTTTTAAATGACACATCTTTGTAATAGCCACTGCAAAGATGGATCTTTATCCCCAATTAAATGACATTTTGTGTCTTTTCATTTCCTGCCCCAGTTGAGGAGCAAATCCCTGGAGAGCAAGCTCTTTAATGAAGTAGGAGGTGTCTGCGAAATTAAAGGTGATCTTGTTTGCAAGGAGAAAATCAGTGCTGATTCCTGGTGTTTCCAGAACACTGGGCTTGTGTGTGATACCCTGGGAGTGTTTGAGGTGACTGGAATTGCTGATGTCAGGATCCCAGGTCAGAAGTGAGAGCATTCTGTGTGGGACAGCTGCTGCTTGGAGATGTCTGGATCCCGCTCCAGCACCGGGTTTCACCTTGACTCTTTCCTTTTCCTGGAGTCCCCAGCTGATCCTGGTGTCAGTGGGACAGCCCTGAGAAGGGAGAGGGGCAGCCCTGGCCCCATGTGTCCATCTTGCAGGGCCTTTTGGCTGAGCAGGAAGGGCACTTTTTTGAAATCCCCCAAAATCCCCCATCTGTTTGCAGGTGCTCTGCCCTCAGCAGTCAGCAGTGGGTACGGAACTGTGGCTTTCAGGAGATGAGAAGGTGTTTTTGTCCAGGTGCAGGTGTGGTGCTGGGGTGACACTGGCTGTGTGCTGAGCCTGGTGGGACCCCAGACACCACATTCCAACCCCACAGCTGTGCTGGGTTCGCTCCCTTTGCTGCTCCATGCAGATTTAGCCCAGTGTGTGGAGTCCCTGCCCCAAGGACGAATCCTGTGTTTTTAAGGGTCTGTGATATATCTTAGTCAGTACCTGCTCTGTTCCATCCCTTCTCCCCTCCCCCTGCTCCCTCGGAATGCCATCCAGCCCCGTGATTTATTGCTCTTCAGTGTGTTTCCTTTGCTCTTGGGGAACTTCTGTTTAATTTTTATGCCCGTTATCATTCAGGGAGAGAAGGGAAAGGCTTGGGGAGCCCAGAGTAGAAATAAACCAGAAAATTTTAGTGCAGATACTTTGTTCTTTGATGCTGTGTTTGGGAGGAGCACTTGCTTCCATTCCCCTTCACTTTTGCATTGTGGGTTGAAGTGATTCTACAAAACTCATGGGATGGGGCACTCGATGGATCAACTCCAGCCTTGCAAGGGCTGGGCTCAGCTACTTTTGCTGCCTGGATTCCATAGGACTCACACAGTAAAGGGGAATTCAGTGTAAGAGCAGGGAATGGCCTTAAACTGAAGGAGGGTAGATACAGATTAGAGATGAGAAAGAAATTATTCCCCCAGAGAGTGGGAAGGCCCTGGCACTGGGTGCCCGGAGCAGCTGTGGCTGCCCCTGGATCCCTGGCAGTGTCCAAGGCCAGGTTGGACACTGGGGCTTGGAGCAGCCTGGGACAGTGGAAGGTGGCCTTTTTTCAGCTGCCTTGGTTTTGCTCTTGGTGAGGTTTTTCTGTGGCACCTCTTTGCTGCTTCCACTCCAGGTTATCAATCAACTTCTTAGAGCTCACCCAGGTCTAATTTAACATCCTTGGGGACATTAAAGAGCTGAGCATCCATGCTCTGCACCCTTCCCTGTGGGGAGCATCCCTGGACACCCTGTCTGGACCAACCCCAATGTGCCAGGAACTTCTGCCAGTGGGTGCTGAGGGTGACCCAGCAAAAAATCCCTGCAGTTTCCACTTCTGAATTGTGGTTATTCCCCACCTGCACATCTCTCCTGCTGGGCAGATCAGCCAGGTATCTCAGCCATAGCAGGGAAAGGAAAGCACCTCAATTTAAAGTTCCAGGAGGATTTGGGGCATCTCAGGGACACAGAAGAATTGACTTCAAGCAGAACATTTCAGTTTCATCAAGGAATAGTTTCAAGCTGGCCTAACCCAAAGTAGAATCTTCAGTTTCAAAAGCACATTTTCCAAATACTAAACAAATAAACAAAACAATGAAAAAGTTTTACTGTGGGATATTTCACTTTGAAAAAACTGTTTTTTCCGTGAGCCGTCATGACCAAAAATTCCTGCCTTGCCTCTATCCTTGTCCTCTGTGAGCATTAACCCGATGGAGCAGTTTTTGTGGGATTTCTGGTGCCTGAGCCAGCCCAAACCACTCCCCCAGTGCTCAGCCCTGGGAACACAACCACCTCTGTCTGCTCCGCTTCCAGCTCCGTGCTAAGCAGCTCAGAGTCTTAGCTCAGAAAGTCCCAGCTCTGATCCTTGCAGACAGCAGCAGCTTTGCTTCCCAGCACTGCACACCCTCACAGAAAGTCGTGGATTATCTGCTTACCCTCCCTCCATGTCCTGGTTCCTGCAGGGTGAAGAACCACAGAGAGGAGCTGCGCCTGCTCCCGCGCCGGGGACGGGAGAGTGACAAAGCCCAAGTGCCCAGCCAGCCCTGGTGAGTGACACTGTCTGTGTTCTTGGATGTGGGGTGCTGGGAGAGATCCCTGTGGTTCCCAGCTGGGGGACACAGCACTGGGATTTGGGGCAGCGCTGACCTGGCACGATGTGAGCTGTGCAGGTACCTTGCTTCTGGGGTCAGTCTGAGGATTCCTCCCTTGCAGCCTGCTGGGAGAGGCTGGTTTCCCCTCACCCTGGCCTGGTGTGAGTGTTCAGGGAGTCAGAGGTTGATGGATTTGCTGAGAAGCTGCCCCTGTCCCCGGTGCTGTTGGTGATGGAGTTGGGATCACTTCAACCCCAGGCAGGTGGTGGAGTCACCATCCCTGGAGGCATTCAGGGAGTCTGGATGTGGCACTCAGTGTCATGGTCTGGTTGACAAGGTGATGTTGGGTCAGAGGTTGGCCTCAAAGGTCTTCCCCAGCCTAATTCTGTGGTTTTTGGAGTCTGTGATTACACCCTGTGGGTTGTTCTGGACACGGGTTTGGGCTTGTTCTGCATTTTAGATTTGTTGCTTGTGTTGCTCCTAAAAGTTCTGTTTGCAGTTTGTTGTGGTGGAGGTGGAAACAAGTGTGACTTGTGAGTAACCTGGAGGTGAGCTCTGCTCCTGCCTCTGCTGTGCACATCCCAGAGCAAGGGTGTGCAGGGAGCATGTGGGTGGAAGTGCTGCCTGTGGGGAATGCTGTGCTTGGGGCAGGTAGGGTGCAGAGCTGGAGTGTGGGGCTGGAGGCACCCAGAGTTTGGTCAGACCTCTGGTGCTGTTTCTGACAGGGGGGTACAGAGCAGCCCCTGGCACGTGGGCTGGGAGGAAACATTGCTGTGGTATTTCCTTGTTGAGGCTGTGTTTGTCAGTGCTTAGGTCAGGACAGGGGAGTTCCCCATGCCCAAAGAGTACAGGAGTGTCCTCAGGCCACAATTTAGGAATTTTAACATCCCCCAGACTTAGCTTGCCTGGGGGACTGAGCTGAAATCACCTCTGTGAAGCAGAGGTTTTATGGAGGGATGGGAAAGGATTTAGGGATCAGGTCCAGTGGTAACATGACCTGAGGGTTGGGAAATGCTGGCCTGGGAATGACCGTGCCTGTTGGAAACTTGCTGTGCTTCCTGAGTCATGAGGTCAGGGAGAGCTGGAGCTGGGAGGGCTCTGCCTGCTCTGCTGGAGTTTCATTGTGGTCAGAATGGATTAGCAGGACTTCAGGGGAGTAAAACATGGTGTTTGCTTCAGCAGAGGGTGAAGATTTCAGGGTGTCCTTGTTCTGTGCTCGACTCATGGCAGGAAGATGCAGCAGTGTAGTTTTCAGCAGTGGATTTTCTCTTTCAGTCCCTGGGCAGGTGGATGAAAGCAGAAATTACAGATTAACAGAGTGGGTAAGGAAGGGACCTTAAAAACCATCCAGTTCTACCACCTGCTGTGGGCAAGGACACCTCCCACTATGCCAGGTTGCTCCAAGCCCCATCCAGCTGGGCTGTGGGCACTTCCAGGGAGGGGTTCTCAGTTTCCAATTCAGCAGGTTTTGCAGAACTTGTGTTTTAATTGGTATCACAGTTGGACTTTTCCTTTGGATATTACATAGAAGAGAGAAGAAATAAATGTGATCAGATAAAACTTCTTATCACAGAGGTAGGAGCTCTGCTGCTGTGTGATGGACCCCCAGAGATACCACACACAGTAAATAAGGATCTTACTTGGAAATCTAATCCAGGAAACTCCAAATAACAGCAGGGAAAAGATTCATCTGAACTTCTTCAAATCAAAATGAGGCAGTTGTGGGAGCAAGGCAACTTGGGTTTGATCAGATTTGTCTATAACCATTTTCTGTTCCAGCTTAGTGTACCTGTCCATAGTGGTAGTGTATTTTGATACAAAATATTCTGGCACACAGGTTGAACAAATGACCTGACTAAAAACCCTTTTCTGCATGACTAAGACAGCCACAGTACCCTAATTCCATAGACCAGGATTTAACTCAGCAAATGAAATTGTAGGATTCAGCAGCACTGAAGAAATACGTGGATTTTTACTGTTGAAGACATTTTTACAAAGAAAGCTGCCGGAATTTTTTCCAAGTTTTGTTTTGGCTGTTGGCATATTCAGTAGAGTTTTGAAGTGTGGACCCTTCTTTTTGTACAAGGTACTTGCTGTAAGTGGGGAGAATGGTCTTTTATCCAGCAGGTTCTTCCCTTCCTCAGGACTGCTGAGCCCCTGAACACTGCTGGCTGATTGTTTGCTCTTTCATTTTTCACTTCTCCCTACACTCACTGGTGGCACACAGAATAAAGGTAGATTCCAGAAGGAGCTGCAGAGCTCCCTGTTCCTTGAGAAATATTTCAGTGGGGAAATATCTGTCACTCAGGCAGTTAGAGAAGAACATAGAGAGTGACTGAAGAACAAGGAAAGCTGATGAAAATGCCCATTTTTCCAGGAATGCAGGGAAAGTGTTGGAAATAGCAGTTATTGGGTCCATCCTTACAGGGCTGGGAGTGCCCCGTAATGAGAGGACACGGAGGAGCATCCATCCTTAGGTGGCTCAGCAAAAGTGGGGTGGCTGAACTTTTCTGTGTGTCTCAGAAAAGCCCAGGGGGGAGGGGGCCATCAGGGCTCTGAGCACAGATAAATCCTGGCTCTAATCACCTGCTCAGGTCGTTATCAGCTCGGGCAGTTCTGTCTGGCCGGGATTAGGGGGGCACTGGTGGCCCTTTAAGCTACGATCTCTGATGACCTTCTTAGCACCCCGTGGGCCAAGGAAGGAAGGGATGTAACAGCTTCTTAATTTAGAGAGCATCAGGTCAGGAGGAGGTTGCAGATCCTGGAACCCAGTGGGGGCAGGAGCTGGGAAGGGCTGCAGTGTCCAGGGCAGAGGAGCCTGTGGGGACAGGACCCTCCCAGGGCTCATGGTCGAGCCCAAAAAAGCCAAACTCTAGGGCTGAGTTCCCTTCTGTGCCTAAGGTGCCTCTGTCAAGGAATGATGTGGGAAATGGATTTGTAGAGAATTCTCAAAGCCTGGCAGAAGGCTCACATAGTCTTGTGCATCTGTATGCAAACTCTGAGATAAAACATGCTGACTTAGAAAGGCCATGGAATTTGACAGACGTTGTTGAGAGAGAAATGGAACTAGAAACAAGTTTCAGATGATGGCCTTGCAAATAGACCAGATACTTTGGAGAAATAGAACTATGAAAGATGTGTTGTAGCAAGACCCACATGGGGTATTCTTAGATGGTTAGCTTAGAAGCATTAGCAGCATTGTGTGGCAAAAGCTGATAGGCCAAAAAACACTTATAATATATTGTCACTAGGAAATGGTTTGGCTCCTGATTGTGATGGCGTGAATTGTAACATCTGTACTGTCGCACCCTTCACATGAGACTGAAAATGGAATAAAAGTCTTTAAAATGCCTCTCAGGAGCCCAGTCTCTGGGTCAGAAAAAGGGATAATCTGACAGAAAGGATGGTTAGATCACTCAGGTTGGAAGTCATTCCAGAGGCTCCACAAGAGTTGTGAACCATTAGAAACCAGGCTGGGGAGGGCACAAGCAGAAATTCCCCCCAGAATGCACTCTGCCCGACCTTCATCTGCTGTTAAAAAAAAATAATTCAAAGACACAAAAAAATTTCAAAGTTCAAACTCCTGTTCTAAGCAGGCTCCTGGGAAGGATTGCCCTTGTGTGTGCTGGGAGTGATCTCATGGCATGTGCAGTCCTTGGGAGTGTCTGGCTGGAGCCTGTTCCCAGGGGGCTGGAGAAAGTTTTGGCTGGAGCAGGCTCACTCCTGTCCCATGGGAATGAGCTGTGGACCCTACCTGGCAAAGGCAGGCTGGGAGGAGAGCTCTCCTCACATAGAGACCCCCCCGTCCCTGACCACTGCAGGGAAGCAGAGGAGGTTTGGGATGTTCTTGGCACACAGTCTGCAGTGAAAGCAAAGCACAGAATCCCAGAATGCCTTGGTTTGGAAAGGACCTTAAAGCCCATCCAGTGCCACCCCTGCCATGGGCAGGGACACTTTCCACCATCCCAGGGTGCTCCAAAGCCCTGTCTAACCTGGCCTTGGACACTGCCAGGGATGGGGCAGTTGTCGTAGAAAGTTTTTCATTTGCAGTTGTCATACTTCTAATAGGAAGAATGAAAGCTGTAACCTTTACTGAGAAATAAAATTGTAACTTTGAGTTTTAATCTAGGAAAAGGGGGCCACTTGCCACCCTCCCAGGGTGCTCCAAGCCCTGTCCAGCCTGGCCTTGGACACTTCCAGCACAAGGTGTTGTTTTGGTTGAGGATGATTTAGTGTTTGCACACAGCAGGAATGGGGTTTGCAGGCTCAGCCCCTGGTGCTGCCCAGCCCTGACGTTCTCAGGATGGAGCCATCCCCTCCCTGTGCCCCCAGTGCCTGTGGGAGCTGAGCTGGGCTGGCTGGGAGTGGGGACCCAGCAGTCCCAGCAAGGATCAGGTTTTCCAGAGACAGCCAAGTCCTGACACACTGAGCTGCCGTGGTGACCCTGGAGCCTTCAGAGATGGACACTGGGTGAGTGAGGGAAGAGGAGCTGCTAATTAACCCTTTATAAACACTCCCATGGCTGTCCCTGGGCTTACCTGGGCGTTTAAATAAGCAAATTAACTGCCTGAAGCTCTCAGCTCTGCCAAGGCCATAGGAGAGATGCCAGGTGATGCAGGACAGGACCCACTGCTCAGGACCTTGGTGGTGCAGTCTGAGAGTGGGAGGCTGTGTGGCTCAGCTGGCACCTGGAATCTGGGAAGAGCAGAGTATTGGGTGCTATTTAAGGGCTGTAAGGCTGAACATAAAATTAACAGAATCATGTTTGATCCCTCAAACACGAGTTCCCACAGCAAACATGATCCAGTGCATTGCACCACACCTGCTTCGGGATGTAGAACCTGGAGAAGCCACAGAAACTCCAGCACACGTGGAATTGTTAACTTCTACATTCAGGCAAAACTCTCATGCTCCAAGAAAGCCACGGGTTAAAAAGCACCTCCTTAAGCCAGTGATTCATCTCCAGAGCTGAGCTGGTTTTCTGTGATCAACCCAAATGTTTGATTCTTTTAAGAGCTGAGCAAGTGATTCTTAATGAACACTCAGTTTTCTGCAAATCTTGATCTTATTGAAATGTGATGTCGATTTACATTATCTGACTGGGGGATTTTTGCTTTTCTTTTTTCATTCCTGGATTTCCTTTTGGAACTCATCTTGTTTTTCAGAACCTCTCAAGACTTGGAAGTTAATTCAGATTAAGGTAGCGCGTGAATGGAAAACGTAAAATCTTTTCCCAATAACTGCTTGTGCAAACACCAGACAGATGATGGCTCAAGTCCCTTCTGCTCTCTCTCCCTGTGCTCAAACTCTGGGTGAAAATATTGGCAGAATGTCCTCTCCTGACTGGGTGCAGCTTTGTGGCTACATTCCTCTGTTCTGGAGCTGAAATGTGAGTCAGAAAGAAGGGAGGCAAGGAAAGTACAAAATGAAAGTACAAAATGAAAGTACAAAAATAGATCTCCCTGCACATCTTTACTCAGCTGCCCCTTACAAGGCTGCATTGACGTGTGCTGGATGGGATATGATGGCTCTGGCCTTGGCAGATGCATCAAATACGACATGTGAGCATGGATTTTAGGGCTTTTTTAAGGAGACAAATAAGGGTTAGCAAGAAATGCAGAAAAGACAAACAGTGAGGTGGCCACAGTCGTTCATCTGTAGGAACCCAGGCCTGAGATTCGCTTCCAGCTCGGCCTGAACTGGAGATTTAAAGGAATGAGCTGAAAAGTTGCTTATTTTGCCATTTCATCATCAGATGTGCTGCTTCCCTGAGGCAGTGACCTTTCACAGGCAGTGCTGTGACGAAAGATGTGGTGAAACATGAGAGACTTTGTGCTGCCTGGAGAGGTTGGACTGTGCTGTCCAGAGCATGGGAGATGTTCCAGAAACACCCCCTCTGTTTGTGATGAGCTGTCTGAGGGAGAGTGTTTGGGTTTTTTTTTTCTTCTAAAATCCTTTCTTTTTAGTTTCTTCCTGAGGGTGGAGGTTCCATTGGAAAGACAGGGTCAATGGATCAGTGAGGCTGAGACCTTGGGATGTGCTGGGCAAGCTTGGAGGGCTGATGTGGGTCCCCAACATTTCTCTGGGGGGTGAGCTCTATAGAGATTCCCCAGGGAATTGGCACGGCCCCGAGGCTGCCAGAGCTCCAGGAGCCTTTGGACAGCGCTGCCAGGGATGCCCAGGGTGGGGTTATTGGGGTGTCTGTGCAGGGACAGGAGCTGGGCTGGGTGATCCTGTGGGTCCCTCCCAGCTCAGGAGATTCCATGATTCTTTGGGACAAACACTTGATCATGGGCTGTTCCTACCCACTTCCCAGGAGAGAGACACAAAGGGGCCATGGCAGCCTTGGTCTCTTGCCTGTTTTTCCTGCTGTACTGGGGAAAAGCCCTGTCATCAAAGCTTGTTTAATTCCCCCACACCTTCCCTCCAAGCCTGAATTTGCTGTGCTGTGGGGAACCAGGATATCTGCACCCTGTTCACCTCCCATGGGGTCTCCTCAGAGAATCTTGGAATCATTACACCTGGAAAGGACCTCCAAGATCATGGAGCCCAATCCTTAACCCAGCACTGCCAAGATCATCACAAACCATGTCCCCAAGTGCCACATCCACATGTTTTTTGGATACTTCCATGGATAGTGACTCCACCACTGCCCTGGGCAGCTTCTTCTGATGCCTGGCCACTCTTTTAATGAAGAAATTTTCCCCAGTATCCAATCTGAATTCCCCCTGGAACATCTTGAGGCCACTTGTCCTGTCCCTTGTTCCCTGGGAGCAGAACCCAGAGTTTTGGAGAGCCAGGAGGATTCCCCCTTTCCCCCTCTTCATATCACAGCTTCCCTGAGCCTGTAGGAGTGGGGTGCAATGAACCATCCCTTGGCTTCCCACAGTTCTGGTCCCAAGCCAAGGAGAAGTTTGTCAGGGCAGGGAAAGGTTTGTGGGCCGCTGAGCTTTCTCTGATGTTGTTAATTATCCATCATTTCTTGCCCTACTTTCCCTACAAGCCTTCCCTGCCTGCTCAGTGTCTGCTGGGACTTGGGAGAGTCCTTGTGCTTCTTCTGGGCTGGGTGGCTCAGCCCCACAGAGATGTTCTGAATCTATTTCTTGTCCAACTTTGCTTGTCACTCTCTGTGCCTTAATCTTCTTTGCACCCCTCCTGCTAGATCCAAAAGGTCTGCTGCATTCTTCCCCCCCCCCCCCCCCCCCCCATTTTCTTGTAGAGCTTTGAATGCCTTTATTATTCCTTCTTCCCTCCTCTGGCAGAGGTGTCTCTGCTTATAATCCTCTTAGCACTGAGGCAGCCTGTTCATTTCAAAGAAAGCTGCTTTAAAGGCAGGTGTGAGCCAGACTTGGCTGATTCTTTCTTTTCCCCTGTGGCTTGAAGGGCCTGAAAATATTCCTGTAATCATTTCACAGAATCCCAGAATGGTTTAGGTTGGAAGGGAGCTTAAAGCTCCTCTCATTCCACCCCTGCCATGGACAGGGACACCTTCCACTGTCCCAGGTGATGCAGGGAATGGACTGCAGGGCTTTGGGCTGACCCCGTGCAGCTCTTGGGTGATGGGCACGGGACAGAAATGGGACTGCAGGTAAGTTCTGCTCCTTCCGTGTCTGAGTGAGGTGCCTGAGCTGTTCCCTCTCCACACAGCCCCTCTCCAGCTCTGGCTGTCCTAGCTCATGGCCCTGGTGTGTTCAAAGTGGGACAGCTCCAGGGTGCAGGGGCTCAGCCAGGGCAGTCCTGGAGGGGAGCAGGTTGTGCCCCTGTGCACTCAGACTGGGCATTCCAGCCCTGATGGCTGCTGGCCCCAGCAGGGATGTGGCTGTGACTGTGTTTGTCCTGCAGCCTCAGCCACATCCTGCCTGTCCCAGCAGCCTGCAGAAGGTAGAGGGATCCCCCCAGAGCTGGGCTGAGCTGGGCTGCAGCAGCCAGGGTTGGTGGATTCTGCTCAGGAGCTGGGGGATGGCTGCAGGGAGCCTGGGGGTGCACTTGGGAGAGCCTTGGGCAAGTCCTGGGGGCAGCCAGCTCCAGTGTGCCCCGCTCAGCCCTTGGCTGTGTCTGTGCACACAGCCCTGGAACACAGCCAGGGAAATGCCCCCCTGGCAGTGCCCCAGCCTGCAGCAGCACCCTGTCCCTCCCGTGGGGCAGAGGGGCAGGGGACAGAAGCAGGCAGGTAATATACTGCTGCATTTTGGCCACAAAAGCCAAGGAGTGGAGTTTGCTATGCCAGCACCTTCTTCTGCAGGAGACTTCTTTTCTTCCCTGATGCTTTCCTACTTCTCAGAGTCTGGAAATGCATCTATGTTGTTTACCTGACCCTCCCAGGCAGTCACAGCCTTTACAGCCCCTGCCTTGGCTCCTAGTACACTTCCCAGAGCCTCTTCATTGCCTGGCTCTAATCCTTCCAGGAGCACCCATGTTTTATGCCTTGGTTATGCCTCCCTTCCTTTTAATTAATTTTTCACAGTGCCTTGCTTGTCCCTGTTGCCCTTTTTGATTTAATTTATTGCTCACTAGCCATCACACCTGGGCAAGCCTTTAATTTATCTCTTCCTGTGTCCCTTGCCCCACCTCCCTCCCCCCCTATTGATTTCTCCAGTTTGATTTCACCCTGAGCTTGCCAGTGTCATCTCCCACCCTTCTCTCCCACTCAGAATTGCTTAGCTGAGTTTCCCCCCCCCCCAGTTTGTGACCTTGCTGCATTGTAATTCGTGGCCCAACAAGGCTGGGATTGCTGCTTGTTGGATCTCCTCGCTTGCTTGGGCTTGGCTTCCACCCCAAATGTCTCAAAATTAACTCTGGGTAATTCCCATCCCATTGCTGTGATAAGGAAAAAGCTCCTCTCCCAGTGAGTCTCAGCCAGGTGGAAGGGGTTGATGGCCATGACCTGGTGTAGCTTCTGTGCTGAGTTTCCTGCAGGCAGGAGGTGTTCCAGGGACAGGGCTGGGCTGGGCTTTGCTTGGTTCCAGCTCTGAACAAGCAGGGCAGTCAGTGCCCCCAGCAGCTCTTCATTCCTGCCATTATCCTGGAGATGAGGATGTGCAGCTGAACCTGCCCTGGGGAGCCCTGGCTGCTCCCAGCCCAGCTCTCCTGCTGCTCTGAAGCTTTTTCCTGGTCTACATTGAAACAGTGAGGAAATTGTGGAAGGAAAGAGGGAATAAATGACTTTTCTTCTGTCTTTCAGCTGCCCTGTGGCTGCCACAGCCCAGCTCACCAGAGCTCAGACAAAGAGGGAACCCCACTTTGAGGAATTGAGGGCTTTTATTTGCCCCCATAAATGGTCCATTTACTTACAGAACAGTCCCTGCCATTACCACAATGGCTTTGGAAAGCACATTACTGCAGATATTCAGGTTATTTTGTCATCTGTGGCCATGTGATTTGCAAGCTGAGCCCAAAAGTGGGAAAGGGGTCAGAGGATGGGAAGCATATGTTTGTTAAAAACACACAGCAAGGCAAGATCCTGAGCTATTACTGCTCCCCTGTAGCACAGGCATAAAACACAGCAGGCTGAGGCTCAGAAGAGTGAGTATCTACACAGCTCCCTGTTCCTGCTGAAAAATACTTTGGTTAGAGCTGTGCTCGCGAATGGGATTTCCATTTTCATGGGATCTTGTGTAACTGAGCTGGTTCTGTCTGATGGAGGAGCAGGATGTGTGAAGGGTGGGGCTGAAACTGGCTCTGGCAATGGATGTGGTTGGATATGTCATGTCCTTTGGATATTGGGAAAAGGTCCTTCTCCCAGAGGGCACTGCCCAGATTCCCCAGGGAATGGGCACAGCCAGAGCTCCAGGGATGCCCAGGGTGGGATTGTTGGGGTGTCTATGCAGGGCCTGGAGCTGGACTGGGTGATCCTGTGGGTCCCTTCCAGCTCAGGACATTCCAGGATTCTGTCATTCCACCTCCTGACTCCCAGGGCATCAATCCCTTGAGTGTAACAGCCCTGGGATATTATCACCATATGCAAAGTGAGGAAGTTCAACAGGCACTGCATGGGTCATGTAGAGCTGAGAAGATCTCAGAGGAACCAAGGGAGCATTGTTGGTTTAATTGGTGGTTGGTTATAAATACCTGTAGTTCCACAGTGAGGTATGGGCATGGTTAGATTTGGTTAGGGAATGAAATGTGGGAACTGTAGGATTGTAATTGCCCGTGGCCTGGAGCAGCTGGCTGCTGCACTCAGCAGAGGTGTGTGGGAAACATGAGAACTTGTTGATTCCACTGATTTTATTCTATTATTTCTCTTTTATTCTTTTCTCTTCCTCATTCTCTCTATTTCCCCTTCTTCCTTCTTTGGTTGAGTTTGGCACTGCAGGTAGGATCACCCTATAACTCCTGAAGGTAGGTCAGTTCCCTGATGCTGTCAGGGAAGTCTGTGGGTGTCTGTGTGGTGCTGACCCTTTTTCCAGATTAAGAAGCTCTCCTTGTCCATCTTTGACAATTTTTATCAATGCACAAGCAAAGGAGACTGCCTCCCTCTCCCTCTGTCTCCAGGTAGAGAAATATCTTTTTTTCATGTAGGAACAGCCCCTCATTCTATCCATCCTTAATTTACCCTACTTTTTACAAAGGTGTGGCATGATAGGAGAAGGGAGGAAAGGATGTAAGTTTAAGGAGGGCAGGGATGGATGAGATATTGGGAGGAAATCCTTCCCTGTGAGGGTGCTGAGGCCCTGGCACAGGGTGCCCAGAGAGGCACTACAAACTCCAGACCCCCCAGCACTACAAACTGCAGCGTTTATCCCCTGCTTGTGAGCATGAGAAAGAAAAAGTTCACTGAAAGACTTGGCTGGGTCCAGACCAAAAACTCTCCATCCCTTTCCCACTTTTTCCTCAAATTACAAAATAATATCACCTGATTTCACAGTTCTGCAGATTTCATGTGCCACAAAGCAGCATCTGTGTGTGTTCCCAACTGCTGCCTGGCTTTGGCTTGGAGCATCTCTTACCTGCCCGTTTTTATTTACAAGTACAAAGGCAAAGCTCCAGTGTAGCTTTCCACCCCCTGCAAATAGAGATATTGGTGTTTATTTATAGCTCCTTGTTTGCAGAGAGCCCATGGAGAGGGGAAGAGGTGTCATTCCCAGGGGAAGGCAGATGGATTGAATCAATCACCACACAGAGGGGCCTGGGGTGTTGCACAAAAGAACCACAATTCACAACAGAAGATAAATTATCCAAACAGATCCAAACACATTCTTGTCTGTCAGTTACTGTCTCCATACAATCTTCAGAAAACATAGAGCAGGATCCCCTCTTTGAAGTCTATCAGTAAAGTACAGCTTTCCTCTCCAGTTTTTGAGTTTGCTCAAGTTGGAGTCTCACTTTGAATCTCAAACTGTGTCACTGACTGACCCCCAAATGGTCTCCAGCTTCTTCAAAGATTTCCTTTGACAGCTGGAAAACAAATCCTCCCAAAGTGCTGCAAACTGCTCTGCCATGGACTGCCTTAGGGGTTTGGGTTGGAAGGGACCTTAAAGCTCATCCAGTCTCACCCTGTGCCATGGGCAGGGTCACCTTCCACTGTCCCAGGCTGCTCCCAGCCCCAGTGTCCAGTCTGGCCTTGGGCACTCCCAGGGATCCAGGGGCAGCCACAGCTGCTCTGGGAACCCTGTGCCAGGGCCTGCCCACCCTCCCAGGGAACAATTCCTTCCCAATATCCCATCCAACCCTTCCCTCTGGCACTGGGAAGCCATTCCCTGTGTCCTCCCTCCATCCCTTGTCCCCAGTCCCTCTCCAGCTCTCCTGGATCCGCTTTAGGCCCTGGAAGGGGCTCTGAGATCTCTCTGGAGCCTTCTCTCTCCAGAACACCCCCAGCCTGTCCCACAGCAGAGGAGGTCCAGCCCTTGGGGCATCTCCATGGCCTCCTTGCCACTTGTTCCAAGAGCTCCATTTCTTCCTTGCACAGGCAGCTCTGCAGATGGGGTCTCACCTGAGCAGAGCAGAGCAGAGCAGAGAAGGAGAATCCCCTCCCTTGAGGTGATGATGAGCTGCCATTGCCTCACGCTGCAGAAGTAAGGCACTCCTGCACCTCAAACCACTTCTGGTGGGCTCAGTGAGACCTTCTCACATGTGAACTTCCCCTGTCCCTCACTCCCTGTGCTCTGCTTCACCTCATTTCACTTGCAGAACTCTTTCCAGAGTGCCTGCAATAGTCCTGCAGTCCCTTGGGATGTTTGTGCTTCTGTGCCTTCATCCTCTGCATCCCCTGTGTGCACTCAGTGCTAGGGCTGCTGTGCTGGTGCAGAGGAGCTGTTCCCAAACTGGGATAACATCCCCTGCATTCAGCTGACTTGCATTTCCTCCTTATCCTTGGTGTTAATCCCAAACTTGCAGAATCACCAGGTATTAGGATTTGATAGAGACGTTGCTCTTTGTGTGACGAGCCAGCTGATGGAAGTCTTAATACTGCAGGTGGTGAGCTGCCAATCCATCTAAAGCCAGGCTGCATTAGCACTCTGATATCAGAAATTTCCCTCCTGATAGGAGGAAGATCCCTCCAAGGGAGAGCTGGGGAAAGCAGAGTGCATTGCCTTTGTGCCTGGGCTGCTGTGTGAGCACTGGCTCCGGCTGGAGCTGCTGGGTCTGGCACATCCAGAATGCCTCCTGTCAATCTGGGTATTGCTGTGAGAGGAGGAGAAACAGCAGCATCCCACTTCCAAAAATGTCAGGCTGCAAGGGAGGAGCAGGAGGAGGAACAGGGCTGAGGGAGCAGGTTTGGGTTGTGCCTGCAGGACTGGGGACACTCAGGATGTGACCCCACCCAACAGAGGTGCTCACTCCCCGTTCCTCCATCGTCCTCCCATTCCTTCCATACCCATCCTGTCCCTTCCCTGGTGTGAGACAAGGCTACAACCCCATGGTCAGTGAGGTTCCTGAGCCTCCCCAGAGTTTGGGGACCCTGCCTGGCTCAGGGATCCCATATCCAAACCCTTCCCCAGGACAGGGAAAGGGATGCCTGAATGTCTGAAGTGTGGTTTGGACCGGTAACTGCACCACTGGTATTTTAGTACCAAAAACCTGCTTTCTGTTGGGCCACTTCTATTTTCCAGTTCTAGGAATAACCTAGAACAGTGGGAAGGAAACGAAATGTATAATTTATAAACTGAAACTGTTGTGATCATGGTGGACAACAACGTTCTCAGAAAATCTTTTCCCCTTTTCTCAGTGTAATTCTCCACAATGACCAAGCTGGGTTTCCCCACCTGGTTCCAAAAAGCAAACACAGGTTAGCTGAAGGTAAATCCTGCTCATCCCTCCAGGATTCATTATTCCCTTGCCCTGTACAAGATCCATCACTTGTCTGGTGTTTCCAGCCAGGAGCCCAGCTGAGAGGAAGGGATGGGAGGAGGGATAGGCTGCTTTAAAAGCCCCAGCTGTGATGATGGAGCTGCATTCCATGTGAGGGGAGCAGTCTGGGCAGAGCAGGCAGTGGATAAATGTGGAATATATTCTATGAAGTAACTTGGTGCTTCCCAATTAATACCCTAATTGCCCCTTTTTTAATTATCGACTCCAGAATTACCGAGCTGAGTTGCAAATGCTTTGGAATATAAAAAGGAGGGAAGGATTTTTTATTGACATTTCAGAATTACAAATTATGTTTGTTGTGAAAAAAATGAGAGACCGTCTGTTTAATTGGTCATAGGATGCAATTTGTGAGCACTTAGGTAAAAAAATACAGCTACCTAGGGAATTGTTAAAGATCCCTTTCCTCTGAGTCAGCAAAGCTCAGAGCTGGGGAGAAAGCAGATCTATATTCCATAAAATTCAGAGTAACACGGAGCTCTGTGTCAGGGATTGCTCCTGATAGGGAGAGAAGTACTGGCTTGGGTGGGATGGACAGAGAGGAACAGAAGGTTTGGAGGCTCAGAAATAAAAAGCAGAGGGTCTGCTGGCTAAGGTGGCTTGATCCTATTTCACATTCTCTTCTGGAATGTGGGGCGAGCCCCCTGGGTCAGAGAAAGTTTCTGGCTGCAAACAGAAAATAAAATTTGGGATTCTTCTAATGGCTTTTAGCTTAGTGAGGGTAGATTTAGATGGGATATTGGGAGACAATTCTTCCCTGCAAGGGTGGGGAGGCCCTGGCACAGGGTGCCCAGAGAAGCTGTGGAACCCTGGAAGTGCCCAAGGCCAAGTTGGGAAGGGGCTGGGAAGGAATGTGATGCTGGTGTCATTCCCACAAAGCCCTTGGAAAAACACCACTGCGAGCTTGCTATTGCAGGCAGGCTTTTTAACAGCAGTCATTAGAAATGAAGCCTCTACTCCAGGTGGCAGAAGCCTCTGGTGATTAAAATCACCATTTGGACTGAGAAAGGCTCTGCTCTTACTGGATGAATCAGGATTTGGCACAGGATTTATTTTTTTTGTGGAGAAGGAAATTGGGGCTGTCTGGTGCCATCATTTTCCATCAGAGAGCAGGAGAAGGGGGGTGCTGAGGGGCTGGATGGCAGAGCAAGACAAGGGCTGGGTGGCAGAGCAGGGCAAGGGCTGGATGGCAGAGCAATGAGGGGATGTGTGGAAGCAGGCAGGGAGAGCCGAGGGAAGGGCATGCATGGATAGAGACCTGGATCTCGTGGCTCTGCAGGCTGTTGCCTCCTTGTGTCCCCCCACTGAGAGCCCCCTGTGTGCCCTGGGGGTCTGGCAGGTCCTGCCTGCAGTGCATCCCACCGCAAACCACCCCTGTGGTCTGGTGACTGATGGGACATCAGGTGTCTGCCATCCCTGTCCCCAGCTCATCACCATTGCCTGTCCTGCTGGCAGTGAAGCTGATGCTGGCTTGGACACCCTCATGCTCACCTGCTGTAGGTGAGCAGCACCAGCAGGATAGACCCACCCCACCCCAAGCTTTGCAGCCCCCCTGGGCTCTGTGGTGGACCCTGGGCTCTGAGCCTGCTGCGCTTTTAAGGGCTTGGAACTGCACAATGAACAGTGGTGTTGAAGCAGGGCAAAATTATAGAATCTGGAATGGTTTGGGTTGGATGGACCTTACAGCCCATCCAGTGCCACCTCCTTCCAGGGACAGGGACACCTCCCACTGTTCCAGGCTACTCCAAGCCCTGTCCAGCCTGGCCTGGGACACTGCCAGGGATCCAGGGGCAGCCACAGCTGCTCTGGGCATCCTTTAGGTTGCTCAGCCTGTAGGAAAGGTCCAGGTTCTGTGTTCCTGCACTGTGGCCACCAGGCACTCTGCAAAGAGGTGATGAAGGAGAGCTTGTTCCTGGTCTGCACCAGGATGCTGCTCTTGCTGTGCTTTTCCTCACTGGAAAAGGTTTTGCAGCTTGTGGACTCATTTCCCTCTTTGGACTCCCAGTTTTCCTGCTCCTTCTGGCTAGTCCTGCCTCTGGCTTGGTGCTGGGGGGCAGAGCAGCTCAGGAACTTTGCTCCCTGACCCTGCAGCCCCCCTCAGCCAGGGCTGTGCCATCCACTCCAGCCTGTTTGGTATCGACCCACAGCTGGGCAGTGTTAAATCCTCACCCACTGCAGCACCTTGGGAAGACCACAATTAACAGGAACTCCTCCCCCCTGGCTGAGATTGAGTTGAGGAGCAACTCCAAGTCCCTCCTGTGATTTTTTTTTTTCATTTTCTGTTTGTTTTACCCAGATCTAATCAATGCTATAAAGGGCAAAGCAGCAGTTTTATTTATTTATCACAGGGAGCAGCACAGCAAATAGTGAAGCACTTGGCAGTTTGCTGACCAATGCTCTCGATAATCAGAATTTTTCAGGCTCTTTGCAGGGAAGTCCTGTGGAGTGGGGATACATCAATAATGCCATGATCACAGAATTTGATGGTAAGGCTGCATTTAATAGATTTCATAGCTCTCCACAGCAATAACATTGGGGATTTCGTTCTCCAGAAGAAAAATTGAAAGGGTGAGTTTTAATTCAAGGTTTTTGTTTAAAAATTACTTTTTCAGTGCAAGTGGACATAGAATCATAGAATCACAGAGTGGTTTGGGTTGAGAGAAACCTCAAAGATCGTGGAACCATGAAGTATTTGGGTTGGAAGGAGCCTTAAAGCTCATCCAGTGCCACCCTCTGCCATGGGCAGGGACACCTTCCACTATCCCAGGCTGCTCCAAGTCCTGTCCAAGCTGGCACTTCCAGGGATGGGGCAGTTGTCATAGAAAGTTTTTCATTTTGGAGCTGTCATGCTCCTAATAGGAAGAATGAAAGCTGTAACCTTTACTTGAGAAACATAAATTGCAACTTTGAGTTTTAATCTAAGAAAAGGGGGCCAGAGTTGATGCTTTTCTGTAACCTTTGTGGTTTCATGGCAAACCCTTTCCCCTCCCTTTCCATCTCCTCTCCAGCACTGTCAGGGGATGTTTTCTGATAGAAGAGAGAGAATTCCTCAGCAGAGCCCCACTCTCTGCTGCTCTGTCCCTCTCCCAGAGACCTGAGAATTCCATTCCGGGGGAGCCTTGTGCATCTCATTTGGCTGGGTCTCTTTTCCCAGCACATGCTGCTTTCTCAAGGGCAACATTTGCTTCCAAGCCCTGCCAGACCAGCATGGGTTACTGGAGATAGGGGTGACAAATTGGCACAAAAGGAATGAAATAAACCTGGGTCCTTGAATGCCATATCCAGCCTTTCCTGGGATAAAACACAACCAGGGCTCAGCACCTGGGCAGGTCACAGCTTACCAAATATCCTCCCTAAGATGCTGAAAATGTTTGCCTTGGTTCCCTAACAGGGATGGTTCACCCTGTCCCCTCCATCACTGGGTGCCAGTCCCTGTCCCAAAAGCCTTCCTGCTCTACCACTCCCAATTTTCATCTCCTAATTAGCAGTAATTGCTTGATCTCTGGGGTGGCTGAGCTGGAGTTTTCCCTGGACCCCAAATAAAAGTTTTCATGCCTCTGTGGCAGGGCAGGAGCCTGATGTGGGGCAGCCTGTGATGCCCAAATCCAGCAGCTCTGGCAGCTCCAACCCCAGGCAGGGATCAGCAGGAGTGGGCAGGAGCATTCCAGACACAGGGAAAAGGGGTGGATCTGGAAAGGTTGGATCTCCCCAAAACCTGCTGTCTCCTGGTTCAAGGAGCCAAGGAGAGCCTTGCCCAGGAGGTTTCATGGATCAGGTCCATAGAAAGACTTCTTAAGCCTCTCACTTTGAGCTGGGTTTTCCCAGCAGGGAGTCACTGGATGTTAGTTGTGTCCTCTGCTCAGAGCTGGTTTTGGGGTTATCCCAGCAGGATTCAGGACCAGCCCTGTGGCAGAAGGGAGCAGCCTCAGTTTCCCCCAGGCAGGCACCCTGAGGTGTCCCTGGGCACATCCCCTGGTCACAGCTGTGGGAAAGGCCTGCTGGCCTTTGCTGGGGCTCTGGCTGTGGAGGAGCAGTCTCAGCAGTGCAGCTCCCCTGGATCCATCTCCCAGGAATGCTGTTCCCAGCCAGGGTGCAGCACACAAATGTTTGCTCAGTTGAGAAGCACTTGGCAGCCTGCAGGTGAATATTGTTGGAGCAGTGAGGAGCAGTGATTCCAAGAATGCATTCCCAGGGATGGGGACACATCTGCCACCAGCACAAAGGAGCCCTGGGCTGGGAGAGCAGCCTTTGCTCCACCAGCTCAGGGCTGGGCTCCCAGTTCCACCCAGAGCCAGTGGGTGCTGGGTGTCCTTAGGGATCAGGGAGAATACATCCTCCTCCTCCAGCCTCTGAGAAATGACCTGGATATTACCCCTGGGATGGTTTGTAGAGGGGAGAAGAACCCTAAGACACCAAATGATTTCACCTGGGGCTCCCTGGGAGTGCAGAGCCACTCACCTGTGCCAGTCCCTGGTGCCCCCAGGACATCACTGGGTGCAGGGTGGCACCCATGTGCAGTGTCTCAGCCAGGGCTGCTGATTGCATTGGATATCAAGGAAAATTCCTTCATGGAAGGGCTTGTCAAGCACTGGCACAGCTGCCCAGAGCAGTGATGGAGTCCCCATTCCTGGAGGGATTGAAAATGCATGTGGCTGTGGCACCCTAGGACATGAATTAGGATGTGGTGGTGCTGGGTGGATGGTTGGACCCGATGGTCTCAGGGGCCTTTTCCACAATGATGGCAGACAGGGAGTGCCCAGAGCCCTGGTGGCCATGTCCTGACCTCAGTGGGACAAGGTGGTGGTGCCTACTCAGAGCTCCAGCTGGGGACAGCCAGGAGCTCCTGTGCTGGTGGAGAGAGGAGAAGCCCCAGGGTAGGGCTCCCATCCAAGGAGGACCCCAAAGTGCAGAAAGTGCAGGGGAGGGTGACACCCCTGCAGCTCCCGGGCCAGTGCAGTGATTTGTGCAGCAGCTGCTGTCAGTAAAGTCTGTGGATGAGCCTCATTAATGCTGCCTTACGAGTGCAGTTGAGTGTAATTGTTCGCTGTGCTTAAAAACCAGAACCAGGGGGAATTGGCAGGATATATTCTCCGGGTGTGAAATGCGGGAAATGATGGAGCTGGGGGCTGGAGCTGCTGTTTGGAGCAGTGTAAAAAAAGCAGAGCTGTGATTTAAGGGAGCAAATAAAACATTTCACGTGGTGCTGCAGTTTTACACAGGCAGGCAGGGTCTCACAGCTGCAAAGTGGGAGGTAGAGCCCAGTGGCAGAGGGGATGGGCTGTACATGGATTCCCAAATCTGTGCTCCCCAGGAGCATCCCACAGCAGGCTGGCATCTCCCACGAGGGCAGGGTTAACCTGCTGCCTCTGACCAGTGGGAGGATCCCTGGGGATGGATTTCCTCAAGGAGAAGCCTGGAGGGTCTGGGAGGTGTTGGGACCAGCCCATCACTGTTCTTCCACCATTGTTTGTGCCTCCTGGTGCTCCCTCCCAGTCCAACCCAGCAGTGAACCTGAGCGTGATTAAAGTGTCTCTTTCAGACAGAAATGCAGTTAAGATGTCAACAGTCAGGCTCCCCTGCCCGCCTTGTCACTCGTGCCAGTGGTTAATCATTTCCATGCTATAATTTGTGCCCTTTATCTCATTTGAATTGCTTAGGCTTCAGCTTGCAACCATTTATTTCTGTTCTGTCTTTACCCTTTTGATTAAAGAGCCCGTTGGTATCCGGTATTGTCTGCAGATGAAGGTTCTTACACAGTAAGCACATCACCTTCCCATATCCCTTTTGATAAGCTAAACAGAACAAAGTCTTTCATTTTCTCTTTGTCAAGCATTTTCTTCCAGTCCTGAACCACCTTTGGGGCCGCTTGCTGTCCTGTATAATTTTTTTTTTATCTGTAGAATTTCAGTCTTGAATTGAGCATCTCAATTTTCAAACCAGAAGTGCCAAAGTCCTGCCAAGCCCTGAGTTTAGAGACTTCCCCGTGCCCTGGAGCTCACTCTCCACAGAGCCCCCTGTGGATGCTGGTCAAGCAGGAAGCCCCAAAGCCTGGGATTTAGGATCTCTGCTCTGGAGCCAGGCTGGGAAAGCTGGGGGTGTTCACCTGGAGAGGAGAAGGCTCCAGGGAGAGCTCAGAGCCCCTTCCAGGGACTAAAGGGGCTCCATGAGAGCTGGAGAGGGACTGGGGACAAGGGATGGAGGGACAGGACACAGGGGAATGGCTTCCCACTGCCAGAGGTCAGGGTTAGATGGGATATTGGGAAGGAATTGTTCCCTGGGAGGGTGGGGAAGCCCTGGCACAGGGTTCCCAGAGCAGCTGTGGCTGCCCCTGGATCCCTGAAAGTGCCCAAGGCCAGGTTGGGCAGGGCATGGAGCAGCCTGGGACAGTGGAACGTGTCCCTGGCATGGCAGGGGGTGGCACTGGATGAGCTTTAAGGTTCCTCCAACCCAAAGCATTCTGGCATTCCTTCTGTGGTTTATAACACAGTCACAGCCTTCAGAGCAGGAGTGTGACACTGCACAGGGCTATCTCAGCAAGGTGCCTGGTCTGGGGCCTCCCCAGACTCTGCAGATGTGTCCCATTAACCCCTTTTGGCAAGGCCAGCTCAGGGTCAGGACAAAGGCAAGTTCATGGGGATCCAAAGTTGGTTTCTCCAAGTCTTGCTCTTGACATGACTCCCTTCACTGGGGGCAACTCAGCTCTGCTTGGGCATTTTGCTTTCTGATCCTCCTGTCAGAACATGCAGAGGAGAACAGGAGACACCTGAAGGGACTCGGTTTTGTGAAACTTTGCTGGAATTCCCACCACAGCTTTTGGCCACTTCTGGGCTCTTCCAGCTTGGTCCATACAGGTGAAGAGCCCAGGGGAGTGAACTGCAGGAGCAGCTCCCTATAGCAGGTGGAAATCTGGGATATCCTCCTGAACTCAGAGAAGCTGAAGCCATTGAGGATCAAGCTCCTTAATCAAGATTCCTGTCACTGTCTCAGAGCCATTCCAGCAATGGTGCAGCCTCGTTTCTTTGTAGCAAACCTTGCAGTCGACCCAAAAGGGGTTATATTTGCATAGTCCTCACTTTCTTTTATCGCTGTCTCATGTTTTTTGAAAGCTTGGATATCTGAAGCACTTAGCTCTGCGTTGAGTGTCTCATTAAATTGCAGAACCCTGCTTTTCTAGGCTCTGTTAATTAAGCACTTGATTGAAAGTCTAAATCTGAAGGCTTGGGTATTGACTCCAGCTTTGCTAACCTGAGCTGATCTGCTCAGAGTAGTTACAGCTTGCCCAGGCAGTTTCTGAATGTCCTTCCCCCTGCTCTCCCCAGGCATCCCAGATTGCTGCAAACCCTGGTGTTTCCACTGCCTTGGCTGGAAAGTCTCTGAGATGTATTTTAGCTCTTGAGCTCTGCTGTCACTGGAGTTTGCTGCTGCAGTTTTTGGTTAATAAAGACTGTCTGGCCATTTAGCAGGCAGCAGTTAATGACCAGCATGGATTTTTGTCTCAGATGCTCGAGTAGCCTGTTGGTTTTGTTATTTTATTTTTTAATTTTATAGACTATTTCACATATTTGTGTAAAAAGAAGCCTCACTCCGGTGCCAATGTTTTTCACATCAGTAATTTAAACTTCAGTGTTTTCATCTGTGTGGCATGGAGGTGCTCAGGGCCAGTCTCCCCTGATGACCCTGACCCTGTGGGTCCCACCTGGGCAGTCCTGGGGTGTGGAGCAAGGACACTGCAGCCAAAATGCAGCAACCTGGCTGCTCCTCTCCCCCATGCTGCCTTTCCATCAGCTCCTGGGGGGAACCAGCAAGGCAGGAGAGCAGATGGAGGGGAGAGCAAAGGACAGGAGGTGTGAGAGGTCTGTGCTCTGTGCTGAGCCTGCTCTGTGGGAGGGAGGCAAAGGAATGATCCCAAAATGAGTTGTCCCAGGCCAAACAAGAGCTGGGTTAGCAGAGGATGGCACAGAACTCCCAGTCTGGGCAGTGGGAGACCTTCAAGGCAGTGAGTCAGGGAGGTCTTTGCAGGTGGGTGACTCCTTTGGGTTTGTGCCCCGTTTCTGTCAGGCCCAGGCCAGCAGCGCACGAGATTGCACCAGGGCCAAATCCCTGAGGAAACGCCAGTGCCACTGCATTGACTCTGCAGCTTTCTGCTCCCCAGGGCTCTGCAGCTCAGGCTGCACTGCTCACCCTGTCTCCCCCTCTCCTTTGAAAGGAAAGAATTTCTGGGGTTTGTTTTTCTACACTCTCCTTGCCTATCCCATAATTCCTTATTTTAAATTGCCTCCTGCAACTGGCTTGTTCCAGCTGCTCCTGGGTCCTGCATCTCCTATCTCCCATCCCTGGACACTTTTCCTTCTTGCTCTTCTTCCCACCCCAAATCATACCAGAGGGGCCCTCCTTGGTGTGACCATGGAGCACGCAGAGTAGGCTGTCATTTAATTGCATTTTCTTCTGAAGCTGTAAGTGGAATAATCCTAAAGCTTAGCTTTGCCTCTGAGTCACAGCCTTTGTGATCTGTGAAAGGTTTTCTTTATTAGTTTCTTGGTCTAATCAACGTCTCTGGTTGCTGTCTTCGCTCCTGAGGAATATTTTTGACTTGTTTGGAGGTGGAGGATTGCTGAGACCACACAGCTGCTCCCAGAGCTCCCTGTCTGTGTGTGTGCATAGGCAGGGAAGCTCAAGAGTGGATTTGGAGGAGAACAAAGGTCCTGCTCCATGCAAAAGTGGCCTTTTTATTTTGTGAAGGAAACAGACATTTTCTGTCCTTCTCCACCCAGTCCCAGAATATAAAACTCATTTAAAGGGCAAGCATGTTACAAGGCACAAATCTGCCCAGAAGTGTGGCCAAAATCAAAAAGGCAGCAGGGAGCAGCCCTTGCAGTGGGTTTGCTGTTCACCTACTGACCTCTGTACAAACCCTTCCTGGGCAGGCCATTCCCTCCCTGTGCAGGGTGGCACTGCCCTGCAGTCACAAGCACTACATGAATTAGCAGGAACTGGGGCCACTGTCTGGGTTGTAGCTGGACCTGCAGAGGTTGAATAAATACCTGCCCAGGCCACCTGGGGCTGGGTGCAGATCCCACTGGGAGCTGACCTGGCCATGGGCTGGATGCAGGACCCCCGTGCTGCAGCACCAGGGGCTGGTTTGGGGTGGCACAGGGTTAATTTCCCTCCCAGGAGCTGGTTTGGATCTGTGCTGGGAGCAGTGCAGGTGTCACAGGGATGCTGTGGTCACACCTGAGCGGGGCTGGCACAGAGGTGAGGTCTGTTCTGCTCCCGGCCCTGCTGGTGCAGCAGCTTGGGGGGCACGAGGAGTTGGAAAGGGGACATTCTCTGTGGGATCGTGCTCAGCATGGAAAGCTGGGGGAGGAAGGAGGGAGGTGATGTTTGGAGTGATGGTGTTTGTCTTCCCAAGTCGCTGTTGGGGGTGAAGGAGTCCTGGGATGCTCTGGAAGCGTCCAAGGCCAGGTTGGCCAGGGCTTGGAGAATCGTGGTCTGGTGGAGGTGTCCCTGCCTATGGCAGGGGATGGAACAAGGTGAGCTTTAAGGTCCTTTTCAAACCAAACCATTCCACCCATCTCTAATGATTCTGAAACCTGCCTGCCCATGGGGAGTGTGAGATGGATTCCTTGTTTTGCTTTGCTTGCATGCACAGCTTTTGCTTTCCCTGTTAAACTGTCTTTATCCCAACCTGCCTTCCTCATTTTTACCCTTCCACTTCTACCATCCCACCCAGGGGAAGCAAGGGAGCAGCTCTGTGGGGCTGAGTTGCCAGCTGGGGTTAAACCACAACAAGGTGAAATTATGAAGAAAGTGGCTTGGGATAGATGGAGAAGTGAGACACAGATCTGGGGAAACACGGTGTTACTGATGTGCAGAGCTTGGTTTCCAGTTCAGTGCTGACCACCCACAGCCACAGTGTGTTCAACTGGCAGCAGCCAAACCCCCTCCAAACCAGCTGCTGGTAAAAAACCCTCTGGAAATCCTGGTGGAAACATGCAGGAGGAAGTTGCCATCTTGTGGAAGCTGGGAGTTTCCAGTGCTGCTGATTTGGGATGTTTTTGATTTTCCATGGTTTGATTTTCAAGACCATGTTGGACAAGGTTTAGAGCAACCTGGTCTGACAGCAAGGTTATAACAAAATGGTCTTCAAGGTCCCTTCCAACCTGACCCATTCTATGATTTTTGGGGAAATACAGGGATTTTTTTACACAGGGTTAGTAGAAGCCCATGGGTTTGGGGCAATCCTGGCAGAGCTGGCAGCAGTGCTGATAGTGGGACATTAGCAGGTCACCACCATAGCTGGAATCTCTGAAGCTCTGCAGGCTGAGGTAGAAATGAATTGTCATTTTGGTCATTACAGGCACATAGCTGTGCAGCCAGGTCTGGCTATGGAGGGTTTCAGGGGGTTGATTCATATGAGGAGGGCTGGGAGGGAGAGATCTGGGGGTTGTTGGTAGATTGGGATAATCCCCCTTTGCCATCCTGACTGCTGGGCAAATTCAGCACCTCCAAACTGGGGAGGAACCCCATTGTTCTACAGGCACTGCCTTTCCTTTGTCCTTTGCATGGCTCCAGGTGAGGTTTGCTTGGCTCTGGAGGTGGTTGTGCCCAGCTGAACCTGCTCCTGGAAGGCAGCAGCTCAAGGACCAGCTCTCTGCAGGTGTGGGCTTGTCCTTTGGGGGCATCCAAAATCAGTGGGAAAGCCTGAGTCACACAGTCTTGTCCCTCATTCGAGGAAGCACAATCATTCCATTTTTCTCTTTTTGATTGAAAAGATAAGATAAGCTTGGTTCCTTTTTAGGTTCCATGTCAGCACAGCGTGGTGGGCAGGGGAGGACGCTGGCTGCGGGCAATGCTGATCTCCTCCTCCCTGCCTTAAGACCACGGCTCTCAGCTTTTGGGAATATAAATTGTGAACTGAGGAGGGCATTCAGTAAAGGCTACATTTCTCCCTCCTGCCTTCCCCGTCAGAGGAATTTAATCAAAATCCCTCTGTATTCTGCATAGAGCCCCTGGCTTTATAGTTTATACCAGGGAGATGGTCCAGCAAAACACTTAAGCTGGAGGGGTGTCCTGTTGCATCTAATTAGGCTGCTCTTGAGCTCAGGTTTAAACAAATAATTAACTGAGTACCTGGACCAGCACCAGGGTACAGAGCACTTCCACAACTGCCCCTTCTTGTTGTGGAGCAGAGGATTGCACATGGCTGGATGCTGGTGACCAGGGACAGGACCCAGGGAAGGGCTGGAGCTGTGTCAGGGAGGGTCAGGCTGGATCTCAGGGAAAGGTTCTTCCCCCAGAGGGTGCTGGCACTGCCCAGGCTCCCCAGGGAATGGGCACGGCCCCGAGGCTGCCAGAGCTCCAGGAGCCTTTGGACAGCGCTGCCAGGGATGCCCAGGGTGGGGTTGTTGGGGTGTCTGTGCAGGGACAGGAGCTGGGCTGGGTGATCCTGTGGGTGCCTCCCAGCTCAGGAGATTCCATGGTTTTTCCTGTGATTCCCTTCTGCAGAGAATTCCCTGAGAACCCCTGCACTTCATGGGCTTCAACCTTCACCCCAAGGGCAAACCTGTCCTTGTGGAGGCAAAGATAAAACTGCCTTGAATGGAAAATGAGGAAAATCAGAAATCTGGGAATTCACTCTGCCAAGGAGAGATTTGGACCAAGCATCACTTGAGCTCATGTTTTTCTTTCCTGTTGAGTCCAGGGCTGTGTTTTATTTTGGAAGTTGCAGGAGCTGACATGCTGGGAAGTTTTGAAGAATGGATTTCCCGATTTTCAGTGCATCCTACTGGGCAGGGAATGAATTTAGCAGAACTGATGCTGTGGTACTTTGGATTGGAAGTATTATGTACCAGAGCAGCACCTGGACTTGAAGATGGTTAAATCAACGACCACATGTCTGGTCTAGAAACTGCAGTCTGGAGCCCAGGTCCCTTGAAAGGCTTGGTGCCAGCATTCCCAGGCTTTTCCTGCCTCTCTGGATGACAGTCCAAGGAGGAGCAGCAGGAAGGGAGGGCAGGGCTCGTGTCAGGCAGCGGTGTGGGTGACAGCAGAGTGAAGAGGACAGCAGTCACCTCTGCCAGCTTCCCTGCCATGGACAGGGACACCTTTCACTCTTCCAGGTCACTCCAAGCCCTATCAAGCCTGCCCTTAAAGCACTTCCAGGGATGGGAAGGTTTCTCAACTATGTTTCTTCACTTCCTCTATGAAATTATTGGATATATTCAGTATTACCCTGCACACACTGTCCCCTGTCCACAGGGACAGGGATGGATCTTTGGTTTGCCCTGGGCCAGCAGTTCGGATGTTCCTGTGGTTGGGGGTTCCAGGAGCAGTTTTCAGTTTCTCTAAGAGGTTTGGAAGATGACTTCTAGCTGGAATTTTGGGGAGCTGATGGCTGTGTCACAGCAACCACCCAAGAACAGCCTGGATCCTGTCCATGGCCACCTTCTCCAGACATCCTTACTGGGATGATTTGGCTTACACAGGGTCTGAAATCATGGGCATGTTCTCTGTGCTTTGGTCCAGTGCTGTTCCCTATCCCAATGCAAAAGACACTTTGGTGACCTGTGTGGGTATTCCAGGCAGGATCCCCTATAAAGAGGGAGAGCTCCTTGTATCCAGATCACACTGAACATCTCTGCCTGCAAAAATCCCTGGGTAGTTTGATGAGTCGTGGGGAAGTGCTCACTGTGCAGGACATTTATCTTTTTTTCTTTTGTAAGTAACAGCACCAAAATCTGTGTTATCAGGCAGAAAGGGAAAGCTGCTCCCCCGAGCTCTCAGCTGGGGCACTCAGCCTCTTATCTGAGTAAGCGAAATCCCAGATATCCAAACACAGGCAGGGCCAGGCAGCCTATGGAGTGTCTGGGAAATGCAGAACAAAAGCCTCTTTGCACTCCCAATAAATTGGTCCCATAGGAATTTTGCTTTGAAATTCTAATTGACCCAGGGAAGAAAATTATTTCATGGACTTTGAACTCATTAAAAAACTCCATCATTCATCCACAGTTTATTCCTGACACTTAATCAAAAGCAATGTAATGATCTTTCTAACGAACATAATGTGATGTTGGTGGGAATGTGTCTACTCCCCAGTACACAGCACGTTGTAGGAGTGGAAGGTGTTTATTAGTTTTTTTATTACAGTTACCAACCGCCTCTCAGGAGTTTCAGAAGTTTCCAGAATTAAGAGCAAATTATTGGGCATCTTTTAATCACAGATCTTTGTGGGTTTGGGGAATTCTATCTCTTGTGGCATTTTGTATCTTTAAAAAGGTACAAAATTTCTTCTTTTATACAAATGAAAAATAAAATAAAATGTCAAACCCCTGATTAAGAAAATCTAGAAGATATTTTTAAAAACTCAAACTGGAGTGACCATCAAATTTTAAATCAAATTTGAGTGCACAGATATTAAATTACAGGACATTCACAGCACACCAGCAACCCCCTCCAGAGGTGTCAGCACCTAGAAGTTCAAGGAAGAATTTTCTGTTGTAGCACCCTGAATCCTCACTATCTTCAGAGAGAGAGAGAGAAGAGGTTTTCACTCAGGAAGGTTCTCAGTGAGATAGAATTAGGAGGAAAAAAAATCACATTTGCTACTCAAACTTTGCAGACTTACAAGACCTCATTTTTGAGTGCCTCCTGAGTCGGGGGTTCTCTTCTGGAAGAAGTGATGTCAGACTTAGCCAAGGTCATGGTTGTGGATAGCCTGAGTTGTGCTGTTCCCTGGGATTTGGAGAAGTGTAATTCCTGCAGTCAAACTCCCAGGATGTGTTTCACCCCAAATCATGATAATCTGCTCACTCTAGGATCACAAGGTGTTCTGGAGAAGGTGCTTAAAACACAGACCTGCGGTTTTCACTCATCCTGAAAATCAAAGGGTTTATAAATCATTTGGAAGTTTGTAAATCCTGCCATTTCCATAGAAATTCCTTGCTGAGCTTTGTCACCTGGCAGTGTTTCCCACAGGGTGAATAAAACCAAGTCAAGTCATCCCGGTGTTTCCTTAGGGACCAATCCTGCTGCATTGGAGTTAATTATTAATTACAGTTAATTGTCTTCTGTAAAAGCAGGGCAGAACCTGGAGTTCCACGAGCAGCTGGTGCTGCTGTAGCTCGTGCAGGGCAGCTTTTGGTCTCAGTTCGTGGACTTCCCCACAGAGCTGTGCCCATGTTCAGCCTGAGCTGAGCTCTTCCTGGGTATGGGTGGATGTACATGAGTGTGGAACGTGAGTGGCTGGTAGTGGGGAGAGGCTGAGACCTGGATTTTCTTGTGTGCTGGGCTGGAAGGTTCTCTGCAACTGCATTGTTCAGAAGTTCCCACTCCCTGTACCTTCTCTGATGTCTAAAAAGGGCCATGCTCCTGTCAAAGTCTGACCCAAGAGGCTCTTTAAGGCCTTCCAAGAGGTGTTCTCAGTCACTCATTTTTGTGGAACTCGTTGTAATTTACACCTGAGATGCAGTAGCATGAGCAGCTCTTGAGTTTGCCAGGAGCAGGTTTGGAATACACACACTGTCCCAGTCTCATCCTTCTGTCCTGGGATGATGTCCTTGGCCAGGGGTGCAAAGGACAACAAGAAGGGCTTTTTCCAATATGTTAGTAACAGAAGGAAGAGATGAGGAAAAAAGAGGTGATTCCTGGATACCCACCCCAGAGAGACTCCCAGCACCTGGTGACACCCCAGTGCAGGGGTGGGGTCATGGCCACACCTTCCTGGGCATGGCAGAAGGTCCCATCTCCATCCCTTCAGCTGTGCCAGGACTCACCCACAGCACCTCACACACCAGTGAGAGACAGCCCCAAATCCCCCCGAGATCCCCAGCCTGTGTCACCAGGGCTGTCGAGGTGGGGAGCAGCCAGTGCAGCCCAGAGGGTCCCAGTGTCACAGGAGGGACACGAGGATGGGGAGGGGCTGGAGGGGCAGCCCTCTGAGGAGGGCACTTGGTCTTTTCAGCTGGAGGAGACTGAGGGGACACTTGTCACAGTCGGCAGCTTCCGTGTGAGGAAGAGGAGAGGGAGACACTGATCTCTGCTCTGTGACAGGGACAGGACCAGGGAATGGCTGGAGCTGTGTCAGGGGTATTTAGGCTGGATATCAGGGAAGGGTTCTTCCCCCAGAGGGTGCTGGCACCGCCCAGGCTCCCCAGAGAATGGGCACAGCCCCGAGGCTGCCAGAGTTCCAGGAGCCTTTGGACAGCGCTGCCAGGGATGCCCAGGGTGGGATTTCTGGGTGTCTGTGCAGGGCCACTCCATGATCCTTGTCTGTCCCTTCCAGTTCAGGACATTCTGTGATTCTGTGGTTCCATGTGTTTGCTTTGAGCCATCTGTTGGATTCCTTTGACAGCCCTGGATCTCCACTGGCACTGCCCTGGTGTGGAGGTGCTCTCAGGTGATGTCCCTGTCTCTGGAGGCTGTGGGGTCCCTGATGGACATATTCCACTGGGGAGCTCAGGAGAGACATCTGGGTTTATTCCTGACACCTTTAAAATCAAATAAAGGCATTAAAGGCACTGCTTGCCTCTAATCCTCAAGCTGGGTTCCTGCAAGTGTGCACGTGCAGATGTGAGCCTGGAAACCAGGTCAGGAAATAGAAAATGACACTTTTTAAAGAAAAGAAAATGTGTAAATCTCATAAAGTTTCCTCCCCCTACCCCTGCCTGTAAATCCTGCCAGTGCTGGGAAGCAGCAGGGCTCCCTTCCGGTGTCTAAGCTCCTCAAAAATGATGAAAATCCCTCGGTGGCAAATCCTAAAATGATCGGGGCGGGGGAATGCGAGCGGCTGTGCAGATCCACACTGTCATGTGCAGGGTCAGGAGGCACCAGGGGTTTGTTCTGCCTGGCAAGGGGTTGCTGGGTAGGTGGATGTGCCCAGAGCACCCCTGAGAGGAGGACAAGCCCACCATTAGCCACCTGGGCTATAAATACAGAGCTGCCCCTTGCCATCCCAGCCTTGGGAAGGTATTTCCTCCTGGGCACAGACACAAAGAGAAGGCTGACCTGAGGAATGCCTTTGAGGATGTGGTTTGCTGTCCCTTGGAACACTGATGCCTGGCTTTGTGTTGTATTTCTGGTCTGGATGTCTTTACCCAGACAAATTAATTCATTTGGGGGCTTTGTGAGAGCATGACTGGTTGAGCAAAGGAGCTGTGGAAGATAACAGGGCACAGCTGAGCACTGGATCAGGCTCAGGCTGGTGGTGGCTGTTCCCAGCAGCAGATCCCCATCTGAGCCCCTCCCAGCTTTCACCCAGAGGAAGATTGTCCCCACAAAACCAGCTGGGTCCCGTTCAAAACTCCCTTTGTATGATCCCATTCATCCTGGATAAAACCCCAACCCAGTTATATTTCCTCTAAATGGAGGCATTTTTCATACACAGTCATCCCACTGCAAAGCAGCATCATTATCCATGTGTGGTTGGGCACCAAACCCTGAGATATGTTTTGAACATCTGACATTTTTCCAAGAATAAACAGTAGGAGAGTTGGAAAATGTTTGCAAACTTTTCCTTCCCATTTCCTAACCTCCAGGGAGCAAGCAGAAGATATTCAGTCCTTTCAGATGTTAATGAAATTTTGTATTTTGAAAGAAAAAAGTAACAAACAGAAACATTTCTCTCCCCAGCTGATGCTGTGACTTTGTCCCTTCATTCTGCCACAGTCACTTCATTCCTTTCATCTTATTGAGAAGTTTGTCCTTTTGTCACAGGGTGGGTGGAGTGGCTGAACTGCTTTCAACAGAAGGTTGTAAAGTTTATTCTGATCTTTCCAGGACCAAGTGAGTCCGTAGGGGAGGTGCTCAAGAGAGGAGTGGTGTGGAGTGAGAAGCACAGCTCTGGGCTGGGGACACAGACAGGATCTGTCCTCTCTTTATGCCTCATTTGCCATCTGGACCTCACATCCCTTATTCTGGCTCCCAAAATCACCATCACCAACAATAAACTGGAGTGTGAAAACTTTTAATTCAGAATGTAAAGAGGAAGCATTGCTGGACATGTTGATCTGCCTCCCCAGTGGTGAGCAAAAAGGAAACTGGATTTATCACCATTTTATCATCCTTTCCATGTGGGTGAGGCTCTTGGGGACACAGTGGGCTTGGCAGTGCTGGGGCAGCATTTGGCCTCAATGATCTGAGAGGGCTTTTCCAAGCCAAATGATTCCATAATTCGGTTGGATCCAGGCAGGGTGCTGGTGCCTGTGCATTCCAAAGTGGAGCATCTGGGCTATTCCCATGGTTTCAGCACTTCGGGATCAGGTTGCAGGAGCCAAAGCAAGCCCTTGGAGAAACAAATCAGGGCTGCTATGGGAAGGGATTATTAAGCATTATTTTGTTGTAATTACTGCTGTTTGTCTGGTTCCTGTAGCTGCTGCGGGATGGGAATGAGCAGCAGCCTGGGGTGGTACCAGCAAGTTGGGTGTGCCACACCTGGAACCACCCATGGGAACAGCCACAGGCTCTGTGCCAAAATCCCAGCCACAATCCCCCTCCTTTTCCAGCCCCTAAAGGGTGTCTGTGTGCAGGTGTCACCCCACAGGAGGACAGTGACCTCAGCCTGTGGTGCTGGAGGGAAAACCTGAGCACAGAGCTCCCAAGGGACAACCCCAGATCCCCGAGGGGGCAGAGGCAGAAGCTGAGTCAAGTCTCTGTCTCATGGATCTCAAGTCAGTCCTTTATTAATTTCATTCCACTAAGCATGGAATCATACCATGGAATCCCAGAGTGGTTTGGGTTGGATGGACCTTAAAGCCCATCCAGTCCCCTGGGCAGGGACAATTTCCGCTGTCCCAGGCTGCTCCAAGCCCCATCCAGCCTGGCCTTGGACACTTCCAGGGATCCAGGGGCAGCCACAGCTTCTGGGCAGCCTGTGCCAGGGCCTCCCCTCCCTCCCAGGGACATCTGACACTTAACCTCAATCTCCTCTTTCAGTTGAAAACCATTCCCCTGTGCCCTATCACTCTGCCTGTGTAAAAAGTTGCTCACTGGAAAGGGCTCTGAGCTCTCCCTGGAGCCTTCTCCTTTCCAGGGTGTTCACCTGGAAAAGAGAAGGCTCCAGGGAACACCCCAGCCTGTCCCAGAGCTGAGGGACTCCAGCCCTTGGAGCATCTTTGTGGCCTCTGGACTCCATGTCCTTGTCCTCTGGACCTGGACACGGTGGGGTCTCACAAGGGCAGAGGTAACTCAGCTGCAGCTCTTGGGTGGAACTCAACACTTGAGGCGGTTTTGGCCTTGGGAGAGTTTTGTCCAAGATTTTGGGATCTTGGGGAGATCTGAGCCAGTTTTTGGAAGCAGAATCCTTTAATCCAGCAGTATACAGTGCATGCCTGCTGCAGATGGTGTCTAACCCATTAGAGAGAGATCCCCTCACTGCTTATTTACCTCTGTCAGAGCTTATGAAAGAAAAATAAATGCTGTGGGATTAGTCCCCTAATGAATAGACCCGTGTGTGCATGCATGTAGTGCAGCATCTTACAAGTCCATCTCAGTAGTTTTTAGGCCTGAGAATGAAAGTTATAATGAGGAAAATATTGATTTCCCATAAAAGGGCTTTAATCAAATGCCCTGACACCCCAAGGGGGACAGAGCTCTGCTACAACACCAAATTGCACTTCATACACCATCTATTTCTCAAACACTGTATAAATGAGCCTGCCCGGTGGATATATGAGAGTTCCCAGATGTCGTACATCACAGGAACAGGGAGAGCTGTGAGGAGAGCCAGTGCTGCCTGGCTTGGGAAGAGAATGCTCTGGCAAACCCACTGGGGAGCTGTGGGCACAGCAGGCTTGTTCTTCCCCTGGGCAGGACCTGCGGCCAAATGAGGTCTAATAGAGGGGTGCTTGCTCAGGACTGCAGAGTCCTGATGGCCCTGCTTGTCCCTAAGTGAGGGTATTTGTTTTTTCCTTGCGGCTCTGAGCTCTCCCTGGAGCCTTCTCCCCTCCAGGTGAACACCCCCAGCTCTCCCAGCCTGGCTCCAGAGCAGAGGGGCTCCAGCCCTCAGAGCATGTCTGTGTTCTTCTCTGCACTCTCTCCAGCAACTCCACATCCTTCTGATGGTGAGGACCCAGAACCTGGAATTAAAAAACCTCTCAGGGTCTGGGGTTTGCTCTGTGCCAACATAAGGGCAGATGGAAGCTCACTGCTGCTCAAATCAGCAAACTTGAAAGGAGCTTCAAGGTGTTGACCCCGAGGTTCACACTTCTCTTGAGGAAAATAACAGAGCAGTGGAGACCCAGATGAAAGCTTTGCCTTCAGGAGCCAGTTCAGGCATTTCTAGGAGCCAGTCAGTCTCAGCAACTTGCATGATAAGCTTTAGTTTTCATTGCTCCCATATTTCCTCCTCACCATCCTCTTCTGCCTCACCTCACCCTACAGTTGGGAAGTTCTTTATTTATGTTTTGGCCTAAATCAAATCGCCTTGGCTGTGTAGCAGGGAGCCAGGAAATATTAGCACCAGGGAATCAGTATTCTGGAGGTGCATTGCATTGCTTCCTGAGTGCTTATTTATCCATCCTGGAGGAGGGGAGGCTGTGCAGTGTCTGTGCCTCGTTGTCCTGCCAGGAGCATCCTCCCAGCCCAATATCTCCCTCCAAATGGAGCTGGGTGCCAGGGTTCTTCCAGGAGTTATCTGAACCACTGTTGATGTGATTAGAGCAGTTTGTCCTTCCCTGCCACACATAATTCCTGTGATGATGGCTCATTTTTCTTGGCTGTAAGTGGAATTGCAGCAAACAGATCAGTTGTCTGGCTCTCCCCCGCTGATGGATCGTGCTGCTTCCTCACGGTGCCCGCGCTCGCTGGCTTCACTCCTCTGCTCCACAAGAAATATTTCCCTACACCCAGTGCTCTGTAAATCTCACCCAGAGCCTGGAAAGTTTGGGAAGTGCTCTGTCAAGTCACAGTGTCCTGGTTGCTGGAGCCTCCTCTCTGAATCAGCAGCTTTTCTGTGCTGAGGCTGGGTGAGGCTGAGCCCTGCTGGCTCCGTGGGCACACCCTGGGCACACGGAGGGACAGGGAGGCACAAAAGCCACCCCCGTGGTTCCAGGGCCACCAGCAACTCCTTTGAGGCAGCCAGAGGCTGCTTAGAAAAGCAAGAGAATCACAGAACTGTTTAGTTTGGAAAAGCCCTCTGAGACCATGGAGTCCAGTCAGTGCCCCAGCCCTGTCAAGGCCACCACTGACCCCCGTCCCCAAGTGCCACTTCCACAGGGCTTTTGAACACCTCCAGGAATGGGGACTCCACCACTGCCCTTGGCAGCCTGTCCTGGGTGCTTGACCACCCTTTCAGTGATGAAATTTTCCCTAATCTCAAACCAAAATTTTCCCTGGTCTCAGCTTGAGGCTGTTCCCCCTACTCCTGTTCCTGTTCCCTGGGAGCAGAGCCCGACCCCCACCCCCACCCGGCTGTCCCCTCCTGGCAGGGAGCTGTGCAGAGCCACAGGGTCCCCCTGAGCCTCCTTTTCTCCAGGCTGAGCCTCTTTGCCAGCTCCCTCCACCCCTCCTGAGGCTCCAGCCCCTTCCCCAGCTCTGTTCCCTTCCCTGGGCACGTTCCAGCCCCTCAGTGTCTTTGTCATGAGGAACCCAAAACCATCCCAGGATTCCAGTTAAGAGAGGTGACCAGTGCTCTGGTTCTGCAGGCCACTCTGGCTGATAAACTGGTGACAAGCCCAGAAATAAATCAGGAGCAAATTATAGAAAGCAGCAACATCCACCTTCAAAATTAGGGAATGAAGGAGAACCATATCAGGAGCACTCCAGGGTGTGATTACAGTGATTATTGATTTTTCTTCAGGAATGAACCATGGATCAGATAAGGAAATACAGCCCCTCTCTGCAAGGCACAGAGCAGGTGATCTGTGGGACAAACAGGCTCCAAAGACCTCATGGTCATGGTCAGGCTGTTGGGACCTGGAAACCCCAGTGGAGCATCCTTGCTTCCCACCTTTTCAACTTAATGGGTGGGATTTTGGAATTAAATTGAGGCACCAGAAAATACTGAATTCCATTAAGAGCCCTGATCTGCCTTAATTTAACTTTGCACAGGGGTTTTGAAGTCCAAGTACATTAACAGGTTTAATACTCCAGTTCATACCCTCTGGCAGGGCCCTGGTTTTGTTATGGTTTATGGCATTGCAGAGGAGGCTGAACTACATAAAAATGTGTGTCAGAATTTACACTCTTGGATTGTCAACCATTCACAAGTGTCACAAGGTTAATTATAGAGACCCAAACCCTTCTCACTTTCTCCTTCCCTTCAGATGTCATGTTTACTCCCTAATCTACACTGAAGTGTCTGAACTTTGGTTGGATTTTATGAGCAGAAATAATGTGTGACTCCAGAATAATGTGTGACTCCAGCTCTACTCTGTTCTGTGAGAGATAAGATACATCAAAAATCATCCAAAATGGCTTTTTGCCTGGCCATTACACACCACCCCACCTCCTCCTGGGACCCTTGGGACCCCAGGCAGAGGAGCCCCTGGCACCTGTGAGGGGAGGCCCTAGCACAGGGTGCCCAGAGCAGCTGTGGCTGCCCCTGGATCCCTGGCAGTGCCCAAGGCCAGTCTGGACAGGGCTTGGAGCAGCCTGGGACAGTGGAAGGTGTCCCTGCCATGGCAGGGGGTGGGACTGCATGGGCTTTGAGGTTGATCCAACCCAAACCCCTCTGGAATGCTGTGATAAGTGAAGTGCAAGCAGAGCAGATGCCTCCAGAGGCAGGAGCCCCTCCAAACTGTCCCAGCAGTGTTGCACACAGGGGTCTCACCATGAGCCCTTTCCATGCTGGGGTCTCAGAGGGTTTATGGTGCAGTTGTGCAGTCGTGGTGGGCACTTGGAGATGGCCTCTACAAACACACAAAGATGGTGAAGGGCCTGAAAGGGCCATAGGAGGAGTGGCTGAGGGCATTCAGTTTGTCCAGCCTGGAACAGAGGAGTCTGAGGGGCTGCAGCTCCTCCCGAGGAGCAGCTCCAACTTCTGCTCTCTGTGACACGGACAGGACCAGGGAATGGCTGGAGCTGGGCCAGGGAGGGTCAGGCTGGATGTCAGGGAAAGGTTCTTCCCCCAGAGGGTGCTGGGCACTGCCCAGGCTCCCCAGAGAATGGGCACGGCCTCGAGGCTGCCAGAGCTCCAGGAGCCTTTGGACAGCGCTGCCAGGGATGCCCAGGGTGGGGTTGTTGGGGGGTCTGTGTAGGAACAGGGGCTGGGCTGGGTGATCCTGTGGGTCCCTCCCAGCTCAGGAGATTCCATATTCTATGAGAATGAGGCTTTCACTGCAGGCACACAGTGCAGGTTACAGAATTACACATCTGCACACACAGGTTACAGAATTACCTGGGATACACAAGTCAGCAAAGACTGAGGATAGAGGAAACCACACTTGGAAAGGTCAGCACAGAAAGGAACCTGCCCTGGGAATTACTTCTGCAGGAATTGCATTCATGGCCAAGGAGAAACCTGCAGAAACAGGCCTGGGGAGCTTTTATCCAAGTATCTGGGAGCTGTTAGCCAAAGCCAGGATCCTGCAGCCTCTGCAGCCACCTATCCTTCCCTTCCCTACTGGTCTCTCTGCCTGGGGAGAATGAAGAGGGAACAACATATTCTAGACCCATAAACCCCTCTTTGGAAAGCCTCCAAGAGCTCTTTCCACCCCTTCCTTCTTACAGGCTGTTAAATTTTGGTTTAACCAGGGCTGGATGCTAAACTGGCCCAAGCTGCCAGTCAGTGTGGGAACAGCACAGCCCTCCCAGGGCAGGGATGGAGGTGAAAACAAGGAGGGAGCCCAGCAGGGTGTTGCCAGTGCTGAACTAAAATGCTGCCCCACGTGTGTATGAAGATAAAATATCTGCACTTTACTCCTCCTGCAAGTGCTCCACAGGGATGTTTTGGGAGCAGTGCTCAGCCTACCCCAAAATACAGTTTTTAGTCAATGAGCTACTCATGTGGAAATGTGTTTCCCAACTCTGCCCTGGCAGTGCTTTACTAATTGTGTTCATAAACCCATGTCCTCTGCCCTTCTGCCGCCCCCTGCACTCACCTCACTTGTAAAGAAGAGATGCATTTTGTCTGCTCTGCATAAAATATGCATTGGTACTTCCACATGGGGTTAGCCAAACATTTTACTGGTCAAATAACCTTCCCTCACAATAAAATCTTCCCGCCTTCCTGTGGGAGAAAATCCTCACTCCATTCATTTTTAAACATTCCTTGTAAATTAAGACCTTGGTATTTTCTAAAGCCCCTCACTTCCCTGCCTCATCATTTATAAGCTTCTAATCCCTTTAATCTCTCTAGTCAGGAGGCGTCCAGGCAGCAGGGAGCTTTGTAAAGGTGTGGAAATCTCCCCAAATTCCTGTGTAATGCCCTCCTGCTCCGCCGTGGCACCTTCCCTGGCTTCGAGAGGGGGAGCACAAAGGGCACTGCCCACAGGGTGGGATGATGATTCCATAAGATGAAAGCTGATGAAGAAGAAAGAGGAAAGAATCCCTTTCCTCTCGCACCTTCTGGAAGTTTTAGCCTTCTCCACCACATTCTGGATGGACCATGCCCCAGCACAGGGCCAGGATGCTGCTGCTGAGCTCCCTTGGCACAAGGAGTCACAAACTCCACGTGAGGAGCTCGAGGCACAACCTGTGCAGAGCTTCAAGGTGGCCAAATCTGAGCTTGGCTGAAGTTTTTCCACCTGTACCTATTTAATGTTTGTATTTGCCCATCTCCTCATTGAGCTCCATTGCATTTCCCAGAGGCTGGAACTGATGTTTTAAGTAGAGTGAATAGTGCGATCTCCAGAGAAGTTTTGTTGCCCAGATGGACAGCTGATTCTGCAGAGCAGAAATTAAATGTCCTGGTGGCGTGAATTGTGTCATCCATGGCTTAGCCATGGAGCCTCTGCAGAAGTCCACTCAGTGGTTTGACAGCATTAGATTCATAAAATCATGGAATGGTTTGGGTTGGAAGGCACTTTAAAGCTCATCCCATTCCAACCCCTGCCGTGGGCAGGGACACTCTCCACTATCCCAGGCTGCTCCAAGCCCTGTCCAGCCTGACCTTGGACACTTCCAGAAATCCAGGGGCAGCCACAGCTTCTCTGGGCACCCTTTCAAAGAGAATGGAAGGTAGGTCCTGAGCATCCTTTAATGGGGGAACGTATAGTTTAACAGCCAGAGGCACATTTTTAGATATTTTTTATGAAGAGTTAGAGCTACCACAAGATTTAGCAAGGCAGCTGGACCCCCTGCTTCTGCCAGGATGTACTGATGCTGGCAAAGGGAGAACTCCTCTGGGTGTGAAACTGGAGGGAGACAGCAGCATGTGCATGAGCTGTCATGTGTGTGATAAATTGCTGAAAGAATTTATTAAGTCAAATTATCCCTTAATCTGACCACCTGTATAAATCAGGCCCCGGGACTGCCCTGAATTCCATATTAAAGGAACACGTAAGAGGTAGCAGGTTTTTTTAGGAAGATTATCTGCCTCGCTTGAAAAGCAACAGGGGATCTGTCAGAGCAAGAAGCCTCTCAGGCTGATTACCCCCAGCATTAAGTGTTTGTACCTGGTTTATAATCTGACTTTGGCCTCATCTTCCCGCTCCTGGGTGTTGTCATGGCTGTGTAACGGCACTTGCAGCCCTCAGCCAGGTCTCAGAGTAAATGTTCACATCTCAGAGTGAAAACATGTGCCCCAAGTCAAACATCTTAGAGAAGTCTCAGTTTATCAATGCCTCTTTATAAATCCAGCTCGGGATCTTGCTGTGAAACGGTGCCTCTTGACTGGAGGAGATGTATACTGGATGTGTGGGGGGTGATTGGCATTAATGACCCTACAGAGGTGTCTGTAGCAGGTATCACTGCCATCATTGGCATTTACAGGCTGCTTTTCAGGTGATTCACAGCCTGGAGCAAACCTGCATGGCTTCATCTTGACCCAAAAAGCAACTCACATGGGCTATGGCAGGGGAGGTTAAAGATCAGAGAGAAGGAAAGAGAATTTTTCCTAGCTTTCCCATCTAAGGTGTTTCTCATAGCTGCTCCAGAGGGGGAGGTTTTCATCTCCTGGTATGAGTGCTCTTCATGCAGAGCCCTCCCAGTCTGAAATGTCCTGAATTGGCAGCCAGTCACAGAGCCTGTGTGAGCCACAGAGACAAGGAATTAAATAACTCTGGAGGAGGTGACTGCAGGGATATTTCCTCCTCTCTGCTCAGGAGTGAGGGGTCCTCTGAGCAGGGAGACAAACACAACTGTTAGGAATTCTTCTCTCACCCTCTTCACTAGTTTGGTTTTTAACAAAAAAAGGGGGCATTTTTAAAATAAACTCTCATTTCTCTTTATTCCTGCCGTGTCTAAGGAACATGGGTTAGGGGTGGGTTTGACAGTGCTGAGATAACAGCTGGACTCTATGGTCTTAGAGGGTATTCCAACCCAAATAATCCTAAGATTCTGCAGTGTTTGGAGTACATTTTCTGTTCTTTACTGCAGAGGCATCGTGGGAGTTGTGGTTGACAAAACCAAAGTGACTTTCACAAAATCCCCTGGCTCCAGGAGAAAGTGCTTGCCACCAGTGGGTTCCCAGTGCAGGCATTGAATGAGTGCCAGGTACTGCCATCACAGAGCCCAGCTGCAAAAAACCAAGCAGCTCTCACTGGTTTAACAAAACAAAAGCCATGTGGATGGAGTGAGGTTTGGAAAACCCTTCCAAATGGAATTTTCTTCATTTTTCTGTCTCTAGTGTTGGCAGTGTGCAGCAATGGGGTCCTAAGCAATAACCACGTGTGGCACAGAAGCATTGGCATGGCTCAGACTCTTGTATAAAATAGAAATGCATAGCATTATAAAACCTCCTGCCTTTCCCAGAACCTAGAGTGTGACCAAGAGTGTCAAAGGATTCATGGGTGTTGTGGCTGTGGGTGCATCAGAGGGGTGATTCCATGCACAACAGCACCCTGGCAAAGGGGGAGATGAGAGAAGGGCTGAAATCCCACTGCAATGAACCACAAAATTCCATAAAGCAGTTTAATTCCCCATTCAACTTCATCAGCTTCAGCTCATCACCAAGCCAGGGCTGGGCCCCTGGTGTTTGTGTGGAGGAGCAGGGGCACAGTTCACAGCAGCTCATTTAGCACTGCAGATGAGCACTCACCAGAGGAAATGAGTTTGGGTTGGCTGCTCAGGGTTTATCCATGAGGGTCAATCACAGATTCCCTGGGGGGTTCATCATCCATCACACTGGAACAAGCCCTGGGCATCTGAGAGCTGAGGCTGAGCCTTCAGCACATGTGGAAAATGCTCTGGAGCAGGAGCAGCGTGGGGTCTGCATTCCTGAGGGGTGGAAATAACAGAGGCAAACTCATCCAAGCAGGACAGGGGGAACTCAAGGTTATGAAAATGAAATCATTCTTCTTCTGCTGCTTTCCCAACGACTGCTACTGTTAAAATGAATAATTGTGGAGCAGCCGTGTCCAGACAGATCTGTTTCTGCTCACAGCTCTTTGTGGCAGTCAAAGATGCTCTGCACAGCCAGGAAAGCAAACAGAGCTGGAAGTCACACTTGGGTGAGCCCCAAGGGGTCTGTGCATCAGTGGTGGAAGGCTCAGGCCCAGGCAGCCAGGTTTGCTGATAAAAGGTCAGTTTTGACTGGGTTAAAAAGGAGAAAATAGGGTTAAGAGGATAAATTCCTGCCTGCTTCCGTGTGAGGGTAAACGAAGGATGATCAGCTTTGGGCATGGGGATGTCAGGCACACACGAGGCAGTCAAGAGCTGTTCTTTGTCATCTCTGTTGCTGTCACAGGCAGGGTTGGGTGTTGGCCACTGCCAGATGCAAGCCAGAGCGCCTGACACTGCTCTGGTCCATTGTGGCAGCCCCACAGCTGCCGTGCCATATCCCTGCTCTGCTGTGGCTCCCCCAGGACAGCTCAGAGGGCTCTGGGAGAGGAAATTCTGGAGAGAAGCTTGTCTCAAAGGCTTTAGTGGCAGGTTTTGTTGTCTGGAAAAGCAAGGTTTCCACTGTGAGTGCTCCCCCGACCAGGCCCAACAAATAAAAGCCAACAGGGAAAAGTCCATGGGCCATTACCCCTCTCCCAGAGGAAGTTGAATGTGATGAGGGCCAAATTGCCATTTAATGTGATCTAATTGATTTTATAAGCTGTTGTGTTAATAAGAAGCTCTCTGGTGTCCCCTGACATCACCCAGGCAGTTTGACAGGTGACCTGTGCCCTTCCCCACTGGGCACTGGGAGAGGCTGGGAGGCTCCACCTTTGTGTATAACCCCCACACTGGGGCTGGACCCTGGGAGAGGGTTAGAGAAAGGATCTGCAGAGACCTGGAGCTTCTACCTTCCTGCCAGGACTCAGGGGCCAGCAGCCCATGGTGTTGGGAGCCTGGTATGAGTGGGAGCAGGAGGAGAGCCTGCCTGGTGTGGGGAAGCTGCTCAGCATCCCATGGGAAGGGCAGAGTTGAGCACCCCATATGGGTGAGGAGTTCCACTGTGTCCACAGAGCTTGCCCTGCTCTGGAATTGTGGCTTTACCAGGATGATCTGTGGGGAGTCGCCTCCATCCCAGAGCAGAGCCAGAAAGGTCCTGCACCCCCACTACTGTGTACAACACCAGTTGCTCTCCCAGCAAGCTCTTCACACTCCTCATCATCTTCATCAGGAGCAGCTTCCCTAGGTGGGGGACATTCCCAGTGCCCCAGCCCTCAGCTCCTGCAGCCCTTCAGCCACATCTCCTGCTTGGGACATGCTCCATCCTCCTCCCCAAAGCTGGGCCCAGGGCTTGGCTGACGTGGATAAAGCCACATGTCGCTGGCCCCTGAGCCTGGGGCTGTGGCAGGGACCTGCCAGCTCTGAGGAATGGTCCCAACAACTGTGAGGACATTTCTGTAGCTCTTTTTTTATGGATTCCGAGGGTCCCTGGTAATTGGAACACAGCAACTCCTCACACATAACAGATGAGGTGCTGGTGGAGAGGATTTGGCATTGCTTCACTCCCCTGCAGCAAGAAGGGCTCATAAGTCACAGCTGACAAATCTGTTGATGACTTTTAAACTTCATTTACAGAAAAGAATGACCATAATCAACAAACAATGATGGGCTACTAATCTTGCTGTTTTATTAAAAGGGCATCTGTGTCTTCAGCCCCTTCCGTGGGAGCTGTCCCCAGGAAGGGCTGACAGGGAGTGAAGGGGTGAAAGCAGCAGCAGCAGCAGGGAGTCCCAAGAAGCCCCCAGCCCTGACCCATTGTCCTGGCATGCACGACTGGCACAGTGCTGATGGAGCATGAGGGCAGCAGATGATGTGCTTTGATCTCAGCTCTGGCCCAGAGCCCACATGGGAGGGAAATCCCCAGAGCATCAGTCCCTGAGGGGAGCACAGCACCTTGTGCAAAACCAGGCTTGGCTTTAGCCCTTGCATCCATGTGCAGCTGGAGAGGCAAAGGCCAGTAGATCAGGAGCAGGATTTGTTATTTTTCAGGAGGAAAAGGAATGGTTACCATCACAGGCCTTGCTGTAGTTGGCCCCTTGAGCGGCCCAGCTGCTCTCCAGGCCTCCCTGTCCCACCTGAGATGCTTTCCCTGGAGAGAAGGTGCCTCCCCAATCTCTGTGGAGCCTCAGAGGTGGCATTCAGACAACCAAACCTCAGCAAATCCAACCAGAAATTAAGCAGGAGCTACACCCCAGCCACTGCACAGAGATTTGTGTCTTAATTGTTCATGTCATTCTGCATATTAGAAGTGTCTGAAATAATTGTGAAAAGCAATCAGCTGGTAATTAACTCAGAGAGAAGAAAGGACCGTGGCAAAACCCTCAGCTGGTAAAGGTTCTCAGTGAGGCTCCCTGAGGCTCCTCATCCCATGTCCTGACACCCTGCCACGAGCCCAGTCTCTGGGAGCACATTTGTGACTTTGGTGGTGCCCGAGTGTCCTGGTTTGGAAAGACAGGTGTCTGCCAGGGAAAAGCCAGAGCCTCCCTTGGAATGGAGAATATAAACCCCCTCCCTCTGAATTATTATAATTGTGAAATTAAGGGGCTCTCAGGCAAAGATATGGGAATAGGAATAACAGTTCTTTACTAGGAAAATTAAAATAAAAATGTAGTAGTACAAAAAAGCAAACAAAGAAATAAAAAAGAAACCACTGACAGAGTCAGCACACAGCCTGACACCCTGTTGGTCAGGGTGCTGGCAGCAGCCCAGTCAATCCCCCTGCAGTGACAGATGTGGCTCTGTTGGAGCAATGATCCTGGAGCAGGGTGCAGTTTTCCTCTGAAGGCCCAGTGGGGGTGAGATGGGTCTGGTCTCCCTCTGGGAATGCAGTGCACACAGGCTGTGCTGGTGTTCTGAATCTCAGCTTTGATCCAGGTGGGAATGCTGGGCTCCTCCCCTGGGTGGAGCATCTCCCCCTGGGCTGATGGAATTGTATCAGCCCTGCAGTGAGCCTGGCTGGCCCATGAGCAGCAGATACCCCTGGAGGGAGGATGGGTGGCGGAAGAGAGAAAGAAAACACCTCCCCAGCCAGTTTCAACAGCTGGCAATAGAACACAGACTGCTGGTTGCATCCTGCATTGCAGCCCAAGACACCGTGACAGGGAGTCCTTCAGCAGGTAGGAGGACAATCAGGTGGTTTTCTCTGCAGGAGAACATGGACAAGCTTTTTGAAGGATCAGTCTGGTCTAGGTCCCTGGGACCCCTTTGATCTGGTTGGTGACTCCTGCTATCCTCAGCTCAGGATTTTGCCAGGTCTCCTGATAGTTGGGGCTGTGCTAAAATCCCCAGGGACAGGGAATCCCTGATTTCTGCTCAGTCATTCAGAAGGAGCAGCCATCGCCCTCCTGGCTTGGCAGAGGTGACCTGGGGGATAAGCAGGACCAGTCTGGCTGGGAAGAGCAGCACTGGAGTGCTAAAGCAGCTGTGGCAGCACAAGGCAGGACCTCTGCTTAGGAGACAAGGTTAATGCTTGCATTTGGATGATCTTGGAGGTCTTTTTCAACCATAGTGATTTAAGAGACCAGTGGAGCTCAAAAAGAGGATTCCATCAGTGAAGCTCCACCTCCAGCAGCTCCTCTCTGGGAGCTGGGTGGCCCTGGAGAGGGTTAAATTAAATTAATTGGCGGCACAAAATTGGGACCTTCCTGGAGCCCAGATTTTCTCTCTAGTTCAGCATTCCCCTGTGGTGAGAGATCCACGTGTCCTTCCCACAGGAACCTGCATCATGGGCTGGGAAGGGGGGGATGTGGCCCAGCCCTGGAGCCTGGGAGAGCTCCTGGACATGGCCAGAGGGATTTGTGTGAGGGGGAGATCCTTGGGCTCCTGGATGGGGGCAGGGGATGCTGAAAGCAGCAGCAGCAATGCCAGTTCATTGCCAGCTAAGAAACTTCCCAAAAACTTCCCTTGGTTTTCCTCATAAATAAATAAATAATTTGCTGTTAAAACAACAATTGGGCTGCTGGGGGGGGGGGGGTGTTCACTAAGGAACATCAGAACGCATGTGAGTGGGAGAGGGGGGATGGAAACCTTGTGTTTTTCTGTTAGGCTGGGAATGATAAAGAATTAAAGAATAATTTTCAAGAAATTAGTCATGGCCAGCCATTAATGAGCATCTTGGTAGCACACTAATGAGCTGGCTCAGCTGCCTGTAAAAAAGGCCTTTAATTAGATTAGTGCATGTAGCATTGTCCAGTGGTAGGTAATCATCAGGTTTTGCACTGGTGGGATTATGGATGACATTCTATTTAATTGCTGTTTCCTTTTCATTTTTTACCTCTTTCTTATTTTTTTTTTCTTTTTGAAGATTCTTTCCTCCAAAGAATTTTGTTTCTGTTCTCAAGCAGAACCTAAATGTTGTCCATGGAATTCTGCATCTGAAAGGGCTGCCAGACTGTGCTTATCTGATTCAATTGACCTTTAAGATTTATTTTGCTGCTGTCAAAAAGAATGTTGGTCTGTTCACGAGAGATTTCTGAGATGATTGGAAGCAGAGACTTCCGAAACCTCGACTTGTTGCATATTCTGCAATCAAAGGATGCTCCTGTTTGGGGAGGGAGGGCTTCTAGGAGAAAAGTGCCTTAATTTAAAATATATTTTCATGGAGAAGGTGCTTTCAAAGACAATACTTCAGCCTTGTCAAGCAGATGGAGATAGTGGCCACTCTGTCCCTGGGAATATTCAAGGCCAGGTTGGACTTGGAACAACCTGGGGTAGTGGAAGGTGTCATTGCCCATGGCAGGGGATGGAATTACTCAATCTTTAAAGATCCCTTCCAACCCAAACAATTCCATGGCCCTGTGGGGTAAAACACTGTCTCCAAAGGGGAGGCAGATGAGCAGCTCTGGGGTGAGCTCACCTCTGTGCAGTGAGTTGTGCAGCATTTGGGGGAGCCCCAGATGTGTGGAGACAGGGCAGGGAGAGCAGCAGAGGCTGCTTGGACAGCTCTCACTGTCCAGCTCTAGGTCATTCTTTATCACACTTATTAGGGAGGATTTAATGCTCTAATGAATAGATTTTTAAACTTCTACAGGCATAAATAATACATAGGACAGATGGTAACGAGCCACAGCTATAAACTGAATGCTGACCTGATAGACTTTGTGACTATTGTACCTTTAACAGCTGATTAAATGCTTATTTAAACAGCTATTGATTATTTATGGCTCTGTTAAGGAGGATTTCAGGAATTTAAACCAGAGCCAGCTTTTCAAAGGATTGGCAGGATTTCTGCAGTTGGAAATTACTTGTTTTAATTAAAAATTTAAAAAGGAGGCTCTTTGCATGGCAGGAGGAGGATTGGGGGGAGCCAGTTCTGTCCCCAGTGTCCGAGCACCCTGCATCAGCCAGGAGTGAATCCCAGATCTGTGGGGACATCATTGCAAACAAGAGGGGTTAAAGGAGGTGCTCCTGCCCTTGGCACAGAGGCAGCAGCACAGGTGACATCAGCCCAGGTGCCTGGTGACACTGCTGGAGCAGCTTCAGGCCAGGATGCTCCCAGTGCCAATTTCCCGTGCGTCAGCCGTGGCAGGATCAGGGTCTGGAGCCGCCCCTCCTGCAGAGCCACATCTGCCACGGGCTGTGGGGGCAGCCTGGATTATTGCTGACGTCCTGCAGGACGTGTCCTGATGAGCCAGACCTGGCTCTCTGCTCTCCCCTTGTGTTTGCAGACCGAGTTTGGGATGGTGCAGCCTCCACCTGAGCCTGGGGAAGGGGAACAGGGTGGGGAGCAGCTCCCCCATCACCCACCCCATAAACTGAGGGGGGCAGGCTTATAAACAGGTCAGGTTATAAATAGGAATGGGAGCCCCAGTTCCCTGGGGCATCCAGGTGCTGCAGAAGCAGGAATGTCTGGGAATGTCTGGGTGCTCTGCCATGACCTGGGGGTGCAGAATCATCACAGCCTCTGTCCCTGGGGCTGTCCCCAGCCTGAGGGGTGACAGCTGACCCTGCAGGTCAGGTGTGAGCACAGCATTTCATTCTGCCAGGGAAAGCAGGACTGGCAGCTGGGCTGAACCTGAGCCTGCCTGCTCAGGAGGGTAACCCGTATCCTCAGGCAGGACGTGGGCCCCACATTTCCAGGGGGTACCTGGAGATGTACAGGGGCTGCAGGGCTGCATTGGTGCCTTCTGCATCTCTGCTCCAGCCACACAGCCCTGGTGGGGTGGGGTGGCCATGGGGAGGGGGTAGGGGACAGCCAGGGGTCCCCAGCAGGGGTTTGGTGCACCTCCTCAGCACCAGGAGGGCAGGGACTGTGCCACTGACAACCTGAGCCTGGACAGGCAGGATGCTGATGGCCTCAAGTAGTGCCACAGGAGGCTTGGCTTGGATGTTAGGGAAAATTTCTTCATGGAAAACGTTGGGACAGGCTGCCCAGGGCAGGGGTAGAGTCACCATCCCTGGAAGTGATCAGAAAGCCTGTGGCTGTGGTACCTGGGGATATGGTGTGGGTGGTGCTGGGTGGGTGCTTGGACCTGATGGTCTCAGAGGTCTTTTCCAACCTTACTGAATTCACAGTGTGCAAGGTGGGGAAGTGTTGGGAAAAAAATCACGGGCCCTGTAGAGGGAGTCCCTTGTCTGGTGGGAGAGGGGACAGCCCAGAATGGCACTCAAGGGACCCAAGGACCTGCTCTGCCTGCAGTGCAAGGATCCTCCCTCACTGGGATGTGCTTGGTTGCACTTACAGGGGGAGCAAGGTTTGCAAAGGGACCCCACAGCTTCACAGTCCAGCTCCTGCTGAGCTCATCTCCAGCTTTCCAGCCCTCCCAGCTCTCAGCACAGCAAATATTCCCCCAAAAGACAGCCTTGGGCCTGCAGAACCAGTCTAATAATTGTGGCATCTTTGTCTACCCCCTTTTTTAATAACTTCCCAGTCCTTTAACACTCATGTTTGGGAGGATTGAAGCTGTTTTCCCACAGAAAACCTAAGCACTGGTGTCCTCCCAGTTTATTCTGTTTATTGGAGCACACAGCAGTGAGCAGGATCTTCCTGCTCCATGGGGAGGGCTGAACCCTCCAGGTTTGTGTGCAACACTTGCTGGGGACTCAGGAGTTATTGAGAAGAGTGCAGGGTTTGTGTTGGATATTAAACCAGCACTTCCGAGCTCGGCTCTCGTGTTTGGGGACTCGCTAGGAAATTACTCAGGGCTCTCCAGGGAGGAGTGATTGGCACTGCAGGTGGCAGGAACTGTGCTTCCCAGGCCTTGTGCATCTCTGTGCTGCTGATGGAGCTGAGCAGGTAAATCTGTCTCACAGCTGGCTGTGTTTCTTTTCAAAACTGCCCTTTTCTTCATCTAGGAGCAGCTTGGCCAGAGCAGTTGGGGCTGCCCCTGGATCCCTGGAAGTGTCCAAGGCCGTGTTGGACAGGGCTTGGAGTGACCTGGGGTAGTGGAAGGTGCCCCTGCCCATGGCAGGGGGTGGAACAGGATGATTTTTAAGGTCCCTTCCACCCCAACTATTCTGTGATCCTGTGATTCTCCTAAACCCCTCAGAGCCGAGGAGAAGCTTGATGGCTGCCCAAAGTGAGATTCTCCCTGTGGGACAGCTGTGCCAGTTTGTTGTAGGGAATGTCACCTGCCCAGGCCTTCCCTAAAACTCATCTTTTCTGGCTGCTTGGAAGAAAGTGCAAATGACTCCTGTGGTGGATTTTTGTCTTCCAGTGTAATGCTGCTAATTGTAATGATAATTTAGCCTTTTAAGTTAATAGAAATAGAATGGTTTGGGTGGGAAGGGATCTTAAAGCTCATCTCAATCCACCTCCTGCCATGGCAGGGACACCTTCCACTCTCCCAGGCTGCTCCAAGCCCTGTCCAGCCTGGCCTTGGGCACTGCCAGGGATCCAGGGGCAGCCACAGCTGCTCTGGGCACCCTGTGCCAGGGCCTCCCCCCTCTCACAGGGAACAATTTCTTCCTCCAATCTAACCAAAACTGACCCTCTTTTGGTTCAAAACCATCCCCCTGTGTCCTGTCACAACAGACCATACTCAGAGTTTTGTCCCCATCAAGTTCCAGAAATTTTCTGTGCTGCTCCCTTGCAAGTGGCAAGAAAGATGCTTGGACGTGGAAGGTTTGGGGTGAAAGCAGCAAGGGCAGCCTCCAAAAAGCAGTGAGGTCAGGGCTGGTGTTTGCCCTGCACAGGAGGATCTGAGATGGTTAAAAAGACCTGAGCAGGGTGCACCCCACTCACACTGGAGCACAGCCACACACTGGCTGGCAAGACACAGCCTGCTGGTGCTTTTTCTAATACCCCAAATGCCAAATTTGCCCCAAATCTGGCAGGGACCAGGTTTGTCCCCAAGCTGGAGGTCCCTGCAGGATGTCTGCATTTGTCAAACCTCCAAGCTGGAACAACCTGTGGCTGGAGTTACTGGGTGGAGATGTGGGCAGCATAGAAAGCCACATCTCCCCTCCCTGAGGAAACGTGATGAGAGGGGGAGAAGAGCCCGGCTGCTGCCGTCACAGCCACACAAAGAGCTCTGCAGGAGACCTGGGTTTGCTTTCTGCCTTCCCTTCCCCTGTCATGACAGTTCGTCACTCACCCAGGGCCCCTGGGGCTTGCAGCCACCTGGCTCTCAATTACCCAGCTAATCTGGGAAACAAGGCACTCAGAGCAGGGAGGGGACAGCTCATCAGCACACCAGTGCCGGCTTTGGGTTGTTCCTGGGTGGAATTGCAGGATTTTTAAGGGATTCCTGCATGCTGGCAGCAGCAGGGGCAGTGTGTGACATTGATGCCAGGTGTGCTGTCACAGGAAGAGAGGAGAAGCGGAGGCAAGGAGTTTGTTGGCATCCATCTTCTCCCAGCATGGAACAGGGACATGTGCAGGTGGGCACAGCCTGTCCTGGGAGTGGGAGTGGGAGCTCACTGGGACCTTGGGGTGGTCCTCACCACCCCCTAGAAATTGCACAGGGGTGCAAAGCTCAGTTAATCCCTCTTGTATTTTCTTCTCACCTGGCAGTGGCCAGGGTGCCCTTGTGCCCAGAGGGATGAACCTCTGGAGAATCTTGGATAAATCCCAGGCTCCAGGGGCTTGTGGAGGGTCAGGCTGCAGGGATGGTGGTCAGAGGGTGCTGCAGAGCCCAGCCTGGGTGCAGAGGACATCCCCACATGCTCCCCACCGTGGTGTGGCCGCACTGCTGTCCCCTGCAGACTCACAGGGACTCTCCCCGTGCAGAGGGGATGGCAGAGGCAGGAGGGAGGGAAGGAAGGAAGCAAGGAAAGGGAGAAGGCAGTAGGTTTAGATTATATGTTACGAAGAAATTGTTCCCTGTGAGAGTGGGAAGGCCCTGGCACAGGGTGCCCAGAGAAGCTGTGGCTGCCCCTGGATCCCTGGAAGTGCCCAAGGCCAGGTTGGAGCAGCCTGGGAGAGTGGAAGGTGTCCCTGCCATGGCAGAGGGTGGATTGAGATGAGCTTTAAGGTCCCTTCCACCTCAAGTGATTCTGCGATTCTAGGCAGGGTAGAAGGAAGGAATGAGGCATGGAAGGAGAAATCTTACTCTTGGCAATCTCATCCTTAGGTCTCCTGTCTGGGGGCATTTGGGACTGGGAGTGCCACTTCAATATCTCTGGAGGCTTTGGTGAGGCTGGGGGCACACACCCCTCCACCCCAGACCTCTCCTGGCTGGACCTCAGTTTCCCTTGCAGAAAACAGGGATAACCTGATACTCTGTCCTTGATGTTCTCTGGAATCCTGGAGGTGAAGAGCCCCTTTACACCTTCATTTATTCATGTCCAAGTATTACTCTTTGTTGCCTTTTGTCTTTTCTCTTTTCCAGCTCTAGTCCATCTTGTGGCAGTTATGGGATGGGGGATGAAAGGTGAAATCAGAGCTGTGGAAATGCAGAAATGCACCTGCTGATGCCAGCAATGATTATTGGAATGTCCTGGAATCACCAGGAATGTGTGTGTGTGCTGTGTGGGGTTTCTGACTGGACACATCCCCAAGTCCTGACTCAGCCCTGCTGGATGTTCCATGGTGTATCCAGGGGATGGTGGTTGGAGAGGCCACTCTCCTCCCCAGCTGTGGAGCTGTGCTGTTTCCCAGCAGATTGCTCTGCTGGATTTCAGCTGGACACACATTCCCTGCTGGAATGCAGGAAGGGGGAGTATGAAATATTAACAGCCATTTGAAAGTGCTCTTTTCCAGTTGTTACAGTCAGGAGGCCAGTAAGTGGTGCCAAGTGACTGCTGTGTTTAAGAAATCCCAGATGAGTGGGACAGGGGAGAAAGGGAGGCTGATTTCTCCAGGGAATGCCTGGCTGGTGTGTGGCAGCAGCAGAGAGCTGGGTGCTGGCACACTCAGTGCCCAGGGGGTTGTGATGGGGCCCAAACCCTCCAGGCATTCCCCAGCCTTGGCCTTCCCTCCTCCCCACTGCCAAATCCCTGCTGCCTGCCCGGGCAGGGCGTGGGCAGATGGCCCTGGAGAGCTCCCATCTCTACAGGCACCAGGGTCCCACTGCCTCCCTCCCCAGCCCTCCCAGCACCTTGCCTGACCTTGGCATGGCCATCTGGTGGCCCTGCCCCATCTCCCATCAGCCCTGCACAGACCCACCGTGCCCCCAGGTGACACTGAGAATTCCCAGGGGATGAGCTCCCTGCTCCATCCCTGTCCCTGCAGGGCAGGGTGTGTTACCATAGGTGAGGGTGAGGCTTTACAAAGCCCTTCCACGGGGCTGGAAGCTGCTCATCCCATCTACAGCTTTATGGGGTTGTTGGGACCCGGCCTCCCAGGTGGGCAGGAGAGGACACAGCCCAGGGAACAGGCCCAGCACGTGCTGGTCCAGCTGCAGGAAGTGTGGGGAAGGTCACAGGGGCCAGACAAGGAGGGTGCAAGGTGGGGACAGGCAGCAGGGACCTGGGGGAGGCACAGATTCCCATTTTCCAGCCCTCCCAAGTCCATGGCAGCCAAAATCTTCATCTTGGGAGATGTCTTAGGAGATTTCCTTCTCCCAGTGAAGATCCATCTGGTGCATTCCTGCCCACACCTCAGCTTCATCCAGACCTTTTTTTTTAATAGCAAACCCACGTGGGGAAGGGTCCATTGACAGCTGCAGAGCGGGCTCGTGTGGCAGCTGCTGAGAGCCCATGGAATTTGGGGGAAAACACAGTTTTATAACATCCCACCTGAATCCTGCAGCCAACCTGTTCCAGCCCAGAGGCAGCTTAACCCACACCCCTCCTACACAGCCTTAAGGAGCTCAGCCCCTGATGTAATTGGGGTTTGCAGCTGCAAACAGCTGGGCAGAGCTTCAGGCTCATGTAAATAACACCTGACTGGGCTGATCAGTCCCTGGGGAGGCTTTGGGCTTTGCCTAATTTGGGACTGAGGGGCAGCAACAGTGAAGCTGTGCTGGGGTGTGAAAGCAGGGCCAGGGGTGTATTTGGTGTGCGTGCTGTGTCTGATTTTGAGGAAGAGAATATTCCTCAGCAGGCCCAGACCTGGAAATTTGACCAAGCTACTTTTTTTTTGTCTGTGGCGAAGTGATGTGGTTGGTGCCTGCCCTAACTTCAGAAAGGCTTTGGACACAATCCTGCAACATCCTGGCATCCAGGTGGCATCCAGACCCCAGGGCAGTGCAAGCTGCATGGTGGGTTCCAAGGATGGGGAGAAGGGCTCAGACTCTGCCCAGGGATCAGGGGAATTTCTCTGAGGTCTGGGGAAAAGGGGGACCATGGGTGCGTAAAAAATGGGTTGGAGTCCTGCCCAGGCTCCACCAGATGAGGATGGGAAAGTGGGAGTGCATCCTGTAGAGGGGAAGCAGCTTAGAGGGACCAAGGGCATGGCCTGGGGTGTGGGGGAAAGAGGTGCCAGGGCAGGCTGGCTCTGAAACAAGGAAATACACATTTCAGGGGCCGGAGACTCCAGGAGTCACCAGGTGTAAAGCCACGTGCTGGAGTCTCCTGTGTGACACTGCTGAATCCCCAGGGGAAAGGAGGGCTGTCCGTGGGTTCACAGCAGGTCTGATGTGTCCTCGGGGCAGCAGGGCCACCCAGGGCCACCTGGCTGCAGACATCCCACAGTGTGCAGGCTCTCTGAAGGTCCTGCACAGCCTCAGCCACTCCCAGCAGGTCCAGCATGGACATTCCCTGGGCACTGGCCACCCTGGAGCAGCCTCCAGCTGGGCTTGGTGCAGATCCTCAGGATTTCTGTGAAATGAGTCCTTGAGGCTTAAGCTGGGTACCCAGAGTGACCAAAGAGCTGGAAAAAGCCTTCATTTCTCCCCATCTGCACCAGTTTCCTTTGGGAACCTCTTCCAGGTGGCACTGCAAAAATAAGTTCAAATAGAGAGCATTAAACAAGGGCTGATGCAGGGGTGGAAGTTGGAGCACCACTTACCAAAGGTTGAGAATTGAATTCACTTAGATTCCTTTAAAAGTCCTATCCTTTGGCTATTTTGCCCAGTGTTTTTAGGAAAACTCTGCCTGCCAGGAATTGGTTTTAAAGTAATAAAACAAAACTCTCTGGCTCTTTTAATCTGTAAGCGTGAAAGTGAAAATACGAGCCAGACTCAGACAAAGTCTAACTTTTTTTTTTTTATGATTGGATTTAGCAGGAAGATTATTTCCAGCCTCAGTGGCAGGTTAATGGAGTCACAGAGGTTGGAGCCAGAGATTTATTGTGGAGCCACATCCTCACAGAGAGGCTCAGGCTTGCCAGGTGTCTCCAGTGCTCTGTGTGGTCTGGCTTTAAATGGTGAAAGGGATGCAGTGTGCAGCTCTTGGTGCTCCCAGGTGGGGAGGTGGAGTTGTGCCCCTGGCAGCTGGGCACAGAGCCCATTGCTGGGGGCAGATGGTGTTTGCAGCCTGACCCAGGAGCCACAGGATGCTGCCTGTGGAGATGGGGCAGTCTCCACCCATGTCCTTGTCCTGGACTGGAATTTCAAATCCTGGGGTTTGGAGCAGTGCTGCTGAGCCCTAACACAGCGATGCTGGTCTGTGTGGGCACCCTCAGGCAGAGTGGGACTGTGGCAGGAGCAGATCCCGAAGGACTGGGAGCTCAGAAGGGAGAACATCCACCCCCGAGGAGTCAGAACAGGGCTCCCCTGGCAAAGGGTGAGGTGGCTGTGATGATGTTCTCCCCTCTAACAGAGAAGAGAGAAGCAACCAGAGATTTCTTGTCCTGTGGGGAATATCTGTGCAGGAGAGCACAAGGAAGAAGCAAGGCTGGGGTTCTGGAAAGTCTTGGATGCAACCCCAAAATTTTGTGGCTTCTAGCCAGGCTCAGCCTGCCAGGGCAGGAGTGTAGGAAAGGGAACTCTGTGGCTTAGGGCTGTGGGTTTTGCTGGAGTTTGAGCAGACAGGCCACACTGCCTGGGATTTCTCACGATTTCCAGCCCTGTCCCTCGTGCTCAGAGGGCAAACCTGTCCCCAGTGGCAGCTCTACGTGAGGCACGAAGGAGGAGGATCCTGCCTTGCAGCTGCGGTAAGGGGCTTGGAGTGGCTCCCAGCTGATGTGATGGTGATTTCTGAGCTAACAGTGACACCTCCTGTTTGCACAAAATCCAGCCCAAAGCCCGGCGTGCAGGCAGTGCAGTGCAGGTGCCAGCACATGGGCTGATCACTGCTTAAATCTCTTCATTTACATCCAGAAATCCCAAGTCCCCTTCCCAGGTGCGAGTGTGGCCCCACAGAGCCCCATCCCTGTGCATGGTGAGGGCTGGGCTGGGCTGGGCTGGGCTGGGAGGTGTTGGCAGAGGAAAGCCTGAAAAGTGGGCATGAACCAAGGTGCTGGATGGCAGACTGTTTCAAAAAGAGTTATTTGAATTGTGATTTAGCAAAGAGAGGTGAAAGCTTTGGTGTGACAGCATTAACACTTTTACTTAGATGTGAAATGGATTTAAATCTTGGTTTCTCCCCTTAAAGCAACCTTAGAATCACAGAATTCCCTGAGCTGGAAGGGACCCACAGGCATCATTAAGGTTCAACTCCCAGCCCTGCACGGAACCAACCAGGTGTCAGCCTGATCAATTAATTTCTAGCAAGAATTTAGGATTGACCATGCCAGTGGTCTCCCAACATCCTGGGGCTCTCTGAAATGGGATCTGCCCCACTATGACCAGTTCAAATTGAGGAGCTGCCTCCTCCACCAAGAGATTTGTCCCCCACCCGTTTTCCTGCAAATTCCTTTGCGCCCCCTCCTGACTCCCCCCCAACCTGTCCCTTGCAGGCCTCCAAGATGTCCTTGAAGGTGCAGACCAGCAACATCACCAACAAGAATGACCCCAAGTCCATCAACTCGCGGGTGTTCATCGGCAACCTCAACACGGCGGTGGTGAAGAAGTCGGACGTGGAGACCATCTTCTCCAAGTACGGGCGCGTGGTCGGCTGCTCCGTGCACAAGGGCTACGCCTTCGTGCAGTACTCCAACGAGAGGCACGCGCGCGCCGCCGTGCTGGGCGAGAACGGCCGCCTGCTGGCCGGACAGACCCTGGGTGAGTGATGGCCAGGAGCCTGCTGGCTGGGCTGTCCTCCTTGCCTTTTCCCTGCCCCCCCCCTCAGTTTGGAAATGTGTCCGGTTTGAGCAGGCCGGCCGAGGAGCTGCTGGGTGTCAAGCGGTTTATGACGTGGCCAGGTCAGTCTGGCAAAGGTCGGGGTGTTGCTGTCGCACACGACGCAAAGGAATGACACCCACACGCTGAGATGTCCAAGGCAGAAAAGAGGCAGTTTATGCCTCTGGAATGGGATGGGCTTTCAGGGAAGATTTCTTCCAACCCAAACCGTTCTGGGATCTTTTTCTCCCACCACCTCTCTGGTCCATCCCAATGCTCCCTTGGGGCACTGGTCCCATGGAGCTGTAGGATGTACCCAGGGGTGGGACACTCTCAGCCCCTGCTTCTCTGTTGGGGGGGGGGGGGGGGGTGGCAGGTCCCTCAGGGCAGGTCAAGACAGGCCCCTGAGGACCAGTAGGTTCAGTAGGTGACCCACCTGTGTTGAAGAGGTTCCTGAACCCACCCAGCCTTCTCCAGAAACACAGGTGTGGTTCCTCCTGGAGATCACTGGCCTCACACCAGCTGATGAAGAGGTTTCTTACCAACCCCATGGAATCAGCAGCTGGTCTTTCATTCCCTCACCTTCCACTACCTGGATTTTTGAAATATGAGGGGTGTTTTTACATAAATACTCCTTTCTTTTTATTCCTGAGGGCTGTGGTTTTCTGGTGGGCTTGGCAGTGCTGGTCCACATGAGGAAATCCTGTCTTACCCAGCTCAGACTTGACATGCCCAGATACCCCTTCATACACACAGGACCCGAAGAACCAACAGAGTTTAGGGCTGATTGAAGGAGGCAGCAGGGCATTTGCCATCACTCACCTCTCTGAGTTCTGGCTCCACACTCGATGTGGGATTGCTGGGCTCTCGGCAGCCCTGTGAAATTGGCTGTGTCACTTGATTCTCACATCAAAAGCACGTTTGGCACCGTGGCCAAGGAGTGACATTTCCTCAGGGGATTAGAGGAGCTCGTTCTCCCCTTCCCTGGCAGAAGATGCTCCCCCAGGAGCAGCTGCAGGCACGAGCACCCCCATGCAGAGTTGAATGCAGCCAGATCCACAGCAATGCCCGGCTGACTCGTGCCCAGCATTCCTTGCTATTCCTGAAGGATCAAGGGGTGGATGCTCAGCAGTCAGCACCATGCAGCAGGTCTGGATTTTGCCTTACACGCCAAATTCTCCCAAGAAAGCTGTCCTGGATTTGTGTTTGTGGAGTGGGCTGTGTGCAGGGCGCTGACTGCTCAGGGAATGGTGAGTGGCTCTGGAAGGGCAAAGGAAGAGGTTTACCAAGTGAAGGTTTATTCACCTTCCTGTGGAGCCCCAGCAGGCCCCAGATGTGCCAGAAGCAGGTGGGAATGTTTGGGGGGTGTGGGGGACTCATTTCTCTCTGGCAGGGCTGTGTGCATCCAGCCCAGCTCCGTGCCCAGGTGAGGTGAAGGTGGTCAGGGACGTGCCGTGTCACAGCTGCGTGTCCCTTCCTTGCAGACATCAACATGGCCGGGGAGCCCAAACCCAACAGACCCAAAGGGCTGAAGAGAGCAGCCTCTGCCTTGTACAGGTAGGTGTTAAGCACAATGGGTGAGGTCTCTGGGCTGGTATTTCCCATCCAGCACCCCCCAACCACTGCCCTGAGCTCCCAGCAGCCTGGGCACTGCTGCACATCCAGAGTTTCTCCCAAGGGCTCCTTCCCTTGGCAGTGCCCCTCGGGCCATGGCAGCCCCAGGGTTGGCCAATGCCTGTGGTGTTGTGGGGGATTTCCTGGGCGTGATCCCACCTGTGTTGGACCTGGAGAAGGTTGGAGAAGGATGGGCAGTAGCTGCTTTAACCATGCCACAGGAAGGGTAGCAAGAGGAGCATCCCCCCTCCAGCCAGGAGTCAGCACAGAGGTGCTGGGTGTGGGAGAAAAACAGGGAACAGGAATAATTCAGGGAAAAAGAGGAATGATTGTAGAAGGGAGAGAAGAAGAAAAGAAAGTGGGAAGCCCTTGGGGTAACAAATGGAGGTGTGAACCAAGGAGGTGGCCGGGGGAAATCCCAAGGGAGCCTGTTCTGAGAAGCACAACCAGGGGATCAAGGGAACAGGAGGGATGGGTGGGACATGGAGAGGTCTGTGGCACATGGAGCGTGTTACAGATGCCAGTGAACCCCCAGCTCAGGAGAATTTATCATTATTTCCACAAGAGGTGAAGATTTTCATTTAAGCCCTAGACTCTGGAGTCAGGGGAATGCGGGAGAAACTCATTAAGTTCTTGCTTCTGGTTGCAGAAGGAGAAACTTGAAAAGGTACATCACAAGTGCCCTGCAGGTTCAGGAGCCCAAAACCAAGTAACAAGATCCTCAAATGTGTTTCATTTATAAATAGTCATGATTTTGATGCCAGTCTCATGGTGAGGAGACTGAGGGGCTGACTCAGGAGTTGGAAGGTGTGAGGTTGGGAGGAAAAGACTAACATCAGTATTGGGTTTGTAAGTGGGTGTAGCAAAAGGGGAAATCATGAGAGAACTGGAGATTTTTCCAGAAAAAGAAGAAATAAGTGTGAGGGGTGAAGAGAACCTTGTGATTCAGACTCATCCATGTGGTCCTGCACCAGTGTGGTGTGGAATGGCAAATCCTGGTTAGAAAATGCAGCTCTGGTACAGCCAGACCCCCCAGAGCCCCAGCAGCCTTCCAGCACCCACAGGGCATCCCTGGTTCCTTCCAGGAGCCTCTCAGCTGAGCTCCCCCTGGCAACTTTCAGGCACATTTCTCCTCCCACCCCGGGACCCTTTGGCCTTTCACAGGACGTGGCTCTCTGGATTCCCAGAGGATGCCACTTGAGGGGAAGGAGATGGGAGCAGAGATGGCACAAATGCTGCTATTCAGCTGCACATGGGCTGCTCACGTGGGGCTGGGGCCATAACACACATCAGCTCCTTCCATACATCTTGCACTAACGAGCTTTTCATTTACTGCTCAGCTGTGCCTGAAGCACTAATCCCTTCCTCTGGAATGACCAATATTTCAGCCTTCCAGACTGCTGAGAGAGATGTTTGCTCCCTCCCACAAATATGGATATGCTAAAATATGGGCCAGAGAACTGCACTGCTCCAAGCTCCAGCAATATTTCATCCCAGACTGGCTGTCAGATTAAAACTTTGCCATCTGGTCTGGCAGAACTTACAATATCACCTGGAAAACAGGGATCCCAGGTTTGCAGCAAGCTGTGGTTACAGCTTCCCAAACCACCATCAATTTTTCTAAATATTAGATTTCAAAAATCACAGCTCTGTAATTTATGGAAGTGCTGTGTTAAACACAGCAGAGGATTTTTTCCAAAGGCCTCACTCCAAGTCTGCATGGGAGGGTCGAGGGGAAGGCAAGGCAAGGGAAATTCCATTTTGAACATACAGGAAGCAAGAGTTGTGGCATTTTCACCTATCCCCCAGCCTAGGTGGGTGTCCAGGTGTTTAACAGAAATCCTTGGGGATGTAGCCTCCCATCCACCTCCACCCAGGCTCATGCCACCATCAGTCTTCTCAGGTGTCTCCACCCGAGGCACCTTCACTTCTCACAAAGCCTTGCTGCCATCACTGCTCTCCACTCTTGGATCTCTGGGCCTCCCTCCCTCGCTCTGACACTTCCCAAAGCATCCCTTTGCACAGGGAAGGTCCCTGGCTGCTCCTGCCTGGCACCCTGGTCACCACCACAGACGTGGCTGTGCTGCCTGTGGGGGTGGCTGGGCAGTGAGCTGCTGTGACCGTGTCCCCAGGGAGTCACTCACTGCCTCTCCAGATCTGCCTTCTGGCAACAGTTTATTTTTTCCTGCACAGCAAATGTCTGGACAGGATTTCCTGGGGCATTTGTGGCCACGTTCAGGTCAGTGCTGGAGATCCCACCCAGATGCTGTCAGCTAGCTGGGAAGGGAAGGTGGCTCTGCCAGTGCCACTCTGGGCTTTTGGAGGCACAAATCTCTGCCGTGCCCTGCAGAGCTGGGGCTAAAGCTGCTCCATAGCCAAAAGGACAGAGAGGACAACCTGAGCAAGGGCTGCTGGGTGTCTGCAGCTCAGTGGCCCCAGGAGGGGGTCTCTGAAGTGGTGACAGGGACAAACCACTGCTGACTGACTGTCACAGCCAGTGAACACTGGCATCCATTCCCTGTTACACCCAAAGCTGGTGTCAGCCCATCCCCAAACACCCCTCCCTGGTGCTGGAGCAGTGACATCCCAGTGCCAAATCCACATGGACGGGGCTGAGAGCAGCCCTGGGGCAGAGGGGGAGGTGAGCAGTGTTGTCCCAGCCTAGAGCAGCCCCAGCACTTGGGGAATGCCAGGCTTAATCCCAATTGCTTTATTTCCCACTGCCTTGGCTGTGTGCAGGAGGAAGGACTCTCACACAGCTGCACAAGATCACTGTTTGACCAATGCCACGTTTTCCAAGCAGCTTTCCTTTGTCCACTGCAGTAATGCCATGACAGAAGGGTGGGAGCTGAGCTCACCATGGCACTTGTGATTAGCAGTATCAGGCAGTAATTAAAGCACAGATGCTCAAATGCACATTTGCTGTTCATGTCCAGGCTCAGAAGTGGCCTCACAAATGTGGTGGGGAGGCAGCACAGGCAAACAATCACCCCTCAGTTATGAACAGTTGCATTTTGAACCTGAGGCAGCAGAAATGTTGATTGCTGAAGGCCAGCAAAGCAGAGGCAATGAATCAGGAGGTGGAAGCATGGCATTCCTTGAAGCCTTCCTGCTTTCCAGCCTTTCACTCTGGCTGTCCCTGCTTTATTCTGAAAGGGTGCAATGTCACCAGCTGACTGAAAAACAGCAAAAACTACTCCTGTACACAAAGACAGAGCTGATAGGTCGCTGAAGAATGATCCCTCAGTCTCAGGATGGTTTATCCTATGTGCAGTGGAATTTTCAGGATAAATCATCCATGCTGAGGCACTCTCTTTTACCAGCTTGTTTCCTGGATTCATTCTGGAGGACCTGCCCTGTGCTCAGAGCCTGATTCCAGGGATGCTGGCCCTGGAATCCAACCCCTGCCTCCTTGGCATCATTTGTTGAGCCATGAGTGACTGGTGTGTTACAGCAGGGTCATTCAGCCACAGGCTGCCCCAAATCCCTCATTCCAGCCTCCCTTGAGGCTGCCCCATGGTCAGCAGCACTGCAGAGGCTGGGGTCGTGTTTTGGGAGGTCAGGACCAGCTCCCTGGGATAATTATGCCCCTAATTCCTTATGAAAGGGTGGAAATGTCTCCAGTCCCATAAAGATTCAGGGCCAGGGCAGGAGAACCCCTCACCCTTGGTCTTTGTACCCACAGATGCTCTGGGGCCCCTCCCCTGCAGTCCAGGCATGGTGTGACCCCTCACTGTCTCTGGGAATTCCCTGCAAAACTGCCAGGAGTGATTCCCACCAGGAAAACACAGGGCTACCCAGATTTGCTCCCACATTCCCTACAGAAATAGGGAATTACACAGTGCAGTAACATCAACAGGGTTCATTGGCCACTTCATCCCGCAGATGGACTGGTCTGGGAAGAGGTTTCACCTGAGCTTTTGGGCATCTCTGTCCTTTTCCAGCTCTTCTCCAACCTTCTCCAGGTGGGATCTACAGATATTTGAGGCTGAGCTTCATCCTATTGGTGCTGGAGCCAAGCCCAGGAGCAGGGCAGAGGTGCCCAAACACCTCAGGGCAGGGTCAGTGCTGGATATGGAGCTGCCCATCCCATTCAGGGCTCCATTCCTTGTTCCCAGGTGCTGGGCTTTGCCCTGGGCAGTGCTGCAGCAGCAGGGCAGTGCTGTGTGCTGAGGCTGGACCTGCAGCTCCTGTCCATAGCCACAGCCCCATGGAGCTGCCCATGTGCTGATCGCACATTTCTGCCGTGTGCTGGTCCCACAGCTCTGCCCAGGGGCTGATCCCACAGCTCTGCCCTTGTGCTGATCCCACAACTCTGCCCAGGGGCTGATCCCACAGCTCTGCCCAGGGGCTGATCCCACAACTCTGCCCAGGGGCTGATCCCACAGCTCTGCCCAGGGGCTGATCCCACAACTCTGCCATGTTCTGGTCCCACAGCTCTGCCCATGGGTTGATCTCTGCCGAGGAGCAAAGGCTTGGAGGAGAAGCCAGCTCAGACCAGGAGTGAGAATTGGGGTCAGGAGAAAGGAGTTTGGGCATCCCAGGATTTTGCCAGACACCCCCAAGCTTTGTGTTGTTCATGAGCAAATGCGCCAAAGCTGCCTCGTGGTCTCCAAACCACAGGGAACTTCCCAGCAGGAGCAGCTCCTGGTGGAGGGAGTTTGTGCTGTGGATGAAGGCTTTGCTTCATCCCACTGGGAGCCATGGAGCCATGAGGAGATGCCACTGTCCCCTCTTGCCTGGGGATGGGAGAGCACCGGCTCTGCTGGAGAGAGCCAGAAGCACTTCAGCAGAGCCTATCAGGATTGAAAATATTACAAAGTTGCAGCAATTTCATTTAAGTTGCATCTAAGAAGGGGGGGGAAATTGAAGAGGGGGAGTCTGACAACGTAGAAGCATCCTACTTCAATTTTCCTTTCAAATGGCTTCCTATTTTGATGGTATTTTGTATTTATTGGATTCAAACAGACCTGGAGTCAAACATCCTCAGTGATCAAAGTGAATTGGCAGGCTGAGGGGGGCTATTTTCTTGGGGAGTTTTTGTATCTCCAGGTTTCACCCCAGCTTAGAACAAAAATCCAGTTACCCAATCACAAAAAGCTCCATGGAAGTGCCTAGTTCCATGCTGTGCATCCCCTCAGCCCCACAAAAAGCTGGGTTCATTCCAGCAACAGCTGCCCCTGGGAGGAATTGCCTTTCCCTTTCAATCTAAAAGAGGGAATTAATAAACACAGCTCATGCCGTGGTTGGGACAGAGGCTGTGGGATATTCCTGTCTCCTCTGAGCCCAGCAGGAATGTTGGCTGCAAGTCAGGTCAGAAGGGGAGGGTGCCTGAAAATAATCTGGAATTCATCTGTCAAAAATGGCTCCTTTCTGCCATGCATGGAATCTGGGAGGGTTGTGGTGATCATACCTCCACAGTCACATCTCCCTACCAGTCTTCTTGCTCAGCAGCGAAACCCTGCACTGCCCATCCCATCCTCAGCCAGCTGGGAATGCCACAGGCAGCAGCTGCTTAGGGATGATGCCCAGCTTTATGGAATATCTCCTCACTGAAGTCCGCATGGCAGGGCATGACTGGGGCAGGAGGTGCACAAGCCACCTCCTTGTTCTTAACCCTGGCACCAACTCCTTGGCCCCAAAGCAGCTCTGGTGTCTCCAACCATCCACAGGTGCTCAGGTCTCTCCTAGGCACAGGCTTAGTCTCCAGATGCTGCCACAGACATCTGGGGAACCCGAGGAGCATGGAAAAATCATATTTCAGAAGCCAGCCAGTTACTGAAACTAAATACTGGCTGGGAAGCTCAATGCCAGAATAGGCAGGGCAGACCTGCTGGGTCCAACCTGGAATTCCTGGTCCAAACCACACTTCCAGCCATCCCAGTCAGCCACACATTGTTCTTGCCACTTCTGCCAAAGATGCAGGACACCAAATTAACTCTCAGCTACACACTTGGCTGATCATCCTTCCCTGTGCCCAGTTCCTCAGGGCTTAGCCCTTCCCTTTCCCCATCAATCTCCTTCTTTTCAGCCACTCCCAGGAGGCAGGATGGGCTTTGCTTTCTGGGGCTGCACTAATTCTGTTTGTTCAGAGCAGAGAGGAGACCCCCAGCATCATGTCTGACTTAAGCAGTGTTAGCTGAGCCTCAGCACGCCAGGGAAGGGTGTGAGACAACTGCCACCGGTGTGTGGGGTCAAACCACCTGGTTTGTGCTGCCTTGTGAAAAACCAGCTGCACCAAGGGGGAAAGTACTGCTGGGTATTTTGGGAGTGGGAAATGTCCTACTTTGGGTTAAAATGAACTCAAGCTTAAGAAAATAGGACGTGGTCATTGTCTGGCTGGAGTGGGGGAGAAGTTTAAATCAATGAACATCCCTTTGTCCTGACTTTTCTCCACACACATCTTCTTGCTCCTCCTTGAGATAAGCAGGTTAACACCCTCTGCCAACATCACCCTCCCCAGTGCCTTCAGCCCCCCCAGCTTTTCCCCCAGGCCCTGCCCACCTCCCTGCGGCCAGGAGAGTCCCTCATGACCGGGGAATGAATTTATTTATCCCTGATGGCCCTGGGGGTGCTCAGCAGGCAGTGAGGGAGCAATAATAATGAATTAGCAGCACTAATTAACCCCCGATGCCCTGACTGTCTCTGCAGCGGCTACGACTTCGATTATGACTATTACAGAGACGACTTCTACGACAGGTGAGGGGCTCGGCGGGGCAGGGGAGGGAGGGCTTGGGGGCCCAGCCCAGCCTGTGGGGTGGCATCCGCCGGCCCCAGCCACCGGGAACGCTGCGGGGGCTGGTGCTGGGGCAGCCACGGCAGCGCTGCCCAGCCCCACCTGCCTCCCCTCCCCTTCCCCTCCCCTCAGGATCTTCGAGTACCGGGGCCGGGTGTCGCCGGTGCCGCGGGTGGTGCCAGTGAAGCGGCCGCGCGTCACCATCCCGCTGGTGCGGCGCGTCAAGGCCACGCTGCCCGTCAAGCTCTTCGCCAGGTCGGCCGCCATCGCCAACAGCTCGGCCAAGATCAAGTGTGAGTGTATGCCGGTGTGGGCTCCCTGGAACCCCCCGGGGCAGTTCCCAGGGTCTTGCCTTGGAAGGATGGGCTGTAGAGTCTTCCCTGCCTAGACTGAGGGAAAGTCCTTCTGCACACTGCCCTGGTCTCTCCTCTCCTCATGCCCCTGGTTCTTGTGCTTTCACCTTTTCCTGGTTCCCTCTTGGTGGTGGCATCCCGGGTGGCCGGCTCAGTCTTCCCTACAGGTCACTGATGCTTGCCCTGCCCCTTGTGCTGCCCCTGTGCCCTCAGCCCGTTGGTTCCTGACCCCTGCTTAGGCCTGTGCAGACCACATGGCCAGGCCTTTTGCTCCTGATTCACTTTGGTGTGCTGAAACAAATCTCACTGGAACTGAATCATATAAAAGGCCCTTCTTGCCTCTTTCCTGAGCCTAGCTGTGATGTGTGTGGATGTGTGAGCTTGGCTGCTTTGCTTGAATCCTCCCCCAGGCTGCTTTTCCACAGGAGATGCTTATTGGGATATAGGGAGCAGGCCCAACATCTAAAAAGCACACTGCTACATGCCAGGGCTGGGGGCACATGTGGGGCAGCACAGGGACATCCAAAAAAAACCTCAGAATGCCCCAGATACCTGGGAGGAGCAGTCCAGCTGTTGGGGGTGTGCCTAGGGAAGGTGCAGGTACAGCCTGAGAGTGCAAAAGTCTGGGGTCAGCCTCCACAGCCAGCCTGGACACAGCACCCACAGGCTCCTTTGGGAGCAGCCCCCCAGCTGCCCTGCCAGTTTCCCAGCAAGTTTCCAGCCTGGGGTTCCTCCATGGCTTTCCTGCCTGCTCAGGGAGGTGCCCTGGGCCAAGTGTGGGGTGGGGCTGCTCTGCAGGGCACTGAGTGCCTTCCTTTCTTTCTTTCTTTCTTTTTCTTTCTTTCTTTCTTTCTTTCTTTCTTTCTTTCTTTCTTTCTTTCTTTCTTTCTTTCTTTCTTTCTTTCTTTCTTTCTTTCTTTCTTTCTTTCTTTCTTTCTTTCTTTCTTTCTTTCTTTCTTTCTTTCTTTCTTTCTTTCTTTCTTTCCTCCCCCCAAGTGAAGAGCAGCGAGCTGCAGACAATCAAAACTGAGCTGACACAGATCAAATCCAACATCGATGCTCTCCTGGGCCGGCTGGAGCAGATTGCTGAGGAACAGAAGCTGTCTGCAGGTCAGTGGGGTGGGGGATGCCTTGGGGCTGGCCTTGGGTGTCACAACTTCCTCCAGGCTCTGGTAGGGAGGTGTCAACCCCCAGGTTCCAGGGTAGGATCACAGGCCAGAATTACACACCAAAATTGCTGAAATTACAGAGTTGGCATTTAAAATGATGAGATTTCTTTTTCTTTCGTCATATAGTTTGTATTTTTTAGTTTGCTTTTTTTGTTCTACTATACTGTTTTGTCATAGCCTACTGTATTCTATCCTATTCTATTCTATTCCTTTCCCATTGCTTTCCTATTAATTTCCTATCCCATTTTATCCTGTTCTATCCCATTCCTATCCCTGTCCTATCCTATCCTATCCTATCCTATCCTATCCTATCCTATCCTATCCTATCCTATCCTATCCTACCCTACCCTATTCCACCCCTATTCCTATCCTATCTTACTCCTACCCTCATCCCTACCCCTATCCTGTCCTATCCTATCCTATCCTATCCTAACCTATCCTATCCTGTCCCTATCCCTATCCCTATCCCTATCCCTATCCCTATCCCTATCCCTATCCCTATCCCTATCCCTATCCCTATCCCTATCCCTATCCCTATCCCTATCCTACCCCCATCCCTACCCCCATTCCTACCCCTATCCTGTCCTTTCCTGCCTGGCTCCCACCATCCTGCTGGGGGATGTGGCACCTTCCCTGCTCTCTGCTTGCTCTCCCAGGCCGCCTCCTCACAATCAGCAGCACAGGAGGCGTTTCCATGGTGATCATTCCCGCGGTGGGTTGGGTCTCTCGGGGCTCCCGGGCTGTGTGGGGTCCCTGTGCCCACCCTGACGCGCGGTTCCCCGCAGAGGCGCGGAAGAAGGCGGAGAGCAGCAAGAGCGAGGTGTCCCAGGAAGACACGGCCTCCGAGGCCGAGGCCGCCGCCGAGGAGCCGCTCAACGGGGACGAGGGCGAGGAGGAGGGGCTGGCACGGGAGGAGTGCGAAGATGAACTGGTAAGAGAGCCTGGGCAATGCATCCCTGCAGCAAAGGAGTCCAGGAGTGGGACACAGCTTCACTGGAACTTGCCAAATCCCCAGGAAAAGTTGTGTTTTCCCTTCATCCAAAGAAATTGCTGCATTTAAATCTGATTGTTGCTCACAGCTTGTTCTTCCAAGCCGCTCTGCTGCCTGCAGAAGCGCTGCCCATGCAAACATGAAGCACTGGCAGAAGCACTGCCATGTGGAGGTGCTGAAGAAATGTGCTTGGCTCTTGAAATTCAAACATTTATCCTTCATTTCACAGCTAGGAGTGGTTTAAACCAAGCCACTCTGCCCCCAAGTGATTCTTAGATGGATTTAAACACACAGCAAAGACAGGCTGTGTTAGATGAGCTGCATTTGGAGTGCCCTTGCAGCTGACCAGGCATCCACAGAGTCACAGGAGAGTTTGGATTTGAAGGAACCTTAGAGAACTTCTCATCCCACCCCGTGCCATGGGCAGGGACACCTTCCACTGTCCCAGGTGGCTCCAAGCTTCATCCAACCTGGCCTTGGACACTTCAAGGGATCCAGGGGCAGCCACAGTTTCTCTGTGCACCCTGTGCCAGGGCCTCCCCACTCTCCCAGGGAACAATTTCTTCCCAATATCCCATCTGTCCCTGCCCTCTGGCAGTGGGAAGCCATTCCCCTTGCCCTGTCACTCCAGGCCCTTCTCCAAAGTCCCTTTCTAGAGGCACTTGTCCCATGGCACAAGCCAAGGTCTGACCCCAGCAATGCGTGGGGCACACATCAGCCCCATTGTTCCTAGTCCTGCCCCAAACAAGGGTGTTCCTGGTGAACCCAGTGTCAAGTCTGTGCATTTGGATGGTGTTTGGGTACAGAACAGGTCATTCCAGGCACTGTAATAACACTAGCAGCACTGTCATTTGTCCCAAACCAAAACTTTGCTGAGAACAAGATCAGATCCAGGCTGAGGACAACAAGGCTGCAGGGTAGAAGGACATGACCTGCCCTGAGTGGCCTCTGGAACAGCTCCAGTCCCTCCCCACCCCAGCACTGGGGGCAGCAAAAGTGAGGATGAAGCTCAGCATCCCTCTCCTCCTCCTCACCCCCAATCCCTGGGGTGACCACATCACACATCCACGGCTCTTCCCAACTCCTCCAACTCCAAACACTCCCAGCTGGTTTGTGCTCTCCTGCTCTGTCCTGCTTGAGTCATGATGGATGAGGGCTCTGAACGGGTCCTTCAGCTGTTTTGGGTCTGGGGTCTTGTAGCTGGAGCCCATCAGTCCTGCTGGAGGGGAGACGTCATACCAGGCACTTGGAAGAAGAAAGGCACAAGCTCTGTGTCAGGAAAAGGAAGGCCAGGTTTGAATTACATCAGAGCAAACAGATGGGAGGAATTAGGGGGAAGCTTGCTGATGTTAATGATGATAAAGCAGCACACAGCCTGTCAACAAAAAACGTGCACTTCTCTGCCTTTGCTGGGGTAAGAAGATAGTGGGGAGACATCTGCTGGCAGTGGTTTGGGAAGAGCTGATACTCATTAAGAGGAGAAGAAAAAGATGACAGTTTCAGCTCGCATCTCTATTTTCTGTAACTCCCTGGTCCTGATGTGACATCAAGACCAGAAATATTCCATTGCCAGCCTCAGACAGGCTCCCAAGTGCTCTGGATGGTCAGGGCAGTGTGCGCAGGTCATGTGCAGGGAGTTTATCAAGCCCTGCAAGGCAGCTCACCAGAGCTCAGCACTGAGCAGCTCCCAAGTCCCCCCAGTTCCTGGGAGTGACTCCTTTATCCCACACCCCAGTGTGGCTGTCACCACCTGCTGTCCATGGACACAGCACCCACATGGGTCCCTAAAATCCCTTTGGCTCTGAGGGGCAGGGGAGTGGCAGGAGAAGAGCCAGAGGTCACTCAGACAGAGCTGAGGGAGTTTATTGAGTTCTGAGCCTTAAATTTGGATATGGAAAATACTGAGTAAGTGCAGCTGGGTTGGTGGTCAGTACTATTTACTACACTTAGTAGGGGATACAAAGACTATTGTGTACGGGCTTAAAATGTCACTTGTGTGCAAAAAAATGTCACCTGCCAGCCCATCAATGCCTGGTGTCAGCTGAGGGGTGTCTTGGGGGATGGCCCTGCTCAAGGGGAGATCTGTGCACACAGGCAGCTGCTCTGGAGGGAAAGCTAAAGGGATCCTGATGTGTTCAGGTATTTACCGCACACAGTGGCTGATTTGCAGTCATATTTCCTTCTGGTTTTATGCAGTTTTGGTCATTTATCTGCCCAGTGTGCGTCTAAACAGTTTTTGGGGTTGGTGCTGGGTGCCCACTGGAAGTCACACCGTAGGAGTCCAGATGTCCCAGCCTCCCTGGCCTCCAGAGCATTCTCACATGGGATTTTACCAGGCAGATCCCTGAACAACCCAAAATCTGCTCTCTTGAGTTCAGGGATGTGATCCTGCTCTAGGTGTTGGTCACTTCTCTGGGGTACTCACTCCCATGGGCTCTGCAGCCAAGGCTTCTCTCCACCTTCACATCCCTGACCAGGTGTTCCTTAGCCACCAGGAACCAGAACAATGTCTCCCCTGCTCATCTGGGTCAGAACTTACTCTTGATGCTCTCCAGAAGTCTCCTGTTTCTTGTTCCAGCCCTGCTCCTTCCCTCAGATGCCAGAGGGGGGGGGGGTCCCCTCAGGGGCACCAGTGGTGTGCAGGAGATGCCTGTCACAGTGTCACCCACACTGGGCTGGCCTGGCTCCCCCACAAGCTCCCAGGTGGCTTACAGCCTGTTCCAAGGCACATCCCACTGCAGCTGGGTTCTGCCTTGCCTTTCTGTTTGGAGCTCCTTATGTCCCCTGCAGACAACTCCTGGATCCATTTCCATCCCTGACATACTCAGCCTGTGCAGGAGCTGAACAGCACTGTCGAGCACCCCAGTCTCCCAGTGATGCTGCTCTGCACAGCAGCTCCAAGAGGAAATTCCACTGAGAACCATAAAGGCTGGTAAAGACCTCCAAGACCATCAAGTCAGTCCAAACACGTGCCATGCTTTCCAAACCCCTGCATGGGGAGCAGTACAGCAGCATTATTGTGGCCTTTGGAGTGATGGATGAGTGTTTCCATTCTGGATAATGATTTCTGCTGCAAACTGGGACCAGTTCCTGTGCTCTGCAGCAGAACCAGGACTCTGATTTGCCTTCGTGGGCTGATGCACCTTGGCAGCACTGGGCAGTTCCAGGGGATAAGAAACAGGATGAGAGGAAATGGCCTCACACTGCCAGGGGAGGTTTAGATTGGAGATCAGGGAAATTTCTTCACTGAAAGGGTGGTCAGGCATTGGAACAGCTGCCTAGGGAGGTGAACATGGAGGTGCTGGGTTAATGGTTGGACCTGATGATCTAGGAGCTCTTCCCCAATCTAAATGATTCTGTGGTTCTATTACTTCCAAGCCCTGGAGGGAATTACACACCCCAGGTCTGTTTGGCAGAGCCATTTCAGAATAAGGAGCCAGAGGAATTTGGTGGTTTTGCCTGGGCCTTTGTTGCTCCAGAAAGCACAGCCCTGGCCGCTGGTGTCCATCCCAGGTGTGTTTTGTAGCTGGTCCATCACTCTGAGCACCCTGGCACTGCTCTCCCACAGCAGGGGAGCAGCTGGTGACCACAAGCGAGGTGTCCCAGTGTCCCAGGCAGGGCAGGAGGGACACAGGGTGATTCACTGTTTGTGGTTCCCTTTTCTTTTCCCTGCAGGAGAACAGCCATTACACAGACGTGGAGGATGCCAGGCTACAGTAACCAGGTACAGCTCCCATGCTGCTGATGGAGCCAAAGCTCTCCTTCTGTGCCTCTTGAGCCTGAGGGGTTGCTGCTTCAGGAGAGGCTCTTTTCCACTGATCCTCTGTGTTTTCCTAGCATGGAGCTTGGCTGCTCAGCTGGGTCACTGGCCAGCCCTTCACCCCCTTTCCTGAGTGACAAACCTCTGGGGTTCAAGGACAGTGCCGTAGCTCCCCCTTCTCTCCTTGCAGCTGTGAGCAACAGTGTGAGGAAAGCACGAGGCTAAACCCTGTCCTGGCACGTTGAGCAAGACAAGCTGAATGGAAGTGCTGCTGTCATCTCTACCTGGCATTCAAAGGAGAAACATGGCCCGACATCTTCCATCCATCTGTAAAGCAAAGGCAAAGAAAACTCATCCTCCCAGCAGATCCCTACCACCCCTGCAATGGATTTGGAGCTCTGCAGCCGGCAGAGGAGGCAGGATCCATACCTGCACAACCCAGAGCCACCACAGAGACCAGGAGAGCAGGTGTGTCCCCAGGGGAGCCAGAGGTGTTCCAGAGCTGCTTCCAGCAGAGCAGAGAGAACTTAGCCCAGCCCAATAAAGACATTCTTCCTGTGTGAGGTGAGAGCCAGAGCATTTCCTGACTGAGGGAAAAGTAGTGTCTCAGTTTGGACAGTTTGTGTTCTTGTCCTGAAGATCCTGTTGGGTCAGAGGCTGTGGAGAGCTGTCCTCCAGCACGGCCAGCTCCTGTCACCTCTCTTGTGCCCCATGAGCTGCTGTGTGTCCACGGTCACTTCCAGGTGGAAAGGAGTTGGTGCTGGAGCAGCTGCTGTGCTCTGTGAAGCTGCTTGGAGAGGGAAGGGGAGAGGAAGCTGCAGGAAAGCAAGTGATCCCAAGCAGGAGAAAGCAAGCAAACATCACCCTCAGTGGTTTGGTGTCTTCATCCTCCACCATGTCAGGGCTGAGTGAGCTTCTGCACAGTGAGGGGTGTGAGCAGGCGTGGATGAGGCCCTTTCCTTGGACCAGCTGCTCCCTGGGAGGGATGTGGAGCACCCAACGCCTGCAGCTTGGAACTAGAGACATCAGCACCTTCCCTGGCTGCCCACATCTCCTGCCCCAGCCAGGACATGTCAGGAGAGCAACCCCTCCTGTCTGAGCCCCATCACCAAGGTGACAGCGTGCCCGAGGCTGGGGATAGGGAATACCCCGAGCACGATGCATGTGGGCATGCCAGCACCTCCCCTGCTGCCCGGACCCCAGCTGCTTTGCCCCGTGCTGTCAGCAGAGGGCTCGTCGTGGGAGCCCCGCACCCGAGAGGCCTCGGCCTTCTCCTCCTCGTTTCTCCTTCCTGGGCTCGTCTTGTTTTCTGAGAGTACACGGGACTGAAACTCACACAGCACTTTATTCAGACCTGGTGTGTCCTGCCCACCCCTTCCCCTCCAGAACACTCACACACATCAGTGCTTGGAACCCAGAGCAGTGTCCACAGAGTCCACACCTTCCCCTGGCCAGTCCCTCCTACACAACACCTGCGTGGTCCTGAGTGCTCCAACCTCATCCACAGCATCTCCTGGAAGGGTGAAGGGAAAACAGCTCCAGGGGTGACACCTCCCTGCCCCTGGCACCATCCTGGAGCATGCATGGCTCTTGAAGCACAAAGTTTTCTTTGCATTTCTTAGTTTGGGCTGCTTGAGGAGGGGTTGGAGGGAGACCCGTGCTTGCTCCGCCCTTGCCTGATTCCTGTGCAAGGTCTGCACCGAGCTGTTCTCCAGGCCAGGAGAGATGAGCTGCAGGTTTGGCTATGAACTGACTGTGCTGCTGCTGTTTGGGAGAGAGGTGACCTTGTACATACAATCCTGTATAATAAAAGAAGGAAATCTATTTTGCTTCCCTTCTCTTTTCTCTGCCATACACACACACTTGTTGCTTCTATTCCAGACAATTCTTTTTTTCCCTTTCCAAGCCTCAGCTGTGCCCAAAGGATTTACTTCCATACCCAAGGTACATCCCACTGGAGTGAGCAAAACATATGTGTTTACAGGGGTTCTGGGGTTTTCCCCTGGAGGCTTGGAAACTTCTTTGATGCAGGAGAGCAGTGGCCAAATCCACGCCTTTAATCTCTGGACTTTGCACTGGTCCAGCTCATGACAGATGGGAAAAATCTGGCTGCTTTGCCGGTTTGCACAAGCCAGCAGTGCCAAAAACTGCTCAAGCAGTGTTGCTCTGGTTGGCACCAGAGCAGTGTCAGGAGGGACCAGTGACCACATGGGGAGAATCCCAGAATGTTTGGGGTTGGAAAGGACCTTCAGGATGATCTCCTGGGGACCTTCCACTGGACCAGATTTCTCCAAGGCCCATCCAATCTGAATGGGTTCTTTGTGGCTGAGGCACCATCCAGCCCTGGAGGACAAAACTGCCTGAGTTTATGGTGAGTCTGAGATGCTTGTCCATCCATCCTACCATCAGTCACCAGTTCACTCCAATGTGAGAAAGCAGCAGCCTCAGACTGATGGTTGAGTGTCTTTGTGGCTGGCAGGGGGTGTTGCCATGCTTCGTGCCTGCACATGTTTTGGTTTTGGGAAATTCCATTCCCAGGCACGGTTTTCGTACACAAGGCCACACAATGTAAACTATTGTGTGTTTTCCACATCTGTTCCCAGAGGAGGGACTTTTATGGTGGTCTCTGAACTGGCCAATGGTTCCCAAGGGTCCCACCTCTGAGGTGGGCACATCTGAGAAAGTATAATAGGAATCAGGAAAATAAACCGGGGTCTCCTCCCTGCGAGGAGATCATCGCAGCCATCTAAATCACTCCCTGCCTCGTTCCTGTGTCCCACAGCGACACAGGGGGAACAACAGGAGGAGGAAAAAAAACCAAAACCAAACCAAGTCAAACTGGCTGTCAAGAAGATGGAAATCAGCCCAGCCTTCAGTCTGCTGAGCCATAGACCCAGCTCTGAGAGGTGCAGTGCCTCAGGGGCTGAGGCTGGATCACCCCACTCAGCTTTAGAGCACGGACAAGGCCTCCCAGCAAACACCTGGTTAGATTTTGTTCATTATTTTGGGAGCAGAGCAAGGGACTTGAGGAGCTCTCAGGCAGGGCCCTGCAGGGTAGTTCTCTGCTTTTGGCTGTAGGTGGGGCCCCAAGGAAATGAGTTCTGGGGTTTTGGTGCTCAGCGAGGTCTGTCCATGACCGTGCAGATAACCCAGGTGAGGGGGCAGCAGGGGTAGGATAGGGACACCCCCAAGCCCTTTGGTGACCCTTTGGGCCATAAAGCACCTTCAGAGCTCCCTGCTGGCTCCACTGCTGAGCCATCAGGAGAGGAATGGGAGCCCAGGAGGGGGCACCCCTGCTCTGAGCACAGCTTTCCCACAGACCCATTTAGGTTGGAAAAGCCCTCTAAAGCCTCTAAAGTCCAACTTCCCCCAGCTCTGCCAAGGCCATCACTGACCCACGTCCCCAAGCCCACATCACCTCTTTCAAACTCCTCCAGAGATGGGGACTCAACCACAGGGCAGCTGTTCCAATGCCTGACCACCCTTTCAATGACAAATTTTCCATGATAGCCAACCTAAATCTCCCCTGGCACAACCTGACACCTTTTCCCCTTGTCCTTGATATGCAGGAAAAGAGAGCAGCCCCCAGCCACATCCTGTAAAGGAGAGGGATTTTCCTTAGCCCTGTTACTGATGTATTTACAACCACATTTTTTAGTGAATTCTATGGCAGTAGCCAGATTAAGTTCAAGTTGAGCTTTGACCCTTCTTATTTTCTCCCTGCATAACCCCGTGACACCCATGTAGTTGTCCTAAATTGCCTCCCTGGTCTTCCAATATTCTTTTCTCCTCAGTTCCAGGCAGAAGTTCAGTCAAGCCAGTTTTCTTCCTCATCTCGTCTTCTGGCACACAAGCACAGCCAGCTCCTGGCCCTTTAGGGTTGTCCTGCCTAACAGAGGTGTGGTCCTCCCCAGGGCCCCTTAAACATCCATGACATAAAAAGATGTGTCAGGTCCCATTAGCTCTTGAATGAATGTAAAGGGTCCCACCCTATTTGCACCCAGGCTTCTTTTCCATGCTCCAGTGTTCCCACGGAGTTGCTCCCTGTAAATTGTCCCTACCCTGCTGGGATGTGGGAAGACAAGGGTTGGGTCCATTCTCTCCAGAACAACCCCACAGGCAACAATTAATTCAACATCTGCATATTCTGAAGAAAAGTGACCAACATAAACTGAGCAGCTCAACTGAACATACACTGTTGCCATGCTGTGAGCTTGAAAAAAAAAAAAAATAAAGCTTTTGTGACAGACTTTCCCCACCACCCACAGAGGGAAGGTCCCATTCCCAAGTGTCCTTGGACCTCACCTGGCTTCTCACTTGTGCTGCTGTTGGCTGCCATCCCATCAGTGGCAAAAGCAGCATGGTCTTGGTTAGAAACAACCCTGCAGGAAGCTTTGGTGCTCTGTTTTCCCTGCACTGGCCTGGACAGGCATTCGAGCAGCAGAGCAGGGTTCCTCCAGTCCCAAATGCTCCTTCCATTGCTTCTGCACATGGACAGTCACTGGGCCAAAGTGCCTGCAATCATTCATTCAGTCTGAGTCAGGAGATGCAACAAAAACCCCCACTGACTTTAATAACTCCCATTAACTTTGATGAGCATCACAGTTCCAGGCTGTGCAGCACTCTGGGAACATTTCAGTTACTGTAGCTGTAACAGGATTGTCCTTTGGGGAGTTTGTGAGAGCCAGTTGCTGTGTCTGTCTCAGGGGTTGTATCCCTCCTGCATTGTCTTCTTGTTACCTGCAGGAGCTTCAATTCCCTCTTCTCAATAAAGTTTTGCATGTGGAGATGTGGTCAAGAGCTCCACAGGCCCCTGCTGGAGCCTGTCCATCCTCTGGCAGAACAGCCCCAAGCCTTGGATGGGGACAGTGGTGCTGAAAGGACTCAACCACACTGGGAATGCTCTGCCTACCCTGGACAGAGGGAATGTGGCAGGATGGACACCCTGCACTGGTCCAGCAAGAAAACAGCGAGTTCAGCACCTTTCATTGCCCAGATTTCCTCCCAGGCAGGGGGATTGCTGCCTCTGCCAGGCTGGCCCAGGCACACAAGGATGCAGAGCCCCCAGCACTCCGTGGGTTTGCTCAGAGCTTTCTCCTGCTGGGTGAGCCTGAGCCAGGTGAGGTGAGGAGAGCAGCTCCACAAGGACATCCCCTCCTGGGCTGCACTCTGTGCTCCAGCTCAGCCCCTCCCTTCTGCCCACACAGGTCAGAGCATCCCATGTGCTGCTCTGGCCAGCTCTGGAGTTGCCTCTGCCCGCAGCATCTCCAGAGGGGCTCCAGCCCCAGCACACTCCACCTTTTTCAAGTCCAGGGATGTTCTTGGCCAGGGGCAGGATTCAAAGGCCACCTCCTTCATCCAGAGCATGGAGTAGAGGGAAACAGTGTGCTTCAGCTCATGGTTTAAATGAATTTTGGGAAAGTGGAGAAGATCTGGAACTAAAAACAAACTGCCATCTGTGGAATATTGGAGACTCCACAGGCAGCCTCAAGCAAGGGCTTTCCCACCAGCAGGGAAACCTCAACAGCCACACCTGGAGCCCAAATCACCACATCAGAACCCCAGGGCTGTCTGCACAGCTCCTTCAGAGGAATACAGAAAGCAACCACTCCTCCCTCTCTTGTCAGAGGGTGTCAGCAAAGGCAGCAAAGAAAAATGGTTTAAGTTTCATTTCAGATGAGCTCACATTTCTCAGAACTTCTTTTTTCACAGCCTTGGTGGAAAAAAGGCAGTTTTGGTGCTGAACAAAAACACAGCACAAGGTCTGCAGCAGGTTCTGAGGGCCTTGAGCAGCATAGAGACATTTCAGTCTCCAAAACGAAAAATTTAACTGAAGATTTCTTTATTTGCCTTCTGTGCCTTATTTTCAAAACGAATCATATCCAAATTTCCTCCCTGCAATAAAGCACCTGACACTGGTGACAATCAAGGCACAAACGGCTTTGCCATCAGTCCCACAGTCCTGCTCCCCCCAGTGCAGTGCTCTCACGTTGAAGAAAGAAATACACCAAACTCATGGGATAATTACCCAAAGCAGGGCTGGGGGAAGAAACAATGGATTTTAAAATTATTTGCTTTACTACAGAATGTAGAATTAAGGATGCTGCTTCTGTTAGAAAAAACAGAACTTCTGTGAGTCCAGACCACCACTCCCACCACTGTAGAGATGCAATGGGCTGAAGAGGGAGGGAGGGAGGTACCACACATTTCTGGTGGGTTCTGGGCAGAAAAATGCTTCCCAACACCGACATAAAGTGGTGACTGCTTTATCTCAGAATTAGGCAGGTGCTTGCAATGTGCAAAAAGGAAAAAGGATGAACAGGAAGCTCAGGCAGCAAGGAATGAGGAATGAGCCTGTCCTTACAGACGAGCAGAGGGAAGTGAGTATTTTTCTTCTGGTGAGGAAAACCCAGTTCCTCAGGTCTCTGGGCCAGCTGGAATTTCTCCTTCTGTATAAAGGACTGCTCCCTTGGGCTTAGGGCAGACTGACAGCCATCTGTATCAAGGATATGTAAGAGTGTGTAGGATTATGCTCTGATACTTCTGTGAATGTTTATGTAGAGCTTACCTTTATCCATGTATGGTGAAACACCTACAGGAAAAGCGGTCTTCAGGCTTTTTCTAAAAACTAAAGACTGGCTGAATGACCTCTGATGGCACTGCCCTGTCTTCATCACTGAAATAGATAAAATAATGAAAGAGCTAAAATACTGACTAAAAAAAGCTAAAATACTGAAAGAGCTGCAAACACCAAACTTCTAGCCCAGGGACTGAAACCAGGTGAGGTCCTTTCAAAGCAAAGGCTTGTCCAGGTGAGATAATGTGTGTTAAGGATCAGCACCAGCCCCTGAACTTGTTTCTCTTTAAGAGAAAAAGATGTTTCACTTTAGGAGGAAGACATTGCCATGTAACATCTTCCCAAAAGCCTTCTTCCTCCTCCTGTCACAGGATAATTTCAGCAACTGATCAGATCAGAGCAACCTCTGCTCCCTCAGCTGCCTGCTTTTGAGGGAAGGGACACATAGAACTGTGCTCCTTTCTCTGCCATAGCATTGACAGTTCATCCAAAATCCTTTCAGCTGTCAACCCAAACTGAAGCCACTTGAGTTTTCCCAAGGTGGAAAACCCCTGGCAGCAGAGCAAGCTGCAAAATGCCCAATGTCCCCACAAATGCAGAGAGCAGAGTGAGGGGCAGAGCCAGACAGGTCCAGCCTCACCCTGGCTGCTCCCATGGACACTGAGGGAATCCAGCCCCCTGCAGACTCCAGCTGTGGGCCTGCTGACACTGCTGCAAAAACCAGGAAAGCTTTTCACCAGGACAGGCTTGTCCTGATCCCCCTGTGACCTGGGTCCTCTGCTGCTCTGGGAACAAGGCACTGACCTTTACCACGGCAGGAACAACTTCAGAAAGAAAATCCAGCAATTCTGTTAGGAGCTGGAGACACTTTGCTCTTCATCCAGACTGAATCTGAACTGCTGAATTCTTGTGCAGCTACAGATTTCTGTTCTAGGTCTGCATTTAAATTCTTCTCAAAGGCTGGCCTCTCACCACCTTGAATACTATCCCAGTAATCTGGAATACACTCTAGGGGAAAACTGAGCACAGGGGCAGAACAGAGAGCTGGAGAAATGTTATTTAGTAGATGAACAGATAAACTCTAATGATTATCAACTGTCAGCATCACACTCAACTTTCCGTTTTCTCAATTTTCAGGAACTTCCTGCAGTTTCTATTCCTGTACCACCCCCCCCACCCACACACAGATCCTTTCACCTGATTAAAGCTCAACACCCCCTGCAGTTCATGACAAATCCTGTCCTGGTGGCAGCAGGTTTGAAAATCTGGTTTTTTCCTCTCCTTGCTGACAACCCCAGGTGCCCCAGTCTCCCTGAGAAGCTGCCCCAGAGCTGCCCCAAACCAAGGATCTGGGGGTGTGGTGGCCATACCTGGAGGACATGCTGCACAATGTCACAGTCCTGGGACCAACTAGAAACTCCCAGCTCTCCACAGAGCTGTTTCATAAATGCTCCTCTTTCACACCAGCTGTGATTACAAAAAATTATTAAATTCTTGCTCTGGCCAGAAGCTCCCAGCAATGGAGTTTATTCTGATTTTCATGGTAGCCACCAGTGATTTCAGCAGAACAGAAGCACACGAGCCCCAGGGCAGTTGATCCCACTGGATTTGTGCTTAATTAGGGAATGAGATGTTCCCATTTCTCTGGTTACTTCAGGGACATGAGCAAGGTCCCCAACCCTCTGCTCTGAGCTGCAACCACCTGACAGTGGAGATAAAAGCACATCCTGGCAGAAGAGGGGATAAAGAGATTATTCTTCCAAGGCATCATTAAATGTCAGGCTGACTGACCACAACAGCAATTGTCTGTTCTCCCAGCACCTCCAGGGACAAGGCTCAGATGATTTTCTCCTCAATGTTCTGGGCTGGAAGATGTTTCACCTTCACTGCTGGGAAGGAACAGCCCTGCCTTGCTCATGTTACTTGGATCAGGTGGGGAGCCAGGCATGGCAAAATCCATGGAGAGGAGCAGCCCAGCTGCTGGTCACACAGGGACTTTCAGTACCTAAAATCTGGCTCCCACATCTCCACACAGCCAATTTTCAGCTCAGAGAGAAAAAAACATGAACAAAACCAGCTCTGCCTCCAAAAAGGTACCTGCACACAGACCCAGGGCAACCACAGCTAGCCCCTCCTCTGCTAAGAACTCCATCCCTAAGCTGCTTTCTCACAGCCAGCCCAAGTGAAAACTTTTTTGCCTCTGAACACAACTGCACTTCAAACTCCCATCAGCCTCACAACCAGCATGAGGCATTTGTGTTCACAGAACATTATCTGAACATACTCTGGAAGTTTTTCATAAAAAAAATAAACCCCAACTGCTATCTGCACCCAGACAGACTTTTCCTGCATTACTGAGGTTATTCCACAGCAGGATCTGAGCCCACAGCTCAAGATGCTGCACTCAAATATCCGTCATTAAAAGCCTTCAGCGTTTCATGCACAGACTCAAAGCACATCTACAAAATACACCTATGAATCTCTCCTGCAAGCCAGAGCTCACAGCTGAGAGGTTGGAACAATGATTTATTCTTTTATAAACTTGGATTTTTTTTGATCCAATTTCACTATATCAAACTTTTCATTTAAAGGTCTGAAATACAGCACCAGCTCAAGGCCACGCTGAATTTTTTAAGTATGTTAAAGGTATTTGACCCAGGGAAAAACAAGCCTTTAAAAACAAAGTATCATTGTTCTTCAGCTATTTCAGGGTGTCCCACCAGCAAGTCACCAAAACAAAAAGGCAACTCACACTTCTCCAAGGTTTTACTCCCAACAGGAGACTCTTTGCTAGAGGAAGAAATAAGAATACAACAATAATGTTACAAGAGGCACTGATCCTGGCTTTATTCACTTTAAGATACATCCAACATTGTTATAGCTCACTTGAAATTCCAAATGCTTTTAAGAAACCAACCATAAAACCTTGATTTTTCACCTTACAGCGCTGTTGAAGTTTTCAAATAGCAAGTGAGTGACTCCCCAGCAATACTGTGCTCTGTGTTATTATACAAAGGTTAAAACTTAGTAGAAACCCTTCAAGTTGTGGTGTTTGCTGTATTGCCTTCAGAAGGACCAGCTCCCCTGGGGAGGCTGCTCCCCTGACCCGCAGGGGTGGCTACCCAGGGCCCTGAGCTGCTGCACCTTTCTCTCCCCCTGGGCCATTTTGGCAATCAAGTGACAACTGTCCCCACTTCTGCAACCCAGGGGGGACCTTCACTCCCCACCTGCATCTTTGTACTCCCCAGCTGGAATAGCTTCTACACAAAACCCAGCGAGGACAGCACCGGGTGTCCCCAGAGGTCACCAACACTGCCAGCAGAGGAAGGGCACGGGAAGATCCTGAAGCAGAAAGTGTTAATTTGGAACCCAAACTACTTGGCAGTGTCTCCTGCAAATTCAAGATTTATAGAAGACTCTGTTGCAGCCACCATACAATGACATTTAGACCTACTATTTTTTTTGTTTTTTGCTGCATTTAGATTCTTTTTAAAGTGATGAAGAGTGCAGGACTTCAGAAATATAAACGTTTCTCTATTAGAAATTGCAAAATTTAGTACTATGACACTATGAAAATTTACAGTACAGTTTTATTGAGTCTGTGTTAAGATTCAGCACCAATCTGGTGTCTGAACTCTCTCAGAGCTATTTTTGCCTAATTAAGCAGTACCAGCATGCCCTGACCCCCATCTGTGCACAAGGCACCCATGGCTGTACAAGCAGGAGCAGGGCTCATGTTGGCCTGTCAGCCCTGGGACTCTGTGACTGGTTTCTCTGCTTCATGACAGCATAACTAAAATAAGCCTGTTATGTAAAAGCAAAATAACCTTTATCTTAAAACTTCATTCTGGGTCTTGGACATAGCTCAGTGACATGATCTGCAGAACAACACACCAACCATTCCCACCGGTGTTTGAAGAGGAAACTGAAGGAAAAATCCAAATCCAAGACACTCACTGTTATAGTATCTTTAATTTATCTTGTGTTTTACAGAAGTCTGAACGGATTAAAAAGCACCTCCTTTCCCACCACGCTCCTTACAGTTGGTAAAATATATTCAATGAGCAAATGTATGTGAACAGCTTGAGGATCTGCATCTTGCAAGGATTTCACAGACCAATCAATCAAAAGCCAAATTTCTTGTCGTTTTTACAACCTTGCTTTAATACAATGGTAAATCCACTCGGATCGCAAACCTGTCCAGTCCCATCTCCCCAGAACACTTTGCCAACTCCAGTGTTGATTAGCAAACCTAGTTAGCTTTGGCACGGAGCTGTGCTCTCTTGCCTGTGACAGCCTGGAAGCCTGTTTTGATGCTGGCCACGGAGCAGCGGGAGTGGCAGGTCTCGCACTGCAGGAAGTATAACCTGGTGTCCTTCTGCAGGATGGTGTCGGGGGAGCGGCACGTGTGGCAGGTGACGTACTCCTCTGCAGGGAAGCAAGGGGCAGTTAACCCAGCAGCAGCTGCTGCTGCTGCACAGCTGTCTGGAAAAGCTCCTCAAAAACACCCCCCAGCTCAGAGGGGCTGCTTATGAAAACCTGAAAGTCGCCCCTGTTTAAGAAAGAGGAGGTTTCGTGTGGTACATTATGCACTGGTGCTGTTTTAAAGTTAATCACCAGTACAGGCTTCCCACTGGTGTTCTCTGGGCTGCTCTTCTGAGGCAGCATTGCCAGGTGTCAGCAGCTCTGGTACTGACACAGCACTAAAGCAGGAGCTTTGTGACACGTAATCTGAGTCCTCTGACCAGCTGTGGCACACAAACACTGTATCTGTCAATTCACAGGTAAAACAGACTGCAAAATTAACAATTACTGTTGTTTTCCACAGTCCTCATCAAAGCCAAGATATGAAGTTTAGATGAAAACAAGCACTTCTCAAATGCTCTGTTTTCCCTGGTATGTTTTAGTGCAGGACAGAGTACAGCCCATGGTCTAACCATGGCAGAACCACCTGTATTTGCATTATTCCATGATAAGGGAAAGTTGTGGCTCCTCAGCCTCATCCGTGGTGGGCACACACCTGGGCATCACAAGGGGCCTGAGAGAAATCTGCAGTGGGAAAGGAGTTCTACTTACTGATATATCTTCTCAAGACATTTTCTATCTGTTTTTGCTGGAATCTTCCTTTGATTACCAGTTGGTTGTTACCATCTATTGAACCACTAATTGAAAAGAGAAAATTAATTATTTGATTTGCAGGTGTGAAGCGTTAAAATAAACCAGGAACATGAAGCAAGGTAAGGATGTGTTCTTCAAGAAGAGCACAGCCACAACGGTGTTGGAGGGAAAAAAAAAAAAAATAAACCGCAAAATTCTGAGGTACTTAAAGCTACTTCCTACATCAAGTTTTGCCCAGGCACATCAGGGGAGTGAACAAGACCACTTCCTTGGACTTGGAGTTTCCACCGTACCTCCTCACTAAAATGTTCTCTTCTCAATCACCCAGCACTGAAGTGTAGGAAACAAAAGCCTCGCGTTCCAGCACATTTATGAAGATCTAACCCCCAAAATGTTATATTGGACCAGCATCAACTCTAAGCACACCCACAGCCCAGGAGCCTTACCTTGTACCCAATTCTGCCAACAAAAATGCCAGGAGATGTTTTGGCTGACGATGTAATCTAAAAATAAAGTAAGGAAATGTTTAACCTTCCCCTTTCAGAGAAATCTGGTATTTCTACAGGACTGGCAGGGTAAATCCAACTTCAGTTGGAAAGTTTCAAAGGGAGTAGTGCCAGGGGTCTGCACCAAAAAGCATACACACAATTACTGAGGACACAAGAAACCTGAACAGTCCACACAAAAAAACCTCCCACTATCCCCAGCTCAAAATTACAGCAACTACTGAAAAGTTTTCTGTTAAAGATTTTTCATTCTAACTGTCCCATCCCCTGAAAATACTTTAGTAGCTACCATTAAAAACTCCTCTTAGTGCACAACCCAGATCCTCAGCAGTGTTTCACCAGGCCTGTTTTCTGGCACACTTCTCATACCCACCAGATATGCATTCCCAGAAGCACTCACAAAGAACAGAGATGCCTTCACAGAACATAATCATGACATAGATATCACTGTAGAAAACAGTGGGAAAACACTACTGGAGTCCCTATCATTTACCAAGAGAACAGTATTTGTAGTCAGCTCAAATTAGGAAGAACTTTTCCCACACTTCTCCTCAAGACTTGCACATAATTGTCACTGGTGACCCAACTTGACAAAAGCCAATGAACTCACCAAGTTTCAGCCCATGTACCATTTTCGTAATTTAAGGATAAAATTAGAAATTATCTCAATAAATCATGTTAAGAAATATCTTCTCACAGAGAAATATAACAAGCTCTCTGACTGAAATAGCTTCCACTCCTGGTTTGCCACAGTCACTTGCCAGAAAACTCTGCCTTCAACACAGGAGCACAGAGGAGTGCATCCATCTGCTATTCCTGGGAGATCCAAAGGGGAAACTTACAATTTGCAGATATCTGTGAAGTTGACAAAAGACGTTTTCTTGGTCCCTACTCTCACGACCTGCGGGGGCTTCATGACAAATTTCCGTTTCTCTCCAGCCACCATGTCTGGGTTCTTTTCCCGCATGATGTTAAAAACTCTATTGAGCAACTGCAAAACAAGGCATTCACACCCAACATGAGCATTTGCCATTCCTCAAAGTACCTCACCTCTAAAAGCCACCTGAAACAGCATTCACAGTGAGTATCAGACTATCTTTGCTAAGAGCATTTCCCCACCTGCTTCAGAACACACTTAAAATGTTCTGATAAATGCAAAATCCCAACACTGTTTCCCCAAGGGTTTGCTCTGCCCATGGCAGAGGTGTCTGAACTATGACCAATACTGGCACATGTGAAAATTGCTGTGAGAGAAGACATGCCTTCTTAGCTTCTGCTCATGAGCTTCTGACTACAAATCCTTCACTTTGAAGTGAGAAATAGGAAATATGAGCATAAGGCTCTACTGATGCAGATGAACACAGAAAATATGTTTTAAAAGTCTCTGGAACATTACCTCATCATATGTGTAGTCCCTTTCTGAGCCTGCCCACGCAGGTCCTGACTGAAGGCTAAAAGAAATTCCATCATCTTTTTTGCTATCTTCATCCTCAAATGCTGCAAAAAAAGTTTATGGGGATTCATTAAGAAACATTCTTTAACCTCATGCTAACATGATTTTTAAGAGGTACAAAGGAGAAAGTTCCACTAAGATGTGGACTCAAGTCTTCTCTGTCAACAAAGGACAGCAGCACTCATGGGAAATTTATACAGTGCTCTTATGGAACATTTTTTTGATAAATTTTGGAACAAAAAAGGCATTTGAACAGAGCTTATCCACAAACAAGGTGGACTACATTTCACTTTCGACATCTCACTGAGCTAGGTTATACTTCTACCTTCATCCTTCTCCATTATCTCATCTTCATCTGGAAACTTCACATTCTTCTTTTTCTTCTTTTTATTGCCTAGCATGATATCAAGGTCATCTTCAGGTTCTACTGTCTCTGGCACATCTCCTTCAATTTTCAATTCCTGCAAAGAAGTAAGACTCCAGTTTATCCAGTGTTAACCACAGCCCTGCACTGCAGAGCATCAGAAATAACACCAGCTGCACACTACAGAGGTGAATACTGGTGACATCCACCACAGCCCTGAAACACAACAGGTTAAGAATGGAATTCCAGCATTCTCTCTCTCAAGACAGCCCTACACCCTGCACTACTGCCATCAGCAGGGACAGATTTTCACCTTCTGGCTTAACTTCTGGCTAGCCAGGAACAAGGTCGGGCTGCACTTAGAGGCAGCAGCCATCTGGGGACAGAAGGGAACAAAACACCCCTCACGGTGGCAGCAAGGGAAAGCAAAGCTGTGCTACTCAAATTTGTTATCACAATTCTGCACACTGAAAGAACACAGAGCAAGTATTTTGTATTCTGAGGCAGATCAGAGGAACATTTTCTTCCCCTAAAGGCAGAATCTGTAGAGGAGGTTTATGCATAACATAACATTTCTCTGTCCTCCTGGTCTCTAGGCTTGCCAGTTACACTGACATGTGATACAAAAACACTACTTGGAATAAAACTTGAGAAGAGTAAAAATATCTTGTACACCTTCTGGAACACAGCACAGTAGCCAATCCTTTCTAAAGAAAACATCAGAGTGAAAACACATTTCTTGGCAGATATGTGCACTTCATCTGAAGTGCTGGCCTTTAGAGGACTGTTCTGTGCTGTTCTGTGTGTGGCTTCTGACATCCAGTTACCCCTCTAACCCCAAAAGACAATTAATCTTGAGGTTAATCAGTCCCTTCTACAGATTGGTGAATTACTTGCTCATTGTGCAGAGCAGGCAGGTTTTTCCACTTCTGGACAAAAAGTTTAGGTAGGAGCAAAACATTAAAAAAAAAAAAAAAAAAAAAAAAACCAAAAAAAAACAACCAAACAGAAGACGTGAAGTTTAGTTATGAACTACACCAAGACACAGTGACAGACCTGAGACAACTGTACTGCCAATCTCTAAAAAATGGAAGCAAGAGAGTTTTCAGCCATAGTCAAGTTATGTAAACAAACCTTTACACCTTCTTCTGCTTCATCTATATCAAATATCTTTTTTGTTTTTTTCTTTTTTTTCTTTTGATTGAAGAAGTTTAAATCATCCAAGTCATCTGTTGTATCTAAAAAACAAAAAACAAAGGATTGCCTAAAGAAGTGTAACTGTAGAAACAGTTCAGGAATTAAGGTTTCTAATTTACATCCAAATCTTTAAAACATTACAGGAATACATGAGCAATGACTTGTAACCCCTGTGGATGTCCTTCAGGTTTGAAGAGACCATCCTCCTCTGCCCCAAATATTGTTTTAGCTTCTCCATCTTCTGTGTCTTTTGATTCTTTAAATGTTTAATCTTTCTTTCTGCTGTACAAGACAAATTAGTCACTTCTGTCATTAGAGGTGCTTGGACAAAAAATGAGAAGGGCAGAAGGAAGGTACAGTTTCTTTGATCTGCAGCAGGAGCCAATTTTATCAACAAACTGGATTTAAGTTAATGGCACTCTCTGAATTAGGTAATCTCGAAATGACAGTGGCCTCAATTTAAAAAGCAAGGTTTTATACACAGTCACACACTTCCTGAAAGATCCCAAAGAACACTCAGGTTATCACATTCAGAATTGTCCAAAAACTCATTCAACCATGTTTCTGTTAGTCACACTATTACTTAATTGTTCAAATGAAAAAGAGCCATAATTGTGGAATTACTGCAACAACTGCACATGGAAGATTTAAAACTTCACACAATTTTAGAGAGTCTCTTTTCAGTGCCTTACACAAAGGACTGTGTGAGTTAGAAAACTGGAAATTACATAAGCCCCTGGGAGCTTGGTGATGTCTGTGAACATGATTCCAAGCAGGAGAGCAATCTGCCCTCCGAACAGGCAGCAGAGATTACTCACAAATCTCTGAACAAACCAAGGCTCTGGCATTATGCTCTGGGATGCCAAATTCTTGAAAATGGGCTTTGTAGTCTCAAAACAGCACCTTTGAGAGTTTATCTACATGGATTCACTTTACCTTTCTTCCTGCTGTCTTCTTCATCTGCTTCAACATCTTTGTCTTCTGTTGGCTCTGGTTCAACTTCCTTTGTTTCTGATTGCTGAGTCTCTTCCGTTTGCGTGTCTCCTCCTCCTTCCTCATCCAGCATGAAGGGCTTCTTCTTTTTCTTCTTCTTCTTGCTCATAGTAGGATCGAAAATCATCTGTAAAAGTCAAGAGCTCCTTAGCAGCTCAATAATCACCCCCCATTTATTATTTGTAACACATTTCCCAAACTGCTACCCCACTTCAGCCTTAACTGTGCCAAGTACAAGGGAAAACTGACAGAGTTCACAGCATCTGCTACTTTTCCTGTAGTCCAAGTTTCCTGTCACTTATTTATTAGGGCAGCTGAAAAATATGTTAAAGCTTCTACTCTTTGACAGACTGGCTACCATCTCTATTTTATGACCATTATGGACTCCAATTCCGCAGTATTAAAAATAGCACCACTCAACACAGAAGAAAATTTAACCCCCCCAAAGCACATGGTCTGATCACATATCACTTCCACTTGTGAGACACATTAATTCCCACATTTATTCCAGGCAAGATTTGCCAACAACTCTCTTGACAAGAACACTCTGCATGAGGAGGAAACCTAGAAGGGGCTGGTGATACAGCAAGACCTGCATCAGCTCTGAACACAGCAAAGGTCTCATCCTTCTCCTTCCCAGACTGAGAAACTGAACCTCAGTCACAAGTAATTAAAAGCTATTAACAAGCTCTTTAGCCAGCAAAGCAGCTTAATTCACCTTGTCTGGCTGTGAAAAAAGCACCAACCCCAGACTCACTTTTAACCTATTCATCATCTGCAGACCTAAGGGATTTTTTCCAACACATTACAGCCTTTTGTTTCACTACAGACACAAGCTGACATCCCAGCTATTGGTCAGTTTGTTACACACATCTGCCTGGATTGTCACACCATAGTATATATTAAATACAACAATTTTAAACAATTTCTCCAGTATTTCTTTCTTATCCAGTAATGGAAGAGTACAGTTCTCACAGAGCTGTACTTCACCACCATAAACACCTTCACTCAGGAAAGAACCAACACTTCACCAAGGAGTAGTTCTCCAACTTCTGGCCCAGCTACCCCCTGAAGTCTGGTGGTTTCCCTCTCCCCACAACACAATGCTTCCCTGCCCTTCTCATTCTCCTACACGTGATGTTTTTGTGATATTCTTCCCATTTTCTGAAACATACCTGTTTCATACAGGCTTTACTAAAGGCATCAAACTGCTCATACGGGTGTCTGAGGCACAACATCCCCAAAGCCTGCACATATATGGGGGTCACTGAGGCTTTCAGACTGCTCAAGTGGTTCTTTAGTTGCACATGCTGTGCTGGAATGCTCTTTAAAAGAGTTCTGCCAGAGGGCTTTCCTCTGCTGCTTCCTTAGGTAGTGGTGCAAATCACGCTGCTGTAATGCACAGAAATCACAGCATGTCCAACTGGTTCCAAATCTGCTTCCTCCTGGAGCTCCCCAGCCTGCTGGGACAGCAGGAGCTGCCTGCATGGGCACACAGCACAGCCTCGGGATCAAGCACAAGTGGCTGACTCACTTCCATGAAGATGCTCTGCAGAACTCTGAAGGGGTTTTCATGTGAAACAAACCTAAGATCAGATGTAACAGTTTCTAAGAAGGAACCAGCCCACCCAACCCAAATCACTCCTTTTGTGAGGGAGAAGACATCTGAACCACCATAAAGGATCTCTTGTGTCTACACATCTCTGTGTGTCTGCAGCCAAACCACACTGAACTGAACACACCAAGACAACTCGTGGATGCAGGAGATTGGTTTACACATTAAACCCAGGTGGCCTCCAGCCACGGCCACCCCGGCCAGGCAGGACAAGCCAGGCTTCTGCACACCCTACACCTACTCAGAACACGTCACATTCCACAACCTAAAGAGGAAGAGGCCTAAGCTTGAAAAATTTTGTTCACCAAGGGCTTCAACAAGCACTCAGCAGAAGCCTTAGGTCACATTTGCTTTAATAAGTCATGACATAAATGAACCAGCCTGATAACCCAGCTGGTCATGTTCTGGCTGTCTAAGGCAGGCACTTCCAAACTTTCTTTATTCCTTTTCTCTGCTCAGCACATTGGCTTCCTCTGAACTTTATGATACCATTTAGTTGTGACAAACTACAAAGTTGCAGGTTTTCTACTGAAGGAACCACAGCCCCCAGCAGAAACACAACGAACCTGGATGCTTTTCCTGTGTGAAAAAAAAAATAAATTATAAATTCCTGTCCTGTTCCTGCTCTCAGAGCCAAATTCCCATATGGAGTTTTCTCCTCTGTAGACCATGGTTCCTTCTCATATCCATTTCCATGTACCTACTCCTTACTTCAAGTGCCTACACAGTCAAAATCCCAACTTGCAGAAAATTTACAAGTGAACAAACAGAGGGGGGAAACAGGATCAAGATTTCATAGATCAAATGCAACTCAAGACTGAAGCCAACAATCCTCTGAGATGTTGTGACAGTGGCAAACGGCAGGTATTCCAACAGAAGTCACAAATAAAACCCATTGCCTTAGTCTGAATAAACACAGGCATGTCTAAGAAGCAGACATCACCTCTGACCTGATCAAGTCAGTTCAGATGTCCTTATACTACACTGATTTATGTCTACGGTGAGAAGCAAAATTATTACAACCAAGCAGCACTTAAATTTTCTGGCTGCTAAAAACACAGCACTCTCTAATATTATTGCCTGAAGCTCCACAAAACTGCAGGATTCAAAGAACTTTTGAATCTTCAGTGGAATGATGTACTTTTTAAGGGTTTTTAATAAACCAAACAGACATTAACAGACCACTCCCCCCCCACAAACTGGGCCTGTGCTGCCCCTGCTGTACCCCAGCTCTGGGCAGCCCTCAGGGATGTTCCCAGCAACGAGTTTCATTCATACACAACCCTGAAAACTTTAAGCTACAGCTCAATACCATGAACTTCTTACCATCTATCCCAGTTTCCAGTGTTAATTCGTCCTCATGTAACTTCACCCTCCACGACTTCACAGGCTTTAAAAAGTTTCACCAACTTAACAGCAATATCAAAGTATTTGGCTCCCAGCAACCAGAGACACAGAAATTCTGGAAGGCACCTGCACTCACTGCACAGGAGCCTGAAGAGCAGCACCAGCGCAGCTGTGTTACCTGCCATCATCTTTATTCTCTGCCACATAAAGCAGCCCAGGGGTGGAATTTCACTACGGATCCCAGGAATCACCTCAATATCAAATTAACCCACTATGCAAGAAAACCAGTTTTACTGATACAAACTAAATTCAAACCAGGACACTCCATGAACTGCTGTGATCACCTGAGTCAGACAGCACCTGATGCAAGCATTCCTGAGTGCAGAGAACAGCCCAGACATGAGAACTGCAGCTCCCATGACACATTCAGGCAAAAAAAAAGCTACGTACTCATTCTAGATGTTAAAGCAACTGAATAAGTCAGTCACAGCTACCACTAAAATAAGTCGTAATTACACCAGTTCTTCTTTATGACGTAGGACAAGCCTGTCTGCAATGTTTGTGTGACCACTTTGCTCTGAAGGAAACAAGCCACACAGGTATTTTAAACAACACCAGAGAGAAGATACAAGGCCAAAAGCAGCCATCTCCTGGATCCAGCCGGAGCAGCTTCCCATGGGCTACACCACGCTGATGAGCACCGCACACACGGAAAACTTTCCTTTTTCCTATGAGAGCAATGGAAATAAGGCCAGAAAAGCTGCTAACACAGGGCATTTACAACAACTGAAAAATTTCTCAGAGGTATCAACTTCCCTAGTGCTGTGCCTAGACAAACACCACCATATCTGGAAAATGTGCAGTTATCATTTGTTCAGATGTTGCTACTCGGCTCTCAAGGTTAAAACCCGAGATATTAAAGCTATTAAACGCTGCCTTTCGCTACAGAGCGCAGAACGGGCTAGAGAAGCGGTAGCGGTGCCATCTGCCTCCCTCTCCGGCTTCTCCGTGCCAGGGGCGGCCGCCGGCAGCACACCGGGAGCTCCAGGCCTGCCCAGGACTCGCGGCCCCAGCCCACACCCGCGGGCCCGGCGGGCTCCAGGTAAGGCGCCGGCCCCGCGTCCGGCACGGCCTGCGGCCCCCGCAGCCTTAGCCCCGGCCCGGCGGGACCCCCGCCCGCCCCGGCCCCGCGCAGGGCGGAGGCCGCGCTCGCCGCAGGCCTCAGGCCCGGCACCCACATGGCGGCGGACCCGGCGCGGCGCGGCCCCCGGGCGCGGTTGTCCCGCGGGTGGTGGCGGCCAGCGGCTCTCACCTCGTCGCCGGACATGTCTGCGGCCGGGGGCCGCGGGCCGGAGGGGCCGGGGTCGGTCGGTGCCGCGGGGTCAGTCCGTGCTCGGCTCTTGCATCAGCGCCGCGCGCCCGCCCCGCCCCGCGCCTGCGCGCGACCGCCGCGCCGCCTCGCGCGACTTGCGGCGTTCCCGCGCTGCGCACGCGCCGGGCGGCGGCGGCAGCGCTGAGGGCGGCGCTGAGGGGAGCGGAGCTCCTGTCGTGTTCGCTGAGCCCCGGGAGCCCAGCGCGAACCCGGCTGGTGAGGACCACGGTGCGGCATCTGGTCTAAACTCCCACCTCCGGCAGGGCCATCCCAGGGCACATCGCACGGGATTGCGTCCAGACGGTTCTGGAATATCTCCAGTGAGGAAGACTCCACAGCCTCCCTGGGCAGCCTATTCAGTGCTCGGTCACTGCACAGGATAAAATTTCTTCCTCATCTTGAGGTGGAAATTCCTGGGCATCAGGTCCTGCCCGTTCTTCTGGTGCCATTGCCGGGCCCCAGGGAGCGGAGCCTGGGCCCTGCTCCGAGCCCTCCCTGCAGGCAGGGACAGACAGGGCTGAGGGCCCCTCTCAGCTGGGATTCCAGGCTGAGCAGCCCCAGCCCCCTCAGCCTTTCCTGGGCACGGAGATGCTCCAATCCCTCACCAGCTCTGCAGCCTCTGCTGGCCCGGCTCCAGAAGCCCTTTGTCCCTGCTGTGCTGAGGAGCCAGAGCTGGACACAGCACTCCAGATGTGCCTGACAGGGCTGAGGAGAGGGGCTGCATCCCCTCCCTGACCTGCTGGCAATGCTCTTCCCAGTGCTTTCCAGGACCGCAGTGGCCACAAGGACACACTGCTGGGTCGTGGAGAGTTTCTTGTCCACCAGGACTCCCAGGTCCTTCTCCACAAAGGTGCTTCTCATCAGGTTGGCCCAGCCTGTGCAGTGTCTGGGGCTGTTCCTTCCCAGGTGCAGGACCCTGCATTGGCCCTTGCTGAATTTCAGAAGGTTCCTCTCTGCCCGTCTCTCCAGCCTGATGAGATCCCTCTGAGGGGATGCTCAATGACTCTGGTGGGGAGGCATCGACCGCCTCATCCAAGTCATCGATGTTCAACAATAGTGGGCCCAAGAGTGTCTGGGGGACATCACTAATGACAGGCCTCCAACTGTGGCACTGTTCTCTCTGACCTGCTTGGTGTTGGGATGTTGGCATACCCATGCAAGTCTCCTTTGCTTGCTGAACTTTTCCTGACTTGGCTCTGAAAAGAGATTTCCACCATATCCTAAAAGTGAGCCCTTGATGTCTGTAATGGAAATGCTGTTGTAAATACCCTGTTGTCAGAAAATCAAGGGGTTTTTTTGTATGTAAGAATGTACATTCTTTTGCTTTTTAATAATGTGAAAATACCTTTGGAGATCATGGGTCCTGGGACACAATCAGTTCCTATGGCAAGGAGCCTGTACTCACTCTTGAATAGAGAATCACAGGATCAGTTAGGCTGGAAAAGACCTCTGAGGTCATGGAGTCCAAGCTATGAGGCAACACCACAATGTTAACAAGATCAGGGCACTGACTGCCACATCCAGTCTTTCCTTATGCACTTCTACCACTTCCCTGGGCAGCCCATTCCTATGCCTTATCACCCTTACTGTGAAAAAATTCCTCCTAAATAGCTTAAAGCCCCCAGGCAGGTGTCATGTACCAGCTGGAAATAGAGGTGACCTTCATGAGCTTGTGCAGGTACAGATTGGTTGGTCACATAGCCTGTGTGATCCCTGGATTTGGAGACTTGTGCATGTAGAAAAGGACTCGAGAGTGTCTGGTCCAAGCTCCTTGCTCATGCAGGGGCAGTGGGAACAGGTTCCTCAGAACCTTCTGCTGGGTTTTGAGTATCTCTAAGGATGGGGCTGCCACAACTTCTTCAAGCAACCTCTTCCATCTTCACAATAAAATGTCTTTCTTCTATGTTTAACCAGAATTTCCTGTATTTCAGCCTGTGTCTTCTGCCCCTTCTGTCACCCAGAAGAATCTGGATCTCTTCTATTCACCTCTGTAAACACTGATATGATCCCCCTGACCCTTGTCTTTATAGGTTGAATGACCAGGCTCTCTCAGCTTCTTCCCATATGTCAGATCCTCAAATCCCATTGCCATAAAATCACAGAATGTTTTGGGTGGGCAGGGACCTTAAAAAGCATCTAGTTTGAACCCCCTGCCATGGGCAGGAACACCTTCCTCATTCCATTTCCCTAATACTACCTAATAAAAGAATATGGCAGCAATGAAAACAGCTATTTACCATGAGGTGTTAAAATTCTGCCTCCCAACCAACTCTGACATTTAAAGGTCATCTGTTTCATGCAAGATGTAGTGTTAGAGCAGGCAGAGCCATCAACCCAAACATTGTTACGGGATTTGTTTTACATTTTAAGATTTCCAGACCATTTTGATCCTTGAAGGCCCATAACTTCCCATTCGGTGATGTAAACTTACACACACTCTATCATTTCACTTTGTCATCATTTACAAGAAACATCTAATCTATCCTTGGTCTTCCTTTCCTCTGCCTTTCCCACTTGCCTCAGTGAGCAGTGAGGCCCCCCAGCATGCTCTGTTAGCAAAGCCATCACTTTGGAGGCAAAGCAGGCACCAGGACAGGACCAGTTTTAGCTTTTCCCAGGATGACTACAATACTTTCTGTAAACCCCTGAAAACCAGCTTCAAAAGATTACTTTTCTTTCTTGTTTCTGTACCATCCTGTTTCTCTGGGTATTTGTCCCACATTTGTGTCTTTGTCACTTCCTTGTGTCACAGGGATGCTGTGGATTTTCAAGTATTGCAGGCAGCCCTTTAATCAGAGTCACAGAATGTCCTGAGCTGGAAGGGACCCACAGTGCTCCTCCGATTCAGCTCCTGTCCCTGCACAGACACCCCAAAATCCCGCCCTATTTATCCCTGGAAGTGCTCTCCAAACGCTCCTGGAGCTCTGGCAGCCTTGGGGCTGTGTCCATTCCCTGGGGGAAGAACCTTTCCCTGAGATCCAGCCTGGCCTTCCCTGGCCCAGCTCCAACCATTGCTTCAGATCTGTCCCTGGTCAATGGAGAAACTATGTTTATCAGACATGTTTGGTGTTGCTGTAACATTGGAGCTGGTCTCCCACCAAATTCTTCTTTCTTCTTTTGTTGCAGACTTTTGCTTTTATATTCCTGTCATATTTTATATTCCTGTCATATGAGACTGTCCACTCTGGGCTGCTTTTCCCTGGCATGAAGCTGGAGCACATGGATTGCTGAAGGCTGTGCCTGCACTGCCCCAACACCTTCCTCACTGCCCAGGGCTCACCTAGACCAACCTCCTGTCCTGAGACAGGAAAATGATATTTTGTATCATCCCCAGTTATATGTGTCTATGCTGTTCTTAAAAGCCACCATGGACAGAGATTCCCTCCATAGCCTCTTCAAGTGCCTGACAACAAAGTATCTTCACCCTTCTTTCTGAGACTTGACCCAATGGCTGTTGCAGTGTCCCTGAGGACACACCAGCTCGGTGTTCCCTGTGTGACAACCCACAGGCCTTTGGAATATCAGTGTGCCCCTTCTTGTCTTGCCCCCACAGCCTTCTTTTCCAAAACACGCAAATCCAGCCCCTCCAACATTTTTCTTCTTGATTCCATTGCTGTTTTCTGCACCTCACTTAATGTCCGTATTCCTAAAGCTGCCCAGTTCTGGGCATAGCACTTCCATCAGGTTCCTGGGCAATGACAAACCAGCTCAAATAATTCCTTAATGCCTCATCCATAACATATCTGTTAACACATTCTAGAATAAGATTCTCTGCTTTGTCAGTAATACTTGGGCAATGTGTTTTATTGATGACAAATACCCTGAGATACTTGACAATCAAAAATCCCAAGATTCCCTTCAGCTGAGCTCCCTGGTGAGTAACACAGAACATAATGTTGTGCATGATGCTTGAAAAACCCCAGGAGAAAAGGAGCTGCCAGGAGTGCTGGGCTCCCATTTCTCCACACAGACACCAAAACGCTGTCTTTGAAGATCCTGGCCCCACAACATCAAAGCACACCTGGAAGATCGCCTTACACTGATTTTTCCCCTTCCCATGCCAACTGTTCAGGATGCAGGACTGCCCTGTTCTTTCTTCTTCCTTGCTTTCCTTGTGAATTAATTAAGTTCCAGAAATGGAAGAGTGCTGGTGCATTAGTTGTTTATTAGTTGTTACTAATTACATTTTGCCAAGACCAGGTGAAACTTGTATCTTTGATCTGATATTTTGGTGAAAAAATCCTACATGAGTTTTGGTAAGAAGAGCACTGGGTTAAAGAGCTTGTAAAAACACACAGAATGAAAGATTTCTTATTTTTTTTTTTTCTTATTTTATTGAAGAGCAACAGTTGTGACAATAAGAAAGAGGCCTATAAGATAGCAGGTCAAATAGAATTTTAACTTCAGTAACTAAATCTCAGATTGCTTAAAGCTCACAATATGAGTGCAATACAAATATTGTGCAGTTATCCAAGTTACAGGGATGAGCAGTCACAGTCTGGGAGGAATAAACTTCAAATGCAAGCTTGAATTTGGGGGGATGGCACAGTGGAAATCCCAATCACGGGAAACACCCTTGTGGAGGTTGTGAGTGTGCTTTGGAGTATTACCCAGTCCTCTAAACAAATTTCTCGTGGATTTGCCTGGTTGAATTCCACGCCCTGCTCTTGGGCTTGCTGTGATGCTGAAGCTGGACGGTGCCACAGTGCTAACATCTGTTTGAAGTAGCAATTACACACCTAAACTGAGGTATATGGAATCATACATGGTTAATGTTTACCCTGAGGAGGAGGAGGGTCCAGGGAGACCTTAGAGTCCCTTCCAGTACCTAAAGTGGCTTCAAGAGAGCTGGAATGGAACTTGGGACAAGGGATGGAGGGACAGGACAAGGAGCAATGGTTTCCCACTGCAGGAAGGCAGGGATAGATGGGATATTGGGAAGGAACAAGTGGTGAGGCCCTGGCATGGATTGCCCACAGAAGCTGTGGTTGCCGCATCCCTGGAAGTGTCCCAAGGCCAGATTGGATGGAGCCTGGAGCAACCTGGGATAGTGGAAGTTGTCCCTGGCAGGGAATGGAACGAGATGGGCTTTCAGGTTCCTTCCCATTCAAACAGTTCTGGAATTCGTGATTCCTGTGGATTGTGAGTGGGAAGAGCCATGGGCACAATCCCACAGGACCGGGTGCCGCGGCTCGGAGCGCTCCAGATCCCGGGAATCCGCGTGTGCCCCGATCCATGAGGGATCCCGAGGGAAGGCCGCGCCCGCCGCCGCCGCCGCCGCCAGAGGGCGCCCGCGCTCAGCAGCCCTGGCCCGCGGTGGCGGGAGCGGAGCCGGTCCCGCCGGCCGGGACACCGGCATTCCCTCCGCTATTCCCGGGGAATGCCCGGCCGGGACACCGGCATTCCCTCCGCTATTCCCGGGGAATGCCCGGCCGGGACACCGGCATTCCCTCCGCTATTCCCGGGGAATGCCCGGCCGGGACACCGGCATTCCCTCCGCTATTCCCGGCCGGGACAGATGCACTGGTCAGACCAGGTGACTGCATCAGCAGAAGTTGCACACACAGGAGGGGGCTGTCAGCTCCAGGAGAAAAATCAGGGGGATTGGTAACGGTTCTGCTCTGTCTCTTTCTAATCCGTGTGTTACTGTACAAGGTAGTAAAGACTTGCAAACACTGGAGCAGTCAGCTTGGTTAAAGGACACTATGCAACTCACATTCCTAAATGAGATTTCTGTACAGCTGTGGTTGGAAAATGGAGGCTCAGTGCTTTTTGTACACAGTGAAAAGAAAAATGAAAAGTGTTATTCTGGGCATATCATGGCCTTGCTCACAGAAATGCTAATGTTGCCTCCAATCCTTGAAGTTGCTGGCCTGAAAATGAACTTTTTTTCCCCATAATTCTGACAGTAAGGATCTTCTTTGATTCTGTGAATTATTTTAAAAGCAAAAAGCCAAAAATAATATTTGGTTCTTGGATCCTATTTCCAAATGGCAATATCGTGGAAGCAAGCTAGAAATGCCCTTCCTTCACAGGGAGAGGAACCTGTTCAGTCCATGAAAGTTGGTGTATTTGGCAAATTTTGAAAGCTTTTGCCTTGCCTCAGTGGTGACAGCAGACTCACAGAGACCCTTCAGAAAATCCCAAAGGAGCTGATTTGGTTAATGAGGGGATGGTTTCAGTAGTCACACGTTTTGATATATTCCAGTGCTTTGCACTCACAGCCATGCACAAGCAAAAAACGTCTTTTAGGAGTCCCTGTGTGCCTGCACCCAGCATCACACCATCTCACACAGACCTTTGGCTTCACACACCTCAGCTGGCCTGGGAGCACGGAATGCTGCCCCTCTGAGCCTGCTGGTGCCCCTGGAAAGCCAGGAGAGGATCTGCCAGAGATTTTTGGTGAGGCGGCACAATTGTTGTGGCAGTTCCTCCCCCACAATGCTCTTTACAGCAGAGGCGTTTTGAAACATGGAGCCAGAAGGAAATACTTGGAACTGCTGACACTTTGCCCCAGGCTCTGAGAAGATAGTAAGTGCCCAATTGCCATTAATTTCTCACTTGAATATCTGGAGCACACGTGGGGGCTGTGCAGCCGCTGTACAGGGTAAACCAGTGCTCAGCTTTCCTTAGGAACAAACTCTGACAAATGGGCAGCTTTTAAACAAAATATAACATTTATTTCAATTATCTAGAGTTCAGATGGATCTCAGAGACAGGTGAAGGTGCTGAAAAGAAGAAAAATAGCTTTGTAAAACAGGAAGAAGATTCAGTTGTGCACTGAAACAAATGTGTCTTAGATGAATGTCAGACAGGACTTTCTCTACAAACAATAATATTTTTAGCCTGTTAGCTTCATGGAATTGCCTAAGAAATCCTAGCTTCAGGCCAACCTCTCGTCAAGGTACTAAAAAATTTACGAATTCTTGGGCCAAGAATGCTGCTTCTGTTTCTTAGGAGCAGTTTGAAATGCACAAAGACTGCTTATAGTGTGAGCATGCAGGCACCACTATTGTTAAAATCCATATTCAGAATAATAACACTTGATTTGCTCCAGACACAAGTGAGTGTCTGGACCTTGGGCTTTACAAGATGCTAATCTTGGGAACTGAGGGTGATTTCAGTGCCTGTTGTCCCCAGAGAGTCAGAAGTCTGCAGGATCCAAATTTCTGGGAGTTTAAACCCGAGCCTGGGCTTGTGCATGAAAGCAAAGATCATAGAATGCTTTGGGTAAGAAGGGACCTTAAATCTCATCTTGTTACAATGCCCAAGATTTCCCATAGGAAATCTTTTCCATAAGGATAACCATGGCTGTGTTTGCTTTGCTAACAGCACCTTTAGCTGAACCGAACAACGCTAAACACACCAGGAAACCTCACGGAGTGTTCAGGGCACATGAGCACATCTGGATCTGTTGGATCTCCAGCTGCTGGGCGGCTCCTACAGCTGGGACTGTGACACCCTGGTCCCAATAACTGGAGGCACGATCCAGCTGCAGCTGTGAGAGGGAATTCCAAAACTTCGTGTGTCCCTCCCTCCCTCCCCTTCACATGCTCTCACAGCAGCAGGTTCTGGGCACTCAGCTAAGTGACTGGAGCTTTTATAGAATGGAAAAAACAAAACTGTCTCCCAACTCCATGTTTGAAGGAAACCTGAATCCCTTCAAAGAGCAAGAATCCATGCTCCCTTTCCCTCCTCTGTGCTGTCGAATGTGTTTATCTGCCCTGTTTATCTGCAGGAGCTGATGTCCCATTCCAGCAAGGGACATGGCAAGGGAGTGTGGCTCTGGCTGCTGCTTCTCTCTTCAGTCTCTGCAGGTGATGGGCAGCTGCAGAGAAAATATTCTGTGTTACAGCAATAAGCCAAACAGAAATGGATTACTGGTCACAAACCAACAGATTGCTAACAAACAAACAAAGAAGGTGAAGACAAACACAACTGACACCACTCTAAAGCAAAAGAAGCCCCCAAAACCAACCAACCAACAAAAAACCACAAACAAACAACAAACAAACAAAAAGAGAGAGAAAAAGAAAAAGAAGAAAAAAATACAGCAATTAGCCTTACTCTGGTGGGCTCTGGAGGATAGGAGGAGACCCTTCTTAGGGTCTGTGGGATACACAGCAAAGGGAAGGGCAAAGCCTGCAGATAGCCCAGAGTTTCTGCCCACCCATCTAATGGGGTTTGTCTTTGAACTGCAAATACAAAACTAAATATAAATTTGTTCCCAGCTCTGGGACAACAGGACAACATATGGATGCAGGCCCAGAAAAGAAAGGCACTAGGTGGAAAAGGGAAGCAGGCACCCCTTCTGATCTGCCACTAACACCATCACCTTCCCAGTGGAGCTGTCTGGCAAACTCTGGACTCCCAAAGAGTAATTTCTTTATAAGTACTTCCCACAATAGTATGCTTTCCCATAAGTATTTATTTTATGGTAAGAGCCATGACATTCTTAATAAGTAAACATCTGCCTTGGTATTGAATACTTTTGTTTATACTGAGACAAGTGAAAAAGGAAACAAAAGTCAGGAGCCCAAGTTGCAGAAGTGAAAACCGTATTTCTTCTCTGGATACCTTGATCTCTAAATCATCTGAAGGCATGGGCAAGGCAGCTGAAACATGCCTGAAGATTTGGGAAGCATTGGCTCACCAGCTGCTTTGTTGCCATCAAACACTACACTCTCATTTGGCTGCATTTTCCACTCCACACAATAGATTTTAATTTTCATTTGGGTGTGAGCATAAGAATATGAGTGCCACAAAGATTTATCCATCCCTATCTACATCTTCAAAAAGCTCAAGCTATTTAGTTACTAAAATATGCTCTAAGAGCATATTTTAAGAGCTGAGAGGCTTGCACACTTTGAAGGCCTCTAACAGCACCCTTGAGAGCACCTTTCATTTTTGCTAACTTTCTAAATGAGGGTGCAACAGTCATGGCCAAGGCTGGACCCAAGTCCTACAGGAAGATGATGTTTACTTGAAGTACTCAAATGATTTAACCCAGGAGGCTGGTTTGAATCATGCCCTGGTGAAGGGGCATGCTTTTGGCTCAGTGGAGACTGTTCATTCTATAATGAAATCCTTTCTCCAGAGAAGCCTGTTTGGAGACAGCCTGACTTTCAGGAATTCCAGCATATGACTGTTTTAGCATTTCCTCCCTGGCCTGTGAGCACCACATCTTTGCAGCAGCACTGAGAAAGGAGTAAAATCCCTTTCTACATGCCTCTTTCCCGTGAAAAATTTACCCACAGTTGGGAATCCCGTGCACTAAAGCATCTTGGACCATCTCACTTCAATTCCATTGCCTGTCAAAACAAACCCCAGCTTTGCCATGGCTGACACTGGGTTTGTGGCTACTTTTTCTGCTCTGAATTACACATTGCTCCCAAACCACTGGCTGCAGAGCCCAGGGATCCTGATGTTCAGCACTTCCCTGCCATTTGCATCTCCTTCTATTTGGCCCTTGAGGACACAACTCAAGTGATTTTCTGAGCTTGGTGCTACAGTTCACACAGACAGGGCAAGCACAGATTTGTGCTCTAACTCAAGACACTGGGTGGAAGGTAACAGGCAGCCCAGCCAGGGAGCCATTTGGAAAGAGGTATCTGAGGGGGACAGGAATTCCTGCTGTTTCTTCTTCACAGGAGGAGCTGGGAATCCTTCATTTGTTGAAAGATTTCTCCAATAACTGACTTTAGTCCCTTGCAGTAAGCAGTCTGCCATCCCAAAGTTACTTCACTTTCTTGCCAGAAGGCCAGAAAATCCAATTCATTGCCTATTGTTATCACTGCCTTTTTCTAGGAGACACAGACTGTCCTGTGTCATGACCAAATTTATGACTTTATTATTGCTGCAGCACTGGTGAAGCCAAACCACAGTAAACATCAAGGAACAGTAAATCAAAGATAAATCCAGCCCATAAAGTCATGATTAGCTCATCCGCTCACTGGTAACTTGGAGATTTCTTCTAGAAAGAAAGGCAAGAGAAAGGCTCTTGCCTTTCTCTTGCACATATCTCTCTTTTAAGCACAATCTGAAGCTCTCCCCACCCCTAGAGATGAACGAGCACATGGTAGGCTGGCCCTGGCTGGACACCTGATGCCCACCAAGCCTCATGGAAATGCCTGAGACAGCATCCACATGGAGCAATCCATGAGGTAATTCCTCAGACAGATTCCCTCATGTCCATGGCTTTTTCACAGCGTGGGCTCTGTAAGTACATAGGAAGACAATTCCTGCCCTGAGAAATGTAGGAACAAATCTGTAGAGTCATTCTGACCATTTTCTCTTTGGGGATACATCCTGTGCTTGCACCATGTGTTTTATCCAGGTCTGATCCACAGGCACAAATCCTGGGATGCGGCAGTTTACCTGCCTGCTCTACCTGAAGTGACATTAAAAAGTTCTGAAAATTGCTGTAATTTTTAATACACAGTGAAATTTAGAAAACCCAGATCAAGAGTTACATTCTTTCTGAACAGATAACAGCAGAAAGATTCTCCACGGAAAATCTAGGACAAAGTCCCTTAATATCAGAAAAATCCTCTTTTACAGTGATAATTGAAGCCATTTGTTGCAAGAAACTTGAACCTGAAATTAAAATAGAAATAATATCCTGATCCTACACTTCCTCGAAGAACTTTAGCTTGCAGACAGGAAGCAACACTTTCTGCAACTCAAACCAATAACAGGTTTCCTGAAAAATATAGCTCCTTTCCATACATTTGCCACCAAGAACTATTTTTAAACCTCACTATGAAAAATTGCGGTTCAATGTTGTTTTACAGGAGATCTGATAATTCCCAGTGAGTGATATTCATCATCTGGTAATAAAGAAGGAACATTTTTCTGTCTTTTTGTTGTCATCTTTGGCCTCACCAGGTAACTTTTTGCTATAGCTTGAATACATCTGTTATGTGGCTTTAATGAGGTTGATGTGCAACCTGAAGCCCTTAGCAAAAAACAAAAAGCAAAAAACAAACAAAAAAAAAAAAAACAAACAAAAAACCAAACAAACAAACAAACAAAAACAATAACATAGCTGTTCAAGGAAAATTGAAAATTGGAGGTACTTTACAGCCAGTACACTTCCTGTATTCTGAACCCACTAGTGCTGTTTGGAAGGCAGACACTTGGCCTATCTCCAGAGCAGCGTTTCTGCCGGCACAGGAGCATATCAGCACAACACTGCCCAGTGCAGGTTTGGTTGTGAATGGGTCAGTTCCAACAGGGTACCTGTAAAAACACCTTCACTTGGTCTGTAACAAGGGTCACACCAGCAAATAACCACCCCCCCGGTCCTTGGCCACTAACCATGAGACAGCAGTGCTCAGAATTGTGCCCTGAGGCCAAGGTGGCCATTGGGATCATGGAAAGCACTGGGAAGAGCATTGCCAGCAGGTCAGGGAGGGAATGCAGCCCCTCTCCTCAGCCCTGTCAGGCACATCTGGAGTGCTGTGTCCAGCTCTGGCTCCTCAGCACAGCAGGGACAAGGGGCTTCTGGAGCCGGGCCAGCAGAGGCTGCAGAGCTGGTGAGGGATTGGAGCATCTCCGTGCCCAGGAAAGGCTGAGGGGGCTGGGGCTGCTCAGCCTGGAATCCCAGCTGAGAGGGGCCCTCAGCCCTGTCTGTCCCTGCCTGCAGGGAGGGCTCGGAGCAGGGCCCAGGCTCCGCTCCCTGGGGCCCGGCAATGGCACCAGAAGAACGGGCAGGACCCGATGCCCAGGAATTTCCACCTCAAGATGAGGAAGAAATTCTATACTGTGCAGTGACCGAGCACTGAACAGGCTGCCCAGGGAGGCTGTGGAGTCTCCCTCACTGGAGATATTCCAGACCCCTCCAGACACCCTCCTGTGCCCTGGGATGGCCCTGCTGGAGCTGGGACCAGATGCCTCACCACGATCCCTTTCAGCCTGACCTGTTCTGGGATTCTGTAATACAGCATTCTCTACTTCTGCCTCAATATTTTCTCTTTCTGTCTGCTTTATCTTTTATGCATTGCAATATATAAAAAATTCAGAAGGTGCTTTTGTGCATAACAAAGACACTTAAACCAGGAAACCAGACTTGAGGAATTTAGGGTATGGGTGGCAAGCTGCCACATCTGCTGAGCTACTGTTCACTAGACCACACTCATTAAAATCCATAAATTGTGTGTTTAAAAGTTTAGGCAATGGTAAGTGCAGAGTGATGCAGTTTAGCTGAAGACTCTTCAGTGAGGGATGAAGAAAGGCAGCACCATCACAATAGAGACTGTGCATGATAATCCCCATGACTGTGATGCACGCTGTGGGATATCCTAGACGTCCTGCTGGCCAGAGTTGGATGCTTAAATTAATGCTCCAGGGAGAGCCAGTCCTGAGAGGGAGGTGACAAGATTCCACTGAAAGCAGTACAACAAATTCCAGCAGCAGCAATGTGACTCCTGCCCTGGGAGCTGCCTTCCCACATGGCTGGCACAGCCTCCTGTCTGTCACCTTGCCTAAAGGATTTATCCATTAAAGAACAGCTGAGTTTTGCAAAGGTCACTGATCAGATGTTGGGTTGGGATTCCTGAATTACTTGTTCTTGAATCTCTCTGGGAGGCTGTCCAGCTTGGTGAGGATTGGATTCACAGCAGCCTTGAGGAAAAGCCTGGCTGGAATCAAACTCCAGAGTCATGTGCCTGAGGTGTCCAGTGCAATGAATCAGTGCAGCCAGATGGGCCAGAGCTTCAGGACCTGGAAAAGGATTTTGGGAACAACATGCTCTGAGAGAGCAACAGAGTGATTGGGTAGACAAAAATGTACTTTTCAAATCTCTCCTGCCATCTAATGCTTGATTGAGCCATAAATATGTTTTAATAGAAGGCTGCTGCATTTTAAAAACTTGCATTAGGAAGAAAGCCCAAACCTCTTAACAACTGTAGTACCATGCTGCTCAAATATTCCAGTGAGTCACAGCTTGTACTTCTCCCAAGTACTAGCCCCACTCTGCACCTCCAGGGAAATTTGAGCTGCTTATCTTCAAGATCAGCAGGCAAAACATGCATAAAATGGGTAGGAGGGTGGTGGAGCACCCAAAAGCTTTGAAAGTCCTTTCCACTTCGGGCCAGTTGTGGGGATCTCTTGGGAATGCTGGGAGATTGCCTGTGCAGACCCAGCAATCCCAAGAGGTGACACAGTTTAGGAGAAATATCCCTTCCTCAACAAGCAGTTGGGTGTCATCTTCCTCAGCCATTTCCCACATTTCTGATTTTTTTGGCTCCTGTTCCTTCATTTTTATCTTTTTGCTTCATAGTTTTGCCTTTGAATATTGCTGCTCCCCTTTACCTTTCACATCACTTAAAATGACATAAATGGTGTTTAGGATAGTCTGCAACACTGAAGAGAATCCCAGGTTGCAGTCATATCCCTGGCATTGTTTTAAAGGACAGGAACAAGGGCAGAAGATGGAACAAGAAGACCAAACAGCACTGGTTTTCTTTGCCAAAAATGCAGCCTTCAAAAGGAAGACTTGAGGAGAGGGATCTTGGATATGGGAATGTAATACTGTTATGGAAACTTTAAATATAGTGAGAAGAAACCAGAAACAGGGGTGGCATGTCGGGGGAGCAGGAGGAGCTGGTAAGGCAGATTGTCCGGCCTGAAGATACTTAATGTAATTTATCCCATCTGCAAGCACTTCATGCACTCATGCAAAACTTCATTCTGGGGATTATCGCATTATTCCTCGTGAGGTTTTGTCTCACTAATGACTCAGTGCTGTTGCTCAAATCCTTGCCAATGGCTCTGAGAAGCAAAGGACTAAGAAACCACTGACACTCCAGGCTGAAAACAAGCTCATAATCACACCTTGAGATGGTTACACCCGGGAAACTCAAGATGTTTCCAACTGGCTGTCAAGAAAGAAAGGATTAAAGAAATGTGAAGCAACATATCCCCTCCCAATATTTATGCCTGCAAATAGAATGGATAATTGATCATAAATATTGCAACAAAAAGTATCCTCCCATCCCTCAGTCTCATATGCCATTAGGATCTATAAAGTTTGGGTGTCTTCTCTGTAAAACTCACAGAAAATTGTTGAGCTTCTGGACAATTATTCCCTTATGATCAAAAGTAGGCTCAAATCATTATTTTGGGTTTGAGAAAGGATTTAATGTCTTTGTAATTGAAAGATTGCAAAATCAAATGGTTCTCCAGGCAGTGACATCGCTTCTTCTACCAGAAAGACTTTAAGGAAATGAAATAGTCTTTGTAAGGTTTCAATAACAACTGAAAAATTCTGATTTGACAAAAAGGTCCCAAACATGAAACTTGATTTTAAAGTTGAGACAAAGCTAAATAGCTTCAATTTTCATTCTTTTAATTGCATTCTCTTCTCGGAAATTCCAACCACATTGTTTACTTCAGTGTAATCCCAAACAAAGCTTTATTTATTGAGATGAGACAAAGCCATCTGCAAAAACAGTATTTCTGACTATAAAATATGTTCCTTGTGTTCAAAAATATGTTAATGTTTAGACCAACGAATGACAAAAAATATTAGAATATCCAAATTTCCAGAAGTTCTTTGCACTGAAGTATCTTTTACATGTTTGTTACATAAATTGCAAAGGTACAGCTATGCTAATTCATTCCTTCATTCCAGTAAGAAATTAAAGAACAAGTGGAAATATGACAGACTTGCGCAAGATTGTGCCTATTATTGGGGGAAAATCAAGTTATCTGGAGCATGTCTGAAGGGAACAGAGCTGAGGAAGGGTCTGCAGCATCAGGAGAGGTGTAGGGAGCTGGGAAAAGGGCTCAGCCTGGAGAAAAGGAGGCTCAGGAGGGACCTTCTGGCTCTGCACAACTCCCTGACAGGAGAGCACAGTTGGGGCAGGGTGAGGCTCTGCTCCCAGGGAACAGGGACAGCCTCAAGTTGTGCCAGGGAAGGTTTGAGTTGGATATTAGGGAAAATTTCTTCAAGAGTGTACTAGTCTGAAAGCAAACCCGCAGGAGATTCCAAGTCAGAGCTACAATTAAATAGGAAAATTAAAGTAAAGGCAGAAAACACTGGCTTAACCTGACAGAGTCAGGATACAAGCTGATAGCCTGTTGGTCAGGGTTGGTGGTAGCAGTCCCATGAAATGGTGGCTGCAGTCTTGTTGGAGTGACAGATGTGATTCTGATGAAGCAGTGATCCTGTAAAAGAGTCAGGTGTTCCTCTGAAGGTCCAGTGGAGGTTATGTAGCTCCTGTCTCCTGGGAATCCAGCAGGTAAGGCTGCCTGTGGTATTCCAAGCCTCAGATTATATCCAGGCAGGAATGCTTGGTTCCTCTCCCTGGGCAGAGCATCTCACAATGGGATGATGGAATTTATGAGTGAGCCTCAATGGCCCATTAGCAGAAGATATCCCCAGAGGGAGTTATCAGGGATGAGCCATGGAGGGGATGAAGAACACTGCCCCACCCATTTTTAGCAGCTTATGGAGATGATGATAGAATGCATACTTGTGATTACAACCTAAGACAGTGGTAAGGGTGGTAAGGCATTGGAACAGCTGCCCAGGAAAACAGTGGAGGCATTCAAAAAACATGGATATGGCACTTTTTGAACAGTGGTGCTGGGTTAACAGTTGGATTGATGATCTTGGACGTCTTTTCCAGCCCCAGTGGTTCAGGTTCTATTCTATTTAATGGAAAATTAAGGGAAGACACAACAAAGTGAAAGGCAGTAGGTTGCAAACAGATTTTTTCTTACCTCAGTGATACAGATTGAAAGTCACAGACATGAAGTGAAACTGTAGTTAAGAACTGAGGAGAATCCAGAAAAGGGCTAAAGAGTCATAAGACTAACAGGAATATTTGTATTTTACCAAGAAGAGGACAGACATTGAAAAGCTGACTGAGAAATTCTGGTCTGTCAGCTGAGCTCTCTCCAGGTGTCAGCTCCTTGGACCTGGTGATAACACCTGGGCTGGCTGAGTTCCTGGCCTAGGGCACATTTTAGGTATTTACAAGTTATGTGCAGTTGACCCTTATGCACTTTCCATTTCTTCAGATAAGGAAAAAGCATCCCCTCACTGTCTGTATCATCTCCTGGGTCACTGATTTTGCAGTATCAGTAGTACTAAGGTAGAGTCTGGATTTCTTTCTTAGAAGAAATCCTATAAATCAGGTGGGTTTTCAGTGCTTCATTGGATGTACTCAGGTCTGGTCAGAGCAAAATGGGGGACATAAAAGAAACTGCTGTAAATTTGTTCTGTGTAATGCAGAGAAAAGAATAATTTTTCCTGTTCCTGATGCAGAAGTCAGAGAATTAAGAACAGAAGCATGTAATAAAAATGGCATGCACTGGAATAAAAGAAGTTAAGACCTGTGCACCACGTGAGGTTACCCCAAACATAACATGGAAATGGTTTGCTGTTCACTGCCCACTCATTCTTAAAAGTATGTGTTTGCCCACACCACAACCTTTTAATTTATATTTCAAAAGAATGAAAAAAGTGGTCTTCATAGCTTAGCAAAGAACTAAATCAACATATTATATACATTAGTTATTATCTACAAAGGATGTATCAGCCTTACCTCCATGTTTATTAAATATTTTATGATGTAATATCCCTCTTGGTTTACTTTTTGGTTTTAATGCAGTTGGCATGGCTTGAGTATGGCTGCAGCAAAACACATTTTGATTCTTGCAATGTGTGAAGGAGAAACACAAGAGAGGATCAAAACATCAACGTTAACTGAATAAATCTGCAGTAGAGTTCATCCTTATTCACTGGGATTAGCACCTGGAAGCACATGGAATGGTTTGGGTTGGAAGAGATATTAAAGATCATCCAGTTCCACCCCTGCCTTGGGCAGGGACCCCTTCCACTATCCCAGGCTGCTCCAAGCGCTGTCCAGCCTGGCCTTGGACACTTCCAGGGACTCAGGGGCAGCCACAGCTGCTCTGGGCACCCTGTGCCAGGGCCTCCCCACCCTTACAGGGAAGAATTTCTTACACCTTTATCTGTAGGACAGAATCATCAACAGCAAAACCATATGGAATCAGAACAATAGCAGATGAAAAATAATGAACCCTGGTAAATCACCCAGTGGAAATGCCCCCAGTCATTAGACCATTTTCTCCTTCATGAGAAGGCAAAGAGCCTAGAACTAGATGTACTGATGTATTACCTCTGCACAGTTGTACTGCCACAGGTGAATGCAGATTTTTGAAATCCAAGTCTCCATAGGAAAGAAAGAAAGAAAAAAAAGAAAAAAGAAAAAAAAAAAAGAGAGAGCAAAAAATGTGTGGTGTAAAAGAGGAAAAAGGGGAGAAACAGAAAGAAGAAGGAAAGACCAGACACATTTTTCTGTAAATCCCAGCAGATTAGAGGTGGGAAGGAGAAGAAAGAAAATTGCTGGCTCCTTAGAAGCAAAGACGGGAAAAAGAAACCAAGCTGCAAAAGTTTCTCTGTCCCCCTAAACCCTGCTGATTTCCACATCTCCACTCCTCATTTCCAAAGCCTGGCACCTCCAGTGCCTCAGCCCCTTGACATGGAGGAGATGTGAATGGAAGTGACATTCCTGTTCCCAATTTCCAGTGCTCCCTGCCTGATTTGTGGACCTATTACAAGTCTGAAAAAATCAACTTCCAAAATGGACTAGGGAGCTCTTTGCTCATTAAGGTCTAACCAGAGCATCCTGGCACTGTAGCTTTGCAGTTCTGTCCTGCTTCCCATGGGCTCATCCAGGATGGAGCCAGGGCAGACTCAAATCCCTGAAGTAGCAATAATCCCCTTCCTCATGCCACTTTAACACGGATCCAGGGCAGGCACAGGCTGTCCTGGGCAGTGTCCGGATGCCACTGGGGCACCACGGACAGGACAGGAACCATCCATGGATGCTCGAGGGCTCAGCAGGGCTGGAGCTGTTCAGGCATTGAGGCTCTGCTGGTGGTGCTTCTGCCCCATATGGTTTCTGTGTTCCATCTTTAACAGTTCCATTTAGGTAAGAAACAAGATATGAGCTGCGTAAATTGTTGCGAGATTTTGTTGAGATTTTAGCTGAGAATTTCTTGCCCGAGCTGCAGGACAGAAACAAAATACAATTATTTTAAATCTTGCAAATGTGCCTTTAATTAGACATATTTGAAATTGAGAAGAAGGAGGAAATAAGAAAATTATGTACATAGCTTTCTAGTTCACACTGTGAGAATTCATCAAGGAAAACTGAATTAGGGCCATTGAAGTTAAAACCTGTACAGGCTCTAATAGCTTAGCCACCCTCTTTCAAATTAAGACCTTAGTTTTCACTCAGGTGGCTCCTGAGACTGACAGGATTATTTGCTCTTTTGGGGACCTTATTGTGCACTTTGAAATGTGAATTCCCAATTCCTAATTTTGCAGCCAGCAGAAAAAAACCTCAAGGATCAGAAAAAAACCCAAGGGGGAGATCCTGAGACAGGGACAAATAAAAATTACTTGGACTGTGCCTGGAAACAGGTAGGACTTTACTATTTGCCAGCATGGGACTTTGGTTCTGTTTGTGCTTGAAGTTTTTTCTTTTTTGAGGGAAGAAACCCCCAAAAAAACAAGAAAAAACAAAACAACAAAAACACAAACAAACAAAAAGCAAACACCCAACCTCCCCCCCCCCCCCCCCCCCAAAAAAAAAGAGACACTGAGAACCAGTGGAAGGAGGAACAAATATCAAAACCCTAAGGTACGTCACAACCTACAAGTAGATACTTCCCCATCATTTTTGTTTGGGCTGCATGGGTCAGGGCAATAGTCTTGAATTTCATTCTTCTCTGAGGAGATTGGGTTATCTGATAATGCAAAGCACATCCAATTTAATTTATCTCTACTGCTGCTCTTGCCCATGGGTGTGGTTGGAGAGCTGACTAACAGCACCCCAAAGCCTGCCCTCCTTCACAGCCTCCCTGCTGGCACAAGGTCCTTACAGCCACACTTGCCACACTGGCACAACTCTCTGCAGAGAATTCCAGTCTGGGGGTTCAAAGGTTTGCTCAGGTCTCACCAAGCTGGCTCACACACCATGGCTGGTCTGAAATAAGTGTGTTTCCAGAAGAGCTTCTAGAAAGTCAGCCTTCCTACCCAAATCTACTTCTAGGCATTTCATTTTGTTCTGTACCAGGCAGGTCTCTTCCCAATTTATTTTGAATTCTGTTTCCATAATTATAGCTAACACTTGGGTAATGCATTTTTTTATCTTGTATTTTAGTGATCCTGAAACACCACAGCCACATACAAAACACAGGCTTTGTCAACTCTGGATAACTTTTCCTGCATCCAGATAGTGCAAGGATGACACAGCTGGGCACTGTGAAACCCTTGCTGAACCCAAGCCCTGCTGCTGTCCTTTGCCAAGACAAGCCTGTAGCAACTCCCCTTAGTAGCAGGGTGAGTAAAGCATCTGCTAAGTTTACTACACTTTGTCCTCGCCCCTGTGACAGTCAGGGCTGCCAAGCACAGGTGTGAGCTACAACAGGTGTTTGGTACATGACAGCATTGAATCCTAAAAATCATTAATAAAATTCTTGTTGATACAAATTCCCACATGAAAAACTAAACTGGAATTGTTAATAAACAGAAAGAGGTTTGCTGAGTGTGGGAAATCCAGGCACAGAAAATTCTCAAAACCTTGTACATGCAGGCCCAAACATAGAAATGAATACAGGGTTCAACCTGAGACCTTGGAAAAGGCTTCTGGGTTTAAAGATGATAAGCAAGAATGTGGATTTGTAGTTTGAGCAGAAACATGTCAAGCTGGGTGTGGAAAGCTTTGAAGTGTAGGTATAGAACTTGTTACAGAAATAGTAAAAGGTTTTAGGGTGTAGCAAGTAGGTTTCTGTGTCGTTTTATGGTTGATTAAGAGGGTCTGCATTGTGGCAAAAATGTGTAAGACAAATTAATTAGCTATTGGTGTGAAAGTAGAAACAATCTTTGTGGCAGTAGTTTATTGGCTAATAAACCTTTTATAGACCTTGTAGCTATAGATCTTGTGACCACTGCCCACGGACTACTACCAACCTCTAACTTATGCTGTGAAGACGTTCCCACTCCTTCATGAGACTGTAGAAGACAAGAGAAGTAAATCATGCCTTGAAATATCTCTCAGTGGTCCCATCTCTTGCATACTCCTGGCAGCTGAGGAGCCCTGGCAGCTGCTTTCAGGATATGCTAAACAGGATCCCTACAGAAATGTGGCACTTTACCACCAGTCCTTGCCCTAATGAGCCTCTCCCTGCTTTCCACTGTGGCCAAGGGTATTTCAACTTTCTCTGTGACAGAAGATGAGGATGTTGCTTTGCTAAACCCAGTTTACCAGAATTCAGTTTACCAGAAAAAGGCTGAAGGTCTTGCTCCTGCTCTTCCAGCAGTAGCATTAGGCCATGCACAAGATGTTCTAATTCCTCTTCTGAAGCCAATGTTCAGTAGGTCAAACTGCTGTGGATTTTGCTGTGCATCCAGTAGCAGATTCATGGTTGTTGTGGTGGCCCCACATGCTGCAGGTGGGGATCCAGATGCCCTGCATTCCCTGTGCTGGTGGGCACATGAGTACCCAGCAGCATCCCTTTATTGCCCTGACACCTTGGGAAGTCCCTGCACCTGCAGGATCCAGTGCCTCACCTGCTTTTCCAGCACCTGTGTCATCCACACCTGACAAGATGGAGGTCCTGGGCTCACCTTCCCTTTTTCCACCCCAATCTCTGTCCAGGGATGAAGCAGGACACACATTCTGAAGCCTTGTCTTATATCCTCCCCCATCCCTCAAGGCCATTTCCATACTGAGCTGATGTTTCTCCTGCTGCAGATCCATTTCTGCATTATTTATCTAAAGCTCCCTAAAATCTTACCTCTTCCTTTTTAGCCAGTCACCCTCCTTTTCTGCCCTTCTCCCAGGGAACTGCAACCAGGGAATTGTAGCCACAAAGGCTATTCTTTTTCCTCACAATTCCTTTGTTTTTCAGCTGTATTCATTATTTCAATCTATTCCTGCCTGCCCCAGACCTTCTAATACATCCCATGCTGTTCCCATATCTACACACCCTAAGGGTAGACACATGGACACATTTCTGGGGTCAGGCCATCTACTAAAGTTGTTTTAGATGCCACCTGGTTATAATTTGAAGTCCATCCAGCTCTTATTTAAAAGACCACAAACAGAAGCTTTCAATCACAAATATATTTCTCTGCTTTCATTGGACTTGTGCTCCTTTAGATAATCTTTTCCCCTTTATTTTCTATTTCTGCTCTTGCTTTTGAAGCTCACATGGCACTCTGACCATTTGCTACTGCAGGAACTGCATTTAATTGAGTTTTTACAACTGCTGGGTCAGAAGCAGTAGCACTGCCTCGTGGGGCTCACTGGGTCACACCTTGAGCTCCTTCCTCACCTAACAGCACACAACACATCTGGTTCTGCCTAAAGCACTTAAGTACTGAGCTGAAGCTTTTAATTGTTCTGGGATCAGATCAGCAGGAACTTGTCTCTTACCTGAAAGTCTGAGGAACTGACATTTTTATAGATTCAGAAATACCTTGAAAGTGTTGAAAATAATGTGGTCTTTTCACATTTTTGCCTGCTGCTCGACCCTTTCTACTTTTACAGCAACCAAATAGTAACCAGGGCTCCAGGGTTCATTCACTGCAATACTTCCAGCTCCCCTAAACCAGGAGTGCAGTTCTTTAGGTCACAGTTTCCTTATTGAAGGAGCCCTTACTGCTCTCTCCTGCCCCCTTTCACAGTCCCTCATTTTCTTCTTTCAGTGCCCAGCCCTGACTCTCTCCCTGCACCAAAGTGGAGGGGCAGGTTTATTCCACATTTGTTTTACACCATCCAGCTGCTCCCTTTTTCCAGTGCAATTTCCAGTTCAATTTCCACTGGGCTGTGATGCCATGGGCACAGGGACTGTGATGGCTCACAAACCACTGGTCCCCTTGATGCCTTTTCCTGGTTTTAAAAAATTGAGAGCCAGACACAGCTAAAAGATCAGGGGGTTTTGCCTCAGTATTTTAATAAGGATCCCTCTTGGTGCACCACTTGGCCAAGGTGGGATGTGCAATGCACACACAGGATAGATCACATATGCAATTTACAGACCTTACAAATTAGCAGATCTAACAAGGATGCCTCAGTGGGAGGCCTGGATGAATGGTGGGATATTCCCCCATCTGTGGAATTCCCCCCTGGATGGGCCATATCTCCAGTTTCCAGGATCTGTTCTAGAGAGGGCCTGGGTTTCCCAAGCTAGTGTAGGGTTTTCCAGCCTCCTACAAGGCCTTCAGGATGTTTGGTCTCCTGGCCTAACAGAACACTGGGCCTGTGCTAAGTTATCAGACTTAAGGAATTAAAAGTATGCATGTAGGGGTACTGAGGATACATAAAAGGTATATAAAAGATATATAAAAGGTATATAAAAGAAAAGGCAAAAAAATCATCTTGGTGTCACCCTGATCCATATTTAAGGAATTGATTATCCCTGCTGCACATTAAACACCCTCCATGCATCCTTCCTTTTAACAGAGAGCTGTTGACAGAAGTTGCACACAATTAGGAGCCTCTTCAGTGAAAATTTGGGTGCTGCAGAAAGGCCTGGTTTGAACACAACTGCTCTTACATCCTATTTCTCTGGTTTTCTGTGATATTAAAAAAAAAAAAATCATCAGTCTTTTTTTATGCAGGAATATTTCCCCAGGCAGTATACACTTCATCCCAGAAAGAATATGGGCACAAGAACCTGAAAATTCTCCTGAACATGGGGATACCCCTATGCTAAAACCCAAGGATTTGGTGTTTTCCTCTGTCAGGACTGCAGTCAGTCCACTTAGAGGCAGAAGATGGAAACACAGCAGTACTTTGGAGATCAAGGAGTAAACCCTGGTGGGAAGTTATACCCCCTGAGGCCTCCAGGCTGCTGGAGAAGTAGGTCCAGTGTCTTTATGGAGGACTGATCAACAGCTTGGATAACATATTGCAAACCTTTACTGCAGGATTAGGGTTTATCATCATCTCATCTGAAAGGGTAGAACCAGATTCCCATCAGGTCTATAGATTGCCCTTATAACTTTTGCTATTAGCAATTGCTATTAATTGTTAATGCTGTTAACAATTCAATAAAAACCCTTAGGTAACCTTTTTAGATGAGTACTTTTCCCTCCATCAATAATCTGATTCAGAAAAACAAATCAGCAGGAACAGACACTAAATAGGAACCAAACCAAAGCTTTCTTTTATTAAATGTTTTTATACTTCTTGCACTATTCTTCCTCAGTGCTAAGATGTTTAACTCATTCTACAAGATCAAAGTATCTCTTTTTCAGCAACCACGATCTCTTTTTTGATTAATAATTTTAGATTGGGATTTGGACATGTAATCTTTAAAAATCTGGATTTTCTTAGAGAAAATCTGTCTTATTCTGAACAGAGTTACATTTTTGTGTTAACAGATTCATCTGCTGCAGCTTCCCCATGTGTCTCTCAAGTCCTCACTCCTGCATCAGGTAGAAGCATCCAAAGGCAACTGCAGATCATGCAAGTCTTTTCCTTAACTGAATTTCTAAATTCTTCTTGTACAGCCCATGATAGAAGCAAAATAAAATAGCCTGAGATAAACTGGGTATGGCCAAAGCAGCTTTGAAACTTAGTTTTGACATATTTGTAATCTCCAAAGTGCAAAAAAATTAAAATAACATTCTGGAAGAGTCTCTTGCTTTCACAGGGCTTCCTGTAAAGGAGACTTAGGGTGTTTCATTCCTCTAAATTTGCTGCTTTTTTTTTTTTACTACACCACTGAGAGGCCAAAGTTGAGAACCCACAATTCTGGGTTTTGCATTGCACACAAGGGAATTGTTTGTGTTCAGTGAAGGTATTTAAAATAACATTTCTATTGAGTGGAGACAGGTTCTCATTGGCTTTCTCACAGAAAACCTCTATGGCCTTTAAAATCTGCCAAAAATTATAGAAATAAGAAGCCTAACAAAGAGAGTTGGTATTTTCCTTCCTTGCACTCCTGTAGGAACCTGAGGTTTCATGAGAACAGCAGTAGTGACCTGGTTTTGAGTTACTGGCATGTGGGGCAGAAGAGCTCAGAGATTTTGAAATGTTCTGTGAGGGGCACAGCAGCAGGGCTGAGCACCAGGGAGTTTGGAGCCAAGTTCAGGGCATCAGGAAGCAATAACTGCTGAAAGTAGAGAGAATGTGCTATAAAATATCCACTTTTAAAAGCTGAGCAGAAAAATGTGTGCATTTCTAATTACATGGCAAACAATTCCAAAATACCACAGTAAAAAGTTGGAACCATAAATGTTGCTGGGTAGAGCTGAGTTTAATCAATCATTGCACTGTTAAAAGTCGCTTTATGAAAAGACAGTATTTTTCTAAGATTGAGATTGTCCTTTATCCCACTGAACTTTAATTTTGACAGTTTTTTCCATTTATGATTCCTAAGTCAGACTGTCTCTGTATTTAGGGTGCTTTCTGTCTGGAATGCAATTGTATTATATGGTCTAGGCTGGAGTATTCTCCTCTTGGCAGTCAGCTTTGTTTTCATCTTGTTAGGTTTTTGTTTGGTTTGGATTTTTTTTTCCTCTGGTGTCTTTTTTAAGCCTTTTTCATACTTCAATCCCTTTATCGTAAATACCTTTATTAACAGTGAAAATTCAAAGCACCCATTCCATTCTCAGACTGTATCACAGTTATCTTCTGTATTTCTTTTGTATCATTCCTTTCTTTCTTTCACCTCCCGCAGGTCACGTAATCAAGTAATCTTTCATCATTTGGAAAAATATTCTTTTTAAGTTTTACTTCATCAGCCTTAGGCAAATGTTTCATCTGCACGCTCAGTGCAGACATGCAGAGCTTCAGGCTTGAGTTCTGTTCATCCCAGCCCTCCTCCTGCCTGTGGAGGCAGGGGGTTCCTGTGCCTCTCCCAGCACGCTGCATCAGGCAGACAGTGCTGGAAACCACTGTGCGGATGGACTCACTCAGCATCTCCTCAGTGGCTGAGTGACACTTCCTGCAAGCTCAGCTCTGGGAGCAGGTCCTTACCCAGCACAGGCTCTGCTCTCTGTCTTGGTTTATGGAACCAAAAATGTGTATTCTATTTCATCTGCTGAAAGACTATGTTTTTCTTTATCTCTTGTAACTCTGGGGGGAGGGGGCCGGATGCCTTCTAATAATGGGCCAGCTGTTCAAACCAGGTGGGGCAGTGTTTCTTATCTCTTTCACCACCCAGCCTCCCTCCGGGGGATATCTTCTGCTAATCGGCCATTAAGGCTCACTTAAGGGCACAACATATTCTGTCATCCCATTGTGAGATGTTCCACCCAGTGGGGGAAGCCAACCATTCCTACCTGGATAAAAACTGAGACGTAGGAACACAAGATATCTGGTTCCACTGGATTCCTGGAGGAAGACTGGACTCTTCTCACCATCACTGGACCCTTTTCTACAGGAACCTCTCTGCCCCAACAGAACCACATCTGCCACCCCAGGAGGACTCACTTTTGGACTGCTTCCAACAGCCTGACCAACAGGGTGTCAGGTTGTAGCTCTGACTCTGTCAGGGTTTTCTAGGATTGTTGTTTGTTTGCTTGCTTGTTTGCTTTGGTTTGTTTTTCTACTACATTTGTATTGTTAATATTCGTAGTAAAGAACTGTTATTCCTATTCCCAAATCTTTGCCTGAAAGCCCTTAATTGCAAAATTATAATTTGGAGGGGGTGAGGGGTTTACATTCTCCATTCCAAGGGAAACTCCAGCTTTCCTTGGCAGACACCTGTCTTTCCAAACCAAGGCAGCCTCAAAGCCCTTTAGCAGGGACAGTGTGACCAAATAGCCCCTCTGATCATTGTCATCACCCCGAGGAGATGCTCAGTTTGAATTCTTGCTCCCCTTACAGTGGCAGCGTGGCCTGAAGGTGAACCAAGCACACTTTAGAGGGAATGAGCGCAGCTGAACCACAGAACATCTCAGCTGTCTTCTGCTCCAGCTGCCACCCTGCTGGCTGCAAGGCCAGAGAGAGGCACTGCTCACAAAACACCCATTTTATCCTTGCTCTTCTGTTTTCTATCCCAAAGCAGCTGCTGTGGGCTCATGCTCCATGCAAACATGAGCCAGAAGGCAGCTTGTAACCTCAGAGGAAGCCAGCAATCATTTACTGGAACTCCAAAATGAGGATTTTGCAAAAAGATGCATCAGAAAGCAGCAAGAATGGGGCTTTCCCAGGAGGGGGAGAGGCCACAAGCTGGAGGTGGCCCCAGTGCAAGCCATGCCCTCACTAGCAAGCTACAGTCCCACAGGATGCAAAGAGGATCCATCAGCAGTCCTGGGCAAGGAACCAGGTCCAGGGTCCATCCAGGATGCCCCAGAGCTGTTAAAATAGTGGTGAGACAGTGTTGCTACATCTTGGTCACATTTCTATCACTAGGGCTGAATCTGCAGATCCCCTCTTCCATTTGTCCATACCATATCCCATGGGAATACACAGCTGCTGTGACAGGACAGCCCAGGGTTCCCCACCTCCAGCTGGAGGACCAGGGATGAGTCTGGCTACATCCCAGATCCCAGGGAGACACTGGAAGCATAGCCAGGACTAGAACCAGGACTGGGGAGGGTTGGTAATGTCTTGGGGAGGCAAGGAAGAAGAGAGCATGGGTTTGTCCACAGAAATTTTTATTTTAAAATAAAATAAGCAGAAGAGGAAAAGAAGTGCAAAAAAAAAAAAAAAAGTCCTGACAATGGCACTGCAGGACGAAATGTTGAAACTCAGAAACACACAGTGAGGAAAGGATGAGGGCACAATAACAAGGATTTAAGTGCTATTTAGGGTGAAAATCAAAGCTTGGGTATGACCTTGAGGAGCACAATCCTTGCTTTGGTTCTGAGTCCCGGGGTGCATCAGGCTGCATGAGGGAGGTGACTGTCCCACTCTGTTCTGCACTGGGGTGGCCCCACCTTGAGTCCTGAGGGCAGTTTCGAGCACCACAGTATAAACAAGATTAAAGCTGTTAGAGAATGTCCAAAGGAGGGACAGGGGAAGAGGAGCAGCTGAGGGCACTTGGTCTGTTCATCTGGAGGAGTCTGAGATTGGATCCTATCAGGGTCTGCAGCTCCTCATCAAGGGCAGCTCCAGTCTCTGCTCCTTGGGACAGGGACAGGACCCAGGGAATGGCTGGAGCTGTGTCAGAGGGGTCTAGGCTGGAAATCAGGGAAAGGTTCTTCCCCCAAAGGGTGCTGGGCACTGCCCAGGCTCCCCAGGGAATGGGCACGGCCCCGAGGCTGCCAGAGCTCCAGGAGCCTTTGGACAGCGCTGCCAGGGATGCCCAGGGTGGGGTTGTTGGGGGGTCTGTGCAGGGACAGCGGCTTGGCTGGGTGATCCTGTGGGTCCCTCCTAGCTCAGGACATTCTGTGATTCCATGATTCTAAGTGCTCTGTTCAGTTTGGTTTGTTTTTTGCTGGTTTTTTGTTGTTGTTGTTTTGGGTTTTTGGGTTTTGTTTTGTTTTGTTTTAACTGCTTGTGATTTTCAAGTGAGGGTGCGGGGGATGGTACCAGTAAAACCCACAGCTCTTCCAGTCCCAGCCTGCCCATCACAGCTCGTTATCCTGAGCTCCCCATCATTCACAACAAAGACTGGAACAACTCTACTTCTTGCTGTTGACATCCATGGAAGAAATTGTTTGTTTTTAGACAAAATTAGTTCCTTGCAAATGCGCAAATTATCTGGGAATATGCGTTGCATTAACTGTCACTGTGTATCGACCATAGCAAATGAGTTACATGGATAAAGGGAAATCCACAGCCTACTTTACAAACCTGGAGGAAGCAGTGATGAGGGAAGAGGGGAAAAAGTGAATAACTGCACTTGTGGGTTTGAGCAAGCTAATTCTTCTTCTTCTGCATGCCTGTTAATAAAGCCAGCTATTTCCACTGGTTCTAGAAAACCTCCCAAGATGACATTTAACAATTCCATTCCATGCCTTGTCCAGGGCGTGCTTCCCCTATTATGGTTGTGTTTAAGCTGTATTGTGTTTTCCAGCACTGCTTAAACACAAAAAATAGAGAAAATAGAGATTCTTTTGTACAATAGTCTGGATTAGCAGGTTGAGTGAGCTGGTGAATGCAAAAACTTGTAGATGACATTTACATGTGGCCTATGCTCAAAAGATGAATTATCTTTTAAAATATAATTAGCCTATAATTGCTCTGACATTATTTAGCTGTATCCCTCCCCTTAGATTATACCTGTCAAGTATCAGGTAAATTAGAATTTGCAGAGTGTTCCCTAAGATAAGGTGGGGCAGAAGGGACTAGAAATTTCCAGGGTGCCTGAAATCACACAACCTTAGCCAGGAAAAAAAATCCTGATATACCAAAGAAATCGCATTAGTATTTAATGCTTTAATCAAGAGCTGTGTGATCCAAGCCAAGGAGGAGAAAACTGAGCACATTGAGTTGCTGGAAGCCTTTTCATCCATCAGTGAGAAATATTTGCTGAAGGGTTGGTTTTCTTCCTACTTAAACTTGAGAGACTATATTTTAAATGGACAGAAAGAGCCTGAAACCATAACATTTCTCTTTGTTCAAGCATTAGAGTCAGCTTTAACTTAGACCAAGCTCTAAGTGGCACCAGCTGGGCACAGTCTGGGTGTGCAGAGGTGACAAATGGCTGGGAAATCGCAAAGCCACTCTGGCCATGAGCTGGGGCCAAGGAGCTGGCAGGAATTGGTGACACCCTGTGGCACCAGCTCCAGGCTTCCCATGGCAGTTTGGCAAAATCAATATATATTGTTTTAGTGAGATTGGAGTGTTTCCAATATTGCAAAATCTATGGATCATCCTTATTTCATGTTGATGCCTTAGGACTTTAGCTTTTATATTTTTTTCATCTATTTGTAACCCTGTAGTTCTTCAGTGTGTAACTCTTAACTCCACACACAGTAGAGCTGCTGCTTCCCCATTTTGGTCAGACACAACAATTCCTCTGCAGGCCTGGCAATCAAGGACACCTCACTGCCTCAGGCCCTGAGAGATGGAAACAAAAGTGAGTTGGGGGGAGCAAACTTGGGGTAAATTACCTCATTACCTGAAGCTGTTACTGGAAGATGAAGCCCCAATATGCAAATTGACCAAACTTATTTGTCAAAGTCAAGCTCTAATGCAAACCATCGATTGATACTCAATGTGTCAAAGCAACCCTGAAACACAAAAAGCACCTTCCTAAAGCTCTAATAAAAACAATGTGTTTTCAGGGTTTGGGTTGGATTTCTTTTCTCCCTTCTCGCTTATAATTAATTTAGAATGTGAGAAAACATGAGCTGATACAGCTCAGTTTTAGAAATGACCATTTTACCACCTGAACTTCCTTCGAATTCCCTGCTAATAAAAACTGTACTTTTCCTGACAATTGCAGGAATGATGTTCTGTGCATTTGTGAAGCTCCTCAGAAATTCCTCTTAGGAATGGCTTGTTGACTTTGCTTGCTTGGAGTATTGCAGGTGCCTACAGGAAGATAAAATCATCCCCATGACCACAGGTGCTTTAATACATGGAAAATTCACTGAGTGAGTTTAAGGGGTGTTTCTCTGTAACTGCCAAAAGTATCTGTTGCCAAATCTGACAATGCAAATGGATTTTTTTTTTTTTAATAGAAGCTGGGCCCCCACTAGTGGCTAAAGGAACTGTTCTGTGAGTGACACGTGGAGTTTTGACCAGCCACCCTGCAGTCAGTGACTGCTACTAAATCTACCTCTACGGTGCCATTTGGATTTTGCCTTTTTTGTTCTTTTATATATTCTCTTTATTCTTCACACATCTCTTTGGAGCTCTGTAGCCCATTGTATTAGTGACTAGTTTTCCCAGTCATTTTCCATGACCTTTCCTTGGGTAAAAAGACAAAATTCCAGAGCTCCAAGCCCCAGGGGGTACAAGGCCCCAGTGTTGTCTTGGTTCTTTCTGGGAACCAAGGCTGAGAACAACCCTCTAAGATCCATTCCATGGACAAAGTACAGCCAGAGCCAAGAGGGGGGCTCCAGAAAAGGGACTTGACCTGGGGGGGGAATTGCCTCATTACCTGTCCTACTAATTGATGCTCTTTATTAAATACGCTAATTTCCTAAAATCTATAAAAACGTACTCGCCCCTGTGGACTGAGAGGGCTTCTGTGGGCATCTTTCCATAAGTGTTCCTGAAGGCCTTCAAATAAAGATCCTATTTTATTTCACCTCCTTACTAAAATTATCTTGAGTTTCATTTCCAGGTTGGGCAAAAGGCAAGACTAAGTTAATTGATTATGTTTTTCCCATGGTATTTCTGACTGCTGGCCCTGGAGGCACTGAAGAGATCAGAGGGAGGCATTGATATTCACTGTATTTCTCTGTATTTTTTCTTGCCCAAGGGAAAGAGAGAAAAAAATGAGAGAATCTTTCCCAATTTAAAAAAAAAGAAAAAAGAAAAACAAAACAAAACAAAAAAAAACAAAAACAAAAAAAAAAAAAAACAAACAAAAAAAAACAACCACACCACAAACCAAACCAAAACATAAAGAGGGAAAAAATGAAGTGATTGAAATAAGAACAAATATCTGAAATTACAGTAATGTTCCACTTTTCCATCCTTATTCCAGATGATTTCTTTGATCCTGCTTGCTCTCAGCTGAATTCCAGCAATTGGTGCATCCCCTGTTCCCTCTGGATTTTGAGTGTTGGAGCTGAAGATCTCCCAGGAACAGATAGATTCACTCAGTTTTATACCTGCATGGGGGGGACTGTGCTATGCAGAGATTTTATTTCTTTGAATTTTACACTGGCCAGCAGAAAGGGCTGCACAGCTGCACATTGTAGCCTCTGTGTAGATCCATTAATGGATTTTTATTCCTGTGGCATTGTTACTTTGTCATCCAGCACAGCAACCACACCACTTAAAAACAAAAACTCATAATCCCACTGGATCCCAAGATTAAATAAGTAAGAATTAATTGTTTTCTATCATTGTCCTCAGCCCTTTCTATCAGATGTAACCAGATTGAAGCCAGCCCTTCCATCAAAGCGCTCAAGAGGGGACTGAATTAACTAACTTTAAACATTCAAACTGCTTTGTTTTCTAGAGGAAAACCAGAACATACAGGCAACTCTGAGTCTCATAGTAATTAGTTACATTTGTTTTCCCTGAGTTTCTGTTCATGGGACTCAGAGTTCCAACCTGTAACTGGGAAGTGGCTGGGAATCAGCAGATCCTGCCTGTTTCCACCACTGCATTTCCACAGAAAGGTCTCTCCACTCCCTATTTGTAGTGAAGCTGATTCCTCTGTGTAAAGCCTTTGGCAATCTAAGGGCAGCAGATGAAATATGTACAGGTTATTCTTAAAGCTTTAGTGCCAAATGTCACAGATTCAGAGAGGGATGCAGCGTGGTGCAGAGCAGTGATTGAGAAACTACAACCATACAAACCAACAGTGGCACACTAAATAGCTTTAAAATGAGCAGAAATGAAATTAAGTGCAGTTGGAAATGGTGAGTTGTAAGTCTGGCTATATTTTTGTTTTCTTTTAAGCATGCAAACTGGGAAAGTATAAATTGGGATGGAGGGAGAGGGACAGAGGAGAAATAATTGGTGCAAGACAAGATTGAGCTGAGAAGGCTCCATCCAAGGTGGTTTTGGAGAGTTGAGCACAAATCACCAGCATGATCAGCAGGTCCCTATCTGTGCAGGACACAGAAGAGCCTCTCAGAAAACCTCAGCACTTGTCAGACATGAAGATGTGGCACTGAGGGACATGGTTCAGGGGTGGCCTTGGCAGAGCAAGGTTTATGTTTGGACTCGATCTTAAAGGTCTTTTCCAACCTCAGTGGCTCCATGGTTCTAAACCAAATGAAAATAACATGGGAAAATTACATAAATGAAACACAACACAGAAATAGGCAGAAGAATACACAGGGCTCTTCTGAGAGCTTGGTGCCAGATTGAAGCAGTTAGCAGAGCTTGTAACAAAAGTTTTAATAGAAATAAGGGAAATTTTTATAAAGGGCCTTCAGATTTAATTACAGTTGTTTCCAGGAAACAAGCAACAAAACTCCCTTGGACTTAAGAAATTAAAATTTCAGATGCACAACAGCCACAGACAGGACTCTGCCAAAAGCCTGCCCAGGTTCACAGGGGTGATCATTTATCACCTTGGGCATTGCTACAAGATGAACAGAGCGAGAACAGGTGATAGAGCACAGGCAGAAGTTCTTGGTAGAGCTGCAACAGCTGTGGATTGGATTGCTTCTGCACAGAGGTAAGGATGGATCCTAGATAAAAACTGTTTTCCCCAAAAGTCTCTTTATGAAAGGGGAAGAAAAAACAAACCCAAAAGCCAAAAGCACCACCACCAAACAACCAGTCAAGCATTTCAGATTACTATTCCAAAATAAGCACAAAACCAAGGCAAGAAGTCATTAAAAAAAAAAAAAAAAAAAAAAAAAAAAAAAAAAAAAAAAAAAAAAAATCAGGCAAGAGTTCATCAGAACCTGGAACAGAACCTGGAAGTGCTTTGGAGAAAGTTCATAGAAATTCATATATTTCTGTAAAACCTTTTGATTCTATAAAGAAGTATTTTCTGATTTATGCTTAACTGACACAGTATTTCCTTGCCCTCATGTTCAGTGCATCGACAAAGCCAAGTTCTCAAAACCTCTGTGCTTCTAAATTCTTCATTACTAAAAGCATAAAATAAATCTCTTTAAGTTGTTATTGCTTGATTCAATAATTCCATCCATGCTGGTTTTAAAACAGAACTTAGAAAAGAATAGCAGAGTATAAAATTACATCAGAAGACAAAGAGATGGGGTGGCAAACATACAAAGGAAAAGTGTCTTAAGATTGGGAGCAGAACGTAATAACAGTTACAGATTATTTTTGCAAGTCCAGAGAGTCATAAACACCAGAACTGCTGGCAGAAGAAGTAGGAAAAGATTATAAGAAACCAAAGACATTTTAATTTGGGGGATTTGGAAATAATGATCTTCAAGTAGTCTCATCATACTGGTAAGGGAGTCACCAAAAAGTGCTTTTTAAGTGCCTGCAATAATGTGTCAAAGTGATTTTTTTGGCAAGGTAACAACAACCACAGGAACACCTCAGTGTTGGCTTTCTTACAGGTTCTCTTTTCAGAAAAGACTCCAAACCCTTGCATAAAATGTGCATTAAACAGAATACCTATTTCTCTTTAAATCTGGCTAACATGTGCTTTTGAGGTGACCTGACCTGGACTGTACTTTTAAAAAAAATTGCCTTACAGTGACAAAATTCCATGCAGGCAGCCTGTCTGGATGAGGGTGGGTACAACCACCATCCTTCCCTTCTTCTATTCCTGCCTCAGGAGGCCAAAAAAGAAGGGTGTTTTTTTTGGGTTTGCTTTTCCCACAGTACTTGAAATAAAACATCATGAACATGAGTTCAATGAAACCTGTTCCACATTTTCTATATTCACAAGGAAGAGCTAAATTTAGTGTATTTCTCCCCCCAAAAGTCATTTTTTTCAGTAAATAAATAAAAATAGTATAAACTATTGAAAAAAAAACAACAATCTACCTTCTAGCCAGGAGGGAAGTAAAATAGATAAGAGCTACATCACAATCACAGACTTTAATTTCCCAAATCCAATGAATGTCACCATATTAACAAATTAACATCAATGCAGATCTACTGGAGAAAATCTGACACATGTCTCTGAATAGAATATTTCACTTTGAGCCTTTACATCCCCAAATCTGCTTGTTGTGAGCATCATAAGCCTGGGGACTGAGGGGTGGGTTCTGGAATTTGCACAGCATTTAAAGGAGTCATTAACGTCATTAAAGGGCACCACTTTAAAAGCCAACATTTTCCAGCATTACATCTCATCATTACATCCCACAGGGCTCCAGAGCCTGTCTGTCCATGCCACAAGATCACTTGCAGGGTCCAAAACTTCACCCCTGCCCTGCCCCATCTGCCTTTATACTCCTTAATCAAGACAGAGGTTTTACCTCTGTTAATGATTGTTGTTAAAATGCTCCTTTGCCTTCCCATTGCTGCAAGCATGGCAGAGCCTTCAGGAGCAGGGGCTGTTTCAAAAGTATCTCCTTGCTGCTGGAATGCTGTTCAAAAGGCCTGTGATTTCACTGTGAATTTTGAGCTGTTTTTCCCTTGAAGCATCAGCCATTGCAGATGGATAATTGTATTAGCACTGCAGATGTCTGGTTTTATTCCCATTACCCTGTCTCTCCATGGCAGTAACTGCAGCTTTTACCTCTCCCTCACCCCCAGTTGTCTGACTTTGATCTTGAAACTGGGGTTGTTTCAATACCCACAGTCAGCTATGTGGGAAGATTTTCTTGTCTCTTTGTATTAGCCCAGATAAGACAGAGGGAAGACAGAAGAGAAATGATCAGGTCAGAAATGCAGCTGAAACACAGCAGTCAGGGACTGATTTCTGTACAGCTGGATGCCATCTCTGCTCCTGCCAGAACCCCTCCTGAATGATGAAGACAATATCCAGCTTCTTCCTCCCTGCACTCATGAGATTGGTGTTTTTGAAAAAGGGGTTCACTGGGAAGTAGAGCACATCCACAGCTCTCATCACATGAGACTTTACAGCGAGAAGCAAACAAAATAATTCTAACCCATTCTGTCCTCAGACCTGAAGTTCTCTCTCTGATTTTTAACTAGCTGATTCAATTCTCACCACAGACTTCCTTTTTCCCTCATTATGTGTTCAAACAATGTAAAACGATGTTTCTGTGAAGCTATTTAAGATAAGTGACAGATGTCATGGACCCAGCATTCCTAACTCCATCCCCCACGGATGCAGAGGAGCTTCACCCTGCCCACCAACGTTTGCATTTATGAGCCAACCCTCAGTAACATCCTTCCAGTCATAAACTGGCTGCAAAAATCAAGACACAACTTTTCTAGTATCGACAAGAACAACTTAAGGAACATAACTTTATAGTAAACAGCATTTTTAGTTACACAGAAGTAGATGATATTAGGTAGTAGGATGATATTTGATTGCAAGCTGAAGTTGGACTACCAAGAGGAAAAAGAAAATTTAAAAAATACCACACAAAAAAAAGCACCTGTCTTTGGAAAGGAGCCACCAGAGCCACTTTTAGTCATGCAACAGCCTCTTCATCACCTTTTAACACATCCAGGCACTCAAATGATTGAGGGCCAAACTGCTTTTACCTGGCAATACAAAGTCAACCAACAGAAAGATCTGTGGGTTGCAATGAGCAGCTGGTTTTGCATCCAGGACTGCAGGAGCAAATAGTATTCTTTGATTTATGAGAAGAAGTGGAGTTCAGGTAATGCAGATAGTCTCTTTTCTTTCTCTTAAAAAACACCAACAAGCCAACAAAACGCCCAAACCAACAAACCAACCAAAACTTCTCCACAGCAGTGGGGCAGAAAAGCCTGAAGCCAAAATATAAGTGTACACTAAGGCTTCGAAATATAGAAGAAAATAATCCAGTATTTTTCAAGTTCCCAAATTTCTGCACAAAACCACCCCTTCAGAGTCAACTAATATTGTTTCCTCTGGGTTTCTTGTCAAATATTCCCTTAGGAAGGAGCTCTGCAGCTTGTAAGCTTCAAATGCTGTTGAGTGCATTTGAAGCTGATTCATTCAGAGTTACAAGAAAACACAGAGAGTTGATTGAGCTCCAAATTCTCTCCATGGAAAATAAGTGGAATTTGTGATAAAGATTCACTCCAGAGCTGGACTACTGTGAGTCAGTGAGAGAGGCAAGGGCAAAGCATTTAAACTGTGGAATTGCTTCGACAGATATATAGAAATTAAACACACAACACATTTGTGGTGTTAGGTGATTTATTAATGCATGTGAGAGAGGCATCCAGCCTCTGAAGGGGTTTGAGGGACATGTGTGAGGGCACAACTGGCTTTGGCTTTTACTCAGCAGGCCTGAATAGAAGTTAGTTGGATGTTAGTAAGGGGAGAAATACAATAAGGTGGAATAAAGCAGTGTTAATCTAATCACCTGATGAGGCCAAGAGTTTGTGTCACACACAGCTGCCACACGCATGGAGCCACCGAGTGCCCTGTTGTGCTCCCGCCAGGCTTGCCCCTGCTGCCAGTTCCAAGTGCCAAATTTCCTATCCCTACACAGTGCTGTGGCCTTAAGAGAAGGCACAAAAGCCATGGTGATCCCAGACACCTTTTCCTTTCCTGTGAGAATGTCTCAAAATTAGTCCAGCTTTCTTCACTTGCCATACCCAGTAACTTCTCTCAGCACCAATTAATTTTGTCCTTAGCACTTTGTGATAAAGACATTCCTCCCTGCCTCAAAGCTATTTTCATTTAGCATTAGGGCTCTGCCTGCATGTGAACAAGACCCATTTTTTCAAGCTGTTTCTGAAGGCAGAGGGTGCCAGAGATACCAGTCTCAGCCCATGAAAAGCATTTCTGCCATTCCTTGGAAAGGAAGTTTTCTTCTCTTGTTCTCTTTGTACTGAAGGAGGTACCATCAGTTTGGCTACTTGAAATCACAGTCTGCAGGCTATATCATAACCTTCATTCTGAATTCCACTTTCTGTACTACTATTGCCACTAAACCTTCAGGTCACACAAAATCCATTCAGGGCTCTGAAGTTCCAGGAAACCAGATAAAGTTCAGATCAGGCAGCTGGAATATAATCACTGTTGTGTGTCTAATTCAGGATATTGAACTGGGGGGCTTGTATGGACGAGAGAGAGATGAACTGGGTGTATCAGTCAGTTGGGGTTTCTTGGATGTACTGTATTATTACCTGAAATTCAGCCAAATTGGTGAAAGGGGCTCCCTTGGGACACTCATGACTTAATTCCCAGTTTTCTTGACTTGTGAGCATTTCACCACATGCTGGTCAGCACCAGAAGGGTGTTTCTGTGGAGCAGAGAGCTATTTCCTCCTGACAGGCATATTTTTGTAAATGACTGTTCTTAATTCTAGCAAAATTCATGCCATAGTTCAGTTTAAGATGGCGGGGAGTGGCAGGAAAGCCCAAAAAAGCAAACCAATCAAAAATCCCCATCACACTGTACTTTCACAGAACCACAAGATCTCCTGAGCTGGAAGGGACCCACAGGATCACCCAGCCCAGCTCCTGTCCCTGCACAGACACCCCAATAACCCTGGGCATCCCTGGCAGCGCTGTCCAAAGGCTCCTGGAGCTCTGGCAGCCTCGAGGCTGTGCCCATTCTCTGGGGAGCCTGGGCAGTGCCCAGCACCCTCTGGGGAAGAACCTTTCCCTGATTTCCAGCCTAGACCCCTCTGACACAGCTCCAGTCCCCTCCTGGTTAGCTTAACTCACTTTGTCCTGACAAAAAAAAACGCTGAGCTGATGGCAGCAGAGAGACTGTGAGGCTGGGATTTAGGAACAATCAGCAAATGCTGGTGGTTAAATGCTTATTTTGAATCAAAGTTTGAATTCTATGAGTGTTGACCATGGGCTGGGGTGAGAAGGCCAGACAGGGCATCTCTGCTCCCACACCTCTCACTGCACTAGGTGACAAAATACCAATATATTTATAAATGTATAGATATTTGGTCAAGACTCTTCCTTCTGCACTGTTGGAGTCAAAGGAAAATGGAAATCCAGACTAAGAACTTGTCCCATGGGTGATGCTGAGAGATCCTGACTTTCAAGAGGTTGGAAGGACGAAGTAAAGCTTTGTGCCTACACAACCTGATTTAAGGAAGGGGAACATGCCTCCAGCAGCAGCAATTTGTCAGGCTTGGGCAGATGTTCCTTTGCTGCAGCTCAGGTCAAGTTGCTGGGCAAGCCCCACACATTTCAGCTCCCCCTATTTCATTTCAACCCCTCTGCCGAGCCTCATTCAAGTGCAGCTTCTCAAACACACCAGAAAGCCTTTCAGTTTGTGTTTTGGAGACAGAAGGCTTCATAAATTACATGAACTTCACTCATCCTCAGCAGTGGAAAAGCTGCTGGAAAGCACCAGAAGATTTCAGGGTTTGCTCATTCACATGCAAATTGGCCAATGGAAAAAGGGCAACAAAAACAGCCACAGGACTGAGCAGTTTTCCAATGATACCATAAAATCTCATTCCTCACAGGGAGACTCAGCACTGTGTCACTTCCAGATGTTGTCCTACTGTGGTCCACATTCAGTTCTCAGCTGCCATCCACGAGCAGATGTTTCTCTTCATGCTATAGTCTGTAAACATTTTGCCTTCAGCAGAAATCTATTTAAGCAGTATTTTTGAAGTTCAAAGAACTACTTGATTTCTTTTTCAGTCTTGTGTGTGTTCCTATCTGCAAGGAGAAGCAAAGAGCTGTAATTTCTTTCTCTTTTAGTTCATATGTCACCATCAAGCCTCTATTTTAATCTGTCAGCTCAGCCTGGGGTTCACTAGAAAACTGACTGAGAGGTTACATTTTCTGAAATTGCAATCAATGATCAGTTTTCAAAATGCACATTTTAAACCCCTTGAACTTCTCTTTCATTGAGGGAGCACACAAAACAGCAGAAAGCTGTTACTTGAACAGAAGCTCAGAGAAATAATACAGAAGTATTCTCTGATGCTACTATCTGCATTCTCACAACTACTTTAGGAGGCTTTCCCATCTCCATGAGAAAGAATTTCTTTCACAATTTGATTAAAAGCAGGTCTTTAATAAAGATATTAGAAGACAGATGTTATTAAACTAATTAGAATTTTATTCACCCTGCTATTCTTATTTTTCCTGAAGTTCATTACACTTGCTTCAGAAGTTTTTTTCATTTATTTTTTATTAAAAAACCTTCTAATAAATTATTAGAAGCTTAATAACTTATTAATTTTCCAGTAAGTTATTAAACTTGTCATAAGTTCTTAATATTATAAGCTCTTATTTAAAATAATAAGAATAGCAGGGGGTAAATAAATAAACCAAATAAAAAATTGACTAAATAAACTTCCAGTGAGTTTTACTTATTAGAATTTTATTTATTTCCCCCCTGCCATTCTTATTATTTCTCAAGTTCAATTTCTTGAATTCAGCCAGAATTTTCTACAGAAAACAATACATTTTGTTTCACCAGAAATATAAATATATGACACATTTCTGTTCTTTATTCTTTTTTGTGTATTATTTTACAATTTCTTCACAGACAAATCTGCATAATAAATACTTAAAGAACAGATGAAATAAATGAATTTATTGTTCTTTCTAAATGGCAGTGTTTACTGTTCTTAAATATACAGCTGGTTGTTCTATATTTAGGGAAATACTGCAACCTCTCAACCTCAGTTTGAAAAGTTATAATTCTGAATATTTAGGCTTAAACCCAAGGCATTCTTTCATATAATCAGTGTTGTATTTATGCAAACAAGGAGAAAACAATTCTAAAGACTGCTGAGTCTCAGCAGCCTCTTTGAATCAATCCAACATGAAGAAAAATCTCCATTTTCAGACTTTTGCTGTCTCTCCTCTTGCTTTCAATGAAAAGAGTTGGTTTCATGCAGTCTGAGAGAAGTCAAAGACAACTTCCCTCCAGAAATAATTAATATTTGAAATGTTTACCAGATAAAAGGTGTTGCACTGAAGCATGCCCAGAGCAAGTTGGAGAAGTGACTGCCTGGGAAAATCATTATTTGTTTGTGGATCCCTCAGGAGAGGAAATGTTACTGACTGGACCAGGTCATAAAAACAAATGTTGGCTTTTGTGTAGATGATCTCAAAATCCCATTTCTGGGATCTTTTAAGGATTCCAGAGCCCAACTTTTAGCTTTCTCTTTCCACCCTCAAGCCCACACACAGACACACAAGCTTGAATCCCATGCCAGAGCTCAAGTGTTCTTTGGTGCTTTTTTTGCTCTGGACACTTTCACCTCTTTCCAAGCATCATTCTGGAATTTCTCTCCTGTGAGCACTGTAAGACTCCTCTTTTTACTGCTCATTCCCTGGAGGTCTAAGCAGAGTTGATCAAGAGATCAGGTTTTCCTCTCTGACATCTATCATGACAATTTGCAGTTATTTTTCCTGATTTCCAGCTTCTTTATTACGCTCGCCTTGAAGTGGAGAACACAGAGAGCAGGGGCAAACCCAGCACAGCCCTTGGAAAAGTTGTACTGCTTGGATGTGTCCCAGTGGCATGATTTTAGCACAAAGGAGCTGTCAGAGAACCTCTGAGGCTCAGGAGGAGGTGTCAGGACCCTGTGAGCTTCACCCTGAGCAGAAATGAGCAAGGGAGGATTTACTCCTTTGATTTCCTCTAAGGATCTTTGGCACAGGTTGACCTCCTTGATACCAAAGTTATGAACAACAGCAACTTCAAAGGCAAAAAGGCTGGGAAAATATGAATGTAAAATTAAATTCCATAATCAGAATAACTGTGACTAGAACAAACTGAAAACATACTTTAATCAGCTACCTGGACTATTTTACAAGCAGCTCCATCTAGAGAGAGGAGTGAAAGAGAGAAATGCAAAACAAACCCATTGATTTAGAAACACAGACTTAGTTCAGCTACTGCTCTGATTTTGTTGACAATTTTTTAAACTCTTTGAAATATTCTTCAGCCTGCACTGCACAATGATCTTCCTTAGGTCTCTGCTGACAGCCTCACTGGATGGCATTTCTGGCCTCCTTCTTTCTTGGTTTTCTTTTCCATTTCAAGTAAGGTTTTTGTGGCTGAAGAATATCTGTTCTTGCCAGGTCAACACACTTAAGCTGGAACAGGAATTTGCAAGCCTCTTTCTCTTCCTTGCATGAAGGCTACACTAGCAAATCATACCAAGGCCTGTATGTCAGTGATGCTCCTTCATCCAGCTGAACACTGAGAACAAATTTGGGTATTGGTCTATGGTCTTTAAATTCACTTTTTTACAAAAGACAGAGGGAAAAGCCACAAACCTCAATATTTCTAGCAAAAGCAGAGACATACAGAACCACAAAATCATAGAATCACAGAATAGTTTAGGTTGGAAGGACCTGAAAGCCCACCCTGTCCCACCCCTGCCATGGACAGGGACACTTTCAACTCTCCCAGGTTGCTCCAAGCCCTGTCCAGCCTGGCCTTGGACACTGCCAGGGATCCAGGGGCAGCCACAGCTGCTCTGGGCACCCTGTGCCAGGGCCACCCCACCCTCACAGGGAGAATTTCATATTCTCCACTGAATATGCCTTTAAATAGCCAAAGCTAGCAGGAGCAGAAGGGACCTTACTTGGCCACTCACTCTCATTTTGACCTGCTGGTCACCAGATCAGGGTAATATTATAATGTATTATTAATTTGGTTGGATTAATTTCAGGTAGCCGCACTCAAATAATTAATAGAGACTCAGGTTTGGGAAATAGGAGTCAGGAAATTGATGTATGTGGGTAAGGGAAGAGCATAGGACACAGACTGCCACTACATCCTTCTGTCCAGGTGAGGACATGAGAGCACACAAGTGGTGCTGGTGCCCTTTATGGTGGCTCAGGATTTCCCTCAGTTCATTGCCCACCCTTGGGAAAACCTGCACCCCTGTGGGGCAAGAAACACAACCTACACAAAGCACTGCAGCATTGCACAAAACTGAGCCCTTGAGGGAGGAGAAACAAGAAAAAATAATGTGTCACTTATTAAGAGAACAACAATAAAGCATTGACCTCTGCAAAAAACCAGAGTACAAGAACAAAGAACATTCTTAACGTGGGAATTATTTCTCAAGGACTCACCAGACTTTTGCCTTAAACCTTCCCTCAGCCCCAAAGACTGTATTATTTCAAACTGACTGTTTCAACGAGATGCCGCCAGCTGAAAGAAAAACCTTATGGAACATCTGGAGGGGAATGTGACCTTCCCACTGCAGGATTTCAAACACCAGAACTGAACTATCCTAGATCTAAGAGGATATCAAGGCCAGATGCTGCTATGGACAGTCAGCCTTAAATGGTGATAGTGTTTTCCTTCCATTGCCCTTTTCAAGCACTCAGATCTTTAACCAGCCTTGATAAATCAAGTCTTTCAAAACCTGATTCAGACAGATGAATATTGTTTTCATTTTAAGGGTTAAAAAAACTGGGGCAAATCTTATTCTGAATCCTAGAAAACCTGCAGAATCAAGAAATGGCGTGGTAATTACATGTTTGCTAAATGTATTCCAACAAACCCACTCTTGCATGTCTGGAGATTCAGCCTTTGAAGTTTTTCTTCAATTCATTCACTATCTACATTGTTAGACACTCAAAGTTTGAGTTATTACGAGTTTTATGAATTTCACACAAAGCCCATAAGCACAGATGCCCCCACCCCAATGGATCATTTACTAGATGTTGTCCTAGAGAAGCAGATGAAATAGCACCACTGTTTATTGCTCAATGTCTGCCTAACAGAAAATTCCTCCTAGTCTTGTTCATTGTTGCTTCATTAGTGAACACACATTCACTTAGGCTTCCCAAAACATTTGCTGGCAAAACAAAACCTCGTGCATTTGTTAATTGCTTCATCACTCACTGCAAGTAGTCTTGGAAGTTCCGAAGTTTCTTTGAGGAAAAGATAGTCTAAAAGCACCATTTTCTGTCTTTGGACAGTTAAAGTGGAATCCTTCCATTAGACCAAGTTGGTCCAAGACCCATCCCTTGAACACTTCCAAGGATGGGGCAACCACAGCTTCTCTGGGCACCAGAAAAACAACTCCATGATGGAAGTTACATTCCTAAGAAGTCATCTATATTTTAGCTTTTTTTTTTTTTTTTTCTGTTTAGCAGACACATTGAATACAGGATAATGCTAAACGTAATTGCTGTAACTGAAAGGATAGTAAAACATGTGTATTCTCTGACTAGGATGAGACAACTAAAATTACCTGAGTCTCTGGCACAGGTAAGTCACACTGCAGTATAAAAATGCCACAGCATGCCCTAAGCATGTGATAGATGGAGCACTGCAGCTGAGAACACCAAGTTTGTGCTTTAAAACCACACTTGGGGCAAAACGAAGCTCCTAGTGAAAATACCAGGTCCAGTGGAATTTCTGCTAAGTAATGTATTTTTTCCAGGTCTGTAGGGCAGCACACAACCTATTCTCCAGTACAAGCTGAGCTCAGGTGGAATATAAGGAGGAGATGTTGAAGAAACTGGCTGTTTTCCATGGATTTCCCGGAGCTGGCAATCTCCTCAGCGCAGTAGCCGCACTCCCATCTGCCCCCCTGCAGCCAGGGAGATGCTGAGCCTGTGCCATCCGTCAACAGCAAAATGAAGATGTTGTGTGCTGCTCAGGAATGTGTTTGTGGTGGAGCACTGGCAGGAACAGAACGTCCCAGGCACCAGCAGCTCAGCTGGAGCTGGAGCAGTGTCGTGGCTCAGATGCCAAAACTGGACAGAGCCCTGCCCACGCCAGCTCTGCCCAAACCTCCTGCTCCCTCCGTGATGCTCCTAGATTGCTGTCCCAGATTTATGAACAGGAATATAGAATCCCTGTCCTAAACAAAAAGAGAATAGTAGCTTTAGTCTGTCCACTCAGCAAAACTGAGATACCTCCCTTCAATGAAATCTATCATATTATTATAGCGTTTCTGTCCATTCACAGAATTGTGTGTGCTCCACACCTGAGTGACATGTCCCAGCCTCGGCTGAGGCTTTTGTTCTTCCCAGTTCCCAAAAAATCACCAAAGGGGGACCTGCCACCAGCCATATAAGCATCATCTTGGCACAAAAGAAACCAAGCATCCATTTCTCTTATGTGAAACCTTTCATTAAATGCAATTTGACTTTATAGATGACACTGGTTATAAATAAGACTGACAACCCTAGCAATCATATGGAAGTCTGGAGTAGCACATCCCACTCACAGAGCACTTCTGGGAATATCTTTTACTCAGGAGTCGAAGAGGAAGAGGAGCATGTTTAGCTAAAGTCAGACAACACCTCCTAGAACTCTTCTCAGAAGCGTTGGATGGCAAATAGCAGAGATAAGTGTGGAAACACTTCAGAGAGTTTTGTGCCAGCTCTTTCTGGGACACACATCTCTGTGGGTCCTGCAGAGGTAAAGGGTGATCCCTTCTGCGTGTCAGCACCACCAGGTGATACAGAATCAGCCAAGTTTCTCGTGCTCTGCAGGCACCACCATGGCCATTTCTGGAGGCCCCTAGCCCCACAGCCACACTGGAGTGGGGCTTCCCCAAAATGTGGCTCTTCTTTTCCTGTCTTCACTGTCCCACCAGTTACAGCCCTAGGGATGAGGTGAGGGGTGAGGGATGGGCAGGACAGAGCTGGCACAGGCACCCCCATGGGTGTGGAGTTAACTAGGCCATCCTGAATAAAGACGTGTTTTTCCTTGGTTCAAAGTTAGTTTTTTGTTGCAAAGTTGGTCCTTTGTGCCCATTTGCACAGGCTTCTCAAACTGGTATTACTGGGGGTTTCTACACTGTTAGGCAGAACCATGAGTCAAGATTTACAGATGGTTTAAAATGACCAACCAAACTCCACTCAGACCTGTTGACTTCAATCACCTGAAGATTTGGTTCTCATTATGAAATATATTTACTCAGTGCTGAATTTTATTACTTCTAGGCTGACAGAAAAATTACATGATAAAATTGTGTTGCTTGAAAGAGGATGGTAGAAAAAATATAGATTGAGAGAGAAGAGACTGCATCCCATATAACATTATCTTATATTGCATCTTCAGTCAGAATTATAACACTTCTAGGAAAAGGCAAAGGATTTTTTTAAAATAGCTTCACTGATAAACATATGTAATCACCTTTCTCACCTAAATTTCCAACTACTATGCACCTGAAGAGGCATGTTTGGTGAATATACAACCAAATTCCCTGAGGAAAATTCCCTGTGTAATCACTGTCATACGAAGCTTAAAGAATCAGAAGTTTTGTGAGGAAGGCTCCAGCTTGTTCTAGCAAGGTTATTTGCTAATCATATATGAGGCCAGGCTCAACCTGATGCAAATTAAAGAAATCTGAACAACAGAAAAATCAAGTGAAAATACTGAAAAGGAAATAAAATTATACAGTTTCCCCTTAAAAATGAAATACAGATTTTCTGTGGTTACATCTTGAAATGAAGTATCCTTTAAATTATGAAGGATTAACTGTTCTTGGCTTTCTATCTTGACTGCATACAACAAAAGTTACTACAAAACAATTTCATAACCAGATAAGAAACAATATTTTCATCTACTGAAAGCCTCACTTTCAGCTATAGATCATCATTCATCCATGGGCCTGCACTGCCCCAAAACTTGTGAAAAAGACCCTTGACATTTCTTCTCACTGAAATAATGCCTGAGACATTATTTCACCATCTTTTCTATGGTTCCAGTCTTTATGCTTTTATCTGCTTCAAGGGGTTCTGTGTTCTTATTGCCTTCTTGGGAAAACTGGAGGAGTAGATTGCTTACATGTGTAGCTGCAGTGCCCATCCTCAGCACTGACCAACATGCTCTCCCAGCCTGTGTGTGGCTCAGTGGGGGCTGTGAAAAAACACAGCTCTCCTTGTGCAATGCTTTCAGCCCAGCACTGCTGTCATGCCGCTAGCAAAAATAAATATCCACAAGTGTTGCATGCAGTAAATAGAAGGAGAAGGTTTTTAAGGCTGCACAATGCTTATTCATGCTTATTTATTGCTTAATAAAAATTCCCATTCAAGTAGATGCCCTTAGACTTGAGAAAGGCAGAACTGAAAAAAGGAAATTGAAAAGAACCCACCCCAGGCCCTGGTGGCAGAGGTGATGGTCAAGTAGGTCTTGCAGGAGCAGGACTCACTTCACCAAAGTGCCCTGCCCAGGCACCAGGGAAGCAGGAATTGGTTTGGATGCTGTAGCTCCAGACTTCCTCCTCTCCTCTTGTCCTGATATCAAACCCTTGAGTGTCATCAGTACAAGGCCCATTGGGTGGCTGTGAAGAACAGCCTCTCCTGCCAGTCCTTGACTCACACAACGGAGGGTGATGACCAAGGGCAAGACAGAGGTAGAGTTCTCTCTTCTGGTGTTATCTGCGCCTTTCTTTTCTGTGAGTGTGGTTCATACAAGTGGAACATTTCATCATTAGTCCACCTCTCCTGTAAGGAAACACTGAGAAAATTGGGATGGTTCAATCTGGAGAAGGCTCTGGGGAGGTTTTATTGCAGGCTTCCAGTGCCTGCAGTTGTTCTGAGAGAGCTGGAGAGGGATTTTGGACACAGACCTAAAGTGCCAGGACACAGGGAATGGCTTCCCACTGTCAGAGGGCAGGGCTGGATGGGATATTGGGAAGGGAAGGGTTCCCTGTGAGGGTGGGGAGGCCCTGGCACAGGGTGCCCAGAGGAGCTGTGGCTGCCCCTGGACCTCTGGAAGTGTCCAGGTTGGATGGGGCTTGGAGCAGCCTGGGAGAGTGGAAGGTGTCCCTGTCCATGGCAGGGGGTGGGCTTTAAGTTCCCTTCAAACACAAAGCATTCATGAGTATATGAGTCAGCCTGTACAAAATGCTGTGGAGTCTTCCACGTGCTGCCCAACACCAGCACCTACCTGGAGTCAGCAGTGCCCTGGCTGAGTCTTGACTCAGGTCACTGCTGCTGGACAGCATCCGACCCACACTCTCCCAGTGTCAGGATGGATGACACCAGCACCAAGGCAGCAGCAATGCTGGCCATGCACTCCATCCAGGCTCCCAAACACCCTCAATGTTCACTGTAGCAGCTTTATGCCTCAGCCTCCTGCCCCATGTGGCCAAGTCAGACTGTTCTGCAGTACTTGACCCCTGACTTGGTGTGTCCCTGCCCCATCTGGTGTCTCCAGGCCATGACAGTCCTACAGTGTGTCCCCTCCTCTCCTTCAGGAGTGGGAAAAGAGGAGCCAGTGCCAGCCTGCACTGCTCTCCCCCTCCCCTTGGTGGCCATTAGCCCTTCTCCATGTCCTAAGCAGATTGCTGGAGCAGCACTGTGGCATCCTGGGATCAGGGAGGGTCCTGACGGTGGGAGAGAAGGAAATGCTCTTCTGCTGGGGAAGGAAGAGGTTTCCCACTGGGGAAGGGGGAAAAAGAGCAGCAGCCCCAAGTCCTCATCTGCACACTGTTCTACAAACCAACATCTTCCTTGGCAGAAGAGGCCAGGGTCTAACCAGAACTTCCTGGCAAAGGATGAAAAAGACAGCAAGACAAAGAAGCCAACAAGAGCCCTTTGCCTTCTCTACAGACTGCAAAGCACAGTGGCCTTCTTTAATTCCCCACAAATTAGTCAGAAACCCAGCAGTCAGTGGCTTGATTTTAGCATTGGATGCTCAAAGGTTGCTTTTGGCCACCATGACTGAGGTGGAAAGATGACTGGAGGCCATGGGACCTCATACCCATGGAGCAGGTGAAGTGCCTGGTTAGCAAAGCCTCATTTATTTTTTGAGGGTGGGGGTGTTGTTTTATTTTTTTATTAAAACCCCATTAGATCCTTCTGCTTCTCTGAGGAAGAAAGTACCTTCTTTGAGAAGAGGCACTTCAGGATGCCCTAATTGTGGCCTTCCAGTACCTGAAGGAGCTGACAAGAAAGATGGAGAGAGACTATTGACAAAGCCTGAAGTGACGGGACAAAGGGAATGGCTTCCCACTGATGGGAGCAGGGTGAATGCTAGGATATTGGGAAGGAATTGTTCCCTGTGAGGTTGAGTAGGCTCTGGCACAGGGAAGCTGTGGACTTGAACACTGGATCCCTGACAGTGTCCAAGGCCAGGCTGGACACTGGGGCTTGGAGCAGCCTGGGATAGTGGAAGGTGTCCCTGCCCACGGCAGGGGCTGGAACTGTAAAGGTCCCTTTCAACCCAGGCCACTTGATCACTTTGTAATTCACGGAAAGAAGGTGCCAAACCAATAGACTTCTTTTTATGATGGGCTCTGCCTTCAACACGTGATAGCTGCCAACACCAAAGACACAAAACAAAACGCAACCCACAAAGCAGAACTAAGTCAGAAGTTTCTTGCTTCTCCAGATGTGCTGTGGGTGGGTCTCCTGCACCCTCCATACCTGATGTACAAACCTCTGTTGTGTAACTGAAGGATGGGATGAATTTACAGCAGTATTCCCAGCTGACATCAGATTGGAGAGGGAGGCAAGAAATTATACCCCTTCCAAAGGACAGCCCCGCCAACGCGCTTAGGATATTCGTTATAAACAAGAGCGCTCACATCCTTCCTTCACTTCACGTCTGATTCACCAACCCAGGAAGCCAGACCAGGCTGTTCTAAGTGCAGCCAGAGGAAGGCCCATGAGAAAGGTATGTGGTAAATGCACTTGGAGATTAATTTTTAATGCAGCTAAAAAAGATGTACTGAGCACATCCTGCTGTGCCTCTCTGCCCTGGGCTGACACCGCAGTGCCAGGAGCCCTTGAGCTCCCAGAGCTTTTCCCTTCCCTCCTTTGCTCTGGTGGCTCCTTTTCAGGAAAAATAAATCTAGATAGAGGCCTTAAAAGCTGACTTACCTAAGAAGCTCTAGATAAATCAAAGGATTTATTAGAATTAGTTTCACCTGACTTGCGGTGGAATTTCTTGTCATGAGAAAAGACAGAACTGCCAGTCAATGAACAGCACTTTTATGACATTCTAGTCTGGCTGGAAGTAGTTTCCTCAGTTACATTCCCGAGGTGAGTAAATTCTTTGTGGTGTAAGTGGATGTTTTGCTTTTATTTATTAGTTATTAATGATTTAATATTTTTTATTATTGTTTTAAATGACAACAAAATATTTTCAGAAGATGCAGCTCCAGCGAGAAGTCCAGATGTGATATGGATTGTTTAGCAAGCTAAAACAAAAATACCAGAAATACCTGTAGTTTAAATATTCTGCTTATATGTAGGCATAAATAGATACATATGTTTTACTTCTAAAATAGCAGCACACGGTGGTTGGAGTTTGAAGATTACAACTACTCACCATTTTTTATGAAATATAAACTGAATATATTAAAAATAAAATAATTTTAATATATTAAATTAAAATAATAATTTCTACAAATGTCCTTTATGGCCAATACAGTGTTTTCTTTCTGCTTTTTAAATTATAAGCTTGCCTTGAGAAACTGGACTGTTAAAGTTTATAAACATCTTTTCATATGAAACATACTTTTACTTCTTACAGAGTTTTGTCACACACCAGCCTCAAATTCCTTATATTATGGGCAGAGAATAAGTAGCTTCTTCCCCGTGGAGGGTTTAGTTTTCTGTTTAAGGAGAGATTTCATTGAATGTTGAGTTGGCTTGTTTTAAACCACTTCCAAAAAATTTTTTGTTATTGTACCAGCAACTCCCAATAAATTTATTAACATGCTACATCATCATACATGTTCAGATTTATACAAGAGGCTTTTATAACCTACACAGAATTCTGAAACCTGCAAACACACTGATAGCATTAACAAGGATCAGATGTCCGCTGCTTTTCTGGTATAGAAAATAAAAAGGTGGAAGTTCTGAATATTTGGAGAATTCAGTGCCCCAGTCTCTAAATCCGCTGCTGGGTTTCACATCCATGCAGTTTGCATCTCTGGCACAAACGCTGAACAAGTTTTGTACTTTCAGATGAATTCTAGCAGATTTCTGAGACCTTTTTCTCCATTTGGTGAGGGAGGATCGCAAGCCCAGATCATTTTTTGGTAGGGTAATTAGAACACTGATCTTCATTTCCAGCATCTTAATTTTTAAAAGGAAGGAAAGGAAAAACCAAAATAATTGTAAAAATAAAGAATGTATTGCAATGCTGGTTTTGTAGTGGATTTTTTCCCCTCCATTTTAAGCTCCATTACAACAGAAAAAATACAGTGCTTTATCTCAAAACATACAGCAGTACTACTGAGAAATGTCTGATGCTGAAAAAATGGCAATTATTACTGAATAGTATGGGGTCCTTAAAATCCTTTTCTGTGATTAGTTAGAATATGGCTGTAGCAGAACAATTAAATTTGATTTAGGACATTCCAAGATCCCAACAGTACAGCCTGTTTTAGTGTTCAGATACATCCCTCACAGCACAGTAACTCAGTAAGATATGAAAAGTGCTATGAACATAACATGACTTTAAAAAGCTATGGATGCTGGATGTAAATTAGCTATTTAATTAAAATGTTGGGGGTTTTTAATTTAGTTGGTCAGGACAGCCATTAGAGGCTGTAACTTAAAGTGTAAATAATGTAAGAATTTCATGTAAAATACTGAAGCACTTAGCAAACCTCATTTTCTATCTATAGAATATACATACATAGTGAAGATATTTGACATTTTGAGCCATAGCGATGCAGCAGGTTTTGCAGTGATCAGAAATACAGCAGGTACTTCACAGAGTAATGGAAATTCCTTCCCTGAAAACATTTAGAGTTTAAAGTCCTGAAAATGTTACTGACAATAAAAAGTACATCTGCCACCTTTCGGTTCATTTTTCCATTGCCCCTCTCTTCCCTTCATTGTTCCTATTGCTCCACTCTTGCTGCCTTTATTCTTGAGGCAACTGAAGAAACTTTTAACTAAGAACACATCCTCTAAAGTTTTTTCTTTTCTTATTTTTTTAATGAAAGCAGGATCATGTCAGACAAGTTTATAACACAAATTTGAAACATTCAGCCTTCTGCTAAAACTCTTCCTGATTAAGTATGAAAGTGAAAGAGAAGGTTAGGATTAACTGTTCATGGGCAGTTGCCATTCTTAAATTACTTTAGTTTTTAAATAATGAAAGGCATTATGGATAAAGCTTTTCAATAACTACTTTACCTATAATTGTTCCAATCCAAAAGCTCTGATATTTTCAATATTTCCATCATCAATACACTCTCTCTATTTCTCTTCTCAGGGATTTAAAGTATTTTAATTGCAAAACAAAAATCTTTTCTCACACTGACCACAAGGTTCTAAAAATGAGGGTGACAGGGTAAAGAAATTAATTCAAATATGGAATGTTTGAAAGTCAACTCACATTGAAAAGGAATGAGAGAAGATGGGGAAAGAGTAACCAGAGAATATCAAGAGGGAGCGGGAGTTTGGGGGGGTTTACGTTGCATAAACCCAGCAATAAATCCAGTACCAACCTGTAGCCATGTGGATTTCAGTCCTTTTGACTGCTTCTAGTGAAACAGCATCCTTTGATTTCACAGACTTCCAGAGCAACCACTGGACACCAGACCTCTTAAGCCTAAAGGTAAGGCATTCTCCTGAGCTGTAGCATTATTACACCAAAATGCAATGCAACAATTCCAATTGAAAATATTTTACTCAAAAGCTCAAATTGGATTGGTTTCACTTCACTTCACTTCACTTCATGTGTCACTTCTCCCACTGCCAACACTGAGGTTTCTCTAAATGGTCTCCAAACATGCCTGTCTTCTCCATTACTTATCACAGAAAAAAAAAAAAAAAATATATATATATAGCAGTGCAACTCTGCAGAACCAGCAGCAAGAGATGTGCCACTGAAATAGCAAAGGTCTTAAACTGCTTTCCACTGACCTTTGCAAAGACAGATGTGCATAACCTGATATTTCTGGGGTATTTGTTACATCTACCCCCATGCAGAAGCAAGAACCAATCAGATATAACCTGTTTAACCAAGTCGGGTGCTTTCAGGAGGGATGAGGAGCTCAGATGTAAGACAATGGGAGACCTCACTGAGTGCTGGTAGCCCTTCTGCAGAGGAACTCCCATGATTCATTCTATTGTTCAAACCTCATCCTGTCATGATGCTTCAGACACTTCATTCCTCTATTTGTGATTGTTGTTATCCATTTTCACACATGTGGATAAAGATTTGTTTGACAATGATAATTTGCTCTCCTTTTAAAATATTAAGTGTAAAATCTGCAAATTTATTCTCTGATGTTCCTTCTACTGAAATGCTTTTGCTGTTTAGCAACTATTGCACATTTGCCTTCCCAAGTCTCTAATGAATGTCTGATTTGACATGGCACTGGCTTCAACTGATTCTCAGGGCACTGGGACCCCCTTGGTCAGTCATTCTTGTTGAAGATGGAGGCAAAGAATGGATGATGGACCAGGGGGTCTCAGGGTCCTCTGCTGGAGGACCATGACTGTGAGGTTGATCAAATCCCAGTTGACCCTGAAATTGTGCAGGATCTGCTGCCCCAGCTCGATCCCTAAAAATTGATGGGGCCTGATGGGATTTGTAAAAAAATCTTCAAAGAGCTGTTAATGTCATCATAAAGCCTCTCTCAATGATTTTTGGTTCATTTTGGGAATCCAGAGAGGTCCCGGCCAATGGGAAGTAGGCAGATGTTGTCCTGATTTTCAAGAAGGGCAAGAAGGTGGACCCTGGAAACTATGGGTCTGTCAGTGTCCCCTCAATGCTCAGTAAAATCATGGAAAAAGGTTATTCTGGGAAGTATTGAAAAACAGCTGGAGGACAATGCAGCCATTGGTCACAGCCAGCATGGCTTCGTGAGGGGCAAGTCCTGCTTGTCCAACCTGATTTACTTCTGTGGAAGTATGGAACAACACCTGGTCAATCTAGGAAAGCCAGTAGATGTAATCCTTTTGGACTTCAGCAAAGCTTTCCACACTGTCTCTCACAGGATTCTTCTGGGCAAAGTGTCCATCCCACCACTGGACAAACACATTGTGGGCTGGGTGAGCAACTGGCTTATGGGTTGGGCACAAAGGGTGACAGTGACTGGGGTGACATCAGCCTGGCACAGATCACTAATGAGGTTCCAGAGGGATCCATCCTCATCTCTGTGCTCTTCAACACCTTAAAAAATGACCTGGATGCAGGACTGGTAGGGAAACTGAGCAAGTTCACAGATGATGCAAAACTGGAATGAGCTGTTGACCCTCTTAAAGAAAAGGGAGGCCCTGCAGGAAGACATGAACAAATGAGAGAACTGGGCCACATGAAGCTCAACAGGGGGAAGTGCCGGATTCTGCACCTGGCACCGGGTAACCCTGGATGTGTAGACAGACTGGGGAAGGGGGTGCTGGAAAGCAGCTGCAGGAAGAGCTCCTGGCCAGTGGTAAGCTGGATGTGAGTCAGCAGTGCACTGACAGCCAGGAGAGACATCCCTGTCCTGGAGGGCATCAGGCCCAGCATCTCCAGCCAGGCAAAGGAGGGGATTGTCCTGCTCTGCTCTGCAGAGGCCTCATCTCCAGTCCTGGGGAAGTTTACACACCACAATATAAAAAAAAGACATTAAGACCTTAGAGAGCATCCAGAGGAGGTCACAAGGATGGGGAAGGGTCTGGAGGAGCTATATGAGAAGTGAGGGGACTTGGTCTGTTCAGCTGGAGAAGAAGAGCCTGAGGAGAGACCTCATTGGGATTTTCCACATCCTGATGAGGTGCAGCAGAGGGGCAGCCCCAACCTCTGCTCTCTGTGACAGGGAGAGGACCCAGGGAATGGCTGGAGCTGTGCCAGGGAGGGTCAGGCTGGATAGGGTCAGGGAAAGGTTCTTCCCCCAGAGGGTGCTGGGCACTGCCCAGGCTCCCCAGGGAATGGGCACGGCCCCGAGGCTGCCAGAGCTCCAGGAGCCTTTGGACAGCGCTGCCAGGGATGCCCAGGGTGGGGTTGTTGGGGTGTCTGTGCAGGGACAGGGATGGAATTTGGATGATCCTTGTGAGTCCTTTCCCAGCTCAGGATATTCTGTGATTCTGTTCTGTGCACAAGGATTTTAAGTAGAGGACTTGCATTGCCCCTGGGTCTGGAGCACAGCGCTCTATATGTCCATATATAGGTTTTATCTTTCTCTAGAAACCTTGTGTAAAATAAGATAATAATTTCTGTCCTGCTTATTTTCTTCTACCATGTGATCCCTGGCTTAGACTGAACTGTTTCAGAGATGTGTATGATCTCCATTACAGTGGCTGGGAATCTTGAAAGCCACCAGCACAAATTCATCTCTTAAATTACCCACAGGTCTTGTTGCTTCTGTCCTGCGTTGACTAGTAAGTTTTGACAAGTAAATTAGCAGATAAATAGCCGCTCTCAGATGGGGCTGATTGAGAAAATTGGAAGCAGCTTCAAAGCACAAATTATTAATTGTCTCAAAAAATAGATGATCTTTCAGGGTGCTGAACCCAATTATCCATACTTTCTTTGGATAATATTTCAAGCCAATTACCCAGAGTTTACACCAATCTGGAAATCAATTTCATCTAGTTCTAATCAACTAGAACTTTTGTTCTTTGGCTTTGTTTATCTCAACTGCAGTGAATTTCACATCTGAGTTAATGCTGGGTTTATTTACATCACAGCAGACTCTTTGGATGACCAGGAAAAGATGCTTTGTAACTTGATACTGCACATTATTAGTGCTGTCATTTAATATTAGAGGATGAAAGAAAGTTATTACCAAGTACAGAGGTTTGAGAGCTTGTTCTTCCTGGAGAAGATTTCAGCATGGATTTAAAAAACCAAACCAAACCAAATCTCACAGTGTGAAAATGCTGAAATTTGACTTTGCTCTGCCAGGGTTTCCCATCCTTGCACTGGTCTGCTGCCCAAAGACTTACATTCTTTTTCCTCTTAGGAGTGAGCAGCATATCCTGTGCAATCTGTAACTGTCCCTTCAGATGGTCCTTCCAGTAAATGCTTTTAGATCATCTGATACTGGCATGTCACGGAAGCAGAGAACCTTCTGCCTACTGAAACCTTTGGCAGACTTGTAAACAACAACATTTTAATTTCACTTTCTTATTTATTTATTAGGAAAAAAAAACCATCTTTTAAGCCAAGATGGGAAACTTTTCAGAACAGCCATGTTTTCCCAATTAAAACATTTACAACTAAGATTAAAGTTTAAAAACTATTAATAAATTAGATTCTTGCACTGTATAAATGCAGCAAACCAAGAACGGCTCAGCTGCTTTCTGTCACAGGAACATGACTCCAAAAATCAAAGAGATGTTGCTGAGAGAAGTCAGATCTCATATATCCATGAAACACATCAAATCCTTCTCTAAGATGGTACAAGACCATTAAAACACATGATCGATAATAATGTGCAGACTATTCACAGGGCTTTGCAGATGATGGGTGCACACTCACCCTGGTGTGAATCAAATACACCCCATATGTACCCAGACCCTTGTGGGGAGTCTTTTTTTCTCAGCCCATTCCCAAAGCCAGTAACTTCATCTGCAGGGAGATGCTCAGGGGGAAGCTGCAGGGGGGAGGTGGCACAAAGGAGTCAGAGGACAAAGAGTGATGGGAGGGCATGGTGAGGGAGCCGCAAGAAATTATGAGAAGATGGAGAGGTGGACAAAATGGGGGAAACTGAGAGAGATCAAAAAGCATGGATATTAGGAAAAATGAGGTGGATAAAGGAAAGACAGATAAAGACAAGTGGAAAAAGGAGAGTGTAAAAACACGTCAGAGAGGAAAGGAAACTTGGCTGGATAAATGGGGGAAAACAAATACCACAGAGGAAAACATTCATGTACAGAAGAGGAGGAAGAAAAGCCAAGATGTGCTAACTATGGAATGAGGAGAATAAGAAAAAACAAAATACATTGATTTTGTTGTAATGCAAAAGAACAGAAAATAAAAAGAGCCAAACAGGGAGAAAATGAAACACTGACTGAGATAAAGCCAAGAAAAGAGGCCTAAAGGTGCTCTCAGCCCAAATTTTTACAAGACTGATGCAGTGAATGCAAACCAGGTGTTCTGCATCATGTCTGACAACCACAGTCCACTGTGGCAGCGGAGTTTCTTTACAAAGCAGCACAGAACAAATCCCTGGGATTTCTTTCTCTTTTAAATGAGAAAATTAATTGCATCCTATAAATATCTGCAATATAATGAAATATAAATGCAGGGCCTCAAAGCTGGAAGGCAAGCTAAGAACTGAATTTGGCCCTAATTTAGATAACAGCAGTGTCTGAAAAGTAGGAGGTTTGTAATGGGAAATTTAGACTAAGCTTTTATTTTAAGGAGGGACAAAAAAAATAAAATTTTCAACATGAACTGTGAAATTGCACTTTCAAAAGGAAGACTGCTAATGCTGTAAATTCCCCTGCAGATATCAGCACATAATTATGTAATTGAAATGCTTTCAGATAAAGTATTTGGTTGCTGTTAAAGTTTTCCATGTGATAAGTGCCAGTTTCAGAAATTAACACCCCAACCCTCTGAAATTCAGCCAGTTCTACCAGTGTGCCCCATTTCAAACCCATCACCCAACAAAAGTGAAGTGGGGAATGAGGAAAAAACATCTCTCAAGAACCTCAGAAATTCCACATGTTCATGCAGGTCTGTGTCCCCCCTGCTGTTCCAGGGGTCTTCACTCAGCTCCTCTGGGAGGCTGCTCCGAGCACCACTCGGGTATTTTTCCTCATCAGCTTCCTCTCACCTGGTACCTCAAACTTTGCTTCTCAAGCACTCACAGAAGTCCCATTTTGTCCCCATATTTCTGGTGGCTGGTTACATCTTTCCTTCATGCAGGAACTCCATTGGTGGGTAATCCCTAAGTGTCCCAAAATCCAAGCTAACATTTGGATACTTTTTGGAAAAAACACAGGCTAAGCCTTGTGTATCTCTTTTAGCAGATGTTCTGCACTCTAAAACACTGCAACATCATAAACTGCTAATACCTTCAATCAGAAGTAGTAAAAAAGAAAATAAACAACTTTAGATATTTACAGAATTTTACTGGCTGGAGACTGTAAGGAGTGGTTCCTGCTCCAAAGCAGCAATTCCCATGGCCCTATGTTTCTTTGCAAATTTTTCAAGTCTTGTAAAGTCAGCTTGTGTTATCTTTCTATCATCTTTCTCACCTAAATTGCCACAGTTTGGGAGGCTGACTGAGACAAACAAAAAAAGTAATAAAAAGACCTCCCAAAAAGGCATTTTTCCTACCTCAGAATAGTCCTGATGAGATCCTCAGCACTAAAAAATACAGACTTGCTAATAAGACAGAGAAATGCAAGGGGGCTGCAGTTTTATTTCATATCAGAGCTTCAACCCCTCAATCAGCTTTTATTATACAACCACTCTTGAGGCTGTTAAATCAAATTATATCATTCATTTTCCAAAAAACCCGTTGCTGCTTTGTCATTCCTTCCAGTCCGAGGCTCTTGGTGCCCCAGGCTGCAAACACGAGCAGTGTTGCCAGTGGCTAAAGAACTCAACCATTCCTTGTTTCTATCTATCCCCTCACACAAAACTCACCCAAGTAGGCATAAAAAGCCCCAAAACCCAACCCTCGTTACACACATGACATGCACATGGCTGCAAAATGGCCAACAAAAAGTATTAATATACCATGGAGATGTATAATGTAACCCTTGAAATTATAAAGGGACATTTGATATGTTTTGAATAATTGCACCCACATTCGAGTAAACTCATCTGGTCTTTGTACGTGCCTTTATCAAGCTTAAGGAAAAAAAAAAAATCCTTTCCTCCGTGGAAGTTTGACATTTAAACTCCACAGAACTATCTCATTGGAGTTAATCAACGAAAAGCTCCCCGTTCTCCGGGCCCGGGAATGGCTGAGGAGCTGTTGGTGCGGATGCCCAGCGTTTACAGCGATCTTCGGGCAGCGAGTCTGCCGGGCAGGGAATCCTGCAGCAGGGAGCCCCAAACCAGCACTGCAGAGCACAACAGATGGGGATTTATGAGCAGGCTTTTTCCTTCCCCTGCTATCTATCCTCTTCTATCTGAGTGACAGGAAAATCTCAGCTGGAGTCGCCTCTGCCTGAAGACGGCGGGACCGGGTCTGCCCTGGTGGGTTTCAAATGGGAGGAAAAAGGAGGGGCTGAGGGTCAACTTTCCACTGGATTATTATTTTTTTTTTTTCTTCCATGAGGCGGCAAAGAGAGAAGGAGGGGGGGGGATAAAAAAAAAGGGGGGGGGGGGAGGGGGGTGACTGAGAAAAAGCTGAAATTGAAGCAGGATAGAGTGACCACCAGCGTTCCCGCTCCGCTCGGGGTGAGGCGGGAGCGGCGCGGGCAGCGGCAGCGCGGAGCTGCCGGGGCGGCCCCGCGGAGCAGCAGGACGGGGACAGCAGCACCTGCCCGGGCCTTGGGCCCATCAAAAGGACACCTCCTGCTTCGGTAGGAACAAACCCCCAGCCCTCTGGCACACGGCGTTTTCCCTGCACTCTGCTCCCCGGACTGAAGCGATCGCCCTTTCCTGCCGCACGGCGCCGGAGAGGTTTGCCTTCCCTCACCTCAGATCAGTCCCGCAGATCTCCCTCACGGGTCTGGCAAGCAGGAAAGTTTTAAGTCTCTCTTAACTTTGTTATTTTACCATTTTGCTCTTCTGCATTTATTTACTTCGCTTTTCTGTTCTACTCCAAAGCCTTCTTTTCCAGGCACTGCCTGCGATTTGGGTTGTTTTGATTCTGGTTGGTGTTTCTGCCTCTTCAATTATTTTTTTGTTGCAAATTTTGCTTTTTCGTTTAGTCTATTTCTTTTCTTTCTGAAATTACTTTAGACGTTATCTCTCTTCACTCTTTTATTACATGATTTTAAAATTAACAATGTATATTTCCTAAGCTGTATTTTTACACTGCTCCAATCGATTAGCTATGTTATTTTATTCCCCAAAGTGCAGTGAATAAGATTATGATATAATGTTAAAATAAATCTTTATTTTCCTGAAGGTTTCATAACTCTAGAAAGAAAAGAGATTGGATTTTATGTATTTTAGGAGTGATACTATTTTTCTTTGAACATCAGACGGTAATTATTTTTCTGACTTGCCCTGTCAGCTTTCTCTGTAGCACCTCACAAAAACTAATCCTACACTACACGTATCCCATTGTTCAGTCTTCCGTTAGTATTCTTAATATTCTTTAATTTTGTGCAAGTTCAGCAGGCAATGGTTGCTTTACACAGTTAACAAGATACAGAATGCAGAGATGATTTCTGATCGCTGTTTGCAGCACCAGATTTTTTCTTTCAACATCAATTTCTACAAAATTCTATCAATTTTATAGTCCCTGCAATCACTGGGAAATGAACACTTCTATTGGTAATTTTATTGCAGTTGTTATTTTCCAAAAAGGATCAATTTCTTTCTGTTGTCCAGATTTTATCTACTTTTCCCTGCTTTCTTTCTCCATCAGCTCTCTCTTTTTTTTTCTATACAGCTCTCTCTTTCTGTTGCCTTTCAGCCACACCACGAAGGCAAAGGAGAACTCAGTGTGTTCTAAAGTGCCTTTGGTGCTGTGCCTGGAAATTTTGGAGTTTCTGGGCATCTTCTTAATGTGAGAAATGCTCTGACCAAGCCAGGAAAAGTCCTGCAGAGGCATCACTGGACTGTCCCCCTGCCTGCCCCTTTAAAATTCCAGGCATTTTACTTGGATTGTCTGAAGTCTCTCATTTTAGACAGTTTAATCAATCTCTTTCAGAAAGGTCTTTTGATGCTCATTAGGGCTTGAGGGGGATTTTTGTCGTTTGGGTTTTGGTGATGGTTTGGAGCTTTTTTTGTTGTTGTTTTTAGTTGGATTTGGGTTTTCTTTCGTTTTTTGTTCTGGTTTGGGTTTTTTCCCCTGAGAACATCCCATGTTTGCTTTACAAATATCAGTTTCTCTTCATGATGCATTTCTCACTTCACAGAATAATTATTTTTTTCCCCACTGAAGCAGGCTCAGAAAGCTTTCACAGCTTTCTAATCCAAATGCAAAAATACACAAATAACAGAGTATTTTCCCCAACTATCTTCCCTTTTTCTTGTATATAAAAAGCCCCCCAATTCACTAAAAACTGAAGGATTTTGCTAGCTTAAATATAGATTTTTTTTTTCTTTAGCATTCCCTTCAATATGTTACACACAGACACAGAAGCAGAGATACACATGAATCAGTCCCCAGTATTTTGCAGACTGAACACCTACTAAAACCCTTGACTAAATAATTAACACCTTCTTAATTAAGTATGCATGCTCATGGAGGTTATAGAAGAAATATTAACTTTCTTATTTTTAAAATATTAATAACATTTTAAATATTTAATTTTAAATATTAGTAACAATCCTTTAAAAAGGCAAATTTAATGGAAAAACCCCTCAACCTAAGTGGAATAGTCATCTTATTTTTTTTCTTTCAAATCAGACAACTTCTCTTCAAATGTCTTTACTCGGGTGGTTAAACTTTTATTTCATTTACAATCAGTATATTGAATTTGAGTGATTAGGAAACAGAAGGCAGCACTCTCTGCAGGAACACTCACTATACCTTGTCCACTTGCTTCTCTCTGCATTTTGAAATGCCATTAAAAAAACAACTTGGGAAAACAAGAAAGGCATCACAGTACAAATAGTATGGAATTAAGCTCTTTGAATCCGTTCAACATGAAAACTTTAACTATTTAGCAAAATATAAAGTATGGGGTTTGTCCTGACAATAGAAATATCCTGGTTAAAAATGTCTGGGTGTGCACATCAGCCTCTTCCTGTCTCCCTGAAGGAAAGCAAAATTTTAAATTGATTTTGCCATGAACTTTTCAAAAGTTCCCATAACTGAGGCGTTTCCCACCCCAGTGGAGAGCAACCCTGGAAGGGGGAGCTGTGCTGGGAGCAGCTGCAGGTCCCAGATCCAGCTGCTGGTGGCAGCAGGGACATTATTTTGGGGGAACACTCTGGGAAGGCACAGCTGACAGAGACATCCGTGTTTTTCGTGGGTGGAAATGTATTTGCTTAAAAGAAAAATTCAGAAAGTGGCCAATTCCCAGTGGAGAAGCGTCCAGTGGCCCACAGATGTAACATATGTTACCACATACCACGTATATATATAGATATGTAAATAATATCTATGTATCTATTATTTAAGATTCACTCTTAACTTTTTAATCATTTATATGTTGAATTTCAAAGCTTGTTCTTTCAGAATATTCCTAAGATTTTGAAATGGGCTGCTTAAATAGGTCTGACTCAATACCTGACACTCTGGAGGCAACTTTTATTTCCCATGACCTAAAGTGGTATCAGAGATATCAAAATGTAAGAAAAGAAATAAAAAAAAAAAAAAAAAAAAAAAAAAAACAAAAAAAAAAAAAAAAACACCACACCACTAAAAAGACTATAAAAATTGAAACACTTGGAAATAAATAAGTAGAGAGGTAGGTCAAGTTGGTAGGAAAACTGCTGTAATGCCATCCATAAGTGTAAAAGCAACATCTTTTTCTCCTTGATAGTATTAGTCCCTAAAATTCCAGAGTTGAAATGAACATCCACCTGTGAAGGCACAGCTTCAGATACTGGTAAGATCATAAATAAAACTGAAGTTCTAGTCATTATTTTGCCCATAACACAAACAATGATGTAATTTCCAGCAATTTTGCTTAGAAGCTGTATTTCTTAGAAAAAAAATATTAAAAATCAAGTTTCTGTAGTAGAAAAGCCAAAGGCAGAAGTTCTAAAGTACAATTGTTACTGAACCAGAATGGTCCAAATCCTAGAAATGTTTTGGACCTGGCTTCTACTTCTGGCAGCTTCATCTCATTAGAGTTTTGTCATTTTGCTTGAAAACTCATTTTTCATTCCAATCCTGCCAAGCACACTCAGGAACTGAGACACTCTCCATTTTCCCTTTGGAATTCCAGGAATTGAGCTTTCAGGTTCTTTTTAGACACACTTTTCAATTTCTTTGCTTTATCCAAGCTTTTTCCAATAAATTAGTGGTGTTCTTGGAGTGCCTTCCAGACACAGCCACACCAATCTCAAACAAATATCCCCCCTCCTACTGAAGTTGCTCCAATTTTCCCATTTGAGAGCTCCATTTGCACTTTGACAGTGGTGCTACACTGCGAGCTCATTTCCATCTCAATCCAAAACCCTTTTGCATTCCTGCTTCCCAGAACAGCATTTCTCAGCCCAAATGCACAACACAAGTTTGTTTTTTGTTTTTGTTTTTTTCTTGGATGTTTGTCCATCGTGACTTTGTTCTTAGAATGTTTATTGTTTTCCCATGTTAGTCCATTAATATGTCCCTTCCAGAAATTTGTCTTCATCCTTACCTCCCACTTAGGGGCTGCACGTGGATTTCCCTCTTCCCTGGAAAAGCTGTGCCTGACTGCACTTTGTAGAGACAGTCCAGATCTCTCACTGATCTTGCACAGATAACCAAGACTGCTCCAATGTCTTCCTTCCATATGGGACACAACCTCTGAGTCCCTGATCCGGGATTTTCCACACACAGACAAGAGCAATGCAAATAAACTTATTCTTATTTTCTTTTCCCTCATTTCTAGTGGGGGCACGTGAGTACAGCAGATAAAGTTTGCAGCTACTCCATGCAAATCAAATGTCTCCAAGTGCTCTTAAACGTCTGTGCCACAGTCAGGATAACACAACCTTGCCAAGATGTGGAAGGAATGTCCAGAAACCTCCTTTTCTCCCCATCAGCAGCCAGGAAGGTCTCCCCTCCCTGTCACTCAGCACTCTCAGCTGGGACAGGCCAACATGTGTCACCAATATGCAAGTGCTGCCCTCAAGAAGAAATTGTGTTTACAAACCAAGATTAATTTGAGTCAGATCCTCTCATTGAGAATGTCAAGGACACAGGCAGAAAAAAGGATAGGATATTTAGAAACCCCATTATACATGGAACACAAATTAAAGACTTTTAGCATTCTCTTTTAAATTTAACCCCTTAGTCATAGTCTCTTCAAGTTTTCCTTCAGCAGGTGTGTCTGCCATCAGGAAGGAATTTCCAAGAAGGAATTCCTTCCTCCCTTCTCCACGGCATCCAAGGGAAGCAGGGAGTGCCTGAGTGGCACCTCCCAGCTCTGCCCCAGCATCCTGATCCCATGGTACAGCTGTGCTGGATCAGAGCCAGCCCCACTACCTGGAGCAGGGAAGAAACACCCAGGGCCCCACCAAGTCCGGGATGCATCATCCTGGACTGATCACCAGGAGCAGCACAGCTGCACCCCATCCCCAGGGCATGCACTGCACAGTGGGAACCTCTGCCAACACCACAGCTCCTGTTCCTCACTCTGCTTCCCACCCTCAGCAAACAGGTGTCACATCGACCTCAGCATCTCCCCTGCTCTGTCAAACAAGTTGCTTAAAACTGATCAGCAGGAAAGCCAGACAGCAAATTCATTTTGTTTTTACCACCAGATATAAACTGACCATTGTTCTTAGTTATCACATTACCCCATGGCCAGAAGGATTGTTGTTGCCCAAAGGATTTCAGAGGTGAATCCACCATCATTCTCCACCAGTCACAGACCAAATACTCTATTTAAAAAAAACAAACAACTAAACTACTTCACATTTTAGATGTCTTGATTGTAAGATACAAGCCAATGTGTTTCTGAATGTACAAACAGAACAAACCCCAAAACCACAGAGGCTTCAAGGGGAATACCCACAGGAAATCTTACATATCCATGTCTGTAAAGCCTGTATCTAGTCATGAATTGGAAGAGAGGAGAAGGACATGTCAGAAAAGTAATGTCTGACAAGACAAGGCATGCTCTTACAAGATAGCAAAGGGAGAAGTATTTAAAATAGGGGTTTCTCTGGAAAGTGAAAATGGAGCAGCAATAGCTTGACAGCTTCCTCTTTCATACAGTATTCAAAGGCACTTCCCTGGCTTCCCTTCTTACATACTCACCCTTCTAGAGACAGTTCCCTAGAGCTGGAAATCATAGTATCTTAGATTTCCCCCAAATGAGCTAGAAAGACTTAAACATGAAGAAAATGATGAATAGGAGAGAACACTTAAAGAATTTGTTTTTAATCCCCTAAATCTCAGTACGAAGGCATGAGTACATTTTCAAACAATCAAAGAGTCCTGTCACTCAGCTCCAAACAACCCTGGGACCAGGAACACATGTCATTTTAGATAGACAAAATATTATAATAGGCAATGGTATTAAAACAGAATATTAGAATTACTTAAAAACAGGAAACAAAATTATACTCTTCAGAGACAGCTTAAATTCCAAGCTGCACCTTGAAGGAAGGCTAAATAGCCATCTGAAATTAGGTGCTAATTGTTAAACTGGTGAAGCTGGGTGAGAAGCTTCTTCCCAGTAAGAGGGAATAGCTAGGTAATTATCACTGACTTATTGGCCCTGTGGATAATTAAGCCACATGGATCCAATCTCTGTGGATAATTAAGCCATTGTGTGGGCATTAACTGGACTCAAATCCTAGCAAAATTTTGGAGTAGAAGGTAGAGAACTTGATTAAAAATGACTAGAGTGGAGTAAGGAGATTATTTGGCACAATCAAGATCACTATCTCTGCTTGTAATGAAAAATTAGCAAGCTGAACAGGAGAGCCATATGAATAGCCAAAGAACTGTAAGTCGTTTATATTTAGCAATTCTACAGGCTCAACCTGTTCACCTGAGCTGGGAGATTATTAGAAAGTTACTTGCTCATCCAAGCACTTCTCAGGAGAGGAAAAATAAAGTAAATGCATTTTCCACAATGAAGAAGAAGGTTTAGAAGGATTCATTTCCTAGAAATTGAAATAAAACAAGTTTAGAGCAATGAATTGCCAGAGATATTATCACTTGGTTCAATTAAGCCTGAAATACTGAAATCTAGGCAGTGTCCCCTGCCTGACCTGGAAGAAATCAGACCTTGTGGTTTGTGTAAATGCATAACTGCAGTTATGTGTAAAGGTTAATATGAATTCCTGATTCAATGTCAAACCCCAGTGGGATTAGCATTGTACTAATACATTGTACTCTGTGTTCAGGGCTTCCAGAACAGCTGAGTTTGACAGAACTGTGGTAATTATAAGCCCAGTGATCTGAACTCATGAAGCACAAACCCAGGCAAGAACTGGGGCTGGCAGTGGCCACAACATTTTTCTCCCAGCAATACAGTGGTATTTATTATCCTGCATCTCACTGTGCTGCAGAAAAGAGAAAAACTGGAAGTATATTGAGGGTTTCCTATTATGATCAATAGCAGATGGGGATATATGGGATATAAAGAGAAAAGCCATGTATACTAAACCTGCACTGAAGGTCAAGTGGGAGGGATGGATGTGCACAAAGAGAATTCCCTTACGGGGAAATAGCCTTCCCCTCTCCTGGCAAAGTCACTGAAAGCGAAAAGCTTAGAAAACATTTCGAAACTGGGCTTCTTGAGCAATCCCAGAGAATGCCATTATCTCATTCTGTGGGCAGGCTGTATAAAACAACCTGTTTGGGTCCTCCTCCAACAACATGAACAGGGGCACAACTGCCAAGTGGAGCTTGTGTAAAACATGAAGAGGTCCAAATGCTGAGGAAAACATGGTCCCTGGTGTAGAATCATAAAATCATAGAAACACAGAATGATTTGGGCTGGAAGGGACCTTAGAGATGATCCAGCTCCACCCCCTGTCATGGACAGAGACACCTCCCACTAGATCAGGCTGCTTCAAGCCCTGTCCCACCTGGCCTTAGACATTTCCAGGGATGGGGCATCCATGTTCCTGCAAAATTAGAAATATTTTTTCTTTTTGTTCTTTTGGATGTGCTCCAGAATTTGCCTTTTGCAATTGGAGTGGAAGAGCATAAAGATTTAATTCCCAACCAGTCTAAGAACTAAGACCAGAACACGACAGGGGAACAGAGACATGCTGGTTTTTCCCTTCTCATGTTTTCAAAGATCCACTTCAACTCATGAAGGACAGACCCCACCCTAACCCAGCAGGAACTGAGCATGTGTTGAATGTATTTCCAATCTGCAGAGTCACATTTCCACATCAAGGTCTCACTCAACTTTACTCTTATTTTAATAGTGTGAAAAACAAAGGCAGATGTACTCTGTGTGGATGGCAAAGAGCTGTTCAGGGGGGCATGGGAGAACATGGGGAGGGGATTGAGGAGTTCAGGTGTCCACCCAAACAGCAAAAACTGTCTGCAAGGTCTGGCCCTGTCACTATTCTCTCAGAGGTGTATGGCAGGCCTGGATTCAGGTCAGAATCCAAACAGAGCCACCAGGTTGTTCTGGAGGGACAATCAATCAATCTCAATTGCACAATTTGCATCTATCTCAATTTAAATTATTTTGTGATTTAAAGAGGAGTAGCAGCTATTCCTTTGGTTTCCTCTTTGGCTTCCTTCGCATCTTTACATCTTGAAAAAGCACCTATCTCTTCTGTGCATTCTGTGCAGTCAATCTAAGCTGTTGTAGGAAACTTAAAAGTCAGAGGAAGCCCTGTCTGGGTCAGCAGAGCTCTGCCTGGGGCACTGGGGATTCCCATTTATCTCAGGGGGATCCATTCCTTTCCCTCCAAGTGCTCCTTAACATACCATTTCCCTTTTTACTGCTATTCCTTTGTTGAAACCTTCTGGTTGAGTTGGGGTTGCTCTGCAGATTGGATAGGATGGTTCCAGGTGACCATGGAATTCCCTCAGGAGATCCCCAGTCATGCCTTTAACTTTCATGTTTCATTTCCCAAATTTTTCAGTCTCTCACCCTCTAAAATCTCAACACTTTTCAAGGCAGCCACTAATTCTTGGGTTCTTTCCTTGCATTCCCTTTTTTTCCCGCACTCTCCTATGGTTTAGTGGGCATGGTGCTGTTTGTTCAAAAGGTTGGACTTGGTGATCTTGGAGTTCTTTCCCAGCTTAATCATCTTTAATGATTCCAGGATCCTTTTCAAAGCAGAAGCTCAGCAGCCCAGTGTAGGTGAAGATTTACTGAGTGCTGTAAAATGGTTTTCTGTATTTTATAGATCTTTGGTCACATCTTTAACATCTCATTTTCCCAAGCAGCTGTTTTCAGCTCTTTATAAAGATGCTGATTAATTTGTGAGTCATTCTGAAGTTGTCAGAAAATCTAAGAAAATTTCAACTTGTCCCTTCCAGTGTTCATAGCAGATTTTTTGCATGAATGTCTCACATTCTTCACTCTGTTGTGGATGAAGATCAATCTCTGAAGAGAGTGTAGCTGTGACCAGCAATGAGTTCTCCTCAAAAGTGTTGAATATACCAAATTTCCATGAAGACTTTTAATATGACACCACAAAAAAATGACCAAAAAGAGAAAAAAAGTTGCTTCCCATCATCTGTCATTTTCCAAATTTACATTCAGGAAAAATGCTTGTGAAAGACAACAATTGGGATAAAGATTAAAATGCTTTATTTACATATTGAATATAATAATCCAAAGCAGAGAGACAATGGCACAGAAAAGGGTATTGTGATCTCTGACAGCAGTCAACAAACTTTCAAATGTCTGCCTTTGTTTTGGTTTTAAATAAAATCCTGTAATTCTCTTGGCAATCAAGACCACTGCAACATGTTAACTATTTCCTTACATAATTTGCTAAACTGCAGCCAAAGTTCACTGCTTAAATTTCATTGCTGGGCAAGACTAAGTTTCCAGAACCAAAAATTTAAAAATCGTATGTTAAAGTTCTCCTCACACATTTTAGCAACGTTAGGGAAATCAGAACCCTCCTCTCAAGATTCCACTATTAAAACTATTTACTTCTAAGTTGTTAGGCGCTCAACAGAAAAACTTTTACATTTAAGTGCTCAGAGAGAAACAGATGTGAAAATAGCTAGAAGTAAGGAAAATAGTTTGATTGCTTTAATCAGCCTTTGATGAGTCCCAGAAGGAAAATAATGGGCACAATGGAAAAGTAAATCTCTCTGTAATGCCAGAAAAAAAGAAAACAAACTTATGGAAGGGTTTTGCAATATGATGCAAAAGAGGAAACCCAAGATTAATCATAGGATCGTGGAATATCCTGAGGTTGGAAGGACCCACAAGGAACCTTAAGTTCAACTTCTTGCCCTGCACAGACACCCCAACAATCCCACCCTGCGCCTGAAAGCATTGTCCAAACACTCTCCGAGCTCTGGCAGGTTTGGGACCATAAACACCTTTTTACTTCACTTCTGATTCCACTTTCCTCCTCCTTCATCCCTCCATGAACTCACACCTTGCAGACTCCACTGCTCCAGGGAGCCTTGCTTTTCCAGCCAATGGACAGAATTTTGCAAATCAAATGCATATTCCCCAAATATGTGTGATTTCCAGGTTCAAGCACTCACCCCAGGGCTGTACAATCCTTACAACCCAAGTGCTTGTGACTAAAAACCCTCACGTGCACCAGGATTCAAACCAAGCCAGGTTTGCATTTCTACCCCAGCCATCATTCAGAAGTCTCTGTTTGAAGTGAGCAGATGTCAGCTGTAAAATTTTACTGTTTGCTCAGACAAAATCACATCCATTGGCAATTTTGCTGAGATAAAAACAAGGAAATACAACAGAAACAACATTTTGGGGCGGAAGCTTATTTAAATGGTACATTAGGGGCAGGCCAATGTGGTGTCCATCAGACAGCTACATGCCAGCCACCATTCCAGGTGGGCAGCACACACTGACCCGAACACCACAGGTATCTTACAGGGCATGTCCTGCAATGAGGCTAAAAAGTTGCTTTAAAAACCAAAATCTGCAGCATGAACACCACTATGTGCAAAGCAAAACAGCTTCCAGCTCACAGCTTGCTGTCTTCACTCCAGCTCAGGGCAAGGAAAGAATTAGAGCCCAAACGTCTCCATCCACCTGCTACAGACAAGCCCTCTGTCATGGAATCGTGGAATAGATTGGGTTGGATGTGACCTTTAAAGGTAATTTAGTCCAACTCCCCTGCCATGAGCAGGGACATTCTTCATCTAAATCAGGTTGCTCAAAGACCCTCCAACCTGACCTTAAATTTTTCTGGGATGGGGCATGACCACCTTCCTGGACAACTTGTGCCAGTGTTTTATTGCCCTCACCGTAAAAAATTTCTTTCTTCCCTTTAAGCCTAGATGTGAAAAACCAGGAAACTTTAATGTTTAGCATGCTAAGATTTTTAGGAAATATATGATATTTGACGAGTTGTATATTTGGAAAACATGGACAAGCTTTTGGGCACACAAGTCATTATTTAGTTCTTCTATTAATTGTAAGCATCTACCTAAAATACAAACATCACCGGGGATACTCAGGTTGGTAAAATCAGTTAGATGAAAAGAAGTTCCAGTTGTGACCTGAATGATTATGAATGACCTGAATGGTTATTTACACATGTAGGTATGTGTTAGAGTAGTCTTTAGGAAGCATCAAGAAATCTCAGTGAGGTTTGGACACCTTTTGTGAAAGGAGATGGGGAAAAGCCAGTAAAAGGGAAACTCTTCTGAAGATAAGGAAAGTATGAGGTTAGGATCCTGAACTAGCAAATATTTCCACATACTCCCATTATAAATGGTCAATTGCCAAAGGTGAGGGCTGACCTTCTGTACAAGAGTTTGCAAGATCAAAGTAGGTAAAGAATTAACACGGAGGTGTCACTTTGTTACTTTACTAAATTGCAGTTGCTGAAAATTCAAGCCCACGATTTTACCATGACAACAAAAATCTCATGGCAGGACTTGTTCCTTTTGGTTAGTGGAATTTTTAGAGCTTTCTAAACAAGATGCACCTTCTCTCAGAGGTGATTCAGGATCAAATCAAAGGCTCTTCACATCTGATATGACAAAATTTGAATGAACTCATTCAAAGGAGACTCCTACCCACAGCCATGACTCTGATCCAGCTGGGGTCTGAACTTTCACATCTGCTTCGAATGACTCCAGCTCTGCAGCATTTCAAAAGCAGACATAGCAGCACTGTCTCCCCAGAGGTTAATCCTCCCCTGTAAAACGCCAGGTTCAGATACATCTCTTTCAGTTGCAGCTCATGCAGATGTATAAACCACAAAGGATCCAGCACATGCATCCTTGCAAAGCCCAATGGAGCCCAGAGAGATCAAGGAACGAGTTATGGACTGTCAGAATGGTTTGGGCTGGGAGAGACCTTAAAGCCCATCCAGTTCCAACATGGGCAGGGACACCTTCCACTACCCCAGGCTGTTCCAAGCCCCATCCAACTTGGTCTTGGACACTTCCAGGGATCCAGGGGCAGCCCCAGCTTCTCTGGGCACCCTGTGCCTAAATCTCTCTATTTAGTTTAAAACCATTCGGCCTTGTCCTGTCACTCACTGTCTGGATAAAAAAGTTGCTCTTCCTCTCTTTGATAAGGGCTGAAGGGGTTCTCATGTCTCCCTGGAGCCTTGTTTTCTGCAGGCTGAACCAGCTCCCAGCCTGGCTCCAGAGCAGGGGTGAGCATCCTCATGGCACAGCTACAGCCACCAGCGGGAGCAGCCTCGATGCCCCCAGCACTGATTTGATACTTGAGCACGGCCTGCAGAACAGACAATTCTAGAACTGATCCCAAGCACTTGGAATTGAAGCCATCATCCCAGGGACCATTTCCCAGGAAAGAATAGGTCAGTGGGGCTATAAAAGCAGGTGTAGAACAGATTTGGTGTAGCAGCAGTGACCTGACTGAAGCCCTCCCAATGCAGAAATTTTTCATCTTTTAACTCCCCAGTAATGAAGTCATTACAATCAGATGAATGGCCCAAAACATTTGGTTTCACTCACTCTTTTTACTGCAGCCAGTAGCTTTTCACTGACACAAAGCCACCCATAAATCTGGAGACTGGCAGTGCCTCTGGGGGAACAAGGCTCCCATAACCCTGACACTGCAAAAAACTGATGCACATGGAAATAAAAATCAGCTTTGAAAAACAAGAAAGTACAAGAAAAGGAGTCCAGGCTGGTGACACACTCTGTGCACCCTGCAGGGACTGCAGGTCAGTTCAGGTGAATGGCCACGCTCCACAGCTCAGGTGCCTCCATAAGCATCCCCAAATCCCAGACTTTGCCACATCTTGGAAGTTATTCAGTGCATAACCCCAAGGCACATAAACACTTACAGCACTGGTCTTTTATAACACATGAGTTATGGCTGTGATTTATGTGGGATTAGAGCAGCCACTTGGAGGTGTAATAAAACAAGATATCACTTCATGATTTATTTTTAAGACCACGATTTGTGGGGCATGGGGGGAGGGTTTAAATGGTCATTATTTTTCTATGTTTTCTAGCACAAATTTGTAGACATGATTTTCTGGGCAAAATTTGATGGTGTGGTTGAGTTTCTGCCCTTGGCCATATAATAACCATTGTAAAGCTCAGTTGGGAGGACTCTCACATCTTATGGGAAATAAACCTTTTGAGAAAAGAATCAGGAAAAAAAAAGACCATTTCAGGGGGTTGTACTTAAGATAGCATTTTTCCACTCTTACAACTACGATCTTAGGTATTCTAGTACCAGAGGCAAGGTGCTGGGAATAAAATAATTGTCAGAGATTTGTGCTAAAGCTGCACAACACGACAGAAAACCATTGCTGAGATTCATACCCCTGCATCACTTCTACAGGTTTTGACCAACTTTGGTTTCCATGACAATGGAATTTTTCCTCCCCACAATGGCTAGAAAGAACCTCTTCCTCAGCCTCCTGCTCTGCTACAGCCTGTTCAGAGCTGCTGATTCCCACTTGGTCATTGAGGAGAAGACAGAATGTGACCTGTCCAGGAGGAGCAAAATGGACCTCTCAGATCTTCCACCCATCTCCATAGTAGGTGAGTAAAACTTGCCTTTTGGTGCCAAATTAACAAGATTTGCAAGAAACATTGCTGTTGATTATTCTGGATTATTTAGATAATTTTGCTTGGCTTCATAGGGTGCAAAACTGTGGTGGCTGCAGCCCTCAAGAATGACAATGTGGTAGACCTCAGTTTAGAGGACAAAAAAATTATACAATCTATTTTAGTGTTACAGGTTTCACTTCAGCTCCTATCACACTATAAGCCTTTTTATATTGAAAAGAAGTGATTTTGTGCTAATATGGGAAATAACCTTCCCTTGAAAATCTTATGCATATGAGAAAAAAAGAACATAATGTGAGGGTTTTAAGAGTCTGCTCTTGTGGTAGAAAAATCAACAGTATTAACAGGTATTAATGTAACAGTTTACCTGGCCTTTAATCAGGGGAAGAAAAGAGCACTGCAAGGGAGACCCAGGGGTCATTTATTTATCCAAGACAGGACCAGTTCTATCCTTACAGTTACTGGTAGCTGACCACCTGTCCTGTTTGGGAAGAGCCTCTTTAGGTTGATGTTTAACTCTTCACAAAATTATTTCCTCATGTCTCCTTTAACTCTTTCCATGTAATTTATACCAACTTCTTCTCTCAGGAAACTCATGGGTGCTTGGAGATAATCAGCTACAGAACATGCATAACTGTGTCAAAATGCTAATAATTAAAAAAAATAAAGCTTCTCTTGTTCATCTCCTTCCTGGCAGGTTTTTAGGGCTTTAGTTTAAAGCACTCTGGTTCTTACCTTGTTTCCTGTATTTTCTCCATGCTCTTGCTCAGGACAACATATCTTTATTTAAGGAGAAAAAGTTGCCCCACACATGCATTTCCATAGAAACTTGAACCTCTGAATCCTGAGTTAACTCGATGTTGTTTCACTGAGAGATTAGCAAAGCTTGTGCTGTTCTGCCGCCTTCCAAGCTGTATGGTTTCGTGGTCCTTGTGATCCTTGATGCCTTCACTCTCACTCTCACAATACATTTTTTACCCCAATAAAATCAGAGATATAAAATACAATCTCTTCAGCTGATTTCTCCATCTTGTCACAGAAGTCAGCCCATGCTTTAGACATGGCAGACGGGCTGAGCTGTGACACATTTCTCCCCACTGCTTCTTAGAGATGCATAACCCCTTATAAAGATAAGAGAGAAATAAATGAAACCCTCCAAACCAGCTCAAAATATTTATCCTTTATTCTGCAACTCCGTAAATCCTAGCAATTAGTAAATATCAAAAAAGATATTGATAGAGGATCCTGGAATAGATAAGGATGCACCATTCACCATATGGATGATTTTTATCTCAGTCATCCATTACATATAGGTAGTGCTTATTACAAAACTCACACACACAGAATAAAGGTATCAAAAATACCACAATAGCTTGATAAGCTGGAAAGTGTCTCACACTTTTAACAGTCTTGCTGTGTTAGAGCCCAAATCAAGCCCCAGTCACGGAACTTATACAGTTATAAATATCTAAAATTAGATATGGTAACAAATATATAGAGAAAGCAAAGTTACAGGCACATGTAACTTTGAAGTAATGTTATGTAAAATGGGGCTGTGGGAGGAGGAGGAACAAAAAACTGCAGAATGAAAGGTGGCATCACAGATGCAGAATTTATGCCAAATCAGCAGAATTTTTGCTTGTGGAAAGCAGCATACACTTGTTAATTCCTTCCAAAATTATGCATGTAGCACCACCTTTTAATAGAGGTAATTATGGAATTCTAAAGATTTCTCCTCTTTTTGTTCATGTGACTACTGTGCATGAACACCCCAATTTTTTTCACAGAGACATTTAATTTTATTTCTCTGAAATAATTAATTGTTTGCATCTACCAAACAATGCATAAAAAATCCATTCTAAAATACAAATGTCAGTAGCTCTTCTGCTTCACACAAGCAGCAGTGACAGAGTTCAGACACTGAACTGAGATGAGCATCACTGCAACACATGCAGCAATGAGGTGGCAATGCAGGTTATCTGCCTCCTCTCACACAAAAATAGGATTATCTCATTGAAATAACATTCTGTAAAATTGATTCCACGTTTTGCTGTGCTATTCTCATTGAAGATTTAACTAGAAAATCCCAGAAAGTCAGCAGGAAAGAGGCAGAGAACAAGAAATCTTCCAAGGTAGGTGGTTGTTCAGAAAACTTTGTTCGATTAGAACAGTCTGTTACTTCTAGAGTTTCCCTCCTGCATTCAGTTGCAAGGCTTTTACTGTCATTCTGTCATACTGTCATTCTCTGATTTAAATAATTTATGTACGGTTTAAAGCTCTAATTGTTGTAAAAATAGATGTGAAGCAATAATGGTGGAAAGAAAATTAGAAGCTGTGGCAGTGTCCAAGGCCAGGTTGGATGGGGCTTGCAGCAACCTGGGATAGCAGAAAGTGTTCCTGCCCATGGCAAGGCATGGGATGAGATGGGCTTTAAAATCCCTTCCCATCCAAACAATCCCTAACTCTGAGTTTCAGAAGTGCTCAGGGTGCCTGCAGCCACTGTGCTCCAGAGATCCCTCCCAGGTCCCAGGCACATGCTGAGCAACCCAAAATTTTCCACCTTTCCAAGTTGCCAGCAGAGAGGCTGCACTCCTGAGGGAGATGGGAGGTCTTTTTCCACTCCCTGAACTCTGTGTGCAGGTGAGGATTCCCACAGATGGAGGATCACTGGGCTCACCAGGTGGAGCACTGCCAAGTCACTCCCCTGCTCTCTCAGTGTCACAGCTCAGCAAACAAGGGACTGACAGGGAGTTTGCACTCATCAGAAAAGCTGGGAGATCCAAACATAACACCTTAATTGGTTTTACTGATAACTTCACCATCTGAGTACATTTTTGCACCCCTTTCTTCACTGCTGCCATGCTATTTCCTACAGACCCTCTCCAAAGCTCCATCCGGTCATGGTCAAAATGAGGTTTGTCATTTTGCTCAGAAGGTTGGTCTCAAGCCACCCTTTCCCATTTCCCAGCCCCACCACACCTCTGCACTGCTAGCACAACTCCCACTGCCACAGCCACCTGCTCATTCTGCCAAGAACCTCCCACTGTTCACCACCCTCATTTCACCTGTCTATGAATTCTCGTGTTTTTCTCTTCCAGAAAAATGCTAAACGCAAGATATCTCCAAAGCCAAGGCCCCCACCTGCTGCTAACTGTGTGCCAACCTTCAAAACCTGCAAGCCACACTTGAATTCCTGCTGTCACTACTGTGCTTTGTGCAAATGTCGAATTTTCCAGACGATCTGCCAGTGCCTGATGTTAAACCCCAAGTGCTAAGCCAAGTCAGAAACAGAACAAGCCTCCTGTCTTTCATTAGCTTCTTTATTATGGGGTTAATGTTTTAATAATTGGGTGTTATTTCAGGGGGCAGACAACCAGGGAGATGGGCATTGATTAGGCATTTTTAGGATAAGAACTGTGTTTTATGATGAATTCTGGATTCCTGTGGGTTTGGGGGGTTTATTTGAAGGATCATATTAAGGCCAGTCTGCAGAATTGTCTAACCAGTGCCACAAAACCTGCCCCCATGGCACCCAAATGGCCACTAAAACAGGACTGGTTAGGCCAGTGAGGGACTAGAGCTTGGCTTTGCCCACAGGGACATCACCAGCCTTCAGCATAGCCAAAGTATCAGGCTGAAAATTCAGGGTTTGGGGTTAACTCCATCTCACATATTCAACAAGAATCAGGACAAGAATTTTTGTAGGTTATTCCACCTGAAAAGATGGACCCAAGGCTATAGGGACATTGTTTTGTCATCCTCAGCTAAGCATCCACTTTCTGGGGTTTTGGTCATTCTGCCACCAGGCAGTACCTCCTGGGGGTATGACATACATATATACTTGAAACCTAAATGTATCCATGCCTTGGAATATAAAAATCAGATTTTTTTTTTCCCCCCAGCCATATCTGTAGGAATCAACTCGGTCAGCCCTTCTTCTCCTGCTGCCAAGGACACTGCATGTACAGAGCCCAAAAGCAGGAAGACATATCTGGGACTTTGAGGAAGAAAGGAAAGATCAGCAAAAAATGAATGTATATCCCACATGTACACCTTGAAGCAAACCATTCCAAACAATCAATCCCTTTCTTTGCCCTTTCTTGCTTCAGGAACTCCCAGAACTATCTCCAAGGGTGAACTCAGGCAGGAATGTCCATGTGCTGCAGCAACCAGGGGAAAAAAGTACATCACATGCTGTATCAACACTTAAAGGCTTAGAAGGAGATGGCTGAAGCTCAAGGCAACAGAAGATTTCTTTCTCTTGTTCTTGAAGCTCTTTGCCTTGAACTGGAGGTGTCCAAGATGAAGAAAAACCTCCCTGGTTAAGCTCCCAGGAGAGCAAGGAGGGAGCAGACCCAGAAAACATCCCTGACATTGAAGACTTTTTATCTGCCAGACCCCAGCTCTTGCTTTTTACCTCCTCTGTTCTGTACCTACAGTGTCACTCCCCTACTCCCTTACAGTCTTTTTTTCTTCTGTGCTACTTCCTTGTTTTTAGTGTTTTCTCTTTATCCAACTGCTGCTCTCCATTACCGCAGGAGCACTCCAGGGCTAACCCACATCTGTGTTCTCTCCACCTGCCTGCACCAGGGTACCTTCCAGGGCTCTTTAGCTTTCACAATCAGATTTTTTTCTAGCCATGAATGTCTAATCCCAATCAGGAATTTTCCAATCCCCTGTGCAGTTCTAATTGAGACAATTGTTTACTGATTTATTTCTAAGCACAGCTGAGGGCTACAAAAGTCTTCCAGGCAGGAAAAGATGATAGAGATGACACTCCAAAGGGGCTCAAGCCATATAAAGGGGATTTTTTTTTTTAGTTCTAATAATCAGTCTAAATCTCAGAACTCAAAACTAAGGTCAGATACTGACAAAAATTTTTGTTCATATTAGATATATATATAGTTGTCAGATTAATCTAAGAAAGAGCCCTAATGATGACAGAATGTCATTGTGTTCCTTATCTTTTTTAAGGCACATGAATTGATATGTGTGATATAAGCTTGAATTCTTGTAAATATACCTAAGTGTGTCTTTTATCCAGATTTCTTGGCTCAGGAATCTGTAAGCCACTCAGTTATTATGAAAAAGGAGATGAGAAGGAAGAACGATATAATGGGTTTCAGAATGTGATTCCTTTTACTAGGGTAAATATTTATGTTCCATCAAATTGTTTCAAAATTCTCATAACTATAACAAGCCATTGTTGGTTGATACTAAAAACTTACCAATAGTCTCACTAATTCTTATGTGGAAACAAGATCATTCTCATACCAGGAAGTCCAGCTGGTCAGAAAAATTATATTTTACTGTGGTCAAGGACAGTGGGAGCAGAGGGAGGGGAAGGAAGGAGAGCCAGAAATCCAACAAACAGCTGCTCTTTACTGCAGCTCCCACTCCAGCTTTGCAGAACCTCAGAATGGTTGAGGTCAGGAGGGACCTCTGGCAGCCATTCATCTGGACCTGCTTCCCCAGCACCACAGCCAGATAGCTTTTGAACCTCTCCAAGAAGGGGAACTCCACCACCTCCCTGGGCAACCTGTCCTGGTGCTCGGTCACCCTCACTCACCATTAAAACCAGAAAAAGAAATGTTCCCCAATGTTTGACTCTCTCCAGTATGTCCCTGTCTCTCACACACTGAGGAGCCCAAACTGGACACAGCAGCCCAGGGATGAGCTCCACAGTGATGAGCAAGGAGGGATCCCCTCCTTGACCTGCTGGTGACAATGCTCCCAACACAGCCCAGGGCACAGTTCACCTTCTGGTGACTCTTGTTCAGCTTGGTGCTCACCAGGTGCCCCAGGGCCTTTCCTAACTCCCTGCTGGGTATCCTCCAGAGTGTCCTGGGCTTGTTTCCCGGCAGGGACAGGACTTTGTGCTTCTCCCTGTTGAGCTGTCCAGCCTGGCTGGGTCCCTCTGGCACATCAGCCACTCCTCCCAGGCCTGTGTGCCCAGACACCTCTGAGGGCTCCCTCTGCCCCGTCACTGATGGAGATGTAGCACAACTCGGGTCTCTCAGACAAGGAAATCAAAGTGCCAAGACCCACCCAAGGACCTACAGACACAGCAGCTGACCCAGACAAGACAGGATGGCATGTGTAGGCAACGAAGAAAAAGGAAAAAGCTGTCAATGACAGTAAAGGGATTTGTTTTTCAACATGTATGCACATACTTTTTAATATAGCATCTATCTGTTGCATATTTTTAAATTTGATTTATTATTAATAAGCCTTCCTTGTAACTGGAATTGATTAAAAAGAGGCTTTGCTTTCTTTGCTGTTCATCTGTCACACTAGAGAATACATATAATCAAGTACTCTGAAATTGTTATTAGCCTTAGTGACTTGACTTTCCTGGGTAAAGATCACATTGCATGAGGTATTGACACAGGTTGCAGAAATCAGCAAAATATGTACACCAAATATTTGCTTCAATGTATTTATTTTGAGCAGTTTTTTATACTGAGGGAATGTTTGTCAGTGCAGGAGTCCCCCTGGGGTGCCATCTGAAATGTCATCAGCACACAGATGATAAAACATGCACATGACAAAGATGGAGTATGTAATTTTTACCTGTCACACACCAAAATGTCTCCGCTGAAAACCTACTGGGATTCAAGTGTAGAGACAGTCCCAGGAATGCTCTGTGACATTGTGCTAGAGACTAATGGAAGTTTTGCCCCAGTTACAGGTTAGTAGGATGAAACACAAATAAATCAGTGTTAGCTTTTCCACGTATCGCCTGCCTTGTGTAAATTCAAAACAGATACTGTATTTTCCTGATTTGATTTGCTTATTGTCACACTCAAAGCCCATAAAATCCAAGTTTATCCTGATGGATAAAACAAGGGTAGAATTAACACCTTAATGGCTATACCAAACTGCCTCTAAACACGTCATAGTTCTCCAAGCTAATCACTCAAATTCTTTGGAAGACCCCAAAATACAACCAATCAAACTTTTAGGAATTGCTGAAAGAAGAAAAGATTTGATGGAAGGTAAAATGACTTTTTCCAAGTTCTCTAGAAGAGTCAGCAGTATCTGTGATGCTGCTTTATCTGAGAGTGGTAAAAGACTGAATAAGGCCCCTTTGAGATGAGGACAGCATTAAACACATGATGAAAAGAATTATTGGAGCAGCAGAAGGAGATTCATATAACCAAACTGAGGGGCTGAGGAAGAACTTGTGTGCGACGTGCTGAGCTGTGACTGTGGGAGCTCTATTTTACAGGGCACAAATGACATCCATTCCAGTACTACAGCAAAGAGGGACATGCTCCTCACGAGGTACTGCAGCCTCCAGTTCACTCCCTGGGTGGGTGTAGACATTAAATGGTACTCAAGGCCAAAGCAAAAACCCATTAAACCATAATATACTTCAACAGAGCATATTAAGATGAATTATACCATTCTATGGACAGAAGGGACTCTATAAATATGCTAAACAGACCAATACAACACTTGTCCACATCCAGTGATCTATTTAACTCCAAGACATGCCTCTGAGTCGCACACTCAGACTGGGAAAAGAAAATAATTAACAATGGATTCCTCTAACAAACCCAGGAACAATTTTTTTCTGTCTACTTCCAAGCTCCAACCTGCTGCTCTTCTGGACAGTGCTCCCCACACAGTAAACATGATGGCCTGCTGTGGTTACTGCACTCCAAAATCCCTGTTTAGCCCTGTAATATCTGTAGCAGATTTGCCACAGGCAGTTCATTTCCAAAACCAAGGATGCACAGCAAGCAGCTGTTCATTGCCAATCAGAAATATAATCTTACGTTTTTGTAGTACATTTAATAGTTGGAAAGAAATAATTGCTTCCTGGGTCAGCTGCAAACCACTTGAAGCACCATGTACTTTTCTAACTGTGGGAATGAGAAAGTCACCAGTTATTTTTTGGCACACTCTGGCCAAAGGCAAAGAGTGAAGCTGCCAGCCTTATAAAGGCAACAGTTGGCAGGTCACAATGTAGTCATAAAAACACAACTGGGGACATCACAGGTGGGCAAACACACGGGTAATGCTGCATCTTGGCACTCCATGAACAATTCTTTCCTCTCTTTGTACAACCTGCACTGTTTCAGCTTTTATTTTGCTGGTGTCCAGATCCCAACAGGCATTTTTCAAAGGCACCAGCAGCTCCTGGGATAGCACAAAGACCAGGAATACACACAACAGTCCCACAGTGCATTTCCTTGCTCTTAGAATCACAGTATGGTTGGGTTGGAAGGGACCTTAAACCCCACACAGTTCCACTCCCAGCCATGGGCAGGGACCCCTTTCACAATCCCAGGTTGCCCCAAGCCCTGTCCAACCTGGCCTTGGACACTTCCAGGGATCCAGAGGCAGCCACAGCTTCTCTGGGCACCCTGTGCCAGGGCCTGCCCACCCTCAGTATTACGGGAAATCAAGGCACAGAAAATTATCAAAACCTTGTGTCTACAGGCCCAGACCTAGAAATGAGTGCAGGGTTCAATCTCAGACCTTGGAAAAGGCTTCCAGATTTAGAGATCAGATGCAAGAATGTGGATTTGTAATTTAAGCAGAAACATGTTAAGCTAGGTAGTGGAAAGTTTTAGAGTTTAAAATTTAAGATATAGAAGTAGTTATAAAGGTAATAAGAAGTTTTAAGGTGTAGTACTGTAAGTTTGTGTGTCATTAAATAATTGGTTAAGAAGTCTGCACTGAGGCAAAAACATGTAAAACAAAATAATTAACAATTGGGTTAAAGACATAAATGTTCTTTGTGGCAGTAGTTTATTGGCTAATAAGTCTTTAAAAGGCATTGTAACTAGAGATCTTGTGGCCTCTAACTTATGCTGTGTAGACATTCTCACCCCTCATGAGACTGTTGAAGATAAGAGCAATAAATTATGCTTTAAAGCATCTCTCATTGGTCCCATCTCTCTTGTGCAATCTCAGTAAACATAAAGAGCAATAAGTCTTTTTATCTAGTTTAAATCTACATTCTTTCAGTTTACAACCACCACCCCTTCTCCTGCCACAACAGGCCCTGCTAGAAAGTCTGACCCCATCTTTCCTACAGGCCCACTTCAAGTACTAAAAAGCCACAATTAGGTCTCCCCAGAGCCTTCTCTTCTCCAGCACCCCCAGCTCTCCCAGCTCGATGTCATGACTCCAACAATCTCCATGTCCTTCTGCTGTGGCCCCAGAGTTTCGGGCAGCCCTGGCTGTGCTGAGAGGGGAGGAGAGAGGCAGGGTCCCCTCACTGCGCTGCTGCCCATGCTCTGGGGTGAGCCTGGCACACGGGGGTTCTGGGCTGCCCAGTGTATGTGGCCACTCAAAATTACAGCCCTTAAATGTGTAAAATGCAGTTTCACAGCTAGAAAGGGGTTTGGTGGGATATTCTTCCCCTTCACCAGTGAATAACCCCTGATCTGGGGACAAAGACACCCCAATGTTAGTCTGGCATGATGAGCTAGTTCAAGTTTTTCTGGTCCTTCAGACTCAACATAAGTATTTTCTGCCTCTTGCAGAGCCACAGCAGGGAGGGCTGGAATGGGGAAATGAAACCCTGCCCCTTGCCTGACTCCCACGAGAGGCCCGGTGCTGTGTCACCACGCCAGGAGCACCCGCGCAGGGCTGGCCAATGTGACCCGGGACCTGTGGGACACCATTCCCACCCTGAGGAGCAGCACCATCCCAGGGACATGCGGGGCTGCCCAAAAGCACCATCACCCTCTCAAAGTGCCCCTCTGGAACCTGTGGGGCCTGCAGATTGCTTCCTGAGGTAATACAAAGATTTTATTGGCAAGCTTCTCAGATGATATGCAGATGGCCAACATATGGTCAAGTCACTCTCCCAGAAGAAAAAGGAGGCCGTAGTCATTTCTGCAAGTTGTTGGGTTTTTTTGGTTTTTTTTTTTTTTTTCAGTGAAATGAGAAACTATTTCAATTGCTGCATGGCATATGCACATATCTTTCCATCCAGGAAATCCTTTAAGATTAAACCCTGCCTGAAATATGGGAGCCCTAAAATGGCTATATTGATGTCATAACACAATTCACATGTGGCTTTCATTTAATACAGATAAAGGCAGGAAAAGACTAAAATATACCATTCCCTAGTGATCCACTGCAGACCCCTCTGAATCAGTAGAAATCATCTATTGATTTTAATATACTCTAATACACTTTAATAACATCTTCATCACTCACTCTCTACATTTTAGCTAATCTATTAGATTTACCTAACAGTGCTCTTGTGGTAGCCCTGCCATTTTGGGCAGTTTCCTCAGCTAAAATGTCATTTAGGATCTCACATGGGCTCCCCTTCACTGTGCACAGTGGTTTTAAATAGATGAACAACAGTATTACGTGACTTGCAAGAGTAATAGCCAGAAATGAACCATGAGAATACACAGCCTCACTCTTCCTTGTGTTCCATAACAAATCAGAGTGGCATTTTTATATATAATAAATATATACATAATTCATTAAAAGAATGCTCTTTCACTTGTTGGTGAAAGACATCAAACTTTAGAGTCTTCTGAAGTGGAAATAGGAGCATTCTAAGTAATGCTACAGCCAGGGATCCCTCATCCTCTGAAAAGACCTCAGAAATATCTGACAGACCCAGACCATTTTAAACACAAAGGTTTCAGTATTTCAAAGATTTCCTTGCTATAAAGCTGTGTTTCAATTCATGTTAATTTTTCAATTTGGGAAGCAAATATTAGGAGCACTAAACGAGCAGAAGGGATGGTTTGCTTCTCTGTATTCCCTTCAACATTCTCCATCGCTGCTCCTTTCCTCTAAGACTGGAGTGTGGTCAGAGACGTTGATGTTTATCTCCAAAATGACATCTCAGTAGCAGGACAGACACCCAAAAAGGGTCAAAGGAGTCTGCAGACAGCTGTTAATACAATACACATAGGACGTAAGTTTTGGACAGGAGGAAGAACAGGGCCACCAAATGTTTGTTCTTAGTAGAAACAAGATAATAAAGATGCTGACAGTAAGCCCCGGTTCAACCCAAAACCTCATGTCCAATTACTAAGTATTTAAGGTGCCTGAACCTTTGCAATCTGTTCAGTTTACTTCCAAAACACTGCTGCTCCATCAGGGAAAAGGAGCACACACTCCTTTTGGAGTGTGAACTGTGGCCCATTAAATATTCTCTTATAGAAATGATTTTCCAGTTAATGAAATCAAAACTAGTGTGCTACAGAAAAGTACCAGGTTTCCTGAAAAGCATCTCTGGACTCTGCAGATGGAACAAGAAGTGAAAACATTACTACAAACTTTCTAAGTATCCTAAAGAATTTAATCTTTCTCCTGTGCAGTTTCAGGGAATTAGACAAGAAGTTGGGGTGTCCCCGTCCAATAAAAAGGATGCTGCAGAACCTTAAACCATTTTTTTATCCCACTCACTTCTGGAACTATTTTTTCACAGGGTTGGGGTTTTTTTTATTATTATTCTGTCAGTCTATTGTTTGTTTTTGCTTTCCCAAAGCTGGCGTGCAAACCACAGGAATGAAGGGGATTTTAGAAGAGAAGAAAAAAACAAATTGTAATTGTTACAGTGGTGCAAAGCTGTCCAGTGGCAAACAACGCTACTGCAGACCCTGCTGAGGCTTCCCAGGCTACATTTACTACATTTGATTTGTCTTAGCAAAAAGCCTCAAGGGCTAAAAAAGCCACAATTAGCTTCTGAGAAGCTTCATATCATCTGCAGGAAGAACCACTGCTATGAAAACAAGCTCAGTCATGAATCTCAGTCATCAGTGCAGCATCCATTCCGCCATGTCTTGCTCTCCTCTGCACTGAACTGTATTTCCCAAGGCAACCTGTGCACCTCCATCAATCTCCATTTCATAGAACTCCAGCCTTGAAAAAAAATAAAGAGCAGAGCCTAGGAAGACTATATTGCAAATTTAAAAATCACAGAGTCTGGCATTTCTGGTTGAGATAGATGGAGAAAAATGTACAGCCCATGCTCTCTTATCACTTCTGACTCAACAGTGGAGGGAAAACAGGGGCAGGAGGTGCCTTATTTACAAGAGAAGAGTATTTTCATTGGTAACAATAAGGAAAGCATTAACAGAATGTTAGTCTGACAGACATTTGAGAAATATTTGATTACTTTTGGCCAAATCAGAGCTGTCTGAAGACCAGGAGTACAATCTTTCATCATTAATTTCATTTGATCACAAGGTTCCATCAATTTCCAGGGACAGATTTCCCAGGATGACAGTGCTTGTTACCATCCAGAACAACTCAACCTCACTGAAGGCAGTGGGACAGTGAAAACCACTTAAAGGCGCTGAATAACAACCTGAAATTGGACATAGAGTGAAATAAAAACTTCCCAGCGTGGAAACAGATCTGGTTTAACACTACTTTATTGAGGGTTTTTTTCCTGATCAAGTACAAAGAAACAGTAGGAAAAGATCTGCTAAATTAATAGCCAGGAAAAGCTAAATTTAAGGAACAGCTATTAACTAGAGTGGACTTACTATTTCCCAGTTCTCAGCCAGTGGTTGTTGGTATTGGGGAGATAAGGGGTGGGAGGAAGCTGCAAATCTGAGCCAGCTGTTGTATGAAAGAGAGCACACACCACTCCGCTCATTCCTCACCCAGTGCCCACACTTTCCCAAACTGCATCTCCTTTGGGCACACATGGAAATCTCACTTCTTGAATTTTTGCCCCTCAAAATGATCCTGCAAACAAGGCTGGAGGAAGAGGCTGCTGTACTGAAGATAGGCTGCTTTGGGACTTTGTCAATTTGCTTACCCTGGTTGGGACAGGGGCCGGAGGGCTGCTCTGGGACAGCCTCTCACAACACCTTCCACAGGGAGCAAATGCTCTGTTCTGTGCATTCATCCCCTGCTCACCTGGACACCAGACCTGCTGAGCTTCACCAGTCTGAGACTGAATCTCACCTTTTTTGCTCCCTTCTCCCTGTGCACTCTGTGCTTGCAGTGACCCACCTCCCCCTCTCCAGGATCCCCTGGCTGGATCCAGGGAGCCTGTGGCTCACATCTTGCCCCAGTGCTGGGACATCTGCTGTGCAGAGGCCCAGAAGTGAGAAAAGCTGGAGCCTGTCACTGTCCTCTGGTGCACCAGCCAGATGTAGGATGCCAGAAGAGCCCATCTGAGGGGTTTTGGTGCTGGGGAGGGGACACTCCCCAGCCTGGACACCTGCAGACACCAGTCTGTCCTCAGTGCTATTCTTCATTCATTAGCTCCTGCTAAAACCATTGTAAAGCAGCCACAATGGGTCTGGCAGTCTGTATTTAGGCAATCTAGATGCTCAACCTCAGGCTACAGTGAACTCTGAATTAATAGCATGTGGATTGAAAACAAAGTGAAAAGAGGGAAAAAAATTGTTGTGAATGATTTAGCAAAATGCTGACATCAGATGTGCTCTTGCCAATAAAGAGCAAACAAGCAACAAGACTGAGTGATTTCAGTGTCACTGAGGCTGGAAAAGACCTTTAAAACCATGGAGTCCAACCACTCCCCCAGAACCTCCAAGACTGCCACTAACTCATGTCTCCACGTGCCACACCCACACAGCTTTTGAATCCCTCCAGGGATGGAGACTCCACCACTGCCCTGGGTAGCTGTGCCAATGCCTGGCCGTGCCTTCCATGAAGAAATTTTCTCCAATATCCAACCTGAACCTCCCCTGAAACAACTCAAAGCCATTTCCTCTTGTCCCATCCCTTTTACCTGGGAGCAGAGCCTGACCCCCCCCAGCTGTCCTCTCCTGGCAGGGAGTTGTGCCACAAGGGCCCCCCTGAGCTCCTTTTCTCCAGGCTGAGCCCCTTTCCCAGCTCCCTCAGCCTCTTCCAGCTCCAGCCCCTTCCCCAGCTCTGTTCCCTTCCCTGGACACGCTCCAGCCCCTCACTGTCTTTCTTGTGAGGGGTCCCAAAACTGACCCCAGGATTTGAGGTGGGGCCTCAGCAGTTCCCAGCACAGGGAACAGTCACTGCCCTGGTCCTGCTGGACACAACAGTCCTGGGACAGCCCAGGTGCCCTTGGCCTCCCTGCCCACCTGGGCACACTTTTGCTGTAATGTGGATTGTGCACCTTAAGAAACCAGCAGGGAGCCAAAACGTGGAACAACAACATTTTTTAAAGCAAATCAGCTGCTACACCAAAGGTCGGGTTTCTGAGTCTTCCATTCATCCTGGAAAGCTTCTGAAATGGAAGAGAAATCTGTGTATTTGACTATAAAGAGTATTTAAAATTGCCCTTGAGAAAGAGTTTGAACAGCTCATACCACAGTGAGAATTAAGATGATCCCACTGAGGCTGAACAGCAGTACCTAAAGAATGTCAAGTGCACAAAAAAAGGCTGAACAAAAAAATATTCAACATGCTCCTGTTGCAGTTCCAGTTTCCAAACCACTCTGCTGTCAGGTACTGACCATAGCAGTGCTGCAGCCACCAAATCACAACTGCACTGGGAGGGAGGCAGAGAAATTCTGCCAGTGGTTTATTAGGGCCTGTATTTGATCTAGTCCTCCTTAACAGCAGAAAACAAATACAAGACCTAATAAATATATTCAAAATATAAATTCTGCATTTTATCAAATGAAACCATCATAATCCCACATTGCTAACTTGTTCACAATAGATTTTCAGCAGCAAAGCAGATTTTCATTAGTTTGGTTAATAAATATGCTGTGCTAGGAAGTCACTGGACAGTTCTTGTTCTCACAGTGGTACTTTAATGCCCTGGCCCAGTGCCTTGCAAAGCAGACGACATCTTTTTAGAGCTGGTTTGGACACTTCCCTGATCTGTCTCTGGAATCATGAATGTAGTGAAGATGAAACTGGCCCCTTCCCAGAGGCACAGAGGGAAAAAATGAAGCAGCCAGCACAAGCTGTAAGACAGGAAATTCCAGTTAAATGTACAGACAAATACTTCCACCAGAGGGTGGTCACATTCTGGGAGAGAAGCCTAAGGAGATGATGTGATCTGTCCCAAGACAACTGAAACTCTCCTGGGCAAGTTCATCTCAGCATGGCCTTGGTACGAGGACAGGTGTAGCCCTGGTTCATGCCTGTGATGTCTCAGTTTTCTGAAACTTTTCCCAGAGACTTTTCTGTCAACAAGAGACATGTTCTCCTAACTGTAACCTCTGATTACATTCCTTTCCCTAGGAGGGACTTCTTGATGTCCCTCTGACTTGACCAATGTAATTGAAGAAGTTTTTCTTTTTTCCACGCATTGGGGTTTTTTTTGTAAAATAGTATAAAGGGAAGAAATTTCTGGGTAATAAGTCAGGGTCATTGTCAGCCTTTTGAGTCAGAGTCTGTGTCATTGTAATCTTGAACAGCGTCAGACAGGGATGTACCCGAGACCTCCAGGTGGCCCATCCTAATTGAATTTTAGGAACCCATGATCCAAGAGCAGAATGACAGCCTTGCACTTCAGCATAGCAAGTTTCAGCTGTGAAATGGGCTGAGAAGCCAAAGCCCAAGTAGTGGAAACTAAGGAATGAGGATAGCAGCAGTTCTTATTTTCCTACTGCATTTGTTTTACCACAGTGACATTTTCCACCATTGTTACTCTGCCACAAGCACAAGGTGCACATCACCTACATTTCAATGTGTACTCAACTGCTGTGTGTTCGCTTAAAGGATAATCACCACTAATGATCATGGAGTCATTTATGGTATCCCTGTGGGACCCAAATTCAGTTCAAATTGGTGCTTTTTAGAGGTCAATGCAAAACAAAACCATGAAAAAAGCTGAACTCTGAGAAACATCTTGTTTACCCATCTTTTTTTGTTTCCTACTCCAAAAGTTCCCACTCCACACCATCTGTTCCAACTGCTCACTGAGGTTTGGACATGAATCTGAGAATTTCAAGCACTTTGTAACATCATTCCAAACCTTTTATCTTCTTACATCCAGAAACAGAAGTGGTCTGCAGTGCAATGCTGACTGAATAGGACAGTGGCAAAGAAGTGCTTCCATGGCAGATGGAGACAGTTCTGTATGGGCAGAGTGACCATCCTGTAAGATTCAGCCCTTCAAATATTTCCTGAGGAGCAGCTTTTCCCAGCCCCAGCACAAGATGCAGAGCAGCCACGGCACTGGCTTTTGCCTTGAGGACACCCTATGTGGGTACATTAAATATTTGCAGTAGCTTAAAGATCACAAAGGTAAACAAACTCATGGCAAACTCCAAAACATCTCACTGCACAAACAAGTCAGGCCACAGTCAGATCTTTAATAAAAGCACTTGAAGTCAGTGACAAACATGATACAGCAGACATGACAACTCAGAGAAATGAAGTTGGGGGTAGCAGTGTGCTGCTGGTGTCTGCAGAGGATTGAACAAGGTCCCTAAACCAAACCATCCCCTCAGTGGCTCCTCAGCTGCTCACAACACACTTGAAGGCTGCTAAAAGTCTCTTTTGCCTCACCCCTCCTCAAGCTGCTATGGCAGAAGCACAAAATGGTCTTTGTAATGACAAAAGGAGTAAATTAACCCAGGAAAAAGCTCCAGCTCTAATCTCTGACTAGAAGGCTAAATTGATTTTAAAGCAAGGAGACCAAGCAACACATATCCTCCCTATTTCCTCCAGTTTCACAATATGCACTTCACTAGGGCACTGTTGTGGAGAGGGCCTGACACTGCCAGTCTCCTAATGGGATTCACCTGATCGGAGCAGGGCATGGCAAAAGCAACTCCCTGCAGAAACCGTTCCTCACCTCACTGGTGAGCCTGTTCAAAGCTGTCAGCCACTTGTATGGCAAGACTACACATTCTCATTTAGCCACCTTCTGTCTGGCTCCCCTTATTGGAGCATTACAAACCAACAAAAGGTGCATAGAATCCTTTTCACTGTGACATTAGCTAAGTACCCAATTCTAATTCCAGGAGCCAGTGATCCTCTTCCACTGACAGGGCCCTGAAGGTTCCCTGGTAAGGGGAGGGGTTGTGCAGCACTGAGAGGAAAATGGCAAAAGGCTTGTCCTCAGAAGCCCAGCACACACAAGAGCTTTGGAAGGTTGTATCCCTGCAGTTTGGTCTTGGGTAGTGCCACCTGCTCAATATCTGTAGTGATCTGGCTTGAAGGGCCCATCTCTGGACAAGCCCAGGTATTTGGCCTGTTTGTCACTCAGCTTCGTCAGCTTCACACTCAGTTTGTCCAGATGAGCAGCAGCCACAGCTTCATCCAGCTGGAAAACAAAGCATTGAGACAAGAACATTAGAACAGAGTTCTATTAGTTCAGGAAGTCACAATCCAGAGGGAGAAATGAGTATGTGGAAACCAACAGCAGCCCCAAGGGGGACTTACATTGACAGAGCTTTTTTCTTGCCAACATCCCTCACCTGAGCACAGACCTGCACTCACATGGAAGAGCCTTGTGCTTTTGAGGGAGTCAAGACAAAATTTTATATAATCAAACCTGTTTCAATCTCATTTACATGTTCACATCCATCCAGCAAGCAAAGAGCAGAGATCAAACTCTTCAGATATAAGAATATCCAGTTTAGTGGAATGATAAAGCCCTAGTTTCCACTACAAAGACACCTGGACATACTACACTGTCATCCCACAATATTATTTAAGTCCTAGCACTGGAAAAAAATTCCTGCTCTCTCCAGATATACCATCATAGGGGCACATGAATAATGAAATTCATTTCAGAATCTCCAATTCAGCAAGATTACTTGTATCTACTGGCACTGCCTTCATGAAGAATAAAAACAAGATGGGTTGTAGGACATAAGCACAGAAAGGTTGATTTAATTTCTCAGTCTTAGAGGTGTCAGGCAGATGCATAAACTCAAGAAACTGAAAAATGTATTAAGTTAGAAGGCAGTTAAATGCTCCAGGAGCAGGTACAGGAGAGTCAAAAAACAAACAGGAGGATGGTGAACAAGCTGCTGTGTCAGAGGGGGATGTACAGCCACAGAGGATATTCAGAGGTAGAAAGGACAGCACAAGCAGGGATCAAGGACAAGTCTGACCATCTGTAATTCCTGCAAAAACCAGGCAATCATTCTGAAGGAAACTGATACAAGGTAAGTCTAAATCCCCGGAGCACAGAGAAGATGAGCAATATTTCCCTCATATTAGTTGACATGAAAGCTGAATATATCTGAATATATCTGAAGAGCAGTAAATCAACAAAACAATCAAGGACCAAACTTGCAGCTTGTGTGAACCAGCAGGGCCTAAATGATTCAAAAACTAGTCCTGGATTTCCCCCTCCAAGGGCCTGTGGTAACAAAGCCACTACTCTGAAGTAATCCCATACCATGAACCACGCAAAGAGCTCCATCTGCACAGAGTGTAACTCACTGCAGCTCAGCCTGCTCAGTGACCACTGTGGACCTGCCTCTTGGGAACCAGTACAGCCAAAGGTGACAAGACAAAATCAGAAACCTAATGGGAAATGGTGGCAGTGAAATCCACCAAAGAGTCACGTAAATCATGTAAGAAAGTAAGCCTAAGGGCAAGGTCTGTGTTTAGAAGGGAAACAAGTATTTATGTCTAGTACATCCTGTCACGGTGCCACAAAACAAAAAAGGAGGGTCAGAAATTGTATTATTATCTGGTTGATGAGACTGAGGTATGAAGCTCTCACAGGTGTATTTCCAGTGAATTTAAGACAGACTCCACCCACTTGAAAAGGAACTGAGTCCCTGACAATTCCCAGATGAGCTTTTCAAGCAGCAGCAGGAATCAATTGTTTCACAGCTGCTTCAGCTTGCGGACTTGAAGACTTAGACGTAAGAGGCACACAAATTTAGATGAAGGTAAGCAGACATTCTCACCTTAAAATCAAAGCTGAGCAGGATAGATTTGGTGCCAAGAACATGGAGACAAGAGTTTTCCTAGATTTCCAGGAAAACACGTTGCAGAAATGTGTGCACATTTGTAATGGCTGATCAAAGCAATATTCTTGCAGTCAAATAAAGTGTAGTGTAAGGTACTTGGTAATTGCCAAACCTTACATTTGGACCTCAAAGCAATTGCACAGAACAAGGAAAGACATAAACCCAGAAAATTATCAGAGAAAGCTCTTTTGTTGGTTCTGATAAGGTGACTGCTTTATTCTTTGAATAAAGCCTTCTGTGAGGCACAGAGTCAGAAGTGTTTTGTGACAGTGGATGAACCTGAGGAGATCTGTCATTCACTCCCCTAACAGGTAACTTCACGTTTAACTGCTCTGGGCATTACTTCTCATTTCTATGTATTACCAGTTCAAATATGCTTACTAAAAGTTGTTATTCAGTGAGAGGATGAAGACACATTTTATCAGCAACACTGGGCTCTCATTTTCAAGAGAGCTGTCAATAAGACTGTTCCTTTGAAGACAATTATGTGGCAGTTTGCTGATCCACTTCTACACTGTATTTCTGGTATGCTTTGCTTAATCCTCAACTGATGAGTTGGTTAACTTCTTCAGGAAACACCTCATCATTAAGCCCAAACATACACATTCTACGTCCCAAATGGAAAGTATTTTCACATTTACTCTCACACCTGGTTGTGCTCCAAAGGCAGTGGGATTTAACTCCAGCATCTTTTTCCATGAACCATCTCAAATTCTCAGGCTTGTTTTGGAAAATTAAAACCATGTTAGTTTTCTAAAAGGAATGTGCAAGCTGTGACATGATCCAGACTTTTCCAAGAACAAAGAATGCAGATACAAGTTTAAAGGGAAATCCGAGGAAATCTGTCATTAATATTTTGTGAAGTTATTAGGACCAGATTGTGATAAGCTCTCTCAGGTGCAAATGGGATCAAGACTCTATTGACCACAATAAAAGGGATTCAGTTTCACTCCAGCTTCAACTCTGCCCACTACACTTAGCTGCTAGACAGGTTTGTAGAAGGAACAAGCTGGTTGATAGAAACTTTCCAACTACCCTGAGGCAGCACAGGGCTTCCCAGCACCTCAGCAAAATCAAAAAGTGCCTGGATGTTGTGTCACAGGACAGGCAAGTCCCAGTTCTGCACACAAAAGAACAGCCTGTTCATACCCAGCACTTCCAAAGCTAAACATCCTCTGAAGGACAGAACTACTTAACAACAAAAATCTTCATTAGGAAAACTAGTTCAAGCACAAAGAAAGCCACACCCGAAGCTGGCTTCCTCAGCAGCACCTTTGTGTGGCTGTCACTCACCTTCTTTGGCAGGAAGTGGACCCCCACGGCGTATTTGTCACTGTGGGTCCAGAGCTCGATCTGTGCCAGCACCTGGTTGGTGAAGGAGTTGCTCATGACGAAGCTGGGGTGGCCCATGGCACAGCCCAGGTTGACCAGGCGGCCCTCAGCCAGCAGGATGATGTGGCGGCCGTTGCGCAGGGTGTAGCGATCCACCTGCGGGAGCAGCAGTGCCACAGCCACATCACGCACGGGGCAAACCTGGGGGCTCAGGGGCCTCCCTCCCCCTCAGCAATGCAACACTTCAGTTACAACAGAGACATCCCTCTCTCCACCCCAGGTGTTTGCAAAGCCTGCAGCAACTCTGGCCTTCATAGCATGCTCATCTTGGCTTCTGCTTCATATTTAACCAGAGCTCCAATTCTCCTGGCTTTTCCACATGCGTGTAGTCCCACCCAGCTGTGATGGGAATGTGCTGCTAGCAGTAAATCCTAGTTCACAACTGGTGTGTGGTGACAGGGAAAAGGGAACATCTCTGCATGCAGCAGTCCAGAGCCTTGGCATCTAAAACAGGGTAACAGGCAGAGCCCTCAGCCTGCTGAAGGTCCCCTGGAATTGCTCCCACCTCTGCAAGGCCAATACATACAATAACCAGCTGTCCTGGCTCCTGGTGTACCCTGCTTTGCTCTTGGGGGACCACAGGCATTATCCTCCCCAAGCCACCCCAGGGACAGCAGGACTCTGCACACAGAATCCAGGCTCAGATGGGCTATGGAGACAGGGCCTCAGCTGTGAGAGTCCCACATAACCCAAGAGACAGATAATGGCACTGCCTCACATAACTCAGGAGATAATGTCACTTAGCATGTGCCCCAACTGCCTGGGCCAGACTGGAGTCCTGCAATCTTAATCTCAACCCTGCTTCTCCTTTCTACCTCTCATTAGCTCCTTTCTGCCCTGCCTTCACCCTGGAGGAGGTTACAATAATGAAACACCAATATGGCCCAGAAGTCACAAGAATATTCAGTATTAACTGGTATTTATTGCTCACGTAATACCAAGCATTTGGGAGCAGAGCACTTTGGAAATACTTAAAACACGATCAGCAACCAACTTCAACAAAACCTAATGCTTCAGACCATTTATCTTCTGCTAGCACTGCAGAGCAACCATGACAGACCTAAAAGGGTTCTTCCCCACAGCTGTATTTAAGCTTTAGAAACTAAAAGTTATTTAATATTAAGTAAAACACAATTTTCAGTTTTGTTCTTAAAGTTTTGGCCTGCAAGTTAAAAGCCACATGTGATGAAGCTGTAACTGTAACAATACTCTCTTCTGAAAAAACATCTTTGTGCAGGACCTTAGCAGAGATGCCAAGAGCAAACCAATACAAACCATATTTTCTACAACAGGTATTTTGCCTTCAGAGGAGGTCTGTGCCTCCACCTGCCTTCCCCAACTATGCTCAATCAGAGCACCATTTTCTGCTTCTCGGGTTCACGTGACAGATTACTGTGATTTCAACACAACACATGCCAGCAGTAACCACCTCAAAGAGCAGCCCTAAATCAGTCTTGATTATTCCTGCCCAAAAGCACTCAGCAGCTCTGATGTGAGAGGCTATCTGGAACAGAGGCTAGACAGTTAAAGGAATAAAGTGGGTATTTATTAAAAGGCCTTCAAAGGATACACCTTGGGCAGTGCAAGAGCCCAGCCATGGCTCTGCCCAAGACGGACTCCAGATGGATCCTGAGTCACGAGTTTTCACACTTCTCTAAGTTTTGGTTCATTTACGTATTGGGGTTAATTGTCCAATGACAGCTTCAGGTTATGGAGTCCCATCCTCCCAGATTGCTCCCCTCAGTTTGCTGTTGTTTATCCTTTTTGGGCCTGAAGCTGCAATGGTGACTTTGGTTCTCAGGCTGGAAAAGGATTGTTTTGTTTAACTAAACTGTGAAGAGAACTTGCTAACACTTCATATGAAGTTCAGAGTTATACACTGACACAATACAGAATCTGAATATTTAGAAAGTTAGATTTCTTCAGCATTAATCCATATGGACAACCCTGACCTCAATTCCATCCTTTTCAAAAGGTAATTTGATTTCTTTTTAAAACCAGAAACTTGTTACAAATTTCATACCTGGGACCACATTGCACCTTACTGCACTTCATCATCAATGCCAGACCGGCTCCTCAAAGCAAAGCATATAAAAAGGTATTTACTGCCTCTGTGCAGGTAGTTTGTGTGGTGCCATATTAACACCCAATTAAACTTTCAACAGTGTTTATTCTTCAAGTAGTCCAAGGTTTAGTTTTAAAACAACCTGAGCTAGCAGAAAGCAGGAAGGTACCTGTGGGCTCCTCTAGGACAAGAGCTGCTGAGCAGAGTCAGGTCCACCAAGCTCATGGGGAAGAACAAACCTTGCTAGTGAGAACATAGTGAGAACTTGAGGGTATAACTCCAGACCTGGTTAAGGCCGTGCAAAGTGTCCCAGCATACCTCTCACAAGTGTTTAGTAAGACTTTGATGTGGTGGCCAATAAGCCACAGAGGAGCTATGAAAACTGGAAGGGCAAATGGACATCTGAGAGGTATGTTTGGGTGTGGTGTTATTAGAAAGTACAAAACCAGTCCCAGAATCCTGCTATCAGCAAGGACACTCCCTCTTCAAAAGGTAACCAAAAGTTCCACACCAAGTCAGATAAAGCCTGGCTTGCTTTATGTGATGTTCTCCCTCAATGCTGGTGTCACAGAAGAGTTTTAATCTAGTTCAGTTTTGTTTCTCTGCTTTAAGATATAGTTGAAAAGCTGAAATTTTCAAATTCTGATTTTCCTTGTGTAGCTACAGCTATAGCTAAAAGCAAATACATGGCAGGCATGCAAGCTGAGCAAGGGTAAAACATCCTGCCTGGTCTGCCCACACAGGTTTCTAAAATGAAGCCACCAAGTCTGGAAGAGAAACCCAAGTTTGGCAGAGCTCCAGACAGGCTTTCCTGAAGTTTCCATCTCAGAGTAGATTAAAAAATACACACCACACTTTGAAAACAAAGAGGTGTGAATTTTTTCAAACCTTGACAGAATCGCAAAAGAGATTCCATTGAGATTCCCTTAGGACCACGATTGTTCTGCTGCAGAGCAGTACATGAGCAAATAGCTCCACAAGAGGAAATTCAGGTCAAGCATCAGGAAATCTCTGGGCTCTGCTCTTAAGTTTTACAAGGTCTCTAATAGTCTGCTCTGTATTCCTCATCTAACTTGCTTTCTGAAGCTGAGCTATGGCGTTGTTTTCAGCTCAGGGCTATCGAAGCAAGCACATTTGCTAACCCCCTGCCCATGCCCCAAACATCAAAGCTGAATGGACTTGATGCAATTAATTGTCTCTACAATCAGCACTAAGGGTATGTTCCTGTCTGTCAAGGAAGTGTGAACTCATGGAGAAAGATGTACCCATACCAGACACCTCTCCCCAGAGATCACCCTGAGGAACTTGGGCACTGGCTGAAACAATTGCTTTAATGCCAACCCAAGAGTATCATGTGCAGCTTGTTCCAGGTTAGCAGAATCTGCATCCTGACCACAGCAACAGTGGCTTCCAACAAAGCTAGAAACACCAAAGAACCTGAAGAGAAATACTCTCTAGAAACAGACACTGAGTAGCTACTGCTTTTTTTTTCCAGCAGGAGAGCCTGTGGAAAGGCTGCCTTACCTGAGGTTTGACATTCACTGCCTCCACTGCATTGTCATTCAGCCACTTGGCATCGACTTCCACATCAAAATGGCCAATATTACACACTATGGCATCATCCTTCATCTGCTCAAAGTGCCTGTAAAAGAAAAGAAGTATCAAAAGTTAATCCACACAGTTTTCTCCCTCAGCAGATGCTCCAATCCACAGCCCTAACAAGTGCTCAGCTCACTAACTGCATTGACTCTCACAAGGTGTGTGGGGCTGGTAACCCCTCCAAGCATGGGAAGTCTACCAGAAAGGACTTTCAAGCTTCTAGGGAAAGACATTGCCCAAGGATATAAGAGCTTACTGGAGAGAAAGTATTTTCCCAGTATGGAAAATAACAAAATTTTGTTTGATTGGTTAAAACAAATACCTGCAGTTATTCTCCTTCTTTACACAGAAGAAATCATTTTCTTCATGACTTTGAAGTTCCCAGCAGTTTTACATCTCTAGACACTAATGGCCTAATCTTTCTCCCACCTAATCTGATTTTCCATTACAACATGTACAGACATCATAGAAAGGAAGGAGTCTGGGTGGAGCTGGGGCTATAAACTGAGATCTATGAAGCAGTAACCCAACACTGCAGGCAGTTCATTGAGAACAGGCTGGTTTCAGCTGCTTTATGCAGCCACAGATGGAATCACTTTCAACCTTTACCTGCCTCCTCTTCTGTTCACATTTGTCCAGCCTAACACAGACCTCAGCCCTGATTGCCTCATTCTCCAAAAGTCCATCTACCCCTCTGCAGCTTTTGTTTCTCCATCATTATATTCCATAAGCTGGGAACAACTGCAACGTGGCAACATCCCACAAAACTGAAGACTTAATTTTTTACTAAATTCATGCTAAATTCTGATGTCCAGAAGTCAGACTGTGTGCTAACCCTAACCAGAGTGCTGACAGGTTATGATTGTATTTTAAAAAAGAAATCTAACTGAAGAAGTATGCTTTCACTAAAGCAAGTGGCCTGGCCATACCTGCCCTGCACAATGTCAGTGCAGCCAGTGGTGGTGACAAAGATGTTACCCTCTTTGCAGGCCTCCTCCATGGTTGTAACTTCATAACCTGAAAAGAGAAAAAGTTACTTCTCTACACAACCACCAACATTTATTAACAAGTGGGACACTATACTAGAAGTAGAAAAGTACAGAGAAAGAATGAATCTAATGTTTCTGCCCACATATGGCCTAGGGATGATGCAAGGTAGTGGGATACTGGTCTTGCTAAACACCAACATGGCACAAAAACCATCCATCCCTCAGCCTTTTCAAATCTGTGGATCTATGCATTCAATGCCCAGAGGTATAGTCTGGCACAGCACTCAGATTGGACTCAGGGGGTGGAATTTGCAAAAGAAGTGCCCCCACAACACCTGCAGTTCTTGGCAGGTATGAACAGAAATGGGATAAACTGGTACCAAGAGGCACAGTTACATGAGACACCCAGAGAAGAGAACAGCTCTAGAGCATGCCCTGAGCTCAACTGGAAAAACAGAGAGCATGGCATTGCTCTACAAAATAACCTACCAAGGGTAAGGCCTGGTGTTTTTTCATGTTTTAATTCCAGTCAAGCCTTATACCACACTGGAGATTAGAACCACACAACTTGAGGACAATCCCTCAGCCTTACCCCACTTGACTCCAAACACATCTCCAAGGCCTCTAGTAATAAACTCCATCCCTAAGTGCAAGGAAAGAATTCCTACAGCTAAACTGGATTCAACTGTACCTCAGCAGGGACAGGGCTGAAACCACTGAACCTTCCTTGGCCAGCTCTCATTTACTGCTCTATGCTGACATGCAGAGACCCTGTCAGACACCCAAACTCCTGCTCTGCTTCAGCTCCCACCTTCCATGGCTGCCTGGAGCGCGTTGATGGGATCGATTTCCGTGATGATGACTCTGGCTCCGAAGCTCCGCAGGGCCTGGGCACAGCCCTTGCCCACATCCCCGTATCCTGCCACCACTGCCACCTTCCCAGCAATCATGACATCTGTGGCACGCTTGATGCCATCGATGAGGGACTCTCTGCAGCCATAAAGGTTATCAAACTTGCTCTGAGGGAGAAAAAAACAGAGCAGTTTCAGAACAGATGAGAGCCACTCAAGTAAAATTTCCTTAGAGAAAGAAAAAGTGCAAGAACTACAAGAGTCACTTAAATACTTTAACCACCATGAGGGATAGGAATACGACAAGCTGGTTTGATGCTTTTATTTATCCAGTTTCAATCTATAGGGTTATATCAGACACAGGTTTCAGCAGGATGAGAAGCATTTCCTAAATACATTCTGTTTACTGATTTGCTAAAAACTTGTTAAAGGGGTAACCTGAATTTATCAAGTGTCTTTCACACCAATGTACGTCTGAGTTCCTAAAACAGATGTTCACCAGTTCCCTGCTGTTGTTTATCAATGAAGTGAACCAAGTGCCACAGGAAGGCAAAACACACCAGCAGCATATAATCTTATCTCTGCAAGACATATCTAGCCTGCAGACAGCAAGCTGCTCACCTCAACCAGGAGAAACTGGTTCCTGCAACCGCAGAAGATCAAAATTACATTTTCCCCCATGAAGAGTTACCCTAACACTGTCAAGACCTCACTATTCCTCAGATTTGGAAAAATTCAGCAAGCAGCCATTCACAATAATGGTCACTGCAACCAGGCACCCCTGGATTTCATCTCCTAATGCCCCATCACGCAACATCCTCCTACTGTATCACTGACATTAACAGCCAAACCCTCCAAAAACTGCCCTGGTAAGTCAGACATTAAATATTACCCTTAAACACCTTCCTAAACTCAAACACACCTTGTTGAGCTGATTTTTATAATGCTCCTTCTTCTCCTGGGGCTTTTTGTTTTGACCAGAAGGAGGGGCTGTACAAACAGATCTGATTATTAGGGGAGTTACAGAGACCAAGAATTTTTAAAGAATCTGGCTACTAGCGTTCTGCTGTGCTTCCCAAGGAAGAAATACTAAAAATCTCCACTCACAGCAAAATTCTGGTCTCAAACCCTATCCTGGCTTCCTACAGCCTTAGGGCACCAATCCTTGCTTTCACTGAACACAGCAGAGTGGTGGACGCAGACATCTGCCCCACACAAAATACATTTGAGTGGCAGAGGGGAAGAACAGAGCTGGCTGCTGTGCCTGCCTTCTCTCTCCAAATGTTAGCAGGGGAACTTGGCACCAACTGGAAATACCAGACTGGGAGAGCAGAATTTGTCAGCTCATTTGCACATTTTCCCACAGATCTGTAACTGTCGTTAGTACAAATCTTGTACTGTATAAATACCAAACAGTACTGGAAAACAAGCACTTGCTTGGCACTGGAATCCCAAATCCCCCCAAGAGGCTTTGTTAGAAACATCTGAATTTCCAAATCTACTCAACAGTACTAATAATTATTATGCAAGCAGCACAAATCTGGGTGAAAAGGATGTAAAGAACTTCTTCCAACATTAACTGGATTCCAACCCACTACATATGAAGTAAGTGTCAGGTGCATCTTAGTGAGCAGAAAGGAGAAAGCAAACTGCAGAGAGAGAGAGCAGGCCAAACATGAGAACTCCCAACCAAACAGGATAATGTTTGTATGGGAACTTGAAATAGTCAGTAACTAGATTTAAAAAACATCAACTTTACTACACCTTTAATTCCCACTATAATTCATCTGCAGCCAAAAAGCACCACTACCCTTTAAACATCATTCCACTTTGTTCTCAATTCACCAGGGTTTATCTAGGAAGCAGTACTAAAGCTAAGGGATAAATATCTCTCTCCTGCCCTCTCCTTTGCAACTGCTGCTCACAGACATCAGCTACAGGCTGACCAACCAGCTTTTACCAGCACAAGCTCAAGGAGGTCACACTCCCTTTTCCAGCTACTACCTGACACCTGCCTGGGGGTTTTAAGCTACTCAGAGTGAGGAAAGGCTCCTTGCCACAGGTACTGACTGTGCCAGTAGTACCTCCAAATGATCTCCAAAAGTGTGTTCACATTATTAAACAGCAGAAGAATGGATGTCCTTACATATAAAAAAACCCCCCTTGATGTCCTGACAATGGGGCACTTACAATGACATCAAATGTAGAATGCATTGTAAGAGAATAGAGATGGTTCTGTGGGCAATCTCACCCCTGCTGAGTTGCAGCTGTACTAATTACAAAGAGTGGAAGCAGCCTTGCCCTTAATAGGTCACAGCTGTGTCCAATACGGATGTGTGCTATAAAAGAAGGGGTTGGCCAGTCCTGCAAGGAGAAGGAGTCAGTGTTGTATGATGCTGTCCATGGGAATTCAGAGAAAAGGTATGGAAGTTTTACTTTTATACTTATTTTTTTTACTTATTACTAGGATAATAAACTGCTGATGCTTGCCACTGTCTTTGGTGTCAGTTGTGTGACCACTGTCAATCAAGGATTCACTTACAGGGTATGGTGGAAATCTCTGTTCAGAACCAGATCAGGAGAAGCTCAGCAAGAGAAAGAATACCTTCATGGGAATGACAACATCCCAACACCAAGCTGCTCAGAGAGCAGAACACAGCAGAGGGGCTTTGTACTACCTTGGTGACAGAGTCATTCACATTGATAGCTGGCACTTTCAGGGTCCCATTGGCCTTCATCTTGTACAGGTTGTGAACCCCAGTGGTTGTTTCTTCTGAAATACCTCTAATTCCTGTGGGGAAAGTAAAAGGATTCACCTTAGCTGGAGTCAGTGCTGTGCAAACCAGCTCATCCAGGTGCTGGGAGCATTCCTTAGAGGCTTAAGTTAAACCCTTGGCGAGAGCAAGGAAGAGATGAAAACCCTCAAACAACTGCAGGAACACCAGAGGATGTGCTTCAGAGCTACACACCTCCACACCTGCCGGTGCTGTGCCCGCCAGGCTCCCTAGTAGCCTGTAGCAGCCCGGCTCCCGGGGGAGGCAGGCGGGCGCTTCGAGGTTGGTAGGGCCGGGGGATCGGGGCCCCGTGGGGGGGAGCGGGGCCGGGATCGGCCTCAGCCCCGGCCCGGCCGCGCTGCGCGGTGCCGCAGCGCCCTCTGCTGGCAGCCCGGGGCGCCCCTCAGCCCAGCCCGCACGGACCCACAGAGTGGCCCGAGCTGGGAGGGACCCACAGGATCACCAGCCAAGCCGCTGTCCCTGCACAGACCCCCCCAACAACCCCACCCTGGGCATCCCTGGCAGCGCTGTCCAAAGGCTCCTGGAGCTCTGGCAGCCTCGGGGCCGTGCCCATTCCCTGGGGAGCCTGGGCAGTGCCAGCACCCTCTGGGGGAAGAACCTTTCCCTGACATCCAGCCTAACCCTCCCTGACACAGCTCCAGCCATTCCCTGGGTCCTGTTCCTGGTCACAGAGAAAAAAAAATCGGTCTTCCTCTTCTCCTCCCCTCACAAGGAAGTTGTAACTACAATGAGCTCTCTCCTTAGGCTCCTTCAGCTGAACAGACCAAGTCCCCTCAGTCACTCCTCATACAGCTTCCCCTCAAGGTCCTTCCCCATACTGGTGTCCCTCCTTTGGACACTCTCTAACAGTTTAACATTTTTCTTATATTTGCAGTGACCAAAACCACACAATATTCAAGGTGAGGCTGCCCAAGCCCAGAGCAGGGCAAGGCAAGTCCCTTGACCAGCTGGTGATGCCCCCATGACACAATTGGTCCTCCTGGGTCCAGGGCAATGCTCACTTGCAGATGCCAAGTCTGGTCCAAATCCATCCTCACTCCTCAAAAAATCCAGCTGTGAGCTGGTCCAAGCCCAGGCAGGGAACTCTGAATGCAATTCAACATGGTTTTCACAGCAGAACTTGGACAGATTCCCCAGTGGAGCCTGAGACTGAGGCATGAGACCCTCCCATTGCTGCCCAGACCACTCTGTAGCACATGAAGGAAATGAAACCAACTGCACTAGAAGGGAAAAGGCTGATTAACTGGATAAGAGAAAGCTCCAGAGAGAGGTCACTGCAGCTTTTTAATACTTGAAGTGGGCTTGTAAGATGTGGACACACTGTTTAGCATGGCCTGTTATAAAAGGACAAGGGAGAATGGTTTTAAATCAAAAGAGGGTGATTCAGACTAGATATAAGGCAGCTTTTTTTTTTTTTTTTTTAACAATGTAGGTGGCATAGGCTGCCTTGGGAAGTGCTGCATGCCCCATCTCTGGGAACATTCAAAGGGCTTTGAGCAACCTGAGCTGAAGGTGTCCTGCCCATTGCAGGCAGGTTGGACTAGATGGCTTTTAAAAGGTCCCTCCCAACCCAAACCATTCTGTGATTCTATGATTAGGCTGACTTATCCCCACTTCTATTTCACCACAGAGCCCTCAATAGCCCCACTCCCCTGAGGGTCACCTGCTGAGGGAATGCATTCAGGCTTTGGCATATTTAATGCTTGCTTGGAGGACAGAGGAGAGTTTAAAGTTCACAGTGCAGCCCTGTGCACAGTGAAATGGAGGATCTGAAGACAGTCTCCCAAAAGCATCAGTTTCCAGAGCAACTGCCTGCATCATGGACAGTTATCCCCTTGAAGGAAAGCTTTTGGAGGTCATGGCAGGAACCTCCAGTTCAAACCCACCCTCTCTCGTGTATCTGGCAAATAGGAGACATGCTTCTCATCCTTCAACGGCTCCCCAAATGAGAATCCCGAGCTTAGCAGATTGTCTTTCCATGACACCAAGCAGACCTCACATGCCATATGCCAACAGCTTCCCCTCCCTGGAGGCACCTCAGCACTGCCCCATTTACAGCTGGTCTGAACCACTATTCAGCAGCCCAAGTGCTGCCTACACCTCTCATGGTCAATGGAGAGCAGAGAAGGGCCTGCAGTAAGGACAAGTTTGAATTAAACTGACACAGCCTTGCTAAATGCTCAGACCTGCCTTGCCCTGTGTTTCTCACCCGAGCAATGAACAAGTCTGATCAATGAATCACAAATTAGCCAGCCTTCCCTACACAGATCTTTTGCACAGATGCCAGAGACTTCCTTTGCACAGATGACTTTCCCCTTTGGTCTTTTTCCCCTTTCTTCCTTTATTTATCTTAGTATTAAGGGCATTGGGCTTAATGGAGTAAGTCAATAGTAAAAAAGCCATTCTGCCCTCTAACTGCAGGCACACTTCAGAAGAGGGGAAGCTTACTGAGCAGTTCCACACACACATTTAACACATCTCCTAGTTGAAGGAGTATTACTTTCAACTATTAGCTGCACACCAGGATCAAACTATTTAAATTAGAAGCAGCTGAAGCATGGAACACAATCCCCTCTGAAATTAGCCCAGAAATCTTATCCAGCCTTTATATGTCAAATGGTGTTTTCAGCTGCCTAATGCCAAAATGTCTCCTGTGCTCACAATCTACACACTGTGCATGCTCTACCAATGTCACTCTTGTTCTACCTCCACAGATGGATGCAAAGACATGAGACAGTTCAAGAGCCATCGTCCTACTGCACTGTATTATGCCGGTCCCTCCCACACCAGCATCAAAAGACAAGCACAAGGGTGAAAAGGGCTGGAGAGGAGAAAGAAGTTCTACAGGAGGGTTGAAAGTGTGAAAGGAGCTCAGCTCAAAGACCCTTGGAACAAGGACACCAACCAAGGTGTACATGGCAGGAAAACAACCCTACAAAACAGAGAACATGGAAAATACTTTCTTCGGCCTCTGAAAACACAAGGAAGACAGAGAGGGATGATCAGTTGTGGTATTCCTTGGCATCAAACATGGGAAAATCAAGAGGTCCTCAGTATCACACAGAGGTAACCCAGGAACCACAAGACCTTTGACAGAAGAGACGCTAAGCAAAGATGAACGAAAAACCTTTCATTACAGTTCATATAACACAAAGATGTTGAGTGCTGGATTATAAGTGACAGCAGGCTAAGGATGAAGGACAAAGTGAAGCTTGTCAGAAAGTTCCCCTCTTCCTGGTGCCCCTACCTGCAGCAGCACACTGAAGAGCAGAGCCCCAGATTCCCCTCACACAACCCTATTCACAGCCTGCCACCTTCAGATTTTTTGCCTCTTATCTTCCTGCTAAAGCAGAACACGAGTCAGAGGAGAGCTGATCAAGCAGGCTTCTACAGCAACGTCCCCTCTACAAAAGCACCAACACACCCCACTGTATCACCACCCAATTTTCTTCACATCCCAGACCAAATGTGCCCTTTAACAACCCTGGGCACACATCTTGCTGCAGCACAGCTGACAGACAGTGGCAGGGTTGAGAGTCTGTCATACTCAGCAGGCACAGATCAGCCTGGTCATGTCAAATTCCCTTCACATAAATCTTTTACATAAACACATGCTAGCAACACTACACTGATCGGTTTTACTAACTTGCACTGAAGGCAAATCAAAGCAAGAGTCCCAACCCTGACTCCATCAGCATCTTCACTGACAAACTGAATGAGTTTTAAGGCAGAAAACTGTTTCTTTTCCACAGAAGGCTACAGGTGGTCATGACTTCATTCAGAACTGCACTAAGATGATGGGTAAGAAATGCAATATGAAAAACTGTTAATTGCAAACAGATATTGAGCAGCTCTAGAACACACCCCTCTCCCAGGAAGCTTTTAGCATGACAGCAGAACTAGTGATCATTCTCAGGTAATGGAGTGCACTCAAGTACGGCCAACAGGTCATTGCAGTTTATGCGCTACAGAGCAGAGGTGGAAACAGCTCCTGCAGGTAAAAGATTCTGCTCTTGAACTGTAAGGAATTTTCACAGCCTGTTTGCACATGCCTGTCCTTCTTCCCCCACCCCTTTTTACACCAGCAGTGACTTCCTGCAGAAACGCACCCGCCCCACAAAGAGCCTCCCAGGCAGAATTGTGCCTGCCAAAACAAAACACAAGGCACCTTTCAGCAGCTGTGGGTATTTGGTATGAACTAGGTTGGTAAGATCTCCACCATCATCCAGAATCATGTTGAGAGGCTGCCCATCCTTGAAGTACAGGGTCTGCTCAATGCACCACAAGTATTCCTCGTCTGTCTCCCCTTTCCAGGCAAACACTGCATGAGAACAAATACAAAGCATTAGCCAGTTTCTTACTCAGCATGTAGTGAAGCAGCCAAAGGAAGATTTCATCAGCTCCCAGTAGCAGCTGACAGACAGATGATTATCTGTGCTTGCAGGCCAGCAAAGAGATTTACACTGAAAAAGAGACCTCCGAATAATCACTGTTCCAGGCCACAAACGTGGTCAAAATTTTGAGACTTCATTACTCTCCTTATTCTTCTTCCATGTTAAAGAGGAGAAGACAAAGGAAAGTAAAGCAGACTCACATCCACAGCACCCCACTTGTTAGAAAGAGCTACTGGAAAAATTGATACAGATAAATGAAAACACAGCTACAGCATTTTCTAGCACAGCAGAAAAGAGGGACCAGACTTCAGAATGACCTAAGCAGCAGACTATAAACTCTTCAGCAACTCTGAGTTTAAATTCTAGTCTCTAGCTCAGCACTAAAATCCAAGCTGAGGTGCCTCATCTGCTCTAATTAGGCTGTATTTCCATTTTAGTACAGCCCCAGCAACAGGCTGCCACCACTGGCATGTTGCATCCACCAGGATTTGTGTCTTTCCAGACATCTGTACTGTCTTCACACTATACTCAATCCTCAGAAGTACTCAGTCACTCAAACAAGTATTGGGCATATTATTTACACAGCCCAACATTTGGCTGAATTGTCATGTTTTCTCTGTTTACACAGAACTGACCTTGAGCCATGAAGGGCCAATCATGCAATTACCTATTCTGAAGTCATGTGTGTCAGGATCTCATATGGAAGCCAAAGGACCAGCATTCCTCCAGGGTCTCAAATTCAGTGAGTGAAGTGCAATATTAACAAAAAGAGCAAGTTCCAGAAATAAGGATACAAAGGGCAAAGGTCAAACACTCTGACAGACTCAGTCTGCAAATAGCTCTTTAGTTGAGTTTTGGGTGTTAAAAGCAGTGAGGAAGACAACCCAATGTCTAAAAATCCTACATGGCCCTTTGACATCCCTCTCCAGAGGCAACGCCTGAAGCTGGTAATGCCAAAGGAGCTGATGAAGGGATCACTCTGTTGCCATAGAATGTGCCACAGCTAGGGAAAGACTTCTGGCAATAGATAATTATAACAGAAATAAGATACCCCTTCCAAAGCAGACTGCCAGAAACCAAACGCAGCCTCTGCCAACAGCTGGTCTCAGGTAATGCAGTTCCCAGCATTGAGAATTGCATTTCCTTCAGCTGACTCACTTCAGGTATTTACACTGATCCGTGAGGAATTGCTCCTTATTGGAATCTGACAATAACAAGACAGCAGCAACCTGGTACAGCACTTAAGGGATGTTAGGCAGGAACACAGCGGTGCTAATTCTTGCCTAAAAATATCTTGAGTATTGACCCTGCCACTATGACAGGGCACAAAGCAGTTCCCTTACCTTTCCCAAACCCCATTTAGCACAGAGCTTGCTGGAAAGCACCAAACATGTCCAGCTACACACACCTACACACCACTGCATTTCATCACCCAACCCATTCCATCATCTTAATGAGCTCTAACATAGAGCCCAACAGCAGCCTTTGCTGAGAGACCCGTGCACAGGTTGATGAAACACAGCTTAAATCAAATGTCCTGGTTTGCAGAAACCACTGCTTCTGATGCGCTGTTTCTATCCTCAGGCTTGTTCAGAAGAGCTTGATGTGTACACAGTTTGATTTAGCAGGAACAGGCAGTATGGCCCAACTCAGCGAAACCAGAAAACTCGGAAAACTTACCAGGGATACCAGCTTTTGCAATAGCAGCTGCAGCGTGGTCCTGAGTGGAGAAAATGTTGCAGCTTGACCATTGTACCTGGAAAACAACCAAGTTTTGTTTGCTGAACAAAGTTCTGAGATATCAGGGACTATCTATCAAACACAGGAGTTAAAAAGGGACCAAGAGCAGAAAGAAATTAGTGCAGATTCCTGCCTTTTTCAGTAGCTCTGCAAAGATAAGGTAAGAACTGTGTGTCTAAGGGAAAATAATGTCACATGGAGAGAATGCGAATGAGCTTTAGCTGTGCCATATATTCAGCTATCTCCTTGCTCATGAGCACTTCTCCCAGACAGCCAGAGGATACTCCAGATCTTCAGGGGTGCCCAACAGGGTGGGTTTGGGAAGTTTTGGTCAATAAAGGCCAGATTTTCAGAACAGCCCTACAGCAAGTGTCCACTGAGGGTATGGACATGCAGCAACACACCTGCTGGCACTCACAAGAGTCAGAAATGCAGCTGAAACATTACACTCAATCCAGGCATTCTCTAAGATAATGCTCACCCACCTCCCACTCTGTGCTCCAGTCATGGAAGCTTTTCCAGCTGAGCTAAGTGTTTTCCTCAGATTTCATAACTAGGCTCAGGCACCTAGAAAAGCAACAGCATGTTGCTGAGTTCCACTGAAAAGGATCTATGCACCTACTGCAGCTCACAGCACCACATCCCAGAGCCACACACTCTCTGCTCCCCATAGGCTGACTGGCAGCTATTTGCATGTTCACTGGTTACAGAGCTTGAGTAGAGAGGACAATAAGGCACAAACATCCAGTCTGATTTCAGATACTCATCCCACATGATCAAAAAGTGACATTTCAAAGTAAAGGGTGCAGTAGGAAGCAGCCTACACTACCCAACACTAGTCATGAAAACACACCTGGAAGGAGCACAGGAAAACAGAATGCATAACCTAAAGCTGCACCTCCTCACCTGGGATTTTGCAAGCTCCCCCCATACCAGCAGAGATGACATCAGGAGGTGTCATGACATCCAAAGTATACAGAATACCTATATATTGTTTACATTTCAAACTTGATACAGACTTGTGGTAGTGACATAGAGCCTAGAATAACTGGCACACCTAATAGGCTCAGACCCTAGAATTTACATCACTGGTTATGGAAAGGTTTATTTTTTGTTACAGACACAGAACTTATGCTCTGAAGCACAGAGTATTTATTCTATCCTTGTTTGTTAACCAAAGCAAAAAATGGCCACCAAGGTTACTATGCTGCAGTGAGCTACATCCTCATTACATGGAGTATGATTTTATCAGTTTCCTTCCTCCCTCCCTGGCACCAAAGTTCTGACAGAACAGATGAACCAGGGCTGAATCCAAACTCAAATCAAAGCCTAAGCTAATCCACAGGCATCAGGACAAGGAGTTAACACAGCAGCACACACCTTTAGAGGTAAAACCACATTAGAGAAACCAAGCCTCTGCAGGTATCTCCCTGACTGACTTGGATGAATCCCATATAACACTAATCTGGGGTTATGCTCATCTTAAAGCAGCTTGCCAATGTTTAAGCACACAGCTGCCTCCTAGGCCAGCCATACTGGGATACAGCAACCAACAGGAGCTGCAAGGAGCTTTCCAAATTTCAATGGCTACTGCTTCCTTCTAAATTCTACAGAGGGACAGGAGTTCCCCATAGACTGGCTGGAACAAAGCCAGGACTGTACCTCCACATCAAAGCTGTCCTTCAGAACTGCACCATTTGCAGCCACAGTACAGCTTTGAACAGGCTGGGGAACACCTGCACAGCAGCATGTGCCTGCCCTGGCACAGTGTCCATACCTATCCTTCTCTTTTTGAGGAAACACCTTCACTACTATAGAGGAAACTCCTTCTCCCAGTGCCTTTCATTCAGCATGACACTGCTTAATTTTCAGCTGTTTCCAGAGAGGGATCCCACATAAGGCACCTCTGGGCAGCCAAACTGTAGGAAGAAAGAACTACAGATCATATACATACTTAACAATCCATCAAAATTCCCATCAGCTCCCTGCTCAGCACACAAGCAATGCAGATTGTGCTCAGATACCTGGCTCTCCTCATGCCCTGTACAGCAAACACTCCACTGTGATGTCTGGACTTCATTCAGCAAGTCAGGCATGGGACACAGGGCAGTAAATGGCTTCTAAGTATCTCAGACTTTATTATGGAGATGTAATGTGGAATGAGAGTAACTGGTCCATAGTCACACAAAATTCAGTGGAGATCCCAGCCCTCAGTCCCTGAGCCATACTGCATCCCTGTTGTTTTCCTGCATAAGGGCCAACACTAGCTCTCAAAAAACTTCATTAGATTTTGCTGACTTTACCAGGGTAGAGTGGGGTTCTTAATACAGGCTAATCTGTGCTGGAGGCAGTCCCATGTGTGCAGCATGACCAGCCACAGCACTGCAAGCCCAAGCACAGTATGGCTGCCTGGGCACTGCACACAGGGCACAACAGGCACTCAAAGCTGCAGCTTGTCCACAGGGAACTCACACACCCCACACTCCAGGGTACTGAGGGCATGCAACAAGCTTCTTGCTCAAGGAGAGAAGACATAATACATCCACATGGATATTGCAGCCTCATCCAAAAAGTGCTTAAGCACAAACATTTGCCAGGATTCTGTAAGGTGTTACATAAGCAGGAGCACTGACCTGGCAGAGCATTACCCAAGAGCTGAAGGAGAAACTCAGAGCCACATTACCTCAGCCCCCAGCACGATGAGGGTCTCTATGAGCACTGCTGTCTGCACGGTCATGTGGAGGCAGCCGGCGATGCGGGCACCTTTCAGGGGCTTGGATGCAGAGTACATCTCCCTCATCTTCATCAGCCCTGGCATCTCATTCTCTGCAATCTCAATGGCCTTGCGACCCCAGTCTGCAAGGCTGATGTCAGCTGCAAGAGAAGCAGGACAGGTGTCAGAGTTTGAATAGCTGAGACCTTGGTATCTGTTCACACACTTGTCGGTAGACACTGGCTGCAACAGCTGAACTGAACACCCAGCAACAGTTGGGAGACAGAGCTGCAGAAAAACCAGACCCTATTCCAATTACTCCCTGGTTCTTTGCTATGGTACACAGGCTTTTACACAAGTTTAGACCAAGCTTAACAGCCCCTCTAAAAAAAAGCATGCTACTGCAAGAGAGTATAAATCAACTGTGATCTAGTGCATGGACATCCTGAGACCCATGAATTCAGTAAGCCACAGCCTTAAGCACTTCTTACAGACACTCCCCAAGAGTCCAGATCTTCCTATAGGGTCTGACTTCCACAGTATTGACTTGCATGCGCAGAGGGGTTGGCTATAGGGCACTGGCTTTCCACACAGAGAATGCTCCCTAGGAATGCACCAGGAGCTGAGCCCAGCTTAGCTCCCCCTCACAGCAAAGCTACAGGTCCTTTCCCCTTGGATACACAGAAATTATTTTAAGTGACCATAATTACCTCAGTTACCACTCTACTTCTACTTTTGTAAAAAGGATCTATAGCAGAAAAGTTCAGTAAAAAATGAGCAAGACATCTGACAGGCTCACTGCATTCACCATGGATGTCCAACCCTAGCCTTAAAAACACAAGGGTCAAGCAGGTAATGCCCAGCTACATCAACTCTTCAGCACCAGCCAACACACAGTGTCCTTCTTAGTCTGAGACTCTTCAAGAGATTTCAGAAGTTCACCATTCCATTTAGACCATAGTCAGATGCTTTTTTGTCACCCACCTCCTGAACACAGACTGTTTAGAACACTGGGGAACACCAGGACTCCAAGTCAGACTGCAGGGTTTAATACAGACATGCTAATTGCATTTTGCTACAGAATGAAGCCTAGGCCACTGAAGCTATTGCACGTGCTAGAGCTGACTGAAACACAGTCTGCACATCACTGGGACTGAAAATTGCCTGAAAACAGGGAAGGGAAAGGACCATAGAAACAAATACCTCAAGAGAAGGAGGTTTAATCTTACCCCTGTAGAGGGCTTGGCAGCTTTATCAGGACTGCTTTAAAAATAACCTGCAGCATTTTAGGTTCAAAGCCTCCAGGGTTAAATTATTTATGAATCTGAGCCTTACAGACTAATGCTCCCTTTCTTTGAATGAAGCTTCCAAGGAACATCCAACTCTTTATAAAGACTGGGGGTCTTTGTGAAGTTTCAGGTCTACAAAAATACCCGCCAAAACCTTCACGACATATGAGTCAAAGGTCTCAGCATGGGAAATACTTTCACCTTCGGAGCTAAGCCCGTTCCCGCCAACAGCTCTGAGCGGCGGGGGAGGGACGGGGCAGCCGGGCCAGGAGAGCGGCACAACCGCGAGTAGGAAGCCAGCGGTGCAGCGCCCCCGAGCCCCCTTCCCCCGCGGTGGCTCCCCCAGCGCACAGAGGGGCTCAGGCCCGGGTCCGCCGCGGGCAGGACCGGCAGTTCTCCCCGCCGCGGCCGCATCCAGCGCGGCGCCGCGGCCGCGGAGGCCACGCTCCCCACGTTCCGCTCGCCCCGGGCCGGGGGAGGCGCCGAGCCCGGGGCTCATACTCACCCACTTTGTAGGGCAGCCGGTCCGACATGGTGGAGCTGCGGAGCGGGCGGGCAGGAGGAGGCAGCAGCAGCGCCAGGCGCCCTTTAAGTAGAGGCGGTGTCGCCTGCGTGAGGCGGGGCCGGGCTGCGCTTGGGCGCTGGGCCCGGCCGGCGCTTCCTCCGGGTCGAGCCGACGGCGGGCCCGCCTCTTACGCGCGCAGCGAGGGTATGGAGTTCGCCGGGCTGCGCTGTCCCCAGAATCTGCCCCGGCCCCAGAACCTGGCCCCCTACAGCCTCTGCCGCAGCTTCAGCCCCGTACCCAAGCAGGTTCCGGCGGCCGCTTGCACCTATCGCTACCGGTGCCAGCACAGGAGCTGGTGTATAAATATCGGTAGGGATGGCTCAGAGTATGGACCAGCCTCTGCTCCGTGAGGCCCAGCAATGGGATAAGAGGCAACGGGCAGAGACAGAAGGAAGTTCCACCTGAACATGAGGAAGAATTTCTTCATTTCGCAAGTGACCACTCACTGGAACAGATTGCCCAGAGGAGGTTATGGAGTCTCATTCACTAGAGATATTCCAGATCCGTGCTGTGGTGTGACTCTGTTTGACTCAGGATGTGGGACCAGAAGCCCCACTGTGGTCCCTTTCAGCCTCACCCTTTTTGGGATTCTGTAACCCAGAGCCACATGAAGCTGCAGCAGGTCCCAAGGCAGTGCCAGGAACAGCCCTGATTCCCGATGTCAGACCTGGGCAGGTCCACACTGAGCAGGCAGCACTCCCTGTCTCACTTTCCCAAGAGGATTCCACTAGATGTTGAGTGTGAAATGTTACCTTGGGGCACACACACTCCTCATTGCAGCAGGGCCCAAGGCAGTGGGCAGGATACAACTGGTGAGATGCCAGGCAGAGCTGGGGCCAAGGTGTGAGCAGCTCTATCAGCCTGGACCTTGGACTTGGCTGCAGGCAGTTCTCCTCCCCAGCCTGCAGCATTCTGCCAGGTGCTGGGCAGGGCTGCCAGCCCCCAGGCACAGCCAATGCCCACCGGGCATGCAGGAGGCACAGCCCCACTTTGGCCTTGCCTGCAAGTCACACACACATTTGCTTCTGTTCTAACATTTGAAATACGTTTATCCTAAGCCTCAGTCATGAACTGGGACGAACTTTCCAGCCACACAGTTACACACATCTCCTTTAACTCATGAAATATATGAGTGAGGATTTCCTCATAATTACACAGAAATGCTCATTGAATTATTTTGAAAAGTTTGAAATCATTCTCAGTGCAGAGTTTATCCTGAGACCCCAGTTCCCAGTCCACCATGTAAATGAGGGTAAATATTTTTTAGGTGAGCAGCAACTGATCTTCAGTGACTGTCCTACAGTGAACAGACCACAGAAAGACAGAAATCCCAGTAGAACACTTGTACAGACAATCAGTACATGTGGAAATGGCAGGATTTCTGTATAATACTCATAGTGCTGCAGGTCCACTGGCACACCTCATACCGTACAAGGAGTTCTGTAAATCAAAAGGTGCCCAGCACAGGTTCCATTCCTTTCATTTTATTCCTCAGCACCAGAGCATATTTAGTTCCTCTCCAGTGATAACACAAAATTCCCTGCTGGTGCCCTTGAAGCTGCAGCCCCTGCCGAGCTCAACCCTGCCCCAGCTCTGGGGTCCTGAGCACAGGAAGGAGCTGGAGCTGTTGGAGGGAGGGCAGAGGAGGCCCTGGAGATGCTGCAGGGGCTGGAGCAGCTCTGCTCTGAGGAAAGGCTGAGAGAGCTGGGGGTGCTCAGCCAGGAGGAGAGAAGGCCCCGGGGAGGCCTCACTAGGGCTGAGCAGGACTTGGAGGGCCCGAAGGATGGGGACAGAGTGTTCAGGAGGGCATGTGGCCAGCAGAGAAGGGGGCATGGCTGCAAACTGGAGGAGCTCAATTTAGATTTGATCTGAGGAAGATGTTTTTCTCCCATGAGGGTGGTGACGCCCTGGCACAGGCTGTGATACTCCATCCATGGGAACATTCAAAGCCCTGCTGCATGGGGCCCTAAGCAACCTGGACTGGTGGGAGTTGGATCAGGTTGGAAAGAGATATCTTTAGGGACCCACCCAAGCCAAACTATTCAGCAATTCAATCATTTTATGACAAAAAGTGGTCAATCTGGAGGAGCCCTAGAACCCTTGTCACATCATAGCTCCCAGATTCATCGTGTCACAGCCAGTGGAACTTCCAGCCCCTGCTATCAAGCACAACACAACCAATGTGCTGTAGGCAGCAGAGCCTTCAGTCTGCTCAGAGACCACCCTTCACCCTGGTCACACCAGACTGTCCTCAGCTGCTCCCAGCTATTGCCATCAGTCCTGAGCTCATCCTGCTGCCTGGATCTCAGCACCAATCCCAGCAAGATGTGCACTCCTGTCCCTGTGAAGGTACAGTGCCATTCTAGGGAGAGGGGTACCCCTGACTGCCTGGGCAGGCCAGAGCCCTGTGGGGATGGTGTGGGACAGGGACCTCACTGTGAGGTTGGGCTGCCTCATGCAGGCAGCCAGAGGCACTGAGGAGGAGATGGAAGTGGATGTGGATAGTGAAGAGAGTATGGAAGTAGATGTAGAAGAGACTGTAGAGGAGATGGAAGTCAGTGAGGTGGAGGAGCTGCAGGAGATGATGGAAGTTTGTCGCTGTGGGACACAATGAAGGGAGATGCGGAGTCATGAGAAGGCTGCTGTGGACTCCTCAGGGAGGAGGAGCCGCAGGTTTATTTTCCAAACCTCTTATATACTTTTTAAAAATGTGCCCACCTTAGAGGTGGGACCCCTGGAACCATTGGTCACTCGCAGAGACCACCATGCGAAGTCCCTCCTCTGGGAACGCATGTGGAAAAACAAGATAGTTTACAGAAAGTGACCTTGTTTACCAGTTTCAGTCCCTGGGAACAGAACTTCCTAAAACCAAAACATGGCAGGCACGAATTGTGGCAACAGAAGTTGGTATGAAAGAGGAGATGGAGGACATGGAGGTGGATGAAGAAGATGAGGTGGAAGACATGATCCTGGGATGAAGACCAACCCCAGCAGCAGGATAGGCAGGTGCTGGCTATGCCCTGCCCACAGGCAGAGTGGGTCCCCTGTGGCCAGGCTGGGGCTGGGCTGGGTGGCCCCACTCAGGGACATGGTGCCCCAGGGGGGCCCTGGATTGTGGCAGCACAAGCAACAGCCCCGGCCTGCCCTGCGCTTGCTTTGGGCCACGCAAGCCCTGTCCCAGCACCTGGGGCCTGGCTCCCAGCCCCAGCTGGGCTCAGTGCTGGTGGCAGAGTGCCACTGTGCCAGCGTGCACCAGCCTGGGGGCACGGGGACCAGCCCTCAGGGCTGGGCTGGAGTGGCCATGCTTCTTCCTTCTCTTCCAGAGCTGACGGAGATGATGGACACAGAGCCTTCTGTATTTACATATCTAATTGTTAGGTTCTTCTGTAAATATGTTTATTAGATTCCAGGTGTTCTATAGAGCTCCTATACTGTAAATACATTTCTTAGGTTGTTGTTTTTATATACGTCCTTTAGTCTCTAAATACATTTATTACTGTTTTTAGATAGGTCTTTAATTTAACTGTAAATATTTTTTGTAGATTGCTGTTGTTATAATAAATCTTCTATTGCACATACATGCTATAGTTTATTGTTGTTTCTGTTGTTCTGTAAATAAACTGTCCTTGTTTGTCACACCCCGTCTCTTCGCGTTTACTTTGGGCACAGGCAGCGTTTGCACAGTTGTGCTTTCCACTTGCTCAGGGCTCCCAGGGCTGGAGGTGCCTGGGGGTGCTGGCACAGCCACCCCAGGGCCGGGGGTCCCTGTACACAGGGGTCCCACTGACGCCGCTCCTGGCACTGGGCACTGCTCGTGTTCCTGGGCTGCTGCAGAGCAGGGTCCCCAGGAGCAAAGCTGTCCCCAGCAGTGAGGGGGCTCTGACAGCAGCAGCCCCCGCAGCCATGCCACCAAAGCAGGCAGGAAACCTTCTGCCACCCTTCTTGCTGGAGCCCCAGGGACTCCTGGGCCAAGAGCTGGCATCAGGCCACAGGAATGCAAAATCCATGTTCATGCTCTGAAGGCCATGACAGCCTTGGGAATTGCTGCAGCCAGGATCTGGGGAGCAGCTTTTGCAGCTGCAGGGATTGATGTTAAAGGCTTGGAGCCCCCAAAGGCTCCGACCTTTGCTTCCCGCCCTGCTTTGCATTGCCCTGTACCCGAATTGTCCAAGAGACAGAAGCCAAGCGAGGGGATCTATCGTTATGATTCAGGATGGCTCATGTAATGATACGTAGACTCCAATCCTCTTGGAGGGCATATAGCAAAGTTTATTGAAAGACAGATTCATTTATACAGTGTTTCGGTACAATGAATAGGATTGGTAGTTTAGAGCCTATACCTCTTTGTAAACATCTTTGCCAGTAAACAAGTTGGAAAACACCAAGTGTCAGGAGGAGGCTATCTACAGAGATTGTTTACAGGGATTGTTTTGGGTTCTTCCTTACAATTTCCCAGACCCAAATGAGAGTATTGTGTACTTAGCTTTCTCACAGGCCCCAAGCCACTGCCTGGAGCCTAAAAATCTATTTTCTGACCACTGTCAGTTCCCACAGGGATCCTTGCCCTGCACGCATTTCTGCTGCTGGAACACAGGCTGTGACATCACAACTCTGGGAGCTGTGATGTCACAGGAGTCACAGGGTCAGTTCCATTGGGGCCTGAAATGATGAAATCCTGGAATGGTTTGGCTTGGGTCAGACCCTAAAGGTCCTCTTGTTCAGCCCTGAGAAACCTCCCACCCCACCAGGTTGCTCAGGGCCCTGTCCAGCCTGGCCTTCATTCAGGTTCCCACAATAGAGCATCCACAGCCTCTGCACAGCCTGGGCCAGGGCCTCACCATCCTCACATCAAAGAATATCTTGCTAACATCAAATGCACTCTTGTTACCCATTGGAACCCATTCCCCGTTGTCCTGCCACTACAATTCCTGACAAAGAGTTGCACTCCTGCTTCACACCCTGGAAAGGTGCTGCTCTTGCTCTCTTGGCTGCACATGACATCACAGCCCCATCTCCTCACCAGCCATCCATGGCTTCAAACATTCCTAGCACAGGTCACAAATCAATTGCAGCCCCGCTGCTTTGGTTGGAGCCTACCCGTTGTATCCTAAAGGAGCTGCAGAAATGCTCAGGTGCTTCTGTGACTCCAGTGAATACACAAATATTTGGTGTGGGATGACAACAGGTCTTTCTTCTACTGACACTGTCATGTTGGAGGTACCAACACAGGCTTCTTCCTATTTATTACAGTGTCCAGGTTTGATGCTGGCTGGACACAAGGCACCCTGATGCTGAGGCAATGAGATAATGCTTGAGCTATGCAAAAAGCTGTATGCAGAAAGACATAGTTACTTTCTGACAGGGTATGTGAATGAGGCACTTGTCAGAAATCAGTAGATTTAGCAGAACAAGCTAATTGCAAAAAGCTGACCATTGGCTATTTGAGCAGACAATCTTTCAGAGCATGCCCAGGGAGCAGAGCTGAAAAGTTCAAGCCTGAGGAAGATTTAGGGGCCTTCATCAAAAATGCCACCAGGAGGCTGTGACCATCTCATGCAGAAACCACAGATGTGCAAAAAGGGCTTACATAACAATGTCATTAGAAAATAGGTTGCAATATGAATGTTAGGAAAGTATAATGTGCACGTTAAGTAAAAAAAAGTGTAAAAGCTAGTACTCTGTGAAGAATGGAGGAGTGAGTTTGTGCTGGAGCTATCCCTGTAACTCCAGGAATCAAATAAATAAATACACGCTCTGTAGGCCTTATACTATGAAATACTGTTTTCTTGTCTAGTTTTTGGGCATAAGCACCATAATCAGAGACACAGAACAGCTTCTCCTTCCAGAGTTATCCCTATCCTCTGCACTTCCCTGGTGTCTGCCTTGATGTTCACTGGGGATTTCCCTGTTTGTGGCCCGTCCATTGCTGTACTCAGCAGGCACCCAGTTGTGTTTGGACATGAGCCACCACAGGCAGACACACAGCAACTGGAGCACTGAATAGCAGAGGCTGGGCCAATTCTGTTTATTTCCAAAACGCAAGAAGGACAGCAAAGCACAAGGAAACATGGCGATGTCTCTGTGGAGTATCTTTGTTTGGTGAAATTCAGTAGCTGTTGGTGTTTTTGTGCTACTGCTAATCCCTTTCATGAAAAACACCATTCCAGGAAGGAGCAGCAGCATTTGACACATATCTAGTGTTGCCCCCAGTTGTTCTAGCTGCTCCTGCCAACAGCCCCTGCAGGATGGAGCACAACCCCCAATGCACCTTGGCTCTAGCTGCCCTCTGGAAGAGAAGACTCCCTGGGGCACACATCTCTGGGGCAGGAGATAGGCACCAGCGCTGCCAGGGCTTGGGAGGACTCTGCTTTGGTGGGGACTCTGCCAAAAGTTTTGTCTTTGTCCTTCTTCTTCACCTTCTTCTTCTTTCTTCTTCCTGCATTTTGGTGGTTTTCTGTAATTGGGTGAAAGAAGTCCGCACTGCGGGTTTCGGGTGGTCATAATTGGATGAGAAGCATAAATAATATAGATGTCAACTGTTTATTGGACAATTGGGACTTAAATAGCCTTGAATAGACACCATTTTAGCTCACTTCCTCGACTTGTTAGAGAGAGCTCACATCTCGTTTGTAACAGATAAGGATAATAAATTCCAGAGTGAGACTTCCAAAAGAACATCTCCTGAGTTTTATTCACCCTGACCTTGGAGCAGGAAAGAGCCAGGGAATTACCACAGCCACCAGGTAGGACGTGTCCCAGGGAGGCCAGGACAGCTTCAGTGGAAGGCCCTGTGCCCTTCCCACTCCTTCTGCTGCCATGAGCCCAAAGAGCAGGGCAGCATTTGCTTATGGTTTGAGCCCTTCCTAAAGATCCTTTCGGGCTGTCTGAGACACTTGTGGCAAGGCATTCCTCCCAACCTGGGCCACTTTGGGTGGGCCGGGGGCGGCCCCAGGGCAGGTGGCAGTGTGTGCAAGGGCCCTTTGTGACATGGCGCAGCATGGTGACATGGAACGGGACAGGGTGTCCAAGGGCCCTTTGTGACACACGGTGACATAGGTGTCGGTGGTGACGCGGCCACGCCACAGTGCTCGGTGCACGCGACGGGATAGGACGGGACAGAGCGGTGCCGTGAGGAGCCCCCACACAGCACACTCGTTCCTTGCTGACCCGGAGCTTTTCCGAGGTGTTACTGCTGCAGGTGACCTCGAGGCCAGACCACAGCACTTGGTGACGTGTGGCCTGCCCGAGGCTTCCCTTCTGCAGCTGCCCTTGAGGGCAGACCGTGGGACTTGGTGACCCGGAGCTTTTCCGAGGCATCTCCCGTCCCTGCATCCGCTGCCCTCGAGGCCAGTCCGTGGCATTTGCTGACCGCGGTCCTTGACAAGGTGTCTCCTGTCCTTGTGGCAGGAGCCCTGAAGACCAGAGTGCAGGACTTGCTGTCCTGTACCCTTGCCAAGACTTCACTCTTGCACGTGTCTTCAAGGCACCACTGCAGGACTTGCTGACTTGGATCTTTGCCGAGCCAATTTCTCCTGCAAGTAGCCATGAATCCAGGCAGTGACGTAGACCAGAGATCCTCAAGCGAGCCCAAGCTGGCGCACGGGAAGGAGGAGAAAGAAGGCCCTGGAGCTGCCCCAGCACAGCAGCCTGACAAGGTGCAGCAGTTCCAGGCACCGCAGGAGGGTGAGTGGCAGAGCTGGGCCAATGGGCTGGTGCCTGCAGCCAGCTTGACTCCATCCTATCCCATCCCCTGGGGACATGCCCAGGGACAGGAGGGAAGAGGGCCCGGGGCAGACTCCCCTCAGCCGTGCTCCATGCCCTGGGGCATGGCGGGGCTGTCCCTGCCTGGGGAGCGCAGGGCCGGGCTGTGTTCTCCGGCCTCTCCCACAGCCCCTCAGCTCGGGCTGCGCTCGCTCTTTGCCAGGTGCTGCCATGGAGCTCACACAAGAGCAGCAGCGCATCCGTGGCCTCTTCCGCAGAACAGCGCAGGTACCTGCAGCCATCACCACCTGGGCGGGGCCTCTTGTCCCTGCTGTGCCCAGCACCGTGCCTGGAGCACTGCACAGAACATCCCTCGCTTCTTGCCCTTCCGCTACAGATGGTCTGCAAATTCATGAAGAGAATTCGGGAGGAAGAGACCAGTGTCATGGGCACTGTGCTCAGAGTATACTCTCCCATCTTCAAAACCAAGACCAGCGCTGCCCTGCTGGATATGCTTGTGGAGGAGGGTCCTTCCAGAGCAAAGCAAGTAAGCAGCCTGTGGCCTGGCTTCCATCCTCCCAGCAATTGCTGGGCCTCCAAGCCCACTGAGCCTGCTGCTCACTGAAAGCTTTTGAGGCCATTGCAGTGTGGTGGGAAGGAAAGCACTTCTCTAGGACAACTGGGCACATTACTTCCCTCTGGCAGCTTGCCAAGTCTCCCCCCTGCCTTCTCCAGGTGCCCGCCATGGTGAGGTACATTCACCAGTGGCTCATGGCCAATGAGTTTCCTGAGTACAATCTGTACAGGCCCCTTCTGGATCTGACAGAGGCACAGCCCGCTGACGTGGTGATGGCTCTCCTGCGTGTGGCTCCATTGTGTGACAGGTGCGGGGCCTACCTGCCCAGAAGGCTCAGGGCTAACCAGCCCATCACCCTGCACAGCCTGTGCCAGGTGTCTGACCAGCAGAGAATTCCAGGGCCCTCTGGCTCCTCCCTTTGCCAGCCCTGGCATGTCAGCCCCCCAGCCTGCTGCCACACTCCCTCCCTGCCCCTCAGGGGCCAGGCCCCACAGGGCTGGGCTGCCTGCGTGCTGCCAGCGAGGGGCAGCAGGCAGAGGCAGGGCTGGCAGCCAGCTCAGCTCCCCACTGCTGCCCAGGCCACGCTGCTGTGTCCCAGACTCCCCTGAGACAGAGCTCTGACCCCACAGAGCTGCTACCACCATGTGGAAGACCATCCTGTGCTCGTGCAGGACTGCAGAGCCGGCCATGCTGATACTCCTTGATGTGCTGGGCAACTGGCCAGAGCACAGCACATGCACCTCCGACGGGGACCACACGGCTGTCCTTGCCCTGGCTGTGAGTTTCTGCAACTGGCCTTTGCTCATCCCGAGGTCACCTCTCCATCAGCTCTCCATCCTCCCTCCCCCACAGCATCTCCCTGCCTCAGGGTGCTGGGCTGAAGCCTGGCCTAGGGGCAGCTTCAGGGCCACCAGGCCCACTGCTCCCCCTGTGTCTCCGCTGGCCCCTCCATCCCGCGCTCGGGCCCTGCCACACGGACACCTCGGCACCGACCGCTGATTCGGGCTGCTGTGTCCTTTGCAGGCAACTGTGGTGGTGTGGAAGATCCTGCAGGCACCCTGTGTCCCACACATGGTGACAGTGTATTTCCCCCGCCTCTTTGTGCACCTGCTCTTCCAAGTGCTCTACAGCACATTGCAGATGTCACAGGCGGTCGATATCTTCTGGAAGGGATGCCAGCAGCAACACGGCCTTGCCACCAACCCCAGCAGGTGCTCTATGCCCGTGCTCCTATCCCTGCCACGTCCCCAGGGCAGGAGCCAGTGCTCTCAGCATAACCTGGGCTTTGCTCTGCACACAGCTTTGCAGAGGAGACCCTGAAGGCCCTGCTCTGCCGACTGCACTATGAGGATGTGGTGCTGGCAATGGAAGACAAGCGCGGCTGGGACACACTGCTTTGTCCTCACACCCACCACTCTGCTGTGGGCATGCTGGCCAGGTGAAACCCCCTTCTCCCCAGCTGGCCCCGGCATTTGTGCCCCGTGCCCAGGCTGTCCCACACAGTGCCCGTGCTCGTGGGCCGGGGGGCCTTGTCACCAAGGCACGGACTGCACAGAGACTGAAAGAGGCTGCCAGAGGAGGGTGCCCAAAGCAGCCACCTCCCAAAGGGCCCGGGTCCCCTTGCAGGGTGGTGGAGAAAGAGCAGACCTCTGTCAGTCAGTCTGGGGTGAGGTTTGCCCCTGCTGGCTCAGGCTCTTGGTTCCTTTTTCCTCCTGTCAGAGAAATGCGCCACGCATCCGTACCCTGGTGTTCTGCCATTGCCTTCTACCTGCTCGGGCTGCCCAGCAAAGACACGCCATCCTGGGATTTGGCCACTATGGCCTTCGTTGTGGAGGTGAGCCTGAAGGCCAGCGCTGCCTGGCTGAGCTACCTCTCGGCTCTCTGCCCTCTCACAGCCGCAGCTGCCTGGGACAGTGCCCACGCCTGGTGCTGCTGCTACCTGGGCCCAGCCCGGTTCCAGGCTCCTGCTGGCCGCCTCCCCTGACACCGGCCTGTGCCTTTCAGATCCCAGAGTGCCTGGACTTGACTGAATGCCGTGACAGCGCCCTGGACATGATGTCCAAGAACCTGCAGAGCCAGTGCAGGGAGCGGCGTCGCTTGGCACTCAGAGGCCTTGTGGTGCTGGGCAAGAATCTCTCGATGGTGAGAAGGGGGCAGCGGCCGAAGCCGTGCTGCCGGCGCGGGGCTGGGGAACACAGTCCCTTGGGCTTGGCTGGGCTTTGGGCACTGAGGCAGCTGCTGCCAGCTCTCCTGCCTCCCGCTTCAGCTGCCCAAATACTTTGGCACAGCCCTTTGCCCTCTGGGCCCTGCGGCAGGAGGCTGGCATTTCATACACTCGTGTTCCACACAGGCCAGAAGAATGTGGAGCCTGCATGAAAGGCTCGTGGAGCTCCTGCAGGAAAATCAGAGGGACGTGCTTAGGATGGCCATCGTTCTCCTCAGCTGTTTGTTCCTCTACAATGGCGCCCTGATAAGCACCCCCCTCGCCCTGCAGCTGGCTGAGGCGCTCCTGCCACTCTTTGACAGCGTAAGGCTCTGTGCCTCCACCCACAGCCACTGGGTGCTGCCCGGACACTTTGTGCCCTGTGCATTCGCAGGCCTATGCCCAGGTGGGCATGAAGCAGCCCACACTGAGGTCTTTTTTCTTCCTTTCATCCAGTATGACAGCCAGGTGCAGCTGTGCTCAATGTTTATTTTCCGGGAGGTGCTGGAATTTTTCCCGGAAAGGGAGAAAAAGGCTCTGAAGCCACATGTGCGCCAGAGCCTGCTCCCACTCTCCCTCCACTGCCACAACAAGAACCAGCGTGTGGTTGAGGTGAGGACTTGGTGGCTGCCGCTGAGGACTCAGCTGCCTCCTGCTCTGGCGCCTCGTGGGCTGCAGCCTCCTCCTAGCTTTGGTAGAGGGACATGGGTCCTGTGCCCTGGGCTGTGGTGCCATCTCCGGCTCTCTGCTGCTCTCCAGGCCTCCCGGGAAACACTGCGGTGTTCAGCCACATTCCTGAACAGGAAGGATCTCCAGCAGATGCTGCACGGGGATCAGACCTGGAGCTTCTGCGAGGTTCTGGTAAGGGCGGCCTGGAAGCCCCAGCCTCAGGCTGGAGAAGCCCCCTGCCCGTGCTGCTCCTGTGCTGTGCAGCGGGCAGCTGTGCCCCTGCCCAGGGCTGCAGCCAGGGGCGCCAGCCTGCGCCCCACACGCCGCTCCCTTGCCTGGGCCACGGGGGCTCTGCTCCAGGCTCCTGTGGCCTCGATGGGGCTGGGTGCCCATGGAGCCCCGGCCCGCCTGGGCTGTGGGGTGGGGCAGCACCGCCGCTGCCAGGGCAGCAGCCGGCCCTCTGTCCCCTCCAGAGCCCAGCACCAGAGGCTGCTGGCCGCTTCACAGGGCTGTGCGGGCAGGGGAGGCCAGTTCTGGCTGCACGGAGCGCCTGGCCAAGGGGCTGAGCCCGCACCAACTGCTCCCTCCTGGCGCTCTCTCCCAGCTGGCACAGGACAAGAGCCGAGCGGCCGAGCACCTGCACCACGCCCTGGTCTACCTGGACAGCCCACAGGAGTCCGTGCGACAGGCGGCCATCAGGTTCATTGGTGAGCAGCCACCAGACCCGGCTCCCTCCCCACCCCACCTCGGCCCCAGCCCCGGCTGCTGACCCGCCAGCACCATCCAGGCCCGGCGCCATGGAGCCCTCTTGGAGCCCTCCTCGGCGCTGCCGCCGCCCTCTCACAGCCGTGCCCTCGGGCGGCACCATGCGGCAAGGGCCCGGCCCGAGCCCTCCGGGGGCACCAGGGCGTGTGGCCCCAGGGCCGGCAGCGCCGCTGGCAGGCAGGCAGCTGTGCCGCTGGGGCCGTGACAGGCTCTGTGTTCTCAGGGATGGCTGGGCGGCACCTCAGAGGGCGCAAGCGAGAGCTCCAGCGCATCTGTGAGGGTGAGTGAGGGCAGCGGGCTGCCAGTGGGGGCTGCCGGCAGGAGCTGCAATCCCTGCCCCGGCTGCCGAAGCCTCTGCTCCCTGTGTGGACCAGGGCTGGCGTGGCCAGAGCACACACAGAGGTTTCAGGGCCACGTGGGGCAATAGTGTCCAGTGTCTTCGGGCTGATCCCCTTGGGCCCTGCTTCCCCATCTTGGCCATGGCCAGAGCCGGCTGGCATGGCCCTGGCACAGGGGTCTCCTCGGGTCAACGCAGATTTGGGATCTGACCGTGGCTCTGTTCCTCTCTCTTGCAGCCCTTGAAGAGATGGCATATGACATCAGCCCTGCTGTCAGAGGCCTGGCTCTCGGAACAGCTTTTGTCCTGCGGGCTGTAGAGAGAGCTCCGGGCTCCATCCTGCAGAAGCTGCAAGATCGATTCCGCAGGGCACGCAAGAAACGGCCTTGTCTGTGGGGCCGTGGCTGGCTGTGCTGCTGGAGCTCTGAGGAGAGCTGATTTCAGAGGCTCTCTGTCTGCTGGGACCACCCGAGCCACCAGGGATTTTTCTTTTCCTGAAGACTGTTTTCATTTCCATTTGGTTTTCTGTTTTAAGATATAGAGTATATATTCTATAGATATAGATGTAGAAATATAGTCTGTTATAATACTGAGACTCCCAGGAGCTTTCTTTTGGTTCCCAGTGTCTGCAGGGCATAGGGGAAGAGGGGAAAACAGCTCCTTGTGCTCAGCAAGCTGCCCATGCATGCAGTGGGGAAGGGAAAATGGCCAGAAGCCCCTTGGCCTTTGGTGGTTCTGCTGAAGCCTTAATGCTGCCAACAGAGCAGCCGGGCAGGGGCCAGAGCTGCGGGGATCCCTGCGAGACTGGTGCCTGGAGATGGGCACAAGGCCTCTCCCAGCCAGGAAGCACCATCTGTGCCCTCCTGCCCGTGTGTTGCTGGCTGGATTGCTGAGGACCCCGAGGTGCCTCTTGATCCGGCTCCTCTGGAGCTGTGTTGGGGCTGCGCCGCTGCCGGGCAGGTTGGCCGGGCCGAGGGAGACCCTGAGGGGACAGGGTGGTGGCAGGCCGTGAGGGGATGAGGTGCTGCAGAGGCCCTGAAGGGACAAGGCAGCAGGAAGGCACGAGGGCCACGTGGGAGAGAGCGGGTGGCAGGAGGCTCCAAGAGGACAAGCCCCTGAGGGGCTGGCCTGTTGGGAATCCCTGAGGAATTGGGTGTCAGAGGCCATAAGCAGCCTGCTTATGTCTGCTGAGGGAGTGTTGTCAAGTTACCAGGACAAAAGGGATTTATAGCAACTCTTCTGCTTTAAAGCTTTCCCCAAGGTACTTGTAAGCAGCTCTGGGGGTAGAAGTGTTTAATTCCAGAGTATTAAAGTTTCTTGTAGAGACAACAGCACAGCAGAAGTTACTTGTCCTGGCTTTTGCTCATCTGCAGTCACCCCTTGTCTCCTTTGTGGCTTGGAGCATTGTTAGTTTTGCAGCTTTGGTAGAAGCACAGAAGTATCTGGAACAGAGAAATGTTTGCAAAAATTTTCTGGGTATGTTAAAAAAACACAGCAATAGTATTGGGCAGCCAAGGTAGTCTGTGTTTTAAGGATGCTGCTGGAGCTCTGTGCCTGGCCTGGCTGCACAGGTAGCTGTAAACTAGTGAGATACGTGCTCTAGAGTGTGAACAGGGGATCTGGGGCCCTGCCACCTCCACAGATCCCACTGGATACATTACAGGCAGTGGAAAAACTTCTACAACAAAGGATCATTTTGGTCATGGTGGTGTTGGGTGATGTTCTCCTTTGGCATTCACATGTTTTTTACCTTCACAATCACTTGTTTTATTAAATGAGGACAGGTCAGTTCCACTTGGTGTGAAGTTGCTCCAGTGACAAAACATTCTCAGTGGTTTCTGGGTGCATAAGGAATGCTTAAGGAGAAGCCACTCTAGTTGCATGGTTCATCCTCACCCTCTAATTTAGGAGATTAATACCTCACAGCACATAGTATTTTACTATGTTTTCATGTAAGTATTTAATGCCTTGACTGCTCCTATATATCCTGGTCCTTTCATTGTTGCTGTCACTGGCTGAATTTGGGACACCAGGTGGCACAAGATAGTCATGAAAGGAAGAGAATAAGATGTAGTGAAAAAGGACAGGAAAAAGAAGAGTACAAAATGGTATCACCCAACAGAGTCACAATAACAAAATGTTATTAATATTTTATATCCTGTGACTGTTTCATTTACTGTAGGAGTTCAAGCAGGGAAGTTCTGGGATGTAAATTTACATATTTCATAGTTACTGAAATGCTGTGGAACTCAGGGGGAGAAGTCCCACTGCTTTAAAATTAAGAATATTACATTTCTTCAGAAGTATATTTAAAAAAAACCCCTTGGGCTTACTGGTATGGCTAGGAAGTGCTGTAGATGTCAAGACCAAGAGGAAAACATCAGTCTGAGCCTCTGTAATGCAGGTGATATTTACACAGGTGCTCCATACAAAACCATCTAGTGGCTTGATTGGGATGATTTATATGCTATAAACATTATGAGAAGGATTTTGTGCAATCTGATCTTTTATTATAAAAGGAATTATTTGTTCAACATGATTTTCACTTGACAAGACACTGGGAGGATCTGTATGAGTGTGAATTAGAAACACACAGAAAATGAGGCTGTTGTTCACAGCATTTCTGTCACAGTACAGCTGGTCTGTAGCTGGACAGATAAAGCTGGCCATAATAAGAAACACAATTTGGCTCTCCTAATTCGATAAACAAGTCCCTGGGTGATCAATGATAGGATGGATTTGAACACATACAAGGGACCCTCAGCCAATCCCACTGGATCTTAAGTGCAAACACATTGTTGGTCAAGGAGCTGAATGGTGTTAAGACCCAGACCAATCAGCTGGCTAAACCCGGGAAATTCAAACCCCCTATAAAAAGAGCTGCCGTAATAAACTGTTGGCTGTTTGCTGATGAATCTCAGTAAGTTTGTTTCGTTTCTGTCTCCAGCCAACAACCCCTAACATAATAGATTTCATTTGTCACAGCAAGCAGAAGATGGTCAACAAAGAGTGACAAGGATAATCTGGCAATTAATGCAGTGCTGTGTGAGCATGGAGAACAGGCTTCTATCTCCCCACAGCACATCACCCCCTTGTGGTGCTGCCTCAGCCCCTAGGATAGGCTTTGCAGTGATCCTTAATTTCATACTCATTCTCTAAGTGTCCATGACAAGTGTCCTCTGCTCTTTCCTATTTCTTGATCAATGTTCTGTCAGGCTGTGTGGACCAAAGTCCAGAGTATATAACTGACCTTAGCAAAGTAGCATTCTGACAAAGCATTCCCTGCATGTCTCAAAGTGGTACCCACTGAGAAAAAAATCACATTATGTTATATTCTGTACTTCAGGTTGCCCTTGCCTGCAAACTGCAATGGTTTCACCCTTCCACAAACTCAGAGGCACATTTGCAAACACAAATTCAGTTCTGCCTTTTAGGCACTATGATATTGTGGTGATGGCCTTCAGGAGACCCTGGTTAGGAAACCAGTATTGTTCTACCCTGCATAGTGGTTTGGTGAGGAGTGAAGAAGAACCCCATGGTGAATGATGAAGATGAAAGAGGAGGTGCCTAACTGCTGTACCAGCCAGCACAGCTGTTCTGAACAGAGGGACACATGGAGTGTTTGATGATCCAGTTAGATCACACCATGGCAAATGTCACAAGGTGCCTAGTGAAGACACTAGTGATGCCACCTCTATCTTCTAAGCAAAGTGCTTTTTCTGTAGCCTCACACTTGTGAGGGCCCTAGCCAGCACTGCAGAATGGCTGGGATCCAGTTCAGTTAATATTGTCTCCATCTACAGAAATGTTGATATTACTGTAGCAAGCATTTGCATCATGATGATTATACCACTTGCCCCAGTGATATTAATGTAACACATTCCAGTTTTACTGCAGCTGACTTTCTCCCACCCTGTCCTCCATAAAGGCTTCTGCGCCATGCCAGGTCCTGATGCTGTAATGGCACCATCATTTCCCACCATGAACTGCCCAACAGAGGGCAGAGAGAACCTTCATTTTGCTTCCCTGGGAATGAGGACAAGCAACATTCAAAAGTTGGGTATGATTGAGCTGGTGCCTTTTGGGAGGAACATAGCTAGTCCACGGGTTAAAAGGTGGCTGTGTTTCTGTTTCAAGAGTACTAGAAAGTATTTATCATGAACATTATGTGTGTACAGCCAGTGCAGGCAGAAACTGAAGCAAGACCCAGAAGATAACAAATGAAGTGGTGTAAAGGGAAGCTTGGACTAATTTTATTACCTCTTGCCTCTTATTTTCCTTATACCCTCAACAAGAGAAAAACCAGAACATTTTGTTCCTTATGGGAACCCTGGGGCCAGACGGTTATACAAGAGGCTGGTTCAGTCCCTGAGAGCCCCAGGCTCTGGGCTGGTGGTAAGTGCATTATCTTCTCCTCCCTCTCCAGTCATAGCAAGCATGCGCAGAACATCAACTGAGGACCAAACCCTGGGCCTTGCAGAGCAAGTTTAACCAAGTAAATTCTCCCTTAATCCAGTCTGGGAAATCATGAGCACTGCACCTGGTATGTTAATGGCATGTGATGGGACTGGTACAGCAACCTTCCTGCCCCTGCTGTTACTCACCTTCAGATTGCAATTCAGTGCTCAGTTACTCACTGCACACTGAGCATAAGAAAGGCTAGAGAAAAGAAATCGAGTGAATGAGAAAGATTTCTGCTCAGCCAGTGATCTCCTTAACCTGGACTGTAAGTCCAAGACCAGAGGCTTTGTTCAGAATTGAGAAGTGAAATGCTGCAGCTCCAAGGGACAGAGGAACACATTGAAATACACAAATCTACCTCTCACTCATCAGAATTGATAGTTTGCATGGGGCTTTAATTTTTAGTAAAGGACATTCAGGAATCCTGTTATGAGGTGCTACACAAGGTAAGGAAAGTACAGACCCCCTAAAGCGGTTAAGGACTATTACTGCGTTATTAATGGAAACCAGTTCATTAGCTTTATTTGGCTTTGGATCAAGCTCCAGGTATTTAAACCATACCTCCTCCCTTTGTATTAGTTTTGACATTACATGGCTTTTTATCAGCATCTGTTCTGCTCTGAAACACAAGCTGATTTATACCAGAGCAATTTGCAAGGAGGCAAACCACTCAGGGGATGAGTCAGCCTTTCAGATGTAGATAATTCACAACTGTATAAATGAGGGAGGTGATCAGGTGGGACAGGGAATAAACCTGGGTCTAAACAAAAAGTTTTGTCTCTACAAACATCTGCATGTCAAAAACTCTCCTCAAGGAGCCTTGCAGAAGCAGACATTCAACTCACGCTGACACTGAGCATCTGTTCCTGTTGTGCATCCTCAGTGCATCATCCAGAGGGCAGAACTGTGATAGGATCCAAGTGGTGCCTGTGGACACGCTGCAGATCTACTGTGGTGGCTCCCACGGGCCCAGCTGACTCTGCTTGCAAGGCCTCTGTGGAGACAAGAGCTGGACGGATCACCAGTTAAGCACTGCCTGGTGTTTTACCTTTCCCAGCACCAACATCTCATGTCTGCTTTTGAAAACCCCCCAGCACGTTTACAGTGTCATGTTCTTCACTCCCAGGGAAAAAAAAAAAAATGTTCAGTCTTTTGTGTGGGGAAGAGAGACACAATTTTCCCAGTACCTTCTCCTTCCTTTAAAACATCTACATATCTTGATTGTGTCATTTCCGTTCTCAAGACACCTAATCACTCCCTCCCACTTCTGATTATGCATCATGTTATATGCTGTAGAGCAACTGAGTAATAAAACACATAATTAAGTAGCCACATGTCTTTGTTACACCCTTTAATTAGATTACTTGGAAATAATAATAGTTTCTTGCCGACCTGAAGGGTTCATTAATTTCCTCTGTAGATAACAGGAAGTAATCTATATTTTCCTACTAGTATTTTTCTAAATCCTAAATCAAATTAATCAATTCTGATTTTAAAGTTAATTAGAAATAGATACACTCTGACACTACACCATTATCTTAATGAGTGAAATGAATTCACTCTCCTTACAAGGCAGCTTAACAAAATTTCTCGTTTCAATTTCAAGACAAGAAATTGAAAGAATTGATCATCTTATTCTTCTGGAGCATTTTGTTAGTTGGGTAATTATTCCAGGAAGTGTTTTAAAATATGAAACATATATTCTCCAGAAGAATAAGAAGATTGATGTTATAGTACTTACAAAGTGCTTTAACACCAGTAAAGAAAAACGATGGGAAAACAAAGTACTCCTGCATTTATAAATCACCAAGTTTACACAGCCTTAAGTCAGACAGCAGCATTAAGCCACAGTTAAAGACTGACAATTGCTTAGGAGCTTATGCCTGCTGATGACACCTGTTGACTATTCCACAGTCATTGTGTGATACTTGCTCGGGGCTGTGTCTATCCCAAACCAGGCAAACATGCACACTACCAAAACTGCCTCCATGGAGAGATGGTCACTGTGGTCTCCCCAGTACTAGGACCAGCTTCATGTTGTCAATTTAATCAGCAGTAGAGACTGAGGTCCTACAGGAAGGAGGACAAAACCCTCAGGAAACTCAGTAATTCAAATGCAGGTGGTCAAAGATAGTTCTGGGTCTGAGAGGGAGTAACTCAAATTCAGCAGGATATGGGGTGCTGCCTTGAAGGCAATTTGGTGGAAGAGGTGCTGTGGTCCTGGTAAGTTGAGTAGGACCCCAACCGAGCGCCCTGTGACGAAGAAGGACATTCAGGGCTGTGTCACCGAGAGTGCACCCAGTGGGGTGAGGAACCTCACCTTTTACTCTGGACTGATAAGAACCCACCTATGAGTGCTGGGACCAGCCCAAGCTCCATGGTGCCTGTCCTATATAGGCAGAAATGTATCAGAGTTCAGAGGAGGCTACCACACTATCAGGGACAGAGCACAGGACACATGAGCAGCTTCTGAGAGAGCTGGATCTGTTAAGCGTGGAGAAGGTGAAGGGACACCTTACTGCTGCCTGCAACTGCCTGCTGGGAAGGTGTGAGGAGGATGAGCTGTACTCTTTGCAGAGCTGTGAAGTGAAATCACAAATAAACATAAGGAAATAAAACGGACTATGAGGGGAATCAAACACTTGACCAGGGCACAAAGGGGCTGTGTGATCTCCAGCCTTGAAGGTATTTATCTCTTACTTATGCAGCATTATCTAAGTTGGTTCTGGTTCAAGCAGGTGGTGGACCTAGAGGCCTCCAGAGGTTACTTCCTACAAGAATTATTCTATATTTAAGTGATTCTGTCAGCATTTTTGTGTCTCACACACACACACCAAAAAAACCCCAACCAAACAACAACAACAACAACAACAACCAACCCAAAAAACTCCAAAACAACAACAACACAAAAAAAAAAAACCCACACAAAAAAATCCAAACCCACACCACTAAACTAAAATATCATTAAACACTTGTCAAGGAGCTAAGAAACCCAGCCCTGTTTCCAAGTCTGACAAGAGACTTGCTGTGCAACCTTTAGGAAATTATGTAATGCTGGAAAGAAGAGGTTTGTTCATGTGTGAGGTCAACCGAGTTGGTTGAGAGTGGAAAAACTGAGGGAATGAAGGCAGGGTCTATTTCAGGAGACGGAATCCTGTACTCTAGGGATGGAAGAATAATAAGAGTGTTCAGTGCTTCTGTTACACAGTCTTGTCCCAGCCCTTTAGCTGAGAGAGCCCAGGGCCCAGAGTTATCAGACAGCAATCTCCATTTGCAGAATTCTGCTCAAAAATCAAATAGAATCCAAATATTTTAATGATCTTGCTGGATTTTTTTTAGTACTACATAGAAGGTTCAAACACGGAAATCATTTACACCACTCTGCCACATAGACCCTTATCCACAGAGACCTTCCAGTCAGCTCTCAGCACCAACAGCACTTCCTAAGCATGGCAGTTCTGCTACAACAGCATAGATTTCCATTAGGGATGTGAATATTATTACTTACAATAGCCCAGCCAAGAATAAATGCTATACATATTTTGCCACAAGCACCAATCTCTGTCCCACTGACCAGTCTGGATTGGACTGAGAAGTAAAAGAAAAATATTATGAAAATTGTTAAATATTATTTCTCAGAAATTGTCTCCCAGAAGCACAACTTCACCATATCAAACCCAACAAACGTGCAAAGCTACTAAGCATTCAGTTTCCTTAGAAAAGCCTTTGCACAACATCATCCTGCACTATTGTGGGAGACTTTCCTATCTGTTGGGGTTTATACTCATGAAAAGAAAGCTATGACAGGAAATAGCAAGAAAATTCCATCCTCCCTGAGTACCTTGTAGTTATAAAAAGCACAGGGAAAAAAGAAAATAATCATTCTACTCCTCTCCCCAAAGGTAAAACTTTGTATACATAGCTCTTCTGCCACTCAATTATATTCATCTTCACTCACCATGTATTCTGTGTTAATTATTTATTTGTTCTTCCAGTTCACTGACAGGCCATGATTTTTACCAGGGAAAATGATCCCTGAAAGAGAGTGAATGTGAGGATTGCTCTGTGTTCCTCTTGTCATGGCAAGCACAAACTGATCAGTAGTCTGCACCTAGAGTACATTCTTTTTCTCATGAATTTTACAGAGCAGATGGAACTAATGGAACTTGACTGGAGGCATCAGAAGCTGGAAAACAAAGAGATTAGGGCTGCTGAGGCCAAAAACCAAAAACACTTTGTCTGAAATGGTAGTTGAAAAAAGGAGGGGGAAAAGAATAACACAGAGGACAAGTGACATTCTTAAAAAGAGACATTGAGTGTTATTCATATCTGCTTTAGCAACCTTTACCTACCAAAACCCAGTAAGACAAAAAGAGACTGCAAATGGCCACACTGCCCTAGGGATGGGTATATGCACATCTGCTGGATTCCACAGGGGCCACAGGGATGTGTCCTTTGGGGGACATCTGGCTTTTTCCTGCAAATACTCAGCTCTCCTGAAGGTAAAATCAATCCAGGTGGCTGGGGAGAAGGGCACACTGCAATGTTTCCACTGTTGAGAATCAAACCACAATCTGCAAAATCAAACAGTGTTATGTGCCAGCTGGGAGACAACAAATCCACAGCAAAGGATGCTGTTATAAATGCATATTTTGGAGTTGGCTTTTCGCAAATATTGAGATGAATATTATACATATAATGTAAGAAGGTTGTACTGTATTTCCCTTTATTTGTGGAATTTAAAAATGTAATGAAGATGTATTTCCTAATTGTAACAAAGTAGAGATGGGGGTTGTGGGGTTTTTTTTGTAACCTCTAGCTAGATAGAAGCCAGAAGAGTTCCCTGGCATTCCTGTGAAAGATAAAGAACAATGAACCTTTACGGCCAAGAAAGATTTATGACTTCTACCTCGACACCCAGACACCAAGAACAGATAAAGAGGCTACAATATTTGAGGACCCTTAAAACTGATAAGCCAAACAAATGTTTAAATATGCACTAGTCTCTTTTTGAACACCAAGACTTTTAAATACCAAGAAGTTTGGAATAGGGTGTGTGTTGCTTTGCACCCTCAGCTGAGAGCTACCTTATTCTGTCTCCTTATTGTCTATTTTTATTCTATTTTATTTTATTTTTATTAAACTTATAAATTAATATAAAAGGGTGAAATGTCGTTTTTCACAGATGCCCAGCAGGACAGATGTGGAACTTCAGCTGCAGACAGCCAGAGCAACACTGGCCAGGACAGGAACTGGACAAGAGACCACTGTTTATGTAGGTGATGCATGAGACAGAAATCTCTGTTAAGCAAGGCGTATAGAACTCATTTTTATCTTTATTAATTTGAATAGACCATCAACTACGGAACTTTAAATGTATGTGTATGTGGTCAAAAATCTCTGAAGGAACATAAAGACCTAAAGGTGCATAGAAAAGGTTAAGAGAAAATTAAAAAACCCTCCGGACCTTCTTTCAGCTGATCAGTTTGCTTGTCCTTATACTGGGCTGTAACCTTGTAGCCAGGATGCCCCTTTGTGCTGTCAGAGATTTCCTGTTACTGCTGTCACTGCAGTAATGTGGGGCTATGGATGGCCATGGGTTCCTCAAGTTGTTTTTGTACCAGCTGAGCCGTTAGGGATGCTTTGATTATCCAAGGTTTTTACTGTAGTGTGTATATACACATATATACACACACACACATATATATACACTCTGTTTTCAGGATCATAGATTCATGGAGTGATTTGGGCTGGAAGGAACCTTAAAGATCTTATTCCAACCCCTGCCATGGGCAGGGACACATTCCACTGTCCCAGGCTGCTCCAAGCCCCGTCCAACCTGGCCTTGGACACTTCCAGGGATCCAGGGGCAGCCACAGCTTCTCTGTGCAACCTGTGCCAGAGCCTCATCACCCTCACAGGGAAGAATTTCTTCTCCATATCCCATTTAACCCTACCCTCTGGCAGTGGGAAGCCATTGCCCCTTGTCCTGTCACTCCAGGCCCTTATTCAAACTCCCTCCCCAGCTCCCTCGAAGCCCCTTTAGGCACTGCAAGGCGCTCTGACGTGTCTCTTCTCTTCCCCGGGTGAACACACCCAGCGCCCCGCCTGCCTCCATAGGATATGAACTCCTGCTCGGTAACGAAGACCACACGACCCCTCACGGCCAGCCCGTCCCCTCCCTGCCGCGCGGGTCCGTGGCCCTCACCGAGCATGCGCAGTGCCTGGCGCGGCTCACGGTGGGAGCTGTAGTCCTTGCACGGCAAACGGGGGACTCGGCGCCTGCGCACGTCGCGCCCGACTTTGCCAAGTCGCTGCCGGAGGCCGGGCAGGCCGCGCTGCCATCTTGGACCTGAGGGATAGGGGAGCTGCGGCCGGTGAGCGGAGCGGGGCCGGGGGGCGGAGAGGGGGTACGGAGGTAACGCTGGAGACAGGACCCTGTGGGCGGCGGGGAGACACGAGGGGCGCGGGAACCCGCGGTCGGGACCGAATCCGGAGGAGCCACTCGCCCCGGGAGGGGCTCGCTGAGGGCGGACCCGCGGCTCTGTACCCCCGGGCCCCGCGGGGCAGTTCCGGGAGCGAGGTAGCACCCTTCCCTCCCTGGGGCGCGGGCGGCGGTCCCGGGACCTCCGCGCTGCCCGGCCCCGCCGCCCCTCCGCGGCTGCCGAGGGCACCTGCCCGCACCCCGGTGCCTCCAGTTCCAAGTCCCTTCCCCAGCCGTCCCCGGCAGTGTTGCGTCCCTGCCCGGCCGGACCCCGCCAGTCTTTCCCGGTTCCTGATCGCCAGGATCTGCCCCTAAACCTTCGCTCTCTCGGGGGCTCTCTCCCTTCAGGGCTGTACTTTCCGCAGCCCTTCCAGCGCAGCCTTCTTTCCCCGTGTGTGTCCCCCCTGTCCCGGGGCTCTTTCCAGGTGTACGAGGGTTCGGTATCTTTGTCTTGGTCAGGTACAGCCGGACATTGAAGGAATGTTTCTTAGCGATAAAGCGTGACTACAGCCAGAGGTTTATCCCGAACTGTGTTCCCTTTTGTAAACATGGCAGAATGGCAACGTTGGTGCCACCGCTCTATTTTGGAAACACGGACAAGTTCTGGCTGTTAACTCTTCCGCTCCCACGCAGGTTTTCTTTGACCTTGTGTGCCAGTGCTATCGAGATAAAAGCGGACAAAGATGTTCGAGGATGAGTTTATGTAATTTGCTCTGATATTCGAGAATTCAGCTTGTCTTAATCGCTGTAAATTTTGATGTTAAATTGGCAGAAGACCTTCTGATACGTGCGTGATGCAGAGAAAGGGGCAGGTGTAGCTTTGTTGTGGCAGCCTTTACCCTTGATGCTTCAGGAATTATCCCCAGCAAAACTTACTTTTATAGCTTAGTTAGAACTGAAGAAGTCAGAAACCAGGGTATTTTAAAATATATTTTCCCACTATATTACTGCTTATTTTTGTAAGTTTGTCATTGTTTTGCTTGGTCTCTGATACCCTGCCTGTTAGCCTTTTCCAAGAGAAGAGAAATCCGGGCGGGTATTTGAAAGAAGGTACTCTGTGCTGAGAGAGTGACAGTAGATCCAGCAATTGCTTGTATTTACCTGAGAAAAGGCACAGGCATTTAAGAATGAAACATGAATCATGGGCTGCCTTTGGTTCTGAGGACTTTAATGCTTAAAAACATATTGTTTGAAAAAACAGTAAATTCTTTTCTGTCTTCTTGAAGTGAAAGTCCAAAGCAGTTCTAATTTAATTACAATTACCTCGCTATTCACTACAGCTGTTTAAATCTGAAATGTGTCTAGAAGTGTGCATTCTTAGTTGTGATGTAGCTGACATTTAATCACTGCACTGAATGCATTCACCTCTAAGTGATCTTTGGAATAACATGTAGCATTCAGATCCAAAGTGAGTTTTCTTGTCTTTAAAACTAGAATTTATACAGTAGATGTGAAAGATAATTTTGGAGTGGAAAATAACTGAGACTTCTGAGTGCTAACTTCGAAAGCTCCTTACAGATTAAAGTTATTTTGGGGTTTAAGAAAGATTGAGAGAAGATTATTTATATGAATTTATTAGTTAAGCAGCATCACCTCATTTTGTTCCCTCAATTTTCTCTCCTTTCTTCAAGTTCTGTTTTTTCTGTTGTGAAACAGACCTCAAACATGAGTTATCTTGTTTCTTTGTTTTTAAGTTTCAAAACAGTTTGGGGAAAACTACAGAATAAGTTAACAGAAAGAAAGGCAGTGAAGTAGCATGGTGTTTGTCTTGAGGAGTTTAAATTTATAATTTTTAAGAAAGCTTGTCACAGACTGCTTGAAAAATGTTTCATGAGAGATGTACAAAGTAATTTTTTCCTATTCTACAACATGTGAAAGAGACAAGACCTTGTTAGCAACATTATCAGTATCAGTCTGCAGTATCTAAATAAACATCTTTTGTGAGTTTAAGCTGTTTAAACAAAGTGATAAATGTGTTCAGCCATAGTGAAGTACTTTTCAAGCAGTAAAACCAATTTGATTTCTTCTTAAAAGCAAGGAAAAGAGTCTGCAGGGTAAGAGTTGAAGAAAACCCTTTGCACAGGGTAATGGTGAAGTTTCTGGGAGTTTATTTTTAAGCTTTTCTGTTTGGGTATCCAGTTATGTTCATGATCTAGTTTTTATCATTCTGCTGTACTTACATGTAATTACAGGAACTTCTTTGTGCCCTCACAACTGAGGAAAATGAAGGTGTATGTATAACCCAGAGGAGTGCTGACCACAGTTCCTTAGTGTAACTGTACTTTGCCCAGCTGCAGAAGCATTTCGAAGTGAGTGCTCGCCTCAGAAGAGGAAGTAGACAAGCCATGATTATAGTCTAGTTTGGGAGTATTGTAGATATTTAGTTTTACTGTCTCATAACTAGAGTATTTTTAAAGACTTCAGGCAGTGCTTCTTGGGCTTGGTTTGACTGTTAGCTGAGCTAATTCTGTGTGCACATTTTGTTGAGAGAAAGGTTCTTCATCCTTCTCTCTGAAGACTAAAGCAATGGAGACTTGGTCATTTTCTTTAAGTGACTGACACTCAGGTTTTACTGTCGTGCAGAGTTGCTGGAGCTGAAGGATTGATATTTTTCTTCATAAGAATTGCAAATTACACATAATAGAAATGAAAGTATTGCAACAAACTGGGAAAGATTGTTTTGAAGAAGCCAAGGCCCTGTTTCATATGACCAACTCTCAAGTTATGCCTGGAATTTCTACTTTTACTATACCAAAGCACAGCAGGTTTTTTTCTCCTCTCTGTGGAAACACCATACCAGATCTTGTTGTGCTGGTTATTCAAATAGTTTTTCAAACTTGGCAGTATGTTGCTGGTTTTTTTTTGGTTTTTTTTTTTTTTTTTTTTTTTTTTTTTTTTTTTTTTTTTTTAAGTTTTATTACAGTGCTCCTGTTTAGGAGCTGATAATTCCTGCCTTTCACCCACCTGCCAGAGCTATTCTCAACTCTGCTGCTGGGAGAGGCTTATTGTTTCAGTCAGGCACAGAACTCCTGTCATGTTTGCATTTACATCATTGGTTCTGAAGCTGGAGCTCAGACTCAAATGGTGTTGTTGCTCAGCAAAAAAAGGCCTATTCTCTTCAGGGGAATTGTTCCAGTTTGATTGTGTGGAACATTTTTTCTAATCAGGAGGTGAAAGTTAGGTGACTTAACCTTTACCTGAAATGTGCAGTTCTCAGGTTCTGGATTTGTTAGCCCGTGATACGGAAGCTGGAGCTTTCAAGAGGAGTGTGTTGCATCAGCCTCTATAAAATCTTCACGTTTTCAGTTTTCTATTCTTTGTAGGTCTATTTTTCTTTAACTGTAGCCTTTGCATATATTTTTTTCTTTCTAAATATTAGCTGGGCACCTAGTAATCTTTTTGAAGTTTATTACTAAGGAAAAGAAAGATCAGGTAAAAGATTAAGGTGATCTTGAAACAGAAAAAGACATTGTAAGACAGGTCTGCAATCTGCTTCTGATTTATTCATTAATTCATCAAATAAATAGCCATTTTCAGTGAAATATCCATCAGGAATATAAAATTTGTGACTAGAAGCATGTTAGTTTACTGAAAAATAACACGGGTTCTTTGATCCCTTAAGTTTCACATGATCGGGATGGAACTTTTGCCTGGGCAAGTCATTCATAACTTACTACCCTTTTTAGCTTTGCCTCATTCAGTGGAAAAAGTGAAGGAAAGCTCAATGCTGAGCAAGCTGAAGAGATGGACTGAAACATAGAAGGGTGGGTTGTGTTAATTTTTAACATGCTTTTGGTCAGTATCCATCCTTAGAGCCTCCCCAGTCCCCAGTGCTAACTAACTTTTGATTATATGTTAATAATCACAACTCTTGCTTAAGTTATAGTGTTCACCTATCCAGATTTTATTTTATTTACTGCTGGCTTCATAGTGTTTACTTGAATGGATTAAGACTTGTTTCTCTGAATATTCTTCTTCTACTTTCCTGACACCCTGAGGTTTTTGCTCTGTCAGTGCTGCTCTTTTCGTCTATTTGCAAAGCAGCTAGGTGGAGTGAGTTTGTTCTGTATAAGGATTCCTCATCTTTAAAGTTTTGGGGGTTTTTGTATTTTTTTTTTTTTTAATTTGGCTTGTCAATTAAGTGATCTGTGGATCTCTCTGATGTATTTCTCTTAATAAGGCTTGTCTCTACAAGTGTGTGTGCCTTGTACATGTACATGTGTATTTTCTACTGCTCTAAGTATATAATTTCAGAGACTAGATAACAAATGTGGTGACCAATATATAAAGATGTTCATAAAATGGTAATGTATTTGGCCTAATCTTTAACCAGGTTTGTTAACTTCTGTGAAAGTAGTGAGCTGCATATTTTCACCAGATTTTACCCTTTCCTATCTATTCAGATTAAGACTTCCTGGGCGATCCTGCCCGTGAAGGGCACTTTATAAAGGCAATGAGAGAAAAGAAAATTTGTGAGCTTAGCAGATAAAAAGTGAGACTTGTGAAACGGACTTGCTTTTGGTATCAGGATCACAGCATGGTTTGGGTTGGAAGGAGCATTAAAGACACCCGTTCAAAGATCACAAAGCTGCTTTGGTTCTTATATGTCTGTGATTGACCCAGTGTATGTGATGTCTTCGATGATGAAGCCTTCAGAACAGTTTCTTATTCCAGCTGTTTGAAGGGGAATAATGTGTATAATGATAACAGGAAAGAGGAGGGAAATGCTGAAGGAAGGCACTTTGATCACCTCACTCTTCATGAAAGAAGTTTCCATAGCAACCCAAACTAAACAGCTGTGACCTGTGTTTTCAGGTGGATACTCACCACAAGTAACATTTCTAATTCCATTTAAGTGCTCATCAGCTAAAGATACAGAGGAAAACTTAGGATCTACTTGCAGTAATCCTTCATGTAATTTGCATGTTCCATCCACTTTGTGTGTGTTAAAATGAGTGTACCAGTAAGATTTTAGAATATCTTTTTTTTGTCTTATACCAATGAGGCATTTTGTGAATATTAAACAGACCAATTTCCAGAGCAACGCTGCATTTATTAAACATTCGCCTGAACCAAATTGAGTTCAGGTCAATGAAAAAGCTGTTGTGAGGCAGCAGTGTTCTCATTGTTCTGTGCACCATTTGAGTCAGGGTGTTTAACTCCTGTCCTGAAATCTGGTTTGGGCAGGTGGATTTGCTCTGTGTGGAGATCTGTTGACGTTGCTGGTGGTTTATTTGATATTCTCCATGGTTTAAAGGTTTTAAACATAGGCCTGTGAGGTGTGGCATGGCATATCATGACTTTTTTCTCCTTTCCCTTCTTTTCCACTCATCATGAGGCTCTCAGAACGACATGACGTAAGGCACTAGTGAGAGCTTGAGTTATTAAAGAAAAAAATAACAATTAAGCAATGTCTTGCTTTCAGATCTGCAATGTGAACAAAATAATAATGTCCTGAAGGGGATGGTAGAGGTGAAAATATTTTCAGACTAGTAGCTCTTCATTTCAAGGCTGAAAGCTGCCCAGTGCACTCTGTGTTTGAGTGGAGAAGATATCAACGAAGTGAAATTCATAGCTAAGGGTGGCTGATGTGGGAGGTGAGAGAGGAGGGGACTTGTAGACAGTAATAATAGGGATGAGATCTATTCTAAGAGAGCCTGTGTCACAGCTGGGATTTCTTTGCTTTTTGGAATTTCACTTCCTGTTTTAAAAATAGTCAACTCTATACTTCATATTCTATATTTCTGCCTTCATGACCTCTAATCTCACACACAGTAATGTTCTAATGTTATTGCAAACTAGATAAAATGTCTGAACAGAATTTAGAGGAAAGCTGTCAGAACTCCTCACATGGTTCAGACTCAGTGTTTGTATCTATAAGGATGTTTTGCTGATTAAGGTGGTCGTTGCACAGCGTTATAACGCTATGGGCCTGTTCTCTTCTCCAGTATATGGGTTCCTTTTTGATGTTTCACATCATGCGTGGCCGAGGGAAGCCATGAGGGAGTGGATATATGGTGTAGTGTGTTCACAATGAATTACTCTCCCTGCATAGAGTATTTTTCCAGGGCATGCAAAGTGTGCCTATTTTGTTTTTAATAAATACACTGTTTCAGAGTTATCAGGGTCTTAGGCTTTTTTCCCTGAAGATTTCCTGGATTAAACAGGTCAATGAATGTCAGTTTATGACTAGAATTGACATAAAGATAGGGAAGGACTGTGAGACGGGGCTGTCAAGGGGAAGGGGGGCCTGCTTCTTGGGCAGTATATAGCTGCAGGAGGAGAATTCCCCATCTACACTGACCAATAGCTGCAGCAGCTGCACAGCTGACACGTGTGGATGGTGCAGTTACCTCTGGTTCACTTGCAAGTTTTGGTTTAGGAACCAGTCCTAAGCTTCTACATCAACCTGTGGGTTTCAGTTGTATCCTAGCAGTAAGGCAAGTCCCTTGAAATTGAAGAATAGAGTCAGTGTTTGTTTTGAGAAGATGGTCTTGTTCTTTTGTTTTTATTTAATGTGCAATTGTCAGTTTTTCACACAGAAGATCTAGGATGTAAAGAAGTGTTGAGAATATTGGAAGAGTGGTGCAGTTCTAGGCCACGTCTCTCCTATAAGTTTCTGTTTTATTTTACAAAGAGGCATGAGCTAGAACCTATCAAGCAGTCAGATTTTGCAGAGTTGGGATGACTGTGTTGTCCACCCATGGCTGTACTTTCATGTTACCATCAGGTCACTTGTAAAAAATTCCAAGGAGGCAGGTAATGGACTTCTGTGAAATTAGAAAACATGAAGATGACTCCTCTGGAACTCAAGGTTATGCTTGCAGCAGTTTGCAGTTTTGGAAAAGACAGTGACCCATAGCAGACTTTCAGGTACCTCAGGATGTACTTAAATAATCTCAATACTTTTTCCCCTCCCTGAAATTTTAATTTCTATTACATCTTTTGGATTTACTTTAGTAATAAATAATTTAGCTTGGAAAAACACAATCTTTATTTTCAGCTGACACTGAATTTTGCACACAGCAATATTATTTGATTTTGTTGCAAATACTGGCATTCCACTTGTAGTTTCTTTGATTCTACTGTTTAAGAATACTCAGAGAAGCAGCTTATTTTTCTTAGGGGGCAGTGTATGTGTATGTGTAATCATAACTTGGTAACAAGTTACCTGTCAGAATTTTAGTGTGTTGTTTACAGCACTTCTTTTTCTCACAGCTGAGTCAATCAACAGGACCTGTCTTACACCATCTACTTTGCTGAAGCAGGTACAAGCAGCAAGTGACAAAGAGCTTTCTTTTTCAAGAGATTTCAAGTCATCAGCACATTTCAGATGTGTGGTTGTCGCTGGTAGTAGGGGATGATTCATCATGTCTTTGATGAGCTTTGCCAGGCTGAGTTGCAGAGCTGTGCAGTCTGTTTCAATTCCGTTTATTGCTCAGGTACCTACAGCTGACTATCTGTTTAGCAAGTTTTTATAGGCAATATCTCCTGAAAGCTCCACAGGCCTTTTTATCCGTGTTCTTGGGAGGTATGTCTGGGGCTCTCTTCATTTCTGTACCCACAGAGGGAGGTAGCTTTGTGCTCATTAAACCTTCACCGGTGCTGTTGGACACTTAAGGCAAGGTGCATTGTGTGCTGGACAGTCCTGCACAGAACATCCTGAAAAATCATGTTTAGGTTCATGTAGATGCCAGCATTGCACTTCTGGAAATTGTGTCTGCTCCATTTGAGGCTTCTAGGTGAGATGATCAGGGTTGACATTTTGCTGGTGGACAACAGTCTTTCCAGAAGCTACTTTTAAAAATGTTACAGCTATACAATCTTACAAACATATAAACATACAATAGCTGTAATGGCTGCTGAAGCTGTCATTCTCAGTAATGATTACAGGTAATTGGCTAATTTAATCGTCAAGTTTTCTGGTTTTTTTCATTCCCCAGAGTTAAGAGCTTTTGCAGGTTTGTTTAGGTGTGTGTACAAACCATTGATAATCAAATGTAGCTCTGAGAAAGGGCTGGAGAAATAATGTGAAGCAAGCACTGAGTTGTAAATAAGAAGTAAAACTAATGGCTGGAGATTATGAAATCCTCTGTAGTTGCTGCCCTCTGTTAATAACTGAATGTGTAACTGCTTCTGAAGGGACTTGTTCCAAAGCTGCAAGGTGAGTGGTGAAACAGAAGGTGGTGGCCTCATATTTTGTTTTACTGTGCTATTTTATAGCAGAGAAAGTGTTTCTTATTGACACTTTGATGTGCTTAGGCCTGAGCAGCAGGCTTCAGCCAGAGCTGACTTACAAGATGAACCCTGGGCATTATGTGACTAACACCATCAGTATTATTTAGCTAAAAATAAATGACGGAGATGCTTATGCTAGTTTATAACTTTGTGTAGTTATCTGCGAGAAATTTATCATTTTAAGAAACTTTCCAAACGGACATGCATAGAGTTTTGCTTATAGGGTATTTTAGGGGAAAACCCACCTAGCCAAGGCCTGGGCTCTGGCCAAGTTCTGGCCTCTGCTGGTCAGGAAGTGTGCCATCAGACCCAGGAGTTTCTGTGCTAAAAATATCATTGGGTCACTTTGACTTACTGATTTGGGCCTATGAAAGCTGGACCCATTTTTGGGGTGAATTTGGAGAGGTCACCTATGGGTGATGCACCATGTGGGATGTTCCCAGTTGCTGGGAAGGGTTCTCCAGGTCCGTGCTGTCAAACAGGGCTCCCCAGTGCCTGCAGACTCTGGATGATGGTGGGTTATTCAGGTAATTGGTGATGTATCTTTCTCAATCACTATCCTGTCTCTCATATAGTGATTATTAGGTGCATTACCTTGCTTCTTTTTGCTTGTTGCTAAATCCAAGTGTGTAGTTTTATTGAAAGTATTATTTTACTTTTGTGCTGCCTTAATATTTGTGGTCAAATAAGACCATTCTTTCCATTGGTGTCTGTGTCCTTTAAATCGCCTCCCATCAATTGGCAGAACACACTTCAAAAGTAATGCCTTTGAAGTACTTAAAAATAGCTGCAATAAAAAAACCATGGATTTTCTTCTGATGACAAGTCACAAAATAACATGTCAAATTAGTTAAAGTTCAAGTGGTTCTCTTAACATATCCAGTGATACCAGTCTTTTATCTCTTCCCATAAGCATCAAACTAAGTTCTGCAGTTTCTGGAATTTGGTCATGAAGGCTGACTGTTTCCACCTTTTTAATTGGAAAATAACTTAAAGCAGTAATGTGAGCTGTGATGCTGTGTGGATAGGTCTGTACTAATGAGATAGAGAAGATAAATGTAGGCACTGGAAAATGAGGGAAAGTCAGTGGATATGTGAAAATCATAAGGCCAAAGTGGTAGAAGAGCACATTGATGGGAAAAGCAGCTATGTTATGGTATGCGGCTATATTATACCTCCAAAATCAGGTTACCTATGTGATAAATGAATATGATTTTGTGCTACCTAAATTGTAACTACTTAGAAAATTAATGTTATAAAGCAATAAAGGAAATCAGTGTTAAAAAACAGATGGGCCCCTTTGTAGATGTTACATGTGAAAATAGGATACAGGATGTCTCAAGACAGAATTGGCCCTGAGATGGACAAAGTTGGGACAGTTTCAAACAGTTTCAAGGCCAAGATCTGAAGTTATGGTTTTATCTATGAAATGCAAGGCTAATTTTTTAGAATGTAATGCTTACTTACATAACATAACACGTAGTATGCAAGCTCAACCTGTAAGGTTATCCTGAGGACAATGAGGAAGACTCTGAGTCTTCATCCAAAAGACCACCAAAAGAAGACAGAAGACCCTCTAGCAACAAGTGAAGCATGCACCATGAAGTATAGTGATATAGATTTTTAGAGTCAGAAATAGGAGGAAACTTATGTGAAGCATTGATGAATATGTATTAGCATATAGTATATAAGTTTAGTTTGAATTGCTCTGTTTTGTACGTGAGGTAGGGTGAGAAGCCCTCCCTGTACCCTGGTACGTTTTCCTTATGCGAACTTTAACCACACTTAATTAATTCACTGTCAAATTTTTGTATATGTTTAATCTTATATTAAATTGCTATTAAAATTGCTGCTGAATTTTAATTTTGTTGTTTATTTTATTCACATTTATAACACCTATGTAGACATTGTGGGAATTTTTGGCAGCGTAATTTTTGTTTGGTTTTAGTGTCATAAGTGGAACTTCAGTGCCAATCTTTGCCACTGAGGTTTGGATTCATTTATATAGACACTTAGGAGAAGCTTTTAGAAACTGTTAGGGGATCAGCATCCTCTAAGTAACTCTGCCTAAATTTGTCACAGATGTGGTGTTTTTCAGGTAGAACAGAGTAATTAGTTCGATTGAAAGTACCAGGACAGCAGCTTTAAAGAAGCATGGGAGAGATACGGAGCAACACACAAGTAACTGTCCAGATTTGCTTGGGTGAATAATAACCATGTAAGTGAAAATGAGGGAAGTATATGAAAACATTAACAAATTGTGATATCTTTTTGAATAAACAGAGTATCCAGCCAGGACATTTAATGATTTTCTCATCTCTGATGTTGTTTTTGTAACAATGGGATACCACTGGTTCCGAGGTGGTGATATGTGAATTTTTAATGAGGTTTCGTATTAGGGCAAAAGAAAATGAAAATAAACCAGGAAACCATATGAAGTCTCCAGTAACATCTTTATGTTGGGACAGTTGAACCAGTTGACTTTTGTGCATTTTTCAGTTTCATGTTCCCTGATTATCATTAATTGGAGCTGGCTAACACTTTGGTCTGTATAGTGCTGGACATGTAGGAAATTTTCTCAAGCTGTGTTGCTTTGTTCTTTATAATGTACAGCAACAATAAGGGAAATGGAAGTAGTTTTTTAAAGTGAGAAGAAATACCTGGTGTAGACTTGTGCATTGAATTTTAGTGTAAGACCTAGGAAAAACTGTAGAAAGGAAAATCTTGATTTTCATTACTGAACCTGAAGAAAGTGCAATGCTGATTTATGCAATCCATGCCTTTCTGTTCCAACTAGTAAAACTTAAGCTGTATTAATAACTGGACAGTGAAAGAGATCCTCAGTTTGGAAAAAAAATAGCCTATATGACCAGCTTGATAGATGTCTCTTTAGAGGAGGAATCTGTGGCAGGCCAGAAACCCAAAATGAACAAGAACAGGACAGGTACAACAGGAGGTTCTTTTAGGGAACTCAAAGAATCACAGAATACCTGAGGTTAGAGGAGATTTCTGGACATGGCCTGATCCAAATTCATCTGCTTAGAGCAAGGCCAGTTAGGGCAGTCACTAATGTGTTCAGTCAGGTTTGGAAAGGCTCTGAGAATGGTGATTTAACCTCTCTTGACAATTTCCCTGCTATTAAACCACCCCAACTCCATCCCCTATTTTTAGGAATTTCCTGTATTTTAATTTGTGCCTGCTGGCTATTGCCCCATTCCTGAGTACTGCTAGGAAGGGTCTCCATTCAGCCTTTTAACCATTCAAGTGTTTATACAGACTGATAAGATCCTTCTGATCATCCTCTTTTCCAGGCTTAACAATCCTGGTTTTCTTAGCCTCTTCTCGATCACTTTATTGTCTCCATAGCCCTTTGCTGGTGTCACATCAGTACATCTGTGTCAGTCTTGATTTGGGGAGGCTAAAATTAGAATGAAAGAGAAGAATCACCTTCCTCATGCTGCTAGTGATGCTTTTTTCCTAATCTAGGATGCTGGCAACCCTTTTATTTGTTGTTATTGTGAGGAAGCATTGCTAGTACAACAGCACCGGTGTCTTTCGCAGAGTTGTTTTCTGCCCAGCTGCCCCCCAGCCTTTACTGATGCATGGGTTTATTCCTCCCCACATACAGAACTTTGCACTTCCCGTTGTGGAATTTTTGTTTCATCAGCATATTGGCTGAGGGTGAGCTGGGTCCAGGTCATAAATGGGGAAGTTAAACAGTACTGGTCAAGTCTTTACCCCTGAACTACAGCACTAATGCCTGGGTTCTGTCAGGACAGCGCACTGCTGATCCCAGTCCCGGGAACCTTGCCCTTCATCCAGGCTTGCAGTCTACAACCTAGTCCTGCTTGGCCCCTGCTTCATTCCCATGTGTGAAGATATTGTAGGACATGGTGTTGTCCCAGCTACCAAGTCATCTTCTCAAAGAAAGATCTCAGGTCAATCAGACTTATTTCCCCTTTATAAATCCATGCTGACTAATAGAAATCACTTTCTTGTCCACATTATGTTTGAAAGTGGCTCCTACAAGACTTTGCTCCCCTATCTCCCTGGGGTTGATATGACACTAGTTAGTCTGTAGTTTCTTGAATTATCCTTCTTGCTTTTCGAAGTTGGAGTTTCTTTCAAAGTTCTTTCAAAGAAAGGAGTGTAATTTGTTTTTTTCAGTATCAGGAATGTGGAGAGAGTCACTCACAGGAGCTGGACTTTTCACTTTAATGTAGCATAGAGTGGGCTTCACTGATTTTCTCTAATGCACAAAATGAACAGGAAAAGAAACTTCAGTTTTTCAGCAGCTCTCTAGATGCTTAATAGTTCATGAAATTTATCCTCCTTGTGGAAAAAAAAAACAAAAACATTTGTGCTTACAGAGATAGTGGTACTCAGTTACTGCTTCTACTTCCACACGAAACAAGCAGTTCTGTGGTCTGGCTTGTCACTTAGGCCTCTGGGAGACAATCTTTTACCCTGTTTGATGACACAAATATGTTGTGCTTTATGACAGACTTCTTTTTTACCTACAGCATTCATAATTTGTATTAAATAGACATACTCTAAATGTTAATCTATTTGACTAAAAATACTCTGATTTTTACTTAGACCAGAGCATAGCAGGTAGAACTTCCTAGTAGTTTTGTAGAAGCAACTTTCTAGCCTTGGTTTTGCACAGAAGAAGGGAAAAAGCACACCTGTCCCGCTGATGGAGAGTGAGAAACTTTTGGATTTCCTTTTTCTAATTTTATAAAGGAAACTATTCTGAAAAAGAATCTCCTCTGAAACTGTCAAAATGGAATGTAAGATGGCAGTCTAGAAACAAAGTGGCTAAGCAAGGTCACACATGAAAATAGTCATGTCCGTATGCAGGAAATTAAAGGAGAACAGAAGTAATGCAAAAAGAGTGAACTCGAGTCAGTGGATGTGAGAGAGACCTTTGAAGGTTTTCCTCAGGGCCAGAATGCATAGCAGAGAGAACAGGAAAAGAAAAAATCTTCATTAGTGGTTTAATTGTTTTAATTTGGACAAGGAGGGCACTTTGGAAATTAATCCACTGAATGTTCTCACACACTGCACTTGATTTGACTTGTGAAGTGATCTTGGATCAAGGAAGCTGAGTTGCTTTTGGATGAAACTAAACTGGAAGCTGTGATCTTGCTGGTGTGGGACTGTGGGATTCCAGCAGAACTGTTCCAAACTGAAACTCCAAGAACATATCCCTTGTGAGTTTCAGGTCTGCAGACCTTCCTGCCTGGCCCCACTCCTGTTGCACTGCACTGCTTGTGGGTGTGGGCACAGCAAATCCTTATGTGAGAGTTCAGAGACCATCACTAGAAAAGGCTGTGCCATTGTGAAAGGGGCTGTAGCAAAAAAGAGACAGGTTGACTGTGGTAGTTGTGAAAGGTGTGGGCACAGAGTTTTTAGGAAGATTACAGTACAGGCAGTAAAAATGGGTCTGTAAGAAAATAGGAGTCTGTTTTGGCAAGTAATTCCCACAGTGAAGCTTAGAAGCCATACAACAGTGCAATTAGCTGGTACAAGCTGCAGGGTAATAGTCTTATTTTTAAATACAGTTTTTGTTATTCTTTTTATTTTAATTTTCTCTGAATGTGTACTATATGAACACATTTTAAAAATGAAGAAGCAGTGGAAGTCTTCAAGAAGAAACAAACAAAACCCACCTAAATCGAGAATAAGTGAAGTATTTATATGGACTGTTATTAATAAAAGGTGCAGGGAAATACACATCCTAAGGTGTTAAAGGGGTAGCTGAAAAACTGAACAGGAGAATCCAAATTAATCCTTACAAAGGAGTTAGCTTGGAAACTCTTCTCAGTCATTCAGCTGAAAGCCATCTGAAATGAATGTACAAACATACACTGAAAAAATTGTTGCACTTCTAAGAATTAAATTATGCAACAGAAGAAATCTTGTCATATACAATGTTTGGTTTGTTTGTTTTACCTGTTAGGTTTTTCCTGTTACATTTTAGTGAAGCTGTTTGATTTGTGCTGTGAAGTTCTGACTGAAGTAAGCAATCTTGACTGTGAGCAATCTCTTATTGCCAAGATCAAGAGTAATATAATTTCTAAGGAATGCATATTTTTGTAATTTGATATTTAATACGTTTTCGTTTCCTTGAAAGATTTCAGCAACAGTGTGGCAGGGAGATGTGGAAGGCTGACACGTTAAGGTTGGAAGGCATTACGCACATTTATGCCCTAGTAAAATAGCATCTGTTTGTATAATGCCTCAGATCCACTCACTTTGTCGTGTCATTGTATCTGCAAACATGAATATCTATTAAGATGCCTTTATTGTAACTTATATGTTGCTCCTGGTTGAGTGTAGTGGAGGGTGTTGGACAGGATGACCCCCAGAGGCCCTTTCCAGCCCAAATTGTTGCTTGTTTCTATTAAAATAGAAGGAAGAAATTGAAAGCAATTCGTAGAAGTATGTTGTTTTGAGATATCCTTGTATGCTCTTTTAGCAAGCCTTTTTCATTTATGTTATTTTCAGATCATTCTTAGATCATGTTTTGCTTAAATGCACAACATAGAGAGGAACAAAAATAAATGGAAATGGTCTGAGAGATAAAGATATAAATGTAGTTTGGCACTTGTTTAGACTGTTTTCAGAAATCTCCAAGAATTGAACCAAGCACACTTTTCTCATCCTCAGTCAAAATGTTCACAAGATCAGGTACCCTGACTTCAAAGTCAGTGCCTATTGTGTGTATTTTGTCTCCTTGTCCCTTAATTTTCTGGGTGCTTCATAACAGGCAAAATTCTGGGGTTTTTTCTGGTGTCTTTTCATCTTTTTAAGCTTTTTTCATATGTCACGTGTTTCACATTTTTAATCTGTTAATGCCTTTGCTTTAAATACATACGTGTTAATTTGTCTTTTTCCTGACTGCTCCTACTGACTTCTTGGATTGCAGGAAAACTGTTGAGACTGCGAAAAAAAGATGGCTAAAAGGAAGGTTATTTGGATTACCTCTTACAGTCATCAGTTAATAGATTTTAAGTAAGAAAATTGCCTAGGGTGGGAAATAATGTAAAATTTTGACTTAATGCTTTCCCTCTGAGTGATCACATCAAGATTATTTCATTGCCCTAATCAAAAATTAATTGAATAACATGAATAAGTAGCTTACAGCTTGTGGATTTATATGAGTATCTCTTTTCATTACTGTGTCATGCAGCTGAAGCAGTGATAAGCAGAGGCCTCCAGATAAATTCATTCCTTCTTCTTCCCATAGCAACAGGCAGGAAGGGACTTGGGTAAACTTCTTCAGAAGATTCCTTTACATTCTGTCATAGTAAGGTCTAAAATAACCTGTTGTGAACAGCACCATGAATATTTGACTGCGATGCTCAACCTTGGTATTTTTGCTTTGTAGGAGCCTCTCTGCCTTTGAGCCAACTGAAGCTAAACATGGCTGTAGGGCTAAATAAGCTTTTACAGGGCAGATGGAACAAAACATTATTGTTCTGGGTAACTGTTTTGTTAACTGTCTCATGCTACTTCTCTTCAGTGCTTCTTTGGGCTCAAAGTTGTCCTTTCTGGGAAAATGTGAATTGAGTTGGGAAACCTGATCTCCAAATTACAAAACCGATACAAGTATTTCTACAGTCAGGGTGGGATGTTACTTGGGTGAGCCATAACTGAATCTTAATGCTGTAGGATATTGTGTTTATCAAGCAGCTGCAGTTTACAGAAAGCACTAAATGTTCTCAAATACCTGGTCAGGTTAATGTCAGAGCAGTTTAACACTGACTGCTTGGAAGTGTCTGGCCACATTGTGCTTTTCCCTGGAGAAAATTCTCTTCCAAGGCTACCATTGAAAAAATACTATTTATACTTTCTAGGTACTTCCTTTATAGAAACATCAAAATGTAATGGTTGTTGTTTTTTTAAAAGTGAAATATAAAATATTTTATTGCCTGTTAGGGAAATACATGCTGTTGATTACATTGCTTTAGTCTGTCTTCTTCGTCTCTGAGGAAGGATATCCCTGAAGTTAGAGCACAGAATATTTCTTTAATCTCTGTTTCCTCAAAACATGTAGGACATGGTTCACAGTGCAAGGAAGTGGAAGAATTAAGAGGCAAAGCTGTAATTAATTTCCAGAAGATATGAGAGTTCTGATTGCCAGAACTCGATGCCTTTTTTTGTTAGAGATCTATAATAACAATGATAAAGTTGTAGTAGCAGGAATATTTAAGGTCAGAGGGATTTTGGAGATGTTAAAAGCTATTTCCCTATTGAAGAGTACTGCTCATTTCTGGAAGCTGGTTCGCTGTATAGTCAGTTCATTCCCAATTCTAGGACTTTCACCTTTTAAGGGCATAAACTCTCTGCTCACAATACTGTCACCTAGTGGGTTTCAGATTGTGAGTTTAATTTGTGTTTTGAAAGCTGAACTTCATTTAAAGTTCATTTAACTTCATTTTGTAAGAAATGTGATGGTCACAGCAGAGCAATGGGGTGGGTTAACCGTGGCTGACTGCCAAGTGCTCACTCAGCCTCCTCAACCAAGTAAGATTAGATGTGTTGATAAGTAAAACTGTTGTGTGCTCACACAGCACACCTTTAGGGGTGTCCATTGAGAAAAGGCAGCCAGCAGTGAATTAAAACTCTTGACCTTCCAGAAAAGGGTACCTAGGAAAGTTTTGCCTATCATGAACTAGATAAAAGAGCACAGACCCCCTGTAAGTGAGCTTTTACTTTGTGTGTTGCCAGCCCATAATAACACCTGGGAACTCTCAGCTATAAAGGAACAGGCTTGAATATCTGGTTTCTTGAATGAAAAGCAATTTGTCTTGCTTTGCAGGTAGCAAGGTAACTGCTTACCTTCCGCTCCACAGATTGTAATTTTGTTCTGGTTGTGAACCTCCACTGGGAAATTTTCCTGAAACCTCATCACAGAAGCATTAGAATGAAACAATTCTGAGTCAGTGCAGTATTGTGTTGAAACTATGTGATTAACAAATACTTTTTGCAAAGAATTTTAAAGGCCAAAATTAATTGCTAATGCAGTGGTTTGTGAAACGCAGGAGTTAATCCAGTTAATGTCCAGTTAATACAGGTAAATCCAGTAATTCAAATATTAGTTTGAGTTTGTGGTAGTTATTCCAGTTTCACTGCCTTCTGTCATCTTAATTGTAGTTCAATTCTCTTTACTGGGGGTTACCATGTGTACCAAGTTTCATAGATGTTTTCCAATGGCACCATTTAAGAACCAGCCATTTTAAGTGGAGCCATTTGCTCAAGTTTGAAGATTACAGCAGCAAACCAGTTTTAGCTTAGTGGTTTTCATATATGAATTGTTGTCCTCTTTGAAATGGATTGTACCATGAGAAGGAAATGGCTGAAATAAAAATAGACCATCTCTTTGTTTTCACAAATGGTTTCAATTATCCTGTGCAGCTCTCTGCAGTGGCTGCTCTTGCCAGGCTTTTGGAAACGATGCAAAAGGCATATGATGTTCATGTACATTTTTTCTTTTTTTCCCCTCTTTGAGCATTTCTTAAAAGTTAGTAAAATCTTAACATCCTCCTAGTTAGGAAGGAAATCCATTGGGAAGTTGTCTGAGTTGGTGGCAATGCCAGTTTTATCCCTTCTGTCCTGCCTGCCACAGTTTTAGTCTAAGAACAGCTTGTGGTTGGGAAATTTCTGGTGTACTACTGAAAGTGTGAAAAACTGTCAAATTACGCTGTCTTTCTTGGAATTTTTTATATTGTAGTTCTGTTTCTTTACATGTCTTTTCCCCATTCTTTTATTCAGGATCAAATGCTATATGTGTATAGAAAAAAGTCATGTGCACTGTTTCTGCTGAGGTGCAGGTTTTACAAGCAGGCTTCTCGTTGCAGGGAAATGCTAATGACTGAATTCTCTGTAATTTTGCTGTAAGTCTCCAGCTTGGGAGGCCTGAAGACAGTTTAATTTGGACTGCAAGCTGTGTTGGAAGCATTTTTCTCTTCAGGCTGAAGTTGATAGACCAGTTTTTCTAACCTGTGCCATTTGCACAAGGAACACTAGCTGGTGATGTTTTTTTCAGGGAAAAGTTAAAGTGGGCATCACTGGGTGTCTGGCTACAAGGTTTCCAGAGTTACTCTGCCTTTCATTGAGCAATGTCTTTGCTTTGGTAGGCAGGGTGAATGTTTCTCAACACTTCCAACTTAAAAACTTCAGATTCAGAATAGTTTTCCGTGCTCAGTTCTCTCTTGAAGCGGTCGATAATTTAGGAACAAGAAGGAATCGGCACTGAGGATCACTGTTGCATAAATAATTGTTTCTAGAAAAGGTGTTTAGAGTTGATAGTACGTAATTTCTTAGTCTTTGCTGCTGTGATTTAAGATCTGTTTGTTACAATCATTTTTTGATGCCATTGTTGGATAACAATATAGTATCACACTCATTATCAATCATGTTGCATTGAGGTTCTCAAAACAAAACTCAGTGTGAGACTTCAGAGGGTAAAGAGTCTCACTCTCTTTACTGTGGAGAATGTGGTATTTATCTTTAAAACTTCACATTACTTATACCCTCTCACACATTTCATTAACTCATCCTCTCACTTGTGTACTCTCAGACACCAGAACATTTCCATGTGTTGGAGTGGGCTAGCCAGTGTCTCTTTTATGCTTTGTGAAGGATGGAACTAATGGTATCTGTCACTGTTTATTGTGCTTCAGGTTCCTGTTGGTGACAACAAACTACTTCACATACAGATATTTTATATCCTCTGAGACTCAAGAGTTCTTTTTTGCTAGTCCTTTGCTTCAGAATCTGGCTTACTTCAGCTTCCATAAATCTTCTGTGGAGGCTAATGCTGCTTGTTTTTTTCCTTATTTGGAATATCCATGTCTTTAAAGCTACAGTATGTTTTCCTGTTGGGCTGACAGGAAGTGGAATGACATACGTGATGTGACATAACCCTGCTGGCACGCTCCTCTTTGAAGCACAGGCTGTTTTGCTGGTCAGGCATCTGTGCTAGAGTCTTATCAGAGTGAAGGCATACTGGCCTTCACTCTGATACATACAAACACTCCTCAGTTTTATTCCTGCAAGAAATGCCTTTTGTTATCAATCAAAGCCATTTTAACTCTTGTTCAGCTGATTTATGCACATTTTCATCCCTACTTTGTTCATCTCAGTTTAGCATTTTCATTACATTCTCTACAAGGTATGTTTGCTCATACAGATTCAGATAATCTCACATGTAGAATTAGACTTGTTGATTTAGAGAAGATGTGACTTCTGACTCGTGATATACCATTGTTCTTGGAAAGTGTGCAGAAATGATCATCTGTAAGGAGATGTAACAAGAAAGTGATAACTTTGTAGAGCCAGGAGTATAGTAGATCATATCTTCTGTACATGGATCAGATAAGAAAAAAATAAAATACACAATTTTAAGACCAGATAGTAGATGAAGCTTCTACTTCAACATCAAGGATTTCTCATTACTACATCTACTATTGGGCCAGGACAGAAGTTGGGCACCTCTTTTCATTTGTTTTGTGGTTTATATATCTTGCTTGTCCCTCCTTGCAGCCTCTGAAGGTCATGTCACTTGGTTTGCTTCCCAAACCAATTAAATTGTATTCCCCACAAATATATTTTAGCCTGTGTATTGAATTGACTCCAGTCTTCTCTTTCATTTGGGGTCTCTCTTGTTGCTCTTGGAGCAGCTGCGTGGATGTTGGCTTGTACCAACAAGGATAACCTGAGCATGGAGGCTGCAGGGAGCTGTGCCTGTGCTGACCCTGATGGCAGGGGAGACAGGACCACACAGCTCAGTAATCCAACCCACAGCCTGTTTTTCACATTTGTTCAGAAGACAATTTGGGCATTTTAAATTCCAGCAAGTTGTATTCTGGCACAGACTGCTTGGATTTTCCAGACTTCTTGGTGAATGGATGGAGTGCTGCTCACAAAGTAATCGCCAAAGGGAGCCAAGCTGCATTCTGTGTTAAACCTCTCTGATCCATTCCTTATATAAATATCCCTTGATGCAAACCTCATAATTGCTTCCCTTTCCAATGTGTACTCGACACTCTTATAATCTGTTTCTATTCTTTCCTCCCTGGTTGATTATTCAGCAGTTTCTTCCTTTCTGTCTTCTGACTTGTTTGGGCAAACATGATCACGTCCTTAAAACTTATTTTAGGGGGAAAAAAAGTGTAAACCACTAAAACTACCTTTGTCAAACCACATTTTACTTTAAAGATGAAACTTGGACAGTTAAAGTAACTGCAAATTTGCTAAGTGAGTTGCCAACCTCCCTGTCTCTGCCTGGGCTGTGTAGTTATAGCTAACATTAAAGAGAAAAACCTTTGCCACAGTATGCATGCCTTCAGATAAAGAGAGGCTTCAGTGTATGAGGGGAAGGAGAGGAAGTATTTCTATAATTTCTCACACACAAAAAAGTGCATGTATTTATCACATACCTGTTGATTAAAGGGATGTTACATTTTACATGTTTTTAAACAAAATTTTGTGTATTTTATCCTTTTCCAAAAGTCTGTATTCCTGTTACATAGTGAGGTTCTCAAAACCATTTTTAAAATTACTGGATATATAAGAATTTTTTTCATTATGCAGATTTTTTCCTCCATTAGTGAAATTTCAAATGCACTTTGAATAGGAACACCTGCAAAGAGCAGCTTAGCCTATTCTTAAAATTAATTACTTAACATAAGACTTAAAGCAGCCAACAATGTGCAATTATTTCAGTATTTTTTTAAATTATAAAGAGCATGTGCCAACAGATTTCAAAGTTCTGCGTGTGTAGTACAGTCACAGGGTTTCATTCTCACCTCAGTGTCTTCTGTTCTTTCAAATAAATATAAAACACAATTACCTCCTTCAGCAAGCTGGTTCCTTACCAGATAAATTCCAGTGCTGAATAATATTGTCACCCAAGTTAAAATGGTGTGACACCGAAGGTCTCTCACTCTGTTGATAGCATGTTTCTTCTGTCTGTGCTCCCTGATTTTGTGGGTTCAGGAGCTCCTCCCCAGCTCTTCCCTTCCTTTGCTTTAACCTTGAAGCACTAAAAAGGATGGGGAGAAAAGCAGCTTTCTCATGATTTCTTAGAAAAATAACAGGATCCTCCTTTGCTGCCTTTTTCCCAGTATAGTATTTGCGCTGCACTCTCTTCCTTCTTCCACACCCCTTGCAATGTGAACTGTGGTGGAAATTTGTTGTGTTGGATGAAAATGCCCCAGCAGCACTGGGTCAGGCTATAGGGGAAGCTGCTGGGAAAGCACTGCAGGTGGGATTCAGAGTACAGGACCAAAAGGATGCATGGTCCGAGTTTCCTGCTGTGGGGCAGATTTATTTTAAGCAGTGTTTGTTCAAACCTGCCTGAGTACCAACAATGGTGCATACAATTATGAAGCTGAGTATAATTTATCTGATAATTTACATATTAGGGTAGGATGTTAGAGAACCAAACCTCCCTTGGAGCAGGTATGCAGCTACTGAGGAAATTCAGACAACTATTTCAATGGTTTATTTTTAATGGCAAGAAGATATTTTTCTCTGTTGTGTTTTTTATATGCCAAAGAATTTGTCTTGTTCATTTCTGAGAAAATCATACTTACCTGATCATGCTCTGAACATCCATTACACTGCCCCAGTTGTTCTGTCACAGCTCTCAAACCTTTCAGCTAATGATCCTAAATTTCAGATTCTGACAGTTTCTTGGGATTGAGTTACTGTATCTGGGAGGAAAATGGCAATAAGAGTTTATGATAAATTAAAACAAAACCAGATTGATTCTTCTTTGGCTAATCAATATATTTTAGCTTTGTTTCCTAACACAGTGAAGTGTATATAATTCCACCTGCTCTCTTCTCATTTTCCTGTGTGTTGCACTAAAGACTTTCTAAATTACTAATCCATTCCAGCTAAAAACTAATGGAGATGGAGGTAGAGAAGTTGATAAAATTTCTATGAGTTGTGAAAAATCCAGCTAAAGTACACATACGCATGGCAGGGAGGGGACTTAAATTAGGGCCCAGCTGAGAGAAAAGCTGCCGTGTGTTTTCCATGATTATTCCTTGCTGGAAGCTTGGCATGGAACCAGCTATTCTGCTTGTGGAGTCTTTCTCAGCAGGCACTTAAGGAGAGTAGAAGAGGCAAGGACTGGAGTCAAGGTATTAGAAAACATGGAAAGAGAGGTAGGGATGTTGAAATGCAGGGCAGAGGTAAATTGTTGCTTCCTGCTTCTTCCTCTGGAACTCTGCTTTTCCTGGTTAATTAATGGAGCTTGCTGTAAGTGAACAACCTCTTAAGATTTTAGCAAGAGTAAAATAAAATAAGACTCTTCAGTTTTATTATTCGGAAATTATTAGAAATTTTCTTGCAGCTGAGAGAATTAAACAATTTCTAGTACAGTTTCTTTTTTAAGAAGTTTTTGCAGGTAGTACATTCCCAGAATTTTCCTTAAGCTGGTTGTTGGTGAAGGCTGTGTCTCCCAACATACACATTTATACATCCACATGTGTTGACTTAGCAGGTGTTTGCAGGACACTCATTTCTGATGTGGTTAGCTGCTAGAGTTTCTCTGCATATTCTCAATGAAAATGATCAGTTGTTACTAAAATAATTTAATGAGTGTATTTGTTGGGTTAGAAATGAATGTTGGCTTTAACATGTGCTTCTGAATGAGTGTTGTATGGTGTAAGTGCTTGGTGTGGGATTTCAGTTGAGAGTGATCCCTTTCAGGGATCCCAGGTGTATTCTCTGCAGTGTTATTTTTCCAGGTGGGAACTGGCAGCTCTTTTGTAAATCCAAACTCCTTCAGACTATCCAGTGTGTTTGTGTTGGTCTAGATGTAATCTGATTGCTTTTATACAGCATAAAGGATGCCCAGGGAGGTTGGTACAACCAGTCACAGGAGCAGAATTATGAATTGCCCTCTAAATCATTTAAATTTAGGCTACTTTTTAAATACTTACATTAAAATCTTTTTCACTCTAGCATGATTTAAATTTGTGTGGTTCACATCTGAAATTTAGTAACAGCACTGAACTCTACTAATAACACCAAATACTATTTGAGCAAGTCATTAGTACCTTTTTTAGTGGTGTCACATTTTGCAATAGGGAGCACTGGCATCAGCAAGCTGCAGGACACAAGGATTACCCATTTTACAACTTTCAGATATCTGTGGGATTACAATTTCCACAGTCACTGTCACATTTGCTTCAAATCACAGCCTCCAAAAAGAAAGTTGCCATATCAAGACCTGATCTCCTTGTACATATTGTGGTTTCCTTGGTGTGGCTGAATATGTTTTGGGTTAGATAAACTGCTTGTGGTGTTATCAACTGTAAGTTCATAAATGGAGTCTTTTGACTCACAGTTAGCAGCCTAAGCTAACACTTGCCTTTCCTTTTTGGAAGTAATGTGTGCAGAAAAGTGCTTGAGAACTGGCACTGGATTTTTGCTCTGTGTTGGGATCCCATTTCGTGGCTGCCCAGAGTGGAGTATCAGTGAGGGCTCAGGGCTGATGAGCAGCTCTTTGGCCACAGCAGCTGAGTCCCACGGGAGGGGGGTCACCCAGAGAGGTGCACAAATGGTTTGCAGTAGGTTCTGCGTAGGGAGATGATGTGGAGTGGCACAAAGGAGAGAACATGGCATGACAGTGATGCAGTGAGTGGTCTGGAAGTTGTATCCAGCAGGCTGTTCATTTTGCAGTGGAGTTCAGTTGCTAAGAGATGCTGAGGTGAAACGTGTTTTAAAAATGAATAGGTGACAGGGGTATCTATCTGGGTATTTCCAGAGTGATCTCTGTGTTTAATGTAATAGTACACTGTTTAATTTCTCTGAAAGCTCTATGATGCACATTGTCCACTTTGTCGTCCCTCCCCCCTTCCAACCCAAGTACTGCAAGGAGGAGCTTGTTCTGCCTGGGGCTGAGAAGATCAGACCAGCCTTGGTGTGAGTGTTGGGGTGTGCCAAAAAGGAAGGTTGTGGAGTAACTGGAAATTGTCTTGCTCTCTTTCAAAAGTGATGTATTTCCTTTTTGAAGTGCTTTGTAGAGTTACAGCCCCTGTCTGTAGACTTGCTCTGAGCAGGAAAAAAAAAGATACAAAAGTAGGTTTCTCTAAATTTGAAATTCCCTTTTTAATTTAATAATTTATTTTCAGTCTTTTTGCTATGCTTGTGGATTGTGGTGTTTATTTTTTAAAACCAAGTAGTACATGACACAGAAAGATAAACTTATCCAGGATTTACGACACTAAGACAAACAGATGTTTTAGACATAAGAGGTACAGCAGACTTTGGAATTAGAACATCATTCACTCATTAATTGACAAATTGAAATGACAAAATCAAGACACCTTTTTTGCCTAGAACCTGAATAGTTTACATGTCATGTAGTAGAGACTGACCCCTTTTTAAAGGATTCTCTGTACTTTGGGGAAATGGAAAGGAACTAGACAAAAAACAAGTATGGTGGGTTTGTTTGCACTAATGTATTCACGTGTCACAAACAAGATGATTTTTTGAGCTTCTGAGTATTGAAATGCTTGCATTCTCTCTTCAGGCAGATTCAAGATCCAGCCCATACTATGGCTGGCAGTGGGTCCAGATCAGGACCAGCCGGTGGGTTGTCCATGAAATCACAGCTTCAGATCACTGGTGAGCCTTCTGAAATTATCTGTCTTTTCTGGTTAGAAATGTGACAGTGTTTTTCCACAATTAGACATTTTACTGTGTTGCATTTCAGGAAGTTTTGCATTGTAAAACAGCCAGGAGAGGTCAAGGTTGATGTTAGGTCATCATTACTTGGCAACTATTTTATTCTGGATTTTATCTAAAATGCATTTTGAAATTACACGTATTTGTGTAGAAGAGAAATGAATAATTCTCTTTGGGTGCTGTTAAGTAAATTGTAGAGGCAGTCCTCCTGGAAATTTGTGGTGCATCATGATATTACTTGCACTTACTGAAACTTGGCTTAATATCAAATCTAACAGTTTTTCCTGATACTGCTGTTTGTTAAAGTTAACTTACAGTTTCTCATTGTTACACGTTTTTATGGTCACCATTGAAAGGGATTTAAAAAAGGATAAAAAATTTAATAAAAGTGTTGGTGAGACTATCACTGTAATTGAACGCCTCTGGATTGTTTGGAAATGGATTTACATTACAGGCTTTGCTTTTTGTAGTGCCTCACCAACAAAGCAGCTGTTGAAACTTAATTACTAAGGTTTCCTCACTTTTGCTCTCTGGAAATTTAACTGAGGCATCAAAACTGAATGGGAGATTCAGGGGTGTGTGCAGGTCTCTGTTTAGAAGCATCGAGAGTAAATTTTGCACCGTCAGTGTGAAGATCTGTGGGCATATGCAGTAGTTTCAGAAAAGGGATATTGTGGGGATGAAAAGAATTGTCAAAAATAGATAGGAAAGCTTTAGACTAGAAAGGAGGTTGGATCTCACTAAGTTACACAGCCTGTAGCTGTCCCTCTGAACTTGTGTTTCTTCAGTAGGTTGTGAGGCTGTAAAGAAATCTTGTCCCTACAGGTTGATATTGGAGAGAAATTGGAAGAGGTTTTCACAGAGGTACCTCCTCCATACAGGGATGGAGAGCAGAGCCAAGGACTGAAGTGTTGACTGCTGTCCAAGACTTTCCCTGTTAAAGGCCTGAGACTCACAAAAAGATAGTGAAGGTTAATAAATGCCTTAGTATTTAGAATTGAGACTACTGAGGTATTTGAATTTCAGGTCTGAATTTCTGTAGATGTTTGGCCGTGATCTGCAGCAAACTGTTGCTGGTGTTACCTCCCACCTGCCCTACCCTCAGCACCCCTTTCTGCTGCCCTCATTAGTTTTAAATGAATTTTTAGGGTGTCTGGGTAGGAACAAACCTTGAAAGTAGGTACAAAATTGCTGATTTCTGCTGCTGCAAAGCGGGTTTTTGAGATAATTAGAGATGTTGAGGTATGAGGTGCTATAGCATAGAAGTACTGGAGATGGGAGGAGAAGGATGGAGAGCTGTTTGTGAAAATTAATTAGTTAAATTCTGTGACATGTCTGTAATACACAGAGAAAGAGTTTTATTTGGGAGCAGTTCAGAACAGTTTATACTAAGCTACTTCTCTAAATCTCTAAAGGAGCATAGACTATAAAGGGAATCAGGGGAGATTAGCCAGATGGGCCTGAATTAGTCATCTCTTTTTTAAGGATGTAGTGAGGCTGTGGTGGGTGACAAACACACAGAAGAGCAAGTTGTTTTTTTGTTAGAACAGTGAATTCAGGGGCCAACTGGAAATGATACTGTCTTTGTGTTCAGTGCTGTTTTGTGAGTTCAGTGTTGCCAGTGAATCCAAGAACACCTGGGACTCAAACATCAGGGTAGACACACATTGTAAAGGAGGCAGCATAGCAATGGTGTTTGGAAAGATGGGAATGCTGTAGTCAGTAATACTGAATGCTTAAAAAAACCCCAAACACCAAAAAACCCCCAGTCAACACCCAGCACACCCCCTCCCCACCAAAATTAAAGCTCTAGAGCTGCAAGTTGTGTCCAGATTTGTTGCTGAAACAGGAGATAGTTACTGGAACCCAGGATTTGGATTCAGCTTTTCAGTAAGGTCGCTTAGCTACAAAAAAACTTTACATAAAATTAATTTTCTCAGTGACGTTCATGAGAAGTTGTGGCAATTTTCCACAGTGCCTTGATGAGAGGCAGATCATGTTTTGAGCTTTTTAAAAAGCAGTGTAATAAACTGCAGGAATTCTCTTGGCTGATGATAGACAGGAGAAGGTTGTAGAGGATATTTTCTGCTTTCAACATCTGAGAACTTCTGCGGATTTTGTAGTGGTTATGATTAATTAGAGTGCCTGATATTGCAAATGTATTGTTGCATGTTTTAGGCATTTGTGTGAGCTGTGGCAGAGTATAAATGAACTGGAATGCAAGAGGGTTTTTACTCATCTAATGTGATTTTTCTTCTTGAGTGTTTTCTTGAGTCAGGCATCAGTGACCTGACATTTGAATACTGAAGCACCCAACTGAAAAATACTATTTGCAATTGAAATCTTCCTGAGTAAATTACTGGTTTTTCTCTTTCTTAACAGTTATTTCAGCAAAACTAAAAGAAAAGAATAAATGGTTTGGACCTAGCCCTTATGTGGAAGTCTCAGTAGATGGACAGTCAAAGAAGACAGAAAAATGCAACAATACAAATAGTCCAAAGTGGAAACAACATCTTACAGTGTAGGTTTGGTTTTATTTTCCAATTCATATGAGCTTAAGTAAAGCAATTGACAGTGGGCTTGAAGACTGTTTTTATTTTAGGCAAGGAGTGGAATGTTGCATGAGGTGGTGACATTTGTATAATTTTTAGAGTAAATATAGTACAGTCTGAAATGGATATTTACAAACTATTACACTGCTTGTGTTATATTTTGTATTGCTATGTGTGGCATATCAAAGGAGCTCTAATTCTGTAAGTAGTAAGGACAGCAAAGTAATTTAATATTAAAACTGATGATCCCATGCACATTTTTCTTGTCATATTTAAAATTACATTTTTCAGAAGTTTTGAAAGGCTGAAAAGTGTAGCTGTTCTTTGTGTCCCACTCTGGTGTACCATGCCATAACACAGGTAGTTGGCTCTGTCTTGTGCATCCTTAAATTCAAGCACAAATCTAAATTTCCCAATTAATTTATGCAAATTGTTAGTATAAAATTAACATCAGATTCAGGATGAACACAGCTGTTGGTGTTTGCTTGGCGCAGTATTTGTGAATAAAGAAGGTACACAAGTTCTATAAAATTTAGTTTTCTGCTAATGGCACATGAAACTCTGGGATCAAGATCTGTGCTTGCACATTGGACAAGGACTTTTCACAAGGGCATGCCAGATAGGATATTAGGAAGAAATTCTTCCCTGGGAGGGTGCTGAGGCCCTGGGACAGGTTGCCAGAGAAGCTGTGGCTGCCCCTTCCCAGAGAGTGTTCAAGGCCAGGCTGGATGGGGCTTGGAGCAACCTGGGATAGTGGAAAGTGAGGTGGAATGAGATGGGCTGTAAGGTCCCTTCAGTACCATTCAGGGATTCTGTGATTTGCTTGTGCTTAAATTGTAGATTATTCTTCTTGAAGCATCTGGAACATTTCCTGAGGAAAAGCTTTTTTGTATCTGTACTTTTGTAATCCAATTGTAATGTAGACTATTGTGAGGTTTTAGTTACTACTATTTACTACCTTATTTTGCGCTGAAATATATTAAGAAAAAGAACATCTTGCACTTTATATGCATGTAAGTGTAGAAGAGCAGAATTTTCTTTTACCTTTTAAAGCTTGCCTTTTTCATATTTTAATGAGAATGTTTGTGGTTTGTGCTGTGCAATAATATATGGGCCATTTTTGCTCTTGTTGAGTAAGAGCAGGGCACAGACACTCCCTGAATATCAACTTCATTGAAAATTACACGAAAGCTGCATGAAACTTAGTGAGGTAAATTGGTTTTTAGGAAATATTTTGGCACAGCTGCCTATATTCAGATTGAGGATAAAAAGGAAAAGTGTAGTGGCTTCTGCAAATGAGGGTGGATCCTCTTAGGGTTCCTCTCCTTGGAGTTTGTTAGGTGGATCTTCCGAAAGGATTGGCTGACTATGAAAGTCTGGACTTATCAACCGTATACAGCTGAAATTACCCACTGAGAAAATAAGCAGTCGTTCGTACCCATTTCTCACAATAAAAATAATTTAAAACTATTTAACTGTTAGAGTGTTCCTTATAGAAAAAGAATATCAGTATTAAAAATTACTTTGAAGTTGCTGTCATGGAACTTACTGTGTATTACTATGGAGTTATTGGTTGTTTTTCTATATTTCCCTTAAAAAGGTAATAATAAAAAATGTTTTCAGTCTATGAACAGTCTTGCAACAGTCTTGATTGACAGGACATATCCAGGTGACTTGAGAATGTGGTAATTGGAAATGGTTTGATGTTACCACCATTATTTCTTTGTTTTTAAGTAACTTCTAGTGACAGTGGAAGGTAGATGGCTCAGTTCACCTGCTCCCCCACCAACAAATGCCCTAACAATCCTCAACCTTTTGTTTTCAGAATTGTCACTCCTGTAAGTAAATTAAACTTTCGAGTCTGGAGCCATCAAACATTAAAATCTGATGTCCTTCTGGGAAGTGCTGCTCTGGATATTCATGAGACTTTGAAATCCAACAGTATGAAATGTAAGTCTGAGCTGTAGGGTACCTTGAAATGCTACAGAGTTCCTCAGGAATTGTCTGTTAGTGGACATGACTGCTGTGTGCACCTTTGGAAATGGCCCTTAAGGATTCCTTTTGGTGCTTCTGGTTTTTCTATGAGCTTTCTCCTACTTTTTCAGAGTAATCTTTTTCGGTTGTACACAGGCTGCTATGACGTCCCTGAAAATAAGATGTTTTTCACTTTGCTAGTGTGTGCAAGACTGACTGAAAGGCCAGTTAAACAGAAGAGTTTTCTTTTGCATAGCGTAAAAATTAAAACTGTGGTTGGGACTGGTGCTAGACAGGAAATGTGTAAAGTTATTTTTGTTCTAAGTAGTGCTACAGGGGTATGTTGTATGATTTCATTAATCTTGAAACTATTTAGGCTTTGGGCAGTATGTGTATCCTGGGAAGCTTGGAGGAGAAATACAAAATTCTACAGAGTCATTACAGCACTCACGGGGCTGCAGCACAGAGCTCTGTGCTGTCCTCCTTTTGTTCTGTCTGTTAAAGAAGCATTGGCTTCCCAACTGTCACACATGGGTGTTGCAGATGGAGAATGTTGACAGCAGTAAGAGCTGCTCTCCTGGCACTGTCTGTCCTGCTGAATCTGGGTGAAAATCCCTGGGGGTCAGTGCATTTGCTGTCTGACACCCATTGGAGCTCACTGGGGTTTGTTTCAAATCCTTTCAGCAGCAATGTTTATTTACAGTTCTGTTTCACTGAAAACCCTGAATATACCATTGCACTGGGGATATGATGGAAAATGTTCACATTCGGAATGCGAATCTGGATGTCATTAGGTAAACATGAAGCTTTTTAGTCAGAGGACGAAATAATATCTGCTCTTAATCAAGAATATAGTGAGTTACATTTCCTAACTCTCTATTGAGGGCAGGTGCATTAATTGCTGTAGAAATGTGAGACTCGATCTCTGCTGTAATAATATCCTTTCTGGGCAGCAACAAGATGATGCTCCAGTTTTGCCCTTTTTGTAAAAACAGTAACTTTCTAATGACATATGAAAACACTCAGTTTTACCACACACAAAAAAAAAATAATGGAGAGGCAGAGGTGTGGTTCTGGGAGGTGTTTGGGGTTTTTTTTTCCCCTTGATCACTGAGGTCTGCAATTGGCTTCTTGAATAAAAGGCCTTTTTTTCTCATGCTGTAAGATATGCTCCGTTGTTCTGTGTTCTTTTCCAGTGGAGCAGGTGGTAGTGACGTTGCACCTCGTTGGTGACAGGGAGCCAGCAGAAGTGGTGGGAGATCTGTCGGTCTGTCTGGATGGGATGCAGGTTGACTCTGAGCTCCTGACCAATGGGGAAGCCTCAAGTACAAGAAGTAAGCAACTTTAGTCCAAATCTACATATGTCTGCTATGCAAATTCATTTTTGGGAAAGCTTTAAATAAGCCCACTAACAGAAGTTTCTGTAACATTCTGTTTATAGAGATTGGAAATCTCATGCATTTTTGTTTGAGGTGGAGTCATAGTTCACAGGACAGACCTTCAGCCTTATTGCAACAAAAACCAGATCAGCATCTTTATTTTCTGGACTTCGTAGACTTTTATCTAGTGATCCCAAATGTTAATGAAAGTATCTAGCTTCCCTGAATTTTAATAATATCATAAGCAGAAAAAATACAAAGTTTGTTTGATCTCAACATCATCCTAGTAATAATTATTCTGCTTAGTAGGAGACATGAGTTTATAGTAATTTTTCTTAAAATAGCTCATTTAAATAACTGTATTCAGAGATTCAGTTCCCTGTGGAGAACTGCAGAGAGGGATCCACTTTCTGTTTAGTTGGTGTGTACAGTTCTGTAAACTGAAAACTTGAATACATGTAAAATACCCGATTACAGTAAAATAGAAAGGCAATTTCAATTCCCTTGGAGCAGGACAGTGGAGCACTTCTGAAATATTTTACATTGAGAAGTAGAACTAGGTAAGAGTTATTTTCCTGGCAGCAAGAGAGACTGTCTGCAGTAGTGACCATATGGACACTTAATTGGCAAGTTTTAGGTTTCTGGGTTTTTGGGGGACTTTTAAAGTCCTAGAGGTAGTTGCTTTGAATTTTCATCTGAGTATCAGAAAAGATTAAACCAATGCACAGTATCTGTAACCGTTATTTCTTAGAGCTTTTAGTCCATTTTCTTTGCATTTTGTTGAAAGGATCAATTGCACTGATTGTGTGGAATTTTATTTTTAAGGAAAAGCCAGATGCTGGGATTTTGCGGGACTTACAGAGCAGGGCTGAGGTGTAGGGATAGAAATATCTAGTGAAAGTACCAAATTTTCCTTTTATGCAATACTTGATTTTCATCTCTGCTTTCTTGGATTTCCCAAAGTTCACCTACTGAGAAAAAGGTGGGAAAAGTCATGCAGGTAGAGGAATCGAGTATTATTTACAGGGTTGGGCTCGACACAGCAAGCCCCAAGTTCAGTAGAAGGTTCCCAGGTAATCAGGGGACTGGAGCACATAAGGAAGGAGTTAAATGTTAAAGTAGTCTGGCACATTGTACAGACTAAAGGCACTTCAGGCAAACACATTGTTTATGGAGTTGCTTTTAAGTTAAGATTTCTCTTGCTGGGATTTAATTCCTTCCATGCACAGTCCACTAACAGCACATTATCCTAAGCCTTTCTGCGACTACATCCTTGTCTTTCGCCTAGATCTGTCCACAGTTCCCATCTGAACTGAGAACTGATTTCTTTATTAATGATATTTGTTTAAGTCTATGCAAATAAAATATTGGTGGTATCTACATGAATGAGCAGTTCTGTGCTGCATATTCAAAGTTTGCAAATGCTGGCACAAAAGGCAAATATTTCCAAGCTGGCTGAATAAGCAGTTGCAAAACATTTGCAAATCTAGGCTGAGCTGCTGTAATGCTTTTGGAGTACAGCCATATTTTGTACCTGCTTCAATGCCTTTATGTTAACAATTTACAGAGAAGGGGAAGAATCTGAGCTAGAGAGCCCCAGAAAACAAAACCCTCAGCCAACCAGAGAGGAGATCTTAGTGAAGTTTTTGCCCTTTTTTGCTTTGCCTGCCATCCCTGAAAGGGAGAGAGTATGAAAAACCATCTCCACTTAAAAGAATGAACACAGCTGTATACTGCTAGAAAGATGGTGTTAATAAAGTCTGTGTGTGTGTTTGGGAATATTCATACAGTCAAATGATGTCCTGTTACATCTTCTATAAGGTGGAAGTGTTACAGTGGCAGTGGTTAAAAAAAATTGTATTGACACACACAAATAGAGACATGCAAAATATGTACAGCTTTGAAACCCAGTAGATAAGCAGCACACAGCGTCTCACCTCCATACTTGAAAGAAAGGTGAGCATTAAAAGCTACTGCTTTCCTTGGAAATGGTTCAGTGTTGCTTATGCTTCTGTTGTCGTTTTCTTCCTTGTATTTAAGGTCCTACACAGAGTGAAAGCTCCAGAGTAAGGAGTGATACACGGTAAGACTTTTTTTCTCCTGGTTTGTTTTTTTTTTTTAATTCATTCTGCCTCTTAGTATTTGCAGTTTTGAAGGAGGAATTGTGTATTTTGTAAAGAAGACAGTGAAAAATTTATGGATATAACCTGCAGCAGTAACTGTTGAGATATGAGCATGCCCTAAACAAAAATACTGAACTGTTGCTCGGCTCCATTGTTTGGCCTCAGTTTTGCCTCCATACCTGACCGATCTTATTTTTTCCCTTTGTGTTCCTCATCCTTCTCCCAGTAATCACCCAAAATAAATTATGTAGTTTAAAAGCCCCAAACAAATGACACTGGTTGTTTTTACACTGATTTGCTTTACAGCATGGAGGTATCAGAATTATATTTAGCTTTGTTAAGAAGATCTCGAAAGCTATCTGGCACTTAAAGTGCACTAAGGCTGATATCGGATTATGAGCCTTGCTGCCTGGTAGGATAAGAGTGTGCCCAGCACCACGTTACTTTAATTAGTTCCCAGTATTAGAGTATTTTAAGGATCTGTACAGGGCACGGCACTCTGGATGACATCTGGAGTAGGCAAGCTAAATTCCACTTTTTTTTAATACTTTGTATTCTTGGCCATGTTGTCTGAAGGCTTCCCATGAAAGTTTGGTTTTGTTCTTTTACCTTTTTGTGTTTGAAAGAATGTTTAAATGTCTGGATATTCAGAATACCTGAGTGTATATTAGAATAATAATAACAATAGTAATAATGATTCAGTTTTGGTATCAACCAGGGGGCATCTTGTGGTCATTACGAGGATCATGTAAATGATCATGAAAGCGACTTTCTACAAGGGCATGACATGAAAGACCAGGGGGGAATGGCTGAAAAACTGGGACTAAACCTCTTGTGGACTTGAGGTCACTGATGATTTGGACTTACTTTCATAGTCATTTACTTTGGGCTAGCATAGTATGAATTGGTATAGAGCAGAAGTGATATTGAGGTTAAATGAACATGATTTTACTTGGTCCTTTATGACCTGTGGTTACTTAGCCTTACCTACTGGGTTTTATTTTGTGTACATTTAAAGGGATGTAATTTTAGAGGTATTGGGTTGAAGCTGTAACCTCTTCCTTTATTTCTGATGGCTTATGTGCTTGACCTGTAAATCCACTAGAATTTTGGTTGGCACCCTTTTTTTTTATATTCTGAAACCTTTTTTTTTATATTCTTTTTTTTTATATTCTGAAAATAAAATGCTTTAGAATAAAGATGTAGATACCTCTAACTCTGCTTAAGGAGCTACAAATATATCAGAATAATACTCAGCTAGGTGTAAGTGAACAGCACAGCATGGGTCAGTACTGCTATGTAGTTTCTTAATTCTTGTAAGGTTGAGCAAGCAGTTTATATTCATAGCTGTTGGTCAGAACTTTAATGCTTAGTCCTAAATTCTCCAGCCTGTTCCAGAATTGAGTTTAGAAGAAAAAATATGTATGCATAAGTAAGATTTCTAAAAATTTGTAGCATTTTGTGTGTTCTGAGCATATGTCAGCCCTGTGGAGTAAAGGCATGCAGGCTGTTCTCAGGTGTTAGTCAGCTTCTCATCTCATTAGGGACTCACCAGCAGAAGGAGCTGAGCAGCAAAATCCAGAGCATGGACCTAAGGGCAAGTCTATCAAATTGGGAAATGACAGAGGAGGTTTGATGACAGATGTTATATACATCTATTTCACCACGTTTCCATCAACTAGGGTTTCAAGTACCTCAGGAGATAAACTCTGAGTGTGTTTATACAGATGTATAGATACTTGGAATTATTGTGAATGTCATGAATCTCACCTAGCTGTAACTGATGCATTCTTGTGTCTTTCATGAGTCTTTTCAACCCCCCTGAAAGTGTCCCAGGCCAGGCTGGAAGGGGCTTGGAGCAACCTGGTCTAGTGGAAGGGGGCTGGAAGGAGATGTGCTTTAAGGCCTGTCCTAACCCAAACTCTTCCATGATTCTGTGATTTGCGAAGTTTCATGTCACCCATGCACTACTAGAACAGTTCTCTGTGTCTTTTCCTACAAAAGGACTAACTCAAATGGCCTTGAAAACTGTGAGGATGCTGCTTCCAGTGAAAACAAGACTGTTAATGGCAGTGACTCTCCATTACTCACAAATGGAAACTGCAAACCTGCCAGACCTCCCAGGCCTGCCAGGCCCCCGCCCCCCACTCCCCGCAGACCCCCATCGGTCGCCGGTACGTGCATGGGGCTGGGCACTCCGTGAGTGAACATGAATGTTTCTGCTCCTGATGTTTAGCTGCACTTTTGATGGTACATTCTTTGGCAGGTCATTTCCGAAGGAGTATTTTTTACCCTGCATTCAGTACATGTTGTTTAGTTGTTGTTCCCGTTACTGGAAATTTCTTGTTTCCACATCTGCTCAGAGGTGGTGGCAGTCAGTAATGATGCTACAGAGAGTGGAGCTGGGACCAGGAGAACACAAGTGAGGCCTGCTGCTGCACTATGGCACCCACTGAGGGTGACATGAAATTCACTGAAGAACTCGCAGAACTGCCTCAAGTTGATAATATTGTGTTCTGAGATACAAGTTATTGGTTTCTACAATTGCAGTTAAATTCTGTGAAGCTGCAGCACTTTAAACATTCAATGTTCTCCTCTGCTGAAATGGATAGATTTTTTTTATCTAGTTATTTAAAAACTACCTGAAGGCCACTAATTCTGAAAAGCTATTTGATATTTTTGGGGTAATTCCTTTACCCTCATACAATGCAATGTTTTGGTAGTCTCATTATTACAGTTGATAAATGCTGGGTCTGGATGGGCTCTGCAATACAGTAATTACTTTAAAAGATTATTCCAGTGCAGTTAGTTAATGAGACTTGACCTGTGTTCAGCTTCTAACCCCACCCACCAAATGACATTAAGATAAAACCAAAAACATTTAAAGAATGTCTGTGTTCCCCTCCCATTGTGATTGTTACTTTCCATGCAATATCAAGAGTCCTCTTGAAAATATTATGCTTATCATCACTGAAATTATTATTCCAACTAATAAATGGAAAGTAATTAATTCATTAGTACAAGGAAGTAGTTTTAATCATCATTTAATATTTATAGAATGCAGACAAGGTAAATATTTATCTGAAATATTAAAATGCTGTTGATGGCTGTTCTTGGATTAAAGTATTTTTACAGTGGAACAAAATTACTGTTTAGTTTTTGTTTGAGCTGCAAAATGTGGCTGTGAAAACAGCAGTTCTGGCAGGTTTGCTTTTGTAATGTGCAATTTCTGCAATAGATTGGTGATAAATGTCAGTTAAAGGCTTTTTCTCTTCTCTCTCTGACATCATAGCAAGTGCAAATGGTCCTTCATCCACATCCACATCCACAGAAAGCGATGGGGCCAGTGCAGGATCACTGGCAGGTACAGCCTCAAATACACCTTCAGAGCAGAGCCCTGAGGGGGCAACAGCCGCAACCACAGCTCCTGCCACTCCTGCACTCACCACTCCTCCAGTGTCGAGACAAGTCCAGCCAGTAAATCCTTCACCTCAGGCCCTTACTACAGTCAGCCAAGGTCCTCTTCCACCTGGGTATGGGTTTAATGGCTTCTTTCTCCCCATGTATGCTGACTTTTCTGGTTCTACTTTCATTTTATTTACAGTAGGTGTAACAAAGCATTGGTAACATCTGCCTTTTGCTGCCTGACAATAACCCTCCAATATGAGTTTGGAGGATTTATAACTGTTTTGTACGTCAGACTTCAAGTATTCAATGAAAGAATTACCTCTGATGATTATCGTATGTTCCCATGTCAGCGAAACATAGGTTTAAAATGGTGTGACAACTTGTTGTCTTCAAATTAAAATAAAGTCAGATAGGAAAATATTGGTATGGATATGTAGAAGAAAAGCTGCTGTTGCACTTCTGAAGATTTGGATATCATACTGCAGCTCCTGAGATTAGCATGGACATGCTGCTGTGCTTTTGGTACATGTGGAATTTGTCAGATGGTTGGCCTGTTGCCTCAAAGCTCTCAACCTTAGGGGGAAAAAAAAAAAAAAAAAAGGCAAGCAAATATGTTTCTGGACTCTCTGAGTGAGGGAAATCAGCAACTTCCCAACGTGAATGGTGTAATTGGAGAATAACCTGCCTTGATTTGCAGGTAGTTAAACCAAAAGGTAGGAGAGGTCTGAATTACCTTACAGGATAACAGAAATAAAAAAGTTAAAAACATCAGTTGTTACTTTATAATCTTGATTTCAACAGAAATGGCAAATAGCTTTTTTTCCCCCTGTGATGTTACATCTGATGCAAATATAGGGATAAGTCATTATCCCAAATACAGCATATGTAGAAAGTGACCAGTGCCCTTATGGTCATCTCTGCATATACTTGATCACTGAAAAATGTGCATATATTGGATTAATGCTACTCTAAAAGGGGATTATTATCTGTAGTTGGTTCAACAGGTGATTGATACACATGATATTGAATACAAAATTTTGCTAAAATTGTACATCTAGGCATGAATTTGAACTTTTGTTTCCCAGAAAGGTGGTCATGTACAATGGTTTTTCTTTTTATTTTAGTTGACATAGAATCACTGTTAATATGAATGGTACCACTCTATGCTTCACGCTGTTCTGGTGCATCTCATGAGCCAAGGGTTAGTTATAAGCATTTTGTTTAGAAATAAGCATTTTATGAAAACAAATGTTGCTCATCTTTATGTTGTAGATGAATGGTTGGAGTAGTTTGATCTTGTGGAAGATTAAACTCTTTTATCTATTTTCAGTTGGGAGCAAAGAGTAGACCAGCATGGTCGAGTGTACTATGTGGATCATGTTGAAAAAAGAACAACGTGGGATCGGCCAGAGCCTCTTCCTCCAAGGTGAGCCAGGATGAGCCATAAGATCATCTCAGATGTCTGGTTTTTTCAGAAATTAATTGCCTGAGAGTTTGCTAAAGCTGGGACAGATATTTGAAAATAGAAATGTGAACCCAGTTGCTCCAGGTTGTCTCCAAGGAGTGCATACTGAAAAGAGCTGAATGTCAAAAATAACTAAATCTGAATTTCCTGTCAAAGATTAAGCAAGTGCATCTTTACTGGCTGAGAAACAGGTTTCAGTTAAAGACAGTAGACACCCCCAAGAGTAAAAGAGAGCCAAAACCACAGAAAAAATATTTTGGGACTGATGTAACTATCAGCTTGGGCAGGAATGCTCTTGGTTGCCTCTTATCCCAAAGTTACTGTTTGCAGGCCTTTGATCTTGTCTCAGGACTCCCAGCTGCCAATTTATTATGCATATAGAAACTAGCTTTCATTATAAAACTTCTCCAGCCCTTGGCATCAGAACAGCCAGTGATGTTAGTTCACAGTTGCTGATATTTATTTTTTAACAATATAAGAAAAATATAAGAGTTGTTCTGTTGCACTTTTTCATCCTCAAATGGTTCACACACTATAAAGAATTACAAAGTGAAAACGTGCGATAGTAAAGAGCACTTGTTATTAAAGAACAAAAAGTGGCAGTCTCACAAATGGAGCCCACCTGTCATGTTTCAAGTTATTTTGAACTCATTGAGCAGATGAACTTGTATATTGCTTAAGCTTACTTAGAATAGAAATGTTTTCTTTCAAGTTTTATAAGTAGTGCTGAGCTCATATGAACTGAAAATTAGGAAAAAAAACCCCAAAAAATCAAAATAAAACAGAAAACCCCATGCCCAAACCTTTCATTTCTGCCAGATCAAAATGTGAGGAAGTCTTGTATTGAATAGCTTAAAATGTCAGGGGGTTTGTGTTTTAGAAGAAACCAGCAGGCTTGTGTTACTGTCTGGGTGGAATAACAGCAGTGATGCCAGCACAGTATGGACAGTGGTCTAGATAGGTCTGGAAAACTATTTCAAAAAACCCAAAAAATACAGTAAATGTAATGGATCTGACTTTGTATAGTATGCAGCAAATAGAAATGATTCTTGTAAAACAATTCCAGCTCTTGCATAATTTTAGCAGAGGGTACAAGGAGAAAAAACTGCTGATGAGCCCATGCTTTCTGTTCCCTTCCACCACATTGGTCTCCAAGTGCCTCTGAGCCCTTAAATTGCCTGCTGTTGACAACTGTGGCTTGTCTTTTTTCCCAAAGCTGGGAGCGCCGAGTTGACAACATGGGGAGAATTTATTACGTTGACCACTTCACCAGAACGACGACGTGGCAGAGGCCAACGCTGGAGTCTGTCCGGAATTATGAGCAGTGGCAGCTCCAGCGCAGCCAGCTCCAGGGAGCCATGCAGCAGTTCAACCAGAGGTTTATATATGGGGTGAGGAATACATGGGTGGCTGAGGGTTAGGGTGGTTTTGGGGTTTGGGCATGCCTGTGGGTGACCTTTCCCCAAAAAGGCAGCAGACTCTATTATGCTTTATGATAATGTATCTCTGTGTGGAGAATGGCAGGAAGGGCTCATTGTAATGTTCATCTCCTTGCAGTCAGCATGTCGGGTTTAGTTGTCACCTCAATATAGGGCTTCTTGGATAAAATTTATGTACAATATTGATTTAGTCTTTGGTTCAAGACAAACTACAGCTTAGTAATAAGCTGGTTTATTTGTATTGGATGTTGTGTTACTCTGCCCAAATAGCTGGGAGGTAAGCAAGCTCACAGGCCATACATTTGTGCTCTGGGTAAAATGAATTATGGCACAATGAATAATAGGAAAGCAGGGAAATTGGAAATAACCTTGCAGCATTTTTCATTGTTTGCCTCTGATGAATAGCAGACATTAGATCACTCCAACTCATGCTACTCATGCTCATCAAGAATGGCGTAGGTTCTGATTTGCTTTATGCGTGAAAGTAAAGTGGACCTCTGGAAGGTGGTAGGGAGAGCTGTACTGAGTGCAGGAATGAAGTTTCTGATTGTTTTGGGTGCTAGTGTACTAATTTCCTCCTGCATATGCAGGGGTACTAAACAAAAAATAATTATTTCTTGGCACTGTAGTAAGTTAAGCATGCCAAGGTCAGTAAAACAGGCCTTCTCTGTGGAGAAAAAATAAATAGTTGGCATCTTTGCTTATGTGTAACATTAACAAAAATGAATTTACTTCAATAATTCAGGATAGCTATGGTAGAACATCTGGAAAGCAAATGACTAGTCATTAATGCCTCATTTGTTCGTGTACCTTGCAGAACCAGGATTTTTCATCCACACAGAATAAAGAGTTTGATCCTCTTGGCCCTCTGCCACATGGATGGGGTAAGACTAACTTGAATGTGTTTTGTAATGCAGTGTAATTAAACATTAGAGCATACTTCTGCCAAATTATTTGCCAGCTGTTCTAAGCTAGTTTTTAAAAATTAAAATCTGGATTAAAAATATTTAAAAATTAGATCTAGTCAAATGTGCTATTAAAACAGAATCCTGACAAGGCTATGTCATTTGAAGTGGTTTAGAAACTATAATGTGTTCTGGTTTGCACCACTGGTAACAAGTGTGATAGCTGCTTTAATACTGTCATCCTTTTGAGACTTTTCCATTCCCCCCCACCATCCTGTTCCTGCTAAATCAGGCTCCAAATCCTCTCTAAATCAAACTGCCAAATTCTCTCTCCAAGACAACTCTTGAAGAGTTTTGTTGGTCTGAAAATGTTTTTTATAGTGACAACTTGATTTGGCCCTCTCCCTGGAATAAATTTGTTCTTGTACTTTACAGGGTTGAGAATTTACAATTAATACAAATTTTGGCAGGGTGTAATAAAAAATAGAAGTGTAAAACTACTTTCTGATGTGACTATCAAGCAGATATAAAAATTCAAGTTTTGTGATACATAGGCGAAGCTCTCTGAATTCCCTTGTGGAGTTTGGAACAAGTAATTACTTGGCAAAGTTGGACTTGAGTTTTTGGGTTCATCTACTTTTCAAACAGAACTATTTGGATTTTTAGTCTTGGTATTGATGTAACTTCATGCCATAAAATTGTCATTCCCCACACTTGTGCTTAGGTACATTACATAATAGCATTTCACAGAAAGTTCTTTAAGGCTGGCGTTGTCCAGAAAATGGCAAACTGAGTCTCCACATCATGTGGAATTCTGCTGTCAGGATCATAGGCAAATGCCAACTTACAGACTTCTCTTGGAAACTGAAGCTTTTGATCTGTGGTAGTCAAATTTTGATCCATTTTTGTAATTTGTTTCTCTTGCACCACTAAATAAAAATGGTATGAAGAGCTGCAAAAGGGTTCAGAGGAGCAAGCCAGGGCATTTCTCATAGGCAGTGTTAGGTCAGTGTATGCCCATGGTTCATCTGAGAGAAAATATAAATGGGTTTTCTTGGAAACTGCTTTGACCATTTTTTATTCCCTGCTATAATTTGAACTTGAAGGCCCCTTGTACCTTCTTGATACTTCTGTGTACGTCTGTTCCCTCCTCTGTGTTTGTTTTCTGTGTTGCTTGTCAGGCACATCACAATATTCGACACAGCTGAAATTTCCTGTGGACAAAACAGCTCAAGGTTTTCCCTTTTTCCAATTAATTTTTCCTACAATTGAAAAATAAAATACATAGTAAGGAATAATGTCAATGAAAGTGAAAACATGTTTGGTCAGAGGAGATACAGAGAAACCTGGGAGCAGGAGAGGCTGTGGCAGGGTCTGGTAGTTGATATTATTTATTTGATATAGTCTCAGCAATATATTGAAGAGGGAATTGAATTTTTTCTCATTTTACATCTTTTCAGAAAAGAGAACTGACAGCAATGGCAGAGTGTATTTTGTCAATCACAACACACGAATCACTCAGTGGGAAGACCCCAGGAGTCAGGGGTAAGAAATCACTTGCAGCTGCATGTATGGTGAAAATGTAAATGAAATTAAAATGTAGCCGAGTAGTGAGCCAAGAATTGCTGCCCACAGGTGGGGCATGGATTGTGCTATGCCAACATGAGAGAGCTCAATAAAAAATTGGGATATTGGCCAAAATGGAAACTGTCACAATATTACTTTGTCATCCTACAATTACCAAGAAAGCCTTGGTCAACTGTAAGCTATAAGCTCATTCCCCAGGACAGCTTCTGCTTTTCATAAATAATCAATTACATATGTCTAAACATTTGTGTCATTGGAGGAAGGAGATATTTCCTTTTTATGATGATGGGATAGTGCAGAGTCTTGAATATGACTTTGGTTGTTTCCCAGTCATAGAATCACAGAATGGTTTGGGTTGGAAGGGACCTTAAAACCCATCTCGTTCCACCCTCCTGCCATGGGCATGATGGACACCCTCCGCTATCCCAGATTGCTCCAAGCCCCATCCAGCCTGGCCTTGGGGACACTTCCAGGGATAGGTAGGAGACAGAAAGATCACAGGCCCAAAAAACTGTAGCAGCTTTCCTCACACCTTTTTAAAAAAAGGAGGAATAAAGGAGACAGAGAACTTGAGGCACTGCTTGAAACACTAAGTTCTGTTTATTTTGGGCTCTGTCACTGCGAAGTCTTCAAGGTAAGGAATGGAGACAGGAAGTTGAGGGTGAAGTGTGTTGTGTGGTGGAGCAACTTCACCTGTCCTCCATGGAGGAGGGGAAGGGGGACAGCCAAGGCTGTGTTAGAGGGGTCCCAGCTATAGCCACTCATCTCTGCAGCAGCCAGCTGTGGAGAGCAGTTACTTTTGGAGCAGTCCAACAACAGAATGTTTGGACTGTACAGTCAGGACATGCATGGTATTTATAGAGGGAAGCCATTAGGGAGTACTTCACAGTGGTACTGCTCAGGTCTTCCAGATCTATTAAGATCTACTTTTGTGTATAGCAAAACTGAGTTGGAAATGTCAAAAAATTCTACATGATCACTATTTGCATTTTCTTTTATTTTTGTCATTCTGAAACATTTTTGGCTGCTGAGATTGTATATGAGGTAGCAAAAACTGCTTATTCAAATTATGTCAGTCTTTGAATAAAAGCTTCGTCGTTAAAAGATAAAATTCTGTTGTTTGTGAAGGAAACAATAAACCTTGCTTACGTTTTTCTCCTAAGGTTTTTACTTGCCTTTATATAAGGTACTGCAAGCAAATGAACTAAAGTTTATTTAACCAGTCATTTTGGTCTAATTGAGAGCTGACTGAAAATTTAGGAGAGGGGGGATAATGCTAAAATAAATCCAAATGGAAATTTTCTCAATCTGTAGATTTTCCAGATTTTCCAAAATGCTTACCGTGTCAATCATTACTCCATTGACTTAATAGATTAAGTTGATCAGTTACCATGTATTTTCTTGTATCCATAGTCAGTTAAATGAGAAGCCCTTGCCAGAGGGGTGGGAAATGCGATTTACTGTGGATGGAATTCCCTATTTTGTGGATCACAATAGAAGAACCACTACATACATAGATCCCCGCACGGGCAAGTCTGCTCTGTAAGTATTTGTAACATTTTACTAAGGTTTCAAAAGTCAGTTTAGCACACATAATTTTTGAAATCTTTATTTTTTTCCTCTTACTACATTATTAGGCAGGAAGGTTTACATGGAGTATTACTTCTTAATTACCTGGGATTTTTCATTCACTCAAAGTCCCTGAAGAAGGCAGGGTTCTGAACATCTGCAGAATCCTTCTTGCCATGTAGTGTATGAGATCTGAGAGGAATGGAGGAACTGCATCTGTCATGTTGATAATCAAATCTCTTCCTTAGAGTTACTAGTCTCTCTCTTTAGAAAAGACCCAACCCTTTCTTTTTTTTGATTTTTTAGGAACCGGAATCAAGTTGAAACCAGAATTTACCTACCAAGTTAACTGAATATCATCACATCTTTATTGTTAGAATTTTTTTACAGTGTTTTAAATGTACTGTTAAGCATTCCACAGTTTACAAAGGAAAATTTTTCTTTTTAATTTAAAAACAAGAAATTACACCCCAAAATCAAAAAACATTACTAGATAGCCAGCTAAATCATACAGATGTATAACTAATATGTTTGCAGGTTTTTACCTCACTTATAAAAACACTGAGAAATTCATTCTTTTCCTCCTTTTGGTTGCAGAGACAATGGACCCCAGATAGCTTATGTGCGTGATTTCAAGGCCAAGGTCCATTATTTCAGATTCTGGTGCCAGGTATGGATTAATTTTTTGGCAATATTTGCTTGCACTCTTGGTTTTGTTTACATGCTTTCAATGCCTTCTTCAGTGCCTTCCAGTAAAGGGAATCAAACTGCTCTAAGGTTAAAGGTGAGTTAAATTAGGAGGGAGTAAATGTATAATCTCATGTAAGCTTTAAAGCGATGTAATTTTTTGCTTTAAAATGTTTTAGAGTAAAGGAAAACATCACTTGCCCTACTTTCTTTGAAGTGGTGGGTTTCTGAATAGTGTTTTCTTGCTACTGTTAATAGTGAATATATGGAGGCACAGTATTTTTAGAGTTAATACAAGATCTACTTTCTATATAAATATTCACTTCTGGCAGAAAAAGCAGGGCATTTGTGACCCAACAGACATGTCTAAGCATTGAGGGATGTACTGTGGTGCACGTTAGGGTGCTCTAACATAGTATCAAAATCCAGTGTCTTAATCTTGGTCTTCTAAGATCCTTATATCAAGAGATGAAATAACTTGATGTTTAGGAAAAAGTCTTTGGTTTAAGTGTTCCAGTTTGCAAGAATCACTGAATTATCTTTTGAAAATAGTGGAGAGACAGGCCTCATTTTTCACTTGGAATTTTGTGCAGTATAGCCTGAATGTTCTAATTTTTTATTAAATTAATAGAATCACAGAATGGTTTGAGTTGGAAGGGAACTTAAAGATCATCTCTTTCCAACCGCCTGCCGTGGGCAGGGACACCTTCAACTGTCCCAGGTTACTTCAGGCCCTGTCCAGTCTGGCCTTGGACATTCCAAGGGATCCAGGGGCAGCCACAGATGCTCTGGGCACCCTGTGTCAGGGCCTCAGCACCCTCACAGATGCTGGGAATCCCTTCCCAATATCCCACCTAACCCTACCTCTAGCAGTGGGAACCCATTCCCTGCATCCTGTAGCTCCAGGCCCTTGTCAATAGTCTTTCTCTGTCTTTCTTGTTATCTCTTCCAGTACTGGAAGGCCACAGTTAGGTCACCCTGAAGTTTCTCCAGGCTGAACAATCCCAATTCTTTCAGCCTCTTCTCATAGGAAAGATACTTCACATGTCTCATCAATTCTGGGGTAGAAAGCCTTCCTGAGCTGGAATATGTTATTGATTTTCATGTTTTCCAGTATCTTGTAGGAGTGCAATATTTAATGTGTTCTGAGCAGCATCTGGAGGTGTGTTCATGTCACTATAGATAGCAATCTGCAGTGGAACCAGGCTGTTCTTGGATTAAATTACAATTCAGATACCTTGATTGCTGGGTTTGTTTTATATTGATTAATGAAATTCAGCTGTACCTTTTAGTATATACAACAACTAGCAGTGCAAACTCAGTAGTAGAAACTTTAAGTGATTGTACCCTTCACTTCTAAAAAATTTCCTTTCAGCAACTGGCAATGCCACAGCACATAAAGATCACAGTGAGCAGGAAAACATTATTTGAGGACTCATTTCAGCAGGTATTGTATTAAAACGTGGGAGTAATGGGCATGAAAAGTGGAGTTATCAAGTTTATTCTCGTATTATTTTTGAGCCTTTGATATCTTGCTAATATTACTTTAAGTCAGACTAACAAAAACATATTTAATAGTTAGGCTGCATTCACACTTAGAAGATCAATCTAAAATATGAAGTTCTGCACTGATTTATCTGACACAAAGGTGATTTTTTTTTTTTCTCCTCAGAATGATGTAAAATGTGAGCTAATTTTGAGGAAAGTGCTGGGGCAGAGCGACACCCAGTTCTCAGGATGTTTTTGTGTTGTGCTTTAGTTTGTTAGTGCATTTTTCCTTGCAGTGTGTTTTACTAGCATGGGCTATATACAAAAAATACATTAAGGTGATCTTAGTCTGGTTGTCTTGAAATGAGTATTTTAAAAACAAAAACAAAACGCCAGCAAAAATTATTATTCTATTTGCATTATTAACAGTGAAGTTCTTATTAATCTCTGTGACCGAAGATTAAAATGTTAAGGTTTTGTTAAGGTCTGTAGACCCTGATTACAATTTTTCCAAATTATTGAATGCTCTATTGCTTGTTAGAAAATAATAATAATTCTAACCAGTGCTTATAGCTGTTTTCTTAAAAAGAATTGATTGTTTTTCTTTCACTAAGATAATGAGCTTCAGCCCTCAGGATCTCCGGAGACGTTTATGGGTTATTTTCCCTGGTGAAGAAGGTTTAGATTATGGAGGTGTGGCAAGGTAAACGACACTAAAATGGCAGATAATAACTTGTTCTGCAAGTGGTGATGTGAAGGCTTCCCCAAAGTACATGCTTAAACTGCAGTGCTTTCACAACAGGAGTGAAGTTTATTCCTTACATTGGAACATCTGAGGAAGGCAGTTCTGCAAGACACTTGCATGTTTTAAAACTGTATAAAATTATTTTCAACATGCATTGGGAAGGACTTTAATCATCTCCATAAGTAAAGTTTACTGAACTAAAGTGAGCCTTTGACCTAACAGTTAATGTCAAAGTAGAGTTTATTGAAAAAGTGTACAGAAATCCATGTTTACATTCAAAGTCTTGACAGGAATGTAACTGTGAACTGTGTATATTAATTGGCATTCCCCAACCCCGGATGTTTAGATCAGTGGTAAACTTGCAATGTGCTCATTTAGATAAGAGTGGGTTTTATCCAAGGCACTGACAGTTGTCTGTCATTGCAACTTTGCATTTTAATTTGTAATTTGCTGTAGTTTCCCGTTGGTGTCACTGTGAGCCAGCTGCTCTCTGGGGAAGGAGGCAGACTCTGCCAACAAGAGCCTGAGTCAACATGAGTTAGCTACAGTAATTTATGCTGTGATTTATTTTGAAATGTGTTTTTATTGTTTGTGTGATTTCAGGGAATGGTTCTTTCTATTGTCACACGAAGTCTTGAACCCCATGTATTGCCTGTTTGAATATGCAGGGAAAGATAACTACTGCTTACAGATAAACCCAGCCTCTTACATCAACCCAGACCACCTGAAATACTTCAGATTCATTGGGAGGTTCATTGCCATGGTAAGTCCTAAAGCAGGAAGCAGGTCTGTCCTGTAATTTTCCTATAAAAATATTGTGTCATCAGATGGATAATTAAATAATCCATTTTTGAGTTGATAGTATCAGGTGTTTTGACTGTAACTCCTGTTGGTAAAAGCTACTTCAGCATACTGGCAATCATGGTACTCAGGCTGGTATAATTCTTTGGCTGTCAGATTTCATGAGCACAGAAAACAGAATGTTGTCATATTAAGTACTGAAGCATCCTTTGCATTATTTTGTCTCTTTTTGTGTTCCTCAGGCTTTGTTCCATGGGAAGTTCATTGACACTGGTTTCTCTCTGCCGTTCTATAAACGTATCCTGAACAAGGCAGTAGGACTCAAGGATTTAGAATCTGTTGACCCAGAGTTTTACAACTCTCTCATCTGGGTAAAGTGAGTTTGACTTCATTTTGTTCTTGAAATAGCAATACAATGTTTTTGGTTTTCTTTTCTGCCAGGAAGGAGGTGTAAATCTATTACTAACAACCCCACAGAAAAATATAATCTAACATTGCAGAGCAGTATGGAATTTTTAGATACACAAAGAATGATTTGTTAATGCACAGCCTTTCTGGTTCATTGAATATTCCATGCAGCATGTTGTGCTGTGTTTTTGTTGGCTGTTATTAATTCTAGTTAGATATATAATGTGGCAGTCTTGACCATGGTTACAAATAAAATGGCTTGAGTAAATTAGACTGAGGCTTCTCAGATAACTGATTAAAAGAAATCAGCAAAAACCCATTTAATGTTTCCCTAGTACCTGGTTTAGTTAGAAAACAGAATGTTTAGTGCTACAATAACACAAAGTTAACAAATGTAGTTTATTATTTACTACCATATAATTCTTTTCTTAGTCACACTTGCAATGTTGCAACTTCAAGGTTGGTATTGAAGATTTGATGCTTTAAAGAAGTTCTAGCTGTCCTGGTATTTTTGCCCCAAGCTTAATGATTCCAGACCTTTCCTACCTGCAGCCTTCCATGTCTGCATGGTCAGGCACATCTGTCCATGCTTTTGTGGAGTCCTTGTCTTCCCTCCTTTGCAAATTCCTCTCCAGAGACTAGCAAGTAAAAAGGATGTGGAGTTTCTAGACCACAATTATTCTGGAATTACATTAGAGATATTTTAAGAAATAATTTTTAAAACCCCTTTGATCTAAAACATTGTAATTCTGTACTGATTTCATCATAGGAGGATGCCACATGTTTTAGTCCGTGGTTGATGTGCACTGTTTGTTTCAGTAACACAGATTTTTTTCTTTCAGTTAAAAATGCTAACAAGTATATTAGAAGAAAAAGACAAACTGAGTAATTTTTTCTTCAGCTATAGTAAAAACAATTTTGCAGAAAAATTAGTCTTTCTTGTGACTAGAGACAAAACATTTCAGTTAAGAATCACACTAAGAATAGTTTGAAACACGATTTGAAAACTTCATAGGTGTCCGAATAGATTGGGTTTTGAAATGCAAAACTAAATATAAATGCCAGGATTTTCATCTCCTGTAGTGGTGATTCTTGGAAGGTTTATCTTAAATACTGAGGAACAGAGAAAGCAGCATATGAGATGTTTAAGAATTGAGATGGGAGTTTTATTTGCTTTTCAGAGTAGCATGTTCTGCTCTCCACGGATGTGCTGCTAATGCGCCTTCATTTTAATTCAAAGCAATTTCTGTAGTGATAGAAATCATCTAGGCTGGAGTCCAGAAAAGGCTTTGGCCCTTTGAAAAAAAAACGCTTAAGGATGTGAAAATTGGAGAAAAGGCCTCAACTCCAAGGGCTGCAGTCTTCTCAGTCCAGACCCACACTTCAGCGTAGCTGAGCCTGCTTGTCTGTAGCACTGCTTGAGGTACCCCTAAAGAAAGGACTGCACATTTCCAGGGGGGAGGAGCCATGTCTGTCAGGACAGACATAATTTTGTTCCTCACAAAAAAGTAAATTTTATAACTTTGCAGGAAGCTTTCCTTGGCATTTTTATCAGGGAGCTGTTTTTCTCATTCCCATGAGTTTGAGGATTTCACAGATCTGAGTTTGGAAGGGGACTTTTAGAGGTCATTTGCCAAACCTCTGTGCCCATACTGAGCTGGAGCATGTAGCTTCCATTCTAAAAGGGATGGATGATGAAATAAAATCAGTGCTTCATCTGAAGCCTTCCTTCCTCACCCAAGGTTCCATGCAGTACCATTTATTTTGGAAAGATGAAGATTCAGAAGTGGAGTTGCATCATGGGACTCAATAAACCACAGCCATGTTTTCAAGACTGGCATTGCTGTGTTATGGGTCAGGATAAATATCTGAATTTTGCACTTTATTTTGGAGGAAAACGATCATCAAAACCTCTGTATATACAGGCAGTTTTTACAAAAGCATAAATGAACATATAAACTCCAGGACTTCTTGCAAGGCCATAATTACTGTGTAAGGAACATTTCCTTATCTTGACTATTTACTTCAAACCTTCTACCTTGAGGTTCTTCATATTCATCTCTTCTACTGTGTGCAAGTTCTCAGCACAGTTACTTAAAACTATATTTTTTTCCTTCCAGAGAGAATGATATTGAAGAATGTGGCTTGGAAATGTTTTTTTCTGTGGATAAAGAAATACTAGGTGAAATCAAAAGCCATGATTTGAAGCCAAATGGAAGCAATATTCTTGTCACAGAAGAAAACAAAGAAGACTACATCAGGTAAGAATAAGTGAAGACTTTAAAATACTGTCATTTTTTTTCTTGAGTTCTAGCAACAAAAGACCGTCTGTGTCATCTAAAGCATTGCTGAATAATTGCTGATGCTGACAACAGGTGGCAAGTGTTTGGATCTCATATTTGAAAGAGGAATATTGATAGAAAGAAATAGGTTTCTAAAATCCACTTTTCCTAAAGATCGTGGTTAGAAGAAAGTCCACTTTTTTCTAGAGTTATCTCAGTTTAGCAGAATACCATGACAAGAATTGTGACTGTCATGTATTTCATGAAATGTTACATGTGTTACATGTAATGTAATTACATTGCTTCATAGCCTGCTGATGGTCTAGCCAGCTATTTCTGGTTCATTTGGGGTTTTGAGGGGTTGGTTTTTTGGTTTTGGGGTTTTGGGTTTTTTTTTGAGAACAGTTTTGGATGTTTTTGTGATGATTTTTATTTTTCAAAGATCTTGGAATTGCTATGCGTTTTATCTGAACTGGTCTTGTAGTTGTGTTATTAATGATGTCATAGGTTGTATTGTCATAAAGTAAGGATCATATTTGCAGCACCAAAATGTTTTAAAGCAATGGATTAAGAGCAAAGGAGCCTAAGAGTGATTAGGAGTAAAAATGTGAACAGTGACCTGTTTTGTCCTGAAATTTTCCCTCCTTCCTCAGTGTGCAGCAGTACAGGAGCTCTGGTTTAAGGTGTGAACTTCAACATAAAAGCTCGGAGGATGTGCTTGCCAAAAAAAAGAAATGTCCTCACACATTGCAGGCACAAACTAAACTGAATCACAGAGAGTTTTGCTCTTTGTTACGATGTGTTCTGTGAAGGCTTTTGCCGTGGGCAGGGCGAGGGAGTCAGGAGTGGGCTCTGTTTTCATCGCATGAGAAATCTGCAGACGTTTCAATTATTCACAAAAGAGGTGGTGTTTGCACAAGAAACATACTGGCATTTGGCAGGAGGGAGGATCTGCAGAAAAATCACTCTTCTCTAGTTGGTAGGAACCCAGGGAGAGCTCAGATTCTTCTGTCTTATTCCAAGTCCCGCTTTAAGTCCCTCAAGTTTTATGACTGAATTGAGAAATAGCCACTTCTTCTTTAGACTCCAGTGCTCCTGACAGGTTAGGCTTGAATTCAGCATAATATCTGCTTCTCCCTGGGTTCAGGTTCTCCGAGTCTCCTGCCTGCTTTTCACCCTTTTATTAATGGAGAGTGGAGTTTCTGCCACAGAGCAAAGTTTCATGATTAACAGAAACAAATATGGAACTTTCCAAATGGACATAGTCACTGCTTGGTAAGCTGGCAGTCCTGCTGCTCTTCACCAGTACAACTTGACTTGTTTTTTACCTTGTCATGGATAACAACTGAGATTTCTGGGGAGAATATCAGACAAAATCCTCAAATACCTTGGGACTGCTGTGCTCTCATGAATCCTCTTTGAGTCCAAAATATTTCTGTAGCAGAACAGTTGAACACTTAGGGTAATTTAGAGAAAAAATGAAATAATTTGCACAGAGTAAAGGCTGCTGATAAAATTATACAGTGCCCTATCCCCAGAACTTTCCAGACTTTAAATGTTTTTTTTTTAACTTAGCTTACAGTTCATCTCAAAATAGGCAAAGATACAGACTTGGGTTAGCATGGGTCATTTAAATGATCTTGGTGTGTATTCTTTTCCAGGCTAGTAGCAGAATGGAGACTGTCCCGAGGTGTTGAGGAGCAAACACAGGCTTTCTTTGAAGGCTTCAATGAAATTCTGCCACAACAGTATTTGCAGTATTTTGATGCAAAGGAACTGGAGGTAAAGGATTGCTTGGCTATTGCTGGATCCAGATCATTACACATAAAATAAACTCCAGTCGGTGCATCTGAAGAGCAGAACTCACTGAGGCTGACAACTCTTTTATAGGGAATATGAGTGAAACTTTATGGAATATTATTAGATTAATGTGTTTTCCTTAACTTTCCTCTTTGCAGCCAACTTAGATGTTTCTAAATGCCAACATTCTGTAAGCAGAAATTCCTTACTTTGTTTTAGTGACTCTTTGCCTGTGTTCAAAGAATGAGTAACTTGACAGAATGAGAGATAAAACCAGATATGCAATGGATGCTTACATATAGATTGGGCCAAGTTCTTGGTTTGGGTTTGATCTTTCAAAATTACACTTTCTGAAGCATCTGTTCCGTTTGAAAAATAAAACCATCAAAACAAAACGTCCCATCCCTAGTGAAGAATTGTATGGCTGGGCAAAGATAAACTGGCTTGAATGTCTGCATAGAATCCCAGAATGGTTTGGGTTGGGATCTTAAATAATCTTATTCCAGCCTCATTCTTTATGCAGAGACACCTTCCACTAGCCCAGGTTGCTCCAAGCCCCGTCGAGCCTGGCCTTGGACACTTCCAGGGATCCAGGGGCAGCCACAGCTTCTCTGGGCACCCTGTGCCAGGGCCTGCCCGCCCTCACAGGAAAGACTTTATTCCTAAAATTGCAAATGATTACTCCATTTTTCACAACAGAGATGCTCTCTAATTTGTGGCCCCTCCAAATAAACTTTGTGAACCATCGCCAGTCTTTGTTTACAGAAGTTTTGGATGAAGTTTAAAATAAAAACCAAGTGAACTGTTATTACAGGTGCTGCTAAGTGGGGTCCAGTTGTTCTCTTTTCCTGTGTGCGAGGTCACAGAAGGAAAGCGGAAATTTTTACTCCTCTGCTTATTTCCCTTTTTCTGCTCTAAAGGTGCTTCTCTGTGGAATGCAAGAAATTGACCTGAATGACTGGCAGAGACACACCATCTACAGGCACTACACCAGGACCAGCAGGCAGATTGTGTGGTTCTGGCAGGTTTGCAGATTTTGCTTTATTCTCAGACCAGCAGGAGTTAGAGAGCACAGCTCAGTGAACAGTGGTCAGAACACTGAGCACACTTGCAGAGTGCAGATAGAAACAGTTATTGCTAACCCAGCTGTTCCCAATGTTACTGTTCATCTGTGGATGGTGATGATGTGAAAATCTGAAGATGGAATCTATGCCTAAATGTTTATTTCAATTACTGTTTTTCAGTTTGTGAAAGAAATAGATAATGAGAAGAGGATGAGACTCTTGCAGTTTGTGACTGGAACATGCAGATTGCCAGTGGGAGGATTTGCTGACCTCATGGGTATGTATTCATAACCCTTCTAATGCAGGAGATACTTCTAAAAATAACCAAATTATATATTTATGGCATTTTAAATTAATTTTATATTAACTGCTGTTTTGTAAGCCATGCTATGCTTCAACATGAGCTATGATGGAAAAAAGATGGAAGGAGTGTTTACACATCTTTATTGCACTTTAAAATCACTTCCACTTGATGCATTTCTGCACTTGCATACTTTGACCCAGGCAGAGCTGTATAGTGAGACAAATGTCCCTTCTCTGTGCAAATAAGGGTAATCCTGTCTTTATATAAGCCTTGCATGCTTCAGGTGTGTGTTATAGTGATACAAAGGTAGACGGACCTATGCCTTGTCTATTGGAATTTGTTACAGGAAGCAATGGACCCCAAAAATTCTGTATTGAAAAAGTTGGAAAGGAAAACTGGTTACCCAGAAGTCATACCTGGTGAGTACATAACAAATCAGAATATTGCTGTTTCTCTGGTTTTGGTGAACACAGTCTGCTTTGACATTTTAGTAAATGGGTAATACGCTGAAATGGTTGAGACTCAACTCTGTGAAAGCAAACACAAATTTTATACCAAGGGACTATGTTGTTGAATGATAGCTGAACTTCTGAAAAGCTCTTGCGGCAGGGAATAGATTCCATTGTGAATTCCATGGATTTGTGTAATATATTACTGAACAAGTAAAGTAATTAACAGTACTGTCTAACAAGATTGGGACTATCTTTTGTTATCACTGCGCTCCTTATAAAATAGCCACATTCACACACTTCCAGAGAAAAGGTCACTTCCACTCTTTTCTTTGGGTGTTAGTGGTAGGCAAAACCACACAAATTGAAAATTTCCTATCCGAATGATGATTCTAAATAAACACCTAGAGGCTGGGTTTCCTCCAACTAGTAAAAGTTAATGTAAACTATCACTGCATGAGCACTTCAATCCTAACCTCTGCCCTCAGAAATACATACATTTATATCAGTAGTCAGCTTTTCTTGGGGTATAAATCCCAGTATCCATCTCCACAGCAAAAATTCAGATCACCCATATTTGTAATGGGTTTTTTGTTCCTATTGAATTCTTCATCAGTACTTTTGTTTTATTTTCTTTTTCAGTTTCAATCGCTTAGACCTTCCACCATATAAGAATTACGAGCAGTTGAAGGAAAAGCTGTTATTTGCAATTGAAGAAACAGAAGGATTTGGGCAAGAGTAGCTGAAATTTGCACCTTGAAGAATGTGAACCCAACACGATGTATGTGCTCCACTTCTGCTTGTTGCACACTTCATTGTAAAGTAGACATGACTTGGATTTATTTAACAGTACTAATGTGTAAATAAATGGATGTTATCCTGAGGTTATTCACATTAACTCTGGATTTCTGCTGAGCACTTTCAGAAATCAAATGCGCAATCAGATATGGCTACAAGTGACTAATGACTGAAGTAGAGGTTTAATACAGCTTTGGGCTCTGCTTTGTTTTACCATTCATTAATTAGAATGTGTCCTTAGTGACTGACAGATTTTTAACAATAGTTTTGTCTTTCCTTTTTAGTAGCATTTTTGCTACTGATGCACTGGGAAGTTCATTGGTGGCTGCAATACTTCAGTAGCATCCTGAGCCTCTTAACAGTGGTGTCAGAGCCAGCCTGGATCCACCTCTGTGCCATGAGCAGCTCCATTCCTTAAGCTCCTTTCTCTAACTCAAGTGTGGCCAGACTGTTTTTCCTTGCCTGGAGTCTGCTCACATGCCAGCTAGACTGAAGCTGCTGTTAAGGGGATATCAAATTGTGGCACAAATCCAGGGCATAGCTTTGCTTTGGTTTATCCCAGTCCTGCTCCTGTCAGCAAATGAGACACCTGCCCAGAGTTGTTGAAACACTGCTCTGTGCCCTCTGAAGGGTTCTGAGCTTTGGCTGTGTAATACATTTTAACTTTGAAATCAATATTAACACTGTGGTACTTCACTTGTTTTTCAAAAGACAAACCCAGCTGGGATAGCACTGATATTCCATTGAGGTTCCTGTTTGCAGGCTGTTTGTCAGCAGTGTTAATGGACATTATCCTCGGTGTTTTTCCTACATGTTGCAGTCAGTTTGCTCCGAAGAGTTTGTTTGATTCTCAGGAAGAGACACAAAACACCTGAATTCAGAAAATGATCCTACTCATCATTTCTGCGGATGAACTGATGTGTGAGACTAGCTGAGGCCAAGAGGATTAGAAAGTTCAGATGCGGATTACAGGTTTTTGGGAAGCTGGAGCATCAGTAAATAGTTCTATAAAGTTTGAAACTAAAGTTTTTGGGGAGGTTTCTAAGCTAATTCACCCTAAGCTGCTTACAGCTGTAAGCTGTAACTTCTGTAGCAAGTTCCTGTTGAATTAACATCTTTTATTTCTTTTTAGAATCTGTTAATTATTTTCTGGTTTACAATAACATTTTGCATTTTCCTGCTCCTTTAGACTGAATGCACTTTTTGGGTCTCATCAGCCCTTTCCCTTCCCCGAAGGGAGGAAGTCAGACACCAGTGAAATGAGCTGTAGCCACAGTGAGAGATGTGACACTTGAAATAACATGTAGCACATATTAAAGCAAACCTGCAGCTCAGAGCACTGAGGCAGGAGCTGCAATTAAGACTCAGATGATAGAGCTGAAACAGGACAGTGGGAAAGTGTAAAACTGAACATTCAGTCTGGAAAAGAGTATTTCTTTCCTGCTGTCTCATTCATCTAAACTGCAAGAGGGAAAAACTGATTCAGGCCTAAGAAGAACCAAGACACTACAGGTTTTAACTGACTTCACAAGTGTGTTAGGGTTCAGTGACAAATGCTTTAGGAAGGCAGGAGGGTGGGACTTGTCAGGCTTAATCGAAGGAAGGCCTGGGGAGAAGTGCTGATGATACAGAAATGCCCCTTGTTTAAAGCTTCATTGATGGTGAGAATTCACCTTCAGGTGTGACTGGGAGGAGAATTGCCAACTTCAACAACGTTTGGATCTATCACAGTATACAGCTCATGAGGAAAAAAAAAAAGCCTTATATATATTTTCTGTTTATATTCATTCTTACAACGAAATGTAGTTATCTAACATATTTACAAGAGAGATTAAATTAAGCAAGATAATACAAGGTTAAGCTATGAAAAATAGTCTGTGTTCTGCATATTGCTTTACGATTCATGTAGAGAACCTAGAACTATTGTTCATGTATAAATATCACCCAAAAGGCTGTCAGCCCTATATTTTTAAAATAAAGAATAGTTATAATTGAAATAGCCTTAGCCCTAGTTCTATAGGGTTTGGCTGTTGAATATTTTTATGGTTGAAATGTTTAGTTCAGGAAAAACATACCTGCTTGTATATATTTTTGATGTCCAGGATTCCACTTATTCCATTGTTTCTTTAATTTAAATGGCATGTTTATATGTCTTTTCTGCTGTACCAGGATGGGAGAAAGGGGGCTGGATATCCCAAACACCAGATATGATTTAAAAATATTGCAAATGAATAATTCATTGAGGGGGGGGGGGGAAATAATCAGTGAAACATCAGATTTGGCCAAATATAAAAAGCTTAAAGCAACTTTACAGTGTTACATGGACAATATTTCTGAAGGCACAAGTCCAGATTCCTTAGGCATTTGACTTGTGAATACGAACAAATCTGTTTAATTTTTACAGCATGTTGTGTAGAAGTTAAAAGGAATTATACAAGCCACTGGTGCACTTTTCAGTTCTTTCTGGGGATCTGGTGAAGCAATACAGGGATGAGCCCAGAGCAGCTGCTGTCCCAGATAACACGTTTTTGTGGATTGGATTTACAAGTGAGATTTTCAGTAGAGATTAATTAATTTGTCTCCCACTGTTTCAACTGTTTAAGCAACCTGAGCTGCATAAATGCATAGTATGTCACAAATGTACATTCATATGCAACTGTCACTTGCTCCTAATTACCAAGTATTAAAAGAAATTTTATTTAAAAATTTCCCTCATGAGAATGTCATGAGAGAATGAAATACTGAGAATTAACAAAGCCTTATTGTTATGAGTAGCTCAGGAACTGTTCATTTACTAATGACATGCACAGTAAATACATCATGTCTTTATCTTATCTAGTATGGAAGTTTGGGTTTTTTTTAATCCACTTGCTTGTGTTTAAAAAAACAAAAAACAAAACCCAACCTTTTTTTATTGAGAAAAATAAAATATTGTTGGGGGTTAGGGTGTTTTTTGGATTTTGGGATTTTTTTTTTAACTTTTATTTTATTACATGCTGCACTTGATTTGTAATCTCAATTCTGTTGTATTGGTATCTCTAGCCCCCTTTTTTGTGGTGTCTTTTAATTTTCTCCAAGAATCACTGTTTGTGTATATGTGCTCTAGTGAACTCATGTAGAAACTGGGATCAGCAGCACTGGATTGTAAAATACTGTACTGAAATTCATTGTCGATATTTCCTTGCATTGTAATTTCAAATACTCAGGTAACTGTAACAGTATCTCAGTAAGTCAAATACTTTTATAAAACTACTTAAAGAGCTGATGGTCTGGTCCTTATTCCTTACATGTGACAGAAAATCCAGGTGGAAATGAATTATCTGTGTGCTCCTGGGGGTGAGGGTCAGGCTGCCTGGACTTGTCATACCACCAGGATTCTTTAGGAGTAGTTCTTTCCCAAGACCTCATCTACCCTTGTTGATGGCATTAGATATTGAACAGGAGATTTTGGACACCATTTGTGGATTTTTAGTGCTTGTGGATGCTGCCCTGAGGAGTCAGTGGGGGCTGTGAGGCTGCTGAGGCCTGAGGGAGAGGGGGTGGAGGGAGGTTCTGCAGGAGCCACAGTTGTAACATCTCACCGAAGCACTGCTGCAAGGACACCAAGAAGGAATGACACTGCAAGTGGTTTTTATTGACAGAATGCCACAACGGACAGGGGAAAAAGCTCCAGTGAGACCAACCAGCCTTGTAGTGTTCTCTGATCCTCCTTGAAAGGGAGAGGTGGGATTCGATTCCTCCTGTCATCAGAACCTCTCCTGATGGCCACAAGCTTACCCAGATAATTGAGATGGGCTTTGCAGTTTCAGTGCTCACAGGGATGTCCTGTCAGGCCCTAGGGCATAGGTTGGATTTGATGATCTCAAAGGTTTCTTCCCCCAGTTAATTTTGTGATTCTGTCTCAGGGGCCTGATGCTGTCCAGTTTGGTCAAATGGTCCCTAAATCCTTCCCTGAGGGTGATATTCCCTGCTGCAGACCTTCCCACTGGGTTCTCCCTCAGCTGACTTTCCCAGGTGTTCCCACAGGCTCGGTTTAACACAGTTTTGTCAGCGGCAGCAAATCCCAAGAATGATTTCCTGTGCCAGGCAAATGCATGCAATAACAACTGGCTTTTTCTGCAGCAGGGAGGTTGGTGTGGCATTGCCTTCTCCAAGGTTTGAATGGAACCACTTAAAAGCATCCTAGTAAGTTGTGTAAACCCGAAATTTGACACTGCTTTGCGCAGCTTTATGCGAGTACAGCTACAAGGGTAATTCACATACATCTGAATTTTATTTTAAAAAGGCAAAAATTAATCACAATGCAATGTATGATAAATGTACCTCTCAGTTGCACCTTTTTTTTTCCTGTTTGCTTTGATGATGAGGGTACTAATGACAGCACCAGCCCTGGGTGAGGATGTTGAAGGTTTTGTTCATGACAGGATGGGAATGGTTGTTTAAACAAACCCATGTTTGGTTTGGGTGTCTGATGGCAGCTGTGTACTGCTTATTATTGCCCGAATTATCCATCACATCCTTACCATTGCCCTAATCTTGCCATCTAACAGATGAGAAGCTAAATGAATCCATAGCAAAATGACTTCTTGTAGCCAAGCTGTAAAACTTACTGCTGGACTGCTAAAAGAGATTAGCATTTAACTGAATTAGGTTGCAGAGTTGTAAATAGCCATATTTCTTGGATCCTAAGGAAGGAGGTTTTTTTCCTGATCTGTGGCAATGCCTGATCCTGTGTCATTCTCAGCCTGTCAGCCCAGCAGTGCACAAATGAGAGGGCTTATTGGAGAAATCTTGTTTTCTCTAAGGAGAATGCAGTTTCTGACAGACTGGGGAGGCCAGTGAGCTTACCTGCCATGTCAAATCCTGGCTCTCAGAGGTAAAAAAAAAAATAAATCTAAAAACACTTTGTGAGGATGTTTTACATTTCACCCAATACCAGCTCTCTGTGACTGCTGTGGAAGCTCAGTGTGAGCCCATTGTCTGTTTGCTGATTCCGGGGTCGTGGTCCTGAAAGAAGGAGCATTCAAACTGATAAGGGAGTACATTGAGATTGGATACTGGGAAGAAATTCTTCCCTGTAGGGGTTGTGAGGCTCCAGCACAGGGTGCCCAGAGAAGCTCTGGCTGCCCCTGGATCCCTGGAAGTGTCTGTCCGAGGGCTTCTGAGGGGTTGGAGGGTTCGGGGAGGTGTGTCCGGAGCGGTCCCGCCCCGCGCTCCGAGCGCTTCCGGGGCAGCGCCGGGGCCGAGACGGGGCGGAGGCGGCGGTTCGATCATGGTGGGTGAGGCCGTTCCGGCGTCCGGGCGGGTCCCCTGTTCCGCCCTCGGGGGTCTCTGTGCCTCCCCGGCCCGCGGGGGCTCCTGCAGCCGACGCGGCACGGGGTGCTCCCGGTGCCGGTCCCGGCTCCCCTCAGGCACAGGCGCTGCTCCGCGGGCGGGGCCCGGGTAAAGGCGACACCCCACTGCGGGCCGCGGGGGCTCTGCCGAGGCTGAGAGCGTCCGGCCCGGTTCGGTTCGTGTTGGGTTGTGTGTCAGGTTCTGTGTCATGCCCTCAGACGGGGTCGTGTTCGTGCGGTGCGGGTCTGGGGGTCCCGCCCCTCCCCGCCAGCACCGGGCCGGGAGCACTGCGGGTCCCGGCGCTGCCTCCTCAGGGCTTCACTGGCTCTGCCCGCCCTGAGTCACTGCGGGGAGAGGCCGAACATTCACCCGATCCAGCCCAGTCCTGTGCCGGGGAAGCGCTCTCAGCGAAACCTGCATTTCCTACGGTTGCCAGGGCACATCCCTAAAGCTAGAAGCAGGCAGAAAAAAGGGACTGACGTTGGATGTTTAGCAACCGGGGCTGTATTCCTTCTGTTGTGATTGTATTGGAGGCTTCCCTCTGCTCAGATGCTGGCTACTCCATGTTGATGAAACTCGGGATCCAAATTTGTATCAAAATTTCTAAAGAAATAAAGGCTGACTGAAGTTGCAGAGGGAAAAGTGAAGTTATCTAATAACATTTTTTTTAGGCAAATCTAGGAGTTTAGGTATTCCAGATGAAAACAGGAAGATAAAGGCTGCTGTTGCACATATAGCAAAGGATATTTAGCAGCAAAATGGTGTTGAGGGAGTATTTATTCTTCTTTTGTAGAGTGCATCTCTCCTTCTCCACGTGCCATCTCTTGTAGTTATTTAGCCCTTCGTTAAAATGGGGTTTGTGTGTTTCATGAATTAAATACGTAATTCTTTTCTTAGTACCATTTTTATTGGTCTGGTGAGCTGGCTGGCTTGTGGAGGTACTGGACAAGCCCCAGAGTCGTAATAGGAGGAGCAGTGAACTGTCAGAGCAGATCACCTGCCTGTGATTTAGATCAGCTGAAGGTGTCAGAGGAAATTAAAAACTGGTATCCTTCTTTATGGATGCTGCTTTGTATCTGTAAAGGTTTGTTAATGTCCTGTGAAGAAAAGTATTTAATCAGGACTTAAATAGTGCTAGTAAGAAGTCAGGAAATCAGATCTTAATTTCTTAATAGATTTAATATTTTGCCACTATATTTTCTCAGGATTTGTACACCTTTTAGTTTGTTCTTTATTTAATTTGCCTTGCCTTCCATTTAAGAATAGTCCAGCATTCAGAAATAATCAAGAGTTTTGTTGAAAATACTTGAATTTTTCTGTGCTGGATCACACAGAAAGACCAGCTCAGGGGGTCCCATCTCTTATAAGCCACAGGTGATGTTACCAACAGCACCCCGAGGAAAGTGCTGGTGGTGCTGAGCTGATGTTGTGTGGTGCTGTGCTGTGTTTGTTGTTGGACAATGTCTCTTCCCAGGGAACAGGGCATGTGACTGTTTGCTGTGGGAGGAAGTGGAGAGGATTGTTCAGGGTGCCCAGGGAACACAGCCTTGGCCAAATGTCCCTTGTAGGTCTCACCTGTCCTGGTTTGGGTGATTCCTGTCTCCCTTTCTAAACCATTTCGGGGGGACTCTGCCGTGCAGGATCTGAAAGGTGCTGCTTGTTTCTGTTTCTCTTAATGGGAATAAAAAATGCCAATTCCAGCTGTGGAAATCAGCTGAGGTGCAAGGGTTTCCCACCGTACTACAGATGCTATAGTTACATTTTGATGGGTGTCTTATAGCAGGAAAATTGTGCAGAAGGTACTGAAATCTCCTTTGATGGAGAGGTAAAGGACTATTGCCTTGGCCTGCATTGCAAAGGTCCTTTACCATCTCCTTTGATGGAGATGGTAAAGGACTATTGCCTTGGCCTGCATTGCATTTTTCCTTTTTTAGGTTGTAAATTATTGGCAGTGGTTACAGCCTTGCAGCCATTGCAGCACAAATCAGAATTACAACCTGAGTGTTCATTCATTGTTTTTCCCCTCACTTCTCTTATTTGTAATTGCTTTTGGCACTCATTTGATAAAAGGGGAGGTCATCTCGCACCCACAATGTATCTTTTTACTACTTTTTTCATAAATTCCATGTCCATTTTTAAAGATGATTTCTATTTGACACCTAAATTGTAGCAGTCTGACTGCTAGCCTTCAGCAGGAGGCTTGGGGAGGAGGAGAGAGGGGAGTTCCAGGATGATAATCACAAATGAGTGTAGAAGAAAGGCAGATGGAAAGTAACTGGAAAGATCATGCAGAAAAGGTGGCACCAAAGTACAGACACTTGGCTCTATAGACCAGTATAAGAAACGAGCTGCTCTGGGGTTCGATGAGAGATTTCCGGAGACTGGGATGCTCTGAGGACACGTGGCTTATTGGTCGTGGGGCAAGGCAACCTGACCAGCACCGGCTGAAGCGTGGGCTTCCAGAGGTCAGGAGGAAGCAATGGGAAAGGAAGGGAGCAGCAGAAGGGAAAGTCCGAGGGCGAATTTCCTGTTAGATTACATTTTATCCCTTTCTATGCTGAATATTCTGGTCAGCACCAACCAACCAGTACAGGATACAAAACCTACAGAATTTGCATACAGCCTATGAGAACTACTACATGACCATACTACTCTACATACTAAAAACCTGAAAAACCACCTTTTTCCTGCTACATGGCAGGGCCCAACTCCCTTTTGCATCCTTTGTCTGGGGAGGAGTATTGCTCAATTACCAGGGTCCTGGTCCTCAGCTAACTTAATCACCATCTTCCTGCTTAGCATTCTATAGCTCAAATCTTGCTTTTAACTCTATCTCTCCTGCAGGTTTTACACTCTTAGTATCTTTCACCAATAAATCATCAATGCAGGGCCTTCCTGCTTCATCCTCCCCAACAGACCAGTGTAGTCATTGGCTGTTTAATCATCCCTGTGCAGCTTTGTTTTCAGCCACGTTATGCCAAAGCTTCAGTGGGAGGCAAAGAGCAGCTGTAACCCTGTATTGATTTGTGCTTTGTCTTGCAGGCTGAGGTGGAGGAAACACTGAAGCGAATCCAGAGCCAGAAGGGAGTGCAGGGAATCATCGTGGTTAATTCGGAAGGTGCTGTGTCAGCCTCGCTTTTCTGACCTATCACTTACTCCAACCACCCACTTTGAAGGCTGCCGCTTGTACCACTTGCACTAAGCTTAGAGTCTGGCTTTGGGAGAGGTTTTCCTGCAGCCCAAGGAGACAGACAGTAGTTGGGCTACAAGAGAAAATTGGTTTCCAATTTCTGCAAGCTCACTTTATTATTTTAGGAGATAAATGAAAATAATTTGCAAAAACAAAATATTTGAGTTATGGCAGTGTTTGAAACTGAGTCTGTGAAAACTTTAATCAGTAACACTGAGGCTCTCACGAGATGTAAATCTTGCTGCTGGGCCTGTCCAGAGCAGAATCCAGTTCTTTAGCATGTCTAGTGCTTGTGCTTATGGAACTCATCAGCAGGTTGTCTCTTTTTTGAGTCTCTGAAGAATTCAACAGAGCAACTCCTTTGGAGCATCCTGAATACACTGTGAGCAGCCCAAAAATTGAGTATTTCCTAGAAATAATCCTTAGAAAAGATGACAGTAGCTACATGTGAATATACTGAGGATCAGATCATACAGCTTGGCTCCTGCTCACTGCTTTTCTATGATGGTTGAGTGGGTTGTGCTCTCTGTGCTGCAGCTGCAGTTACTGGAACACACACCTGCTTCTGCCCTGCAGAATTTGATACCTGGCTGCTGTGTTGTGACCCAGGAGTTGGGGTTTTTGGTGGGAAAACACATCTAATGGGTGGCTGAAGTGTAAGGAAAGGAAAGTTCTGGCTGAGCAGTGTGTCTGCCCTCCAGGCCAGTTATCACTGAACCAGGGACCTCCCAGGACTGCACCACCTCTTAGGGCTGAATGTTGGAGCTTCAGGCTTGGAGCTGTGTGATGCAGCAGCTGGTGTCCTCCATAATCACTGATCTCAGCCTGGCCTAGCTCAGTATCATTTAACTGGTGTTGGGGAGCCTTTCTGAAGTAAAAAAAGGTGTTCCCCAGTCAGGAGAAAAAACTGCAACACTGGTATTTTCTGTCTCCTCTACAGATAATTATTTTTGTTTAATTTATTTCTAACTCTGAAAATGCAAAAGGAAAGCACTGATGCTACTAGAGGTAAACAGTTCTCACCTACACCTGTGGTCCCACACTTCAGCTTTTTCATATCTTGTTTTTCTTCATGTTTTCCTCTTGCCTTCAAAGAGAACACTCCTAAACCCTGGTGCAGTGACAGCCAAGGTTGGACTGGTGATGCCCAGTGCGAGGCTGGTTCTGGAGGTTTGTCACTGAGCCTTGCTGTCCCTCTCCTGCAGGTATTCCCATCAAGAGCACCATAGACAACTCCACCACCATTCAGTATGCTGGCCTCATGCACAGCTTCATCATGAAGGCCAGGAGCACCGTGCGGGACATCGATCCCCAGAACGACCTCACATTCCTGCGGATCCGCTCCAAGAAAAACGAAATCATGGTTGCTCCAGGTAGGAGAGAGCAGGGTGAAAGCAGGAATCTGAGAATCCAGCAGGGTTGTTTTCTCTTGAGACTGATGCTGTTAGCCTGGAAGGAGTCTGCCTGCTGCTTGTGTTCACATTGGATAATACCTTCTTTCCAAGAAGCTGTTCTACTTTCTGGAGAATTGAAAGCTTTATCATTGACCTAAGTTTCCTTTGTCATGTTTGAACGTGGCAAATCCCTTCCCTCATTTTGTGTAGATTAAAGTAGAAAGTATTAGATAATGCTTGAGAGAGTGCTGCACCTTCTCATGCTTTGTTTTTCAGTATAAAACCCTAGGATTTGGAAAGAAATATGTTCTGGGAGCAATTTCCATTCAGAACTGTGGACTGAGAGATGAGAGTCCTGACTTTCCAATTCTGGGAAAAGTATTAGAGCACACTGTAGCTGTAATCATGAGTCGTGGTATACTGCAGCAGCAGCAGCAACCTTCTTTTCAGGAAACATCCTCAGTATTTTGTTGAATTCCAAATTGGGGTACAGCAAGATCAGTGCAGGTCCCTCATATGGCAGGAATTCAGCCTTGTCCCTGTGTGCTCCCTGCTGGGATGGGGCTGGTGGAGAGGCCAAGCAGTTCCCCATGGCAGGTATGGGTCAAGGCAGATCTTAACACAGGCTCTGGTGCATGCTGAGGCAGCTTCAGATTTCCACAGGAAGGATGGAAGGAGGAATAAGCATTGCTCTAGAAAAAAGAGCTGCAGCCCCCAGTGTGCCTGTGAGAGAAGGGCAGTGGCCACCTTTCACCAGTGTGACACGTGCCAGTTACTGTAGTCTCTGGCATAAACTGAGTTAAATTCTGCTGCCCTGGGAATATGCAGTTTCTAAAGCTGAGAGTTTTTATCAGTAAAACCCATAAAATAAATAATCTGACACTTGGAGCCTGTTTTGCTCATTGAGAATGAATGTCAGGGCTCTGGAGTTCCCACAGCACATCAAAGAGATGTGAAAAATGTTGGAATTTACCATTTCTGTGAACAAATACCAGCAGTGAAAGAGTAATTTTCTTTTTTTTTTTTTCTCCAGATAAAGACTATTTCCTGATTGTCATCCAGAATCCAACTGAATGATTACACTGACTTAGTCTGGTTTTTCCCTTTGCCTGTTTTATTTTTTATTTAATGGTAAAGAATAGAGCATTAGTGTTAACTGTGCTGTGATTCTTCAGTAAGGTTTAGGAAAATTAAAGCAGATGGTTTTGTTGTCTACAAGCAGAAAAAATGGCATTTTTTCTATCACAAGTCGTTTTGAGGGGGAGCTGGTGAGTTGGAATTGGGCAGTAAAAATGCAATAGATTCTTTTAATAGCTAAGATAATATAATAAAATTCTAATAATAACCAAAAAAAGACTATTCTTTGTATGCTTCTATGCTTCTTTTACCACTGAGCTCTGCTTTTGCACCCTTAGTTTTGAATGGCTGTAAATAATGACTGCCTGTCCTCTAGTTCTGTCTTACTCTGTTGGTTTTACTTAAAAAAAGTCTGACCATAAGAAATTAAAAAGTGTCACCAGTAACTGGTTTTGTGTTACGTATTTTTCTTCTGAAGATTTTAAGTTTTCTCATGGTTGATTGAGTTTTTCTTCAAGAAACAGAACCTTCATAGGACTGTTTTTGTTTGTTTGTTGCTTTCTCTGAACAGGGATTTGGCCCAAGGGCGTGTGCATTCACAATTGGCTCTTGTGTTGCAGCGTTTTCCTACCACTTTCTTTCTATTCCAAACAGAATTTTCATGGTTAAGGAGGGCCATGAGGCCACCCATGGGAGAACTCACACTGTTACAGCTCTGATCTGCTGATCTGATCAGTCTGATCTGCTATTTTCCTTTAGTATTTTTTATTGATACCATTAAGGAGAAAAAAAAAAAAAAAAAAGCCCACATGGTTACTCCAAAATGCTCAGGGGGTTATTTTGGTGGAGTTGTTCTTCAGAAAACAAAAACAGGGCTGGGGGGGTGCTCTGGAAAGTGCAGCTGTGGAGATTTTGGTAAAAATGTTGGTGTTGACTGGGGCACTTGTGGCTTTCAGAGCCCAGCAAAGGTGGGTGTGTGGGGACTCAAATAGCCAAGGAACCTGTGTATGCAGGGTTTTCTCTCTGCATTTGCAGACCTGGACATTAATTTTCAGACTGTGTCTAATCTAGGTGGTGGCCATGACCCTGGAAGTCAGAAATGCCTGTTGGGGTCTGTAGCCCTGTAGCATCAGTGCCTTGGGTGTCCCAGCTGCCCCTGTGACTCGTTGTTGCTGTTCAGGAGCTGTTTCTCTCTTTATACTAGGTCTGGTTTAAGCCATTCCATCAAAGCAGGGAATAGGGTCTGCAATACTGCTTGGCCTTTGGAGCAGCTCCTGATACACAGCAGTTTACATAAGGCTTGTGATCTGCAATAATTGAATGCTGCCTCCCAAAAAAATTACCTCCAGCAAGCTGAAGTCTGGGTAAAAACTGAACAGTGAGGCAAGGCAGAAAAAAAAGTGACCTCAGCGATCTCTCTCTGTTGTTTGTAACCCAGAGAAATATTTCCTTGGAGATGGTGACCTGCTTGTGGATTTTGGCTTTCCCAAGTAGATGGCAGTACTACTCTGAACAGTGAAAAATCTGCAGTGTCCTGCACTCTTTTGGACACTTCCTTAAGGACAGCTGTCCTACCAGTAGCTTTGTGTCACAGGAGCTTGGGACAGAGAATGTTGAGTGCTGGTTTTACTTAAAACAAGCTGTAATAACCTATTGCAAAACAAAAGATCATGGCCCTTTTCTGTTATGTTGAGGTCATAAACTTGCAGTGAAATGATTGAGCTCCTGCCGTGTGCTGGTTGGTTGGAGGTTTGGGGGCTGGCTTGGGGTTTTTTCTCAGGGATTGAGAGCAGCCTGGCATGAAAGATACTTGGGAATTTGAATGAAAGGCTCTTGAGCTGAGTTTGGAGTCAAAGAGTTCGTCAGATCCATCTGGGCAGGGCCTTGCTTAGGCCATGTAATGTCACCTTTACACCACCATCCAAAGTTAATTCAGATTTATTTTTTAAAACTGGCTAGGGGTGAAGGAAGCTGAAGAAAAACAACTTCTATTTAGTTACTATGGAACAAAGTAACTAAACTAAATAGTAACTAAACTAATAAACTAATCTAAAGTTTATTTGGATCAGGACCATTCGAGGGTCACAGAGCTGGCAGCAATTTCCATGTATGAAAGTTAGGGGGGCGTTTCACTTTCCTACATTATCATAAACAGGGTGAAAAATAAAAAAGGATGGATGTTTCTGGTCCTGTGCTTCATGAGTCTGGTCCTAGTTACTTGTATGGTAAAACTTCTGCCAAACTGAGGAAGAGTTTTCCAAAATGAGACAAAATGAGCATTATGGTTCCAGTCCTTTTTTGTAGCCAGGATCACAGGAGGCCTGAACACCCTGTGCCACTTGCACCTTGGAGCTGTTCTGTGCAGGGGCTGGAGACTGGCCTGGTTTGCTGTCTTGGAAAAGTTGGTTTTGGTTCTGGTGGATCCCTGTCAAAAGCTGAAGAAGCATCTGCTGCTGGGAAAACAAACCCTGATGGATTAACAAGTGTTCTGGTTTGAAAGCAAAACCAGTGAGACTCCCAGTCAGAGATACAATTTAATAGAAGAAGAAGAGAAAAAAGGTGAAATAAATAGAATGATACAACCTAACACCCTGTTGGTCAGGGTGTTTGAAGCAGTCCGGGAATCCTCCTGGAGCAGCAGATGTGGTTCCGCTGGAGCAGAGATGATCCAAAGCAGTGATCCCTGTAGAAACGTCTGGTAGCTCGTCTCCTCTGAGAATTCAGTGGATAGAAGCTGCCAGTGGGGTCTCTTATATCCAGGTGGGAATGCTTGGCTCCTCCCCCTGGGCAGAGCATCTCACAATAGCATGATTTCATCTTATCAGTCGTGCAAATGGATCCTTGATGGCCCATTAAACAGAGATAACGTTTTCCGGGAATGCATTGTTGGGCTCGTTAACAGAAGATAAGGAGATCCCTGCCCCACCTTGGCTCCAACGGCTCATGGGGATAGAATACATACCTTGGACACAATTTTACATTGTAACCTAGGACATAATCCACCCCTTATTCTATCACCATCTACATCATACACTCTCAGAGATACATACATATACATACGTATATACACAGAATGAAACCCTACACACTAATTTTAGTTCTCACTCAAAATTAAGTCTCCTTGTGGTACACAACGGGTTTCTCCATCTTTTTGCATTACCCACCAAGTGTAACCAGGCCCTTGAGCAAAAACAATCCCACGGATGGGTCTGCCTTTGCCTGAGGTGGGATTAATCCAAACAGTCTTTCCTAAAATCCCTTTCAGGTGTACCACAGGAACTCTATCTCCATCCACTGTGTGCAAGGGTTCAGACTGGGCCGGACCAGCTCGATTGATGGAGCCTCGGGTGTTTACCATCCAGGTGGCTTTGGCTAAGTTTATGTCCCAATTCTTGAAGGTTCCTCCGCCAAGTGCCTTCAGGGTAGTCTTTAATAGTCCATTGCACCGTTCAACTTTCCCGGCAGCTGGAGCATGATAAGGAATGTGGTATATCCATTCAATACCATGTTCTTTGGCCCAGGTGTTTATAAGGCCATTCTTAAAATGTGTCCCGTTGTCTGACTCGATTCTCTCCGGGGTGCCGTGTCTCCACAGGACTTGTTTTTCCAGGCCCAGGATGGTGTTCCGGGCAGTTGCATGAGGCACAGGATAGGTCTCCAGCCAACCTGTGGTTGCTTCTACCATGGTCAGCACGTAGCGCTTGCCTTGGCGGGTCTGGGGAAGGGTGATGTAGTCAATTTGCCAGGCTTCCCCATACCTGTACTTCAACCATCGTCCACCGTACCACAGAGGCTTCACCCGCTTGGCCTGTTTGATTGCAGCGCAGGTCTCACAGTCATGGATGACCTGTGAGATGCTGTCCATAGTAAGGTCCACCCCTCGGTCACGGGCCCATCGGTATGTTGCATCTCTTCCCTGATGACCAGAGGCATCATGGGCCCAACGAGCTAGGAATAATTCTCCTTTGTGCTGCCAGTCTAGATCCACTTGTGATATTTTCACCTTGGCAGCTTTGTCTACCTGCTCATTGTTGCGATGCTCCTCATTAGCCCGACTCTTGGGTACGTGTGCATCCACGTGTCGAACCTTCACGGTTAGTTTCTCTACTCGGGTAGCAATGTCCTGCCAAATCTCAGCAGCCCAGATGGGTTTCCCTCTGCGCTGCCAGTTGGCCTTTTTCCAGCGATTCAGCCATCCCCACAGGGCATTAGCTACAATCCATGAGTCGGTGTAGAGATAGAGCCTCGGCCACTTCTCCCGTTCAGCAATATCCAAAGCCAGCTGTACAGCTTTAAGCTCTGCCATCTGACTCGATCCACCTTGTCCCTCGGTAGCTTGCGCAACTCGTCGTGTGGGGCTCCAAACTGCAGCTTTCCATTTCCTGTCAGTGCCTATAATTCGGCAGGAACCATCAGTGAAAAGGGCATATCGTTTTTCAGTCTCTGGTAGCTCATTATATGGTGGGGCCTCCTCAGCACGTGTCACTTGCTCCTCTTCTTCTTCAGAGGATAAACCAAAAGTCTCACCTTCAGGCCAGTTCGTTATAACTTCCAGAATCCCAGGGCGATTTGGGTTTCCAATACGGGCGCGCTGCGTAATGAGGGCAATCCATTTGCTCCAAGTAGTGTCGGTGGCATGATGCGTGGAAGGAACCTTTCCCTTGAACATCCACCCCAGCACCGGCAGTCGGGGTGCCAGAAGCAGCTGCGTTTCCGTGCCAATTACTTCTGAAGCGGCTTGAACTCCTTCATAGGCGGCCAAGATTTCCTTCTCCGTGGGCGTGTAGTTGGCTTCGGACCCTCTGTAGCTTCGACTCCAGAATCCCAGTGGTCGACCCCGAGTCTCACCAGGCGCCTTCTGCCAAAGGCTCCAGGACAGGCCATTGTTCCCGGCTGCTGAGTAGAGCACATTCTTCACATCTGGTCCTGTCCTCACTGGGCCAAGGGCTACCGCATGAGCGATCTCCTGCTTGATCTGGGCAAAGGCTTGCTGCTGTTCAGGACCCCAGTGGAAATCGTTCTTCTTGCGGGTAACCAGGTAGAGAGGACTCACAATCTGGCTATACTCAGGAATGTGCATTCTCCAAAAGCCTATGGCACCTAAGAAAGCTTGCGTTTCCTTCTTGCTGGTTGGTGGAGACATTGCAGTGATCTTGTTGATTACTTCTGTGGGTATCTGGCGACGTCCATCTTGCCACTTGACTCCCAGGAACTGGATTTCTCGAGCCGGTCCCTTAACCTTACTTCGCTTAATGGCAAAACCAGCTCTCAGTAGAATCTGGATAATCTTCTCTCCTTTCTTGAAAACTTCCACTTCTGTGTTCCCCCACACAATGATGTCATCAATATACTGGAGATGCTCAGGAGCCTCGCCTTTTTCCAGTGCAGTCTGGATTAGTCCATGGCAGATGGTGGGACTGTGCTTCCACCCCTGAGGCAGTCGGTTCCAGGTATACTGCACACCCCTCCAGGTGAAAGCAAACTGGGGCCTGCACTCTGCTGCCAAAGGAATGGAGAAGAAAGCATTGGCAATGTCTATGGTCGCGTACCACTTTGCTGCCTTGGACTCCAGCTCGTACTGAAGCTCCAACATGTCTGGCACAGCAGCACTCAGTGGTGGCGTGACCTCATTCAGACCACGATAATCTACAGTCAGTCTCCATTCCCCACTGGACTTACGCACAGGCCAGATGGGGCTGTTGAAGGGTGAACGAGCCTTGCTGACCACCCCTTGGCTCTCCAGTTTACGAATCATCTCATGGATCGGGGTCACAGAGTCTCTGTCGGTGCGGTATTGCCGACGGTGCACTGTTGCTGTGGCAATTGGTACTTGTTGTTCTTCAACTCTCAGCAGTCCCACAGCAAAGGGGTCATCGGAGAGACCAGGCAGGGTATTCAGTTGTCTGATGCCTTCTTTCTCTACAGCAGCTATCCCAAAAGCCCAGCGATATCCTTTCGGGTCTTTGAAATATCCATTTCTGAGAAAATCTATGCCAAGGATGCATGGGGCCTCTGGGCCAGTCACAATGGGGTGTTTTTGCCACCCGTTCCCAGTTAAACTCACTTCGGCCTCCACTACAGTCAGCTGCTGGGACCCTCCTGTCACTCCAGAAATAGAAACAGATTCTGTTCCTACATACCTTGATGGCATCAGGGTGCATTGAGAGCCAGTGTCAATCAAAGCCGTGTACTCTTGTGGGTCAGATGTGCCAGGCCATCGGATCCACACAGTCCAATAGATCCGATTGTCCCTTTCCTCTACCTGGCTAGAGGCAGGGCCCCTCTATTCCTGCTCACAATGCACATTGCTATCTTCCTGTAAATATGTTCCTGAGGTCCCTTCGAGAGGATCAGTCACATCATCATTCCTATACTGTCTGGAGTTCCGTGCACGAGAGACTGGAGCAGCATTGACTCTAGATGAGCTCCTCGTGGTAGGCGTCCCTCTTTTCAGTTCACGTACCCGGGCTGCTAAGGCGGAGGTGGGTTTTCCATCCCACTTCCTCATGTCTTCTCCATGCTCCCGAAGAAAAGACCAGAGGTTACCTCGTAGAGTGTATGTTCTCTCTCTGGCTGGGGGACGCCTGCTCCTAATGGCAGAGACTCTTGTTGGTTCTGGCGAGACGTGGTAAATTTCTTCCTTAAGTTCTTTTTTCAGTTTCTGATGGCCCTCTTCAATCAAGCTTCGGACTTGCTCAGCCAGCCTTGTTTCCACGGATGAGACATGGGTACGAAATGGGGCAGTGACAGTGTCCTCATAAATTCTTAGTTTGTTGACCAAGACGCCCACCCTGTCCTCACCTGCCCTCCATTGCAGCGTTGCCAGATAACGGGAGTACATCTCTGGTCCAAGCCGTGCGAATCTCAACCACATCTGTGATGTGCACTGAACTTCATCTGGGCTTTTAGGAAATCTCTCGTCCTCTGAGAAAATGATCTCCAGCACAGCCAATTCCCTCAGGCATCGGATACCTTGCTCCATTGTGCTCCACTTTCCTTGGTGCACCTGGAGATCTTCTTTACAAAGGTACCTGTCCTTCACACTTGTCAGCAGTCGCCGCCAGAGGCTGAGAGTTCCTTGGGTCTTTCCAATGCCCTGGTCAATGACCACATCCCGGGACAGAGATCCCAGTTGCCTGGCCTCACTTCCATCCAGAATGGTGTCATTGGCTGCAGCGTCCCAGATGCGGAGCAGCCAGGTCAGGATGGACTCATTTGGCTGACGGGTGAATTCCCTCCGCAGGTCACGCAGCTCACCCAGGGACAGAGAGCGAGTGATGATCTCTGGCTCTGTCTCCTCTGCTGGGTGCGAAGGTCCTGCTGCATCCTCGTCAGTCACTATGCGGACTGACTTGCTCTTTGATTTCTTCTTCTGAACAGGAGCAACTGCTACCGGTTTAGGCTGTTCCGGTTCAGTGATGGTTTGTGTGGGGGTGCTGACGGTGCCTTTGGTTCCTTCCTCCTCTGTGACAGCCTGTGTAGATGTGGATGCTGTTGCTTTGCCTTTGGTTCCTTCCTCCTCTGTGACCGCCTGTGTAGATGTGGATGCTGTTGCTTTGCCTTTGGTTCCTTCCTCCTCTGTGACAGTCTGCGTAGACACGGACACTGTTTCTTTGCTTTTGGCTTCTTCCTCCTCTGTGACAGCCTGCGTAGACACGGACACTGTTGCTTTGCTTTCGGCTCCTTCTCCTTCTGCGACAGTCTGTGTGGACATGGATGCTGTTGCTTTGCTTCTTTTCTCTACTGCCTCAAGAAGACGCTGCACTACATCATGTACATCATGTGGTGTTCTGTTTCTAAGCATGGTGCAGGCTGTGCAGAGAAAAGAAAGCAGCACTAACAACAACATTATGCTGTCCTTGGTATCCAGAGGGAATTCAATATTTTCAAAAACTGCTGTATCAGGCCTGAAAGACTGGAAAAAATTATTCGTTACCCCTCCCCACAGTGGCTGGGTGAGATTGTTGAGGCCCCAAACAAAACATCCTAGACCGGGACAAGCAAACAAAGTTGAGTACATACTCCAAATTATGCTCATTGCCTTGCAGGTTAGCATGCAATAGACATAGTAGATTAATAAAGCAATTTTAGTGCTGTATCCTGGTTTACACCAGAGTATTAAGATCTGCAGATAGTGCCCCATGTGTGGAAAGATATAGAGAGCTAGGTACAAGACAAATGTAAGCATGCTGAGCATCATAGCGAACAGGTGTTCTTTTCCCCAATACAAAATTGTAATTCTGACTTTTCTCAATACCTCCTGCCCCACGTTGGGCGCCAAAAGATGTTCTGGTTTGAAAGCAAAACCAGTGAGACTCCCAGTCAGAGATACAATTTAATAGAAGAAGAAGAGAAAAAAGGTGAAATAAATAGAATGATACAACCTAACACCCTGTTGGTCAGGGTGTTTGAAGCAGTCCGGGAATCCTCCTGGAGCAGCAGATGTGGTTCCGCTGGAGCAGAGATGATCCAAAGCAGTGATCCCTGTAGAAACGTCTGGTAGCTCGTCTCCTCTGAGAATTCAGTGGATAGAAGCTGCCAGTGGGGTCTCTTATATCCAGGTGGGAATGCTTGGCTCCTCCCCCTGGGCAGAGCATCTCACAATAGCATGATTTCATCTTATCAGTCGTGCAAATGGATCCTTGATGGCCCATTAAACAGAGATAACGTTTTCCGGGAATGCATTGTTGGGCTCGTTAACAGAAGATAAGGAGATCCCTGCCCCACCTTGGCTCCAACGGCTCATGGGGATAGAATACATACCTTGGACACAATTTTACATTGTAACCTAGGACAACAAGGTAATGAAAGGGATTTGGGGCATGGCTCTTGGCGGGGAAGAGCAGCACTTGGCGCCCAAGGATGTGTCTCTTGCACTGCCTCTGTGCTGAGATAAGGCTCTGAGAGAGGAGTGGAGGTAACACTGTAAAAGCTGAGCTTGGGGACACCTACTGTGGTTTTGTGTTGGCTCCAGAGCCCTCTCAGGTAACTCCTCCCCGGCCTAAGGTGGCTGATGACAGTGCCCTTCACATCCAGGACATGGAGGAGCGGTGGCTGCCCCATCCCTGGATGTGTCCATGGCCAGGTTGGATGGGCTTGGAGCAACCTGGGATAGCGGGGGGTATCCCTGCCCATGGCAGGGGTGGGATTGGATGAGATTTAACGTCCCTTCCAACCCAAACCAGTCTGTGATTTATGTTTGATCTTGTCTTAGCTACTTCTCTAGGGGACAAAGGCAAAGGTCTCACACCAAGAGAGGCTAGGCTAAAGTGAGCAGAGCTACAGCAGCTCCTGGGACCCACCAGCTGCAGGAGAAGCAGAAGCAGCTGGGGGTACAGGGGCAGGAGCTCAGACACTGCCCTGGCCAGCAGGAGCCTGGGCATCAACACAGTGCTATTGATAAAAATACACTTCCTTTACCAGCATTACAGGATTCTTTCAGGGAGATTTCCCTCACTGCTGTGGTTTCACAAGATCCAGAAGTGCTCATTATCAGTGGTGCTACACTGTGGAATGCTGGCATGAGAGAAGCTTCTTGTTGATTCCAGGTCATGCTAGGACAGCTCACTAGTGCCTTAAACCTTTGATTGGGGAGGGGGTTGGATCTGAAATGCACCTCCTTAAATAAAGACTTTTGCCAGTGACATAAGTAAGACCAGACAAGAGAGGCATTAATGTGTGCAGGATTTTTCGTGAAGCTGAGGGCTGAAGGAAGAGGTGTATAAATTAAATCAAACTTCTTTGATCCAGATCCTATTTCTGGAAGTATATTAACATGCTGAGAAAGCTCCAGGCCTCCTATGAAATGGGGTTTTTTCTCCCTTTCCAGGTCAATCATAGTCTGTGGAATTATGGACCCAGTCCTGCAATGAGGTCTGCATGGATAAAACCAGGGGCCACATCACTAAACTGGAAAGACTTCCACATTCCTCTCATCAAAAAGAGGTTCACACGTTATAGCAACAGTAATAAACCCCTTTGCTGAGGATGAAGTCTGTAAGGGTCATCACTCGCCGTGTCTGATTCAACATTCCTGCTTTCCCTTCAGTATTCTCTGATGACAGGACCTATATCAGAGGTTAATATCTCTGCTTGTTTGTTGTTTTTTTTACCAAGATTGTACTTAATCCTTTAACATTTTGTGTTTGCTCCTGTTTTGTGCCAATTCACTGTAACAATGAGACCTTGCTCCAGCACGATACAGCTCCTGTTGTGGCATGCAGTGAGGAGGGATATTAGACCTGGTGAAACACTGACGCTCTGTTTGCAGTTGTTTTTGATTCATTTACCAGATCCAGAAATAGCTGCCCTATTTGTAGTCATGCTGTGGGCTTTAATATATTCAGCATAGCCATGGCTGTGAATGCAGCAGGGAAAACAACAGGCTCGTTAGCAGGGACATGACTGGGGTAGATGTGGGAATTGCAAATGTCTGAGTATCTGTGTGAGAGTAGTTTGTGCAGGTTTGTTGGCTGGAATCTGTGGTCTGAGTGAGCTGTTGTGGCTTCATCCCCACACAATCTTTCCTTCTCCTCCACCCTTCTCACAACAGCCACGTTTGCTGCCCAAAGCTGGCAGTGACATTTGGAAGGTGTTTGAACTGAGATGTCAGAAGGTGCCACTGCAGGCCAGACTCACAGACACCTCTGTCCTTTGAGCACCTCTGGAAATCCCAGCCCAGGTGTGTTTCTGCTGCCTTAAGCAAGGCCCTCAGGTGCCCTGTTCCATCAGGACTGGAAAAAATGCTCGTGTTTGGGGTCATCGCTGAATAGACCATTATGTCCCATCATGAAATGGGGATGCTCTGCCATGGTGTTCCTACGGCATGGCTGTCCCCATGTCAACCAGCTACTCTTTCTCATGTTGCAGTTTATAAAAAAGAGAGGGGCAGATAGTAACAGGACAAGAGGGAATGGTTCTAGACTAAAAGAGGTGAGATTTCGATTGGATATTAGGAAGGAGTTCTTCCCTGCGAGGGTGGCGAGGCTTGGCACAGGGTGCCCAGAGAAGATGTGGCTGTCCCATCCTTGGAAGTATCCAAGGCCAGCTGGGACAGGGCTTGGAGCACCCTGGGATAGCGGAAAGCGTCCCCGCCCATGGCAGGGGGTGGCACGGGCTGGGCTGTACGTTCCCGTGCAGCCCAAACCCGTGGGTGGGTCCATGGTTTTCACGGCACGCGGGTCCCTGCGGGGCCCACGGGGTGCGACCTCCGGGGTCGCGGGGGTGGGCGGAGCCCCGGGCGGGTCGAGCCCGCCCCCGACGGGCGGGGCGCGGTGACGTCACCGCCGCTCCGCCGCAGCCCCAGCGCAGACGGAGCCGCCCGGTCCCAGCGCCGTCCCGGTCCCGCCGCGATGCCCTCGGACCGGCCCTTCAAGCAGCGCCGCACTTTCGGTGAGCCGGGACCGGCCTGGAGCGGCCGCGCGGGAGGGAGGGACGTGGGGATCTGCCCTGCGCCGCCCCCGCCGTGCTGCCCTGTGGGGCGGCCCCGCCCGGGCCGGGGCTCGGCCGCCGCGGGTCCCCGCCGGGCGCGGCCGCGGGAGCAGCGGGGCTCGGGCCGGGGGCGGCGGTGCCGCAGCCGGCGCGCGGTGATGTCATCCCGGCCGGCTCCGCACCGGGGGGGCCGCCCGCGCCCGGCCGGAGCGCAGCGATGTCCCCCGGCCAACCCCGCTGTGTCGCCGCTTCTCCAGGGGACTGGGGTCACTGGGGCGCGGTGGCGGCCGCGAGGGGCCGTGGAATGCCCAGGACGAGGGTGGTGGTCGGGTGTCGCTTTTGACTGTCAGAGCACAAAGACCTCCCGAAAAATCGCCTTCCGCGCTCCCCATCTCGTCAACGTTAGGGCGGTTGTTGTTCCAGGATGTCACACGCCCTCTGTGATGGTTGTGGCGACCCAGAGTAGTCAATCCTCACATCTTCCCCACCTCTTTGTCAAAGATGCGTGGGGGAGGCTCAAAAGGTGAGGAGGTGACTGTAGAAAGTCCCAGATTTTATCTCCAGACCCGATAGTGGAATCCGAGGAAACATCAACTGCTGTTTTTCTTGCCCTTTTCCAGCTGGTGCAGGGAGAGGTGTGTGTTTCTGGCAGGTTAAATTCATTCAACCAGGTATCAGTTGAGCTTTACAGTCTGTATAATGCTGAAATCGGTGTTTCTATGTCATAAAAAACCTCGTATTGTGCCAGACGCCATCCAAATGCAGGTAAGGGCATTTCCTACATGAGTTTTAAAATTTGAGGTTTTGCCTGCTGAAAACTGCTGATCCAGCCCCTTGTTGCTCTCTTGGAAACTGTAAATATTTGGTATTTTATTAGCACAACCTTTCTGGCCTTGAATGCTTACCCAGCCCTCCCCTGCCCCAGGACCGAGCCAAGGGAACACGCACAAACAAGAACCAGCCGAAGCCTGGGAGCTTGGGATACGTGCTGGAACTCTGCTGTGTGCTCCTAAGCTATGTGTTAAAACCAGTAAAGTCCTAAATCAGCCCCTTAGTAACTCCCTACTGTTAAACTGGTGAGAATCAGCTTATTATGGTCAAGAGGAGACTGGTTTGCCTTTGTGGATTGCTCAGACTTTGTGTGAGCCAGAAAGAAAACAAAATCTGAGGCTCAGAGTAGTTGAAAGAAAGCAAGATTAAAATAGCCAGGCGGGACAGAGGGGGTGAGGGAGTTTGGTGCCGGCAACTGCAAGTGCTCCTTGTTTCTCTGTACTTTCCTCTGCCCTTTTGCTCTCTCAGCTGACTGGGCTGCAGAGCCCAGCCAGGAGGAGGGGAGGAGGAGGAGGCCTGGCAGCCCCCACAGTTGCTTTGGGTCAGGGCTGGAATTACTCTGTTGGAGAAAGTAAATACGGCTTGTTTCTGTCTTTGAATCATTACACAACAGGAGCAGGAAGTGATTGTTTACAATGCAGTTGGAGAGGGCTGGTGAAAAACATCTCCAGTGATTCTGTACCCTCAGAATGGCTTAATTTTTAAGGCTTCAAAACTTTACAGAAATGGAATGGTTCCAGAAAAGCAGCAAAAAGGCAGAGTCAGGGCTATGGCTGTTTACAAAAGGCACCCAGTCTCCAATTTCATGGCAAGTGGTGGCCTTAGGTCTTGGTCTGCTGCTCTTCAGTGAGATTCTGCTTCCCTCAATGCTTGTGTTCCCTCTTCTTGTATTTTTGGAATTTTTCTATGAATTTCTTGTGTTTGTTCATCTGCCTGGTCATGGGTCTCTCCTGAGTAAAATTTCCCGATTTCTCTTCATCGTTGTTGAGGACTTGAGAAGGGGACTGGCTGGGAAACAGCAGGGGTTTGATCCAAGGTGTGTGGAGGGCATGGAGCAGTGACTCCTCCCATGATCTGAGGTGCTGTCCCTGGTGGGCAGGTGAGCTCTGTGAGGACCTTGGCAACATAACATCTTTACTGTGGGTGCAGGGGGTAAAATGTGGCAGCACCTCTGCATCCATGTGCTGAACCCAGAGGCTGAGGCATGTTCAGATCTGGTGCAGGAGTCCAAAACAATTCCCAGAACAAAGCTGTGGTCTGTGTCAGAGGAACAGGCTGTCCTGGCAGTAGTGAGAGCATGCAGCAGCCTGACGACACCGTTGCACTTCCCGAAACAAACATGAGTCCTTGGGAGCATTGTCCCACTGCTCCTGAAGTGGGGGTTTGCATTGGGCTGGCAGCAGCTGCCAGCTGTGTTTTCAGTGCAGCACAAAACCAGCCTGGTGACATACACGGGCCTGGATCCTGGCCGGATAACCCACAGCACCTTGGTCCTGTGCCCCCATGTCCAGCCAAAACAGAGGCAGGAACACACCTACGTGTGTCCAGTGGCTCAGCTGGAGCCCCTGGCTTGGTGACAAACATTGAGGTTTGACCTCAGCCACTGTGGACGGAGTGTTCCCATCCTAGGTTCCATCCTCAGGTTGTGGGAGGCCACTCCTCTTCAGAGGAAAGGCAGTGGCGGGTGTGGAGCAAAACCCCTGTTGGCTCTGGGGAGCAGCGTCCCTGGGGACCCATCCAGTGTGAGCCAGCCATGCCTGTACCCAACTGAGAGACCAGCAGTGGCTGAATTGCCTCCTTCACACACCATCCTGTGCTTATCACAACAGTTCTGCTTGTTGGTGGCTTGGAAAAACATCTGGATATTGATGTGGGGTCACTCTGTGAGCCCTTGCTCGTCCTCAGGGTGTCTGTGCTCTGGCAGTTGTGCTTTGAGAGATGGGATTCCTTGAGAGGAGGATGCTGCTCCAAGCTGCTGCTTTAGTTGCCTGTGTCTTGAATTAATTACCGAGGACATTCTGTGACTTGACTGGATGTGGGGGTAATTATCAGTGTTGAAGAACTGAACAGGCTTCCAGAACAAATGCCAGCCTGACATGTAGACCACAAATTTTGATTTTTTTATGATTATTCTTTTATATAACACGAGGTCCTGACTGGCTGCCAGGAATAATAAAACCTGTGTGTTTTGTTCATTACTTAATTTTTTTTTCACTGTAAAAACCTCAGATCATCCTTTGAGCCAGAAGGGTGGAGACTGGTGAATCCAGGGGCTGTCAGGATGGTAGGCCCTTGCCGCCTCTGTCATCAAGTAGCCATGGGCCATGGATAAGTCATGTCCCTTGGCTTGGTGTTCCTTCTGTGGTCAGTCCCAGCTGGCATCATGGCCAGGAGAGTCACTTGGGAGGTCTCACAGTGTGTCACCTGCTCATGTGACATTCTGTGGTTGACTGGCAGTGTGTAAACACTACCAGCTCTGTTATGTTGTTTGTTGCCTTTTGTCCTCAGAAGGTGGTTTAAGGCCATGAGAGAAAATGCAGGAATGAATTCAAGACTCTGGTATCTGGCACATGTCCCCAAAGCATCTGTGCATGTCCAGGCCTGTTTGTGCACAAATAGCAGTGACCTGTGCAGGGCAAAGGCTCTTGGTACATGCAGGTGCGTGGTGGGCTGCACCAAATTACAGTCCTGCCAGCAGTGCCAGGTCTTTCTTTGAGCAATTTTAAGTGTCCTGAGTAGTTCTGAGAAACCTGAGTGTGTTCCTGCTGTCTTGGAGGCCTGTGGATGGGAAGGTTGTCCAGGTGGAAGGTCACGCACCAGGCAGAGGGAAACACTGGCACAGCAGCTTCCCGAGGGCTTGTACAGAGGGAACTTGCTGTTCCTTTACCAAGGATAGTGAAACTGTCATTAAATATTGAGCAAAAAACCAGTTCCTTATCTGAAACTGCGATGTAAATACTCTGTTTGCCATCCTGACATGACACAGAAGGTGCTGCCCATTTTCCCCTTGTGCTCAGGGGGTGCAGTGAGTTTTAAGCTGTTTGGATGATGGAGGTCCAGTGCTCATCCTGCACGGCCCATTTTTTGGTTTTGTTTGGAAGGGGCCTTAAAGTCCATCTCATCCCACCCCCTGCCATGGGCAGGGAGATCTTCCACTATCCCAGGCAGCTCCAAGCCCTGTCTAACTTGGCCTTGGACACTTCCAGGGATCCAGGGGCAGCCACAGCTTCTCTGGGCAACCTGTGCCAGGGCCTCAGCACCCTCACAGGGAAGAATTCCTTCCCAATATCCCACCTAACCCTGCTCTCTGTCAGTTTAATGCCATTCCTCCTTGTCTCATCATTCCAATGGTGCTGTACAACTGGAGGACAAGTGTCTTGACATGTATTTAGAGTTCACAGTTGTGGTGTGGCTCTGCTTGATCACAAGCTGAGCCCTTATCATGATTTGCCAGATGCAAATATTCATTCCTGGAGCCAGGCACAAGATCATACTCCTGTTACATTTTTAAACTGCTAAGAAAAATGAAGGTGTTCCCTCCTTGTGTTTTAAAATCCATTTTCAAGCTCTGTTCTGGAGCCAGGAAGATTGGGAACTTCTGCAAATGAATAAGGCTGCTGAGATCCTTCTGTAGTCACGGGACCCCAGGAACCTGGCATTCAGAAATCCTCCTAGACACTGCACATCTGGTGTTGCAGCTGTAGTGATGGGATGGAGAGTCATGAAGACAGAGCATTCACTGCTCCATGTTCATGTTGGTAATACCTTTCAGGGACAGTGGAGTTTCAGGCTCCTCCTATTCCATGATGCAGAGGCATGTTTTCTATCTGTTCAAAGCTTTTAGGTTCAGAGCAGTATAGGTTTGGTCTTGAGTCATTTGTCCTGTCCCAAGCACCCAACTTTGCAGACAGACAAATAAAATAAACCTGACAATCAGAAGCACTCACTGTCAGGTGTCTGCAGTGCTGCTGTCCTGTGTAGCCTGGGACAAGCACCTTTTGGAGTGCTGAGGACTGCCCTGGGCACGACCTCCTTCCTTCCTGGGTGTGGGACTCTCCTCTCACTCCTTCCACAGCACCACTGGCCTGAGAAGGAGCACTGGGCAAGGACAGGTCAGGTCAGGTGCTGGGTGAGCCATGACAGATTGATGGGGGTGTTTCCTGGTGGATAGAGGTGTCTGGCCTTAGGGTGGTGTGATATTACAGAAATAGTCATTGATGTTCATCTGGAATGACCTGCATAACTGGCCTGTGTCTCCAGCACTTGCCAGCTCATCCCACACATATCCTGATTTCAAACCATCCAATTCCTCCTCTCCTGGCAGAAAATCTCGTAGAGAAAAGTCCATGCTTTAACAGCACTCTGCCCTGGGACTGACCACAGGCCACAGCAATTTCTTGAAGAAACGTGTTCATTTTTATATCTGCTTCAAATCTTAGGCAGATCCCTCTCTGGGCTGGCTGGCAGGGTGTTGTGTGGATGACAGGGAGAAGCCACAGGGCCAGCAGCCTGCTGGAGGTACCAGGCATATCTGTACAGTCCAGAGCTGTGGGACACAGGGACAAGCAGTAGCTCATGGCTGCATTTCTGGTCTCTGCTTTCCTCTCAGCACACAGCCCTTGCTCAGTTCAGGAGCTGTTTATCTGGTGTTATCTGGTAGCATGTTGATGACGTTTCCAGGTGGTATTTGTTCTTACTGGTGTTTTCCTAACAGCATTCCTGCTGGTCACAGGCAGCAGGGCCTCTCCCTGTCATCCATCTGCTGCCCTGGGCCCACACCAGTGCCTGAGCAGTGCTTGTCTAGAATCCCCTGAAAAACGATGCCCCTTATGCAATGGCACTGTTGGAGGACTTGCCATGTGTTTTCCTTCTGTCCCACCATCTGTATCTTTTGTCTGCCGAGGCTCTTTTGCATCCAGGACTGTCCTTTCATCCTGTGCCTGCACAACGCCCAGCACAGCAGGGACCTGGCTCCCGTGGCCAGGGTTCCTGGGCACTGCTGATAAAAAAGGTTAATGTTTGCAAAGTGTGGCTTAAAATTTTCCACTGTTCTCCTCAACTGCCATAATGATCTCATCCTGCATTGCCATGGGATACACTGTGTGCTTGCATCTTTTGGAGCACAGCTTGGGAAGGACCTCAGTCAAGAAAACAGCCAAGATTCTGGTGTTTTGGGCAATTTGCAAGCTTTGCTGTTGGTACGTAACAGTTGAAACAGTTGGAGGAGAAATAGGCAATTTCCTGGCATATGCAATGCTACAAAAATACTCCTATCTTTCAATAAGCCCTAGCAGAGACGTTTCCCTGGGAATAACCAATAAAATTGTGTGGTTTTTATCTTGCTGCCATCTTGAGGTCTGACATCTTGGCTCTGGGGAGAAATCTGGCTTCCCTCGTGGCAGAGATGTGGTGCCCACAGCTGGAGCAGGGGTGGGGCTCTTCCCTCTTGTGCAGGTCGTCACTCTTTGCTCAACTCCTCGGAACAGCAGGAGCCTGGAGCCCCTCTAGCCCCTCTTGCATGGAGCCCCTAAGCTGCTGCAGTAGGTGTGGTGTTCTGTTCCCCTGGCAGTGAGGAGGGACCAGAGGAGAGCATGGATAGGGACAGGGCTATGTGAACAGCTCTGGTTTGCTCTGCGCATTGGCTAAGGATTAGCTGTAGCCAGGTGCTGCAGGAAAGGGGAAAGTCTCAACTTCAGCACAGTTTGGAAGAGCTGCAGGAGAAGAACAAAGCTTGTAAGATGAGGCCTGTTGTGTATGAAGTGTGAGTGTGCAAACACTGCTGGAGTAGGGGGATCCTGCCTGTCCTCAGCACCATGGGGGTGCTGGGCTGGGCTGGCACCTCCAGCCAGGTTTCTCTGAAGTGCCCTTTAACTGTTTTCTCTCTATTCCTGTGACTTAGATTAGACTGTATAGACACTAAATTAAGGCTGGTATTTATAGTTGTTCCTGCTGTGTGATGTTGATGCCTTCATGAGTCACAGGCTCAGCCTCTCACTCCCACCCCAGGCTGAGGAGGGTGTGGGTGACCATCACTATCTCTTGCTGGAGATCTCTTGTGCCTGAACTCCTGCGTGCACAGAAATTGTCCAGGGATTGATGCTTTCCAATTTGCCAAGCCTGCTTCCTTGGCTCTCCAAGATTAAGAGTGTGCTCTTGAGCAGTGCTTCAGGTGTCCTGGAAACTTCTGCCGTATGTTCAGGAACCTGAGCACCTTAGATGGGATTGCTCCCAACTGCCTTCCTGAAAGAAATTTCTGAAGTGAGCAATTCCAGGTCAGAGGAAGAAGTGCAGTGCTTGAGGTGTTTGTAGTTGCAATCCGTGGACCTGCAGGAGAGATCCAGCAGTTCCCTGAGTAAAGCAGCACCTGCTGCCATTCCACTGTGATAACCTGCAGATCAGCCTCCTGCTACAGGGTCCCCTGAGGTAAGGAAGGCTGCGAGTGCCCTGGGTCCTGCTGGCCAGGAGGAGCAGGTCCTGGGCATGTGGCAGGTTTTAAAGGGTGGGACAGGGGAGCTTCCACAGTGGCCCAGCACAGGGTAGCTGAGAACTCTGTCACTGGTGTTTTGTGCCCTTGATTCCTCGTGAGCACGGAGTCAGCAAGACCTGGAAGGAGCTTTCTGCAGCAGCCAACTCTGTCCAAGGCACCTTGTCCAAGGCTTGCCTTGGGGTCAAAGGACTGTGGTCCCAGGGGTGGGATCCTGTGCAGCTGGAGTGATGATGGACCCTCTTCCTCTCTGTATGGTGCCTTTTTCAGTGTAATGGGCAGGAGGCATCTCTGTTTCCACTGTGTAAATGAAGGTGGTGATGGCTCGTGTCATCTCCTTGTGCTGTAGCTGGTGATGCTTCCAGGGAGCAGGAAGGGGTGTCTGGCATGTGGCTGCCTTTTGGCACACACAGCTTGGGCTAGTTGGATGCTCCAAGATTAACTTCATTCACTAGCCAAGACAACATGCCTTCAGCAATTTCTTTCCCTGACCCTTCTCACAATTACCTGCGTTGTTGGGGCTTCCTGTGCAAACAGTCCTGTGACCCTGCAGGGCAGCACATGGTGTTTAGGAAGCTCATCCACATGGCCATCTGATAGTATGGACAGAGAAGCAGCCTAGGGTGGACACTGCAGCCAGGATGACTGGGCAAACGTGAGGACACAGCTCTGCAGGCTCTGTTAACACCCAGCAGTCTGAGCTGGCTGCAGTCAAGTTGCTGGAATTTCCATGGTGATCAGTGTTGTCCAGCTGAGCTCTGGATCTCCAGCCTTTTGGATGCTCCATTCTGGACAGAAGTGAACATGTGGGAATGGGCCTCTGTGGGAGGGGACAGCTGCTTCTGCTCCAGCTGGGTTATGTGGGCTGGGTGCTGCTGGCACTGTGTCCTTCAGCATTCCCAGGAAGGTGTCTCTGTACCAGTGTCATGTGTGGTGCTGATGTCTGTGTGACTCCCTGGCTGATTGGTACCTCAGGGGAAAATTGTCTGTATCACAAGGATGACTCTGGATCCCTGGAGCACTGGAGTAGATGAGAAGGAAACATGAGGAGCTGCATCTTCAGTCATAAAACCCAAAATAAATATGCCTGAATTTTTCATGAAATCCAAATAATCTTGCTCTGTGTTGCTCACCTATGGAGTCCTACAGAATAAAAGGTCTAACAATTCCTAGCAGAGCGGTATTTTCCTCTCAGAGGAGGCAGAACTTTCTATGATCTGGTGATTTTGTAGTCCTGTGGCTTTTAAAGAAACTCACGTTTTTTCCCAAAGTCATATCTAGCCACATTCAACATAAAAGCAATAATGTTTTATTGAGTGCTCAGAGGAGAAATTCTCAATGTTTCTGAGGAGAAAACACTCAAACACATGCATTTATCCTGCCCTCCATTATCCCAGTGGGCCATGAGAATCTGGGGCTGTGTAAGCTGATGAGGGGAGTCGGATTGGAGCCATGCAGCTGTGGCAGGATGATCCTGTGACAGATTCTGCAATACCCAGATCTCTTTTCTAGGCAGTGCTTAGTCACTGACCTTCACCCCCTCCACCCCCTAAGTTTCTGGGCATTTCAGATGGGCCATTGTAGATTGTGAAGCACTCCCCAGAGTAGTGGCAGTTCCAGGAGGAGTGCAGGTCTGTAGTGTCCCAGGAAGAGCGTGCACAGAGCCCTACCTGGCTCTGGTACTGCTTCTTCCTCTGCTTTCTGCTGTTTTGGGTTGTGGAAAGTGGGGAGCCCTCTGGTAAAGGGGGCAATGGGAATTCTCCTGTAAACTGGAAGAGTGTGCAAGCTTTGTGTACTGCCTGTTGTGTGTGTCAATAATCATAACCTCTGAAGGAAAATGGAATAGAAATAGAAAGCGTGAGAACAACTGCAGGACAAGTCTTTCTGTACGTGGGTCATCTCCTTGCTTAAGGTTTTCTTTCTGCATCCTGGCCAAGAGCTATTGTAGCTACTCCCTAGATCTGTGCTGGGGAAGGAGTCCTTCTTGGCAAGGTGCAGCTCTTGTGGAACCAGGCACTGTGCCAGAGAGTGCTTGGAAGCGCGCAACAGGCAGAAGGAAATGGCTAAAACCCAGCCCCGGCTGGAGAATTGTCTCCCTGCGGGAAGCGTCCAGGAGACACAAAGAGCCTGAACTTGCAGAGCACAGCCCCCAAAGCTGTGCTGCTGCCCTGCACCCATTGCCAGGAGCTGCATTAGCTTTGCATGGATTTAAGTTAATTTTGTTATCTTTGTGGTCTCCTTTCACTCAGATTTCCAGGTGTGCTGCCGAGTTTTACCAGGCAGAGTGGGTGTCCCAGCCTGGGGGGATGGTTGGGGCAGTAGGAAGCCATGAAGGGTTGGTCACTGAAGCTGACATCTGGCAGACCATGCTCAGAAAAGGCTCGGTGAGCAGAATGTGCATCCCTTGGGAAACGTCCCTCTCTTTCTGGGTCAGGCTGTGGTTTGCAGGGTGGGTACCTCAGTTCTGCCTGCCCTACCACACACAGGTGTTTCTAACTTCATTTCTTTACTTCTTTGTCTCCAGCGGATCGTTGTAAAGAAGTGCAGCAGATCCGAGAGCAGCATCCAAACAAAATCCCGGTAAGTGATTGTTCTCACTCTGCTGTGTTAGACTTTGTTCTCAGGACCCCTCTGCGCTCCTGGGTGGCCTCTATGGAGTTTGCAAAACTTTGCTCCCTGGAATCAACATGGATGGGGCCCCATGAGCCTCCAGTGTCTTGTGTGTGCCAGCTACTCAATAGCAGACGTGTTCTCTGCAGTGTAGAGGACAGTCTGGCTCTAAAGCTCTGTGCCACCTTGGAGACAGGGGACTGATTTGATCTCAAATCTATTTCCAAGCTAGTGCAGTAGAGAAAAACCTGAAATGGCTTTTCTTTTGGCTGTAGTAGCTCCCTGATTTTTCCTGGATAATGTTGTAAGGATTTCTCTCTGCTCAGAGAAGGGCTGATCTTCACTGCATTGAAAGCACAGAGTCTCTCTTAGGATCATTCATACCTGTTCTGTGCTTTCCTAGTAGGTGGAGGTGACAGGCACAGGTGAGACACCATGAACTTGCAGTTCTTCCTGCCCATGTCACACCTAATATGCTGAGTTGCTTTTTGGCTGTGAGTGTGTTTTTGAATTCCTACCTGAGTAATTTGCTTATTTTCCTGAGAAGATGGAGAACTTAGAGGAACACCCCACCCCTGGAAGTGTTCAAGACCAGGTTGGATGGGGCTTGGAGCATCCTGGTCTAGTCAAAGGTGTCCCTGCTCACCTTTTAGGTCCCTTCCAACCCAAACCATTCCGTGGTTGTATGAAATTATGTACTTGAGGCTTGCTTGACTTAATATTTGCAATATCTCAGCATCTGTGACCAAAAGACAGGATTCCTAGTTCAGCTCACTCTCAGTGTTGGATGAACATCAACCTTGTCTTAAAATTGTAGACTATCAGTATTTGGCCTTCAAGACTGAATGTCTCAAAACTGAATGTCTCAAATGGCTCTTGGCCCATCTTAGTCCACTACTGCCTCACTCTTGTTTTATTCTTAGCACAGTGTCTTCTAGCCAGAAGAATTCTTTCTCCTCCTCTTCTCCCAGCACCACTGTGGTGTTCATGTGGTGTTCACGTGTTTCCAGCTCAGCAGAGCAGGGCCTGCCCCTCACAGCACCCTGGGTACCAGTACTCCAGGTCGTCAGCACATTGTTTCACCTCTGCTTTTAATGTGGTTTTAATGGCATCGGACTGGCTCTGCATTTCTCCAGAGTTGTGGCAGAGCTAATTGCAGTGCATTCAGGCTCTGGCAGTAAAGTCAGGCTAGAAATAAGTTGTACATAAAATGCACACACATGCATGTATCAAGTGCTTGCACACAAATGTGTGTTGCTTGGGGAATGGACAGGAGGAGCCAGAGCTGTGCATCCACAGGCAGAGTTTTGTGACATTACAGAGACATGTGGGAGAGTTCCCATGGCTGGAGTGCTTTTGTATTGGCATCAACACTACAATGCAAGTTTTGCTGGAGGGGTAAAAAAATTAGGAGGTGAGAAAGGTCATGAAGGCCTTGTGGGGTCCAGCTGTGTTTGTGTCACTGGTGTCTCTAAAGTCCTAGTCCCTATTAGACCCCAACACCAGTTTGGTGCTGTCTCTCTTCTCTCCCAAGGCAGAGCTCCTGCAGGTTTCAGTGCTGGGCAGTGATCAGAGCCTTGTGCAGGAGGAGTGTGGTGTGGGCACTGTTGTCGGTGCACGCACTGCAGGTTCATCGGCTGTAGGAAGATCCTGGTCATCTGTGAAAGACAGGAGCTGTTGTTTTCCAAGTGATTGGCTTCCCTGGAGAGGCACTTGGAATTAGCAGAGGGGTTTGAGCCCACAGTCCAGGGGAGTTAGGGAGATCCAAGGTCGCACCCTTACTGCTGACAGAAACCAGGGCAAAGCTGTGCAGCACCTGCTGCCCTCCTGCATCTCTGGTTTCCAGCTGGAGTCCTTGGGCAAGTCCCTTTTGCTTTGAGAGGGGGCCAGGAGGATTTGCAGAGGGCATGGTCTGGCTGTGTGCCCAGGGAAGAGCATGTCTCTCCTGTTTCCATGAGTGTACTTGCAGGGAAAGCTGAGGAAGGGACTGACATGGAGTTCTTTGCTTGTGTTTCAAGGGAAGTCACATCCCAGGATGCCCCACTGGCATATGTAATAAGGACATAGGCAGGAGCCAAGTCCCCTGTGCACCTCACGCCAGGGGCTCCTTTGCTGTCTCTGCATTACCCAGAGCTGTCTGCTCTGGTAGAAGGTGCTGACCACAGGCACACACAACTCTTGCTGAGAAGGTGAGATGGTTGTGTTGGCACTGGGTGCTGCTCATGCCCTGTTGGGAAGAAATCTCCAGCTGCTCCTCGAAGGGCGGTTCCTCCTTGGGCAGTCAGAGCAGGCAGAGAACTTCCAGCCTTTCCACTGGAACCCCCATCCACAGCCTCAATACATATTTTCAAATCATCTTCTGTACTGTTAGAAGACAGGGAGCTTGTGTCCCCCACACTGTCCCTGCCTGCGCTCAGCCCCAGGGATCTTTCTGGAGATGATTGAACCCTCAGAGAGTCTGAAGTTGCTGGGCAGCACCAGGAGCAAACCATTTCCCACAGCCCTGCAATGCTAAATTCAGGCAGGCCTGGTGAGTCATGGGCTGTAGAGGGGGGTGAAGGCAGGGCCACCCCTCGTGCTGGTAGGGTGGGCTGAGGAGGTATTTGGGCTATGCAGAGAGGGCTCCTTTTGGTTCATCTGAGCACCCACAGAGGAGCATGGAGAGGCAATGGCAGGTGGGAGATCCCACATAACGCCCTGCCCTGGCACAGGGGTGGATGGGAACCCAAATTATGGACTCAGAGGAGGGGGCAACCTTCTCTGGGTTCCTGGGAGGGCTGTCCTGGGGAGTTGCAGATCCAGTGTCTAGTGCTGACATGACTCTGGATGGATCAACACCAGAGCACCTTTTTGACTGAGGGCTATTGTGTCTGTTGCCACTGAAGGACCTGTATCCTGCTCTGCCAGAGGGGGACAGGATGAGGCTGGTGCAGTCTGTGCTCTTGTGAATGCTCTGTGTGTCTCTGTGCCTGGCCATTGATGTCGGGGAGGTGTTACGTACACATGTTTGAGCCTCTGTGTCTGCTAGGAATGCATTCCCAGCCTTACTCCTGGTTGCACCTTGCCTCTGTTGACCACCACATCTGGCCGTATTCTCTACCAAACTCCCTTTCCATCTCTCCAGACTGGCCCCAGAACAAAGGTTGTGTTTATAAACACTGTCCAAGCCCCCTCTGCAGTGGGACCAGGACTTCAGGCTCTGCCCTGAGCATTTCTACTCCCCACCCATGCTCACTCATGATTTCTGCAGAGATCTGTGGTGGGTTCCCTCTGCAAGAGTAGGTGTCCCACCCTGAGGAACCCCCTGGCTCAAGGCAGCAGCTTGGAAGAGGATATGGGATGAGGGGTGGCTGTGTACACTTGCCCTGTGGCCACAGGGATGTAACTTTAGCATTTGATCATGCTTTTCCCTCCAGAGCTAGACAAGAACGTTTTGTCCATTGGCCACCTGTTCTCATAGCTGGGTTACCCAAATAGCAGCTCATGTTCTGGGAACAGAAACTCTTGGAGCTGTTCTACATGAGAGGCTCTGTGTCTGCTCAGGGCACAAGGCAGCTGCTGCTCGAAGAGCCAGGACAGCCATTGCATGCCATTCTTGGATTAATCTAAAGGTTTTTCTTCTTGGGATGGAGCTGGCTGGTAATGAGAGACATCAGCCTCTGGTCCTGCTCTTTTAAGAATTGAGGCATCGTCCAGGTGTGCAGGACCCTCTCTGCAGGTAAAGGAGGATGCACAAAGAGCTGCTGTGTAGCTGCTCCTTCGTGCAAACCAAAAAGCTGAAGGGCCACTGTTGCCTGTGTGTTTCCCAGCAGCATCCTTGTGTGTGGCTGTTCTGAATGCTCAGCCCCTCAAGACTACTCCTCTCTCCACAGCCAAAATACTCACCTGTCCTTGTAAGTCTCAAGTTAAATGCAGTACATGGTTCTGCTCATCTTGTCCTCCCTGTGCCTTCTTTGGAGGGAAGGGCCATTAACAGCTTGGTGGGGGATGTCCCAGAGCATGAATTAGTCTGTTGCAGGAAATGGTTCTTTAATCAGATCCTCCTTTGCAAAAGAGGTTGAAGGGGCAATACCTGGTGTTCACATGCTGCTTGCCCAGGGTTGCGTTCTCCTTGGGTGAGATTTGTCTAGGGTGAGCTCTGCAGAGGCTGTTCTGGTGCAGAGCTCCCAGCAAGGCACCTCACACCCCTCCCTGCTCTGGGAATTCCCTGCAGCCCAGCCCTGTCAGATCAGCTCCGTGGCCTGGGGGGCTCCTCAGACATTCCCAGTTCACTGGTGACCCCGCAGTGTTCCAGCTGAGGTGTCTGATCCACCTCTGGGGGAGACAGGCAGGAGTTCCACTGCTGCTGCTGCCAGAGGCTGATGTGTCAACAAGGGATCAAAGGAAAGGGAAATCCTTGTTCCCAGAGGTTCCCTGGTCCTTCTGGCTCCACAGAGACATCTCGTGGGGATCCTCCTCTCTGCATTCTGCTCCATCCCTCTGCTGCCAAAAGCCATTTGCAATCTTTTAAGTATTTTTGGAAAGGACCTGGGAAAATAAACTATGGCAATTCCTTGCCTTATAGTGAAAAATGATGTTTCATCTCAGGTGGGAGAGGATAATGGGTTGATGAGTATCCAAGAGTCTTTCTGTGAGGAAAACAGGTTGCTGGAAAGATCTGAGAGAGCATCACTGTAATGGGAACATATTAATCTGTATATTCTTCACTTAATTTTACTTGAAAGTACATTCCCTATTTTAACTGCCTGCCACTTTGTTTCTTAGAACACAAAAGGTACCTTTCCAGGCTGGTTTAGAGCAGCAATTGTAGCTGTCAGCAAACAGCTTCACAGAAGAAAATCATTAATTATAATAGCAGGAAAATGGATCAGAAATCATCATTCAGCCATTTCAGAACGTAGGGATGGTAAGAGCTTTTCCAAGCAAGATATGTGGCAGAGGAGGATGGGCTGGGTTGTCCCTGTGGTGACACCATGCAGCAGTGTCTGGGAAGCTCAGTGCCCGCTGGAGTGGCCCTGGCTTTCTGATCCTTCTTGGAGTCAGTGTGTCTGACTGTTAACATACCAAACACCCCCTTTCTGAAGGAATGCCTGAGTGGCTTCACTGTGACGTCTAAAAACTGCTTGCTTGGGAATATCCACAGCTGTTCCTGGGCAGGCATTCTGCTGAATGGCAGCAGAAAAGACAGGGGAAGGAAACTGCACCATGAGCTGTCTGTAGCTCAAGCCAACAAAACCTGTGGGTTTGGTCAGTCTGAAAGTGATGTTAAAATACTACACTCCTCTGCATGCCAGAGGATAAGAATCTGTATCACTCCAGTGGTGCCCACTGTTTCTCAGCCAGCCAAAGCACTTGGTGTTTTAGTTCATTGTTGTTCATTGCACCTTTCACTGCCTGGCTCAGGCACAGGTGACTCATGAAGAGCCACCTGCAGCCAGCCTGGTGGTCACTATTCACGTCCTTTTTCGTTTTGTTTCCTGTGAGGGTGAAGCAAAGTGAGGCTTTACCTCAGCTTTTCTACCCATGCTAGCTGGATTTGTATTTGACCTTGGGACAAGCATGTGGGGTACTATGAATATGATTAATCCTACCCTTGACTTTCCTCCCAGGTCATCATTGAACGCTACAAAGGGGAGAAACAGCTGCCAGTGCTGGACAAGACCAAGTTCCTTGTCCCAGACCATGTCAACATGAGTGAATTGGTCAAAATAATCCGGTGAGTGGGGTGGCCTCAGTTTAGAGCCTGTCCTCACCCACAGGCCACTCACTGTAGAGTGGTGGGGTGAGGGTGGGGCAGAGACAACTGCTGAGGGCAGGGATGGCGATGTGGCAGCTCCAGCATCCTTGTGTGTAGTACAGACTATTGTGGGGGGCCAAGGGAAGGCAGGTTCTTAGTACCTTGTGAAGGGCTGGGGTCTTCCCCTCAAGGGGACACTCATGAGCAATGAAGGGGTTCCATCCCCTCTTTTTATTCTTCAGCTCAGAGGGAAGAGGCCCCTCAGCTTTGCACTTGCCAGTAGCACTTGGAGAAGAGGGCTTTGCAGAATTCTGACTCAGGAGGCCTTAGAGCCTGAGCAGCTCAGCTGGACTCATGGATACTATGTCCTGAGCGATGGGAGGAGGTCCTGAGGAGGCCCTGGCTGTGCAGGCCTGACCCCAAAGGAATAGCTTTGCTGGGGAGGTGGAACTGGTTGTCAGGGCACCCACCCCAGATGGGCTAACCCTGCCTCTCCTGCCCTTGCCCCCACAGGCGCCGCTTGCAGCTGAATCCCACCCAGGCGTTCTTCCTGCTGGTGAACCAGCACAGCATGGTCAGTGTGTCCACCCCCATCTCAGAGATCTACGAGCAGGAGAAGGACGAGGATGGCTTCCTCTACATGGTCTATGCTTCCCAGGAGACCTTTGGCTTCTGAGGGCTGCTGAGAGGTGGCATGTGGAGACAGATGAACTGTGGCACAGAGGCCCCTGGCCTCAGAAGACAACACAGCCAGAGGCTCAAAAGAAGGGGGCTGTGCTGACCCCCTTCCTCTCTCTCCCTCCCTCTTCCCATCACCCTGTCACCAAAGAGGCTCGTGGCATGTGTTGGACTCGCACAACCCTTCCCCTCTGTGTAGGTCAGTCCTGCTCCCCCCAGGTGCCCGCCCAGGTGTGTGACAGCCCCACCCAGCCGTGCAGTCCCCAGGTGGGGCCTGGCCCCTGTCCCCGTGTCCCCATGCTGCTCTCGCTGTGCTGTGTGTGCTGTGCTGCTGCCAGACCCGCTGGGCCACCGTCACCCCAGCACAGGGAGAGCCACCTCTCCCCCAGGCACTCATAAAGGGCAGGAGGTCTGCAGATGCAGCTAACAGATGTTACCATTGCTCCCGAGTTTTAATTGGTTTTAATTACACCCATATCAGATTCTTGGTGCTACTGAGTAGATGTAGGCGTCTCTATAGGACTGTGGATAATGTATAGCCTTTAGATTTATTTTATTGGTTTGTTTGGGTTTGTTCGTTTGGGTTTTTTTTTAGGGATAGATTGGAATGGGGAGAGGGGGAAACTTTCCTGTATTCTGTAGGTAAATAAATCAGGCTTCATTGCACTTTAAAGCATAGTAGATATCAGAGTGGAATTTTCTTTTAATTTGTACAGGTTTGCCATCTATAGTGCTGCTCCTCTGTTGACACTTGTACCTAAATTATCTTGTTTCTCTTTTTTTCTAATAAAATTGATTTCCCTTCTCTTTGTCTCCCCATTGCATGCAATTTTTCAGTCTCAGTGTGTCAAGGGGTTCACTGCAGGAATGTACTGATTTATATTTGCTGTGTTCCTGTCCCTGTTTCTCATGTATTATACCAAAAAAATGTATATGATAAAATCCCTCCCAGTTTAATCTATACAAAGGTATATATATATATATAAATATATATATAAAATAAACATAAATTCAAGTGGTGTCTTGTAGGAATGTTCTGTTCCCATCTCATTTGTCTGTGTTAATGTCTCTGTTATATCAAGTGTGATGTGTGTTTCCCATGTTCACTGGTGTGTGTGTACCTGCCCAGGCTTCTGAGCTGGTTAATCCAAGCAGTGGAAAAGCAGCTAGTTGGGAGTGAGGGGCTGCGACAAAGGGGGAAGATTGGTTTAGAGAACAGAGCACTGGATAGTGACACAGGAAACATGGTTGTCCTTGTCCTACCTCGGTAGAGTCTCTTGTCCTTTGACTAAACTTCCTCATCTGGAAACAAAAACTTGAGGTGGAGGCATTTATAGAGCTTGTTTTTAAGGAAAGCTTTGAGCAGTGGCTCATCCTGAGCACTCCATCAGACTTGTTCTCCAGCCACAGGCAGGGGCTGATGGTCATTTGGCTCATCAGTGTGTGCCTGCTTCTTGGCTCACTCTACTTCCTTTGCAGTGCTCAGCAGAGAAGGGTTTAGGCACTGAAAAAGTTTAGGGCTTGCCTGAGTTGCAGCTGACTGTGTTGTTTTTATCCTACACCTGCAGAGAATCCTCTATCCAGGAAAGGAGCTGGTGTGAGGGACAGATCCATCAGAGCGCTGCGGGAAGAGGTTGGATGCCAGCTGGAGCACAGCTCCCAGCAGAGTGTAGGTGAGAACAGCTGCCCTGCTGGTCCTGGCAGCTGGAGCAGCTGTGGATGTTGCCCCTTGCACCAGCCTCATGCTATTTAAACTCCAGTCCCTGAGGGATGGTCCTCTCCCATCTACCTCCCTGTGGGATGGGTGCTGCAGGTGATGGGGCTGTGTGCCCAGGTCAGCCCATGGGACGTGCTAAAGGAGTAGCAGATGTGCTCCAACAGCTCCACGTGTGTCCTGCGCCATAACTGGCAGGAGTGTTAGAGGGAGACATACACAGCTTCAAAAGACCCGTCTTCAGCTCAGCAGCAAGCTGCAACCCCTTCTTTCCTTCCTTTGAAAGAGGGTATTGGTTTTTAGACACCAGTTGTCTGGGTTGCCTCAGAGTAGTCTGGAGAGGCACCACATCCAGTTTTCCATATTCCAACGCTGCAGCCTCCCCATCGTCCCTTACAACACCAACTCGCGTTCCCAACTACAGTCATCAAATCCCCTCCTAGCAAACCACAATCACAACTGGGAATAATCAGAAACTCATGTTTTTCAAACCCATCTCACACATTTAGCAAACTCTCATAAGCATGCCCATGTTACTTTTATTTGCTGGCGAAACTCAAAACACAGAGAGGCAATTCACATATACACACACACACGTTCTCCAATAGCGGTTGAAAAAAACGCACCTGCTCATCTTTCCTGCTTAAGAAAAGAACATTTAAACAATTATTCAAAATTCTAATTAGAAACAAAATTGAAATTAAATAGAGAAGTTCCTGTGACTACTAGGGAACACACTTCTCAGTTCAGCAAGGGCACAGCAAACAGTGTTGTGAGCTCCCAGTTCAAGAAGGGATCCTGACACCCTTAACAATCATATACCTGAGGTGCCTTTTTAACCAGTTCCTGCAAGGGCCCCACTTGGCCACTTCTCCAGTCCCTGCTTCCACTGCCTGTGGGCTCTCACACTTCAACAGTTGACCTATTCTCTATGAAATCACTTGCCTCTCCAGTGACCTAAAGGCCATCCCTTGGCAACAATACAGGGGGGAAAGGGGGCTATGGAGAGAACAGAGGATGTCCAAAAGCAAATCACAATAACTTAACTCTACATCAATAAAACTTCTCTTAACATACACATAATATTCATCCCTTACTTAACTATAACACTCTTGTCCGATTGCTGGGCAGTGCCAAGCAGGGCCTGGCTGCTGTGTCTTGACACCTCATTTTTAGTTATTCACCCAGCACACCGACAGTGAATGCTTATGGCAGAACTCCTGAGGCAGCTTGGTCTGAGGAGAAAGGGCCCTACAAAAAGGATCACAAAGCAAAGACATCATTGTTCTTCACATGAGGTGAAACCCAAGCTGCCTCCAATGGGACGTGTCCCTCTACTCGCCCAACAGCAAAGCTTGCTGTACAAGACAAAAATGCTGGCTACTCCTCGCCTCCCTAGCTCAGATTCCCTGTAAAATTGGCTGAGGCTGTAGAAGGGAAGAGGATGGGACAGGTTAAAGCAGGGAAAATGTGCAGATGCAGTCTGGCCTGGTTTGGAGGAAGCACAAGCAAGGCCTTAGGAGTCAAGTCTTTATTGATGGAACAAGGGTGTGAGGTTTGCCACCTGGGGGGTCTCTTCAGAGGGTGGTACAGGCAGACACAAATCCTCCCTAATACAGACTGAACAATCTTAATTTTTTGTGGTCCTTGTATCTGAAGTGCTACCTGAGGTTGCTGGATTCTTTTTTCTCACCAAGCTCTCCTTCACCATTGCAGGATACTTAGTCTTCATGGTTTTGGCATAGCCTGTCCCTTGTGGTTGGAGCTGTGGTCCTAAGGAAGGCAAATTTAGTCTCATACTCTCTTCCTGGCTTTGCTGTTTGGATGCTCCAGGGAATCCTGGATGCACCTGTCTGTTGGAGACCTTACCCTTGAGAATCTCCAGGATTTCAGTGTACTTGCAGCTGGAGTCTCCTTCAAACTGGGAAGCTATCATGGATTTCAAGAGGCAGTGCACATTCTTAACAACTTGGATAGTGAGATTGTCAAGGGCAGCCTGCATACGAGCCTGGTCTAAGAAGGCTGTTTCAGCTTTCTTAGATGTGACTGCTTGGGTGGCTTCTCCATCAAGAGGCTTTTTCCACCTGGCTGCCCTCCCTGGCTCAGAAGCTTTGGACTCCAGACGATTCCCCAAGCTCTCCAACACCATGGCTAGAAGCTCCTTGGCCACCACTTCTATTTCCTGATGGTGGTCTAGAGGTGTCTCTGCAGGCTTTGTTCTCATGCAGCTGCTGAAAATGCTTCCTCTGATCCCCTGAGCAGTGTTCCTTAAAAAGGTGACACGCAGGTCCCGAGGAACCTTCAGCCTTGCAAACACTTTGTACACAACGGCCTCAACCAGCTCTTGGAGCTTCTGGACTTCTGTTGCAATGTTGTCTAGGTTCCTCTGGGAGTCAGCAGCAGTGCTGGCATCTTCCTGACCCAGCTCAGCTCTGGAGTAGATTTGGCCCTTGTCCGAAGCTATTTCCCCTCTTCTCAATTTCCCTGATTTCAGGTGGGTCTCTTTGCTTTCCTGTGGATGTGGGAAAGAAGGTTTCTGAGGCTGCAGCCACCACTCTGCCCAGAAGGAAGTGTCACTGATTCCTGACAGTTTGGGACTATCCTTTAATTTGGCCAGACGTGGCAGAAGCCCTTCCTGGAAGGTGACACCAGGTTGTGGTTCATGTTGCTCGGCCCCTGTGTGCTGAGGCTTCCTGCAGGCCCAGGCCACCACCCTGCTTCAGCCAGGCCATGAGGGCAGGAGAGAAGGGCTTCCCTCAGCGCTGTGTGTGCCTGCACGTGGCCCTGCTGCCCGTGCCCAGCTCAGCACCTTGTGCTGGCTCAGCTCCCAGCCACAGAATCCTTTCCTCACCACAGTCCCCGGCCCAGCAGCACAGCCCTGCACAGTCCTGTGCCCCTGAACACACTTTGCCTACCTCTTGCTGCCTCAAGATCTTCTCTGAAAGCAGCTTGATACTGGTTAGGTAGTGCCTGTACTCGTTGAACTCCTTCACAGTGCAAATCACCTATGGAGGGACGAGGGCAGAATCCCCCAAGTCCTGTCAAGCCATGCAGACGGCCGTCCCCAAAACAGCCCGACCCTAGTGGGAGGGGAACTGCCCCCAAGCCCTACCCCATACCCTGGTGTTGGAGCCATTGATGTGCCCGCAGGCAGGGCTGAAGAGCAGCTTGAGGCAGGCTGAGAAGGGCTGGACTGGGGCTTGCCAGGGGGCTGTTGGCACTGCTTCTGCTCCCGGGGACACCAGAGCATGGCCCTGCCCTCTGACAGCAGCAGGCAGCTGCAGCAAGGGCTGTGGAGCCCCGCTTGAAGAGGGCTGCTCTTGATCAGCCCAACAGCCAAACCTACCTTCTTGTCACTGGTGATGACGCCCTGTCTCTTCAGCATCTGCAGGATGTCCTTGCGCTTGTGGTAGTCCTGAAGGTGGGGGTCATGCAGGCAGTTGTATTCCAGACTTGTGTGGTGGATGTAGGGATCATCAAGATTGAAAGGACTTGGCCGTTGGAGCTGTAAGAGACATTTCCCAGAGCATGGAGGAGGCAGGAGAGAGCAGCAAAGAGGTGCCATGTGGTACTTGTGAACAGCTGCTGGAAACCAACGAAGAGTGCTTCTTTGTGATCCAGGGAGCCTGGAGCCTGGAGCTTCCCTCTGCTGCCCAGCCCTTTCTATTTGAAGGGCTTCAACTCCTGCTGTAGGTGGCCTAAAGAACTCTGCATGATGGGAACCACATAAAAGAGGAGAGCTTTTCTACCTTTCTCTTTTTCCTTTACCTTTTCCCCCAGTTTTCCCCTGGAGAGGACAGGCTTGGGTCTGGGTTTCACAGGGACCTTGACTCCAAGTGGGAGGTCCAGCAGGTCAGATGTGAGGTCCATTTCAGCCATATCTCGTTCTCCCAGGTGTGGTCTTCTGTGGCGAATCTGTGAAGACACAGACGCTCAGGCAGCAGCTCAGTATCTTGCATGGCAGGTGCAAGATAGCACAGGTCTTTAGGCCCTAGAGCAACCCCTCAAGCCCCAGGACCCCCAGCTGAGCTCTCTCTATCAGCCCACTGCTCTCCTCCTGCCAATTCCCAGTGCACTCAGCAGTGCCTCTGCTTTTTGGCAGGACACCAGCAGTGAGATAGAGCTCCACAGCTCCTTCCAGGAGCTCTCATGGTGCTGTGATCCCACGCTGACTCCTCGTGCTCCAGAGGTCTCCCAGTGATGGGGCACTGTTACATCACCACATTGTCACATCACCGCGCTGACATTGTGTCCCATGGAAACTGCCCACCACACCTGAGGGCCCCATTGGACAGCCCTGTGGGACCCCCGCCATGTGACCTGGCGGTGAGAGCTCCTGTCCACAGGCCCCCGTCCTGGCATTCTGTGAGGCCAAGTGTCCTTGCCAGCAGGAAGGAACGGAACTGCCACTCCAAACATGAGCAGTTTGGGCTCTGCTTTTCCCCATTTCCCTTTTTAGACCTTCTTCCCTGTCATGGCCAAGCAGCCACAACTGGGGAAATTGCAGTAAACTGGATATTTGGCCCATCCCTGGCAACATGAGATCCCTTGGTCATCCCCACTTGGATTGCATTACTGCAAGAGGGACAACATTTGAACAGGGAAGCAGTCTTGGTAAATGGAACCGCTGGAGATTGCTCCAGGTCAGCCACAGGGGGGAAGATTTGGATGACATTTGTTGTTTCAGTCTTACAGATAACAACGGAACAACAGAAGCCAAATTTTGAAACTTCAAAGCTTTAGTACAAATATAATAAAAACAGGGCCTGAAAGAGATAGACTGGTGAAACTGCTTCTCATATCTATTTCCTCCTATTGCCTCAATATTGAAACAGTTTATGAGTTTGGTATTAAACAGACTCAGATTTTTATTTATTGTAGATATTGCAGTTTTACTCAAGATTGAGTCCTTCTCAAGTATGGCCAACAGGTCTTGCTCAAATTCATGGATACGGATATGATTCTTCTCTGATTTAAAGTGTGCAGGGCATATTGTGTTCAAAGAAACTCCAATCTAAATGTGACTTTGAAGACATGACCAAGAAAACTTGACTGACAGCAACCTGACTGTATGACTCTGCTCTGGTAACTATGAGAGATAAAATAATATTTTGCTTCAGCCATTGTTTCAGCCATAAGAATGTACACTTGTGTCACGCTGGCAGAGATGTAGCTAGCCCGGGGCTAGGCCTCATGAGCATGGGGTAGGAGGAAAAGGGGAGTGAACAGATGCTTGTCACTAGGAAGAGAAAGGGGAGAGGAAGGGAGGTGTTGGTTTGAGTGTGGTAGGCGGTTGGAAAGAATGTGAATTATTGAGAACCCAGCCGGTGGGAAAGGGGACAAGGACCCGCCAGGGGCTGGGAAGGGCATAAAAGTGTGGCATTTTAGGGGGAGATGTGCCTCCTCAGTGAGACACACACAGCTCAGCTGACCTGTTTATATTAACAAATAGTTTTATTTTGATGTTCTTGTTCAGTTTTATCAGTGACTGTGTATTTTTCAGAGAACACAGCACATCAAATTGTCTGAAAGCAGCAAAGGTTGCAACAAAACTGTGCAAATTAGCAAGTGACTATTTCTTGTGCCTAATTTTGCTTGCTTGGGAACATCTTCCAGTAACAACTTCAGGACAAGGCAAGCAACCACACACCAGCCTGACAGTCTCACAGCTCCCTAGTCTGGGATGAAGGGCTGATGATATCATTGGGCTCCTGCTCCCACAGAATCCCACAGGATGGGTCAGACTGGAAAGGACCACAGTGGCTCATCTGGTCCAGCATCACTGCTCAACAGGGGTCATCCCAGAGCAAGTGGCACAGGATTGTGTCCAGTCAGTTCTGGAATATCTCCAGTGAGGAAGACTCCACATCCTCTCTGGGCAATCTGTTCCTGTGCTCAGTCTCTGCCCAGGAAAGAATTTCTTCTTCATGTTCAGGTGAAACTTCCTGGTCAAGAGTTTCTCCCCGTTCTCCTCTTGTCCCATTGCTGGGCACTGCCAAGCAGGGCCTGGCTCCAGCTTCTTGCCCCCCCCTTTTTAGATATTCACACACTTTGATGAGGTAAATGTGGGACACGCGTGCCTTGAGGGTCTCCAGCCTGCAGCCAGAGAGGAGGTGAGGCAATCTCAGTGGGACCTGTGCGAGGCCCTGCCCAGCCCGTGAGGGGAGCAGCGCCCGCACAGGCACCTCGGCCCCTCCGCTCTGGAGCGGCGGCAGTGCCGGGATTGTTGCGGCTCCCCCCCGGGGTCCCGCCAGCAGCCTGAGGGGGGAGATGGAACGAGCCCGGCCGGGGGCAGACCGGGACTGCCGGGCGGGCTCCAAGCCCTTCCTGAGGGGTAGGCCAAGCCCCAGTGGCGACAGCCGCTGCCTTCCTTAGGTCCCCAGCTGTTCCTTATCTCATCGCCTGGGGAAAGGACAGGCCCTCGATGGCAGCTGTGCTCTCGCATCCCGCCTTCCAGCCTGTTTAACCCCCCTGCAGTGGCGCCATTCCACCAGCTGTGCTGGACCAGCCCCTGCTCACAGACCACCACTGCTGAGCCAGCTGCACCACGCTACTCCAAGGGAATATGGGGTTGGCCATTCCAATCCTGGACAGGGTGTGGAAAAAAGGAGAAAACTCAGAACAAACTTCAGGCTCCACCTTTTCCCTGCTTCCCTCCTCTGGGCAGGCAGGACTCAAAGGTGGCAGAGCAGTACCCAGATGCTGCTGTTGATCCCCACAGCACCCATGCTTCAGCAATGGGCTTAAGCAAAAAGGTGATAAATAAAAAAGGGGGTGGTTTGTGAGAGATAAAATAATGGGCAAGTGCTCATGCTGAGCTTCTGGGGCAGCTTGGTCTGAGGAGAAAGGGCCCTACAAAAAGGATCACAAGGCAAAGACATCATTGTCCTTCATATGAGGTGAAATCCAAGCTGCCTCCAATGGGACGTGTCCCTCTACTCGCCCAACAGCAAAGCTTGCTGTACAAGACAAAAATGCTGGCTACTCTCCGCCTCCCTAGCTCAGAGTCCCTGTAAAATTGGCTGAGGCTGTAGAAGGGAAGAGGTTAAAGCAGAGAAAATGTGCAGATGCAGTCTGGCCTGGTTTGGAGGAAGCACAAGCAAGGCCTTAGGAGTCAAGTCTTTATTGATTGAACAAGGGTGTGAGGTTTGCCATCTAGAAGCCCCACAGCTCTCCTGCCACACACCTTGCTTGCCTCAGACAAACTTTGGGTGCACTGAACTGCGCCGTGCTTCGTCCTGGGCAGGGGGCTTGGGATCCTCCAGAGGGATGGGCTGTTGTGAAAGCTTTGGGTCCATGGAGGGGAGAGCGTTCTCATCAGCACAGCTCTCCTCTCCGCCTTGGGATGTGGCTGGGGTTGGGGCAGGTTCTTGAAAATTCTGTCTGGGCGTTGGTGCAGGCCCATGCTGTCCAATCTGGTCCAATAGAGACTGAACAATCTGATTTGCCATGGTCCTTATATCCAAAGTGTTGCCTAAGGTTGCTGGATTCACATCTCTCACCAAGCTCTTCTTCATCATTGCAGGATTCTTGGGCTCCATGGCTTTGGCATAGCCAGTCCCTTCTGCGTGGAGCTGTAGTCCTAAGTCAGGCAACTTTACTCCTGTGCTTGCTTCCTGGTTCTGTTCTTCAGATGCTTCAGGGAAACTTGGATGTATCTGTCTGTTGGAGACCTTAACCTTGGGAAGCTTCAGGATTTCAGTGTAGTCACAGCTGCAGTATCCTTCAAACTGAGAAGCCACCATTGATTTCAAGAGGCAGCGAACATTCTTAACCACTTGTCTGGTGAGTTTGTCAAGGCAAGCATGTAAACGTGCTCTGTCAGTTTCAACATCTTTGGATTTGTCCGCTTGGATGGCTCTTCTATCAACAGGCTTCTCCTTCCGCCTGGCTGACATTCCTGGCTCAGCAGCTTTGGACTCCAGACGATTCCCCAAGATCTCCAACACTTTCACTACAAGCTCCTTGGCCACCATTTCCATTTCTTGACGGTGGTCTAGAGGTGTCTCGGTTTTCACACAGCCACTAAAAACTATTCCTCTGATCCTCCGGGCAGCCCTCCTTAAAAAGTTGACATAGTGTTCCTGAGGGACCCTGAGCATCCCAAAGACTTCGTGCACAACAGTCTCAACCAGCTCTTGGATCTTCTGGGCTTCTGCTGCAGTCAGCTGCTCAAAGACAGCTTTAAAGAGGCTGTCAGCAGTGTTGTCCCGTTTCCTCTGGAAGTCAGCAGCAGTGCCCAGCTCAGCTCTGGAGTAGATTTGGCCCTTGTCCGAAGCTATTTCCGCTCTTCTCAATTTCCCTGATTTCAGGTGGGTCTCTTTGCTTTCCTGTGGATGTGGGAAAGAAGGTTTCTGAGGCTGCAGCCACCACTCTGCCCAGAAGGAAGTGTCACTGATTCCTGACAGTTTGGGACTATCCTTTAATTTGGCCAGACGTGGCAGAAGCCCTTCCTGGAAGGTGACACCAGGTTGTGGTTCATGTTGCTCGGCCCCTGTGTGCTGAGGCTTCCTGCAGGCCCAGGCCACCACCCTGCTTCAGCCAGGCCATGAGGGCAGGAGAGAAGGGCTTCCCTCAGCGCTGTGTGTGCCTGCACGTGGCCCTGCTGCCCGTGCCCAGCTCAGCACCTTGTGCTGGCTCAGCTCCCAGCCACAGAATCCTTTCCTCACCACAGTCCCCGGCCCAGCAGCACAGCCCTGCACAGTCCCGTGCCCCTGAACATGATTTGCCTACCTCTTGCTGCCCCAAGATCTTCTCTATCTGCAGCTTGATCCTGGTTAGGTAGTGCCTGTACTCGTTGAACTCCTTCACAGTGCAAATCACCTATGGAGGGACGAGGGCAGAATCCCCCAAGTCCTGTCAAGCCATGCAGACGGCCGTCCCCAAAACAGCCCGACCCTAGTGGGAGGGGAACTGCCCCCAAGCCCTACCCCATACCCTGGTGTTGGAGCCATTGATGTGCCCGCAGGCAGGGCTGAAGAGCAGCATGAGGCAGGCTGAGAAGGGCTGGACTGGGGCTTGCCAGGGGGCTGTTGGCACTGCTTCTGCTCCCGGGGACACCAGAGCATGGCCCTGCCCTCTGACAGCAGCAGGCAGCTGCAGCAAGGGCTGTGGAGCCCCGCTTGAAGAGGGCTGCTCTTGATCAGCCCAACAGCCAAACCTACCTTCTTGTCACTGGTGATGACGCCCTGTCTCTTCAGCATCTGCAGGATGTCCTTGCGCTTGTGGTAGTCCTGAAGGTGGGGGTCATGCAGGCAGTTGTATTCCAGGCTCATGTGGTGGATGTAGGGATCATCAAGATTGAAAGGACATGGCCCGTGAAGCTGTAAGAGACATTTCCCAGAGTATGGAGGAGGCAGGAGAGAGCAGCAAAGAGGTGCCATGTGGTACTTTTGAAAAGAGCGAGGTACTTAGAAGAGCAACACTCTTCTCCATCCTTCTGAAGGCACAGATGTCCTCACAGAAAGACTGCAGGGCCCTGCTGGGCCTGGCTGGGCTGTGATGGGATGGGCTGAGGGAGAGAAGACAAACCTCAGCAGCAATCCCACCACCAAATAGACACCTTAGGTCACCAGGAAGAACTGCTGACCCACCCACAAATGAACCTTCCAACTGAAAAGGTCAAGCCCAATGCTTCAAATGCAGCCAGGGGAGAACGGATGAAACCAGTCTCCTTGGGTTAGGCAGGTGTAAGGGTTGTGTCAGCTGCCTCTGCCTTCCCCTCCAGCAAGTCTCCGCCTTGGGAAGGTGCAGTGCAAGCTGGAGGAGGAGGACAGTGCGTGCATTCCCCAACCAGGGAAACCCAAGCTCTTCCAAATGTGCCAACAGAATAAGCAGGAGAAGGTTGGAGTTTCCCTCAAAGGTGCACCAGAGCCTGGCTCGACATGGCAGGATGACCTGGAGGCGCTCATTGCCCTGGCACCCGGACAAACACAGCTGCCTGCTGCAGGCAGGGACCTGAGCACACACATGAACAGTGCCAGAAACACATGAGGACATTGACAAGTGCTTCTTCTCTGTGTTCCAGGGAGCCTGGAGCTTCCCTCTGCCACCCATCCCTGCCTGACTGTAGGGCTGCAGCTCCTGCTGTAGAGGAGGTGGCCACAAGAACTGTTCATGATGGGGACCCCATGAAAGAGGAGAGCTTTTCTGCTCTTTTTTACTTCCTTTACCTTTTCCCCCAGCTTTCCCCTGCAGAATACAGTGTTGGACTTGGGCTTCACAGGGATCTTGACTCCGAGTGGGAGGTCCAGCAGGTCCATCAGCCTGGTGGCTCAGTTTCCCAGGTGTGGAGTTCTGGGGCTGAGCTGGGAAGACACAAACGCTCAGGCAGTAACTCAATACGCCTCATGCACAGCAGGTGCAAGAGAAGGAGTTGAGGGCCCTGAGGGTCCTTAGGCCCTAAAGCAGACCCCCAAGCCCCAGCCTCACCAGCTGAGCTCTCTCTATCAGCCCAATGCTCTCCTCTCCCTAATTCCCAGTGCACTCAGCAGTGCCTCTGCCTTTTGGCAGGACACCAGCAGTGAGATGGAGCTCCACAGCTCCTTCCAGGAGCTCTTGTGGTGCTGTGATCCCACGCTGACTCCTCGTGCTCCAGAGGTCTCCCAGTGATGGGGCATTGTTACATCACCACATTGTCACATCACTGCGCTGACATTGTGTCCCATGGAAACTGCCCACCACACCTGAGGGCCCCATTGGACAGCCCTGTGGGACCCCCGCCATGTGACCTGGCGGTGAGAGCTCCTGTCCACAGGCCCCCGTCCTGGCATTCTGTGAGGCCAAGTGTCCTTGCCAGCAGGAAGGAACGGAACTGCCACTCCAAACATGAGCAGTTTGGGCTCTGCTTTTCCCCATTTCCCGTTTTAGACCTTCTTCCCTGTCATGGCCAAGCAGCCACAACTGGGGAAATTGCAGTAAACTGGATATTTGGCCCATCCCTGGCAACATGAGATCCCTTGGTCATGTTTTGAGAAACAGAAGTATTGGCTGAGGGAAAGCCCTCTTATCCCCCTTCCTCAGGCTCCCCTTCAGCCCAGACACCTCTCTGCTTCCTTCCCAGTCTCTTCTGCCTTGGCTTTTGCTCGTTATGAATATTTTGATCAAGTAATCAAATCATATAAAAGGGTTAGCTATGATTTTAAGTAGAAAATTCTGAATGATAAGGTATAGAAATATCAGGAGTTCTGTGTTTGGAATGTGTAAATGTAGAAACCCTCCCAGGAAGTTACTGGACCCTTCTGTTGCGGTCACGCTCACCAGTAACGCTGCTTGGAAACCCACTATCCTTCCCATCTTGATTTTAATATAAAGGATTCCAATCAGTAGACCTCAGGGGGGATGACCAATGATTTTTTAAGGATAAGAAAACTGATGAAGTTGTTAACTATTAGAACCAATCGATGTAAATGCTAAATTTAAGAGCAGGCATAGTATGCATAGTATATAAAAGAATATACACAATGATTCAACAGAAAAAGTATATAAAACAGATGGGATTTGTTTGTTAAGTGGAAAATGTTTCCAGAGGAGTTATCCCCCATGTTCCCAGTGCCTAAATGAAGAAGTATCTGCTTATTCACATCAAATTGGTATTGGTTATGGGTTTTTTGTCCCATTTGGTAACACTCTCACTTCCTACCCCTTCTTGGCTGGATTTGGCGAGGTCTCCAGTGCCTGTTCCTCCAGCCCATCTCATTCCTTGGGGCAGCTTTTACACTGCAGAGCCCTGCCAGCCTCACTTGTTGCACGAAGGCAAGAGACAGGCAGAGCAATCTGTTGGAGGTGCAGTGATTGATTACCATGGGGCTCTTGGGAAGCAGCAAGGGGCACAGCCCAGGGACGGTGTTCCTCCCCTCCCAAAGCAGTTTCTGGCACACGCTCCAGTTGCAGCTCTTCTCCAGCTTGGCAAGGGGTGGAGCAGCATCGGCTGCACCCCAGCTTCCCTGTGCCACATGTCCTGCTCAGCCACGAGGGCCGTGAGCCCCGCAGCGTTCACACACTCCTGCCCCTGGGGTAGTCTCAGGCAGCTCCAGCAGCTCCAGCGTGCTGTGAGCTGGTCCTGCGCACTCCAGCGGTCCCGGGAGGCTGAGAAGGAGGCCCTGTGTGCAGTTCCTTGGCAGCTGCAAAGCACAGGTGCTGAGGAATACACCTGGGCAGGTAGCTCGGGGTGCAGCTGCACTGCCAGCTCCAGGCTGAGCCCACAATCTGCTGACCCTTGGCAGGACAAAGAGCCCAGGGACCTGTGGCACAGCCAGGTCAGTGGCCAAACTCAGAGACAGGGCAGATGCCAAACCTCGGGAGGAAGAGCTGAGACTTTGCTGTGCTTGGACTGTGAAGGTGTAACAGCCCAGGCCTTCAAGGTCCCTCCCTGGAGGCACCAGCTCGAGCTGTTTCTGTGTTCCTGTGCTGTGAATAAATTGTTTTGTGGAAAGAGACACGTGAGACTCTGCTGTAGGAAACCTGGTCTGACTGTGTGAGAGTGGGGAGAGTCAATGGGGGCACCCTTTGGCTCACCTGAGCCACCCACTGCAAAGGGGATTTGGTCCCAGCAGGAACAGTCTGGCACTGGGAGTGTGACTGCCAGAGTGCCTCCAGGATGCTCAGACAGGGAAGTTTCTGTAACAACAGGGCTGCCTGAGAGCTGCAGCAGAGTCCAGGCCATGCACCTGCTGGGCTCTGCCCATAAGAAACCTGGCAAGGTACAGCAGAGTGCCCTGGGCAGGGGAAGGCAGCTGACAAAACTGGGGGTGTGGTTTAACTTGTTCCTTTTCTCCAAGCTGTTCCAGCTTTCTTCAGCTGTGTTTGAGACTGGCCAGCTCCTCAGAGACCCTATAGATGACCTAGAGACCCTGTAGATACAGGACTGCTAGGCTGACAGGTGTAGGTAAGAGTCAGAAGACACCTCTCCCTGCACTGGCCCAGAAAGCCCATGGCTTCGTCCTCAGCAGCATGGGCAGAACCAGAGGGAGGGGATTCAGCTGCTGGTGGAGAGCAGCTCCTCCTGCCTAGGACACCCTCCCCACTGCATCTGTGGCCTCGGGCTGTGGCAGGGTTGGAGCTGGGCACTGACAACCTGTGGAGAGTGGCCAAGCTATCCTTCCAGCCGGCTGCTGGGGCAAAGCCACCAGTGCTTTGGAAGGAAAAAGGGAAGAAAAGGGAGAAGAGAAGAGAAGGGAAGCCTCATTTCTCACTGAACTTTGATCCCTGCTCTTCACCCCTTTGTTTGATAACACCTCAAATTCCCTTTAATTGTTGCAGGGAATACCTCTGCCCTCAAGAAGGAAAATTGTATAAGAGCTCACAATAGCCTCACTTTGTCAGTGAAAATGAGCATAATCTTCTTCTGAAAAAAATTTTATTAAAAAAAATTGAAATGTCTGTCCCTAGGAGATGCTTGCAAATGCAAACACCACAAAATGTTATGTTACTTTAATTGTTTGTAGCACACTCTGTGCCCTTTTAAATAGCTGCCCTCAGACAGATGTCACCTGCAAGTCTTGCTGTCCAGGGATTATTAATTTCTTGTTTGGGCTTCCTTCCCCATACATCATTCTCTCTCCTTACCTATGTCATTGTTCTCACATATTCACATTTTGGCCCCAGAAATCATCTACTTCATGAAATAATGCTTCATATATCCTAATCCTCAACATAAGGTGAGGTTTGACACCAGCTGAATGGGAGACCAACAGATGCTAAAGGCGGAGAGTAGCCCCGCCCAGAGGAGTTGATCACATTTCTCACATCCATAAGCTCTTTGTCTTAGCAGAATTCCTTCCATTCAAATGGAGACAAGAGGTGCTGTTAACCTCAGGTCATCATTGATTCTGGCAGGTCTGGCTCTTGGATGCTCAGGCTGTCTCTCCGGAGAGTGATGGTCTAGGGATGTCACGGCTGAGTTAAGGCTCAGAGACCGATCCAGCTTCCGAGTCTCTGCTTCCAGAACAGCAGCTTTGGGCTCCTTAAGCACAGCTGCAAAGGAGCAGGACAGCTCCTGGTGAAGGTCTGACAGCTCCTGGCTGGTCCTTGCACAGCTCTCAATGTAGTTCTGCCGGTGCTGCCGGTCCCGAGCCAGCTGTGACTGCAGCAGGGACACCTGAAAGAGGCACAAGGCCCAGCTCAGACAAGCCCACGCTGGCAGAGCATCCGCAGCCCCACGGGACCGGCTGTTGGGGCAGACACAGCCTCCAACTCCAGCCCTCACCCACACTCTGCCCTTGAGCAAGGGGAAAGGAACAGGCTCCCAGACTGCCCCTAACAGAGCTCAGATGATCACTAAGACGAGTTCATGGCTGGCAAACCCTTCCCACGTACATCCCTCAGCCACCACAAGTCTATTGGAGAGAGCTCCAACAGCATTTAGGAATCCAACTTATTTCCAAAGTACAAACTTGGGCCACTGATCCCTTTCTCCACAGGCTGTGCCTCAGCATGAGGGCTGCTACTTCCCTGAGCTACTGGAGGACTTTTCTACTTGAGCTGCTGGACTGGCAGCTGAGGGACAGGCAACAAACTCTCCTGAACTTAAGAGCATTCCACACAGGAGCACAGCACAATGTGGGCAACTAAGCCCAGTGGAATAATAAGCCTCTCGAATTGCCTCGTGTCCCTGGATTTCTGCTAAGATGCAAGGTCCACAGTTACAGAGTCAAGGGAAAACTGAAACAGGCAACAAAGAACATCCTGGTCCAGACTGCCCAGGGAAGTAGTAGTGGAATCACTGGAAGTGTTCCGAAAGCATGTGGCTGTGGCACTTCGGGCCATGGTTTAGTGTTGGGATTGACAATGCTGGGTTAATAGTTGGACTAGATGATCTCAGAGGGCTTTTCCAACCTTAAGCATTTTATGATTCTATGATTCTGGTATTTTCAGGTGACTTCCAGTGTTCTGAATTTCATCCCATCTCTCTCCCCCTGATCTTGTCTCATCTTTAGACAAGTCAGAGATAAGACCTGTTGTGTTGCCAACAGGTGCATGACTGACAATACCTGCTGTACTCACTTCCTGACAGCCAAACACAACTTGGGCTGTGGCAGCATGCACAGCTGTGCCACGAGTATAGCCACAGTAGCCTTTGATGGAAGTTTTTCTACTTCTCACCTGGTTCTGTAACTCAGCTAAGCGTTGACTGCAGTGAGCATGAGACTCCTCCTGTGAAGAAAATGAAAGGATGTTCTTTCAGTCAGTTTGGTCATGGCCACAGGCAACATTTGACTTCTATTAGGTCTCTACTGGAGGGCTGCTGCCACTGGGATTTCCCATCATTCCTCTGTATGACCAAAGCCTACTCACGCTAAAGGAAAATGTTGTTCTCACCTGTCTAGAAGTGGGCAATTTGCACTGTTCAGACTCAGAAAATGCACAGGCATCTGGGAGTAACCAACCCCTAAAACATCTCTTCAGTCTCCTCCGTTCATGTTCCACCTGCACGTTGGATGGGAAAAAGGGTCAGAGAAACCTGTCAGCAAACATGGAATAAAAGGACCTCTGGACATAAGGCAAGGAGATCTGTGCTCTGAGACCCTGAATTGCACCAGAAAACACTGGGGACAAAAAGCTCTCGCTGGGGGCTGTGCAGGAAAGGCCAGTGTGTGTTTGGGGACACGGGGCCAGGGAGGGAGGCAGCAGAGTGACGGTGCCTTTGTGAAAGCCATGGGCTGCCACAGCAGAGAGAACAAAGGGTGTGCCCACAGCAGGCACAGGGAGAGGCAAGGACAAGCAGAGGTCTCCAAAGCGCTGCCTGGGCTAACATGTTGTTTTCCAGAGGAGCCTGAGGCTCTGCAGAGGCAGCAAAAGCCCAACTTACCTGCTCAAGAGTCTTCCTGAGTTCAGTGTTTTGTTGCTTGAGCTCCACCCTTTCATTTTCCAGCTTTGCAACTGCTTGCTGCAGATATTCCAGGCTCTGCAACACAAGTCTTTTCTCTGACAGCCATGACAGCTGCTCCCCTTCAGCAACAGCCTGCTGGGCATTCAGAGAGGAGATTCCATGAGCTGGTACCACATAAAGGTTAGAAGGGTGTCAGGATCAATACATCGGGAAGAGTGACCACAGCAGGAATGGACAGTACTAAGGTCCTTCTTCTCCTCCTTCTTGTCCACAGGCCAAAACAACACACCCTCTCTCTTGGCACCCTCCTCCAAATCCCCTTGGAGAATTGAGTAGTTTGTTCTGGATCTGCTTCCTGCTAGTTCTGTTCAGTGTTCCCCATTCTGGTTTTGAGAGACTGGAAGCATTAATTTCCTATCCAGTCACTTCATGGTTTTACAAAGCTCTGTAGTGTCTCCACCTCTCTCTCAGCCACTTCTCAGCTGTGAATACTTAAACATTTACAGCTTCCTCTTAGGGAAGTTATTTACCATCTTTGGTCATCCTCTTTGATCATCACTGTAAATTCTCTTACCTACAGTTCCACTTTCTGTCCTTAGACAACCAAACGTGCAAGATGTGGGTGAAGCATGTATTTCTGCAGTGATAAAATACGACGGTTTTGCTCTCTATTCTCCTCACCTGTTACATCCTCATACAGAACTGCTCTTTGAAAATATCATGTTATCAATCAGGCCATATGCTCTGAATTTAGTCAGGAGCCACCTCCTCCTTTGTGCCTTTCTTCATGAACTGCTCCTTGAAGCACCTATAAATGTAGTCTTGGTATCAGCACTAAACCAATCTGTGTGGATGCAACTGCATTACCTAACTGAATCCTCTTGCATACCTGATCTACATGGATGTAACTGATATCTCAGGCTCTTTTCATATTTCTTGCCCTTGTCACATCTTTACATCCCATCAACAGATCTAAATACTTGTCAGCATCCTGGATCAGGATGCAAGTAATACTTTTCAAGTCCTAAGTAAATGTATAATGCATAAATACAGTGTTTTCTTAGTAGCACTTTTTACACATGCCAATGTACTAATGGACACTAGAAGATAGGCAAACTCTTGGCAAAGCTGCAGCACAGGCTATTGCAGCTGTTTCACTAGCAGAACCTGTATCAGCTCACTTTGGAGAAATACACACAAGTTTGTCTCCATGATTTTTGGATGGCAGTACAAACATATCCTGAATGCATAATTAAGCATTTAACCTGACCAGGCAATAATAGAAATCCCATTCTTTTAACACACTGAGGTCCCTCAGAAACCTCCATCCAGGAAGCATCCTTGAAGCACCAGCACTGCAGTTGCTGTTAAGCCTTTGGTGCAAAACTCTGCTGGGTTTAGTCCACCACTCTCTGCTCACCTGCTCCATTCCTTCCCACACCAAATCCAAATCCCCACATGTTGCCTCCTGTTGTGTGAGCACAGGAGAAGCAACTCCCCATGCCCAGCTTTTGGCCTGGAGCTGATTTGAACAGCAAGCTCCAGAGCTGTATCAGTCATCCTGGGCATGCCAGGAAACAATCTGGCAGGCAATGGTCTCTGGCTGGAGCCAGGCACACAGACAAGGCTGCCTGTTTATCTTGGGTTGTGGAGCCAGGGGTGTGTATTCTATTTCATTTGTTGAAGCACTTGGGAAGATGTTTGTCTCTTGTGACTCTGGGAGCGGGGGTTGGGGGGGGGGGGGAGGGGGTGTGGATGCCTTCTGATAATGGGCCAACTGTTGAAACCAGGTGGGGCATTGTTTCTTATCTCTTTCACCACTGGTCCTCCCTCCAGGGGGATATTTTCTACTAATGGACCACTAACACCTCCCCAAACTAACACATCCACATTCCATCATCCCATTGTGAGATGCTCCACCCAGTGTGGGGAGCCAACCATTCCTACCTGGATAAAACTGAGCCACAGGGACACAAAGGCATCTAGCTTTGTCTGATTCCTGGAGGAAGACTGGACCCCTTCTCACCACCACTGGACCCTTGTTCTACAGGATCATCTCTACTCCACCAGAACCACATCTGCTGCTCCAGGAGGACTCACTTTTGGACTGCTTCCAACACCCTGACCAACAGGGTGTCAGATTGTAGCTCTGACTCTGTCACAGTTTTCCAAAATTGTTTGTTTGCTGGTTTGGTGGTTTTGTTTTTCTACTACATTTGTATTGTTAGTATTCCTAGTGAAGAACTGTTATTCTTATTCCCAAATCTTCGCCTGAAAGCCCTTAATTACAAAATTATAATTTGGCGGGGGGTGAGGGGTTTACATTCTCCAGTCTAAGGGAAACCCCAATTTCCCTGGCAGATACCTGTCTTTCCAAATCAAGACACTGCTGCAGCCCTGGCTGCTTTGCCCAAGCAGGCCTGGACAGACAGGGATAGAGTCCCACCTCTTCATGGGAAACATCATTGGAATAGTTCAGGGATGTTGTAGTGGACTGAAGGTCAATGCCCAGTGCCTACCTGGAGATGAAATCGGTCTGTGTCTCTCTCTGAAACCATTCTCTGCAGGATGCTTATTTCTTTCTTCAGATTCCCATTGGCCATTTCACTCTTGCTCAGTGCAGCACTCAGGACTTGAGTGTTCTCTCTCCATTCCTGGTCTCTGCTTTCTCTCTGCTTCAAAGCAGCAGCCACACACTCCAACTCTTCACCACTGACCTCCCTCTCAGCTTCCAATTGTTGGGTAATTTCCTTCTGCCTTTGCAAGAAATGGTCTCTCTCTTGGAGAATTTTCCACTTCTCTACTTCCTCTTCCTCCCATTTTTGGAGGTTTTGGATTTGGTTTTTTAAGGTTTCCCCTTCATCTTTCCATCGCAAAGCCAATGTTAATTCTTTCAGGAGTTCACTCTGCCTCCTAAGCTCTTGTTCTCTCTCTCTCAGAGTCTTCTTTAAATACTTGACTCTGTCTGTCTGGTACTTGATCTCTTTATCCCTCTTTGTCAGAGTGTGCTGAACATGCTGGAGATCTTCCCGAAGAGCTCTTATTTCTTCTTCTAACTGCTCTCGCTCACTCTGAGCCTTGATCTTGCCTTCTCTCTCAGGGAAGGCTTCTTTCAGGAACTCATGCTCTCCATCATGTCTAACCTCTTCATTCTTCTCAGTTAGCCTAAGCTGGAGATTTTGCAAAGTCTTCAGTTCCTCTTCTACAACTTGGAGTTTTTGCCTAAGAGAGTCATTGTCTTCATTTTTCTTCCTCATCATTTCCTCAAGCAGAGTCACTTGCTTCTGGCATGATGTTAGTGCTACTTTCATGCTTTCTTCACGAAGCTGCAATGTGTTCATTTGCTCTGTCTGCTTGAGGAACTCCAAATGGTTCTTCTGCAACATCTGGCTTGCTTTGTCTAGATCCTGCTCTAGACTTTTGGCCTGCTTGCCTGCCACCTCCTTCTGCTCCTGAAGGTCCTGGACATGCTCTTGCAAAGACATTATCTCTTGATCTCTAGCTTCAAGAGAAGACTCAGCATCTTCTAGTTTTTGTAGTATGGCTTTAGTCTGCACTGCTGTCTCTTCCTTCTGCTGTTGAAGTTTTGTGATGGCGTCCTCCAGAACACAAATCTTTTCCTCTTTTTCTTTCAGAGTCAGTGTTGTTGCATGGACATTTCTTTGCTCAGCTTCATGTTTTTCCTCATTTTCCTTGCATGCCTTACATTGCTTTCTAAGGGACAAAATTTCCTGCTCTTTTTCCTTTAGTTCTACTTGAAGATGCTGCAGAATTTGCTTCTGCTGTTCAGAGTCTTGCTTTTGTTTTTGGAAGGTCTCAATCAGTTCCTTCTGAGATTCAATCACTAAATCCTTTTCTTTCAGTACTGTCCTAGAATATTCTAAGTCTCTGTGCAAGACATGCATCTGTTTTTCTGTTTTTTCCTCATAGCTCCTTGTTTGTTGCTTTTGAATGTCCATAAGTCTGTCTTTTTCTTTTAAGGTTGCTAAGGTCTGCTCCAGTTGGTCACGGACAGTCTTTAACTGCATTTCCATGACTTCTTCAGCCTCCTGCATTTGCTTTTGTTGTGACTCAAGCTCTTGATCTTTTTTAGATAAAGAAAGGGTCATGATTTCTACTTTACCAAGAAGTTCTTGTAGATGCCCGTCCTGCTGTTCCTTGTGCTGCTGCAAGAACCTTAACTCTTCCCTCTGAGTGTCACACTCACTCTCTTTGTCCTTAAGAACAGTCCTCAGGTGTTCAAGGCTAGCATTTAGAGATTTCACATCTTCTCTTTCCTTTTCCAGTTCTTGAATCTGCTGAGTCAGAGAAAGAAGCTCCAACCTTTTCTCTTTCAGGTTTCCTTTCATATCATCAAGATCCACAAGCAGATTTCTGACTTGTACTGCACCATGCTGTTCTAGAATCATTATTTTCTCCTCCTGGAATTTGATCTCCAGGTGTCTCTGCTCCAGCTCCTTGCTCACCCTGCTGACAGCAGAGTTCTGCAATTCTAATTGCTTCTCCAGCTCCCTTATCAGTTCTTGATGGGATATGATCTCCTGGTCCTTCTCTTCCAGCTCTTGGCTCATCTTGCTTAAAATAATGCTTTGCTTTTCTTGCTGCTTCTCCAGCTCCTGTATCTGTTCCTGTTGGGATTCTGACTTCTGTTCTTTCTCTGTTATGTCCTTAATAACCTGATTAAGAGCAGTTTTATGCATTTCTTTCTGCTTTTCCAACATTCTCATCTGCTCTTGGTACAACTTCATTTCTCCCTCCCTCTCTGATAGGATGGCAGTCACATGAGCAAGATGCTCCTGCAAAGCCTTGGTCTCTGCTACCTCTTTCTGAAGAATTTCCATTTTCTTCCCCTGGTTTTGCACCTCCTCATTTTTAATTTTTAACATAGACAGTGCGCTCTGGAGTTCTTGTTCAAGGGAGTGATTCTTGTCTATTGCTGTATTTGCTCGGGTTTCAGAGGCTGTGACTGATTGCTCCAGAAGTTTTATCTCACACTCTAGTTTTTCTTTATCTGCCTGCAGCCTATCCCATTCATGCTGCAAAACAGGGAGAAAAAGGGTCACTCATTCCCTCTCTTGGTTTGCTTTTCATGCCACATCTGGACTCCTGCTGCAGAGGCAGGCACAGGCTGCCCCTCTTTCTCTGCCTCTCAGGATGCTGCAGACCTTTGCTGTGCCCCCCCTTGATGCTGCATCTTTCCCAGCTCACTCAGCCCATCCCAGCTTCCTTTCTGCTCTTCCCCAACCTCTTGCAGCTCCACTCCCATGTTCCTTTGGGGAGGAGCTGCCAGAACTGCAGCCAGGATTTCAAGTCCACGCTAAGAAGGATTTAGGCAGTGACATGAGGCTGTGCTCTCCATCAGGGAGGAAGGGAAGAGCAAACACCCCCCAAACATTCCCTGGGGTTGGGCCAACAGGAGTGGTTTTGGACCTGTCCTGTGTAGTTTCCATGGCACCATCTCCTGGGGCAGCAATGGCCACATCAGGCTGTCATTCTCTGCTGCCACTCAGGACACTGAGTTCTCCCCTTGCAGGCACACGTCCTTATCTGGATCAGCACTTGGCTTTCCTCTCTTCTCTCCCCACTGGCTGCTCTCAAATAGCCAAGGCCAAACACCCTTCTATTAACAGCAACCTTGCTCTTCTCACCCTTCCTTCCAGGTCCAGGTACTTAGAAAGCTGAACATGGGTTAGCACATGAGGAATTGCCCAAATCATGAAATGTCATTAGAGACAGTGTGGACATTGAGAACTAAAGCTTCTAGGGCAAAGAACTCTGGCATGGAGGAAAATCAGCAGCCTCAGCACTAACTGGCTTTGGCATGATTACAACATCTTTTCCTCCTTATTCAGAAGTATGAAATTAGAAAAGTTAAACTGGAAAAAGGTGCTCCTTAGAACTACTAACACAAGCTGCAAACATAGTTAAGAAATGGCCTTTTGTAGCATCTGCCAAACTCACCAGCACATCCTTCTTTTCCTTCTCCAGGCTCTCCAATTTCCTCTGCAGAGATGAAACCTCCTGTTGAAACATCACAGCCTCTTCCTTCAGGGCAATTTCTAGACAAGTTTTCTGCTGTTCTGCTCTCCACATTGCTGCAGCAGGGAAGGGGAAGGAGAAGGAGAAAAGCAAAGCAAAGGCAAACTGCTGTGCATCCTGCAGAGACAACAGCACTGTCTTCTCTGTCTGCCTGTGTTTGCTTTGTTGGGCCCTAAACCCACAAGGGCTCCAAAATGACAGAAATGAAGGAAACTTCCACAAAGAGAGAAAAGCCAGAATGAAAGGGGCAAGGTTCAGAGGAATAGGAAAGTGTGTTTGCTCTTGGGCTTGCACAGAGTGAGCAATGCAAGAGAGACAAAGGAGCAGGAATGCCTGTGTAGCCCTGCTCCAGAGAGGCCAGTAGCCTGGAGGCTCTGGCAGGGCCTGGAGTTTGGGGGAATCGAGCTGAGGCATCCAGCTCCAGCTCCTTAGCACAGACAGGGCACCTGAAAGGCACCAGGATCAGACAGAGCACAGCCAGATGGCACTGCCAGCCAGGACATGTTTCTTGAGAAAAAGCTTTCACTGGTACTTGCATGGATAAATCTCCTGCTGGTTGTTTTCCCCCTATGACATCTCAGGGCACTTTTCCTCTGTGTAGCATCAGAGATCCTTCCTGGCAAGACAGGATGGGGCAGTGGGTGGGAGAGGAGAGGCTGTACCTTGCTCACTTTCCTCCAACTGTATCTGCAGCTCCTGATTCCGAGCCTTGAGATTGTCCATCTGAGCCTGCCCCGTACCCAGATCCAGCTCCAACGCCTGTATCTTCTTCCTTGCATCATTCTGGAAAAGGTAAGGGGAGCAGAATCACTTGTCAGTACCCCTGCTGGCAACAGACAAAGGGCTACAAACACTAAAGCAGAAATAGCCCAAGTGGGAGAGGGCAGCTGGACCGTACTGGTAGATGTGATTGTGATCCTCCTTCCTCCCCACGCTAGTGAGCCAACCCCCCTACAAGGACAGACATCCATCCTGGTCTTGGCACTGTGTTTGTCCAGCAGCAAGACAGGATTTCTGGGTGCACTGGGCACACATTACCAGATCTTTCTGGGAATGCTCCAGGTGCTGCTGCAGGTCTTGCAGAGCTGCTGCCACTCTGTCCACTGTGAAGTCTGCAGGGACATCCCCAGCCTGAGAAGCAGTCAGGCCAACGACAAGACCCTCTTCTGAAAAGAGAAGACATTCTGTTTCAAGATTTAATCCAACAGTCTCCAACAAACAAGGCCTCTGTACCTAGGAGGTGCCTTTGTCATGGTTATAGAGCTCACCTTGCAGCAGGATGTGTGTCACAGGCTGACATTATTCTGATGACCACTAATATCAGCACTGCCTCAAAGACAAGTGCATGGGCCCTGTGGCTTGACAGGAGTTGGACTCTTCTCCCTTCTGACTCTGATAATTTCTCTACATACAAACAGGCTGCAGGCAAGTCAAGCTGTCAAGACCCCAAGGCCTGAGTCAGCCTAAACTGACAGGGTGATTGTGTCATACCAGGGTGACCAGGAATCACCCCCTGACTCCACCTACTCTTCCACACCTGCTCAGCCAGCCTCCCACACTTGCCTGAACTCCAAGTGACCAAGTCTCTGCTGTCCCTGATCATTTGGTGGAGAACCAAGAGCAGTTTGTCCAGCTGGGATTGAGTTTCCTGATGGGCACCACTGGCCTGTTGACACTGTGTGGCCAAGGTCTTTGCTCTGTTCTCAGAGCTCTGGAGCCTCACATGCAGCTCAGACATCTCAGTTTCCAGTGCATGCAGAGAGTCTTTCAAGCACCGTTCTCCTGCTCGGGACTCTTCCAGCTCCTGCAGCAGCTGCTTCTCTCGAGCTGCCTGGGCAGCCTCCATCTGCAGCACTGCATCCTGCAGGGCCCGGATCTGGAAGATGGATGCACAGAGCCTCAGGGACAAGGCTGCTCCTGAGGCTGCAGAGTGGGCAGCAGGAAGAGCAACAAAGGAGAAATTCAGGCACAAAACACACAGGAAACAGAAGGCAGAGAAGCAAGGATTCCAGTGGAGACAAATGTTGAGAAAACAGGGAAAGGGAGGCAATGGGCACTCTTGAAGCTGCAACTCTCAACACTGGCTGAACTGGCTGTGGTGGAAGGGCCCTCCCCAGCCTGCCATAGCCATGTCTGTGTCCCCACATTGCTCAGTGCCTGGCACAGGCACCAACTCTGTCTGGGACAACACTGCTAACAGAGGGACACAGAAGCTCCAAAAGAGGCTGCTGCTGCTTCTCCTCCCAGATTTCCTGCTGGGACCTGGCAGAGAATGGGGGAAAACATCGGCAGCAGCAGACACCAGATGCAGCCTTGGCCTCAGGGTGCAGCAGCAGCACAAGGCAGAACACAGCAGCAGTGGATGCTGCTGGGAGGGGAAAGAGCTTGGGGCCTCCAGGCCAAACGTGGTTTTGTGTGTCCCTGGAGAAGAGGATGCCAGTGCACTGCTTACCTGTGTGTTGAGATCCTGCAGTTCTTTTCTATGCTCTGAGTGGAGCTCCTTGGCCTGGTTAAGGGCAGAACGAAGCTGAGATGTCTGACTGATCTGGGCCACGTTGTTTGCTTCCAGGGTTCTGAGGCTCAGATCCTTTTCTTCCAGAGACAGAGTCAGCCTGTGGAACAAGACAACAGATGGCCATGATAGACATTCATTTTCCTTGGGTGCCTCAGAGGGGATGATGGAGTTGACTACTATGTGAGGCAACACTTGGAATGTGTCAAGCTTTGTCTGGGGTAGATGATGAGTGAGTCCAGATCTTATGGGTGAGAATAAAAGGACAGACAAGTAAGGGTGATAGTGCTGTGGGTTTTTGCTAGAGGCCACCTGAACAGGAGGAGAAGTAGATGAGGCTTTCTACAGGCATAAAGCAACATAAAGCAACCTCAAAGTCACAGGCCCTGGTTCTTATGGGGGACTTTAGCTTCCCTGCCATCAGCTAGAGAAGCAACAGTGCAGGATGTTCCTGGAAAGCATTGATGACAACTTGCTGTCACAGGCAGTGGAGGATCCCACAATAGGATGCTGGTCAACCTTATCCTAACAACCAGGGAAGGCCTTGTTGGAGATGTGAAGCATGGGGTCAGCCTCGGCTGCACTGCCTATGAATGAGATTGTAGAGTTCAGCTGGGGGTGAGGAAAAAGCAGGGCAGGAAGCAAGATTACAACCACAGACCTCATGAGAACTAACTTTAGCCTCTCCAAGGATCTTCTTGAAAGAAGGACATGGGAACAGGTCCTGCAGGGTAAAGGGGTCCCTCCTGAAATTCAGCAAGGGCAAATGCAGGGTCGTGCACCTGGGGAGAAACAGCCCCAGACACTGCACAGGCTGGGCCAACCTGATGAGAAGCAGCTTTGTGGAGGAGGATCTGAGGGCCCTGGTGGACTCTCCACGAGCCAGCAGTGTGTCCTTGTGGCCAAGGTGGCCACTGGGATCCTGGAAAGCACTGGGAAGAGCATTGCCAGCAGGTCAGGGAGGGGATGCAGCCCCTCTCCTCAGCCCTGTCAGGCACATCTGGAGTGCTGTGTCCAGCTCTGGCTCCTCAGCAAAGCAGGGACAAGGGGCTCCTGGAGCAGGGCCAGCAGAGGCTGCAGAGCTGGTGAGGGATTGGAGCATCTCCGTGCCCAGGAAAGGCTGAGGGGGCTGGGGCTGCTCAGCCTGGAGTCCCAGCTGAGAGGGGCCCTCAGCCCTGTCTGTTCCTGCCTGCAGGGAGGGCTCGGAGCAGGGCCCAGGCTCCGCTCCCTGGGGCCCGGCAATGGCACCAGAGGAATGAGCAGGACCCGATGCCCAGGAAGTTCCACCTGGAGAGAAAGAAGAAATTCTTTCCTGTGCAGAGATCGAGCCCTGAACAGGCTGCCCAGGGAGGGTGTGGAGTCTCCCTCACCACAGACATTCCAGAACCATCTGGATGCAATCCTGTTCCATGTGCTCTGGGATGGCCTTGCTTGAGCAGGGAGGTGTGTCCAGATGAGCCACTGTGGTTCCTCAAACCTTACACATTCTGTGATTGTTCATCTGGCTTATATAAAAAAAATCATGGGTTTAACATGCCTTATGTCAACAAAAAGCATGAGATGCCAGGCTGATTGAGACCCCAAAGAATCCAAGGTACACGAGCCAAGGTGGAGCTGATGGATGTATCCAACTCCTTACTCCGCAGCTTGGGCACTGTTAACACACCCACCTAACATAACAACACAACACTCCCTAGAGGGAAAGAACTACCCCGTAAGCCTTGGTCTTCAGAAAAACACTAACTGAAGGCTTAAAGGAAAAGAAAATGAAACACAACATCCCAACAATGAGACGTGTCTGCATGGAGAGTTCAGAATCTGCCACTTCAGAAATGCTGCCAGAGCCCCTGGCAGGTGCAAAGGTGGCAGAGAGGGAATCCATTCACCCCACTGCAGAGTCCCACAGGCTTTCATTTACCTGGCTTTTTCCTTCTCTAGGGCCTTCACAGAAGCCTGCCATTCTGAATTTTGCTCTGCCACCTCTTTCCAATGACTCCTTTCACTCTCCAAGTTCTGCAGGTGCACTTGCAGCTCCTTTTTCTGATGTTCTGCCTCCTCCAGCATCTTCTGGACGTGCTCAACCTCCAACAGTCTCTGCCTTGACTCTTCCTGGGCGTCATTCACATCCTGCTGGGCTCTCTGGACAATTCTTTCCTGGCACTCTTGGGAGGCTGCCAGCTGAGATGTCAACTCTCCCACCTCCAAACAGAACAGAGCAGTCAGAGGCTACAGCCACAGCCTGTCACTGTCAGCCACAGCAGAGGCTGTGAGGAAAGGGAAAGGACAACTTTCCACTGCCCCCTGTCCTGAGAGCACCAGATTCACAATGCATATGGACAACTTGTTTCAATCTCTAGGTAGGTAGCCCACCAAGGACAACTGAAGAAGCACCTCTAAAACCAAGACAAGCAAGAAGAGGCCAGCAGGAATCCATGCTGATGGTTGCTGGCCAACAGCCCAGAGAAAGGACTAGCCCAGCTGTCCAGAGCAGCAGCTGGATTCAGCAGAGCACTGAGTGTCCTTCAGAGCAGCTGCCATGGAGCCATCACAGCACAAGGCAGCCCCAGGGATCACCCCATCAGCTGCTGCTTTGCCATGGAAAAGCAAGAAGGGCACAGACCCCTTGCTGGATAACTGCAGTGCCACTGCTGTTTCACTCACCTGCTTTTCTAGAGCCTCCCTCTGCTCAAGGAGGAGATTCATTTCCTCTTTCATGCCTTGTAGTTCTTCCTTGTGCCTCCTCTGCACTGCCAGGATTTCACTCCGAGCTTCCTGCAGCTCAGCTTGCAGCTCTGCCTTGATGGTCTGGCAACAAAATGCAGAGCAACTTTCTGAGACCTGCCCTCAGGCTCAGCTTTTTCCACCTGCTGTCTCAAAATCCCTTTCCTTCAGCTACTTCTTTTGCCATCTCTACCCAGTGCTGCTTCCACTGCAAGCCTTTCTTCCTGGGGCTGAGCTCAGGAGCTTACCTGGCTCTGTGCTCCCAGGGCCTAAAGCAGCCCTTGCCTCCTCATTGCCAGGAGCTGCCTTTTGTGTCTTTGTCCCTGCCCTACACTCTGATCCCTGCCTACTCAGACTTACCTGCCTCTTCTCTTGCTGCTCTTTCACCTCCTGCCTGAGCTGCTGGACCTGCTGGCAGGCTTGGCTGAGCTCTCCCTGAGTTTGGAGCAGTGCCTCTGATAAGGCAGTCTTCTCATTCTGCTCTTCCAGCAGGACCTGCACAGGAAGAAAGAGCAGAGGGCTTCACACTTCTCCTGCAACATCTGTGTGGCAAGAGGCAAAGACTGATGGGCTCAGGCACTCTCAGAGCACTCGTCTGCTGCTCCCCTGGGCCACTCTCTGCCCCGGGGAGATACAGCTTCCCAGGAAGGGACTGAAAACACAGCCCAGAAGACATCTCTGGGCTACTGTTCAGAAATACTCCTGACGAGTCTTTAAAAAGATTTTTCTCTTCTCACCATTCCTGTTGTGCCCTCCCTGTGCCTACAAAAGAAAGGTCCTACAAAGTCACTTTGGCTACAAACACCTATCAGTACACACTAAAAGGGGAGTGCTAAGAGAACGGTGAAGATACCCTGAGGTAAGTCTTAGAAAAACAGAGCACAAGAGCAGCACAAAAATCTCAGCTGAAAGCTGATGTTTCTGCCTGGCTTCCTATGAGGGGGCTCATTCCTGGTCCCAAAGATAGCCCCGTTCACCTTTCACCTCCCCAGATTCAATGCAGAGGACACGGAGGGCATGCTCCACACAGCCCCACATCCTGCCATCTCCCACAGCTCCAGCCTTGCAGGGAATCACACCAATTCTCCTTTCACAATCATTACCTCTCGCTTGGCATTTTCCAATCGAGTTTGTTCCTCTTCTTGTTGTGCCTGCAGAGTGGCAACTTTCTGCCTCATTTCAAAAAGCATCTTCTCATGCTCCTGCTCTCTCTCTGCCTTCTCTTTTTCCCATTGCTCCAGTGTGTCCTGCATCTCTGCATGGTGCCTTTCACGCTCACTTGCCTGAGGAGGGGAGGAGAAATTTGCAAGATGAAGTCCCAGGCAAGCTCCTTGCTGAAAAATGTGAAGCTTCATTCCTCCCACTAACCCCAACCTGAAAAGACAACAGCATCGGCTGTCTGCCCTCCAGAAACCATGTCCTATCAGGGAATTTAAAAGGAGGCTCAGCAGGTGCAAGAATCACAGACTCATGGAATTCTTTGTGTTGGGAAAGCCCTTCCAAGACATTGAGTCCAACCACTCAGAAAAGGAGGTGTCACCTTCTCCTCTCTGATACCCCAGTCACAAGGACTGAAGGACTGAGCACAAGGGGCCTGTTCCATTTGCTTCCAGCCCAGACCTAATCCACCTGTCCACCATGGAAGCACAGGAGAAAAGGAACCGAGTTCCCAGGTGAACTGGCTCCCAGTGAAGCCAGCAGCACTGTTGGCATCTGCTGCACGTGGGACCTGGGGACGATCCTACCCTGGGCTGCCATGCTTTGGCTGGGCACTGCCCAACCTGCTCTGGAACTCATCTTACACCCTCATTGAGGCCATGGCTGCATTTCCTGTCCCAGCACCATCCTGGGGGCCTTCAGGCACCTCCAAATCCGAGCCACTGGCTCTGCTGCCCAGCCCAGCAGCAGGAGGCCTCTGGCAGAGGATTGCTGCCCTTTTACACCCTCAGGCTCTGCTTGTGCTAAACCAACCCACAGGGCCAGCTTGGACAATTCAGAAGTGTTTTGTGCCCTACCAGGTCTTGCAGGAGCTTGTTTATTTGCAGTTGCTGAGCAGCTCCCTGAAGCCTGAGGCTTTCGTGACACTGCTGCTCTGCCTGCAAGAGCTGTTTAGCCGTGTCTTCCTGTTCCTGCCTCCTGAGAGCTCTCTCTGCTTCCAGCTCATGCTGCAGGCACTTCACTTCTCCTGCAAACACGACCAACAGCAAGAGTCAGAGTCTTTACTGACTCTACTGACCTCAGGCCCCTTCAGTGCCTGCAGCCCCACCACTCCTCAGAAGCCCTGTGGACAGAGGTGGCTTTACAGCAGCTTCTCTAGCCAGGAGCTACACCACAAGCAGAGCACATGAAGCTCTCACCTTCTATCACCTCCTTGGCATCCATGACCATGAGCACTTGAGCCTCCAGATGGTTTCTGGTGATATCCAGCTGAGATATCTGCTGCTGAGCAGCAAACAGGCTGGATTCCAGGCTCTCCTTTGCTGACCTACACATTGCAAATATGGAGAGACATGAGTTGCTTGCTCCTGACATACCCACAGGCAGTTATTCCATGACAGCGTGGCTCAAGATACCCACATCTGAGTGTGGAAAATGAGTTGCATGGAAACTCGTTCTGAGTAGGCACATTTGTGCCATTTCAATGGCAAAGCAGGGCTCTCTGAGGGAGTGCCCAGGCCTTCCTGATGGTCTGGCATAGCACAGACAGCCAGCACAACTTGACCTCAACAGCCAAATCTACATCTGAAAAGCACAGAGGATACAATAAACCCCTGAGTAGTGCTTACCACCTTTATCATTACAGCCCTTCGGCCCTGTCCTGCTCAGGGTCTCCTCTCAGCCTTTACCTGGTCTCTGCCAGCTGCTTGGAAAGGTTGTGTCGGTGCTGCTCCACAGTTGCCAGTCGGCCCTCAAGAGCAGCCTTCTCCCGGCCCAGCAGCTCCTTCTCTCTGCACACCTGGGCCACTGTGTTCTCTTGGTCAGAGGATTCCCGGCGCAGCTGCTCCAGAGTCCTTCTCAATGATTCTTGCTCCTGGGAAACCTAGAAGTGGGATAAGGTACTGCTCAAGCCCTTCCTCAGGAGCCCTGTGCAGAGCCAGCCAGCTCGCAGGCAGCCAGAGGACAAGGAGCACCTGTGCTCTGGGCTCCAAGTTTCACAGCATCTGCCCTATGCAGCTCTGATACCCTGGGCTCCAAAACCCTCTGGCACTGTTCCCTTGGAAGTGTTGTGTCAGGCCCTGCTGGCTTGCCTGGGACCAGAACAGCTCCTTCCCAAGAAACATCCCTACTCCAAACTCTAGGCTGTCACCGAAAAATACTGCATCTTCCAAAACTGCCACTTAGCAAACAAAATTTCTATCAGGCTCTATTTCAGAGCTGGACATTTTCAGGAAGGTTGGGGAAAACAATTTTGCTTCCTGAAGCAAGGGAAATTATATAGGATTTCCCCTTCTAGAACAAAACACACATCAAACTGTCACCTCCCCTCCAGTGTTCAAAGCAGCCCTCTGCAAGGAGGGCATGCTTGGAAGGGAAACAGCTCTTGTGGTGAGCAGTTATTTATTGACTGATGGAAGTGGGGCTGATGTGGCCAAAGCAGACTCTCCTTGTGCAGCAGTTCACACCAACAAGACCACTTACTTGTCTTAAACAAAGAAGGTGACTAATGGCCCTTGCTGGCATTCAAGCCTTAAGACTAAACCTTGTTTCTGGGCTCTTTTCTTCAAAAGCAAAACCTCTGCTGTGTATTTGCCAAACCCACCACATACCCCAGAACTGAGACTGTCTGACAGAGACGATCACAAAGAAACCCTTCTCTTGCAACTATCCTATAACACCCAATCCAAACCTCCCCTGACACAGCTTGAGGCCATTTCCTCTTGTCCTGCCCCTTGTTCCCTGGGAACAGAGCCCAACCCTCACCTGGCTGCACCTTCCTGTCACAAGGAGGTGTAAAGAGCAAGAAGGTGCCCCCTGAGCCTCCTTTTCTCCAGGCTGAGCCCCTCTAGCTCCCCTCCAGCCACTCCTCATCCCACCTGTGCCCCAGACCCTTCCCCAACTCTGTTCCCTTCTCTGGACATGCTCCAACTTCATGACAAAAGCATTAACAGAAATATGCAGATCTGTTTTTTTGTTTCAGAAAAAGGATTCAGAGCTACACAGTTTGATCCTTTTGCCACATCTTTTGCCACGCACTCAGATTCATTGACAACACAATCATCTCTTTGCAGCTTATCAAGAGCCAAAATGGGGCCAACAAAGACAGGTGGACTAAAAGACTCTGTAGAAGCAGTGCCCACATGGATGCACCATACTTTTGGTCACCTGATGGAATCTCTCCTGGGTTTCTGCTTTCTCCTCTCCCAGTGTCCTAAGCTCCAGCTCCAGCTCCTCCCGTTGCTCCTCTGCTTCCTTCAGCAGCTGCTCTAGCTGGGCTTTCTCTGCACAGAGCTCTTCATTTGCTCTTTCACAGCAGTTCAGCTTCTCCTGCTCACAGATCTTTGCTCTCTCCATTTCATCCACTTTAGCAGAGAAAACTTCCTTCTCTTGCTGCAGCTACAGTCACAGAAGCATAGAGGAAATAAATACAGGAAGAATTACTATGAAAGATTAGCTCAGACACAAAAGGAACACTGCCACAGTCAGTTGGTCAGACTGTGCCAAGGTAAGAAGGCTGAGAAGCAGCAGCAGCTGGAGACAAACACCTGGCAACTCTGCTCACCTGCCACACATATTTGTTCAGCTGTACTTTGTCCAACGCAAGGGCTTCATTGATGCTGCTCATCTTTGCTGCTGCAGCCTGTAAATCAGCTCTTTCAGCATTCAGCTTGTTCTGAGCCCCTATCAGCTCTGCCACTGACCGCTCTGCCTGGAGAGGCAAAAGAACAATGGGACAACCAGGGCAGCAAAATCCCAGACTGCAGGCAGCAACTCCACCTCCCCTGGGTGTCTTTGACTTATTCCTAGGGCAGAGCTCCCAATAAGATCACAGGGACCGATGACCCCAGAGAGCCTGTCTGGTTGGATCACCATTTTCCAAGAACAACAGTGTCCCTCCTCTACTGCCAGAAACAACATCTCAGGTGATCTTGGTGGCACAACTCCCACTCCAAGTGCTGCCTAGGAATAAGGTGTCCATACCTTCTCCAGAGCCATGGCAAACTCATTCTTCTCTTGCTCCAGCAGATCCTTCTGAAGCTGCAATTTCTCCAGTGTCTGTCTCTTGACGACCAACTCATTCTGCAATAATGAGTGTTTTTCCTCAAGTGCAGCCAAGTCCTTCACTCTATGAGTAGAGGAAAGAGGTTTTTATAGTAAAAACAGTCTATACTGCAGGAGAGGAGCAGGCACCATTCGTTCCTTCACACTAGGCCTTCTCAAGCCCAACACTGCCAGAGAAAGCTTTAATACTCACAGGAGCTCCTGCTCATGGCACGCTCTCTCCATCCTGTCCTGCTGCTTTGCCTTTTCTGCCTGGGCTGACTCTTCCTTCATCTGCAGCTCAGCATTACTCTGACGCAGATGTGAAGCTTCTTGCTCCATTAATTGAAGCTGCTCCTGTAACTCTTCCCTAGTTTTCTCAAGGTTTGCACAGTCACTGCAGAAACAAGACTCAGAAGTCAGAAGAATGAAGAGGCCTGAAGAGTCCCTGATCCCATTTTCAGCACTTCAGGGTGGAGAAGGGGGCAGTGGGCTAAGGAGGACTTTGCTCTTTCCCTCCCAGGGAAATCCTCCAGAGGCAAACAGAAAGGAAGGCAGGATTTCGCTTTCCTTCAGTGAGAAGCAGTGGCTGCGCAGGGGCATGCAAAGAACAGAATTCAGGGAAGTAGCACGGTGAGGAGTCTTCTACTCCAACACAGCTGTGCACCTCCCAGACAGCCTCGGGAGTCACAGTAGAGCATGAAAAACCCAGACAGAAGGATGATCGAGAGCCACACTGAGGCCTCCACATGGTAGGCATGTGATTTCTTCACCCAGGACATCTCTGAACTCCCAGACCTGGAAGCTGATTGCCTCTGGATTGCAGGAGGAGAAGGAGGAAATGCTCACCTTCTGAGTGTTTCTACTAAAGACTGAAGGTGCTGTTGGTGGCTGCTGGACTTCTTACATGTCTCCTCCAGTTGCTCAAGCCTTTGCTGCACCTCCCTGCATTTCTCTTCCTGATGTCTCTGCTGCTGCAGCAGGAAGTTGTTTGAGCTCTGCCTGGCAGAAAGCTCTTCTCTCAGCGCCTGCAGGAATGGGCAGGCAAGGAGCACAAATGAGCAAAAAGGAGCTGGGAAGGTGGCTCCAGAGAGTTGGACCAAACAGCTAGCAGAACCAGCTCCCCTGAAGACAACAGCTGTGCTGAGGGGGTGGGCATCAAGGAGAAAAAAGCAGTAGAACACAGAGCTGGGAAGACCAGCAAAGCAGTGCAGGAGCATGAGAAAAAAGTGCCTCAAGTGGCTGAGCAAATGGAAAGGTGTCAAGCTGAGCAAGGCCTCAGTACTGAGCCAGTGGCCACTGGGGAAGACACAGAAGTTCTCACCCGTGTTGCCCCTCGCATCCTTGCCAGTGCTTCCAGAACCAATCCAAAGGCATGCCCTGTATCAACAGATCTTGGAGCTGAGAAGATGTCCCCAGAGTCTGCATGCTGGGAACTGTTAGTGCAGATAATGCTGACCATGCTGTCAGTGTCGTCTATCACCATCTGAAAGCCCACATCCAGCTGTTAGTCTTTGCGCATTTTACTTGGTTTTCTTTATCTTGTTCTCCTTTTCCTCCCACTTTACCCTGGAGTCATTACAAACTCAATTCTCTCATTTCTTCAGTCCACAAAGAAGGTTTGTCCCTGTGGCTACAAATATTCCAGGGATTTCTGAATACAGCTACTCTTCACAAGTGGGAAGTGGCTGGAGGCTGCCTGAACACTCACTTTCTTGCAGCTGTGTAGAAGAGCTGACAACTAAACCCTTCTCTATTAAGAGAACTTTAGGACTAAGTTAAGGTTGCCCCTGAAAGTTGCAATTCTAGGGAGATTATAATGGTCAGTGAACACAGAGGGAAGGAGCAGAGTTGGCAAGTGCATTGACTTGAGTCAGTGAACTTTCATAAAGATATGAAGAATCACAGACTCATGGTTCAAAGAGGGTGAGGGAATTGCTCAAGAAACACTGGAATACAAATGCCAAGTAGCACACTCCGAAAACACAGTCCAAGAGAGACCTGAGCAGGGTGGTGAAGGCAAAGGTACTTAAACTTCTAATGAATGAATTGTCACAGGACAGCAACTCACAAGATAGAACAGGTTCTGTGTCAGAAAAGTGGTCTAAAAATTAAACAGGCAATGGCAGTTAACACAGATAGTACACAACATGTATCTCTAGTCCCTAAGCCAGTCTGTTGCCTTCCTCAATTACTTCAAAATCAAATTTACAGGGATGTGGTCCCTGTACCAGGTCTTTACTCACCTCAGTGATATTTTTTATGAGCTTTTGAAGGAAAATATTCTCTTCTTTGGCAGTGTTAGTCAGTGAAATTGCAAATTCTTTCTCTGCCCAATTTGATTCCTGAGAACAGAATAAAGAATAGGTGGGCAGGGAAGAGCTGCTCCCATCTGAAGTGTTCCCATCCTCAGTAGCAGTCACCCTGCTAAGTCTCAGCTCATGATTTCAGTATATTCCTGTCCATATCTATTCCATTTTTTCTCTGCCAAAACTAAGAGGAAGACCAAATGCTAGTTTTTATAGACTGCTATTAAACTGTCAGTTCCAAGGAACTCTGATCCCCAGAGACCTAAAGTCACAGGCAGAAGTGCACTGGTGCCACCTCTCAGAGGAAGACACCTGAACTGCCTGCATTTCCCCTGCCACTGCCTGCATCTGGACTGACTCCACATCTGCCAAACACACAAAGAATATTTTGGCAAGATGCCTGATGTTCCTATACACTGGGCATCTTTACCCAGGCTGGAGAGCAAACCCTGGGCTATCTCTCAGGAAAAGGTAAAACATACTAGAATCTCCACTGTGTCGTTAAGTGTTTTCATGGTCTTCTCCTTCTCCTCGTTCTGCTTCTGAGACTGTACAAGCAAGGCTGAGAGCTCCATCACCCTGAGAAGAGAAGGTCTATGTGCCATTCCAAAAGCTTTGCACACCAGCACCTGTTAAAGAGCCAAGCAGCTCCCCAAAGCATAGCACAGCAAAGTTCAACCCAGGAAACACAGCAAAGGCAGCATTCATCTCTACAGGTTAATAGACCTGATGTTGCAAAATGGCACTTCTTGCCCCAAAGGCCCCAGCACTCAAGTCTTCCAAGGAATTGTCAACACAGAGGTGCTGCAGTGCTTATGATGGCCCTGGGCAAATTCTTCCCAAGTCCTTCAGCACAGCCCTGAACAATAAAAGGGCTGTACAAGAAACACATCTCTCTTTATGCTGAATTCAGTTTTTCACCAAGAATCAGCTAACAGCAAAAGTATTATCAGAGGCCATCTCTTTTCCAGTCTTGTCTTACTTGGAAGGACTTCTGTCAGCAGATACTTTTTTCCATCCCTTCTGCTGAAGACAGGAGTTTGACTGCAGACAGACACAGGGCTGCGCAGGGCTGTTACGTGAGCACAGCCCATCTGTTAACCCAAGAAGCTGCCACAAAAGATAATGTCAGTAATAGCAAAGTTAAAACACCTTTACCTGTCCTGAAGCTCCTTCTTCTCCATGTCCCACCTGACTTGTAAGGCTATCACTTCCTGAGCTGTCTGGTTTATTTTTGGCTCCATTTGCTGCTCTGCCTGATCCTTCAGGACAGGCTTACCCAGAGGGACGGACTCCCTGAGCTGCACACAGGAGTTCAGGCGGGAGCAGTTCACAAGAATAGATCCAGAAAGCCTCATTTGTTCCGCCTTCAGCTCTGACAAATCTCTGAAGAAGAACCAGCAAAGAGCAAATGTTCACTCCACCATCTTTATCAGCTGACTCACTTCTGAAGCATGCAATCACGCATCAGGAAGAGCTGGCAGGCAAGGTGACATTTTTGTTGGGGACAAGTCATTCATCTGACACTTGGGGACCAGGACACATCTTGACAGCTGAGCAATGACTTTACCAGGTAGCCAAGTGTGGAGTCTGTCCTCTCCTCAGATATAAGAAGTAAGATATGGCAGAGGCCTCAAGCACCTCTAATTACTCCTATTGACATACTCTAATAATCATTAATAGGTATCAGGATTTTTACCAAGATCCCCAGCTTTTATACACTGTGCTCTTGAGTGCTCTGTTATCATCCCCACTTGGATTGTAAAGAGGCTCAAGACTATACCTATATAATAAAACATTTCAGAAAGGTGGTAAGAATCAGCCTGAAATGCTATAAAATCAAAGCACAAACACAAGGACTGTATAACAGGTCAGGCAGACTCTAGACAATAGGGAAGACTTTTAATCAAATAAGGCAAATGGCTTACAGTCACCCAGAGTTTTAAAGTGCATGCTGACACCAAAGGTACTATTATGGCTACACTATTTTCCTTGGGAGAAAATAACCTTAGAGAGCCCAAAACCAAGAAAACAATAATAAAAAAGAGCTGTCAAACAAAGCAAAAGAAATTGGACAAATGCAGTAACAGGGTAGAGAAGCTATTCTTTGTCTTAGCAATGCCAGAAGAGGAGTAAGTGGATAAAAACTGACCAGAATAAAATTATGCTGGAAATGAAAAAGGAAAAAATATGCATTAATCATCTTTCTCTTAGGAACAGTGGAAAAAGAAACCTGGTAAGACTTTTTAAAGGCAGGTTTTTATAATTTCACAAAAGGGACCACTCTATATGCTGCATGCACAGCTTCAGTGACTCTCTTCCCAGGTGTCCACGCATTTCTGTGCCTGCATTCACATGCCCACACCACAGTCATCACCTGCTCACAGCCTCTGCAGCCCTCATGGCCCAAGCCCTTCAGCTTTGTCTGAAGATCAGCAGCAAACAACTCTTCTGAGAACAGCCCAAAGCATTCTGAATGCTTTGCTCCTGATTGCCAAAGGAGAAATCCTACCTCTGCTGTAACTAATGCAACATCAAGGTTCAAAAAGCAGGACTGAAAAGCAAGCTAGCCACACTTTTTCTGCAGGATATCTCGCCTCAGCTTCCACTCACCGGTCTGTGGCAGTCTTCATTTCCCGGAAATGGCGGCGGAAGGTCACCACCTGCCGCCACAGGCTGAGCAGACGGTTGTGTTCCCCCCTTAAGTAGCTGTCATAAAGCTAAACATGCAAAGACAAAAAGAGATGCCAATTCAGCCTTCACTGTCACATCTCTCAGATAGGAGAGAGTAAATCACCATCATCAGGTGCCCTTTAATAACTACTGCACCAGGAGGCATCAAGGACGGAAGAGGCACCACAGAGGCCCACAGCACCTGCCAAGACGGGAACATCCACACTTCTCCTGTAGCAGCGGGTAGCAGCATAGCAAGCTGATTGTGACTCATCACCTCAAAGTCTCAGCAGAGGAAAACAAACACAAGCCCTTCCAAGCCCAGTGCCAGGTTGGCTTACAACAGGCAGTCAGTACAGGAGGCCTGTCTTGTTCCTGTGTTGGCCACTTTGAATCCGAACACACAGAGACCTCTGGTCTCCATTGCTCAAAACAAGGATTTAGGAACTATTAAAAAGACAAGTGTTCCTGCCCTACAGTGCCCAGCTCTGTTTTCTTGACCAAGCAGTGCAGTCACAGAAGGTGGGCATCTTCCCCCAGCACCCTCTGCTGACACTCCTCCCTCCCACACCCCTGTCCAGCACCAGTACATCCTCAGCAGAGCCACAGCTTCCACACAGCAAGTTCTTCACATGGCCATTCCCCTCTGGCATCACGGCTGGCATTTCTGTAGCCTATCCTCACCTGACGTTCACTATGCCATTCACTCTCCTTCAACTGCAGCTCCTCCCGGGCCCTCATCCAATCCACTGTCAGTTTTCCAACATCTTCTTTGAGGGCAGAATTAACCTCACTGGCTTTATCAAGGTGCTCCCGCAGGAGACTGTTCACTTCTGCCAGATTCTCACACCTTGGATAGTGAGAGAAACAACAGTGAGGTCACTGAACAACAGCTCTCCATCATCCCTGTGATTTTCCAGCTCCCTCAACACTGATTTTGTTGTCTGAGAGGCAGTAAAAGCACTTTACAGGGTTAATATAAGATCTCTCTGTAATCAAAACCTCATTTGCTTCTCTGTGCTTTGAGCCTTTGATTTCCACCTATGATTTGGGTTTCCCCTTCAACCTTGACGATGCCCACAGGTAAAAATTTGCACCCTTTTCATGCTGATAGTCCCTGGACATATCACCTTTCTCTAGCATTCTCCAGAGTAGTACATCTACTGAACCACAGAATAATTAAGGCTGGAAAGGGACCTTTCACCCAGAATACACACACCCCACTCAACACAGAGCCATTCAGCACATAGCACTATTACTGCACCACAGAAAGCAGATTGTGGACCTTTCTCCTGTCAAAGCAGCTTGCCCAACCGCTTCCCTTGGGGAGACCAGGTAGCACTGACAGGTTTTCCCTCACTTCCATGAGCATCCAGGATACCAAGTATGAAGAAAGGCTTCTTCCTTGTACCTTTGCTGCTCCTCTTCCACCTGAAGCAGTGCCTTCTCCAGGCTGTGGTCTGCTGTGGCTTCCCACCTGCCTGGAAGGGATCCCTTTAAGAGGAAAGGAAATGTTTAGTCAAATGATGGTGTTTCCTTCACCACTGTCAGCAGCCACCATTTTCCCATCCATTTGTTGGATATCTCAGGAGCTTATGGTTTCTTCCAGGTGTAACGGTGTTGTGATTACAGGGAGGAAGGGAGGGGAAGAGTGTTAGTGTGAGTAGCTCTCCTCACTCTCCTACCGCTTTGTGTCCTCAGTTCATGACCTCAAGTGTTGACTTGGACTTAAAGCTCAGGAATGCTCTCCTATTCTTCCACATGTGACACTTTCTTCCGCTTTATCACGTGACACACAGCATAGTCCTCTCCTGACACCCAGGACAAATGTAACTCCAATGAAGCACTCTTTCACAAAATTAAAATCCTCAGTTGTGTTTTCTGGACTGGCATTTCTGGGACTACTGACTGCTCTAAGAATGGCAAATGCACAAAACACTGTTGAGAAAACTCACAGCTCTTCTCTAAACCCTCAGACAGTAAAAAATCTACTTTCCTGTCATTGGTTTGTGGAGGGTTTTTATTGGTCTGCATTTGGGAACCTTAGATACACCCTCTATAGTTCACAACCTGCACACTCACCCCTCCAGCTCTCACTTGCTGCTCCAACTCTCGACACCAGGTCTGGTACTGCAGTACCTGAATGGATACAGAGAACGAAGATGAGAGAAGCAGCTTGTAATAGACTCTGCTCACCCCACATCAACTTTTCTCTGAGTCTGCCCAGCCCAAGCACAGTGATGTTGACACACTCAACAGTGTGAAGAAGTCACTGCAATATAGGGAAGCTTCACTTTAATCTGACAGAGACTGGGGCGGGGTTTCTTTCACACATACCACCGTCTGCTCACCTGAGATAGCGACAGCAAGCAGAACGATGGGATAGATATGGGCATTTCTACCTGATCTACGGACCCCACATACCCCGAGCCAACGTTTAGCTGTTCAAGGGGGTCCTTGAAGCGACCGAAATGAGTTTTCAAACTTGCTCCGCAAGCAAACCAGTCCAACTCTTGCCCGGGACAAAACCTGCTAAGGGGGACGAACAGCAGCGACGGTGCAGGCAGCGAGCTCAGGAGGGAAGGCTCGCCGGCCAGACAGCGGCGGGACGGGCGCTCCCGGAGCCTCCGCGCCCGCAGCTCGGCGCCGCCCGCCCGGGGAGGCCCCGCGGGCTCCCGCCGAGTCCCCCTGGGCAGCACGGGCGGCCCTGCACACCCTCCCCGCCGCCGGCCACCGCCCGCTCCTCACCTCGTCCTGCAGCTGCCGCACCAGTCCCGCCTGGCGCTGCTGCGCCTCCTCCGCGTTCCGCAGCTGCCGCCGCAGCGAGCCGGGGCTCTGGTCCCCATAGCCCGCACTGCCCGCCATGGCGGGCCCAGCCCAGCCCGCGGCCCTGTTCCGCCCGCCCCGAGAGTCCCGCCCTGCTGGCCGCGGGCAGAGCGGCTCCCCCGGCCCGCCCGGAGGCAACGCAGGCTCCGTGAGGGGCGGCGGGGCCTTCCCGTGGCGCCCCCAGCGCTGGCCGACATCGGCGCTTCCGCTCTGCTGCGCTGGCAGCGGTTGTAATCAGTAAAACTGGCTGTGAATCCTTCAGTAAAACTGGTTGTGAATCCTTCGCATTTCATCGGGAATTTTCTGGGAGTTAGTTAACCTCGTTGCTAAAAATATGTTATATTTTGTGTTTGGCTGCTCAATAACACTGGATTGTTGTCAGTCCCTGCTTTTCTCCGTGACAGTGAATGCTTCATCACTGACATTCTGGGGTTTTTTTTCAGAGGTAGAATAAATGTATTGCCACCAAAATTCTCTTTGGTAAGCTAAGTAATTTGGGATCTCGGAATCTCTCAAATCTTGAATCATTTAAACGTGCTTCTATTGCAAATATGAACAATACCTACCAAAGACAACTCAGGCTAATTAGCATTGTATACCAAATGGAGGGACTCTGTCAGGGAATGGCTTGAAGAAGCTTGAAACAAACTCTGAATTTTTCTAACTGGTAACAGGCAGAGGTACCAAAAATTAGGGGGAAAAATCCACTTAATTCAGAGTTGGGGAGATTAGATACATCTGTGGAATCAAGAAACAAAACACTCACACTCAGGATATTCCATATTTCTAAGATTCTGTGCATTATGCTTCACTACTGTTTGCAGATCTAGCCAAGTTTCTTGATAACCAATGATACAATTATTTCTTTGGACTTCCATTTTTTTTTTTTTTTTATTTAACATCACAACATTGTAGCACAGTGTTTTAAAATTATGCCAAATTCACATGGAAGTGGAAACATTATATTTGTTTTGCTTTGGCCCAAGATAAGCAAGTTTTAATTATAACATCTGTAAATTTTGTCTAATTCTTTCCTTTTGAAAAGCACAGAGCAGTTAAGTTCCTTCCTGAAATTATAACTTCACACTTTTAAAAAGCAGTCTCCCAAGAGCTATGGTACAGAGGTCTAAATCATCACAGAAACAGAATGATAATTAGTTTCAATAAGCAAAAGAATGTGACAGCAAATGGCCTAATATATGGAGTTAACTCAGTCCTGTAAGTCCTTTCTGGAAATTAGTCCATCTGGGAAAGGACAATGAAATTCCTGATAGATCACTAGAAAAAGACTTCAGCTTTTTACTAGAATAAAGACTTCCATGTGCAGCTTCAACTGCAAGTTTGCTGCAAAGAACAAATTCTAACTCTTTGCATCACATATCCAGTGGAGCCGTTCATCCTCAGGGAAAGGCAATGTTTTCAACACTATGAAATCTTCCTCTGGCTCCCCAGAGGGATCCCTTCCTCTAAACTATGCTGGACATCCAGAAGGCTTGCTGAGATTGTCTGAGAAGGCGTCACAGCTCATGTAGGGATAATCTCAGGATCTGGAGAACAGGAGGCAGTGCACTTCCAGGGAGCAGGGACATGGGGGGCCCTTCATTTTCAAATCCATACACACACTGTGTGAGGGAGGAGCTGCTGTCACAGAACAGGCTGAGAAGGACAGGTGGGCTACATGAACCCAGCCACTCAAGGGTACACAGAAATTTGGCAGTGAGAGCCTTGGAACACTGCTTCCACTGTGTCCTGTATCCAAAGCCTCACCAGCAGGAGGGTTTCTTGCTACATATTGAAGATACCAGTGGAGTTTGATTTTAGCCATCTGGAATAACTCCACTTTGCTGTAGGGTTCATAGGAGCCCCCTTGTCTGTGGGTCTTGTTCAAGTCAGCATCCCACTCTGGGGTCTGTGGGGCTCAGTGCATTCTACAACATCCATGCTCCCATAGTTCCAAGCACTGAGATGGAGTTTGCTTCAAGAGAGGCTCTTTTAAAGAGAGAGGTTAGTTTGCACACCTTGTTTTCCTTGCTTTTCCTTTTGCTTTCTGTCTAGCTCTGTCCATTTAATCTGACATGTAAATACTCTTTGAACATATGAACGATTATGCTTTAATCTGATTTACTAAGACAAGGCCCATGTAATCACATTGTCCAACTTCCTGTTCTTTCACGTCCATTTCTTAAATAATTTGTAAATCTGTTTGCAAATCTCAGCCAAGTTTGATACAGCAAATGACCCTTTAAAGACATTAAATTCTTACAAGCATTGTGAAAATTGGAAGCTGGGTAGATTAAAAGTGGAAACTCAACATTTAGCTACTTTTGTGGCTTCCTGGCAAGCTGATCAATACCCCCATGGTGCAGAACCAGACACAGCACACCACCCAGCTGAAAGGTGGGCAATATGGTTAAGGATAAAGTGATGGCATGGCTGGGAGGGCCATAGAAAGGTGTGGAGCAACTGCTGGGGAATGGTTTCACCAGAGGTAACTCCCAGGAGAAGCTCCTTTATTTTGTTGGGAAACATCAAAAGCACAACTGACATCAGAGGAAGGGCTGTTAGATCAAAATCAGGAGGATCATGATTTGAATCTACCTTATTTGTGATATCTGTAAAATCACTGAATTCTTCTATCCTTCAGTTCCTCCATCAAAACAAGTGAAACATTCAGAGCTCCTCATGTCATGCAGGTTGTTATTTATGAAAGCAGTTCAGTGTTTCTGATACTAGTCAGGGTGGGTGGGGAATGCTACACCATACACAGAACAAGCTAAAAAGTGGTGTATTTTTTCCCTTTTCCCTTTCATCTTAACTCAGAAAGAAAAACAATTGCAGGAGAGGGACTGGGCTTAGCATCAGTGCAAGATGAGAGATGGGTCCCAGTAATCCCTGCTGAGTCCAGCCCAGCGCCTCTTTTCCCAAAAGCTCATACAGAACAACAGTTCATTTTTTGCAGCTTATGAAGGACATGCTTGCTTCACACTCTCTTCTGGATGTCTGAAAGCCGCAGGACAGCCCTGACTGTGAGTGCTGGTTTTGACCTGCAGCCTTCTTGGGCCCCCGGGGTCAGCACCTCTTGGATATTTTGCACCTAAAATTAAGACAAAGGCTGGTGTTCAGCAGTCTCGGGAGGAAAGACGGGGTTCGGCCGATCTCCAGCTCCCGAGTGGCTTTGGAGGAGAGGAAGAAGGAGGAGAAGGATGGCTGCCTGCAGGGTGCACTGCTGCCCCGCTGCACCGCGCCCGCCCCGAGGGGCATCCCCTCCGGCAGGAGCTGCTTCTCCAGCTGGGCTGGCACGGGGTTTTTAAGCACAGTAATAAATAAACCAAAATACACTGACTGCGGGCATGGCCCTGTTGTGTTTGTGTAAAATTAAATGTTACCCTCGTTAAGCGCTTGCGTTATAGCGCAGCCCTTCAGTCACAGGGGGACGAAGTGAAGCCACTGTTACAATTCTCTGGAAAAAGAGCTACATGAATTATTTCTAAATTAGTTTATGTATATGTCCAGTGGACTGTGTGACAGCTCTTAGTTGTTGATCTTGCAGTTTGTCCTGTCTAAATGTGAAGTTCACCGAGGGCTGAGGCAGAGGTCATACTGCCACTTGAAAAGGCATCCTCTGGAGTTTTGAGCCTGTGGAGCTGTTTCACATGAGGCAGAGTATGACTCATGCTAATGAAAAGGGTAAAGAAGATTTTTTTAAAGAAATATATCGCAGTTAAATTAGTTTAGACAGCATGACATCAGAGAGTAATTAAATAGGTTTGTTGGAATTCCGTTTCCAATTCCAGAGTTCAGGTTTGTAAAAGATTTCTGAGCACCTGCAGGTCTCTGTGTGTGAAATATTTTCACTGGAAAGGATTCAAAACTCAAAACTTTAAAAAAACCTTTTAACACAGAGGCAGCATTACGCCATTCTTCCTTCTTGGAAAAAAAAAAAAAAGAACCCTTGGATTTAAACAAGACTCCTTCAAGTTTTCAGTCAGTTTTACAGAAGAAAACGAGGTGGTAAACTTTCTCTTTTCAAGAACAAGTTCTTTGTAGCTGCTAACTGAAGTCAGGGGAGATCGTATCTGAGTACATGAGCATTTCCACTATGGGACTGGATACAAGTATTGAACAACGATATTTGAAATGTTTTAATCTCAAACGAAAACCATTTTTGCTAACTTTGGTTTTTAATTTCTTTCATGTTTTCTTCTGCCAAACTGGAGGAACCTTCTCTGATTTTTTCTTTAGTGGCATTCAGAGGAAGACCAGAGGATGAAAATCCTGCATTTTCTCACTTTACTGCTTTGGCATTTGACTTGGCTGTCTCTGGATCTAGTTCCTGGAGTGCTGAGTAATTCTGAAGCAAGCCAGGGTAATCCAGGATCTAAACTAGGTATTTTGAAACCCGAAGGAAAGGAGAGGAATCACCCCGCACGAGCAGGTACACTGAGGACTGCAAGCAATGGATACAGTGCTGGGACCTCAAAGGCCAGGACTAAAAGCAGTGCTGTTCAGGCTGGAGCTCTGCTGGCCAAGAATGATGATTCAAAGAAGGTTCCCTCAAAAACAGCAGCCACGGAGGGCAAGGTAGGACATCTCCCCAGCAGACCTTCTGGAGTAAGGACAGTGACTCCAAAGGTTCAAAATCTTAGCAGCAAGGTGGCTTTGAAAAAAACTGGCACAAGCAGTACTGACACTGATTCCTTCAAAAGCAAAAAGACTAAAGAGCCTGTAACCCAGAGGGAAGCTAAGGAAACTTTCCGACATCCCCCAATAACGCCACATGAATACATGCTCTCTTTGTACAGGACTCTCTCAGATGCAGAAAGAAAGGGTGTTAATGGAAGTGTAAAACTGGAGGCTGGACTTGCCAATACAATAACCAGCTTTATAGACAAAGGACAAGGTAAGAAAGGAGCTTGTGTGTGAGTGAGTGTGGACAGAGAGAGATGCCTGAGTGTGTTTATAAATACAGAGAGTATTAGAAAATAATCATACTTTGGTAAAGTCAAATAGCTCTTTTTAATGTAAATGAAATCACACAACTTTGCTGCAGATTTTGTCCTCCTGCCTTATCTTGGAAAACTCATTTACAGGCAGAACTAGATGGTTGTGTGGCAGCCAAAGCAAACATTTAGGGAGCATTTTAGATGCATATTGTTGAAAATCAGTCTTTGCATGCTTAGGTGTTTAAAAACCTCTCGTATTTTTGTCTTATTTTCTTTCTAGCTAGCTGGAAACCAGCTCATGGAAACAGCTAACATTAGATTGTAGTGTGCCTAAAAACGTAATATGCTGAGAATAGAGCTATTCTGGGAAAAAAACCCACAAGTTTCAGTACGAAAGGGCCAGTCTGGTTTGTTCAAGGTAGAATTGTAAGGAACTACACTGCAGACCCAGGAGTCATTATCCTGTGGGGTGGGTGTATCTGTACTAACTTAAAAGTTTCAGGTACCACCAAGGAGCCCACAGCTCAGCCACAGGCTACCAAGGGTAATGAAATCCAGGACTCCAGAACTTGCAGCTCAATATTCCCATTCCAAACTCTTTTGGAAATTTGGTCTAGTGTCTGCTTTCACAGGAGAATTAACCAGCCTCCATATGAATGATATTCACCTCACCATTCTGCTTTGGGAGCACCATGTTGCTTCCAGTGACATTTGTAGGAGTTTTGTCACCTTCTCAAGGAAGCAACACAGCTGGTGAAGGAATTGTGATGAAAGACTCACCAGGACTGGATTTGTTTGCCATCTCTTCATTAATATGTTGGCTGCTGGGAAGGGGGGATACACTGCTCACAAGTGCTGCCTTCAGGTTCCCAGCTTGCCACTGGAATGCACTGTTACGCTGGCTCAGCCATATTCCTCACCAGCTGAAGAAAGCAAATGTAAAGCCAGGATAAAGGGAGGAATGTTTTTCTGCCCAGTTTGAAAAATTGTGAACCATGTGGGGTTTAATTAATTAGGCAATTATCCTAGTGTCTAGCAGTTCCTGGGGATGCTGGTTTTAAAGGACTGATTCACTATTGTATTGTCTAAAGATAAATTTGCTCATGTTTGGAGCCAGTATAAGGCCTGGCCACCACCGAAGCTCTGTTTCAGTAATTTAAGTAGGATATAAGTGGTGAATAGGTCCTGTGAATGCTCAGCCCTGAAAAAGTATTATTTTTCAACTGGCTAATCATAACTTTGAAGGTAGAAAATGCCCACTGGTGAAAGAAATGAGATTTCTACAAGGTAGACTCAGAAATTCATTTCTCTGCTGAGTCCCTGAGTTCTTCTGAGTCCTTGCATGGAGCTGATCCCTTAGACACAATATGCTGCGTTTAATGGGCTAACTTCAAGGCTTATCAGCAAATTTGAGGATAACCATTAAGAACTGAACAAGTGATATTGGTCTGTGCTTGATACACATTTAAAAATCTCTGTGCTTTTTTCAGATGAGCGAGCACCAACTATAAGAAAACAAAAATATATTTTTGACATCAGTGCATTAGAAAAAGATGGTTTGCTGGGAGCAGAGCTTCGAATATTGAGAAAGAAACCTTCTGATACATGGAAGTCTCATTCTTCTGGAAAAACTTCCCAAGTAAAATTATTTAGTTGCTCAACAAACAGACAAGCCTCAACACTCTTGGACTCTCGGACTGTCAGTATCACCGATACACCCAAGTGGGAAGTGTTTGACATCTGGAAACTTTTTAGAAACTTTAAAAACTTGGTTAACTTGTGTTTTGAACTGGAAACTTTTGACAGGGGCAGAGCTGTTGATCTCAGGAGTGTGGGATTTAATAGAACAGGAAGACAGATCAATGAAAAGGCTCTGTTCTTGGTGTTTGGGAGGACAAAAAAAAGAGACTTATTCTTCAATGAAATCAAAGCTAGATCCGGCCAAGATGACAAAACTGTTTATGAGTACTTATTCAACCAGAGGCGGAAGAGAAGAGCTCCTCTAGCAACACGGCAAGGGAAGAGGCCTACCAAGAATCTGAAGGCGAGGTGTAGCAGAAAAGCCCTCCACGTGAATTTTAAGGATATGGGCTGGGATGACTGGATAATAGCTCCTCTGGAGTATGAGGCATATCACTGCGAAGGGGTCTGTGAATTCCCTCTCCGATCCCACCTGGAGCCCACCAACCACGCAGTTATCCAGACATTAATGAACTCGATGGACCCCGAATCCACCCCCCCGACTTGCTGTGTCCCAACCCGGCTGAGCCCCATCAGCATCCTTTTCATTGACTCTGCAAACAATGTGGTCTACAAGCAGTATGAGGACATGGTGGTGGAGTCATGTGGTTGTAGGTAGCAGAACAGTTGCTCATGTGAATATGTTACGAAAGGTAATATTGGACATAACTTCTCCTCAAACAAAGTTAACTAGATTTCTTACCCCTAGGGTAAGTATGTTTACAAGGATGTAGCAATAAATCCAGTGTTTCTATATGTCTCTCCATGGACATATTTCAGTAGCATTTGGATGCTGTCACACAGCTGGATTTAAGGCCTTGTGCTGCTGGCAACACAGGACTGACTCTAAGTGAAGTCCATGACAGAGAACATGATACCTCTACACCTTGAGACCTCCTGCTTTTAGCCTCGAGGCAGTGGATAGAGATGTTATCAATGAGCTGTGGATATAATCTGCTTGTTCCTTGAACATTGTTCTTGAGACTGATTTTCTGTCTGATTCCCATGTGGTTTGTCCATTCATAAATGTGAGAAAAGAGTCCCAATGTTGAGAAGAGTTGTATTCTGGTGTGCCCTCATCTTGGTGTAAATAGTTGCACTGTAATATGATTTCTTTCTGATTAGCTCTTGAAACTATGCATATATAAAAAGGGGTCATTAAATATAATATGTTGGTTTAGTTTTAAGTTTTACATGAAGATAGGTGAGGCAGGAGATATTTGCTTCCATGTATGTTTTCCTCCAAGCTACATATCTTTCTTAAGTATCCACCTTTCCATTATTATGTAGCAAAATATATTATTTTGTATAAGGTCCAAGTTGTTCTCAAATGCTCATAGCAAAAGTGTTCAATTATGGTATAAGATGTAATAAATTATTGACACAGTGCTGCATTGTGCCTAGCTGTCCAACTCTGCATAATTATAACACAATTAAGATATTGTTTTATGTTTTTGTACAATAAATACAAGTGAAAGGGATTTTCCCGTGCAGCAGGATACCAGGGGTATGCAAAACATGTCTGTGTATTTTGCTGCCACAGAGAGAAACTGTGGAAACATTGAAAGAAAGATCTGAAAGGAAGGCCTGGTGTGATCTGATGGGGAATGACACTATGACTTGATGTGTTTGGGGCAAAAATGAGTTATTCATATGGGTTATATGAGATGGCTGCAAAAGAGCTTTGGTATCCTTTTATTCCACCCTCCAAGGGCTGTGTGCTTGTATATCCCCTTTATCTATTACAGACATGGTTTATAAATGGGATTGTCCCTGCACATTTCCACCCACAAAAGTAGGTACCAAATGTTCAACTACAGACGGATGAGAAAGGTCTTATGACACATCAGAAATTACTGAAAGAGTTTATCAATATACAAAATATAAATGCTAAGGTTTGATAATTGCTTAGACCATAGAGTCATAAGATTTCCTGGCTCTGCACAGCATCACTGGTGTGGGCAGAGGCAGGGAGCAGAGTACAGTCCCCAAGGTCCTTCTGCTCAGTACCCCACTCTGGACATTCTCAAGCTCACATCAGCAGCAAACCATCCTGAATTCCTGGTCAATGGCCATAAACAGTGACGTAAAGCTCTGCTTTCCTCCTGCACTTTCTGGGCAGCTCAGCCTTTAACCAGCTTAACGTACCTGGATATGCAGCCTTGCTGCTAGACACCTGGGGAACCCCTGTGCAGGTGACCTGCCCTGTGCCCTCACCTGCAGCTTGGGGATGCAGAACAGCCCTGCAGGGAGATTTGGTCTGTGGGATTTGCTCAGTTCTGTCATTCCTGCCCACAGAGACTGACACTGCCTGGTTTTCTGCCTGCAGGGACTGTCTGCCTGTTGCAAACCTGGGGACCAGAGAGCTGCCCTTGTCTGGATGGTGGATCCCCAGTGTGCAGGGCAGCAGGCACCTAGAATGATGAGCACTTGAAGCTACTTCGTAACAAATGTGTGAGAAATTCAGGCATTTTATGGGTCTTTTTGATGGGTCAGGGCTGCCTGCAGGGATTCTCCATCTCCCTTCTGGACTCTCAGTGCGCACTTCCCAGGTCATGCTCTTTCTCATCCCCATGGAGCCTTAGGCTGGGCACAGCAGTTACTGACCCCAGCACTAACTGCTTATCACCAGCCAGTCTTTCAAAACTACAAATCTAAGCTTTACTAAAAGCTGATTTAGATACTGCTGATTATTACCGTTGCTACAGTAGGAGGGAAAATATTCCCCTGCCAACTGTTCAAGCAGTTCTTTTCCTGCTCCTGGCTGTTCTCAGGTGTGTTTGCAGCTTCCTCTAGCACTGGCTCCAGCTATCTCCTGGAGAGGTTTGCTAGATGACCATGACAAAGGGTTGTCTCCTTTCTTCCTTAGGCAAGTGCTACTCCCACTCTCTGGGAATGCTGTTTGCACACTCCCAAGGAAATCTCTGCTCTGATGTATGAGACACAGCTGTGCCATGCCAGTTATTAACCACACAGGCACGTTCATCAATGGCTCAGGGTGATCAGTTTAAAATAGCAAATACTGACTATTTAAATACACTTGAAGCAAATCTAAGTTAAGACAAGCTAACTCCTGGGATTAGGACTGCCTGCACAGGGCAGTTTGCTTCAGTACCACCTGGATTCATCAAATGGTGTTACAACTGTGGTGGATGGGAGCACTGGTGTTACACACAAGACATGATGGTTTGGAAAACTGAGGAGGAAAATTCCTGTTCAGTTCACACTGCAGAGCTGGTGACCAACCTGAGACTCCTGGTGAGGTTGGTCACAATAGAAAGTTTCTAAAACCTAGTAGGTATAAATCTCTCTGAGGTTCTTGGTGTCCTTGTATGACTTTTTCAATGCATGAATAAAGCAAGACAAAGGCTCAGGGAAATTGTATTTAAATTGAGTATGTATCAGCATCTAAATGAAAAAATATGCCAAGGTTTTGCAATTATCCCAAAGCAAACAGTATGATCTGAGGAAAAACTAAAAGAAATACTGACAAACTAAAGTCTTAAAAAACACCCTTTGGTAAATTCAAAAGCCTACATTCAGCTTAGTGGGAGTTATACGTAGAAAGGAAAATAAAAGACCAAACCACCAGTAGGTCTGTAATATCAATTTAAACAAAGTTGAAACTGCAGACAGTAAAATACTGGAATCATAATGGATTATTACTGCTTCAGAAACAGGTTTGGCCAAAACAGAAGCAGTTTAAGCCCAAGTGTCCGAGTTAGGAGGTAACATGATAATCAGTTTGCTTGGCTGGTCTCTCAAATGTGGTGACATACAGAAGGCACAGTACTGGCATTGCTTGGTTTGGTTCAGCTCGAAGTGAGGAATTTATTAACATGGGCATGGGATTAGGGTAGGTTCTTTTCACTTTGAGGTTTTAAACTGAGTATTCTTGGTTTATACCAAGAATTTATTAGTTATAAACCAGTATTGTGATGTCCAGTGTCCTTTTGCATTTGTGAATTTGTTTGATAAGTCTGGGAAATGGGGTTCAACACTATTTTATTCTGGAATGCTCTACTGACTTTCCCTGTGGTGTAAATATTTACTAACCTATAGGTGCTTTATTGGTACCTTGTTGGAGGCATTGGAATCCCCTGGCACAAACTTCTGTCTTCTCACAAATTGTTGCCAAGCTTATCAAGACTTTACATGGCAATCTGCAGTTTCAGTTACCTGGCATGTGAACAAAAACAGGCATTGAAACTTCCCAAGGTACATGAATGGCACAGATGAGCACAAAAGACCCAGACAGGGTTCACGCAGTCTTCATTCCCCTCCAAACCCAGGGATTTAGGAGTAATGCACATCCTGGAGTTGACACTCGGCACAGAAACTGGAGAGAAACAGAGAACCTTGACATTGGCCAAGGAAGTGGTGGAGTCACCACCCCTAGAAGTGCTCAGCAAACAAGCAGATGTGACATTTGGTGATGTGGTTTAGTGGAAGTCTTTTCCATCGCGAGTGATTCTGTGATTCTATGACTGCAGGAGTTTGGCACTACTTTCTTTATCCAGGTCATTATATAATGTGCAAAGATAGACACCCTAAATTATTATTATGGCTTTCTTCCCATGGGTGAGCTGGTGTGAGCAACTGGATGGCAGAAACCTGAGCTGTAAAGCAATACAGGTTAAAAGTTTAACTTTCCACCTTTATGATGGCAGGTTTCACTCTCTCACTGAGAATGCCTCATTTGTATTTACTTTTAAGGGTCATTATCTGTCCCACGAGAGTCTTTGTGAAGGCCCAAATTTCAAATAAACAGTACACTATAAGACAGGTATGTGTGGATAATTTTTGTTGTATTTGGCTAAAATATGGGTACTAAGCTCAATAGGTAAACATAAAAGTATGCCATTGAAAACAATGCATTCCCATTAGTGTTTGAATATGTGCCTAAACTCCATGTACACTTTTACATGGTTATGTCATTTCCTGTGTAAAATGGGCTTGTTTATACAGCAGCCATATGAAAGATGCAGGAACCCACTATGTGGGCTATTTGAAGCTTTCTTTAAGAAACATAAAAACCCCTTGACCCTTGTATAATAAAAGGTGTTAAAAGATACTGCTTTTATAACATCTTAGCCAAGACTAATAAGAATGTACAAAGCAAACAATTTTTTTTTACTCCATAGTCCTGGTCAATCATGTTATTTTATGGATTTACTATTGCTGTTGGGTAGTAAAATGATATTTAAAAATAAAATTGCAGGAGATTTCATTGCTTTTCAACAAATTCAATAAACAATAATCGTAACATTTTTTGAAAAACATAAATACAGAGCAGTAAATGCACTTTGCTGAGTGCTCAGAATAGCCCATTTATTCTGTCATTCAAAGTTCACTGATGTCCCCGTTTCCTTCATTGTTTTTTTCAGAACTAGTTTCAACTTTCTGCAGTGATTTGGCCAGCTGAAGTAATGCAAATGGATTCAGTTTCCCTGATGTCATTTTGAAGGGCACAGCTGTCAAGAAAAAATGACTTAGTCAACAATAACAGTGATTAATTGGCTGACCTTCTGCTAGGGGACAGAAAATGTTCTTTTCACTATTTATTCTCTTAGAATATCTTTGATATAATATCTTAAGCCGTACTTTGCTATCCAGGAATCCAGGCTAAGCAGCCTCTGCCCATCATACTGCTAAAGAAATGCCATTGAACTAATTAAATTGAATTAAAATAAAAGTATTGCTTCTGCACATCCAGTTTCCATCTGCCTCTTTTAACACAATGCCGTTGATTGCTGCATGAAGTCAGAAAGAAGGCTTTAACCGATAAAACCAGAGACATTTCAGTTTGCTCATGCAAATGCCTTCAAAACATTAATCCTTCTCCAGAGATTTTAGAAGAGAAACACAACTTGGGTCTTCCCCATGCTGAGAGAAGGGGATGGGTATTTTCCCCACAGCTCCCTTTTCTGCCAATGTGAAAAAAGACTCATAAACCTCAGATGGCAAAGAAGTCATTAACTCATGGGGTTGGTGATCAGGTTACAGGAACCCAGCTAGGGAGGATTAAAGGGCTAAAGGCAGTGTGGGGAGAAGCAGGAGGAGGTGTTCTAAGGGAATGTGGCTTGGAGAGAGGACGTGGGGACAAGTGGCTCTCGGGGGCCCACAGGCAGCCTCCATGGCAGGGGCTGAGACTGGGTGAAAGACTGAATAATAAGGTGGAGCAAATGCAGGAGCAACCATAGAGTGGATGTACCTCCAAGTGTACACGAGCTGGGTGGGTGGCAGTGCTGCTGGGGGAACAGACACATCCCAGGTGACAAACACCAGGACAAGAGGACACAGACTCAAGTTGCACCAGGGGAGGTTCAGGTTGGCCATCAGGAAGAATTTCTTCACAGAAAGAGTTGTCATCATCGGCAGGGACTGACAAGGACATGGTGGAGTCACCCTCCCTGGAGGCGTTGAAGAAACAACTGGATGTGACACACAGTGCTGTGGTTTAGTTGACCAGTAGTGATCAGTCAAAGGTTAGACTCAATTATCTCAGAGGTCTTTTCCAAGCTAAATGGTTCTATGATTCTCTCTATGTGCCTACCAGGAAAAAACCCCCTTATTCTGAGGGCTTTGTGCAAGTAATTATTTCTTAGCACTTGACTGTCATTCCCATGCTAGTGGCTTCTAGGGCTTTCCTGAGAGCTCTAGCCCAGAAGCTGCTGAAGGCTTAGAGCAAGAGCAGGCTGCTGGATCGTGGAATCACACAATTGTTAAGGTTGGGAAAGACCTCCATGATCATGGAGTCCAACCCTTAACCCAGCGTTGCCAGGTTTACCACTAAGCCATGTCCCCAGGTGCCACATTACACATTTTTGAACACCTCCAGGGATGGTGACTCACCACTGCCATGGGCAGCCTATTCAATGACTGACCACCCTTTCCATGAAAAAATTGACCTCAATATCCAACCTAAACCTCCCCTGGCATAACTTGAGGCTGTTTTCTCTTGTCCTGTCACTGTTACCTGGGTGAAAGGACCAATCCTCACCTGGCTACAACTTCCCTCCTGAGTATCCTTTTCTCCATGCTGAGCCCACCCAGCTCTCTCAGCTTCTTCTCATCACACCTGTGCTCCAGATCCTTCCCCAGCTTCATTGACCTTGTCTGGACATGCTCCAGCCCCTCAATATCTTTCTTGTCATGAGGGACCCAGAACTAGTTCCAGGATTCAAGATGCCCAGGACTAGAGAATGATCCCTGCCCTGGCCCTGTTAGCCACACCTTTGCTGGTACAGTCCTTCAGAAGCTCAGCAGAGGTAAATAACTTCTGACAGTGGCATTGGACAGACAGAAACAGCAGTAACTTTCCCACAACACCGAGTGTGGCCAAGTGTCCTGTTGTGGGAGTCCAAACCAACAGAGGTTAGAAACCTGAGTCTGGGTGATGAGGGATTTTCATTTATGAGACTTTCAGGTGGATCACAGATGTCATTACTGGGCCCCAGGCACAAGCAGTCTGTCTTCTCCTAGCCAAGTGCAGCCTGGGGTTAAAGGTAGCTCTGGACTTTACAAAGTGCTTAACTTCGGCATTTTTGTGCTTTTCTAGGCAGCCCTTGGCTCCAGCAGCTGATTCAGAGCACTAAAGCAGCACAAGCAGCTTCCCCCACAGCAAGAGGGAATAGCCAGGCACTGGGAGAGTGAGCTGAAGCATCTGTGCCAAGCAGGAGCTGGTGAGTGACACTAGACACAGTGTCCCAAATGAGCCTCCTGGCTCGGGACAGGTACTGGTATTTGGGTCTCTCTGTCTTGCTGGGATTCAGCTGCAGGCACGAGAGGATCATACTGTCCAGGAGATAAAAGGAGTGGAGAGGCTCCTATTAAACACAGGAGTCCCTAGGTTTGTTGGGAGGATTTTTAACTGCCAAGGTGATAAGAACTTGGGCCTGGTTCCTCTTCCCTGCTGCACTTCTGCCTGGCTGGAGGCACCCACTGCTACCGGGAAAATCACATTCCTGCCCGTGCCCCACAAGCATGAAGCTGGACAGATTGCAAAGCAGGGCTGAGACAGACACATACCCCTGCACACCCCCTGGGGAATAGCTGATCTGACCTCGAGAGAGGACTTAAAGTACATGTTTCCACATTTAACTGATTCTTTTACTTCCTGTGTTCTTAGGTAAACAGCTGGTTACAGACAGTCTGGTGGTTCAGGAGCATTGTGAGAACAGCTGCTGGATTAATCAAGAGACAGGTAAGAAACACTGAGTGTGAGAAAGGAGAGAGGAGAGGAGAGGAGAGGAGAGGAGAGGAGAGGAGAGGAGAGGAGAGGAGAGGAGAGGAGAGGAGAGGAGAGGAGAGGAGAGGAGAGGAGAGGAGAGGAGAGGAGAGGAGAGGAGAGGAGAGGAGAGGAAGAAAGGACTTGAGCAACTGGAAGGAGCATAATAATATTTGATTATTAAGCTCCAGAAAATATAAATGGAATCTTGCAGTGGCACAGAAACTTTAAACACAATTTGATTCTCCGGAATTCTAGAAAAATTACCTGCTCTTTATCTCAAAACACAGTGAGGCTATCTGTCTCTCAAAACATTATATTTTTGGTAAGAGAAAAAGCCATAGGAAATAATTCACTTCTTGCAACAGTAATGAAATATTCCCCATGTCAGTAAGATAAGAAAGTGATGAGGAGCATGTGCTGGCATTGTCAGTTTTAAAACACTTAACCTGCACCAATAAGCCTACTGATTTTTAATAAATATTGGGATTTTGTGGAAATTCCAGAGGTTTGAGAGTCTCAAGAGAAAAGGAACTTAATTCAGTACTTTAAAGGGTGACTGTTCTGAACTGGCAATCATAAGCAAATTCTGGGGCTGTTGATACTGACTGAATCTAATAATGTGGTTGAAGGATGGCAATTTAATTTGCAGGTGATAAGGGCAAGAACAATGAGGATCATTTGGCCAGATGAGCTCTGTTTACCCCAGGTAAAAAAATTTACTTCTGAGTCCCTTAAGTGTCAGTACAGTTTTTACAGCAATCAGGGAAGCAAATACAACTTTAGGAATGACTGAGTGGGAAACAGAGAATAAATGAGAAGAAAATATGCAGCCACTGCACACAACTCTGAAACACTTTGGGATACAAAAGAGCTGGAGAAGGGCAATAAGGACAGGAAGTATGGAACAGCTTCTGTGAGAGAAGTAATGAGACTGGAGCCCTTCAATGAAAGGTGACTGGGGTAAAAAGGAAAAGTGGTGAGGACTAGGAATGTGAACTGGGAGCAAGTTTTCTCCCGAACAAAAACCACAGTACACCAAATGATAGTGGCTCAGGACAGGCTTGAAGCAAGCAAGAAAGACACTGATTCCCTCAGGGTATACTGCCCAGCTGCAGAAATCCTGAGCACACCCTGGTTGGGATGCTAAAATTTATATACTTAAAAAAAAAAAAAAAAAAAAAAAAAAAAAAAAAAAAAAAAAAGGAAGAAAAATGCTCACCATGAGTCCATGGGACTTTCTGAGCTCCTGGCAGCTGGAAATTCAAAAGCTCTGCCAAGAAAACTTTGTTGCACATTTGACCTGTCTTTATTTTCTTTGTAGGGATCTGTTTCCTATAGAAGATGAGCTCCATGGGATCCATGGTCTAACTTGGCAAAACTCTTCTTCCATATGAAGCCCAAAACTCAGAGTAAACTGGTACACAATGGGGCATCGTGGCTCAAACCAGTAGGACTTACCAGGGGCTGGCCACTGTCTTGTTAAAGGAGCATGGCTGTCTGATGTGGTGTCTCTTTTCCCATCTATTTTTTTAAAGCCTATTTTTAATGTTCTGTGGAATTAAATGACGCTATATAATAGCTGGGTATTACATATTTGGAAAGAGAGATTCAGGATTGATTTAAAGACTGAAAGTTTTAAAAAGCTCACCACATTCAGCTCTAAGTTAATTCTGGGAATATTAGCACTTCATTTTTTAATAAGCAGCTATTTCTACTTACTGTCCAGTTTCCACTTTGAAATACTGAATTGGTTTCTTTGTCTGCTGCATGAAAAAACTTACTCCCATGGGCATTGTTCTACATGTGCAGACTGTGATGAATGTTTTTTCTCTTATTTTCTGTGGAAGAAGTTGATCGACTTTGTTCTGCTTTTGCTGTGCACCTTCGTTACCAGATTTTTTCTTCTTGGGTTTTTTCCTTTAGGTTCTCACTTCTCTTTTAGTATGTAAACATCAGAACTCATTTAATGTCGCAGTAACAGTTTCATCAACGCCACAGAGGCACTACTAACTTTCTACTTTTACTGGATTTTGAGCTTTACAGTTTGGGGATCAGCTTTCCCTCTCAGCTCCAGCATCACATTAGGAGTTCAGAATCAGCTTTCTATTATGACCAACCCTTCTTTTCCATAATCACTGCTTTCTAATGAAAAGCTTTCCATTTTATAAGTTCGTGCCTCAGAGTTGAAAATCCTTGTTTACAGCTGAGTTAAAAACCAGTTCAGTGCCACTAAAAAGTCTCTGCTTGATATGATTTATGTAATTCCTGTTATTCATTATGAAGTAAAAGTTACTTTGCTTTTTAGGGTGAGCTGTTGGGACAAGTGAAGGTGGGACCTCATGAGCCCTGTCAGTGCCAGGCTCCAGAGCAGAGCTCAGGGTCCCAGGCTGGAGGGGTCACCACCATCCCATGCCTCCAGGAGGGGTGAGCTTCTCAAAAAGTCATAGAAGAAAGATGCTGGAGGCAATCTGTACTTCTGGAATGGTGACGTGCTGGGCTTCAAGAGCTGGGCAGGGGACTGACAAACCCTCTGCTGCTCACACATATTCACATATATTCCCTTTGTCCCAGGACATTCTCCAGACATCCCAGGGATGTGAAAATCAAAATGTGCTCCCTTTGGCATAGATTTAAAGTTTGCTTGAAAGCTTCTCTAGACCAGATGCCCAATTCCTACACATTTTGTTTTGCTGTCAGCCCTGGGAAGCACATACTCTCAGATAGCTGGAGGAGGTTTGCACCTCTTGCTGTGAGTCCATAGGGCACCTCTGTAACATGCTCATAGTCTGCTTGCAACCTGCTTGTAACCTGCTTGTATATGCTTATTCCTGGCAGAGGGCATGTCCATACCAGAGCTCTCACCAATGCCATGCTCTCCCAGCACAGTGCCAGCTGTCATGAGGACACTAGGTGGTTGTTTTGGTTTTTTGGGGTTTGTTGTTGTTGTTGTGTTTTTTGGTTTTTTTGGTGGGTGGTTTTTTTTGGGGGGAGGGGTTTGGTGGTTTTTTTTTGGGGGGGGGGGTGGTGGGTTTGTTTGTTTGTTTGTTTTCCAGTGGTGCCCAGTGCAGCCAGTACAGACACCCCAGAACAGCATGTGCTCCTCTGCCCCAGAAGGAGCTGTTCACACACCCCAAGGGCTCCTAGGCTGCTCTGGCTCACCAACCTCTGAGAAGCTGTAGGAGTGCACTGCTGGACACAGCCCCCCTAATGAGGCTTGGCTTTTTCCTTGTTTTTCTGGGATACAGGGAGTACACTGGCACTGCACAAGCCATCCTGTAACTCAGTCCCTCAAGATTCTTTGGAACAGCAGGAGCCTCTCCCTGCCACTGCATGTCCTATTCACAGCATGGGGCTCTTGTTGGGAGCCATGTGAAGGGAGGGAAGAAGGAAGGACTGCTGGAAGGTAGTGGAGTGAGGGATGCTGGGGATATTTCTCAGTTAGAATTGCTCAGTCTTTGCTAGGAAGGACTGACAGTGTGTCTCTGGTAGATTATCCGGGATAGCCAGACCTTGCCCCATATTATATGGTTTTCATCACAAACATAAAAGTACTTGGTATAAAACAGAAGGTCAGGAAGGTTTAAGACATGGTATATGAGAAAACATTTTCCAGATTTCAGCTTCCTCCAAGCTAATATGCAAGTGTAATTAAAACAGAACCTGGAAATATAGAGTACAGTACCCTATTGAAAGTGTGTTGTATGAGCTGAACTCCCTTCATTGATAGTTTTCCAAAACACACAGCTGCAATAATCTTTATCCAGGAGAAGGGAATAAATTAAGTCTGAACACCTCTGCATATAGTACAGCACAGTGTATAGCCCTGCACCCCATATAACCTCGGAGAGGTAATGGAAAGCTGAAGGACGCGCAAGTGGAAAACCTCTCTGACCAGCAAACACTTTCTTCTTCAGAAAGCAGACAGATGGGAAGAAAAGCTCATGAAACAGAGGCAGCTTAAGTACTGGGATGTCTTGTTTCTGCTCAAGTTGTTGAGACTCTGCAGTGGCAGGGTTCCAAAGCACACTCCAGATTTGACAGGTGGGGAGGGGAACCTCCTGGGTTTGCCCAGCAAACAAGGAGTATTGATGGCCGGCTAATGTGAACAAATAGGAGTTTATCATACTTAACAGTAGCAACAGCCACTAGGATATAAAAGCCTGGAAAAAGCAACCAGGTTCTATTTCTACTCGCCCTGAACAGTTTACCCATGGAGTTCAGGTTGTGCTTGCCAGGCTTCACCAAACTCAGCGAGGTGCAGCACTGAGCAGCTTGGTCTGCTTCACGTCTGCTTTTCCTCCTCCAGCACTGGTGCAGAAGAGGGGTAACTCCAGAGCAAGGACTGCTTTGCACCTCTAGCCAAGGAATTCCAGACTAGGGAATTGATCTCCATACTTGCCAAACCTTTCAAGGTCCATAGTGAATTGTAAGGATTGTATTTTTATTGAAAAAAATACATCTTAATTTCATAGCAAAAAATAACATTTTTCCTGGGAATGGCAATAGAAAAATGTATGCACACTGACATCCCAAGCTGAGTCTTATGGGGAGGACTAAAAACCTTTACATTTCTAAAATACAATTTTCTTCCATTAAAACTCCTTTTTCAGCTTGTAACATATTCCTAAGGGTGGATTTGGCCTCAGAGTTTTCAGATTTACTCCATATGAAAAGGAGAAAAAATTTGCAAGAGCAAAGTATGACAAATTTGTTTATGAACAACCAGTTCAAGCTTAGAAATGCCCTTTTCCTTCAGCGACAGCCAGAGGCAGGAATCTAGTGAACCCAAGTTTCCCCGTGCGGTCAGATGGCCCCTCACCACTCTGCTGGAACTCAGAGTTCTGCTAAGAGCAGTGCAGACACATCCAGGAAAGCTCTGGAAGAAGTCAATCCACATATATAGCAGTGCTCCAAGGTATATGTTATCGCTGATCTGCACTTCCAGTCCTAATGGAGTGCGTGAGACAGGATGCAATGCCAGATTCACACTGACTCTGGTGGTACATACAAGGCCCTTTCAGAACCTGGAGCACCAGGAAAGACACTCACATAGCTGTGGGGGCCAGCTGGCACTTCTGCACTATTGGCACAGAACCAGAATTAATAAGACCTGCTGGACTTTTAACTGAGTTTTTTCTATTGGTTTTCTCTTTATCATGATCTCCAGAGTGTCCTGGAATACCCATATGGAATATTTTCCCTCTAATTAGCTAGACTGTCCCAGCGCTGCTTGTCCTAGGTAACATGAACAGATCCTCTTTCCTCACATGACCATGAGATTCCTTTGATTTTACTTTTGCAAAAGAAGGAGCAGGTTAAGAAGGAAAATTAATACAGTTTTAGATCTTTACTTAGGAATTTGAGAATGAGCAGAGGAAAGATCGAAGTTGAAAGATTTGTACTTTTGCCCTGGTCTAAAGCTGTGTTTGTTTTTCAGGAGGGAGCTCCCCCCAGCAAATGTGGGGCTAACAATTGCTTTATCATGTTGATTTTGATTCTTCATTTGTCCAAGAACAGAAAAATACAAGATGCTGTTATGGGACTTTTTCAAGATGGTCAGTTAACCTGCATATTTAACATTCTAAAATATAAAAGCCACAGCCAACTCTTCTAGCTTCATATCCCATCAGAGGCTGTGCTGTTCTGTTCCCTCTGAGAGCTGTGTTCAGACTGACTGACAGGGAAAGGGCTTGGTGCTCCATGGAGCAGTGACAGGCAGAGGAATCTTAGGTGGGACAATAACTTTCTCCAACTGAAGTGTTGGAGAAACTGCTGTCAGAATCTTTTTGTGCATCATTAGGTAGGACTAACAGAAACCCAGGTAAGTGTCAATATTTATCAGACACAGCTTTGAGTTGGAAAGTGTCCATTATGGTGGACAGACCATGTCATATCACTGAGAGACACTGCTTGTGGCAAGAGCCTTATCTCTGCATGACTTCATGCTTTAGGGCCTCTTAAAGCGTCATTATTTTTAATGGCTGTAACTCATTAATGGCAAAGAGCGTTCAGAAAAGTGTAATCACTACTCTCCATCGCCTTCCCCAAAAAATTTGCTGTTAACAATGGTATTTAATATTGGTTTGAGTGTAATGCACGAAGGACAGCTAAGCAAATAGAAAGCAACAAAACCAGCTTTAACTTTCCTGCCTGGAATTTGCTGCAGGCAGAAGAACAAAATGAAATGTAGCATTTCCCCAACAGAGATCCCACAGTTCCCTCCATTGTTCAACATCCTGCCTCGTCAGAACAACTTGTTCACTAAACACCTTGTCAGACACAGTTAAACCCTTCTCAGAAGATAGCTGTGGGGAGTCAGAACATCTCGGGAAAGACCAGGTGCAAGTACAGGGACCTGGGATGCCTCTGGATAGGAAGTCTAGACAGGTGATTCCATTGGCCCCCTGAGGCCAGATATTTAAGAACATATGAAAGATTTCTAAGGACTACTGTGAAGTTTCAGGGCCATTAAAGCAGCTGCTACTGCCCTCTTGAGAAGCTGACATCCCAGTAAACGTGCTGGGAAAGAGGGGAGGAGAATATTATAGTTCCCTAAGCCCTCTAAGCCAGTGCTGCTGCCGGCAGTGCAGACTTGCTCCCTGCCCCAGCTGCTGCTGCTCACATCTGCACCAGCACTGGCGTTTGTGAGGTGATGCAGATGTGATCCAGATTCAGTCTAACCTGGCAAAACAAGCCAGCTTGCTTCACCCCGTTGGGTCACTGTTCAGGCTCACTCTGTGGCCTCGTGAAAGCTGGTGCCAGCAGCAGCAGCCAGGAGCAGGGAACACGCGACAGTGACAGGTGGGATGGCTCCTGGCAGCAAGCTGCTGGCTCTGGGGGACTCTGGGTGAGGGACTCTGCTACGTTTTCCTGGTACTATTCCAGTGCTGACACGTGTGCAGGCTCACACTGATGCTTGGGGCAGCCAGGATGGCCTGACCAACCTCAGCTATGGGAGCTATGGCTGCTTCCATGCTGCTCTCCCTGCTGCCCGGGGCAGAGCCACTATCCCCCAGGACATGCCTGACAGCAGCGGGCAGGCATGGATCTGCCACCTCTGTCCCTTCAAAACCAAACCCCAGCACAGACCTGGAGCCTCCCATGCTGTTGCAAAACTGTGGAATATGTCAAGATTATCTTAAGTCAGGATGTTCTTTGGTGTAAGATCTTTGTATACTTAGAAGCCTAATCAAGAAGAGAGATCCCAACAGTGGAACAGGGAGCAGGAGCATCCCCTACCCATGGACATCCTGTAACTAACAAGCTTTAAGGACAGAGTAAGTCAGGATGTTGATGTATGTATATGTCTACATTGCTAACCTCGCAAAATACTCAAGCTCCTCTTATCCCATAGGTGAACTATGTTCATTGTAATACCTATATCATACATCAGGACAAAAAGATTCTTGGGTTACGTAACTGTATGGAAACTACTAACCAATCCTAACAGAGGAGCTGTACTTGGGAAGTTAATAACTCTGAATTTCTGTGTCTAAAAAATGCTGTGCAAAGTCTGCTAGAGCATGCTGGATTTGTTGAATATCACCAAGCACACAGGCTTGCACAACTCTGAAATAAATAATCTTGCTGACCTTTATTTCCATTGGGCAGATGATCATATGCAGTACCAAGAGCAGGACTAGGTGCTTCCTTTCTCAAGCAAGGTGGTGTCATTTACATGCAGATCCCAGTTTGGCATCAGGACCTCAGCTCCAAGGTTGAATACATCCAGGAATTGCTACAACACAACAGGTTCCAAGAAAGAAAGGTCTTGCTGGCCTTTACATCCTGTTGGGCAGCCCATCATCTGCACCTGGAACACTGGGGCTACTTGCATTCCTTCTCATGGAAAAGCACAGTCATTTTCATTCAGGGGCCTATCACTAAAATTTATGATACCACCTCCAATACTGAATACATTTGAGGTTTGCTCACACACAAAAGGTGCCAAGAGAGAAAAGTCTTGCTGGCCTTTACCACCACTGGGCAGATGATCACTTGCAGCACCAACAGGAGGAACAGATTGTGTCCCTTCCCAAGGAAAGGCGCTTTGATTCACTTTCTGGACCCGACCTCTGCAATTTGGTTGTAAAATTTGCTCCAAAACTGAATAGATCCAGGGATTGCTCTAACACAAGATGTGAGAGGTCAGAAAACAGTTGCTGACAACTCAACAGTTACCGTTGAGAAATACACCTGGTCCAAGTAACTCAGCCTGCAAACTGCAGATTGAGGTGGAGATTGAAATGCAGATTGATCTCCGGATGGGACCCGCCAACTTCTGGTTAAAAAAGGGCACAAAGACAGGTCCGGGTGACACTGAGAAACATAGCAGGAGCCAGGGATGTAGATGAACACGGAGACGGGAACGGGAGCCAAAGACTCACGAGGAAGAGCTGAGACTTTGCTGTGCTTGGACTGTGAAGGTGTAACAGCCCAGGACTTCAAGGTCCCTCCCTGGAGGCACCAGCTCGAGCTGCTTCTGTGTTCCTGCGCTGTGAATAAATTGTTCTGTGGAACGAGAAATGTGAGACTCTGCTGTGGGAAACCTGGTCTGACTGTGAGAGTGGGGAATGCAGGGACATCCTTCGGCTCACTTGAGCCCCCCACTGTGGCGGGGCTTCGGTCCCAGGAGTGAAAGTCTCTGACCTCTGGCAGTGTGACTGCTAGGGCATTACAAAATGGTCAGAAAGGAAGCTTCCTTAACATTTACCTCCCATGGGCAGCCTATAGCCTGCGTTTTAAATACTGGGGAAAGGTGCTCTCCTTCCCACGGAGACACTTACATAATTACTCTCTTGAGCGTGCCATTATCGGCTTGTTGCACCGCGGAGAAGGCCCCGATGCTGTGGAGCAGCGCCGTGCTCCCCGCCCGCCTCACGCCGCCATCCCGCCCGGCGCTTCCCGCGGAAGGGGCAGGGTCGCGCCGGCGGAAGCGGCGCCGGGTACTGATGGCGGCGCTGGCGCGAGCCCTGGTGAGTGAAGGGAGGAGGGAGGGAAGGAAGGAGGGGGGAGAGCGCTGGTGTTGAGGGGGCGAGCGGCGTGTGGAGCCGGGGCTGTCCCGGCGCCGCCCCTGTGGCGGCCTCCCCCCGCAGGCCGGGAGGTGTCAGCGGGGGCTGCTCCCTTCCCGCCCCGTGGCCTCTCACTCGTTTTCTGGGGAAGCGGCGGGGCGAGCTTTTCCCGCGGAGTTTGTGTTTGCAGAAGGGTTAATGAGGGGTTGGAGCGTGTTTAGGGATGGGAACGGAGTTGGGGAAGGGGCTGGAGCACCAGGAGTTGCTGAGGGAGCTGAGGGTCGCAGCTTGGAGAAAATGAGGCTCAGGGGCACCTTCTGGTTCTGCACAACTCCCTGACAAGGAGGTGTTCGGACTCTGCTCCCAGTGAACAATGGACATGACGTGAGGAAACAGCTTCAAACTGTGCCAGAGGAGGTTCAGCTTGGACATCAGGAGGGATTTCTTCACTGACAGGGTGGTCAGGCATTGGAAGGGGCTGCCCAGGCGGGTAGTGGAGTCACCACCCCTGGAGGTGTTTAAGGGACTCAGTGCCATGGTCTAGTTGACGTGGTGGTGTTGGGGTCATAGGTTGAACTCAATGATCTCAGAGGTCTTTTCCAACCTAATTGATCCTGTGATTCTGTTGTGTAAGGGTTTGGGCTCCTGGTGGGGACTGGAGACATGTGCCTGCCAGTGGGACTCCTCTGCTGGTCTCAGTGTGTGCCCTAGGAAGTGGCCATTGCCCTAATGGGACCTTCCCCTCTCGCTCTGGAACTGTTTGATAGCAAGGATAGTGTAAAGATTCCAATTCCTGTGTTACTGGTCGGGCACTGGCACCACCACAGGGCAGTTGGTGGAGTTACCATCCCTGGAAGTGTTCAAAAAACCATGCGGATGTGGTGCTTGGCGACATGGTTTAGTAATGAACTCAGCAGTGCAGGGTTAATGGTTGGACTTGATCATCTTAGAGGGCTTTTTCAGCCCTAGTGGTTCTGTGATTCAGATTGGAAGTGTTTGGGTTCCTGTGAAAGTGTGGGTTTCCAATGAGTTCACTCCTTTCTTCTTTCCCATTCATTTGTGTGCATTTTTTTTCCTATTAGCCTTTGAAGCATCTGCAGCAGAGTTCCTCTTTTTAGCATTTTGTCTAGGAAACAGAATTTTGTACTTATATTACAATGATCCTATATCACCACACAGGGTGGCTGGCCAGCACTGCTAAGAGGGGACAGATTTCCCAGGAACAGGAAAGGCCTTTGGTATGGGGACAATATCCACTTATGAAATTTGTCCACAGGTACTCCGAGCAGGTGGCTCAGGGTGTGATTTCCCCAAGCATGGTGAGCCCTGCCCTTTCCAATCTCAAGATAAAAGCAGCTAAGCACAAACCTGCCCGGGAGCAGCTGAAATGCAGAGACCTGAGTTCCTGCTTTCTCCTCCCATCCCTACCTTTCTCTGCTTTGTCCTTGCTCTGTTGCCTGCCTTTTTCTTGTCCCCCATGATCCAAGTGTTGGAGCAGCAGAACAGTGACAACAGGTTCTGCAGTTTGAAAACGTTAAAGAAGCAATGGTCAGCAGACCGGGAGCAGGGAGCCAGGCAGGAAGGGAGCAGGGAGAGCAGTAGGGAAGCAGTGGGGCACCAGAAGAGCTCAGCTGTCTGTGGAGCTGCACCCCCAGGGCAGGGTTTGCAATGAAAACTGCTTCTGAAAGGGAAGGATTTGCCTCCTGGGCTTACCTGTCCCTGGGCAGCTCCTCAGCCAGCTGCTGCTGGCATTCATGTGGCAAAGTAAGCTGATTCAATTTTTCAGTCTGACTAGAAAGGTTTCTCTTTAGAGAGGAAATGGTGTAGTTATCTGCCATTTTTGTGATCTGAAGTATGCTCAGCTTCCGCTCAAGAACTGCTCATCCCTGGCATTTCTCAGCATTACGTTTCTGCATTAAAATTTAGTGATTGCCTAACTGTATGAAAATGAGTCTTAAAACTTTCTGCATTTCTTCCTTCTGCTGGAAATAAGGAAAATTTGGGTTTTGTCTGACTTTGAACTCCTGGTGTATGATACAGCCCTGACATTTCAGCTCTGCTCCTTAATACTGGCATTATGATAAATCTGGCATTTGTCCAAGATACCTTGATGAATACCTTGTCTGCTACCTAAGACTTTCTGAAAGGTTGCCAATAGGATTTAGAAGACTAGTGATATTCTTTCATCTGTCTTGACAAGGAGCTGTCTGCAGACTATTCCTGAGTAATCCTGTTCAGTGTAGGTTTGATACATTTTCTTTCAGCCAACAGGAGAAGCAAAAGTAGCACTTGTAATTTGAAAGGAAGGCTCTGTTCTGCAGAATAATGCTGGCTTAGAGAAAATTCCTTAGGTCCTCATATTCCCTGCTATCTCCTGGTGTCTGTTTTCTTCATTACTGGATTGTTTATCACCTCACAGCTTTTAAGTGTGCTTAGGCTTATTTTTTGTTTTCATATGTCTCTGTCCAGTTTTGTTGCATTTTGCTTTTCAACAGTTCTAAACCTCAGTATGTTCAAGCTATAAACCATATCTCAACCTAGGCATGTTAATGAGAAAAACCCTCAAAAAGGTTCTGTCAGATCCTTGGAGTCTTGTAGTAATTGTTCACAAAAAAAGGTTACTTTTTTCTCATGGAAGTGTTTGTTAAACTGTTTGTGTCAGAACACTAGATTATCTCAAAAAGTACTTTGTGGGACTCAGCTGAAATGTTGGGGTTTTTTTTGATAGAAACATCATTTTCATAATTTCACTTGCTGACAATGATGATGATCCAAAGGTCAGAGTAGCCTTGCTACAGTAGAAGTGGGAAGGTGTAGTAGCAGTGAACACTAACCACATTTGTCGTGGGACAGCATCTCTCCCTTTGCAGTTTTTAAAACCCCAAATCAGTTCCCTTAACCAATTCAAAGTGCAGCTTTGGGAGGAGTTGAGGGATAGCTTGTGAAGCTAATGATCACACCTGAGGGACAGCGGTGACTGTGCAGGTCACAGGAGGGGAACAGAAACTCAGGTTGGTTTGTGTTGGTTCCTCTTATCTTTGGGCAGATCTGATGCTCTCATGGTTGTCCTTTTCACTGGGCACCACCAGGGACATTCTGACTGCTCACACCACCGGATATTAATACAAATTGATAAGATTTCCCTGAAGTCTTCTTTTCTGAAAATTAATCCTCTCCTCATATATTGGATGCTTCAGTCTCTTAAGCATCATCAACCAAAAATGAAGCTGTTTTATTAGAAAATGACATGCCAGTCTAATAAGATATACATTAATTCCAGTATTAATGTATGCATGTATGAAGGAGGCAAATATTTTATTCGCATGAATATTGCAGAAAGTAAAAAGTGCAAAGAAAGTGCAGGCAAAAAAGCCCCACCTCTTCTTTGTATTGCTGACATTTTCATGATAGAAAATAATTATCTTCACTGAAATTTATTGGGACAATATGTGCTTTTGGAATACAAAAATTCTTAGCTGTGCCTGAGTAAAGTAAGAGAAAGATGCATAAAAGCTGAGTTGGATGAGAGCTTTTTAGAGCTTACTCAGTCAATTGAAGAATGCTTCTTAAGCATTTGAATTTATTGTATAGACAGAGAAGTTGTGGTATGGTTTTATGATGTAGACAGCCCACCATTTCCTTCCGTTCATCTGTTTCTGCCATCAGACTTGGGTTGGATACTTGTACTGGAAGGCAAAATATTTTTATAATCAAAATTTATACTCTTGTCAAGCACAAGTTGGGAGTTGAATCTGAGGATTGTTAGAATCATGGAATATCCTGAGCTGGAAGGGACCCACAAGGATCATTGAGTCCAATGCCCAGCCCTGCACGGACACCCCAAAATCCCACCCTGGGCAACCCTGGCAGCACTGTCCAAAGGCTCCTGGAGCTCTGGCAGCCTCAGGGCCGTGCCCATTCCCTGGGGAGCCTGGGCAGTGCCAGCACCCTCTGGGGGAAGAACCTTTCTCTGATATCCAACCTAAACCCATCCCCCTGCCCCCCTGACACAACTCCATGTTGTTCTTGTTGTATGAATGAGTAAAACTTGTGGAAGCAGAGGGACTGTTAAAGTATTTCTGCATATTTGTGTTCTTTTCCTCATTGCAGAGCTGCCAGACTGGAGTAACCCAGTGGATAGCAGGATGCAGTGGATTACTACAGACCGCTGCAGTCCCAGGCCAGTGTAGGCGAATGCTCTGCAGTATTTTCCAGGTAAGACATCAGAGCATGTTAAAGTGTATGAAAAATGGGATGATCTTAAATTACTAAGAAGAAGTCATGTTTTTTCAGTAGAGGCTTCCAAAAGTGATGTCTTCACTATGTATTGTGGAAATACCAAGGCAACTCTAGAGTTCTCTGCTGCTGCAAGAGTGAGCTTCCACTCTTGGTACGTGCCCAGATGTGTCTTTTATAATAGATCCAAATGATCTGTCGTGCAAAGATTATATTGGGATCCAAGTCCAAATGGAGGTGTTACTTTTCCAAACAAGCTATTACAAGCCAGTCACATTTGCATGCTGTTTCCAGCATTTTATTTTATAGAACATCTCCACTGTACAGTGGCTTTGGACTTCCTAATACTGATGGACGTTTACCTTGCACAGCCCATTTAGTGTTGTTCCAGTGGAAGCTTTGCAGTTTGGTTCACAGTTGTCAGGCAGCCAGCATAGTGCCAGAGTGTGTCTGTCCAGAGTAAATCAACTAGAGCATCATGTAATAGCAGTTAATGATAAAGGGGTGAAAAATGTGTAGAAAATGGGAATAGATGCCATCCCTACTATTAAAGCACCAGTTCACACCAGTAGCATGTGATGTCGGGACTAGAGGTGAAGTGAGCAGTTGTGAAGTTACTCATGAAGTTAGGCTTACTCTACATTCACTACACTGGGGATTCACTGGGGATGACTGCTCTTAACAGCATATTTACTTTGTCTGAGTTAATTTATAAATAATGTACTGCTAAGTTGGGTGTGCTGGGAGGTTGTGAGAGTGTTCTGTTCAGTGTGCAGCTTCTTTCCTGGGGAGCCCACTTGCTCCTGCTTGAGAGTTTTCCTTATTGTGCACTAGCTCTGTGATTGAAGTCATGCTCTGAAGTCATGGGGTCTGTAGTGGTAGTTTTTACACTGCAATTTGTGTTTTCTCAAGTCCTGGCCAAAAACAGTTGAACAGACTATAAAGTTGTAGATAAAACTAGCTGTTTGTCTGCTAAGTTAGAAAAAACAATTATTCTTTATTAAGAGACAAACCTCATAATTAAAAGTAGTAAGAGGCTCTCTGTCAAAGCAGAGAGCCTGTGGCTTTTGAGTGCGGTGTTCTCCAAGTCCATTCCATCAGTCCATTTATGGAGCACTGGAAAATGTGGTGTGGAGCACCACATTAAGTGCAGACAGCCATTTTGTTTGTAACAGTTGTTACAATACATTTGTGCTTTTTGTGATACAAAGTTTTTCAGGATTAGCTAGAATTAATTGACTTGGAGGCAAACTGCAGGTGGTTGATGTAAAGTTAAGTCAGTGATCTCTTATTTTTTTTTCTTTTCTTTTATCATTTCTGCTAGAGACACAAGGCTGGCCCCTTCCAACTCTCTAAATTCTGTGGTGGATTGTTTGAAGGCAATGGAGCCATCACACAGCAAAACAGATCCTTTTATGATACGAATAAGGTGAGAAGAGTTGGGTAGTTTTATTGTTGGAGGGCACATGTGCTAGGGATTCTACAGAGACAGGAGGCAAAATACTTCTCAGAACACGTGGGAGAGGATTCAACCTTTCTCTAAGATGTTTTACTGTAATGTGAACAATGTGTCTGGTAATTTGAGAAGGAATTCTGTTCCTTTCCAGAAAAGGAAGGGCTGGAATAGGAAGGTGCAGTTTTAGTTGGGTTATCAGGGTGAAGGTTCCATTGACAAGGCTGAGAGCTTCCTTCCAGTGAGGGAAGAAATTAAGTGAAGGTGTTGGGGGCAGATGTTCCCTCCACACATATTAGAAGTGACAAGATGTTTCCTGATTCTTTAGTTTGGGAATTATCTGTGGTGACAGTTTTGCTATCTTCCGAACACTGAAAGTTGTCATGCAGTTTACTAATAATAGCTAATTATTCTTCATAACAGCTAAATATTGTTAATAATAATTTACTGTTCATAAGTATTGTTTTGTTAATCTGTGGTCTATGTGTCTGTTCATGTATTGTCTTTTGTCTTGGAGTAGAAGTTTTCTGAGGCATGAGTCATCTCCATAAGATCAGTTTACCACTTAAACTAAGGGTGTTAGCATCTCTCAACTAATAAATATCCTAATGCTGCTCTTGTTAATCCAGTGTGAAGAAAATGGCAAAATGGAACACATGCATGTAAAATGAGAGGACAGAAGGAAAAAGAGTTAGGGACTGATGGGTAAAACTTCCATGAAAACAATAATCCCAGTTTGCTGTCTAGCTAATAGTGCATTTTGCTGGTGTGGAGTTAGAGGTACATACTAAGAAGGATTTTAAATTGGTTATTTTGACATGGAGAGAAAAAATGAAGTAAAACCAGAAGTGTGCAAGGACAGAACCCCTGCCTGCTCTTTGCATTTTGTTCTTAACTGGGAGTTTTCCTACTTATAGTCAATTTTTCAGTGTTTTTCAACTGTTAAGATAAACCAAGCATTTTGCAGACAGAGATTGAAGTGTATACAAAGAGGTTGCACCATTCATCATGGCCAGATCTAAAGCTGTAGTCCAGACTCCCAAACACAGTGCATGCCCCTAATCCCCATTCCTGCCTGCTCTGCTCTGAGACCTGCACAGGCAGTACTTGCAGAGCAGATTGTGGAGAGTAGTGGGTGACAAGTAGATCAAAAGTAGATCAAACAAACCGGGAGTGCCATGAAGATCTTCAAGGCAGGACTCAAGATTTGCTTTTGGTGTATTGGAAAGGGCAGGGGGAGGGGTACAAGGGTTGAAAGACGGATGGGGGAACTTCCCAGTTAAAATAGCCATGGTGCATGAAGCCAGGCAGGATTTATGACCAGAGAGGAAGCAGTTTGCAACACTGTAGGTTTGAGGTGGGTTTTTGGACTGCAACTTCATTATTTTGAATAGAGAAGTACTTACTCATCTTTGAAATGTGAACTTGGCTATACAGTCCTGGTGGGAAAGTGGTTTGGAATTAATGGTGAGCTCCAGATGTTTCAGTTTATATTTGATGTCAAAATTAAAATGATTGTTTACTTTAAGCACTGCTTTTCAGGTATTGAGCAGGAAAGGCAGACTGAGGTAGGCTTTTGTCCCTTGCACGGCGTCTTGATGAGCTTGTTTTGAGTGAGTTATAAAATGTATTTTTTAAGTTTTCTCTCTCTGTGTTGTGATTTTAGCCCAGCTGGCATCTAAGCATCACACAGCTTCCCGCCTCCTCACACCAGTGTTTTCTAGATCTGATTTTACAGATGCTTATAGGATTGTTTAATTGCATTTGGCTGCAGTCCTAGCATTGACAGGATGAGCTTCAGGCCTCTATCATTAGGTTGAACCAAGCACTCTATGCTTAAATCCCTTCACCATCTCCTGAGCTAGTCCAGGCTGCCTTGCAGAAGAATGAAGCAAGAAACATGGCATTTCCTAGGAAAACCTGCTTGTTGGTTAGCCGTTGTCTTAGTGGTGAGCTTATAACAGATGAATTGAGATAATTTTGGTTTTTAACTTTTTCTGCATAATGAAAAACCTGTACAGAGGGAGACATCATAAGTGTTTATAGATAAGAGGCGTGTAGTGAAGTTCTGCCTGGGTTCACTAGAGGTTCAGTGTGATTTGAATTCCTGTGGAGGAGATGAATGCTGATTTAGTGAGAGTGGCAGTGGTTATTGGACACAAGTTCTACCTTGAGCAGTTCCTATCATTGCGTGGCTGGAGGGGATTATGGAGTTATGATGGAAGGTTAGGAGCCATTTGTAGTGTATCAGGGAGTATTGCATTGCATAATCTTGAAGAGAAGATACTAAAAATTGGTTTAAATATCCATGTATGTGGTGTCGGTGGAATCACTGGGTCCATCACATGTGCCAGAGGGTGGGATGTGTCTCTGCAGACATTGGTAAGCGGGGATGTGGTGAACAGGTTTAATGACCAGCATTCAGAGGAGGAGCTGAATATCACAGGATGTCTGTCTGGGTGATTGACAGATGTTAAACTGGTGCTGGGTGTGTTTCTCCCATTTACCTGAATGCTGGGCGTGGCAGGATTCAAGCCATTGACAGCCATCCGTGGATAGTGCAGAAGTACAGTGTGTTTTATCTCAAATGCTCAGGCTTGTGTGTGGATATATGCAGGGATGGATTCTAACTCAGAGCTATAATTCTTTTCGCCTTTACAGTTAGTTTTTAATTAAGTATAGCAACTTGTGCAGAGTATGGATCTGTATTTTAATCTGTATTTACTTACCATTCATGCCATTTCAAAAACCACTATAATAGTGCTAGGAAGTCTGTGGAGAATGATCAGAAAGGAGAAAAGCTTTCAATATGAGAATAGCCTATTTTAGGACCCTTCTAAACTAAGGAGTGTGTGAATGATGCTGGCCTATTAAAGTAATAAAAGTTACTGAAAAGTGGGATAGGAAATGGTTATTTGCAGGTTCTTATGGGAAAATTGGGAGCATCCAAGAATCATAGAATAGTTTGGGTTGGAAGGGACTTCTAAAGGTCATCTAGTCTGAATTACAAGGTTGGATTTAAAAAAGGCACAAGAGATTTTTTTAACATAATTAAACTGTGAAACCCAACATGCCACAATTTTGTGTTACTGAGGTTAAAGTTTCAAATGCCTGGATACTTAAAGTGTATCCAGTTGGAGCTGACAAAAAAAATGAATGAATAAATTTTCTTGTGCAGGAATGTCTGTCAAAAGCTGGACAGGTACATCCCAGAAGGCTGGAGCTGTGTGTGCTGTATTTCTCTGTTTTTGTGTCATCCCCAAGGTCTGCTCCTCATCCTTGCTGAAATTGGCATCCTGGTCTCATTACTTTAGCAGATTATAATGGCTCTCAGCTGTACTTCCTCAAGTAGATGTAGGAGATTAATGTGTAGTAGATAGGTTAAAAGTAATTTGTTGATAGCAAAATGTCTATACTGCATACTTAAATCATGGAAATGATTTGCTGCAGTACCAGTGGTGATTACAGCTGGCTGATGGCTGCTGCTGGGGTGCATAGAGGCAGAATGCTGTAAAGTTTTCTTACCAGTTGTGCTGCTTTGGGCTGGGGCAGAGTAAATTTTCTTCCCAGTAGCTTGTATGGGCTATGGTTTGGATTTGTGTTGGGCACAGCCCTGATAACCCAGGCGTGTTTTAGTTACTGAGCAAGGTTGACACAAGGTTGAGGCCTTTCCTGCTCCTCACCCCATCAGTACGTGTACAAGGAGCTGTGGGGACACAGCAGGGACACAGTGGGGACTGCTGACCCCAACTGACCCCAGGGACTTTTCAGACCATCCAGCATCATTCTCACATAGAAAGTTTGGGAAGGAGGAGGAAGTGGGCGACATTGATGTGATGTTACTCTGCTGGAGCCCAGCTGTCCTGGGGATGGCTTAACACCTGCCTGCCCTGGGGAAGTGGGGAATGAATATCTCCTTTGGCTTTGCCCGTGTCTGTGGCTTTTGTTTTACTAATTAAGCTGCCCTTAACTCCTGAATTTTCTTACTTTTACCCTCCCAGCACTCTCCCCTATCTCCACCTGTCCACTGGGCTTAAGCCACAGCATCAGCCCAAGGGTGCTTAAGGTGTGTAGTGAGTCTGGAAGAGATTTATCTTCATGTTTGCAGATGCTGAAAATCATTGCTGACTAAGTACTTTGCTGATGTGCATTTTCTGCCAGTACTCTGTAGATTAACTGAAAGGGGAAAAACAGTCTGGGGAAGCTCTTTGGTAAGAATGGTGGGTTCATGTGTCTTCATTGTTTTTAAAACAGAGCTGATTGGTCTGTATAATGTATAATTGCTGTAGAATGCCTGAGAGAGGAAGAGAGGGGGAATGTGAAAGGTTAGCTTTATTTACTCTGTTTATGTGATTTGTTTGCTTGTTTTATCTGCAAAAGACTTAAGCCCAAGTAAAGACACCTAGAATGAATATGGGAGTCTAGGATAGGAGCCATATTTTGGAGAGCAGTTTCTGTAACTATTTGAATGTGAATTTCCAATGGGATGTTGTTATCACAATGGTTATGCAATGTTTGTATTCATAAACAGAGGAATGGCACCTATGAAAACCAGTGGAATATTTTCAGAGGAGACCTAAACAGTGTTTTGTTTTGTAGAACAAAGAAAGCAAGCAAAAAAGCCCTAAAATTCTTTGTTAAATGTGTAACTTTGCTAACTAAAATGTGTCAGATTTAATTGCTGAGACTGAAATATGTGCTATTTCAATTTTACAGTATCTTTCTGCAAAAGATTCCTTGCAGCCATCTGAAGAAAAAGTGGGTGCTTTTACAAGGATAATAGAAGCAATGGGGTTCACAGGACCACTCAAGTACAGCAGATGGGTAAAGCAGTAATTTAATAATTCTTTTGGTTGTTTGATAGTTCTAAAAAGCAGACCAAAAACTCCCCACATTTTTTTCTTATGATAAGAGCAGTACTTAATGGAAAAGTTTTAATGTAAATTCCTGTTTTCTGATGTAAGGAATTAATAATCCAGATCTCGAACCTCCATTAGGTATTGCTATCATTGACATATGCAGCAATACTGTATTTGGTTTGTAGAGTCTAAATCCTTCTTGAATTTCTTAAGATACCTGATTTTCACTTCACTTGTGCACCAAAGAACAGAGTAAGAGCCTTAGCAGGAGGGTCTGCTGGACAGTCAGTGGTGAGATATGGTGTGGTTGCTGTTCAAATCACTGTTCAGTGGTAGCTGATTAGGGCAGAGTCACAAATAGGTTCTTCTCTTTCTCCTTTTCTTTTTAAATAGCCCTTTCATAAAACAGTTATTAACATTGACTAAGTGAGAGCAGCTCTGTGAGAGATGCTTTTGGTTCCTTATGTGGAAGAAAAAAGACGAAATTCATAATTTTTTGAACTAAGGGAGTGTACAAAAGAATAAGAGAAAAAGATAGCTTGAAAGAAGGACTGAGCCAAATTGTGTTGCAATTAAAACCAGTTATTTGAATAAAAAGATAAAAAATAATAGAAGTTTTAAGGTGCTTTGAGTGGCTGCAATGCAGAGCGCACCTCTTCAGAGGCTGATTTGAAGCTGTTGCTGATTGCATGCTGCTTCTCAGAAAGTGTAAAGCAACGATAAATGACTTGTAACAGGCTTAGGTATTTTGGTTAAAATCAGTTGCTTTAATCAGGTGATGCTAAACCTCTTGAGAGTGTAGTTTCTCTCCTATGTGCTTGTGTACATATTGTTGTAATAAAGATTTTTGTTAGCTCTAAGTGTTGATTTCAGAGTTCTCCTTAATTGCTGCTCTTTACTGCCTGCTTTTGGCTGGGGAACCTGGGTTGGGAGAGAGTTATTTTGTGGTTAGGGCCCAAGAGACCTGAGTTCATTTTTGGCCTTGCCCGTGCTCTCTAGGAGATCCTGGGGAAGTTTCTTAATATTTCTCTTGCTTTTTTCTGTTTTATGCTCCCTTCCCACATACTTTTTCTACACCCTAAAACTTCCATGATTGAATTTCATCAGTTTCTCCTTTGTTACCTGCATTATTTAAGGGCTGGATTGTGGGGGCTGGTTTTTACAATATGGTTTTTAATGTCTAGTAATGCCTGCTCTGGGGCAGTGACTCTCACTAGGGAGATCTCTGCTCACAGACCAGGCAGTGTTTCCTTTAAAAGGGAAACCTTCAGAACTGCTGTAAGCATGTAAATCATTTTCCTTCAAGAAGTTTAGATGTATGCTTGATTTTTGACAGAAGCCTGAGATTACTGAATAAGAATAATAATGGGCTTCTGTGTTTCCTCAGCAATCAGTTGCAACTTCTTTATTTTCCTTTTGGTTGGAAGAGACACAAGTAATTACTTTGGTGATTTGAACTGCCATTCAGAGTGCTCATCCCTGATGTATGGTGAGCACTGAGATGATCACTGGTATATGTCACTAGAAAAAACAAAAAACTGAACCAGAGCAATCCAAACCCAATGCCATTTCTCTTTAAGATTTTGCTATCAGTTATTGTACTCTTCAGCATGTGTCTGTGTTCTAGATGACACACTGGAGGTGTTTTGGGTGCAGTGGCAAGCCAGGAACAAAATGATAAGTACCAAAGCACCTGAGAATACTTCATGTTGTTCATCATTTGGGATTCCTTTCTCACTTTTATAGTCAGTCAAGTGTCACTTTTCTAGGAAAAAAAGCTGGTTTTAGGACATATCTGGTATGTGACTTCTTCAATATTTCAAACTTAAATTACACAAAACACTCTTAGTAGTATACATCATTTAAATTTGTTGGAGGAAACCAGGAGGTGTGAATTGGGATCTTCAGAGACTCTGTAAGCAAAGCCATTTAATTTATATTTTCTGTAATTATATCAACTATTTTAACAACTAGATTTGGAAGGATATTTAGGAAGATATTTAGTAATATTTTTCCTTCAAGGCAAAATTAATTATACTCATGCCATTACTGGCATATCTAATAGTTTAATGTGCTCCTGAAAATCTCAAGTGATGTTGATTCTCAAAATAAGTGTTTTCAGAAAATGACAGTGTGTGGAACAAAGCCAGTAGCGTTCACCAGCTCTGGTGCTGAGTACTTCCTTCAATTGTTGTCTCTTCTTTTTGTTTAGAAGCTCAAGGTGGCAGCACTGCGCATGTACACGTGCTGTGTGGAGAAAACTGACTTCGAGGAGTTCTTTAACAGTAAGTGCTGGACTGATGGTGTTTGAACTGCTGCCCTGATAAGAGAACATGCAATGGAATTACGTCACTGGATGTATTTATGCCGATAAATGCAACAACAAAAAGACTTGTCAGTCCCCATCAGGGCATAGTCAGCTGGAAGGGGACTGTACTGCAGCATTCCCTTTTGCTCTGGAGTGACAGGGGTACAAGGGCAGACTCTGGAGTCTTGGCATTGTTACTTTTTCCCTGCTGCAGTGGCGAACAGGTACAGGGGTGGGATGGGTAAAACTCAGAATATCTTGGACTTCAAAGGATATTGCAATTTTTTATTTCCAGGGGTGGGTTAAACTAAGAATGCAAATATCTCTTCCCTTTTTATGGTGGTCAGATGGTCTCTGTGTCCTACCCTGTGCCATCCCAAGTATAACTGGGATGCAGGTAAGGCAATCACCCCCATCCACTAATGCACAGCTTTTTTATGAGACAAGGTCAGTTAGATAACAGAGATCACCTGTCTCTCGCTATCATGGCTGGGGCAGGTTTGGGTACAACTTAAGAGACTTTCTACATTTTTTTCTGACCCTGACAACATTAAATCAGGACACATCTCTTCACTGGGTAGAGAGAATGACTAGAACAGAGGTACAAGTCCCTCCTGTAAGTTTGTAGGCATATTAGTGGCTTCAGTTGGGATGGTTTTTTTGATGTTGTACACAGTGTTTTTTTAAAACTATTAGTTATAAAATCTATGGCAGCTTTGAATAGGTTGAAATCTGGCTGGTGAAGGGAAAAGATGTACTTTTGAGACATCAAAAGTAAGCTACAATAATATTTTTTTATTCTGTGAATTATTTCCCGTGTCAATGTGATTTAGCTGCTAGTAAACCCATTAGCTGGATCTGGCCTGTCACCTGGATTCCTGAGCTACCAGATGCTTTCTTACAGCACAGGTTGGGGCTACTGCCTCAGGAGAGATCAGCTGAAGGGACACCTTCATCCAGTGCAGAGCTTATTGAGGGTGGTTTGTTAGATGGTGTAGCTACTGCAAAATTTTCAAGTGTTTTTCAAAAGATTTTCCAAGCCTGTGATGTGGTTTTGGCAGTTGCAGGAGTGAGAGAACTCTGTGAGCAGTAGGATTCATCACTAGTGATCAAAACTTGAGAACCTCGTTTTCCCTGTGCACACCCTCTCCCAGCTGTGTGCCCTCCCAGGCTTGCACAGATAGGGTCTCCTCTGTTTGTGGTATTTACCTCTCAGACAAGAGCTTTGCTGTCTTTAACTGGTGTTTCACTATCCCTCTTTAATTGTACAAAGATCTGTAAGTGTTGCCCTAGCTTAAAATGTAAAGGAATTTCTAAACATGTCTGTGGAAAAAAACTACTGGCACAGATTTTCAGGTTCAATATGGAGTAAAATAGCTTCAGTTGTGTTTTTGATGTTGTGCTTCTGTCTTAAAAAGAAAACATGTATTTTAAAGAGTAGGATCTGTTTGCATGGACTTGAGACAGTTGTTGCCTAAGGAACAAGGCAATTTTCTGAGATTGATGGAGTGCATGATGCAGCTGTGGTACAGGAGTCAGTACTTGTGGTTCCAAAGAAGTCATTGTTTTTATATCAAAACAGGTAAAAGAAGTTTCTTTTACTTCTGTCTGCACAGAGATGCAGCTGTTTTGGGGGATTAGCTCCAAAATATGACAGGTTTGTGATCCATGTTAAAAAGTAGTTCCCCTAAAACAGACAGTGTGGGATGGGCGGGAAGCTTTTAACATGATTTTGCCATAGAGAAGCTTTAGGCTATGGTTCCATGGGCAGCTGAGTTGAAGTAGCAGCCAAAGGGGAAAGTCTCACGTCTTCATCTTCCTTTGTCCCCGTTCTGGACTGCACAATTATGTTGTTGGTGAATGTTCAGGTCACTGAAAGAGAACAACCCAGTTTACTGACATCCTGGTTTGCTGTATTGGTGAGCAACACCAATAGGGTCTGGTGGAGAGCAGCTGTGGCACAAAGCAGGAGCTAGGGAGTGCATAATTGAGAGGGGAACATGGAGCAAGATACCCAACTTTCACTTGGGTTCACCATGTCTTCATCAAACTGTGTCAGTTGGGAGCTGTTTTTTTCCTTTTGCAACTAAAGATGGACATTGCTTAAGCCCATTGCTTGCTCCTGAAGGAATAGCCTGGGGGACTGGTGGGAAGAGAATCAGGTACCTGTGTTCTGTGGGTGCTGCACCCCTCCTGATGCCCACAGGTGCTGTCTGAGCCACAGCCATGTGCTGACCCATTCTGTGTTTGTGCTCTGCTGCCCCCAGCACTTCTGGCTCTAGTTGGAGGATGTTGATATCCAGGTGAACTGCTCAGTCAGCTTTGCTCTCTGGAGAGCTTATTAGCTCCTTCCTGGCCGTGTGTGAGCCCTGTTAACCTGCTGAGCTGACTTGGGAAACCTGCAGCGATCCATGTGTGAAACCACTCATGGGCTCGTTAACCTGAGTGAGCAGAACCAGTTCTTCACAGAGCCCTCCTCAGTGTTTTCTAGATGTGCTTCTGTGGTGTGGTTGTGTTGTGGCATAAGGAACAACTGCACTGTGACTTTAAGGAACTTGGAGTGGTGTGTGGAGTTTGTAGGGTAGCTCTCTTACAGAGGTGACAGTGTAAAGAGTAGATAGTGTGGTGGTGAGGACTAGGACAGTGATAGCATTTCATGTCTTATGGGCTCTCTTCTATCTCACTGCATTCCTGCTGATGCCCAGTGGGGTTTCTGAGACTTTTTGTAGCGCAGTATGAGAGCCCTGTGAACTGACTGTCTCTCTGTCTGTGCCTTAGAACAGCAGTTCCTAAAGTACAGACTATGGGTATGCAAGTCATGAGGCTGCTGCAGGATATAAAGAAGGTGTTTTAATTGAGACTCTTGAGTATGAAACTGCAGTTAATTTTATTATGCTTGTCATCCCTTTGTCTCTTGATGTTGGATCATTCACAGACAAAACTTTGGGAACTCGGCTTTAGTGTCCACATCCCAAATGTCTGCACTGTAGAAAGTGGAGCTATTTTAGGACATCAGCTGTTTCTTGTTTAAAGGAGAAGAGAGAAGCAGCAGAGGGAATAGTAAAATTGCTGGTGCCAGGTTTGGCACAGAGCTTGGGTAGTTCCAATGCAACACAGGAGGCAGCCTGTGGGGAGAGAGTTTCATGCCTGACCTCAGACTAGAAAAGTCAAATGAACTTTTAGGATCAGGCAGGTAATACTCAGAGCTGAATACTCTGAGTTTGGCTGATGAATATGGACCATAGGGTTACCTTGAATTCCATTTGAACTATTAATACTGTTAATTCTCTAGAGTCAGGCAGCTGCAGCAGAGAGCTCGTCCTACCAAATCAGCCTTTTGGATGGCTCCTAGTGGGGCTCAACACAGCTCAAAAAGGCTGGAGGTTACAGGACTCTTGATTCTTGTATCTCCCATACCCCATCTGGTGCCTTCCAGGCTCCTGCTGCTGCCTGCCACACTCAGGGGAGCACTGACGCAGCACACCTGTTCTTTTGCAGGATATGTGGATTGTGTCCTTCCTAAAGCTGTGGTAGTGGCAAAGACGATCCATCATGAAAAAGTCCACAGTCAAGTTTTGCCTCCCTTACTTGATGAATTTAAAGTGCAGAATATGACTGCAGGGAAACACATCCTCTGAGCATTTCTGTCTCTTACGGCTTCAGAGCTGTGGCAAGGATGGGTTTTGTGCACAGAACAGGTTTATTCCCCAGCTGATAATACCACAGTAATTTCATAGGTAGCTTTATCATCAGACATTTTTTCTTTATCTAGTTTTATTCGAAGGAGACTGGTCCATCTTATAATGAAACAGAAAATTATTCTCTCCATGCAGTTTACCAGAATAGGGTGTTCCAACCCCGCAACTTTCAGAATTCCATTCTTTTTACAGAGCTGATAGCTGAGGGCAAGCTTCTTGCTTTAAAGGAGCCACCCTTCCTTTAAATTGATCATGCAGACAGTCCAAATATAGAAGTTAAAAATTATTTATAAAAATAGAACTGCAACTTGGAAAGTTAGAGAAAAAATTCTTGCCTCCTGGGTACTGAATAGGTCTTTAAAAACTTTCCATACTTCCAACAGTAGAGGTGTGAGCTTTGCTTTCCACTGCAGAGTGATTTCTGTGGTGGGGGACTGATCCATGGGAACTCCTACTGGAGAAATCTCTGTCTGAACTGAGTGTTTGACTCTTGCCTGTGGAACCTTCATTTACTGAGATGGTTTGGTTAATGCAGGCATTGTGTGTTCCTGCCCTACTTAGAGATGCCTTGGTGTGACTTCAGGTGAGAGTAGTCATTTCTAGGCACAGGAATTATTTCTAATAGGAATGAGAGAGCCAAAAGGGTAGAAGGGTGAAGGAGACTTGTGTTTAATCTCCAAACATGGACTGTTAGTGTCTTTGTACTGTCTTAGAGGTGATGTATGGGGAGTGGTGCTGGAGCTTGGCACCTCCTAGGGCTGATGGAGTCATCTCTCTGGGGAGGGAGAAATAGTGGTGATCTGTTTGGTTCTTCTGACCAGAGCTGGCATATAAAAAGAAAGAGGCTGTGAAAGTATTGCTTCATGATCTGGGTGAATCCTTTGTAATACTTGACAGCCAAGAAGTATAGGAGCCAGGAAGGAATCTACTCAGCACAGAAACAATGAGGTTGACTTCTCTAGGGCACATCTGACTGTAGAGTCACTTTCTGAAGGCTCTCTGGCCTTCTTCCAGTGAGGTTTGAACAGCTCAGAAGAGAACACCAAGTGCTGGGTAGGCCAAGGTTACTGCCTCAGATCCTTCTCATTAGGGACAAAGTTTTAAACTTACTTTAGTTTTTAACTTGCCTTAAAAACTTCTCCAGGAAACAAATGCAGAAGTGTGCCTGGAAGGAAGGTTTGAGATTGACAGGAACTGAAGGATTTGGCATGCACGGAACCCACAGGTTAATTTTTTTCAAGCATGAGGAAGAGGAATATGGTTTTTGTGCCACGTGGCCTAAATCTCCAGCCTTACATCCTAACAGCACATGGAAATTCATCATGTGAACACAACATATGGGCAAGCCATCTCTGGGAAAACAGTGGCTGTGGGAGTAGAGCTGAATCTGGAAACAGATTGTTTCTGTGGTTGGTTGATGGGTTTAATCCTAAAGTAGCCTGGCTGGAACACTCACAGTGCTGTGGGCTGTGCAGCCATGGAGTGAATGCAAACAGTGGAGTGGGAGCAGAGACCCAGGTGACACAGAATTCTGTCCCTGGCAGGAGACAGCAGCACATGGGAAGGAAGAGGGCAAGAATGGAGCAAGGCATCCATTGATTCCTTGGTGTTACTCACTACTGCTTTGGGACTCTCCAAACTAGAAGCTACATGTTTGTCTCATTCTCCATTATGGAATTTTTCCCCCCTATAAAGTTATCCAAGTGAGCTCTAAACACCTGAAATCTTTCAGAAACCACAGCATCCTTTGGCTACCTATTTGAGAGTTTAAGCACAAACGTGACAGAAAATGATGTTTGCTTCCAGTATGTATTGTACTGTTATTGCTGAAAATAAATTACTAAAATGCTTTTAGATTTTGGTGCAGTGAATTTCTGTTAAGCGCAAAATGTGATTAAATTAATTTTAATGTTTTGTTTTGGTTTTGTGTTTTGTTGTTTGTTTTTTTTTTCCCCTTCCATCAAGGGTGCCAAATGCCTGATACTTTGAATTCATGGTTTCTAGTAGCCCAACTTCATGTCTGGTAAGTGAAAAACAAAATAGTAATATAATTATTTTCAGGAAATGAAGTTATATACCACTTAATGTAAGAAAAAGCAGAGCCTTCTATCCATGGTTGATAATAAAGGTTATAATCATTTTACTGATGACTGAATTTCAGCAGTTTTCTGCTGAGGAACAAGAAGTTCCATAGAGAAGCTGACATCTCTTACATCTCAAAATTCCTCACTAGTGGAATGGTCTTTGCCATGAGTTTTCTAAAAGCCTTGCTCAGGCTATGTGGAAAAATCCTACTTGGGTGTTTTAGGAAAGGTTTAAATTTATGCAAAAGTAACTTAAATTGGAAGAATTTGTGGTGATGAGAAGTATTTAACAAATTATAGCACTGGCATTTATTTTTTCACTTCTGAAAGGTATGTGGAGGGTGGTGAATGCCAGCTTGGCTGCATGTAAAAATATTTAACACCTTAAACGTGAAGTTTTTTCCCTTTTTCGTTTGTCAAAATAGTAGCCAAAAAAATCAGGTTTTCATCTAGCATTACATACTTATAAAGGTCAGAGGATGCACAAGGGAGTACAGTAATTTTTTAAGTGCCAGATCTTTCAGGGAACTGAAGTCCATAGACTTGGGTTCAGCTGTCCAAAGGCTGAAAGGAAATTTGTACTGAAATAGCTGCACTTAAGGCTCCTTGTTTCCTTGCCTCCTCCTTTTTCCCCTCCCTCCTTTTAATTTCCTGACTCTTTAATATAGTGAAAGATGGGGCAGCTCATTACACTAAAGAGTGAATAAATGAGCAGAACCATTGAAATGATAATCAATTAATGAAATTAGTGGATCCAAATAAGGAAGATCCTTGAAATCTGCAGTTTGTTTATTTCTTACTCCTCCCTGTGGGAAAAAGGCTTTAAAATGAATTGATAAGCTAATAATTCATGTAGGTATTTTGAAAGCTAGTGCAATAAGTGTTAAAAACCAGACTGTTCGTAGGTATCTGGGAAAAGCAAAGAGAGATAAGATGAATCTGCAGAGAACACACTTTTTTCATCTTGATTTCTCATTGACAGGACAATGTATCCTGTGATTAATACAAAGCATCAAATTCAAGATTAATTATAAAAATAAACAAGAGAACTATGACAGAGATGAAACTGGTATAGGATAGGCAAGTTTCTAAGATCAAAGCTACATTGGCTTCTTTTGAAGGTGGCTAAGAGTCACTGAACTTCTTGCTGGTGATTTTATGGAGAGATTTGCTGAGGAGAATTGAAATAACTCTTACGTGTGAGATGTGGTGGACAGGATGACAGCTATATCCTGCATGAGCAGGAAAGAACCAAATCCCTCTGCCTTGTTGTGACAGCAGTGAAAATTCAAGTGTGGAGATTAGCACTAGAGGTTAATTTTTCTAGGGTTTATGAGTCTGGCTCCTCTGTGTTCCTGGCAGCTTCACCTAAGGAGCACTGGCATTCCGGACCACAAATGAGAGATCTGGTTTGATATTCCGGGACACAGAGAAGCCTGTGACAACCCTGCTCACTACCTGGGTCATTGGGAAATGCTGTAGGCTTTGCTTTTGATGAGACCAGTGACCAGCATCCTGCCTTGACATACTTGCTTTCCCAGGCAGGTTTATTGCTATGTTCTCTGGAATTCTCTTTCTTTGGGCTGTTTGACCTCAGTAAAGTGGGAGCAGAAATGCTTCTACTAGCTTTGACAAGGTCAAGGGCATTCTACCCATCTGAAGCCTTCAGTTCTTTGTCTTTCCTACTGGACCATTTGCCTCAGGGGTTGGAAATCTTTCTGATCTGGTGGCCAACAACCTGTCAGGAGATTCTGACCACCATCTGCTCCTGTTCCCCCAGCAGAGCAGTCTGCATCATTTTCTTACATACTTACTTCTTCCTTCTTATTCAGCAGCTTATTTTCAACTGATTTAGAGTGTCTTTTGGAGCCAGAGAAGATGAGAATTTTCCCTACTTTGGTAAACTTTGTCTCCTTTTCTTACTGTTGCCATTACCCAGCATGTTCTAGTCAATTTTTCCATGCTTTTTGCATCCCAGCTTTTACAGACTTAAGGTGCTTATCAGGGCACGTTGTTGTTACACATTCAGGTGGGTTCTCTTTGAGTCTCTGGCTCCTAATATTTCTGGTTTGTGAATGGAATGTTTCTACTGACCCCACTCAAAAAGAGAGGAATTCAGGCTCTCATATTTAGTCTCTGCTTTTGCAAATTTCTTTCAAGATAATGTTCCTTTGGAAGTACTCCAGTGCCTTCCAATGCAGTGCTAAAATCATGCTTTAAAAAGTCAACCCATCAATATTACTTAGAAAACCAACCCATGATTATTCTTTCCTGAATGTCATGTTTTTATAGGCCGTCTTTGCTACTTCACACCTCTGATGTCAGGAGAACTCCTGGTTTATATTTAGAAGCCCAGATGTTAGAAAAGCTCTTTATTTCTTCTGCTGGGTTTGCATTTTCCCGTGCATCTAAATGGAGTATTGGCTGAATCCAGAGCTGTTAACCAAACTGCCAAAGACATTATTTGGATGACTGGTGAGGAATGTCTTGGTTCAGTATTTATCATGTAGATACATAGAGCTCCCTTCCCATTTTCACCAGAGCAAGCATGGTGACATCTCTGAAGTATTTAGGATCAGATAGTGTGGTGCTACATTTCCTTTTCTGAAAGATTTGGAGACCTGTTGCAAAAGTTCATCTAAGCATTGTTTTTCTTATGGAAATCTGCACTTAGGAAAGTTTTGATCAGCCTGAGGAAGTCTGGAGGAGAATGAGAGCCACCAAGTATATGTAGAAAACAGTTCCTGCAGGAAAAGATTTCTCTGATTTGCATAGAGAAGCCTGAGGACACAGTACCATTTTGAAATTAGGTGCATCAGAAGAAAGGGAATAAACTCTCTGTTTTGTGTCTTAATTGCATCAGAATAGACTTGCTTGAGAGAGATTTTAGGGATAAGTTTATTTGGAATGTCTCTGTATTTAGTTGATCCTGCCTTAACCTGAGGGAATGGGCTGTAACAGCCTAAACAAAGGCCCCAGGGGAGAGGAGGCTGCACAGCCAGGCTGGGTTCTGTCTGCTGGATAGAGCAATGGTGGCAAGTTGGCCATGCTGGAACACAGGAGAACATGCAGACCTAATTAGGACCTGTTTCAGAATTCTGCTGCTAATTATCATTCACTGAAGTGTAATGTCACGACAGAGGTGATGGAAAAATCAGTTCAGGTGTCTCCTGCCATCCCCTATGCTGGTAGCTGTTTATGAGTGGGTAACATAATAAAGCCATCCAAAAATGCTGTTGATACTTGTGTTGTTAAGCCAGAGTAATTTCTTTGAACAATAGCACAGCTGCAAAAATGGTTGCTCTGGAGCAACTGAAGGAAGCAGGAATGAGTGGCCAGGTACAGGAAGGTCCAAGTGCGCTTTACCCTTAATGTCTCGTCACACTTTGGTTCATGGCACAGGACACCTCACAGCGGTTATCAGGGGGTGTCAACCACCACTTGTGTTTAGGCCAGTCTGGCACACTGGGAACACTGACAGAAACAGTTGTAGCTGAGGCTGTTGTGAGAAACTACAACATCTCAGCTGACATGGGTTGAGTTACAGATGCTCCTAATCCTTTTCAGCCATCCTTTCCTCTAATTTTCTTCTAAGATAATCTCTCTGCATAACTTAAATACAGCAAAAATTATCCAACCCAACTAGTGTGAGGTAGACAGCTTTCTAAAGATAGTTTGGAGTAATTTTCCTTTTAGGGTTTGAAGGTGAGTCAATATTTGACAAAAGAACAGATTGTGCAGTGAAATGATGAAATGTTTCACACTGTGGTGATCTAGTTAGAAGGTTTATAGGCTTTAACAAGTCTGTGTTGCCTCAGACACCAGGTGTAGTAACAAACTACCAAACGTTCAAATAAGCTGCAAAATTCCATGATCTCACTCATGGTGCTGCAGAACAGCTCTGTGACAGCACTGTGCATCCAAACACAGAGCTGCCTTTTAGGCTCCATGAGTTGCAGGTTTTCTTCTGCACTCCAGTCCAGTTCTGCTCATCATTGAGTTGTTGCCTGTTGGTCTCTGCACTGCTCTTTCTTCCTGCTTCTGCACCACTGAAGGCACACAGGATAGGAAACATTATGCTCAGGGGGAGCTTTCCTTGCCCCTGAGTTTTTCAGGTATTCAGGAAGAAAATTTTAAAAATTCTTTTCTTAGTGCAAAATTAGTCTTCTAAACTGAGTCTTTTTCACTTGTTAAGAGTGAATAAGAATTTTCAAATCAGTAATTCACTTCCTTGTGCCATTCAATTATGTAAATGCACAAGAGAAACAAAGGTTTTGAAATTGGTAGAAGTAAACTGAAAGTTTTAAGCTCTTTGTGCATTTGTTTTGTGGAAGGTCTGGTACCTGGACAACTGTTCTCTGACCAGTGTTTGAACAGAAAGCTTTGTCATCCTTCTGTGAGAAAATGAGGATTTGGTTTTGGTACCATCTTAATTGCATTTGTGTGATGGGACAGTGGTTCTGACTAGCACAAAGAATATATATAGGACTGCTGCAGGTTTTGCTACCTTCACTTTTTGTCTCTGGCTTCCCTGGCAGTAAGTTTTACTTGTTTTACAGGTTAAAAAATAAATTTCCTTTACTAATCCATACACAAGATAGAACCCATCATAAAGATGGACATCTGTCCTTTTACAGGTCATCTCAGCACACTTCAGGTGTTTGTGATTTTCCCTGTGGAGCTGGAATTCATGGGTCACCAAATACTTTTAATGCCTGTAGATCTTAGACTCGCTAAAGAAATTAACCTATTAACAAATAAATAATCATATTTTCCTTTTAGCTCTTGTGGCACGTTCACCATTGTTAGTGTGCACCAGCTCCACAGTGGCCTCCAGTAGCTCTGCTGTCTTGGTTTTACAGGAGCTGGAAGTAGTTTCCTTCCCAGCATCTCTATGAAAAGCAGTGTCTTCTCTCAGCTCCAGTGTTTGAGCATCACCTCATCTACAGTCATTCAGTCAGTCCTGGACAGGCACTTCTGTCTTTCAGTACAGGAGCAGAGTTGCTGGATGAGATAGAAAAGATGGGACAGGTGATGGGACTGGTTCCAGCCTGGTGAGGAATCAGCCTGGGCTTCAGTTTGTGCTCTTTACAGATGTTTTATAAGAAGCAAAATAAAATGATTATTTTATTTTGTAGACAGAACAGCAGCAATGAAGTTCAAGTGGTTTTAATGCTTAAAAAAAAGTAAATCTCAACCTGATATTCTCATTAAGATCTCACAGTGCACTTTCAAACCTCTGGTTTGCATATGGAGGTTTTGCCAGGTGGCTGGACATGTATCCAAATACCCCTGTAGCTGAAATAATTTGGGACATTGCTAACGTGGATTGGTTGAAGTGTGTAACTTGCTTAAACTTTCCCAGCTTGGCTAGTTGGGCTCTTACAGTACTTGAGTGCACCAAGCTGAGCTACCAGCTGGCTCAGAGCCTGGGATTAGACAAGCCATATGTTCCTGCTCCAGAGGGTGAGGTGTTCTCAAGGCTGAGGAATTCAGGTTGCAGTAGTGTTTAACTAGATTATAGTACTGTCAACAAGAATAGAGTCCACTGTCACTCTTCCATGGCTGGATTGGCCAAAATCCAGCAGATACCGCTCCTGAGAACAGAATGGAAATGTTTTTGATGGTTTATTAAAAAAAACAAATCTGTGTGTACTTTTCTCCTGATCACAAACATATACTATAAGAAGAACCTTAAACAAGCTGGAATGCATTTAATTTACTCTTTCCTTTTAAAAAAAAGCCCAGGAGCTCTGACTGGTGTGTGCTCTTGCAGGATGTGCCTGGTGCGGCTGAAGCAGGAGGGCCGCACAGGGAAGTACATGTGTCGCTACATTGTTCACTGCATGTGGGAGGATGTTGAACAGCGTGGGAAGGTGATGGGGGTAAGTCCTCTCTGGTGCTGTTAATCCTGATGATTCCCGTCTTTCAGTGCTTTTTGGGATTTAAGTATCTTAGAAAAATGCCTGAGAATCAACCTGGTTGATTCCTTTACTAGCTTAAAGGTACTAGTACCTGCAGCCCTCACTCCTGACCATTCATTCACTCAGAGGCTGTATTGAGCCACTGACCTTGTTTCTGAAAGTACATTGTGGCCTGGATAAAGGCATTGATTTGTCTGAAACTAATTAATTTCCTACATGTTTTGCTGTGTGATTGCAGAAATGGATGCTGCTACAACAGAACAGGGATAGAAATATGCGGCTGGGGTAGTGAGGAATGTGACTGGTGCCATATCTATAGCTACAACTTCAGTAATTCCAGCAGAAATCTGAGTTTTCTCCGTACCTAAAGTGGTAAAAGGAAAGTTAATCAACAAGGGGTTTTTGTCAAGTTCCTGCATGCAACTGTAACTAGTCCTTAGTGTATTTTTCATTTTGGATTCTCATTATACCTGATCTTTATCACAAAAAAAAACCCCAACTAAAAGAAGCAAACAAACCAAAACCAAAAAACATTCTAAGGCGAGAGTAGTTCCAAGGAGAGTTCATTTGTGAGTTTGAAGGAAGAGGAAGGTTGAATCATTCTGGCCTATTCTGAGGAAGGTTATGGTGGTTGGTTGTAATGGTAATACTTAAAATGTAGTTTCTATACTTAAAATTTCTATACTTAAAAGTATGAAAATGTGTTTCTCCAGCCCTTTGTTGGTGATTGCCTGAAGAGAAGGCATTGCAGAGGCGGTGGAAGTAGGTGACAGCAGACCTGATACAGGTGAAGCTACCTGTGTTCGGGGCACTTCTGTAAGAGAACAGGGCTGGCAAAGATCTCCTGTGTTGTCAAAAAAACACTGTTCAGTGATTAAATAGAGGTTTGTCTATGAGTAAAATAAATTATGCTGTTAGAGAAGTGACAGTTTTCATATAGCAATAATTGATGGCATATTGTCAAGCCTTGGTTGTCAGTTCTATTGGAGAAGCTGCCAAGATGTTCCTGGTGGTGCCAGGCAAAAGAATTAACCAGTGAGTTAGGATTTGGGATGCGATCACATTAGTAATTCAAGAAGTTTCTCTCTGGTTCTTTATTTTGTGTGTGGTTTTAGAAGGTGTTGGTTCTGGTATAATTTCAGTTATTCCTTTAGCAATAGGGTTTGTTCCTAGTTGTTGGGAATTCCATAGCTTTACTCTATTACATGTTGCTTTTAAAGACAAGACATCCTGTAATCTTTTGAATTAAATCTAAATTTGTACATCTGAGAATTTTTTGCTATATTAATGTGCTTAGATAAATTCCAGTGTGGGAATCTCCTCTTTCTGTGGGGCAATGTGAGTGAGCCTGAGAAATCAGATGTACTGGAGGAAAAGACTGAATGAAAGAGCTTCTGCATTTTTGTCCTTATCCAATGCCTTTCCATATCATACTGCTGGTTGATTCTGTTTTCTCTAGGAACTATACACGGCTCAGATCTTTACTCAGGGTGTAAATTTAAGGTTCTTCTTCTGGAAAAGCAAAAATCCCCCAAACCTAAAACAAACCCCAGCCAAACACATCACCTTCCAAAGCACCAGAAAGTATCTGTCTGATTCCATGGAGAAAATGGACCTTTGGAGCAGAAAATGACTTAGCTCTTTCTTTTGACCCTAATCTTGTCTTTTATGAACAAACTGCTGGCTTGTAGTTTTCTGTGCAGGGTTGGAAGCAGCAGGCAGCAAAGAGGAGCAAAGCTGGCTGTTTGCTGCCCTTCCAAGCAATGCAGGGCTCCACAGTGAAGAATGCTGCAGGTTAGGCCTGTATTGAGAGCTTTACAGTAAACCCGAGGGGAAAAAAAATAGTGCTTATAGTCAATTCTTCTTAATGGGATGCACAGGGTTTCCATTATGCAAACTGAACTATTCCATTGCTCCACAAAATTCCCTGAAACGTAAAAAACCCATTAGTGTCCTTATATTTTCATCCAGTCTATACCCTGAAGTGTTTATACATGCATTTTGCAGTAGCATGGTTCCTGTGTGATGCAACTGCAAGAAGCTCTGAAGTTGCTGGAATGCCATTTATTTCCTGCCTTGTCAGGTTAGGCATCTGGTCAGGTTATCCTTGAATTTAAATTATGCAGTCTTTGTAGGAATGACCGTGCAGTGGAATCTCCAGTGTGCTTAGCCTGCAGTACTGTGATACCTATAATACATCAGACTGTGGCCTGGTGCTAACACAGTCTTTATGTGGCCATAGCAGATGCTCAGAGTAAGAACCTTCACATTTCAGGGATTAAGCTGCAAGGCAGTTACACCTGTGTGTGTATTTAGTAGAGCTGAGCTGCACAGAGGCCCCTTGGTTTAACGAGCCTCCTTGGGTGAGAAGTCAACTCCTGAGCAGGCACTGAGGAGGAAGTGGGAAAGCAGAGTGGACTCTCCTGGTGACAAATTTAGAAATCAGGACTATTTTCTTCACTGTAGTCCTAGTGAGGTTTTTCATTATCTTGCAGTGGTTTGTTTTGTTCTTGTTTTTATTATTGTTGTTGGGTTTGGCTTTTTTTTTTTGGTGGGGTTTTGGTGGTTTTTTTTAATCTTTTCTTTATTCCTGATCTTTTAGTCATTATTCATGGTCAATCTCCTGTGGAGACAGGCTGAGAAAGGTGGGGCTGTTGAGGCTGGAGGAGAGAAGGTTGTGTGGAGACCTCCCAGCACCTGTCCAGAATCTGAAGGGGGTACAGGGAAGCCAGGGAGGGACCCTTCCTCAGGGACTGCAGTGACAGGACAAGGGGAGATGGCTCCACATTGAAAGGGAGGGAATTTAGGTTAGACACACAGAAGGAATTCTTCCCTGGAAGTGTCTAAAGCCAGCTTGGATGGAGCTTGGAGCAACCTGGGATAGTGGAAGGTGCCCTTACCCATGGCAGGGGGTAGAATGGGATGAGCTTTGAGGTACCTTCAACCCAAAATTTCTGGGATTTTGTTGAGGTGAACAAACTTCTTGGTCTCTTCTGGTAATATTTATTGTATGTTAGATGGAAATTATCTATGCACTAATGTTTGAAGATGTTACCAGTTCCCTTGCCCCTTATCGCCGCTTTATTTTCTTTTGTCAGTGCCAGTGATTCTGGCTTCACATCTCACTTCACTCTTCACCCTGCATGGGCAGTTCCTGTTTTTTCCATGCTTGTTCACTTTTCTCCACTCACCTTCCTTCCCTTCACAGAGCTGTACCCTGACTGAAGTCTCACTTCTCACCTTTAGCAACTGCAAGTTTTGAGTGACCAATAAGGGCAGTTTCCAAAGTGCCACATTCTTTTTATTAATCTTGACCTCTTTATCCCTAATATTTTTTTTTTAAACTGAAGCTGAGGTAATGACAGAGGATTTGTGACCTGATAAGGGATATGTGTAACAGCAATTTATTTTCGAGTAATGTAGTCCTGCAATCAGTAAATATCCTGCCTCCAAAAGAAGGTGGTCAAATGCATCAAGAATAGTAGATAAAAAAGAATGACATCTGTGTTCCTATGTCAATGCTTTTAAATTTCAGAATCTGAGTCTTTCTCAGAAGTAAGGTAAATGAAAAGAAACTTTACTGAATACATCCAGAGAACTAAATTATCATCTGTACAGATCCCAGGAGGTTAGAAAATTCCATTCCTTGCCTTTTCTCTCATGCAGTGTATAGATTTAACTCTGATTCCTGTATTGTGGTACAAGTGACAGAGCACCTGGATGGAATTGCTGGCTGGATGCAATTAGTTTGACTTGCTGACATACAAAGTTGCAGTTCTTCAGCTTGCTTCCAATCTAGCAACAATGCCAGCACTTGATGGAGAAAATGGATACTGTATTCCTGAAGTGATACTGATGGTTTATTGAAATGTGCCATTTGCTCTTAACTGGTTCATTGGAGCTGAAAGGGGTAGAATGTAAAGCATTTTAACTGCAAATTTACATCAGCTCCAGCCCCAAATGGAGTTTGTATTATTTCAAAACCTGGTTGTTAAAACTGCTGAGATCTAAATCTGCTGCAAAGTTTTGGGACCTGTTAGCCTGAGCTCCTTCAGCACTCCTGAATGTCGGCAAGAGTCAGAAACCCAAACTTGACACAGCTGTAAAAACACACTGAGAGTCTGTGGCCTCAGCAAATTCTACTGGTGCAGGCATATTTCAGATATAAATTTTACTCTGCTGTCCCTAGTACTAATGAAGTCAGTCTCTTTTGGTGGGTTTGCAGCCAGGTGTGTCCAGTTCTGTGGCTAACCAACGCTCTTTACTTAATTTTTCCACTAGTGACATTTCTATCAAACTTTAAAAACAAACAGAAAAATTGGCTTGATGCAATGGCTCCAAGTGTTAATAGTAACATTAGGCTGCGTAGAAGACTTCCTTTGGATCCTGCTTTGCCAGAGATCTCCACCTCGTGGCTTGCAGGGAATAGATTTATACTGTGCAAGCTGGCAGTTGCTTTATCAGTTTAGAAAGTGAATTCTCTCAGGACTAGACATTGCTGCTGTTTTCTCCCTAAGGGAATTCTGGAGCCACCTGAGAATTAACCTGGCTGATCTCAGTATTGTACCTTAGTAACTGTGGATTTAAAAGTTGTTATAAAAGTTTGTTTTAATACCCTTAGGTTAAGCTGCAGAGTTGATAGGAAGGACATGCAGGTATTCCCTGGAACAGGATTTCAGCTGATAACAGGACAAGAGATATGAGGGTTAAATAAATAAATAAATTAGGGACTTTCAACCACTCAAAAAACCCCAACACCCCTTCTCCCTCCTCCAAGCACCCCACACTAATGCTTTTGGGTGCAAATCCTGTGGTGTCTCAGGAGGATCCATCAGGCTTTATTCTAACACTTGTAACTCTTTGTAGGCTCACTTTACCTGCCTTGCTCGTGTATGTTGTGGTGGCATTCTGCTGCTGAAATGAATTAAAGTTGTTTTCAGTGCAAAATGACAACTCATTTTATAATGAATAAATGTTCTAAAAGCTGCAAATTCATTTTATAATAAATAAATGTTCTAAAAGAGATAGGACTCGGAGGGGCTGTCCAGCCCAGTGTGCCAAACCTGTTTTAATTTATCATAATCTCACTTTCCTGTTTTCCCACCAGACCACTTAGACTCCTACCCTTTTTTTTTTTCCCAGGAACACATCTAGGTGTCTTTTGAATTCATTTATTGGCTCTGCTCTGTGTAGCACAATACAGCGTTTGTTACACTTTTAGCTAGAGCTGTTTATACCCAGTGACCCGTAATTTGCTCTCAATTACGCTCATGTACATCTGAAGTAACAGCATCAGAATCAATACATGTAACTGAGAGTTGAAATTAGCTCTGGGAACTTGAACACCATTTTCTGTCTTGATACTCTTTTCACAATTAGAAAATTTCAGTTGACTAAAAATGCCAATTTACCTTACTGGAGCTACAGAATTTCCTAAACTCAGTTTAATTCCGTTTAAGTTGTTCTTACTGTGGAGAACAAAAAGTTTGTCCCTTGTAACTAAAGACTCACAAGGCATGGTTGGGATGAGACCGGCAAGTTGTAGCATGGCTTTAGAGGATGAGAGGACAGGGTGTAAAATGGATACAGTTTTAAAATAGAACTTGATCTTTGTATGCATTGAAGTGGGAAGCTGCTGTACTGGGATGTTCAGGGGTCCTCTCCAGGCCTGCCTCTAAAATCTGATGGGAAGTCATGGAGTCAATTTTGGATGCACAGGAGTGAAAACTATATTTTTGAGAGAGAATGGGGCAGAAGAAGAGTGGGTGCAGTATTTTGGGGCTGGTGTGGGGCTGGTGGGTTGTGTGTTTTACTGAAGTAAAACATTGCAGAGAAGGTATTGATTTTGTTGAGGAAATGGACTGGGATATGAGACAGAGGATAGTGTTCAGTACAGTTGAAAAAGGTTTTTAAAAACCTGTTCAACTAAAGAAGAGAAATTTGAGTTTTAAATTATCTATGTATATTTTGAAATGCTTTACTAGGACATTTTAAGGAGAAAAATGTTAGGATTTTTGATGACCACTTGGAATATATAAAATTTCACCAGTGTCTAGTGTTCCCTTAAAAAAACAAACAAAAAACCCAAACAAACAAACCAAAACAAAAACAAAAAACAAAACAAAACAAAACAAAAAAAAAAAAAAAGAAAAAACAACCAAAAAAACAAGAAACAAAAACCTTGCCAAAGTCGTGAGATACAAAATTGCTCTGTGTAGTTTTTGTGGTTTTTTTTAATAAGATACCAGAAATTGTGATTAGTTTTACCTGAAGTTATTGTTTCAAGAACATCACAAAAAAAAAAATTCATCAGCCCTTGATCTTTTCTCAAAGAGCTTGAAAGTTCACACTAAGTTTTCAGTACTTTGTCATTTCATAAATGAATAATAGTAGGTACTTTTCCAGAGGAAAATCAGTAAATTTGATTCTGGAAATCTTAATAACTTAAATATGTAGGATAGTGCACGTGTATGAAGTGTTACCTTGAATTATCTCAACTATGATGATGTCTGGAACAAACTGTAATGATGCAAATGTAGATTTACATGGAGCTTTGAAATATGGGTCTCTTTCTCAGGTTATCTGTGATGGAGTTTTTTTAGACACACTATCTGTGGAACCAGCACACCTGAATGAAATGTTTGGGCCATGCTGAGGATACCTGGTATTGAAATCAAGATATTATAAAAGCTTGGGTTCTTTTCAGCTGGCCTGTCCCAGTTTTCTGGCATAAAGAAATCAATTCTGACAAAAAAAATCAATTTAAATTTCCCAGATGTGTTGGTTCCTGTTACTGTAAGGTGGTGTCGTTGGCCTGTTCTGTGCCTTGCTTGAGTGCCTGCAGGAATTATGCTGTAAGCTGCTTTGTGGCACCTTTTCTAGAGATACCTTTTTTCAGTATTATGTATTTTTCAGTATTATATTGCTCCATGTCCATTATAAAGGGAAAGGTTCTTCCCCCAGAATGTGCTTTTAAGCTCCTTCATAAAAACAGAAATAATACCAAGACCAGAGTCTGTTCTAAACAAAGAGAGCTTCTCTGTTGTTCCAATATATTTTAATCACATTGTTGCTTGTGCTTTTCTCTGCAGATAGAAAGTCACTGATATCTTCTGCTTCCACGTAGGAGAGAGTCTTGTATTTTCTTGTTAGAGCTTGGTTCATTTTTTGCTTCCATTTTCTGAGTTCTCTGGCCCATCCATTTACAGAACTGTCAGCTCTCTGAAACTTTTTTTTTTTTTGACAGCTTTTGCTAACTGCTCCCACAGGAGAGCAAAAGATAATGGTCAGGAAGTGCAAGTGCAATCCCTGCAGTAATCCCAGTGCCTGCTTCCACCCTTGCTGGCTCCTCTGTTTTCTTTTACAACCCTAGTAAAGCAACAACATAGAATACTTCTGTACACATCCAGGGAAACTGAGGTGCTTTTCTGTTTTCCATTCTGGTCTGGGAATCTCAGTGGATTCAATTCCTTTTTTTGTCCTCAGTCTTTTTCTTCTTTTTCTGGTCTTACACAACACTTGCTTTATCTCTATTAATTAGTTAATTACCATTATACTTCTGTAAGAGCTTGGATGTTTTTATTTCATTCAAAGGTCAGGGAATAATGCCAATACTTAAAATACCAGCATGTCTAATCCTGGAGATCTCTCTTTGTTGATAGTAAAGTGTTCATCATGTTGATTTTCAAGTTAGTCAGGAAGTCTTGAGGCCAGGAGAATAAGTGTACATAAAAGGCACAGTTTTAGGATTGGGATGTTGTGGATGGGAGATGGGGTGAGTACAGTCTTGGTCAATGTGAAATGAACAACAGTGGTCTGAATTGATTTTCACAGGGCTTGGGCATCCAGAAGGATCTGGCAGGGAATGGAAGGCAGACCTGTGGGTGAGCAGGGGTTTTAGGGAGTGTCCCCTGAGCATTGGAGTCATTTGTCTCATTGATGCTGAGTACCAGCAATTCCGTTTGGAGATGCTGTTTGAAGACTTCATTTTTTAAAAGTGGGGAAGTTGCAGATCCCCTGAAATTGGTGGAAATACAGGACTAAAGTCCCAGAAGACAAAGCCAGGTACCAAGAGCTTAAAAATCACATGTCTCCTTGAGAGCATCCTAAATTTGCCCTTTTGTATTTCCTGTTCTATTATGTCCTTGCAGGAGGGAAGATAACCCCTATATAGCTTTAATCTGTGTTATTCAGGAAACTGTGTAAGGAAGATTTTGGCTTCTTAAAGTCCTTGCCCATGCTTTTAGGATGATCTGGAAGTTTATTTATTCACAGCAGCATAGAGTCTGAATGAAATGCAGAAGTAAGATGGAAAACTCACAATATCTTACCAAGCAGCATTTTCATGGCTCACTTTCCTCCTTTGCCTTTTACTTGAGGGCAGAACTAGGGTAGAGAAATAATTTTTGTTCTCTTGTGAAAGGTTACAGTAATAAAGAAACTCTTGTTAACATCAGAGTATATGGCAGGCAGGAGTTTTCACAGTCTGGCATTGTTTATTTTACCAGCAATTTGGAACCTTCTGCACTCTTAAAATATTGGCAAGAAAATATTTAACTGTTAACTGTTCTGTGGCCTGCGTGTGTTTGAAGCCCTGGGGAGGAGGAGTACTTGGGGAAATCGGGTTTTTCTCAGCTTATGATTGAAACCAGAAGGTGCAGAATATTGGTAGAAGGTGAAAGCAATGTGACTTCAAATTAGAATTTTATCCAAATGTGGAACTGATGGGAGAATGTCAAACAGGTCACATATGAGCAGGGCCCTGCTAGAAGAGAGTGAGGAGGCTGAAGGAGCAAACACAAATCAGCCAGTCTGCCAGGCACTACAGAAATTAATTTGAAAAGGTGATAGTAATTGTGAGTATTTGCATTTATCCTGGCCTCTGTCATTGGATAAAGGTTGTAGCAGTAAGGATTAGGCTGGTTAATTGCTGACTAATTGTGTGGACTCTAGCAATTGTCACTCCATTTGAAATGAAATGAACTTTTTTTTTGACAGTTTTTTTAGGAGAGGAGATGGGTGCCTTGCTGTTCCCCTCCAACAGAAGCTTGTTCTGGTTCCAAATTCTGGAGAAAAAATGGTTTTTTTGTGTTCTTACTATTATTCCCCGAGGGGAGGATGACCTATTTGGTATGAGCAGGATCATTCTTGCTCATATTACTACATAAAATGTAGCCTCTTCCCATGAGGGTGTTAAAGGTTATGGTAAAGGGAGCAGGTTTTTTAATAGCACTAGCACTTTTCAGGTGAAATTCCTGCCAAGTCAGCAAAGTGACCTGATGTCTGGTGTCCAGGATCATCTAATGAGCTGTGCCTGTCCTGCTGAAAGTCAGGGCAGGAAAGAACAGAGACCCAGATGGGAGCGATACCACCCAATATCTGCAAAGGTCAGCAAAAAAAGGACAAAAGTGAACATGCTCAGAACTCATGCTCCTGTCAGATGAGGATCCAGTGTGTGCTGTGGCTTCAATGACCAGAGATTTTTGGGATAAAGGATAAGAAACAGAACTGTTGGTCAGTTCCATCTGGTACACTCTCCTGGCATTTACTAACAAGTAACCTGAGAGCTGCACGGGGACCACCAGTTTGGGATCACCAACAGAAATCCTCCAGGAATGTGCAGCCCTTTGTTACCTCTTACATTTTTTTGCTCTTTAATGCCCTGTGACAATGACTTCTGCCACTTAAATGTGTTGCATGAAAAAACACCTAAATTTTAAAATATTATTTGGTCATTTCAATAGATTATTTTTTACATCTTTTTAAATGAGAAACAGTGGACAATAATTCTTTGTTTCTCTGCTTGATACCACTCATGATTTTTAGCTCTCCACCATCTTCTTCCTCATTTCATCCTGAGAAGCTTCCTGAGTGTTTCCTCATATGTCTCATCATGTCATCATGGTCTTTTCTGTGTGTTTTCTACTACTTTTAGATCTGTTCAGAGACTAAAAGGTAACAATTATGAGCAGCATTTTATATGTGGTGCATTATGAGGTTACTCTCTAAACACATAGCAAAAGTTGGGAAGTATTCTTAGCTGAAATTGGTTGGGAGAATTCTTGGAGGAAGTATATATCAGCCTTTGTAGGGTTTGGCCTTTTCTCAGGGATTCTGGTGCTGTTGAAGGCAGGATACCCTGGTAGGTGTCCCCTTGGTCTGATCAGTGTTCCTGGTGTGTGACACTTTATGACAGTCCCTGAGGTTTGTCTCAGTGAGGAGCTGGAGCTTTTACAGGATCTCTCTGAGTGTTCATGGTACATATTTACCTGAATGATTTATCTACCTTTCCTACTGTCTTCTCTGAGTGCTTCTTTCAAACTTGGTTCTCAAATTTCCTTTATCAATGTATCAGACTGAATTCCTGATTCTGGTGTGTTCAGAAACCATTTAGGCTTTTAGCAACTAGTTTTTTCAAGAGACATTACAGGAAAATTACATTGACTACTGCTCACCTTATGGAGAATCAGCACAACTTTACAGGGCACAGCAGTTCAACCTCTTTTCCCTGATCTTCTCTTGAGTGGTTGTCAGTGAGCTCTGACAGCCACATTCTGCAGGGAAGCAGGAATTTGGAATAAGCCATAGAATACAGTTCAGATTGTACTGTGATCTCCTCTGCATCTGTAACAGTTAGCATGGCACAGCTTCCAGATTGATAAACTGCAAGATAGGAACAAACCTCATTTTCTGGGTAGCAGAAAGGTAGGGGTGAGCATCTGCTTTTGCTGAAAGATGTAGGTAATGTTGTATAACTTGCTTTTCTGTGTCTTTCTTGGAATAAACTTGCTCTGAGGAGCGTTATTGATGATTGCACAATTGTTGTGAAGGTAGAGCACGCACAACTTTTTCCATTAACATGTTTTTATGGATTGAAGTTTTTGGCAGGAGCTGGTTCTGCTGCAATCCAACACTTAGGTTTTGTTTAAGTTAAAGGAATATTGGGGTAGGTTATTGAAGAAGGCTTTAAAGATTGTTCTCTGAAGTTAATGATTATGGAGGTATATTACAAAATTACTTCTAATTTGAAAAATAGAGAATTTATCAGAAGAGTTAATATTTAAAACATACAGAACTCAAGCTGTGGCTACTTACAAGCAGTGATATGCTTTGCAGACGAAGTAGCAGAGCAGCTAAAAAAAGGCTCAAAAATTGAAGGCTGGAAAAATAATTTCTTCAATATCTTCATCATTTCACAAGTATATGCCTGAAGGAACTGGCTATTATGGCTTGCTACAAAAATCTTCCTAATATTTTTTATTAATTTAATCTTTTTGATCTCAGCTACTACCTACAGTCTCAATCATGTCAAAACTACTGTCCTGCAAGCAGTAGTGATGTTATAGGATGAAATAAAAGGGCTGCATTTGCCCATTTAATGTCATGTGTGTTTTAAGACAATATTTTGAGCAAACACTCAAAAATCCCATTTGTAATTGCTTATATATTATTTATAAGTAACATAAACCATATTACAAGTAATTCTGTCCAATTGCAACTTGACAGAAGGGGCATAAAAAAGCCTAAGTATTAGTGGAGTGACTTTTTTTTTGCCATGCAGGATTGGTCCTGTCTCTCTTTCAGGAATTTTTGCTGATATTCCTCCTCTAGCACTCAGAAGGGTCAGTGAGAGTGGCTGATATTCATAGCAGTGAAGCTGCAGAAGTCTCCAGAGTGGACTCAGCCATGACAAGATGAGTGTACTCAGACCTGTGAAACTCGTTTTGCACAAGGGATGGATTAATTTTTACTGTATCAGCATAAACCACTACTTTGCTATTGCAACTTCGGCCACTCCAAGTGTGTGCTGCTGGTGAGGTGTGACAGTGCACCTGGAAGAGCCCAGTCGTGGTTTGAAAAGATGACTGTGTTGACAGATCCATTGTGTACAGGTACAGGAGCAAACACATTGTACAGGAGAGGCTATTTATTCTAGCAGGAATGGTATAATGAGAATGAGGGGGTGGAAACCCAAGCCAGAAAATTCAAATATGAAATGAGATACACATGTTCAACTGTGAGAGTGATATGCTTTAGCCAAACACAACTTAGTGAGCTTAGTACAGGGGAAACTTGGTGAAATGTAATGGTCTGTGATATGCAGAGGGTCAGGTTCTATGATCTAATCATTTCTTCTGGCTGAAATCTCTTCATAAAAAAGTCTAGTTCAAGCATAACTTACAGCCTAAAGAAAGGAATTGCTGCCTGGAATTCAATGACTAGTGCTTGTATGAGGCAGTTAGAAGTGCCCCTTCTGGCTTTATAGTCTATGGAAGGATTAATGTGTTAAAGTAGCTTAAGGGTGCAACACATGCTGGTAAAAGCTGAAGCAGAAAGAAACTCCTGTTGCAGTGCTCTCAGACAGTGCAGCCTGTGGCCATCCCAGCTGGGGTAGCACTGGCAGGACCCAGGTGTGCAGTGACACTGCCAGGGTTCCCATGGGCTGCACCTTGGCACCTGGGCTCATCCCTGGGCTGATGGCTCTGAGGAGGCAGAGCACATCAGAGCCCATGGAATTGTTCAGATTGGTAAACACCATTCAGATCATCCAGTCACCATAAGTAAATGCAACACCAGCTCCATGTTCCCCATTAAACCATGTCCTCAGCTGCCACATCCACACGTTTTTTGAACCAGGGATGGTGACTCCACCACTGCCCTGGGCAGCCTGTGCCAATGTTTTAGAAGTCTTCCTGTTGTTTCTTTTCCCTTGTGTCCAATCGAAACCTCTCCTGGCACAACTTGAGGCCATTCCTCTCACCCTGTCATTTTTTACCTTCCAGTCTGTGCACACTGATCCTACTCTGCACTGTGAGCCAAAGCAAGTGGGGAAGAGGAGGAGATTCATTACCAGAGGAAGCTCTTGGTCCATCACAGGACACTGATATGGACTGATTCTAGAGCAGCATACACTTTAAATACCATGTCCACGTGTTAGGTCTTTTGCTACATGTTCAGCAGTATAGGAGAGCACTGTGCTCTTACTTCTCTAGAAATCTTCTTAGAATACAAAACCTTCTGTGAGACTTGTCTGCTGCAGAGTCACCCTCAGCACGTGGCTGTTGGTTGATGCACGTGAACTCCCTGAGGCTGAAGATGGTTTCTTTGCTGTAACATGGAAATTACAATGCTGCCTGCTGCAATTGTCCCACAGGCAGAACATGGGCTCATGGAGCCTTTCCAAGAACAGCTGTGACATGTAGCAGGAAGATAATGTTAGCTGCACATTTCCTTGTTTCAGAGGTCTTGTAAAGGTGTACCAAAAATGGATTCCTTGTTTTGAGCTAACACAGTCCTGTGTCACTCAACATGTAAATCTGTCCAGTGAGAGCTCTGCACTGGGTTGTTCCAAGGAAGGCAAAGGGGCAAAGTCCCAAGAGCTCCAGATGTTACTGATTTTTTCCTTGTTACTAGCAATTACTCACTTGGAATTCTCCAGCAGTTTTTCTTCCTTATAACAAACTGTGGAAGAATCAGCAAAATCATGACCAACCAGATCCTGAAACTGGCCAGTGGTAAGAACTTGCACAAGCTTCGAAAGAGGAAGCACTTCCAGCAAACACTGCTTTGGCTTTGCTCATTTTTCTTGATTTATAAAGAAGGATTTTTCCCTTCAGTGTTAGTATTTGACTGATGCCAGTTGTGTTCTTCAGAAATTGCAATAGTCCTTTAATATAATTTCATTGCCTAAGATATGACTCCGTCCCCAAATTCAGATCTTATATCTGAAACTGTCTTTTGAAATGTATTTATTGCCGTGTTTGTTTAACTTGGTTATCTCCTTCATTGATGTGTTTCTTGCTAACTTAAAGCTGCTGCTCTTTGGTTTTAGTAGGGAAAGCTGCTTCCCCAGGGATGTATAGTCCAGGACTTGTCTCTGTAATGGCACTATTTGTTTTCTTTGCCCCTTGCAGTTGCCTGTTGTAACATTTGTAGTATGTGTTAAGTAATCCTTGAGGTAACATTTTTATTATGTCATAAAAAGTGCGTGGCAAATATATAATAACTCATGGAATTTGTTTGTTTAAAATGGAAGGATAATTTATTGAGTGTGTTACATGAAACCTGCTCCCCCTTATTAGAGCTGTAGAAGTGCAGCTTATTTAGAAGTATGTTCTATTGAGAAAAACCACGATCTCTGACATGCATAGAAGGTTTGAGCATGGTTGGGTAGAAATGACATCATAGTTTATATACTCAATAAAAATTTAATTAAGTCATTACAGAAGTTGCAGTCATCATTTAACCTTCTGATTTCTTATGTTTAGTTCTTTTTTTAAACATTCAGTAATAACCAGTCTCCAAATCTTGATAGCCTATAAAATATCTGCATGAATTTTAATAGCTTATATTAATGGAAAAATATGAGTAACTGACATAAAAGGAATTTTCCTTGTGTTTGCACTATGTGCATTCCTATAAAAATCAACAGATGAAAAAAGACAGTGGTTTAAGGGAAGCGTATATGAACTGGAAATTTGTTCACATGGCAGAAAATAACTCATATTTTGATAAAAAAGCTGTTGTGTAATTGCCAAGGTGAATACTCGTAAGTATACTGAGAGAGAATTCAGGACAAGGGGTTCCCAGTGTGGTGGGTGTGATGGGCTGGTGTCTCTTGTGTGTAAATCCTGTCTCTGCAAAGTGCCATGTCACACCTGCTGGTGTGCAGGGCTGATGGGCCTTGTCATATGTACCTCTGGAGCATGTGAGAGCTGTAGAAAAGAAATGCTTTGTGTCTCTTGGGTCCCTCATGGGAGTCAGTACAAAGAAGAAGCTTTACCAGAGTGTAGCAGGGCCCTTGGGAGAGGAATTGCATCACTTTGTTGGTAGAGGTAACAAGTAGAGGCAAGAGGGTTAAGACACTGTGGATGTGGGAGATGCACAGGAGGTGTTTCAGCCATCTCTCTGCACCCAGCAGTTGGTTGAGTCCCATTTTAAGCTCACACAGGGTCAATTCTCATGCCAATAGGTGTCTTAGGCCAGCCCAGCAAATACTTAAGCAGTTATTAAATTTAGTTAAAGGTCAGTGTGGAACTTGGACTGAGTCACACTTAGAGCATGGGGGAAGTTGCTGTGTCATCACAGACGCTGAAAGAAGTTTAATCATAGTCAAAAACTTGTGACGTTGAGCTGCTAGAGATGCTGGAGAGGCAGAATTCATGTTCTTGCTGGCTGAGAGTCAGTCTGGACAGTACAGGAGGAGCAGTGGCAGGGTAGTGTCTCTGTCTTTAGCATTCCAGTACTTCCACTGTAGTAGCATATCCACCCCTGCAGTCTGTGCTTTGGGGGGAAAAAAAAGGTTGAAAAACCTTGGAGTTTCTGCAGATGAATGAAGGTCTGGAATAGCTGCTCAGTAGTTAAGCTACAGAGGGGTCTCCATGCTCTTGGGCTGTGCTGCCACTGCAAGGGCAGCCTTGTTTCACACTCCTCCAGCAGCATTTTCTCTGCACTCCTGCAGCTGGTGGCAGAGCTGTTGGCTGGGATGTTCCTGGCAGTTGTGTGTTGTGTAACACTGACCTCAGCTATGTCAGAATTAATGGAGCTGTGTCATGGGGGGTTCCAGAGAGACTGACTCTTGCTTGCAGCCAAATCTCAGTGAGGTGGGCTGGGGCACTGGTGGTTCTTTGTACACTGACAGTGAAACTGGGAATATCTTCTCCTCACCTCTTCCTTAGAGCCTGTACTGATGGTTTTCTGGTTTGTTTTCAGATTAATTCTACTGTTCTAAAGGAAGACTTGAAAAGGATGGTAGAAAATTTCTATGCAGCTCTATTTGGATATGATGAGGTAAGAAGTCTGTTTTCAGGGAATGTACAATAAGTAGACTATCTAATTGCTGAACACAGAATAATCCAGATGGGTAAAACCCTTTCCATTTCTTTGAAGAAATACTACTTTAGGGAAGCAACCTTGAATCAAAGTTCTTAGGAGAAAACAGCACAGAGCATATGGATTTAAACCATGGGGTGTGGAAGGCAGGGTGTTCTTTGTGCTGCTTCACCATTCCTTCTTTGCCACCACTAAATTGTTTCCTCCCTCTGAATCCTGTTGTACTCAGCTGTACTTTGAAAATGAAGAGAGGATTTATAGAGTATTTATAGGGAGTCTATGGAAGAATGTTTATAGGCAGTACCTAATAATACAGGGAGGCAAAAGCACCACTCTGCACAAGTGTCTGCCGGACTTTCAGGAGGAAAACACAATTACATAATTTTTTTGCTCTAGTGTTGCTTTTCAGATGCTTTTATTCATATCATGATATTATTTTTTGCACAGTGATTTGCATTATTAATATACTGTAAGTGTAACCTCATGGAGTTGTGGACAGTGTTACACATGCCAGGTTTAATCTAGTTTTAAGTATAGCCAGGATGTGTCTGCCTGTGCTTTGTTGACAATCTTTTTGGAAACATAATGTTTGCTTTGATTAAAAAAAAATGTTGACTTTTTTATTTTCAACTGAATATTTTAAAGTCTTTTGCCTCTGGCAAATGTGTCAGCAGAATACAGGAGTTATGAGCCTGTTGTGACAACACCACATAATCTAAAAAGACAATAAAAGTTCAAAAGAATTTGGACAAATAACATGAATGGATGTTGTTCTTGTATAAACCAAAGTTAATATTAGATTTAACTGGAAAAATCTAGTTAGTTCTTGATGAGCAGGATTTCTCTCTCATTTAGAATAAAGAGTAAAAAAGCAAGGAAAAATAGCAAACTCCAGACTGCAGTTCTGCAACATTGGATTAATATAATTTAATTTTTCTTTTTAAAGTGTCATAGGCTTCACACATTCCCATGAGGTGGTGCTGCCTTCTCTGTAAGATCACCATTTTTATGGTAAAGGTTTCATAACATAGAAATGCAGTTATCAGCTCCAACGTTAGGAATACCCAGACCCAGGTTTTTTCCAAATTAACTTGCCAGAAAATTGGTTACAGGCCACTCCGTAAATTAATTTAAGGCCAGGTCTGTTTTTCCATTCTGGGAAAGAGTGATGTTGCTGCCTTTCCATGTGCAGAGCCCATGGCAGCTGTGGGCTCTGGGACAGGTGCCGTGGCCAGGGGCCAAGTACACGAATGGGGGTTTCTTGTGTTCAGGCCTTCTTCACATGCAGGTTTTAATCCCCCTCTGTACTTCCCTTTAGGGAATCTTGTCTGATGATCATGTTCTGGCAGCAGCTCTTTGGAGAAACCTTTTTAACAGGAACTGTGATGACCCTCGGCACCTGGAGCTGCTGGTAGAGTACGTGCGCAAACAGGTACGGCCCTGCTCTCCTCAGCCTCTGCTCCAGAACGGGGAGTGCTTTCTTTGATTGCTTGCATATGCAGCTCACTTCTCATCAATAAATCTGATTTTAATATTCACTGATCATTTTTAAGGAGAAGAAGGTAAAAATCTGAAAACTGGATAGTATTTATTGTAGAATCATGGAATGTCCTAAACTGGATGGGACCCTTAAGGATCATCCAGGGCAGCCCCTGTCCCTGCACAGACCCCCCCAGCAACCCCACCCTGGGCATCCCTGGCAGCGCTGTCCAAAGGCTCCTGGAGCTCTGGCAGCCTCGGGGTCGTGCTCATTCCCTGGGGAGCCTGGGCAGTGCCCAGCACCCTCTGGGGGAAGAACCTTTCCCTGATTTCCAGCCTGACTCTCCCCTGGCACTGCTCCAGCTGTTCCCTCAGTCCTGTCCCTGGTCACCAGAGAGAACAGATCATTACTGCAGTTTGATGACAAATGGCTGCAGAGAAAGAAATGGAATATTAAAAGCAATCCTGCTCACCTATTTCTGGACCCGTGCAATGGAGGGGCTTGACAATATGTGCCAAAAATAGGCTGCAACTTGTGGTAGAATGGTTATCAATGCTAGAGAGTTGGGATTCTCCTCATAGTAAAATGGCACATAGAACTTGAAAGTCTCTTGGTGACCTTTGAGAAAAAGAAACGGATGGGTTTGTTTTCCAGAATTATTTCTGTTTCTTTCAGTTATTACCTGGAGGAGACAACACTGAGTAGTGTTTGTCCTTTCAGGCCTGAGGAGGTTTGTGAACCAGATCTCTAGAAAATATTGGTGTGATAAAGTCCATGTGGGCACCAAAGAAAAGAAGTGAGAGAGGTTATGGAGGAAAAGTGGAGGGTGATGGACAGGTAATTGAAGACCAGAACTTTCACAACACCATTCTCTGTAATGTTTCCAGTACCATATTCAAGATCAGATAGAGGTATGGAGAGACAGTACTTAAGTGAGTGTAAATATAGGGAAATAAAGGGCTGAGCATCCTAAGGACACTTGGGGAATGTCAGAGTTCTTAGGAGGGACTGGCTTAACTAAATGCTGAAGGCTGCTGGTGCTCAATGGTGAAGCTGTAGGAAAGTTTGCTGGGGACGCACACATATAAAAAGTATGCAGTTTGGGATAATTTCTTGCCAGGTGGGGAATTTGTTGCACTTCTGGATATTCAAGCAAAGGGTAGGTCTGAAGCAATCAGCAGTTGAATAGGAAAGAGTGATCATACAAGAAAATGTGGCACATTGGGGAGGAATGAGCACAGGTTCTGTGCATACAGGTCATTCCTGCAGGCAAGTGGTGCACTTGAGGAAAATATTCTCAGCCTTACATAGGTACCAATGAGCTCTGAACTTTACCACACAGGAATGAGGCCTTGAGATTACAGTTGTATTATCAAAATATCAGCCCAGCACTCCATAGTGTTTAAAAAAAGGTAAAACAAATGCTCAAACTACTAGGGAAGAGATAAAGGATAAAATATTGCTGTGGTGCCAGTTTTACATCTCTGGTACCATTGTGAGCTGGAATAATGTGTCTGGTTCAGGTGCTGACCACCAGGATGGATAAAACATTAACTCAAGAAGGCTCAGAGAGGAGCATTAAGGGTGACAGTGAAACTGCTCCCTTATTAGCAATGAGTGGAATCCCCTGCCCAAAAAAGAATGGGAGAAAAAAATGTTGTATGATGAGAGGGGTTTTATTTTTAATTTTGCTTACATTGCACCTTCAAATTACATTAGATCCCAACTATCTTGCCCAGAGAGGTTGTGGTTGCCCCATCCCTGGAGGCGTCCAAGGCCAGGCTGGACAAGATTTAGAACAGCCTGCTCTGGTGAAAGGTGTCCCTGCCCATGGCAAGGGGTGGGACTGGATGGGCTTTAAGGTCTCTTCGAATTCAAACCATTCAGGGATTTCTTCTGTTGTGAGAGTGAGCATTCATTGCATGTTCCAGCTGATGTGCTTTTATATGATAAATCCCCAGTGTTCCCTGCTGGTCAGGCCATTTTTCTGTAGCTAAAACCTCAGGTTGTGTGCAGGATGGGAGCTCTCCATGGGGTGCTGGTTCAGGCAGTGTCCCCTGCAGTACCTACCAGGAGGATGAAATGACTCATGGCAGCTTTGCGTGGCTCCTCTTTGCCCTGTTGCCAAAGCTTCAGAGGAGGCATTAGCTAAGGCATCAGTGATGCAGGTGACTCCAGAGGATCTGCAGATCCTTGTCCTGGCCTTTCCATGATGCTTCGCAGTCAGAAGTGACCTTTTTAGGTCTGCCTCACACAAATGGCAGAGTAGGCTGAAATCTCCCCGTTGTGCTTGTTTTTTGGAAAGGCAGGTGTTTGTGTAGCTGCTGAGGGAGCTGGCTGGGCAGAGGGACACGTGGCAGTGACGTGCTGTGCTTGCAGGTGCAGCACCTGGACGCGCTGAGCGGGGAGGACCTGCTGCTCACGGGTGAGGTGAGCTGGCGGCCGCTGGTGGAGAGCAACGCCCGCAGCATCCTCAAGCCCCTGTCCCCTGTTTACAACGACGAAGGACTCTGAGATCCACGTGCCAGAACAGCTTGGGAGGCATGCCTGGAATGGGACTGGGCTGAGGCTGTGTGGTCAGGAAGAACAGTCTGCTGTTGGAAGGAAAACATTTCATTAGCTATCCCATCTGTGGTGCCTCTGTAGCCTCCTGGACAGCCATACTCCCAAATCTGCACCTGCAAATAAATGCTCATTGTTTTAAGAACCTCTGTCCTTTTTATGGCCCCGAGTGGCCCTTGCTGACAAATGGACAGAGCTGCCTTCTGCCTTTAGGAAACCAGGTATTCACCATGATGTAGAGTTCTCTCAGAAAGACATTTCTGTCCCTTGCCTTGTTTAAAGAGCTGCTACTCAGAGACACAGTGGTGTCCTCTGCTCCCTGAATGATTGTGAATGTAAATCAGAGCTTTGCATATTTAGATATTAAATATATATTTCAAATGCCTGATATCCAGATGGAATGGTCCATCTTTGCTTTAGTGGAGTTAAGAATTGCTTTAACAGATTCTGAAAGGTTTTCTGTGAAAATCCCTTTTAGGAACTCTCTGCTTTGTTGCACGAGGATAAGAGAATGCAAAGAATAATGCACAGAGCAATCCTCTGTGACTTTGGCTGTCTTAGGGAGATTAAAGCCCCAGTTGTGGCTGGGCTGGCACTAAAAGCTGCCTCAGTACCTGATGTTTCAGTCCCCCTTGCTGATACTTCCACATTCTTTGTAGAATTGTGCTCTAAGAATTCCTTTATGAAAAGAACATCCCTGTTGTGTCCCTGGCACAGGACTCTGCCATCCTCCATCCACCAAAGCAGCGGTCCGGGGCTTTTTATTTAGCAGGATCCTTCAACACCAGTGAAAACTTTCTATGGCTGTGCAGGTAGATGGTGCCAACACAGTAATTAGGGGAGCAGGAGCTGCACTGATGAGATCAGCAGAGGCTGAGGTGCTCTGTGTGGGTAGATGGTTCACCAGGCTGTTTCCAGGTCAGTGGCAAAACAATTTTCATTTCTCTCCTGTCCAGAATCTGAGTCAATAATAAATGTCAGTCTGGGTTAAATTGCTGTGTGTTTGTTTTATTTTGCCATGTGTGCTTTTGATAAGAATAAGCCCTATAAAATCAGGATTTATTCCTAATAAAAGTATTAAGCAAAAGTAGAAGGTGATAATCTCTAATTTGTGAATTTAATCCTTAATTTTTTGACTCCTTAGTCTGGTGAAAGTGTAACTGCCTGGTTGTGACTATTCTTCCTTCTTAAGTTGCTTTCTTCATAGTGTGTGTGTTGGGGAATATTTGCCATCCCTTCCCCATGTGAAAAGCAGTGGGATACAGCAAAGAGGCTCCCAAACACTGCCGTGTGTGTTTGTGTGTGTGTGTGTGTGTGTTGTTTTTTTTCATCTTCTTTTAGGGAGCTTTCTCTGTATAAAAAAGGCATTTTATCTTTTTTTTTTTTTTTCCCCAGGGTGAGCTTCCTCAGTTTAACTTGTTATAAAATGAGTCATTTAAAGAGCCCCTCTTTCTGTGTGAGACGTATCCCTTCTCTGTGAAAACATTACAGCCCAAACAACTTGCTTGCAGTTTATTTAAGATGCTTTTGTTGTAAGCTGAGCTAAGCAGAGAAACCTCTTATGTGTGAAGTATTATACAGTGTGTGTGAGATAATAACACCTTGTAATTCATTACAGCTGGCTTGTATTTACATAAAAGAAGGCTGAGCTGTGTAGGAATTTGCTGATTAATTTATTTTTAATGAGAGTGAAGTATACCAAGTACCAAAATAAACTTTACTTTGTGTATCTTACTGCTCCTGAAATAGGTGGAAAAATTAATGGTAGATATTTTGGCTCAAAGCTACGTACATTAATTCATATACAAAACAGTTATTTAAACTTTAACCCCTTTCCTGCTGTGTAATTTAAACCTGGGTTCATGTTCTCCATGCCATGAAAGGGCTGGGAGCACACCACCATCCTGCCCAGGGACCATGCCTGGCTGCAGGGAGGCCAGAGCACTGCAGGAATTCTTGGGCTGGCCTGGAGGGGAGAACACCTATGTGCTCTGAATGTGGGACAAGCATGCGGTCAAACCGAACCCTCCCCTGTGTTTATGGGCAGGAGGCTCCACAAGTGATGGTGCCAGATTGGAGTCATTGGATCTGCCCTTGCACCTTTTATTAGGGTGAGAATAAAGGCCTGTAATCACAGCTCTGGCTGGGCCATGAAATGCCTTCACCCACCCGCTGTAAGGCTGAGGCAGCAGTGGGGTGTGCTTGGGCGTGTGGGGCCTGCTGGAAAAACAAGGCAGATGCTGTCTCTGAATTAAAAGGGTAATTAGTTAGAGAGGCAAAATCCACTGGAGGCTACACAGGACCAGGGAAGGCTTTGCTTCCCAGTCATTAGTTACCCAGAGACAGGATCCTACAATACTAGATTGGATATCAGGAAGAAATCCTTCCCTCAGAGGGTGGGGAGGCCCTGGCACAGGATGCCCAGAGAAGCTGTGGCTGCCCCTGGATCCCTGGAAGTGTCCAAGGCCAGGTTGGACAGGGCTTGGAGCTGCCTGGGATAGTAGAAGGTGTCCCTGCCCATGGGAGATGGTGGAATGAGATGAACTTTAAGTTCCTTACAACCCAGACCATTCTGGGATTCTGATGTGACCTATATTGCTCTCAAAAGGTGAGCTAGAAAGCTGCCATTGTCAGTATATATATATATAAGACATCTCTTCAGCCAGAAGGAAAGAAAATACATTTCCCATTGCAAGTGTTCCAGCAGCAGAGATTGGCAGGTGAGTGATTCCTATGCACAACTCTGTTTCAAGGGCAGCAAAACAGAGGGGATTTAACCAAACATTGTGAAGCCCATCTTTTCCTATTTTCAAAGTTTTCCAAACGGAATGGTTGAAGGTATTTCATTTACAGACAGTTCTTCGCTTATGAGTTTTTGGAAAGTGGTCTCAGACCATCAGCTCAGAGGCACTTACTGTATTTAAATGAACATATCTGTCTTAACTTCTTCTGGAAGGAACCACTTTATCATCCAGTCTGATCTATCACATATACAGCATTTGGACATCGCTTAGGATTCCAAAGGACTTACTCTTCAACTTTCCCAGGTATGTTAAAATGAAGAGACATGAGCCCCTAGGAAGCACTCATGGTTTCAGCTGGATCCTGGGTTGCTCTCTGTTGGTAGAAGGAGCACTGAGTGTCTTCCTTCTCTTCTGTTTTGCACCATGGGAGAGTAGGAGCATGTTTTGTCTCACAGGGCCAAACTTGGGAAGTCTCTTGCTTTAGGCTGGTATTTTTGAGATGTTTTGGAGTAAGGGATACTCTTCAATACTCTCTGTTTTAGGTGGTTAAATGTTTTCCTGTGTCACCTTGGCTGCTGTGCTCACATCACCTTTGGGTGTTGGACTGTTTTCTCCTGCGTCTTCAAAGTGCTGCAGTACTGAGAGCACAGGCATCCTCGATCTCCACATTTCTTGAGCTATCCAGTGCTTAAGCTCTGTTGAAGTGCAGTTGCCACTTCCCAGATTCATGACTCCCATCCTCACCTTCTGCAAAGTGATGTTTTCAGTCGTGCCTCTGCCCCACTAAGCCCTCAGGTCAGAACTGCTGCTCCTGAATTAACCACTGTCTTGTCTTTCTGCCCTTGGCTTGGCAAATGTGGGATGGAGAAACTGGACACTAAGAAAAATTTTTCCACCAGAGCTTTCAATTAGATGAATGTAGAGTAGATGAAGAGGAGCAAAGCTCTGGGGAGGCTGAGCATCAGCTGGGAGGGGACTGGTTGTGCAAGCTTGGTCCCTGTGAAATGTGCCAGTGCATGGCACTACTCTGAGGAGCAGTGGGAGCCATGCCCTATCCTGTGACCCACTTGTATTTTCCACATTCTCCTACTTGTTGGAGAATGGTTTAATCCTGGTGGTTGTCTGCATCCCAGATATGTGCTGAAGTACTGCTTGAGTATTTGGAGAGGCTTGCTGATCCCCTCTATAGCTGAATGAGGCATTGAGCCCCAAAGCTGCACTGGGTGCTTCCCTCCAGGAAGAGGAAAGTCCCAGTGTGTTTAAGTTAATCCATACCTAGAAACTGCTGTGTCTTCCTAATTCTTCTACTAAGAGAGCTGTGCCACAAATGCAGTGGTTATTTCAGGCCCCAGTGTGAAGAACATGTTCACCTTGTCACAGCCTTGTACATGAGCATTTTTCTTGGGTGTTGCTGGTGGCACCTAATTTAGAATCATAGAATAATGGAATATCCTGACCTGGAAGGGACCCAATCAGGATCACTGAGTCCAGCTCCTGGCTCTGCACAGGACCCCAAGAATCCCACCCTGTGCCTGAGAGCATTGTCCAGGTTTCCTAGTGGAGACCTCCCTGTATGGGCTCCTCCCCTCCCCATCTGCCTCTTCACATCTTTCTCTGATCTCTGTTGTCCCCTTGATTAATGAACTCTAATCAAGGCTTCTTTGCTCTATCCTCTGCAAATGGCTGTGATGAACCTGTGTCCTGTCCTTCCCACTGACCTGCACTGTGTCCAGCCCTCCCAGTCTGGAAGGACACCTGTCCCAGCTCTCTGGGTGATGGTGTTCCTGTGCTGCAGGGAACAGGATCTCCATCTTTGGGCACATTGTGTCTGCACTGTCTGGCCCTCAGCATGCTCTATGTTCTCTTGAAGCTCTTGAGAAGACAAGGAGAGAGCAGCAGCTTATGTGAGAGCCTGGAAAGGTTAGCAAGGACATAGGAAAGACCCTGAGGCTTGGCATGAGTGACCAGTGGGCTCTGCTGCTTGCACAGTGCCTGCCCCTCCTCTGCCTGTAGAGGGACTGTCACCTGTGGGTGTCATGGGCTGCCCGGCCTCCTGCACCCTGATTGGGGCAGTTGCATATTAACAATCCTGTGATCCTTCCCAGACTCCTCTGGTGAGGTTTCTTTTGACCACTGCCCCTTCTTCAGGCGTTCAGGGCTGCCCTGTGTGTCTTGAAGTTGCTCAACATGTTGAGGGAGTACTTGTTTTGCGTACAGTCATTCAACCTGCTGGGCAGCTTGCTCTGCTTATTTGTGGGACAGAAGAGATGGCTGGGCCTCATCCTTCCACTGGGAATGCAGAGCACTCACATGAGAGTGATTCCACCTTCTGCTGTTATATCTCAGTGACTGTTCCAGATATGATATGCTGGGAGCAGCCAGGGAGTTTAGGTCAAGTGGGAATAGATCTGCCAGGGGCACCTGGGGCAGATTAATGGAAACACTCCCAAACACTGCCTTGAAAAATTTTTAATCTTCTTTTAGGGAGCCTTCTGTGAATAAAAAAGGCATTCTGTTATTTTTTTTCCAAGGCGAACTTCCTCAGTTTAACTTGTCACGTAAAGAGCAACATCTGTAACCAGCAACACCTGCTGTCCTGTTGTTGTTGTCCTGTACAGGTGTGTTCATGTAAGAGGGCCCTGCAGAAGCTGCTGGGCCTGGATCCTGTTGGGAAGCTGCTGCAGGTCTTCCAGAGGTGAGAGTTCCCTCGTGCTCATTTTAGAAGTGAGGAGTCCTGCACATGCAAAGCCTTCATTAATGACTACATCACAATGAGCTGGGCTCCTTCATTCCTCATCCCACCTGCCAGCTCCTGGGCTGCTCCACATCCTGTCAAAACCAGGCATCTTAGGCAGATTTACTCAATGTCCCACATCCTTCCCTGTGCACCCTCTTCCTGCTGTAGCCAGGCCCAGTGACGTTACAACACCCAGTTCTGTCTCTGTGAATTCCCTTTGGAAGGAGACACAGAAGGGATGTCTGGAAGTGCTTTCTCCTATGTTCAGTACAGGGCAGCAGCTGAGGGAAGCAGCACACTGTGGTCTCTCTCCTGCCAGCTGTGCATCAGCCCCATGAGCAGCTCGGGGCTGTGCCTCAGAGTGTCACTACAGCAGCTCCATGGACACATGTTGGCTTCCCTGCATGGCAAAGGGATGGCAGAGACCTTGGAGCTGCGATGGGACAGAACCTCTGTGCTGGGCACACCACTGGGCAGGGACAGCAGGGGATGGGGGGGGTCCCTGCATCCCCTGACATCCTCTGTGGTTGGATCATTTGGCCTGTGACTGGCAACTGGTGTCCAGTGCCCTTCTTCAGTGGCACAGGTGTGAAGCTGCCTCTCCCCTGATTTGAGAGGGTCTTAACAAATGAATGGAAAAGATGAAACATGGAATTTGTGTGCTGCCACTGTGCTTAGATTCTGTAACACCATGGTTGGGAATCTTGGATAAAAAATGGGGAGACTTGACTTTGCACTGTTCTGTGGGTTCAATGCAGACAGGGCTCAGTGCAAGAACTAAAATTGGGACTTTTCTCATCCAGCTGTGCTGGCTGAGTGCATCTGGCCAGTGAATTCTGCAGTGGAGCACTGCTATGCAGTGCCTTCCAGAAATGCTGGTACAGCATTGAGGAGCACCCTGATGTTTTGAGATGGAAGACTGAGTTTCAGTCTGAAATAGAGGGGGGAAAAAAGCAAATCTGGCTTCTCATGTTCCGAGTGAGTGCTCTCCAAGATCTATCAGGAAACAGGTTGGCAGGCTGCCTCCCATGTGTGCATGAAGAGGAAGAAGCAGGTACATTCTGTGAAAAGCTCAGGCAAGGTGTTTGTGTTTGCCTAGCCCCAAGAACATCTGTGGGATAGAAGAATGAATTATTGCCTAATGCTTGGATCCTGGCTGAGCTCAGATATCAGCCAGAGCAGAGCTGCAGGGACATTGACTTGGAGTGGCACTTGGGGAGTGTTCAGCCAGAGGGAATTTTCCCCTTGTCTTTTTCTCTGTTGATTGCAGAAGGTGTGTAGACAACACTTCCAGATAAGATCCCTGCTTTTAGCTGGCAAAAATGGTCTGATGGAATTCCCACATCCTGTGTTGGCCAATCAGCCTCTGGAGTGCCAATTAGAGCCTTTTGCCAGACAGCAGGGACAGGACACCTCTCATCTAATTTTAGATGTCTGCATGGTAAACCTCTGTCACTGACGGGCAGCCCGAGCTCCAGCTGCTCAGAGGGGAGAGATAAGCACTTCCAAGGCACATTTCATCGGGCCTGTTCCAGGTGTCTGCTGCAGGGTGAGGTAACTGACTCCAAGAAGTCTCTGCCTCTCCCCACCAACCCTGAAGGAGCGCAGCCTGACAAACTGGGCTGGAGATGTTTACATTGTGTGTGCTTTCATGTGCTGAGGACCATGAGAAATTACTGGAGGGAGAGTAAATCATTAACAAACACCAGCTGGAAACAGTGCAAATCTCTTTACAAATCCCCTGTACAGAATCAGCAGCAGAAAATATGCATCTGATGACTTCTTTAAAATTCACATTCTTTTCAGCTCTTTACGAAGGCATAAAGTAGGGTGATGGTACACTTACTTTATGTTACCACCCTGGCAAAGCAGCTTCAGAAAAACACCCACCATGTTACATCTTTTCCCTTTGTTACTTCCCCAAACTTCCTTACACTGGGTTGGCTGTTCACTTCACATTTTAAGTTATTCTTTAAGTTGTTCTAATGTTTACTTTTACCCATAACACTTCTGTGACAGCAGCTTTGTAATACTTTTGTCCCATTCCTTCTTTGCCTTTGCTCACTGCATCACAGCCAGCTGGCAGCCAGCTTCTGTTGTCTGATTCAATCAATGCAATGTTCTTGGCATTTGCAGTCCTGCTGAGGCTTCATCCTGACTTCAGGCATCTAGAGACTAGACAGCTAATCCAAACTAATCATCCCACTCAGGTGTAGTCGGTGGTGAGTGATAGTCCCTTGGGGACATGATCCATCCCAGCTGATATAGAGCCTGGTGTCTGGATGTGCTGGTTCACACTCAGGCATGGCCATCCCTCTCCATTGACTGTGGTCCCGAGATTATTCCAGGGCACATATTTAGCTTTTACATGACTTAATTTAATTTAATCTCAGGGGATTTTGTAGATAAAAGGCCAGTTTATCACATCAGCTCTCCAGCCAGCTCTTCATTCTCTGGTTGCCTGTGTGGGGTTCAGTAGCTCCAGGGTGAGCTGATCTCTGCTCCTCAGCTGTTCTTCACACATGTTTTCATGGTGTATTCCTACACAGTGCTTTAATTCACATAGCAATGTTTACCTGTACTGTTCCTTCAAAAATAACTCCATGATACTTTGGAGAAGCTGGAGTTAACTAATCCCCAATAAGCAGAATGTGGACAATATCATCATTCACACAGCACCAGACTCCAAAGGCTGATTGTCCTTGAAGGATTTCCAGGGAGATGCTAAAAGAGCACATGAAATATTGCTCTTCTCACCTGCAGTACCTAATGACCAAGATTCCTGCTGCTATTCCTACAAACACCATGATTCTGTGTGTCAAAAAATAGAATGTTCTGGCTTCTCTGCCAGGTGCTGGTGTAGTAGGGCTGGGCTCTCAAGAAATGCTAAGGAGCACTATCTGTGGCTCAGGGATGAGCAACTTTCTTTGCTGAGTCTGATTACCCACTTGGGATATTTGTGTTTCATTATAACTGACACTAAGCAGCATGTTTGATTTGGAACAAATTTCAAGCAGGAACAAGTTCCAGCATCTGCATTTCCACTGTGAGCACAGTGAGGGACAAAACAGGTTAGAGCCTGCTAGGCCAAGGGTGGGGACCTCTCTAGGGAAGGGAATGGGAGGGGACAACAGTACATTGATCAGTTACAAGGAAAAGGAAGGAGCAGCTTGAAGAGCTGATATTTTACCCCTTGCAGAAGGGACACTGGGCACCCAGTATCAGGTGCGTGTCTGGGGAAGCTGGGTGAGGGAGCTGGGGAAAGCCGGCTCCTCCCCCAGCGTGGGAGGCTGTACCTGGTGATTAAGGAGTTGAGTTTATGCTGAGTCCTGAAGGAACCTGTTGGGAGGAGCTCAGGAGTGCAGGAGGGGCAGAAAAGACCTTACGACAGACACAAGACTAATCCAGCAGGAGAGACACCTCTCAGCATCAGCAGCTCCAGTCATGTTCAACTATCTGGCAGTTGAGGTGAGGCCCCAGCTCCATCGCAGCTATGGGAGCCAGCAAGGGGTGTCTGGGCCACTGAAGAGCCGCCTGGAACAGCTGAAAAAGCCGTGGTGGAGGGAGCCCACCCCGCTGGTGCTCCAGCACAGTGAGACAGCCAGGCTGGCCATCGACGCCTTCCTTGAGCAGGGGGAGCGCGGCTACCTGAGCGCCATCGCTGAGGAGAGGGAGCTGCCGTTTCTTTCCACCTTGGACATGGAATATATCAGCCATCAGAGGAACCAAAGCTTCCCAGATCCCAGTGCAATGAAAGACAAAGAAGCTGACCCTGCTGATGCAGACACTGGAGACAGGTTCTCCCTCAACTCTGAACTAACATCAGGCACCTACTTCCCCCTCATGTCTGATGTGCACCCTCCAGAGCTGGAGTTGGGGTGGCCAGGGACGCCGCTCCTGACAGCGTCTGGCCAGACTCAAGCCACTGTGATTTTCCAAAGAAACAAAACGAACAGCATTAAGGATCTGGTCCGGTCTCTGATCAGCCGGGCACGGACGGTATGTACAGAGCTGTGTCCCTTGAGAGGAGCCCTGTGCCACAGTGCCTGGGGCTGGTGGCTGGTCCCACACCTGTAACGACATGCTCCACACTGTCGCTGTTCTCTACATGTCTGGCTTGATGTGACTGCTTTTTCTGCAGCAGACCTGTAGCTGTCCCTGCTCCTTTCCTTTCTTGTAATTTCTTTCTGCCTGGGATTTCATGTCATCCAGACAGTGCCCTTGCAGTGTCCATGGCTGCAGGGATGCAGAACAGTCCCAGAGCCTGGCATGGGTGTGTGGCAGGGTCTGCAGTGTCCCTGGCTCTGTGTGCCCCAGCCAGCCCTGCTCTCCTCTGCACAGCTGGGGCTCTTCTCCAGCCCTGGATTGTTTTAAGCTGGACAAGAGAATACCACTGGTGAGTTCCTGTCACAGAGAGAATCTCAGAATGGTTTGTGTTGGAAGGAACCTTAAAGCCCATCTCATTCCATGCCCTGCCATGGGCAGGGACATCTTCCACTAAACCAGCTTGCTCCAAGCCTTGTCCAACCTGGTTTTGGACACTTCCAAGGATGGGGCAGCCACAGCTTCTTTGGGCAGCCTGGGCCAGGACCTCACCACATATGACCTGAGTAAATTTGTGGGACTGAAAATCCCTGCCTGTGGTTTGAGTTAAAATCCTGTCTCCTAGGCTTGATGTCTGTGACTCCCCAGGGATGAGTAAGATCAGCCCATTTTGCCCCATTGCACAGTTTGTGGTGTGTTATTACAACCCTTGGATGTAATAAAAACTGGATGACTACAGTGCCTGCCTACCAAGCACAATGCTGGCATGAATTTATTCACTCCATTATGCTGCTTGTTGTTTCTTTTGCCTTGCCACTGTACTATGTGTGAAAGCAGCAGCTCAGACTATCTCAGACACATTTTCAGCTTTGTCCTCTTTATGGTTCTTTTCAGCTGTTTCACATCAATCTTCTTTTGTAGTATTTGTGTTGAGATATTGAGGAAACAGAGCAAAGTTCACTTTAAGCAGTCAGTTTCTGGCAGTTTCTCTTATCATTCCAATAGTTTCCTATTTAACTTCACAGTCACTCCTTACATTCACTGTTGCTCATGCAAAAGCTGGAGATAAGGAATCACCTGGATCTCTGCAGCTCAAGCGTGATCTTCTATAACCATTAGCAGAGCTGAGCAAATAAATTTGTGTATTCCCAGCATCTCAGATTGCTGTGCAGCATTAAAACATCCTCAAAGAGCCACATATCAGTGAGGTTTGGGTGTGATATGAGGTGAACAGGGATCTTTTTTCTTTTGCCCAAAAGACCGTTTTGCCACATGAGCTGCTCAGTTGTAAGCAGCCCTTGCTTAATGCCTGAACTTCCAATTGCATCCTACAGGCAATTACAGGAAGTCTTGGTCCAGGAAATAAGTGACAAAAAGCTTTGTTTGTCCTTGCAGGCAGCTGATCTATGGTAGTTTAAATGATCTGAAAAGTTCTGTGATATGGACCCCATCCTTGTCAGCAGTGGGGATTAAGGCACAGTCATGGCAGAATGCACAGAGTAAATGACTACCAAGAAGTGTCCTCCCGTCACTCAGCACGTGTCCCGGATCTTCAGTGATATTATGATCCTTTAAGCCACAGGAAAAACATCTTGCTGCTTTCTCAGTTCACAGGAACTTCTCAATTGCTGCAGGCAAGTTGCCCGGGCAGTGGATGCTTTTGTACTTTCAGTACATTCTGGGCTTTTTGCTTTCTTTGATTGGGTTGACAAAGCCCTGACAATCTTCTGCCCTTCATGTTTGAGTTGGCAGTTTCACAGAGTGTTTTTTACTGTTGTGTGAAATGTGAGAATGAGTTTTTAAGTATCTTACTGATTTATTACTGGTGTTCTACTGGCTTCTGGGTTAGCAGCTCTGGCCAGTACTTCCCATGATTAACTCTATGATTGATGGCAATTCCAGCTCATTCACAACCCCAGTTACACATATTTAAGTACTTACTGAGTCATTTTGTTCAACAAACCATCCAAAAGGATGTTACTTATGTGTCTTAATGACAAAAGAGCAACCAGAGCTTAAAACTTCCTTTGCTTGAAGTGTCAGTATGAACCATTTGGAGAACCACCTGGTTTTTTGCTTTGCAGCTGCTGTTTCTACATTTCCAGTATTTTTGACACTAGACTTAAAGCTTTTCTCATAGATCCCTCTTTTAGAGTGTTTCTCCTCCTGTGGGGGATAAAATGCTAGTGTGATGTGGGAAAGATGTTGAGATCCCCAACTGCTTTTTCCAGGTCCTGTGTCTTGAAATGCTGTTTGCTTCTTCCCCGGCAGAGTCACAGAGCAACATCAGCTGACATCTCTTGCAACAGCATATTTGTATTGACAAATTACAAGAGGAGCATTTGTTTCATGGGTATCTTTTGCTGGTGCAGTTGGTCTTTTGCCTTCACTATATTTAACCAGCTCTCTTTGAAGACAGATGTTCAGATTTGAGCTTTTCCCTTTGCAGACATAAGAAGATGCAGCACAGCCACACCTTTGCCTTCATTTGATAATGCTATTACAACTTTGCTCTTGCTGGATGAACTCCAATCTGGGTTGAACTGCCCATGCTGCTTCTTCCATCCCTCTTGCCTCTTGTGCCCCTTGGACTCTGGCTGTACACTCGTGTCTGTGCCTGGTGGCAGAAGGGTCCCTGATGGTCCCCAGGGGAGCAAGAGATCAAATGGCACCACTGTAGTAATGACCCAAACCACACTGCTATTGGCAAATACCAGTAAAACCAGCTGTGCTGGTTAGAAACCAGACAGATGGCAAACCCCAGTGGGGTTCTGGTAAGTGCTGTAATTCTTAAAGTGATGACTCTAGTAATTGCAGAATTGTGAGTTTCCAGAAGTGGGTTTGGAAATGTCATGGTTTAACCCTACAGTGGCAAGGTGTGATTTTTTTTAAAGCCTGTGGGGCAGCTGTGTCTCTGTAGCATCCTGACCCACCAAGGCCAAGCCATGGGCTCAGAGGTCATGATCAGCATGGTGAGGAGCAGGGATGCCCCGAGCCAGCCCCAGCCTTGCAGCCCCCACCACTGAAACAGAGGGGCTGGGGGCACTGGCACAGGTTTAGGTTTGTAAGGCCCAATTGACTTGAATACCCAAAGCTTTAAATGTGAGACATGAGCTGTCAGGAACCTGAATTGCAAACGGTACTCGGATACTCAACTCCCACTGCTTTAGGAGGTTTGAGGGGAAAAAACTTCCAAGGTCTTCTTTCCCCCAAATTTCTCGGCTTTGGCATTGATCTGATGTTATTGTAGAAGCTGCCTACTTTGATTTCCAAAAGGATGTGCTGATCTCAGTGTCCTTATGGATAGCCACAGTTCTAATGAGCAGCCCCACGGGCACCTGCCTCTCCCCCTGCAGGGAGGGCACAGCCCTGCAGTACACATGGCGACACTGCCGTCCTTCCTGCCCAGCTGCACACTAGGAGCGCTGCGAAGGAAGGTGTGAGTGGAGCTGCCTGCTCCACCTCCCGACCAAGCAAAGACCCGCTTTGGAAAGCCTGAGTGTCGCTATCAGGGCTCCACCCAGCTTGCACAAGCTGGCCCCGCTGCCTGCAGCTCTCGCTGACGCCTCAGCCCGGCACCTGCATCCAGCCTGGGCATCGGTTGCCACGGGTGACTCTGTGCCATGTGCTGCTGCCTGCTCAGCCCCATCCCTCTCACACTGAGCACTGAGGTCCTGGCAGTGCCAGTTTTGGGCAAGGATCAGCCTGAATTGCGGCAACCAGCCCTGCCAAAGCCTGCAAGCAGTGGTAGGAGAGCAAGGTGGTGTGGGCCTCCTGTGCACCCCAGGTACAGGCAGTGCCCCTAAACTTATGGGATCTGGGGACAAAGGAGATTCGGTCTTCTCTGACACCATCGCACTGACTTCCCAAGCAGAGTTTGGATTATCCCCAGGACAAACCTGCCTCAAACCTAAGCTTGAGATGAGCTTGAATATCATGAGGCGAAGTCTGGCTGAGAAGCACTTGCCTGAGGCTTTACACAAGGTCTGGGCTGTAGTTTTTTCACATCAGAGGATGTGTGACCCATCAAAGAAATTTGGCTAAATTGCAGTTGGCCTTTGGCTGGAGGACAGTGTGGAGAGATGTGGCAAAGTCCTTTTATAGTGTGAGTCTCAGTGGTACCTTGTGCTGATAGACCAGCAGCAATGTTAATTTGGGAAGTTGAAGATGCTTCTCAGTGTTTGCAGAGCTCCTCCAGGGCCGACTGCTCTCCATGACAGATGGACACATTTCAAGAGAGGAGAAGTTTGCCAAACCCTTGTAAGCTTCTGGGAAGACAACATTGACATGGGCTGCAAAAGAGGTGCCCTTTGGAATCAGGTTCTGCAGCCTGTATCTCCTGGGACCAGGGTGAGAGGATGGAGATGTGGTTTTGGCCTGGTCAGCAGGAATGATTTTTAGCTCTTGACAGCTGCCTTGTGTCCCATGTGAATGTCTGGGATCACACCATCCTCTGGGAAGGTTCTTCCCCTAACCCTGCAGTGGTGATCTGGGCCTGGGGCCTCCTGCAAGACACTGAGGACCAATGACAGTTTGTTGCGCATCATCACAGAGGAGGGGTTTGGGGGCAAAACAGAGCCATGATATCTTGTCCATCTGCAAAAGGGCTCAATCCCCAAGGGAGCAGGAATCAGCCTTTTGACATTGCTGTCTTCTCCACTGTGGCTATGGGTAAAGGTCTTTCTATGGCATGAGGAGGAGGAGGAGCCAGCTCCCCAAGCAGAAGACTGGGCTGGAGAGCATGGGGCAGCCCAAGGGCCCTACTCTGCCCGTGGCAGCACTGATGCCATGGGTTTGAGCCTGAAAAGAGGCAATTTATTAATGAAAACAGAGCAGAAGAGCTACTGGGCAGTGAGCAATCTGGGCTAGTGTGGCAGTCTGGAGCACAAATCCAAGGACAGTTAAACATGGAGCTCCTCTCCTCTTTTCTGAAGCTATTCCAGATCAGCCCCATGCCATGATTGCAATTTCTCCTGTTCCCATTTAAAGCTTGAATCACTGCACATGTAAAAACTGACCTCACTGCCATGCTCTGCATTCTTGGTGTGAAGAGGAGCAGGTGAACAGCAGTGGCAGAGGAAGGCTCACCCTGCAGGGGTGATTTGGACTATGGAGAGTTGCATCTGTGGCCGTGTACATAACACAGGTAGTAGAGGTGATGGAAAACAGGCTCCCTCCTCTTGGGGGGCATGATGGCAGCAGAACTGACTGTCATGCATTTTGTGTGCCGGGTGTGGTGCAGGGCATGAACATTGAGAAGCAGAATAGGCTATTGGAACTTCACTCCTAAATTTAGTGGGTTTTGAGTTATCTTTATTTGGGCATTCTCTGCTAAATGCAGAAACACAAATCAGGATTATAAACCCAGTTTAGAGCACCAGTCACCTTATTCACTATGATATGGTAAAGACTGGGACTGAAGTACTTGGGCAGTAATTCTATTTTTTCTTTTCAGCTTTTCCTCCCCTGCCCTTTTCTATCCCACAGTGTGTTCCCATCTTCTGTGAGTTCTCAGTGTTAACTGGTGATGGTTCAAGGTCTGAGTCATCACGTGTTCTGCACTCTCAGGTGCAGAATGATTTGTCATCCTGCTCAGCAAGTGCTCTCCTGTCTCTTCCTCCCTTCTCCAATGTGTCCCCCTGACCATGAGAGTGGCAGTGACAGCCAAGAGATGGATCCCAACAGTCACTTCCTCATCCAAATAACGGCCCTCTCAGTGCTGTCTGCCGGCAACTTCATTCCGTGAGGAACAGAGCAGCAGGGTCTCCAATCCCATCTCAATCTATTTATGGCTGATTTCCCTTGATGCATTGTTCTTATTGCAGGTCATTCTGTACTTTGAATTTTCTAGTCTTGGGTCAACTCACTTGTAGCTGCTTGTCATGACTTACCTTCTATTTTCTGTATTTTCATTCCCATTTTTGGAGAATTCATGTAGCCATGACACTCTGCTGCTTCCCACTCCATCTCCACAGTGGGATGGATTGCCATGGCCTTTTTCAACCTCATTCTTTAAAGAACTGGCAGTTCTCTTTAAAATTCTTTTCCTATTTAAAACCCCTTCCTTGGAGATCTTATCTTCGCTTTATGGACATACCTATATTTTTATTTTTTAATAATCTTAGCATCATTCCTCCTTCCTCCTGTCAGGTTTTATACCCATCACTTGCATCCCTGGCTGCATGAGCAGGAGTTCTGCTGGCAGGGAAAGGGAAGGCATCCTTTCCACACACGTTATTCCCTGATTTTGTCTAGACACCCCTAGGATCTAATCTTGGAATTAGGATTTGCACATATTTTATCACGATACCTTCTCCCTCACCTGGCAACATGTCTGTCCTGAAAAAAAATAGTATTTTTTCATATTAATCTGCCAGTCATGTAGAGTCACTCTTGCTGGTTGAACGATTTTGCTCATTCTCAGCTTTTGTTTATATGCTTTATTCTTGCCATATTTTCGTAAGGCAACACATACTTGTTGGACCACTGAAATTCAGCATTTGTGCACGTTGCCCTTTCAGCTCTTCCTTTCTGTGAATAGCAGATGAGACAGGAGGTACCCAGGTGAGGATTGTCTTAATAGTTATTAAAATTTGATTTTAGCTGCCACAGTGAGATAAGGGCTGTTAAACACAAAGGTCCAGAATCATCTCCATTCAGGTGGCCACAGGTCTCAGTAACTCAGGAGGTTTGAATAGTTTAAAGCACATCGTTTAAAGCACAATTCACTTGGGGCATGAGATTTCAACGGTCTCTTTTGTTTCTTTCCCCCCCACACCTCTTTTCTCCTGGCCAGGTGATAGCAATTGTGATGGATCTGTTTACAGACATGGAAATTCTGTGTGACCTGCTGGAGGCCTCAAGCAGACGGCATGTCCCCATTTACCTGATCCTGGATGAAGAGTACTTGAAGCATTTTGTGGAAATGTGCAATAAAATGGCTCTTACTCAGGACAGCTTCCCAGTAAGTTTTCAGTCACAGACTGGATTTGATAAAAAGATCTTGGAATTGATAAAAACAGTGTACCCTGTGTTCTGTACCCTCTGCCTGGTCCCTAGGACTCACTCCTTCTCCCTAGAATATATCCCTTCTCTCCCTGTCCCAGGCTAAGAAACCAAGGCTTTTTGCTCTAAGAAACTGAGATCTGTCTGGATGCACAGAGGAAGGTGTGCAGGAGCCTCCTAGTCACATATATTGATATTTTGTAGTCCTCATTTCAGTTTTCCATGCACAGAATGTGAAGCTGGGGCCAATGAGATGCAGTGAGTTGCTGAGGTGCAGAGGAAGGCTAGGAAATTTAGTTTATGTGAACTGGATTGTCTGGACATGGGGGAGAGGACACAGCCCCTGCTCTAAGACATATCCATATCATTGCAAGACTTTAATTGCTCATAGTTCAGATCCCTTAGCTCAGGGATTTAGATTCTGCCCAGAGCTGCTACAGGGCAATAGCTGGGAGGGCAAGGAGAGCAGTGAGTCCCCTCAGATGTCATGCTGCAAACCCCATTACTTTCTTCTGTGAACCCACAGGTTAAAAATATCACTTAAAGATCTGCTTTTAGGCTTTGCAATTCACTTGTGGGTCCGTGAGGGATTTGTGAAAAACCCAACTCCTGCTCAGTGGGTGCCCATCACCAGCATGTGGTGCTCAGAGCAGATAAACAGTAAAAATGAATGTGACAGTTCCATAAGCTCTCTTAGGAACTTGCAGCCTCAGAGATGCACCTCAGTGTCCTCCTAATCACCGCTTCTGGCTACCACTTCTCAATGGAAGCTGGTTTTTTTGTTGTCATTTGTTATTCCTGTAAGGCCAGCAGTGCTGGCTGTGTTTTTTTTCTCTGGGTGTGCAAGATTCCCTGGAGCACTGATTCCACTCCAGCCAACAGTTTCATGGGTTCTCCCTTCATTTTTGTTGGGAACACTTGGAAATTTTCCAGTTAGCTCAAAAGTATTCCTAGCTAAAAAAACAAGCTAAGGACAATGCAAAAAATAATGTTTTACAGGACATTCCAAATTGATGAGGTTAAGATGTCTTAATCTTCCCTAATTTTTAACCTGTCTACACAAAGGTTCATTTAGAAGGGCTTTTTTAGAGAAGCACTCTTTAGAGAAGTGCTTTGGTCCAGTTGACAAGGTTGGAATCGATGACCTTGAATGTATTTTCCAACCTGAATGATTCTTTTGTTCTTCCACTGTGCTGGTGAAGCTCTGTCCTGTCTTGCTTCTTAACAAGTCAGACCCATTTCACCCTGACTCTTGAGATGGCAGCTCTTGGTGAAAACTGCTCCATGCTGGAGCATGTTTGCTTCCATAAATAGTTTCCACACTGAAGTGACCTGGTGCATTCAGATGAATTTCATCTCTCCAAAATATATTTTATTGCTTCTTATCCAAGAGGTGGCCATTTTTAAAATTAAAATTAGAATGAGTTTATATCTGTGGAGATGTCTGTGTCTCTTTGTTAGGTCTGATGTCATGTCATGTGCTTGAATGGATAAGTAACACTTGCCTCCCCATTCCATGACTCACTAGCTCTCCATCTGAAGTGTCTCTTACACTGATGCACCTAAGCAGTCCATTACCTACAGTCTGAATACACATCTGAGTGGAATGAGGGTACATATTTTATTCCTGCCTCTAAGTTGTGACAGGATGTGGTGGTAAATCTCCATTTGGAAGAACTGGTGACAATTTGGGGTTCAATGGCGAATGTGGGGTAATTGCCCCTCCAGCATCTTCTGCAAACAACATATGAGTTTGCTGGTGGCAAATTCCAGTGCTGAGCATCAGAAAATCCTGTGTGGAGCATTGGCAGCAGTGACAGCAGAAGCTTTAAGATGGAGTTTTCAAACATCCATCTGCTGAACCTGAAATTGCTGTCTAAATGGAAGAATAGTACCAAGGGTGTCTTTCTTACAGCAGCAGACACAGGTCACACAGGGGATCTGTGGGATTCTCTCCCTGCTTTGGTGCAGCTTCCATGGCCCTGCTCTGTTGAGCCCAGTGATTTCTGTGGGTACTCTGCGCTGCCTCCAGGTTTGTGTGCTCAGATTTCCCTTGTCCCATTTTGTTGGGATGATTTGGCATCTGAATTGATAAGAGGAAGAAGAGGATGATAAAAATGAACCAGATATCAGAAACTTACCCAGCCTTGGAAATGATAAAGGAAGTGAAGAAGTACTGTGGTGACAAATTTATGGAATATCCCTTACCTGAAGTTGTTTTAATTTCCCCAGGAAGGAGGTGGGCAGGAAGCTCCTCCCAGTGAGAACCAGTATTACTAAAACTTCGGCACTGGAAGAAAAAATCTCTGTGTTGCCTGGCCACAGGACAAGGTGAACACCTCCCCAAGTATCCTGTATTATCTTGGTCTGAATCAGCAACTTGTGGTGTCATTTCAGAGGATCACAGGTTAATGCAGGGGACCTTAGGATGCCATCAAGCCCAGCCTCCCACTCGAAACAGTGCCATCTGTGAGGTGACCTTACCTGGTCTCATCTGGCAGATCTCCAAGCATGGAGACCACATAGTCTCTCTGGGTAACTTATTCCAATGCACAACTATCATTAAGGGGAAAAGATTTCTCCCTTCTCACAGGTGGCAGGTGAGGATATGTTCTGGGACATAAAAAGCCAACAAGTGAGAGCCACAGTGCCAAAATTCTGAAGCTTCAGCTCTGTCCTTGCTTGAAGTTTCCATGAACTCAAGAGAAGACTGGACCAGTACTTGGAGAAGAGATCATAGTGGGCTTCCCATTGAGACAAACCACAAGAAGCTCAGGAAATCCCCTGAGCAGAAATCAAGGTCTGCAGCAGTATTAGAGGCAGCATGATTGCCCTCTTCCTGCTCTCCCCAGCTGCCGTTGCCCACTGCAAGAGAGAGCCTGGATGGGCTCTGGTCAAGAGCAGATTTGCTGCTGCTGTGGAGCCCTGTAGGGCGGTGGTGCTCCTGGGTGGGCTGGGAGACCCTCACAGCAATGTGAGAGCCGAGCCTTTCCCACCTGGCGCGTGTTCCCGGAGGGAAGCTCAGCTCCTGCCCGTGGGGACTCTGACAGCAGAGGGAAGCCACCCGCGGGGGAGTCGCTGCCGTAGGGTCCCTGCCTCGCTCCTCACCCCGAGGGACGACTGCCCTGCACCCCATGGGAGGTAGGCGAAGGGGGCAGAGGGGTGCCCATGGGCAGCTCCGGAAAGCTGGAAGAGGCGTGTGACGGCGCCCTGCGGGAACATCTGCAGGCAAATCCCGGCTGCTGGTGCTTGTCCCTGGCCAGAAACCTGCTGGGTGGCGGAGGGGCACCGCCACATCCCCCTGAGCACCCACCTCTGCCAGGAGCAAATTGGCCCCGACGCCGACCCGGCTGCTGTAGGGCTTTGTCCGTAGCTGGGCTGATGCTCGGCAGGAATGAGCTGCCCACAGAGAGATCTGCCCGGTCAAACATAGGTGGTGACACCTTGTGACAGCTCCTGCTGTACCAGAGGTGCTATAGGTGGCAGGGGAGCTGGCCTGGAGGGCAGGAAGGGATGACCTGGCAGCCCCGTGTAGGTGTAGCCTTAAGGATGCTTATTTACATGCCAGATGTTTTGTTTGGCACTGTATCACACAGAACAGGTCAGTAACAGTTTCCAGTGACTGTTCTGCTCTTCTGCCCTCCCCACCTGAGGTGCAAATAACTTCTATTACGGGCAAATGCCTCACATTATGAAAGAGGATCGCAATGGATACCAGGAGCCATATTCTCCAGTTTATTCTGGGAAGTTGGTTTCACAGGCCAAGGTTGTATCAGACAATTATTTGCAGTGGAGCATTAGGCCTGCTTCAGTTGAGTATAGCAGCTGAAAATGTTAGTATCATTTTAAAATGCATTGATAAAAGGAATTGTTTAAAATGTAGATACTCCTCTCTGTAATTTTTTTTTATTGAATGGTGTTTTAAGCCTGTCATTGTATAAAATCAGCAGCACACTATTGATTAGAAACTAGCTAGTTGTTGTGCATCAAAATTTAGTCCAGTGCAGAGCCATCAGCTAGTGTGGGGTGTTGAATATTATTAATAATCTGGAAGAAACTGGATAGTTTTACATACGTCAGAAATGATCTGAAGGCTCATAGGATTCTCCCAAGTTTTTTTTTTAGTTTGTTTTGTTTGGTTTGGTTTGGTTTGGGTTTTTTTTGTTTGTTTTTTGTTTGTTTGTTTGTTTTTGTTTTAAAACTAGAATTTGCACTTGAATGCAACCTGTTAATTTTTGCTGGTTTTTTATCCTGTAGAAGTAGGCAGTCTGACAAAATATTTGATATGTAGAAACCAAGAAATACTTAATGCCTTGCTGAGTTCTATCTCTCAGAGCAGAGCATGAGCTTGACAGAGTCCAGTAGTGATGCACAAGGGAACATCTCAGTTCAGTACATGGCCCCTTACCAACTCTCCCTGCTTTGGTTTCAGAACATGCGCATAAGATGCCTGAGTGGAGACACGTACTACAGCAAAGCAGGCAAGAAATTTTCAGGCCAGGTTCTGGAGAAGTTTGTCCTGGTTGATTGTGATCAAGTTCTTGCTGGTACATACAGGTAAGAAAATACAGCAACTACTGTGGCAGAGACTGGTGACATTGAGAAAATACTCCTTACCAAAATACTGAATAGTGTAACTCCTGGTGCTGCATGTTGGTTCAACAGCTACCCTGCATTCACCTCAGTCGGTGCTTTCACAGTTTTCCAAGCCTCCATCTTATACATCCTCCCTGCCCTTTTCTTACCTGAAGACTTTTCAGGAGTCTCTCCTCATACAGTGGCTGCTGCATCCCTCAGCCTTTTTAGTTCTGTTTTTCTGCATTTTCTGTGACCTCACTGCCTCCTTCTTGAGGTGCAGGGACCAGAACTGTATGTCGCCCCCCCTGATACGCTGCACTGAGGTGTTCAAGAGGGGTAAAAGGTGCCCAGCCTCTGGTTTGTGACTGTGGCCCTTGCTGGCAGGGCCAACACTCATTGCATGTTTTAGTTGCCATTGCACTCTGGGCTGATGATGTCGGACAACTGCTGCTGATGATTCTGAGCTCCTTCCTGAGCTGTTCCAGGTTCAGCGTCATACAGATAATTTTCCCCTATGGATACATCACATTTTCCTTTACTGAAGTTCATCTGCCACATATTTGTCCACTTGCTTGGTTCTGTCAGGTCCTTCTAGATTTGCTCACCTTCAGCGAGGTATCCAAACACCTGAAGAACCTGAGGATCACCTGCACACCTGGGGATTTCACAGGACCCCTCCATGCCTGAGGGCATCCATGTGCTCATTGGCTTCCTCACCATACTCCAGCATGTTGGTGAGCTGGGCTTGCCTTTGCCTTTGCCCTGTAGTCATCTTCCAGGAGGCTGTGCTTCTCCAGGCTAGCAGGAATCTTATTCTTCACAGCATGCTCTGCATGCCCCAGGGTAGAGGGCAGCTCCAGGGGTGTGTGGGCATCAAGACTGCATTCAGAGCCCTCTCTGTAGGTGGGATTCACTGGGAAACCTCTCAGCCCTTGGCCTTTCTGGTGGTGCTGATACACAGGAGGGAAACACATCTCAGTGTTCACTCCTGTGTATCCTGTCACCAGCACCAGCAATGGGTGCAGGAAATTCACTGAGGTTCTCAGCTATGGCCTTGCCATCACCCTTTTGGCACCCAGGCCTCAAATGAGCCCACTCATTCCTTGATTGCCAGTACAGCGTTTGTCAACAACCTACAGCCCCTGTCATCCATGATTTTGTCCTCCTCCATTATAATCCTTCATGTGAAGCATCTCTTCTCCAGGTGAAGTATCTTTGGCTTTTCAGTCATTTATTGTATCCAGAGTTTGAGTTAATTTAAATGTCCATCATTTTGTCACATATTCCCCCCTTACCATAAGATCCTCTTGCAGCTTCTATTTATCCAGTTTTCTTTTGATCCACAATAATTTTGTCATGAGGTCTGACATGGACAGTTTCTACAGTTTTTTAGTACTTTCCTCAACATGTTGAACAGCAGTGATCCCAATACAAAACTTGTGGGTTTCCAGTGGGTAAATTAAACCTATTGCTAGTGTTTGTATCTTTAATCAACTGCTACTTCTTGAGAAGACTTTCCTTTGTATGTACTCCATGATCACTTAATTTTTCTAACAACAAAAATTGTCTTTGCTGAATGACCATGTCAAAATCTCTTTGAAGCACACATCTGTATGCTTTCTGCCTCCCTCAAAGATCTGCAAGAGGCTTTTGAGGCATGACTTCCTTCCACAAAAACATGCTGAGTCTTTAGCATTATGATTATAGTTATTTATGCATCTAATCATTTTAGTCTCTCTTTGCTTCTACCAGTTTGTTCAGTATGGAAATAAGTCTGGCTGGTTTGTAGTTTTCCAGGAGCTCTTTAAAAGGTTCACATTTAAAACTTTCCATTCCTCTGCTACTATGTTCAATATTAAATGATAGGTTGTTCCCTGGTTCATAATTGGAAAATTGCTGACTTCCAGTTTTTGAAGACTTTTTGCTTTTATATTTTCATTTAATGTGCCTTTTAACTATGGTGAGATAATTTTTTTAATGATTTAAAATCTCTTTATTTTGATAGGTAGATTTTCTCTGAGACTCTAACATAGCATCTTTAAACAATCTTCTTGCCGCCCCAAGCATTTAACCTTTTTGATTACTCTTTTAAATTTCTTTTTAATAGCATTCCTCACTTTCTCTTTGAAGTTAAGCATTACTATTGTGGACTATTTTGGTCCTGAAAGAATATTTGATATGGCTAGGTCATGGTTATTTTTTGCTGAGTGGCCTTCCCAACGAAACTCTCTGAACTGGTAATGTTATTTCTCCTTTTGTTGGCTTCCTGGTTAGTTTTTCCAATAAGTGGTCATTTATAGTGTCTAAATGCAGTTTCAGCAACTCTCCTCATAGTGGCCCCCATTCAACCTGGCAGGATCTCCCTTTATCCCTCTGCTTTCTGCCTTCTTAGTCTCTCAAAACCTCCTAAACTTGGCTTATTTACCATCAGCACTGTGCTCGGAAAGTTTCCAGTACAGCCACCATGCACTTTTCCAAACACAGCTTTATTTGTTCAGATGTCCTCCATTGATTCTGATTCCTTACCCAAGTGTCACTGGTTTCCATCCTGTCCTTTCATCAGAATACAGTTTTCTTGCATTTATTTCTTGCATTTATTTTTGAAGTGATACCTGTGTGACTTTCTATGCATCCCAGCTTTGGTCTGTAGCAATCCATTGCACCCTGCTATCCATTGTGTTACTCCAGTCTGGCAGCTCTGCAATGAGGAGATGAGTAATGAGGAAAAGGACACAAATATGCAGAAATAGTTTAACTGTTCTTCTGCATCCACAGGTTTTATTCATTCATACAATAAGAACAACATGGAGCTGTGTCAGGGGTATTTAGGCTGGAAATCAGGGAAAGGTTCTTCCCCCAGAGGGTGCTGGCACTGCCCAGGCTCCCCAGGGAATGGGCACGGCCCCGTGGCTGCCAGAGCTCCAGGAGCCTTTGGACAGCGCTGCCAGGGATGCCCAGGGTGGGGTTGTTGGGGGGTCTGTGCAGGGACAGGGGTTGGACTAGATGATTCCAGTGGGTTTATGCTGGGCACCAGAAGAAATAGGGTGTTTATTGGAGCACTTAAGATATTTACTGTTTCAGCTGGTGAGAGGACCCAAGGGCCAATAGGGGCTAGAGCTAAACAGGATCTTAAACAGGAAAGATAGACTAGAACCAGAGAAAAGAGCTGGAATTGTCAGCCTGAAAGGGAGTTATGTGGCTGTTTGAGTTGCCTTAGAGGAGATTAAATTTCTCTGCTGAAAATGACAGATAGTTACAGTATCATTGTGTGTCCTGCCATGGGCACAGAGAGGAAGGAGCCCAGTGTTTTCTATAGGAAGAAACTCAAGATCTGGGGTTGAAGCTGACACAGCAGCTGAAACTGAAAAATGAGAGGCAAAAGTTTACAAGAGTGCAAAAGCTTCCACACCTGCTTCAGGAGAAATAAAACTGAAGTACAGAAGTGTTTGGCAACAGACAGATAAAACTACATGAGTTTGAAGCTGGAGGAAGCCTGGAATTTCTTCCAAAGAAGGATGCTTGTACTCACAGGTATCCATGGCCCAAGCAAGAGGAAAGATCTTTGCAAAGGTATTTCCAGATCTAGCTTGATGAGGAATCACCTCAAGAAAGAAATTCAAATTTAGCAGGAAGTGAATGCATAAGGAGTGGGAAGCACAGTGCATCAGCAAGGGAGCCCCAGGTGACACATGTGACAATGCAGTGACATTGCCAGGAGATGAGTTATGTACAGCCTTGCTGGGCACACCGAAGCAGGGAGGAGCAAGTCCTCAGGTGTATAAATAAAAAGTGAATCCAGGAGAAAGAGACAAGGTCTGCTGCTGGAAGGATGAATAGGAAATAAGAGATAACAGACATGGGTGCCCAAATTAGTTGAATACATTGCACTGGTTTGGATCAAAACGAAGATGAAAATAAAGGAATGGAAATGATTTCAAGTGTGTTGGGATCAAGCTAAAAGAACTTGCTGCAATAAGGACAGGTGGTTGTTACCTTATCAAAGAAAATGTCACTTGAAATGAAAGGTCTAGTAATGAGTGTTATGAGGTACATGCATTTAGCCATGAGCAAAAATAGAACACAGAAGCTTGTGTTGACATATGGAAAGAAAAAAAAAATGGCTTTGTGACACCCCAAGTGACAGAAGAGCAATAAAAATGAGTTTGAGAAACTATTGAAAGAAGCAAAAAATCTTCTGCTGCAAATTGATATCTCATCGGTTGGAAAGAGCTGAAGCAGAGAGGCTGACTGGAGATCTGGAGTCACCTGTACGAACAGCTGAGGAAAGGCAAAGGCCACCGTGACCCCAAAGCAGAGCACGGCTGTACAGGGGGGCACGCAGGGAACGAATCCATGTGTCAAAAATGCTGCTGAGACGGAGACTTGTGGATTACCGCAGGTGCTCTTCCCGCTCCTGCTCGGCCCACGCCAGAGCCCCGGGGCAGGAGGTGCTGCGAGGACCGGCCGGTGTCCGCCACCGCCCGGAGGTGATGCTGCACCTCCATCTCCTGGCCAAGGGCTGAGCTGCACCGCTCCCGGACAGTCTGAGAGCAGGGCAGGGAGGGGATCCTATCCTACAGCCATCCTCTCCCAGAGTCCTTTGTGTCCTGGATCTAGAACTGCTGTGAGCAGCAGTTTGGTATAAGGAAAAAATGTCAGGAAAATCCTACCTCTCTTAGAAGCTCCTATGATCTTTTAACATCCAGGGTGGCTTGCAGCAGGAGGAGCTCCAAGCCCATGAGGGTGTTGTGTTGTGCAAGGAACAACTTCTTCCTCTCTGTATTGGATTGTAAACCTGTGAACTTTGTCCAGTGCCTTATTTTGAATGGCTATGCCATTCAGGGAAGAAAAGACCTTTATCGGTTTGTACTGATGGGAATAGCTACGACTGGCAAGACCACATTGTCCCATCCTGGAAACCTGTGCTGTGGCAAGGAGGGCTGTGCCACCAGGGGACTTGGATGATTCCTTCCAGATCCTATCACGACATAGAGTGAGGAGGAGCCCATTGGATTGGTGTGGGGAAACTGGGACACAGGAATGCCCGGACTGGGGCAAGAGGCATCAGTGGCAGGGACAGTCATAAGGCTGGGGGGCTCACCCCTCACAGGGGGAAGGGCATTTCATGTGGGTGAGGGGAGATGGCTGGGTACATTGGGATGGGGGACAATACTGTGACAATGTGGCCAGGGCCACCAGCACTCCTGGGAGCCAGGAAGTGCCCTGGAACAGACGCCTTTGACAGTGTTGATCCATGAAATCTCCCCTGTCTGGACTCCTGGATTTCTTCAAAGAACTCTCAGGGCTTTTTGAGAGATTATGTTCCTTTGCCAAAGCTGCCTTTCTTATTATCTCATATTTCCTATTTGGCCATTAATTGTATTCTTTAGAAGAGTCTCTACTAATTTGTGTAACTACACAACTTGTATCTATCTAATTTGTGAGACTTAATTGTCTGGAACATTAGAAACATTGTATCACATTAGCACCCTGCCACTCCCCTGATAGCCAGAGCCCTTTGAAGTGGGAAGATAGCACAGCCTGGTTAGGAGCTGAGCTATTTCATCCTGGCATTCCCTTGGTGTTCTTGGGCTGATGATCCCTGCTCCTGCCCAGTCGCTGATATCTGCTCTATTGATGTTTTGTAATCTCTTCTACAGAGATCTCAACAGGAGACTGATTCTCCTTTGTGTTATGTATAAAGGGGGCTCAGGGCAGCCCAAGCTCCTGTACAACAAAGGGATGCAGAGGAATTATCTGAACACTGCTGTTGCACACAGACCATGTGCCTCAAAAAGAGCTGAATATTTCTTCTTTCCCCTTTTGCAATGTGTGACCCAACCTTTTTCAGAGATGGTCTCTCTGGGCTTAGGAGCTTCTCCTCTGTCATTTAGCTATCCCAGGTAGTTTCTAGTTGGATTTTTTCAACCTCATATCTCTGTGAAGGGATGCATTTGCTTTGAACCTTCAGGGTGGTATTTCTGAGTACTCTTCATGCCACCCACAAAGATATTTTCATTTTTTTTACTACTTTTGCATTCTTACCTAATTTACCTGGTTTGATATGAAGCAGCAGAGTATTTTTTTTTCTCATTTTAGGTTTCTTTTTGGGGTGTGATTGCTGAATGTAAACATACCAAACACCAGTCTGACCTATAACAACTGCAGACTGCTCAGGGACAAGGCAGGAGCTGGGTTTCCTACTAGAAGTTATAGCTGTCTTGTGAGCTAAACATTGATGAGGTCCCAAAATACAGTGCCAGTATCTTGTCCTGAAATGACATTTACTTGAGAATGTAATCTCCCATGACAACTGCTCTCCTGGAACTCCTGTCATTTCATCCTGCTCTTCAGAATCAGTGTCTTGCTTTAGCAGACAATAACACAGCCCTCAGTTGGCACTGCCACCTCTGAAAAATCTGGTTTATTTGACACATTTAGTCTGCTGGTCTGGTTTGACTACAGCAAGAACAAAAAATAAAATCAGCTGATGACTGGGATGACCAGGAGCCTGGGGATCCCACTCTGGAGAAGAACTTCCCTGTTTAATCAGGAAAAGGAAGATTAGGAGAATGATTACAATCTGTAGCTATTTTGGGGAAGAGCTAATTAGGTTGCAGTTTGGGCACAAACAAGAGGTAGGGTTAAACAGATAAGGAAAATCTGCAGAGTGGCAATTAATGGAAGTTTTTCCCCAGCTACGGCAAAACCAGTTTGGTTTTAAGGTAGAATATGACAATCTCCCAGAAAAGATCCCAAAACACTTAACTTTTGAGGGCAGGGACTTGACTTGTTGAGCCAAGAATTAACTTCTATTGCATTTGGGAATCCCCAGCAAATATCATCAGCCTTCTTGTCCTGAGGTATTCCTGTGGTCTCTGGAGACCTTCCACTCCTCAAGGCAGTTCCTCATTTCCTGTCTGCCCAAGCAGCTCTTACAAGCCCATCACATGTTGCAGATGTCAGGACATGAGAACATGCTCCTGCAAAGGTGGGGGAAGAGCAAGGGACCCCAAGCTGAAATCAAACAACCACTTTAGGGTTCTTTTGTAATTATTGATGAGCACATTCATCTCCATGAGCAATCCCATACCTGCCTAATTAGAGAAAGTTTTAACACCACAAATCGGGTAGCAATATATCACTGGAATGTTAAAATCCATGCTAGGCATTTTGACACTCTGTGAACTAAAGTTACATGTGTTTTGTTTCTTTTCCTGCAGTTTCACCTGGCTTAGCAGCCAAGTCCACACTGGCCTGGTGACGCACTTCCGTGGGCAAATTGTTGCAGAGTTTGACAAGGAATTCCGGTACTTGTATGCAGAGTCCAGAGCAGTGACCAGCTTCTGTGTGCCAGATCCTGGGACATGTCTCTCTTCTTGGAACACCTCAAAAGTTGACAATTATCTTTTAAAACCCACTCAGGGGAATGACACTGAGACCCTGAGCCCCTCCAGCAGCCTTTCCAATGTGAGCATCAGAAGCATAAAAGTGTCTCCCTTTATGAAAAACTCTAGCTCAAGTGCACACCAGGAAAAGCAAGATTCCAGCTCTGATTCTGGCAATAAGAAGGGGAAGGAAGACACATTCCTGAAGCCCACTTGCCCTAAACAGCAAGAAGAACCACCCGACTCAGCCAACAGTCCTCCAAATAAATCCACCCCAGCCTCATATCCCAAATCAAACCTCATAACAGCAAGGACATTCCTGCAGCCAGAGCCTTCCTCCAATAATCCTGGTAAGCAGGGGGACACTAAGGCCAACAGCAGCCACTGCTCCCTGCCGAGAGCAGGGCAGCCACTGCAGTCTCTGTCGGAGGGTACCAGCAGCAATGGGACCAGCCTGAAGCAGAGAACACTTGTGGCCACCTCTGGGGAGCTGCCAGCTGAAAATGAGAATGTGTTTTATGGGGTGGAAAAGAGACAGAGCCCTGGACATGGCCACTTTGACCTTTTCTCCCCATACAACCACCTCAAACGGGATAAAAAGCCTGTAGTGCCTTGCTATGACAAGTTTCCAGAGGATGTGCTGCTGGAAAAGAACAGCGCGTATGGGGCAGAGAAGAGAATGACTCTGGGGCACAGCAAGCTGGACCTGATCACCAAGTACAACAAGCTAAAATCCAAACATATACACAGTCGGTTTGAACTCTGACCTGGGCCTCAAGCTGGCCTCTGGTATGATTTTCCAGGGGTTGCTTTTCCCCGCCAATCATCATGCCTGGGACTTGGAATCAAAACATTAGTCTTGTTCCTGTTAAAAGGTGTCTAATCTATGTAGATAACTGATTCAGATGAGACTAGCAACTGCAGCTCAAATTTTCAATTACACGATTGTGGCAAGAGGGAGAAAAGCACATCCATATTCTTTTTACCCACTTGGGAAAGAACCATTTCCCCTCAAACGTACAGCAAAGCCATTGCTACAGCTGGAAACTGACCACTGAGGTCTTCAGGGTGAGCCCGGGTTCTCTCCATGCTAAGCAATTCTTCTCCCTGTTATCCATATGGTGAAAATGAAATGGCCAAAGGCAGCGGGATGTGAAAAATAAAGGAGTTGTTCTGCTGGAAAAAGCTGTGTTGGGTCCTGGTGGGGGGGAATGAGCACTGAGTGTGGTCAGGGCCCCACCATGCTGAGCTGTGCCAGGCCAGGAGTGGACAGGGACATGTCTGGGCACACATTTGGCATCTGCACATGGCTGACATTGGCACATCAGTGGTGTCAGCACACGGATGGGGGCTGCTCCGGGGGCACACCTGAACACTGGTGTCAGCTGACACAGGTGGCCCCTATGCATGAGTGATGCACTCAGGTGGCAGCTGGGTCATGGGTGGCCTCTCAGCTCACAGGTGACATGTCTGCTGTCCTACACCACAAGTGTCAGCGTGGAGGGGGTGCCCAGGCATGGTTCGTGTTGGGACAGGGACAGTGTCAGCACCTGGGGAACACCAGGGCATGGGCAGGGGCTGTACACAGATGGGGGTGGCCCACAGTGGCCAGGGACAGGGACAGCCATGGTACACCTGCCACAGGGACAGAGACAACCACAGCACACCTGGCACCGACACAAGGACAGGAACAGCCATGGCACACCAGGTACAGGCACAGGGACAGTGATGGACACCGTGGACAACGACAGCGGTGCCGCACCTGGACCAGTTGCGGCCTCTCCAGGCCCGTGTGGGGACACACGGGCCGGCTCAGCCCCAGCTGGGATCCGGGCACACGGGGACGGGTTGTGTCCCAAGGGCCGTGGCGGGGCCCGGGCTGGCGAGCGATCCCTGGGCCGGTCCCTCCTGGACCGGGGTCCGCCGCGCTTGGTCCCTCAGCGGGTCCCAGGCAGGTCCCGCTCCCCCTCATGGCGGCGCGCCCATGAGCGCTCTCACCTCCTGGCCGCTTGGGGGCGCTGTCCCCAAGAAGAGCGGCCGGCGCCGCTCTGCCCCGCGTGCGCCCCGCCGGAAGCGGAAGCGGCCGCGGCTCGTGGTTCCAGCGGAGGCGCCCGGAGCCACCGCGCCCCGTTCCTGTTCCATTTCCACTTCAGCCTCTTTCCCCACCCCAGTTCCCGTTCTCGGCCTATTCTTGGTCCCCTTCCGGCTACCTTCCTGGACCTAGCTCCATTCCCGTTCCCATTCCCAGCCCCGCTCGCATTCCCGTTCCTGCCATGGCGGTCCGCGCCAGCTTCGAGAACAACAACGAGCTGGGCTGTTTCGCTAAGCTCACCAACGCTTACTGCCTCGTGGCCATCGGCGGCTCCGAGAACTTCTACAGGTGAGGGGGGCCCGGCCCGGCCCGGCCCGGCCCGGCCCGGCCCTGCCCGCGGCCCCGCGGGGCCCTGACGCGGCGCTTTCTCCTCGCAGCGTGTTCGAGGGGGAGCTCTTCGGGACCATCCCGGTGGTTCACGCCTCCATCGCCGGCTGCCGCATCATCGGCAGGATGTGTGTGGGTACGTGAGGCGGAGAGTGGCTCGGGGGGGGGTGGACGGGGAAAGGTCGCGCGTTCGGTCGGAGCCGCACCGGGGGCTGAGCCGTGCCGGCGAGCGTGTGGGGCAGCGCCCCTGACCCACGAGGGTTGTTTTAATGCCTCGAGTGTGTGAGGAGGAGGTAGGATGATCTCAAGGGTCTTTTCCAGCCTGACTGATTCTGTGAAGGAGATGGGGTAACAGACACTCGCCCGGGAGCCGGGGGTGGGGGGGAATGTTGGCTCTCAGGGCCAGGGAAGCTCCGCTGCTCCTCAGTGCCTGCCCGCGGAGGGGAAGGCATTACCGAATATGAAGGTCAGGGAAAAGCCTTTCACGCGTCTCTGCCTGATGAGACCCTGTTAGATCAAACCAGCTTGTTGCTTATTTGTTCCTTCAGCCATTCAGCCGTGCTGCCATAGTCACACAAACAGTAGCACCGGGCCGTTTGTAGGGTAAATGGCATATGCACAGAGAGTTCCTTGTGAAATGTCTCGCAGGGACATGTCTGGGCACACATTTGGCATCATTTGGCTCACTGAGAGCCTCGGGGCTCCTTTAGTCCTGTTGGAAGAGAGAAGGGAGTAAAGACAGAGGCATTCACCCACACTTTGTGCTTCAGCCTGGTTTTTCTTTTCCTGTGATGCTGATTATTTTTACGTCTTCTGGGCTGAATTCTGGGCATGGTAGGAACACACAGAGCAAGAGCAGCTCAAGCCATGTGTGAACAGGAGGGAAGTGCTAACACACCCTGTGGGAACATTCTTTTCATTCTATTCCGTTTCCTTTTGTCATTTTTAGGGAACAGACACGGGCTGCTGGTCCCAAGCAGCACGACAGACCAGGAGCTGCAGCACATCCGCAACAGCCTCCCGGATTCCGTGCGGATCCAGCGCGTGGAGGAGCGGCTGTCGGCGCTGGGCAACGTCACCACCTGCAATGACTACGTGGCACTGGTTCACCCAGATCTGGACAGGGTACAGGGCTCTGGGACACTTGGATATTCAGAGTGGGGCTGGGAAATGCTGCCCACACTGTGGCTGGAATTGTTCTCTTCGGCTCAGCTGTGGTGAATGTGCTTTGGAGAAGGGACGGAGTGGGTGGTCCTGTGTATCATGGGGCAGGATGAGGGGGAACAGCTCCCCACTGGCAGAGGGCAGGGCTGCATAGGGTATTGCGAAGAAATTCTTCCCTGTGAGGGTGGTGAAGCCGTGGCATAGAGAAGTTCCAAGAAGTTCCATCCCTGGAAGTGCCTAAGGCCAGGTTGGATGGGACTTAGAGCAATCTGGTCTGGTGGAAGGTGTACCTGCCCATGGTAGGGGGTGGAATGAGATGAGTTATAAGGTCCCTTCAACCCAAACCATTCTGTGGTTCAGTGATCATTGAGTGCAGTTTGCTTTGGGTGCAAAAAATTGAATGAATTAGAGTGTGCATGGGTCTAATAAGGAGCGTAAGGAGGAGTGCAGCGAGGACCACAGAAGGAGTTACAAGCTACAGCCTTGTCACAGCTGAAAGAGACCATGGTTGTGCATCATTACAGGGGTCTGAAAGAAAAACAGAAGGTTCTTATATGAGAGTTTAAAATAAGGGCAGAGGAGACAAAGTCACTCCTATTTTATGTCTGAGAACTGGTACCTTAACAGCATTGAGAGAGAGATGTGTTGTGTGGCTGCAGGTCCTGACAGTGTTTGCTTCCAGCTTGTGCTAAAGGTGATGAAGAAATGGGATTTGGTGGCAGGAATGCAAAGGAAAGAATAAGGGGTGGGAGAAAGCTTTGGATGATATGTTTTAAAAAAGTATAAAAAGTAAAGTAAGATGGCCAGTGAGAGAGAAAACAATTCACAGTGAAACCTGGAGAGGAAGGAAGTTGTTAGTTATGAGAAGCATAAGACCATTTTGTCCCAGTGGTTTGGGAGCAAGGAGGACTGGTTTGCTGAGAGTTGATACAAGTGATGTACTCCCAGCAGAGAAGGGGATTTGAGCATTTTTCAGCAAAGGCACGAGGCTGTGTTCATAGTCACACAGGAAGCTGGGAACACGTGGAGTGTGGAGCTGTGTGTGGCTGAGTTGCAATGGGCTGTGCAGCATGGGAGGCTCCCAGCTGAGGGCTGTGTGCAGGAATAGTTTGACTTTCCACTCCACAGTACCATTTCACTGAAGGCTTTATCCTCCTTCCATTTGCAGGAGACAGAAGAGATCTTGGCAGATGTGCTGAAGGTGGAGGTGTTCAGACAAACAGTAGCAGACCAGGTGCTGGTTGGAAGTTACTGTGTTTTTAGTAACCAAGGAGGAATTGTGCACCCCAAAACTTCAATCGATGACCAGGATGAGCTGTCTTCTTTGCTGCAGGTCCCACTTGTGGTAAGGCATTTCTGGAGTGTTTGCTCCTGCCATTCCCTCCCAACTCAGTTGCAATGTTTCTCCAGCTCAGGGGCTCCCAGATAGTGTTTTTCTGTGAAGTGATTCTTAGTGGGAGCTGAGCAGAAGACTTGAACCAAGTCTTCCAGATAGTTTCCTGTCTTTCCTGAGTCTGAATAAGCTGCTCAGTGCTTTTAGCTGCCTTCTGAAATGTTGCTCTGCTGGGATTGTGCACATTGTGCAGGTACAGAATGTGAGGCTGTTTGTGGTTCGGCTGAAGCCAGTGTTCAAAAAGATTAAGTAAGAAACTCCTGTGCCTGCTCAGTTGGATGTGTGAATGCTGTTGTCCTTCCTGCTTATTGGATTCTCTTTCACTGAATGCCATACCAGTTTCTCACCAGAGAGTAAAGGCTGTTCATTAATCACTTTATCTGACACCTTCATAACTTTGCTGGTGGCAGAGTTCCTCTCTTCAGCAGTGTGAGCTGAGCAACCCAGCAAAGAGCTGTGGCAGGGCTGTGTGAGGAGCTGTGCCAGCTCCTGCTCACGGCTGCTGTGTCCCGGCAGGCGGGGACGGTGAACCGCGGCAGCGAGGTGATCGCAGCGGGGATGGTGGTCAACGACTGGTGTGCCTTCTGTGGGCTGGACACCACCAGCACGGAGCTCTCCGTCATCGAGAGCATCTTCAGGCTCAACGAGGCTCAGCCAAGCACCATAGCCACCAACATGAGGGATTCCCTGATTGACAGGTAGGGAGGATCCACCTCTGGGCAGAATCATGGTCAAAACAGGCAAGATTTTATTATAAAATCAGCTGGTTTCACAGTTGATCTGTCTGCTTTAATTACAATTTTTAAACTTCCTCTTCCCTTCTGTTGGTTACTGGCAGCAATTGCTCATTGGGTTATGAAATGTTTCGTTGCAATGAGAATCCTTTTTGTGAGAACTAACGTCTGTTTCAGCTGGCAGATTTTCTTCCCTAACTGTTCAGTGCTCAGCTATGACATGAATGGGTTTTTAAAAAACAAATCTTATTTTAAAAGTTAAAATACCAATGACTTTGCTTGTCATCTTGGCTTTTGATCACTGTAGTTATTCAGCTGTTATTTCAGCTTACTCGTAACCATTTCTGTAGCCAAAAAGACTGGAACTTGTCAGCTGCTGCTGCCTTAAACCTCTTACATTTAAAACTGCTGTCTTGAATTTTATTTAAGTCTTTTTGTTAAAGGCTTTGTCCAAGTTACTTTTTAATATGAGGCAGGGGTTGTTTTCTGTCTGGAGTGGTAATGCTGTGGGACCTTCCCCATTCATTAATGTATGCAAATATTTTTCATAAGCAAATGTTTTTACATTTAAGCATAGATGAATGTCCTGTGGGAACTGTTTTTGGGCCTTGAATTACAACCGTGAAGACCACTGATGTGGTGCTGAAAGTGTGTTCCTGAACTACCTGAGCATTGTAACTTGGTTGCTGAGTTCTCAGCCACAATCTCCGAGTTGTTTACGGCATAAGGAATTCCTTCAGTAGAGAACCCTTTAAAGAATTCTTTGCCCTGTTACAGTTTGGGTACAAAGTCTTGATGCCTTTGAGCATATCAGAGCTGTAATTAAATCTGCTCTGAGCTGTCACTTATTACCTGGGTCAGGCTGAACGTGCATTTTGCCTTTGCCAGCCTGAGAAGTCTGTTCCTGTGGCTGGCTGTTAGCAGCTACAATGTCTTGCTTCCCTCTTTCCATAGGTCCTTTCCTAGGAAGGGAAATTTCTTCTGGGCCTTTGTAGTGGGAAACAGATACTGACTGAAGCTGGTGTTTTGAAATGCCTTCTGCACTCTGGCACAACTAAACCTTCTTTCTGTTTTGTCTTTTAGCCTGACATGAGCAATGTTGGTTCCTACTTCCCAGAAAGCTCCTAAGGAGTGAAGTGTTGAGCTGCACTTTGTATCACAGACATCCAGACCTTCTGATGATATTTCTGCAGGCCTGGCCCAAGGGAAAGGCTACAAAACAAAATTTCTGTCATCTTTTGTAAACTGGTACCACAAAAACTGACAACATGCATAAGATACAAATACGGAATGCTCTCTATCCCTTTGTTCAGTTCTTCAGCTCTGCTTTCTGGTTTTGTGATGCCAACTGAGCCCCACAAATTACCCCACAATATTTACTCTTGTGGCTCTTGGATGTTGATCACTAGAGATTATTTTGCCTTAAGTCTTGCACCAGTGTCCTGCTGCACAGCAGTTTGTTTTAGCACTACATGTGCTGCCCTCTCTGTCCCCACTCCTGCTCAAGTGATGTTTCTGCTCTAGGTACATATAAGACCCCTTTGTATGTCCAATACCAAAAATACAGTAGTTTACTTGCCACAAAATAAGTCAAAAGTCATCACCTGCTCTTTTGCCCTGACTTACAGCTGTTCCCATGGGATGGTGATTCTGAAGTGATCAGCTTGGATAAAAACTGGAGTTTTTTAGTGTCAATCCAAGGGCTTTTAACAACAGTGTAGGAGTCCCTGGAGCAATATTTGACCTGGTGTCACCTGTCCTGCTTCTGCAGGAGAGGGCCCAAAAGGCACTCTGTTTCCTGTGGGCTTAATTTGCCCTGCAGGAGTTCACCTTCTACAATGGAAAACTCTTAGAAATCAGCAAATCCCAATAGATTTGGACAACCTTATCTGGAGTTACCTTGGAGACAAATGTTAAATAACACGGTTCAAAGCAGTCAGTCAGTCAATCAGAGGCTACAGATTTGGGAGCTTCTTCATGAAGAGCTCTGCCTGTGCCAGATGGAAAGCAGCTGCAGGTGCTACTTTCAGGCAGAAGATTGTAATTTCTTTCTACAGAGCTGTTGTTCAGCAATATATCATTTCAGTTGCTCTCCTGCTTGTCCATTAAGGGTGCACTGAAGGCATAGAAGTGCCTCCATTTTCCATCTTGAGTGTAAGAGGAAGCTCTCATTTGTCTCCACACAGCTGCCTTTCTCTCAGCTGGGTTCTCTTGGAGAATGATGACCTGAGGTTTGTATGGGCAGAGCTCTTTTCAGCCCAGGGGCTTTGGGCTTTGTAGAAAACTGAGTAAATTTCCATTTTTGCTTTACTGTCTGGATGTTCAGGGAAGGCTTTGTAAGATTTAGCTGATAAAAGGTTACTCCTTAAACTTCAAAATAAAGATTGCCGTGATCATCTGTGATCAGGTATCAACCCTTTTGGTATCATGTCTTGGCACTGACTCCAGGTCTCCTCCTCTCAGCCTGTTTCAGTATTTAGAGTGAAAAGCTGCTTCCCTTTGGCTACCTCACAGGGCTCCCCTGTGGGAACAATGTGTCCAACATTTCTGGACAGGAGTTGGAACACAGCCCCTGCCCACAGAGAGCTTTGGCCAGGCTGATGGGCAGCGAGTCCAGTGCTTCTGTAGCACAGCACAGAATCCCAGCAAAGATCAGGGGTGGGAACTGTCCCTTACACTAACATGTTTGTGCTGAGAACCAAGTTATCCCAGGAGTGCCCAGGGCCTGATCTTGGCAAAACAGAGGTGATAATGGAATTGTGCTGGAGGAAAGCTGCTTCTCCCTCCCCTTGCAGCCCCCTGTGGCTGCAGAGGGCTGTTCTTACCCCTGATCACCTCTCGAAATACCTCACCCCCAGGAAACTCCCATACGTAACACCTGCCCCAGGAGCCAGGTACAGGGCAGGTGGAATAGGCCCTGGGGTATTTCTGTGGCTCTGGAGCAGCAGCTGAGGCTGGGTTTTGGCAGCCCAGGGCGGCAGCTCACCTTACTGTAGCCACCCTGGGCACAGGGCTCAGCCTCCTGCCCACCCAGGCACTACACCGCCTGAACAGCTCATTCCTTGGGCAGGTCAAAAACCTACCTTTGGGGCAGGGGGTGGAGAAAATGCAAACAAAACCCAGACAATCGCTCTCCGTTGTAATTTTTTTTTTTAATAGGTTTTTTTTTTAATGATGGCTGTTGGAAGTTGCTCAAAGGTTTGGGCTGTCACAGTCCCAGCGAGATGGCAGCGTACAGATGAGACCAAGGCGCCGTGTGGCTGTGGCGTCCGTGGTGGGTCCCACCACACCTCTGGTACACAGAGCAACGTGGAGTAGCGTGGGGGTGTCTGATCAGGAGCTCTGATTTCGTTTGGTCCTTCGCACTCCTTCACTCATCATGAGACGTTAGCACATTTTGTCACTACAGTTCGAAGTTTTGCATCTACGAGCTTCTCACTTTGTAATATGTTGGTAGTAGTTTATGTTTAAACACAATAAACAGCTTGGCTATGGAAATCAGTTATGAAGGACAAAATACAGTTTGAGACCACACGTTAATGCAGTCATAGTGGGCTTCACCAGATGAAGAACTATGTGTCTATCCTGCTTCACCAGAGCAATATTTGAGCACTAATTAGCTATCCGTAATTCTAACGATCTCTCTGCTGCTTTGTTCCTCATTGTACTTAGGAATACTTTTAGCATGTTTGTTGTCCTTGGGGTTTTTTTTCAGAGCTGACATTACAAAGCTGTACTTATTCTATACTAAGTGGACATTCTGTACATTGCACTTCCATTGCACTCAATAAAATTAGTTATAGGCAGAGGGTTTAGGTTAATCACCTGTTCCCCATGGTGAGCGGGCAAAGCAATTCCTGTGCTGACATGGATGGCACTTGTGTACAGTGCTGGACTTCACCGTTACACTGCACTGCAAAAGATTCTTCCACTCTTATTCAACATGGTAAAAATATCAGCATCAACATGAAAATCAAAAGTTTATGGTTAGGGCACAATGTCCTGAATCACAACTGGAAGAGGGACAAGCAGAAGCTACTGTTGTAGGAAGAGGTCTGTGGAAAGTCACTAGCTAAAAGTTAAGGTATTTTTCTTGCCTTTACCTGATTTTTATGGCTCTATCAAACGTGGTAAACTCATTCTACTGTGTGGCATGCTTCCTTTGGTCCTTGCCAAATATTTGCCTGTGAAGAAGTAAGCGAAACAAACCCCCAAATCCTAAAGGCATACAATGTTTGTAACATCTACAGGGGTTGGATTTAGTTTTATAAACAGGCCTAATTCTTACTGTACCTTGATTATTTCAGCAAAAAATAATGACGACCTCACTCCAAACAAACATTTCCATTCTCCTGAAACCCAATATACAAATTCCACAATCTAGTTACACATGCCACAGAACAACAACTCATCTTTTCCCAGCGTCTTAATGGGCAGAGTGCAGTCTGTCTATACACATTCCCAGTATTTTGGTAACCATTGGTTCCTGGGTTCTTGCTGGTGGGAGCTTAAACCAACTTAAATGACATTTAAATATTTCTTTCATGATTGGCTCCCAAAAAAAAACCCATGATTTTATTTTTTTTTTTAAGACCCAATTACTTTGTCTTCAGATTGTCCCAGTCTAGGGCTTGCCAGGTGTCTGGTTTGGTGCTTCTTGAGCTTCTGCTCCACACTCCGGTACCTCTTTGAGTGCTCAGTGGTTCCTTGTGCACTGTGCTGAGTGGCAGCATTGATTAGTTATGAATGTACAAAACATCTGACCAGCAGGTATTGGAAAATTGTATCCAGGTAGATCCCTGGATTTTTTAATAAACTAAGATTTTTTAGAATGATTCAGCATTAGAATGTCTTCTGCTTATGACACTGAAATTGTTCTTCATAGATTTCATGATCTTAATTCATTTATGAGACAGCTATTAAAAAAATGGTTCTGTTCAGAGGTGGTTTAGCTACACTGGAGAATGCTGGGTTTAACAGGGAGCACTGGTGCAGGGAACTGAAGGAAGTTTCCCAGATCAGTTGAAACCTGTCTCGAAGACTCTGGTGCTGGCAGAGCGAGCCAGTGGATGGCACCACAACCGGCAGGTGACCAAAGCAGTACAAAGGAGAGGCTCCATACTGCAAGGCTGCCTGCCTGTATTTTTTCCAGTTTTTCCTGCTTATTTCCATCCCAGGGTGTCCAAAACTTGTAGGTCACTGAAGCAGTTTTGTTTGGTAGGCTTTTCAATGCATTTTTTTCTCTTTTTTGTGTGCGTCCATAGTCCTCATCAGCTCAATGAGTTGAAATGTGCAGTGGACTGTGTCATACCCATTCCTGGACAGGTCTTTTGTAGTACACAACATTTTGCTGCACCTCTTTGTTTTTAAACTGGAAGATTGTGTATACCAGGACGAGGATACACAGAGACAGGATGCAGGGGATCACCACTGCGATGGCATTGACAGTGCTGGGCATGTCATTTATTGTCACCATGATATCCACGTCGTCGTGCGGGAGGCGCCGGTCCTTGCTCCGCTCAACATCCTTCTGGTTACAGCCCATCCAGTCCTTGAGGATCGACCTTGGGTAGCCTGGCTCCACACTCAGCCTCTGGTTATCAAACTTCCAGTACTCCTTCCCTTTGTAAAAGTAGGTGTAAACTAGGAGACAAAACAGAGAATATTTCTCACTGTTTCTGGTTAATGTGCTGTGCTTGTGGGAGGACATTAAGGGAGCCTGGACAACCTGAAGATGACCACTACCTAAGTCAATAAAACACATTTATCCACAGCATTCCCAAGCCATTGGAAAGTGAAACTGGTTTTGGAGCTGAGATTTAAAGGAGAAGCTGTAACCCTGGCTAGTGTATTCAACATTGTCTATGGAACACCATTCTCCTTTGCCAAGAAAAGCTGGGAATTAAAAAAGAAAACCCTACTAACTTTAAAGGAAGGGTTCTGCAGTGAATTATTTTTTTACTAAAGCATCTGTAAATATGTGCTCATCATCACCAAGTGATTAACATCATCTGCAGGGTGCCAGCATGTGTCTGGGTGTGACAGTGTTTGGAAGAACACTGGGTTTCTGTTCATTCAGCTTAAGGGAGCAAATGCTGAGTCCTTTTGCCACAGAATCCTGAAGATTTGGCCTGTGTTAAGGAGCAGTGTTGTCTTGCTAATAAAAGGGTGATGCTTTATACTACATGTTGTTTGAAGCACCTCCCTCTCCCCAGATAACCCATTTTCTAATGACTCTCAAGTTACTAGGAAAAAAGAGAACAGGAGAAGGGAGCTGTGGTGAAAGTGTTGGTCTCCTGCACTGTTCCCCAGTTTGGCTGGCTCTCACTGCCATCCTCCAGCCGGGCCCAGCCCTACAGCCCTCCTCTCATGCCACAGCTCCTGATTTGAACACAGCCTCAATGGCACAAGTCCCTTCTCTTGGCTCTTTCCCTAACAGGAGGAGGAAGAAATCTTCAAATCACAGAAAGAAACATGTTGGAAGGAGCCTCTGGAGCTCCAAGCCCCTACTTAGAGCATAACTTCAAGGCTAACTGCTAACATCAGACAGGTTGGAACCTTCAGCAGCAAGCCAGAGCTCACTACAATTAGGAGGTAAATTAGGAGGAAATGTAAGTTACAGCATCCCCAGAACCAGGACCTAGGAAAAGTTGGGCAGGGTCTATTGTGGCAGAAAAGGTCCCATTCCCACAGAGCTGGATTGCCACAATGTGGTTTAGCAGCTGAGGAGGTGAGTGGGTTGGGATGAGGGTCAGGAAGGATCTCAGACTGCTGCTGCTTACAAAGCCCAGGTGACCCCAGCGCTTCTAAGACTTGATTCCTGGATCAGAAAATACTCAAAACACTCCCCACCCAACCACCCAGCTCCCAGCACAGTCCAGCTCTACCCAATCTAACAGGTGTAATGACTGCAGACACATACAGCCTTCCTTGCTGATGAAAGCCCCCTGAGGAGCCTGAGGGATTCCTCTCCATACGGTGATGGGTTTGGGGTATCCTGGGTCCGTTGCTCTCTTGTCCTCGTTGTACCTCCAGTACCTGTCCCCTTTGAAGAAGTAGGTTTTGCCCACGGGCTCCCAGCGCAGCGCCGTGTCGATGCCCTCCCGAGGCAGGCAGCTCCCCAGCTCCACCAGGCTGTGAGGGTAGCCTGGCTCTGCCGTCACTTCCTTAAAAACCCAGTACTTATCTCCTAGAGGTGAGTGGGAACACAAACAAACAGATTGGCCTGTTAGGAGTTGGATCGATACGAACCTAAACCAACCACAGTGAACCACAGCGTGTTGAGGGCTTCCAGGCTTAATTGTAATTGTGAAAAAGCTGCTCCTCCATTTCATTTTGAATCTGAAACCTTATTTCATCTGCTGCTTCTTAGCTCTTGTTTTGGGAGAGCTGTTGAACAGCCCTTACCCATTGACCTTCTCATGCCAGTCTTCACTTCAAAGACTTGTCTCATTCCCTGTCTGCCATCCTTTGCTCAGGCTGAGGTGTTGATCAGCCCAAGCTTTTCAGACATTTCTGCTGCCTTTCCCTGAGCCTCTCAAGTATTAGTACAGTTTAGAAAGCTGAGGTACTGAAGCTGCAGGCACAAATCCAGAAGCCCAGCTACTGTGGTTTTGAACTGGCCATGCTTTTCAGCCACCCTTTCTTGCTCACAGCTTGCTCTCAAGTTAAAGGATCCTGTTCAGGCACTGTCACCATACAAAGAGCTAAAGTGGGCCCCAGCACAAGGTTGGTCATTTTGTCGCTTTAGGAGACAACTGTCCAGAAATGAGGTTTGGGAGTGTCCTGCACCTGTAGAGGCCTCAATGCCCTGGCAAAAGGTATTCAAGAAAGTAAGCAGGGGATTGACACTCGCTGGGAAATAGCAGCTGTTTCTTGTTATCACATGAAAGCCAACTTCCCCTAATTGATAGTAACTCTATACAGAGATGGTCCTGGCAAGGCCAGCCCACACGGAACTGTATTTTAAGGATCAGTGGCTGCTTGAAGTGCCCCCTTGGAAAAAGGCAAGGGTGCATCGTACCTGTTTTTACCATTTTCAAGCCATAAAAGCAGCCTGAGGTGAGGCAGGAGTGGTTGGCTCATACTGAACTGTACTGTACCTTTGAAGAAAACGAATTTGCCATCAGAGCGCTCATAGGCTGCGTCGATCTTTGCAGGGAGGCCCTTCCAGAACTGCTCAATCTGCATGGGATACCCCTCCTGCACCCGGTTGTTGCGCAGACGCCAGAACCAGCGATCCTGAGGAAACCAGAAGCCTCTTGAGACTGAGAACTTTTCTCTTGCAGTCAGACCTGGCTGGGTCCAGCATCCAGCACTGCTAATCCTTGCCTAGGCCCCACAACCATTACAGACACAAGTCCTGCTTCAGGTGACAGCTCCAACCCAGCCCAACACTGTTTCCAGTGTGGGAAGTGCTGTGGGGAGAAGATGGCAGCCCAAAGGGGGAGATGTTGACTGATGGTGCTGTGAAAAAGGGTGGAAAGAAGGAGAGGGAAAAGGAGCACGGGGGAAGCAAGTCCACAGCTGTAAGCATTGTGACCTCTCCATGTCTTGTCACTGAGTTGTCATGCTTGTCCTGGTTCAGTTGAAGCTCAGCTCTCGGAGCCCAGGAGAGCCAGACAGCCTGAACATCACCTGGTGACTGTGTGAAACACACAAGGTTTAAAGGCACAAAGGAGTTTTAGGAAATATCCCTTTAGATATTCAATCATTAGTTAAAGCTGCAGTGGATGCTCAGGGATGCTTCCTGGCTTTACAGGTGGCTCCCGTCTGGTTTTGTGGTGTCTGAATTATCTGCCAATGCACCCAGTTCACATTTGGAGCACAGGATACCTGGGCATTTTGTAAATCCCATCAGGCACTGTTTCCAAATATTACAGAGCCAATCTGCTCACACTGCTTTCCAATATTGCTCAGTGATCACCCTCAGAAGAACAGAGCTCTTTTCACAGACATTTTCAAATCTCACTACCAAATACTTCTATTAACCTTTTCCAGCAATAAAAAGAAGGGAATACTCATGGGTAAGTGGGAATTCTTAGTACCTTGAAAACAAACATTTCTCCTCTAAAGAGAGCCACAGTGTTAAAGTTGCCATCACAGATGTTCGGTTTGGAGCCAGGGAGAGCTGGCCTATCACCCAGAGGAGGACTGGGAGGTCGTGGCTGTCTCTCATGTTTTCTTTCCGAAGTGGAGTGAATTCTGCGAACAGGAAGAGTTGGTAAAGGCCTGGTTGGCTCCAGGGGCTCTATAGGAGGACCTAGAAGTGAAAAGGAATATATTTAACAAAATGGACAAGCTTGTTTTTTCTGTAAACTTTAAAAGGCTCCAGGCTGGATGGACAGCTCTGCCAGGGATTTACATATTCCTGATGCAGAGCTCATTCCCTAGAAATGGGGAGCAGAACAAGGTGCATCCACATGAAAACTATCCCAAAACAGATGAGTTATAAGAACTGAAGAAGAGCCAGAATGTTTTTGTAGGTCTTCCCGAGGAGGCTGGAGCTAAAAGGAAGGAGGAGCCACGCCAGTCATGTTCCCAACTGAAATGAAAGGTGGTAACCCTTGAATAGAAATGTTTAGTAGACCATTAAAAAAGGCAACAAAAAAACTCCTGGAAACCAAAGCAAAATCAGAAAAAAAAAAAAAAAGTTAGAATGTGGTAACCAATGCTACATTGTGAGAGGAAGTGCAGGGAATACTTTATTACACATCAGTGACCAGTGCTTTCCCTGGCAAACAGCTGTGACAGGGGACCTTATCTCACTCAAGTTATGTCCTCCCAGCACAGCTCTCCCTTTCCATCCTTCCCCAACTCAGCTCTGGGATCTGACAAGGCTACAGGAATGTACAGGGAAATAAAAATACAAGTGAGTTAGACTGGAGCAGAGGTCTTAAACTCCCTTTTGCCATAGGATGTTTCCATTAACCGTTAGTGGTAAATCTGGACCAAATCTCACTCAGAGAGTCACACTTCTTGTTCCTTCTCAGAGAAGGCCATGAGTTAATGGCAATAAACAGAAGGCCACTAGAGCAAGAGATTTTGGTGGGCTTGAGATGTGAATATGGTTTATTTGCAGGGATCATGGTTTCAGTTTCATTCTGAGCCTGTAGGATAAACCCCTACCCGTGGGAAGAATGGGAGCTGCTGTCGTGGGTGCAATTTCAGTGTCACAGTTTGGGACCAAGGTGCTGCACCCCAGCTAGAGGTGAACACTGGCCCTGGACAAGGCTCATCCTCACAACCTGAAAGAGTCACCCCGAGCTGGGCACCTGCCCACAGCCAGGGAAGGGATTTATGAGGAAGGATTGAGGTACCCATGGAGGCCTCACATCTGTGGGGTTAGAAGAGGGCCTTGGCAGATAAACATTTTGAACTGTGCAATCTGAAATAATGGTTTGGTGCCTGAGTCTCCACAGTAGTTTAACTCTTAAATGTTCCATTTTCAAAGGGTTCCTAAAATGAATGAGTGCTTAACATGTCCTGGAAGGGTGACCAGATTAGGAATACCCACACAGCTAATCACAAAAAAGCCATCAGAGAAAGACACCTCAATAACTGTTAATAAGGATGTAACAGTAAGAATCTCATGTGCAGGTTTCATGGATATGATGTTCAGAAAGTACCACTTGGATAGTAAACACCAACTTCCTGCAGTACCAGGCCAGAAACATCCACCAACAAGTCCTGTAATGAGCACAAGGTTTCCAGCACAGATACAGATTTCACGCATAGAAAATCTTCTATAATGCACAGCAAACAGCTTTAATGATTAGGCCCTGTTACAGCTGAAGTCTGCCTTACCCATTGCCTGAGTTTGTGCAGCTTTAAATTCTGTGTTTTCTTTCTTATGTCTAGTGTCTTAATATTTAATAATTTATAGATCTTGATGGGAATGCTTTTAAAATTCTCCTTAATGAACTAAATAAAGCAGATCCTTTGGTTTGTTCTTGCAATAGCTTTTGGTTTTCAGATCTTGAGATTTACATCTCTTTCCTAAAGCTTTTCAAATGGATAACTATTTCCTCAGGGCAACTTGTCCTCATAATGTGATACTTTGTGCCACGTGCAGTTATTAGCAACTAATTTTTATTTACTTTATTCCAGAGCTTTAATCAAAGACATCAAATACTGCTTACAGAAATACTTTATGAGGATTCTCTGATGATGATTACCCTTGGAAAGTTGTCTACCTGAAATGGATATAAATACTATACTGATATTGTGTATTTCTCATCCCCTCCAATCTTATTGGGGCAGTGCCCAGTATTTTAGCTGACCATAAAATTTCCAAACTCTGATAATGCCACTGCTAGAGAGCTGTGGATTTTCCCCAAATGGGATGCAGCTGAGGTCTCCAGAGAATGCTTGTGACAGGAGCAGCAGGGCTGGACCAGGCAGAGTGGGCACAACCACAGCAGTGCTGCAGGGCAGCTCAGGAGGTGCTTTTGGAGACATGCCTGGCCCTCTGCAGTTGCTGTGCTTTTAGTCACACTCAAGTTCATTAAATACATCCTTTTTGGACCAAGCTAAACTTGAAGATACATTTCTGGAACGCATCCAGGATGCTGCAGCTGCGAACAGGCACCACAGGGCATGGCAAGAGCTGACCCACAAAACCACCTCCTTCCTCAGAATATCTACTGGGTGTCTCAGTCCTCAGGATCTTAAATGTATTTCACACCATCCCTGTGTGCAGCTGCTGTTGCTGCTGGCAGCCACTGGCACTGTCTGCTCACACCCACAGGACCTTTCTGTGGTGTGAAGCAAAGGCACCTCCCCAAGGGCAGCTGGATGTCTGGCACAGGCTGGAAAGCTCCTGGAGGCAGGACTCGATGCACAGGAAGGTCTGGGAGTGGAGAAAGAGGCCCCAGACAGACCCTGCACAAGGACAGCCAGGGTTCTGGTTTGTTCTCTGGGAGGAGGCATCAGTGTTCAGCTCCTGCAGAAGAAGGAAGTTCACAACCAGTTTTGGCTGTCAAAAATGGCACTTGGTGTCAGTGACAGAACCCAAGTAAATGAAGTCTGAAAACCAACAATTCACATGCTCAGTGAAGATGGAAATGCTTGCATTAGAAAAGAGAAGTCTTGACTGGGACCTAAGCAAGGTGAAAATAATCAGTGATTTACTGAGCATTGCAGACACTCATTAAACAGCAGCATAACCTCTTCCCTCCTGTGCTGCCTTCCCCATGGTTTTGAGTGGATGTGGCTGGTAAATAAACCTGGAAAACCTCTAATGTCTGTCCTACTTGATAGGATTCCCTTCCAACAGCCTGGCACAAGAGTCGGCTATAGCCCATTGCTGCAGAAACACAGCAATGTAGGGAGATGTAGTTTGCTGTTCCCTCACTCTTGGCAAGGGGAAAATTCTGCCATGCACTAACCAAACCAGAGGTGACCATGAGCAGTAAGATGAGGACATGATGTTAATTCCTTCTCCTTCTCTTTTAACAGAAAAAAAGGGTGAGACAGGAGTAGCACCTAAATAAAAAAAAAAGATGAATGTGTCTAACAAAGACCCATCAGACACAGAGAATCTGACACACAGGAAATCTGACCATAAGGTGCAGGATAGGGACTGTAGTGTTATGCTTGTAGGATGGAAATTTAACATCTCCATGACTGGAGTTACTAATTCACTGTCTTTGCATAAGTGAGGACCACTTGTGTACCCACTCACAGCCTGCCCTGCCCTGTACAGGCAGTCCTGTACAGCTCCCCTGTTCACCCTCAGTGCCCAGGGCCTGTCACAGCCATCTGTGGATAAGAGGAAAGTTCAAACAGCATCTGCAACCCAGGGCACCAACATAAAGGTTGTACATGGCTAAAATGCCCCTGAAGCAGCCCACATAGAACTGGCATGGCAGAAGCAGTTCTACACACTGTGGTCAAGATGGTGCCAAGCAGCAAGGATGCAGATGAACCAGGGATTTGCCTTAGGGGAAACATTTGCTAGATCAGTGGAGAGAGATCTCAAGTCAGGCCCAACAAGGGAGGCTGGCTCTGTATGTACTCACTGCTAGCCATGGCCAAACCAGCCCTGGCAAGGCTTCCCACACATGCTGCAGGTAGTCTGCAAGCTGCTTGGATGCAGATTTTGTCATTTCACTTCAAATATTCCTCTTAGTGTCCTTCCCTGCTAGCCATGGATGTTTCCTTACTACCTTTCACTCTTTTTTTTTTGTTTTGTTTTCATAACCCAGGCCTTCTAATTTATTCTGATTGAAGATTTTTCTCCTTCCATACTTACACAGACTGCCTTTTCATTTTTAGTTGCTGCCTCTGCTTAGTCCCTGAGTGTGGCTTAAGGTGGGAGGTGATCCTACAGCAGTGCACATGGAAAGAGCAGAGGAGCACACTGAAAACATGGAAATCCTCATGTCCAAGGGCTACCCAGGCAGAATTTGGTGTACAGTTATGGGGATGGGAAGCAGAAGCACAGCCTGTCCATTGGTGGAGGAAGATGCTCCCTCAGAAGACCTAAGGCACTGCAGAGCCCAGGCTGGCACAAAAGCAGAATGAGCCGACACCGTCCAGAAGGAAAGCTCACTGGTCATCCCTATTTCCAGACTCCTGTTTTGCAGTAACCTGCCTCCAAAACAGCTCAAGGCAGGATGGAACAGGTTTACCAGCAGCAAAGGTGAGGGTGTGAAGAAAGAGTCACTTAAGACATGCTGGCACTCTGGTATTTAATACAGAGACTGATCACATCCACCAGTGTGACCAGGCAGCAGCTCACACAAACCACATCCCCTGCCACTACACTTCCAAGTAACTTCAGAGAATCAGACAGAGGAAAAATATCTAATTAGAAAAATCTAAGTGAGAGAGGTTATTGCATGGGTCTGCAAGCCAGTCTCCTAGTTATCATGTGTGATCCCAGCACCAGAGCCAAGCCCACCTATGGGACTGATCCTGCAGACACTTCCACACAGGAAGCAGGTAAGGAATCTCCTGGAGCTGGAAACTCTACATTCTGGAGTGAAGCAACTTGCTGGGACTTTACAGACACTGTGTGGAGAAGAATAGTTTCTTCCTCTCTATCAGAAGCAAGGCAAAGAATGTCAGAAAGCTTTCGGGTCACAGCAGATCACCTTTAGAGTGTGACTTCCACCACTGGCACTTAGCCTCCTCCCTTCATGCTTCCTCTGTCGCAGACCATCTGAATACCAAGGTGACCTGTGAAGATAACACAGAGAGAGGAGGCATTTAGGAGCCACTGTGTCGATAGTTGAGGACAAAATAATAATTGTACTGTCCTCCTGGCTATTGACAGAGTGTTCCCTCAACTGCACAGCACCTGCCTGGAAGCTCAGCCTGTCCCAGCCAGTGGCTCATCGAGCCTGCCAGCACAAAGGAGGCTTTGGGTTAGTTCAGGGGAGAGAACCATCCACTTGCAAACAAAGGCCTGTCCTTATCTTCTTAATAATCACTCCAAGAAGAAAACTATCCTCCGGACTACAGTTATGGTTTGAATAACTCACAGGAGGGTTTTGGTTTGAAAAAGCTGAGCTGCATGTTTCTGCAGCTCTGAACCAGCTGTCCAGGTACACAGGCAAGGCTCCTGAGCCTTCTGCCAATCAAAGCCTATGATCCACTGGAGCCAGGGAGAGCAAGAGAAACCCACCTGGCTGTTCTGCTGGCTGCTCTGCAGGCTCCAGGGCAATGCAGAGGGGTCCCTGTTCACACTACATGGTGTAGCTGCCAACAACCTACCTTAGGGGCCAGAGATTGTCCACAAAACTTCAAGTGCAGGAAGGGCTCCTTTCCCTCCCTCACTTGACAAACTCACTCACAGAGCACTTTGCACTTTGGACTCCGCCATCAAGGCTGAAGTGAGTTAAGATGTCCCAGTTATCCTGGGTCCTTGCCACAGTGCAGAACAAGCCCCAGCACCCACAAAACAATGGGTGCACAGTCAAGGCCCCTGTGATCATCACTGGGTGGCAGTAAGGGTTTCTCCAGCCCTTCTCACACAGACATTCTCCTCTGAATGACAACTGCCCTCCAGGTGATAGAGGATTCACCTGGGAGACAAGTGTCCACAGCAGACATCCTTGCTCTAAGCCAAAGGGACGCTCTCCTGGGCTCTGGAATGAGGTGATTCACCTTGCACTTGGGTTCTCTACTTTGGGTACCAGAAAACTGGGTCAAAAATTCCCAGGCTTAGGCAGGCAAAGGATGAGAGGTTAGGGCTCTGCAAGATGCTCCAGTTTCCTTCTGGAAAAACTTTCAGAAGACTGACATCTGCTCCACAGCAAAGCAGAACATTTTTGTACACTCAGAAGAATCTGTAGGATGAGAAAAGTATTCCCTGCCCAGCCATAAAACACACCAGTGTTTTTCCATCAGCTGAGACACCTCCCAAGAGAGATGGGCTCCCTCTCAGCCTCCCCTTTGGCAGAGTCCTCCAGGTGTCAGGTGGAGCCCAGGGACAGCACTGGGAACCAGGCAGTTGCTCCCTGTGTTTCAGAGGAGTGGGAATGAAGACGTGACATACAGCAGGTGAGGCTCTGTGGATGCACCAGAGGTGGAGTCTGGTGTTTCCTGCTGGGTCCAACAGAGTCTGTGGACAGGAGGAAAGATGCAAATGCAGTGGTGCAACACAGAGAGGGTGTCTGGTATCTCTGCAACGTGCCAGAGATGTGGCAGAAGGGCACATCCCTCCAGATTCCTGATTGCCAAGCATTTTCCTTCCCCTCTCCTCCTATGAGCACAGCACCATGGGGCGTGAATCTACAAGTCCGGAATCTTGCAGCTTCTACAGATGAGGTCTTGGACGGTACTCTATTTCCTCCCCATGTCCAAGAGGACACTTTCAGAGAACACTGGCAGGTCCCACATGACAGCAAAGCTTGCTCTGATGGTCACACTCACAATGCAGTGTTACCACACGGAAATCCTCCACCAGGTCTTTCTCCCTCACAAGCCATCCCAGACACAGGTGTAGTTTACAAGATCTGGGATGGTCAGAAGAGACTGTAGGTTACAAGATCTCTATGGCTGCCACTGGGAAAAGGGGAGGGAGGTTATGGAACTCAAGCATGCTGCACTGAAGGGGTGAGGCCGGCAGAAGGTCCTGATTGCTCATGGACACTATGCCCTGCTGTTCCCCTATTCTTGGATGTCAGAGCTGGTGTTGTCCAGTTCCTCAGCCAGGGGCTGGAGTGGTTTCATGCTCAGTCTGGACCTCAGCCCTCAGGGGTGTAGCATGTGAACTGACTGGGATCTCTTCTCTTGAACTGCACAGAAGATGTGTGAGGCTGAGACTCCCTCAGTGGGATTTGGGATGACCCAGATCTTTGAGGTTGTCCCCAGGGTTAATGACCTGGTCTATCTTTGAATGATTAGAAGACCTCCCCTTTGTGACCTTAGGCTTTGGAAGGCCCTTGAAGTTAATGGCCTGGTTAACCAGCGCTGTGGACATGAGTATCCCCTGTACATCACATTAAGCCCTCTGCTCCACAGACAGTGTCACAAGAGTCACTCCGCAGGAGAGGATGCTTCATCACCCACTACAAACCAATACAGAGTGCAGGATGTGAAGAATCATGGAATCACAGAATCATTCAGATTGAAAAAGCCCTCTGAGATGATCAAGTCCAACCCTCAGCCCAGCACTGCCAAGCCCACCACTAAACCATGTCACCAAGTGCCAAATCCACACATTTTTTGCATACCACCAGGGATGGTGCTCCACCATTGCCCTGGGCAGCTGCTCAAATGCCTGACCACCCTCTTAGTGAAGAAATTTTCCCTAATACTCAGCCTAAAACTCCCCTGACACAACTTGAGGCTGTTTCCTTTTGTCCTGCCACTTTTTACCTGCGAGAACCCTGAGCCCCACCTGTGTGCACCCTCCTTTCAGGACAGGATGACTAGTGCTGCAGAGTGACCAGTTCAGGCTCTGTGACACAGCCACAGCTGAGCACCTCTCCTCTCTCTACCTGCAGTACAGCTCCCTGCAGCCCTGGCTTCAACACTAGCAACGTTAAGAGGCAACTCAACAGGAAATCAAGGGGACCTGCAAATTAAACTTCCAGTTTAATTCCTTCCTGGACATGTCACTTGGGACACAGGCACGTAAGTACAGAGGGAGATATCCTTCTGAAAAGCACACATAAAGTAGAGCCCTGTTATTTCTTTGTTTTGTCAAGGAATATGCTACGGGAAGCAGCTCTCAGGAGATGGGAATATTGCTGACTTGTGTTCCAGCTCTGTCACACATGGAGCTGCTGGCCTTGCCCTCAGTTGCTCAAAATGGAAGCAAGGTTTTAAACATTGACATTATACTAATCAGCATGAAGCGCAAGCAAGAATTCACATCACCTACTGTCTCTTTGGGTGAATTTTGAAATAAATTCAGCAGAAAATGATTTTAAAATTCAACAAATCATTGGATGACAGACCTGGACGTCTTTCTTTTCTAATGGATAAACATAGATACAACATAAATCACATTTGAAATGCATCATTCTCAAAAGGAGACAAAATGGACTTCAGCTTTAGTAGGGCCTCTGTTCCTTGTTCTAGCGACTTCAGTGGAATGAAAAATTTGAAGTTTTGATTATAACTATTTTTTAAAAGCATGCTATAGGGAAGAGAGTGGCTCTGTGTCTGACTTTGCAGAGTAGGTTACTAAATAATACATATTGAGCACCTCTGCTCACTGCTGCACTGTAGAGAATGTCAAAGCAGCAAGAAAGCAGGAGATTTTGGTTTTTGGAGAGGTTCTCTGGTAGATGGGCTTTTGGCATTCCCAAGGCACAACAAAGCAGAGTGGCGCTGTGGAAATAAAATACATTAGTTGAATGTTCCTGCTAAAGCTACAAGAAGGATATTTCTGCAGGCCCTTCTCAGTTTTAAGATCAGATGAAGGGTTCTGTTCTTTCACTGTTAGTTCCAGGGAGAAACATCACCTGCATTTTCCGTAATTTCTTTGTGAACCATAATCGTAAAACCTAATTTTAAATTCAACTTTGTTTTTTGGACTGTAACTCTGTACCAAGGGCCAAAATCTCTACCTGGGGAAGAAAAGCTCCTGCTGCAGAAGCTGCTCCTTCTTCTCCCCACAGGATGAGTTATCTCTACAATCCCTAACACCATCCCCAGCCCACTACAGCTCAAAGGCCTCAGAGGCCCATTTTGGAGAGTCCTGGTCCCAGCTCAGCCCCTGCTGATCTTGGCTTGAATCCCAAAAGTGAAGCAGGAAGGCTGTCAGTTCCTTATCTGCTCCCTTTCCAAAAACATGTCTGAAAACAGAGAAACCAGTAGGTTTTTTTCTTGATTGTATTTCCACTGTCTGCAACAAAGTATGGGATTTTTTTCTTTCTGATTAATCAAAGTTCACAGGAACTAAATCAACATTTCAAAATAGAAACAGCAGATTGGCATTTTGGCAGCTTTCAAAAATTAACACTTAGATCTATTACTTCATGAAAGTTTAACACTGACTACCCCAGCAGTTTATTTAAAAACCCTGCAGAGTCTCTGCTATCCTGAGCACCAGAACACGTACTATGTTAAAGTATTGATAATTAAACAATACCATAGGACAATTAATGTGCAACTTCACCCTCGTAATGATCAGTAAGAAGATGCACCAATGAGACAAGAAAGCTCCCCTGGGTGCACTTTAAGCCGTCTTATTTTACATGTTGGATCTTACTTGGATATCTGCCTGACACTGAGGCTGGACTGCACTCTACAAATGCCTGGTTTTTCCCACTGCCCTCACAAGTCAGAGGAATTATCCCAGAAAGAGACTTTTGCAGGCATCTGCAATTAAACAAATCAAGATTAACCCAGTCACAGAAAACAAACACCAAATCTGACTCAGTTTAAGGTATAGTTTAGACCTCCAAAGTCCTGCTAGACTGCTTTAGAATCTTACAGTCTTGGCACACATTTTATTAGCAGCAATTTCAAATTCACTGGCAGATCGCTGATGCAAACATTGACTAGTGTCAGCCTGCCACCAATCCCTGCAGCAAGCCCTGAGAAACACCAGCTTTCCCACTGACAACTGCCTTACAAGTATTTTTTTCACCTTTAATCCATACTGTATCTGCTCTATGCTTCTGGGAGCTAATATTTGACTCCAGCTGCACAGTTATGCGGTCCAACTGCTCTGTGCTGCATTTATTCAGTAACCTGTCTGTCAAACTTGACTTTTCACAAAAAATGAAACCAGGGATGTTTGACAAAGCCTGTTTATCACAGGTTACCAGAGACTGTGGCCATTAGTCTCAGTCTCCCCTTGAGCTCCTAAAACCTGGATTTCTCTTTGCTCTCAGAGTCTCCTTCAGCCAATAATTCTGCAAGTTCCTGTCCTCACACCTTGGTATCCATGATCCCATAACAGGGCACCACAACATCTGCAGCCCCTTGGTTTTCTACCGTAATTTCTCTGCCCCTTTTCCCTATTTTCCTATTTGCCCAATATCTTTCTGGCACACACTGTAAAACATGTTCATCTGGAGATTAAAAGAAGCAAAGTGTTCACTAAGCAGATCCAAACTTTCTTTCACTTACCTTATATATAATGAGGAAAAAAAAATGAATGCATAAATATTTTTACCTTTCCTTAATGTTCCAGGCTCTTTGCATTCTTCTCCTTTATTTGCACTGGTTGTTCCTAATGGACAAACCTTGGGTACAGCAAAGCCTGTTTTTCCCTTTGCAGTACTCCTTGATTTGGGAACACAGTGAGAGATGGAGCAGCAGTGGGATCACAGAGGTTTGGTTATCCTGATTTGTGCAGTCATCTGGTACTTAGTCCTGGATCAAGGGCTTTAAACAGTTCTCCACTCAGCTCTGGCAGGAAATGCAGCCCACCATCTACAGGCATGCAGGGGCTAATGGTAAAATATTCCCTAGGCTCAGACTTGGTGTAAGTAAAGAAGTAGGTAGGGCTGCTCACCATAGATTTTCTGAATTCCTTGGAGGTCATCATGGGGCAGTTTGAAGTTGTGTGTTTCCATGTACTGGTAGAAAGGAGCCATGATAGCACTGGGATCATTGGAGTGCTCCAGACCCAGAGCATGTCCCAGCTCGTGGACTGCAACCAGGAAGAGATCATTCCCTGTGGGAGGAAGGCATAGCCAGGTTAGCACACAGCCACACCCTGAGGCCATCCCAACACCCTCTTGCCCATAAAACCAGAAGCAATTGCTTTGCTCTCCTACTGCACAGCAGGTCAGCTCCTGGAGATGGTTTTAGTCCCAAAAGTCTGCACAGCCTTTAGCCATTGTCATGGAAAAGGCCAGAGGGTGCCAGCCCCAGAGCAGGTAAAAGAAGCAATGCCTGGAATGAAAGGATACTGACTGTAGGCTCTTTTGAAGAGAACTCACAGAAAATGGCCAACAAAATGGTCACTGATACCATTGGCTCCTTATCTGAGTGCTGCCAGGAGAGGTGAGAGCACAGACTAATCAGTGGTGGGATGAGTGCTTTGTGCCCCTTCTGGGTCCTCTGGTGCCATGCTCTGATCTGCCCTGCACCAACAAATCACCAGCAGGCACCTGGCAAGGCAGGAGGAAGGACAGAGAAGATCAGGATAACACCCACTGTCCCATGTGGGCAGCCCCATCTCCTCCAGCATGGGCTCCTCAATGTGCTTTTACTCTGCTGGACCCCTGGCATTGCCATGTGTGCAGGAGCTGAGCACAGGTAGCTCCATCCTGCCCCACTCCCCCACAGGGAAAAGGTTGGGTTGGATCCCAGTGGTGGAAGACAGAATGAAGACAGAGGAAAGAAGGGTCAGGACTCTTCCTGACAGGAAGAAGGGGTGAGGAGCCCTGTCTGGTGCAGAAGCTGGGAACAGTGTGAAGTAGGGGTACCTTCAACTCTACAGGCACACATTCCTCTTCAGTCCCACAGGCCTGGGACCCTCATCTCTTTGATCTAGTGTGGTTCCTGGATGTCCTATTCCGTAAGGGCACTGGAAAGTGACGCAGGCAATGCTGTGTAGGGATGAAGACACAGCCAACAAGGACTGATGCACAGGTCTCCTCATGGCAGCAAAATGTCTGAGCCCCCAATTCTGCCTGAATTTGGGCTCCTCCAGCTTTGGGTTTTTTTGGCTTTTTTTTGGCAAGGCAGAAACCAGAAGCACTTGCAATCAGTTGTCAGTGGCAGTGGCTGCTCTGCAGCCTTGCCAAAGAGCTTCCTCACACCTCCAGCTCCACTTGCCTTGGAGGTACCAAAGCTCAGTTCTGTGCTGAGCTCTCCCAGAGACAGGAGTTGCAACAGTGACTCACACAGAACCATCTCCACTTTTTAAATAGCTACTTCTTCACTGTTACCCATAAAAACATGACAAAGCAGTTTCGTGGGTCTGCAAGCCTCTAAGCAGGGAGCTTTGCCAGCATCTGAAGATACCTGAAGTCAGTGCCAAACAGTGCTCCCCACGCCACACATACCACCCCAAAACAGTTAAATGCTCTAAACATTTGAGTTGGAGGGCAAAAGCATCTGAATATGCAAGACATGTTAAAGTATACAAATGCATTTCAAATAAATTTTAAAATACAACTGTCCAAAAACTTATAAAGCCTAAAATTTAGCCACATATTTATGTAAAATTTTAGAATTTCTGTATTTGGGAAATCCAAATGGAGACCTACTTTGTAATTTTTTTCTCATCTGTTGCTGAAAAATCTGGTGTGTGCAGAACAAGGCAATACAATGTCCAACAGCATAGTATAAAATCCATGAAGTAGTTTTATGGTAAAGTTCAGAGGACTGATCACTCTTCACAGGTTTTCAGAAACACTCAAGTTTAGAAGATGCAGCCAGATTCCAAATGGGACTCAGAGATTCTATGTCCTTAAGCCAAATTGAATGAACTTAATCTCCTGTATCATCTAAATGCTCATGAAAGCATAATTTTCACTGCTACCACAATGACTTACACATGGAAGTTCACACTAAAGGTCACTCAGTACAAGACTCTGCTTATTTCTCACCACAGGCTCACACTATGTGCCCGTGCTCAGGAACAACTTCCTCACCTTCCCTTGCTGGCATTTTCCTCCCTGCTAAAGTATCTGCAGTATTTGTGCTGCCAGCAGGTCTAGAACTTGTCTCTATGGAACTCCACATAGAAATCCATGGAGGTGACTTGCCTCTGTGTGCTGAACCTTTACCAGGAGCATAAGACCTGGCACTATCTTAAGTTAAATTAGTTTTAAATAGCTTTTAATCACTTGTTTCTACCCAAAATAAATGTCAGCCCACTTTACCGGTGGAAAACAAATCCCGCAGACTCACAGGATGGTGAGACTGGAAGGCACTCTGGAGGTTGTCTGGTCCAATGCCCAGCTCAAGCAACGTCAAGTAAAGCAGGCTTACTTGTCGTATCAGGTTTTGAATGTCAAGTTTCTTGTCATGGGAAGCTGCACACAGGGCACTCCAGATGTGCCAGATGGAAAGGAAGGATTATCTCCATGCTGCCAATGCTCTTCTAGAAGCAGCCCTGGATGCTGACAGCCTTCTGTGCTGCTGTCTCATGTTCATCTTGCTGTCAACCAGGAGCCTCAGGTCCTTTTCTGCAAAGCTACTTTCCAGTCTCTGGGCCACCAACAGTCCAGGGGCAGGGCTGTGCATTTCCCCTTTCTGAGGTTCCTGTCAGCCTGTTCCTCCAGCCTCTCGAGGTCTCTGAACAACAACACTGGGCAGTGTTACGAACCACTCCTCCAAATTTCCTGTCATCTTCAAACTCACTGAATGTGCTCTCTGCTACATCACTGATGTCATTTCATCAAGGTATTAGTCAGTACTATCTCATGCAACTCCTCTGACACATGTCCTGAACTTCTCCATCTCACAGTTACTGCAGCCAAGGATGCAACTGATCTTCACACTACCCACATTTCTTCAGCTATCAGCTCCAGCAGATCATCACTGTTTGTTCCTTGATCACCAGTGAGGCAATCAGTAAGAGTTCTGTGATGATCAGCAAGATGAAGGCTCATTCCTGAAGAAGTACCTCAACAACCACGGTGGTCAGGCCAACCAGGCTCCTCCATGATGGAACAGAAACACACCTTTTTCTAGCTATGCTTAGGAAATACTTGATCCCGGAAATACAGCTGTGGAAGACAGCTGCTGCTGTCCAGTTTTAAATCACCATTCTGACTGGCAGTTGTGTGTGAGGATTTCACACACATGTTGGCTGGGAAGCTTGTTGCAACTAGAGGTCAGAAACTCTCAAAGAAGTGAATTGTCCCAGTTCCAGCACAGCCACAGCAGGCAGGTCAACAGTGGAGTGGAAAAGCTCTCCTCCTCCATGGCCAGGAGGCCATCCAAACCAGAGCACTGATAAACCCAGGGCAGTGGTTTGGGCAGATGAAATAGAGCTCATGAGAATTCCTAGAAAGTGAACTGACCTCCACAGAAAGCAAGACAAGAAGCTCCTCTTAGTTCTCTCCTAATTATCCTAAGTATCCTAATTCTCAGTGCTGTGGCTGCTTCTCATCTGCTTTTGCTGAAAGGTAGTCATGGCAGAAGCACACACAGCTCCCTCTCCTGCTCCCTGCCAAAAATTTCTCACCACTGTTTAATCCCCTCATCTTTCTATTCCAGTCCCATCCCAGACACATCTGTTGATCATTTCCTTCCAGCGTGCCCCTGTCATCTCCTTTCTTCATCCTGCTGTACACTCTAAGGGAGTCCCAGGTCTGAAACAACTGCATTATTCTCAGAAAACAAGTGAGACAGCATTTCATGAGAGAAGGAGATGGGAGAAAGAAGTCTTAAGACCATTTCAGAAGCCCAGAGTTCTCAAAAATCCAGCTCTGGATTCATCATCCTGTTTTCTCTTTAATGGTCACTTCATATCAATAATATTGTTAACCAACAAGTTCACTTTATTTTCCTAATGGTAGGGAATTTGGAAGTATGGAAGAGAACACATTGTTAATTTCCTTTTAAAAGGGTGGGCTAGGATTTGCTCTGAAAAGAAAATATTGAGGTATAAAACTGCCAGTGTGGGTCTCCCCTCCCACAGCACTTGCCATGGAGCTGTGAGGGCTCTCTGTTCTCACCCACTGCTGAGCTGGAGGAGTCTGGAAAGGACCTTGTACCTCCCACATTGTTTCTGTTGATTCTTGAACATACAAAAAGGTCTCTGACCTCCCAGCTCTCCACATACCTTGTCCAAACAGCATTCCCCATAGTGTCCATCTTCTTGGAGCAAGATTCAGATGGAGAACTAACAGCCTAGCTTGATGCTTTGCTGTGGAAACAAGGTCAGGCAATGGGATATAGCTCCCTAATTTCCTGTTAAACCCACTCCCCTAAGACCAAGTAACAAGAAAAACTTGCACTCAGAATATCCCAGGCACCTGGGTAAGACAGTAGGGTTGAGAAGGATCTGTACTTGGAGTAAACAGTCACAGGAGAAATACAACATTTTTTGCTCATTTGCACCATCTGTACAAAACAAACAGGTCTGGTCAGAGACCTGCCTGAGCTTCCTCCTTCCCAGCTCTCATGAGGCAGCCCAAAGTCCATCAATGAACATCAGAAAGAGGATGACCCTGTAAAACTGGTGGGAATAAGTCAGCTCAGTGAGTGAAATAGTTTGACCTGCTATGCTAAACACAAAGAAACACAGTTAATTTAGCTCTGAAGTTGCTGATGTGTTTTCCTTACCAGCACAATGTTATCATCAAAGAAGATGACAACTGAGGACATACTTATAGCACTATAAAAGCATCTTCTATTATCATGATGCCACACCAGGTGAATACACTGATTACCTTACAACCAGCTCAATGGCTCTATAAAACTTGAAATATAGGTTTAAGTTGAATTTTCTTAATTAAAAACAATCTATGTTCAGGATAAACCTCACTAGCTGTTGTGCTCTCAGATGAGCTAACTTACTTCAGATAAACTGCAATATAATCACACATCAATCCCAGATCTTTGGTGAAAGGACTCAAATTGTTTGTAACATTCTACCTTTGCCTGCAGAGTAAAGAAGCACACAGTTTTATTTCAACAGCACACAGAATACTGGAGTCATAGATAAACTATTTATGTATGAACTTCCTTCAACTCTCAAACTCCATCCCTCCTGATTCTTTGATTTTAATCTTCCTCTAGAAAAACCATTCAATAGGTAACAGACACCTTGAGACAGCTTTTCTTTGTGAAGTTGCCAGCACATGCCTTCTTGAACAGTATCATTCCTTTTAACCATGAAAATCCATACCAAAACACTTTATTTGGCTAAGTAACTCACTGAATAATTCCTCTAGGTCAGCCAAGCTACTTGCTGAAATGCCTGTCAGTTCACAGTAGCAGGTCACAGGGACTCCATGAGGGCAGTGCTACCAGTTATTGCCATCAGTGTTTATCCCTGAGCATGTGGGTAGGCTCTGGAGAGCACACAGCACTGGGGACTGTAAATCCAGGACACAGCTTCTAAGACAACAGAAGTACAAGTAATATTGCATATCTGATTAACAGCAGAAAAGAGACTGAATCTCTGCTCTTTGTCATGTTAGTTTTATACTTTATGAACTGTATCACTCTGACAACACATCTACACATTGTAGTGTACTCAGACACAATTAAAAAGACATATGAGGGTTATATTTTGAAATTTTATTAAAGTAAGAATGATACTGAAGTCAGATGATTGATTGTGTGTGACAATAGCATGCCTCAGGTAATTACAGAAGAGATGGTATGAACTAAACATGCTTTAAATACACTAAAATGTTCCCTTCCACCCCAACAGCCAAGTAGACACAACTGTTTCCCAAGCACAACTTAAAGAAGCTTTAGGGCTACTCTAAGCTATGCCTTGGTTCTTGCATCTTCAGACCTGGTAGGTCTGACCTGTCCAACAGAAGAACATGTGATTTGTCTGTGCTCCTCCATTCACCTCCACAACATGCTCTGCTCAAGGAAACTTCTCAATCTTCTGAAGACCCTGAAGAAGGGGTGATACCACTCTGGAATTCTGTGGAAAACAGCTGTTCTATCTAGAAAGGAAGAAAATACACGTTAAAAAGAAATACAGGTGTTACTTTGTTCATAAGCAATTATTGTTACATGTAGCAATGAACATGTATGTTGCTTCTTAAGGAATTACTGAAAATTCTGTAAAGTGTCTAAACAGCTTCCCTGGAGAAAGAAGAAGTGATCTGCAGTTTTAGCAGCAGTTTTATACTGATCCCCACGAGACCAAAGGACTGCAGAAGGACAAAGAAACACATTATGTTACCAACGTGAAAGGTTATTTGCCTTTATTACCCAAAAGGCAGCGTTAAAATCAGGGCTAGTAGCTGTGCTATGCACCTTACTAATGGTGCAAGCTGTGCTTTATCTGACATGCACAGAGGGCACTATGAGGACAACTTCCTGTAGAGACTCAGAGAAAAAATACAAACTAATGGCCTGGAATGATGAGACCAAAATTGACAAAGTGGGCAGCCAGAGAGAGGGGCAGTCCTACCATTTCAGCTGGCTCAGCAGCATGACAGTCAGTGGAGTAAGAGTGTTCTGCTGAAAAGTTAACCCCATCTTTCACAAATGTAGGTTGTAATTCCATAAACAAATCAATATCAAAGAATTACTAATCCTGAAATGAAAACTCCTATTTGTCTATACCAGCAGAGAATTTGGTAGAACACATGGTAAAGCAGCAAAGAAAAAAATAATCATAGAAACACAAAAAAAATGTAGATAGGACTTTCATTGCATTAGTCTTGAAGAGGAGCCATTGTTTGTATTTTAGAAGTATTTAAATACAGCAGGGTCTATTGACAGAATTCAGTTCTGACCCAGCTGTGGAAACACTGGAAGGTAACTAAAAAAACCCAGGTCCTGGCAAAGGCAGTGTGGACAATTGTCTTGGTTTGGAAAGACAGGTATCTGCCAGGGAAAGCTGGAGGTTCCTTAGAATGGAGAACGTAAACCCCTCACCCCGCCAAACTATAATTTTGCAATTAAGGGCTTTCAGGCAAAGATTTGAGAATAGGAATAACAGTTCTTTACTAGGAATATTAACAACACAAATGTAGTAGAAAACAAAACCTCCTAACAAACAACAGTTTTGGAAAACCCTGACAGAGTCAGAGCTACAACCTGACACCCTGTTGGTCAGGGTGTTGGAAGCAGCCCAAAAGTGAGTCCTCCTGGAGTGGCAGATGTGGTTCTGTTGAAGTAGAGATGATCCTGTAGAAAAGGGTCCAGTGGTGGTGAAAAGGGGTCCAGTCCTCCTCCAGGAATCGGGTGAAGCTAGATACCTTGTGTTCCTACATCTCAGTTTTATCCAGGCAGGAATGGTTGGCTCCCCCCACTGGGTGGAGCATCTCACAATAGTCTGATGGAATGTGGATGTACTGCTTTGGGGAGAAGAACAGCTTGGGGAGTCTTAATGGCCCATTGTGAAAAGAGATAAGAAACACTGCCCCACCTGGCTTTAACAGTTGGCCCATTATCAGAAGGCATTTGCCCCTCCTCCTCCTAGAGTTACAAGAGATAAAGAAAAAAAACCAACATCTCCCCAGCTGCTTTTAACAAATGAAATAGAATACACATTTTTGGTTCTATAACCCAAGACAACAATCCAGTCTGTGATATTTGGAATTCTCTTCTGCCCATCAGGTTGAAATGATATTTAACTCCTGATGCTGGCAACAGAACAAATGTTGTTCTGGAAGCTATGAGAGTTGCTCTGTGCCACAGCAAGGGTGTTCTTTAGAACAGGAGACTTTCTGTCTTTGTCCTCTCCTAACACAGAAGTTCCTGATGGGGCTGTAAAGACTGAGTAGGACTGAGACACAAGAGAGCTGGGATGGAAGAGATCTCCCCCTCAGAGTCATATCCTTGGTGGATTTGGGTAGAGAAGGCAATACTAGTCAAACTGTTTTCATACTGTGAGCTCTCCTTCAGAAACAGGAGAGAAAAGAAAAAAGGAATTTAAGCAATTCCCAAGTTTGGTGTTCACATGTGATATCAAAATCCAGAGTATTGTGTGTAATTTCCCTGCTGGTGCTACAATTCACGTCTGTCTGTAATGACCTGCAAACTCTTTTCAAGAATTCCTCTATTTTTCTTTTTTTTTCTTCCTGATGGCCTGTTGGTTTTCTCCTCCCCCCTTCTGCAAGAGCAATGCTGCAAGTTTATTAAAGATACTGCTCCATTTTGGTTCATTTCACATAATCAGTCTCTGCTTTACAAAAGGAAACTGATAATAAAAAGAGACTTTGCAGCTCACCTTGATTCTCACAACCTGGGGTTTTTTTGGGTGGTTTTTTTTTTCTGTTTTGTTTTTCTTTTTTTTTTCTTCTTTCTTAAGGGAATGACACATCACTTTGATCCTTACTGGCTTTTTCCTGTGAATCCCAGAGTATTTCATTCTCTGTGAAAAGAAGTAAAATACTTTACTTTGATTATATATAAATCAATAGGATTCCAAATACCTACGTAACTATATTCAATGACTACTAACAAATACAATGGGATAACATTTTTCTTTAAAGAACACCATCAACACCAGGTGTATTGACAAGTACCATCAGGTACTAGGTGTATTTACAAGTACAGTGCTTTGAAAATTTGGAGTTTGGAGACAACCCTTATTCATGAATTTTTGCTGTAATCAATAACTAGCACTGCCAAACTTTAAAATCCAGCCTGCATTGTGAAGCCACTGCTGTGTTTGTAGAATGACAGCAAACACACCAAAAGAAAGCACTACTTACAGAGAGGCTGTCCAGTGATGGAGAGGAGAATCCGAAGACAGAAATCTTCCCTGTGTGCTGATGGGCTTCCTCTCTTCTTTAGGTTGACAGGACAGGGGTGTAATCTCAAACTGTTGCTGATTTAAACTGCCTGATTTGATTTCTTTTTACTGTGACTGGCTGTCTTGAAATCTCGTATCTATATCCTTGCTCAAATCTGTTCAACACAGGATGTGAGAGAGCTCTGGCTTATGGGAATGAGTCTCTCTCCAAGCAGCTACAGGATGAAGCAAGTGTTAAGTAGGTATGTCCTGGAGATTAAACACTGAACTGGCCTTCAATGAACAAAGTACTGAGCAACAGCATGACCTGGTGATGTACCATTAAAAGGCCTGAGAGAATAAATTGAAATGTTAATACAATTTATGCCCCACTTGACTTCCAACATGCATATGAAAGCCTTTCAGGTCTTCTGTGTTAAGGGACAGTGAGTAACTTCAAAGCAGGTCTGGTTTTCACTCTGCAAAATGCTGAAGCTCATTTTCAACAACAGTGTTAAAAGCCTGAAAAATAATGATGGATTCAAAATGCCACTTGTTAGAACAAAATTCTTTAGATGTGGAGATGTTCTGTATCTGAGAAATCAAAAAAAGAAAATTAAAAATCTACTTAGCAGCAAAACAGCATAAAAATTACACGTTCTCTGTTTTGAGTTACTCATTATATTCACACTGTAGATTGCTGGCCTCAGTACTTCCATAGAAAATGAACATGAGAAAAAGCAAAGAAGAAAGAAATGAGACAAAGCAAGGCAAGACACAGAGGAAACAGGAATTAATTGAGCAGAAAAGACTACCAAGCTCTGGCAATTTGCTGAGTGAAGGTACAGGGTTAAGGTGCATTTTTTCTTCCAAGCAAGCACTGCACTTGCACAAGTCAGGTAAGTGGGGAGCAAGCAGAGAGTAGAGAGTCAGCTTAGGAAAATGGATGCCAGTACAAATCTCAAAGACAAATAGAAAGCAACAGCTGGATACTCTGCACTCCTCTTAGTTCTCTTCCTCCACATAAAATACCACAACTGTAATCCAATGAAACAAATAGGATAAATAATGTTTAGCCAGCAATGTTTCCGAAGTGACTGGAAACACCTGGAAGTCTTTGACAATCAAGAACTGTACGACTTGTTTATACCTAAAAAAAGCCAAACCTATTAATACATCCCCCTTAGTACCACAGAATCTGTTGGATATTCTAATATATATTCTATGTTTATACGATCAGTCTAATCAATGTTCAAGAACCCTTGTACATTCAGGGATGTAAAAAAACCCCAAAAACGAACAGTCAGAGGTGGTTCTTCAAAAGGATCAATCACTTGGCAAAAAAAATTGCCAGTTACCTCTTCATGCACCTGTGAGCATCACTGGTCCTCCCTCACAGAAGATTTCAATATTAAACAGTCCTGTTTTTAGAAGGTAACTAGCTGATAGAAAGAGAATTTTATGAGCTGAACACTTTGTTATGGCTCAGAGTTGCCATGAGCAGGAACTGCTTTTTGAGTTCTAGGAACTCCAACTCTGTCTGTGGCAGTGCTAAAGAGTTATGGGAAATTGCAGATTGAAAGGTATGGCTGGAAGACACCAAGTTTAACTTCCTTCTTCAAGCAGGGCTAATCTCAAAACACCATCAGGTTGCTCAGGACATCATCCAGCCAGGTTCCAAAAGTCTCAAAGGATGGAGTTCCCACAATCTCTCCAGGTGCAGTCTCTCAGTTCTACCACTCTGTAGGTGAAGAAGTTTTTACCTTACACCCCAGGTGGAGTTCTTCTTGCTGCAGCTTGTGCCCCTTATTTTTTGTTCCTTTTTCTGTTCCTCCACCTCCAGGAAGCATGTGCCTCTCTCCTCTCTCTAGTATTTCCTCAGGTGGAAGACTGCTATTAGATGCTTCCTCGCCATCCTCCTCCTCACCAGGCTGACCAAGCCCAGTTCCCCTGGTTTTATCTTGCTTACAGGGATACAAATGTCCAAAGAATCATGAAGGTTTGTGATGTTAATACTGCCAGGACAGAAAACAGTAAACCCCCAGTGAAGACAGTGCTTTGAACACACCAATCAGCAGATTAAATGTTGGCTTAAAGCTCTGCATTCCCCCAAACAGGCCTGTCATGATCACTGGCTGTCAGTAAACTCCAAAATTAGCTACTGCAATCAAAATTTTCTCCTTGAGATCCTTGCTGAATATTCACATTCGTCAGCCTAAACAACATTTGGCTGTCCTGAAAAAGCTGGTCAGGTTCCTGAACATATGCCATGGCCAGATGGTGACTCCAGGAGTGCTTGCTCTGCTGCTCAGGTAGATGTCCACTGAAACAATCCTACTCCTTGTGGCAGAATCACAGGGAAAAAGCTGTCCAGTTCCCCACCTCTGTGGCTGACAGAACCTTCCCAAAGGTGGTTCAGGCCCTTTTCCTCAAAAGCTTCTGCAGAAACTCCTGCACTGAATTAGCACTGAATTAACTGAAGGTGACCTGTGAAATCTCATCTCCCGTACTGCTTCTGCCAGTGTCTTGCAAACTCTGGCACTATTTTTGGTTGGCTTTCTCTCAGAAGCCCTGATCAGGAAGCTTTCCAAAGAAGCCTCTGCAGGAACCCACTGGATTTGTGGGGGGACACACTCAGTTGGAATTATAAAATTTGTTTACTTGCTGTTAGCAAAGCTCAGCATTTCTTGCCAACATCTAAAAAGTTGCCATAGTGGTCATCCTACATTTACAGAGAAAACTTGGCACAGGTGTGGAAGAGAGGCACCGAAAGATGAACCCTGTGATCTGTACAATGATCACATGATGTGAAGCTGAGCCACACTGGAGTTGGCACAGAAGTAATTCCTCAGTTGCAGGTGTGTCCTGAAGGAGCTGAAGCGGATGCCCTGGGCACACTCCCACCTACAATGTTACATGACAACAGATGATAGGCAGGGTCTTAGAGGCCAACTCTGGGCATGCTGAAAGAAATACAATCAGGTGATCCCTGGCAGATTATGGATACCCCAGGTCTTACCTTACTCAAATTTACCCTTATGGGGTTGACAGACACCACAGATTTAGTGGTATCGTGTTAGCAACATGCATAACAGCAGCACATTTTTGCTTTTAAAACACCAGGAGGGAGATTTGCCTGGGATTATTATTAAAACTATCTGTACTGTTAAACTAGAGATAAAAATTTATTTTCTGTAATTAACCTGGACTAAACAAATGTTTGAGTTGTCAGAGGTGTGTAAGAGCTGTTATGTGCGATGCAGATATTTAAACTGACGGAACTAACTTCCAGTCATTCAGGACTCCTTTTCTACTTGTTTTTGGAGTTACATACATCCATAATTATTATTTCCATACAAAGGCCAGTAAATACTTGATTTGGCCAGTAAATAATCTATTTCATGCACTGCCTCTATGCTTGAGCCAAGCAAGTCACCAACGGCAAGAGACTCCAGCACTGCCAGGTCTGTTCATCCCCTTTCAGGCTTTGGCTGCCTGAGCAACATGTTGGTGTTTAGAGTCTTGAGATGGCTAGGTCAAAGCCTGCTTGGCTGTTTCTACAGAACATTTCAAGTTAAAAAAAGCTCCAAAACTTCAAGAAAGGAGAGAAAAGTCTGCTGTTCCCTCTGATAAAACCAGCAGTTGGGACATTGAGCCTGTGCTGACATGTGCAGGTGACCAAATGCTGTGTCTGAGCAGCCCAGAGGGACCCTGTGGCCAGGGAGCAGCTGCACCCTACATCCTGCTGAAAGACAGGGACTCCAAACAGCCTCACCTGCCTCCACTTGCCAGGCACCAAAGCCTAACAAGTCTGGGAGCAGCTAAAGGCCAACAGCTGCTTTCATTCCTATTGAAGAGCACCTTCCAGGAGAAACACGGGGTCAGTCCCCACCACTATGACCATGCCATTGCTCCTCATGTTTGGTTGTGTAGATGATTTATCTCTAAATGCTCCCCTGTTGCTCTCGCCTGCTCTTGCCTGCTCCTCGTCCCTTCCCCCTCTCTCCTCTGGGAGCCATGCCGCTCCCCCCCCGCAGTGTGGGACCCCCAAATAAACCCTGTCAAATCAACACCCTGAGAAGCCGTGTCATGCCTTGCCTGTCTGTGTGCTGCCATTACCTGCTACATGCTTCCAAGAGAATCTGCCCGGAAAGCTCTGGTAAGGCTCCTGTACCTCACCTCCCTTCCTAGACCCAGAAAGCCTTATTGCCAGTTCTCCTGCAGCTGCTAGCCAGGAAGGAGGAAAAGCAGGAGAAAGCAACACTCCCCCTCTTTTTCAGTTGCATCTTGTTTGCTGCGCCACTTCTCTGATTTGCCTTGGTTCCTCCAAATTCCAATGTTCTGCTTCATGCTTCCAGCTGCTCTCATCAACATTATCACCGGAACACAAATGAATTCTGTATCCCATGATCAGAGTTAATAAGAGCTGCTCCAGGAGTTCAACCTCCTACCTGGTTTTACCCATCCTCATCATAAGATTATCTAAATTAATCTTCCACAGCTTGCTTATGAGAATGCCAGAAAAGGCAGGGCAATTATTAAGATAAATCAGCAACCATAAATTGAAAGTACAGTCTTACTTGGCTAAAGAAACTGAATGCCTGAGTGGAACTGTAACTAATATCCAGGGGGAAGGAAACTTTGCATTCACTTTGAAAGCCTATGCAGGGGTCATTCTTCAAGCAGAAGAAAATAGAAGGGTTGGTGCATGTGCCCCTATTATCAAGGGCTCAAGAGGATAACCAACAGCATCACAGCTATTATGATTACATCAACAATTTTAAGGGACATGGTATTGGCTGTGCTCTCCACAAGGGCAAAATCAGTGTAATAATGACAATGCAAAATGATAATGAGTATTTAAATACCAACTAACTATATCCTAGCTGCGATGATAAAGTTGTCAATAACCCCAGTGGATTACCACAAGGCATCTTTACAAGACAGACACTTTCATCAATGGGATATACTACATTCTCCAAGTACAAACTGGAGATGGCTGTTTGCATAGAAAGATCTGCTCAAATCATTCTTATTTCTCCTGAGTGGATTAAATTTCATGTGAAATGTTTCACTTTTATCCAGGTAATTTGTACTGCTAGTGAAGACTGGAAAGCAGCTCTTCTGTGGGGTGAGAGCTGCTTCCAAACACAGACAGATTGGACCTCTGCAGGTACCTCTGCAGGTGTTACAGTGTAACAAGTGCAGACCCACAAAAGCAAAGCTTCAGATCAGACTAAAATAATTGTAATAAAACCATATGGGTGAGAGGTCAGCAAAATATTCTAAGGATCTATGGCACCAGTTTCAGCATTCTGTTCTGTTGACAGATTTACTTTCACAATTGTGAGGCTAAGAGAGCTCCAAGGCAGATTGCTCAAATTTTCCCTTCAACCAATACATATTCTTGTCAGGAGCAGAACATTTTACACTGTGATATTCTGTGGGTTGATGTAAAGATACCATTGTTACTTCAATCTTATTTCAAGGCTCTTACAGTCATTGAAGAGATACTGAATGGCCAAACCATTTCCCCTTCTGCACGTGAATAAATGAGAGCTTTGCTAATGATTTACTGGTACAGCTTTTTTATTTTCACTGAGGCTTCTTCAATTCCAGACTGATCAACTCCATTGCCACAAAATACATATCTTAAGGACAAGCAAAACCATGTTTGAAGAAATACTTCCTGTTAAACAGATTATATTCTCCCCATGAATACCTTATTTTCAACAGAAATTGGCAGTGAACTGAGCAGGAAACCTCTGACCAAGAAGCAACTCTTCAAGTCCTGCTAAAAGCATTTCAGAGAGAACACATCAGAGGTGAGAACCCGAAGCTAGTGAATGCTCCAGTGACAAGGAATAGTGAAACAGAAGGAAACCCTGCCCTAAAGAGGCCTGGATCATCCAGTGAGCAAGCAGGACACCTTCACAATTGCACACCAAAGATAAGGATGCAGGCAAAACCAAATTCCTTACACAACACATCTATAATGCTCTGACTACAGCCTTACCCCTGTCACCCTCAAAACATCAAACTCCCCTTCTACCAGCAACACTTCCCTAGAGGGAAAGATCACCATTCTCAACATCCTCACTGGTGACTTTTTAAAGAGCCTGTGCAGCTCAGTCTATGCAGCACAATAATCTGAAAGCAAATACACAGGTGACATCCTCTGAAAAGGACATCTCAATTCTTCCATCAATTCTTACACAAAGTGCACACCAGCCCCCCAAATACCAATTCATGAACTTTGAGGACACCATCATAACAGTCACTCAGCACAGCAGAGAAATACATCATGTTTTTGAAAGAGCCACATGGATAAGAATAGCATTAAAAATAGCTTTTATAAAAAGAGGTATCCTCTACTCATTGTATGCATTGCTCTCAAACACCATCCTAAAAACTGCATCAAAAAAATCCTCAGTGATTACCTATAGTAGAACATTCTACCCAACGATGGAAAATTTTCTGCAGAGCCATCCCTGCCAGTCTTCAAGCTGGCTCCCAACCTTGCTAAGCTTATCTCAGAAGGAAGCATTTTGTGCAGAAAATGAGAATAGAAAAAAAACAAGCACAACTTGTCAAAACCTTCTCTTCCACCTTCCTGTAAGAACCTTCTACCCTAGACACCAGCACTCCCAGGTCTCATACATGGGCTTTCCTGGGAAGTCATATCCAATACCTGGGCTTCCTACACCCCATAGCTGAGCTCAAACAACTACTGAGACCAGACTGAAGTGGCACAGAGCACTGACACACACAAACACACCTCACTGGTGCAGCTCTCACAACGTAACCACTCAGTCTCTGCCTGTCTGTCACTCCCCATCCCAGAGGGAGCCCTCCAGCCACAAACCTAGGAATAAAAATTCCTAACATTTCAAGGCATCAAAACACTGTCTTGGTCACACTATAACTTCCCACAGTCTCCACACTCCCTACCTCTTCACACTCCACCTCTCTCTTTCTCAGCCTACACCTCCTCTAGTCATTTACACATGCCAGGAAACATTACTTCTCTTTCCCTAAGAAGACAAGTATTGTATCATTTCTGCTTTCCTACAAATTAGCACTCCCTTGCTGAACCTGACAGCTCCGTTTCCTGACAAAGATGGTCTGATACCAACTCACAACTCTGAGGGATTTTCCCCATTTGCAGTCCAGTCTGAAAGCAAGCTGTCACCTTTAGGCCAGGCCTGAAGGTGGCTTGTGTCCCTGAAAGTTTTTCTTTCCAAACCACACTGTTTGGTCTAATGAAAGACATCACCTCTGCATATGTCCTTAGGCATCATGGACACAACGACACTGCTGTATTATATAGTTTAAAAATCAAGACATATTTACAGTCTAAGTAAACTTATCAAAATACCAAAACATGATTTTGAATCCCTAAAGGCTTAAAGACATGATATTCTTCCCAAACCATTAGCACTGTGGAAATTAGAGAGCTATTTTGTGAGGCCACTGTGAAATTCTGATTATCAGCCTAAACTTCTTACAAGGCATCACTGTTCTCAATCAAAGGTTTGAAAATAGAACAGAAAGGGCTCATTGACTTTAGAGAGTAAGATAAAGCCAGAAAGATGCAGAAACTCTTCATGCTTAATGAGATAAAAACAGTTGTCCCAGTCATAAGTCTCCCTTAACTAATCAGCCAGCCCCAAACTTTGACAGGATAAGGAATTCTAGAGCATGAGAAAACAGATATGGATCAAAACAAATTGACATTTAAATGTTTTCACTCTCAACTTTCTATCCACCTTTACAACTAACTTTAATTGCCCTTGGAAATTATTCCATTTGATACAATTTCAACATTCTTTTGTTCATTTTTTCCCTCCCAGAGTTGTGGTTTTTGTAGCAATTAAGGCCCAAATCTTGAGAGATGTAAGAAGCCAGAAGACATACTCCTCTGTTCACTGCTAAAATTCACACCATGCCACAAACAAACTAATAATATTCTTTTCCCATTTAAGATAGAATACATGTTTAGAAAGCATCTGAACCACTGTATGGGAGGTGAAAGCTCCACCAAGCTCCACTTTCTAGCTGAAAGCCTGTCAGTGTGTCTGCACCCAACTTATCCTTGCTGGGAAAGTTGATCTGCACTCTTACCATCATGATTAGAATTTCCCAGGGTCCATGGCTCATCTGAGTCAAAGTGAGTGTCTCCTCCAATTCCTGGTCCAGGAAAGTAAGCGTGAGCCAGGAATCCACCTTCTCCATCAAAGGGAGAACTGTCTCCATGGAAACCAGAAGCAAAAAATATCATAATATCTGCCTCTTTTCTGTCATTTTTAATTTCATGGTAAGGGACCTCTTCAAAGGTAAGTGGTGTCACTCTCTGCCAAACATCAAAGGCCTGACGAATGGCTCTCCTTGTATCAATCTCGCCAACCTTGGGGGTGTAGTTGTGTACACTGTGGGAATGAGAAAGAAGGGATGTTTAAATTTGCAGAATGCATTTGAGACTTATCAATATATAGCCATGGAGTTGCAACTTCCAAAGGGAAGTTTTTTGCAGACACTACTCTGTGCATGCAAAGTCTTGCTGTTACAAAGAAAGTTACCAACAGAACTACCACCCTGATCTGAAGTCTACATTTACTAACAAGAATCTTCAAAATGCTTTGGTTGATTTTGGATCACTTCCTAAAAACCTTTCAAATCTGGGTGTAGACAGCTGAGTATCTTTTTTAAAAAATGTAAATTACTTCAGATTTTGTCTGAAGTTATGCTAAGATGAAATCTACTACATTAAAAAAACCTAACCACTAGAACTCATTTTGAGAAACAAACTTCCAGTAAACTACCTTACTTACATGATCTGCTTCATTCTCTGAACTACTTAAAACATTTTAGAGCTCATAAGAGTGATGGATCTGCCAGTTTTGTGCAGCCCTATTGGAAATCACGCTGTTAATGTCCGATGAGAGAGATGACCTGAAGACCAGGATACTTTTTGGGACACGTGGTTTATTGGTCGTGGGAGGGCAGCCTAGCTTGGTGAAGAGTCCATAAGTCTAAGGGGACAGGGATCCAGCAGAGCAAGAGAGCAAGAGAGCGAGCTACCTGTTACATTACATTTTAACCCTTTCTATCGTGAATATTCTAATGAGCATCAACCAATCACCTCAAGATACAAAACCTACAGAATCTACATACAGCCTATGAAAACTATTACATTACTATACTACTCTACATACCAAAAACCTGTGAAAACCACCTTTTTCCTGCTACCTGAGAAGGTCCAACCCCTTATTCATCCTTTTGTCTTGGCAGGGGTGTCACTGAAACACCCAGCCCAGTCTTTTCAGCTAACCTAATCACCCTCTTCCTGCCCAGCATCTTACAGTTCAAATTTTGCTTTCAATTCCATCTCTTTTGTAGGTTTCATACTCTTAGAATCTCTCACTAATAAACTATCTCTGCAGGGTCCTCCTGCTTCCTCCTCTCCAACACAGCCCAGTCCATGACAGCTGAAGATACAGAGGCTGGGGTAAGGGTAACTGCACATAAATGTCCCATAATTCTACACTTTATGTTAAAAACACTGTTCATGAGATACTTTGTGCATGTGCATATAATAGCTTCATGATCTATTAAACTTGACTTGGGGAATATGAAATATCTGTGTCATGGGAACAATTTTCAGTCTTTAATGAATCTGGCTCAATTTAAGATAAACACGCTGTAACACATTCAGTGGTGAATCAAGGTGAATCAATCATCATCACTTGAATGCACACTACAAATATGGAAATTGGAAAGCCAAACAACTACTGGTTTGACAAGGGCAGCAGTGCAGTCATCTGCCAATCTGCTTCTCTTGCTTATGCATATGCTTAAGACATATTTTATTTATATCATTCTATACCACTTTCCCCTAGGGTCCAGAAAAGGTTAGAAGAAGGATCTGATGCTCAGACCTTCACATACAAAAACTGTCCCTTTACAATTTGAGCTAAAATAATGATTATTGGTGGAAGCTTTGAACTAGTCCCCAGTACAAGTACCTCCTCCCAGTCTCTGCAGTCCCTCACTATTACTTGAAGCATCTTCCTTCTTTCTTAGAGTTCTTGGCAGAAGCGCAGAGGGCCCAAGTCCCTGATCCTCTTTCCCTTCACACCATCATGTCCTTTCCTACACATTCTGGCACTTTCCCTATGCTGGTCACTCACAATTCTACCTCTTCACCGCAGACTTTCTGTCTTAGTCTTACTCAGATCTTCTCCTTAATGACTACATCTCTGATTTTCACTCTTTTGCTATCTTTCTCCCTCCAAAAATTAAAAGGCTGTAATTTCAGCTAGAGGGTGGGTTACTTTTAAGTGACACTCCTAATGCCAGAAACCTCCACTGGCCATCTTTCAGCAATTGCCTTTCAAAAGCTCACAGCCTGACTGACTCAGAACATGTCTCTGGGAAACAACTGCCCCTCTGCAACACCCTTGACACTTGTAGCTCACTACAGATGGCCTAACCTTAGCAGGCCTAGTCTGGATAAAAGCAAGAGCTCTACGACCTCTGCAAAAATAAATGGTGCAAATCAGTAGGAGAAAGCATCTCATCCTCAAACAGTGATGTTCCTTCTGCTTTAACGGTTGTTAAAGGTGACACATGATCTAAAGCCTAGAGCCTTAGATTTCTAACAGAAATAAAAGGGCCTTTTACTAAGATTTTTCTGCCAAAATTACACAACTGATGGCTGTGATTTAGGTGCCTTTACTGATCAGTCACTTTCTAATTGATAACAGACTCTTCAGTTACTCCAGTGCTCTGACAGTATTCTCCACCACACTCTGAGAATGAAAGCCTGGACTAGACATTACAGGGAGGATCCACTTTCAATTTAAAAGTGCTTACAAATTCTGCATGCCAAACAAGTACAAACCATTTTTTCCCCATCAAAAAGGGGGAGGGAGGGGCTGTACCTGTAGGTTATGTGCTTCTGTCTCCACTTCTGGCCAGTGAGTGCATATCGCTTTTTCCTCCGGCTGCGACGTAGGTGGGGATGATCCGGAACTCCACATCGAGGCTTCTTCATCCATCTGCAAGGAAAGGAAAAAAAAACCAAGCTACACAAAGAGTTTGGAAAAGAGATTCCAAAGAACTCAGGAAGTGACTGGAAGACCTCTGAGAGATGGCCAATGCTGACTCCAAGAAGGTTTCAGTCCTCCCTCTGTCAGGTTTATCCTCTGAACAGAGCTGTGCTACCCACCTCTGCTGGAATCCACACACCTCAGCACACCAAAACCACTTCATTTTTCCTTGTGGAAACACAGATTCCAGATCGGGTAGTCCCTATGCTCAACAAGAGCTTGATGATGATAATGCCACAAGAGACCCAAATCAAAATTGCAGGTGGGTGTGCCCTGGATCAAACTCACCTATCACCTACTGGATCCACTCTCCATTTGGTAAAGTGGTCCCGTGCCACTGAAAAAAAAATCCAGTTCATACTTCTCTAGGTAAAACTGAACAAGTGCAAACACAACCCTCCCAGATAATAACTAAGGCTTTCACCTGGAATGACCAGAACAGATCCCTCCAGTCTCTGGGTCACAAACACCAAATTCCATTAGGTTCTCCCCATAACCCCTGACTCTTGATGACACTCATGATGTAGGAAACTCTAGTCTCTATTGCCAAGTGAACTGGAAGAGCAAATGATACTGTCCCTTGCACAGGATCCAGCCAGTATTATCAGAGAAGTCCACTCTCCTTCCCTACCTCCTTTACCTCCAGCCTTGACAGATCTTGTTTATTTCTTACAGCAGCTTGGGGGTGGTCAAACACTGGAAGAGGCTGCCCAGAGAACTGGCAGAATCTCCATCCTTGGAGATAGTCAAAACCCAACTGAAAATGGTGCTAGGAAACCTGCTCTAGATGTCCCTGTTTTAGCAGAGGGTTGGAGTAGATAAACTCAAGATGTTCCTTCCAACTGCAATGACTCTCTGACAGAGAATCAAGGAGAAATAGACTGTTCCTCAAAATATACTTGCTCATGTGGGCACACTCCAGAGAAGCCAGAAGTGGCTTATGGAGGAACAAATCTGCCCATCACTGCATGTGGCAGCTGGGGAAGAAGAAGACAAGGACAGAGACTGAGGAACTACAGGTACTGGTCTCCACAAGTCCCCAGTCTCATCCTTTAAGATTTTGCAATGCATCCCAGACAGGAGAGCAGAGCCCAGGAACAACACAAGCAGTCTCTGGCCCCAACCTCCCCCTAGGCAGATTGGCACTGCCTCAGCTACTGGAAGTCTTCAGGCATTTCATGCATTTGATCCACTCACTCTGATGGCAAAGGCAACTGACACAAAGCCCTTAAGAACACTTTGCAAGTCATGCCACTGCCCCCTTACACACAAGAAAAGCACTTTAGCCAATCCTGGCTCATTTCTCACAGGACACCAAATTCTCTCCCCTCTCCTCAGTAAAGGTTTGTCCCACATCCTTGGCCACCTAGGGGACAACTTTCGGCCTCCAAATGCAGACATTCCTCCTTCAACTGCAGCCAGCCAATGGCAGGTTGTCCACACTTGTGCTTAATGTACATCATATTCACCAAAAAAATATTAGCCCCAGACCTTCAGGAAGGGACTGTCTCCCATCACCAGTAGATGGTTTACAAGGCCTTTCACCAGGACATCTTTTAAATTTAAACCAACCAGACAGACACTGTGCCTCACCAGAACACTCAGAACACACACACCTGCTCCCAATTGAGGCAGCCATGGAGCCATTTCTTGATTCCACTTCCTACATGTAATTCTGGTTGCTTATAAATTTCAGTGAAGTCATCTGTCATTGTCTCCCCACCAAGAACAGAGCAAATGAGAGCTGTTATACACATTGCACTGTACCTGACAAGAACCCAAGCTGTGTATATAAAGGCAGCACAGATCTTCCCCACTTACATCACCTCACATTTATCAACACTGTGTATCTTTCAGAAATCCAGGCAACCTGTGGAAATTGGATCTGTCTTGCCCACACAACTGCTGCCACCTTCAAAGAAAAGCAGTAAATCTAAGATTTACTTTTAGAAATACCAAATCAACCTGAACACACTGTGTTTTTCCAAGTGTCCTTTATTTGTGCTCTTTTGCATTGCTTCTAACACTTTCTTGGAGAGACCCCAAGCTTACTGTCACCTGTATTGTCCCAGATATTTCCTGAGTTTTCAGGGTTTTTTTTAGTTCCACTCACATGTTATGACACAATGTTTTTATCACAACCTTACACAAGCCATAGTGTGAATCAAATTTTCACCTCTTGACCTTCATGGGAACTCCAGTAGTCTGAACATCACCATCATCAGGCCCTGACTATAGTCAGAAAATGACCTTCTATTTTATCCTTACTAGTATCATCTAGAAGACAAAATACTACAATGCAGTACTACCAAACCAGCCTGCATGTGTAGAGAAGTCACTGGGGCTGTCCAGGACCAGCAGGACCTCACACCTCAGCATCTGTTTCCTGCCAAGCTCCCAACACTTGCCCTATGCCCAGCTGGTGACAGGAATTCACCCCCACACAGATCAGCCCACTGTTATCAAAGCCAAACTGCACAGAGACCCCACAGAAGGAGAATTCCCTCCAACAGTCAAATTGCCTGCCCCTTGGCCAGCTCCAGGTCCAGGCACAGGGCACGGGGCTGTTCCAGAGGAAGCTGCAATACTGACAGCTGGGGCTTCACAGACTTCTTGAGCCAAAGCTTCCAGGGTAGAGCTGTTGAGACTCAAGCTGCCTATGGCCCCTAACCCCTCTTTATATAGTTTTTAAACTATATATAGTTTAAAAACCCCACTTCACTTAGGCCTGTCTGAACCCCCATATTCTACCACAGTTTATTCCGGAGCTCAGCTACTGCCTGTCTGAAGCCAAGTTACAGAGCCCAGCCACCTGGCTGGAGCTCAGCAGTACCCGAGCTATCATCAGCCTGAGCTAACGTCAAGCTGACAATGTTCATCTGATCAGTTCCCTGATTCAACTTACTTCCCAGACATATGGGCCCTGGTCTAATCATATGGACCAGGGTACAAATCCAGCCATCTCTCTCTCCTCCTCTCAGCAGGGCAGGTCTGTGGCAAAATATCCACAAAACTGTAGCCTGCTGCTCTTAATCATATGTAGCTGAGCTTTATGGCAGTCATTCTCTACTGAGCAGTTTGGATAATGCCCTCTGTGTTCCAGGGGAAATCACTACATCAGAAACAACAAAAGACAATTACTTGAAGCAAGATTCAGACACTTATGGTTGATTCCCGCCCTCCTTATTTTTTTTTAAATGGGAACACCAGTAACACTGGATCATCAAAATTTATACTTGGCACTTTTGAGGCACAGACTACTGCATTCCCCCAGCTGCTTGGCATCAGAAGATAAGCAATTTTCAAAAGCAGTGACATCCAGTTCTTGTCCAGACACAGCTGCTTTGCCCAGCTCAGGCTCCAAGCCCTTCACAAGACTCTCCTAAAGAGAGGGAGCTGTCACTCTCAATCCCCTATTCCTGAGCTTGTGGGAGTGGTATCTTTAAACAGCTGTGGTACACCCCAAGGTGAGAGACCTGCACAACAGGCTCAAGACAAAGCACAACACATTTCCAACACAAGTAAGATCATTTCTTGGTTCCTTGCAAAGCCATGTGATTGACCATGACAAAGACAAATCACCACTTCTGTTCAGCACTAGTGTGCCTTCTCTCCAGCATGCTCCAGGAATATATCTAAAGATCCTTGCCCAGCTGCTCAGCAAAACCACAGTTCAGCCCACCAGCTGCAGGCAGACACAAAATTTGCTGAGGCATCATAAGTTGCAGGATCTGAGGAGGCTGTTTTATGTATTCTCCTTGCTCTCTTTACAGGAAACTACATAGCCTCTCCTGAATGGACCCCCACTCAAGACCCCCACTCAACCTTCCTTTTGGGTACCAAAAAGCGGTGGTGTTTCTTTCTATCTCCCACTAGCAGCACCTGCATGGTGGCTTCCACATGCTTGGGTACCAATCCTGGAGGAAAAAACAATCTCCGGATTTGGGGGCATGTGGGAAAGTAGATGAGAAACTTTAGGCTTCCATAAAAAGTGTAAATAACTCTGATTCTTAAAGTCACTTTAAGAGACAGAACTTAGGACACTGATGGAAGTAACAGAAAAATTCCTAACTGTAATCTCAAAGCTCCCAACACAGAGTGAGACAATAGCTTAGTAAATGCTTGAGTAATTCAGAGCCCTTGGAGGCAGCTTGCCTTGCCAGCTCTCTTCCTTCTGCTCAGCTTCCACAACCAGGTCTGAGGAAGTGACAGCCCAACACAGCCCAGAAAGATGCCCCTCCAGCTCAAACAACAGACCCACAGCTAACAGCAACCTGGACCTCTTTTTCCATTCATGCAAATTCTAGGCAAATTCCACCCTGCCATACAACATATGGACCCACTGGCTCAGGACAGATGGAGGCAGAGCAACCCAACATGCCTCCACAGCACACTCGTGTTTGGCTGCAGCTGAGGTCTCAAGCTTTTGGAGACTTGAGTTTCATAAGAGGAAACCACCGGGTTTTTCACTCATCAGCCTTTGGGTATTCATGCACTGATCATAAATACAAACTCACTAAGATGTGGGCAACACCTTCCTTTCCTTTCCTTCAGAAAACTTTTACTTACTAAAGCAAGGACTCCCACACACAATTTGCTCCCTTCCCCTGTCACTGACCAGGTAGCAGAAGCAGCTCCCTAATTTTCCAAACTAGCACCCCAATACCACAGCCTCTTCTTTCCCCATCCCCTTCCAAATCATCAGCACCCCAAATCCAAGCTTCTACCACCAACTGCACACACAGAGCCTTGCTCAATGGCTCTGCTTCGGCATTCACCTACAAACCATGTCATTAACAGCAAAGAGATCTCAGATGGAAAATCCCCACCTTTAAAAAGCATTTTGTTTTCAACTCATTTGAAAAGCAAACAGGATTTTCTCTGTCCCTCAATGGAAAACAAGTGGCTCTTTCTGTGAGCTGAAGAAGGGAATGTTACATTCACTGGAGAGGCAGTCCCAGCCTAGGATGATCCCCTCCTGTCCAATTCACTTATTTCTTCTGTTTCTGCTTTTTCTTGCAGTCTGGAAGGAACAAAATCAAACCCCTTTGTTCTTTACATTATTTGGTGACTTTGTGGCCCTTTCTTTTGTGCTACCATGTCCCTTTTGCCAGCAGTGTGCCTTACGAGGAGAGATGAAGAAGCAGGCAGAGCATGCTCTGAAAGGGTCTCCTAATGTAGTTAAGGGCAAGGGACAACTAGGCAGGGCCTGAGCAAGTTCCAGTGGGCTTTCTCTTTTTGCTCAGCATGAGATATTTTTCTCCCCAGAAGGCCTTAGGAAGACCTTCTCTGCATTCTGCTCAAGTTAGCAGATGCTCCCCAGAACAACAGCAGATGGATCCAGGCACTACACGACACCCCAGCAACAAGACAAGAAGCCACTTCCACACCACCCTTTGCAGCCTACGTTGAAGAGAAGACTGAAAAATGAAGTCCCTCCAGCCCTGGTGATTTGCACCAATGCTTCTGAGCTATCAAAACTCTGATCAGAAGCAACAACACACAGTAAACTTACAGCAGAGAACATTTAATGTCCAACAAATTGCAACTATGGGCAGCTAAGTAGCCTTGACTACCATCGTCAGACTACAATAACTCATTTCAGTTCAAACTATAGATCTACACAAATAGCATCTATGGAGATACACAAATTCAATTAATTAGGAAATAGATTAGAAGCCATTTCTGGAGTTAGAATTTTAACCTAAAATCAGACAGAGATGGAAATAAATCAAACCCTTGATGCCCTCTACTTTCAGAAGCTCACAGGATTTAGTTTTGACTGTGCAGCAGCAATGGGGACCTGTGTTCAAAGAACAACAGCAACAAGAGCTTCTCCTCACACAAAAAATACTGTCGGCAAAAAGAAAAGCGAAACTGTCCACAGGTTTTTGTTACAGACACCTTCTCATAACTAAGACTTCTCTGGTACAGTCAGTCAGGCAAATCTATCCCTTTTGATAACTTCTTGCACCTGGAATAATTAGCCAAGAAATATGACAGTGCATTAAGAAAGAGAAAGACAAAAGTAGCCTATATTAATCTTACTCAATAGTTGTCTGGTCCAAAACTCCAGTTACTGGGATTCCATAAAACTGTTGCATAGTGGCAACTGCAGACTGCACAGCTTTTCCTGACTGCAAGGGAGACATTTGGCTGTCAGATGGAAGTAAGTAGCCATAAGTTTTTAACCAACCCTGAAAAAGAAAGAAACAGATGGTAAGATGCCACAGTAGGTTTTAAACATAACAGTTCAGAACATTTCCTCAAAAGAAAAAGTGACAAACTATCCCCCAAAAATTTAGCCATCTCTCTTTTTTTGGTTAGGTTTGGTAATATCAGCTGATACCTAGGAAGGGCTGAGGACTCAGCTTAATATCACCTGTCCTGACAGGAGAAGGCAGACCTGCCACTTAAAAATGAGCATCATCCTTACTGAGCAACTGGGGTAGACTTAGGTCTTTGGAGCACCAGAAATGCCCAAGAAGCTTTGTTCTTATTCCAGAGACTTCCTGTGCAACCTGTCCCCTTGCTATCATGAGACTCCTCGGTCCCCACAGCAGCAAGCTCCCAAGAGCCCACTGTCCACTATCCGTTGCTGTCTCTGGACCGTTATTCCAAGAAAACAGCTTAAAAGCCCTGAGAAATCCCTGAAAACACAAGTTCAGTTTTACACTTGCAATGAGCACTGGAGTAATTCTAAAAACAACCAAATTAACCAAAACAAACAAACAAACAAACAAAAAGCATCCCCCCCCCCAACCCCAAAAAGAAAATTGAACAACTAAATAAACCACACTCAGAAAGTTTGAAGACCCTGATTAGGTAGGTGTTTCCTCAGCCAATAGCTAATACCAGCAAACTGTCAGAACAGGAAAACAGCCAACTCTCCTCAAGGAGCTCTGTCTCTTTTCCCTGCCTCCACCCTAAAATGCAGCCTTAGATAAAACTGCATATCAAACTTGTCAAGTGCTAAGGGCAGCATTTTGAAAAACATACAATTATTCAGGAATTTTTTTCCTCTCCTCTCTTCTCCTCCCTCACTTTGATACAAGGAGAAACCAGAATATTAAGTAACAACAACAACAATAATAATAATAGAATAAAAACTTGTTTTCATAAACTTTTCCCCATAACTTTTCATGCACACCCCCTAAGTGCTTCATTCTTCTGGTTGATTCAATTCTTAGACCGGGATTATTATGAGACCAACATATATCCCATAAGCTTTTTCCCAATCCATCTGATCCACAGGACAGTCCTCACCACATAAGCACTGATAAATCATTTGCATGACCTGTTCTCCCACTGACAGCATGATCACTCAGGGAAGGGGGAGAGAAGATGTTTGTTCTCCCTTAACACAACACAGCAGCAGGAAAGGGGCTCAAGTCAAGAGAAACACAAGTGAGAGAACAATCCCTGTTCCTTTGTGGCAACAAGAAGATGCCAGAAGCCATTAAGGAGAGAGAAGGGCCTTGCCTCCAAAACAGCAGAAAGAATCATAGGAGGGTTGGAAGCCCATCTCGTTCCACCCCCCTTGCATGGGCAGGGACATCTTCCACTACAGTTTAGATGGTTGGTCTAAGCCCTGTCCAATCTGGCCTTGGACACTTCCAGGGATGGGGCAGCCACACCTGCTCTGGGCTATCTGTGCCAGGGCCTCCCCACCCTCACATTCCTTCCCAATATCCCATCTAACCCTGCCTGCTGGCAGTGCGAAGCTATTCCCTGTGCCCTGTCCCTCCAGACCCTTGTCCAAAGTCCCTCTCCCGCTCTCTTCGAGCCCCTTAAGGCACTGGAAGGGGCTGTACGGTCTCCTCGGAGCCTTCTCTTCTCCAGGTGAACACCCCCAGCTCTCCCAGCCCGGCTCAGAGCAGCGGAGCTCCAGCCCTCAGAGCATCTCCATGGCCTGGCGCCAGCAGCTCCTTGTTGGTCTCACGTTGGGAGCCCCAGAGCCGGAGGCAGCGCTCCAGGTGGAACAGGGAAGCGACACCAGAGCACGGACCGGGCATGCCAAAGTTCACCGAGGGCACACACAGCACTATAAAACACGGACATCATCAATGGCTCCAGACAAAGCTAACCTACAAAACTGCTCCGAGACCATTTGCTACCCTCGCCTTGGCCTCTGACAAGCATAATGCTAGGACACTCTATTATAACCAACACTAACTGCCCTCGAGCAGCGGGGACAGACGACAGTAACCAAAACAGCTCGGAGTGGAGCTGCCCTTGCGTATCCCCCTTCCCTCCCGGCCGCACCCGGAGGTGGCAACGGGAACGGGGCACCACACGATGGCACACCGGGACACTCCGAGAAGCTGCTCCCGGAGACTGATACTTCTGATCACACAGGAGGGGCACGGCTGCTTCTCCGGCCGGTCCCAACTTGCCGAGGTGCGGCCGGAGGAGCTGTGCCCGCACAGCCGAGCTCAGCCCGGCCCTGCGGGAGATGATAGAAGGCTTCTGGCGGAGAAGGCGGAGGAACCGCTGCCCGCCCGGCTGTCCGGCCCATCCCGAACCCCCAGCGCACATCGCGGCCCCGGGACGCCGGTGGAAGCCGCGGCCCCGCCCGGCCCCGCTGGCGTACCTACCCGGCCGGTGCTGGTGTCGGCGGCGGCGCGGAGCAGCGCGCAGAGCAGCGGCAGCAGCGGCCCCGCCGCGCCCAGCGCCCGGCGCGGACAGCGGGCCATGGCCCCGGCGGGGCCCGCGCCCGGGTCGGCACCGGCGGGGCTCGGAGCGTTCCGGCCCCAGCGCCGCGGCTGCGGCTGCGCGGCTGCCCGGAAGGGGAAGGGGGACGGGGAAAGAGGAAAGGGAAAAGGAAGGCGGGCAGCAGAATCCGCCGCTTCCTCCGGTGGTCGGCCCAGGGCAGCCCCGCGGGGAGTGCGGCCTCGGGTCGCCGTGACCGGCCGGCGTGTTGCAAAGCGTGGAATATGCAAAGTTTTCTTAAGAAAAGCTGTTCTTCGGTGTGACCATCTCGGGAGAAAATGTAATGTCAGCTGCGGGTAGCCGACAGCAGGACAGCTGGAGGGGCAATCAGCAGGGACACTTCTCAGGGAACGAGGGCTATGTCAGAAATTTATGTGTGCAGAGATTTACTAGCTCTAGCTTGTGGAAGGCCTTCCCAGATGAACTGCTGTGTACCAGAGGTAGCAGGCGGGGGATCAAGCTCAGCCACGAACTTCACCAGTCTCCCTCCTTCCAACTGCACCCCATTTCCCAGGACACTTCCAGCACATCAGAATCAGCAGGACTCACCCTGACACCTGCACAGCCAGCCCCGCCTGTCACCGGGGCTACAGGAGCCTTTCCTGCCTGCCAGCCGAATCAAAGCTCCCTCCTGCCAGGCCAAATCAAAGCTCCCTCTTGTTCCCCGGCAATTCGGTCTGCTTGCAGGGAGGGTATTGCTCGCTGCAGGCAGCCAGTTCTGCCCCTGAGCAGTTTGGCCCCTTAGAGCCTCTTCTCAGCCAGGTAAGCACTGGAAAGTACCAGCAGCCAGATCTTCCCTCTGCTGCTTCAGCCCTGCAAGATCACTCTGCATTCTGTTCTGAGTTTTCTCTTTTTTTCACACTCTGTCTGGATAGGAATGACAAACCCACATTCCATTTGGGTCGCGCTGTGTAACCAGAAGGGCTGTGAGGATGGAGGCAGGCAGCACACTGTTCCTCTGTCTGCTCTGATCATCAGCCCCTGCCAGAACTTTGGACAGAGACCACCTTCCTCCCACTCTCACAGAGCTCCTGCAGTTCTGCTCTGTAAACTTCAGTGCGTTTCTCTGCAGGGATGTCCCCATGCTCTAAGCAGCACTGTCTATTCCAGCTGACATGGAGCTATCAGATCCTTACTGTGACCCCAGTGCACTACAAAGATGAGCTGGTCTTTGTTTTCAAAATGATAGCACTACAGAGGTCTGGTTAAATCTTCCTGGGAGCGTCAGTTTAACACGCTTCTTGTCACCAAAGAATGAGTGCACTGTGAGAGGGCTCCTCACAGCACTTCTCTGTGCCATCCAGTCCTCAGTACAAGTACCCTTTTTTCACGTCTTCTACGCCCTGTGGACAAAGGGAACCAAAGAAAGCTCCTGGAAGTCTGGGTATTAGATTCTATATTTACATCCTAAAGAAGAGGAAAAAGGAAGGAAATAATAACAAAGGTTATTATTTCTCACAACGGCAACAATGCCACTGCCTTGGGACACCTGCCTGTGGAAGGCGAGTCTGCCCTCAAGCACAGCTATTGAAGCCAGTCAGGGGCAAAGGCTGCAGCTGCAAATGTGAGGCTGGCAAGTCAAGAGAAAGCCATTGTGGCCAATTCTGCTGAAGCCTTTTGCCAAACCACGTGCAGTGGTGCCCACAGCACGGCCCCTTTTTGGCATCGTGGCTGGTTGCAGATGCCTCGTTGGGCAAGTGCTGGCTTTGGGGCTGCTGCTGTTCCTGGTGCTGTTTCTGTGGTGTCCAGAGCCCTTGGGCAGCAGCGAATCAGCAGCCCTGCTCGAGGAGGCATCTCTGCCCTCCCCATGGAGGCAGAAGCTCTGCGGGCCCAGACCTCTGTGTCAGGGTGGCCTTGGTCTCAGCACCGTGGCCTGGGCAGCTGCAGTGGCCTGTGCTGGCTGCCAGCCCTGCCTCTGCCCACTGGGCAGCACTCAGTGGCTGTGCCCTCACAGGGCCCCCTTGCCTTCCTTGTCCCCAGCCAGCCCAGCCTGGGCACCTCAGGGCTGTTCCCACCCTCCTGCTGAGGCTCAGCCTCGAGGGCTTCTGCCACAGGCGTGGGAGACTCTCTGGGGAAGAGCCAGAGCAGCCACGTGGCAGGACAGCTGCTGGGGGGCTGCTTATGGCCTCTGACACCCAATTCCTCAGGGATTCCGAACAGGCCGGCCCCTCAGGGGCTTCCTGTCCACTTGGAACCTCCTGCCACCCACTCCCTCCCACTTTCACCTGAAGGGGCATGCAGTACCATTTGCTGGAACGGACTGCCCCAGGGGTGGAAGCACAGCCCCACCATCTGCCATGGACTGATCCAGGCTGCACTGGAAAAGGGTGAAGCTCCAGAACATCTGCTATGTGGGGATGGACAAGGCTCCGGTGGCTCTGCCTTGGAGAAGATAAGAAGAATTGCACAACCTCCTCTGCCAGAGCCTTAAGATAAGAACCAGCCTTGCAGTTACGGCGACCAAAAAGAGGACCACAATCCCCTACAAGATTTTATGTAGATCTGTTGCAAACTATTGGTTTTGTACCCCTTTCCCTCCCACCTTAGTGCCTCATAAAAACCCCTTGAGTTCCATAGCCCCTAGGGTACCCGTCCCTGGCTCCCTTCACCTGGAACTTTGCAATAAAGTTACCTTATGCGGAATTGCTAAACGGACCCTCACTCTCTCCTCCCCAGCCGGCTAAGAGAGAAACTACCTTGCAAGGGCAGAAGCTGACAATCACTGAGCTGAGAAATCACAAGAGCTGAGAATCACTGCTCTGCCCTCTGCTGAGGCCTTCTCTACCAGCTGAGGAGTTACTTTGACCCCCCAGGGTGTCTCTAACGAGATACCTTTCGGGGTGGCACAAAGCCTCCTGGGTCCAAGCTGCGGATCCCAGCATCCAGCTGGATCACTGCAATACATCAATAACATCATTGTGTAGGGGAACACGGCAATGGATGTATTTGACACAGGAGAAAAAATCTTCCAGATTCACCTGGAAGCCGGCTTTGCCATCAAAAAGAGCAAAGTCGAGAGATCTGCCCTAGAGATCCAGTTCCTGGGAGGAAAGTGGCAAGACAGAAAACACCAGATACCACTGATGTAATCAACAAGCTCACAGCAATGTCTCCATCAACCAACAAGAAGGAAACACAAGCTTTCCTAGGTGCCATAGGCTTTTGGAGGATGCACATTCCCGAGTACAGTCTGATTGTTAGTCCTCTCTACCTGGTTACCCGCAAGAAGGACGATGTCCACTGGGGCCCTGAACAGCAACACGCCTTTGCCCAGATCAAGCAGGAAATCACTCATGCGGTGTTGGAGTCCAGGGCATTCCTTTGGATACCCTGGACTGTCAGAAACCTGTACAGGGGGGTCTGGGATCTGTACAGGGGAGTTGCAGACCCTGGCACAGAGCCCAGGAAGGCAAGGGGTTTGACTTTAGTCCATGGAAAAGGCTTACAACATTGGTAGAGGAATTACAAGACACAAAGTGTGATAAAAAGTAGTATAGTTGCCACATTTGGGGTTTCTAGAATAGGGGTCAATGGGGACAAGATGGAGGATTCTGGGCACTGCTCTGCCCTCTGCTGAGGCCTTCTCTACCAGCTGAGGAGTTACTTTGACCCCCCAGGGTGGCCCTGGGGTCTTCTCCTTCTTCTTCAGTCTCCATCTTCTGCAGTGACAGTGGCACAAAGTAGCTTTAGAGGGATTGCGTTAGTGTAGAAGTAACCTGTTTAGTATAAAATGTAGATATTGGTTTGTAATTGTAAATAATCTGTACAAAAGGACCAGCCTACCTCAGGGTAAGGAGTCGTCACCTGTTGCCTGTGCTGTTCAGACCTTGGCCAGGCACAGAGAAAAAGGGATAAGATAGATAAGGTAAGGTAAGGTAAGGTAAGGTAAGGTAAGGTAAGGTAAGGTAAGGTAAGGTAAGGTAAGGTAAGGTAAGGTAAGGTAAGGTAAGATAAACAAGAGAAAAACCTTGAAAAAATAACATCTGAAGACTCCATGTTGTTCCTGCATTCAGCTTGGGGCTTTTCAGAGGGCAGAAGACAAAAACCACCCTCATCTCGGGTGCCCAGCCAAAGCCAAGAATGCAGTAGCCCTTGGTGCAGTCAGGATGGGACCAGAGGTGAAGAACGTGCTTTATTCTGGAGCTGGGAGCCATGGTCTGTCCTGGAGCCTTTGGCAGAAGGTGCCTGGGGAGAATCGAGGCCGGGCACTGGGATTCTGGAGCTGAAGTTACAGAGGGTCTGAAGCCAACTACACTCTAACAGAGAAGGAGATCCTGGCAACCTATGAAGGAGTTCAAGCTGCCTCAGAGGTGACTGGCACAGAGGTGTAACTTCTCCTGGCACCCCAACTGCCAGTGCAGGTGTGGATGTTCAAAGGAAAGGTTCCTTCTACCCACCATGCCACAGGGAGCAAATGGATTACCCTCATCACACAGCATACCAGTACTGGAAACCCAAATTGCCCTGGGATCTTGGAGAAAATTATGAATTGGCCTGAAGGTGAGAACTTTGGTCTACTGGAAAAAGAGTAGCACGAACAGATGTTGCGTGCTGAGGAAGCTTCACCTTACAACCAACTGCCACAAGAAGAAACACACTATGCTCTTTTCACTGACAGTTCCTGTTGCATTGTAAAGACAAATTGAAAGTGGAAAGCCCAGGGAGGTGGTGGAGTCTCCATCCCTGGAGAAATGCAAAAGCCACCTGGACACATCCTGGGCAGCTGGCTCTGAGTGGCCCTGATGAGGCAGGGGCTGGGCAAGGGGACCTCCAGAGGTGCCTCCAGCCTCACCCAGTCTAAGATGCTCTGAGAAAAAAACAGGTTGTAGTTTCCTAAGGACAAATGAAAAAGCTCCACATGGCAGGTTTCTCCTGTCCTCACCAAAGTGGTTCATGTCACATGTCTTCCTTCTGTACCTTCCTCCCTGGAGTAAGGATTCCCATAGGGTCACTCCTTGAGGCAGAGAGAAGTGTTTTCTCATGGTCATTGGTTAGGGTGATCAGTCTTTAATTAAGAATTGGTTTTGCTGGCTTGAATAGAATTGCTTCAATGTTGCTTCAAATATAACTCACTATATTGGAAGTTATAGTTCTCTGTACTGGGTAGTAAGTAATTCTGATAAAGATCTTACAGTTTAATTGTGATCATAATAAACTCTTTATTTGTCTATAAATATATCCTTCGTCCTATGGAACACAGTTATATAAGGGTTCAATAACACCTATACTATACTTTAAACATAAACTATTGACTAAGTCTGTGACTGCATCCAGCTGCATCCTGGCTCTTCTCTGAGAAGTTGAGGAAGCAAGGAGGTCCTTTCTGCATCTTGTGACTCAACAGGAGTGTCCTGCCTGCTCCCTGCACAGCTCTCCAGGTGGTCCTGCTGGTCCCGAGCCAGCTGTGACCGCAGCAGGGACACCTGAAAGAGGCACAAGGCCCAGCTCAGACAAGCCCACACTGGCAGAGCATCCGCAGCCTCATGGGACCGGCTGTCGGGGCTGACACAGCCTCCAACTCCAGCCCTCACCCACACTCTGCCCTTGGGCAAGGGGAAAGGAACAGGCTCCCAGACTGCCCCTCAACAGAGCTCAGATGATCAGTAAGTCCAGTTCATGGCTGGCAAACCCTTCCCACGTACATCCCTCAGCCACCACAGGTCTATTGGAGAGAGTTCGACAGCATTTAGGAACCCAACTAATTTCCAAAGTACAAACTTGGGCCACTGACCCCTTTCTCCACAGTCTGTGCCTCAGCATGAGGGCTACTGCTCCTCTGAGCTACTTGAGGACTCTTCATTTTGAGAAGCCGACGTCGTCTGCCGATCAGACTGGGAAAGAGGCAACGTGAAGTAGTCTGGGACGAACACTCTCCTAAAAGTTCTGATTCTTCTCACTTCAGGTTTCACCTGCAGGTTGGGTGGGAGAAAGGGTCAGAGAAACCTGTCAGCAAACATGGAGCAAAAGGACCTCTGGACATAAGGCAAGGAGATCTGTGCTCTGAGACCCTGAATTGCACCAGAAAACACTGGGGACAAAAAGCTCTCACTGGGAGCTGTGCAGGAGAGGCCAGTGTGTGTCTGGGGACACGGGGCCAGGGAGGGAGGCAGCAGAGTGATGGTGCCTTTGTTAAAGCCATGGGCTGCCACAGCAGAGAGAACAAAGGGTGTGCCCACAGCAGGCACAGGGAGAGGCAAGGAAACAAGCAGAGGTCTCCAAAGCGCTGCCTGGGCTAACATGTTGTTTTCCAGAGGAGCCTGAGGCTCTGCAGAGGTAGCTCACTTTACCTGCTCGCCACTTCTCCTGGGCTCAGTGGTTGATTGAGGCTTCTCTGTCTCTGATACCTGCTTCTCTTCTGCTCCAACAGCCTGCTGAGTATTCAGAAGAGATGATTCCCTTATTTCAAACACCACAAAAGCTGTCCCTTTTCTGAAACCTCTGGGAAGCATCCTGGAAGCACCAGCACTGCTGTTGCTGTTCAGCCCTCTAGGTACAAAACTCTGCTCCAGTTTAGTCCCATCACTCTGATCACCTGCTCCATGCCTTTGCACCCAGAATCCAAATATCCACGTGTTGCCACATGTTGTGTGGGCACAGGAGAAGCAGCTCCCCATGCCCAGCTTTTGGCCTGGAGATGATTTGAACAGCAAGCTCCAGAGCTGTATCAGTCATTCTGGGCATGCCAGGAAACAATCTGGCAGTCAATGGTCTCTGGCTGGAGCCAGGCACACAGACAAGGTTGCCTGCTGCAGCCCAGGCTGCTTTGCCCAAGCAGGCCTGGACAGACAGGGATAGAGTCCCACCTCTTCACAGGAATAGTTCAGGGATGTTGTAGTGGATTGAAGGTCAATGCCAGTGACGACCTGGATACAAGTCTTTCCCTCCATGATGTCCAACTGTTTCTCCAGAGATCCTTCGGCAATTTCACTCTTGCTCAGTGGAGCACTCTGGACTTGAGCATTCTCTCTCCATTTCTTCAAATCAGCAGCCCTATGCTCCAATGCTTCCTGCTTGCCTTCCTTTTCCGCTTTCAATTGCTGAGTGTTTTCCTTCTCATTTCTCACCTCAGGTGCAGGCATTTCATTCTTCTTTTCTGCATCTCTCATCTCACCCTGGTGCAATTCCTGTTTATGCTGCCAAAACAGGGAGAAAAAGGGTCACTCATTCCCTCTCTTGGTTTGCTTTTCATGCCACATCTGGAGTCCTGTTTCAGGGGCAGGCACAGGCTGCCCCTCTTTCTCTGCCCCTCAGGATGCTGCAGACCTTTGTTGGGTCCCCCCTTGATGCTGCATCTTTCCCAGCTCACTCAGCCCATCCCAGCTTCCTTTCTGCTCTTCCCCAACCTCTTGCAGCTCCACTCCCATGTTCCTTTGGGGAGGAGCTGCCAGAACTGCAGCCAGGATTTCAAGTCCATGCTAAGCAGGATTTAGGCAGTGCCATGAGGCTGTGCTCTCCATCAGGGAGGAAGGGAAGACGAAAACACCCCCCAAACATTCCCTGGGGTTGGGCCAACAGGAGTGGTTTTGGACCTGTCCTGTGTAGTTTCCATGGCACCATCCCTGAGAGCCCCACTGCCCTCTCCTGGGGCAGCAATGGCCACATCAGGCTGTCATTCTCTGCTGCCACTCAGGACACTGAGTTCTCCCCTTGCAGGCACACGTCCTTATCTGGATCAGCACTTGGCTTTCCTCTCTTCTCTCCCCACTGGCTGCTCTCAAATAGCCAAGGCCAAACACTCTTTCTATTAACAACAACCTTGCTCTTCTCACCCCCCCTCCAGGTCCAGGTACTTAGAAAGCTGAACATGGGTTAGCACATGAGGAATTGCCCAAATCATGAAATGTCATTAGAGAAAGTGTGGACATTGAGAACTAAAGCTTCTAGGGCAAAGAACTTTGGCATGGAGGAAAATCAGCAGCCTCAGCACTAACTGGCTTTGTCATGACTACAACATCTTTTCCTCCGAATTCAGAAGTATGAAATTAGAAAAGTTAAACTGGAAAAAGGTGCTCCTTAGAACTACTAACACAAGGCCCAAAAATAACCAGAAAATGGCTTTTTGTAGCATTTGCCAAACTCACCAGAACATCCTTCCTTTCCTTCTCCAGGCTCTTCAATTTCCTCTGCGGAGATGCCACTGCCTGATGAGGAGCCACAGCCTTTTTCCGTCTTCCAGTGGCCTCTTTCGCCAGGAGAGTTTCTCGAGAGGTGTGCTTCTTTTCTGCCCTCCACCAATCTGCAGCAAGGAAGGGGAAAGAGAAGGATGGGAATGGAGAACAGCAAAGCAAAGGCACACTGATGTGCATCCTGCAGAGACAACAGCACTGTCTTCTCTGTCTGCCTGTGTTTGCCAGGCCCTAAACCCACAAGGGCTCCAAAATGACAGAAATGAAGGAAACTTCCACGAAGAGAGAAAAGCCAGAATGAAAGGGGCAAGGTTCAGAGGAATAGGAAAGTGTGTTTGCTCTTGGGCTTGCACAGAGAGAGCAATGCAAGAGAGACAAAGGAGCAGGAATGCCTGTGTAGCCCTGCTCCAGAGAGGCCAGTAGCCTTGAGGGGCCTGGAGTTTGGGGGAATCGAGCTGAGGCATCCAGCTCCAGCTCCTTAGCACAGACAGGGCACCTGAAAGGCACCAGGATCAGCCAGAGCACAGCCAGATGGCAATGACAGCCATGACATCTTTCTTGAGAAAAAGCTTTCACTGGTACTTGCATGGATAAATCTCCTGCTGGTTGTTTTTCCCCTATGACATCTCAGGGCACTTTTCCTGTGTGTGGCATCAGAGATCCTTCCTGGCAAGACAGGATGGGGCAGTGGGTGGGAGAGGAGAAGCTGTACCTAGCTCACTTTCCTCCAACTGTATCTGCAGCTCCTGATTTTGGGCTTTGAGATTGTCCCTGTGAGCCTGTGTCTTCTTCAGCTCCAGCTCCAAGGTGTTACACTGTATGGCCAAGGCAAGAGCTTTGTCATCAGATCGCTGGAGCCTCACACGCAGCTGGGACACTTCAGCCTGCATTGCATGCACAGAGTCCTTCAAGCAGCCTTCTCCTGCTCGGGACTCCTCCACCTCCTGCAGCAGCTGCTTCTCTCGAGCTGCCTGGGCAGCCTCCATCTGCAGCACTGCATCCTGCAAGGCCCGGATCTGGAAGATGGATGCACAGAGCCTCAGGGACAGGGCTGCTCCTGAGGCTGCAGAGTGGGCAGTAGGGAGAGCAACAAAGGAGAAATGACTTCAGGCACAAAACACACAGGAAACAGAAGGCACAGAAGCAAGGATTCCAGTGGAGACAAACGTTGAGAAAACAGGGAAAGGGAGGCAATGGGCATCCTTGAGGCTGCAACTCTCAACACTGGCTGAACTGGCTGTGGTGGAAGGGCCCTCCCCAGCCTGCCATAGCCATGTCTGTGTCCCCACATTGCTCAGTGCCTGGCACAGGCACCAACTCTGTCTGGGACAACACTGCTAACAGAGGGACACAGAAGCTCCAAAAGAGGCTGCTGCTGCTTCTCCTCCCAGATTTCCTGCTGGGACCTGGCAGAGAATGGGGGAAAACATCGGCGGCAGCAGACACCAGATGCAGCCTTGGCCTCAGGGTGCAGCAGCAGCACAAGGCAGAACACAGCAGCAGTGGATGCTGCTGGGAGGGGAAAGAGCTTGGGGCCTCCAGGCCAAATGTGGTTTTGTGTGTCCCTGGAGAAGAGGATGCCAGTGCACTGCTTACCTGTGTGTTGAGATCCTGCAGTTGTCCTGCACGGTTTGAACAGAGCTGCTGGGTCTCCTGAAGAGAAGAATGAAGTAGAGACACCTCACTGTTCAGTGCCAGGTTCTTTTCTTCCAACGTTTTGAGGCACAGGTTCTTTTCCTCCAGAGACAGAATCAGCCTAGAAGGGAAGCATGCAACACATTACTACTTGATATCACATTTTATAAACTCTTAGGACTTGCACCACCTCAGGGAAAAACTGCTCTGTCTGATGAGCTTTGTCTAAACAACTTGGCTGTTTGTTCCCCCTGCAGTCACAGCCCAGCATGTACTCACTCTGCTTTTGTTCCTGGAAGAACGGGGAGGTCCTGCCTACCTGCCCTACCTTCTTTTTGAGATGGGAATGTGAATACAAACCTAACAAAGTCTTGCAATGAAGACATTAGGGGAGAGGAACAATTTTCTTCTGACTAACCATGCTCCAAGGCTTTGGTCAACATGGAAGAGACCTTTCCTTCCCCCATCTTGTATGTCCAGGTAGGAGGAGCAGCACCCTACAGCCAGGGGATCTCTGGGAAGTTCCCAAAGATTTACCAGCACCCCAGCTGGAGAAACAAAAGCCGAAGGCCTAAGTGGCATCAGAGGCTTGAAGCACAACCCGATGGAAGATGCAGAAAGCTCCAGGCAAGCCAGAGTGCCCTGCCTTTCCTTTGTCTTCTTCTTGGAAGAAGAATGCAGTGGCACTGAAGACTGGCAGGACATGATCAGCTGCAGGAGTGCCCCTAAACTTGTTTCTTGCCTTCTTGCCTTCTTTGCACAGTCAGTAAGGCCTGTGACTGAGGAGGGTGTCAGGGACCTTGCTTGACCCCCTCCAGGCACCAGGGCGTATTTTATGAGGAACAATGCAACAGAGATCTTCTTGTTTCTTGGGTGCCTCTGAGGGCAATCTGGCAAAGATCAACAATCAGGGCCTTAAGATGGTTCTGCCCAGCAAAGGCATCAGATGCCAGGCTGATCCAGACTCCAAAGGCTCCAAGTTATGGGAGCCAAGGTGGAGCTGATGGATGTATCCAACTCCTTACTCCGCAGCTCGGGCACTGTTAACACACCCACCTAACCTAACAACACAACACTCCCTAGAGGGAAAGAACTACCCCGTAAGCCTTGGTCTTCAGAAAAACACTAACTGAAAGCTTAAAGGAAAAGAAAATGAAACACAACATCCCAACAATGAGATATGTCTGCATGGAGAGTTCAGAATCTGCCACTTCAGAAATGCTGCCAGAGCTCCTGGCAGGTGCAAAGGTGGCAGAGAGGGAATCCATTCACCCCACTGCAGAGTCCCACAGGCTTTCATTTACCTGGCTTTTTCCTTCTCTAGGGCCTTCACAGAAGCCTGCCATTCTGAATTTTGCTCTGCCACCTCTTTCCAATGACTCCTTTCACTCTCCAAGTTCTGCAGGTGCACTTGCAGCTCCTTTTTCTGATGTTCTGCCTCCTCCAGCATCTTCTGGACGTGCTCAACCTCCAACAGTCTCTGCCTTGACTCTTCCTGGGCGTCATTCACATCCTGCTGGGCTCTCTGGACAATTCTTTCCTGGCACTCTTGGGAGGCTGCCAGCTGAGATGTCAACTCTCCCACCTCCAAACAGAACAGAGCAGTCAGAGGCTACAGCCACAGCCTGTCACTGTCAGCCACAGCAGAGGCTGTGAGGAAAGGGAAAGGACAACTTTCCATTGCCCCCTGTCCTGAGAGCACCAGATTCACAATGCATATGGACAACTTGTTTCAATCTCTAGGTAGGTAGCCCACCAAGGACAACTGAAGAAGCACCTCTAAAACCAAGGCAAGCAAGAAGAGGCCAGCAAGAATCCATGCTGATGGTTGCTGGCCAACAGCCCAGAGAGAGGACTAGCCCAGCTGTCCAGAGCAGCAGCTGGATTCAGCAGAGCACTGAGTGTCCTTCAGAGCAGCTGCCATGGAGCCATCACAGCACAAGGCAGCCCCAGGGATCACCCCATCAGCTGCTGCTTTGCCATGGAAAAGCAAGAAGGGCACAGACCCCTTGCTGGATAACTGCAGTGCCACTGCTTGTTTCACTCACCTGCTTTTCTAGAGCCTCCCTCTGCTCAAGGAGGAGATTCATTTCCTCTATGATGCCATGTAATTCCTCCTTGTGCTTCCTCTGCACTGCCAGGATTTCACTCCGAGCTTCCTGCAGCTCAGCTTGCAGCTCTGCCTTGATGGTCTGGCAACAAAATGCAGAGCAACTTTCTGAGACCTGCCCTCAGGCTCAGCTTTTTCCACCTGCTGTCTCAAAATCCCTTTCCTTCAGCTACTTCTTTTGCCATCTCTACCCAGTGCTGCTTCCACTGCAAGCCTTTCTTCCTGGGGCTGAGCTCTGAAGCTTACCTGGCTCTGTGCTCCCAGGGCCTGAAGCAGCCCTTGCCTCCTCATTGCCAGGAGCTGCCTTTTGTGTCTTTGTCCCTGCCCTACACTCTGATCCCTGCCTACTCAGACTTACCTGCCTCTTCTCTTGCTGCTCTTTCACCTCCTGCCTGAGCTGCTGGACCTGCTGGCAGGCTTGGCTGAGCTCTCCCTGAGTTTGGAGCAGTGCCTCTGATAAGGCAGTCTTCTCATTCTGCTCTTCCAGCAGGACCTGCACAGGAAGAAAGAGCAGAGGGCTTCACACTTCTCCTGCAACATCTGTGTGGCAAGAGGCAAAGACTGATGGGCTCAGGCACTCTCAGAGCACTCGTCTGCTGCTCCCCTGGGCCACTCTCTGCCCCGGGGAGATACAGCTTCCCAGGAAGGGACTGAAAACACAGCCCAGAAGACATCTCTGGGCTACTGTTCAGAAATACTCCTGACGAGTCTTTAAAAAGATTTTTCTCTTCTCACCATTCCTGTTGTGCCCTCCCTGTGCCTACAAAAGAAAGGTCCTACAAACTCACTTTGGCTATGGACACCTATCAGTACACACCAAAAGGGGAGTGCTAAGAGAACAGTGAAGATACCCTGAGGTAAGTCTTAGAAAAACAGAGCACAAGAGCAGCACAAAAATCTCAGCTGAAAGCTGATGTTTCTGCCTGGCTTCCTATGAGGGGGCTCATTCCTGGTCCCAAAGATAGCCCCGTTCACCTTTCACCTCCCCAGATTCAATGCAGAGGACACGGAGGGCATGCTCCACACAGCCCCACATCCTGCCATCTCCCACAGCTCCAGCCTTGCAGGGAATCACACCAATTCTCCTTTCACAATCATTACCTCTCGCTTGGCATTTTCCAGTCGAGTTTGTTCCTCTTCTTGTTGTGCCTGCAGAGTGGCAACTTTCTGCCTCATTTCAAAAAGCACCTTCTCATGCTCCTGCTCTCTCTCTGCCTTCTCTTTTTCCCATTGCTCCAGTGTGTCCTGCATCTCTGCATGGTGCCTTTCACGCTCACTTGCCTGAGGAGGGGAGGAGAAATTTGCAAGATGAAGTCCCAGGCAAGCTCCTTGCTGAAAAATGTGAAGCTTCATTCCTCCCACTAACCCCAACCTGAAAAGACAACAGCATCGGCTTTCTGCCCTCCAGAAACCATGTCCTATCAGAGAATTTAAAAGGAGGCTCAGCAGGTGCAAGAATCACAGACTCATGGAATTCTTTGTGTTGGGAAAGCCCTTCCAAGACATTGAGTCCAACCACTCAGAAAAGGAGGTGTCACCTTCTCCTCTCTGATGCCCCAGTCACAAGGACTGAAGGACTGAGCACAAGGGGCCTGTTCCATTTGCTTCCAGCCCAGAGCTAATCCACCTGTCCACCATGGAAGCACAGGAGAAAAGGAACCGAGTTCCCAGGTGAACTGGCTCCCAGTGAAGCCAGCAGCACTGTTGGCATCTGCTGCACGTGGGACCTGGGGACGATCCTACCCTGGGCTGCCATGCTTTGGCTGGGCACTGCCCAACCTGCTCTGGAACTCGTCTTACACCCTCATTGAGGCCATGGCTGCATTTCCTGTCCCAGCACCATCCTGGGGGCCTTCAGGCACCTCCAAATCCGAGCCACTGGCTCTGCTGCCCAGCCCAGCAGCAGGAGGCCTCTGGCAGAGGATTGCTGCCCTTTTACACCCTCAGGCTCTGCTTGTGCTAAACCAACCCACAGGGCCAGCTTGGACAATTCAGAAGTGTTTTGTGCCCTACCAGGTCTTGCAGGAGCTTGTTTATTTGCAGTTGCTGAGCAGCTCCCTGAAGCCTGAGGCTTTCGTGACACTGCTGCTCTGCCTGCAAGAGCTGTTTAGCCGTGTCTTCCTGTTCCTGCCTCCTGAGAGCTCTCTCTGCTTCCAGCTCATGCTGCAGGCACTTCACTTCTCCTGCAAACACGACCAACAGCAAGAGTCAGAGTCTTTACTGACTCTACTGACCTCAGGCCCCTTCAGTGCCTGCAGCCCCACCACTCCTCAGAAGCCCTGTGGACAGAGGTGGCTTTACAGCAGCTTCTCTAGCCAGAAGCTACACCACAAGCAGAGCACATGAAGCTCTCACCTTCTATCACCTCCTTGGCCTGCATGACCAGAAGCACTTGAGCCTCCAGATGATTCCTGGTCTTCTCCAGGTGAGATATCTGCTGCTGAGCAGCAAACAGGCTGGATTCCAGGCTCTCCTTTGCTGACCTATAAGTTGCAAATACAGAGAGACACGAGTTGCTTGCTCCTGACATACCCACAGGCAGTTATTCCATGACAGCGTGGCTCAAGATACCCACATCTGAGTGTGGAAAATGCATTGCATGGAAACTTGTGCAGAGAAGGCACATTTGTGGCATTTCAATGGCAAAGCAGGGCTCTCTGAGGGAGTGCCCAGGCCTTCCTGATGGCCTGGCATAGCACAGACAGCTCAGCACAACTTGACCTCGACAGCCAGGCCTTCACTTGCTCTTCCTGACCTATGACTCTGGGTAGCTGTGCCCAAACAGGCTGGCCTGACAAGCAAAAGCCCAGCCCCTGCTCACAGCCCTTCTCTCCTCAGCACTTCCAAGCTTCTCTGCAGGGGGACAGAACAGATTCTTGTCCTGGCTGAGTCCTGACTTTTTAATGCTCTTGATAATGGACATACAGGTACGTCATCTTCCAGGCACCCTGTCTTTAGGAGACTTCAGAACTACTTTGCATGATCCAGTAAAATCTCATGCTCATGGCAGCACTTGTAAAAAATCAGAACACAATGATTTTTGTCTGAACAACAACTACCTGAATGCAGAGACTGCAGTTTAAGCTCTTGCAAGGTCAAGGAGTAGACTTGCCACCTTTAATTTAGTGTTGCTGGCTAAGCAGGCAGTAGCCCAAGTGACTTCTCCTACTTTACAGAGTGAGAGGGACCATCCAAAGGGACCTTGGTGGGTTTGGCAGCTGGGTGGCCATCAACAGTCAGCAACAATCTCCAGAGGCTGTTGGGAATTCCAAAGAGCTTTCCCTGCTGCTCTCTAACCAGCCCTAGGACGTGCCCCACACTTCTCAAGAGTGTGCTTGGAAGCAGAAGGCCCTCAAGATTTTCAGCAGCAGCCTCTGCTTTGTGCTGCTCCCAATGTCCCACAGTGAGAGCCTGGAATGCTGAAGATGAATCTTCAGTTCCAAAGATCGGGATCATGTCAAGCTGCTTGGTAAGGAACAAGGGATGTTCAATGCCCAGAACAAGGAACCAAACCCAAGAGAAACTTGAGGTTTCACTCAGCATCTGCATGGTTTAACTACTACTCAATTCAGGGCTGGGTGGCTTGCTTTGGACTTCCCACAGGAGTGTGCTCAGTGGCACAAAGAGGAGCCCAAGGCTCACGAGAGCTTTCTTGGCTTTAGGTGTCAGAAAAATAATCTTCACATTGTGGCATAATTTTTTTTTTCTTGAGATTCTTCCATGTTCTGTCCCTGGATGTAAAAACATCTGAAAAGGGTCTCCTCTCAGCCTTTACCTGGTCTCTGCCAGCTGCTTGGAAAGGTCGTGTTGGTGCTGCTCCATGTCTGCCAGTCGGCCCTCAAGGGCAGCCTTCTCCTGGCCCAGCAGCTCCTTCTCTCTGCACACCTGGGCCAGTGTGTCCTCTTGGTCAGAGGATTCCCAGTGCAGCTGCTCCAGAGCCCTTCTGAATGGCTCTTGCTCCTGGGAAACCTAGAAGTGGGGTAAGGTACAACTTGAGCCCTTCCTCAGGAGCCCTGTGCAGAGCCAGCCAGCTCGCAGGCAGCCAGAGGACAAGGAGCACCTGTGCTCTGGGCTCCAAGTTTCACAGCATCTGCCCTATGCAGCTCTGATACCCTGGGCTCCAAAAGCCTCTGGCACTGTTCCCTTGGAAGTGTTGTGTCAGGCCCTGCTGGCTTGCCTGGGACCAGAATAGCTCCTTCCCAAGAAACATCCCTACTCCAAACTCTAGGCTGTCACCGAAAAATACTGCGTCTTCTAAAACTGCCAAAACAATTTACTCTACGCAGCAATAGTGCAGATTCTTTTCAGCCATAGGTCTAAAACTCTGCTGGGTTTAGTCCCATCACTCTGATCACCTGCTCCATGCCTTTGCACCCAGAATCCAAACACCCACGTGTTTCTTCCCATTGTGTGGGCACAGGAGAAGCAGCTCCCTATACCCAGCTTTTGGCCTGGAGATGATTTGAACAGCAAGCTCCAGAGCTGTATCAGTCATTCTGGGCATGCCAGGAAACAATCTGGCAGCCAATGATCTCTGGTTGGAGCCAGGCACACAGAAAAGGCTGCCTGCTGCAGCCCAGGCTGCTTTGCCCAAGCAGGCCTGGACAGACAGGGATAGAGTCCCACCTCTTCACAGGAATAGTTCAGGGATGTTGTAGTGGATTGAAGGTCAATGCCAGTGCCTACCTGGAGATGAGACTGGCCCGTGCCAGTGTCAGGAGCCCGTCTCTGTAGGACTGCCAAATCTTGCCTCAAAATCCCTTTGGCCATTTCACTCTTGGAGAGTGCAGCACTCAGGACTTGAGTGTTCTCTCTCCCTTCAAGACCTGCACGTCCTCTCTGTTTCAAAGCAGCAGCAGGCTTGAATTCCAACTCTTCCTGCATGCCTTCCTTCTCCATTTCCAATTGCTGGCTTATTTCATTCTGGCTTTGAATGTAGGGTGTAGGCATTTCATTCTTCTTTTCCAGATCTCTGATCTGCTGCTGGTACAATTCCCGTTCGCACTGCCAAATCAGGGAGAAAAAGGGTCACTCATTCCTTCTCTCTTGGTTTGCTTTTCATGCCACATCTGGAGTCCTGTTTCAGGGGCAGGCACAGGCTGCCCCTCTTTCTCTGCCCCTCAGGATGCTGCAGACCTTTGTTGGGTCCCCCCTTGATGCTGCATCTTTCCCAGCTCACTCAGCCCATCCCAGCTTCCTTTCTGCTCTTCCCCAACCTCTTGCAGCTCCACTCCCATGTTCCTTTAGGGAGGAGCTGCCAGAACTGCAGCCAGGATTTCAAGTCCATGCTAAGCAGGATTTAGGCAGTGCCATGAGGCTGTGCTCTCCATCAGGGAGGAAGGGAAGAGCAAACACCCCCAGCATTTCATTCCCTGGGGTTGGGCCAACAGGAGTGGTTTTGGACCTCTCCTGTTTAGTTTCCATGGCACCATCTCCTGGGGCAGCAATGGCCACATCAGGCTGTCATTCTCTGCTGCCACTCAGGACACTGAGTTCTCCCCTTGCAGGCACACGTCCTTATCTGGATCAGCACTTGGCTTTCCTCTCTTCTCTCCCCACTGGCTGCTCTCAAATAGCCAAGGCCAAACACCCTTCTATTAACAGCAACCTTGCTCTTCTCACCCTTCCTTCCAGGTCCAGGTACTTAGAAAGCTGAACATGGGTTAGCACATGAGGAATTGCCCAAATCATGAAATGTCATTAGAGACAGTGTGGACATTGAGAACTAAAGCTTCTAGGGCAAAGAACTTTGGCATGGAGGAAAATCAGCAGCCTCAGCACTAACTGGCTTTGTCATGACTACAACATCTTTTCCTCCGAATTCAGAAGTATGAAATTAGAAAAGTTAAACTGGAAAAAGGTGCTCCTTAGAACTACTAACACAAGGTCCAAAAATAACCAGAAAATGGCTTTTTGTAGCATTTGCCAAACTCACCAGAACATCCTTCCTTTCCTTCTCCAGGCTCTCCAATTTCCTCTGCAGAGATGAAACCTCCTGTTGAAAAGTCACAGCCTCTTTCTTCAGGGCAATTTCTAGAGAGGTTTTCAGCTGTTCTGCTCTCCGCATCGCTGCAGCAGGGAAGGTGAAAGAAGGCAAAAAGCAAAGCAAAGGCAAACTGCTGTGCATCCTGCAGAGGCAACAGCACTGTCTTCTCTGTCTGCCTGTGTTTGCTTTGTTGGGCCCTAAACCCACAAGGGTTCCAAAATGACAGAAATGAAGGAAACTTCCACGAAGAGAGAAAAGCCAGAATGAAAGGGGCAAGGTTCAGAGGAATAGGAAAGTGTGTTTGCTCTTGGGCTTGCACAGAGTGAGCAGTGCAAGAGAGACAAAGGAGCAGGAATGCCTGTGTAGCCCTGCTCCAGAGAGGCCAGTAGCCTGGAGGCTCTGGCTGGACCTGGAGTTTGGGGCAATCAAGCTGAGGCATCCAGCTCCAGCTCCTTAGCACAGACAGGGCACCTGAAAGGCACCAGGATCAGCCAGAGCACAGCCAGATGGCACTGCCAGCCAGGACATCTTTCTTGAGAAAAAGCTTTCACTGGTACTTGCATGGATAAATCTCCTGCTGGTTGTTTTTCCCCTATGACATCTCTGGGCACTGCCCTTTTCCTCTCCATGGGATCAGAGATCCCTGCTCTAAGGACAAGATGAGGCAGTGGGTGGGAGAGGAGAAGCTGTACCTTGCTCACTTTCCTCCAACTCCTTCTGCAGCTCTTGATTGCAGGCCTTTAGTTGGTCTCTCTGAGCCTTTGTCTTCCTCAGCTCCAGGTCCAAGGCCTTACACTGTATGGCCATGGCCTCTGCTCTTTCCTCAGAGCTCTGGAGCCTCACACGCAGCTCAGACACCTCAGTTTCCAGGAGCTGCTTCTCTTGAGTTGCCTCGTGAGCTGCCTTGTCCATCACTGCGTCCAGCAAGGCCCAGGTCTGTAAGATGGATGCACAGAGCCTCAGGGACAGGGCTGCTCCTGAGGCTGCAGAGTGGGCAGTAGGGAGAGCAACAAAGGAGAAATGACTTCAGGCACAAAACACACAGGAAACAGAAGGCACAGAAGCAAGGATTCCAGTGGAGACAAATGTTGAGAAAACAGGGAAAGGGAGGCAATGGGCATCCTTGAGGCTGCAACTCTCAACACTGGCTGAACTGGCTGTGGTGGAAGGGCCCTCCCCAGCCTGCCATAGCCATGTCTGTGTCCCCACATTGCTCAGTGCCTGGCACAGGCACCAACTCTGTCTGGGACAACACTGCTAACAGAGGGACACAGAAGCTCCAAAAGAGGCTGCTACTGCTTCTCCTCCCAGATTTCCTGCTGGGACCTGGCAGAGAATGGGGGAAAACATCGGCGGCAGCAGACACCAGATGCAGCCTTGGCCTCAGGGTGCAGCAGCAGCACAAGGCAGAACACAGCAGCAGTGGATGCTGCTGGGAGGGGAAAGAGCTTGGGGCCTCCAGGCCAAATGTGGTTTTGTGTGTCCCTGGAGAAGAGGATGCCAGTGCACTGCTTACCTGTGTGTCGAGATCCTGCAGTTCTCTTCTATGATTAGAAAAGAGCTGCTGGGTCTCCTGAAGAGAAGAACGAAGCATAGACACCTCATTGTTCAATGCCAAGTTCTCTTCTTCCAACGTTTTGAGGCACAGGTTCTTTTCCTCCAGAGATAGAATCAGCCTTGAAGGGAAGCATGCAACACATTACTACTTGATATCACATTTTATAAACTCTTAGGACTTGCACCACCTCAGGGAAAAACTGCTCTGTCTGATGAGCTTTGTCTAAACAACTTGGCTGTTTGTTCCCCCTGCAGTCACAGCCCAGCATGTACCCACTCTGCTTTTGTTCCTGGAAGAACGGGGAGGTCCTGCCTACCTGCCCTACCTTCTTTTTGAGATGGGAATGTGAATACAAACCTAACAAAGTCTTGCAATGAAGACATTAGGGGAGAGGAACAATTTTCTTCTGACTAACCATGCTCCAAGGCTTTGGTCAACATGGAAGAGACCTTTCCTTCCCCCATCTTGTATGTCCAGGTAGGAGGAGCAGCACCCTACAGCCAGGGGATCTCTGGGAAGTTCCCAAAGATTTACCAGCACCCCAGCTGGAGAAACAAAAGCCGAAGGCCTAAGTGGCATCAGAGGCTTGAAGCACAACCCGATGGAAGATGCAGAAAGCTCCAGGCAAGCCAGAGTGCCCTGCCTTTCCTTTGTCTTCTTCTTGGAAGAAGAATGCAGTGGCACTGAAGACTGGCAGGACATGATCAGCTGCAGGAGTGCCCCTAAACTTGTTTCTTGCCTTCTTGCCTTCTTTGCACAGTCAGTAAGGCCTGTGACTGAGGAGGGTGTCAGGGACCCTGCTTGACCCCCTCCAGGCACCAGGGCGTATTTTATGAGGAACAATGCAACAGAGATCTTCTTGTTTCTTGGGTGCCTCTGAGGGCAATCTGGCAAAGATCAGCAATCAGGGCCTTAAGATGGTTCTGCCCAGCAAAGGCATCAGATGCCAGGCTGATCCAGACTCCAAAGGCTCCAAGTTATGGGAGCCAAGGTGGAGCTGATGGATGTATCCAACTCCTTACTCCGCAGCTCGGGCACTGTTAACACACCCACCTAACCTAACAACACAACACTCCCTAGAGGGAAAGAACTACCCCGTAAGCCTTGGTCTTCAGAAAAACACTAACTGAAAGCTTAAAGGAAAAGAAAATGAAACACAACATCCCAACAATGAGATGTGTCTGCATGTAGAGTTCAGAATCTGCCACTTCAGAAATGCTGCCAGAGCCCCTGGCAGGTGCAAAGGTGGCAGAGAGGGAATCCATTCACCCCACTGCAGAGTCCCACAGGCTTTCATTTACCTGGCTTTTTCCTTCTCTAGGGCCTTCACAGAAGCCTGCCATTCTGAATTTTGCTCTGCCACCTCTTTCCAATGACTCCTTTCACTCTCCAAGTTCTGCAGGTGCACTTGCAGCTCCTTTTTCTGATGTTCTGCCTCCTCCAGCATCTTCTGGACGTGCTCAACCTCCAACAGTCTCTGCCTTGACTCTTCCTGGGCGTCATTCACATCCTGCTGGGCTCTCTGGACAATTCTTTCCTGGCACTCTTGGGAGGCTGCCAGCTGAGATGTCAACTCTCCCACCTCCAAACAGAACAGAGCAGTCAGAGGCTACAGCCACAGCCTGTCACTGTCAGCCACAGCAGAGGCTGTGAGGAAAGGGAAAGGACAACTTTCCATTGCCCCCTGTCCTGAGAGCACCAGATTCACAATGCATATGGACAACTTGTTTCAATCTCTAGGTAGGTAGCCCACCAAGGACAACTGAAGAAGCACCTCTAAAACCAAGGCAAGCAAGAAGAGGCCAGCAAGAATCCATGCTGATGGTTGCTGGCCAACAGCCCAGAGAGAGGACTAGCCCAGCTGTCCAGAGCAGCAGCTGGATTCAGCAGAGCACTGAGTGTCCTTCAGAGCAGCTGCCATGGAGCCATCACAGCACAAGGCAGCCCCAGGGATCACCCCATCAGCTGCTGCTTTGCCATGGAAAAGCAAGAAGGGCACAGACCCCTTGCTGGATAACTGCAGTGCCACTGCTTGTTTCACTCACCTGCTTTTCTAGAGCCTCCCTCTGCTCAAGGAGGAGATTCATTTCCTCTGTGATGCCATGTAATTCCTCCTTGTGCTTCCTCTGCACTGCCAGGATTTCACTCCGAGCTTCCTGCAGCTCAGCTTGCAGCTCTGCCTTGATGGTCTGGCAACAAAATGCAGAGCAACTTTCTGAGATGGCAGCAGCCCCTTGCTCCAATTCTTCCTGCATGCCTTCCTTCTCCATTTCCAATTGCTGGCTTATTTCATTCTGGCTTTGAATGTAGGGTGTAGGCATTTCATTCTTCTTTTCCAGATCTCTGATCTGCTGCTGGTACAATTCCCGTTCGCACTGCCAAATCAGGGAGAAAAAGGGTCACTCATTCCTTCTCTCTTGGTTTGCTTTTCATGCCACATCTGGAGTCCTGTTTCAGGGGCAGGCACAGGCTGCCCCTCTTTCTCTGCCCCTCAGGATGCTGCAGACCTTTGTTGGGTCCCCCCTTGATGCTGCATCTTTCCCAGCTCACTCAGCCCATCCCAGCTTCCTTTCTGCTCTTCCCCAACCTCTTGCAGCTCCACTCCCATGTTCCTTTAGGGAGGAGCTGCCAGAACTGCAGCCAGGATTTCAAGTCCATGCTAAGCAGGATTTAGGCAGTGCCATGAGGCTGTGCTCTCCATCAGGGAGGAAGGGAAGAGCAAACACCCCCAGCATTTCATTCCCTGGGGTTGGGCCAACAGGAGTGGTTTTGGACCTCTCCTGTTTAGTTTCCATGGCACCATCTCCTGGGGCAGCAATGGCCACATCAGGCTGTCATTCTCTGCTGCCACTCAGGACACTGAGTTCTCCCCTTGCAGGCACACGTCCTTATCTGGATCAGCACTTGGCTTTCCTCTCTTCTCTCCCCACTGGCTGCTCTCAAATAGCCAAGGCCAAACACCCTTCTATTAACAGCAACCTTGCTCTTCTCACCCCTCCTTCCAGGTCCAGGTACTTAGAAAGCTGAACATGGGTTAGCACATGAGGAATTGCCCAAATCATGAAATGTCATTAGAGAAAGTGTGGACACTGAGAACTAAAGCTTCTAGGGCAAAGAACTTTGGCATGGAGGAAAATCAGCAGCCTCAGCACTAACTGGCTTTGTCATGACTACAACATCTTTTCCTCCGAATTCAGAAGTATGAAATTAGAAAAGTTAAACTGGAAAAAGGTGCTCCTTAGAACTACTAACACAAGGTCCAAAAATAACCAGAAAATGGCTTTTTGTAGCATTTGCCAAACTCACCAGAAGATCCTTCCTTTCCTTCTTCAGGTTCTCCAATTTCCTCTGTAGAGATACCACCTCCTGTTGAAAAGTCACAGCCTCTTTCTTCAGGGCAATTTCTAGAGAGGTTTTCAGCTGTTCTGCTCTCCACATCGCTGCAGCAGGGAAGGTGAAAGAAGGCAAAAAGCAAAGCAAAGGCAAACTGCTGTGCATCCTGCAGAGGCAACAGCACTGTCTTCTCTGTCTGCCTGTGTTTGCTTTGTTGGGCCCTAAACCCACAAGGGTTCCAAAATGACAGAAATGAAGGAAACTTCCATGAAGAGAGAAAAGCCAGAATGAAAGGGGCAAGGTTCAGAGGAATAGGAAAGTGTGTTTGCTCTTGGGCTTGCACAGAGAGAGCAATGCAAGAGAGACAAAGGAGCAGGAATGCCTGTGTAGCCCTGCTCCAGAGAGGCCAGTAGCCTGGAGGCTCTGGCTGGACCTGGAGTTTGGGGCAATCAAGCTGAGGCATCCAGCTCCAGCTCCTTAGCACAGACAGGGCACCTGAAAGGCACCAGGATCAGCCAGAGCACAGCCAGATGGCACTGCCAGCCAGGACATCTTTCTTGAGAAAAAGCTTTCACTGGTACTTGCATGGATAAATCTCCTGCTGGTTGTTTTTCCCCTATGACATCTCTGGGCACTGCCCTTTTCCTCTCCATGGGATCAGAGATCCCTGCTCTAAGGACAAGATGAGGCAGTGGGTGGGAGAGGAGAAGCTGTACCTTGCTCACTTTCCTCCAACTCCTTCTGCAGCTCTTGATTGCAGGCCTTTAGTTGGTCTCTCTGAGCCTTTGTCTTCCTCAGCTCCAGGTCCAAGGCCTTACACTGTATGGCCATGGCCTCTGCTCTTTCCTCAGAGCTCTGGAGCCTCACACGCAGCTCAGACACCTCAGTTTCCAGGAGCTGCTTCTCTTGAGTTGCCTCGTGAGCTGCCTTGTCTATCACTGCGTCCAGCTCGGCCCAGGTCTGTAAGATGGATGCACAGAGCCTCAGGGACAGGGCTGCTCCTGAGGCTGCAGAGTGGGCAGTAGGGAGAGCAACAAAGGAGAAATGACTTCAGGCACAAAACACACAGGAAACAGAAGGCACAGAAGCAAGGATTCCAGTGGAGACAAATGTTGAGAAAACAGGGAAAGGGAGGCAATGGGCATCCTTGAGGCTGCAACTCTCAACACTGGCTGAACTGGCTGTGGTGGAAGGGCCCTCCCCAGCCTGCCATAGCCATGTCTGTGTCCCCACATTGCTCAGTGCCTGGCTGTCCTAGGTTACAATGTAAAATTGTGCCCAAAGATGTATTCTATCCCCATGAGCCGTTGGAGCCAAGGTGGGGCAGTGTTCTCCTTATCTTCTGTTAACGAGCCCAACAATGCCTTCCCGGAAGACGTTATCTCTGTTTAATGGGCCATCAAGGATCCATTTGCATGACTGATAAGATGAAATCATTCCATTGTGAGATGCTCTGCCCAGGGGGAGGAGCCAAGCATTCCCACTTGGATATAACCCAGGGTTTGAGACCTCACAAGTAGCTTCTATCCACTGAACTCTCAGAGGAGAAGAGCTACCAGACGTTTCTACAGGGATCACTGCTTGGATCATCTCTGCTCCAGCGGAACCACATCTGCTGCTCCAGGAGGATTCCCGGACTGCTTCAAACACCCTGACCAACAGGGTGTTAGGTTGTATCACTCCATTTATTTCACCTTTTTTCCCTTCTTCTTCTATTAAATTGTATCTCTGACTAAGAGTCTCACTGGTTTTGCTTTCAAACCAGCACATCTTTTGGCGCCCAACGTGGTGCACGAGGTATTGAGAAAAGTCAGAATTACAATTTTGTATTGGGGAAAAGAACACCTGTTCGCTATGATGCTCAGCATGCTTACATTTGTCTTGTACCTAGCTCTCTATATCTTTCCGCACATGGGGCACTATCTGCAGATCTTAATACTTTGGTGTAAACCAGGGTACAGCACTAAAATTGCTTTATTGGTCTACTATGTCTATTGCATGCTAACCTGCAAGGCAATGAGCATAATTTGGAGTATGTACTCAACTTTGTTTGCTTGTCCCGGTCTAGGATGTTTTGTTTGGGGCCTCAACAATCTGACCCAGCCGCTGTGAGGAGGGGTAAAGAATAATTTTTTCCAATCTTTCAGGCCTGATACAGCAGTTTTTGAAAATATTGAATTCTCTCTAGATACCAAGGACAGCATAATGTTGTTGTTAGTGCTGCTTTCTTTTCTCTGCACAGCCTGCACCATGCTCAGAAACAAAACACCACATGATGTACATGATGTACATGATGTAGTGCAGCGTCTTCTTGAGGCAGAAGAGAAAAGAAGGCAACAGCGTCCGAGTCTACGCAGACAGTCACAGAGGAAACAGAAGCCAAAAAACCAGACAACAGTGTCCAAGTCTATGCAGACTGTTGCAGAGGAAACAGAAGCCAAAAGCAAGCCAACAGTGTCCGCATCTACTCAGACTGTCACAGAGGAGAAAGGAACCGAAATCAAGGCAACAGTGCCCACGTCTACACAGACTGCCACAGAAGAGAAAGAAGCACCAATCAAAGCCACAACGTCTGTGTCTGTGCAGGTTGTCACAAGGAGAAAGAAGCCAAAAATTCCAGCATTTCCACACAAACCATCACTGAACTGGAACAGCCTAAACCGGTAGCAGTTGCCCCTGTTCAGAAGAAGAAAGCAAAGAGCAAGTCAGTCCGCATAGTGACTGATGAGGATGCAGCAGGACCTTCGCACCCAGCAGAGGAGACAGAGCCAGAGATCATCACTCGCTCTCTGTCCCTGGGTGAGCTACGTGACCTGCGGAGGGAATTCACCCGCCAGACAAATGAATCCGTCCTGACCTGGCTGCTCCGTATCTGGGACGCTGCAGCCAATGACACCATTCTGGATGGAAGTGAGGCCAGGCAACTGGGATCGCTGTCCCGAGATGTGGTCATTGACCAAGGGATCGGGAGAACCCAAGAAACTCTCAGCCTCTGGCAACGGCTGCTAACAAGTGTGAAGGACAGATACCTTTGTAAAGAAGATCTTCAGGTACACCAAGGAAAGTGGAGCACAATGGAACAAGGTATCCGATGCCTGAGGGAATTGGCCGTGCTGGAGATCATTTTCTCAGAGGACGAGAGATTTCCTAAAAGCCCACATGAAGTTCAGTGCACATCACAGATGTGGTTGAGATTCGCATGGCTTGGACCAGAGATGTACTCCCGTTACCTGGCAACGCTGCAATGGAGGGCAGGTGAGGACAGGGTGGGCGTCTTGGTCAACAAACTAAGAATTTATGAGGACACTGTCACTGCCCCGTTTCGTACCCATGTCTCATCCGTGGAAACAAGGCTGGCTGAGCAAGTCCGAAGCTTGATTGAAGAGGGCCATCAGAAACTGAAAAAAGAACTTAAGGAAGAAATTTACCACGTCTCGCCAGAACCAACAAGAGTCTCTGCCATTAGGAGCAGGCGTCCCCCAGCCAGAGAGAGAACATACACTCCACGAGGTAACCTCTGGTCTTTTCTTCGGGAGCATGGAGAAGACATGAGGAAGTGGGATGGAAAACCCACCTCCGCCTTAGCAGCCCGGGTACGTGAACTGAAAAGAGGGACGCCTACCACGAGGAGTTCATCTAGAGTCAATGCTGCTCCAGTCTCTCGTGCACGGAACTCCAGACAGTATAGGAATGATGATGTGACTGATCCTCTCGAAGGGACCTCAGGAACGTATTTACAGGAAGATAGCAACGTGCATCGTGAGCAGGAATAGAGGGGCCCTGCCTCTAGCCAGGTAGAGGAAAGGGACAATCGGATCTATTGGACTGTGTGGATCCGATGGCCTGGCACATCTGACCCACAAGAGTACACGGCTTTGATTGACACTGGCTCTCAATGTACCCTGATGCCATCAAGGTATGTAGGAACAGAATCTGTTTCTATTTCTGGAGTGACAGGAGGATCCCAGCAGCTGACTGTAGTGGAGGCCGAAGTGAGTTTAACTGGGAACGGGTGGCAAAAACACCCCATTGTGACTGGTCCAGAGGCCCCATGCATCCTTGGCATAGATTTTCTCAGAAATGGATATTTCAAAGACCCAAAAGGATATCGCTGGGCTTTTGGGATAGCTGCTGTAGAGAAAGAAGGCATCAGACAACTGAATACCCTGCCTGGTCTCTCCGATGACCCCTTTGCTGTGGGACTGCTGAGAGTTGAAGAACAACAAGTACCAATTGCCACAGCAACAGTGCACCGTCGGCAGTACCGCACCGACAGAGACTCAGTGACCCCAATCCATGAGATGATTCGTAAACTGGAGAGCCAAGGGGTGGTCAGCAAGGCTCGTTCACCCTTCAACAGCCCCATCTGGCCTGTGCGTAAGTCCAGTGGGGAATGGAGACTGACTGTAGATTATTGTGGTCTGAATGAAGTCACGCCACCACTGAGTGCTGCTGTGCCAGACATGTTGGAGCTTCAGTACAAGCTGGAGTCCAAGGCAGCAAAGTGATACGCGACCACAGACATTGCCAATGCCTTCTTCTCCATTCCTGTGGCAGCAGAGTGCAGGCCCCAGTTTGCTTTCACCTGGAGGGGTGTGCAGTATACCTGGAACCGACTGCCCCAGGGGTGGAAGCACAGTCCCACCATCTGCCATGGACTAATCCAGACTGCACTGGAAAAAGGAGAGGCTCCTGAACATCTCCAGTATATTGATGACATCATTGTGTGGGGGAACACAGAAGTGGAAGTTTTCAAGAAAGAAGAGAGGATTATCCAGATTCTACTGAAAGCTGGTTTTGCCATTAAGCGAAGTAAGGTTAAGGGACCGGCTCGAGAAATCCAGTTCCTGGGAGTCAAGTGGCAAGATGGACGTCGCCAGATACCCACAGAAGTAATCAACAAGATCACCGCAATGTCTCCACCAACCAGCAAGAAGGAAACGCAAGCTTTCCTAGGTGCCATAGGCTTTTGGAGAATGCACATTCCTGAGTATAGCCAGATTGTGAGTCCTCTCTACCTGGTTACTCGCAAGAAGAACGATTTCCACTGGGGCCCTGAACAGCAGCAAGCCTTTGCCCAGATCAAGCAGGAGATCGCTCATGCGGTAGCCCTTGGCCCAGTGAGGACAGGACCAGATGTGAAGAATGTGCTCTACTCAGCAGCCGGGAACAATGGCCTGTCCTGGAGCCTTTGGCAGAAGGTGCCTGGTGAGACTCGGGGTCGACCACTGGGATTCTGGAGTCGAAGCTACAGAGGGTCCGAAGCCAACTACACTCCCACGGAGAAGGAAATCTTGGCCGCCTATGAAGGAGTTCAAGCCGCTTCAGAAGTAATTGGCACTGAAACGCAGCTGCTTCTGGCACCCCGACTGCCGGTGCTGGGGTGGATGTTCAAGGGAAAGGTTCCTTCCACGCATCATGCCACCGACACTACTTGGAGCAAATGGATTGCCCTCATTACACAGCGCGCCCGTATTGGAAACCCAAATCGCCCTGGGATTCTGGAAGTTATAACAAACTGGCCTGAAGGTGAGACTTTTGGATTATCCTCTGAAGAAGAAGAGGAGCAAGTGACACGTGCTGAGGAGGCCCCACCATATAATGAGCTACCGGAGACTGAAAAACGATATGCCCTCTTCACTGATGGTTCCTGCTGAATTATAGGCACTGACAGGAAATGGAAAGCTGCAGTATGGAGCCCCACACGATGAGTTGCACAAGCTACCGAGGGACAAGGTGGATCGAGTCAGATGGCAGAGCTTAAAGCTGTACAGCTGGCTTTGGATATTGCTGAACGGGAGAAGTGGCCGAGGCTCTATCTCTACACCGACTCATGGATGGTAGCTAATGCCCTGTGGGGATGGCTGAATCGCTGGAAAAAGGCCAACTGGCAGCGCAGAGGGAAACCCATCTGGGCTGCTGAGATTTGGCAGGACATTGCTACCCGAGTAGAGAAACTAACCGTGAAGGTTCGGCACGTGGATGCGCACGTACCCAAGAGTCGGGCTAATGAGGAGCATCTCAACAATGAGCAGGTAGACAAAGCTGCCAAGGTGAAAGTATCACAGGTGGATCTAGACTGGCAGCACAAGGGAGAATTATTCCTAGCTCGTTGGGCCCATGATGCCTCTGGTCATCAGGGAAGAGATGCAACATACCGATGGGCCCGTGACCGAGGGGTGGACCTTACTATGGACAGCATCTCACAGGTCATCCATGACTGTGAGACCTGCGCTGCAATCAAACAGGCCAAGCGGGTGAAGCCTCTGTGGTACGGTGGACGATGGCTGAAGTACAGGTATGGGGAAGCCTGGCAAATTGACTACATCACCCTTCCCCAGACCCGCCAAGGCAAGCGCTACGTGCTGACCATGGTAGAAGCAACCACAGGTTGGCTGGAGACTTATCCTGTGCCTCATGCCACTGCCCGGAACACCATCCTGGGCCTGGAAAAACAAGTCCTATGGAGACATGGCACCCCGGAGAGAATCGAGTCAGACAACGGGACACATTTTAAGAATGGCCTTATAAACACCTGGGCCAAAGAACATGGTATTGAATGGATATACCACATCCCTTATCATGCAGCAGCTGCCGGGAAAGTTGAACGGTGCAATGGACTATTAAAGACCACCCTGAAGGCACTTGGCGGAGGAACTTTCAAGAATTGGGACATAAACTTAGCCAAAGCCACCTGGATGGTAAACACCCGAGGCTCCATCAATCGAGCTGGTTCGGCCCAGTCTGAACCCTTGCACAGAGTGGATGGAGATAAAGTCCCTGTGGTACACCTGAAAGGGATTTTAGGAAAGACTGTCTGGATTAATCCCACCTCAGGCAAAGGCAGACCCATCCGTGGGATTGTTTTTGCTCAAGGACCTGGTTACACTTGGTGGGTAATGCAAAAAGATGGAGAAACCCGTTGTGTACCACAAGGAGACTTAATTTTGAGTGAGAACTAAAATCAGCGTGTAGGGTTTTATTCTGTGTATATACGTATGTATATGTATGTATCTGTGAGACTGTATGATGTAGATGGTGATAGAATAAGGGGTGGATTATGTCCTAGGTTACAATGTAAAATTGTGCCGAAAGATGTATTCTATCCCCATGAGCCGTTGGAGCCAAGGTGGGGCAGTGTTCTCCTTATCTTCTGTTAACGAGCCCAACAATGCCTTCCCGGAAGACGTTATCTCTGTTTAATGGGCCATCAAGGATCCATTTGCATGACTGATAAGATGAAATCATTCCATTGTGAGATGCTCTGCCCAGGGGGAGGAGCCAAGCATTCCCACTTGGATATAACCCAGGGTTTGAGACCTCACAAGTAGCTTCTATCCACTGAACTCTCAGAGGAGACGAGCTTCCAGACGTTTCTACAGGGATCACTGCTTGGATCATCTCTGCTCCAGCGGAACCACATCTGCTGCTCCAGGAGGATTCCCGGACTGCTTCAAACACCCTGACCAACAGGGTGTTAGGTTGTATCACTCCATTTATTTCACCTTTTTTCCCTTCTTCTTCTATTAAATTGTATCTCTGACTAAGAGTCTCACTGGTTTTGCTTTCAAACCAGCACACTGGCACAGGCACCAACTCTGTCTGGGACAACACTGCTAACAGAGGGACACAGAAGCTCCAAAAGAGGCTGCTGCTGCTTCTCCTCCCAGATTTCCTGCTGGGACCTGGCAGAGAATGGGGGAAAACATCGGCGGCAGCAGACACCAGATGCAGCCTTGGCCTCAGGGTGCAGCAGCAGCACAAGGCAGAACACAGCAGCAGTGGATGCTGCTGGGAGGGGAAAGAGCTTGGGGCCTCCAGGCCAAATGTGGTTTTGTGTGTCCCTGGAGAAGAGGATGCCAGTGCACTGCTTACCTGTGTGTTGAGATCCTGCAGTTGTCTTCTGTGTTTAGAAAAGAGTCGCTGGGTCTGCTGAAGACCAAAACGAAGAAGAGACAGCTCATTGTTCAACGCCAAGTTCTCTTCTTCCAACGTTTTGAGGCACAGGTTCTTTTCCTCCAGAGACAGAATCAGCCTAGAAGGGAAGCATGCAACACATTACTACTTGATATCACATTTTATAAACTCTTAGGACTTGCACCACCTCAGGGAAAAACTGCTCTGTCTGATGAGCTTTGTCTAAACAACTTGGCTGTTTGTTCCCCCTGCAGTCACAGCCCAGCATGTACCCACTCTGCTTTTGTTCCTGGAAGAACGGGGAGGTCCTGCCTACCTGCCCTACCTTCTTTTTGAGATGGGAATGTGAATACAAACCTAACAAAGTCTTGCAATGAAGACATTAGGGGAGAGGAACAATTTTCTTCTGACTAACCATGCTCCAAGGCTTTGGTCAACATGGAAGAGACCTTTCCTTCCCCCATCTTGTATGTCCAGGTAGGAGGAGCAGCACCCTACAGCCAGGGGATCTCTGGGAAGTTCCCAAAGATTTACCAGCACCCCAGCTGGAGAAACAAAAGCCGAAGGCCTAAGTGGCATCAGAGGCTTGAAGCACAACCCGATGGAAGATGCAGAAAGCTCCAGGCAAGCCAGAGTGCCCTGCCTTTCCTTTGTCTTCTTCTTGGAAGAAGAATGCAGTGGCACTGAAGACTGGCAGGACATGATCAGCTGCAGGAGTGCCCCTAAACTTGTTTCTTGCCTTCTTGCCTTCTTTGCACAGTCAGTAAGGCCTGTGACTGAGGAGGGTGTCAGGGACCTTGCTTGACCCCCTCCAGGCACCAGGGCGTATTTTATGAGGAACAATGCAACAGAGATCTTCTTGTTTCTTGGGTGCCTCTGAGGGCAATCTGGCAAAGATCAGCAATCAGGGCCTTAAGATGGTTCTGCCCAGCAAAGGCATCAGATGCCAGGCTGATCCAGACTCCAAAGGCTCCAAGTTATGGGAGCCAAGGTGGAGCTGATGGATGTATCCAACTCCTTACTCCGCAGCTCGGGCACTGTTAACACACCCACCTAACCTAACAACACAACACTCCCTAGAGGGAAAGAACTACCCCGTAAGCCTTGGTCTTCAGAAAAACACTAACTGAAAGCTTAAAGGAAAAGAAAATGAAACACAACATCCCAACAATGAGATGTGTCTGCATGTAGAGTTCAGAATCTGCCACTTCAGAAATGCTGCCAGAGCCCCTGGCAGGTGCAAAGGTGGCAGAGAGGGAATCCATTCACCCCACTGCAGAGTCCCACAGGCTTTCATTTACCTGGCTTTTTCCTTCTCTAGGGCCTTCACAGAAGCCTGCCATTCTGAATTTTGCTCTGCCACCTCTTTCCAATGACTCCTTTCACTCTCCAAGTTCTGCAGGTGCACTTGCAGCTCCTTTTTCTGATGTTCTGCCTCCTCCAGCATCTTCTGGACGTGCTCAACCTCCAACAGTCTCTGCCTTGACTCTTCCTGGGCGTCATTCACATCCTGCTGGGCTCTCTGGACAATTCTTTCCTGGCACTCTTGGGAGGCTGCCAGCTGAGATGTCAACTCTCCCACCTCCAAACAGAACAGAGCAGTCAGAGGCTACAGCCACAGCCTGTCACTGTCAGCCACAGCAGAGGCTGTGAGGAAAGGGAAAGGACAACTTTCCATTGCCCCCTGTCCTGAGAGCACCAGATTCACAATGCATATGGACAACTTGTTTCAATCTCTAGGTAAGTAGCCCACCAAGGACAACTGAAGAAGCACCTCTAAAACCAAGGCAAGCAAGAAGAGGCCAGCAAGAATCCATGCTGATGGTTGCTGGCCAACAGCCCAGAGAGAGGACTAGCCCAGCTGTCCAGAGCAGCAGCTGGATTCAGCAGAGCACTGAGTGTCCTTCAGAGCAGCTGCCATGGAGCCATCACAGCACAAGGCAGCCCCAGGGATCACCCCATCAGCTGCTGCTTTGCCATGGAAAAGCAAGAAGGGCACAGACCCCTTGCTGGATAACTGCAGTGCCACTGCTTGTTTCACTCACCTGCTTTTCTAGAGCCTCCCTCTGCTCAAGGAGGAGATTCATTTCCTCTATGATGCCATGTAATTCCTCCTTGTGCTTCCTCTGCACTGCCAGGATTTCACTCCGAGCTTCCTGCAGCTCAGCTTGCAGCTCTGCCTTGATGGTCTGGCAACAAAATGCAGAGCAACTTTCTGAGACCTGCCCTCAGGCTCAGCTTTTTCCACCTGCTGTCTCAAAATCCCTTTCCTTCAGCTACTTCTTTTGCCATCTCTACCCAGTGCTGCTTCCACTGCAAGCCTTTCTTCCTGGGGCTGAGCTCTGAAGCTTACCTGGCTCTGTGCTCCCAGGGCCTGAAGCAGCCCTTGCCTCCTCATTGCCAGGAGCTGCCTTTTGTGTCTTTGTCCCTGCCCTACACTCTGATCCCTGCCTACTCAGACTTACCTGCCTCTTCTCTTGCTGCTCTTTCACCTCCTGCCTGAGCTGCTGGACCTGCTGGCAGGCTTGGCTGAGCTCTCCCTGAGTTTGGAGCAGTGCCTCTGATAAGGCAGTCTTCTCATTCTGCTCTTCCAGCAGGACCTGCACAGGAAGAAAGAGCAGAGGGCTTCACACTTCTCCTGCAACATCTGTGTGGCAAGAGGCAAAGACTGATGGGCTCAGGCACTCTCAGAGCACTCGTCTGCTGCTCCCCTGGGCCACTCTCTGCCCCGGGGAGATACAGCTTCCCAGGAAGGGACTGAAAACACAGCCCAGAAGACATCTCTGGGCTACTGTTCAGAAATACTCCTGACGAGTCTTTAAAAAGATTTTTCTCTTCTCACCATTCCTGTTGTGCCCTCCCTGTGCCTACAAAAGAAAGGTCCTACAAACTCACTTTGGCTATGGACACCTATCAGTACACACCAAAAGGGGAGTGCTAAGAGAACAGTGAAGATACCCTGAGGTAAGTCTTAGAAAAACAGAGCACAAGAGCAGCACAAAAATCTCAGCTGAAAGCTGATGTTTCTGCCTGGCTTCCTATGAGGGGGCTCATTCCTGGTCCCAAAGATAGCCCCGTTCACCTTTCACCTCCCCAGATTCAATGCAGAGGACACGGAGGGCATGCTCCACACAGCCCCACATCCTGCCATCTCCCACAGCTCCAGCCTTGCAGGGAATCACACCAATTCTCCTTTCACAATCATTACCTCTCGCTTGGCATTTTCCAGTCGAGTTTGTTCCTCTTCTTGTTGTGCCTGCAGAGTGGCAACTTTCTGCCTCATTTCAAAAAGCACCTTCTCATGCTCCTGCTCTCTCTCTGCCTTCTCTTTTTCCCATTGCTCCAGTGTGTCCTGCATCTCTGCATGGTGCCTTTCACGCTCACTTGCCTGAGGAGGGGAGGAGAAATTTGCAAGATGAAGTCCCAGGCAAGCTCCTTGCTGAAAAATGTGAAGCTTCATTCCTCCCACTAACCCCAACCTGAAAAGACAACAGCATCGGCTTTCTGCCCTCCAGAAACCATGTCCTATCAGAGAATTTAAAAGGAGGCTCAGCAGGTGCAAGAATCACAGACTCATGGAATTCTTTGTGTTGGGAAAGCCCTTCCAAGACATTGAGTCCAACCACTCAGAAAAGGAGGTGTCACCTTCTCCTCTCTGATGCCCCAGTCACAAGGACTGAAGGACTGAGCACAAGGGGCCTGTTCCATTTGCTTCCAGCCCAGAGCTAATCCACCTGTCCACCATGGAAGCACAGGAGAAAAGGAACCGAGTTCCCAGGTGAACTGGCTCCCAGTGAAGCCAGCAGCACTGTTGGCATCTGCTGCACGTGGGACCTGGGGACGATCCTACCCTGGGCTGCCATGCTTTGGCTGGGCACTGCCCAACCTGCTCTGGAACTCGTCTTACACCCTCATTGAGGCCATGGCTGCATTTCCTGTCCCAGCACCATCCTGGGGGCCTTCAGGCACCTCCAAATCCGAGCCACTGGCTCTGCTGCCCAGCCCAGCAGCAGGAGGCCTCTGGCAGAGGATTGCTGCCCTTTTACACCCTCAGGCTCTGCTTGTGCTAAACCAACCCACAGGGCCAGCTTGGACAATTCAGAAGTGTTTTGTGCCCTACCAGGTCTTGCAGGAGCTTGTTTATTTGCAGTTGCTGAGCAGCTCCCTGAAGCCTGAGGCTTTCGTGACACTGCTGCTCTGCCTGCAAGAGCTGTTTAGCCGTGTCTTCCTGTTCCTGCCTCCTGAGAGCTCTCTCTGCTTCCAGCTCATGCTGCAGGCACTTCACTTCTCCTGCAAACACGACCAACAGCAAGAGTCAGAGTCTTTACTGACTCTACTGACCTCAGGCCCCTTCAGTGCCTGCAGCCCCACCACTCCTCAGAAGCCCTGTGGACAGAGGTGGCTTTACAGCAGCTTCTCTAGCCAGAAGCTACACCACAAGCAGAGCACATGAAGCTCTCACCTTCTATCACCTCCTTGGCCTGCATGACCAGAAGCACTTGAGCCTCCAGATGATTCCTGGTCTTCTCCAGGTGAGATATCTGCTGCTGAGCAGCAAACAGGCTGGATTCCAGGCTCTCCTTTGCTGACCTATAAGTTGCAAATACAGAGAGACACGAGTTGCTTGCTCCTGACATACCCACAGGCAGTTATTCCATGACAGCGTGGCTCAAGATACCCACATCTGAGTGTGGAAAATGCATTGCATGGAAACTTGTGCAGAGAAGGCACATTTGTGGCATTTCAATGGCAAAGCAGGGCTCTCTGAGGGAGTGCCCAGGCCTTCCTGATGGCCTGGCATAGCACAGACAGCTCAGCACAACTTGACCTCGACAGCCAGGCCTTCACTTGCTCTTCCTGACCTATGACTCTGGGTAGCTGTGCCCAAACAGGCTGGCCTGACAAGCAAAAGCCCAGCCCCTGCTCACAGCCCTTCTCTCCTCAGCACTTCCAAGCTTCTCTGCAGGGGGACAGAACAGATTCTTGTCCTGGCTGAGTCCTGACTTTTTAATGCTCTTGATAATGGACATACAGGTACGTCATCTTCCAGGCACCCTGTCTTTAGGAGACTTCAGAACTACTTTGCATGATCCAGTAAAATCTCATGCTCATGGCAGCACTTGTAAAAAATCAGAACACAATGATTTTTGTCTGAACAACAACTACCTGAATGCAGAGACTGCAGTTTAAGCTCTTGCAAGGTCAAGGAGTAGACTTGCCACCTTTAATTTAGTGTTGCTGGCTAAGCAGGCAGTAGCCCAAGTGACTTCTCCTACTTTACAGAGTGAGAGGGACCATCCAAAGGGACCTTGGTGGGTTTGGCAGCTGGGTGGCCATCAACAGTCAGCAACAATCTCCAGAGGCTGTTGGGAATTCCAAAGAGCTTTCCCTGCTGCTCTCTAACCAGCCCTAGGACGTGCCCCACACTTCTCAAGAGTGTGCTTGGAAGCAGAAGGCCCTCAAGATTTTCAGCAGCAGCCTCTGCTTTGTGCTGCTCCCAATGTCCCACAGTGAGAGCCTGGAATGCTGAAGATGAATCTTCAGTTCCAAAGATCGGGATCATGTCAAGCTGCTTGGTAAGGAACAAGGGATGTTCAATGCCCAGAACAAGGAACCAAACCCAAGAGAAACTTGAGGTTTCACTCAGCATCTGCATGGTTTAACTACTACTCAATTCAGGGCTGGGTGGCTTGCTTTGGACTTCCCACAGGAGTGTGCTCAGTGGCACAAAGAGGAGCCCAAGGCTCACGAGAGCTTTCTTGGCTTTAGGTGTCAGAAAAATAATCTTCACATTGTGGCATAATTTTTTTTTTCTTGAGATTCTTCCATGTTCTGTCCCTGGATGTAAAAACATCTGAAAAGGGTCTCCTCTCAGCCTTTACCTGGTCTCTGCCAGCTGCTTGGAAAGGTCGTGTTGGTGCTGCTCCATGTCTGCCAGTCGGCCCTCAAGGGCAGCCTTCTCCTGGCCCAGCAGCTCCTTCTCTCTGCACACCTGGGCCAGTGTGTCCTCTTGGTCAGAGGATTCCCAGTGCAGCTGCTCCAGAGCCCTTCTGAATGGCTCTTGCTCCTGGGAAACCTAGAAGTGGGGTAAGGTACAACTTGAGCCCTTCCTCAGGAGCCCTGTGCAGAGCCAGCCAGCTCGCAGGCAGCCAGAGGACAAGGAGCACCTGTGCTCTGGGCTCCAAGTTTCACAGCATCTGCCCTATGCAGCTCTGATACCCTGGGCTCCAAAAGCCTCTGGCACTGTTCCCTTGGAAGTGTTGTGTCAGGCCCTGCTGGCTTGCCTGGGACCAGAATAGCTCCTTCCCAAGAAACATCCCTACTCCAAACTCTAGGCTGTCACCGAAAAATACTGCGTCTTCTAAAACTGCCAAAACAATTTACTCTACGCAGCAATAGTGCAGATTCTTTTCAGCCATAGGTCTAAAACTCTGCTGGGTTTAGTCCCATCACTCTGATCACCTGCTCCATGCCTTTGCACCCAGAATCCAAACACCCACGTGTTTCTTCCCATTGTGTGGGCACAGGAGAAGCAGCTCCCTATACCCAGCTTTTGGCCTGGAGATGATTTGAACAGCAAGCTCCAGAGCTGTATCAGTCATTCTGGGCATGCCAGGAAACAATCTGGCAGCCAATGATCTCTGGTTGGAGCCAGGCACACAGAAAAATACTGCATCTTCCAAAACTGCCACTTAGCAAACAAAATTTCTATCAGGCTCTATGTCAGAGCTGGACATTTTCAGGAAAGTTGGGGAAAACAATTTTGCTTCCTGAAGCAAGGGAAATTATATAGGAGTTCCCCTTCTAGAACAAAACACACGTCAAAATGTCACCTCCCCTCCAGTGTTCAAAGCAGCCCTCTGCAAGGAGGGCATGCTTGGAAGGGAAACAGCTCTTGTGGTGAGCAGTTAATTATTGTCTGATGGAAGTGGGGCTGATGTGGCCAAAGCAGACTCTCCTTGTGCAGCAGTTCACACCAACAAGACCACTTACTTGTCCTACACAAAGAAGGTGACTAATGGCCCTTGCTGGCATTCAAGCCTTAAGACTAAACCTTGTTTCTGGGCTCTTTTCTTCAAAAGCAAAACCTCTGCTGTGTATTTGCCAAACCCACCACATACCCCAGAACTGAGACTGTCTGACAGAGACCATCACAAAGAAACCCTTCTCTTGCAACTATCCTATAACACCCAATCCAAACCTCCCCTGACACAGCTTGGGGCTGTTTCCTCTTGTCCTGTTCCTTGTTCCCTGGGAACAGAGCCCAACTCTCACCTGGCTGCACCTTCCTGTCACAGGGAGTTGTGAAGAGCAATAAGGTGCCCCCTGAGCCTCCTTTTCTCCAGGCTGAGCCCCCCAGCTCCCTCAGCTGCTCCTCATCCCACCTGTGCTCCAGACCCTTGCCCAGCTCCATTCCCTGTTTTAGAGGCTCCATGGCTGCCCAAAGCAACAAATTTTGCAGGAAAGTGCAGGCAACACTGCTCATGAACATGCATATCCCTGGCTAATAAATATGTATGCCGTCCTGAGCCCGGTGTGCGCAACAGTGTCCCTGTCTTCTACTGCCAGAAACAACATCTGGCCTGATCTGGTTGGGACAACTCCCAGTCCCACAGGTGCTGCCTAGGAATAAAGTGTCCAGAGCTGTGGTAACATCATCCTTCTCTTGCCCCAGCAGATCCCTCTGAAGCTGCAATTCCTCCAATGTCTGCCTCTTGACTTCCTGCACGCTCTGCAATGTTGGGTCTTCTCCCTCGAGTGCACCCAAGTCCTCGACTGTACAAGAAGAGGCAAGACAAATTTTCAATAGAAAACCAGTCTCATTTCCAAAACCAACCTCCATCCTGTCCCGCTGCTCTGCCTTTTCCGCCTGGGCTGACACTCCCTTCCACTGCTTGGTGATCTTCTGATGCAGAAACAAGGCTCCTGGCTCCGGGATTCCAGTGCATTGATGCAGCATTTCCTTGGACTTCTCAAAGTTTTCACAGTCACTGTAGAGGCAAGGCTCAGTCAGAAGAATGAAAAGGCCTGAAGAGTCCCTGATCACATTTTCAGCACTCCAGGGTGGAGAAGGGGGCAGTGGGCTAAGGAGGACTTTGCTCTTTCCCTCCCAAGGAAATCCTCCAAAGACAAAGGGAAAGGAAGGCAGGATTTTGCTTTCTTTCAGTGAGAAGCAGTGGCTGGGCAGGGGCATGCAAAGAACAGAATTCAGGGAAGTAGCACGGTGAGAAGGAGTCTTCTACTCCAACACGGCTGTGCACCTCCCAGACAGCCTCGGGAGTCACAGTAGAGCATGAAAAACCCAGACAGGAGGATGATCAAGAGCCACACTGAGGCCTCCACATGGTAGGCATGTGATTTCTTCACCCAGGACACCTCTGAACTCCCAGACGTGGAAGCTAATTGCCTCTGGAATGCAGGAGGAGAAGGAGGAAATGCTCACCTTCTGATTTCTTCTATCAGACAGTCAATGTACTCCTGGCGGCTTCTGAGCGTCTGGCATTTCTCTGCCATTTGCTCAAAACGTCGCTGCAAGCGCCCACAATTCTCTGTGGCATCCCGAAACAATTCAAAGGGATGCTCTGCATCAGTGGATGTCAGAGTTGAGAGGGTGTTCCCAGAACTGCCAGTGCTGATGATGGAACTGGCCATGCTGTCACTGTCGTCTAAGAGCACCTGAAAGCCCATATCCAGCTGTTATTCAGGTATTCTGTTCCTATTCCAAAGTACCACTGAGATGCCTCTTCTGATCCCACAAGAACCAGTGTCCATTAATGGAGAACCAGTTTCAAACTCCCAGCCAGCTCAGCACAGTTTACTCACCTCAGGGGCTCTGGAGGAACGTCCTTGGTGAGAAAGCCCTCGAGCTCCCTGGAAGAGCACAGGGAAGAGCACACTCAGACTGCATGGCTGCCCCTGAGGCAGTCACCTCTAAGTGCTTCCCAGCCTGTCCCAGAGCACAGCAATTCCAGCTGAGCTCTTCCTCCCCTCCTGGGGAATATTTTCAGCCCAGTAGTTTGACAGCAGCTCAAATGAACATACTGGAAGGTGTCTCATCACTTGTAAGAACACCTGAAGGGGAATTGCCCAGAGCCCCATCCAGCCTGGCCTTGAACACTCCCAGGGATCCAGGGGCAGTCACAGCTTCTCTGGGCAACCTGTGCCAGGGCCTCAGCACCCTCCCCAGACAGAATTCCCTCCCAATATCCCATCCACCCCTGCTCTATCTCAGTAGATAGCCATTGTCCCTTGTCCTGTCCCTGCAGGCTCCTGTCTTAAGTTCCTCTCCAGCTTTGTTGCAGCTCCTTCATGCATTGGAAGAGGCTCTAAGGGTCACCTCGGAACCTTCTCCAGGCTGGACGTCTCCAACTCTCCCATCCTTTCCCCTTGGCACAGGTGCTCCAGCCCTTGGAGCATCTTCCTGTTATCCCTGTGGCCTCCTCTAGACCACTGGGGATCATCTCAGACATGTCTGGGAGAAACCCATTCTTGCCTCTGGAAAGTGTGAGGCTGCACTGTAAATTGGGCTGAGGGGAAGGCAGTGAAAAGTTGCTCCCTTGTTTGTGCCCACGGCCTCAAGGACAGAGTTGGAGATGTGGCTGTGCTCTGGGACAGCCAGGAGCCCCCCATTCCCTCCCAAGCCTGTCTCCATGGCAAGCACCAAAGCTTCTGCCAGCTCTGGAACTGCCAGCTGTTAATCCCTTACTATTCCCAAGGGGAACCATTCCGCGAGGCACAGCCCAGGCCCACCCAGGCCCTGCTGGGCTTGGCACAAGGAGAGCAGTGGCTTTCTCACTCACCCGCCAGGTATCCATCGTCCCCTGGGCATGAATGCTGACCAAACTCCAGTGTCCAAAGGCCCTTGGCTTTGTAGGGTCTAAACTCAAATCACCAAAGGCCCTTGGCTTTGCAGGGTCTAAACCCCAATATCCAAACGATGTTGCTCTTGGCAGTGTCTAAACTCCAATATCCAAAGGCCGTTGGCCTTTGCAGGGTCTAAACCCCAATATCCAAAAGATGTTGCTCTTGGCAGGGTCTAAACCCCAATATCCTAGAGTCACTGGCCTTTGCAGGGTCAATAGCACACGATCAAAGTGCCATTGGCCTTTGCAAACTCCAAGCCACAACGTTCACGAGCTGTTGACAGCTCCAGGGTCCAAACCCCAGTGTTCATCAGCTGGTGATGGTTGCCAGGGTCCAACCCCCAACATTCCATGGCCTGTTGACAGTTGCCAGGATCCAACCCCCAACATTCCATGGCCTGTTGACAGTTGCCAGGATCCAAAGCCCAGCATTCCAGGAGCTGTTGGATAGGCCCTCCCCAGCTCTCCCCTATCCCAGCTCCCTTCTGGCCCTGGCACCTGCCCTGCCTTCCTCGTGTCCCCACAGTCCTGCTGGGCAGCTGGGCAGAGACCTGGCTCATAACATCAGTTCAAAGTTGCTGGTCCAAACAGCATCAGTTTTAAGGCTCAGCATTCTCAAGACCTGCATGCTCTTTAGGGATGCGCTTAGAGTCACAGGAATTCTGTCTTCCCTGACAAAGGGGAGATGTAAGAAAAAGGCTAAAAATGTTCTTGGTGCTTACAAATATTCATAGAAAGTAAGGCTTTGCATTTAGAACAGCCACATGAGGAGGAAAAATGATGTTTCAGGGGCTTTTCACATTCCTTCCAAGAAATGTCAAGAGCTGCAGTGTTTAAGGCTCATAACATAGATTAAGAATCCTGAGACAGCCATGAGTGCATTTTTTTCCTCTGCTCTCTGTTTGGCAATATACCATTAGGTCTTCTAGGCAGAAGAAAAGTCTGGCTGCTTACATCAAGGATTCCTCACTATGAACCAAATGGGTCTACTTGGATCCTTCAAGAACCAAATGGGTCTGCTTGGAAAAGTTTTGACAGGTATTTTTTGCCCTCATCTTCAACAGCATTCATCTCTGTCCTAGGGAGACTTTTTGTGCCCCAGTTGACAGGAACTGGCTTCTGCGCAGGGCACAGATTGTCCGTGGGAGAGAAGAGCTGCACCTGCCTTCTCTAGGGCCTGACTCTACAGAGACTGACAACCCAAGGATGTCACTGCCAAGTAAAGGTTCAGGGACTGATGCAGCTTCAAGTGTCTGCTTCCACAAGAGCAGCTTTGGGCTCCTTGAGCACAGCTGAAAAGGAGCAGGACAGCTCCTGGTGAAGGTCTGACAGCTCCTGGCTGGTCCTTGCACAGCTCTCAATGTAGTTCTGCCGGTGCTGCCGGTCCCGAGCCAGCTGTGACTGCAGCAGGGACACCTGAAAGAGGCACAAGGCCCAGCTCAGACAAGCCCACGCTGGCAGAGCATCCGCAGCCCCACGGGACCGGCTGTTGGGGCAGACACAGCCTCCAACTCCAGCCCTCACCCACACTCTGCCCTTGAGCAAGGGGAAAGGAACAGGCTCCCAGACTGCCCCTAACAGAGCTCAGATGATCACTAAGACGAGTTCATGGCTGGCAAACCCTTCCCACATACATCCCTCAGCCACCACAAGTCTATTGGAGAGAGTTCTGACAGCATGTAAGGAACTCAACTCTGATTTCCAAAGTACAAACTTGGGCCACTGACTCCTTTCTCCACAGCCTGTGTCTCAGGGCTGCTGCTTCCCTGAGCTACTGGAAGACTCTTCTACTTGAGTTGCTGCACAGCCGTGCCACACGTGAGGGGAATATGGTGCTTGGTTTTTTATTGCTTTCCTGAGGCATTTTAGCACCCCAAGCCCTATTTTACACGTCCCCATTTCTTAATTATATGTTAGCTATGGCTTTAAGTGACTTATATTTTTTTCGTATTTATTATGCTTCTATTCAATTTTACTTAATTTGCAGGGATTCTTAAAGGGGTTTGGGGGGTTTTCTTGGTTTTGCCACCTTTTAGTGCACAATCTGCCTTTTCAACCCTCCATTGTTTGAACGTAACAAAAATATAGCCTTGAATATGTCATACTTATTCACATTTATTTCATTTTTGTCTGTTTTGTTGAAATTTCGAGGAGGTTTTGAGGCCACTTTGGGTCATTTTGGGTACCCGCCCAGCCAGTCCCTGAGGGGAGTTTTTCTGAGGCGGGAACCGCTCCCGCCCCGCCCCTATCCCGCCCAGCCAATCCCTGAGGGCACTTTTCCCCGCCCGGTTTGGGCGGAAGCCTCCCCCACATTGTCAGTCCCTGAAGGGGGTTCGGCTGAGGTGGAATCTTCTCCCCGCCCGCCCGCCCCTCGCCGCTCGCCCCTCGCCGCTCGCTCCCTCCCCTGCCCTGTCTCGCCCCCGGTGGGCCCTGGTGACTGAATTTTCCCCAGTTGCCCCAGTCTGGCCTGCTTTCTGCTGGTTTATTCTCCCCCCTCCCCAGGTAGTGGAGCTCCAGCGCCCTCCACCCCCAATCCCCTGAGTGTAAAATTCACATCGCTAGAGCTTCGTGACAAAGCAGACAGAGGAGTTCTGTAAAAGTCCCTTGATTCGAACAAAGGAACAACGTCCATCATGCGTGCATCCAGCAGGGTCTCTCTCAATTGGTTGTGTAATAAATTACCATCAGTAATTGTTCACTAAACCATGCTACAGAGAAAACCTTGTTATCTCATCAAGACTATTCCTTCAGACATCCGGCAAAGTAAACAAAAGATAAGCAGAAGCTGACCAACCAGTTTTTGCAGGGATGGGACCTCATTCTCACAACCACTGGGAAGACCCCCCCCCCCGCAACACTTCACAAACACAAAAGAAACAGAAACGTGTCACAGGAAGCTGCAAAGTATAAAGAGCAGAGACTTCTGGTGGTATGGTGCGAGCTGTGGTGGGACAGGAGATCCCCCAGCCGCCCAGCGCTGTTTTGCTTACTGTTGCTTGCTTAATAAATTCCAATATTATTTTAATTGGGCTTGTGTCCAGTCAATTATTGGGACACACTTATAACAAATTTGGTGCCGTGACTCGATAGAGGCAAACTGGTGTGGGTCACCATACGGGGGAGGCGCCCCGCTGACAAGCGGCCCCTGTTTGTGTAGCACCCCATCCGATCCTCTACCGACGAACCCTAAATTCGACAGTAAGCAAAAGAAAGCCGGCAACCCCATAATCTTTGTGCACGAAGCCCGAACGAAGACGCAGGAGTGCGTAAGTATAGGCCGGTTATCCGTTCGGTTGGGGTTGGGTATCCCAGAGTGTGTCATTGTGAGACGTCCAGTGAAGAACGAAGCGAGTGTGGGCTCCTCAGTAGTGCGGTTCCCATATCCCGCGAGGGACTGGGCCACGAACAGGAGGTGAAGTGTGTGTGTGTGTTTGAAGGCACTCTGGAAGATGGGACAGAGGAAAAGCAAGCCCTCTGATCCCATGGGTGGGGGACCCCAAGTGAAGCTTCCCCAGATACCGCCAGATAGTCCTCTAGGACTGAGGATTACATATTGGAATGGTTACCCCTTCTAGGCGGGGTAAGAGTAAAGTAAAAATGATTCACTATTGTGTGGAGGTGTGAGGTGGAAAGCAAATTAGAGGCGACCACCTATACTGGCCTGTGTTTGGTTCCTTTGAGGATTGGATTTGTCAGGCTTTGAACATTTGTGTAAGTTCCAGGGAACCTTTTAGTTTAGAAGAGGTGACAAGAGTATGAATATGCATTTGTATTTTGTGTATTCGACACTTTTGTAGATAAAAGGCTTTGTGATTACCTGTGATCTTTGCAGTGCGTATTGGGGAGCTATCCCACGCAGCTGCCCGGCTACACTTTCTAACTTAACTGTTAGAGAGTCTTTTGTCTGTCACAGTTGGGTATCGGTATTGGATCAATATTCATATTTTAATAAATCACGTGGCGAGCCAGGCAAGAGACTGCTCTCTCTGGCTGAGGGGCCATCGGGGTCTGAGACCCCTCTGGCCGCCCACCCAGAATTTAATGAGAAGAGGGCTCCTGTGTCCCTGCTAACACCCCAGGGAGAGAGCAGGACATGCCTAAGCTACGGACAAAAAGGTATGTTAAATAAATATTTGAAAAAGGTACCTTTGAATACAGGCAGCTTATAAGTCATAAAGAGACGTCTTATGCAAAACAGAGGCCTGATTTGGTTTAGTAAGCTCCGCGGAGTCTGGTATTGATGGTTCTTTGTGTTTTAGGTAAGAGCTGGTAAGGGCACCAGCTTTAAGTGTCCCGAGGTGGGGCAGAAGCCTCAGCAGAGCCGTAGATCTAGCTATTGTCGTTGTTCAAGAGCAATTGAGGCTCCAGTTTGGTTGTGGTTTAAAAGCGGCTCAGGGACTGTGGTTTGTGAATTCTGGGTCACGGGCGGTCCCAGACCGAGTCGCGGGAAACAGTGATTGGAGTCCGGCACATCGGCTGCAATCGTATGTTCAAGCAGTAAAATTATTGGTGTGCCGTATGTGTTGTGGTCTGTGTGGATCTGCATTGTAGGCGCCTTGATTTGTGTGCTTTTGGAGTGTGTCATTAGTATCTGATAAGTGTTTTGGGTTTGTGCCTCTTTAAAGCTGTGAAAGAATTTTAAAACCCCCGCCTGATCAGCAGAGGGGTATGACTCTGCAAAAATAATATGTGCAGGCCTTGGCTGAGAATTCAGCATGAAGGGTTTTATTGTTAAGTTTAGAATAGTCTGCAAAATTCAAGAAAGCCCTTTTGTCTTAAGATGTATTGCTTGTTTTAATATGTAACTTTTTGTAGTTCCGATAAGAGTTTCTAAGTCAGCTTTGCCCCTGCTTAGAATCTTTCTTTTATTGGTTCTCCCCTGCCTTACCCCCTCTGTCATGCATAATTACCCTCGTGTCCATCATGTAATTCTTATCTTTGAAGTACAGTAGAGCTAGCCAGTGACCTCGCAGACTGCCCTCGGCCCATCCCAGAACTTGTGCTGGATTTGTTAGAACCTAAATGACTTAATTTAGCATGATGTATTTAGATTGTTTTATTGGTATCTGTAACTTAGAACCCACCCTAAAATTGTAGTATTAAACCACCCACCACCCCAGGCTTAGGGTCTCTCTCCAGAGGCACCAGCCTGGGGTGGCTGGGGGGATCATCCTGACCCCCTTCCCCCCGCCCCCGAATAAAGCCTCTGTTCCCTGGAAAATTCAAGAGAGAGTCCCTTCTTTCTTCAATCCGGCCTTGACAGCGTTATCCAGTGACGAGACACGAACCCCCACAAAGTGACTGGTTGGGGCGTGCCAGAGCAGTCGGGGTGCCCAGGCTGGACACTGAGCCAGGCCAGGGCAGAGCACGCACCGCAACAGATGGGTATCTGTGTGTTTGGGAAAGCGGCAGGATTTGGAGTATTTGTACCATGTTTGCAGTGTGTGCCAAGAGGAGTGCTGTGTGTGAGGTTTGTTCGTGTGCCTGGCAGCGGAATTTTAACCAGTGTACTGTTAAGTGAAAACAGCTGTGGATAAATAAGCTGTTTATTTTGTGTGTAAAACGACGAGTAGTGTAGAAGGTTTGAAATTATGCCCGGTTGAAGGATTCAGGGTTTTGTAGTCCCAGTTTGTTTTGTTTTGTTTTCCAGCCTGCTACGACCCTCCCCAAAAGTTCTGATTGTAGAGGGGGGAGGGGGGGGGGCTTGTCTCGACTGTAGAGAAACACACTTAATTGTTTGTGAGATCTTGAGATTGCCAGTGTGTGAAGTAGTATTTTAATGAAGAACCGGCGATCTCTGGTCGCAAGGAGAGTGCCGGGACAGTGTGGGGCCGGGGTGGCCCCACTTCCCTCCTGCAGAAGGATCTGTGCTGCTGTATCCCCATTTGAGTTCTTTTGACGTATGGCAACATTTTATTAAAACCTTTAGTTGAGTGTGTTTGGGGTTGTTAATATCTGGCTGAGACCCAGTTAGCATTTTCCCCTCTAGTGGTGTGTGTAAACCCCGGGTTGTTTTAGTGGTTTAGTAAAAAGTATATGCCCAGGAGAAGAAGGCATAGGGAAGCCAGTGGAAATCTTTAGAGTAGAACAAGAGTACCCAGTATATTGTTGTACCAGAGGAATTTTAAAGATGAAAGCAGGTGAAAGTCAGGGGATTCCTGAAAGCAGTCCTCTGGGATGTATTTTAACACATTAGAAAAAACTGGTGAGTTATGGTGCTACAAAAAAACCAAGAGAGAGCTGGTTAAGTGGTGGCCTCTATATAAGCTTGATGAAAATGTAAGTGGCCCAGTAAGTGGTACACTGGACTATCAGACATTATTGTGGAATGAGGCCACCATCTGATCCTTTAGTACTGGCCCTTGAAAAAGACAATAAAGTCACTAAAGGGAAGCCCAAATAGTGTTGTAGTACCTGCTCAATAAATCAGAGGTGCACACATCCCAATAAGGTGTACCAAGCAGAGGCTCTGGAAAAAGAGACAGAAGACATAAGGTTCCCTTTTCCTCGATTATTTTTGAGATTTGGGAAAAGAGTGCTAAGGGCTATTGAAATGACCCAACAGGGGTTGCTTAGAAGATAAAGTTTATGATTAAAGAAGACAGTAAAGAGAAGATGTTAAAGAAGTGTTCCCCTTCAAGACCCATGTTGGGATCCTAATAATGATGAGGGACTGAGACAGTTAAAGAGATACCAAGAATTGATTGTAAAAAGGCCTGGAAAGAGCAGTCCCCAAACCAGCCAGCCTTACCTGCTATCAAACAGAGCCCCTTAGAACAGGCCCCCCTTCTGAATTTCCAGATCACCTGCAAGACGCCATGTGCCGACACACCCCCCTGCCTCCTGGATCTGATGAAGAGATGCAGCAAGTAATAATTTTATTTTTAGGACAGTCTACAGGAGACATAAAGTGGAAACTCCAGAAGATCCAGGGTCCAAACAGCCGGAATTTAGAAGCTTTACTGGATGAAGCCTGGAGAGTTTGGTTGTTTTGTTTTGTTTTGGGTTTTTTTGTAATGTTATAGTAAAGGGGGCAACTGGTCAATCTGAAAGAGCTTATTTTATGAACCACTAAAGTATAAATTGGGGAAACAGTGGGGAATTCATCAATTTTTATGTATGCCTAATGCTCCATCTGCATTTTTTGCCAGGGATCTGCTGGAGCAAGAATAATATTCAAAAATGGGGAAATTAGTTTGGAGGTAAAAGACTGACAATATGTAGAACTGCTAAGTTTAATGCTAATAATCAAAGAAATTGAAGTTGCAAATGAAAAAGAAAACTTTAAGAAAATAATGGATCAAGTATTTCCTGAGGTATGGGCTTCTGATATACCAGGAAGAGCTAAGAATGCATTACCAGTACAAATTAAGCTCAAAGAAAGAAGACAGTCAGTAAGGGTTAAACAATATACCCCCTAAAGAAAGAAGATAGAGAAAGGATTAGTCCAATTATTGAAAACTTTTTGAAGACAGGACTACTGAGGGAGTGTCAGTCTGATTTCAACACTCCTATTTTGCCAGGGTGGGTACAAGATTTAAGGGGTGTTAATAAAGTAACTGAGGACTTGTATCCAGTAGTTGCCAATCCCTACACCCTGTTAACTCGTTTAACACCTGAATTAACCCAGTTTACTGTTTTAGATCTAGAAGATGCATTCTTTTGCTTATCTATCCATGAAGCCAGCCAAGAAATTTTTGAAAACTCAGCTCACATGGTGCGTATTATATATGAAGGGCAGCTTGAAGAAAATTTGGAGTCCTGGGAACCTCCTCCAAGAGAAGGACAGCTCCTCCAGTATGTGGATGACCTCTTAATAGTCACCCAGACCCAGGAAACATTCGTGGATTGGATAGTAAGCCTGCTAAACTTTTTGGGCCTGCAAGAGTATCCCAAAAGAAAGTTCAGATGGTAGAACAGACAGTCATTTACCTGGGCTATGAAGTGAGTGCCGGACAAAAACTTAAGGCAAGATCGCAAGGAGGCAATATGCCAGACCCCAAAGCCTCAGACAGTGAAAGAACTAAGAACCTTTCTAGGCATGACAGGGTGGTGCAGACTGTGGATTTAAGCAACTCAAGCCTTTGACCAGCTGAAGAGGGCCCTCATGTCAGCACCAGCCCTGGGACTTTCAGATGTGAGTAAGCTATTCTTTTTGTTTTCTCACAAGAAGCAAAGAATTGCTTTAGGAATAGCAGCACAAAATCTTGGCCTGTACCAAAGGGCAGTGTCCTCCCTCTCCAAACAGCTGGATACAGCAGCTAAGGAGTAGCCACAGTGTCTCAGAGCTGTTGCAGCAGTGGCAGTGAACATCCAAGAGGCATGTAAGTTCACCCTGGGCCAGAAAATGACTGTGCTAGTCTCCCACACAGTGTCTACAGTTCTAGAAGTGAAAGAGAGGCATTGGCTCTCCCCACAGAGATTCCTGAAGTACCAGGTTGTACTGGTAGGACAAGATGATGTTGAGATTGTGGTAACTAACACTGTGAACCCAGCTTCCTTCCTCAGCGGAAGTATGAGAGAACCTGTGATCCATGATTGCCTGGAGACCATCGAAGCCACCTACTCCAGCCGCCTGGATCTGAAGGACACCCTGCTTGAGGACACTGAGACCTGGTTCACTGACAGGAGCAGCTGTGTCATCAGTGGAAAAAGGCATGCTGGGTATGCGGTTACCACAAGCAGAGAGGTAATAGAGTCTGGGCCATTACTAACAAATACCTCTGCACAGAAGGCTGAAATAATTGCCTTAATTCAAGCCCTAGAGCTGGCAGAAGGAAAGAAAATTAACATCTACACGGACTCAAGGTATGCATTTGGTGTAGTTCATGCACACAGAGCCATTTGGAAAGAGAGAGGACTGTTGAACTCACAAGGGAAGAATATTAAGCATGCCCAAGAAATACTGAGACTATTGGATGCAGTACAATTACCTGAAGAGGTGGCCATCATGCACATCAAAACGCACAAAAAAGTGAGCTCTGAATTGGAGGAAGATAATATGCTGGCAAATAGAGAGGCAAAAGAAGTAGCAGAAGGTGGGATACCTGATGAGACAATTGAGGCAGCATTGATTCCAGATAGAAAAATTTCTATTGAAGGTAAGTCATTATACAGTAAAAAAGATAAGAAACTTATCAAGGTAGAGAAGAAAAGTTATAACCAGGAGGGATGGGTTGTAACAGAAAAAGAGAAACTTGTAGTACCCTCCTATTTGTTGTAGTCATTAGTACAGAGGGAACATTAGAAAACAGACTGGGGAATAGATGCCCTGTATAACCATTTGAAAGAAAGAATCATGGCCAAGAAATTGCAGGGCACAAGTAACTTGTCAGTGTAGCCTTTGCCTCCGAACTAACCCTAAAAATACCCCAAAGCCTGAAGTGAGACAAATTGAGAAAGGCTGTAGACCTGGGCAACAATGGCAAATTGACTTTACAGAACTGCCCAGGAAGGGGGGGGGGGGGGGGGGGGGGGGGCGGTACCGTTACCTATTGGTATTAACTGATACCTTTTCAGGATGGCCAGAAGCCTTTCCTGCTAGGACAGAAAAGGCTTGAGAGGTGACTAAAGCACCATTGCAAGAAATAATACCACAATTTGGAGTTCCAGCCACCATATCCTCAGATAAGAGGCCACACTTTATTTCAAAATTGTACAGCAAATAAGTCACCACCTGAGAATAGACTGAGAATTAAACAACAAATTGTGAGGCTGGGGCAAGAAGCAAATTTGCCCTGGCCCCAAGCTTTTCTATTGGCATTATTGCAAATTCGGACAAAACCAAGGGCAAAAGAGAAGCTAAGCCCTTTTTGAAATAAGGCCATATGCAGTTCAAGAGGGAACAACATCCATTCAAGTAGGGGAAGAAACCCTACATAGATATATGGTGGCCCTACATAAACAACTTAGAGAAATCGAGAAATATGTGGCTGGAGCTCAAAACAGAGAACTAGATGGCCCTGTACATGATGTACAACCTGGAGATTATGTGTACATTAAGTCTTTTGCAGAAAAGACCTTGGAACTGCATTGAGAAAGACCATTCCAGGTTCTCCTCACTACCTTCACTGCAATTAAGATCAAGGAACAGAAGGCCTGGATCCATCACTCCCGAGTGAAGAAAGCCCCAGAGGAAGTTTGGAAGCTCACACCAAGCAATAACAAACTGAAGCTGAAGCTCACTCAGAACCCCAAATAAATAGACTAATAGTTATTATAGACATTATGCATAGACATTATGTAGAAAGTTGTAACTATTGTAGTATTCAATAAATTAATTGAAATAGTAAAAAGTAGATTAGAAGCAGCAGTTCAGTGAACAAAATAAAAAAAGGGGAGAATTGTAATAAATTACCATCAGTAATTGTTCACTAAACCATGCTACAGAGAAAACCTTGTTATCTCATCAAGACTATTCCTTCAGACATCCGGCAAAGTAAACAAAAGATAAGCAGAAGCTGACCAACCAGTTTTTGCAGGGATGGGACCTCATTCTCACAACCACTGGGAAGACCCCCCCCCGCAACACTTCACAAACACAAAAGAAACAGAAACGTGTCACAGGAAGCTGCAAAGTATAAAGAGCAGAGACTTTTGGTGGTATGGTGCGAGCTGTGGTGGGACAGGAGATCCCCCAGCCGCCTAGCGCTGTTTTGCTTACTGTTGCTTGCTTAATAAATTCCAATATTATTTTAATTGGGCTTGTGTCCAGTCAATTATTGGGACACACTTATAACAGTTGGAGCAAGTAGCCTTCTCCTCATTCTCTTTCTCCATTGGCTGAGGTACTTGCATGGTATCCGGGATTTTCCAAACTGCCTGTCCATATCCCCCCTTACTATGTGCCCTCATTAAGCCACACAATCTATTATCATTACAATTAGCCGAATCAATTTATTTATTTCCAAAGCTTTACTAATCAACATGGACTTCTTCTCAGGAAGAAGATCAAAGACTTAACAGGGTTTTGAATATTAACTTCTCTGCTAGTTTTGTATTAATTGACTTTTGGTGAGGAAGGAAGAAGCCACCCACAGAAATGATTTTTCTAAGACAGGCTACTAATGGTTTCCTCCATGCCTGACAAACAAATCAATAGCTAATTTTGAATATTGACACCTTGTTAAACCACTAGAAATCTGAATACACCTCTATGAACACACATGTTAAGAAATGAACAAACCCCAGGAAAGCGCTCTTCTTCTTCTGGCGTGTGAACAGGTAACAGACCGGCCTCTGCCAATGGGCCAGGCCCCTCTCCAGGGAGCTCACCAGGCCCTGTCCGGGCCAGGCCAGGCCGGGCCCTAGTGGCTGCCTGTCACAGCAGGACACAAAAGAAACGACACTCACACACTGAGATGTCCAAGGCAAAAACGGCAAGTTTATTTACAGATCTCAACATTTATAGAATTCCAACAGTGACCATGGATTGGAGGAAGAAAATCTTCCTCTCCAACCACACTGGTCAACCCAACAGTCTATCAACAGTCTCCTCCTTATGAGAAGAATGTAAACATGGAAAGACAGTTACAGTAACAAGAGGTTGTTTATGTGAAAATGGTGAGAGACTCCATTGCAAAAGGTAAACACAGAAGGCTGAAATAGAACTTCAGAAAACCTTCTTAAAAAGACAGAGGAGAAAAAACCCAGGCAACAGCTGCCAGGCAGGGGGAAGGGAGGCCAAGGGGCCCTGTCCCAGCTGGGCTTGGCCCTAGTGGCTGTTAACATCTGGCCGCCGAGCTGGTTCCCCTGCAGCGTGGTCACGCTGACCCACGGCTGGAATTAAATGCGGCATGGGCCTGAGACCAGCCATGCAGTCAGAGCAGCTGCCACCATTCTGCCACCATTCTGCCCACCCGGGGCCCCAAGACCTTGGCACAGCCCTGAGTGTGGCTACATTTATCATTACTGCTTCAACTATCATGACCATCTGCAGGCCACGGGCAAGACATTAACTCTTTCATTGTACAGATGAAACTTGCAGGACATTGATCCTCTCTCAGGTAAAAGAAAAGGACAGAGTGAAAACTTGTAGAGAAACAACATGAAGACACCAAGGTCAGTGAAAGGAAAGTCAAGTCCCAGATGGGAGGAGAATGAGATGATGTCGTAGTCTTAGGCTGAAATTCTTTTATAAAGCCACGGTGATGGACTTGATACACTAGAATATCCCTTTAATTAATGAAAAAAGTATAGAGAGATGGAGTGTTTAAATTGCAGACATGAACAAAGGCATTTGTGCTGAAGCAAGTAGAAGTTGAAGTAGCTGTGATCTCATGAGAAGCTTGAACAAAAACAGAGATGAGAGTGATGAAGACCCTTTACCCCCAGGAAAAGAAGAAGAAAACCTCTGCTCCCAAAAATGAAGATGATCTCAGAGACAGATGAAAAGAACCTTTGCTTTTAAACAGCTCATCCTTAAAGTACCCCATGAGTTTAACATGGCCGATAAACACAGCTGTGGGAAAGCTGCATGAGATGAGAGGGAGTTCATAATAGCAGATTCCCTGGCGGATGCTATTCGTGAGAATTGAAGCCATGAGAGAACTGTTTTCTTGTGGAGAAGTCTCCATGACATGGCAAAAGAAACTCCAAGACTATTTTGGAAGTAGTAAGCTGACCTAAGTCCCAAGGTTTTGTCTCTATACGTTGTCAGTGAAAAAAAAAAAAGCATGTGGGGGAAGGAGAAGTGTTCTAAAGATTTTATTCTGATTCTTCTTTTTTTTTTTTTATTTTAGTTCTGTTAATAAAGTGTTCCTTATACCCTTCAAAGTTTTGAGCCTACTTTGCTCTTCTCCTAATCCTATCTCTCAGCAGAAAAAAAGCCAAAACCTAGTAAGTGCATTAGCATTTAACCAACATTAGACCCACCACAACTTCTCCACCCAGAGTGGACTTAAAGCTAATTAGAGCCTCCAAAACTCCTGTGTCACCTCCCCCAGACCTCCAGTACCTCCCCAGAGATGCCTCAACCCTTGCTGTGCTGTTGGATGAGTGGCTCTAGGTGTTTGGAGGTGGGGAGGGGGCTCAGGGGGTCCTGGGTGAATCCTAGGAGGATTTGGGACAGCTACAGGACCAGGGGGCCTGGGGAGTTTGGGGGAGTCAGGGAAAATTTGGGATGGGGGGGATATGGTGGCGTTTGGGGGTCTGGGATTGGCAGCTCTACATGATTGGAGGTCAGGAGGAGCCCTGAGGGGGATTCTAGGGGGGTTTAGGGCAGGATTTGGGGTTCTACAGGACCAAGGGGGCCTGGGGGATTGGAGGTGCTGGAAGAATTTGGGCAGGGGTGGTGGGGGGTTTTGAGGGGCCAGAAGACAACTGGCTTTACCCATTTGGAGATGGAGAGGAGCTTCAGGAAGTCTGAGGGGAGGGTCTGGCTGTGAGACCCTCAGGGTGTCCTAGATTACGATGTAAGATATGCCCAAAGTATGTACTCTATCACCATCTTCATGAGCTGTTGAAACCATGGTGGGGCAGTGTTTCCCTTGCCCCCTCCCTCCAGACTATCTCCTGTTAATGGGCCATCAATGCCTTGCCACATGACTCACAGGTAACTCCCTCCAGAGCTCACCCTGTTTAATGGGCAATCAAGGACCCACTGCATGACTGGTGGAATGATACCAGCCCATTGTGAGATGCTTTGCCCAGGGGGAGGAGCCAAGCATTCCCACTTTATAATCTGGGATTTGGGACAGCATAGGGAGCCCTTACCCACTGGATTCCTAGAGAATAAGAGTTACCAGACCTTTCTATGGGATCACTGCTTGAACAAGACCACTTCATCTGAACTGCTGCCACCACCCTAAATAACAGGGTGTCAGGTTGTATTTTGACTCTGTCAGTGATCTTTTGTACTATTGCTTTTATTTTATTTTACTTTTTTTCCCCTCCTATTAAATTGTTTTTCTGAGACTCTCTTGGTGTCTCACTGGTTTTACTTTCAAACCAGCACACAGGGGATCTGGGGGTGTGGAGGAAATTTGGAATAGGGGAGATATGGAAGGGCTGGGGTGGCTAGTGAGTGATGTGCTCTATATCTTTGGAGGTGGGGAGGGGCAGGGAAGGCTGATTTTGGGGCCTCTCCTGATTTTTGGAGGTCCCCCCCCAAGGCGACACAGCTGAGGCCATTTTTTCCTCCCATCTGGGTGGGGGCTTTAGGGGTCCCAGCTTCATAGGGTCCGGCATCCCTTCCTGATTTTGGGGACCCTTGATTTTGGGTCCCCTCCCCAGGCCACACATCCGAGGACGTTTTCTCCTCAGAGCTGTTCCAGTTCCTGCTGTGAGGTGGGGCCCCTGGGAGTGGTTGGGGCTTGGGGGAAGAGGAAACCCCCTGCCCACCATCAGCTACTCCATGGTGTTCCACCTCCCTCCCACACCCTTGTCCTCTATGGGTGACACTCCACTGCCGAGGACGATCCTAGGGTCTCTGTGGGCGGGGGGGGGGTATGGGGAACACTGGCCCTCCACCATCTGGTACAAGTGGTCCTGGGGCAGGGCTAGGGGAATCTGGAGGGGGCTAAGGAGATCCTGGAGGGGTCTGGTAGGGGATAAAGGAGGAGATATGGGCAGAATATGAAGGGATACAGGGAACTGGAAGGTCTTGAGTGTGGATATGGCTGGAGAAATGGGGAGGGATACAGGGTTACAGGGTCCTGGAGGGGAGATATGGGAGGGATATGGCAAGCACAGGGAACTGAAGGCTCCTTGTGAGGGTTTCAGGGAGTCCTGGAGGGGCTGGGTGGGGGTATATGGGTGGTACTGAGTCCTGGGCAGGAGATACAGGAGGGTGGAAGGTCCTGGGTGGGGCAGGGGAGGGGGATGGTCTTGGGTGGCTCTGGGTAGGTTCTGTGGGGACCTGGGGGGGTTTGGGGCAGGTTGTGGGAGGAGATATGGTGGGGGAGATATGGGGGAACAGGCAAAATGTGTGCATGCAGTTTGGCCTGATTTGGAGGAAGCACAAGCAAGGCCTTAGGAGTAAAGTCTTTACTGATGGGACAAGGGTGTGAGGTTTGCCAACTAGAAGCCCCACAGCTCTCCTGCCACACACCTCGCTCGCCTCAGACAAACTTTGGGTGCACTGAACTGCGCCATGCGTCGACCTGGGAAGGGGGCTTAGGACCCTCTGGAGGGATGGGCTGTTGGGAAAGCTTTGGATCCACAGAGGGGAGAGAGTTCTCAGCAGCACAGCTCTCCTCTCTGCCTTGGGACAGGTCATTGAGAATTTTATCTGAGGGTGTGTGCACACCCATGCCAAAGAACCCGATCTAATATGGACTGAACGATCCAATTTGCCGTGGTCCTTATATCCAAAGTGTTGGCTGAGGTTGCTGGATTCCTTTCTCTCACCAAGCTCTCCTTCACCATTGCAGGATACTTAGTCTTCATGGTTTTGGCATAGCCTGTCCCTTGTGGTTGGACCTGTGGTCCTAAGGGAGGCAACTTCAATCTCATGCTCGCTTCCTGGCTTTGCTGTTTGGATGCTCCAGGGAATCCTGGATGCATCTGTCTGTTGGAGACCTTCCTCTTGGGAAACTCCAGGATTTCAGTGTACTCATAGCTGAAGTCTTCTTCAAACTAGGAAGCTATCATGGATTTAAAGAGGTAGTGAACATTCTTAACGACTTGGATGGTGAGATTGTCAAGGCAAGCATTTAAACGTGCTCTGTGCGAGGAGGCTGTTTCAGCTTCCTTGGATGTGTCTGCTTGGGTGGCTCCTCCATCAACAGGCTTCTCCTTCCACCTGGCTGCCCTCCCTGGCTCAGAAGCTTTGGACTCCAGACGATTCCCCAAGCTCTCCAACACCATGGCTAGAAGCTCCTTGGCCACCACTTCTATTTCCTGATGGTGGTCTAGAGGTGTCTCTGCAGACTTTGTTCTCATGCAGCTGCTGAAAATGCTTCCTCTGATCCCCTGAGCAGTGTTCCTTAAAAAAGTGACATGCTGGTCTTGAGGAACCTTCAGCCTTGCAAACACTTTGTACACAATGGCCTCAAGCATCTCTTGGATAGTCTGGGCTTCTGCTGCAGTCAGCTGCTCAAAGGCAGCTTTAAAGAGGCTGTCAGCAGTGTTGTCCCGTTTCATCTGGGAGTCAGCAGCAGTGCCCAGCTCATCTCTGGAGTAGATTTGGCCCTTGTCCAAAGCTATTTCCCCTCTTCTCAATTTCCCTGATTTCAGGTGGGTCTCTTTGCTTTCCTGTGGATGTGGGAAAGAAGGTTTCTGAGGCTGCAGCCACCACTCTGCCCAGCAGGAAGTGTCAGTGATTCCTGGCAGTTTGGGACTATCCTTAATTTGGCCAGACGTGGCAGAAGCCCTTCCTGGAAGGTGACACCAGGTTGTGGTTCATGTTGCTCGGCCCCTGTGTGCTGAGGCTTCCTGCAGGCCCAGGCCACCACCCTGCTTCAGCCAGGCCATGAGGGCAGGAGAGAAGGGCTTCCCTCAGCGCTGTGTGTGCCTGCACGTGGCCCTGCTGCCCGTGCCCAGCTCAGCACCTTGTGCTGGCTCAGCTCCCAGCCACAGAATCCTTTCCTCACCACAGTCCCCGGCCCAGCAGCACAGCCCTGCACAGTCCTGTGCCCCTGAACACACTTTGCCTACCTCTTGCTGCCTCAAGATCTTCTCTGAAAGCAGCTTGATCCTGGTTAGGTAGTGCCTGTACTCGTTGAACTCCTTCACAGTGCAAATCACCTATGGAGGGATGAGGGCAGAATCCCCCAAGTCCTGTCAAGCCATGCAGACGGCTGTCCCCAAAACAGCCCGACCCTAGTGGGAGGGGAACTGCCCCCAAGCCCTACCCCATACCCTGGTGTTGGAGCCATTGATGTGCCCCCAGGCAGGGCTGAATAGCAGCTTGAGGCAGGCTGAGAAGGGCTGGACTGGGGCTTGCCAGGGGGCTGTTGGCACTGCTTCTGCTCCCAGGGACACCAGAGCATGGCCCTGCCCTCTGACAGCAGCAGGCAGCTGCAGCAAGGGCTGTGGAGCCCCGCTTGAAGAGGGCTGCTCTTGATCAGCCCAACAGCCAAACCTACCTTCTTGTCACTGGTGATGACGCCCTGTCTCTTCAGCATCTGCAGGATGTCCTTGCGCTTGTGGTAGTCCTGAAGGTGGGGGTCATGCAGGCAGTTGTATGCCGGGCTGAAGTGGTAGATGTAGGGATCATCAAGATTGAAAGGACTTGGCTGGTAGAGCTGTAAGAGACATTTCCCAGAGTATGGAGGAGGCAGGAGAGAGCAGCAAAGAGGTGCCATGTGGTACTTTTGAAAAGAGCGAGGTACTTAGAAGAGCAACACTCTTCTCCATCCTTCCGAAGGCACAGATGTCCTCACAGAAAGACTGCAGGGCCCTGCTGGGCCTGGCTGGGCTGTGATGGGATGGGCTGAGGGAGAGAAGACAAACCTCAGCAGCAATCCCACCACCAAATAGACACCTTAGGTCACCAGGAAGAACTGCTGACCCACCCACAAATGAACCTTCCAACTGAAAAGGTCAAGCCCAATGCTTCAAATGCAGCCAGGGGAGAATGGATGAAACCAGTCTCCTTGGGTTAGGCAGGTGTAAGGGTTGTGTCAGCTGCCTCTGCCTTCCCCTCCAGCAAGTCTCTGCCTTGGGAAGGTGCAGTGCAAGCCGGAGGAGGAGGACAGTGCGTGCATTCCCCAACCAGGGAAACCCAAGCTCTTCCAAATGTGCCAACAGAATAAGCAGGAGAAGGTTGGAGTTTCCCTCAAAGGTGCACCAGAGTCTGGCTCGATGGCAGGATGACCTGGAGGGGCTCATTGCCCTGGCACCCGGACAAACACAGCTGCCTGCTGCAGGCAGGATCCTGAGCACACACATGAACAGTGCCAGAAACACATGAGGACATTGACAAGTGCTTCTTCTCTGTGTTCCAGGGAGCCTGGAGCTTCCCTCTGCCACCCATCCCTGCCTGACTGTAGGGCTGCAGCTCCTGCTGTAGAGGAGGTGGCCACAAGAACTGTTCATGATGGGGACCCCATGAAAGAGGAGAGCTTTTCTGCTCTTTTTTACTTCCTTTACCTTTTCCCCCAGCTTTCCCCTGCAGAATACAGTGTTGGACTTGGGCTTCACAGGGATCTTGATTCCGAGTGGGAGGTCCAGCAGGTAAGAATCCATCAGCCTGGTGGCTCAGTTTCTCAGGTGTGGAGTTCTGGGGATGAGCTGGGAAGATACAGATGCTCCGGCAATAGCTCAATAAGTCTCCTGCACAGCAGGTGCAAGAGAAGGACTTGAGGGTCCTGAGGGTCCTGAGGGTCCTTAGGCCCTAAAGCAGCCCTTCAAGCCCTAGGTTCTCTGGCTAAGCCCTCTCTATCAGCCCAATGCTCTCCTCTCCCTAATTCCCAGTGCACTCAGCAGTGTCTCTGCCTTTTGGCAGGACACCAGCAGTGAGATGGAGCTCCACAGCTCCTTCCAGGAGCTCTCATGGTGCTGTGATCCCACGCTGACTCCTCGTGCTCCAGAGGTCTCCCAGTGATGGGGCATTATTACATCATGGTGATGTCACATCACCACATTGTCAGATCACCGTGCTGACATTGTGTCGCATGGAAACTGCCCACCACACCTGCCTTGGGGCAGCTTTTACACTGCAGAGCCCTGCCAGCCTCACTTGTTGCACGAAGGCAAGAGACAGGCAGAGCAATCTGTTGGAGGTACAGTGATTGATTACCATGGGGCTCTTGGGAAGCAGCAAGGGGCACAGCCCAGGGACGGTGTTCCTCCCCTCCCAAAGCAGTTTCTGGCACACGCTCCAGTTGCAGCTCTTCTCCAGCTTGGCAAGGGGTGGAGCAGCATCGGCTGCACCCCAGCTTCCCTGTGCCACATGTCCTGCTCAGCCACGAGGGCCGTGAGCCCCGCAGCGTTCACACACTCCTGCCCCTGGGGTAGTCTCAGGCAGCTCCAGCAGCTCCAGCGTGCTGTGAGCTGGTCCTGCGCACTCCAGCGGTCCCGGGAGGCTGAGAAGGAGGCCCTGTGTGCAGTTCCTTGGCAGCTGCAAAGCACAGGTGCTGAGGAATACACCTGGGCAGGTAGCTCGGGGTGCAGCTGCACTGCCAGCTCCAGGCTGAGCCCACAATCTGCTGACCCTTGGCAGGACAAAGAGCCCAGGGACCTGTGGCACAGCCAGGTCAGTGGCCACTCAGAGACAGGGCAGATGCCAAACCTCGGGAGGAAGAGCTGAGACTTTGCTGTGCTTGGACTGTGAAGGTGTAACAGCCCAGGCCTTCAAGGTCCCTCCCTGGAGGCACCAGCTCGAGCTGTTTCTGTGTTCCTGTGCTGTGAATAAATTGTTTTGTGGAAAGAGACACGTGAGACTCTGCTGTAGGAAACCTGGTCTGACTGTGTGAGAGTGGGGAGAGTCAATGGGGGCACCCTTTGGCTCACCTGAGCCACCCACTGCAAAGGGGATTTGGTCCCAGCAGGAACAGTCTGGCACTGGGAGTGTGACTGCCAGAGTGCCTCCAGGATGCTCAGACAGGGAAGTTTCTGTAACAACAGGGCTGCCTGAGAGCTGGAGCAGAGCCCAGGCCATGCACCTGCTGGGCTCTGCCCATAAGAAACCTGGCAAGGTACAGCAGAGTGCCCTGGGCAGGGGAAGGCAGCTATGGAGAAAAGGAACAAGTTAAACCACAACCCCAGTTTTGTCAGACCCCTCTGTCTGCGTGCCCATCCTCTTAGAGCTGACCTCAGGGTTTGGGTAGGTGCAGAGCATTGGGAAAGGGAGGGCAAGACAAAGACAAGGTCACACTGGAAGATTTGCTTCTGCCACCTAAAATTGCACTACAATTCTGAACGGATGAGGATTTCTCCCAGATGCAAGCTGCCACAAGTTGGAAGCCTGGCTGCCCTTGCAGTGCCAAATCCAGCTTGGTTAAACAAGAGGTTTGGGGTTTGCCCAGCAGAGCTTGAACCTAACATTATGCTTACTTTTTTGTCTCTTTTTATTTGGTACTTAAGGAAAAACAAGGGGGAAGAAATGAACAGATGGAAAAAACTCAGGACTACGTGTCCCATGGCATAAGATTGTTGTCCAAATCATGGGCTTGTTCCTCAGTGTGCAACACCAATTCACACAGCAATGGGAGGGATTTTTAGTTTTTTTTTTTCTAAATTTGCATGAAGTAGGGAGCTGGGTGGTAACCCACAAAAGGCTTACTCCTTGCTGACTCCAAGTGACCCACCTGGTGGATGCAGGAAAGGCTGTGGATGTTGTGTATTTGAATTTCAGCATGGCTTTTGACACTGTCTCCCACAGCACACTTGTGGAAAAGCTGGCAGCCCGCGGCTTGGACAGGAGCTGGGTTAAGAACGGGCTGCATGGCCAGGCCCAGAGAGTGGTGGGGAACAGTGCTGCATCCAGCTGGCAGCCAGGCACCAGTGGTGTCCCTCAGGGGTCTGTGCTGGGGCCTGTTCTGTTCAGTATTTTTATCGATGACATGGATGAGGGCATTGAGGCTTTCATTAATAAATTTGCAGATGACACTAAGCTGGGAGCATGTGTCGATCTGTTGGAAGGGAGGAGGACTCTGCAGAGGGACCTGGAATGGTTGGATGGATGGGCAGAATCCAGTAACATGAAGTTTAATGACTCCAAGTGCCAAGTTCTGCATTTTGGCCACAATAACCACCTGCAGCGTTACAGTCTGGGGATGGTGTGGCTGGACAGTGCCCAGGCAGAAAGGGCCCTGGGGGTACTGGTGACAGCAGCTGAGCATGAGCCAGCAGTGTGCCCAGGTGGCCAAGAAGGTCAATGGCACCTGGCCTGGATTAGGAATAATGTGGCCAGCAGTAGCAGGGAGGTCATTCTTGCCCTGTACTGGGCACTGGTGAAGCCACACCTCAAGTGCTGTGTCCAGTTCTTGGCCTCTCAGTTTAGGATGGACATTGAGTGCTGTGTCCAGCTCTGGCCCCTCAGTTTACAATGGACATTGAGTGCTGTGTCCAGCTCTGGCCCCTTAGTTTAGGAAGGACATTGAGATGCTTGAGTGCAGCCAGAGGAGACAACGAGGCTGGTGAGGGGCTTGGAACACAGAGCCTGTGAGGAATGACTGAGGGAGCTGGGGTTGTTTAGCCTGGAGAAAAGGAGACTCAGGGGTGACCTTATCACTTTCTACAACCTCCCGAAAGGTGGTTGTGGTCAGCTGGGGATTGGTCTCTGTCTGCAGGCAGTAACTGACAGAAGGAGAGGACACAGTCTCAAGCTGCGCCAAGGGAAGTACAGGTTGGATATTAGGAAAAAAGTTTTTCACAGAAAGAGTGATAAAGTACTGGAATGGCTTGCCCAGAGAGGTGGTGGAGTCAATACCCCTGGATGTGTTTAAAAAAAGACTGGATATGGTACTCTGTGTCATGGTTTAGTTGAAGTGTTAGGGCTGGGTTGGACTTGATGATTGTGAAGGTCTCTTTCAACCTAGTCATTCTGTGAATTCTGTAAATTCATCAAGATTTTACATTATTTATACATTTTAACAAAGCTATTAGCATCCATTGGTTGCAAATTACAGAACTTTTTGTTAATTAGTACTCAATCCCCTACTTGCTAGTTATATCTCTCATGTCTCATGCTCATTAGTCCACAGGCATAGTTCTTCCATTTGAGTCTTGCGTCCATTCAGAGTAGGTGGTCAATGAGTCAGTGGTTGTGATGTCCCACTTCCAAAACTACCTTTTCCTCAAGTACTGGTCAGTTCCCTGACTTCACTTCTGGTGGCTCTTGGCCAGGCAGCCCGTTCCTCTTTTCCTTAAAACAGAAGATTGGAATCATAGAATTAGAACGTAGATTAGAATATTCTGAGTTGGAAGTGACCCATCAGGATCACAGAGTCCAGCTCCTGGCTCTGCACAGATCACCCCAACAATCCCACCCTCTGCCTGAGAGCGTTCTCCGAACATTCCCGAAGCTCTGCCAGCCTGATGCTCTGACCATTCCCTGCTGAGCCTGCCCTGTGCTCGACCACCCTCTGGGTAAGGAACCTTCTCCTGAAATCCCACCTGAACGCCGCCTGGTTCAACACACTACCGACTGAACCGATTCACAATGCAACCGCTTCATCATATCACAGGGACAATCACACTGCGTATCACATCAGCTACTGATCCACAACTGAAAAACCTACACTTTTGACTCAAAGCCCCATTCTCAGGGCTCGGTGTCATTGTGACACAGCAGGCAGGTCAGGGCACAGCACCAGACAGCGTGGCACGGTGTGACACAGCACGCCACGGCTCTGCACAGCTGAAAACGTCGTTAGAATAGTGCGGAGCGGCACAACGCAACATACGCTGACACGACCTCAACCCCCAGGCACTTTCCCGCCGCGGCCCCTTTAAGGCTCCCTTGGCCAATCAGCGCAGCCCACATCCCCGCCAGGGGCCGCCCCCGAGGCCCGCCGGGAGGCCCGTACCACTCCCGCCACTCGGGGTAGTCACTTGTCCCCGTGGCCCGGCGACCCCGCCGCCGCCAGCCTCCCGCTCGCTGATTCGCCCGCCCCGCTCGGTCCACTATCGTTCACAGTTTCTTGATTGTCGTAGCGGATAGCAATGGCGCTAAGGGACCCTCGCATAATACGCCGTTCCTCTCACCCCCCCGTGGCATGATGGCGCGTGCCAGGGCGGGGCGGGGCGTGGGGCGGAAGCGGCGCCGTGGCGCGGGAGGAGGCGACATCATGGCGGTGCCGGGTGAGGCGAGGGCGGCAGAGCCGCGGCCGGGATCGGTACCGCGGGGATGGAGGGGCGCGAGGTAACGCATTTATCTCTCCGCAGGCCCGAGGCTGCGTCTGGAGGCGGCGCTCAGCTTCCTGCTTCTCCTCGCCAGTGCCCGGGCCCTTGTCCCCAGCCATCGTCTCACTGCCCGTGACCTGGCGCGGCTGCGGGCGGTGCTGGAGCGGCCCTTCACCGATGTGCGGGCCGCGTACTACTCCATCGTGGGACTCAGCAGCCTCGGGGTGCGGGTGGCGGACGAAAAGGTGAGCAGAGGTGGGCCCGGCTGTCGCTGCCCGGGGGCGCTTTGCTGTTCGAGGGGCTGCTGCATAGCAGTGAAAGATGAATTATTCATATAATATGAGCTTATAGGAATTTTTAGAGAGAGCTCTGCTGGGACAGGGCCGTGTGGGAAATGTAAAACGTACGTGCATTATATCCTTAGTAAATACTGGAATATCACTGGTAGTTGGTGACTCTCCATATGTTATTTGGATAAATTGCATCTTTGTCCGGCCAGTAACGTGGTCCTGCCTCGCTTATATTCACTGTAAATGAAAGCCTCAGGGCTCGCTTCTCTATGGCCCGTTGTGACGTTACTGCAGGTATCAATTTGTTTAACTGCTTTGTGAATAAGTTCGCTGCCTGTGGCACATTTGGTGCACTGTACTGTTAAATAGAGTCCCAATTAGTTTGTTCCAGTTCAAATACTGAATTCATGCAGTGCTATTTTTATGTATAATTAATTATATAATTTCAAGGCTGGTGGTATCAGCAGAATTCTTATGGCGCTGTGTCTCCAAGCATTTTTAGTTTAAATATTGTAGATTGTGCTTGTGAACTGTAAATAGACATTTGTTCTTTCCTCAAAGATTCATGCAGTGCAGGGGTTCTAAACCCTTTGGTTTTGGTTTCTCTTTGAGTGCTGCACATAAGCTGTTAGCTGTGAGGGTCCTAAAGATGGGGTTCATCTCAGTGCACCCCGTGCCACTCAGTGCACCTGTGGCCAGTTACTAGTCATCTGTGGGCTGCACTGGGAATTGCTGCTTTCCTTTTGTCACTGTGGCTGGATTTTTTATTAGTTTCTAGTTCTGGCAGTGATAGCACAGCCTTTGCTTCTGCAGGGAAACAGCATGCATTTCTCTGTTTGTGTACTTATTTCTCAAGGTTTGTTGTGAGACTTTTTTCTGCATGGTGCACCTCTTCACAGGGTGGGGCTATTTAAAAGGTAGAGGTAGGAAAAATAATAGCTAGGTATAACACTGGAATGTCTGCTGTGGAATGTCCCACCCTTAGGATGTTTGTGTGCACTGATAAGCTCTCCTTGAGGCTGAACAGTCCCAGCTCCCTCAGCCTTCCCACCTGAGAGGTGCCCCAGTCCCTCATCATCTTCACAGCCCTCCAGTCTGTCCTTGTCTGTCTTGAGCTGGGGAGCCCAGCACTGAACACGGCACTCCAGATGTGCCTCTGCAGGGCTGAGTAGAGGGGCAGGATCATGTCCCTGACCTGCTGACAATGCTCTTCCCAGTGCACCTCAGGATACCACTGGCCTGCTTGGCCCCCAGGACACTCTGCTGGCTCATGGACAGCTTGTTGTCCTCCAGGACCCCCCAGGCCCATCTCGTGGAAAGCTATCCCATTGGTTAAGCATGATTTCCACTTTCTGAATCTGTGTTGGCTGCTCCTCATCACCTGCTTTTCCTCCACGTGTTTTGAGGTGAGAGCCAGGATGAGCTGTTCCAACACCTTTCCAGGGCTGGAGATGGGGCTGACTGGCCTGTGGTTCCCAGCATCCTCTTCCTTGCCCTTTGTGAAGACTGAAGTGACACTAGCTTTCCTCCAGTCCTCAGGCACCTCATATTTTCCATGAGCTTCTAAAGATGATGGAGAATGGGTTAGCAATAACATTTGCCAGCTCCCAGAGCATTTGTGGCTGCATCCCATTGGAGCCCATGAATTTGAGGGTGTCAGGTTTGATGAAGTGATCTCTAACCTGATCCTTCTCAGCCAAGAGAAAGTCTAGGAGTATTCCTAGATAATGCAGTTCTGTCCTGCTTGTAAAGGCCTGTGCTCCACATACTCAAATCCCTGTGCTTTATGTATGAGCAGTTAAATTCTTGGTTATTTTTTGGTTAAAATGCATCCCAGTGATCCATCTATCCAGCTGTCAGTTAATACAAATAGACAAGCAGTCCCATTGCTTGCCTTTATGCTGTACCTGCGTGCCCCACTTTTCTCTCTGCACTCTTTGAAATTCTGTATTTTTATCCATTGACGATGGTGTGATATACAGCTGGAAAGGAAGCTCACCTACAGAATTTCTCTTCATCTGTTCTCTATCCTGGAAGATTTGCCTTACTAAATACACCTGTTAGATTTCAGTTTTGATAGGCTGTATAATTATACTCAGTTTAGGTTTGAATTATGGTTGCAGTAGAGTTTATGTGAAAATTCTTATGTCTTTTCAGAGGGACCACCCTTGTTTCTGTGCAGCACTTGGCAGAGTAGGATCTGGGGGTATGAAAATGTGCAGTGTTCATGGAATTGTCTTAGGCTGTAATTTAAGTCTCCTCTCAGTGGTTTATGTTAAATTCTGTTTCTCCACAGGCTGCATGCAAGTTCATCAAATCTCATGTGGACTCCAGCAGTGTTGAATCCCTCTTTTATGCTGCCCAGTCCATCCAGGTCCTGTCAGGCTGTGAGGTGAGTGTGGAGCCCTGAGTTGTGCAGACAGATACTTGCCGAGGAAATACCTGCCTTGATATTATTCTTTGTTTTATGCATAACTTCTACTTTCTTTTAGTGGATTGTTCTCTCTTGTGCCCTAGGTAAATAAATGTTTGGGTGTGCTCTACACAAGGCAAAGTATAAATATATGACACAAGTATTTGGTCCAGGGTAATTCCGAGGGGATGTTTTTTAATTAAACACTGATGGCTAAGGAAAAAGGTAGCACTTTTTGTTAGAATTCTCAGGACTGTGTCAATTAGAAACTCTTTGTGTGGATGACAGACAGTTTGGGTGTTGGAGCACTGCTGGACACAGTTGCAGACCACCCTTGCTGAACTGGGATGGATTATCCAAGCCCTCTTTGTCATCAGTACCCTTGGCTACTACACAATGGGGTGATACCACATGGAAAGCAGTAGCAGGTTAGCAGGATTGATCTGATGGGATTATCCTGACCAATTGATGGTTGACAGCAAAACTTAAGGATTTAATCAATTAAACTAAAAAATAATGAATGATAAATGGGTTTTCCCCAGAAGCTTATGGTGTTCACCAGTCTAGTGTTGCTCCAAGAAGCAAATCCAGGTGATTTGAAGGCCGTGTTTTTTCAACTGTGAATCACTTTGTTCCCTGTGCTCTTCCTCAGGTCACCATTTCAAATGAGACCAGAGAGCTGCTGCTGGCAGCTGTCAGTGAGGATTCCTCAGTCGCCCAGATCTTCCATGCTGTTGGAGCCCTGAGTGGCTTTGGCCTTCCTTTGGCATCCCAGGAAGCCCTGAGTGCTCTCACTGCTCGTCTCAGCAAGGAGGAGAGTGTGCTGGCGTAAGTCTCAGACAGGAGGGATTCACCTGTTTATCCTCCAGGCAACTGGGTTTTGAATTAAAGAGAATTTTAATGCTTAATATTTGATATATACATGTAGTAGAGTAGGTGCTGTGTTTTCATTTGCTGTATTTGTACAGTTCATTATTGTTCCTCAGGGCAAGGAAATATATGTTTGGGGGCTATTTTTTATGATTTTGTAAATGAACTTATATATTCAGTTTAGCTCAAGGATAATGGTCAGTAAAGGGATGGTATCCCAAAAAAGCCTCCTCTTAAAAGGACTGACAACAGAATTTTTACTTTATACCCAACCATTATCCTTTGTCATTTACGCTTGCAGCAGACTTAATGCTCTTTCTTAGCTCTGTTTGTAGTTTGGGGTGCCTGCACTGTGAGCTGGAAAACATGTGCCAGTAAGCTGAAGGAATCTTGGCATTTATCACCAAAAAAATTAATTTCACTGTGATGTAAGAGAACAGAATGTCCCTTAAAGGCTGGGGAAGAAAGGGAAACTTTTAAACTTGCTGTTTTGACTAAAAAAGTGGATTCCTGGAAGCCTCAGTAGCCAGTCTGGGATCTGTGCTCTGCAGGGATCAGTTGTTCTGTTCTCTGCCTTTGAGTGTGTGAGTTTCTTGCAGGGCTGATGCAGCTAAAGTGACATTCTGTAATGAATGTGAAGTTCACACTAAATCACTTTGGATTTGTTCTCTTGAGTGAACTGGAGGCAGGAACAGCTGTTTTACACTTCATTCAGAATAGAAAATGCAGTTGCTTTGATTTAAATGATGTTTGGCTTTTAAGGAAGGGATAATCATACACTTGTTTGGTTTTGTTTGTTCTTGTTTAAGAACCATCCAGGCTTTGGAGACGGCATCTTACCTGTCCCAGCAGGCAGATCTAAGTAGCATTGTTGAGGAGATTGAGGTAGGAACCCACTGTCATCTCTAATTATTCAGAAATTTGCTAGATTGCTTTAGAACTAAGAGATGTATTAATGTGGAAAAAAAAATTAAAAACCAACCTAGCTAATTGTCAGCCTGCATGATGTGGCTTGACTTTCAAGCAGATAATTCCTTGAACATTTCTGTTTCACAGTGGACTGAAACATAGAAAATCCTGACATTTACGTATAATTAAATCCGCTAAAGGCTGGAGATTTTTCCTTCTTCCTGTTTCTAAATAACTATTACAAAATATCTCATTGATCCCGTACATATAATTCTTGATTACAGGCCTAACAGCAGAGTTAACTTCTGTGGATCCACTGGAATGCAATTTAAATTTTGATAACTCTTTCTCTCAGGATCTTGTTGCTCGCTTGGATGACCTGGGTGGAGTTTACCTGCAGTTTGAAGAAGGAATTGAGACTACTGCCCTGTTTGTTGCTGCTGCCTATAAGCTGTCAGACCATGTGGGTACAGAGCCAGCAATAAAGGAGGTCTGTATCTGCTCATTCCTTCCTTGCACACTCCAAGCACTTCCTTGCTCCCAAAAAGGATCTGCTCAGTCCCTGGTGCCAGAGCCTAGTGTAACTGGGTAGAATTTCTACTGGAAAAAGTATTGAGCACACTCAGTGAAAAGGGACATTGTGGAGGGAATGCTAGGAAACAGAATCTAAGAGGAAATTCTAATTTAAAGATGACACGCTGGATTTGTTGTGTTTTTTCCTCTTTCAAGTGTACAGAAGGAAATTGCAAGGGAAGCTTAGTTTTTCTTTGTTTATTGAGACAAGGTGTTGAGGAAAACCTATGTTTCAGAGTTTGTTCTGGTATTTGGCACTTATAGTACTTATGTCATTTCAAGGTGTTTTGCAAATGTTATTTATCTGTGAGGAAATGCAGGCACCCCAGTTTGGGGTGCCAAAAGAGAGACAACATTACCATGCCTGCAGGAATCTAGATTAAAAAAAAATTACTGTCTAAGATGAAAGACTGCTGGAAATTTCTTTTGATCTTGGTTAAGCTAGAAATCATTACTGCAAGCTATCCACTTGATATTTTTTTTCCACAAATAAATGGAGTCAGATGTACTTTGGAGTGAGAATGGTAGCTCCCTAAAGCACAAGCCAAAGTGGCAGGGTTAAAGCTGAAGCCAGTGTAAGACATGTGAGTTCAGTCCTGGTTCTTTTCCACACTACTGCCAAACAAAGTAATGCAAAGTAATTTCAATGTCATTTTTTAAGTGGTGATTCTGCCACACAAAATTCAAACTGTCAATGTCCAAATGATGCTTAAATAAAAGACCAATTAAGGGAAATTGTTTAGTTTTTTTCAGAATTGTGCTGTCAGAAGTGCTGCTGTTGGGGCTCAAGGCTTTATCTCTGGTGAATGAAGAGAGTGCTTTTGGAATGCCACAAAACTGTCTTTAAAAAATAACGTGGTATTTGGAAAAATAACTCCCTGTTTTTTTCCCCCCACAACTTCAATGAGAGTATCAGTTGCTGATGAGGGTTTGGAGCAGTACCATGCCCTCCACAGACATGAAAAACACTGCAGGATTTGCATTGTGCAGGAGTTCTGTAGCATTTGTCTGGATTCCTTCTCTAGTTTTGATGTTATTTGGTGTTCAGTGGTACAAGTGGTACAGTGAAAATTTGAGATGCAATGGATTTCATTTAGAAGTGTTCTCTGTAGGTCACTAAGTTGTATCTCTATTGCTTTATTTGGGATTGTCTTTGTTCTCATTCTCATTAGAATTTAGCCCAAAATCCTTTGTTTGGATCAAAGTACAGGTAGCCAATCCCTCTGTTTTCCAGAGTAGCAGGGAGTGATGGAAGAAGGTGAATAATGATGGATAATTAATAATCTGCAGAGGGTGGTGCAGATGCCCTAACCCTACCGAGTCAGCCTGCAAAATCAGCTGGAGGGATGCTGTCCCACTCCTACTTTGGAGAGAACAAATTAGCTTTGGCATATCCCAAAGCCAGAGCTGGCTCTGTGCTCCTGGTGCTAACTGCTTTAAAGCTAATTCCCTTAGCTTGAGAACACTGCTGAGCCTAAGGGAATAAGCCTGCATGGGCCTACCCTGGCTCCTTCCAGAGCCATTGGGATGCTTTGCTGCTCTGTGGCCTTCCCAGCCTGGCAGGTAGCCAGGACATCAGGCTTGGTCCTGCTCTGTATAAAGATAATTGTGCGGCTCTTGAAGCCAGATTGTCTTTTTGCAGCCACACAGAGTCTGGGTAGTTGAGCTGATACATCTTTTTACTCTGAAATACATTATTTGCAGAGGTGGATCCATATTGTGCTTTTCCAAGTTCTTTAGACGATTCCAGCCATTTTGGTTGCAGCCTCCCAGCCAAGAACAAGAATGCACATGAAATTCCAAAGGCAGATCATTTTGGGTTGCCTCATAATTCGAACTGTTTTTAAAACAAAGGGAAAATTAAAGTCTTTTACGAATGATGTTTTCATTAATAACATAATACTGAGCCAGTTTGCAATGCTGTGGTAAGCTGCTGGTGCTTATATGTGGTTGGCTTCTCCTCTTTCAGGATCAAGTTATCCAGCTGATGAATGCCATTTTTAGCAAGAAAAACTTTGAGACACTCTCAGAGGCCTTCAGCGTTGCTCGTGCTGCAGGGTCCTTGTCCCAGAACCGCTTCCACTTGCCCGTCATCGTTGTCCCTGATGGGGCTGCGGCTGTGTCTCATCATCAGCCCGTGCTCAGGGTAAGGCCTTAGCCCCAAATCTTGGCTCAGCCTGTGGTATTGTAGCTCAGCCTGTGGTATTTTAGTCAGCTCTGAGCCGACTGAAAGTGTAAGCTGATGTCTTTCAGCTCTGTCACTCAGGCTCCAGAAGATCTGGGATTTTAGTGCTTTTGTGAAGTGATTCTTAGGAACCTTGGCTTACCAGGCATGGCCTCAAGAAAGCATGGTGTGGAAGTCAGCTCTTCACCTTCCCTGTTGTGTTAGAAAAAGGGAATCTGGGATGCTGAGCAGGGGAGAGCTCTGGGTGTGTAGCACAGAGGGGTACTGAGTTGTCTGTGCTCCTGCATTCCTTCTGGGACAAGTCTTACAGAAATGCTGTTTTTTCTCTCATAGCTGCAAGTGACCAATGTTATGTCCCAGCTACTGACTCAAGTTTCTGTAAAGCTTGACCAAGCCAAGTCTGTGTCTAGCAAAGCCACTGTCCTTCAACAGCTTCCATTTACTCTCTCTGGGTAAGAAAATAAGATTATTTTTAGAAAAAGGCAAACAGGTGTTATTTAAGCAATGTTGGACTTGGTTTTCCATAAGTGTTTTTCCACCAGAGAAATGTTTCTGTGGTAGAAAACTCAAAATGCTGTGGTTGTGTTTTGTTAGTGTAGGGTGACTGATCACATTTGGTAGTGGTGGTTAATTTCTGTTGTCTTTCTTTTGACTGGGAGTGGGAAATTCCAATGTTCTTTTGACTTTGGTCAGCTTTGAAGAATTCTTTTCCTGCCCGGGGTAACAATGTTAGTTTTGTGCTGTTTTTGTTTACCTGTTTAATGTAGCATATTTGGGGGCTTCTTAACACCTTGGGATTTTTTGTTACAGAGATTTCTTTGAGCTGAACTTCATGAATGTGAAACCTGCTAGTGGATATTATGATTTCTCCATCAGTGTAGATGGGGATAAGCGATTTATTGCTAACAAAGTGGAGGTGGGTGTGCTCTTTGATGTATTTTCATTCTGTGCTATTCACTGAAACAGCATTTTATGTATACTTGTGAAGGATGTTGCCAGTTGTATGGAATTTTTATCACATGCTTTTCTGCAATGCATTGGATTTTGACTCAGGATTATGGCCAGTAACCAGATTAAATACATGATCAAAAGGGATTTCTGTAAATTTCAAACCTGTCTTATCACTTAGATGCTGATCTGACAGCACATGAACAAAGGGTAACAGTGGTGGTGTTTATATGGCAGCCCTAAGTTGATATGCAGAAATGATTACCAAATGTGAGTTCTTCAGAGCATTCCAGAGTTGAGCCCATAAATCTCAAGGCTTGGCTATCAGTTGTCTGGGGGATTGCCTCATCTGTGGAAGCTGTTATTGTTTGTATAAGCTCTAGAGCCCTAGAAGAGAATCAAGGGGATCTTTTGGCATTTCCAAGCCGTGTATATGGGGAAGATTTTGTAGCGGAAAAGCAGTTACTAAAGCAGATGGAGTTTTCTTTTCAGGCATACACAGCCCTTTTTTGGTGGCAACAGCTGTTAGACCTTTCTGAAGAGCAGTTTTATATAAACATTTGGAGTTCTCCTTTCCTCAAGTTTGTTACAGTGAGAGGAATGTGACATCTCTGTTCATGTAGTCACCCCAGTGTCAACAGCTGAGAATGCTTTTCTCCAAAGAGGTCCATTCCCAGGGTTAATTTTTGTCCTCAATAACCTATTTAAGGAAACAATTAACATTTCAAGTCTCCCAACGTATTCAGCTTAGAGTGGAGGAAGACACAACTGCTGACCTTTACTCTGAGCATCAAATTGACTCTGTCAGTGGAGCAGTAATGGCACTCAGGGATGTCAGAAGGGGCTGGATTGTCCTGCTTAAGCTGAGGCTGGCACGGGAGGCACTGGCAGGAATGTATTAGCGCCAGAGGCTTTGTGGGAAGTGCTGCTAATAAGACACATTGTTACGGGGGAGGACTGCTGGGGAGCTGCTTTTTTCCTTACTGTTATTAGCATTAATTGTCCTTAATGCACCATCGTTTTGACAGTAATGAGCTAAACCAGTGGGTTATTACTCAGGCAGAGACTACATTTCCTGGCATTAAAATATTTGAGGGATGTTTGTGTACTGTGCAGTTGGAGGGGCTGTGTGCAGCAGCTCTGAGTTGCCTCCACACAACTTTTTTAAAGTTAATATTTCATTAGTCCATCTTTCTTTGCCCCCGTCTTGGAACAAATTAAGGCTTTGCTAAAGTTAGCCTGAATCATCTGCATGTTAATGGATCCATTTTTGGGGGTAGCCTCTCTTAAATTACACTTTTTGTTGTAAAGGAACCTCCAAGAGGATTTTGTTTGAAGTCTGACCTGAATAGTTTAGTTAATATTTTTACATACTTTTCCTACAGGTTCTTTGTGAATTATATTTTTGGCTGAGGGTGTGAGGCTGGGTTCACATGAGCAAACCTGTAGTAACAAATTGTAGTATAAGATGAAAAATATCTTGGCAATGAAACTTCATTTCTCTAGGGGAGCATTTGTAAGCTGTGAGAACAAATGTGCTAATTAAAGACTACAGACTACAGTGACTGCTTATGTTTGAGAGAAGAATTGTAATCAGTCAAACCCACTCGGATCAGTGCCTGAATGGGCAGTGGTTTGGGGCTGGGGAAAGGGCAGGAAATAATTTCTCTGCTTGGGGTTTATACTGCACTTAGCACAGAGGACTGTGATAAATGGCAGGGTCTTATTGACTGCCCAGCACTAAGGGATAAATGCTGTGACTCTGAAGGAAAGCTTGCTGGACAAAGTGCAGGTCTGCTGGTAATAAAATCAACGGAAACCTGTTGGGCTTTAGGAGCCAACAGAAGCAGAACTGTTGCTGTCCAGAGACCTCTTGTCTCAAATTCCTGTCCAGAAAGTAGGACATGTGCACAGGCAGTGCAAATTGTATCATATGTGATGTAATCTTTCATAGCAAGTTTCTGCTAGTTCAAAAGGAAAACTAGTTGGCTCTGGATAGTTGGACTGTTTCATTAAAAAACAGCTCTCTCAAGGACAGCTAATTCCAGCATGCCTGAGAAGTTGGTGTCTGCACAGTTGGCTGCTTGTGCAGGGAGGAAGGGGATGGCTCAGGGTCAGTGACTGGTGCAGGAGCTTTGCCAGAAGGTTGATTGCTGTAGATCTTTCTGTGCAAGTTAGGCTCTGACTTGGGCTTTATTGTAAGACCCACTTTGGGGAAGAGGAACAGTAGAGCTAAAGCATCTGCAGTGAATTTGGCCAAAATTGGTGTATGTAGAGTGCTCTGAAGAATTTTCTATTGTGCTTTGTTGCAGCTGAAAGTAAAAGTCTCCACAGAAGTGGGGATTACAAATGTAGATCTTTCTACTGTGGATAAAGATCAGAGCATTGCACCAAAAACAACCAGGTAAAATGGCATGGGGTGTGTGATCCTGGAAGGGAAACCTGGCTTCTGAGCTAGAGCCTTGGTTTCTCTCAGCATCCCACCTTCTCTTGGAAAATCACCTCAGTTCTGTGTGATTTTTTTCCTCCTAGGGTAGCTTATCCAGCCAAAGCCAAGGGCTCATTCACTGCTGACAGCCATCAGAACTTTGCTTTGTCCTTCCAGCTGATAGATGTGAACAGTGGAGCTGAACTCATCCCTCACCAGGTTAGGACAATTTTTGTCATTGCTGTGTTACCAAGATGTTCCATCATGAAGCATCTGAGCTGACAGTTGCTCTTGAAAAGATTTGATAGGTTTTGAGGAGCCTTATGTTACTGACATGTACTGTGAAGATCGCTGATCTCACTAGATGGGAGATTCACTTCATTTGTTTTGTCTGTCTGTTAAGTGAAACCTCTCCTGGCTCTGGTATTGTGTTGTATTTAACTCCACAGATTGAGTGCACATAGCCTGTCCTGTAAAAGCACAATTCTGAATTTTTTTTTTTTAATGTAGATTGCTGGCTGAAAAGTCCTTGAATGTTACAATCTTCCTTGCAGACTTTTGTTCGACTTCACAACCAAAAGACTGGCCAGGAGGTGGTGTTTGTTGCAGAACCAGACAGCAAGAATGTGTACAAATTTGAACTAGATACCTCTGAAAGAAAGACTGAATTTGACTCTGCTTCTGGGACCTACACTCTTTACCTGATCATTGGAGATGCCACTCTGGAAAATCCAATCCTTTGGAATGTGGTATGTAGCTGGAAGTGGGGTGATGCGGTTTTGTCATTACTGACAGTCTATCAGGAGGGCATGGTACAGGCTTGGAAGCAAAAAGATCAAATGTTCTGTTCTTTTTAGTGAACCAGAATCCTTTTGTCTATTTTTGGGCTCTGAGGTTTGCTGTTCATTGTAAGTTTACTTAAAACTTTACATCAAAGCAAGACAGAAATTAACATTATTTTCATTGTGTCCTGGTGCAAAACTTCAGAAGGTTTATGGGTTTGATTGCAATTTTACAGCAGGCTTTCAAGGTTTAACCTCTGTTCTTTCTCTGCTGGAAATAAGTCTAATTCTTAATGATGGGTGAATGACATTAATGCCCCTGTTTAGGAGAGGTTGCTTCTTTAAAGATCTGGTGTCTTTTTCTCAATTTCCTTTACAAATTATGTAAATTGCAGATTGTCAAGTAAGGAAATAAAGCACAGTAATGGAATAGGTTTTATACATATAGATCTAAATGCATGAAGCTGCACAATTTCATTTCAGGCTGATGTTGTGATCACATTCCCAGAAGAGGATGCACCATCCACAGTCCAGTCCAAGAACCTCTTTGTTCCCAAACCTGAAATCCAGGTATAGTCAAGATTATATGTGGAGATGAGGGCTTAGTGTTATGTGTTCTCATCATAATTTATTTATAAGTAATGTATAAAGGAAGACCAGAGTTACTGCTTTAAGGAAGGAAGTTTGTTGGAGTTCTCTGGTGTACGAAAAAAAAAGCTGTGTCCTACCCATGAGAGAGCAACTGATGTCAGTGAGAAGACTCAAACAGGAAAATTTGGCCAGGTAAGCACCACAGAAGGGTTTCTGTTTCATTCCAGCCATCTGGGCTGATGTCAAACTAACAAGTGCTTCTGTGAGTGCAAGGAAGAGTTAACTGTGCAAGCAATCAAATTCCAAGAGACTGGAATAGACACTGGTTTAAAAAGTCTTTGCCTTAGGAAGAATAGCTCTCATCCAGAGAAAACCAGGGCTGCAGCTGGTTGTTTGGGGAGCAGAGGAGCTGCTCTGTTGGAACACTCCTTCCTACTCATGAGTTGGTTTTGTTTGTTTGCAGCACCTCTTCAGGGAGCCTGAGAAGAGGCCTCCCACGGTGGTCTCCAACACTTTTACAGCTCTGGTTCTCTCCCCACTGCTTTTGCTGCTCATCTTGGTGAGTGACCTGGGTCACAGAAGAACAACTTTTTCCCATCCAGTCCAGAGTCACTTTTAGGAAGTTGGACAGCTCAACTTCTTGCTAAAGCTCCTGGTTAACCATGACTGGCACAGCAGTACCAGAGTCACAGCTAGCAGATGTCAGTGCAGAGCATTGGTCTGGTTTGGTTTTTTGAGGTTATAGTCAAGGCAGAGTAACACTGCTGCCAAGTTGATGTAGGTGGATGAGTTTCTCCAGTGTGCTTCAGCTGGGGGTGGTGGATAACAGTGGTCAGATTAAGTTATAATAACATTAGACTTCCACAGGAAAAAGGCAGTTATTCTGCCTCACATGTAATAAATCATCACAAAATCTGTTACTTAATCCTATCAGATTGAATTCTCATTTATAGACATTTGAGTGTCTGTAGTTGAAACATCCATTGCTACTCATTGTATCATCAGGCCTAAGTGCTTTGAACTTAATGCAATAAAAAAAATCCCACTGAGACAGGTTCTTATTTGGAAGATTAAACTGATTCCAACAGTAATTTCCCATTAGCTAGTCTCAGTGAAAGCTGGCATTCAGTCGTGTCCTCTGGTCTATGGAGTTCACAATATACAAGTTGATGACACTTTAATGAAAAAATTCAGAGTTGCTGCGCCTCTTTTCCACCCTTCCTGCCTTTATCTTTTGTAGTCAAAAACTACAATGACTATTAAATGACTAAAACTTCTGTGAGCAAACATCTATCTATAGCTGTTCTTCGTGTGAGTCCAAAATGAGGGCATTACTTTTTGCATTTTAAAGGAAATTAATTCAACTGGGTAGAAATAGCAATGTCTATTTCTTTTTCACTGTTTAAATTTGGAGTAGTCCTCTCATCAGTTAAGATATTTGAGGAACTGCATTAGGGCAGTCAGAAGTAGCAGGAGAAATTTCCACTTAAGGAGTTCAACTATGCTGCCTTTAGCAAAATTACTACTGTCTCCTCTTGCAGTAGTAAAGTGCTTCTGTAGAGAAGACACTGGATTCACTGAAGATCTTAAAGAAGCTTGAAAGATGTTGAAGCTTAAAGTAAAAGCTTGTGTTTACAAGGCTGTTTAACTCCAATTTTGTTTTTTTTTTCCTTTTTAGTGGATCAAGATAGGTGCCAACATCTCCAACTTCAGCTTTGCTCCGAGCACCATTGTTTTCCACATGGGACATGCTGGTAAGTGTCAGAGGCTTTCTGCTGTGTTTGACCTCCTCACCTGGGAGTTACAGATGAGAGCCTGTGGTTAATGGGCTCGTGGTCTATTAACTTTAATGACATAACAGCATAACATTTGTTCTCATGTTTCCATCTGCCTTCCTGCTTTTCATGATTGTTAATATGGTGATAAACCTGTTTTGGCCATCAGCTTGTAACAGCTGTCATTATCTCGGCCCCTCTCTCACTCTATTTATCTGTACTTAATAGAACTTCTTATTTCCAGAGGTCACACTTTCTTTATTGCGTGTTTATCCTCTGAGAGTGGGGAGGTTCTGTGGGGATTGAGACCTGCAGGACTCTCAACAGTGAAAGGCTACATCATTTCTTTAAAGCTCTTCCCATAAAAGCACTTCTGGTTCTTTGACTGAACCAAATTTTTTCATCAATTTTATTGCGTTCTTGCTTACACAGTTATTTACTGTCTTGGTAGAATTTCAAAAACTAGCAGGTTGGGAAAACATTGATTTCTATTGATTTCCAAATGTCACTATGTTTCTCAGTCCAAGTCAGTTTCCTTGGAAGTCTTATAAAGCTGTAAGCCTTTACAGATGTGTGAGGTTAATATCCCCTATAGAAATCCAGAGTATCCTCCTCTTTTTAATAGCCCTTAATGTCTAGAATATGTCCATAATTCTACCACAGGGAAGGTTGGTTGCAAGCTGTCAGTGTCACATTTTCTTTCCAGAATGGGGACCCAGATGTCTTCATTCCCTGGTGATAATGTGTGGTCTTTAGAACTGCCATTCAGAGCTTCAGAGATGAGATAGGAACCAAATGCTTAGGCCTGGCAGTACAGTTGTTCTGAGGATGACAAATGGTTGGTCTTTGAATGCAGTTTCAGCCATGAGCTCTTTTCATTTTTTTTTTTCCCCAGCAATGTTGGGACTCATGTATGTCTACTGGACTCAGCTCAACATGTTCCAGACTCTGAAGTACTTGGCCATTTTGGGTGGCATCACATTCCTGGCAGGCAACAGGATGCTGGCTCAGAAAGCTGTGAAGCGGTAAGGGCAGGGACAGAGCTCTAACATCAGTGGGGAGGAGGTCACAGGGTGCTGCTGTGTGTCAGTGACCACTGCTTTGGGCTCTTGGACTTTGTGTGGAGCTGGGTTGCTCAATGCCGCTTCCCTGCCTCTTGAACTGGGCAGGGCAGTGAGGGGCTGTCCCCAGGGTGCAGCTCCTGCAGAGAGAATTTGCCATGTGGCATGTGCTGAAGGAAGCTCTTAGAATAATGTTGGATTATGAAAGCCACTAGAAATGTGGGAGAGGCCCAACTATTTGGGAGCTCTGCTTGTGATAAAGGTTTTAAGAACAGGAAGGTAAGGTGGGAGTAAATTACTGGTGTGCTCCTCTAGCTAAGGGGAGATTGTAGAGAAAAGGGAAGCAGATGCTTATCAGCTGTGCAGCATCAGACAAGAGGCAGCAAACACTAGCAAACCCAGGGAAAATTCTGCTAGATGTTAGGGATACAGCATTCCTTTCTGTACTGGCATTGGCTTCATTCTGCACACTTGTCTTCTGCCACACAGTGTCTCATGACTGCCCTGGTGTGGGGAGGCAGCAGTTTGCTGACCCAGACTGCCTCGGTTAGAGGTCACACCATTCCCTCTCCTTCTCTTCTGCCACACACAGTTTCCATGTGAGACTTAGGCTTTTGTACTAATGTAGCATTTGACTTTGAAGATGATTTTATTGACTTGCTTTGCCATCACACCTGTGCTTTCCTTACTTTCCCCTTTTTGAGCCACTGGATACCTACCTGCATAGATATCCCTGGGGTCTCACCTTTTTGATTACACTCTGTTAAAACTGGGACAAGAGCTGTAAAAAAACCATAAGAATATAGTTTTTAGAAGGGTTGCACTGATTTGTTTTCTTTAAAACATGTCTGCATTTATGGCTGTGTCAAGGAGGATGATTAATGTAATTAACCATTTTCATACTGTCCTCCCAGCTTTCTCAGCCTTGCTCCCTCAGATGTCCAGCCCTCTCCACTCTGGCATTTTTATTATGTTAGCATAACTTCCTGTGGGAATTTTGTTGCACGTGGGGCCGTTATGTCATTTAATTATGTTTCCTTTTTCATTGGAAAAGTAATGAGGCAATGTTATTAAGTACAGATTGCCTAGGATACAGATTTGGGGGAAAATAATACAATGAAGCAAATTTCTAAGTGTCTTTGCTCAACCAGGGCTTCTGTTAGCACATAAATGCAGGTGGTTGGTTCTTGCTTCAAACCACTGCAGGGAGCGTCCATGTGCTTTTTCACTGTAAATGACATGAAGCTGCAACTACAATGGCAAATTTGAAAGTAAAACTTCTCTCTGAGGCTAAAGTTAAACCCTTTGTACATGACTTTAAAGTTCAAAAAGACATCTTCTTGTGAAGGCACTGCCTGCCTGTCTCAGATGCTGAAGTGCAGTGACAACCAGATTGCACTTTGAGGTGAAGCTGTGGAGGCCAGCAGCAGGCATGGGAAGGAGAGGGAAGGGGGCTGTCTGTATAAACCATCTTGTTACAGAAGTTACCAGAAGGCCTGGTTTTGCTTTTTGCATTTCTGTCACTGGGTCTGGTTCCTGAAACAGGGCTGCTTTCTTCCTTCCTGTCTTCTCTGAACCTTTCTCCCTCTCCTTTTGGCAGGATCGCTGCAGAGCAGAGCAGTAGGTTGGCAAAGTATAGAACGCTGCGGTAAAAGGGGGTTTGCTAGTGACCAGCTCTTCAGGAAGTAAGGGCCTTTTTGGATTTTGCCTTTCCCTGGGCATGCTGCCTGTTTCATTTCACCTCATCACTCACTCCTTTAACAAGTCCTTGGGTGCCCTGGCTGCAGCTGGGTTGGCATATTAGCAGTACATGTTCTCTAAAACTAAATTGCATTTGTGTGATTTCCTTAATTGTCTGAAGTCTGTACGGTGACATGTGCACATGTAAATATGCTGTTGTGCACATCAAGCAGCTCTCAGGTGATGAAATAAAACAATATTATCACTCCTGTAAATAAATTATTAGTAATGTTGGCTGGAGGGGAGACCATGATGAAAGTGGCTGATACTGGGGCTGTTCCCGTCCTGCTGCTGGTACTCCCTATCCCCACCTGCAGTATTCTGGCTGTTCAGCTGCCAGGCACTCTGCCTGCTGAATTGCATCCTCACTTGGGGTGGTGAGAGCTCCATGCAGCAGAATCAGATCAGCACCACTTCTCTCAGCTGAGAACACAACTCAGTCCTGGGGCACCCTCCCTTTAGACTGAGCTGGTCATGATGGCTCAGGCAGCAGCTTCCAGCCCCCTCCATTCCATACTGTTGTGTGCTGGGTCTCCATTGCCATTTGCCAGGAGAAAGCCCTTTGTTTCCTTTCCTTCCAAGAGGTAAGGTCCCAGTTTGCTCTGTGCACAGTGGGCTAGGAGGCAGGACTGCCCAGCTCTGTGTGTGTGTGCATGGGGGCTTCATTCCTCGTTCAGTGCACTGGTTTGTTGTGGGGAAGAGTTTCTGAGATGGGTCCTGTGATGAGGCAAATCACTGTACAACGTGCTGCACATGTACATCTGAGCATCTGCTTCCTCTGACATGCATAGTCAGGGCTCCAGGCACATGGGGAGTTGGAATGGAGCCCAGTTTTTGTGGTGCAAATCAAAACCAGCCCTGGGAGGTTGTGCCACACAGATGGTGTGCACTGTGGTGAGAGTTCCTGTGTGCAGATCAAGGAGTGTGCAGGATGGTTGCATGGAAATTACCTGTGGAAAATTTGGCATCGTGTCCCTCAGAAAAACCCTTTTGCTGTCTTTTCTCTCCCTGGAGTGTTTTGAGGTCCTTGAGCACAGAACAAGCTACAGCAAGTTACTGGAGAGAAACTGGAGGTGGCTGTCACTTGTCCTTTTAGATGACTGCTGTGTTTGCTGTTCAGGCTCCTGGATGCTTCTCTTTAACATCACTTTGGGCCAGTGGTTTGCAGCTTTTTAGTGCCCTGTTCTCAAGTGCCTCATGAGTGTGTTCTCCACAGCCTGCATGTATCCTGTTTCTCAGCCTGGTATTTTAACTCCTTCATTCCTTATGGGCTGTAAGTAATCCTAGAGGATCATGGAATCACAGACTGGTTTGGGTTGGAAGGCATCTTAAGGTCCTCTAGTTCCAACCCCACTGCCATAGGCTGGGACACCATCCACTAGACCAGGTTGCTTAGGGCCACATCCACCCTGGTCTTTAACAAATTCCAGAGATGAAGCATCAACAGCTTCTTTAGGCAACCTGTGCCAGTTCCTCACCATATTGTGAGTTAAAAATTTCTTCCTAACATTTAATCTAAACCTGCCCTCTTTCAGTTTAAAACCACTGCCCCATCTACTTGTATAAAATATCCCTCTCACTCCTTTTCATAAACCACCTTCAAGTCCTTCATGGCCACAGTGAGGCCTTCTCCAGGCTGAGCATCCCCAACTCCCTTAGCCTTGCCTCACAGCAGAGAGGCTCCAGCTCTCAGACCATGTCTGTGTAGGGCCACAGCCCTAAGAGTTTGCAAATAACTTAATATCCACAAACCCTAAGTTAGATTTTGCTGCCATGTGCAGTCACAAGCATTTTTCCTCATTGCTGAGTTTTCTGATGCCCCAGCTGTGTCAGCAGTGTCATGCTATGTGTGCCTGTGTCTGGCATCATGGAAGGCAAAAGGACCCCAAAAAGTTGGGTTTGCTGTGTTAACCCTAATTGATCTTCTTGGGGAGATGAAGATCTTTGTGTTAACATGGATCAACAATTCCCAGCAGATGGATCAGCCCTGTTAAAAGGAGAAGTTAAGGTACTTTGCCTTCAGCCTGGGGTTTCTTTTTGTTCAGTTCTGTAATTTAATAGGCACATTCATCGCTTTTGCACCAGAAATTAATCTTTGTTTTCTCTGACAATTTTCATGCTCCTTGAATTCTATCCCCCATTCCAGAGCAGTACTGGTTTTATCACTCAGATTAGCTGCTTTAGGGAAGTTTGTCCAACAAGCTTCTTTTGTGAGAGAATGAGGGGTCTGGGGACAGTTGTACTGTACAAGCAAGTGCTTTGTTGCCTGGAAGAGTTAATTTTTTTTTTTTTCTTTCCAGGACACACTAGTACCAGAAGAATGGAAGAAATGTGGAAAAACAAAGCAAATGGCTTCAGAACAGAAGCAAATAAATAACTGAAAGGCCAGAAGAAGGAAGGCAGAAGATATTTTTTTTATATATATTAAGTCAAAAGGGTGCCAGTTAAACCTTTTTTAAAATCCTTATTTTCATCATTGTGTTCATGCTACTGGAGTGCTTTTCTTATGAATCTAAAAATCTTTTCTTCCCTGGATCCTTCCCCCTTCTCCCAGGACATTTGAATTTCCTTTCAAGAAAAAGGAAGAAGAAAATACAAATCTGCTTTTCCTCGGATGCCCTTTCTTCATCCTAAAGATTTGTGAATAAAGAGGAAAGAATGGTCCTGAGTGTTGTGTTTTGGCTGTCTCAGAGGCAGTGATTAGAAGCTGGGTTCACGTGAGAATGAAAAGAGCTTTTTCTGGTGGGTGATTTTGTGTGAGAGTCATTACTGAGTGTGAACATTCAGTAATGTTCTTTCATGTCCTTTCCCAGGGGCTCTGTTTATTGGGGAGGACTTCCCTCCTGCCTGTCCCTTGGGTGAGGCTCTGGCTGCCTTTCTCCACTAACAGCTCGTCTCTCCCGCTCCAGGCTGTGCCCAGCTGGGTGAGGCCCTTTGTGGGGAGCCAGCTCTGGTGCTGGTGTGCTTGGCTGTGTCTGACCCAGCAGCTTTGGGGTCCTGTGTGGGCTTCACTTTCTTTCCAGCCTCTGGCAGCAGCCTTCTCACTCCAGATACGCGTTTGATGGAGGTTGTTGCCTCTGGTCTTCAATGAAACCAAAGGCCAGGCTCCTGCTTGCTATGTGGCCATGTTTGAGTTACTCAAACTCTAATTTCCCGCCTAATTTGTCCCTTCAGGACCACCAAGCAGTGCTGAGGCAGCAGATTTGGGTGATACTGAAGGACTCAGAAATAGTAATAACCAAAGGCCTAAATCTCTTGATGAGCAACTTCCACATGGAAAACTTAACAGTTGCTCCCTCCCCTGCTCCTGCTCATCCTTGTGTCAAGGGTAGTTGCTTTAAAGGCCTTTTGGCAAAGAAACCTTATCAAATGTCTTCTGGAAATCCAGGGCAATTACATCAGCAAGCAAGCATGTAGATATAGGGTGTGGATCAGAATCCTCCAAAGCATTTCACGTAGCTGAGACATGACCCCACTTTATTAAATCCACCTTGTCTCTTCTCCATGCTGTTGCTCACACTTAGCTCACTGCTCCTGCTCTTTGTTGAAGTTCCTACCTTCTTCAGTGTAAACATTAGGATGGACCCACAGAGGCTTAATGAACTTTTTTGAGTTCTCTCTGCACTCATCAAACACCAGATTTTGGGCTCCATTCAAGTCCTGTGCGAATAAAGGAGTTTTAGACAAGAAATAATTAAGCTACTATTTGTAGTAATTTACCCGGAAATAGTTTTTTAAGCCTCATATTTTGTTACTGCTCACTTAGCAGCTTTGTTTTGTAACTACTTCTTTCTGCTGATGCTTTGTGCTAGGGCAGAACTTTCCCTGTGCCTGTAGAGCTGCAATGTGTTACCCAAGGAGAGCATGGATCGAGAGGAAAACCATGAAGCGTCCCTGTGCTGTATCTTCTCTAAGCTGTGCATGCTGCTATTGATTTCTCTACTTCCTTGGGTGTGCATTAGGAAAGATTGGTTTTGTTATTTTGATCTTCTATTCCTCAGATATTTTTTATTTGGTTTTATATATAATCTCGTGGAATTCGAGCATTTGTTTCCTCATTTTGAAGCAAACTGAACTTCCAAAGGAGTTATTCCAAATAGCTGCACTCACCCACTTATTAAATGACACAGACTTAATCACCCAAACACTCTCTGAAATGTATTTGATACGTTTTTTATTTTATTGGCAGTATCCAAACCAGTGTTTGCATATGCCTTTTCTACCACTTAACAGAGTTTAAATTCTTTTTGCTGCTATGGCTACTTCAGGAATCTTCATTTTTTTTGTAATTCCTTTCCTTGGCTCAAGTAAAGTCCTAATAGCTTTGAGTGTGTTGTTACAGAACAGGTTTACAAACCTGTTTTGAACCAGGCTACTCGGGTGATTCTTCTTTTGTTTATTTCTGCACTGTGGAGCAGAAGGATGTCTGACAGCTGCCTGCACATGGAAGGGTAGCAGTTATCTATGAGTGCTCCTGCTGCTGTCACAGCTTCACTGATCTCCCTCAGCATCCCCTCAGTGTTTCTTATCCTGCTGGGTGGGTTTTAATACTTCCCTAGTGCTGGAATTGTAAAACCTGAACAGAGGGGCTGTAACAGGTAGGGATTTGGTGCAAGGACGAAATAATTTCCATGCACACAGGAGCTTCCTATCCTAAAACATGTCACCTGAGGAAAAATGAGTAACTACTGTGGACTAACAAGGAATTGTTGGAATGCAAGGAGAGAAGACCTCATAAGCCTTAACACACATTTATATATCATTGTTTCCAGCCTGGTGTTATTATTGGTACTGGCCTTTGTTAGCCCAGTTTTGAGTCATCCTTGGTGCACTTGACAACTGTCTTTGAGGAGCATCTTCCATTCCAGGCCCAGAATCAAGAAACAAAGTTCTCAACAAAAGAGCCATCTTGACCTGCTGTTGGACAGGTTTATTTAGAACCACTCTTATTTCCCGCTGCTGATGGGAAAGCAGAGCCCATCCATTTCTGAAGACATCATTATTACACAAACAATAGAGGGATTGGGGTGAGAGGAAGGAATAGCTGTATGAGATCACTAGGCTGATAACTTACTCTTTTTGAAACATTCACAGTTGTAACTGTAGCCACAGTGGAGTTCAGAGCCAGGGGATGGCACTCAACAGGACATTGAGTTGAAACAGTGACAACCCGATGTGATGCACAGGGATCTCCTTTAGCTCTGGCAGAACTGTAACTTCAGCTTGAACTCCTCAAGGCTGAGCAGTAACCATAGCTGAGCTTTTTAGGATTTGTTCTGCTGCTGGGGCTGTGTCAGCCCAGGACAGTGTTTCCAAAGAATGGGAGACGTGTGGATTCATGTCTCACCTCACCCTGATCCTTGCTGTGTGTGGCTGTATCCTCAGCATCAATTTAGAGGATGCTGTAATCATTAGGACTTACTAAGTTGCTTACAGGTGCCTTTTGGTGGCCTCATATTTATTAATCAGGCCCTCAAACAGAAAGATGCCTTGGCAGAAATTTTGCTATGCTTTGTGATTTGAAACCTTAATTAGTAGACAGAATGTCCCCAGGATTACAAGTGTGTCGCTTGTTTTAGTCTCTGTGGAAAGCAGCCTGAGGTTAAACCAGAGGTGGCTTTTTTTCTGATTTAGTACAGAGCAGTATTTCAAGAGGGGAGTTAAATTGTGAAGACTGGAGTAAATTAAATAGTGCTTCAGCACTGCATTCCTTGGATCAGATCTGAGGAGTGTATACATCAGTTTCCAGCTGCTCACATCTGGGAGTGTTTTCACTGCTGTGAAGGCTTTACTGTACAGTTTGGTCCATGAGCTCTGAATTATTCTAGATAGAAAGAGGAGGAAAAGAGAATTACCAGAAAACTTCATAAGCACACACAGGACTTTTTTCATCCTTTGGAGGTTTTTCCTGACTGACCTTATTTGTGCCAGGTCAAGCATGGCAAGAGAGATGCTGGAATATTATGTTCTCCCAGCTGAATCCATAGGTGTGATTTATGTAGAGTTCTGATCTCCCCTCTCTTCCCCAGCCCTCTTTTGTTCAGTGTGCGCACTGATCTCTCTACACCCCTTTATATTGTGGCAGCAGGATTGGACAGACAATTTCTGTGGGACAGGGCAGAAATATGAGGTTGCTTTGCACAGGACAACTGATCAAGTGAAGATATTCCCAAGGCTGGACCGTTTGCTGGCTCTCGTTCCCCCAGGGCTGGCAAAATTCAGAGCATAATTCAAGTTCCAGATGACTGTTTTCAGGAGTAAGGGATACAGAAAACAATAAAACTTCCTTTGCTGTCCAGACATGTCCCAGGGACCTAGAGACAGGTTCTGCTGCTGGAGGAAGGCTTTTGTTTGCCTTTAGCCTGGCCTTCTCAGGCATTCTATCTCAGATAGCTTTGCTTGCTTTGGGTTGCTGCAAGCCTGTTCCCAGACATCCACATGCAGCCACACAGCACTTGTGGTCTGTCTGTTCAAACTAGCAGGGTTTTAGGGACTTGACAATATTGATTGGGAGTTTTTCTCCCCTTAAATTGCAGCAAGCACCTTTTTCGTGGACAGCAGTGGCAGCTGGCATTGCTGAAGGAGAACCTTCAAACCTTGAGCAGTGCAGCAGCAGTGAGTTATGCACAGTACTGAGAAGGGAATGGTACTCACCAGAGCGTGGGGAGATGGAAAAGGGAGAAGTATTTACATGAGCTTAGCCAGAGTGCTGGGCAAGCCTTCTAGCTGACTGCTGTCGACATCCTGAGGCCTGTCAAGGAAGAGGACAGGGATGGAGTAACTGGGATCAACAGAGAAATTCTTTTTTCTCCTACTATTTTACTGGATTGTGAGGCTGAGAAGGCAGCAGAGCGATGTGCTGCTGTGTGGTGCAGGCTGGCTCAGGACAGGCTGTTCTTATCTGCACCCTGCTTGCAGTCAGCCTTATTCTTTCCCTGACTGTTCCTGAAATGACCCTTAATCCAGGAGCTTCACACCTGGAAGCCAGCCAGCAATAAGGACCTGGGTGTGTTCCTGCAGTGAGCAGAGAATGAACTGATCCCCACCCACCTTTGGTTCTGCAGGATGGCTCCCAGGAAGTCCCTCAGTACCATCTGCTGGTGGTACTGGCTGTCCAGCAGGATGCTGTCAGACTGGCGCCTGGTCAGGAATTCCTGCACCCCTTCCCCTGGGTTGCTCTCACTGCCTCTGTTAGGTGAAGATGAGAAACCTCTTTGTTTCTGAGATGCCTTTTTGTCCCTCGCTCAAAGTTTGGCTCAGGCTGAGCAGCACAGACAGGGAGCCTGCTGGGACTGAGCCTGGGGCCATTCTGCTTAATTTCAGCAAGGGATTGGTTGCTGTGTTTGCTCCTTTGTTAGAAAATGAATTGGGCTGGGTTGCATCTGACCTGTTGGTCTTTTTTAGTGACAATTAGTGATCTTACTAGTCAAGGGTAATAGAGAGGCTGCTTTCTGTGTTCAAACCAGGCCAGGGATAATAGTTCCCTACCAGTGAAGGATCATTGCAAATATTATCTGCAAATTATATTGTTGCTATTGCAGCAGAACTCTCAGTGGATCTGATGCTCACAGCCTTGGAGGAAAGGATTAATGATAATGGTGATTAGGGGTATCCAAGACTGTAGGGACACAGGATGCCCTTTGGGATGTGGAACAGCAGGAGAGGTTGTTTCTGTTGCAGTGGAAGGCAGCTATTTCTGCCGGGTGTATGGAAGGCTCTGCCCAGGGTGATAAGCAAAACCCAGCCCCGGGAGAGCAGGGTGCTGGGGCTTACCCGAGCCTCTTGCCAATGATGGTCTGTAGGAATTTTCGGGCGGAAATCTGCCCCAGGAATTTCCGGTAGTTGTCAGTGAATATGGCATCAGCGTGGCGCTGCATCCTGAGGGGAAAGCAAGCACAATGTGCTCTCTGAGCTGTCAGTGAACCCTCCAGGTGAGAAACCAAACACCCCAGGTGGCACGGTGCTGATATCAGGGCAGGTAACCACAGCAGACACCTTGTGGTGTTGGAGGGTAAAAGGACTTGAGGGAGCTCAGTCCTGACATGGAGGCAGCGGTCAAAATAAAACATCCAAGGCAGAGCTGGGCTGGGATATTCCTGTGCTCTGCAGCAGCACCATCACCTCTGGGGGGGGTTGTGTCTGGGACAGGGTGACAGGAGCCTCCAGCAGATCTCTAGCCTGTGGTTAGACCCAGGCTCCAGAAAATTCACAGGTGAGGAAAGCACAAACCACTTGGCTGGTCCCACTGTTGTAAAGATGAGTTCTCTGTGCTTCAGACAGAAATATTCATCCTCTATCTCCAGGCAGAGGCGGAAAGGAGAGGCTCTATCACCCCTGCAGATAGATTCCCAGAGCTTAGTGGAAAATTCTATTCCCTGCAGGAGCCCTGGGCCTGTGAGCCTGTCCCTGTCAGTGTGTCCTTGCTGGTGGGGGACAGCAGGACATGGTTCTGGACATGGGTGATGGTTTGGGACTAACTGAGCTGCTGGTCTGCTCCTGGGCTGGGAGGTGACTGTAACCAGCACACTCTGCAGCACCAGGGCTGACAGGTGAGGTACAAACCTTTTCTCAGTGGGGTCTATTAATAAAACCTCCTCCTCCTCCTCTGCCAAGGGGTTATGGCTCAGTGAGCTGCTGTGTTGCAGCTGGAAGCTCATGGCCTTGCCAGCAACCGGCCCTGGACTGTACCTGCAAGAGAAACCCCAGGTGAGATGTGTTCAGATGCCAGCTAGGGCTCTGTCTTCTTAAACCATTATTCCCTACTGTAGCCCTGGTTCATGCCTGAGATGTTTTGGTTTTCTGAAACTCTTTTCTCAGAGTTTTCTGTAAGCAAGAGACATCTCAGGCACGAACCAGGGCTACATCCTACTCTCCTGCTTTTTCATTCTCCGTTTGTCATCCCATCTTAGCAGTAACACAAGTACTGTCTGTCACTCTGCCCAGCTAGAGACTGCCCTGAAGCTCTTCCAGCAGTGAAAGGATGGTTTATAGAGCTGCCTCAAACACACATCCCCCTGGCTGAGCTCCCAGCATCCCTGAGCAAATCCCAGTGTTTCTGGTATCATTGTGCCATGGCTTTGGCACAAGGCTAAAGCATTTTCTATGGGACATTGCAAATCCATATTAGAGAAGCCAATGCTCGATTTTGGGCTTCTGTTGATTTGTATAGGTACAAAGCAGCTGCAACTTCTATGATCCAGCAAGGAAATACTTGAAATATGAATAGGTATCTGTAGGTTTCACGTACTAGAATATCTGCAGGTCTGACTTCAGTGCAGTTGTACTGCAGCCACAAATTTCTATCTGTGTTTGAGCTGGAGGTGCTATCTGCTCTGGAGATTGCCAGATTTCCCTTTATAGAACCCAGCATTCAATTCTAAACCCAACTGTTGGAGCTGAAATATTCTATCAGGTGCCTGCCTTCTTTGGAAATCACCCCTAGGCCAGCAGTGTACCCAAAAAATTAAGACAAGGCAAAAAAATGGGCCTAGAAACACATTTAGAGATCATCTGGCTTTCAGAAGCACTAGCAGCTTTAGTTTGGCACCTACTTATTTTGCACAAGGTCAGAATTGAGGCAGAGTGAGAGTGTGCATACAGCACTCAGCACTTACCTGAGAGCTGGGTAGAGAGGAGAGGAGATGGAGCATGTGACTAAATGCAGGACCAGGAGCAGGGTGGCCTTACCCAGCATCTTCCACCCCTTGGAGTCGCCTAAAATGCAGAGCAGTCTGAGTCAGGGCAGTGAGGTGCTCTGAGCCAGCAGGAGAGACCAAGTGCCACCTTTGTGTTCTCAGTCCCTCTGCTCATTTCTCAGCTCAAAGGGACTGGGCATGTGTCTCTGTGGTTGTGGTGCTTGCCAAGGCAGAGATGTCTGGTTGTGGCAGAGTCTCCCCCATGGAGGGCAGTTCCTGGGGGCTGTGTGTGAGCCCCTGGGAGCTGGTGCCTGCCTTGGCTCGGGAGGCAGGGCCGATCAGGGTTTGATGCTGTGGGACCCCTCAAACTGAGCTGCTGTGGCTGGAGGAGAGCTCTCTTGGGCTGGTGTGAGCCCCAGGTCAAGGGCTGAAAAAAAGAGCTTTATTGAGTTGTGCTAAAGCAGAAATATGCTGGTAAAGATGCTGTGAAGAGTCCAGTGCTTGAGTAAACCACTAAATTCATTGTTTTCACAGATAAAATAAAGCCAGACAAGGCAATTGGGATAACCTACTTCAGTTTTCCAAAGAATACTCTGACTTCAACCCTTCTGCCCCTCAATAGAATATTCAGAACCACAAGGATACTTAAGTGTTTAAATCTTACTCTAATTAAAACTTGCAGACTTCACAGGCACTTCAAAAAAAAAAGAAAAAAAACCAATAACAAACAACATTGCAATCACCTTAATTTTTAAAGATTTATCTCCAGGCATGCTCAGTACATCACAAATATCTCCTCTAAGTGATTCAGCTTTAAACAGGAGACAGAAAACATTATTCCCTTTTGACTTCCTTTACTTCTTTCAGCCCTGAAATATCTACCAAATAATCCTTTAGGCACTGTTTGGGAAAAAAATTTAAAAAACGCCAAGAAATGAGATATGCAGAGTTGATACTTAGCTGACCTCTTCATCTACTTCAGAGCAAAGTTTTACTTCAGAGCAAAGGTTTACTTCCTCTGAAATTGTATCTGAAACATGAAGAGATTTTGATCAATGCACGGGCTGTAAAAGCACCTGGATGAAGGCAGCAGTTGACAGGGATGTGAAAGGAACCTCGCTGCCTGCACAGAACCATCTGCAACCAGCCCTGGGACCTCTCATGTGCTCACATGGCTACACCTGCATGGCACAGCTCTGTGCCTGGCACCTCACTGGGCTGCCTCGCTGGCTGTGCAGGGACTGGGGAGCAACGGGGAAATGCAAATAAAATTCCTGGGCAGAGGGGTAATACCAACACAGAGGCAACCCTGGCAAAGCCAGGCAAGTGCTGAGCTTGTTCTAGCAAACAAAACACAGACTGTGCCTTCAGTGGAGAGGGGATGGACTGAAATATGTCCCTTTGGAAGGGCTGAATTGCTGCTCTGTGGGGAGCAGCCCCGCACCTGCCCTGAGCACAGCTTTGGTGCAGGGTGAGCTGGGCTGAGCCAGCCCTGGCTGCCGAGCGCCGTGTCCTGGGCTTGGCTGAAGAGCTAAGAATGACTCAGGCCGGAGTCGCCTGAGGTCACCCACCCTTGGGAGATGTATTCCGCGCTTTTGTCCTCGGAAGCCGGGAGCAGTAGGAAGGCATTTCAATGAATGCTGCTCTTCCTGAGTTTCCATTGAAAGCGACTGATCTTTTGCTCAAAGAAGATCTTTTAAGAATGTGGATAGGAGCCTTTAAAATACCAAGTTTCCGTGTCCTCTATCTTATTTTGCACAAGAAAAGAGCAGAAAGGTGTTTGATCTCCCTAAGAGGAGGGGAAAAAAAACCCTCTTCCAAATGTATAATATACTTCCTTGTTAAAGGAGGAGCTTCCAGATGGAAAGAGTTTGCTTGGACATCTCAAGTGAACTTTCAAGCAGTGGGTTTTACTGATGGGGGGAGGCAGGGAGGTTCTCTGATGGAAAACATCATCAGTGAGCTCTCTTTTCTGCTTGGACAGAACAGGTCAACACAGAGAGGAGGAGGCTGATTAAGGACCTGTGGTCTTGCAAGTGGGTCTGATGTTGCCCCCAGGGAAGTTAACAACAGAATTAGTGGCAGTGTCAGAAGTGCACGGACAGACATGGGAAAAGGTGTCACTCTAGGAAAGGGGGTTTCTTATCACAAAGTCATTCTCACCCAGCCTCTGTTTCCAGTTACTTGTGCTCTCAGATGGGACGAGCAGCTCCCCCAGCATTTACCCTGGGAATAGCACAGTAACTCCCAGCTCCTGCAGAGCTCCTTGTGCTCATGGGTGGCATCTTCTACCTCCTGCTCTATTACAGAATAACTTTGGCCCCCCCAAAGAGCCAAGGAATGCTTAAAGGGAGGGAAAAAGGGCCTTTGATAGACATACAGGACTTCTGCTTTTAGAACAAATCCCCAACTTCCCTTTCTTTTTTTTACTTTTTCATTTCAGCTTGGAAAAATACACTTCTTCTGTGCCTCTTCCCTAAATACCTTCAAGAAAATCCCAAGCAAGATCTTTCTAGATAGAGGAAATTGTCTAAGGCATCTATCAGTGGGTACCAGCAGACTGTGGCACCAGCATCTATAGAAAGTGCCAACCAGGAGATTTAATCAGTTAGGGAAGCTTCTATGTGAGCTGAGAAGTTAAGTGCCAATGTAAATGAAAACCTATCCCAATGTTAATCTGCTTTTTCTTCCTCTTCTTAGGATACAGCCCTGATTACCACTTTCTTTCTGTCTCTGGCTTCTCTTCTTTAAATGTTGGGTTTTCCTCTAGAATTGCTTTTTGAACATTTGAGATTTTTTTTATTATTTCTCTATTATTTGTTTCTTCACAATTGTTTTTTGTTTGTTTCTGGCTTTATCCTTTTTCCCCTTAGCTACAGCCCGCTTCCAGATTTTTGGGTACGTCTGTCTCCCTTTTCCCCTCAGGAATGAAATCCTACATCCGTTCCCAGATATGTCTGCTGTTTCAGAGGAGATGCTGGGAAATTGAAGTGTCACCCTGTGTGCAGGCAGCTTGACAGCTCTGCAAAACATTGTCACCTTCAAAATTCTCCTGAGGTGAGGGACACCTTCACTTTCCATTCTGGCAGCATGTAAAAAAGTGATTAATAAATAAACTCCCCTTAAGATGTAGAGCTTTTAGCACCATTCCAGCAGATGAAGCGTGATGGCTTTGTTCCATCCTGTGCAGTGGGAACAGCAGCATTGTGACAGTGATGTTGGAGAGCTGAGTAACTCTTGCCATTTCTGAAGCCTCAGCCTGAGCAGTCTTCAAAATACCTCTGTGTAGATGAAATGAATCTTTTGCCATGCCTGCTGTTTTATAAAGCTGAAATTTTATACCCTGAAATGCTGCATTAGAAAAACAGAAATCCTTTTAAATGCCTTCCTGTGCCCCGTTGTGGCTTTGCATTACCTGTAACACACAGTTGTGTTTCTCCTCAGATTTTGGTTTGGCTCAAACACAGTTTCATTGCTGGGTGAGTAAAACACCGCTTGCCAGGGTAAGAGAAACTCACATCAACATGGCAAAAGATAAAATCATCTAGTGTTTTATAGTAAACATCTATCGTGTTTTATAAAGCTCATCTATAGTATAATTGCATTGATTTGCATTTATGATGTAGTTCAATTGTTGCTTTATTCTATAACTTGGTACAAAAAATATATTGACACAAATCTTGCTATGGTACAAATGTACCTGGCAGAGCTCATTGCTGGTGCCAGCTTTGACTGCATTTCAGTGGAATTTAATTGTCTCCAACTTCCGAATAGACATTATCTTGTTACATGCACAGAGAGAGGCTCCCACTTACCGTTCCTGGAGAAAACAAACGCTTCCTAGATCAGCTCCTGCCCAGGTGTTCCTTCCCCTGTTGCAAATCCCACTTCTCCTCCGGAGTTGCCTCTGCGATGCCGCTGGGTGCGTGCCCCGGGCAGAGCCGAGCAGGGAGGACAGTCCCGGAGCTCCCCTCGTGTCCTCTGCCTGCCAGGGAGGTGCATCTCCGCCTTTTATACCTGAGCTCCCTCAGGAGTCCTGTGGGCTTCCACGCGTCAGAGAATCAATTATCCTCCTGAATTTCAAAGGCTGTGTTTACATCCTCTTTGTGTGTGTGTGTGTGCGCGCGCCCGCAGCCCAGGGTCATTCGCACACTTTCTCTCTATCCCTCAAAGAGTGAAGAGCAAATAACAGCAATAATCTGGCAGAGTGAACGACAAATTCACTTTCCCAGGTAAACTTCGCTTTTCCTCTGCAGTTGCATTTTTTCCTTCTGCTCCACTGTGAGAGTGAGTTAACCATTAGTACTTTCTCACGCTGCCTGATAAGGAGGGCTGATCTTTTTTTGCGATTTTATTTTTCTTTGATTATCAGCTTTTTCCTCTTTCTCCTTTGTTACTCAGCCCTGCATTAGGGGCCAGTCCGTGCTTCAGTCCCTCCCAAACATCACAGCTTCACACCAAGCCCACAAAGCAGCGGGAGAGCCCTGCTCCATTCATGTGCTCTGGAAAAAGGCTGGGGTGTTCCCCGGGGTGCTGCGTGCGCCGGCAGCTGTGTTCATTCCTGGAGCAAGGTTTATGAAAGTCCCATTAAAACAAACACAGAACCTTTGTGCTAAGAGGGCCAGGACAGTTCAGAGGAGTTCAAAACGAGGTGTCAGCATGAGCTCCACCTGCCAGATTTTTCGTATTGACTTTACAATGCCCAAAATTGATGGAGACACAGACCATCGTGTCTGAGGGCTTGCATGACTCGATGGTGGGAGGGAGTTTCAGCAGGTGAGATGACTCAGCTCTGCCTGCTGCCAGATACCTTCTCCTGGCACCACAGTGTCGTCACAGCTGCTGGTGGCAGAGAGGGATTGCAGGGAGGATGGTGCAGCTGGGGTGCACGTGGGCGCCTCTGTGTGCAGAGGGTCAGAAGCATCCAGTGATGGCCCAGCTCTGTTATTGCCTCTCATTGCTTCTTGCAAATCAGGTAGTTGTATCATCTGTGTCATCCACTGGAGACGCTGGGGATAGGGATTTCTGGGTAGCATAGAGCAGATTTTCCAAAATCCATGTCCTGGTGCATACAGTTGCATGCAGTCCCTGCAAACTGGAAAGGGATTTTTCTGAGCTTTTTTGAATCTGTTGAGGTCCTCTCATGTGTGAGGCTGGTTGCACTAATTTTTCAGCATGACTTATTTATCTTCCACTGTCTTGGTGCTGCATTGGCTGAACAGAAGAATAAGATCATGCTGTTAAACCAGGCAAGAGCCAGTGCTATTTCAAGGTATTATCTTATAGCCTGCTCTTGAGCTGATTCTCCATCCAGCTGACCCCTTGCCTTCCACAGAGCTCCATATGATACCAGGCAATATTTCTCCGATCAACGAAAATCAGTAGACCAAGGAGAATCAGTCTATAACTGACTTGTTTATAGCTGCCTGAAGCCCAGCTTGGGTTAGGAGGGCTGTGACCTGTGTTCATATCTCAAGTGAGCTGCTTTCACAGAAGGCTCTATAAAGCTCCATCATCCCAGGAGTTTCCTTGTGCTGCCCAGGTTGGGTTCCTGGACCCATCATGACCCACAACAATGGCTTTGGGTTGATTGCAGGAGGCAGCAGAAATTTCTAAAAACCCTCGAGGCTCTGTCGGGTACATCCAGCTTAGGAGTTCTGCCACAGCATAAATAGAGCAGTGCTTCTGTCCCTGGGATTTCCTGTCCCAGCTTTGATCAAAACCTTCCTGTCTTCCCAGGACCCAGAAAGGTCATTTTTGGAGCTTCTCCACCAGGCTCTGCAGGCTCTCCCTCTGGTTCATGCAGCTGCTTCTGCAGCAGAAATGTCTGTAATCCCCACTGCTGCCTGGATGAAGATGCTGTGAACTGTGACAGGATCCAGAGTTGTTTGGAGCCAGTTTTGCATCCATCCCTGTTGGTGTTGCAGTGTGTGTTTGAGCTGGCAGTGGCAGGCTCTCTTCTCATGGTCATTTTTCCAATGGGGCTGTCACACATGTAGAGCTGGTGTCCCTGCACGTGCCAAGGGGGCTCTGGCTGCAGTTCTGTGCTCCCCACAGCCCCAGAGCTGCCCCCAGGACTATCAGTGGCATTTAAAGTCTGAACATACTGCCTGTGTGACAACATTCCCCACAGGAATTTTGCTTTAGAGCTAGTATCAATAACAATTTGGCACTACAGGTGACAAATATGATTTGCAAAATGAATAGCTTGTTCTCTTTGGGGTATCTCTTAGTTTGCCCCTAGAACCTTCCCAGTTTCTCCCCATCTCTCCTCCCTCCCACAGCAAGTGCTGTGTCAGCATTCCAAACTAGAGGTTTGTAGCACTCATTACCTCCTACATGTTCATGTCAGCAACAAGCAGAGGATAGCTCTCAGTTTCCCCTCTAAACCCAAGCCTACACCAGTGCAAGCTTGATAGGATCTACGGCCAGGTCCGAGCTGCTACAGGCATCTTCAGCATCTGAAACTGCCGGATTTTGGAGTCACATCCAGGCAGACACCCCCCTCCCCACGGCCCTTGGGTGGAGCACATGCCAGCTGCTCTTATTTCAGTGCCAACCCTTCGCTGACAAAGGACACAGGATCCTGAAGCAATTTCTCAGGTATTGATTTTCTCTCAGCTTTACCTCCCGTCTCTGTGCCATGCTTTAAAAAATTGCCCCTGTCTATTCCAGGTGCATGACATAATAGCTGTAGAAAGCTGAGCAGTGTGTGAATTGGGGTTCAGCCTCGTGGAGTTGAAAGTAATGATAGTCAGAAGTAACTCATCAAATGGCAAAAAAACATCCTGTGTTCTCAGCTGTCAAAAGCTTTTCTGCACTTCTCCAAAATGTTACACAGGGTGGATGGCTTCTGCACTCTCTACCACTTCCAAGAGAGTCCAGGGCACAGAGCTGTTCCCTCTGGTTTGCTTTTACTTGAGTGAGAGGTGGGGTGGAGACTAACTTGTGGCAAAATGCCCTAATGGTGAATTAAACAGAACTGCCTAAGACTAGAAGTTATGGGGTTTTGCCTGGGTTTACCACCATAGAGGTAGAATGGAACCCATTTTGGTTTAAGTGTCTTATCCCAAGTGGCAGAACTCAGGTACATTATAATAAATTCATAATCACTTAATTACTGCTGTGTTCACAGTAACTTTCATTTCTAAGTTCTTTGTAAAAATCCAGTCATTTCTGTGAAAGGCAAGCAAACTAAAATGAGATGAGAAAGACAAGATTTAACCTGTGCTACCAGATCCTTCTAAGAAAGAGGCAAAAAACCCCAAAACTCCAACCCAGCAGGTGTGGTGAGACTTGCCATTAGAAAATCATACAAGAGTTGGTTTCTTCTTCTTGGAAGGGTAAAGTGTTGAGACTTGGATTTTCAGATCCTCCAGACTCAACCCTTTGAACATCAATAGATTTCCTGAGGATAATTTTCCCTGGAGGAATTGGAGTTGGTAGGAAGCCAAATACAAACATTTATCAAAATAACCTCAAGGAAGGAGACCCTGTTCGCACTCTGAGAATGGGTCTGAAGCAGGGAATCAGATTAAAATCAGACCAAATAAATCAGAAATTCAAAATTTGCAAGAAGTGCTGTGGGAAAGGACTGTCTCCTGGTGTTAAAAGCCTGCTTGAAAAGCCTACTTAATCTTCAAACATGAACTATCCCTGAGCCTGTGCAATGCAGCAAACGGCAGCAGCCTGTGAGATGTGCATCTGTCAGGAGGCCCAATGGGCTCTGCAGGTGGGATCCATTTATAGAGCCTGTACCTGTCTGGCTCTGTTCATTCCCTAGCAGAGCTCTGGAGCATTTCAGCATTGCCCAAGTGAAATGCCAAGAGTTTCAGCCAGGCATCAGCACGTTACACTCAGCTGTAGGCTTGAGAGTTACTGATTCCTGGATTTCTGGCTCTCTAAACCCCATCTCCTTCCTCCTCCAACCCTGGCAGACAGAGCTGAGATGCCAGCAGTGAGTAATTAAGGAGCTCGTCTTTGGTCTTACCACTCTCAGTTTGGAAAGGAGCCTTGGCTAGAAGGTTACACAGCAGGTTACAGCCAGAATCAGTGAACAGGGAGAGGCAGCTTCAATCCTTTGAAAAGCCTCTGATAAAAACCAGAATAAGAATGAGATGTTACTGGCATCGAGAAGGCAAAATGTGGTTTATGGAGAGGGAATGAGGAAGGTTTCCAGTAAGAGATGAGAAATGAGAGCAGTTGTGAGCAATTTTTTTTCCTGGCTGAGTATGAATGTGCAACCTGAGGATGACAAGTCCTTGGAGCACAAGGATCACATGTACAGTGAATGGCAATAAAGAGGCCTCACTACAAAGACAAATGGGAAATACCACAAAGAAGAAATGTAGAAAGGACTTTAAAAAACATTATTTGGATTTGGAGAAAGAATTCCTGCCTGAGCATTGTCCTTACTTAGAACAGAGAGCTGACAAAATTGCCATGTCCACTTGAATCAATTTTGGCTTTGAAACCCACTTGCATCCAGTAGGCTTTGGGAAAACCTTCTCTCGTTTTTAGTAAATAGTAGTAAATAGCTTCCTTTTTTTTGTTTGTTTTGTTTTGTTTTGTTGTTTCCCAGTCAGGTGCAAGGAGTGGGTCAATGTGATGCAGGTGGAAGGTGAAGAACCGCAGTGGGCTGAGGGCATCACCTGCTTGTGGCTCCCAGACTGGGGCACTCCTGACCTGGCCTGGAGGGTTTGGCCCCTTGGGGTGAAATAGAGGGGAAAAGAAGGGGCAGGAACTGCCTAAAAACTGCACATTCCATCTGCCTAATTCTACTTGGAGTGAGTAGTGCCCTTTCTGTTGGGGAGAGAAGAAAAATAACAAAATACACAATAGCAAGTGTCTTTTCTCCTTTGCCTGCAAACTCCATCTGCGAAGACTGCAGCCTGTGAAAAGGTGTGTGGGCAGCAGCACCAGCATGTTCAGTGTACTGGTAATACTGGGAAGAATTTAATCTGTCTGTTAATCCATTCTGGTAAGATCCCTCCTGAAATTTTCAGGAATTATTTCTTCCTCCTCAGTGGGGTTTTTTATCATGCGAAACATTCAGAGTGTGTGAGGTAAGAAGGTGAAAGGGCAGAATTTACTGCTTTCCTGAGCTCTGATGTTATCCCTTGCTCGCTCACCAGGGGCAGGGGAAGCTCCATTTAAGAGTAATTTTCTTTCAGGATTATTATGCCAGAAGAGAGTTTTTGTGTATAAGTATCTCTGGCTTCTGCCACTCATTCAGCAGTGTTCTCCAGTTGTCTGTAATGTCTTCTGCACTAAAAAACGTGAAAGATTTATAATCCAATTGTGAAAATTCTTTGAAATTTTTATCATTAATATCCACTTAATTCAAATGCTTGGTAACAGCCTAGAAAATCCTTTTATTACAAATGCCATACCTTGCTTCCTCAATAGATAAGTAACTGACCAGTTTTTTCCCCAAAGTATTTAGGCTCTCTGGTAATAAAGCTCTGCAGAAAAACCAACCTGGGACTTCTGATAGTTTAGGGTTAGAAAAAGGGCAAAACAAATCAGATCCTTTAAATACCACAAACGAGCAAAACAGAGCCCAAAGCCATTTCCCTCTTTGTAGGCCGTCTTATCAAGATGTCTGCAGTTCAGAGCTGGAAACTGGACAGGACATTAAAGTCCCTGTCAAGAGGAAAGCCAGAAGCACATCTTAATTGTTGCTACCAGAGTATGTCAAGGGAGCAGATAAAAACCTTGTGAATAAAGAGAAACCCACCAGGACTGAAAGGCCACATAATTGATGGTGAGATTAAAAGACTCACAGGGATTTAGGGGGTGAGTACATTAAGGTTGAAGTGTAAAGGCCTCAGGTGCTTCTGCCATGGGCACCCAGCCAGGATGAGAGGACACAGCCTCAAGCTGCACCAGGGGAGGTTTAGGTTGGACATTAGGGGGAATTTCTTCATAGGAAGGGTGATCAGACACTGGAATGGGCTGCCCAGGGATGTGGTGGAGACACCATTCCTGGAGGTGTTTCAGTAAAGAGTGGACATGGCATCAGTGCTCTGGTTTATTTGACAAGGTGGTGTTGGGTCATAGGTTGGACTTGGTGACCTCAGGGATCTTTTCCAACCTTATTGATTTAGGGATTGTGTGACCCACAAGGGGCTTGGCACCCACAGGCTCCCACAGCCCACGGCACAAGAAGCTGATTGGCCTCAGGGGGGTTTTGGAGGAACGTGGCAGTGGAGCCCCTAAGCCCCCACTCCTCCTGGTCCCCCAGGCCCTGGATGGCTCTTAGGTTACCCTTATAAACACAGCGCCACAGGGACGGTTCCTAGGGGTGGTTGATGAGATGGTTGCTGGGATGGTTGCTATGGCTGGTTGCTGGGATGGTTGATGGGATGGTTGATGGGATGGTTGCCAGGGGTGCTTGCTATGGATAGTTGCTGGGATGGTTGCCAGGGGCAGTTGCTATGGATGGTTGCTGGGATGGTTGCTATGGATGGTTGCTATGGATGGTTGCTGGGACGGTTGCCGGGCAGTGTTGGGGCGGTCTCTGGCAGCGAGCTGTCGCTGGGATGGTTGCTATGGATGGTTGCTATGGATGGTTGCTATGGATGGTTGCTGGGATGGTTGCTATGGATGGTTGCTATGGATGGTTGCTGGGATGGTTGCTGGGATGGTTGCTGGGCGGTGCCGGGGCGGTCTCTGGGAGCGGGCTGTCGCTGGGATGGTTGCTATGGATGGTTGCTATGGATGGTTGCTGGGATGGTTACTGGGATGGTTGCTATGGATGGTTGCTGGGATGGTTGCTATGGATGGTTGCTATGGATGGTTGCTATAGATGGTTGCTATGGATGGTTGCTATGGATGGTTGCTGGGATGGTTGCTATGGATGGTTGCTATGGATGGTTGCTATAGATGGTTGCTATGGATGGTTGCTATGGATGGTTGCTGGGATGGTTGCTGGGACGGTTGCTGGGCGGTGCCGGGGCGGTCTCTGGGAGCGGGCTGTCGCTGGGATGGTTGCTAATGATGGTTGCTATGGATGGTTGCTGGGATGGTTGCTGGGATGGTTGCTATGGATGGTTGCTATGGATGGTTGCTGGGATGGTTGCTATGGATGGTTGCTGGGATGGTTGCTGGGATGGTTGCTATAGATGGTTGCTATGGATGGTTGCTGGGATGGTTGCTAATGATGGTTGCTATGGATGGTTGCTGGGATGGTTGCTGGGACGGTTGCCGGGCGGTGCCGGGGCGGTCTCTGGGAGCGGGCTGTCGCTGGGATGGGGCCGGAAGCGCTTCCAGCGGGCGAGAAGCAGTTCCGGGGCGGCGCGGCCGGGGAACGGAGCGGTTGGTGAGTGGGACCGTGCAGCGTTCTGCGGGCAAGGGGCCCTGGCCGGGGGCTCGGGAGGCGAGTGCAGAGCCAGGGGGGCTGGCTGGTCCTGCCGGGGCCCGGGAGGGATGGAGCGGGGAGGACGCCGGTGTCCCGGCCCTGGGGCTGCGCAGCCGTTGCTGCCTGGCCCCTTGTCCCGCACCGAGCTCTCGGCCGCGCTGGTGGCCGTGGGTTCAGCCGTGCGGACAGGAGCAGCCTCTAGGAATTGCCCCATCCCGACACCTGCTAAGCCATTTAAAAATTCCACCTTGAGCCTTTTTTTTTGCCTCGCCCTTTGACGGAATCTTTCATCTCCCTTTGACGGAATCCTTCACTGTACTTTATTTCCACCCCAAGAAGAAGCTAATATCTATTATTGGAGCTGTTTCCGTGGCTTTGTCCTCTGCCAATTATTTATGTAGTGCCAGATGTTGAAGATGTCAGCTGGGAAGCACAATGCAGCAAGAAGAAAGGTTTGAGTCTCCTGGCTGCTCTATGACCCTGATCTTGGAAATATGTTGGTTATTTATCCCAGGGCCTGGTCCTGGGCCACGGGGAACAGACACATCGTCTTTGCTGCTATCACTGAGCAGAGCAGGAGCTGCAGCCCCGAGGAGCCCCGGGCTGCTTCTGTGGGGAGAGGAGGGATCTTCCCACTCCTCCACCTTATCCACTGGATATCAGACCTCATGGATAACCTGGAGGGGGCAGGGGCAGCTTCCTCTCAGAGTCTGACAGGGGAGTATTGATCTTCAAATGCAATTTAAGAAGAACTGCTTTGAGTGTGGCCATGGTGAGGTGGTCTGAGAAGAAAGGCAGTTGACAACCTGTGGAGGAGATGTTACCCAAGGAATAAGTGGTGAAACTGAGCTTCTTGGGAACAGGGAGGAAGGCTTCATCATCCAGGGAACTGTTGGCTTAGGTGCAAGGCAGAGGCTTTGAACATTGTGTGAGCCACTGGAAATTTTTAAAACTGGGGGATTTTGCTCACAGTTTGGCTCCACTGATGGCAGGAAAACCAGTTGTCTAAGTGTGAGTTGCCTGAGCAAGCAAGGACACTGCTGTAATTAGTGGGAGCACAATGCCAGGTCTTGTCTGAGCATATTTCATGGGTTACTGCTTCAAATGGTGGTGACAGCTGCTGCCAGCCTGCAGGAGAACTCTTGGTGCTGGTCATGTCACCTGGATTTGTTAGAGAAATACTAATGCCCTCAAGGGAGGTGAGCCAGGAAAGGGAAAAGGAGGGAAGAGTTGTAGAAGATGAGGACAGAGATTTTTTTGTTTTCATTGTATCTGTTTGCTTTCCTGGTTTATCTCTGTGTTGTGTTTCAGGTGTGTGAACCAGGATTATCAGTAGGAGTTTGTCCTGAGAAAACTCCAGGTGAGGAATGAAGGAACATCCCTTCCTGCTGTGTTTGAGGACAGGGGCAGACAACAATAATGTTTTCAAAATATATCCAGATGAGATAAATGCAGCTCAGAGGTGATTCTGTTTCTTGCTTAGGAACTGCTGCCTTAGTGGGTTGGGAGAGGGGGTGATTTAAAAGGCAAAAGCAGTTGGGATGAGCCACATGCATGCAGGCTTTGTTCACAGCATTGAAAAGCCTGGCTCAGCCTGAGGACTGGCTGAGCCTGGGTGGGTCTGTGTGTGTCCTGACTTCATGTAAAGGTCCCACACAGCCCTTGCTGAGTGAGTTTGAATCAGAATTTGAAACGTTTTCTTTCATTGAAGTACAGACCTGGACAGGACCTTGAAAGGTCACCTATTCTTATCTCCTGGTTCAAAGGCAGAATTATATATACCCACACCCCATCCCAGGCCAGTGCTTATCTGATCTGCTCTTCTGAATCACCAGTAGCAGAGATTCCACAGTCTCTCTATTCCAGTGGCTGGCAGTCTGTGCAGTTGGAAATGTTTTCCTATCTTAAAATTCTTAACATTCTGAATTTCAGCGGAATGACAACTAAGTATTTATTTTTTGTAATTTATATACCTCTCCTTATAGTATGTCACCAAGTGACAGTTACCTCTTGTGCAATGGCATTGAGTTGATTCTCAAATTTATCAGCTGTAACTTTGCTGGGATTACACACCACATTTACCATCCTTCTGGACTGGGTCACGTCTGCAGATTGTAACAATCTCCTCCCAGCCTGAGAAATGCAGAGCCTGCTTTGGAGATAATTTCTAGGGGGCAAGCTCAGTGTGCAAACTCAGTCACACCCAGTCTTTAGTGGTACAGAGAATTGTAATTATCAGTGAGCAGTGCTGATCCAGAGAATGCACACTGGGATCATCCAGGTCAGGAAAACCGAGTGGGGCAGTAATCACAGCTGAGTGTGATGGCATCTCAGACTAATTGGATTTCCCTTTGGGGACTTCCTGAGGCATACTCTAGCAATTCTGGCAGGAGAGTTCTCCCTCATTGTAAAAAGCCATTACTCATTCATAGAACAAATTGACAACTCCATTAGCAAAAGATAAAGGGAGGAAGGAGGGATGGTCTTATGGATGAGAAGCTTGGGACCCAGGAGATCAATATTTAACTCTGCCACAAACACCTGTGTGACTGTTCTAAGTTATATGGGGCTTGGTGTAACCAGCCACTAAAGCCACACTTAAATTTATACACATAACTCTTTCCTCTGCCATCAACAGCTCTAATTCTGTGTGGTTTAAGTAGCTGGGTTTGTACAGCATCTAAAACAGCAAGCCTGTGGCCACATAGACAATATAAGTAAACATAAATAGTAATCACCCTGCATGTGTGATCAGCTTCAGGAAGAAATGTATTCTTGCTTATTAAGCTTTTCCTTTATTGTTTCATGAACATGGCTCATATTTTGTTTGTCTGCTCCTCACCCACAAATGACCTAATACCTGGAGTTGAGGGCTATTTTTGTAGGCAGGTGACAAAAGACAAACACCCAAATTAAACACAGCTTTCATTTTCCTTTTTCTTACTGCTCCAGTAGATCAAGAGTATCTCCAAAACTCCATGAGGGAGTCTGTCACTTTTGGATAACAGAAAGTGAGTGCCAGAAAGGATGATGCCCAAAATTGCTCTGTATTTTCTCCCTTGCAGTAACGAGTCTTCTTGAGAGCAGTAGAGGAGAAGAGTTCACTGACAATGGCTGCAGAGTTGGATTTCTCCCCACCTGAAGTCCCTGAGCCCACGTTCATGGAGAATGTGCTACGTTACGGGCTCTTCTTTGGAGCCATTTTCCAGCTGATCTGTGTGCTCGCCATCATCCTGCCCGTGCCCAAGTCCCACAAGACAGTAAGTAGTACTCTTTAATATTGATATAAATGGGCAGAGTCCGAGCAAACAGGATGGGAGGGAATGTTGAGTAGCTAATGGAGACACAGCTGCCCCTGGGACTGATGGCAGTTTCATTGTTCATTCTCCTTCCATCCCTCTGGCTTTCTCCAGCTTCTGTCTTGTGATTTACCACCAGATAGGAAAGTCAGGAACAAATATCTGAGCCAGGATCTCTCTTAATATCAGTGAAAAAAGCAACCTGAAGCACTGACAAGGTGCTAAATGCATGTGCAGTTCCTGGCTGCAAGAGAAGGCTTTGTCCAAACCCGTATTCCTATCCTGCTGCTGATTTGCTTCATTAATTGCCAGGCAGGGCATCCCCTTGGCAGGACCTGCCTTTCAGGAAGTGACTCTGGGCTTGAGTTTGTGTGAGATTTTTGGAAGCAAGATGCAGGTGAAATTTCTAGTATATCTTAAAGGTGAGGAAAGCAGTTTTCAGGACTTGCATCCCATCCAGTGCCCAAGGGTCCTTTGATTCATTTGGCATAGGAGAAGGTGAAAGGGAAAGGCTGAGGTGAGCTGTTCCTCTAGGCTGAGGGATGTACTGCATCTGCCTGGCTTTTTTCATTAAAGAGAAAAACGTCTTTGGTGCTGGGGACAGGTATTTCAGGTGATCAGGCTGCAAGTTTAATGCTTTGATACAGATGTTGTCTGAAGGCATATGGTATATTTTCGGTAACAACTCAGCAGGGGGAGTTTTGTTTTCAGACTCCTTATTTTCGTGTTTGCTCCCTCCTGTGCAGAGGAAGCATGGAAAATTTCAATCTATTGGGAGAAGGGAATGCCTCAGGATGAAGTACAGAGTGAAGGATAAAGTTCATGACCCAATTTTTCCACCTTTAACTGCTGGTGTGATGTAATACTGTCCTGCCATGGGTCATGCTCCCTCCTGCTTGTCCTCCCACAGGAGCTGCAGCTCCCAACAGGGAGATGATTAGGCAGTTGCTGGATACCATGCAGTGGCATTGCAAGGCTTAGAATCATTCAGGTTGGAAAAGACCTCCAAGATCACTGAGTTCAATCTTTGCACTGTTACTCTCCAGCTGCCAGCACCAATCTGTCAGAGTCCATCATTTCCCCAGTACATTTTTAAGAAATACCAAGTAAGCCCATTCTTGAAAGTTGAAAAGAGTGAGAGCTTTGGTCTGTAGTGGGAAACTGGAGACCAGCCCCCAATTAAAATTATAGCGCTCAAGCGCTATAATTTTACTGGTTCCATTTGCAGTATGCCTTAATGTTTGCCTTCTCTAGTTTTTATTTTCTCCATATATAACTGTCCTCTTAATGTGCTGTCCATATGACTTGTTTACCATAAATACCATAGGCTACCTCTCCAGATCATGAGTCTGGGTAGGATATTGGGGAACTTTGCTGGCTTGGAGCCTCAAACTTTGAAGTCTACCTTGGTTTGGACATTAGAAGGCAGCAGTGTTCACCTTATGGCAGCAGCATTCTGCATCCCTGAGTAATAACTGTGTCCCTGGAGCCTGCCAGCTCCCTGTGCACTGATCACAGCCTTTGGAAAGCCAGCCAAGTCTCCTTCCTTGGCAAGCCACACAGATGTGAGATGTAATAGCCCAGTAACTACAGAGACGTTTGAACCAAGCTCTTTGATTAAAAGGACACTGTCAGATGTTGCCTCCCCCTCCATTATCTGGAGTTCTGGCTTGGAAGCTTGGAACTCGCACATCTCGCTCAGCCGTTTTCTGTGTGTCCTTTTCCAGTTGGCACACTCAGGCTGGGAGAACCCAAGATGCTAAAGCAATATTTATACTCAAATGCACTTAATGAAAGGAGGCAATCTGCATGTGTGTGCTTTCTCAGAGGAGACTGGCGCTGTTCCCTTGTGTTTTCACAAGATAACTAGATTTTATTTCCATGGCTGCAATATTATCTCTCATCTTCTCTGAAGGAAACAAGGACCACATCTCAGTATTTTGTTAGTCCAGGTGAAGAAAGCTTTGCCTGCAATTCCCTCATTGGATTTTAGAGGCTCTGAATTTTATATTCTTACTGCTGCTTTGGGGAACATTTTTTTGTCTTGTGCATGATAGTGATTAATGTTTGGCAGAAATGCCTGCTGACTGTTTCCATGCACCCTGGTGATTATATGTTACCTTTTCCTAATTCAAATAGTTCTCATTTAGTGTTGATTTTCTTCTTGCCTTCAAAGTTTTTCTTCTCCAAAGCCTGTTTTAGATACTTAAGCTTTTAATGGCATCTCTGGTAACAAGCTGTTTCTGTGCAGAAACTCATACTCATCAAAAAGCACATGCAGAAGGAGCAGAGATGATGCTGCTCAAGTCTCATTAAATGTGGCCTCAGTTTAACATCAGTGTGTTCCAACAAAGATACCCAGCACTTGTTTCCTCTGGCTTATACTCGAATCCCCAAAGCAACCTGTTAGCAAATGGTAAAAAAAGTTACTGACTGTTTCTTAATTGATTCTTGTAGGACTCAGACAGTTTTGAGCCTAAGAATTCAGAGATGGCGAAGAAGCCAAAGGCAACTGCTCCACAGATAAGCAAGAAACCCAAGAAGGAAACCAAAAAGAAACGATAGAGGTGTGACTGATGAGCCTCCAAAGACCAAATAACCACCTATAATCATGCTTTCTCAGAGACAACATCAAAGGCAACTAACTCTGATAATGGTTTTCTGGCATTGCCATCTTTTACTTTTCAGGGGCAAGGGAGGAGAAACCTAAAAGAGTGGAAGGATTGGAGTTCTGCCATAGATTTCTTACAAGCAAAGAGAACTTCACATATCCAGGACTTCATTTGAGTTGATTCATGTGTCAGTCACCATTAAAGTGACTTCTTCCAGTTCTGGTGGATAGAGAGGGCTGTTGGCCTGGCTCCTCGACACTGGCTGGGATTTGTAGTAACGTCCCTGTGGAAAGTGGAGCATGGGTTTGCTGCTTTGGATACCAGTTTGTGTTGTGTTTTTTGAAGGCAAATGGATCAAGAATACCACACTACACAGCTTTGTATTAATCTCTGTTGTCATCTAGTCTGAAATACATAGCTGCATTTTATGGCTTAATCATAATGCCTTTGTCATATTCCTTAATTCTTTAGGTAATAACTCACCAGATTCCAGACTACCGAAGATGAAAGCTTTTATTACCCCAGCGTTGCTGCCTCTTGTTCCCCACCCATACACTCTTCCTTTCTATTCCCACCTTTGAAAGCAGGTACATTTCAGGGAACTGAGGCTGTGGTGGGGATTGTGATGACTACAATAATCAGGAAACAATTTGACTCTGGAAGGTGCAGAATTTAATGCCTGTGCTAGTGAAATTGTTCTTGGAAACTTGGGGAGACAAGGCACTGCATGCTGGAGAAGAGCTGCTGAGGTGGGAGCCTGGGGATGGTGCACTGGTGGTGTATCAGCCAGCACTGCCTCACTGTGCCATGGATAAACCCTCCTGCCAGCTGGCTGATCCCTGACCATGGGCCCTCTTTCAACACAGCTGGGGATCATTGCACTTGCAGATTCCCTCCCAGCCTTCCCTGCCACAGCCTGCTCCATCTCCTCTGCCAGAATTCCTCCTGAGGGTGAATACGTTCTCAGCCTGAGGAGATGTGGTATTTTAAGATCTAAGGGGTGGCAGGCCAGCTTTGTACCATGACTGTATGGCAGGAGACACAGACACTGTGTTCCTTCAGGCCCTGGCTCTCCAGGCCCAGGGACAATCCAGGATTGGATTTAAATATGGCTAGACAGGAAGGAGATAGATGGTGGCGTAGCCACGGAGTCTCTGTAGAGCAGCTCGAGCTTCCTGATGCCAGCTCACATCTTGGTTTGTTTGATCAGGAGTGAGTCAATGGGAGGAGAACCTGCTCTCTGAGGCACACCCAGGGTTCAGAGTGGCTTTAAAGGAGGGGTTCTCCCTGGCAGGGCTGCAAGTCTGTGATCCTCTTTGCATACACAGACTCCCATCCTCGAGTCACAGATGTCTGGTGGGCTCAGGTGTGTGTTCTTTAACAGCAGGTGAGCAAGACGTTTACAGAAACCATCAGTGCTGAGAACAGCCACGTCCTCTGCTCACTCTTGCTTTTGGAGGGGGGTGACAGATGGCTCCCAGTACCAGTGTGACTCTGACTTCCCTGCTCCAGGCTCTCTGATGCTCTTAGCCAGAACACTGGCACCAAGTTGCGCTTCTTAAAATCCAGCTTAGAGTTCTGCTTTAAATTCTGCTTTTTAATTTTTTTTGAGCTACAGGAAGGCAGTACCAGGAGGACAGAACAAGGCATAGGAGACACAAACACTCTAAAGTTGCTTTAAGTTCTCAGTACAAAGAGATATTACAGTAAGTTTCCACGCAAATAACAATGCTGTGCCATGAGTTTCCATGGACCTGTGCTCTGTCTCTGATCTGCAGGGCAAAGAAAAGCCCTGAGTGGGTACTGCAGATCACTCTTTCCATTTTAATACATGAGAATGATTTTATGTAAATTCCAGCTTTCTGCAGGTTACCTAAAGCAGGGGGTTAATGCTTTAATGGAATCACAGGACACACGTTATCCAAAATACAGAGTCACTTCAGCAGCTCAGATCCAGTTAGCAGTGGGCACTGTGTGGCTGTTACCTGGAATAGCAGCTATTACATCAATGTCCACATCCAGCTGTTTGCAGGCTGGCTCACTCATTGCTCAGTAGAAATCGTGGATGTTGGGGTTTGGTTTTGTTGGGGGGAAGAGGGATGAAGATAAATTCCCCAGTCTGTTCCTGACAGCTTTATACCTATTTGAATGCTCTTGTTTGCTGAACTTAGAGTATGTAGAGATTACCAATAACCCATGTATTTTAGTTTATCTTGAAATGTGTAATAAATGCCATCAGAATCTTTGTTTAGAAAGAAATCCGTGTTTAATGTTGTGCTGCCTGTTCCCTCACATTCACTTTGAAAGCTGCCAGAACTCCCAGACTATAGGAACACAGGGACATAAATAACCTATTCATTAAAATGATCCATTAAGGGAAATCCTTTCAGATCCTTTAATCTGTGAGAAGTTGGTTAGTTAGTACTGTCAGGCATGTGTGCATCTGTATCTGTGTTTGACTTGGAAGTAGCAAACTATCTCCCAACACTGCTTCACCTTCCTGGAAGGACACAGAAAACCATCCAGTGACTAAATCAATTTGCCCCCATGAAGGTAGCCCTGATAAAGGCATCATTTGTTAATAATGCAAGCAGGGGATTAGATGGGGATTCAGTAGGTTGGTAAAAGGGATTTTCAGGAGTCCAGGTTTGCATGGCTGGAGTGTGGGTCTATCTGGTGGCTCTTCTTGGCTGCAGTGAGACCAATGTGGTAGCCAAGCTCTGGCAAGTGTCTGCTGGTTCTCTCACCAGAAAACCAAAACAGAGAGAAGGACTAGTGTGGCGACTCCTTTAATTCCCAAGCACTTTTCTCCAGGCTGTTTTGTAATTAACATCCCACAGGGAGCTGAAGACCTCATTAAGTCAATTTTATTGAAGGGGAGGTTTTCAAAGGTCTGTCTCCAGGTCCCTGCCGGTAGGCAGCACCACTGCAGCCATACCTTGCTCTACCACCCAAAGGCTGAGGGCTGGATTTCCTCTGCCAGTGCATGTCACAGAGTTCCTGTCCCTCAGCAGGATATGCCTCAGCTCTGAAGAAACATGGCTGGGAGTTGGGGGTTCTTTCCCCTGTTTTTGATCACATTCAAGCAGCTCTGCCTCTCTGGCCACGCTCATCTCGAGAGCTGTGGCCATGGCTGTCCCCTGGAGCTGTCCCACACTCACAATGCATCCTTGTGCTCCCCAGTGCCAGCAGCACAATCCCTTGAGACAGGCTAATAAGTAGCTCGTGACTGGAGTTCCAGTTCACATAGTTCAATTAAATCCCTGTTAATCTTGTTCAGACCTAATTTACTTTCATTCTCATACACATGCCTCTCTCTGCTTCAGAGAGATTTTGCTGAGGTTCCCTACCTACAGGACTGGAGAGCCCAAGGCTCCACCGGGCACTGATGTTTGCAGAGCAGCCCCCTCGTCGAGTCAATAAGCTCAGACTATTTCCCAGCCTGTCATGAAGAATGAAAATACTCCTTCAGTGCCTGGGTTTATGGAGGGTCAGGCTACCTGGCAATGCTTGAGGAGATGATAAGGAAGCTGTTGAAAAGGGAAGACCTGCTTGCCAGGGCACTGCTCAACCATTCCCCTGTGTGTGTGTGGTAATTTTTGGACAGCTGCAAGCTGGGGTGCTGGACTTCTCTCCTGGGAGCATCTCTTCCACACTGATACTTCTTTCAGGCAGAAGTTGTGTTGTTCACAGCCCGTGGCCTGCAGGGATTGAGATGACAGTATTGATTTAGTTGTTTGTTTATTAATCTCATGAGGCATCAGAGACTGACTGCAGTGAGAAAATAGGATTGCTGTGTGTTTGATCATTAGCTTGACTGCTGGCCTTGGTACTGGGAAGGGATCTGACCCTCCTCTTCCTCATGCAGCCATGAGGGATGATTTGTTTGGGAAACATTCCCTTTCTCCCTGGCCACAGATATGGGCAGTGTTTGCTTTCCCCCTCCAGTTGACAGTCACTGCAGGTCCAAGGTCCAGCTCTTCTCTGGCAGTTTGTGGCTTTTGAGCAGTGGTTTGTGGGGGTGTTTTCTGGCTTTTGGTACCCAGGCCACTGTGCAGTGGCTGCTCCAAATGTCTCTTGCTTGGGGCTGGCAATTGCAGGGCAATGAAATCGGCTTCCTGCCTCTCTCCCTTGAAATTCAGCTGATTTTCCTATTTCATGATGCTTCTTCCCAATTTGTGGCTTTTCTGTCACCATAAATCGCTCCCGTGACCCTCGTGTTGCTTCTAGCCTGTAGACTTATATCCACTGCAGTTGTTTTGTCCTTGCAGACACATTTTACCTGCCAGTGACAGTGAGCATTGCTTGCTGTTATCAAGGGCTGATACAAAGAAGGAACAGGTGCAGGAGCATCCAAGATGGAGAAAGGATGCAGCCCTCTGTCATTTTTGGGGATGATTTTTTCAGCCAGCAGATGTAACAGCAGGGAAGGGATTTTCCCTGCCTTGGGAGCCCTGGGTGCACCCAGACAGCTGTGCCAAGTGCATCATCCCTTGAAGCCATGAGGAGCCAAACCCATCACACAGCACACTTCTGAGCCCTTGATAAGTGCTGTGGTGCTGTGTGTGCTCCTCACCACCCACTCAGATCCTGCTCCTCACCAGCACACGCAAGATTTGTCTTGTGCAATCCCAAACTTTTTGCAGTGCCCACTTCCCTCTTGGCAGCTTCCCTGGTTTCATTTACTGCCTGGAGGCCCCAATGTGCCTTTGATGCTCCTTGCACTCTGCTTGCCATCCCTGGGAAACCACAGTCCAGGTGAGGGCTCAGCGATGCAGAGCAGGGGGTTGGAGCACAGAGGCTGATGGGCTCCTCCATGGTTTCAGTCCAGCCTTTCTGGCTGGTGGGTACAAGGTAAACCTGCTTTGGGTCACATCTGCTCAGCTTTTTAAAAACATCCGTTGCCTGGTTAATATCTCTTGTTGTATGAGAGGAGCTCAGCTCCCAAATGAGGGAAAGGAGCTGTATCTTTAGGACCATGCTCTACTGGAAGTCCTATTTGCACAAAGTTCCTTTTGTGTGAAACCTGCCCTTGGACATCTCCATGTTTCTTGCCAGAGGCTGTCCAAGCCTCTGAGATGCCACCCCTGTGTCAAGTTCAGCCAGTCCCAGAGCATGGACTGGTGCCATGGAAGGCATTAGCAATGGCCTGAGACATCTCTTATCCTGCCCAAGCTACAACTCAGGTGTCCCTGGCTCCAAGGCTCATTCCTGCTGCCTTCCCTTTGGCTGCTGCTTCTGCAAAAGCCATCCCAAGCCTATAAATTCACCTCGCCATGAGCCAAAGTCCACAGTACAACAGACACCATCGAGCTCTCGCAGGCAAAGCCACTCCCGCAGCTCCAGGAATCAGCTGCAGACGTTTCCTGCTATTATTTGTGCCTCAGCTCTGGCTGCACAGGCAGGATCCGTGCTGGAGTTGTGCTGCTGGTGTGGAGCTTGTGGGGTCACATCCCTCTGGCTCCCTACCCAAGGGCAGCTCTTGTCCATCGCTGGGTGAGCTCACACTGGACTGCAGCTGCTGGGGTGTGTGCAGGAGAGGGTCCTCATGGCTGTGGTTCCCACAGAGCAGCTGCTTGTGATGCTGTTGTGGCTTTTTGGCAGCTGAAGCAGATATCCCCCAGTGTCAGGCCTAGGCAGGAGGAGCAGATTTTGAGAAAAGCTGCAAGCAGTTCTCATCCCTACCTCCCCCCTCACTTAACTTGTTTAAAACTGAGCTCGGATCCAAACATCATATGATGTAAGTTTTTCAGATTCAGACTTTGGCCTCCTTTGCCCATCCCTCGCTTGAAGGACCAAGACTGGGTGATTAAGGGGAAACACCTTTGTGTCTGCTCCTGCTCTGCTTGCTCAGGCTGCAGGCGGGCCAGCAAGCAGCTGGGTGCTGGCAGGGAGGGAACGGCCCAGCCCTGGGGCAGGGTCTGCTGGATGTGGCTACCAGAGCTCTGTACCAGCCAGCCATCCTCTATTACTCTGCTACCAAATCAAGCAAGAAGCAGGGCTAAAAATCTCATTTGGGTGAGCTTCCCTGAGATTTTCTGATTTGCTCTTTTCTGTGGGTACTAAGACTGGCCAAAAAGCAGAATTTCCATGCTGGGAGATGCCAACATCTTGTGTGTGTGGCTTCCATGCTGAGCTGAGGCAAGAAGCAAAACGTGTCGGATTTTTGCCCAAATGAGCTATTCCAAGATACTTAGTTCATATTGTATCAAAGCATATTTTATCAGTGAGAAACCCGACTGGAAATGTTGTGCCTTTATTGACCATGCAGATAATTTCAGCCCACAACTGTTGAACTCGGTGCCTCCTTATTAAATATTTGCATGTCACCGAGTCAGTGGTTTCCCTGCAGCCCTTTCCCCCGGGGACTTTTGCAATGACACTTCCTGGCTGGGGCTACGGGCCCCTTTTGCACAGCTGATTGTCACCACACTGAGGAACACAGCAGGTCCTGAGCCCTCCTGGTAATTGCTTCTCAGCTGCCCCTTTTTATCCTATAACCTGGAGGATGCTGGCGATCGCTGCTTGGCTCATGCAGCCCTGATGCTCAGTGTGGGAGAGAATGGCCAGAATGAGCATTTCTAGCATGAAATATTGCCAAATAGCTCGTGCTGCAGGGTTATTCTGGTCAATCCCCCTTAGTACATCAGCTCCTGAGCTTGAAACTGCAACTTCCCTAATGGGACTGATGGTGCTGATCATTTCCCATCTCACACTCACTCCTTGCAGGGCTGTAAAGCTCAATGATCGTAAATTCTCAGGGCGAGAGCTGTGGCTGTCTCTCTCTCTCTGTCCAGCATCTCAAACACAACCATTATACTATTAATAGTAATAATTCCTGCAACTGTATTTGGAATTTGCAGTGAACAAAATGCAGCCTCGGGAACAGAATCCAATTAGACAAAACTTATTCATGCATGCCAAGGAGATGCTTAAAAATAAAGCTGGCTGGAGATGAATACATGTTTTGTTGTAAATTCACAGTTACTTTGGGGAGGTCAGGGCTTGGATCAAATACTGGACCCAACAAGCACCCTCTTACTTCACAGGAGGATTTCAGGAGCCCTGTGGAGCAGTTTGATCTACACACCTGGAGGGGAAGGAGCCACATACTTACTTACTTACTCATGAGCATGACAGCATCTGCCTACAGTAACTCTCATTCTTCTTGTTCCTGATGAAACTTGTGTAAAGATCAGCAATAAAACACAGAAATACCTGAGCATGTCTTCATTTCTTTTTAAAGTGTCATTTCAAGATGTCCTATAATAACTGAGCCACTGGAAATGCTCAGTGCTACTTTTGTTCAAATTGGAAGTACCTGGTTTTCAGTTTCTGTGAGCCTTTTCCTCTCTCTGGGGTGGGTTTTATCAGCGCTATTTAAAAGTGAAGAATCATATCAAGAAAATAAGTTTCAGACAAGAGACTGAAATCTTTGGTTGGGTGAAAAAAGTAACAATTTGTATTAGACTGCTTAAATATTTGGAGTGAGGAAGGAGGCAAAGGGAAGTGGGTGGCCAGGGGCTGTCAGGTTCTGGACCTCATGTCTGAGCCAGGAGTGTCCTGAGGTGTGCTGGGTTGCTGAAATGGTCTCAAATTCCAGCATCACCAGCACTGCATGTTTAATGTCAGCCCCGTGAGGGCACATTCCAGCATCTGAGCCCAAAAGATAAGAGTCTGGGTTTAGAGAGCGTCTGTTTGTAATTTTAGATTTGCACATTGGCATCATCTTAGAAGAAGGAGAGGTTGTGTAGTGGACTTGGTCTGGCGTGCTTGAAAGGCACAGTGCTGTGAATGTTTGCTGAGGGCCAGCACCGCCAGAGATGGGAACTCCAATTGGGAGGACAGCTTGGAGAAAAGAAGTGGATTGCAAAAGAGAAAAACAAAATACAAATATTTATAAGTCATAATTGCATCTTAGATTTGGGTCTGGATCCAGTAGAGGCTGAGTCATCCTCACCAGCTCACCCGGGGCTGGAGCCAGGTCCCGACTCCTCCGGGGTGTGCTCTCCTCCGGCAGCGCTCCGGGCCTGCCGAGTGGGTACTCCTGGGGTAGGGAGGGACAGGGGAGTGTCCCTGTGTCCCTGTGCAGCACAGAGAAGGTGTGGGGCTCCCCAGGCATTTGTGAGACCCCCTCTTTCCCATATGTTAAATCCACACGGGTGAGCAGAGCAATACCCGGGACTGCCCCACACCATCCTTCAGATGAAGGAATGATGAAGAATGAAGAATCCTTCTCTCCACATCCCCACACCAGCTGAATAGCAATGGGGGTGGGCTAAGAATTAACACCCCCCCAAGCCTCGGAACAAACCAGGCTGAGCTGAGGTTGGATGCTCCGGCAGGGAGCAGGCAGGGCTACGCCCGCCCCCCCTCGCGCCCAGACCACACACGCCACGGGTGTCCGGGGAGCCCCGCCAGCCTCGCCCAGCCCTGGGAGGGAATCGAGAGGGAATCCGTCTCTTGCCAGGCTGGAGGGACCTTATCGGCGTCAGCTCCTCCCAGGGAAGGGCCCCTCACAATGCGCTGGCCACGGGTGATGGATCGGCGCGTGCATGACTCCTTGTTCCTGGTGACTCATGGATTCGCTGGCCTTCGCCAGTGTCATGGGAAATATTTTTTTAATAACTCAAAAGGCGGAGGGGGGGTGGGGGGAGTGGGAAACAGAAAGAAAAACTCCACCACATAGTTCTTTAAAACTTGTAAACTTCCCAAATTTTTTCTGAAGTGTCAGATCTTGCTCAGAGTAAGGAGGGTTTTCGGAAAATCCCCGCGGAGTGGCTGCGGGGTTGGTCGGAGGGGTGGGCAAGCATGGCAAAGGTGGTGCTGGCTGTGGAAATACAAGGGTCACTGGAGCTGGCCAGGAGCCGAGCGTGCCGGAAAAAAAGACCTGAATGGGGTTTTAAGGACTGCTTCACCTCCTTTCTTCCTGGAGGATAACGTGACAGGGAACACTTCAATGGATCGCCAGTGGGGGAGGTGGGAGGGCTGCCAGCGCCGCTGAGCTGGTCGGGCAGCCCCGACGGGCTGGGCGCAGGCATCGGGGCACCCGGCTGAGCCCTGAGCCCGTGTGTGCACCCCAGCACTGCTCGGTGCCAGGGCAAAGCCGGGCATTTCCCACCTCCTGCTGCTGCTGAAAGGGGAGGCTGCTGAGGAGGATGGGGAGGGATGGGTGGCACTGTTCCCGTGTGCCCACCTGCTGAGTGGAACTCGGGGACACACTGCCCTAAGGGGGTGCTGCTGCCAGCCGGGGACTGGGCCCCCCAGGAGCACCCGCAGCTCCGCTCTGCCTTGTTTTGGGGGCCGGCACCGGCTTTAGGGGCGACCGGGGGTGGGGGGTGTTAACCCCTAAATGGGATAGATGCCCCAGCGGAGCACAGACGCCGCTGCGTGCCTGTGCTGCTTCCGAAGGGCCCCACTAAGTTCCCCGGGTTCCCAGGGAGGCCCAGGACGTGGTTTATCCTTGCCTGCTTTTCCAGCTGAAGTTTTGCCTCCTTCTCACTTCAGAGAAGGGGGAACGTGGGTTGCAGCCGTCTGGGAAGGCGAGATGTCCCTCCTGGGGATGGGGAGGAACAGAACCTGACAAAACAGCATTTCCCCTGCAGTTCGCCGTGTGTTAGAGCTGTTGAATAAAGCGAACCGCAACCCAATCGGGTTTCAGCCTCCTGAAAATCACTTTTGTGTTACCAGCTCCGGCGTCCAGGTAACACGCCAAGCCAGCCCGCCGGGGCGAGCAGCGCTGGGCTCGGGTGGGAACACCCCTAGCCTCTCACCCGCGGGGCGACGCTCCCACGCGTGTCCCCGGCGCAACCAGGCGGTTCCCCCGCCGCGGGCCGGGACGCGCCGGCAGCGCCGGCGGCGGGGGCGGCCCCTGGGCCGTGCGCGCCCCGCGGAGCCCGGCTGCCCGGAGCCCTCTCTCTGGAAAAAAAAAAAAAAAAAAAAAAAAAAAAAAAAAAAAAGCCACGGAGAGAGGGGAGGGGCTGCTGCTGCCTTTCCCCCCATCCTCCGTTTCCGGTTTGCTGCCATATTACTCTCTCTTTTTTTTTATTTTTTTAATTTTTTTTTAATTTTCCTCTCCCCGTGGTGCCCCCTCCCGCCCAGCAGAAGGGGTGAGCGGGGGCGGGCGAGGCACCAGCGCGCCGGGGCCGCGGCGCTGCGCGATGCTGCTGCCGGCGGCGCAGCCCTGAGCCCGGCCCGGTGCGGGGCGGTGCGGTGCGGGCACCGAGCGCAGCGGCGGCGGCGGGGGGCGGCGGCCGCGCCCCCGGCGCGGAGACAAAGCCGGGGCCGAGCGCTGGGGGCGAGCGGCGGGGACGGTCCCGCTGCGCGGACAGGCGGGAGGTGAGTGGCGGTGACGGCCGCGGTGCCTCGCTGTGGGGCAGGCGGGGGGTCCCGCGGTCCGGCAGTGCGGTCCGGCGGGGGATGTCCAGGGTCCGGCCATGGGGTCCGGCGGGGCATGTCCGCAGTGGGGAGCAGCGGGGCGGCGGGGGGATGTCCGCAGTGGGCTGCCCGCAGAGGAGTCTGGCGGGTCGGCGGAGGAATGCCCGCGGTGGCGCGAGCTGGTTGTGGGTCCGATCGGGGATGCTGGCAGTTCGGCAAGGAGGCGATGGGTCCGGCCGAGGATGCCCAGGCTGCCGTGGGGCAGCTGTGGGTCCAGCAGCGTGGAATACCCGCAGCCCGGAGAGCTGGCTGCGGGTCCCCACAAGGATGCTGGCGGTCTCGCGCCGGGTGTCGGTGGGGCGACTGTGGGTCCAGCGGGATGCACATGGTCTGGTGGGTCAGCCGTGGGTCCGGCTGGGGGTGTCACTGCCTGGCAGAGCTGGGGCAGAGCTGGGGACGCGAGGGGTCCGGCGGGGCGGCCCCGCCTGCCTGCAACTCCCCTTTGTTGTGCTCAGGGGCTGTGGGGGACCCCCGGGAGCGCAGGGCGGGGACAGCCGGGCTGTATGTAGGCCAGGACATGAAATATTCATCGCCCCCCTGCTTTGATGTCTCGTGATCCGCTTCCCTTGTCGTGTTTGTTCACCGGTGATTCTGGGGCCAGTGTCCAGCCCTGATGGACCTGGCAAGTGGTGCCCCTCGGTGTGTCCTCGCTGTGCCCCTCACCGTGCCCAGCTGGCTCAGCTGCTGAGGGGCTGCAGAGCCCTGGCTTCTCCGATTTACGACTTCATCCACTCGGGAAGTTCCTCGTTGCAGCCTGGGCGATCCAACCCCCGTGTGTGGCTGCAAGTGGTGGCAGTGGCGTGTCCCACTGTCACAGCCCCCAGTGCCATGGAAGAGCATCATGATTTTTGCTCTGAGCCACAGTGGGGTCAGGATAAGGTTTTATCCTGCTCACTGCCCAGACAGGCTGTGCTGCATCCTGGGGCCACTTGGGATGGACACAGGAGACAACCTGCAGGGATGAGGCTGCTGCACAGAGCTGTGTGCAATGGGGACAGGTGTGGTAGGGGGCTGGTATCTTGTGGCACCGATCCTGCCATGGTCCTTTCTGGTGTTGGGCATCATCTCAGGGAGCTGTGCAGCTTCTTGTGAGACCTGCTGGACTGAGTGGGGATCTGCTCCATCTCCCTGTGTTTTGCTGACCCTGCACAGTGCACTCTTCCCTGGCCCTTCTTCACCCCAGTGGCTGCTGTGGTGTGCCAGGGCTCAGCCCTGGACTTGGTGCCAGACAGTGACTGTGGTCCTGATCCTGGTCCCAGAGATGTTGAGCAGCAGTAAAGGTTGTAGGTGGCAGGGTTGTGCTGCCCTATGTGTGCCATGGCCCATCCTCCTGGCTCCCCAGAAGTGATGCAATGGAAAGAACATGATGTGACATGCAGCCAGGGGGTCCTTCAAGACAGGTTCCACTGCACTGTGGCATTAGGAGCTGGGGACAGTAGAGGGTGCACAGCACAGGGTTCCTTGAGGTGAGCTCCTGCCTGTGCAGCAGGGACAGGCACAGGACAGCACATCTCCAGCAGTGCTCTATGAAACTGCATGAAGGTGACAACAACAGACTTGATTTTTCTCTCTTCTGCCCAGCTGCTGCACCTAGAGGAGGAGGTGCTGGGGGTCTTTGTTGCTCTCCTGTCAGCCAAGGAAACACCCACTGCCAGCATGGCCAGTGCAAGAACTGAGTCATGACAAACATTCCCAAGATCCAACTGTTAGTGATGGGAACCCTTTTGTCCCTGCTGGGCTTGGAGTTCCCCCTCAGAACACAGTGGCTCAACATGTGCCTGGGCCCCCTGTGCAGCAGGTGTGGGTCAGACAGTCACAGGGCTGCCCAGGAAGGCGTGAGGAAGGGGATGTGGAGGAAGACATCAGCAATCTTGCACTTTAAAGCAATGTTCTTTCTGTCATTTTCACTGCTGGGCCGCTCCTCACCCTTTGCTGTAGATTTTGATCCTGGCTTACCTGTGCTAAGCCATCAGTTTCGGCTGGCTCTGGATCCAGCCAGAGCAAACCGTGGCTCTCAGTGTCTGAGCTGAGGCTCGTGTGCTAGCTCCCTTGGGGGAGCTGTGTCTCTGTAATCATTAGCCAGTTAATGCTTATATATCAGGAAGGAACAGCTTTGCTTAGGAGATCGAGGGTCAATTCTCACTTCCAAGCTTTGATCTGAGAGCAGCGAGGCAAGGGCTCCTCCAAACACTTCCTAGCTTTGCCAAAACAGCCCAAGACAGGGTTATTTATGGGCTGCACAGCAGCAGGGAGGGGAAGTCCAATGTTCCCTGTCTCGATCGTTAGTGGCCTCGAAGTGCTCCCTGTGTGATGGAGATGCCCTAATGATAGCTCTGCCCTTTAATGACTTTGTGCCAGAGTGATGGAAAATCATGGAGGTTTCACGGGGAGGCAGAAAAGGCCGTCCCAGCCCCTGGCTGGGGAGCAGGGGGATGAGATGAGAGAGCGCTGCAGTGACCAACCAGTCTGGAGGCTCTGCTGCAAAGACAAGAGGGTCCTTTTCTGCCTTGGTGGGACGGCGGGGACATCAGTGCTCCTGAGGCAGGGATGGCCTTTAGCAGCATGGGCAACTCCTGCGAAGTGGCGTCATTTCACTGGACTTACTGAGGCAAGCAGGGGATGGACCGTGGGGCTCCTGTGCCTCTGAAATCCCATCAGCCTCTTCCTGTTACTGGTGTGGGATCCTGCCTGGCCTTTGAAGACATCACAGAACTAAACTCTTATCTAATGAGACCTGAAGGACTTAGTCCCCAGCCTCTCATTTAAACAACCAGCAAATGCTTGTAAGATCTTGAAAGAGAAGAGATAGAAGTGGGCAAGCAGCTTGCACTCCTCCCAGCATGTCTAAGCAAGGGGGAACCCATGAGCATCCCTGGGACAGAGCACTGGACTCCTGGCATGGCTGTGGGAAATTGGAAAGCCTATCTAAAGTGCTATTGTTTCCTGTGCTGTCTATTTTGCAGCTCGGTTTCCAACTTCTTTCTTTATCTCTTGGGACAATTTCCCATCTGAGCTCACTTCCGCAGTGCTCCGCTCCGAAGCCCGCCTGGAGATGTGTCCAGCACGCATCCCATCAGAAACGGCCTTGTCAAACAGCAGCACATCCCTGCATCTCCCTGCAGAAGGGGGCCCTTTAATCCCATGCCCAGAGAGCAGCTCGGACCTCTGATGGAAACAACCATCCATGCAAGGCTGTTGCTGTGACAGGAGCGCGGGTTGTCACTGTTTCCAGTCCAAGCTCCTCTTCCCAACCTCCTGTAGCTGTGAGTGGTGCAGTCCAGTTCCCCAGGGCTCGTGTCTTGCTGAAGTTTCCACCCATCAGCAAAAAACACGCTGTGTGTCACGAGGCTGTTTTAAAGCCTTTGGTTCCTCATCGCTTAAATGGGCAGCAAACGGGGAGATAGTCCAGTGTATCACAGAACGCTGGGGTACTTTGGGTTGTAAGGCTTATCTAGTTCCAGTTCCCCATATCATCCAGTTTCAGACTTGGAGTGTGCTTAGAAGGAGCACCCAGGCCCCCAGCTCGGTCGCAGGTTGGCAGAGTGACCTTGGCACTGGCTGTGTTGGGAGCCAGTGCCGCCATGCACATGGCTCTGCACACGCATGCTTAGCGAAGAAAACCCTGAAACAGATTTCAGGAGCAAATGTGGTTTGAACCTGGGCCAGGAACCAGGACCTGCAAATCTGCGTGTTGCGCTGACTTCCCTTCAGGCTATGGATCTGCTGGCTGCTCTCGCTGGGGAGCAGGGAGGGTTTTTGAGGGCTGGGGGCTGGCTGAGCTGTCGGGTGCATTGGGCATCGGCCACTGGGCAGGGCGGGGCTGCTCATTGATCTTAACTCAGCCCTTAAGAAAAATCTGCCAGAGCCCCTTGACTCCACGTAGTCTCAGTGGACATGCAGCATCTGAAATATCCATAGGCTGGTATGTGGGATTGGTGGGCTTGTCTGGAGAAATGTGGAGAACAGAATTGCCTGGGCATTTAAGGCAAAAAAATAAGAAATGGGGCCCCTGCGTAGCGAGCCTGCCCTCACCTCACAGCTGTGGGCTCCATGCCAGGAGGGCACTGGGATGGCTTGGGGTCTGCAGCCAAGGAGACACATGGTGCAGGGACATCGTGATTTGGACTGTGCTGTGGTTCTTTCTCTGAGCTGCAGACTGGCTGGCCCCGAGTTTCCTAGCCCATGCTTGACCTATTGTGGTCTCACTCCTGTGGCCGTGAGGTTTCGACTGCCCCTGAGCCCCCTGTGCTGAGAATGGATGGATGGATGGATGGGTGGGTGGGTGGATGGGTGGATGGAAACCTGACTGCATGCTGTGCAAATAGCTTCCACCCAGTGCAGCTGCTCACATCCTTCCTGACTGTGCTTGGCAACCTTGGCCACCAAAAACTTGGGCAATGAGGATAAAAGCCCATTGCTGCATTGCCCCCTCCACCATGGGAGAGGTTGACAAGTCCAGCATGTCCTGAACAATGTGTCCCCCTCCCATGCCATGCACCAGTTTGGGGGGCAGCGTAAGAGGGTCAGGTCAGTGCTAAATTGATCCTAAAAATATCTCACCTTGGGGCACCCTTTAGCAGTAATCTGGGGGATTCAACCCAGCTGTGTCTGGGTTTCACTTTTCCACCTTGCTTTCCCACTGCATTCCTCAGTTTCCCCCAGGAGCACCTGGGAAACTGTTGTTGGAGTTGATGAGGTTTTACACAGAGTGTGTGCCTCAGTTTCCCCCTCTCCCAGCCCCAGCAGCACTGCCCTACCCCATGCACACACCACGGCTAAAGGCTTTCCTTAGGCAGGGCAAAGAGAATTTCATCTCCATGAAGTACAACCACCTTCCTTATCCTCAGCTGCAGCCAGTGCCAGCAGCAGTGGGGTCGGGCAGTGCTCTCCCTGGGCTTCCGATGTTCCTGGGTGGAACATGTGCTTACTGACTTATCCAAAAAAAACTGCACAAAAAGGCTGTTGGAGTCACTCCCTGCTCAGACAGGCCCTTTCCTTCCCTTCCCTTGCCCATCAGACAAGTGCTGGTGGGGCCCTGCTGTGCTGGGAAAGGGATTGGGAATCCTTGGAAGGGAACTTCCAGTGAGGTCCCTGCTGCATCAGGCAGGGAGGGTGACACGAGATCAGGAAGAGTGCAGATGTAGCTGCAGAATCACTGTGACCAGGATGAGTTCCATGCTCCAATGCCATGAACAGTTGAGCTCGGAAGTGTGTGGGGTGGGAAGGCTCAGGCTGCTGGGGTTGGTGTGTGTGGCTGGGGCTGGGCAAGGAGGGCAGCTGCCTGCCCAGCTGGCTGCCTGCACAGGTGCAGGTGTGTGTGGGGGTGTGCACATGTGTGTACATACTCACCTGAGCCCTCTGGGTGATTTGGGGATGGGCACAGCTCTTATGCTGCCATGCTGTGGTCCAGGGGGGCTGCACTGAAGGCACCGTGAGCCACAGGTGATGGGAAGCAGAGGAGACGCCCTTCATCCCTTTGTCCCTGCATTCCTTCATCCTGTCCCTGTACGATGAGCAGCACAAGTGAGGGCTGGAGAGATACCATGGAAGGGTGCAAGGTCCACATGTCACTGGTCACAGCCATAGTCCATCTCTGTTCCCCACCAGGACTGCAGCGAGCAGTGCCAGAGGTGTGCAGAGCCCAGCTCTGCTCCAGGAGTGACAGGGATAGAAGACACCAGCTCAGCATTTTTCTTTGTTTTTCATCTGCTCAGGCTGTTGATAGTGAGCACCGTTGGGGGCTGCACCTCCAGCTGGATCCTCTCTGGCGTGAGCATCCCACTCACCCCGGGAGCAGCTGGCAATCCAATGCAGCGGTTTGGGCTTGGAAAAGCTTTTTGGGGGTAGCTGATCTCCGTTTGCCCCTCAAGACCCTCCCTGGCTGCTTCCTCTGACGCGTCCTGAGCGATGCTTTGTTTTGGTGGTGCAGATGGGAGTGGCTGTGGGTACCAGCATCTCTCAAGGCTGTGTTGCCAGTGATGTCCTCGGCATTCCGAGGCCAGAGCCACAATCCCATGCTGTGATCACTGGTACAGGACCTGCTCCTGCTCCCATCCATGCCCATGGAGGTGAAAGAAGGAGTCGAGTGTGCACTGCTGGAGGCTGACCCTGATCATCCAGCCCTGATCTGCAGCCACACATAGCATGTGTACGTTAGGGCTGGTGGCCCCCCAGAGCATGAGGCTTGTGTTGGGCATATGCCCCAAAGTCCCAAAGTAACCCAGGAAAATAATCAGCATAAATTTGCTCTGTAGGATCCTGCTTATTTGCTTGAAAATGTTCAGTGGTCTGCAAAGGGGGAAGTGTTTGAAATCTGTGAGAGAAGAGCCTTGGCCTCTGCTTGTCTTGTCCTTCATCCCCTCCCATTGCAGTGAACCCTAGCATGTGTCCTGCCAAGGCCCTGTGGCTCCAGCTGGGAGAGGGGCAATTCCCAGCTCCATGGGTTTTGAGTCAAGGGTGCACATACCCACAATACCCTTCCTGCATTTTTCCTTTTTTTTCCCATGAGTGTTTCAGTTCCTGTTGCACATCAGGAGGGCTTTGGGGAGGTTTTCTGCCATGGGGGTCCTACAGGACCCTTCAGCAGGGCTGATGGGGCTCTGGCTTGGCTCTGGTCCTGGAGGGCCAGTGGGGCCCCGGGAGCTCCTTTGCCTGGCTGGACTGGATGGGCTGGTTTCTCTAAAAGTGGAAATGTTTTAGCAGTGACGCCAGCGTGGCCAGGGGTGGTTGTAACATGCTCAGATCTGGAGCTTTTCTACCTCCTGCGTTCCTTGCCCCCTTCCTCCCCCTGCCCTGGAGATTTGCCGCCTGCCTGCGCTGTTGTCTCACCCGGGTCAGAGCGGGTGTGTCAGCCCCGGGGCACGGCAGACGCAGGTGGCAGCACTGTTCTGTCCGGATTTGAGATACCTGTGAGTCACGTCAGCCTCCTGCTGCCACCTGCCCCTTCCCCAGGAGCCGGGCAAGGCAGGGGGTGGACTGGGTGCTGCCACAGCCGTCCCCGGAGAGCACCCGGGGTTGATGTTCACTTCCAGAAAGCAGAAGGAAACCACATTTCCTGGAGCCTGAGGCTGCCTGTGCTGGGAGAGGCGCTGCAGAAATGGGGAACAGAAATCACGCCTCCTCCTCCAAGGGCCAGCTGGTGTCACCAGGTCTCCCTCTCCCTCTCCCCCACCCCAGTGGGGTCAGTCCCTTGTGCTGGTTCTTTGCCTGGAGGAGGATAGGAACAGCAGGGCTGTGATGAGCCAGGGGAAGCTGGAGAATTAAGTAACAGGCAGTGGGAGCTCAGAGGTGCCAGCATGCCCAGGGGCCAGTGTTAAAAGGGCACATTTTGAGAAGTGCTGAGCCACAGGGCTGTTTTGGGGAAGCATTGCCCCGTGGCTCCAGGCAGGCCTGGTGGCCAAGAGCTCCAGCTCCTAGTGCCATTGCAGCTCAACATCAGAGTTTCCATGCCCAGCATTGACTCTTCCCAGCCCTACGGGCACTCCTGCCCTTGGAAACATTTCCTTTCAGTTTCCTTCTCCTGGACTTGGCAGGAGGAGAGTGGTGCCCTCATCACCTGCCTGGGAGAAGCCAGCTCAGATTAATACAGGCCAAAGGCTTTTTGTGCCTTGGAAAGCATTTGCTGGAGCTGGTTGGGCAATTTCTGGCTTTGGTTGGTGTCCTGATGGGAATGCTGGAAGTGCAGGCTTGAGTCAGGCTGGGAGGTGCTGGGAGGCATCCCTGTTCTGACCCGGAGCATGGTCAGGGTGCACAGCACCCTGCCAGCTTTGAGCATCTCCTGCTTGGAATCCGGCCACCACTCCAGTCCCTGTGCCTGTGCTGGACCACTCTTAGGGTGAGAAAGCTTTGTTTTCCCTTCTCTAATTGTTGGATGCCCTTACAGTGCAAAAGGGATGCACCCACGTGCTAATGGATCCAAAGACGGATCCAAAGATCCTGTTGGTCTCCAGGCCTGCTGCAGTGCAGTGACAGGGGTGTGACAAGGTGTGCCAGCGGCCACCTTCCCTTCTCACATCTTTCAGTGAGAAAAGGCTTAAAACTGAGGGCTTACCTCAGCACCAGCAAGCACAACTTGCAGCACATTCTGCTTCCTCCATTTGGCTGCTTGCGTTGTTTCAGGGAGATAAGGCTTGTGGCTTTCTCCTGCCAGCCTTATGGTGCTTGAGGGTGCCCAGCGTCAGGATGCCCCTGCCCTTGCCTGGTTTTGGGGTGCTGTGGGGGTAGGAGGGGCTCGGCCTGCAACTCTCTGTGGCCACTGATGTTGGCTGAGCCACTGCCCATCACCCCAGCAAGCCAAAATCTGCCTGTGGAGGGGCTGACCCTGTGGTGGCTGGGAGAGCTCAAGCTCCCTACGTGCTCCCAGTGTGCATGCTTGGAGTTTCCCAGTTTTTTGGCCACATGAACATCCAGAATGTGCTTGTGTGCTTCTCAGGGTTTGTTTTGGTCTTTTAAACTCCCTGTTTTGACGTGTCTTTTTGGAGGCATTTTGCATCACTCCTGACCATGACTCTCCCCCATGCTTAGGGGGAGTGAGTATCCTCCATGCTTAGGGGGAGTGAATTTGGATGGCTGATCTAATTATCCTTTCCCCTTTTGTGACACACTGGTCTCTGCTGTCTTGGGCTGTGGAGCTTTAATTAAGATGGTCTTAATTTTAATGGGAGTTGACAGGGTCAGAGAAGAGGGCTTGGGACTTATATCTGTGGGGAGTGTGTAGCTGGGCCCCTGCACAGCAGCTGCACTGCCCTCCCTACTCCAGCCATTCTTTCATCTGGAAGAGCTCTCCATCAGCTGTGGGGAGCCAGGGGATGGCTGGACTGCCTTGGCTCAGATGCCTTCAACATGCTTTAGTGGGTGAAGCAGAGATCCCAGGCAGGCACTGGGGACACCTGCCTGTGGCTTGTACAGTCCTCAGACTGGAGCTGAGAGATGAAGTGAGCATCCCTGCATTGTTCCTCCTGTTTTAGGAATCAGTGCAGGTGAGAAATGAGTTTCCTTGTGGAGGAGAAGAGCTGCAGGCACAAGCCAGATGTGCCCTCACTGCGTCAACCGGGCAGGGAGAGTGTCTGCAGCATCAGACCCCACTTGTGGGGCTGGGGCAGCAGCTCCCCCTTTTCACAGCTCCTGGGACTCATGGCAGTGAGGCTGGTCCCAGCCTGGCAGAGACCAGCCCATGTTCCCTGGCTTGTACTGAGCAAAGCCTGATGGCAGGGGGCAGGGGATAGGAATTGTCACTGGCTGGGCACAGTGGCTGGCTGTATTTGGGTGGCAGAGGGGATGGTGGGCTGAGCCGGCGCAACCAGGCTGTCCCGAAAGCACCGGGGGCTGTGCTGCTGCTCGCTGGCCCCCAGCTGTGATACTTGCTGTGGGAAAGGGCAAATCCAGGGGCATCCCCTGGGACAGAGGGGGAAACTGTTCTGCGAGCACATCCGGGGCTGTGTGTCCTACTGAAATGTGGGGAGGGAGCAGAGAATCGGGGAAGGGGACAGGCTGTCACCTTAAGATGATTAAAACACCACCTCGAGGTGGTTATGGCTGCACTGACCAAGCTGGGACTTCACCCTCAGCACCCCCTGCTCTCTGGGGGCCACACTGGCAGGGACAGCACTGCTGCCACTTCATGCCACCCAAGCAGGGGGACACGGGGGATGGCAAAGTGCCCTTCAACTGCCTTCAGCCTGGGACCTCTGGTTTAATGGCACCCCTTGCCGGCAGCTTCCATAGATCCTGCACGGATCTGCCCCGGCTGGCCCTGCTGGGAGGGGTTGGTTATGTGCCAAGGGGATGGAGAGGCTGAGTGTGTTTGGGACCGCTGCTCTGTGCCTCCCCCTGTCCCTGCTGCCGGCTGCCATGGGCTGGCTGCCACCAGGCTGCTTTGTCTCACCCGGCGTCCTGCACACTTCATTTTTCAGTCTGGTGTGAGACAGTTGCTGTGATTAATCTCACCGGGGCTCTGCAAGCTGAGGACACACGGCTGAGCTCTTCTCCCTCCATCAGTGGGTGGGTGCTGATGCTCCCAGCCCCTCTCCCCCTCTCCCCCAGCACCCCCATCCTGCCCGCCGGCAGTGCTGCTCAGCACTCCTCCGGCTCTGGAGCAGCTCCAAGGACAGTGTCTGTTTTGCCAGAGATGTTTCCCTTCCCAAAGCTCGGTGTCTGGTGTTGGGCCCCAGCCTGGCACGGCATTTCCCAAGGTTTCTGCCTCTGCTGTGTTTTGTCTGCTCCCAATCAGTGTCTTTTGTTAGTGTCTTTGCAAAGACGATAAGATTGCTTCCCCTCACCGCCAGCCCCTGCCCGCACCACAGCCATTGCATCCTTGAGCGATCCAGGCGCAGCAGAAAGCAGCCGCAGCAGGACACACCAGGAGCTGCCGCTTCCCCTCGCTGCTGCCTTTGAGAGAGCATCACTCCACAGGGAGGTAGGGCAGAGGATGGAGCCTTTTCCTGCCACCCAACTTGCCAATTAATTTTTGTCGGGGAGACAGCCCGAAGCGTGGGTGTTGGAGGCGCGGGGATGCTGGGCAGTCCAGGTGGCATTTCCAGCGCCGGTGGTGGAGGATGGGGGTGCCGCTGTCTCGTGTGCCATGATCTGATCTGAGCTGAGGTGTGCAGCCGAGTGTGCTTCATTTTTAATTGCTTTTGGAGAAGGGAGGACAGGGTTGGCCTCTCCTTGCTGTGGACTCTGCCCCGGGCAATTTGCGTGGCTGAGCTCAGCCCTGGCACCCTCCCCTCTGTCTAGGGAGGAATGGAGGCCGGGAAGACCCCAAATGCAGAGCCAGCAGCACAGAGATAGGGGGGGATAGCAATGCTGGTGGTTGTCTGAACCTGGCTATGACTTGTGCCAGTGATATGCTGGTGAGGATGTCAGCCCCACTGCCAGGCGAGCAGCAGAACAGTGCCAGGCTTTGCCAGATGTGCCAGAGAGTGCCAGGCTGCTGCCACAGCAGTCACCTTCTGCCACCAAACAGTCAAATCTGTCAGCGTGAGGTTGCAAGTGCATCCACCCACCTGGGGACCTGCCCTTCCCCATTCACGGTCCTGGCACCCCGCTGCTCCAGCACATGGCTGACCCCAGGCTGAGGCATATTTGGATTTTCCTTGTGGCTTTTTGGCTCTTTTTGGTCTAATCATTGTTGTAGCCTGGCAGCATGAGCTTGTGTCACAGCGTGCCCGGGTGGCAGGGACATGGGCACCACGTGTGTACACGGCACAGCTTTATTTGTAAAGATATTGGAATATCCTTGGAAAACTCCAGCCCCCCTGGAATTGGGGCTGCAGGTTACCCCCTCCATCCCGCTGTGCAATCATTACCAACCAGTATTTGTCAAGTACAAATTACAAACCATTCAACGTCTTAAAGAGCTGTCAGTCAGCTCCCAGTCATTATCCCAATCAAATGCACTAAAAATAGTGACAAAATTTATTAGTCGGGGGAAGGGGAGGCCATGAAAACAAACCTGCAGTGAGGCACGGCCCCTGCACGCAGACACTGGGATATTCCCCTTGTGTGAGCTATGAAACCCGGGATGTTGCCCTTGGACGAGGTGAAACCTGGGCTCCACCTGGGGCAGGAGCCTGTTGGGATACTGCTTGGGGCCTTAGAGCAGGGTCTGAATCCCCTCTGTGCAAGAGCAGGAGCCCCTCGGGGGAGGCTGAAGCCTCTGCCCAGCACTGAGTGAGCAGGGCTGATTGGAAAGAGAATTTCTTTTCTATAGGAGAAGAGGGAGCAGCTCCTGCAGGAGCTGGGGCTGGGAAAGGGTGCCAAAACCAGGTGACAGGCTGCCCTGGCTCTGCAGGGCCATGTCCTGCTCTGCTTTCCACCTGAAGCTCTGCCCCGAGCTGCTGCTGCTGAGAAGGGTCCCTCCATCATACACACTTGTGACATAAAACCGTCCTTTTTGAATAATGTAGCTAAAATATGCTTTTCTGGGTGAATCGGGGCTGGAGCAGCACAGGTTGCTCCCATACTTTGTGCACGGTTTGTGCCGTAGCATTTGTCTCTGCTGTCGGGTATGGAGCAGATGACTCATCCCGGGGGACGAGGTCTCCGGTTGGTACCGCAGGTCGTGGCTGTCCGGAGATGGAGCAGCAGGGCTGGAAATGCCGCTGTGTGTGGAGGAACTGGCTTTGCTTTTCCCTGGAAAAATCCCTTGCTGGGCTGGGGGTGCCTGTGCTCCCCTTCCACTCTGGGACATGTCTTGGGGCGGCTCCAGCCGCCTCCTCTCCCATCCGCAGTGGGGCTGATGAAGTGGAGCAGAGAATCATCCCCTCTTCACACATGAGAGATCAGAGCGAGCGGCTGGGAGCTGCCTGCCCCACGCCGGAGGCATGGCGAGGAGGAGGAGGAGGAGGATGAAGGTAGCCCTGGGCACTGGACCGTGCCGTGGGGGCAGAGGGTGTCGTGGCGCTGCGGGTGCTGACGCTGCCTCTCCTCGCAGGCTGCAGCGGGAGCGGAGCTGAGTTGCGGGCAGCACCTCCCCACCCCGCGGCGAGGCTGTATCCGAAAGCACCGGTAAGACCGATGGCTGGGGAGCGGGCACCGGGCCGCTTTACCGTCGGGGGGGGGCTCACAGCTGCGGCACTGCCTGCTCTGCCACGGGCGGATCGGCCCTGGAGCATCCCTGGGTGGGCTGGGTGCAGGTGGCACAGCCTCCGTGGGTGTTCTCCCGGCGTGGCCGGCCCGAGCGGCAGAGCCGAGGCCTCGCAGCTGATGCGGGCGGTGGTTGGTGATGTGCGGCTGGCGCTGCCCCCCCGGAGCGGAGAGCAGGGAGTTCCCGCAGGCTGCGACGTGCCCGGGGTGCTAATCCCCACCGCAGGAAAGCTGCCTGTCCGCCGCCTCGCATCGCTCAGAGTCGAGCACAGGGAACGCTGGCCGTGCTCCAGCCCTCTGCACAAGCCTTGGGAGGGGGAGAGGGGCAGTCCTGCTGGAAACCGAGGCACTGGCCGGGATGAGGAGCGATGCTGAGTCCCAGCATTGTCAGCTGTGAAAAGCACGGCAGCAGGGCAATATCTCACTGGGCATCAGCCAAGCTGTCCTGGCTGGCTGTCGGTGGTGCTGAGCATGCCTGCAGCCCGCTGCATGTGGAAGTGCTGTATTTATTAGACATAAATTTATTAGACATATACACAGCGTAGCTCCTGGCAGTGGGTATTTTTTGCAATCTGGCTGCTGCGATGCTGTCCCACAGCTCCCAGTGATGCTGCTGGGATGTGCTGGGTGCCACCACACTTCCTTCCTTCTGCCCTTTGGCTCTGGCAGAGTTTCATTGGTGACTGTGCCAGAGGCAGGGGGGGGTCTCTGTGATGCCTCCCGAGGACCTGAGTGCACAGCACATTCCTGCTGTAATTAATCACTCATTTGCCAGGCTCTTGCACAACGGTTCTCCCAGGAGAATCTGCACCCTTTCCTTTCCAGCTGCCAAGGGGGTGTGGAAGCTGCAAGGGTTTTCTCAGGCCCCTCTCCACCCTGGGGACAGGTGGAGAGCCACAGGGCTAAAGCCACATGGTGGTGTTGGCTGAGTTACCTGGGACTCGGAGTGGGGATGGCGCTGGGGGATGGTGGCTGTCAGTGCCTCTGGGCACAGTTTGGGGTTGCCAGTCTGCATTTTGCACTGGCCAGATTGAAGTCAGAGTGTGCAGGCATGTAGATGCAAAGCAACAGGAGAGCTTGGAGTGGGGCTCTGCAGCCCCTTCTCCAGAGAGCTGTGGGCTCATGCCTCCTCCTCCTCCTCTTCCATCCAGCTGGATTGGGCCCTGTCAGAGCATCATGTCCCAATGACCAGCACATCCAGTAAAGCCCATGTCTGGGAGGGTCAGCACCCCAGTGCAGAGTGAGAGCTTTCCCTGCCCAAACTGCTGCACAAGGAGGGATGAACTCACAGCTCATGGTTTTCCTGACCTGGACATGCCTGGAAGTTGTACATCCTGTGCCCACAGGCTCACAGGTGTGAAGGTGAGGATGGCCCTGTTTTAGGGAGATGCCTGGGGGATCCCCTGTCCCCTCTGCTCTGCTCCTGGCTAGTCTCTGGGTATATTGACTATTTTATACCTTGATTTCCTCAGCACAATGATAAATCATTTTCACACTCAGGCTCAGAAAATGTGCTTGGGGGACATTTGTGTTCCCAAAGTGCTGCTAAATCCACCACCCTGGCTGGGGTGTGTTCCTGCCTGGGGAAGTGCTGCTTCCAGGGGAAACTCTGAGCAGCTCTTCTCTTGCTCATGGTCCCGTGGGGAGTCACAAGCCACGCGGTCACAGCCCTGCCATGCTCCCACTTTTCTCTCTGCACTGCCACTGGCATCCTGGGAGCCCCAGTGGGTGCCGGAGCCCCGGGCAGAGGTGAGCAAGGGGCTGGCTGGGACAGGGAGGTGGGGGCTCCCTCCTTGTCATCACTTCTCAGGTCTTGCTCTCCCTTGCAGTTCTGCTTCTACTGCAACAAGCTTTTAAAGTGCATTCGTTTACGGGACAGACTCCTTCCCCTTGGCTGCAGGATCTGCCTCTGGATTGCCAGAAGTGACCATTTGCAAGTCCAGAATTTTTATTTGACCCTTATTTGCTTTGAGACCCCCAAAGTCTGGCACAGATATGGGTGGACTGAGTCCTGTGGCAGATAGAGGCATGGTCCCTCCTCATCACCTGCATTCACAGGAGGAAGGATAGCTCTGCTGCCCACTGGAATGGCTGCTGGAGCCTTACCCAGCACAAAAAAATCAGTTGATTACATTTCCCAAAGCATGGCAGGATCTGAGCCTGCCAGCATGGGTCACACAAGGACATTGCTGGTCCCCTGTGCAGTGTGGGAGCTGGAAAACAGTAGATGGAAATTGTGTCTTTTGGGAAATAAGCCCTGATCATCAGTCAAAGCCCTTGCTGTGGGAGGGGAGCTGAGGGGGACAGGGAGCAGCTTCTGCCTGGCACCCCTAAGCTTTCCCACAGCAAAAGCCAAGGGCTTTGCCCCAGTGACACTGGGGCTGTGCAGGCTGCTGGGGCTGCCCATAGCTCTAGGGGGCTTGGACTGAGCTTCTCTCCGAAGCTGGGCTAGAAAAACCCTCTGTTGGATGAGGCTGAGCCCTCCCAAAGCCTCATGGATGGCTGTGCAGCACCCTGAGCAGCAGCTGCCTCCTCGGCTGCTTCCCTGCTTGTTTTCTTATCAGAGATACTCTCCTCCCTGCTTGTCTCCACCTCACTTTTCCCTCCCACCATGCATGATCTAGCCTAAATATTTCCTTCCATAGCTTCAGGACACTGCTGGGTATCCTGCCATCTTTGGAGACTGCAAATAATTCCCTGCCTTCATTTATGTCATTACCTTGAAGGTATTTATAGAGCGTGGTCTTGAGTGGAAAAGAAGGCTATATATAAACTATTTGACTATATATAAAGGCAAGATCTCTTGGTCCTTAGCTGCAAACTGCCTGAAACTGCTCCTGACTTAAACTTTTATCCTCTTGGCTGCATGTGTTGGACTTCAAAGGTCCATCTCCATTACCTAAATCCCCATCCTGGTAGAAACTCATGTGTAGGAAGAAACATGTGGGGACTGTCCCATGGCAGATGCTTGGCCCCAGAGCTGCCACAGACTCAGCACAGGTCCAGGTTCCATGCTCAGCATCTTTGCTCTGCACTCCCATGGCTCAGCGTGCTTCCCTCTGCTCCCAAAGCATGTCCTGGCAGTTTCTCTGGCTGCTGCAGCCACACAGGAGGTGTCTCAATGTTAATGAGGGGCGATGGTATCCCAGGGCAAGGGCAGGATGGCCAGACTGCCCAGCAGCTGCTGCCTGAACAGACCCCCAGAGGTTGTTTCGTTTCCTGGTGGGCAGGCACCTGTCACTCAAGCCCTGGGAATTAACAATAATAATTACAGTAATAATAATAATAGAAGCCCTCTGTGTGTTCTGTGTCCTCCAGCCCGGGACCATGGGGAGCAGCAAGAGCAAGCCCAAAGACCCCAGCCAGCGCCGGCGCAGCCTGGAGCCCGCCGAGAACACCCACCATGGGGTTTACCCAGCCTCACAGACACCCAGCAAGGCGGCTGCTCCCGACGCCCACCGCACCCCCAGCCGCTCCTTCGGGACCATGGCTACTGAATCTAAGCTCTTTGGAGGCTTCAACACCTCTGACACGGTCACCTCGCCGCAGCGTGCTGGGGCACTGGCTGGTCCGTGTGGGCTGGGGCGCGGCGGGGTGGGGAGGGGCTCAGACTGGTCATGGTGGGTTTGTGTCCAGCTTCTTGAGGGGCTCTGGGCTTGGGGGAGAGGCAGGTCTGTGGGAGGGGAATGTGCTGGGGAGGGACACTGTGCCTTCCTGAGTGCTCTTTGTCACAGGGGGAGTCACCACGTTCGTAGCCCTCTATGACTACGAGTCCCGGACTGAAACAGACTTGTCCTTCAAGAAAGGAGAGCGCCTGCAAATAGTCAACAACACGTGAGTGTCCCTGTCCCTGCAGCCAAGCCCACGTGCTGAGCTGTCACCTCTGTCCCTCCTGTGGAACCCCCAGCCCAGCCCTGCAGGACCAGCTGTCCCAGGGATGGGTGCTCAGAGAGATGTGCCAAAATGCACACAGACACAGTGACTGGCCCAAGGACACTGACACTGAAAGCGGTCATTTGCCTGCTTCCTCATCCTCCTGGCCCTGCTGCTGGTCACTGTGGCCTCACAGCCTTGTCACCAAGCCACATCCTCTCTTTGATGGCCATTCTGTGCCCTCCAACACAGAGCCATGTCCACACCAGTCCCATCCCCATCCATGCTCAGCTCCCTCTTCTCAGCCTGGACACATCCCTCAGCTTCGTGGGTGCTTTTCCCTATTCTTGTATGCTGTCTCTGGTCTCAGCTTCTCTCTTGTCTCTTTTTCTCTCCCTCCATGCTGTCGTTTAGGAGAAAAGTGGATGTCAGGTGTGTATTGCACATTCTTACTGTTTTTATAAATTACCTGAACAATTAAAGCTTGTCTGCTGCCCACTTGAGGGCAGGGGGGATGGAGCAGGGCTGGGAGGAAATGGTTTCCAGGTGGTTTTGTGGTTGGTTGCATTTGTCCTCTCTGAGTGACCAGAAGAGAGTAGGGAGTCCCTTCCCATGCTGGGGAAATGTTCCATCCAGAGCTGTGTCTACATCTGGGAGCTCTTAACCCATCCCCTTTCCTTGTCCATGCGTGGCTCCCCTCTGCACTCTCTTTCCAGTTGGCTCTCCACTCCCCCCCTGCCATTCACATTTTTCTTTTGCATTTTTAAATTTTACTTTTATATTTCATGAGTGGCTCTGGTGATTCAAGTATTTCCTTAGGGGTCTGACCCCCTGGTTTGCTCCCTATCCTGGTCACCACAGCACATCCACCATGTGCAGGGCAGCATGGCCAGCTGGGAGATGCTCCTAAAAATAATCCTGTATTAACCCCATGTGTGGTCTGTCCTGACAGGAGGCACACCCAGTCAAGAGCCTGGCTGGCAGAGCCAATGTCCCCATTGTCCCCAGCTATGGAGCTGCCACAGGGTCCTGAGGGTCTGCAGCTCCTGCACCCCCTCCACTGCTGCCTTCCAACATGGGCACCCAAAACAGCAAAGTCAAAGGGTGGAAAGACAAGGGAACATCCCAGGAGTGAGATTTCTCCCGCAGTGCTTGGGCAGTGTGGCACAAACTTGTTTTCAATTTGATCCTTGTTCTCATTGTTCTGATGCTGTTTTTAAATGGTGACTTGTCTCATCTGTGAAGTCTGGGATGTGCAGTGTTTCAGTGTTTCAGGAAAAGCCTGAATTTGGGAGTTTTGGTGCTTCTTACTTTCAGTCTCAGCAGTGTGTGAGCTCCATGCCTGAGTTCTGTTTTCCAGCTGTTGCAGAGTGGGGTCTAGATCAGGCTCATATATGAGGGCTTTTTCTTTACACCTCTTATCAGTTCTGGGGTTCCCACAATTACTTTTCCCTCTAGTGCTATTTTTCAAGAGCTCAGTAAGAGGGAAGGGTCAGTCTGTGATGAGCTCTGCAGCATCCTGGGGAGCAAAAGGGCTTTTTTTGGTGACACAGTCCTTTGGTGGAGGGTGCAGGATGTAGTTGCCAGCCTTCCCAGTACACGTGTGGGTGAGATGTCCACAGGGAGAGAGGTGGTGGAGGAAGTTGGGCAGTTTGTGCAGTGCTCAGGGGTGAATCACTCTTCTCAATGACCTCCTGGAGATGTTGTCTGGGAACAGCTCAGGCTGCTGCACTTTGGGGACAGCAACAGACAGGTGTGTGATGTCCCCTTCCTCTGGTGCCCTGACAGGACAGCCAGTGCCCTGGAGCTGCAGGGAGGGGACTTGGGTTCAGTCCAGGAAGGGCTGGCAGGTGCTGGGCACAACAGAGCCCATGGCCAAGGTGGGTTTGCAGGGTGGCAGCAGGGTTTGGCTGCTCTGATGGGGCTGGGGTTGCTCAGGGTGAGATGAGAAGCCTCCACATCACTCACCTCTCTGCTCTGGGTCATCCTACAAATTCACCCAGTGTAGAAAGGCTCTTGTGGCACCATTTCCAGTGGGAAGAAGTCTCTTCCCAGCCAGCAGGCAGCCAGCTGGGATGTGGTGGGATATTTTGGGTAAGATTGTGCAGAGAATTGTTGAAATGCTTTGTTTTGATGATGATGATGATGATGATGATGATGATTTTTTTCCCCACTGAGACATTTTTGGAATAGCTTGCTTTGCTGAATTCCCAGCTTGTAGCCTTGCAGCCCAAGCTGGAATAAAGCCACAAGTCAAAAGCTGGGCATTTTTCAAGCAGATGTTTACTCTGGTCCTGTGGGAAAGGAGCCCAAACAGCCTCCTGTCCCCTTTAGAGCCACCTCAGTAAAGGTGACTGGGGCAACAGCCCTGGCTGAGGAGCATGAGCTGCCTGCAATGAGATGTGCTGGGGCTGGAAGAAGCTAAAATGTCATCCAGGGCTGCTGTGAGGCTGTTCCAGGGGCAGAGCCCAGCCCTATGAGTAGGAAGAGATGCCTGGGAGGTCCCCACCATCCCCACTACATGGACACCATTGCAGGGAGCTGGGGGCCATGTCTGGGTTATTCCAGTGCTATGGAGCATCACTGGTTTAGCTGGGAAAAGCACAGGTCACAAGCAGCTGGTGAGTCTGGTGGAAGTATGGAGGTTTACATGTCTGCAGGGTCAGGGGTGGGTCTGGATGTGGTCTGGTGATCCTTGTAATGGTGGCTGAGGTTACTGGTGTTTTTCTGTAGCATGTTTGCGGAGGTTGTCCTGCCAAGTTCTTGTATCCTTATGGTGCTATTCCCACGAATCTGCGCTTTTCCCGTAGCCTCGTCTCCCTTGTGGTCAGGATGAATTCAGTGACTGTCTTTTATGGGCAAGAAGATGTAGGTGGTGGGAGGAAAAGCCCTGCTGTCTGCAGGAAGGGGAAGCCACCACCTGCTGTCCTCTTGTTCTTCTCTATTTGTTGTCCTTTCCAGGACTGGAGCAGGAGCTGGTGGGAAGGGCAGAGCATCCTGCAGACGAGCCTGGGGCCACTGTGGCCGGGGCAGGAGGGATGGATGATGGCTCAGCTGCAGAATTTTAGGGACAAGGAGCCTCACTCATGGCTGTGCAGGCACAGTCCTTGCTGGGGCAGCAGGAGGCTCACGGTCCTTGCAGGGGCTGTGAATGGGACACCCAGGCTGGACAGATCCTGCTGCATCCAGGCTGAACACCACAGATGGGCAGGGCTCAGCCCCTGCCCAAACCTCAGCCCTGTCCTGCTGCTTTTCTGCAGCCTGTGTTTAACTAACTCCCTTGGGTTTTCCTGGTTCCTTTTTCAATTGCTGCCATCATTCTGTCCATTCTGCTTCTCCAAGTTTCCTATCCCCCTCCTTGCCTACTGCTCCCTGCTGCCAGGACCCCCAGTGCCTCCCAGCCTCCAGCCAGATACCCTTCCCATTCAGGTGGCTCCAAAGGTATTTTGGCTTGCTGGCTGCCCTGCCTGATTCAGGTTTAAAGCATTCCATTTGTGGATTGGTGGTCCCAGAGCTCACCCAAACAGAGCCACGGGCAGGGGCTGGCAGTAGGAGCACTCCTGGCTGGGGTCTGGCTGTGGGGCTGGGGGCTGTGGGGCTGCACCTTTTCCCAGTGGGGCTCTGTGCTGGCTCATCCTCCCCCTAGTGCCTGTGGGTGGGTGAAGGGCTGGCCGGGGGGCTCCTGGCTTCACACTGAGTGTGTTTTGATTCTCTTGCAGGGAAGGTGACTGGTGGCTGGCTCATTCCCTCACTACAGGACAGACGGGCTACATCCCCAGTAACTATGTTGCGCCCTCAGACTCCATCCAGGCTGAAGAGTAATTGCCATCTTTTAGACAGTTTATAAACAAGGGATAGCAAACACACCCCCAGTGTTCCCCCTCCACCCCTGTCCCACTCCTGGGAGAAGCCTCCAAGCCCTTTGGGTTTTTCTTTTTTGTTAGTTTTCCCCTTTTTATGTGAAAACCAGCCTTTCTTTAAGGCCATAAGTGCAGTGATGCAGCATGCTTGCATGGTGGAGGGGTGAGTGGTGGCATAGCAGGGCTGTGGATGCTTTTGGTCTGGTTTTTATGGAGAGCCTGGAGAAGAGAAGGCTTCCAGAACTTAAAGGGAATTCTAAAAAAAAGAGAGATGTTTTACAAGGGCAGAGAGGCCTGTGAAAGGACAAGGAGGAATGTTTTTAAACTAAAAGAGAAGAGATTTAGATTAGATGTTAGGAAAAAATTCTTTACCCAGTGGATGGTGAGACACTGGCACAGGTTGCCCAGAGGAGCTGTGGCTGCCCCATCCCTGGGAGTGTTCAAGGCCAGTTTGGATGGGGCTTTGAGCAACCTGGTCTGGTTGAAGGTGTGGCAGGAAGGTTCCAACCCCAACAACAGGGAGGCGGTGCACAGCCCAGGCTGTATGGGGATGTGGCACACACCAAAGTGCCCGAGCCCAGACACAGCCCCTGGTCTCCCAAACCTGCAGTGGGTGCGCCAGGGCTGAGCCCCCTGCTTGGGCAGGCAGTGGAGGCGGGTAGTGCCAGGTGCTGAGCCACTGCCTTTCTCCTGCAGGTGGTATTTTGGAAAGATCACTCGCCGGGAGTCTGAGCGGCTGCTGCTCAACCCTGAAAACCCCCGAGGGACTTTCCTGGTCCGGGAGAGTGAGACCACGAAAGGTGAGCAGGGCTGGGGGGTTGCTGGCCTGGAGGAAACTTTCTCTTGGGGGTGTGGGGGTACCCTGAGTCCCCTCAGTCTCTCCTGCTGGTGCTGGTCTCTAGGGAGCCAGTGCTGATGTGGCCATCACGTCACCAGTGACATGTCTGTGCTAAATGCACTGTTAAACCACTGAGCCTGTGGGCTGGAGGGATGAGGCCATTTCTCTCCCACCTCTGCCTACCCAGTGAGTGCCCTTCACAGAGATGGTTCAGCTCATGGCAGGGTGGAAGACAGGGGTCTCACCAACTCTGGCAAGACCACCAGGCAGGATGGTCTCTTTACCTGTTTTTTTTCTGTTGTTGGTTTATTTGGCTGGGTTTTTTTTGGTTTTCCCTGGTCCCTGTATAGTGACAAAATCTTGAACATGTGCTTCCTGACCAGCCAGGCCAATGGAATGATGAACTTCAGTCCTTTCGAGTCTGACACTTCTGAAAGTGCGAGTTGTGATCTTTGAGGTTTGACTGCCTGAGGATGATGTTTCTTACCTTGTTTAGTTTGGCTCCAAATGCACCTTTGGGAAAAGCCCCTTGATGTTCCTTTCTGGTTTTATGCCTTGAACTTAACACTCTTTGTTTTGTTCTGATGGAAGCATTTTCTTCAAGCAGCAGCATAAATCTTGCCCGTAGCATAAATCTGCTATCTGTGGCCCAGCAACATCACATTGTTCTCAGGTGGGCAGAGCAGAGCCAAGCTCCTGAAGTGATGCCTATGATGGGATTTGTGCAGGAGGGAATTGGGCCCACCAGCCCCTTAGCTCCTCTCTCAGACACTGAGGAGTTGTTAGTCAGCAGCTCCCCCCAGCCTGGCTCTGCCTGCTCCTGTCCCCTTGTTAGCACATCCCATAGGATGGCTGCTGGCAGAGCTGCTGTGCAAGCAGAGGGCAGCTGGATGGTGTGGTATGGCTGTAGCTGGGGGATATGTGCCATTCCTTCCTGGCACCTGGTGCCAGCTGGTGCAGCCAGGAGCTGCTCCTCATCCTCTGCTTTTGGGTGAAGGCAGCACCTCTATGCCCAGTCCTGCCTCCCTCATGCCCACCCACAGTGGGACCCCATGAGGAGCACCCATCCATGGCACATCTCCTGCAGCCCCTCTGTCCTGCCCACAGGTGCCTATTGCCTCTCTGTGTCCGACTTTGACAACGCCAAGGGGCTCAACGTGAAGCACTACAAGATCCGCAAGCTGGACAGTGGCGGCTTCTACATCACCTCACGCACCCAGTTCAACAGCCTGCAGCAGCTGGTGGCCTACTACTCCAGTGGGTAGCCATGTGGGTCCTCTTGAGGTCTGGGTGGCACCCTGGGTACTGTCCCTGCCCTTGCTGCAGGGCAGGTGCTGCTGGGAAGTCTTTGCTGCACTGGGGAACACCAAACCAGCTATGTGGGACAGTGGTAAAAAGCTGGGGTTTAGGGTAGAGGGTGAGGGTTTGGATGTGGGGTAAGTACCATATATCACCCTGCTGTTGTCCCTTCCTGTGCCAGAACATGCTGATGGCTTGTGTCACCGTCTCACCAACATCTGCCCCACGTCCAAGCCCCAGACCCAAGGCCTTGCCAAAGATGCCTGGGAAATCCCCCGGGAATCGCTGCGGCTAGAGGTCAAGCTGGGACAGGGCTGCTTCGGAGAGGTGTGGATGGGTAAGGACCATTCCCACCCTGCTGTCCCCTCTTTGTCACCACTTGCATCCTGTACCCAGCCATCTGCAGATGCCTAAAGCCTGTGGTGTGGTGGGGGAGGGACACAGCCCCCTGCCCCATACATGTGTCCTGAGCAGTGTGTCCTGTGCCACAGGGACCTGGAATGGCACTACCCGGGTGGCCATCAAGACACTGAAGCCTGGCACCATGTCCCCAGAGGCCTTCCTGCAGGAAGCCCAGGTCATGAAGAAGCTCCGACACGAGAAGCTGGTTCAACTCTATGCTGTGGTGTCAGAGGAGCCCATTTACATCGTCACCGAGTACATGAGCAAGGGTGAGCACAGGAGGGACACCAAGGGGCAGCTGAGGGGCTCTGCTCCTCTGGATTGCTCTGACCATGGTCTTCCTCACAGGGAGCCTCCTGGACTTCCTAAAGGGTGAGATGGGCAAGTACCTGCGGCTGCCCCAGCTCGTGGATATGGCTGCTCAGGTGAGTTTGCACATCCCTGGGCCTCCCTCATTCCTTGTGGGGACACTGGCTGCCTGAGCCCCTCGCTGGGCTGTGGTGGCTGTCACTTGTCAGGCAGTGGGGTGCTCTTCAGCCTTGCTTGGGTGGGTGCTACCGTTGGGTCTCAGCCCAGATCAGGGTTGCGCTCTGGGACCATCATTTTGCCCATTCCTGTTGCTACCAGCTCTCCCTGGCCAGCAAACCCAAGTCTGCATGGCATTTCTTGAGCAACTGGTGTTTCCCACACCTCAGCTGGGTCCCACTGCAGGCCTGTTCCCCTTAGTGGTACCAGGCTCTCCCTGGGGACCCTCCTGTCATCCTGTCAGCCCCACATGCTGATCCCCACAGATTGCATCTGGCATGGCCTATGTGGAGAGGATGAACTATGTCCACCGGGACCTACGGGCAGCCAACATCCTGGTGGGGGAGAACCTGGTGTGCAAAGTGGCTGATTTTGGCTTAGCACGACTCATCGAGGACAACGAGTACACAGCTCGGCAAGGTGCGTGCCCAGGGCTGCTGGCACCGGAGCAATGGTCACTGCTCCCCACGGTGTATTGTGCCTGGAGCCAGCATGTGGCTCTGGTTGCACAGGGGGTCCTGGAGGCACTTCCTCACCTTGCCTCTCCCTCCAGGTGCAAAGTTCCCCATCAAGTGGACGGCTCCTGAAGCAGCTCTGTACGGCAGGTTTACCATCAAGTCAGACGTCTGGTCCTTTGGCATCCTCTTGACCGAGCTGACCACCAAGGGCAGAGTGCCATACCCAGGTGAGGGCTGGCACTTGCTGGCAGAGGCCCTGTGGCAGTGTCCAACACCAGCTGTCCATGCCCAGTGCTTGCCCCTGCTGCTTCCCAGGCTGGATTCTGCCCCACTGGGGTAAGCAGATATTGGCCAGGATGCAGCATCCCAGCTACCCTGTCCCGCTCTAGTCCCTGAGTAGGGTGACAAGGACAACTGCTGCTAGGCCAGGAATCCCTCTCTCCCTGGGTCACTGGGATTGTCCCTAAGGTGTGTCCTGGCACAACAGCCTCGGTGTCCCCTCTGGGACAGGCACGGTGCAGGACTGGCCCGGCTCTGATCAGTGCTGTGTCTCCTCTGGCCGCACACAGGGATGGTGAACCGGGAGGTGCTGGACCAGGTGGAGCGAGGATACCGCATGCCGTGCCCGCCAGAGTGCCCAGAGTCCCTGCACGACCTCATGTGCCAGTGCTGGCGGAAGGACCCGGAAGAGAGACCCACCTTCGAGTACCTGCAGGCTTTCCTGGAGGACTACTTCACCTCGACAGAGCCCCAGTACCAGCCTGGAGAGAATCTATAGACATGAGGCTCCTCCTGGCACCAGGGACACTGCTGTTCTCACTGCAGTGCGCTGAGGGTCAGCCTCCCCACCAAGGGGCTGTGTTTGTGGAGCAGCCCTGGAGCAGGACAGGGCATTATCTCCAGATGCAGCCAGGGGAGCTGCTGGGTTCCCCTATCGCTCATTAAGACTTCTGGCCCATGTTTAACGAAGCAGCGCTGTTCTGCTGGCAAGAGGAGCCTGTGGACACCAACAGACCCAGCTCAGGAGGGCAAGCAGAGCATGTCCTGCCAAGAGACTTGGGTTTTGGGAGACTTTTGCACCCCATAGCTCTGGGGTGAGCCCAGAGGAAATGGGAGACAGCATTGTGCCACCTCAGACACACAGTCCCAGTCTCCTGTAACCTTTCTAAATCAGCACAAATTTCCCTGCCCCTTCACCCTTCCCCTCTCCCTCTTGGCTCTGGCTCTTCCGAGCGTGCTGGCAGAGATGTTTTGCCACAGGGATGTCACAATTCCAGGCTGGCTTGAATGGGATGATGTGCCAGGGTGGTGGTGGCAGCATGGGATGACAGCAGAACTCTGGTGGTACCTCTGGCCTCATCATGATCTTAATGTCTGGTGGGTTCTGGGACTCTGAAATGTGACAGCTCCAGGCTCTGGTGACCAACACTGTCCCATCAGAGCACCTGGGCACACAATCAAATCTTCCACCTGTTTGTTCCCTCAGGGGACACATCTCACCTCTCTGGGGAGCAGGACTGGGGATGCCATTGGAGCCCTCACCCCGCTGCCCTTTCTCCCACCACATGCTCCAGGTCTTCCAGCCAGACCCTTGGGAAGTATTCCCCAGCCACCCTCCCCAGCTCTGCCACCAGCTTTCCCATCAGCAGAATCTTCTGGGCTGGCCCTGCCACCCAATCCAGTGCCACTGTGTTGCTTGGGTGCATGGCCTATGTAGCTGTTCCAGGTGTGGGAATGTTTTGGAGGAAGTACTCGACTTTCACAGATGGTTTTGTCCACCTGGTGTTTTTAGCTGCCTTCCACACCCACTGTGTCTCAGCTTCCAGGCAGCAGTCCCCACACAGCATCCCCAGCCACATGCCCCGATCTGGAAGTGCTGTGCCACATTTGCATTCTCATCTCCCCTCTGCTCTCTCCCGAAGGCCTCAGCCATGTATCAGCTTGGGTGGCTATTCCTGCCCAGCTTTGTCCCACACACTTCCTGTGGGGCTGATCCCTGGTGTTGGCAAGGCGACGCTCATTCCCTGCCCTCTCCCAGCCAGCACCTGCCTGTACATAACCCTTGAGTGATCCCTGCACCCTCCCAGACCTTGACTTCATTGCATGTGTGTTGGTTTTCCCTCTCTTGTGGCTGTATCCAGCTGGAAACCTTTCACTGTGGTGGTTCACAAAGCTTCACTCCTTCACCTCCTGGGTCCCAGAGACCCTTGCTCAGAGAGGCCTGGGGGTCTTCAGATGCTCTCTTGGAGCATGGTGGGCTGGGGGCTCGGAGGATGCTGTGGGGTAGGGCTGCTGGAGGGAAGGACCAGAGAGAGGAGCCAGTGGCTGTGCCTGGTCCTCAGCCAGTGGGCTTTCTGTGCCTCCTTGTCACCTTTGGGATGGTGTTTGCCTCTGGCACAGCCTCCTTGCAGGCAGAAGACCCAACCCACCCCTCACCAGCCCCTGCCATGGGGCCAGTGTCCTACAAAAGCTGGGTGGGAGCCAAGCATGGGCAGGAGGTGGCCAAAACCCCCACCCCAGATCTCCACCAGAGCAGGACCCAGGCAAGTCACTGCCTCTCACTCACTCACTCACTCCCACAGTGCCCTGGTGTGGTTTGACCCAGCCACTTACTTATGAACCAAATACATGGTTGTTTGGTGGCTGCTTTTTTAATGAGTAGAACATTTTAAATCAGTTTGAACAGGCTCCTCAGCAGTATGGAGAGATCATGCTGGCTTGAAGAGCAGCAGCTGGTTTAACAGATTTTTTTAAAAATCATTTTGGGAGTTGGAGCCTTTTCTACCCCTCTCCCTTCCTAGCAGATTTGCTGTGTTGGCATTTCTGTATTTGGGCAGGGACTCCCCAGTCCTCAGTGTCCTAGGTTTGCAGCCTTTAGGGATGGGCAGCTGCCACAAACACCCTCTCCCTTGGTAGCTGTTCCAAGGGGTGGCTTGTGCCATAGCTGTGCCTGAATTGTACAAATCCCTATCCCTGGGAGAAACCTTTTACAAATATAACATGCGGAAGCCAGATTTGGTCTGGGAGCTGGGGAGAGAGAAGGCAAGCACACGTGTTAAGGTTTGGCCTTTGGTTGTCTGTGGGATGTACAGGGTCTTGGGTGCAGCAGGACAGGAAGGGCTTTACCTGGCGAGTGCAGCCTCTGGCTCTTTCCAGAAGGCAGCAGGTGCAAGGAGTACCCTGGGATGGCTTAACTCCCCAAGGCTTTCAGCAAGATGTGCTGGGGACACTTCAGGGCAGAAGGCAGTAAGGCAATCCCAGAGAAGCCCTCCTCCATGGGGCTGTGTGTCCACGTGTCCGTGTGTCCATCCGTGTTTCTGTGCAGCACTTTTGGTGGGACCCAGTGTCACTGGACTCGCCACCACAGCATGACCTGGAGGCCCTGGGAATGCAGAGCTTCCCCTCCATCATCATCCTGTCTGCCAATTTACTTTTTCAGCCAATAAACTCCAGAGGGGAGCCCCCGCCTAAGGATGCTCTTTGGCTTCCTGGGGTCCATAAAACCCTACAAGTCATTCTCCTCTGCTGTTACAATATTTTTACACAGTCTTTTGTAAGATCTCCAACTGACTATGCAGAAAACGTGTGGATCTGTGTCTCTCTCCCCACCTCCCCTCACTTGCCTTTTTCGGTGTCTAAGTAAAATATTTAGCTTTTTCTTTTTTTTTTTTGCCTTTTTCTTTTCTTCTTTTTTTTGATAGTAATAAAACTTCAGAAAAAAGCCTGAAAAGATCCAGCTTTGTGGGTGGTGGGGGGGTGGAGATGCTTTGAAACTCTAACATTGATGTAAATACTTTGCTATTTGATAATTAAATACAAACAGACCTCACAAAAGTGTAGCTTGTGTATGAGAGGACTTGTTAGCTCCTTAGCATCCCTGATGCTACCTGGAGCATGTGCAGTACCCATGTGAAGCTCCTGGTGCTTTAGACACTTTTTTGCAAAAGATGCTTCAGGGATCTGGTGGCACTTCTGTGCTGCTGGAGCCATTCCCCAGACAGGCTGTTCCATGTGCCCCCAGCCTGGGACACACTGGCAGAGCAAGACTCTGCCATTGTGTGGCCCAAAGCAAGGGCAGGGCAGGGCAGGTGTTTGTGCTGTTAGAATCCAGGGCACAGTGTCCCTTAGTGATGCCACCCAGGCTGGGCTGAGGGGGACAAGACAGGGACAGCCTCCCTCCTGCAGAATCTGCTTTATCAGCAACTCTAAGAAACAAGCCTGCTGTGTTAAGGTAATTAGTGGGTGCTGATTGGGATACCTCCCTCGGTGACTGTGTAATTTACATATAGCAGAGCACTGGGAATAGGAGCTTTTCTAAATTCAAAGTGCATGCTGCTGTTGTTCTTCACCACTACCATCGTCACCACAGTCTGGGGTGGCTTTAGTGCCCCAAGCCCCCCCAGTCTCGCTGCTCCCTCTTCCTCAGACTGGTAAGTGACTCAGTCCTATCACCTTAAAAGTTTAATGCTTTATGTTTTGTTTGTCTTTAAAGCAATTAAGCAATTGAGGGATTATCTCTTGTGTGCAGGTCCCTTGGTCTCTGTACAATGCATGGGCTGGGGGTGGGCTAGCCAGGTCCCCCCAGGAGGGAAGCTGAGGCTGTGGCTCTGCCAGCCCTTGGATCTGCACCTTTGGTGCTGCTGTTTGAGAATGGGATGGCCATGGGGGGTGAAATGGAGGAGGAGGTGGGTGCTGGGGGAGGCCAGGGTGCTGCTGTCTAGCCTGACCTCTAGGGAAGTGCAGGGGAACTGAGGTGGTTTGTGTACAGGGGATGAGGGGACTGGATTCAGTACTTCCAAGCCCTGTCTATGGTACTGTTTGCTTCCTCCTCTCCCTGTGTTGCCCTCAGCCTCAGTGGCAGCTGAGGCGTCTTAAGAGGGTATTAGGGTGGGGTTGTGGCTGCTCCTGAGCAGCTCTAGTGAGGAGGCAGGGGTCCTGTGCTGTGCAGTTTGTCTTGGCAGTGGACTCTAAAATGGCAAGGATGAGTTGTTTGACTTGAGCATCCCCTTCACTTACCCAAAGCTCAGTGGCAGCATTCTCCAAGAACGTGGAGTCCTGGCTCCCACAGGATAAATGCTTTTGAGTACACAGGGTCAGCCCTGAACTGCAAATCCTGAGTTGCGCTGACGGTCTGGGGTCTCTCCTACAGCTTAAATGCTGCAGAAGGTCTCCTGGGGCAGGAGCAGGGTGCTGTCTGTTAAAGGGCTGGCTCACAGTAGGACTGTCCCTGTGTCAGGCTCTCAGGTTTTGCTGGCAGTGCCACCAGAGCTCCCACAGTGCCTGTTACTCACTGGTAACAAGGGGTGGACAGGAGGCTGCCAGCATGTGTTCACTCAGAGGACACAGCCTGTTGTCACTTGGATCTCATCCCCTCCAGCAGCAGGTCTGGGTGGCACCTGAGCCATCTGTCCTCCCTTGCCCTGCTACCAGAGGATTTGCCTTTGCTGGAAGAGTAACAAACCCTTCTTTGCCAAGGGTTAATCTTCAGGCTCTGGAGGGGAGGGCTAAAGTCCTTACCTGACTGTTAGCTTACCTCCCATGGCTGGGAAACCAGCTGGTGCCAGAGAAAAGCTGCAGGGCTACCTGTGACCTTGAGCAGTGTTTGTGGTTTGCTTGGCTCAGAAGATTGGCTGGACCAGCCTGAATGACAGCATGAGGGGACAAGGCTTGTGCTATTGTCAGTGGGACTGTACCTCTAGACTTGGCAGCCTCCCTGAGCCCACTGGTGGGTGCTTCCAGTCCAAATGGCTCCTCCATGGGATCAACCTCTTTCCTCTGACTGCTGCTGTTTGTAAGGCCACGTTGTGGGCTTGTCTCAGGGTGAGCAGGAAGGGAATCCAGGCAGGAGGCACTAATCACCCAGCAAGATCTCTGGATGAGAGGCAGATGCTGGGAGAGCAGGCTGATTCCTACCTGCACCCCAAGCAATGCTGGGGAGCTCAACTGCCAAGTATCGGATCCTAAGATGAAGCACTATCACGAATATCAGCCAGATCTAAAGCTTAAAAAAAAGGCAAGCCTTGTGGTGTTCCAGCTGCTCATCCTGGGGATGCTCCCTCTCCCTGAGAAGGGTTGAGGAGTTGAAAAGCCCCTGGACCCTAAGTCTGTACTGAGGAGTCCAAGGACTGCCTGAAGCGTCCAAGGACTCCCTGAGCCAAGCTGCATCTCTGTTTGTAAGGATTGGAACTGGGCTGGATTGTTTTGTTTTGTTGGTTTGTTTGTTTTTTTCCTTTATTGACCCTGCTGTGTCACTGATCTGTTACGTGACCTAGAAAAGAAAATTATCTCTCCCTCATATGGAAAGACAAAGGAACAGCTTAAGGCTCCAGGTCCCTGTGTCCAGGGAGCATCATGCAGATGGACACTGTAATTCAGCAAGGTGATGAGACTCACTCAGTGCCAAAATGCCAAGTGACACTTGGGGCAGTGTCCAGGCCAGTGGAGCCTGGCACAACACAGTGGTTGTGTTCCAAATCCCACTGGTGCAGCTGCCCATCTGTGCAGTCCCCACACAGAGACCCTGTGGAGGCCCCAGGATACCCAAGGACAGAGCCACCCCACTGTTCTCCTGGCAGAGAAGGGTGGAACATCTCGTGTGAGCATTTTTCCATGTAGCTGCCAAACTGAGCACTGAGCTGAGCACTCTGGCTGTGTCTGTCCAGGCTCAGCCCCATCTGTGTTGCACAGGGAGAGAAGCTGTGATGCTGCTTTTCAGAAGCCATCGGGTTTGACCTGTTCTGCAGTCACAGGCTGATTTTTCACATTTTCTTTGTGGAGAAGGATGAACCAGGCATTAGCATAGGATGTGAGACTTTGTTGGGTTCCTCCTTCTGCCTGAGGCTTTCTGTCTGACCATGACAAAGTTGCTTTACTTTTCTATCTTTACAAGGAAGATGGTATCTCAGGGCCCTAAAGAGGGTAATAGAGTGTGCTGGGGAAGGCTGTGTGCATATCAAGGAGTGCTCCTTCTCTGCAGTAAGGGTGGGAGACTTCTTACCCCATTGAAAGCTGTCTTGCAGCCTCCCTCTTTTGAAGTGCTTTATTCAAGCTGGGTTTCATACAAGGCAAGAGTCCATAGCTGTACTTCGTCTTGACCCCAAGGCTCTCATCCAAAGGGTTGTCTGGCTTGGTGGCTAGCATTTATTTCAATTGCTGTAAAGTTGCAACTTGGCTAGTGAGCAACAGAAGTGTTCCCTTGATAGAACAGAGTGCATTAGCTTAAATACATTGAAACTTAAAAGTTGCTCAGAGCATAGCTGTGCCATGGCTTGCAATGAGTGCCCTCCTCTCTCCTTTCCAGTTATTATGCCTGAGTTTATGTGACAGCTACTGGGATTTCCCTCAGCCTGACAGGTGACAGAGCTGTCATATCTATTTTTGATGTGGCACATGCTTTTCTTTAATCATGTAAACAGTACTATGCCCTGAACTCTTTCCAACTTGGACCTGGTCTTCAGAGTAAGGGATAAAGCCAAGCCTGTTTCAGCTCCAGCAATACAGCTCCCACACCCCTTTAACACTCTCAGGTGCTTCTGGGCACTGTTGGAGCCCACAGTGTCTCTCCTCGTTCTACACAGGGGCATGGTCAAGGCTGGGGAAGGGCTCACACCAGCACGTGTCCCCCTAGATGGCTGGTGGCAGCTGGGCTGCCCTGAGCAGAGGGACAGGCTGGGATGAGGTGGTGTCATGGGATGGGCTTACACCACGTGGGCACTCAGCAGACACTTTTACTGTCAGCACTGGGGATTAGCGGCTTCCAGGACACAGCTCAGGGGTTTAATTTCATAAACAGCAAGAAAAAGGGGAATCTGTCACATAAGGGCAGAGACACAACACAGGAGTTGTATCTTCTGGTTGTGAGATGAGGCTGTTTAGATGAGGCTGTTTAGGAATTGCCAGTCTGGCTTCCAGTCAGCCCACGGTCAGCTTAAACAGTCAAGAAGAGTCAGTACTGAGAGCTACAGGGCAAACAGGCTCTGCCTCTTGCTGGAGACTGTTCGGGGTTGCTGTGCTGGGAACAGAACAATGCAGACACACGTGATTGCTGGGCTAAGGCATTCACAATGAGCAGCCAATGCACCATGCCGGGCAGGAGGCCACAGACCAAAGTTTATAAAGCTTTATTAAACATTTTGAACAGCTGTGCAATGAACAAACAATACTCTGGAAGTTTCACAACCTCACAGCTTGAACTGCCTCAGGACAGCAACAGCCACTTCTGCTGCTCTCCACCAGAAGACTGAAGGAAAGACAAACAGATGGCAAAGGGGAGGGAAACCTTCAAAGTTTAGAGGTGTTTTGTGTCAACCTCTAAGGCTTCTCACAAACCAACCTCTTCCCCAGGCTGTAGGCCTGACCCACCACCACCTTGGATTCTTGACATCCTTCTGCCAGGGAAGCTGGAGACACCAGGCATTTTTCCAGTCCCTGCCCTTCTCTAGTCAGTAGCACCAGCACCTTCTGTCACCTCTGGCCCAAAACCATTATCTCTGAAAGCATTTACTGCTTCAAGCCATGCCTCCACCTCATGGACCCTCTCCTGCCCTGCCCACACCTGGCCTTTTGGGCTAACGTGAGTTTTGGAGGATAAAGTTCACAATGGCTTCCAAAACCCTGTATCTTGCAGCATGCTGGTTCTTTCTCCCTACAGTCAACACCTTGGTAAGCCCAGCACATGGAGGAGGGGAGGAAGAGACAGTCTCTACTGCCTGTCAGGCTTTATAAAAGCAGCAGCATAACTGAGGCTTTCAGGCTGGGATCTTGGAGCATAGAGTTCAGAAAGCACTTTAGCAGTGCACACATCTCTTAGGCAGGCTGAGCAGGAGGAGATGACTCAACTGCCTCTGGCTCCAGCAACTTTTGGCCAAGTCCATTTGTGAGCTGTTGCACTTGCCCTTGATCAGCAAGGTGGGAAGGCTGGCTCCCCACAAAGAGAGACTGAGAGAATCTTGTAGCTATTCAAGCAGGATCAGTGGGCCAAGAGCCCTGAGTTAGACCACCATGGCCCAATGCAGACAGGTGACACACAACTCCAGCACTCCAGCTGGGCAGGGGCCAGCAGCTCAGGCTTCTGGCAGTTCTCAGTTGAGAGGGCCGGTGTCTGTTCCCGGTGATACGGGAAAGAAAAAAAAAAAAAGATTTCTGCTTCTAAAAAAGCAGGTGGTGCTGCCAGAGTTCACACAGTAAACGAGTTGAATTTCACAGGCAGAGTGGGAAGAATTTGCCACTCCAGTCCACGCACAGTAACAGGAAACAGGTTGTCCTTACTCCAGTCCCATACCCGACACCCCCCTCCTCCCTAGCCCCACCCCCTTTTTAAAAGCAAAACAAGAGCCCTCAGCAGACTGGAAGATTATGATTTTCTAGGTGCCCACTATGTTGGGATCGTGAGCTGATTCCGGCAACTGGGATCCTGTGCAGTGATACAAGAAGCAGTTCCCCCAGCAGCTGTAGCAGATGAGGAACAGAGCTGCCAGGAAGACCAAGGCACAAATTGTGCAAGGTTTCCGTTCCAGGAGAAAACTGAGCAGGTAGAATCCCATGAACATTGAGTGACTGAACCACAGTGCTGGGTTGAGGGGCTTGGGTATGAGCAGGACAGGTAGCAACCACTGAAGGCAGTACATCGTGGCTGGCTGGGGCCTCGTAAGCAGTAGCAGTCAGACGTGCTCCAAAATAGGCCCCAGCAACTCCTCTGGAGGGCAGTCTGCTCTGTAGAGAAGGGAAAATGTCAGACTGTCAGAGAAATGAAGGGAAAAAATCAACTGACATTCTTCTAAAGCTTCATTTACTCCCAAGCATCATATGCTGATGGTTGAACTCCCAGTACCAAATTCTGGTGTGTCTTGGAGCTGGTGGAAAGCTTCCTGCTTTCTGAACCACTCAGCTGGGGACAGGATCAGCTAATGCTGGTATAGAAGTGTACCCTGTGTGCTCTGTTCCTCAGGCCTTTATCCAGACTAACAAGTGAGACCCTTTTAGTATAGTGTTGGAACAGAAAGGGAGAGGTGGAAATGGGAAACAAGCTGCCACAGCCTTCCCTACACACATTGATCCAAGGCAGTCCAAAGCCTTGAGTGACAATATAAAGAAATGCAACTGAAGAGTAATCATTATTTGGTGCTACAGAGAAGTGTTAAGGAAGCGTTAGTGTAAGGAACTATTCTGCAAACAAATAATAAAGTCTTCCAGCAGGACAGCAGCAGACCAGCTACACATCAAGCTACTCAGGAAAGCCCTGGCAGTGTCCAGGCTGTAAAACAAAGGGGAGGACTGTCACTTGCTTAAGGATTTATAATCCTTGCCAAACAGCTAAAGTCAGATAAGACAAAGTATGTGAATAGATCAAATGGGGGGACAGGCTCAAAGTGGCAGTTTCCATAAGTACTGTAAACACAGGATTTCCTTACTTGGATTATTGTAAAACCCTCTGGAAACTGAGTTTTAAGGGCTTTCCTAGATAAGGATGGTATCATCCTACAAGTCCAGAAAACCTGCTCCTATCTTTAGCAACCACCTCGATGACACTAAGTGTGTGCTTTTGTTTCTTCCTTTGAAGCACTACAAACACCCTCAAGAATTTCAAATGGCATTTAAAACAATAAATGCCTCACTCCCACTAAGAAGAGTCTGGTGGGGACAGCTCCTTGCAGCAAGCCTTGCATCTGCAATTACTCAATGCAGCAGTGCTCCCTCAGAAGGATGAAGGGCTCAGCCGAGCCTGTTAGGATTACAGTTGGGGGGTGGGAAGGTTAGTAGGATGAAGGAGTGAGAATGTAAACAAACAGCACATTCCACTGGCTCCTGTTGGCAGGAGAAGGGATTTCCTGGCAAAGGGAGGGAGAATGAGGGATTGCAGAGAAAAGACAAGAGAAAACCACACGAGGTTCTCTTCCAAAAGAACACTGAGGTCAGACTTGTCTTGCAGGTACCAATGGGCTCTGCGGTCAGCAGCAGGAAATGCTGCCATCCTGTGCAGCACAATCTATTTTAATGCCAGTAGGAAAACACAGGCCAACATCACCATCAGAACAAACATTATGTGGGGAAAGTACACGGTGCTGGTGCTCCTGCAAGGGAGTGTTATCCAGCAGAGCAGCTGGAGTTCAATTAATAAAACTAAGCTGCAGCTCAATAGCCAAAGAGTACAGAAGAAGTTATTTTATGCTGCAATACAGATAAAGCCAAGTCACAGGAATAAAGGTCCCAATGTTAGTCCTGTTTTAGGCAGGTCACTCACATCTTTAAGGGTAATTCTAGTCCCAAGCCTTTTCCTCCCATCTATAAACTGGAATTAGCTATTAGTCATTTCATAACAAAACATGCTGCCTGCTTGCCTTTGTGAATTGCTCAGATGTTCCTGGAGTAAACAATACCACAGAGGTACTAGAGAACTTTTTTCCAAGGGGAAGAATGGAGAGAAAAAAATCTAACAACAAATATATGAACAGGAAGGTAATTAAATCCCATCACCCAACTTTTCAGTTCAGATTGCACTGAATGCAGCAAAGTTATACTAAAGCAATGATGTGCAGTTGCCTTAATTCTCCTGAAATGTTTGTTCCCTTCTTGAAGTTTCCTGAATTTTTTTTTCTCACAAGTGCTCCAAGCACTCCAATCACTGCCTAAACACCATGTCATGTTTTTGCTAGATCCAACTCTAAGTTGCATCAGCTTGACTTCTGTGGCATTTTGTGTCACTTGTTGTCGAAACTTTAGTTTAAAATGCCTACTTTGCTTTGGGTTTTCTGTTTCTAGAGTAAAGAAATGGGTAAAGAATTTGTCTTGTTAGGCAGCACAAGCCTGAAACAAAGGACTAGAATTTTTCTGAACTAATGTCACAAATCTCTCAGCTTTAATAGGCTCATGCATCTCTATTGAGCCTTTAGCCCCAAACTTTACAATTGACTACAGTTAGAAAATAATTATAATTTGTGTTGTAGCTACACTTTGTACATCATGGTCTGGCCTCCTTGCTCCTACAATGCTCTTAACAATAACACTCTAAACACTGAGTTGATTCTAAGCATCTAAGCTTTGCTTGAGCAATTCCTACAAACACAAAGCCATCTCAGAACATGCAACTAATTTTTAAATATTACTATTTCCTGCAAGAACCAGTTGCATATAGCAATCAATGCAACCACTACAGAATAAAGAATCATTCAATAGTAGTTATTTTTACTATGAAGTTTCAATGCCAATGCCCTTCAACCTGCAAACCTCTTAGATTTCTGCCAAATGCAGCCATTCAAACAGTTGCTCTTTGTATCTCTTGTCAGTTTGCTTGTATTCTCACCTGCCCCTTTGCTACCAACTAGTAGGCTGAGGACCCTTTGCTGTATCCCACAGTGGATCCTAGACAAAGTACTTACTATTGGAGGCTGCTACAGCTCTCTCTTCAAGGGACTTTCCACTAGTAAAATAAGTGCTCTTCACTAGAGATTCTTTGTACAGCTGGCATTGAGGCTGAGTTTTCTTTACACTCTATTGATCAACGAGAAACAGCACCTCCTGCTTATCAGTTCTTTACTGAGCAGGACACATTCTCCTTCATGCCCAGGACAGACAGATCCTTCTGGAAGCCACAACAATATTCAGTTTTGCCTGGTTTCTCAAGCAAGGTGAAACTTGCAAATTAAAGCTTCCTACCTTGTTTTTGTCCCCTCCTCACAATCCAAGCCAATGATTACCGTTCCAGAGCAAATAATAACCTGTCACCCAACAGGACTGGTTTCACAACTGCATCCTGCTTTCCCTCAACCAGTTGCTCTTGTTCTTCCCTGCCTGACTCACCTCTTGCCCCAGCCAGCCCAGTGTCCCACTATCCTCAAACCTGCTCCTGTGCTGCTGCTCATGTCATCTGATTTGGTGTCCACTTATGTTTACCTGACAGCTACTTTCCACTTCCTCCTTCCACTCCTCCACAGCTCTTGGAGCCACTTGTACTCACTTTAGACCCCTCAGCAGCAGAGCTGGTGATGCTCCCTCCCACTGTGGCCCAGTCTGATCTCCACATGCTGCCAGACCCTCCCCCTGCCAGTTCCTGCAGGCAGAGGAGCAGCCAGGGGAGGTTCCCTGCACACCTTGGTAAACAAGCACCAATACTTTTCCACATGCTTATTAGCTGGCTTCCATTGCATTCCAAGCCCTCTCTGCTGTCATCTTCCCTCTCAAAAACATTCAGGTCCTACTGGTGTATGTTTGTGCTGAGGATTTTTGAATTCCAGTGCAAAGGCAGCAGCAGACCTTTCCCAAGCAGAAACAAAACTTCCATTATGACAGGTCTAGAGTGAGTAGCACAGTGCTCTGCAATAGATCAGTCACATTTTGTAATAAATCCATCTGAGGAGCCAGGAAGCTGTTCCTTCATATTCTACAAACTATCTCAGCAATTAACACACTGAGAATTGTTCCTATACCATAGGTTTGACACATCAGTCTGTTAATACCCAGTCTGTACCTTTCTCAAGAACGTTTGAATTCTTTAACAGTCCATTTACCCTGGAAGGGGAGAAAAACCAGCCAGCTTTCCCAAAACCTTCAAGGGTATGCTTGTTCAGACCTTACTAAGGCAGCCTTTAAGCCAGTGCTGTCCACACAGAACTCCCCCAGCAGATGCTACAGAAGGAGTCTCCCAGGCTGAGAGCTGAAACGCCTGCAATAAAACACTGAGTAACCTTTTTATTGGGGCATGCTGGTATCATCCTCTCCCAAAAGCTGAAGTCTCTGCTTGTGATGAAAAGCCACACTGGTTAGATAAAAGTCTCTCAAGTTATCCAGTGCACATAAACTGAAGAGTAAGCCTCCGGGATGTATTTCTTACCTAAATGTCTGCTCACCTGTCTCTTTAAAGTTGTTTTAATCAATAACCCTGTCACAACTACTAACTGATGTGTGTGGGCAGTGCTTCATACTGCCAGCATGTGTTCAAAACCAACTCAAATATCACACAGCACCCACAACAGCTGCTGAAAAATACAAAACAACTAAAGCACTGGGATAAAAAGAGAGAGGAAGAACTATCAAGTGACAAGTTTGAAGAGTTAAGCTAAGAAAAGCAACAGCAGACCAGCTTCCCAGATGCCAACCCTCTGTCGTAAAGCCAAGAACCATAACTGCTCAAACTTTAAGACCTATTTGCAGCAGGGATTAACCTCTCTAGTTTTTTTTAGCCTTGCTTTTATTATTTAATTTTTTTTAAAGCTTTATCTGCTGGTATGACTCAGCTGGAAAGAGAGAGACTATAATTTTTGGCAAAGGCCTTACCCTAGTCTTAGATCATGCCTTGGACACTTGATGTAGACTCAGAAATGGTGCAATATAATCACAACAGTTTCCAAAAGGAGCAACAAATACTTTATGGACCAAGCCTTGGGGTTAGTGTTCTGATTTCTCAAGCCAGACACAAGCCAAAGCAACTCACTTGGTGAAAAGTGGAGGCTCTCTGTTGAGCCACCACTTTCCAAGCTGCCCTCTGAGCTTCATTCCTGATGGGGGATGATTAGCTTTTGTCCAGAGGCAATGCCCACTCCACCTGGATTGCAATGCCCTCACAGCACCAGGGTGAATCCTCCTCCACCCATGAGCAGGAAGGCAGAGTAAAGATCAAACTGAAACCGTTTTGTTTTTTTTCAGAGAGCTTGGAATGGGCCTGGAAATCATCAGGAGTCTGAAGAGCAGAAGCTTAAGTCAGGCAGCTCTGCAGTGGGAAGAGATGTCAGCAGCCACAGCTGTCATCTGAAGTACTACTATTTTCATTTGTACTAATTCATTAATTTTCAGAGGTCCTCATTCCCACCTTCTGCCTTTGTTTAAATGCCAAAGATCATAACTTCCAGGACCATTCCAAATTCCCTGAGAAAAGCAGTTTTAATTTGGACCTCTTCTCTATCTTTTGTTCCTTCAGCAGGCTTCAGAGGTCCAAATACAGCCTGATAAGGGTGAGTTTTTTGCATCTCAGATCAGGAAGGGCAAAAATACTGTTTGGGCAGCTATGAGGAATTATGACCTATAGTTTGGAAAGACAAAGGTTACTGCAATATGGCAATGCTTGCAAGATCCATTGGAATGCTTCAGTACCAGAGACGTATGGAAGAGTTCCACATGTTGTGGACTGCATTTAAGAGCTTGTTTTTCCTCTTCTCTTGCACTTCCACGTTTGGGATATCATCAGCAATGTTCGTATGACAGAACAGCTTGTAAACTCACTTTGTAGCTGGCTCCAAGCATGTACGGGGTCTCAGGGAGGGTGCCTAGCCGGGCACAACAGCGCTGCAGAGTGCTCTATTCATAGACCATCACAGAATATCCCCGGTTGGAAGGGACCCACAAGGCCCATCCCAGTCCAGCTGCCTGGACAAAAGCTATGCAGAGCATTGTGCTGCCCTGTGTTTCCTTTCAGAAGACGCTAACGAGAGCTACGGGAGGTTCGTGGCGGAGAGCAGAAGGAAGGGAGGGGAGGGCACACACGGTGCTGTTATTTCCATGCTGGCACCGAGCTCAGGGTCGGCTGACGCCTTTTCCATCCCGGCGCCCGCAGGGCTACGAGCGCGCGGCTCCTCTGCAGCGCGGAAACCTTCCCCTTTCTCCCCCCGCCCTCGAAGCTCGCAGGGTGCCCCCGCTCCACCAGTCCGCCGGCTGGGCCCCGGCCGCCCCCCGCCGCTCTACGGCCCATACTCACCGCGCGGTGCCGCCGCCTCACGCCGCCATCCCGGGGCCGCCCTGAGAAAGGAGGGAGAGGCCGCCCAGGAGCCGGGGCACGCCCCGCAGGCCGCAGGCAAGCGGCCGGCTGTCTCCGGGAGCGCTGCCGGCCCCGGTGCGCGGCTGCTCCGCCAGCAGGAGCGGGAGCGCGGAGCGGCCGCTCCTGAGGAGGGTCCGAGCAGCCCCGCGCGGCGGGAGCGGAGCGCGGCCGGTGCTGCGCCTGCGCGGACCGAGCTGCGCCTGCGCACGTCGCGGGCGGCGCTGGGAGCCGGCGTTGGCTGGGGTCTGGTTTTGTGTAAAGGTTTTTGTGTTTGTGGGTTCTTGTAATGAGCCACACTCGGTCTGTTCAGCCTGGAGGAGACTAAGGGGGAGACCTCAGCGCTGCTTACAACTTCCGCGCGAGGGGCAGCTTCGATCTCTTCACTCTCATGGCCAGTGACAGGACCTGAGGGAACGGTCTGAAGTTGTGTCAGGCCAGGTTTAGGCTGGATATTAAAGAAAAGATTTTCACCCAGAGGGTGGTCGAGCACTGGAACAGACTCCGTAGGGCAGTGGTCACAGCACTAGGCCTATCTGAATTCTAGAAACGTTTGGACACTGCTCTCGGGCACAGGGTGGGGTTCCTGGGGTGTCCTGTGCAGGGCCAGGAGTTGGACTCCAGGATCCTGATAGGTCCCTTCCGACTCAGAATATTCTGTGGTTGTTACTCAGTTGTGTTTGCACTGCACCTTGTGCTGTGCTGCCTCACAGATCCACGGAGACCAGCGGGGCTGGGCAGGGAGCACTGCAGGCCATCCAGCCGCCCCCTGCTCCACTGCATCCCCTCGAGCACAGTGCTCTGGATCGTGTTCAGGGGGATGAGAATACCTCCAGGGAACGACCTCAGTGGCAGCCTGTCCCAGTCACCCATGCAGTAAAGTTCTTCACGTTCAGGTGGAACTTCCAGTGTTCCTGTTACCTCATCCCACTGTTCAGCACCGCTGGGCAGAGACCAGCTCCGTCCTCAGAGCACCCTCCCTGCAACTGCTCACAGGCATTGATAAGGTCCCCTCTCAGTCATCTCTCCTCCAGCCTAAACAGCCCAGCTCCCTCAGCTTTTCCTCCTAAGAAAGATGCCATCTTCACAGCCCTCCCCTGGGCTTGCCTCTGGAAGCTCCATGTCTCTCCTGTATTGAGTAACCCAAGAGACCCCAAGGGAAAGAAGAAAAACAAACCAAGAAAAACAAAAAACCCAAAGACCAAGATCTGGCATTTTCACAGCCATTTAAAACCCACCCAGCCACAGTTGGAGGGCCACCCACACTTCCCACAGTTTTCCACTTGGCTGGCCTGTGCATTTGATAGTCATGATAAGACTTGCTCTCACAATGGCTGGCAAGCGTGTATCCAGCCTGGGATAGTTTCCCTCTGCTCTGCCATTATTCTGGGCTGACCTCTTTATGGGGTGTTTAAAATTCCTGGTTTATGGCACTGCATAGGAATGGTGCTAAAGCCTTTGGCTGATGCCAGCTCTCATGGTTCATAGTAAAAAATAACTACTAGATGCCAGCTGATGATTCCTATGGCACTCCATGACCACTCAGGGGACTTCCAGGATCCCACCTAACACCAGCAGCAAGCAGGCTTCATCTGGGGAACTGGGCTGCTCCAAGCTGCTCCAGCACATGCTGCTGGTTGCAGTCTGCAGGACTGATCCTGGATCCAACCTGACACAACTTGAGGTCTTCAAATCGCTATGCAAACTGCAATGCGGACCCTCATGCTAAGACTCCTGCCCTGCTGTGGGAGCTGTGTGCTCACTTGGGTTTTGGTTGTAGTTCCAGCTTTCTATAAGGAAACTCCATTTTGCACTTGAAGGCTGGCTGGCAGAGCTGTAGCTGGAAGCAGCATGAACTCCCAGCCCCATGGCACCTTTTTCAGCAGGCAGGAGCAGAGAGAATACATCCAAAACTCCTATTTCAGCAGGCTCTGCAGGCTGCATGGAGCCATCCAGTGGAGTGGATCTGTAAGGACCTGCAGAGTAAAGAGCATCTCTGGCATGGAAGGGAAAGGTAATCCCAGGTCAGTGGGAACAGACTGTTCTGTGCAGGACAGGAGGCCATGGGTTTTTTATGGCCTTTCTGTTCAAGCAGAAGCTTTTAAAGGACCTCTGGCTGTGCTCTGCTTTGGTTCTGAGGAATATTTCTTCCAAAGATTTCCCTGTCCTTCGTTTAGCTGGTTGTAAGCAGTGTCTGTTCCAATCACAAAAGCCACATCTGAGATGGAAAGGGCGTACCCCTGAAAGCAGCACTGTCAGAGGCCAAGCAGCACCACCACTGACCTCCCGCTGCTCTGTGTGAACTACAAAAGGCTGGTAATTTGTATTTTGAGAAAATAACTGAGGAGCACAGTGGTGCGAGTGTTTCTGCATTCCCAGCCCAGGGCTGGCTGCAGCTCAGCATTTGGGGTCTGCTGAGCTAAGGCTCCCCAAAGCTCCAGGGACACTGTGGGTGCAGAGGAGAACCTTGTGCTGTGGCAGCGGGGTGAACAGGTGGAGGGTTTCAAAATCCTGCAGACAGAAGTTGTGAGCAAGAGAAGCTTTTTCCTACAAAAGAAAATAAACCCATGCTGTTGTTGAGGGGGTAGACATACACTGTGCTCAACAATTAATTTGCAAACTGGCTCCAATGTGGCCACGTGACAGGACACATACAGGCCACATGTGAAACATGGCAATTGTGAAAAGTGAGATGTTAGAGCAGATGAATCCCCCTCCTTGCTGCAGATCAAATCCCCTTGCCTGGTCCTGCCTCTATCAAATCCTAGCTGATCCAGACAGTGTGCTATAGACTTGGCAGCTCAGAGTCTTAAGAGGGTCAACTCTGCCTGTGAGCTGAAAGCAAAACCAACCAGAAGCAGCACAAAGGTACAAAACACTTGAGTTTATTTCCAGCACCATTCCAAGCATGTAAGTTACATCCCTCCCAAACAGAAGTCTTTTACTTTTCCAGTCCCATAGCAGTGCAGTTCAGTAGTCAATGGGTTTAGAGCCATTTCCCATCTTAGCAATGGAAGTGGTCTCTCAGCTTATTGGATCCCAAGAGAGATCCAGGCAGCAAAACAGAACAAGCTGCTTTCAGCAAGAGATGAGGCAGCAGTGCTGTGCTATCTCAGTGTCCCCACAAAGCCCTGCAGGCAGTGCTGGCTGCCCTGGTTCCTCTCAGAGTGGGGGTACCCCCCTGAATTTTCGGATGACGTTGGCCAGCCGCTTCGCCAGCCCGCCCCGGCTCGGCTCCTCCACATGGAATGTTCTGGTCAGCAGGTTGTAGAAGGAGCCGTAGCACACAGCCACCACGGTGCAGGTGAGGCAGATGACGTTGTAGGGCATGCTGAAGTCTGGTGTTGGCAGGTTCACCAGCAACGGCTCCGTGTACAGGCGAACAAAATAGCTGGAGCCATCAAAGGAAGGAAACCTGCAGAGTGGAAGAAGGAAAGGCAGGGTCAGCCTGCATAGGACCATTGGTAGGGTGACTTTTGCTGCTCGTATCCCCAATCGTCTGCTCTGTTTGTGCTGTATATTCAGTTCTGTACTCTTAAAACTTGTTCTGGGAGCGAAGGGGGAGAAAGCAGCAGCGCGCAGTTTGTTTTGAGAAACTGCCTGACTTCCCCACGTCTTCTCTCCGGCATTCGTCTGAGCCACGGACAGCGGTGGGACAGAGATCTCCTGTGCTTTTAGTTAGTTTAGCTAGCTAGGGCAGAGAAGACTCCCTGGACTGTTTTTTTTCTTTTTTTCCTCTTTTTTTTCTTGGGACTGTTTAAATCTGCTCAGGACTGAAAAACCCAGAGGAGCAGCGAGGGCTGGCACCTGCGGCCCGCCGGGCCTGGAGCTGCGGAGGGAGTGGAGCTGGTGAGAGACTGAGTGAGCTGAGCTGCACCCATGGCAAGGACTGTCTCTGTTTGCCATCTCTCTTCAGAGCGGCGAGAGGCTTTATTGTTTCATATTTTTAATTCTTTGCATTTGTGGGCATTTTGTTTGTTAAATAAATAGTTTTTTCCACTTTTCTCTGAGGAAGTTCTTTTTCCTGGACCAGCTGGGGGGAGGGGCCGTTTGGGTTTGCTTTTCAAAGGAACCCCTTCGGAGGTTCCCTCTCAATTTTGCCCTAAACCAAAACAGACCACCAGGAGCTTCATGCTCACCAGAGGGGATGAGAGCAGCCACAGCCCACAGGCTGTGACACAGCCCCACTCCCCAGCACAAACACACTCACAGCGAGGTGAAGAGAGGGCTCTGCTCCACATCCATGTCCTTCATTGCAGTGACACTGGGCACCAAGGCACTGAGCACAGATGAACTAAGTGCACAAAGAACACACCAGTGTCAGTCCTGACAGCAAAGATATCTCCAGAGACCTGGGCAGTAAGTCCTATGCAAAGTCCAGAAAGAGATGAGAAGCTGAGGAATGTCATTACCCGACATAAAAGCCGTGATTGGGGTCAGGTGGGTACTCTGTCCACTTCAATAAGGCCCTCTCAAACTGGATTGTGATCTTGGTGACAGAGTTGGCTGGCAGCTGGATCAGCATTTCCAAGAGGTGAGGCCGTCTCCGGTCCTGGGCTGGCTGGTAGTGGATGTAACCTAACCACAAAGAGATTACAGCAATGGCACCAGGAGGACCTTGTCCAATCTCACATTGCCTGGACATCTCCCATGAGGTGGGTCCTCCTGTTTCCACTGTCCTGAGAGAGGTTTTCTGGGCAAGTCAAGATATACCCATAGCAAAAAGCAGGTGTTAAACTTAAATTTAGCTGGTCTTTAAAGCTACTGACCCATGAAAGTCAGGTATTCATAAGAAAAGGTATAAATGCAAAATAAAACCCAATCATCAGTTTTAAATTGAGCTTCCTGTGCTAGAAAAATTAATTCATGTTGGTTTAAACCCTTGTGGGATTATGAAACACCATCCCTGTGCCTCTTATAAATAAAACAGACTTAATGGACTCATCTGCTGTGAGCACTGAACTTGGGCCTAGGAAAACATCCTAAAACACTTTGTTTCACAGGGCAGTTCCCCAGTGATCACTGGGGGCCTGAGGGAGGGACTTTACCATCTTTGGAAGGAGCTGCTCATGCCAAGGGAATCATGTGGCATATGCTGCTTGGAAGGTTTACTTACTTGGCTTGTTTTCCTTGCCTTTGGTGATGATGGTCAGGGTGTGCACGTAGAGCCGCAGGTACCAGGGCACAGTCTCCAGCAGGATGATGGGGAAGGCTCGGTAAGGGTGAGTGTTGTAAATGAGGGTGCAGATCTCCCCGGTCTGCAGCCCATACCCCCCCACGTAGCGCTGAGCATGGAGTGTGGGAATGGGCATTTCCACTGTGGAAGAGGAAGGACAGGAGTGGGGTGATTTTCAGCCCTGGAGCCCTGGCCAGTGGTGCGGTGCAGATGAAGTTCTGCTCACTCACAGCTGTCTTGGGGCCGCTGCCACTTCAGCTGCACATTGAGGCTGCGAGATGTGTTGAAGAGCGAAGGGCTCAGCAGGTCATAGACAGCAAAGGTTTTTTTGTCCCCCTGGACAACAGCTTCGTGTACTGATGTTGGAGGGGGGGACACTTCCAGTAGCTCCTTTTCCTGAGGAAAGCAAATGGACCGTGAAAGGAAAAGGTGCGCCTTGAAGAAACAGGCAGCATTGGGCAAAGTCCCTGCAGGTAGCTCTGAGCTTTCCCACCCAACAGCCAGCTCCATGCTCTTGCTAACACCACCAGGCTCATCCTCTCAGCCCTGCTCAGAGCAAGGAAATTACCTTCCTTCGTTAGCCCTTGAGGGGCCAGCCCATGCAGGGGATGGAGGTGAGGACTGTGGGAACAGTGCATGCTTTCCGGCCCATGAGCTTACCTTGTTCTTAGGGGAAATGTCAACGTAGACTTTGCTCTGCGATGCCAGAGGACACGTGTCAGTCAGTGTGCGAGAGAACATCTTAAAGAGGGACCAGTCTGTGGGAAGCAAGGTCGGGGCAGGTCAAGTGCTGCAGGCTGGGAGCACTCAAGTACAGCCACCAAGCTTACCTTTCTTTCCTTGGCCGCTGGAAAAGAAGTCAAAGACCACAGTGAGGGTCTGTCTGAGCTCCCAGGACACAGCCAGACAGGAGGCATCCTAGACAAGAAAGAGACAGGCAGCTCTGATCACACTTTCTGGAGAGGGAGGACACCAGGATGGAGCTGGAACTCCACCAGGATTGCAAGATTTCCATGGGGGTTACCAGAGAAGCAGCACGACAGCTGTTAGACACAGTGAACCCATCACAGGGTAGTTGGGCAAACCAGTGTGATGCCTTGCAATGTGACAAGGTGGCTTTGGATTTTCTCTTGGGGTGTTCAGGGAGGGAGCTGAGCCCAGCACTCACCCTGCAGACGGGGCGGATGTGCACTGCCTGTGAGTGGTAACTGCTGTGGAACAAGCGCTCGGCCTTCAGCAGCACAGCAAGTCCAGCCTGCAGGGAACAAAGGAGAAACTCAGCCCCTGCTTTGTCCTCTGCTCCCACCAAGAGAAAGGCTCTGAGAGAACTTTCCAGAGCATGCTCCCAGACTGCTTTTGGGAGCCCAGATTCATTAGGAGTGGCCCAATTAGGCAGCAGGACTTGTCTTTACCTTTGAGCCACATGGCAGAAGCTTCTTCCAAGGGGTGAGGTTCTCTGTGCAGACGACCTCCCGGGGCAGGACAGCGTAACGCAGGAGGTGGTGATCTGTCCCTGGGCAGGGACAGGGAGGTCAGCAGCCTGGTATTGCTGCAGACATGAGGGACAGCAGAAGATCTGTTCCACCCCCAGCGCAGCCCACATGCCACCACCCTCTCAGTATGCCTGAAATGCCGTGAGCTCCACCAGAAGTAGATCCCACTCTGTTCAGAGTGACTGGAAAGAATAGGCAGGATATATCCTAGCAGATTTTTTTTTTCATGAGTGCTTTAAATCCTGTAGCTCTCCCTGTTTCATAAAACACTTTTCATAGAGACAGACAAGAGCCTAGGAGCATCTGCCATGTACTGCTTGTGGGTTTCCTCTGTTTAAAACCAAGCCTTGTTTGTAGGGAGAGGAAATCCTTCCAGGAAGAGGTTAATGGATGCTGTGGTACACACCCAGACCCAGACTCATTGCAGGATCTGCACCTGGAATGCTGGCAGTGGCATGGGGCAGAACTAAAGTGAGAGGCAAGAGTGAGAGGGCAAAGCCAGGCTCACCATTGGCTAAACCCAGAGGTTTGAAGGATGCTGTTGGAATCACTGTGTTGGTCGAGTCAATGAAGTTGAGAGAAGCACAGAATATTCCCGAAAGGATGTTACTCAGTTCTTTCCAGGCTTTGTCAACACTGTGTGAGAACAGACCAGAGATTACTCAGCAGCTCAAATCCCTGAAACAACAAGTGTTAACTCAGTAACATTCAGTAAATACAGCAGGGTGACCACACTGGGTTACTGAAGCTGCATGGAGTGTGCAGAGACTGCTGGGCTGGCACTCCCCAGCTCTCTTGGTATTTTATTCTGACACATCAGATTTGAGGGACAGCAGGGACACACAGCAGGGACACACAGGCATCACACAGCCAAGGGGCATGGCAGTGGGCGCAGCTGGTATGTGAGGTGAGAGGCAGGGAGCATGAAGGAGGTGATGTGTGTGAATGGGGAAGGGGCTGTGAGACCCAAAGCAATGCCTTGGTGCAGCTCCAAAGGCTGACCCCACCTGCAGACAAGGAATGGGACACTTGCAGGGAGGAGAGAGCTCTGTAAGTTTCCAAAGGGCTGCTGCAGCCTGAACTGGGGTGGTGTGCTAAGGGAGATGGTGACAGGTATGGGACAAAGGAAGTGAGTCATGGATGAGAGGTAAACATATAGCCCCACTACATTAGCACAACAAGGGGTTTGTCATCACAGAGCCCACAAGGGAATTCCTTGGGCCTTTAGTGAACACACCTGTGAACAGGTGGAGTATGTTCTCTGATTTCTAGAGCTACTCCAGGGCTCTTATTTCCAACAGACATTTTTCAACCCAGGAGGCCCACCCACACACCGTGGCTGCCTCATGAGAGACAAGCAACAGGTACTGGGAGCAGAGGCCACAGAAGGGGTCCATAGGAACAGATCCATGGCTGGGGTACCTACTCAGTGACCATGGGCTGGAACCAGACCCAGAGCTCAGCGCCAGCGGGTGCCTGGAGGGGCGGCTGCCCCCAGTATCGGGTGCGCCAGAAGCCCTGGGTGAGTGCGAGGTGGAGCTCCTGCACGCCCAGCGCTGCCACCAGCCGCCCCAGCGCCTTCGGGAAGAGCCTGTAGTGAGAGACTGTGGGCAGTGTTAGTCCCTGCCCGTCTCATCCCCGGACCCCTTCCCGTGACATCACACCAGGGCCTGCCCACACATGACATGACCCAGACACTCCCTCTGCTTGCACCATCAGCACAGCCCGCTCGCGTCCCGCCCCCAGCCCCCTCGTGTGATGTCACCGCAACCCTCCGTCACCACAGCCTCGCTCTGCCCTGTCCCTGCTCACATCACCCCCGCCTCTGACGTCATTCGCACTGTTGACGTCATCCTTAGATGCAAACAAAAACGTCGCGTGGTCACTCAGCGATAAGCCCGCCCCTGCGCCGCGCCTCAGCCAATAGCAGTGCGGTCCGCCCCCATGATAGCCAATAGCGGCGCGGTCCGCCTCCGGGACAGCCAATAGAGGCGCGGTCCGCCGACGCCGGGCTCGCCCTACCTGAGCCCCGCTGCAGGTCCACGTCCCAGCGCGTGCGGAACTGGAAGGTGGCGGCCACATCGCCGGTGGGCAGCGGGCTCAGCAGCAGCTCCTCCCGCAGCGCGTCCCGCCGCTCCCGCTCCGCGTCCGCCCGCCCAGGCCCGGGCCCTGCCGCCACCAGCAGCAGCAGCAGCAGCAACAACGCCGCCGCCGCCATCCCGCCGCCTGCCCCGCCCTTCGCCGCGCCGCTTCCGCTTCCGCCCGCGCCGCCAATGGCGTCGCTTCCGGGGCCATGGAGACACTGAGTGCGCCCGGGCTGCGGCGCTGTCCCGGCCTGGCACCGGGAGCTGCTGAACGGAGCGAGCCTGGAGCCTCCGCGGTGGGAAGCGCCAGCCTGGCTGTGCCTGTGCCTACCCCCAGCCCAGGAGTGAGCGCCAGTGCTTTCACAGAACCGCAGAATATTCTGCGTCGGAAAGGACCCACAGGGAGAATCGCGGCCAACTCTGGTGGTTTGAGAGGGGGTTAAGCGGCTCCCCGAGGGCTCTCTTCCGCCACTTAGAGACTGGTGCTGCAGAGGAAGCCCTGGTGCGGTTCGCTGTGCCCGAGGACGCTGCGAGGACTGTGCCTGTCCCCAGGTGACGTCCACTTCTCAGCTTTTCCCTGAGAGAAGAACTCTCCCTCGGCTCTCCCCCGCTCCTCGTCTCCTTTCCGGAGGGCAGGAGATGCCAGAGGACCATGGCATGTCTATCTCCAGGTGCAGAGCCATCCGGGAGCGCCCCGCTTGAGCATCCGCCAGCCTGGGGCCGTCCCCGGGGAAGGGAACGGCACCCAGAACAAGGCAGCGCCTGCGGTGACGGTCCCATGGAGCTCATATCATCTCCTGTTCTCGGTGATGATTTGAGTGTGGTGATGATTTGCTCCAATAGGAAATAAGCATAAAAATTATAACGACGTGTGGTTGTCACTTACCAGCTGCTATACCGTGTTGATTACCCACTTACTTGCTCAGATTTAAGGTTCTCATGCAATGTTAACTTGGAACTGACATTGTGACTCAGCATTTGTAAAGAATGAATTACTTTATGTATTTTTCCCCTCTTGCTAATTAGTGGCATCACATAAAACTAGACAGCATGCCCAGGAAAAAAAAAAAAAAGGTCATATTTACATAATATTGTTGGGTTTGTTTTGTTCGGTTTTTGTTAGTGTTTTTGTTTGTTTGTTTTACACTGGGCAACTCCTTGCAACAGGATACTGGTAGGTAATGAAGGTTTAGATGCATTTTGGAAGTGATCAGCCAAATTAAAGGTAAAAACATCCATCCAGAGCTGGTAGTTACCCTATACCTAGGTAGGGAAGTCCCTGCACTACAGCCTGAAAAGTCATGAAACCTGGCCCTTTTTTCTTGATCAATTTCCCAGCTTAAGGAAGCAAAAGCACTCATTTGTGCTGCACTCGGATAGGGGGCACTCCAGCTCGTCCCACAAAGTGTTGGTTGATGCAGGAAGAGTGCAGTAATGGCTCAACAACCCCTGAGAAGCAGCCAGGAGCATTCCCTGGCTTCTGTTGCTTATCTCTCAGGCTCCTTTCCCCGTGGTGATCACAGCCCCGTGGTTGTGCTGATGAGGGGGCAGAGACAGCGCCTTCCTGGCCTGCAGCCATTGATGGTGGCCAGGGGCCTGTGGCCAGCTTTGTGCCCAACTCCTCTTGGCCTGGCCTGCAGAAACCAGGCAGAGTAGGCTGTGAAGCAGCCTCATGGTGGTGGTACTTTCTTCACTCCTGTGGAGCAGCTGCTGGTGTTCGCTCAGCCCATTTGTGTGGGAAGTCCCCACTGTGCTCATGGCTGATGGTTCCAGATCACGAGCACCCCGGCCCTGCTCAGGGCAGCTGTGTCTGTGCTGGCTCTCTCTGCAGAGCCCGAGTTGCTCACCATCATGATCTGCTGCACCAACAGCCCTTCCCTGCCAAGGCCTTTGCTCTCTGGTCTGGCCCTGGGCACAGGAACCATCCCTGAGCTGTGCAACAGGAGGCTTCATTTGCTCCTGCATGGCACAGTGGCTTTGTGCTGCTGTCCATCCTGCAATCCACTCTGAACCCTCATCCCCCATGCTGTTTTCTCCCAATGACACGCATACCCACTGCTTGGTTAGATCAATGTTATTTCTCTCTGTGCCATCATTAAGTGCTTATCTGGACAGGACCTTTGTCAGTAGGGCAGGGGGAACCGGGATCCTAAGGGATGGCTTTCTGGGAGTGGTGGGGCTGTGGGATGCTGAGCATGTTGGGGTATGGGGGGTGAAGCAGGGTGTGTAAGCAGCAAAGCCTGAAGAGTTAATTTTGGGAGCTTACAATACCCCTTTCCTTCTCCTTTGCCTGCCAGAAAACTCATGGAGGGAGAGGAGGGAAAACCATCTCTCCCCTCTGGCAGGGCAGCAGTCCAGGACGGGGTTCACTGAGCACCAGCAGCTTTCCTTCTGGGCTGGCAAGTCCGTACGGAGGAGGCTGGGAGCAGGGCAAAGCTGGCTGCTAGCTTCTCACCACCTGCTCTTTGGGACTGTCCTCCTGCAGGTCCTCCTCATCCGACTGCACCACGGGGGTCTCGGCCCCCTCCTCGCTGGTGTCCAGGCTGTTCAGATCTGTGGAGGCAGAGGATGTGGAGGAAATGCGAGATTTGCTCTCAGCTGCATTGGGCACTTGCAGGGTGATCTCTGGGCACTGGCTGGCATCTGCCCCTGGAGAAGAGAGCAGTATGAGAACAAAAAAGGCTTTTGGAGGTTTATTGCTGCCTAAGCTTCATGGATGGTCTCTCCAAGACTCACTCCTCAGTGGGCTATGCATTCCTGACTGCTCCCCATGTGGCTGCTGCAGCCATTCCCCACCTCACACCCCTGGCTTGGCTCAGGGCAGTTGCTGCACATTCCCAGTTTTTGGCAGTAGAGCCTTTTCCATCTTGCCTGAAACACAGCTCAGAGCCATGCTGTGTGAGGCTGTTGGCTGCAGCAGGTGAGGAGACTTTTGCTTTGACCTCACTACAGTGTATGAGTAGGGAGGAATGTGCTGGCACCCCATGCTTTCCCTGCAGAGCCCGGCCCAGCTCTCTGGGGTCTGGCTGGGAGGTGGAGAGGTTCTGCAGCCTTCCTGCTCAGCACAATGAGCTCTGCAGCATGGTGGGGACCTTGGGAGTTGTGAGAAAGCACTACCTGCTCCAGAGAAGCTTCAGGACAAGGGAATTTGACTCACAGGCTCTGGAAGGTGCCTGGGCACTTCAGTCTTCTGCAGCACAAGATATTTACAGGGGTCTGTGTGTCTGGGCTGTGGAGGTGGATACTAGTGTGGAACAGCCCAATATGAGGTCCCTCCAGCTTCACAGACCCAGCACCAATGTCTGCCTTTGGGTGGGTATGGATCTGCCCCCAGACTGGGTGGGGCTGAGGAATGAGTCAGTGTGGGCACTGAGGGCAGGAAGGGCTTCCAGTCTGGCCCACAAAGGCTTGGGACTGCACATACCTGTCAGAGACCCAGCAACGCTGCTCTCCTCTGTCCCACAGCCCAGAAACACATCCACAGCGTCCTGGTCTGACAGGTCCAGCACGTCCATCTGCTCCAGCATGTCCACGTTCACCTCCATGGAGGAAATGCTGCCTAAGGGGGCTGCAGAGACAAAGGCCAGAGAAAAGGTAGTGCCAGGCAAAGGGCACTATCAGCTCTGTGCAGGCAGGATCCTGACATGGGAGACCAGCCTTGCCACAAGGAACTGAACTCTACTTGCTGGTAAGAGGTCCCAGGAAAATCATATTTTCTTAAAACATCCCTCTGGAAGCCCCTGCTGTGTCACTGCAGTCCTTGTCCCTGCTCCAAAATGCAGCCTGCCCAAAGTCAGACTCTACAGGGCAGCAGCCTGGGTACCCATATGCCTTCAGTTAAGGGGTGTGAGTAATCCACAGCACACCCACACATAGCCAGTGTGGTCCCATCTTGGTTTAGGACATGCATGTCCTGTTTAGACTGAGGATGTCCCACCAAACTCCAACCCCTGTGTCACTGTCCCCTGAAACACCCCCAGCCCTGTGCTGGTGCCCACAGCACATACGTCTCCGGTGCTCTATCTGCAGATGAGACATTGGGAAGAAGAAATCCACATCATGCTGGAAAACCTCCTCAAAGAACTTCTGCCGGTCCCGTAGTTTCAGCTGCTGCTGCATCTGCTCTGCATCCAGGTTCCGCTGGGCCTGCTCCATATCAGCTGGGGAGAAAAGGTGAGGAGAGTTGCACCAGGCAGGGCTGTCTGAGCCTTTCTGCCTGTCCCAGCTCACCCTGCCTGGTTGTGCTGGATGGTCGGTGGTTCCATTCTGCTCTGCTTTACCAGCACATATTGATTAGTCACCATGGATAGATGTTATCCACCAGAACATCACCATCACCAGCACTTGCTGAACAGCCTGGACACCAGCGAGGAGAGGGCCGAGATCCCTCCCCTGAGGTGCAGGGCAGCCAGGAATGGGGAACTCATACACTGTGCTCACAACTGCTGAAGGGAGTTATCTGTCAAGGGGGAAACGGAGCTGGTGTGAGATCAGCTGCGGTTTGCACACGTTCAAGTTTCAGTTTCCCTGGTACCAAACAGAGGGCTGTCTGAGAATGCTGACGAGCAGGGGAACTCTTGGGGTCAAGAGCTGGCCTTAGTGCTCCAGACATTCTGGGCTGAAGCATGTATAGCAATAAAAGGAAAGAGCAACCCTGCTCATGCACAGCCCTGCCTGTGCACACCCCCGCCACTCTAAATGCAGCTGCACCCACTCACAGGCTCCCATTCACACCCCCACTCACAGCCAGCTTGGCTTCTGCCTGCACAAACATTTTCATTCCTGTAATTCCTCTCACAGTTCACTGCCGGTGCCTGAGTCCCCAGCTCACAGGAGGGAGGGATGGGAGCCCTTGGGCTGTTGTTGAAGAAGATTGTTGCTGCATCGCTAATCTCGATAACTTCATTTTGGGCTGGGTACCCAAAATAGCAAGGACCCAAGTGGCACAGAGAGGCTGTGGCTGGTGGCCCCAGCTGTTTCCAGGCTGGTGTTTGACCTCAGCCATCCCACATTTCCTTTCTGCTGCACTTGGCCCAACTGGCAGAAGGAAAATGTGATTATTGGAGCAGGCAGTGTAATAACCAAGGAAACCAAACAAACATCCTGTGCTCTGCCTGAACACAGCCCAAACCCTCTGCTCCTCCAGGCTGGGGAGGAGGGAACAGAGGGAGCAGCATCCCCACCCTGTCTGGCAGGAACAGGGGCAAGGGCAAAGACAGCAGGGGAGCTGGCTGCCAGCAGCATGCAGCAGCACAGGAATCATATAGGAGAAAGGTGGTGAACCTGGTGAGATGTCATGGAGATAAATGCTACATCTTCCTGAAAACTCTTCCAGGGCCTCTCTGCATCCAGTTTCTAGGGCATCCTTCAGAGAAACCCCATCATCTGCAGGTGCTTGCCCCAGCGGGCTGGACTGTGCTGGCAGCACCACTGAGGATGCATGAGGATGCACCGTGACTCAGGGCGACTCACTAAGCACTCTCTGGAACAGGCTCTGGTCCACTTTTGGCTGCTCATTGTCTTCCTGCAACGCCTGGGGCAGCAGTCCAGGCTGCCTGAAGAGGTCTTTGCCTTGGTATGTCTGATCAAAGCACTGGTGCCTGCTCTGGTGCCGAGGCTCAGTGCAGGGCCCAGATGGTGGTACCAGTGAACCTTTCCGACTGGGAAAGCTGACTGGGAAAGCATTTACTGGGGTACAGCAAAAACCTCCAGCCTCCCTGTGCTATCTGCAGAACAGAATGGAGCCAGGGACAAGGAGGGGGTGATCAAGGCACCAATAATGGAGCTGTCTCCCTTTAGCCGCCAGGCAGAGCTGTGCTCCCCGGCCCAGCTGTGCTGAATTCATGGAAAACTGCCGCAGTTCACCACACCGCGAAGAGTCCATCGGGCTCCAGCTGTAGGGAGGCTGGCCTCAGGGCAGAGGCTGTGCTGGCTCCAGGATTCAGGGTGACAGACCAGCTCTCCACGGTAGGTCTTGCCAAAGAGACTTTAGTGTGGAGGTAAGGACCAGTGTCCAAATTCTTCTGCAATGCAAATACAAAATAAAGCAAAATGCTCTTGGATGCTGTCCTGAGTGCCATCTCAATGTGGCTGATCTGGGCTGTTAATGTTCTCCCTGGCACGTGACCGATACTCGGAGTTAAGTGTCCTTGGGGAGCGTGATGACGGCTGCTGGTGGCAGCATTCCTGTGGGCGCCAGGGTTTCTCTTGAGGGAGAAATTAGCAGGACCTGTTTATGAACTTGTTTTCGAGCTCTAGTCGGGGAGTTGGGCACGAGCACTGAGATCCCATTATGTAAGGAACGCCGGCAGCGGGAGACAGCAGCTGGGGCTGTGCTTGGCCCTGCCTGACCCGTGACCGCGGTGAGACTCGGGGATGGAGCCTTCCCCCCTCGCAGGACTCTTCCGGACCCAGGGGGAGCGAACAATCCTGCCAGTGTGGCTGCCCCTCGGCAACCCTCGCCGGGGAAATAAAGGAGCGCGGCGTTCCCTGCCGCGGCCCTTCCCCATGTGACGGCCGGTCACACTCCGTGGCTGTCAGTCGCGGGGATTGTCTCATCCGGTTGGCATGTTCCCACCGCGGGACACGTTCGCACACACAATGCGGTCCCTGTGCACCGTGGGGGATCTGTCAGTACCTGCTGGGGGCCTGGCTTTTATTACTATTGTCATGGTTATTACTCCAGCCCGCTCAGCCGCGGGGCTGGAGGCTGATCAGCATTCACAGCCAGGCTCTGCCCCGCTGGCTGAACCGCCCAGCGCGGCTGCGGCGGCTCCAAGCACCCCGCTGCCTTCAGATCCTTCCGGCTCTCACGGCTTATTCATCAGCGCAGCTTGGAGGAGCTAAGGCCAAACATTGGTGCAGAGTTTGGGCGGGCGGGACAGGGCAGGATCCCCCGCAGGAAGGGCGGGCAGGGATTTCCTTTTCACCTGCTGATGGCCAGATGGGTGGGCTGTGGGCAAGGATGTTGGCCCCAGTGGTCCCTCTGCCCTGCCACACCGAGGAGCCAAAACCCCTCGCGTTGTGTGGGCTCGTGGCCACGCTGTGGTGGGAAAAGGCGTGGGAGGGTTGGCTGAGAGGCAAAGCTCTGTCAGCTCTCCCACCCACACCGTCACCAAAGCAGGCTTGGGAGAGGAGCAACTCCTGGGATGCAGTTTGGCTGGGGCAGGGGCCAGACAGGGCTGGAGGGTGCTGGGCGTACCAACTCAGGATGTACTCGGACCTTTCCACTGGGAGGGAATGAGTTTTTCTTCCCTCGTGGCCAACAGGATCCCGGCACACCCCCCTCTGTGCCGGTAAACAGGAGGGGTGTGTTTGGGTTGGGAGAAAGATTATTAGTGAAGGCACAAGGCCAAGAGAGGATGGGAATGGCCTTTTCTTGAAGCCACAGCTCTGCAATAACTTGCAGAGATTTCGAGGGATTTAAAGAAGGTCCTGAAAAATAATATGGGCTGTGGAAAGGAGCAGCAAGTGCTGGGGAGGTGATCAGAGTTGAAGTGGGAGGTTGCTGCAAACATGGGTCAGTTCTCTGATGAATGAAAGAGCTGAAGTAAGCTGGCTTTTGCCCTTCTCCCTGAACCTTCCTCGAGCCCAAACCCCTGACTCTGCTCCTCCAGAGAAGGCCAGTATGCCCCACTGCTCCCAACTTGCCAGAATGCACCTCCCCCCACACCCTGTGAGGAGATGGGTGGGGGACAGTGCAGCTCCTCAGCTGCCACAGCATCTTCTGGGAGGCTGTGCAGCGATAGCAAGCCTTTCCCTGTCACCCTGCCCCAGCACAACCCCTATGGAACAAGGATAACTCCTAAGGGCTTTCAGCTCCTTCAGCACTGGGAGAAGGGGCTGGTGAGGGGAGCCGGGAATGCCCCAGAGAATCAGGCAGGCTCAGGCCATGCAGAGATGGGATGCTCAGATGCCGGCTGCCTGAGTGTTAATGCCCTGCACAGTTCTCCATCGGCACATCTGACCTCGTGTTGCAGCACAGTAAAAAATAACCCTAGTCCTGATGAGAGGAAATGCACCGGGCGAGTGTGAGGCAGGCAGTGGTTTTGGCAGGGCTGCTTGCTGGGAAAAGCAGGGAGGGGGAGAATAGAGAGAGAGGACATGGCACCTCATAACCCCTGTGTGTGCCGTGGTTTCATCGTCTGCACTCCTCCAAGCGATCTCCAAATCCCCTGTGTCTCAGCACTAAAAATATCCTTCCCTGCCGCCCGGAGCTCTTCCCCGGCAGAGGCTGTGTCATAAGACCCTGCTATTTGCGGGGCCCTGCTTCCTTTCATGCGAGAAGAAGCATGAGAACGGGGCAGCGCGGTGCCCGAGGCACGGCAGGCACGACCCGGGCACGGTGCTTGGCAGGCTGCTCCTCTACAAGCCTCGCTCCCACGTCTGCCGCTGGCCCCGCCGCTCGCCACTGAGTTTGCTCTGCTCAGCATCCTCAGCCCTGCGGGTACGGGGGGATCCGCTCTTTCCGGCAGCCACGGGGCTCTGAGGGTTGCTGATGCCGCTCCAAAACAAGCCCGTGACCCAACAGGTTCCCGAGCTCTGCCACTTCCCAAGCAGGTGTTCCTCAAATCCCCCCGCTGCCCGAGCATTCCCGTCCCAGGCACGGAGCTCCCTGGGCAGCCCCTGCCCTGAAGCAGCCGGGCAGCGCGGCCGGCAGCAGGTTGGTGCAGCGAGGAGCGAGGGGGCGGTCGGGGCTAGAGGCTCCGGGGGCAGCAGGTGGGGCACAGCCGCTTTGCCAGGGGCGTCAGGTGGGCGCTGCGGGGGGGATGGAGAGGATGTGGCACCCGAGCCCTGCCCGCCCGCCCGGTGCGGTGTCCGGCTCCCATCCCGCCCAGCCCACCCCGCGGCTGGCACTTACCGGGCAGCCGCCGACTGCGGCTCTGCGCCCCGGGCCCCGACATGCGGCTGCTGCGAGCGGGCCGTGCCGGGCCGGGCCGGGGGACGGGGATCAGTGCGGGCCCCCTCCGCCGCCGCCGCTCTCCCAAGCCGCGCTGCGGGGCGGCGCTCGGCGCGGCACGGGGCGGTACCGGCGCGCCCTTCACCGCGGCACCGCGGCCGCCCCTCCCGCCTGCTGCCCCGCCGGGGTCCCGCACGGCTGCTGCCGGCGCCGCCGGGAGTCCTGTGGCGGGGATGGGGTCTCCGGTTCACGGGGAGAATCAGAAGGTCCCCGTGAAGGGTCCCAGGCCCCCATGGAGAGCAGGGTCCCCGTGCGCGGTACCCGGTCCTCTGCGTCGCCGGGACCCACGGAGTGTCCCCACGCAGGGTCCCTGGCCCCGAAGGGTCCCCGCAGCCGCCACAGCCGCCCCAGGCAGAGATCAGTGCCCGCAGTGGTGGGCTGCAGGTGCCCTGCAGGGGCTGTGCCCCGCCTGGCAGGAGGTGGGCAAGGGGAAGCGGGGAGAGGCAGGGGCTCTGCCTGGGCAGGGAGAACAGTTACCGTTCATGCTTGCTTTTTCTTTGCTTATCTTCTCAAAATACCCAGCTCTCGCATTTCCGCGGAAGAGAGAACAGCATGATGGGCCCTCCCCATCTCACTCCTGGCCTTGTGAGACCCTTATCCCCAGCAAACCCCACTCCGGAGTGCTTTCTCCCACGTTCAGCCCTGCACATCAGGGCTGCTCCTTGGCAGAGCCAAGGACTTGGCCGCCGCCTCCTTCCTGTATCTCAGCAGGGTGAGTCAGTGCCTCGCCGTGCCCAGCGCCAGCTCTGCCCGGAGCCTGGTCACTGCCAAACCGGAATGGGGGACATCCACCGTGCCCCTTGCTGTGGCTGGAAGGGAGTTTCCAGTGTCTGTGGTTGTCCCGCCTCCTGGTCTCACTGTGTTCCTCTCACTGCCTGCCCAAGAAAAGATAAGTGGGTAATGTTTGTGTCCCGGCTCTATTTTGGCTACTGTTGTTTTGCTGTCCCCCCTGTGTCTCCTGGATCCTCCTGCTGCCGAAAACCTTTGTTCTGGGTACCCAGAGCCTGCAGCCTGGGGCTGGCTTTAGCTTTCACGGTGGTTTTGAATTATTTCCACCTAAATGTTTATCATAAGCACTCCCAGTCCTTCTTGCCTGATGTTTGCATGTAGTGTTGGATGCCAGCCCTGCGGTTTGGGGGGGACCAGGCTGGTGTAGCACGAGGGGGGGCTTATGATCTCTGACCAGCTGCATGACCAAATCTCTGCCGGGTACCTGCCGGCGCTGGCTTGTTCAGAGCTCCGTGTGGCCTCCGGGCAGCATCAGCCTGTCGGCACCGTCCCTACTGCCCCCCTGGCCGGCCTTGCCAGTGGAGCGGTGAGAAGGCAGGGCCGGGGAATTAGCTCAGGTCTCTGCTATGTGACACGTCTGTGTCTTTTGGCACCAGCCACTGCTGCAAGGAAGCGGTTTGTGCACACACGAGTTTCCGGAGCACCCCGAGGTCCCTAGAGCTCACTGCATCCCGAATCCCCGCTGTGGGGACGGCACGAGTGGGTGCTGCCCGTGCAGAGTGACACGTTCCCAGGCCCCTTGCTGTCGTGGCCCCTTCATCCCGCCTTGCTGGGAGGGCGTTGGAAAAGCACTGATATCATCTGCACCGAGCCTGACTCATCCTGACTCTTCAGCACAAGCCGTGCCGCTCAGCGGGGCACACATTTTATTCCAATCATAATGATTTTTTTGGTTTTTTTTGGTTTTTTTTGTTTTTTTTAACTCGTAGCAAAGCGTGCCTGCCCTGGGCCAAAAGGTGAGAGGGGACGCTGGCGTCAGTGGAGAGTCTCCACTTCTGGTACAGAGCCCTAAGAATAAATCTTGCCAGAAACCTGCAGGGTCTGTCTCGGCTGCCGCAGCACCCATGCCTCCCTTGTGCCTCCAGAGCAGGCTCACAGCACGGTCTTGTGTCAACAGCCCTCATCCTCACCGCAAATGCCCAGGTCACGAGCCCAGGTCAGAATGTCACCTCTTCTCTCCACGACACGGAGTCCAGCTCCTGCCAAAAGACCCCAGAGGGGCAGCATCAAAGTGCCCTTGTCATTGTGAGAAAATGCAAGGTGACTTGTTCCTCCTGCCCTTCCTGCTTAGGTTTTTCCCGTTTATTAGAGGTATGGGAGGTGAGTCAGGGAGCTGTGGGGTGAGGATGGAACTGAGGAGGAATCAGCAGCTAAGGGAAAGGCAAACCATTTCCAGGCACAGGTGAATCACTTGCTGGTGAAAATGCATCTTATTCTCTGGGAGGCATGCGTGGATGGGGCTGGGAGTGAGCTGCAGCTTTCCATCAGAAAATTGTGGAGTCAAGAGAAAAAACAAGACAAGGCAAGGCAGCTTTTCCAGTAAATGAGGCGATACATTGCAAAGGAGCAGCCTGCAGCCAGCAAAGCTGCAGCAAGCCGTGGTCCTGTGGCTCCCTTAAAAGGGGCGATTTTAGCCTGGGACAGCAGGGAGACAGAAAAGCCATAAACACCCTCAAAGGAATGTGGCTGCCGAGAAACGAAAATCTCTGCAGGCGAGGTGAGATGGGGGGAGCCTGGCTGGGGTTTATAGCACCACTCCATGCCTGGAGCCAGCCAGTTCCTTGGCCATGTTCTGTCCCGAGGGAAGGATCCCTGTCCCAGTGCTAACAGTCCCTGTGTGGTGCTGAGGGAGGCTCCTGCCAGCCCCGAGGGTGTCATGTCCCCATATCCTTGGGCCCCATGCAATACAGACATCCCTGCTTACCAGCTGCTGGCACGAGAGCAGGTAGAGCTGGGAGGTCGTGTGTGGGCAGCAGGACACCATCCTTGGCCAAAGAAGGAGGAGGCAGGGCTGGTAGAGGGTGCCTGTCCCAGAAGAATTTCTTCTTGATCATATCCCACTTCTTTACGGGCATCTGAGCTGTTCTGCACAGACTTTGCTCTTTAGTGCCATGTAACAGCCCTGAGTCCTGGGACATTGTTCAGACTTTTGGGGAGAGCCCTTGGCTCTGGCTCGTCCCTGCAGGTAGCTGTGGGCATGTAGTGACACCTGGGCCATGTCCCAGGCTGGTGGCAAATGGAACATACTGCAAATGCATCATACTGATGAATGGTGCATCAATAGCCTGACTGAAATGACCATGCTGCTTGCTTTTCTTCCAGGACTGATGAAGATGCAGCACGTTGCACTCATCTGTAAGTAAATGTTGTAGTTTATTGTTTTTGTTGATCTTTTGTAATGAAATAGTCCTTGGTTTTCACACCCCAACTCCTTTTGCATTAGGTTTGGGTACATGCAGTGTTTGCAGAGTTGTGATTTCCAGTTGCTCCAGGTTCCTGGGGCTGGAGGTATCTGAGGGTGGTGGCATGGCTGCCTTAGGGATGAGGGTACCTGTGCACAGAGAGGTCTCACTTATGAAGGTCCTGGTACTAGTTGTGTTCATGGGCTGGTGCTAAACAGTGTCCCCAAGAGCAAAGCTGTCACCAGCAAAGAGCGGGGTCTGACGTGACCAGCTTCCACAGCAATGACACCAAAGCAGGCAGGAAATTTTCTGTTGCCCTTCCTGCTGCAGCCAAAGGGATTCCTGGAGAGACAGCTGGGATCAGGCCACAGGTCTGCAAAATCCCAACTGATGCCACAAAGGCCATACAGCCTTGGGAATTGCTGGAGCCAGGGTCTGGGCAGAAGGTTTTGGAGGTGTAGGTGCTGATGGTTAAGGGTTTGACCCTTCAAACGCTCTGGGCTTTGCTTCCCACCCTTCATTGTGTTCTCCTGTGCTGTTCAAGAGACTCAAGCCAAGCAAAGAGGTCCTGGCCCTGCCCGGAATCCTGCTGCTGGCAGTGAGCACTGTCCCATGTCCCCGACTCGTGTCACGCCTGAAGTGGGCAGCAGAGGCTGTGGTGGACAGGGAGTGGGGGCCTTTGGGAGGAGGATGCTGGTACCGGGGCGCCGTGGGCGCTGGTGCTTGGAGGTGCGTGCAGAGTGTGGGCAGCGGTGGGTGCCGGCAGAGAGTCCCGGCGAGATGCGATGCGGAGAGCTGCGGGGCTGCGGGATGCCGGGGCTGCGCGGTGAGGGGCCGGGGGTGCTCCTGGACGCTCATTAGCCTCGGTCCAGCCCCCTCCTTAATTAGCCGCGACCGAAGCCGCTCATTAGCGGCGACTGGGGACGGGTGCCCTCCCCGCGGAGGCGGGAGGGAGGGGAGCGCTGGCGGCCCCGGTAGTGCGGGCACCGGCACTGGCACCGGCACTGGCGGCGGGAGCGGGGCTGGAGCCCGAGCCTGGCGGAAGGATGGGGCAGCGGCGGGGCCCGGCCGTGCTGCTCCTCGCCTTGGGTGAGGGGACGACCGGGCGGGGGTCGGGGTGGGGGGACCGGGCGGTGTCTGGGGTGTCCGGGGGAAGGGGGCGATGCGATGAGGTATCCTCTTCTTCCCTCCCTCTCTCCCTTCGGGCGGGCAGGGTCCACGCCGCTCCCCCGGGGGTCCCGCTGCCGGGGCCGCTGGCCGTCCCCCCGCCGGTCACTGACCCCCGTCCCGGGCCGGGGGTGTCGGTGTCGGGATGGCAGCCCGGGCTGACTGGGCTCGGGCCGCCCCGTGTCCGCCGGGATTTGGGCAGACCCCGACAGCGCCGGGCACAGCCGGGGGGCGGCGGGGGCTCAAGGCTGTCCCTGCACGGAACGGGTCTCTCGCCTAGCCGAGACACCCCGGGGCAGAGGTGCGCTCTGTCCCCAGAGGTGCCGGTGCTCACTTCGGCCCCCTTGCTGGCAGGGCACCTGGCCGGGCTGCTGGCAGCGGGACCCGCCTGCGCCGACGCTTACCGGGGCCTCTCGGATTGTGTCCTCAAGCTGGGGGACAGCATGGCCACGTACGAGGAGGAGGAGGGCATCGAGCTGCAGGGGCTGCGCCGAGTCTGCAGGTGAGTACGGTGCATGGCCAGCCTGGCTTTTGGCATTGCCCCTCTCTGAAGTCTCCTGTCCTCCTGAGTCCCGTCGTGCCTGCACACACACATGTGCTCCACACCTCACTCCGGTTTCAGATAGACTCAGTGAACTTCTTCTCTCTGTCTGTCCATCCATCCATCCATCTCCTGCCTGTCTCTCACCAGAGTTTGTATCCCTGGTCCTTGGCAGCAGCTCCAGCCCCCAGCACTTGTGCCATCAGATCCGGCCTGCAGCCAGGAGGAGCGGGGCTGGAGGGACCCGACCTGCTCTGCACCCCAAGAAAATTGCCCCTGGACCCCAGGTTTCCGGCAGTGTTCTGTCCCAGTGCCCAGCGCTGCCAGGAGCAGCCTGCACCGGGCACCACGTGCTGCCCAAAACAAGCTTTCTCCCTCCCTGTCTAGACCCTTTGTCTTTCAGGCTTGGATTGTCCCAGCCTCGGTTTGCCCAAGTTTGTAGTGATGCCCTGAGATGATGATATTGGGAGGATGTTAACATAAACAGAACTGAAGAAGAGCTGGGTAATGAAGGGTGGTGTTGGGTAGGTTTGGGGAAAGGTCCGCTTAAAAAGCAGACGAGCAGAAGCAGCAAGGTGGATGTAAAATATTTGCAGAGATAAATGGAGGCAGCTTTTCTCCAGAGCGAGCTGTGGGGAGTGAACAGGAGGTACAAGGAAATGCAGACAGCAATGAAGGGAAAACCCACGTGCCTGGGAGTGGTGAAAACCTGGCAGAGCAAGGTGGAGGGGTGAGCGCCCTGGGGTCATGCTTTCTGAGCTGCTGGAAACCACCCTTCAGGCTGTGACCTGCTCTGTATTCCCCCTTCTCCAGAAGACAGCCTGGATCAGGATGAACAGTCTCTCTGGGGCCTGCCTATGGGTGGGTTGAAATGAGAACTGCTCTGGTTTGGACAGAATTGATACTTTTTGGGTTGTTGGGGTTTTTTTAAAGGAGGATTCTTGGTGTTGAAAAACCCAAGCAGTCAGCCCAACCATGCTGCTGCTGGCTGCTGGAGGAGTGATTCCTTTGCTGAAGCTCATGTGAAATGTGTGAGCTGAGTTTTTCTTACAGCTCAGAGGCACAAACCATCACCGAACAGGTCCTGGCATCTTCCTTGGCAGGATGTCCCAGCTTTCTGCCAGGAAATATTTCTGAATTATTTGCCTTTGACATTCAGCCTTATCCACTGCTGCTTGCATTTCTGATGTCGTAGTCCCCTCTTCGGGAGCATGGGTGAGGGATGGACAGGGATCCAGGCGCTGTTGTGGGGGCTGCTGGTGTCTCAGCTCAGTATGCAGTGCTGCCCCACAGCCGGCTGGGCAAGGCGCTAACCAGCAGCCTGCCTGCCTGAGCAGATGGGAGCTGTGAAGGGTGAATTGCTGGGAATTGCCATCCCAGCTAAAAGCAGATCCTGCCATTCCCCTCCACCTTCTCCGGAGCTTGTCTTGCCTGCAGACATGGGTCAGGTTTAACTCCTACCTGTCTGAGCTGGCTGCTGCTGCTGCAGATCATGAACGAGCGCTGGAGGTTGCCAGGGTTGGCACCAGCTTTTCTCATTATCTGGGGACGTTTATTCTGCCACAGTGACTCAGTTTAATGAACTCCCTCACAGCTGGCGTTCTGACGTAAGCCTGGCTCTAAGCAAGCATAGTGCTCAGGTTTGCCTGTCTGCACAAAGTGTCATCTCCAGCACAGTGCACTCAGACAGCACCGTGCTGTCCTTTTCAGGTGCACAGTGTCCCTCTTAGTCAGCTGGGCTGCATCCCCTTCCTGATGGGTGTCATGTGTGCCTAGTGTGTTGGCAGACACAGGGAAGGTGTCAAGAGCAATTGCTCCTGTCCTCTAGACTCCTGTCTTCCAGCTTGCAGGGAGCTGGGCATGGTGCCCAGCCCCAGCCCATGTGGGACAGGACAGCAGAGCAACTCCTGCTTTATTCTCACAGGACCACTGGTTATCTTTGCCTGTGTTCTTTTCCCTCTGGTAGTCCCCAAAAGCCTCTTTCCACTGAACAGCTTCTACTTGTGAAAGCAATACCCAGTAGATAAATGGAGATTATTCTAATGAGAACACCGTGAATAACAACTCCTGCCCCTGCCCACACCTCAGTAAAAGCTGTGACAGCCTGTGGGAGCTCTTGTCCTTCTCCATGCTTTGTGCTCCCAGCTGCCCTTGACTCTCTTTGGAGAAAGCTTGGAGAAAGTGATGAATGAGATGTGCTGGGCCTTTGTTTGCAGCCTGTGTGAGATACTCAGCTAAACATTTGTTGATGTTAAATAACGGATTTTATTGACTTCCAGAGAAAAGGTGTGGGGGGGGAAGAATAAATAATTTCAGTGTTTTGAGATTTGGAGTTTTAGCCAAGATGCTCTGGCAGATTATGGAGGGGATGAATAGTCTCGGCAACTTGCACAAAACACAAGGGTTGTTGCTGCTTGGAGGGCAGGCTCAAGGGCAGCAAGGCTCTGCCTGGCATCCAGCAGCGTGGGAGTGCAAAGGGACTGACGTTGTGGTGTCTCCATGGCTGCAGGTATTGGGATGAATTCCACACCTGTGCCCTCACAGTGCTCTGGGAGTGCCAGAAGGAAGCAGCAGCCATCTGGGAGATGCTGAGAAGGGAGTCCCGAAAAACCAAATTTCAAGGCAGCTTGTTTGACCTCTGCAGCCCCAGCATGGCTCAAAGCTTTGCCTGGACCCGCGTTCCCAACATTTTCATCCTCAGCATCCCCCTCATCATCACTTGGCTGAACTTATAAACTGCAGCTCTGGGTATCCCAAGAAAAGTGGTGGCAGTGTGTGGCGTGGCATCTTTCAGATCTGTTTCCCAAACCTTTGAGGAATACTCTATGTGGAGCTCAGAAACCCCTGGCTCCATCCTGCAACTGTGTGATATGGAAGAGCTCAGCAACATCTCCGGGGTGTTGAAATTTCTCTATATTTTGGAATAACTCCTGTCCCCGTCTGCCTCAAGCCACAGGCACAGATCTGGCTGTCAGGAGATTTGGGAACTTGTAAATACAGGGCACAAGATTTGGGAAGAAACGATAAATTCTGGAAAAAGGATGAATGCTGGACACTTCTGCACTCTTTTATGGCAACTGGAAGAAAACCTGTTTACTTTGCTGACTTTTTCCACCAGATCAACTCTCCAGGGTTTTGATTTGGGCACTCAAAACAAGATGGGTATTTTCCCCACGGCTCCATGAGGTGCAGGGGATGGTGTCTGCCCTGTCACAGGCTGAAGGGAGACCTTACTGCCCTGCACTGGTCTTTTCTCTTTGAGGATGTGGTAAAATCCCTGCTGAACAATAATCAGTTGCATGACTTCTCTTGCACACATCTGAATTCCTGTGTAACTTCTGTGTTATGTGTAAATCCGTTTTCTAAGGACAGAAGTGAAAAATATTTAGGGGGAGAGGGAGTATCAAGCTAGGAGGACAAAAGGGATTTATAGCAACTCTTCTGCTTTAAAACCTATCCGAAGGTACCTGTAAGCAGCTGTGGGTAGAAGTGTGTAATTGCAGAGTATTAAAGCTTGTTGTAGAGCAGACAGCATGGCAGAAGTTTTTGTCCTGGCTCTTGCTCAACAGCACAGTCTCCTCTTGTGTCCTTTGTGGCTCAGAGTGTTGTCAGTTTTGCAGCTTCAGTACAAGCATGTATTTGGAACAGAGAGGTGTTTGCAAGTGATTTCTGAGTATCACAACAATATTATTGGTTAGCCTAAGGCAGTCTGTGTTTTAAGGATGCTGATGGATCTCTGTGCCCTGCATAGGGCCATGGGGTGTGTGCTCACAGTGTGAACAGAGAAATCAGGGCCCTGCTAACTCCACACATCCCACTAGATGCATTCCAGGCAGTGGGAAAGCTTCCAGAGCAAAGGATCTTTTTCCTAACAGTGATGTTGGGTCATGCTGCTTTTCTCTGGCATTCACGTGTTCTTTCTCTTACCTTTGCTGTCCCTCAACACTCTGCTCCTGCAGCAGCAGCAGGAGATAATGAAGAAATTGGGGCAAATTCCAAGAAATAAGCCCGGACAGAGCAGCTGGTGTTCAGACAGCACTTCAGTGCATGAATTGTTACTTATGTGTTCAGTACTCAGCATCTGGGGCACAAAGCCTTAGGGTGAGCAGTGGAGAAAGGGTAAATCAGAGCATGGTAAAACCTGGAGTGTACCACTCAGATTCTTCATTTTTTTCTTTGTACTCCACACGAACAGCACTATTTGCTCTTTGATCCTGTTCCCCCTCCCCTGTTACCGCTTGTGGCTGGGGAAAGCTGAAGCAGGGGAGAGTCATGCACTGCCAGGACTGGAGTATTTTGACTCCAAATCCTGTACCTGTTCTGTGTTTAGAACAGCTGATTAATGCCTTTAGGAAAAGAAGTAAGCACAGATCCCTAAAATCCCACAACCCTTGCCTTCTCTTTGAATTTGGCAATTTCTCTCTTAAAATTTTCTATGTTGAAACAGCTTTCGGGAAAGGGAAGGTAAAAGTATCAGATCTGGATGAAATCTTTTTGCAAAACCATGGATGCAAATGGCTGACTGCCACTGCCACTGTCTCTGAGAAGAGCAGGTCTTGGGACATATCTTCCCTGGAAGCAAATCCCTCAACTATTGCACACAAAAAAATCCCCCCAAAGATTCATTAAGAAACAAAGACCATCTGCTACTGTTCTGGCATGGAGAAGCAGATTTTTTTTTTTTTTTAAGCCAAAGGTGCTTCTAAATCTGACTGAAAGCATGTGAGAGAAAACTAGGTCTCACAGTATGGGAGTGATGAGTTTCCTCAATCAGTATTTCATTTTTAGCAGAACTTCCTCTATGACTAGGACAATTACAGTAAAAGTCCTTAAAAAAAATACACAGATTCATTTCTCCTAGGCAGTCAGCAGCCTTTCAGAAAGATTTCTGATCCTACAGCACACTTCACGCTGATGCAGCTCCTGGGATGTCCTGCAGCCTCAATGTTAAAGCCTCATTTGTCAAGAATTCTTCTCATGGCCTTGCTGTGAGTTTCTCCAGATACAAAGCTCCCCAGATTTCATCCCCCCAGGGAAGCTGCTGAAGTGGTTACAGCATATCTTGTGTATTCAAAAAGAAATGAGTTATATGTCCCTTAGTCCAAAGTCTTCACCTTTCTTCTTGCAGGGGAACAAAGGTGGCAGCTTTGTTAATACAGACTCACAACAACTCTGGGAGCAGCTGGAAGAATGTGGCTTTGTCTCCTTGCTCGAAAATTCACTGTAATTAATCTTTAACTCCCATTTGCCTTAAGAATTGCCCTCAACACAGGCGTTCACACCATGCTTTGGTGTGGTATTAAGCCTTGAAGTAAACCTGTAAACCTTCCCTGCCCCTGCAGGACTGGGATGTTTTTTCTCAAGAATAGCATCAAGAAGCAGAAGAGGACAAAATGACCCTGAAGAAGTCTAAAACATGACTAACACCATGCCAGTGCTTGTCACCCCGAGGCAGCACTGCCCTCTGCTCCACACCCTGATGCCAATCACATGTACACTCCCTGCTCCTTTCTGAGGGAGATACTGGCACCTATTGGAGACCAATTTATATCCAGGCTGAGGAGACCGGGAGAAAGGCAAGTATCCCTGCATGTGAAAAATGAGCAGATTTTGAGAAGAGATGGACTCTCTTGCTGCAGGGGCAGTCCCAGGAAGTGACCTCGGGGTGGCCCTCCAGGCTGGCTCCTGCCCAGAGAAACACTTGTGTAAACTCTTCCCTCTGAAAGGCTGCTGCTATTTGAAATTCTGCTTTGGTCAGGAAGTGCTCCTGGTGAAATCCTCCAATATAAAAATGCTGGTTACATTTGTTTAGACAGAAATCCTCCTCTGGAGACCTGCTGAGTATGTAAAGCAGCAGAATGCCATCCTGCCCCAATTTACAGTGTCTGAGTGTGAGAGCAGGGATTGAAACACAGCTCAGCTCCCCTGTAACAAAAGTCAAAAGAGCAGCTTCAGAGAGTTTGTCAGTCTCACATCATCCCATCAACTTTTCAACAAACTGAATTAGCAAACAATTTATGCAAATTAAAACTTACAAGTATTAGCATACAAAGGGAAGTTACTGCAGCAAGATGCTGCCCAGGTGAAAAATCTGTCTCTAGACCTGGCTTTACCCTCCTCTGGGATTGCACAACATGGCCATCCCTCAGTGGAAAGCATGCAGGATGTGGGGCTGCTTGCTTGGGCTGTTGGATGTGGAGGAACCACCCAGCTCTGAACCTTCAGCAACAAGAGGATGTCCCTGCCTGGTCAAGTTTATTTGAAGGGCCTCTGAATATTCAAGAAGTAACAGCAGTTACTTAATATCACCTCTACCAGGCCAGATCTGTTGCTGGACTGCTGAAATGTGATGGGAAAGCCCATACACGGGGGAAGAGCATCATAGCTCCAGGACACTTTTGCAGGTTTCCCCAGGGCAGCTGCAGGCTCAGGCTGGACATGTGGAGATCCTGGACTGCTGACACTCCCTCTGAAGCGGGGTTATGCCAGCTGACTTCCCAAGACAGCACTCAATGATGCCTTTCTTTCAGAGCAGAGGTATGAAATGTTTATTGTAGGAAATTTTATGTGCCCCAGACAGTGGGCAGCTCACAGCCAAGTGTTCTCTGGCTGCATCCCTGTGTTGCCATGATACAGACACTCGTGGTATTTCTTGAAGTGCTCAGCTTCCCAGAAGAGCTGTAACACTCACAGCAACAGTATATTTTTATTATTACAAAAGATTTCTTCAGCAAACTGCTGTCTGTCACCTCTATGTATCAAACATAGAAACAGCAAACAAACCCATCTAACGTTACAGGTTATTTAGTGTCTCAGCTGGTGATTCAGGTAAGTACAATTGTTTTCCTTCTTCCCATCCATTCACTTCCTTGACTCTTTTCCCAAGCAAAGCCCAAACAAGTCACAGATTGGAAGCAGCAGCTTCCAGCCCCAGCGCTCACTGTGCCAGCTCTGGCAAGAAGAGCTGACCATAGTGTTACCCACTCAGGGCACTTCCAATTCCAAATCCCAAATGCTCCTCACGCACCAAGTTTTGCCACCTGGCTTTCAGCAGTCTCATGAGTGAAGATTTTCAGGGCACGCTCTCCATACAGTTATATTAATACTTTGTGTTAACAAAATAAACATCTGCTCCTCCCCTGCTGTCAGCTGATGCCAGAGGAGATGCTCACACTCATGCAGTCACCAAGATCCAAAAAAAACAAACAAAAAAACAAACAAACAAAAAACCAAAACAAACAAACAAACAAAAAAACCCAAACAAAACACCACCAAAAAAACCAAAAAACCCAAACAAAAAACAAACAAACAAACAAAAAAACCCCAAAATCATAAAGTCTAACCAGACCTGCTGTGCTTCTTCAGGGATGGTTCTGAGGCATTGGATGCACTGTGCTCGGAACAATGACATAAGGCAGCACGCTGTTGCCAGAGCCAGTCTATACGTTGGATTTGGGGGTGGAGCTAAGGGGGATCTCCCGGAGCTCTATCCTCATGCACAGGTACTCTCCAATGGCCGCCATCAGCGCCGTGCACACGATGTGCACCAGCCACCACGTCAGTGCCGAGGGGAAGCGTGAGTTGTAGATCCAGCAGCCCAGGAGGTGGAAGAAGTGAACGGTGACGGTGAAATCCAGGCACTGCTTCCCTCGCCGTATGAAGTACAGCAAGCCCAGGGCACTGCAAAGTAAAGAGATTAATGAGCTCCACCAGGACTGTGGAAAAGGTGGTGCAGCAAGAGCTGTCAGCAGTTGTCAGTGCTGATTACATAGTGGTTTTAAAAAAAACACTGCAAATATTTTTAACTTCTTCAAATATTTTAAGAATAGTGTGTTTCTGACCTCTCTCCTGGCTGCTGCAGCAAGACTTACAGGCTTACAGCTTTTTAATCACATGATGGCAGAAAAATGAGATTTTAGTGCAGAAAACAGGCAGGAATTTATAGACTATCTCCTCTAGTAATATCTGTGCAGTGGCAAAATACATTAGTGTTTATAGATCAGTGTTTGCTGAGATCCAATAACTCTCTTAGTAAAATCTCCCACAAAAGCAAATCTCATTCCCAGCGGGGAAACTGAGGCAGTGAAATGACTTTTCCAGGTTCTAGAAAGCCAAGAGTCAGCAGTTCCCAACTGCCCTCAGCAGCCATGGTTAAGAAGGCACAGGGATTTTGGGAGATGTTTGGAGAGAGGCAGTACATCACACTGAATTCTCTTACAGCTTAGTGGTATGAAAGGACAAGATGCAAGTGCTCCAGCTACCTGCAGACTTACCAGGTGAGTGCATTGAGGATGAAAGCCATCATGGAGAGCCTCCCCGGCGGGGTTGAGAAGCCTAAAATCTACACGGGACTATTAGTAGGAACCCGCGGCACAAATCGCAGCCTGAATCTCCCGTGGCACAGCCCTGCATGGATCAGGATCTACAGAAGGTACTGGACATGTCTGTCTGTCTGGGGGCACCTACGGGAAAGGGAAAGTCTGGTTCTGTGCTGAGGGGAACCACCTAAACTGGGGTGGAGGGTGTGCGTCCATACTGGGTTTATTTCTCGGGGACAGGGGAGTTGTTTTCATACCGGGAGTACCTATAGAAGGTATCTCTGTAAGGAGGTATCACCTACAGAGCGAGGTGCTCTCTCTCCACAGGGGTACCACCTGTACAGGGCGTCTGTCTCTCCATGGGGGCTACCACCCACCATACACCCAAGTGCTGTCTCTCTGCCGGGGTACCACCTATTCAGAGGGAGGACTTTACCTGCATACTGGGGCACCTACACAAGACAGCAGGTCTATGTGTTGGGGGGCTGCTACACGGCGTAGGGAGCTCTGCGCCCACACCGGGGTGCTCTCTGGGCAGGGGCTGTCCCTAACACCGGGAATGCCCACACGGGAGCGGAGTCTGTCTCCCCAGGAGAGCCCAAACAATCCCTCCCCCGCTCCAGGGGCCTGTGTCCACGGCGGCTTCCCGGGGCGCGCCCTCACCTCGTCGCTGAAGACCTGCTGGAGCGAGGGCCCGGTGCTGCCCAGGGTGCCAAGGAGGGCGAGCCAGAGCCCGAGCGAGCTGTAGTATCCCGCCTGCAGCAGTACCATTTGCGCCACGATCAGCGCGGGGTCCCACACGTAGCTGCGGAACTGCGCCGCCATAGCCCGCCCGCCACCCGCGACGGAAACGGCTCCGCCACCGCGCTAGAGCGCCCCCTGGCGTGGGGGAGGACCCAGAGCCGAGCCCCGCCCGCTGCCCGGATCCCGCTCGGTCCCGATTCCGACCCTGCTTGATCCTGACCCCGCTCGATCCCGATCCCGACTCTGCCGGATCCCGATCCCGTTCGATTCCGATCCCGACCCACCCTCGATCCCGATCTTGCTTGATCCCCATCCCGACCCACCCTCGATCCCGATCTTGCTCGATCCCCATCCCGACCCCGCTCGATCCCGATACCACTCGATCCCGATACCGACCCCCGCCCGCTGCCCACGACTCCCAAGTACGCCCTCCGACCCGCCGGCCCTCTGTGCCCGGTGTCCAGCGCCAGCTCTCTCACATCTGCCCGCCAAGGGCGTCCCCAGCTGTGTCCCCTGCCCTGGATCGGTGCCTTCAGTAACTTGGCTAAAAGTTGCTAAAAAGACAGAGTCCCTCATGCTCCCCCGTACCCTTCCTGTGATCAGCTCTTGGCTGCGGGGGCTCGGTTTGGCGGCCTCAGTGAGCCACGGTGTTTGCCTGGCTTCAGGTATGAGAATTGGGTGTGAATGGTGAAATTCCCAAGGCTGTGGGACAACAGAGGATTCTGGGCATAAGGCTTCCCCAGCCCCTGTCCCTGCCCATCTGCACCGGTGTCAGTGTGTCCAGTAACTTGGCTGAGCAGCCCTTGCTAAAGACACAAATACCAACCATACAAGAAATTATTGTCCCCGGGTATTTCCTTTCATTTCCAGGCCCATTCCCGTAGGCGCCGAGGCTCTTGGCAGCTGCTGCCCAGATGTGCTCATTTTAGCTTTGGGCCATCGGGTACCAGGATGTTGTTCTGAGTCCTGGTATGCCCTGGCAGCACCTTTCCATTACAGGGCTGGGTTGGCATCCTTTGGGAGGTTTCTTCTGATACATGCTGATTTCTTCTATTTAGCCTCATGAAATGGCCAGGTGCCAGATACCCTCGTGCTCCACTGTACCCTTCTGTTATCAGCTCCTGGCTGCTGGGGCTCGTTTTGAGCCGTCCTGCTTGCTTGGATTCAGGTATAAGAACTGACTTAACAGCAAAATCCCCAAGGCTGTGTGGGTCAACAGCATTTTGAAGATAACATCTTTGGAAAAATGAGAGGAGGCACCCACGGGCTGTTTCGGTGGATGGGGGTGTTGCCACAAGAGCCATTTTCACCTGGAAAAGGGAGGAGAAAGAATAAAAAGGGGAATCCAGGTTCTATGGGAGATGATAGGCTCATATCAGTCGCGGGTGTGGAATATGCTGGCTATTGGAACTCAGATTATGATCTCTGACAGGCTCTCATGACGTTTTTTCCATGCCTCTTGTGGGAAGTTCCCTATGCAGCTCTGCTGTATGTTTTCCTTTCCTCATTCTGTGAATTTCTGTGCTGAGCCAGGTTTGACACATTTTGTTCCCTGTTCCCAGACCATCTCCTAGGAAAGATTGTGCAAGGCAGAGGCACATGCGTGCTGGACGTTGGCCACTATTGCTGAGTTCTCCTTTAGACCTTTGGAGAATTTATTTTTGCAGAAGCTCCAGCCTTAGCCAGTGCAGAAATGAACAGGGGAAAATCCCAGCCTTGTCAGGGCTGTCTGCTGCCAACACATTGCTGAGCATAAACTGTGACACTCGATGCTTCCTCTGCTAATTCTTGGTAGAAATTGGTTTCCTTTCCTGAAATCTACTATATTTGGCTCTCAGAGACAGGCAAGCCACCACTTAGATATTAATTCTCACTTACTTTTTCCTTTTATAGTCCCTTATAGGACTCACTTTCCTTTGCCAGCAAAAATTTTGTCAGTTTAGACAAAGCTGACTGTATTGGTTTGGGCAAATTAGAAGACCCTCCGAGAGGAAGTCCCCTAAGACAAACCTCCACCACCCCTCCCCGCCCCCAGCCCTGGATTTGGGAAGGAAACTATTAGGAGGAGACAAGTGGAAAAAAACGATTTATTAACAAGAACTCTTCCCCCCACAAGAGAAAAGGAAAAGGCTCAAGTTACTGTGGGGGGAGGGCACAGAGCTTCTTCCGCAGGCTCGGAGATCCTCGAAGATCCTCAGGTCAGGTCCTCAGGTCCGGAGCCGGTCCAAATCTTCGGGGGGGGGGGGGGGGGGGAGAAAGGGAAAAGGGAGAAAAGAAAAAAACAGAAACAGCACAAAAACAAGCAGCAGAAAGCAAAAGTGGCTAAGTTAGCAAGCAGGGGCAAGCAAGCAAGCAAGCAAGCAGCCAGCCAGCAAAAGCCAAAAGCAGCAAGCGCAGTAGAAGCCACAGCCAGCAAAGCATTGGCTGTTAGACATAACAACCCAGTCCAGATATGGGATATAAGGCTCCGTCAACCCAGGACACTGACTAAAACTCCAAGGTAGTGTAAGGTAGAACTGCTGGTATCATTGCTGGGTGTCTTTCCACAGCCAAATTTCTGGTTTATCCAGAAGTCCATGGTATCACAAGATGCAAACCGGTGTTTTGGGAGGTGTTGACTTGAATTTCTTTGGAATTTGAGACTCCTCCCTGCTTGGTTGCTGCCCTATGATTGAAAGCATCGAATAACCACGGCAGCAGCCGAGCCTGAGTTGTGGTTTGAGGCTCCCTCCTGCCCCGGGAGAGCAGTGCCCATACGGATACGGGGAAGTGCTGTGGCACAAAGACATTTGTGCTGCGGCTCAGCTGCAGCCCAGTTTGTGAACTTGTTTCCTGTCAGACTTTGTGACGGCATCTTTCACGTTCATGTTTGTTTATTCCTCTTCCTGATTTGGCTCTCTCTCCTCTCCAGGCTGCTCCAGAATAAGGGACTGTGTCCTCCTGGAAAAGAGGGTGTTCTCCCTGTGAAGTTCCTTGCCCCACAGCCCCTGCTCTGTGGAACAAGGTTTAAAGTGGACCTGGAAAGCAAACAGTATTGGAATCAAACAGCTTTCTTAATTCCTCTTTTCTTCCTCTTCAGTTTAAAAAAAAGTTGGAGACAGCTGTGAAGGCAACATGTTAAAGAGGAAAAGGATGTCGAAACACAAAGACCATGATTTCTAGGGTGCCACAGTGTGTGCTGCTCTCCTGATTTCTGGTTAGAATGTCCTTTTTAACCAGAAACTGTTCTGTGTGTGCCACCTGTGTGTTGTGAAGAGCAGTAGGTGGAAGAAGTGGGATATGCCCAGGACCCAGCCGATGGCTTAAGGGTGTACCCAGATCACATGAAAGTGTTGTGGTCACTTCTTTATCAGGAGTGTAGGAAAAGATATTTAGCTACAGATTCCTTACATTAAAAATAGATGTCTAGGAGGGTATTGTTTTCCTCCCCAGGAATTGTTGCCTAAAACAGAAAGCTGTTTATTTAGGTGATCTGTATTTTACCAGCTGGTGTACAAAGGGCGGTGATATCTGACTGACCTTTGCTCGAGTTCATTTCCCTCTTGACAGGATGGTAGGACTTGTGCTAAGGTCATCTTTGCTAAAGGAACAGCAAGGCTAAGAGCACACATTTCCAGAATAACTCAACATTAGATGGCTCAAACCATGGGATGAGAGTTTTCAGTCACTCCTCTTCCTCTACCCACATGGTGTGTAGGTGTGTTTTTCCAAAGACTTTAGTGTACTGAATGGACTTTGGAAGTTGGGATTTTTTAAAACTCTACTTAAGGTTTCTTTTTCCTTGAGAATCCTGCTCTAAGCTCTTTTTAAAAATTTGCCTATAAGAACTGTGCTGAGCTTAGCTGGAAAATCTCTTTTCCTGATTAGTACAATAGACTTTATGACTGAGTTGTCTAAAGGGCCTTGTGTGTGGTCTTCTTGAGATTATCAAGACATTTCTTGACGTGCCATGTAAAAGTGTGATTCCCCTCACCCTCCAAATGTGGTGTATTTGGACACTCCATTCCACTTTCAGCATGTTTGTGTTGTGTTGGTAACTGATGGCTGTTTATTTTGATTTTCAACATGAGGGTTAGGTAATCCTTCATCACTGAGCACAAGATTAGGAACAATGGTGGCCAGCCTGAGTTGTTGAGTTATTTCTCTGCCAATTGTAATTTTTGTATGGAGAATGTAACTGACACACCTTGAAATGTGAGAATTCATTGCCCAGAACAAATGTATTTCTTAACATGCATTTTATTTTGCTTCTGCTTCTCTCCCTTGTGGTGAAGTTTCAGGAAAGGACATTTCAGTGGTGCATTTTTGCTCTCTGAGCCCATTGTCCTGTTTCTCTCTCTGAGTGTTATATACCCACGGATTTTCTGCCTTGTTCCAGAGAGGAGAATGTCAGCATCTTGAAAGGGAACACTTGAAGGGCAAAATGAAGGCAGCTATTTTATGGCCATGAGTTTACAGATCTATATTATGATTTTTATGACTGCGTTTCCTCTCATTCTCTTGAGATACAGTCACAGAATGTTTCCGTGTGTGTGAGGAAGGGAGGTGGATCTACACAATGCACTTAAAAATGTCATCAGTAAAGTCACAGGAATTTGTTCTCAAGGTTGAAAAGTACATAGGATTTAGTTTAATTTTCTCTTCTGTTTCCAGAAGCCCAAGATCAGTTTGCCTGAAGGATTGTGCATGCAGGTGTGACATGGATGGACACTGTGTGTGGTCCCCAGGCCAGGCAGGCTGACTCCTCTCCATCCTATCACAGCAGAGCTTCCCTGGGAGGGAAAACACTGTCCTGTGCCATGCAAGGGGTTTTTTTCGGTGGAAGGGGTGTGTGTTGAGGGGTATGATAACCAGGAGCTCGGCATATTGTGCTTGGTTGGAGAGGAAGTTAACAGGTGACTGACCAATATTTGTAGCCACAATACAGAAAGCTGGTTTTGAAAGCATCTTTGTGGTGGCTGCTTTACCTGGAAGGACATGTAGAGAGATCATGGCCACATGCACACAAATATCAGTAGCATTTAGAAGGTTTGGGGGCATGGAGCACTTCTGGCCACCTTGTGCTGCTTGAGGCTGTCTCCTGTCTGGCAGGTGGCATGGTATGGACCATTCTTTGCACATTTGACCCAATCTGTGAGCTCTTGTTCCCCACCACCTACTGCTCCCCACCTCTGCTGAGTGTCCAGAGCTGGAGATTTATGGGAGCTGGGATTCCTGGCTGCACCAGCAGTCATTACTATCAGTTCCTTTGTGTGATGAAGTGAGGGTAATAAGGAAGGGTAGTAACCCAGCCCACAGCACAAATCCCTCCCTCATGGCCTTGGATGCTGAGGTGAACTAAAGGGTTAGTGACACATGGCTGTCCTGAGCAGAGCAGGTCAGCAAACTCCCCTACAGCCTGTTCCAGGTTGGTTCTTATCATTACCCACATGTGTGCTCTCTTCAGATCCTGACTATTTTCTAAGCAGTGCCCTATGCCACTTCATATTATGCCAGCAGGCTCCACAGCCTGTGCTGCCAGGAGATCCCTCCTGCCAGTGGTCATGTGTGTAGGCACAGTCCTAGCAAACACTGGGGACACCTCTGGATCTCAGCTCACACCCTCTGCAGCTGTTTATTCCCAAAGGAACAGGCAGTTGGAAAAGCTGCTTCACCTTAGGGATCTTTTTGGTTGGAGGTGGAACAGGGGGAGGCTACAAGTTCTCTCGGGATAGCTTTGTAGTGCTGGAGGAGGCTGAGAAGCAGATCGAGTGAAGCTGGCATCTGTACCTGGCAGGTGGGATCATGGCACATATGCTTTACTATGCACTGCTTCCCTGTTGAGAAAATATTTTATTCTCTACAAACCAGAACGCAAGTGCAAATCAATTCGGCTGTAGTGTTATGGTATTTCATGTGCCCCTTGTGTTAAGGGGCTGAAATAGATATTGTCAAGCAAATTCTTATGGTCAGGCAAAGTTATTAATGTGAGAAGAGAAACGGAAGTAATTAAACTTTGCTGTTGGGTTTTCCACCTCTCTTTATCAGTGTGGGTTTTTGCGCTTGCCGCTTACGTAGAAGACTGAGGGAGCGGTTTCGTGTTCCATCCCCGGCAAGCCCCGAGTGATGCAACACCCGCCGGATAGCCGCGGCGGCGACACGCTGCCAGGGACGGGCTCGCTCTCGGTTTTCTGTAAATGTGAGATTGCCATTCGTGCAACGCTGAAAAAGCGGATGCTGTGTGCCCACTCCCCCCACTTTCCCTTTTCCTCCTTCTTACCCCTGCTTTCCCATCCCTTTTTTCATTTTCCCCCACTCTTTCACTTCTCCCCCCGTTTTCACTTCTCTCCCCCTTTCCCATCCTTTCCCTTCTTTCCTTTTCTCCTGACCCCTTTCTCCCTGCCTTTTCTCCCTTCCCTCCCTTTTCCTCTCCCTCTCCCTTTCCCCCCGTCCCTCTCTTTTCCTTTATCCCTTTTCTCCTTTCCCCCCGCTCCCCATAACGCAGTGACTGCGGCCGCCGGCAGTGCGGGGGTCCCAGCGGGTTCCGGAGCCGGGCCCCTCCGTGTCTCGGCCCCAGCCCCGCTGTGTCCCCGCTCGGGCCGCACTGCTCCGCCAGCCCCGGTGTCGATGCGGGGCAATTCGCAGCCCCCGGTCCCGGCGGGAGCGCGGCCGGACCGGGGCATTACCGGCGGGGCGGGGGCAGCGCCGCTCCGCCCCGTGTGCTGCGCCGGCCCTATAAGGGCGGTGGCGGCGGCGGAGCACAACCAGAGCTCGCTCGGGTCGGACCCGCAGTTGTATTTGTCCCGGCACAGCCCAGCCATGCCGCTGCCCCGCGTCCCGCTGCGTGCCGCGCTGCTGCTCGGCCTCCTCCTGCGAGCCGCCGCCGCCGAGTCGGTGAGTGCCCCCCGGGGATGGGGGGGAAGGGGAGCGTCTGCCTCGGCAGCGAAGGACTCCCGAGGTGTCCGAGGGGCGTGGGTGGCCTGCGGGTCTCGGGCCGCACTCGCTAGCAACCCGAGAGCCGGTGCCACCGCTGTCCCCGAGGCGGTGTTCCCCCGATGTTTGCCCTTCTCTGGGGAAAGGGAAGGGTGGGTGAAATAGGGAGACGGCGGTAGGGCCGTTCCCGTTCTTCCTTCGGTTCCCTTGGCACGGACGCTGCTTCCTCTGGCAGATGCCAAAGCAGCGTCGTGCCGGCCCGGCCGTGCCCGGTGCCGCGCTGTCCCCGCGGCTGTGCCGCTCCTCACGTATCCCGTTCTGCGCCGTGCTCGGGGTGCCGGGCTTACAGCACTGCAGAAGACCAGGCTACCTGGTGGTAATTAGCTGCTCTCTATTACAGTTTTAATCTCCAACTTCTGCTCGTGAAAATCCTTTAATTCTTTTCTTGTGCACGTGTGGTGGGTTGGATACCTGCGATGCGTTGCAGCACCTGAAGAGGCTTTCCAGCCTTACCTGAGTTTTATTGTGCCTTGTCTTTGTGTCTATCAAACCTTCCTCGCGTCCACATGGGAGTGAAAAACGATGCGTTACCATGGAGGGTTTAAAAATCTCGTAAACATATAATGAGGTGAAACATCTTGGATGCCTCAGGCCGGCACGTGTGTGGGGTCTTTGTGGGGAATCAGAGATCTGGGGATTCTGACTTCCGCGCTGTTTGTTTTTGCGTGTGACCATCTTGCTGATAGTGCATCACGGCAGATTCCTCTGTCGGTGTGAAAGAGCAGCTGAGAATAAGGTAACTGCAGGAGATCAGGGGTTCCCAAAGTAGGTTTAATCATCCCCATTGGTTTGTTTTGGACTGAAGGGTGGGTGGGCAGATCGGAACTGATAAGGCTCTGCTGCTTTCTAGTAGGAGCACAGGGCTGGGGGGGGTTGTTGATTGTAAAGCAGGAATCTCCCACAGAGAGCATCTGTAGTAATTGTCAGCTACTCTCTAAAACCAAGTAGCCCAAATCCACTTTACTCTAATCTGGTGTGTTTATCCCTGCCATTAAGCACGTGAATCGGTCGTTTAGGAACTGCCCCAAACTAGTAGGGCAAACCTTTGGGGCAGACAGCATCTGGAAGTTGCACTGACCGTGTTTGGTATGAAATGCAACTTGGTGTCCCTGGGGACTGGACTGGACTGGTCTGCAAGCATCAGGTTTCTGCAAAGACAACAAATTTTGCACAGATGTGGCCTGTAAATCCTTATATAGAACTTATGTGGAATATTTATCCATGACTTTTAAGCTATCTAACATTGAGTGTATGCTTGAAAAGTAACACTGGCCTACCATAAAGTCTAATCCAAACAAATTGTTTGGGTTACAGGCTGTTGGGGAGGAGACCAGGATGACACACGGTTTGGGAGAGTTCTGCTGGCACTCCTCCCATATTTTTTTTTAAATAGCACTGCCAAAAAGTGCAGGGCTGCACAGCACGTGGCTATTGGTTTTTCTATGTGGGCAGGGTGAAGACAGGTAGTTGTTTTTAAAAAGAGGGGATTGTATTTCTTGTGCTTACGTAAGAGCATGGATATTGAGAGTGATTTGGTGCTTGAATATTTCCCCAAGCCTGTACAAACAAAAATGCCTTGGCTCTTTTCCCCTTGAGCAGCTTTCTGGTGTACATGGGATTTCTCTGTGTGAAGCAATCCTGGATGTGTAAGAGGGTGGGGAATATTACTGAAGTGCCCAAGTATGATGTTGGAGCTCAGGCTGTGGGTGGGTGGGTTGTGTTACAACCCTGCAGCTTTGTGTGAGAACATTGCCTTCTTCCCTTGGGGCCGAGGAGGGCTGGAGCTGATGCCTGGTGTCACCAGGTGGTCCCCAGCCCTCTCCACTTGAGTGCCTTGGAAAGCAAAGGATATGTGGGCAGGTTGTTCCCCTCTGTGCTGTGCGAGGATGGGCTTCCTGCAGAAGTTGCTTGAGGGGGGATGGACAGAAAGTCACCGGTGCATCCAAGATGTGGGATCAGTGGAGTTAACAAAAGACGTGAGGTCTGACTTGCTTTGGCAGAGTGGCATCGCTGAGCTTTCTGTGTGCTTTTGGCATCCAGAAGTGCCCCTGGCAGCACAGGAGGGAATCAAGATCATGGGTATCCCCCCCATGGTAGAGAGTTTTCCCTCTGCTGCAGGCTTGGGCTCTGCTCAGTTTGTCCGGGCTGCAAAAGGGCCGGGTGCCCGGAGCTCAGCAGTGCTAGTGGGCTGCAGGCTTGTTGCAGTTGTCCTACTTTTGTGCCTTGAACTATGCAGGAAAAGTCTTCATGCAGCACCACATCGTATTTGTGTCCTCAGCAGTACAGAGAAGCACAAATCCAACCCAGAAGCTGCTGGCAGGGGATTGCTTTGGGAGAGGCGGGGGAGGCTTCATGCTGTTTGTGGGCTCTGTTTGCTGGTTTAAAGCAATCATGCTCAGAGGCCTCCTGATTGGCAAAGCTGGTGTCTTGTTGATGATAGCTGTGTTTGGAAAGTAGTGCAGCATTAATAATGTTAAAACCGGTTTGGCTTGTCCTGCTGCCATTGATCCCCGAGGCCTGTTCTTTCTGCTCTTTGCCCAGTTTCTCATCTGTCCCTCCCAATCAAATCAAGACATTACTATCTGCACGTTTTACTTTATTTTACCTTTACTTGCCGTGTTAACATTGAGAGCAAATCTCTGCTTTTCTTCAGTCTCCCTAAAACACAGAGCAGCCAAATGACAGTGTCTGAAGTGACGTCCCTTAGCCTGACTTCTGGAAGTCAAACCTAAAGCTGTTGGGATGAAATGACTGCAATGTGTAGGGAAAAACAACCTCTTTAGCACCTTGTACTTTCTTGAACTGCATGCACAGCTCCTGGGGTGGGAGTTCAGGGCTGCACAGTCCTTCCACAGCTGAGCACCTTAGATGTGGAGGTTCCCAGGGGTAGGAACAGTCACCCTGCAGCACTGCTGCCCAGCTCTCCTCTGTCCCAAGTGCTGTCAAGCTCCCATGCTGGAGAATGCTTTCCTGGGCTTCAGAGCTTTCCGGAACATCTTACGCAAGAGGTAAATTGGGGCTGAACTTGGTACTTCTCAGAGTTGTGATACCAGAGGCTCATTCACCCTGGGAAGTAAAGACTGTTAGCCAACCTGATTGCTCTCTTTTCTGCCCCTCCTGTTGCTCTTTCCCAAGGTCTCTTTGAGATCCTGCAAAGGCCCTCATCCAGTCCAGCAACAGGGAGAATGTTTTTCCTATGTGTCTTCCCTCTTCCTTCCCTTCCAAGCCTCTGTTAATGGCTGTACTATTGCCTAGACCTGTTAGAATGGCATGGGGAGACCATTTGCTCTCAAATGCCTGAATTAGAGCCTAATGTGACCTTGCCATGATTTTCCTGTAGTGTCATACATACTGCCTTTTCAAAATGCTTATGTCCCACTTTCACCCCAAGCTGGAAGCTGCTAACCTGGCTTTCCAATTGATGATGGACGGGGAGCACAGGGGCTTGCTGTTCATCATGCAGGCTTCAGCACAGCTCCTACAGCTACCTTTCCTTCCCTTTCCTTCCTGATGCTGGTAAATGCTGTGTTAGAAATATCCTGGTTGCTTGAATCCCCTTGACTATAAGTTACCACTAGGTTGTGTTGTATTTTGCGTGTAAGTTGTTTTTCCTCAAGTGAATGGATTGATTGACTTAGATTTAAAGACTTTTCTTGATTAGTGATAGTATCTGTACCTGTAAGGAGCATGGTAGCTGTGGTTCCACGGTCTGCAATGTAAATTACTTGGGTTGATTTGTGAGATTACTTGATTAAGTTATCGTGGCTCTGTGATCCCGAAGAAGTCCTCAGCTAGTTATCACTTCGACCAGACTAAACGCAGCATCCATCCTTCAAAACACTTCTAGCTCTTGAGTTCCCATTTATCTTCTTGAGCCTGCTCTTAGGTCTTGCAGCTGCATTCTCCCCTTCTACTCAGTACATCCCGTTCCTTTATGCCCTGTAACAACAGCCGGGCTGTGCTGCTTTTGCCCCCTCAAAGGAGAAGCTGCTGCAGTGGAAGCACTACAAAACTGAGGGGACAAACCCTGCACACGCCTGACCTCCGGGCTGCTGTTGAGGAGCATGTGTGGCTGTTTGTTTGAGACTCGCTGGAATGCAAATGCTTGAGATTAAGGATTCAAATGATTTGCACTAGAATGAGACTCTTGTGATGAGACTGGGCTTGATGGCTCTGAATAGACAGGGCAGCCTAGTTAAAAGAGTTTCACTTGTAATAAGCCTCTGCTCCGAGGGGCTGTAAAAGATACTACACTAATGAGCAGTTAGGGCTGTGCTGCTAAGCTAGTTCAGACATTTTTTGTTTTTAAGCGTGTGCCTGAATGTTTGTCCAGTGAATGCTGCTGGTCAGAAGACCAGCTCTGCTGTGTGTCGCCCTGACTTGCAGCAGTCATGCTGTGACTCAGGTTTCTGGCACTTGGCTTGGCATCCCAGCTCCCGGGGACACTGCTGTCACCCTCTGAGTAACGGCCCTGGCCCCTTCCCCAAAGCAGTGACTCAGACTTCTGAGACACTGCAGGACAGAGGTGGATCTTTTCTAGAAAAAGGGGCTAGAAAAGGGGTGACAGGCAAAACTGGTGCTGCTGCTTGGCACTCAGTCTGTGCTGCCCTTGGCACCAAGTGCCTTTGCTGCTGCCTCCTGTTTAATCTGGTTGTGGCTCTGGTGGGCAGAAAAGCTGTCGGGCTCTGACATGTGACTGCTGCCAGCAGCCGAGTTGGTGTTGGCAAAGACAGAGCAGAAAATGGCCCTGTCTTGAGCAGCCGTGTCTTGCTCTGGCAGCTCCATGCTTCCTTCATTTTCAGGCAGATACTGTTGGAAACAAGAGTTGCATGGGCGAGAGGAAAGCAGCAGGATTATCCGAAATGACTGAAAGCATTCAAAGCAAGCTAAAGGAGCATAAAGTCTCAAAAGAGGGGGTTAAATACTTAATCCTGAATCTGGAGAAAATGTCAGCGTAGGAGGGGAAAGCATGCAAGATGTAGCTGTGTCCCTTTCAGTTTCTGAATGCTGGCTGGCTTAAAAAGTGTGCTTCTTGTAAAAGTCTTTATTTTTGCTGGAAGTATGCACTCTTGTCAGTTTTATCCTTAAATCCTTTTAGACTGAGACTCTGCTTATGAAATGCCAAGAGGCTGTTGTTAAACAAATTATTGGGATAACTTAAAAATCAAAGCAGTTAATTAAAATCTCAGAGACACTCCTTGGGGCAGGAAGGAGACTGGGCGACCCATAGAGCTGTTACCCAAGCAGCTGGTCTTATGTCAACCAAAACCACGGCTGCTTCTTGCTTAAACAAATTTGTGTTCTGTTGGGGAAAGCAAAGCCTTCCATGGGAAGGATTTCTCTCTTGATGTTGCTCTGCCTTGGCTGCTGAAGGGAAAAAGGTATCTTCATCATGGTTCTTCTGAAACTGTGCTGCTGTCAAACTTGAATACAAAGAGATGTGGCCTTGCCCTGCTTACCTTGCTGTGAGGCTAACTCTGCCTTCTGCCCTTTAGCTGCTGTTACAGTCAAGCTAGAGCAATAAAAAGCAATGCTAACCTGCAGTAATGTCTGTGAAAGTGCTTGGACTTGCACTGAAGTGGCCTGTGCAATACAGTAGCCTGAGATCTCTGTGCACAAGGCAGAGTGACTGAGAGGAGTATGGCTGGAAGGAAGGCACCAAGGTGTAATGCTGTGCTGGCCTGGAGAGGAGTGAGATCCATAGGGGGAGGGACAGATCCCGACTGGTGTGGTGGCAGGAGCTGCTTTAGTGGGCTAACATCCTGCTTTAAAAATAGAGAAGCTCCTACTCTCTTCCAAATGGAAATACAGCCCTTACTGATGTCAGGAGCTTTTTTGCTTGGAAGATTCTGTTCCCCAGCGAGGTAAATATTTATTGCAAATCCACAGTGTGCAGTGGAGCAGAGTCTGGAGCCAGGATCTTGCAGGAGACTATTTATGCGCGGGCTGTTCTTGGCGCTAATTCCAAATTTCCTGAGGCTGAGAATGAGGAGCTGGTCCTGCGTGTTGCTTACTCGCAGACTTGCTTGTCCAGCTGAGTGTGGACTCTGCAGCACCAGGGAAGGAGTGACTGAAACAATAGCTGGGTCCCTCTGCTCTGGCTGTGGCACTGCAGGTGCACAGATGTGGTCAGGGAGGGCTGGAAAACTGCAGCTGGTTGCTCATCCCCTGCTCAGAGAGGGGAAGGAGCCTGACTGGGAGTTCAGAGCCCTCAGAGGGGGGAAAATGCTTCTGGAAGTGACAGGTTTCCTGAAGTACAGCTGCACTATCCTGAACATCACGTGCTGTGTCTGCTGCTTTCTGGGTCTAAGCCATAAGTAGGCAATGTCTTTGTGAAGAAACAAACCAAAACAACCCCTACGAAACCCCATGCTCTGAAAGCCCAGGCTCTGGTGCTGCAGCTAGCCAGGAAAATCCCTGCTGTTGAAATGTTTGGTTGTATAAATGCTCACAGGGGTATGGCTGATAGAGCAGCCGGAGCACTCCACTGTCTTGAGTGCTTTTGTGCTGATAACTTCCTCTGCTGCTGTTCTTTGCTGGCACCTTTGCCAGCAGAGCAAGGCTTGAAATAGCATAACTGTGCTGGCAGAGCTCAACTGCCTGAGCTAAGCCTAAATCTTTGGGCTACCACTTCTGATTAGATTAAAATGGATCGTGGGAGGGGAAGCATTTGTAGGGTGCAGCATTGGGAATCTTGACTGTACAAACAAGCTGAGATTAGCTGCATGGTGAGCCAGATAGGAAGGGCACTCTTTGAAGCTGGATGTCTGCTTGGCTTAATTTTGCTAACGGTCTGGCAGGAGGGAGCATAAAGATCCCAAAAATGCACATCAGACATTTCTTGCCAAGTGGAAATTCTGCTTGTGTGTGTTCTGGGAAGCATTGGGGTGTTGCTGTATTCTAGGAAATGGCAGTGAGGGCAGGCCTCTTCCTGGCATGAGGGGGAAGTGTGACATGTGGAATATCCCAAGTCTGAAGCGTCAGCGTGAAAAATCATCCTAGGTGGAAAAGCTGCTTTGCTGGGGCATTTATATAGTTTTTTTTCTTCCATAGACAAGGATGCAGTAGAAACGTTTACTGTAGACTAGGGCAAGGGCAACTCAGAGTGAGTTGTGAGCTGGAAAAACAGTGAATTCCTTTTTTTAAGCTTGAACAGAATTTTTCCAGCTTCAGAGCTGAGCTCTGGACAGTGAAGCATATGAACTACTTATGATTAGGTTTGTAAATACCACAAAAAAGTATAATCTCTTTATGAACTAAGTGTGTATCATGGCCTGTGACCAGGAGAACCCTTCAGGGACGTGAAATGTCTCTGTCACAGTTGTTTTCCTTGAGTCATATGAGAGCTCCTGCTTTTTCCTCCTATAGTTTTCCTCTGAACTTTCTTTATTTGCTTCAGGGCAAGTGATGGACACAGAGCCATCTGCAGCTGTCTGCTGAGCTTTATCTCCCTGAGCTGGAGTGGGAGGTGGTCATCTCCTTCCCATTCGGGCTCTGGAGCTGGGAATTGTGTGTTTAGAACAGCTATTTTGCCACCATTGCAGTAAACATATCCCAGCATGTGCCTGTCTGGCAAAGGACTCGATCTTTATGGCTTTGCTCTTGGCTGATAATCAGGCAAAAGTGGTTAAACAAGAGTTCATTCCTTTTTAATCTCTCTTTCCTCCTCCTGCAGCGTGGCCGGTGCGCCGTGTGGGCTGGAGGGAGCAGGCTGTGTGTAAGCAAGAGCGCAGCAGCTCAAAGGTAGCTGAGGTTTGATTTTTTAAGTGCAAGGAAGCCTATTTTGAGCAGGCAGAGCCTGGGAGGATTCATCCCTGTGCTGCAGAGGAGGCTGCGGTGACAGCAAGTGGCTCGGCAGAGTCTGGGATTACAGTGTAATGTCACGGGGATTAGGGCTGTGCTGCCGCATGAGCCCCCGGGAGAGCTGCTTGTGGCGACACGGCTTAAAGAATCACCCGGGGAATGGGGCCGAGGGGGGAGTGGGATAGGATGGGTTGGGCTGGATGCGCCTTCTGCGCGTGGGCTGTGAGCACACCAGGCTGCCCGGAGATGCAGACCTGCTTGGACAGGGACTGGGCAGGCTTCCCTTAATTCACCTTGAAGAAGGGATACTCTAACCAGCCGAATGTTGCTTCTGCCATCTTAAGCAAAACCCTTGATTTGTTTCTGAGAACAATTAAAAAAAAATCTTTTCCCCTTCTTTGGTAAGAGGCACAGACTCTCTGGGTACTGGAGCTGCCTGCAAGCCCTGGTCTGTAGTCCACTCTGGTTTCCCCCTCAGTCCTCAGTGTGCCATGGATTTACCTTTATGGCTCACTGTGGTGGGACTGTGGCTGTCAGAGGAGACAGGCAGGGCTGGCTGTGGCCCTGCTCTAGGACTGCTTGGAAGGTGTTGAGCAAAGGTGGTATTTAACTATGTCTGGAAACCTCAGGTGATCCTGTCATGCAAACATATGTCAGGATGGGAGCTGTTTAACTTTTGTCCCTTGGCACAAAGGCCAGTGGAGGCCATGTGTGCTGCAAGTTATGTGGGACAGACTGACCAGGAATAGGTGGTAAAATGATACCTCCAGACAGGGTCACAAGGAGCTGGCACAAATGGATTTTTTTTTATTTTACTCTGGCTGATGTGTTAAGAGAGTTAGGAGTGACTTTGACTGAAATGTTGATATTTGCTTTGCTCTCAGGACTAAAATCACTTTTGTGTGTTTATTTTCTTCCTTACACAGGGCTGAAGCATGGAGTGAGGGAAGAGAGTGAAAGGTATTTGGGGGAGGAATATAGACCTGTTCCTCACTTGTCTGGAGAGAGCTGCCTCTTCTGGAAGCTCATGTCACTTTAAATAAGGTTTTATAATGCTTATTCAGATGGGAAGATAGAGCAGTCTTTGCCTGTTGTCTCTGCACACCTCCCTCCTGTGGAGATCAACTCTGTTTGGGTATTTCACACTGATTTGAGCTGCCCTGTTTCCAGTGCTGTGTGGCTCCTCTGCTTTTGAGGGACTGTTGTGGCTTCAAGAGGGTGAGCTCACTCCTAACCCCTCACCCACAGTCTTTCCTGTGCTTGGCGTAAGCTCTAAAATCTTCCTGGTTTGTGGGCTCCTGCAAAAGCTGGGTGGAAGTGCACTGGATGGAAATCCCCTCTCTTGGGCTCGGTGGTTTACAGAGCTCTGCATCCTTGCAGCTGCTGATGTTGTTCAGGAGCCCTTTCTGGTTTTGCTGATAGTTGTGCATTGTGGTGGTGTGAGGTGACATCTGTCTGTGATAGCACAGGTTCTGGGGAGGATATTTTGTGTATTGCTGCTTGCTGCAGTGAAATGAGGTGATCTGTATGACTGACCCTGAGTGCAGAGCACCTGAGAGGCTCTGGGAGCAGCTTACACCTACCTGTCCCTGCAGGCTACACAGAGTTAACAGGTCTGTGCCGCTGCCCTCTTCTGCCACCTCCCAGGCTGCCCCAGCTCCATGTGCTTTAGTCTAGGAAAGGTTGACTTTTGCCTTGCTCCTGTTTACTCCCAGGTTTATGTACACAGTGCTGGGGAGGAAGACCAGGAGCAAGCGCTGGATCTCCATGCCAAAATTATAAACTTGATAAAGGGCTGTGTACACTATGAATGCCCCAGACCCTGTAGGTCTGACTCCCTTTGCAGCTTGCTGGCTGTGACCCTTCAAAGGAGCTTTTAATGAACTGTGTTTGATCAGAGACAATGAATCAAGCTGTAAAATCCAGTTCCATGTCTGGAAAACTTTGTCTCTGCCCCAAAACACCATTTGGGTTTTTTTCAAAGTGTTTGGAAGGCTGTGGTGAGGACGTGTGGGCTGGGGCAGATGAGCTGCCTGGATTTGTAATTCCCCAGAACTTGCCAGTGGCTGGGGAAATTCACACATTGCACAGAAACTTTGCTCACTGCCTCAATAGCTGCTCTTGCTTTGAGAAGAGGTGAGTGGTATTCTGGGGCTGTAAGGGGAGACACCAGGAGCACAAAATGGAGTGGGATGGGTTAGGGATGGAGCACAGCAGGGCTGCTGGGTCCCTGGCGTGCTATTCTGGTGTGTCTACTGAGCAAAGAGTGTCTGGCTTCATCCAGTAGTGCAGCCTGTCTCAAAACATGAGACCTCTGTGCCCAGCTTTTCCAGGAATGGCACTCACAGTTCACGTGCCTGACGTGCTGGTTGTCTGGCAGGGAAATAAACTCTTATTTATTTATTTAGCCACTGGCAGGCAGGAAAAGCTTCTGCTCCCCAGCGCACTGTTTAATCTTCCTTCGTGCTTACTGAGGGTAAAGCTGCTTAACATGAGGAAGAAATCTTTGAACTAGACTCCTGCAGGAAAGGTTGGTTCCTGTAGACCCCTCCTAGAGAGGAGCATATTAATAGTAGGACTCTGCTTCAGCTGCCAGGGTGAGGTGGGGCTGTGCAGCCGTCCAGTCCAACTCTCCCAGCGAGTCCCTGGCCTGGCTTCAGCATGGGGACAGCAGGTGGGGGAAAGCAGGCTCCAAGCAGCACTGGTGCCCTTCTCCAGCTGGCTGTTGTGGGAGGTGTTAAGCTGGATGTGGCCAGGGATGACTTGGCAAGGGCTGACCATCTTCTTGTGGCCATCTGCAGCCTGCAAGCCCAGAGGAAGCACAGGCACCTCCCATGGTGCTTGCTCACCAAGCAGCAGAGCTGCAGGGAGGACTGTGTGCTCCTGGAAAGGGATGCACTTTTTTTAAACAATGCTCCAGGGAGCTCTTCACATGGCATTGGGAAGCCCAAAGCTCTTGCTTTTAAGTCCTGTGAAGGTGCCTGTGTGCCCTCTCACAGGTGTGCATGCAAGGAATGTGCCTGCTCCAGACCTGCCCTGTGAGCACTGCACTCACAAGAGTGTTAAGAGTGTTAACTCTTCCCAACTCGCCCATGCCCAGCTCCCAGGCAGGGCCTGCTTCCTGGTAGTACATGCCTTGAAACCTGGAGAGTAATTGTGAAGGTGCCCAGCAGCCCTCTGACTTCACTGTCAGATGAACCTGTACTGTGAGGCCACTGCCCACAAGAAAAGTTTCCTGTACAGTTTGAGACGTTCTTGTGGCTTCCAGGAACTTCCCCATCCTTGCTCAAGAGGATGATGAAGAACGAGTTCAAGGAACGCTCCCATATAATCTTATTTATGCTTGTGAGTCAGTAATTTCCTTGTTATGTGCCCTGCTGGTAAACACTGTCTGTCCTGATTTAAATAGGGTTTTTTGATAGCCAGACCTCGTGTGTCACACAGCATGCACTAATCACTGTGGCTATGTGCCACCACTCAGCTTGTGGCTGGGTTGATCTGATAAGGCCAGTGGGCTGTCCAGCCACCCCGGGGCTTAAACCTGGGTTTTCTTGAGCCACCCTTGCTTGGACATTACTGGCTGTGACTCATGGTGAAGTACAGGATGAGCAGGCACCAGGGTGTGGCTCAGCACAGAACTTGCCAATATCAATCTGCCCTGTGCAGGGCTTTTTGGATGTGCAGCAAACATGCTCCCCAGCCCCAGGAATTTTGTTTTTCCTGCCCCTCGATGAGATGGCCAGAAGCTGCCCTGGGAACAGCTACTGCATGCTGGCAAGCAATTTCCATTGCAGGGCTGGCTTTGGCTGGGTTTGGCTGAGTATCTTGAAATGAATTTGCCTTGGAGCAAGTGATCCCTAATGTTAGGCATGCCTGATTCCAGGCTGGGAGAGGATTTCTTCCAAGCTGACTTTCCTCTCAGCCCCCTTCCCAGCATCTAGTGCCAGGCTTGGCATAGCACAGAGAGAGGGTCTGGGAGGAGAACTGGCCTCAGCACTTTATGCCCATCTGGTTATCCTGTAGCAGGGTTGCTGGGGAAACCAAAAATGCCTCAATGAGCAAGGAAAAGCACATCCAGTGCTGCTGCTTCTGGTGCAAAATCAGAAACATCTTGTGCTTGTTTGTGGCAAAACCCCATCTGCCAGTAGGCAGGGGAAGGGGGCTGGAAGCAGGGCTGGGGCTGTGGGCAGAGGAAGCCGACACACGGCTTGTGGCTGATTGTTTGCCTTGGTTACAGATCGACAGAGGATGTAATTCATCACCTCTGGGCTGTGGGATGGGCCACACCTGGCCAGGTGAGCAGGAGGGCTGATCCCAGCTGCTCAGGGCTCAGTGGTGCTGCCATCCAGCTCTAGGTGTCCTCACGAGTCTCTGATCCTCCTCACCCCAGTGAGGATGTAGCCCGGTGAGTTTGTATGCTGAGAAAACCCCTGGGATGTGCAGGACTGTGGAATGCTCTTCGGGGCAGACAAAACCTTTGTCAAGATTTCTCAGTTGTCCAGTGAGGACAGCACAAAAGAATGTTGTCAGCTTAGCCCCCAGCTAAGGGAACCATCCATCTGCATTGTGCCTCTTGCCTTGGGGGAAGGGGTTGAGTCCCCCCTCCATGGTCTGTGAAGCATCTGGAATCTGTGGGGTGGTGTTGAGCAACCCCAAAGCTCATATGTGTGGTACCCTCACCGGCCTGGCCCTACGGCTTTGGGGGGTGGAGAAATAGTTCTGGGAAATTGCATAACTTCAGTGAGGGCAGGAGATTTAGCCTTTCGGCTCCTTGAAGGTCCAAGTGAGCAAATGAGCTCTGGTGTGCAAATTGCCATTGTGGCCAAACAGCTGATATATGGGAGGCTCTCCAGCTTTTGTGCTGTAACTGCATTCCATGGGCCTTTGGATCCTGGAGGTATTTTGTAGGTTTGTTTGTTTGTTTACATGCTTTTAAAAAAGGTGATGCAGGGGAAGCTCTTCCTTCAGGCAAGTCATTACTGATAGTGAGTGCTCTTGAACTCAGCCTGTGTTGCACTGCAATTCAGCTGAACTGACAGACCAGCTTTTAACCCTTGGTTGATAAAATGAACTTGTTCTCAGTATACAGTGAGGAATTGCTTTGGTGTTATGCAGAAAACTGACCTACACGTGTCAGGCTTTTTTCCCTGGGAACAAGAAGTCCTTCCAAACTCTTCCTTATCACAAACTGAAGGTATTGCTTTTTCAAATGCTTTGCCACCAACTCCTGACCAAGATCCTGTTGTGGTATTTTCACCCTGTGTGTTCAGGCGAACCTCTTCAATCTGTAACCCTCAGGAAATTCCCCTCCCAGACTGGCTCTCACTTCTGTTCCGAGAAATTCTAGAGAAATTCAGCTGGTAAGGATAATGCTTTTGGTGGAGAGGAAGTTCAGCATTTAATGTTGTTTTGGTGGAAGTGATGTGCTCAGGCTCTGAACCTTCTGTGAAATGCTTCTGGAGAGTTCTCATATTTAACATGTCTCCACCCCCATTTACAGGTGAGAGAAACTGAAACCATGGATGCTGGATGGCTTGACTACCCTGCCTCTGGGGACTTGCCAGACGATGAAGACATTGGTGAATTCAGGCCTCACTTAACCTCTGATGGGTTTGATCTAGATGAGGCATCTGGGTCAGGAGGTAAGTGGGGAAGTGGATCTCCCTCAGCTGTTGCTGTGAAATTTCCTTCAGCACCAGCCCTTGAATGATGGGTTAAATCACAGCCAGAGCTCCAGAGGAACCACAGTGTCATGTGGAGATGAAAACTGTGACTTGTAGTCACTCGGATGAGAACAGTGAAAGTAGTGGTGCTGTGATGTTGAATCACTCAGGGAGGACAGATGGAGTCCAGCCAAGCTTGTCTTGCTGCAAATGAAAAGGCCTTGTGCTGGCTGGATCTTTTTCCTCTTGAACTCCAAAGAACTGCTGAGAAACTTAAAAAAAAATAATCTATTGTTGAGGCAGTGTTAAAAGACTTAATGTCTCAGCTGAGGCCAAACAAAGTAAAGGACTAACTGGTGTTCAAGTGAACTCTCTGTGACATGCAAAGCTCCCTGCCCAAACCAGTTTCTGTAGCTCTGTGTCCCTTTGTGTGAATATTTGTTCTCTAGAAGTAAAAGAACAAATGCTGAAATCGGTGCCTGACATGTTTGGGCAGATCTGGAGGGTTGCTGAAGGATCCTTTAGGGATGGGCGGTGGGAGCAGTGCCCTTCATTGGCATTACCTTATAAGCTGTGGCAGACCTTCTCTGCAGGGGCCAATGGATCCAGCTGATGATCCCTCCCAGCAGAGAGGTGTTGGGTTCAAGATTACATTCTGGTGGTCTTGTGCAATCCAAGTCATTAAATGATAAATAGTATTAGTAGATAAAAGGGAATTGTAGAGGACAGGAGTCCTAGTTTGTGTGCAGTTGTTGGTATTGCAGGAAGTGCCTGAATTCTGTAAAAACAGCGTGTAATAATGAGACAAAACCTTGAGAGCCCTTTCTCTTTTTTTTTTTTTTTTTTTTTTTGCCCCTTCTGCAGACTATCTGGACTCTGAAGATGGCTTGTATCTGACCACCATGGATACCCCTGTCGTAAGTATTGCCCCAGTGTGTTTTTAAGCAGCATGTGGCTCCTCTGGTCTGTCTGTGAAACTTTCTGAACACCCTTCTCCCCTGCAAGATGTGGTATCAAGACAAATCCACCTGCATGGGCAGGCACAGTGTACTCTTTATGCACTGAGCAAACTTTCAATTCCCTGCACACCCCTCCTGGTTTCAGCTGTGGGAAGGCTGGGTGCTGCTTGCTGACGGGTGTGGTTTGTGTTCTGTAGATATCTGACAACTATATCCCTGGAGATACTGGGAGAAAGATAGAAGGTAAGAAGGAAAACACAGTGGTGGACAATGAAATCATTCCAGACAAAGCTGTACCTGTTGAAGAGAACCTGTCCAACAAGATCTCCATGGCAAGCACAGCCAACAGCAGCATCTTTGAAAGAACAGAAGTCCTTACAGGTAATACTCCACCTTGTCCTGGTAAATCATTAATACTGAAAATCAAAATGGCTTCTGTTGTTCTCTGTTTCTCTGGGGAGTATCTCCCTGCTGACAGGGGAATGAGTTGCTTTACCTCTGTGGCTACATGTAGCAGGGTGACTTCTGCCTCCCAGTCCTTAAACAACAGCACAGCCTGCTGCTGTCTTTGCTGGGATAAACAGCTTGTTTTTGAGCCTGCCAGCTGACTGTTGGCTTAACTCCTGTGGCAGCTGCTCTGCAGCCAGATACTGCCTCAACAAGAGGTGTCTCTGGCCATAAAGCAGTGACATCATGGACTTTCATATCAAATACAGGCATTTTCCTTCCAACCTCTGCCCAAGTTCTGCCTTTTCAGGAGCCAAGCAGCCCCTCTAGGGGATTCCAACACATGGTCAGCTGTAGGAATCTGAGTACCAATGTCTAGAGCAAAGCCAAGTGACTGCCTTCCCCTTGGCATGTGGGACAGGTCTGCCCTCCCACATGTTGCTGCTTCAGGCACTTGGCCTGATGGTCCAAGTACAGACCCAAGCCCTTTGTGCTAGTCTGCAGCCATCCTGCCAGTCAGAGAAGAGATTGGAAGAGTGGATTGCAAAACAATCTAGCAAAGAAGCTGATTTAGTGCAAGTAACAAGTGTCACAACAAGAGATAAATGTCAGTGAAGTCTTGTGGCCATCCTTGGTGTGAGGATATACGAAATCTTAGTGGTTTATTGGAGGTTTGTGTGTTTTGGTTGTTGGGGTTTTCTGATTTTTTTTTTTTTTGAGGCAAGTGGTGTTGGTAACTGGATATTGATGAATTGAAATACAGACTCCCCAGGGTGTGCTCACACAGGTAATTAACAAAGCATTAAGATTGGAGCTGTACCATGTCCCTGTAGGTTGTGGTGGGGCTTTTTTGGGTGTTTTGTTTTGGTTTTTTTTCTGCCTTGTCTCTATACAGGGGAACATCTTCTTGTCAACATTTCTTTTTTGGACGAAACTGGAAAATTAGCTCAAACTGGTTAATGTGGAACATGTGATTATTTTGTGGTTGGACTGGAAGCAATCCTGGCCTTTCCCAGTAACATCTGCTGTTGCTGAAAGTGTCAGCACATACAGTGACAGGCATATGGACACTGACACTGGGGGCTGCTACTCTTGAAGCAGATTTTGCTCTGGTGGTTTGGAGTTGTTCAAGACTTATTCCAGTCTCTGTTTCCTCCCCAGCTCTCATTGCAGGAGGAGCAGTGGGTCTCCTGTTTGCCATCTTCCTGATCCTGCTCTTGGTCTATCGCATGAAGAAAAAGGATGAGGGCAGCTACGACCTGGGGAAGAAACCCATCTACAAGAAAGCCCCCACAAACGAGTTCTATGCCTAAGGCTCAGTAGCACCTTGTGTCCATCAAGGGGCAAACAGACTATACAGAAACACTGTGCCCTCAGATGAGATGTGCTGAACAAATGCATTTTCATGTTTTGGATTGAATTTCAAAGTGACTTTGAGAAAAAACAAACTTTCCTTCGTGACCCTTCCCGTCCCACTCAGCTAACAAGGGCCCAATGAAATACAAAGAGTCTGAAAAAAACCTCAGTGTATTTTTTTTTCTAAGTTAGTGTAAAAAGAATAAAGATGCCAAATTTTCTGCTTGGTTTTATAGAGGGTATATAAACACAAACCAGACTGTATGGAAGCAAACACCACGTGTTTGCATCCAGCGTGCCGTGCTGGGATTGGCTGCTTCTATAGAAGATGGCTTTTTTTTTTTATAAATCTTGCTACTAGATGTCTTGCAGCAGTCTGTTGATGTGAAGCATTTTTGTGGAGAACTATTTATGAATCTCTTACACTACAGATAATGTTGCCTTATCAGGGACCCACAAGGGCTCAATATCCCTGAATGCCATAAAGAGCCTATGGGAGTGTCTTCCCCGGGAGACTTCTGTCTCTTCCTGTTGGCCCCAGGGCAAGGGTCATTAGTCCTTGAAATCAGGACAGCCAGTTGTGTTCAGCTATGGCAACACCCTTTCCTTGCCTTCAGTCTCTTACCTTTTTTAAGGATTGCTTGTAGGATTTTTTTATAACAAAGATTTTAAAGAAAATAGCCTAATGTTTATATAAAGTTTGTAGAAATTGTTTTGAAATAATAAAAAATAATCTACTTTTTTAATTTCCTCAGATTTATTTTTTCAATCCCTTTGTGTTTCCTTTGGCCGGGCATTTCTCTAGAGATGCTGTTTTGTATGATTCGTATTCTGAACTGAAGCAGAGTTAGCTACAGAGTGTTACAGGGCTCTTATAGTTCTATAGCAGCTCCTATAGAGGGTAAAGATATTTATGGTTTTCTCATAACTTTTCTAGGATTTTTTTTTAAATAGAATTATTTATAGTTTCTGAAATGGCTGCTTTCTCATTTGGTAACTTTTATCCTTTTTATGTAAAACACTAATATAATGAGTCTCTGTGAAAACTATTTAAGCTTTATTCTGTGAATTTCAATTACAAATTCAAGACAATAACTTCTGTATGCAAGGTTAGATGCGTAAATATGATTGAAGTAGGGAAAAGACAAGAGTAATTCTAGGCTGTAATATATTACAATCAGTCCTATAGAGCTGTATATTATGTATTTTACTGAGATATATACAGATGAGAATGAAAAGGCTGGAGCTAATTCTTCAGCAGCCTTATGGTGTGGCGTGTAAGAGGCTTTTGATCTTGTTTGTGCTGCTGTTTGTCCAGTGTCTTGTGTAGAGCACCAGGGGCTTGTGCTTGGGGAGGAGCCCAGGGGCTCCGTGGCCATGTCCTGGCTCCTGGAAGCAGCTGTGGCCAGGATGTGCTGGGTTTGATCCACAGAGCAGAGATCCCTACCTCCAGCTGCTCTTGGGAGCAAGCATTGGAAGCCTGTAGTGTGGAGGTGATAACTTTCTGTCCCCTCTGGTGCTGTGTTGAGCCCTACCTCTTAGAGAAGGCTGAATCTGAGCTCTGCCTGGTGGCATCTCCCACCAGGAAGCACCAAGCTGCCATAGGGGCACGCTCTGAACTCCCCCGCTGTGGATCTTTCTTAACATCCCCTCTACATGGCTCCTACCTCCACTGAGAGTGGGATCAGTCTCCCAGAGCAAAGGGTGATGTGTGTCTGGTGCCTCTGTGTCAGGAAGGTGTTACAAAACCATGAGCAAATTGGGTCCTCCTGCATCTCTGAATCTGATGTGGTGTGAGACAAAAATCTCAGTGTGGATCCCCAAACTGAGCACCTGAGCAGGCAGCACTAAACTAGGCAGTTGCAAAGGCTGGTTGGAAATCTTCATGGCTCCTGAAGCCTCCTTCCTTGAAGCTTTGCTGTAGGCTTGAGGCCAAATCCAGAGAGGTGATAGAAAAAAAATGTGTCCCCTTCTCAGGATGAGGCAGGAACATGTGCTGAGACATCAGTGGCAGAGGAGAGGTCCTCCTCTGGGTGACTCACTTGGTCCCAGTACAAGTGTGTTCAGGGAAGCTGGGGGCTCTGGGAGGCTCTCAAAGCTGCCCAGAATTCACTGGAGGCTGGAGAGGAGAGGGGGGACTGCACTGCCTGGGGACAGCACTGCCAGGCAGGCAGGAGCTGCAGTCGCTTCTTGGGATATTTAGAGTCTCTTGTGTAATTGCTCTTGGGGATTTTCCACTGTTACTGGTTTTTATTTTTACTTTTCTCAAATAAATGGTACTTTCTAAAACTGGCTTTTTGGACTGTCTCTGATCTGAAATTACTTGTGGGAGCTGGATAACTGGGAGCTAATATTTGTGTAACTCCTTGGTTTACTGAAGGGGGAGGCACGCTGGGACCTGGTGTGGTGGCCTGCAGCTCAAAGGGGCTTTGTCAGCAGCTCCTGTGCTGCCTCCAGTGCCTGACCCACATATGATCCCCATAGGACCAGCAGCCCTGGGTCTCTGCAGCTGCTCAGCTCCTCCAGACAAGTAAAGCAGAGACAGCACAGGGCTGTAGGGTGAGTATCCTGCCTCATGATCAGTTTTGTGATGGCACTTGGAGAGTGCTGCCCCCTTGTAATCAGGAGGGGCAGAGGGAAGCAGAAAGAGGCCTGTGCCTGTCCCCTTAAATGAAGGCAGTGTACTGCATATTTCACTTAACCAAGTTTCAAGCCAGCCCTGCTAACCAATGTAGGCCTTCCAATGGGTGGAGAGCTGATCAGCTGCTCTGGGAGCAAGTCCACAGGTGACTTCATGCTGTTTGGGACTAAAACAGCTGCACTCTTTCCTCTGGAGGAAGCTGCTGTTTGTCCAAGCCCCTCTGCTCTGTCAGCTCAGTGCTCTCAATGGACAGGCCCCACCTCTCTCCCCAGGCAGGTGAGAGACCAGGGGCTGTATGGGGAGCAGGGACCAGTGCTGAGGCTCCTCAGAAGTGCTGTATTTAAATGGATTATCATCCTTGAGAAAATCTAATTCCCTTTTCCCTGGTGAGAATTCCTGCTTCAGGTGCTTTGGATTAGCACAGACAGAGGAAACAAATTGGGGGTAGTACACAGGCTCCCTCATGCTCTTCTGCTCCTTGCTGCCTGCTCTGTGCCAGGTGTGCTCTCAAGGGTCCTCTGAGAATCTCATCCAATGCTAAGAAAAGCAGAGCCACGTGCTCCCAGGGACTTCCTGTGCTCCCTGGGAGCTGCTGTTTGTCAGCACATCGGTGACGTACTCCTGCGATCTCCATGTTCTTGTGGCTGTGGCAGGTTCTTGGAAGTGCTGCTTGGAACAGTCTATGTTTGTAGCTTTTTTTTTTTTTTTCCTTTTTCCTTTCTTTCTCTCCTGGGCTTCGTCTCTTGGTTGCAAAAATCCTGTGTACTTTCCAAAACTGCCCTCAGCAGTAAAAGTGCCTTGAAGCAATCTGGACGGGTAGTCTGCAAATCCCCAGGGCATAAGCCTGGCTGCCTGCCTGTCCTTGCAGAGCCCCAGTTCCTGAGATGGATTTGTCACCATTTCCTCCATCTGCCTTTCTGCCCTTCTAGCTAGCCTGCCTCTAACTGGTTGTGTGCTGAGAGGCACTAGCACCTTGAGAATTCCTGGTCTTCATGTCTAACCTCACAGATTGTTTTTCTTTTTGTTTTTCTTCTTATTGCTGCTCTGGTTTTAAAACCAAAAGGCTGAGGATCTGATTTATCTGGCTTGAAAACAGCTGGAACCCTCCCAGGTACTGATGTGATCAAGCTGCCAGGGAAGGTCTGTCATTCCAAATGCTCTTGAATGAGGGACATGGAGGAGCTGGAAAATTAGGTGTTGAAAGAAATAGCCCCAGGTTATGCACTCCTAAGTTGTACTGTTATACTGTTTTGCTGTAAAATTAAAGTTGCACTGTTACTTGCCTGTTTTAAACTGTTCATGTTGAATCTGTACCCTGAATTTCTGCTCGTTATGTCCAAGTTCTGTACCCTTTCTCCCTGAATTCTGGGGTTTCCCCTCTCCACCGACTAAAGCCCGCCGCCGCCGCCTCCTGTTGTCCCCCCTGCTGCTTCCTGCTGCCCCCTGCTGCTCCCTGCCGCCTGCCGTCGAGCTGTGGACACCGCCCAGTATGGAGATGAAGAAGCTCCCATGGTGCCTGGCCGCGGCCGGGAGTCCAGTTGGCGCTAGAAAAGCCCCTGGGACAGCGAGCCGACACAGAAACTAGACCTAAGAAGGACAAAGCTGTGCAAGGCACACGTCTAGCCACCTGCAGGTAGCAGGTATTTTTTTGTTACTTTCTCACCATGACCTGAAAGGAACTGGAGAGAGGTGACCCCTCTGGACCACAGGAGCCAAAGTGATTCTATGGAAAGCCCCGTGAGGAAGGAATCCTGACTCTGCAGCAGCAGCAGCAGCAGCAGCAGCAGCAGATTCGACTGCACCTCCTTCTCCGTGGTGTCTACTGGGAGCAGCGGTGGCATGCGCAGCCCCTCGAGCCCCCTACCCAGAGCAGATTTCTAATAAAGGCCTTTTAAAAGGAGCTGGTGTCCTGGCCCATTTATATCAAATTGGGGACTCGTCTGGGACGTGACCACGCCTGAAGAGGACCGAGGACGGGACGGCCGACCGAACTTTGGATCTCCAGGACAGCTGGTCACACCGGACCCAAGGAAGACAGCCTGGGATCGGACAGCGCGGAGGAGCGCCGGTAAAGTATAGCCGGTGGCGGGAGTGGAGACGAGCGAGTGGTGTGGGTGTGAGACGAAGACTGGCAGCTCGGATCTTTGAAGCGAGTGTGGACCTTCTAGTACTGCGTTTCCAGTCTCCCGCGAGGGAACTGGCCGGGAAAGGAGGGAAGCGAAAGGAGAACGGTGTGAAAGAGGCGTCTCCAGGGGCATAGGCGCCCCCCTCCGGGCGTGTGGAGGTAATTTAGAGAGTGGGTGGCACGTCACAGGGTGTGTGATTGTAGGATAGGCCCGCCTCCATTCTAGAATCTACGGAGGCAGGCTGCTCAGGCTGATCCAAGCGTGCGGAAAGCCTAGAGCTGTGTGTTTAGCACGCACCACACTGGCTGAGGTTACGGCCCGGGGTGTCCACGGGTTGGGATACTGGCTGGGGTAGCTGGCAGGGTGTGGGGAGTGAGAGAGGGTACTGGCCGAGTTACGGCCCGGGGTGTCCAGGTGAGGAAGGGGTGCTGGCTGACAGTCAGGGCAGTCTGAGCACTGGCTTGGGACACCGGCTGAGGTAACTGCCGGGGTACAGGAGTGGGCGCACTGGTCGGGGGTACCTAGAAGTGAGGGGTATGCGTTCCGAGTGCGGAGAGCCTACAGGGCCAGGGGTCTTTTGAGTATACCGCCTGGGTGTAGGATGAATGAAAGTTAGGGAAGTCCCAAGGTGCGAGGGATTTAACGGTAGGGGGAGTGAGTGAGTCGCACACTGTACGTCCGGGTCCTGGCTGTAAGTGGTGACTGGAACTCTGGGCCCAGGTTGACCGGCCACTTATGGAAACTCGATAGAGGTACAGGAGAGGAAGAGGGATGCTGGCTGGGGTAGTAACTGAATCTCTAAGGGCGGGATATCAGGCTACCGACAGGGCACTCTGAGCACTGGCAGGAGTGGTGGCCAGACCCTGAGGGCGGGTAACTGGAACCACTAACGGGTGTTCTTGGAGTGAGTGAGGAAGGGGTGCTGGCTGGGGTAGTGACTGAATCTCTAAGGGCGAGATATCAGGCTACCGACAGGGCACTCTGAGCACTGGCAGGAGTGGTGGCCAGACCCTGAGAGCGGGTAACTGGAGCCACTGACGGGTGTTCATAGAGTGAGTGAAGATTACCTAGTGAGAATGGGAGCATACATGAGTAAGCAAAAACCGCCTGAGGAGGAAAAGGGGAAGATAAAGAACATTCCCCCAGATAGTCCACTAGGACAAATGTTGGAACTATGGGATACTGATGAGGCCACTAAAAATTTGAGCAAGGTTAAAATGATTCATTATTGTATTGAGATTTGGCCCACTTTAAATTTACCTGGAAAATGGCCGTGGTGTGGAACTAAGGACCCCTGGATGTGCTCGCAATTAAACCAGTATCTGAAATCCCGAGGGGACTCAGATACTGAGCAGATCCTTTATGCTGCCTGCTGGCAGAGAGACAGAACTGAAAGTGAAACAGCTAAGATTTGTAAGCTACAAGAGGGAAAGAGGAAAAATGAAAAAGAGAAAAGGGAGGAAAGCAGTCACCATTGGGACCCTCTTGATTATTTGCCCCCTCCTCCCATTTACCCTGGGATACTCCAAACTGTCCCTGCTAACCCTCCAGCTTTACCTGTGAACCCCTCCCCATCTCTCCAAACCAAGATCCCTATTCCTTCTTCAGCTTGCTCCCCAACAGGATTACCCCCTACAGCTCCACTCTCTCTACCACCTCAGTCTAACCCGACTGTCTCGAGTACTAACCCCTTCTACTCTTCAGCTCTATCCTCGACCTCTCCTAACACTGGCCTAGGCCACTCCCCTTCACCATCTACTGTTCCTGCACTCCCACACAACTGGGAGCTGGACTTGCCAGCCAATAATATAGAAACCCCAAAAGGACCCTATTGTGGCACCAGGTCAAGAACAAAGCTCTTCCCCCTAAGGAAAGTCCCGATAAGTGGGGCAGCTGGGGATGCACCTCTGACAGCTTCAGAAGTTGGGGGCTTTAAGAAAGAGCTGGGAGGCCTGGTTGGGGACCTGGTGGGGGTGGCTGGCTGGGTGGATCGGTTCCTGAATCCTAATGTTTGCACCTGGAGTGAGATGAACTCTATTTTGGGTGCCTTGTTCAGCCCCAAGGAGATGGCCATGGTCCATGTCGCGGGGATGCGAGTCTGGGAACAGGGGAGCAGGTTTGGGCCCTGGGCAGGGGATGGGCTCCCGCGGGCGGATCCAGGGTGGGATCCAGGTGGAAAAGGGGAAGGGCAGAATGTGGGAGACTGTGGAACCCTGGTGGTGAGGTGCATCAGAGGGTCTGTTCCCCGGGGTGGTGGCACCAGGCTGGCCTTTGATGGGACCCAGGGGGAATGGGACCCCAGCCACCTAGTTAAGCAGGGGAGGAGATTTTTGGTTACGTGGATCCCGACAGTCCTGAGGACCAGGTGCTATTAAAGGTGCAGTTCCTTGCTGGATCCTGGCCTGATATCAGGAAAAAGCTAGAAATTAGTAACCCATGCTGCTGTCTGGACCCAAGAAAAAGAGTGGACTGATGTTTCCCGTGTAAAAGGACCAGTATCGCCTCCTCCTAACTGTGGACAAAACCCAGAAAAATCCCCCACGAGTCTCCCCAAGTGGACTGCCATCCAAGATCCTGCCAGCTGACAAAGAAAAAAAAAAAACCAATATATGATGAACATGAGTTGAGAGAAATAAGGAGGTTAGGGCTGCACCAAGGGAAGCAAGGGGAATGGTTAACCGCAGATAGACGAAAGTTTTTAACTAAAGCCCTAGCTTGAAAAATGCTAACAGAAATACACAGCCTGACCCACTGGGGCACCCAAGGGTTATGTGATAATTTTTTAAGAGAATATTTATGTATTGGCCAAAGCAGTAACTGAAGGATGCCTTATATGCCAAAAGGTAAATCAGAAAGCGATGGGGGGGAGTGCCCCAGGAGGAAGACAGATGGCATTGGGACCCTTTCAAAATATACAGGTGGATTTTGCCGAGGTGCCTTCAGTACAGGGTTGCAGGTATCTACTTGTTATGGTTGATTGTTTGGCCCATTGGGTGGAAGCCTTTCCTGCTGGGGAGGAGACAGCACAAGTGGTAATAAAAATATTATTGGAACACATCATCCCCCGGTATGGGCTGGTGAATAGTGTTGGTTCAGACCGAGGCCCTCATTTTGTGGCCAAAATTCTACATGATGTCAATAAAGTCTTAAGAATCAGGTGGCGGTTGCATACACTCTGGCATCCCCAAAGTTCAGGGAGAGTTGAGAGGATGAATAAAACCCTCAAAAATGTATTAACTAAATTGATAACCGAAACAGGAATGAATTGGCTCAAGTGTCTGCCCCTGGCCCTTCTGCGAATCCGGGTCCGACCAAGATCTGAAATAGGGGCTTCACCATATGAGATGATGTTTGGACTCCCCTTCTTACTGACCCCCTATAGCACTGGGGATTATTTAGAAGGAGAGGCCACTACCCAAGAATATGTAAAAACAATTGGAAAGACATTGGCAGATCTTAAAAGAAGAGGGTATCTTCCTCAGACCTCTCCCTTGGACACTGACATGCACCAAATAAAACCAGGAGACTGGGTTTTAAGTCCTGGAATACCACCCCACTAACCCCTAAATTCGAAGGCCCGTTCCAAGTTCTGCTCACTACTCATACTGCAGTGCGAACCCAGGAAAAGGGCTGGACCCACATCACTAGAGTGAAAGGACCATTACCACCCCCGAGTGATCCCTCTGACTGCAACAAGGGGTCAGATCCCTCTGACCCTGCAACCCCAACAAGGGTTCCCTCTGAGTGGACTGCCACTCGAGATCCAGACACCCTCAAAATAACTCTCAGGAAACAACCGAAAACCAGTTAAAGCCAATAAGGGACAATAACAGTTATTACAAGCTGTCATTACCATTGTTAAAAATCCACATTGTTATAAGAGGTTAAAAAGTGTTAATATAAAAGTGTAAAATAATAGTTAAATCCAATGTTATAAATTGTTACAATGAGCCACAATGTGTTAATGTAAAAGTAATAAGTAACAGTAATTCTTAATTTAAAAATTAAATCTCTCATAGGGCACACCCAAAGGGAGCTAACTAAAACTAAGAAAAAGGTGGAAGGTGGGAATAAACAAGGGAGAACTCCACAAATCCAGCCTAAGAACTCCCCGACCCAAGAGGCAAGACCAGGTGAGACCAAAGAGAACCCTCAGAGCGAGATGGGGGCGGTTCATACTGGACTCTTGGAGGGACTAATAGTAGTCCTATTGATATGATGAGGAGAAAGAACCCCCCGACCCAAGAGGCAAGGCCAGGTGAGACCAAAGGATCCACAAATAGAATGGTTCATACTGGACTCTTGGAGGGACTGATAGTAGTCCTATTGATAAGCAAGTTTACAGATGGGGCTTGCTCCGAATGCTGTCATTCAGTTTGTGATGGGGAGAATCTACAATCCCTTATGAGAGTTCACACCCATGTGAATCCCACATGTTTTGACATGACCCAATTATCCACCTGTCAAAAAGAGGAAAAACAATATTGGATTGCAAAAAATGCTGCCACATTTAAGCAGTGCCTGACTGGGGAGTGCCCTATCAGAGAGTGGTTCTGTTTCAAAGAGTTAAGAAATACAGAGGGAGTAGCAAATCTGATAAAAGAAAAACCACTGGTGGAAAAAAAGAATGAAATAGATGAATCACTTGGGAAAAGTCTATTTGTCAATCTGGTAGAGGGAATCAGCCATAAACTAAATATAACAAACTGCTGGATATGTAAAAGCACACAAATGTGTGATGTATGGCCCTGGGAAGGGACAAGCTTATCACCCCTAGACATCCTGAGATGGAAGTTAATAACGGGGAAAAAGTATAAAACCTTCCTAGGAAGAATGGCTTGTAAAAGGTACTCACTGATCAAAGAGTTAAAACAAAAATGGATCCCCAGGGAACCTGAAAAATATTGGTCTATTGGGAAAAAAGAATCAGGGTGCATCTGTAATAAAAGTTATAGTCTACATGAGTGCACTAATAAAGGGACCAATCTTTTTTTTGGGGAATCAGAGAAATTTCAAAATATTGGGAACACCCCTATGACACACAAAACACATCCTGGAAGGCCCCAAAACACCTCTTTTGGATTTGTGATGACAAAACCTACACCCATCTCCCAGGAGATGCACCATAGGAATCATCAAACCAGCCTTCTCCCTCCTCCCACGAGAATCAGGAAACCATTTAGGCATACCCTTATATGAAAATTTAAAAAGAAAATACCGAAAGAGGAGGAGGGGCAGCACACAAACATGGAAGAGTAAAATATGGACACCAAAAGAAATAGTAAAAACATATAGGCCAGCAACTTGGACACAAGATAGATCATGGGGGTGCCGAACTCCAATTTACATGTTGAAAAAAATTATCAGATTACAAGCAGTATTAAAAAGAATATCAAACAAAACAGCCCTTGCCCTTGATCATATCAGTAACCAATTAGCACAAACAAGAGCAGTAGTTTATCAAATCAAACTAGCAGTCGATTATGAAAGTAAGGTAATAAAAAAATATTTCCAAAGAAATACAAAAAAATTGCATATGTAAGTACCCAGGAATGGAAGCTCTTAATTAATATGGACTGGTGGGACAACTTCTGGTCCTTTGAAGGGACCTGGTGGGAAAAAGTAGTGTTCATTGCAATAAGTGCCTTTGCCAGTCTCCTGCTTCTCCCCTGCATACTTCCCTGTCTAATTCGAACTATAGCCACTACTGTTCAAGCTAGTCTCCAAATCCCTAAAGTAAAGATTCAGAAACCTACAAATACAATTAGATTAGAACCCCAAGAAGAAGAACTAAGCACAGCAAAAAGAATTTATAACCAATACCAGGAATTAAAACAGATTTATTCCCTTGAATCAGACATGGCCAATTGATGTGGGCAAAAGCCCGATCAAAGAAATAGAGGGGGGATTGAAAGAAATAGCCCCAGGTTATGCACTCCTAAGTTGTACTGTTATACTGTTTTGCTGTAAAATTAAAGTTGCACTGTTACTTGCCTGTTTTAAACTGTTCATGTTGAATCTGTACCCTGAATTTCTGCTCGTTATGTCCAAGTTCTGTACCCTTTCTCCCTGAATTCTGGGGTTTCCCCTCTCCACCGACTAAAGCCCGCCGCCGCCGCCTCCTGTTGTCCCCCCTGCTGCTTCCTGCTGCCCCCTGCTGCTCCCTGCCGCCTGCCGTCGAGCTGCGGACACCGCCCAGTATGGAGATGAAGAAGCTCCCATGGTGCCTGGCTGCGGCCGGAGGTCCAGTTGGAGCTAGAAAAGCCCCTGGGACAGTGAGCCGACACAGAAACTAGACCTAAGAAGGACAAAGCTGTGCGAGGCACACGTCCAGCTACCTGAAGGTAGCAGGTATTTTTTTGTTACTTTCTCACCATGACCTGAAAGGAACTGGAGAGAGGTGACCCCTCTGGACCACAGGAGCCAAAGTGATTCTATGGAAAGCCCCGTGAGGAAGGAATCCTGACTCTGCAGCAGCAGCAGCAGCAGCAGCAGCAGCAGCAGCAGCAGCAGCAGCAGCAGCAGCAGCAGCAGATTCGACTGCACCTCCTTCTCCGTGGTGTCTACTGGGAGAAGCGGTGGCATGCGCAGCCCCTTGAGTCTCCTACCCAGAGCTGATTTCTAATAAAGGCCTTTTAAAAGGCGCTGGTGTCCTGGCCCATTTATAACAGGTATAACCTTGCTGACCCCCTTTGCTTTATGGCTTCCAGGGGGTGTTGAGGGGATGTTCGTGGGTGTTTGAGTCTCTTGTTTTGCAGTGTGAGCTGAAGCACTGGGGTGTGTGCTGTGCTGCGTGCCAAAGGTGCCAAAACAGGTCACAGCAGCGACCTGCTGGTGATTGTGGTGCCTGTCCCCAAGACCTCCAACCTGCAAAGTCTGGGAGGGCACAATTCCTGCACCCTGGAGATGTGGTGTTTCCCATGAGCATCCCATGAGCCTCCCCCAGCCCCCTCGTACTGAGTCAGGTGCACAGCTGGGCTCCCTGTGGCTGCAGGCAGGGTTGGGGTGAGCCCATGGGATGAAGTCCCGAGTACAGCCCTCCTCTGCCCACTGGGGCTGGAGTGGGGCATTCCTGGGCTCCCAGTTAGCTGGATAAGATGGGACTGTGTGGGAGGTAACAGAGCAGGTTGTCTTTGGGGCTGGGGTCTGCCAGGTGAAAGCCTCCCTTCCTGTGGCATCACTGGGTGCAGGTGACCCTTTGCTGAAGAGATGTTCTGATACTTGGGGCTAAAACCTTTCAGTTCCTCCTTCCCTGTCTTCTCTCCCATCTTGCTCGGTGCCAGTCACGGTACAGCTGGTCTCTTTGGGGCTCCAAGCCTGTCCCCTGTGCTGAAGTGGCTCTTTAAGGGCTGTGTCTCACAGAATCAGAGTACGACTTGCTTTGAAAGGAACCCCAAAGTCTGATCCTCCACCGCTCCTGCCAGGGGCAGGGACAACTTCCACTATACCAGGTGCCTCAGGGCCCCACCCAACAAGGTTTTGGTGACTTCCCGGAGTGGGACAACCGCAATTTCCCCTCCGATCTCCGCGACATCCCCCTGGCCCCGCGCTGCCCCGGCTCCCTCCCGCGTGTCTGCTGCCCCCTGCTGGGCGCACCCGGCACTGCGGGCAGGACCCGCTGCCGGGCTCTGCTCCGCGGCCGCCGGCTGCCACCGCCACGGACACCTTTTGGGGGGCTTCCTCTGGCTTCCACCGCCACGGACACCTTTTGGGGGGCTTCCTCTGGCTCCCACCGCCACGGACACCTTTTGGGGGGCTTCCTCTGGCTTTCACCGCCACGGACACCTTTTGGGGGGCTTCCTCTGGCTTCCACCGCCACGGACACCTTTTGGGGGGCTTCCTCTGGCTTCCACCGCCACGGACACCTTTTGGGGGGCTTCCTCTGGCTTTCACCGCCACGGACACCTTTTGGGGGGCTTCCTCTGGCTCCCACCGCCACGGACACCTTTTGGGGGGCTTCCTCTGGCTTCCACCGCCACGGGAAACCTTTTGGGAGGCTTCCCCTGGCTCCCACCTCCACGGGCACCTTTTGGGGGGCTTCCCCTGGCTCCCACCGCCAAGGGCATCTTTTAGGGGGATTCCCCTGGCTCCCACCGCTAAGAGCATCTTTTAGAGGGCTTCCTTGGTTCCCACCGCCACGGGCATCCCTTAGGGGGTATCCCTGCTGATTACAGGTTGCCCGACCGGCCCCCGCTGCGGGTGGGAATTCCTCGGCGGCAGCGGCTTCTGCCACAGGAACTGTGGTCTGCGATCTCAGTAATGGTGGGTGAATCCTGCTGGATGCGGAGTTGGTCTTTCTGCCTTTTCTTTTTTTTCCCATTTCCACCCTTTCCCCCCCACTTTTTTTCCCCTCCCCTGTCCTTTCCCCCCTGCCTTCCCCCCTGCCCCTTTCTGCCCCTGGGGTTTGCCATGGGCAGGGATGGATACGAGTCCCCATGGATGTCCCCATGTCTCTGTGGAGGTTCTGGGTGTGTGGGGTGCTGGGTGTGTCCCCAGTGCCAACGGCACTGACCTGTCGGACCTGTGGGCATTGCCCTTGCTGCTGCAGCATTTCCCTGCGAGCCCTGGGTAGGGAGGAGGCTTGGGGCATTTTGTCCACTATTGGAGGGAAAAGACCTATTTTTTTAATCACAGGCTGCTTATTTTGGGGAAGCAGGGGGTGCAGGAGGTAGTCTGGCTGCTCGAGGCACACGGAAGGGAACAATGGAGCCACTGTGCGGCCTAACACCGTGGCTCCTGTCAGAAAGGTCCAGCGAGGGGTTTTCAGCACGTTTCTATTCCACTGCTCAGGTATAATTACATGGGGGAACAAAGAGCCCTTCAAACCCACCCACTCCCCCAGCCCAGGGCTGTGGGCACACACACGTGTCGGCTCTTGGCAGGGTGCGAGAGGATGGTGACCGTGCACACACCCACAAAAGCAGCCCAGCGGGGCTGGTGACACTGGGCAGGGACTTGGAAACAAAGCCTGGGTGCATCCCCAGCTTCCCTGGGAGCCACAGCTGCAGTGAGGAGACTCCTCTCCCAGAGCCACGCTCCTGGTGAGCACCCCAAGGCAGAAAGCAAAGAGCAAATCTCACCCTGCCTCTTGGCACCCATCCTGCTCTTGCCGTTCATTTAGACATTTGCTGGAGTGGGTTTATGAAGTGCCTTTCCTTCTGCCTCTGGCCGAGTCTGCTGCAGAGGTGAGGGGCACCAGTGGGACAGCTGAGATTTCACCCCTAAGCTGTCCCAGCCCAACCAGCCAAGGCAGGAGGCTGATTTAGCAGGATATGGGGCATGGGGGCTCTTGCAGCCAGCACCACCATGCAGCTGGGTGCCAGTGTGCTCCCTGCATAGTACTGCACGGTCCTGCCTGCTCCTCACAGTGCCCTGGGCAAAGCCATGCCAGAGTCCTGCCAAGCCCCACAGCCTTGGGGCTGTGCATGAGCATCCAGGGGTGCTGCTCAGCTCTTCCATTGGCAGCTCCCCTGGCCCCACAGGGAGGGAGCTGTGTCCAGTCCTTTCCTTCTCAGTGCTGATCTGTTACTGCCTGCCTGGTCTGCACCCTAATTACTGCAACAGTGCATGGAAATCAGGGCTGTGCTTTTCAAGCCCCGTTGTTTATTTAAGCTGTTTCAAAAGCTACTTTCCCTCCCTAGTGAATCCTGAGAAAACTATCCATGTGCTTCTTTTGAGAACAGGATGAAAGGAGATTGTCAGTACCCTCCATCCAGCCCCCACTCACTGGATCCCCAAACCCCCCAGCAGTGCTGCGGCGTGGGGCTGACCACAAGCAGTGTCCAGCACTGACCCCACACCCCCAATCAGGCCATCAAGCTTCAGTCTTGGGGCAGCGACCCAGCACAGCAGCCCTGTGGGACCCTGGTGGCCCCTGGGTTTGGTCCTTCCCTGAGTTGCAGGGAGTCCAGAGCTGGACAAGAATGAGCTTGTTTTCACCTTGCTTTTAGAAAAAACAAAACAAAACAAAACAAAACAAACAAACTGACAAAAAAGGAAGCCTAATTTTCCACAGGCTTTTTGGCTGCATGGGCAGGGCTGAGTGCCCAGGGCTGTGGGCACAGAAGTGTAGCAGACTCTGCCCCTGAACTGCCCATCCTGGGCCAGGGGCTAATAACACCCACTCCTGGCATTGCTGGTGACATGGACACCCACAGGTGCCTGGGGCTCACTCTGTCCTTGATGCTGTTTGAGCCTGGCCAGCAGGGCCACCCGCCTGAGCAGTTCCCAATGCACTCAAAGCCTCTTGAGCAGGTAATTGTAATTCCCCAGCAACCCAGCTGGGCTTATTTTGGCCCCAGCATAGTTTTGCAGCCTGAGGCCCAGCTGGGTAATTCCTAGCTCCATTAGAAAAAGGATAAAATCAGCACAGGGTTTCTGGGCGCTGTGCAAATCTACGGCCCTGTGATCCTGGGTCAGGAGTGCCCTTGGTGGGATGTTCAGGGACCCCACTGGGGTTTGTGGGTAGGGCTGGGACCAACCTTGGCAAGGGAGAGCGATTTTATGGCTTGTGATGCAGTAACTGGCCTCTTGGTTCAGTCTGGTTGGCTGAGTCCCTTTTGTGCACTGCATCAGCCCTGGGCATCAACATCTTGGGTGCAGTTTTCAAGAAAAGGTTTTTCCCTGCTCCTTTCCCCTGGCTGATGGGCAGAGCAGCATCCCCACATCCCCTGTTCCTGAGGGCCAGGGATACAGACACATTGAACAGTGTGGGCTATGGGCCCCCTGGCCTGCTTGGAGGTGTGGGGCAGGGCCAGCTCCAGGCAAAGGGTTCAGAGCAGGGCAGACAGGCTGCTCTCGGTGGCTGTGTCCAGTACTGGCTGCAGCAGCTTGCCCTGATGCAGATTCCCTGGTGATGCTGCCCTACAGCTCTGTGCTTCTCCACAGGGCATGGGCAGGGACCTGGGAGAAAGTGCCCCTGCCCTGACCACACTCCTGTCAGGGAGGTGACCAAGTCACAGCACAGCAGAGGGACCTGCCCTGGGGCTGTCCCTGCTCTCACTGGTACAGAACAGCCCCACTCTCTACAGCCCCCTGGCCAGCTCCCCCTTTGCCCACCCTTTGCACTCAGGGGCTGCAAACCCTCCACTTTAACCAGTTTTTCTGGTCTTTGGGCAGATATTGTCACAAATTGCCCTCCAAGCAAGCCAGCCCACCTGCCACCTCAGTGCCAAGAGTGGTGTCACCAGCTAGGTGTGGGCTGAGTGAGCAGGCAAGGGACATTGCCCACCCTCCACGTGTTCCACAGCTGCCTTCCCCTTTCTGAAAAACACTCAACCAACCCATCGGGAAACCTGCTGTGTGATGTGGGGCAAAATGCAGTGCAGTGGCTGTTTATAAAGCAGCCAAACTCTTTGGTTTGGACAGAAGGTGTCCCCGGGAGATGGCAGAGGTGCTCAGTGTGTCTTCCGGGCTGGCCTGAGCCCCGGGAACAGTGTGCAGTGTGATCCCTGGGCTGGGCTGGGCTCACTAGATGGCAGCAGCTTCTTTCAGACGGGCAGCGCAGTGACAGCCCGGGCAGGGAGGGAGATAGACCCAGAAGGGGATCGGTGTTCCTCTGGGATGTTGTGTCTTGGAGGGAAAGCCAGGATTTCATTTTCTGCTTGATGTTTTTAAAGGTAATGCTCTCCTCTGGGATCTGAAGTGGCTGCTTGATGTGGTGGGGCTGCTGGCAGCCTGGGGTGCAGGGGATCCCCATTGCCTTCGAGCCTCACCATCACCTGGAGATGCTTGTGCAACGCCACATCTTACACATGAATCATCCCGTGCATCCCTAAAGCATTCGACGCTTTTCCTAAATCCCCAGCTCTTGGAGCGATGTAAAGGGGGTTTTTTTCATGCTCGATTTTATACCCACCCATGTTTCTGGCTGCCTGGGGGACAGGGAAAAGCTCCAGGCAGAGCTCAGGAGCACAGAACAGAGCTGTCGGGCTCTGTGGGCAGCCCAGCTCGCCGGAGCCGGCGGGACTGGCCGTGTTTCCGTCCCGGACGCAGGCTGGATTATTGTAGGATCCGGCAGAGACAGGCGCTGCTGTCTCCTGAGCGAGAACATGCAACTAGCTGCCTGGCGCCTGTCCGAGACATTTGTGTTAATCAGCGATTATGCAAATAAACAGCTCTGCCGCGCTCCCAGCTCCGCCATGACGTGGGGCATATGTTTCTCGTGGCAGGCAAGTGTCGCCTCCAGGGGCTCAAAGCTCCTCGTTCCCAGTGTGGGACCTGCTGTGAAAAGCAGATTAAAGACAGTCTGTGGCCGGTGGGGGAAGGCGGGAGCTCCTCGAGGTTCCCCAGCCCGCCGCTGCCACCTCTCCCGTTTCCCCATGTGGCTTGAATTACTGCGGCTGTTTGCTTAATCCATCAGGCTTCAAGAATGAGAAGCTTTCTTGGCCTCTCCATCCAGCAAAGTGCTGCAAACATAAAAAGGCAGGCTTTTTCCAAGCCCCTGAAGTCAAGAAGCACTGCTCCTCTTGCCCTTTGGGTCTGGGTTAGTGCTAAATATAACCCAGGGTGCTTTCCATTCATAAAATGTGAATTATGCCCTGGCCTTCGAGGGTGGGGAGCAGGTTGAGGAGCCTGTGGGCTCTGGACACTCTTGATGCAGGCAGCAACCAAAAGGCTTCACCCCATCCTTTCACAGCCCTCTAGCTCTTCACTGAGCAGATGGGGGAGGAAATGCTTTTGGGGGAAACATGAGGGATCCTCTGTTTGGGTTGATTAAAGTATTTTCTTGCATCTCACCCTCAGGTGCATTAGGACTGGGGTGGATTTGCTTGGGGAAGTGAGTGCTGGGAATGGTAAGAGAGGGCTGATGGGGTGGCCCAAGCAGCAGCAGCAGCACAGGGGAAGCCCCCATTGCCCCCTTGCCTCAAAAATACTCAAGCATTTTCCAGAAATGGGGGCAGTAGGGTCTTGTACCACCAACACCTAATGAGCACATTAGGACTTTGCCACCTGCTCAAGGAACTTGCTTTTGGATCCCTTGTGGATCTGCATGTGATCACCCTTCTGTCCTCCAGCCTTTTCCTCCCCCAGCCCTTGGCTGTTGGCATGTGCTGTGATATTCTCCCAGTTTTTCCACAGCAGCTCCAGATGCAGAGATGTGTCTGCCAACAGCTTCTTACCCTCAGTGAGACTCCTGTTTTGGGGAAGAAGGCACCCCATCTCCTGGTGGAGTTTAGGGAGGTGCTGTTCCTGGTAAGCCCTGGGTTAGGACACTGGGGACCCAAGCTTTTGTGTTCCCCTGGGAGCCAGGGACAGGTACAAGCTGCAGAGGGAGGAGGCCAAGACACCAGGCATGCCTGAGTATCTCCCTGCTGGGTGGTGTGAGGCTGCAAGTCCCCTGCAGCCCCAAATTCAGCACCTGGAGCCACAGTATGGCACGGGGTGCACACAAGGCTGAGGATGGACTGCATGCAGGGCAGTGCTGCATCTGGAACATTCCAGATCACAGAAAACACAGATGTAATCTGGGTGCTGCTCCAGGGATGCCCGTCTGTGCCTCCTGGGGTGCTGCAGACCGTGGGGGGCTGTGTTTCCCCTGCTCTCCTGCCCACTGCTCCAAGGTCAGGGTGGGTTGACTACCACTGTAGTCTGGCTGCTGGGTTGTTTCAAAGCCCAGCTCAGGACTGCCAAACCAGAAGGTTTCCAGGTACACCGTGGGCCTTTGGATACCACAGAGATCTAAATAAAGCCTTTAAGACCCACTCTGCAAAATGCTCATGTCCAGCTCCAGGAAACCTGGCTGCTTTTCATGGCATCTAAATCAGCATTTTCCTGCTGATGCCAGCACTGCATTTCTGCGTGTGTCTAATCGTGTCAAACAACAGAGCTTGGCAGAGCCACGCCAACTAGGGAGGAGCTGCATTTCACACTGAATTTTTTTCTCTCTTTTTCCCTTTTCCTTCTTAAATAACCCCATTTGGGCCTCCAATAAAAAACCAAAACATCTGGTGCTGGGTATTTGGCTGCTGGGAAGCAGCTCCTGCTGAGCTGAAAAGCACAGCAGCAATGCAGGGATTCCTGGTATGGATCAGTAACACTTAAGGTCGCATTCAGGCATTATCCCTGTCCCTCCTGGCCTTTGACTATATGGACTGAGGACACTGAGGGAGCTGTGGTCCTCTATGCCAGCATGCAGGTAAATCGTGCAAGTGAGTAAAAAGGCAATTGAATCAGTAAAGAGCGCTTCAAGCCTGATTTATTGATGCTCTCATGTGAGATCTCAGCAGTGTAAGATACTGCTGTGAGAAAGAAATAAATCAGTAAATCACAGGAGCATGATGAGTGTTCGATGAGTGGGGAGGACCCTGTGGTAGGGCCACCCCAAGCCCTGCATGAGCCCCCCAGCATGGCTCAGGGCTGTTCCCCTTCCCCAGGCCAGCAGTGAGGCCAAGCCTCTGCCCGCCCAGCCTGCTAGGTCTGCATGAAGAGGTGGAAGTTGGTCCTGGTAAACTCCTGGTGGATGCTGTCGAGTAATCTATCTGAGTCCTGGGGAACATCTGCGAGGACCTGCTGCCCTGGGATGCAGCTCTGCTCCGGGGTGTAGGTGAACGTGAATGAGCTGGAGTAGATGAGGCCATCGTCCCTGATCAGCAGGAGTGGGACCGTGATGGGATATCGCAGCCACCTCCAGTCACTGCCGAAGGCAGAGACATCAGGAACGACGCACACAAGGGACTTGGGGCTCCTGGCAGCAGTGCAGGAGAGGAAAATGTGTATTAACCAAGGAAGGTCCTATGCAGGAGCAGCTAGCAGTGAGTGACTGCAGTTCTCCTCCATCCTGGAGCTCAGTGTGAAGCCTCCAGCCAGCTTCCTCTCTCCTCCCAGCCCTTCATTCCTCTCTGCCAGGGTTGCTTGGTTTTTTGTAGTCCCCTGAAATCCCTGTTATCCCCCACCCATGGCTATTCCCAGACTGCAGCCAGGGAAGAGCGCAGGCACCAGACTCATCCCTGCCTCTAGTGCTCGTGCTTACTCCTGCAGGATGGGCAGTGCAAGTGTCGTTGTCCCCAAGGTCTGCAGCCACATCCTTCCCCTATCAACCCAGCACAGCCTACACCTGACTGCTGTTCCCTGCCTTCTGCACAGCTCCCTCATCCCTGTTACCTGTACATGGTCTCTGCTTCCACATCGCCGAACCAGACCTTGAGGTGTGCATGGAAATACTCCCCTTGTACCTCCAGCATGGCCACGTCCCCTCCTCCCGTGAGCTGTGACGGGCAGAGAGCGTGTCAGGGTTATGTGGCAGAGTGAGCCAGACTCCTCCCACAGCATCCTCTGCTTGTGCATCTCATTCCCACAGCATTTCAAAGCTGGGAGACGCCACAGGGGCTCAAGGAGAGCCAAAGGGAGCAGGAGGCCCGAGGCAGGCAGGTGACAGGGAGGGGGCAGCCCGTGGCTGTGCCTACCTGCAGGGCAGCGATGAGCGGCACGGGGCTGACAGGCTCCCGCACACAGGCCAGGCTCTCGCTGAATGTGTATTCCACCGTCTCCGTGCTGATGATGGTCCAGCAAGAGCCATCGTTCAGCAACTCCCGGTTGGCTTCCTTCGGGCAGGGAGATGCCTGTGGAAAGTGTCAGAACTCTAAACACGTTGCAGTGGAGATGGTGGGGAATGGGGCTGGGATGCCTGGCTTCTGCCCTCAGTGTCTTGGTTCCAGCAAGTGACTGCTTTGCTTGTGGGGAAATGGGGATCACGATTCCTTTCCAAAGACCTCAGTTTCAGTGTCCTCACCAAAGCTTTGCCAAGAATCTGGCCTTAGTTTGGATGCAAGACCCCTCCCAGTGATACACTCCCAGCCTGACGCAACACAGGAGAGATGACAGCAAGCAGGTCCTCACCTGCTCCTGCACTGCCGTACCTGGAACTGGATCACTTTGTCTGTGGAGAGACACAGGTACATGCGGTCACTGCCTTGGAACTGGAAGGCACACTTGTGGAGCTGGGAGATGGGCTCATCCACGTCCAGCATGGCATACTGCTTCATCACCTTCCGGATGATCTGCGGGCGGCAGCATGCCCGGCATGGCACGGCCGCTCGGAGCCCCGGAGCGGCCAGCTCTGTGTGTGTGCCTGACACCCGCAGAGACGCAGCTTACCAGGGGCGGCAGGGTGACGCCGGTGGCAGTACAGACCAGCTGGACCACGGAGCCGTAGCGGATGTATCCTTCCCGTAGGGGGAACTCGCTCCGGGTGCAGCGCTCGTCGGCTGGTCGAGAAGGAGAGAGACAGAGTCACTGCCCGGGGATCAGGTTAACCTTGCTAGGCACAGGTCTGGCCGTGCTCCCTCTGCTTCCTTACTGCGTTCTGTGCTCTGCACGGGCTCATTGCTTGGAGAGAACACCATTCCCTGGGAGCCCAGCACGGGAGAGCAGGATGGGGATGCAGTGCCTTGCAGGGACACTGCTGGAAGCAGTGTGGGCAGGAATAGTTGGGCTCTGGCCTCTTCCAGGCAAGTCACTTGCTTGGATTTGTGAACACTGAGCCAAATTCCTGCACCTCCAGGCTAATTCCCACGCCTTTTGCCCCCAAGAAGTGGCTTTGCAGGACAGGACAGCCAGGCCTGGAGGCAGGCAGCCCTGGGATTGGTGGCATCAGTGTCCCCCGAGGGTCCTTACCCAGGTGGAGGGTGAAGGCTGCCCACTGCCTGGCGCTGGCAATGAAGGCTCCTCCCTCCACAGACAGGTACCGGGTGCTGACGGTCTGGGAGCGCAGGCGGTTGAAGAGGGACACTTTGGAGCCTGAGGAGATGCAGACTGTGGGGACAGGTGGCTAGGTTAGTGTTTGCCAGGACTGAATGATGGCTCTGTCAAGCCCGGTGAGGACAAGCCTTGGTCCCAGGGGTATCCAGCCTGGCAGCAGCCAACACCCTCCCCACTGCCTTCCTCTCTGTGTGAGCACAGGTGAGTCCCATGGTGTAGGGACCATACAGGCATTACACCCTGTGATGGGTGAACCATTTGGAAATGAGACATCTCTGTGTCAGATACAACCTCTTTTGGGAGTTCCCTTGGGCTTTGGGCCCAGCCTGGACCACTCCAGAGCCAAGCTGTGAGCAGGCAGCATCCCATCCTGGGCTGGCACCCACCTCACCCCCCACAGAGCCATTCCTGTACTCACGGTCTGTGTTCTTCAGTGACTGCTTCTTCTGCGAGGGCTTGGAGATGACCTTGATGAGTTTGCTGTGAAAGGTGCCAATCTCCTGCCCGTTGCTGAAGAAGAGCTTCAGGACCAGGCGGAAATGCTTGCGCTTGTCCGTGTCTGAGATGTACAGGGCCTTGGCACAGCTGAACCCCTGAAAGGGCACAGAGAGGCGGTCAGCAGCTCCAGCCCAGCCCCACCAGCCATCCTTAGCCTCCTCACTGCCCCATGAGGACATAATAGTGCCCTTTCAACCAGCCCCGGGGTTCATTCAAAGGGAGAAATGACCAGAGATGTTATTACAGGTGTAATGAAGAGCTGGGGAGAGGCAGAGGCTTTATTTACACTGGGGGCAGAGTATTCCTTATGGAAATGAATGTTATGTGTGATTTATCCCACATAACATGAGAAATCACCCAGGGTTTATGTTTTCCCTCATCCTGGCTGATATGCTGTGCCTTAGCAGCAAGGCAAGCACTGCGGACAAAGGCTCTTTCTGTGAGGCTCCTGGCCTGCCTCAGACCCTGTGCTCTTTGGGGACCCCAGATAATGCTTTTTCTCCTTCTTTTTCCCCCCCAATCAAAAGATGCCAGAGCTCTGCTGAAGCTTCCGAACTTTGGGATCAACTGGGTGTTTTTTTTTTTTTTTTTTGTGGGTTTTTTTTTTTTTTTTTTTTTTGTCGTTTTTTTTTGGGTTTTTTTTTTTTTGTGTTTTTTTTTTGTTTGTTTGTTTTTATCTGTTTATCTGCAAATGAAGGATCAGGCTTTCATTTTGTGGCAAGCAGCAGTGCTGCTCATCAGAAGGGCTGAGGGAACTGTGCAGATTTTGGCAGCCACAGGGCTGTCGACCTGAAAAGATGGTTCCAGAGAAAGATGGGGATCTTTGGGCTGCCTGGATTGGTGCACATGCCACAACAGGCTGGCAGAGTAGGAGTGGGGAGTTATGGCTAGGAAGAAAGAACTGTGACATGCCGAGGATAGGGAGGGTGTGACATCCCAGGGTGTGAGGTGGTGCTGGTGACAGCCCAGCCCCTGCATGAGGGGGGTCCCCACAGTCCCAGGAAGCCACGGGCTTTACCTTTGCATCTGGCTGCTCCTCAAAGCTGAGCTTCTGGGTCTCCATCAGGCTGCTGCCCATGCTGTCCAGCCCCATGTACCCACACACCCGAAATCCAGCCTCTCCCAGGTCCCTGGCTGGAAGAGACAAGGAGAAGCACCTTTCAACCCCCCTGCACAGGCTCAGTTTCTCCAGGAGCAGAGCATGGCCAAACTCCGGCACTTCCTGGGTCTGCATTCCAGGGGGCTCAGGCTTGAGCAGGAGAGGAGTTTGGGAGGCCAAAACCAACATAAATGGACTCACTGTCCCCTTTGCAGAGGCAGAGGGCAGCTCTCCATGGTACAGGAAGGGAGGGAGGAGAGGTCCAGGGCGGCTGACAAATGCTCACCTTTTATCTGCTCCTGCTTTAACTTCCATCCTGGCCCGCTCAGGTAAACACAAGGTGGGGGGCAGAAAAACCTGCAGAGACATTTTCCCACTGCCCTTCAACACTCTGAAAAAGTGCTCAGGAGTGGCTGGATGGCTGTGCTGAGAGCAGAGACCTTTACTGGGCATCATCAGCCCTGGGGGCAACCCTGCACCCTGGGAGGCACATGGAGCTCAGCAAGGGGCTGGGGACCCTCTGCCCTGCACTGCCTCCAGTGCCTGGTTCCAGCCTCAACAGCTGCCACATCTGGTGGTGCCACTGGTGGCCATGAACCCACCAGTGACAGGATGGCCCTGGGATGGGAGGACAGAGACCCTGGCACCCACACACACCTTCAGCTTCCCCAAAGACAGGGAGTGATCACACCCTGCTTGACTGCCATGTGGGAATTTCAGCAGGCTGGGAACAGTTTACATTCACAATCAGTTTTGGAGCCCAGTGCAAATAAATCTATAGCCAGGAGTTTGGAAACCCATTTTCCTGTGTTTTATTTGGGTTTCCACTGTCTTTGCCCTTGTGTGAATGGTGTAAATTCATCCTCTATTGATGCTGGGTAAAGCACTAGCAGAGAAAACACCAGTGCAGGGGGTTGGATATTTTGGAGCCCTAAAGTCCTGGGTACAAGTTTATTTAAGCAACTCATCCACAGCATGGGCCCCTGACTGCCACTGTTAAGGAAAACAGCTGCAGCAGCACCTTCAAACTTTAACCTGGGAGCTCTGTGCAGGTTTTCTCTCCCTTTTCAGACCTAGCATCTGATTTTCATGCTCATCCTTTGCACAGGGTCAGGAGCAGAGGAAAGCGGGTGTGATGAGAGGGCTCCCTCCTGGCTGGGAGATTCAGTTCTGAAATAACTTTTTTACCTGTGGACCAGCAGCCCCTGGCAGGAGACTGGATGTGGTGAGAACTTTGTAGGCACAGCCAGCCCATCCCAGAGCTGTCTCCTGGGGTTGCTGGGGTCTGGGTGGTTCCACTGGAAGCTGAGCTGGTTGCCTCATAGCTCTTCCATACTCGGTAATAACGGAGGAGTATTTATATCACAAGGATTAATGGAGGGTTAATTACATTGCAGTGCCGCAGTCTGACATCACTGCCAGGGAGCGGCAATTTTGGAGACTCAAGCCAGAACCTCAAGGTGTTTTTGCAGTGTGGGAAGGATTTTCAAATATAGCAGTTTTTTGGAGACCACTGGCATTGATGGAAACGCCCCAGTCCCTGCTGTGGCCATGCAGATTTTAAGACAAGAGTTACAGAGCAGTTAAAACATTACCCTTTCTTTCTTGGGCGGTGAGATTTGAATGGAATCTTGACTTCTTGTACTTAATCTTTTTTTACCACTTCATGGAAAGAACCTAACTACTGGGAATGTCTAATTGGGAGGGATGCAGGTTGGAGCTAACACCTTTCTTGTGTTATTCAGTTCATGGAGACTAAATGATGGCTTTGGATGCAAAGATGCCATGAGTGAATGCAGAGAGGATATGTCAGATCATCTGCTTCACCAGCTTAGATAGTGAAATCCAGCAAGGCTGAAATCAAGCTTTAGGTAGCTGGGTTGAGTGTGGCTATCAGGGAAGCTGGAAGTATCCCCCACCTTTTTTCATTGCCATAGGACTTCTGTGCCACTTTGGCGTGTAGGATCAGCACTGTCTGGTCTGCTGGCAGCTGCAGGTACCTCCGCACGCTGTCCTGGAGCAGGCTGCCCTGGTACGGGTTGGATCTACAAGACAGAATTTCCCTGGCACTGTGGCACCAGAGCCAGCTCCTGCCCAGCCCTGCAGGGAGCAAGGAGCTCCCTCCATGTCCAGCCTGATGGGGTGGGGAAGGTGGAAAGGCTTTCCCATCAGAAAGCACTGCAGCTCAGCTGCTCTAAGAATGGGGCTAGCATTGAAAAATATAAAGTTTGGGTAATGGAATAACTGCTTCATCAGTTTGCCACCAAACACACACAGGACTTTTCTAAGACTTCCAGCCCCATGCCATGGTGGCTGTACTCTAATTGAATATTAATTTGTTTTTCCGCCTGATGTGCTTGTTGCTGTATGGCTTTTGGATGAGTTGGGAAGTGATGCTGCTGAGTGTGAGTGCAGCTGGGGAGCTGCCATCTGAGGTGGAGGGGATGTTGGGTGAAAAAAGCTGCATTTTTCTCTGAGACCTAAGAGGTAGATGGTTCTGCTGATTGTTTCTGCTCTATTAACTACAAGGTGTTCCCAGGCACCTGGCATTTAACTCTGCTAACTCGATAGGTTGGCTGTTAACCAGCTGGAGAGAGATGAGGTGGGTCTGAGATGCCCTGCTCTGCCAGCTGGGACATGTGTGCAAGGACTGGGGAGTGCAAGGGGGGAGAGCTCTGGGATGTCAGCTTTGGAGGTCTTCTGTGGTGCTAGCTTGCCTTCAGAGGAGGTGAGACCTCTCACTGAACAACACCAGCTCCTGCCCTGCTGAAAGACAGTAAACCCCCTGAACTGGGGGCAGGAACATTCCCTGAGTTTGGGATATTTGACTGGATAAGATGAAACCAGAGGAGAAGGAAGAGGAGATGCCTTTGTAGGAATCTCTCCTTGGCACTTCTGTCAATGTGGTCACTGGGAATGTTGCTCCTACCAAGGGGACCTGGCCTGGCTGGTGATGGCTCTCCTATCAGACAGAGGTAAAGCAGAGGCCATAGAAGGCTGTGAAGCCCCAGTGCAGAGTAACTGAGAGAGCATCTGGGGCTGTGGACAGCACTGGGGGATGACCTCAGAGGAGAAGGGGTGACAGTAGGTGCATCAGCCACAGCCACCCAAGGAGGATCTTGCAAGAGATGTGCAGGGGAGCATTCCCATTAAACACAGTCTCTATTCCCCTTAAATGGGCTAGAAATGGAGAAAAGTTGAGAGCATAAATGATCAGATGTGTGAAGAGAGAGAACTCTGGTCCTGCCATCACCCCAAGGCAGGCTCCTCGTGGTGAGCTCCTCTGGGCTCAGGGGCCAGAGCAAGCTCCCAGGGAGAGAGGCTGCAAGCAGTCATCCCTGGCTAGAAGGTATGTTCTAGAAGAGTTTGCCTGCCAGCTCTGTTCTTCCTGGTGAAATACTTTTAAAAAGGCTGTGCCCCTTACAGCTTTTAGCACCCATGTTGCAATTCACTTTAAACATGTACCTCTTCAGTTCCAGCCTTTTCTATTAGGACGAAAAACACATGTCCCACACATGGAAATATTTACCCAGTGTCTTCTCTGAGCAGTGGGGACCTGACACTTTGCACTGCACAGATGTGCTCTGTTTGGTTACTAAAGGAGCAATATAATCTCCTGCCCTCCTTGTTCCCAGTTCTTTATCCTAGATGTGTCATTGGATCACTAGTAAACATAAATTAACGGAGTCCTGCCAGAATCAGATTTACAGCCAGGGCCAGTGTCAGTGTCACTCACAGCATTAACTGCTACTCTGTGCCTGGAAAATGAATACTTGATGGCCATTCCTGACTGCAGAGCACAGGCTGGCACCAGGCTCTGCTCTTATGGCAGCCCCAGAGCTGCTGCCAGGCTGCGGGCTTAGCCCTGGCTCACCCCACAGCACTCATGGCAGGGCAGGAGGGGCTCCTTTGCCAAGGCTGTACCAGTTCCCTCCATCGTGGTGCTGGGATGGGAGACTCCTGCTCCAGCACACTGAAGCAGAGCTTTATCAACCAGTATCCCACCAGTGGCTGCCCCATGGTGGGTCACTCAGTCTTGCTGAAAAGTTTCACTCCACTTTCTAGCCAATGAATAGTTTATATCTTTGCACAGCCAAAGAGATCCCATAAGAAAGTTATTTAATCTTTTTCCATAATGGCAATCTGCAGCTGTTTCACTCCTCTGCTGCCAAGCAATGGTGTGATTTCAGCTTTGATCCGCCTTTGCTATTTTTCCCTTCATATAAAAGCATTATTTGGGAAATCTCTCAGCAAAACTCTGGGTTGGTTTGGGATTTTTTTTTTTTTTTGGTTGGATTTGGTTTGGGTTGTTGGGTTTCTTTTCCTTTTTTTTGTTGTTTGTTTGTTGTTTTTTGTGGGTTTGTGTGTGTGTGTGTGGGGGGGGGTTGTGGGGTTTTTTTTGGGTGTTGTTGTTGTTGTTGTTGTTGTTTTCAGAACAACTGATTATGATTTGGATAAATGTGGAAACATATCAAGAAAATTGGCCTGACTCTGGATACTCTTACACTAATGCAACACAGTGTTAAATGAGTACTGAACCTTGCTGGCTCTGTTCAGCAGCATTTCACCCTCAGTTTGTCAGAGACAACGGGCACACAGCAGGGAAGAGCCAGGCTGGGTGTGTGAATTTTTTCCTGGTGAGTCTCATTGTTCAGTGTGCTGTGTAAAATTAGGAGTATAGCTTCAGGTCCTTGTGTCTCAGCTTCAGAGCCACATGCTTCATCCCTGTCAGTGTCACCAACACGGTCACCAGTGCCCATCCACATAGCTCGGGCTCTCCCTGTGTGGCTCCTCTGCCATCAACCCCTTGGCAAAGCATGGAACAGCCTGGTAAGGAGGCCAGGCAGTGGCAGGGAGTGTTCAGGAGCAAATTGCCAAAACCTGTGGATTAAGACGTGTGCCGATAGTGTGGGCTGCATCAACGCCTGCTCTGCAGAGCCTCCCACAGCACTGGCTCAGGGCAGGGCCAGGCTTGTGCAGGTATCACTGCTCCCTGCCATCCATACATACCAGAGTCACGTGGGTCACTGCCTGCAGCTTATCAAAGAGCCTTCTGGAACAATTATCCACATGCTACTTACTGCTTGAGGTGGGGATGTGCATGCCAAAGGCAGGTAAACAGACGGTAGCTCTTCAGATTTGATGTCCAACTGGAGGAACAACTACCTAGAAACTTGGCTTTCTTTTCTTTGTCCGTTCTCTGCAGCCCTTGCCTTCCAAATTTTGGGGCTAAATTGTGTGTGATGCACTTCTGAACAGTGCTCGCCATTCTGCCCACAGAGGTGACCACCCAGCATCCATCATCTGGTTTAAATTTATCTTCAGAGAGTCAAAGTGCTATTGCTGAAGCAGCTCAGTATACCCACTTGGCTCCTTCTGGCACCTACAGCCTCCTCAGGGTTACAGAGAATTATTCACTCCCTTCAGACATTTATTATATTAAATTATTAAAATGCTTTGGTTGTGGTGCAGTGTTAGTTCAGTGTCATGTTAGCAGCACCATGTGGGCTGGGCTATTACAGCTCTCACTAAAAGCTTTCTTTTTATAGCCTGAAGTCTTGGCTGGGGCTCAGCTGCTCTCCACACAGTTGGGCATTATGTATGAGAAGGGGGGGAGTGAGGGGGGGATCCACCACCTTTCTCCTACACTGATTTCTGTAAGCCTTTCCCCTTCCCTGCTCAGCCTGGCACCACTTACCAAAGTTTTCCTTTGCTTTAGGTCATGATGTGCCTCAGGAGAGGGTGTGAGTGCATTTGTGGTGAATCTCTAGGGTGGCTCTGCCTTGGTACTTGAGGTGGGAGAGACCCAAAGTAGTCCTGGGGGATTTGCAAGCCCTGATCATGTTGCTGTGCCCTCTGCCATGGGAAATGAAGCAGAAAAGGAGGAGTGCTCTATGTACTTTCCACAGGAGACACACACAGCTGGACCACCTTGCAAAGGGCTGTTTCATGTGGGCACACAGGGATCCGAGACGGGCGTTGAGAGGCTTTGGAAGGGTTGGACCCCACAGTTCCATCACTGATTTTAGGAGAACTGGTGTTTAACACCACAGCTGAAAATTATCCCTCTCCCTCCCTGCAGCAAGTGTTCAGGGGCATCACTCAGTGCTTTGTCCTGCCTCCAGCTGGGGAACGCTGCTCCCTGTGTGGGACATATCCTGATCCACACATCACCCTCTGTGTGCGCACCCTTGGGCAATTGCAGGAGAAGAAAAAGCACTTTACAAACAGTGGGAGAAGCAAACTGCCCTCTGCCCTGCTCCTTTTCACTTCAATGAGCTTCACCAGCTCAGTCTGCTGAGGAAGGGATCTGATATATTGTCCCCTGGGAATGAAAGTACCTGACATTGGAGACCAAAATACAATCCTGGCAGCTATTGTTTAGAAATTGGGTCTTCAAATCACCTCTTTATACAAGAACTGTAACTCACAGTAACAGTGTCCCCAAGTGCAGAGACTTAATTTGCTGCTTCCCCCCCCCGCCACAAAAAAAAAAAAGGAGCTGTGGTTTGCCTCGCTCAGGACACAGCTGCCCTGAAGATTGTTGAGAAATTGCTGCCACAGAGGGCAATTGTTCTTCCCTCAGTTTGGGGAAGAACCAAACATTCTAATAAAAAATATCCATTTTAGAGTTCTGGGTTATATTTTGTGCAGATCAGGGGAGAAAATGCCTGCAGTGCTCTTGGGTATGGAGTCAACGCAATGTTTATGCAAAAGGAAAAGCCATTAGAAATCACAGAAATGAGTAGTCTGCAGTTTCTGGCTTCCCTCATTTTTCAATACCTCCTTTAATCCAGACCAACCCAACCCACAGCCCTTGTATATGCATGGGTATTTATAAATCCTGTATTTTCCTCACTGCACACACAAGTGAAATTCAGCCTTTTCTAGGCCTGGGGAATTTATCAACCACACCAAAGGCAAACAGCAGCCGAGAGCAGGAAGCACGAAAAGCCTGTGGCAGTGAGTTCTGCCGGGAGCAGGGGCCAGCCAGGGTGGGTACCCCAGCAGCACCAACACCCCCAAAATGCCCAAGTTTGATAAAGCGGTATTGGCACTTCTGCTAGAAAACTCAGACCGTGGGGGTGATTTACTGGAGTCTCCTTTCTCTGTTCCTGGTGTGCAGAGAGGAAGGGGAGTGCTGTTAAAGCACCACAACACAGCCCTATAAAGCACTAAAGGTGGTTCCTACCACCACCAGATTGATCTATGTGCTGGGAGAGGTGGAGGACAGGGAAGGTCTATTCCAGGGTTTCTAAGGAGCCTCTGCTGATGATCTCCAATGCACATCAATTGACCTTCTTGATGGAAGCTTAACCTGAGGCTCTAGAGCCCTCCAAGCTCTGGTCTGCAGTTTCCTGGTTCAAACTCACCTCCCCACACTGCAGCCACTATCTGCTGATGTTCCTAAACTTCCAGGACACTGTAGGTCAAATGGATATTAAGCTTAGACTCTCCTTTTTCCATGAACTTTTAAGTTTATGGGGCTCTCAGGTGCACTCCCCCGGCAGGGGAACAGACAATTAAGGGGGGTGGGGTGGGGGGGGGGTGGGGGTGGGGTGGTGAAAGAAAGAAGAAAAGAAAGAAAAAGAAAACAAAAGAAAAGCAAAAGGAGAAAAAATAGGTAAAAGAAAGAAAAGCATAAAAAGATAAAAAAACCTATAAAATAAAGAAAATAAAAAATTAAGAAAGAGAAATAAAGGAGTAAAAAAGGAAAAATAGAGAAAGATGAAGAAAAAAAGGGAAATAAAACACCAAAAGCAGCAGGGCCCTCCACGCCGGTGAGCCCACGGCCGTGCCGGACTGCGCACCCCTCGGTGCCGATTCCACCTGCGCGCAGCTCCCGCGGGGACCCGCACAGCGGGGCAGGGGGCAGGTGGGAGCCCCCGAGTCCCCCCCGCCGGCACAGGCTGCTGCACCCCCCCGCTCCCAGCGCTGCCCCTGGGCCGAGCCGTGCCCGCCCCGCCGCCCCCCCGCTCCCCCGCCCCGTTAAATGCCGGCGGGCCCTGCCGCCTCCCGCCGCTGCTGCCGCCCCGCACCGCCCGCACCGCCCGCACCGCGTACCTGAGCCAGCAGCGCGGCGGGGAGCGGCTCCGCGGCCGGCACGGGTGAGTGAGGGGCTCCGCGGGCACCGCCGCCCCTGCGGGGAGGCAGAGAAGAGGAGGAGGGTGAGGAGGGTGCGGGTGAGTCCGGTCCTGATCCCGATCCCTTTCCCGATCCCTTTCCCTTTCCCGGTCCCGATCCCGATCCCGATCCCGATCCCGATCCCGATCCCGATCCCAGCGCCGAGCGCTGCCGCGGAGACTGGCAGCCTCCAAGGGGGCTTTTCCTTGGAGCGGGGCTGGCAGGAAGGGGAGCGGCGATCCTGGGCGTCAGGAGCAGAAAGCAAAGCCGGGAAGAGGGAAGAGCATTTGCCCCAAAGGATTTTTCCTCCCATCCGTGCGCTGGAGCTTTCCAGATCCCCCGCCGCACGGGTTTGGCCCCCGCAGGGGTGCCGGGGTGTATTCGATGGGGCAGCCGGGGCATGGTACCCGCTCGGCCTCTCGGTGCTGTGTGTGAGGGATGTGAATTCTTCTGCGCTGTCGGGATAGCTCAGGATGCCTTCCCTGCTCACCTTTTGCCTAGCTGCCGGGCAGGTCCCTGCTTATACAACCGAGGATCTCTTAGCAGAGAATGATAGGGTCTGGTACACCTGGGCAAGGTGTACTGAGCAACAGGATATCGAGATCCTGCAGAAAGATAAGCTCATAAGTGTACCCTAAGTTTGCTATGCACCGTTTCTGCACGACTGGGAAATTGGCTCTGTGCATACTTGTTTGCACAAGCAATCACCCACCTTCAGTTTATCATTCCAACAGTTTCACAGGATAAAATTAGCTTTGGGCACTTCTCTTCCAAGCAGTTACATGGGAAAACTTGTTTGGAAAATCAGATTATTCTGCACTCATCGCGTTTGTGTGGACACGCACTGGTGTGAGCTAAGCAGAGCTGAGCAGATACACGGTGGGGCCTATGAGCTCTGCTGGGGTTTTGCTCCTGGTTCTGCAGGGACAGCCTTTGCTGTGGTGCAGAGAGCTGCTGAATCCATTCAGGAGGCAGGCTGCAGAGTGGGAACCGGTGTGGCTGAGGAGGCTGCCAGGGAAGCAGGACTGTCCCGTGTCAATGGAAGTCACCAGATGTGTGCAGTGGGACTGAGGGGAGCAGGGGTCCACGAGAGAGGCCTGTTCCGAGCCCCAGCTCTGAGACAAGGCACAGGGCTTTGCCTCTTTTGCTTAAACACACTGGATTTTTGTTTCGCTTAAATCCAGATTATTTATAAAGTTATTATGAAGTTCTCCCTTTGGGACCCTCTGTAGCATCTCTTGATAGTAAAGGTTTTCCTTTTTATTTTTTCAAGGACGGGAGCAATTAATCCCAGGCAGCGAATGTGCAGGTTCTCAATAACAAGTAGAAACTGCACTTCACAAGCAGATTCTTGCAATCTCTGCAGGAATTCGTTAGATTGCTGTCGATATCAACAAAAAGCTGTGTGTGGGGAAATCTCTCAGATCTCAGCCCTGATATTTGCCACCAGGATATGGATAAATTCAGCCCCGTCCAAAATGCAAGTTCCCTTCTGGAAACCATGCGACAGGTCTTGGTGTTTGCAGTAAAACAACACTTTTCATTGAAGCAGGCAGGGTATTGCTGCTGCATCCAATGGGAGAAAGCTGTTGATTTTTGTGGAAGTTGTAGCTTTCATTTGTTGTTAAAGAATTAAAAAAACCATATGTGCTCAGTACACAATGGGCTCAGGAGCTGCCCTGGTTGGCAGCCGTAGCAAACAGAGGAGCTGTGGCCAACAAGGCAGCCCGTTGTAGGCAATCTGTGGTCACAGAAGATGTTTGTGCTCCCATTGCTCATAACATAGTGTTTCCCTTGAGGTTGGCATTAGAGGTTAAAGGTTTTCAAGAGAAGTCTTTGTTTAACATCTTTAAAGTTTCCAATAGGGCCCCCTTTGTTCGCTCTGGAGCAGTGTGCCTGCCTTGTTAAAAACTCAGCACTCATAAAATGCCATTTGCAAATGCCTGATGAATAGGGCTGAAACATGGAGGGGAGATAAGTAGCATTTGTATCTGCACACACACGGGATTACAGACAAGCCCTACTGTGAGTGAATAAATAGGACCTAGAAAAACCACAGAAAAAAAACATAGATGGAAGGGTGCTTATAAAGAAACTTATAAAAGTCAGCTACTCCCCCTGCTCCACTTGGGCCCTTTCATGCCAGATGTCTCCTCCAGCCAAGCCAGGAGGCTGAGTGGCTCCTGACACTCATCATTACCTCTCAGTGATCATGTTTTCTCCACTTTGGGCCCAAACAGTAGCAAATTGAGCACATGGGCTCCATCAGCAGCTCATGCAGCTGCCATAAGGGCTCCACTGATCTGCTGGGCACAGGGACTCTGACTCAGTGCTCTCCATTACCTGCTGTGGGTTGGTGAGATCGTCCCTCTGTAGGTACCCACAGCACAGAGGTACCTTTAGGCGCCAAGTAAGGTTTTCAGCTCTTAGAAGGCTTTGGTTCTCTCCTGTCTTGGCTAAATAGAAAGGGTTTTAAAGCAGCTCTGTTAAAGCAGGAGAGGGTAGAGGTGTGTACCCAGGAGGCTCCAGACAATGGTTCACAGCGATGGCAGAGTTTCCATGTGGGATACTCCAGACTGCTGTGTCTTATCCTGTGTCTGAATCTTCTTTGGTTCTCACACAGCTTGTCCTTCCTGGTATCTTTTACTGAAGTCAGAATCCGTCTTCCCCACCAATATTCTGTCTTTGCCTGTCTATCTGCAAACTTCTGATCCTCTTGCCTTGCAAGCCTCTGCTTGCACACGTGAATCCATCCCTAGCCTGGTCCCTCTGGTGCCCCTCAGGGAAATCCATAGGGCTCAAGTGTTGTTCTTTGCAGAGAGGTGGCAGTACCTTGGTTTCTCTCCAGACTTCAACTTTTCTGTCTCTGGGCTATGCTGTGCTTTGCCAATGTGTAAGTTCAGGAGTCTTGGAGTGTAGTCTGTGGACCCATAGGAGTCCATGGTCTATGGCAGGAACCAGCGGGAGCGGATCTGCTGACAGCAGAGATAACTCCTTTTACAAGAGTCTCTGTCTGGGCTGGAAAGTTAGGCAAGCTCCACACACAGAAAAACACTGCCTTTGAGAATTCAGAGCTCGTACACCTGCACCTGGACTTGGATGTCTTCCCCAAAGTGTTTTCTGTTCTTCAGCGTGGGCAGGAGGGAGGCCACAGCCCACTGTGCTGCTGCTGAAGCTCTTCTCCAGTGCATCTCCCAAGGGCTGACAGCATCCCAGTCCCAGGACAGCAGATCTCCTGCTGCCAGAGGGACATAGAAGCTGTGAAGCTAGATGTGAGACATTTCCTGTGCTACCTTTGAGGTTCTCCCTGTGAAAAGTATCTACACAAAGCTTTTATGTTCTGAGGAGAGACAAAAAGTCCCCGCATGCCTTTCTGCAGCTGCCAAATGCTCCTCACTTTCTGCTATTTCAATTAAACACATAGCAGGATGTGTTTAGTAGGATAAAGGGGAGAGGCACAAGAATATTCTCTTGGCGTGTTTTCTTATGCCAACACACTTGAGTCACATCTCTAGAGTGAGAAATATGATATAAAGATTTAGAGAAGGAGGTCAGGCAATGAATCCATGATTGCTGGGCTGGAATAGCAGGTGGTTGTCTGTGCCATGTAAACTTCCTGGAGGTCAGCTGGGGATAGTGGTCCTAGCAGATTTGGGAGACAGATATCCTGCTAGCAACTATCAATCTCATGCCAGCTCTGCTGCATCAGGAGCTCAGCTGACAAACTCTGTACCAGCCCAATAGCTGATCTGGGCCATGACTTTTTTCCTTTGTGGTTGAACATGCATATTTCTGGGGAAAAAAATGCTCTCTAACACCTTCCTCCCAAAACAAGAACCTGGGCAATGGATTGCTGCGTCAGCTTCTGGATGGCCAGGACATCTTTCTCTCCAAAGTTTGAAGTCTCTTGGCCCAGATCAGCTGTCCTCCAAGGACCTGTTTGTAGAAAAGCATTTGCTTTTTAAGAGAGTCAGTAAGGTGGATCTCTCCCCTGTTGATCATCCTTCATCAAAATCAGAGCATTCCAGTTTTGTTGAAAACAGCAGTTAGGAGATGGGCTGAGTTCGCCTGTTGTGCAGCTCAGGGGACAAGTGCAGCCTAAAGGTCTTGAGTGGGACAGAGAGGAACAGAGAAATGGCTCTAGCAGTCCTGAAACAGGAGCCATCTCTGACATGATTAGTTGAACAAGGAGATTTGGCAGACATATTTTCCTCTAGCCTGTTTTCCTCTTGGCTAGCTCTTTAACATTTTAATTTGCAAGTGAATGTGGCTTTTATTCCTGGCAGCTGTTGCCGAAGCAGCCCAGGTACAGCTTGTTTCAGTGCAGGGCTGTCTGGGCTAGAGGCTTTCCTGCCAGGTAAGTGCCAGAGCACTGGGAGGTCCTTTAGAGATAGACAGATGGCAGAGAAAGACGCTGTGGAGAACATGTAGAGGGGGATGCTCTGCCCATTGCTATACCCAGCATTTCCTTCCCAAGGGGACTTCAAATGTCATGTCACAGTATAAACCTCCCAGGACTTGTATGAGTCTGTGAGCTGTGAGTCAAAGACATCTGTTACTGCAAAAGGACCTGGTCAAGAAACCCATCTTTCTCCTGCCCTCCCTGGGAATACTCAGGAGTGGGTCCCATAACATGGGGAATAGGCTTTTGTGGGGAGCAAGCAGAGCAAAAGAGAAGTTCCTTCTTCATCCAGCAAGGTTTTTCTGTTACAGCCCTCCTGCTGATTTGCTCCTGTTGGGTTTGGAGCCTTGATGTGCTGTTGGAGAAATACAGCCTTGTTTTTCAAACAACGTGTCCTTCCAGGTGGCACTTGGCCCAGTAAAGCTGCCACAGAGTTGTAACCAGAGAGCTCTGCAGTGTCCTGGAAAGAGTCTGCTCTGGTTCTCTTACATTTGCTTGGGAAAAACCAAGGACACATCAGTCCTTAAACTGGGGGGAAAACCCTTTTGGGCTGGAAGTTCATGCCATTTCCATGGTCTTGATGTGCTTGTGATCCCTGAGTCTTCCTTGCTCTGAAAACTGCATTGCTGTCCTCTCTGGTGGGATTTGCCTTTTGTCACCCAGCTGCTGTGGGAGATGAGCCCTGAGATTTTGGACCTGTGATTGAGTATAAAGTCAATTCTGCCTATTCCTGAGGGTGGATTCTGTGCTTGTGAGCAGCAGAGGTAGCACTGAGCCGGGCATCTGCAAGCAGAGAGCACTTGGAGACTGGGGAGAAACCAACCTTTGGGCAACTCTCCAGGAGAGGGTGGACCCAGCTCCAGGGCTGTCCCAGGCCTCATCCTTTCACACTGCTTGCAGGTCTTGCAGATACATGGACAATGTGCCAGCAATTCTTCCATGTTTCTACAAAAAAAATTGGCATCAAGAGGTACCTCCAGGATGATGTAAGTTGTCTGCATCTCTCCAGGTGGTTCTGGTTGCTTCATTGTCCCCTGGGACAAGACACACATCAGCCTTCCTCTCTTGGTCCCAAATGCATTTTTGGGCAGCCTTTCTCTCAGGCATGAACGAGAAGGATGACGACTTGCTGTCCTGATGAAGTCATCACAATTTTTCTCCCCATCCTCCAGTTTGAGCGTGTTCTCACTGTCTTTCTGCTGTTGTCCTGGCAGAACTCAGATGCCCTAAGTGAAGGGACTCAGGGCCGGGACTCTTGGCCATATTTTGATTGGGTTTTTTGACACTTTCATCAAATAACACTGAGGGAATTAAATTTCTCAAAAGTGCCTGTTTGGGTCTCTGCAAAGAAAAGTTCTGCAGAGCAAAGGAGGGTGCATGGAGAGGCAGATGAGGAGAGTGAATCTCAGCAACATCATGTCTAGGGCCTCTCTACCATTGGCCAAGGCTTCCAGCACAGAAATAGATGCTGTTAGCTGGTAGCATCTGTGTGGCATCAGTGCCCTGCAGCCTGCCACGTGTGCCTGGACCTGTTGTGTGTGCCTCCCCCTGTGCACAGCCCTGCTGCATGAGACAGCCCTCTGCCTTGGCTCACAGGCTCCCAGCACTTCCCCACTCCTTGCAGCTCACGGTGATCCTTTGTCACGGCATCTTGCAGGGTCTGGAGCCAGCATAGCTCCACAGCCGTGGTCCACAACCTGCTTTCCTCCTTGTGACACTACAGTCAGGGCTTTTCCTGGGCTGTGAACACACTGCCACCTCTTCTTTCTCCACCTGCTTCATCCCCTCCCCAGTACAGAACGCCTCCATCCCCATAACAGCAAGGAGGGTAGGGTGCTGGCAGCATTCCCCACCCTGCTCCCTGCCATGCCCTGTCTTCTGGCCTTGCCCAAGGCAGGGTGCACACAGGTCCTACCTGCCACCATCTGGATGAACCAGAAGGGGAATATCCAGAGTATTTCTGTTAACCTGTAGCCGGGAAAGAGCTGCCAAGGAGGTCACGCTGAAACCTGAAGCGGCTGCTTTTCCTGAGACTCAGCATTTGGCAGGGAGAGCAGACAGACAAGTGGTGGAGCAGGGAGGGATGCAGTTGCCTTGGGGATCAGCATTGCCATTGGAGGTGCCCAGGGAAGGGTGCTGGCTTACCTGTTTGTCTCTGGGGATCCATCTCCATGTCCTCCTTGGCTGAAATCACGTGTAGAGTCAAAAGGAGCTGACCCTTCTGTCCTTACATGTGGTTCTCCCCTTAGTCACCCTCCTTGCATCATGTACTATCTCCTTCAGCAGTGAAAAGCAACAACTCTTTCTCCCATTGCGTTGCTCAGAAATGTCAGGAATGGTCCAAGTGTCCCTCTCAGCTCATCTGCAGGGTTTGGCTGAGCCAGCCCAGGCAGCAGCACTCACCTTGCCTGGACCTTTTTTCTTTTATAGCTCAGTGTTATCTCAAGGTCTCTGGCGTTGCAGCCGGCACTGTGTTTGCCTTGCCTCACAGCACCTGCCTGCCAGCCGCTCGCTTCCCACCCCCTCCCACCCCTGCACGGCTTGGAGGAGGTGGCGTGCCATCCCTCGGGGGTGAGGACTCCCTCCATAGGGATGCAAGTCAGCCCCAGGGAAGTGAGGGTAGAGGGAAGTTGCCAAGTACGGGATGGTGGGAGAGATACTGGGGGATGTCTGTCCCATCATCTTTGCTTCCCCATCCCTTTGCTGCTGGGGCAGGACTGGGCATTAAATTGAATCAGGGACTGGACACTGTCCCAGCCTGGTCTCTGCTGCCAGGATCAGCATATGACCGAGCTGCCATGCCCTGCCCTGTCCAGGCAGCATCAGCCCTTCCAGCTGTGGGGAGAGCCAAGACTTCATCCAAAAGGTGAGATGCTGTTAAAAATAGATCAGTTGTGAACTGTTTTCTCCTTCTTGGTTCCTGGCCCAACAGCTCATTCCTCCCTCTGGGCTGTCTTTGAAACTCTATGGATGCTGTGAGACAGAGGCTCCATAGCAGCAGGGAGGTGTGGAGAGAAGAGAGTTGCAGAAATGTTCTAGGTGGCATAGCTGTCCCAAAAATATTTAGTAGTTTGTGAGTGCTTTCTCCTGGGAAAGAAGCAGCGCTGGAAAAAGAATCTGCTAAACAAATGGGGAAACAAAGCTTGGGGAGGAGCACTGTTTGCCTCTCTGCTTGCAGGTGGTGAAGGGACACAGGTGCCTGAGCAATCCTGGCCACAAAGCAAAGCTCACCTCTGCCCCCTGGAAAAGACCTGTCAGGTTGTTGTCCCTGCTCATCCCCTCAGCCAGTGCCATCGCACTGCTCCTTCCCCTCCCCTGCAGGAGCTCTGGCACTGCCGCGGAGTCGCTGTGCCCCTGCCGGTCCCGGCTTGGTGAGCTGCTCACCTCCAGGGAAAGGCCACGTGTCTCACTTTCTGGATCTCAATATCCTCTTGTACCCCTTTTCTGTCCCCCTAATTCTCTAATATAGTTTTCCAGGTGGGAACGCTGAGTCTCGAGACAGTTTTAAGATGCAGCTGTTAAACCTATTATCAGTGTCCCTGCTATCAAAGACGTGGTGTTCAGGGCTGCATGTAACCACTGAGCAATTAAACAGCAACCCTGGTGATGAATTACAACTGAGACCTCCGGGGGCTGAATAAATATCAGCTGATAACTGCTGATAAAATGAATTTTTGTGTGTTTTTTCATAAAAGCCCCCTTCCAGTATCTGTGCCCAGTCCTGGCACTGCAGATCTCCTGGGGAGAGTCACATTATGTGTGGCATTTCCACTCCTAGCACCTTGGGTTTCCAACCAGAGCTGGAATAAAAATAAACTAAATAAATCTATGTCCCTGGAGGAGCCAGGAAAGGTGAGGCGAGACAACACAGAGGTAAGCAGGGAGGGAGAGAAGTGACAAGTTGAGGTTTTGTGTAACAAGTTTAAGTATCTTTTCCCCCAATGATCCCACCCTAAAGACATGAAAAAAACTGCTGAGGTGCAGAGTATCCCTTGGAAAAACCTTTAGGACAGGGAGAGCTGCAGAGTGCTGGTGGCAGAGTGGTGGGGACCCCGAGGGGATGTGAAGGAGAGCTGCAGGCTGGCAGTGCTTCACCCAGCACCTGCCTGGGGGAAGAGGTGTGAGCCCACCTGCACAGGCATCCTCACACCCTCTGCCTGCAGAGGCTTCTGCTCTTCCAAGAGAGTTTGGAAACAGGCAGAGAATGGAACTTCTTGGAAAAATGGTCTTTGCCAGTGACTTTGAGAGACTTCTGAGCCGGTTTTGTCTGTGCTGGCGTTTCTCCTCCCGTGCAGGAGTATCAGGAGGGCTGGTGCTCTGCAACCCTGCGTGCAGCTTTCCCACTCTCCGCTGGCTGCAGAGAACAGCCACACAGTCAGGGAAAAAGCATTTGGCTGAACATCCCAACCGCCTGGTTTGCAAGTGAAAATAAGGCTCGTCCAATGGCCAGCTCCACCCAGAGCAGAAAATCAGACCCTTTGGCAGAGTGCTGCTACTGTAATGAAATTGAGCTGTGCTGAGACTGTCAGTCCTTGGAACAGGAAAGATTCCATGGGGGTTCAGAGAAGTTTGGGGATGGATCTGTCAAAACTGCTGCTGTTTAGGGTTTTTGGCACTGCCTGGGCACACCCACCACAGGAGAATGTTGCCCCTTGGCTGAGCTCACCCTCAGCACTGATTGCGCCTTGTCTTCTCCCTGCAGCACATCCTTCCAGCACTGGAACTGTGTGGTCTCGCAGAGCCATGATGAAGCTCCTGCCTGTTGCCTCTCTTCTCCTGCTTTTCCTGACAACACTGGAAGCCAGACCAAAACCTGCAGGTGAGCCCTGGCTGGTGGGGAGTGCATAGAGGGGAGAGAAGTGAGAACATAGGGCAGTGGAGTCCTCGAGGACAGTTTGCTGTGTGACGCGGCGGGACATGATCCTTTCTTGGGGAGCATCCCCAGGAGGATTCCTCCAGTAGTGGGACACAAACTTCTTGGCCCCAGCATGGTGGCTCTGGTGCTGCTCACTCTGGGCACACCCTCAGCTGTGACACAGCCCTGCCCAGAGCTTGTCACCCTCCAGGCCATGGGCTGTGATCTTGGCAGGAGGGGAAGCCTCCTGCTTGCCTGACTCTCCAGGTGCAGGGGACAAAGCAAACCCAAAGGTACCAGCCTATCTCCTCCCAGGACAGAGGGATCTAAATCAATTTTAGTTTGAAAGCAGTGAAGGCACCAAATGGAGAAAGGAGCAGGTATGCCTCAGAGACCTTCAGAGCAATTGAGATTGGCATCATCCCAAAGGGACTCAAAGTGTTTCCTTATGATTAGGGCCAAATTCTCCCAGGCTTGGGTGCACACCAGCCAAGCAAAATATGTTCATTGGCATTTCACTTGCTGAACGCTTTCCCAGTTTGCACTGGAAGCAGCATCCTTAGGCTCAAGAGGAGCTCTTTGGCCTAATCTCCACCAGGTGTGTGCCCCTTAGCTTTGCTTTGTACTGTCCCATTTTCTGCCCCTAAAAAACCACAACCACAACAATGCACAGCCAGGGGATGTCTCCCCAGCCTGTTGGCTCCTCTTCCTCCCTGCCACCACCTTCTGTGGATTTACTGGGCAGTGGAAAGGTCTGTGGAGGCTGCCCAAACCTGCTCTCTCCATCCCTCCTGAGCAGCCCCCAGCCAGCGGGCAGAGATCTTTCTGCTCCCTGTGGATAGCCACAGGACTGAGCCTTCTCTCTGCCTTCTCTTTAGCACTGAAGTGCAGGACGGGCCCCCTGGACATCGTGTTTGTGATCGACAGCTCCCGCAGTGTGCGCCCCTTTGAGTTTGAGACCATGCGGCGGTTCATGATGGACATCATCAGCAACCTGGACGTGGGCCCCAACGCCACACGGGTGGGTGTGATCCAGTACTCCAGCCAGGTGCAGAACATCTTCTCCCTCAAGACCTTCTTCACACGGGCAGAGATGGAGAGGGCCATCAACAGCATCATCCCGCTGGCCCAGGGCACCATGACAGGGCTGGCCATCCAGTACGCCATGAACGTGGCCTTCACCACGCAGGAGGGCGCGCGCCCTCCACACAAGAGGATCCCCCGCATCGCCATCATCGTGACAGATGGGCGGCCCCAGGACCGTGTCACCGAGGTGGCCACCCAGGCCCGGAATGCTGGCATCGAGATCTACGCCGTGGGCATCCAGCGGGCAGACATGAGCTCCCTGCGGGCCATGGCCTCCCCGCCGCTGGAGGAGCACGTCTTCCTGGTGGAGTCCTTTGAGCTCATCCAGCAGTTTGCCAAGCAGTTCCAGGACAAGCTTTGCGGTGGGTGAGAGCCGCTGCTGCAGAGTGGCAAGGGGGGCCCCACAGTATGCTCCTCACCTAGGCCAGAAGGTGACCTTCAGAGGGGTGTTTGGGGTGGCTGCCTGTGCCAGAAGCAGAGTAGATGGGGAAGCAACCTCCCCAGGACAGGGCACTGCACAGTGTCTGTGTTGGTGCACTGTAGATCAGTGGCTGAGCACTGGGGCTGGCAGGGCTGGGGCTGTGTGGGTTGTCACACTGGCTTCTGCTGCAGGGACAGAGCACATGCCAGAGCCAGGGTCCCCATGTGTCTGGCGTGTCTGTGGGCCACTTTGATGCCCGTTCTGTCTTGCAGGGGTGGACATGTGCGTGGAGAGGGATCACGGCTGCCAGCACAGCTGCGTCAGCACCCCTGGCTCCTTCTACTGCGAGTGCAACCCAGGCTACAGGCTCAATGTGGATGGAAAGACCTGTTCCTGTAAAAACCCTTTTTATTATCTGAACTTTCATAGGGAGCTTGTAGTTATGGGTCCCATGGAGGGAAGCTGGGACACGGCAGAGGATTCAGGGAGGCCAGCAGCAGCCTGGGAGATCTGTTCACTGGGTCCACTGCCTCCCGTGTCTGTAATGACTGCAGACATTCAGCATTGCTAAACCCCGACTGCTTCTCTGAGATGGAACACTCGTGACTTATGGGGGCACAACCAGCTGCCTGTCAGCTGAGGGGGTCCTGGAAGTGAGTACCAGAGGATTCACATCCCAGTGTGCAGTGTTTTTTCCCTGGATTTTAGTGCAAAGCCATGTTAGTTGGTCTGACCACCACACCAGGACTCTTCCTTTTTGTTTCATGGTTCTGGGAGCTGCTTTGAAGACCTGGAGCAGTCCTGCCCTGCTGCCCCAGGGAGGCTGGGGCAGGAGGGTGACGGATGTCCTGTTCCCCTGCAGCCATCGATGCGTGTGCAGACGGGAGACACGGCTGTCAGCACCATTGTGTCAGTGTGCGGGGCTCCTACTCGTGCCACTGCCGGGCAGGTTACTACCTCAGCCAGAACAAAAGGAGCTGTACCAGTGAGTGACTGCCCCTCTCCCTTCCCTTCTCCATTTGCTTCCCACTCTCTCTCTTCTTGTCTTCTCCTTTCTGCCATTGCTCACCTTGTCTCTCCAGTGATTGATTATTGCAGCTTCGGAAACCACAGCTGCCAGCACGAGTGCGTAAGCATCCCCAACGGGCACTACTGCCGCTGCCGCAGTGGCTTCACCCTCCAGCCTGACAGCAAGTCCTGCACGGGTAGGTGCCAGCGTGCTGCACGGCACAGGCTGTGTGTAGAGCACGTGCCTTTATGTCCTGCCCAGTTTCCAGGGAAGGGCTGTTCCCAGACCACCCTGATTGGGGTAACCCCATGCCCTTGGCTTGTCTTCCAGCCACCGACCTCTGCAACGGGGTGGATCATGGCTGTGAGTTCAAGTGTGTGAGCACGGAGGGCTCCTACCACTGTGTGTGCCCTGAGGGCCAGCAGCTCCAGGCTGACGGCAAGACATGCGGCAGTGAGTACTGGAACACAGCCCTTTTTCCTCATCTGGGCTCTGTGCTCCTGGAGAGAGCTCACCTCAAACTGGGCTGGGGGGTTCTGTCCCCACTTGGGACTCTAAGCTAGGCTGGAAGAGGGTGGGAGAGCTGGTTGTAGCTGGGGAAGCACCTTGGCTGCTGTGGGGACAGATGCTTGTGTTCTCAGAGACATGGCCCAGAAGATGCAACAGCTTTAAGGAATGGTTAAGGAGAAGAGAAACCTAGGAAAGACTTTAATGGGGTGTTGGGGTGCCAATGGAGGTTTTTGGGCTGAGTCCCTTGGGCATAGTCTGCTCTCCTTCCCAGCTGCAGTTCCAGGGTGTTCCCACAGTGTCCTGAGGCCCCAAAACTCAGCCCCAGCCCCAAGCTCCTTCACTCTGACAGTGGCCATGGCCAGGCTGCTCCCCTCTCACCTTCCCCTTGTGCCTGCAGAGTGTGGATCTGGGCATGTCGACCTTGTGATGGTGATCGATGGTTCCAAGAGTGTCCGGCCCCAGAACTTTGAGCTGGTGAAGCAGTTTGTGAACCGTATCGTGGACCTGCTGGAGGTGTCCCCCCATGGCACACGGGTGGGATTGGTGCAGTACTCCAGCCGTGTGCGCACTGAGTTCCCCCTCAACAAGTACCACAGTGCGGATGAGATCAAAAAGGCGGTGATGGATGTGGAGTACATGGAGAAAGGAACCATGACAGGCCTTGCCCTCAAGCACATGGTGGAGCACAGCTTCTCTGAGCTGGAAGGTGCCAGGCCTCTCTCCCATAACATCCCCAGAATCGGGCTGGTCTTCACAGATGGGCGCTCCCAGGATGACATCTCCGAGTGGGCCAGGCGAGCAAAGGAATCAGGTGTGGGGGGGGTTGGGAACCCCGAATTGCAGTGTTTTGGACATCCCAGGATGAATCCTTGGGGTGGCTATGTCAAGGAAAACTGCAGCATCCAACTTTGGGGAGCTGCATCCCACAGCAGACGTGCTCTGCTGTGGCCACAGGGTGCTCTGAGCAGTATCCTTCATGCAGCAGCCTGCACCACCACAGGGCTGCCATGCTCCTGCCTGTCCTTCACAAATTCCTGCTGTATGTTTGGGAAACCCAGAGAAAATCCTGCATCCTTGGCTTTGCTTGCTCTGGGCTTGGGGCTGCCTGCAGCGGGGTGGCCAGCACAGTGCTCAGGATCTGTCCTTGCCATGCAGGGATTGTCATGTTTGCCGTGGGTGTCGGAAAAGCTGTGGAAGAAGAGCTGAGAGTGATCGCCTCCGAGCCAGTGGAGCAGCACTTCTCCTATTCAGCAGACTTCACCACCATGACCCACCTTGTGGAGAACTTCTCCCTGAATATCTGCCCAGGTGGGTGTTCCTGGCCACACCAGGGGACTTTACCCCAAGCCAGAGAAGGTCCTTCTGTCCCCACAGAGCCAGTGGGGTGATTTGTGTGTCTGTCACGCTGTATAAGTACCCCAAGGCTGAGCCTAGGCTGTCTCAGGATCTCTCCAGGCTGTTGTGGGTATAAGTGTGGGTCTCTGGGAGGGATTTGGAAGAGGAACAGGTGGAGCTGGGGGAATTAATTAAAAAACAGGAGGGGTTAATATAAAAGTATTAATGTGAGCAACCACTCCTGTGCAATTGCATGGGCAGAATTTGGGAGCGGCACCCTGCCTTGCAGGATGCTCTGAAGGTGGCCTGTGTACCTTGTTCAGACCTGTGTTTCTGCCGGGTGCAGGGTTACTGTGAGGGTCTCCCTGCCATGGGACAGGCTGGGGCTCCCCAGTGCCCTTGAGACCCCCACAGGGCTGCAGATAGGGAGTCAAGCTGCCCCCTGCCACCCCACCTTGAAGGCAAAGTGAAGCTCAGCACTGGCTGTCCTTGGCATACTGTAACCACATGTGTGGCAGCTCTGTGGGATGCCTGGCAGAGAGCTTGCTGGATCAGCAGGACAGCCTGACAGAAAGCAGAGAGGCTGAAAAAAGAGGGCAAAATGGTGGGGAGAGCCCTGAGCCCTGGTGGGTGGCTGCAGCGACAAGGGACCTGTCTGGGAGCAAGGGCACCGTGGGGCCATGGTCTGACTGCAGCCAAACCCCCCCTGTCACAGAGGAGGGCAAAGGGGAGACGGAGATCCGCAGCCCATGTGAGTGCGAGGCGCTGGTGCAGTTCCAGACCAACACTGTGGCCATCCTGCAGAGCCTGACCGAGAAAAATATCCTTTGGGGTGATGCCTGGGCTTGTCAGGGTGCAGAACAGCTGAGGACGGAGCACACATGGGGAGGGAGGGGGGATAGATAAAAGGGAGTGGGGATAATTTTAAGCTCCTTTAAGGGGATAGAGCCCTTTGCCCAGCAGACTGTCTGGCTCATGCTGTTTCCTTAGCACGTTCACTTGCTCAGATGACAGCCAGACTTGAAGACTTGGAAAAGCAGATTGCCAACAAGAAGTGATCCTGGCAGAGAGCTGCAGTGCTCGGCAGGACACAGGGATGGATGTAGAGTAGCTACACGACATTGTTATTGCTAGGTTATCATAAAGCATCAGTGTTTGTTCTTGTATTGAAAAATCCCCTGGGGGATGTGGACTGTATTTAAAAAACCCAAAATTCCTAAAAACACACAAAAAAACCCCAAAGAACAAAGCCCCTGATGCAAAGCCAAGGGGCTCAGTTGCTGTTCTGTGGCAGGTCTGGGATGAGGGGGAGCAACTACATTGGCAGGCTGGACAGACATGATCCCTGGTGTCCCCCAGAGTGACTGAGATGACACAGTCCCCCTGGACCCTGGCAGGCTCTTTGCAAGAGAAAAAACCTACAGTGGTGTCGCCTTGAGAGCTTCTGTTGTCTCAGCATCTGCTGCCAAGTGGTGGGACAAGGACAGCTGGGTGGTGCAGGCAGCACAGGGGATGCCTGATGCCCAGCTGGCTCCCAGTGTGGTGCCCAGGTGGGCTCCCATGGGAAGGTGGGTGACAGGAATTCTTAGATCCCCTTGTCCTGGTTTGGCAGAATAGTTTGGAAATTGGTATTAATCCTGTTTGGTTTTATAATCACATAGCAAAATGGCAATTATTCTATCAATATCTATGTGTGTATGTGTATATATATATGTATATTTAATTCTGAGAGCAGGGTAGTGCTATTTTTAAACTCTTGTTTTATATAAAGGAATTTCTATCCTGACAATAAACACCCTGAAGATTTGTATGACATGTCCCTCTCCTTTCAGCTGGGCTGCAGGGTGACAGAGGCACCTCTGTGTCAGAAGCAGCTTTTGCAGCAGCTCCTGTCCCCAAGATCTGGAAATCCTTTGGGAAAAACTTTGTTCTGTGGCACCCCAGGATGCTGCAGGCCCAGCCTCAGCTGGAGGGAGCCAGTATGGCACGGACACTGCAGGGTTTGCTTTGGAGCCTCTGCTTGTGGGAGCACAGGGAGCTGAGAGCTGAACTGTGCATGGACCCACAGCCTGGCCAAGGAGCCCATTGCAGCTGCTCTGGGGTGGGTGCTGAGCCAAATGGGACACCTGGGATCTGCTCCTGATGGATCCCTGCAGACTTCACAAAGAACCTGACAGCAGGACGTTGCCTGGGGCAGTCTCCATTCTCTTGATTTTATGGCTCAGCACAAGAGTGCATTTAGTTCCTCTCAGGGGATAACACAGAACTCCCCTCTGCTCCCCATGAAGCTGCAGCCCCGCCCCCCACCCGCCGCCCCCCAGGACCTATCCCTGCCTTCAGCTCTGGGATCCTGAGCACAGGAAGGACCTGGAGCTGTTGGAGTGAAGAGGGGGTGCTGCAAGGGCTGGAGCCCCTCTGCTCTGAGGAAAGGCTGAAGGAGTTGGAGATGCTCAGCCTGGAGAAGAGAGGGCCATGGGGAGGCCTCACTGCAGCCATGCAGGAATGAAGGGTCCCATAGCAAGGTGGGGACAGAGTGTTCAGCAGGGTCTGTGGTGGGAGGAGAAGGGGGGATGGCTTTTAACTGCAGGAGGTTGATTTTGGGTAAAAGGAAGCTGTTTTTTCACACTAAAGGTGGTGAGGCACAGGCCCAGGTTGTGCACAGAAGCTGTGGATGTCCCATCCCTGGGAATATCCAAGGCCAGGGGGGACATTACTCTGAGCAACTCAGTCTGGGGGGAGGTTGTTCCGGTTTGAATAATCTTCAGATGCATTCCAAGGCAAACCACTCAGGCTGGTCCCCATCGCACACAGCAGAGCAGATTTATCATTGAATCCCTGTAGATCATCACTGCACAGGAAGTGTTCCATCTGAAACTTTCTTCCCCCTCAATGAGCACTAAACAACCCTTGGCCCTTGTTGGTCACCCCACCCTGCAGCCTGCTCTGAGACTATCCCTGTCACCCTGCTTGTCACCAGATTCCTGACACTGCCATCAGTCCTGAACGGTCCCTGCTGTCTGGATCTTGCCACCCTCCCTGCAGTATGCTCGCTTTTATCCCAGTGAAGGTACAGTGCCATTCCATGGAGGTGGACACCCCAGTTGCCTGGGTGGGCTGGAGCTCTGTGGGGATGGTGTGGGACAGGGACCTCACTTTGAGGTTTTGCTCCCAATGCAGGCTGTCACAGACACTGAAGAGGAGATGGAGGTGGACATTAAGATTGATATGGAGGAAAACATAGAAGCAGATGTAGAAGATTATGGAGTTGAAGAGGTGGAGGTGGATGTGGAAGAGGAGATAGAGGTGGAAATGGAGGACTACGTTGAAGACATGGAAGTGGATGAAAGAGGTGAGGAGGAGAACCTGGTCCTGGGATGAAGATGGACCCCAGCAGCAGGACAGGCAGGTGCTGGCCATGCCCTGCCCACAGGCAGAGTGGGTCCCCTGCAGCCAGGCTGGGGCTGGGTTGGGTGGCCCAGCTCAGGGACACAGTACCCAGGGGATGCCCTGGGTTCTGGTGGCACAAACACCACCCCTGGCCTGCCCTGTGCTTGCTTTGGGCCACACTTTAGGTCCCATTGCCTGGAGCCCAGCCCTCAGCCCCAGCCTGGCTCAGTGCTGGCAGCAGAGTCCTTCTCTGCCACCATGTCCCAGCCTGGGGGCACAGGAATAGCCCTCTGTGCCTGACTGGAGTGACTGTGTCACTTGCCTCTCTTCCAGGACTGATGGAGATGCTGGGCAGGGATGCCATCCTTCTGGATATATGTAGAGTGTTCCTCAGTAGTCTTCTACTGAATATACTTCTACTGTATACATTTTAGAGAGTGTTTTTTTCTGTTGTAAATACGTTTCATACATAGTTGTTAGATAGGTTCTTAATGTAAACACGTTTTATAGTCCATTGTTGTTATAAGGATTCTTACAATTAAAATACATGGTGTGATTCACTGTTGTTTCTGCTCTTCTGTAAATACGCAGTCTTCATTCTTCACACTCCGGCTCTATTTGCATTTGCTTCGGGCACAGGAAGCGTGTGCAGAGCTATGGTTTCCTCTTGCTCCGAGCTCCCCGGGCTGGGGATGTCTGGGCATGCTGGGTTGGGAGCAGCTGTGCACAGAGCAGTGACGCGAGGGTCGGGGAGCTCCGGCCAGCTCTCAGCCCGGTCAAGATAGGCTGTTCTCTCTGCTTGCAGTCCAACGGCGTAGAGCAGAGATGCCTCCTGCTCTCCACGGTCCCTGTACACCGTCTAGGTTCGAAGCAAGAATCACAGAAGGCTCTCTCAGAGATCTTTAGTCTCCAAAGGTGGTACAAGAGAGAGGGCGAACAGGGTCCCGTGCCAGCTTTTAAACTGGGTGATAACAGGGGGTAGGTACAGCTTTCCAAACAATCAGGGGCACAATGAGGAGGGGCGAGTGATGGACAAGAGGGCAGGGGAGGGGAAAACCTGGTAAAACCAAACAAGCCAAACATCGGGGGAATAACAGCAACAAACCATCGGGAGAATTACTTATCAAAACTTATCAAAAAACCTCCACCACAGAGCGGGTCCCACTTACAGGTCTGTACGCACTTCGTATTTGTAGAGGCAGATCCCACAAGGCCCTTTCCTGTGGGATTACACCTGGGAGCAGGGCCGAGCCCGCGTGGTCCTGCAGAGCCTCATCAATGACACTTCACTAGGTGGCACCAGACACCAGCGCTGGGAGGGCGAGGCTGGGCTGCGGGCACACCCTCCCTTCTCCCCGGCACCCCGAGCGGCTGGAGCCGGCCCGGAGCTGAGGGGAGCCATGAGCAGGGCAGGGATGGATGGATGGATGGATGGATGGATGGATGGATGGATGGATGGATGGATGGATGGATGGATGGATGGATGGAGCTCATCATCAGGCTGAAAGCTTTGCATCACTTGGTGGGGGACTAGGGCTGCTTCGCATGGCACTAGCTGTTCCTGGGGTGCTCTGTGTACCTGGGTAAGGCTGGTGGGTCAGGGGCTACTTGGTCTCCCTCCTTTCCCTTCCCGGGGAATACAAACTGCAGAGCCTTCCTCTGGCTGGGAAAAATGCAGCATCTGCCACAAACCCCTCAAACATCACACAACTGGGGCCTTGCAGCTTTGGAAGGAGGGACAAAAGGTGGTTTTCATGGAGAAGAGCCTGAGCCATGTGGGATGGGGACTGCTCTGAGGGGTGCTGGGGCAACGGGTGCTGCACAGGTAACAGAATGCTATATGAGGACTGCAGGCAATCCTGTGCCCAGAAATGCTGGGTCCTGGTTATTCCATGAGAGTTTGCAACAAAAAGAGTTCATGCTTTTCCCTCTGCTACGAATAAAGCACTATAGAATGTTCTTTAGGTGGATTTCTTTCCCCCTCGCCAGCCCCATCTTCTCTACACCTTAATCCAAGCCTTGGTGCTTGATCTTCCCTCCTCCTTTGGAGGCATAGGTCCAAGCACTACCTCAGATGCTGGCATCAGCTGGGAGCACAGCATTGTCCTCTTCAGCTCCAGCAGCAGCTGAATGGCAATGGATTGCTTAAAAATTAATCCAGTGCCTGTATTTCTCATTAAAAGTGCTACACTGTTGGTGCACAGCCCAAAAAATCTTTTTGGGTTGGCTATATTTTCTGCACATTATTTAATATATGACTTCACAAAGAGCTAAATGCAGCCACAGAGTCAACAGGGAAATTGGACAATGATTAACAGATACTGGGATAGTTGAAGTCCAGTTAACAGGGCCCATTGCAACTTGAGAATAGAAGCCTGAGCAGGAAAGGGCACAGTGAGCTGTCCACCATGCCCTGGATGGAAAATGGCAGCTCCAGGGGCTGGATCAGTGCAGTTCTAGAGGACTGTGAGGGTTTAAGGCCAATTTGGAAGGAGAACTCCGAGGGAAACCCTCCCCCCCCACCCCACTCAGTTCGGGAGAAAAAACTCCTCAGAGAGAGAATGAAAAGAAATCTGTTTATTAGACCAGCAGAACACTCCCCCAGCACAATAAATTGAACAATACCAGATGATGAATTAGGGAAAAACAAAGTCCCTCCTGCAGGTGGTTTTTGCTCTCAATTCTTTCCAGCGCTGGTGGACGTTGCTGTGCTGGATCGGTCCCGGTGGGTTCTGGAGCCAGCTCCCCCGGCGCCCCCCAGGTCCTCAGTCTAGGGGGAGGTTTGAACAGTTCCAAAAAAAACCAGGCAGGAAAAAAAAAGAAAAAAAGAAAAAAACAACAAAAACAAACAAACAAACAAACAACCCCCCCCCAAAACCAAACCTCCCCCCCCAAAAAAACAAAACAAAACAAAACCAAAAAAAAAAAAACAACCCCCCCCCCCCCCCCAAAAAAAACCCCAAAATAAACAAAACCAAACCAAAAAGGGAAATAAAGGGAAAAAAAAAAAAAGCAAAGCTTCTCAGGCCTAACTAAGCTAAACTAGCTACAAGCAAGAGCAAAGCGAAAGTGAGTGCTGCAAGGGAAAAAAACCCCTGCATCTCGGAGCCAGTGACTCACGTTCTCAAGGCCAGTCTGGAGATTCCTGAAATCAAACTGTGCACTTTCTCCCTATTTACTCTCAGATCCAACATAAACTAAACAGACGATTGGGGATACAGTGTAACGTTAACCCAGGACAGGGACTCAGGGGCTGCACAGAGCATGCAGAGACAATACTGGGCTTTTGCTGCTTTGTCCCTGCCTGGTCCAAGATCAGGGGCTGCCCTTTGCAGGATTGGGGGAGGTTGGCTGTGGGAGCCTTCCCCTCCCCAGGCATTCCTAGGACAGCTTGGGCTCCTGCCAGCCCCAGAAGTCTCACAGAAAAGTTTCAGGAACCTCTTACACAATCTGAGTGGGACATTGACCAATTGGTGGGAAATGGAGTAACTTCCCATTGCCCAAGGGCATCTAAAGAAAACAGATTTACCTGGAGGCCAGGGCAGGGTTACAATTTCCTTGGGAGGGAGGAAGGGCTGGTGGGACCTTTGACATCCAAACAAGGAATACAGCACCTAATCCCTACAGCCATCAAGAGTTTGGGCTTAGTCAAGTTGTCCTTGTGCTGCACCACAGCTGATGACAGGTCTGTAAGGAGGGGATTACCCCACTGCAGAGAGGTCAGCCACTTTCTTCCACCACCAACCTGCCTCCTATATGGCAGAAGCCACCCAGAGAAGATACTGGGGTTCAGGTGACCACCACAGAGCTCGAGAAAGACTCACCCTTGACTAAACCAAAATTGTTTTCCCTACACCAATTTATACTCTCAATGGGACAGGAGTAAGGAGGATTTGGGACTGGGGCAAGTCACCTCTGGGGAAAAAAAAACTTGAAGGATCATCCCTGGGAAGGCACAGGCAGCCTCAGGCTCATTTGGATCATGCTGCAAGGTTTGGTTTGCATGACCACATGCAAGCAAAGCACAGAGGGAAACCCATTTAACAGACCCCCACAAGGGAACATGGTCAGCACACGGGTTTCTCCTGATAAAGGATACCTGGAGAAGATACCTGCTCAGCAGAAAGCAGCTTCACTGCCTCCAGCCTGTCAGGGAGGACAGTGCCCTGGCTCATGTCCCCTTGGCTTGTCCCTCTGCCCTAGGTGTGGCTGCAGGGGTCAGTTGTGCAATGGGAGAGCTGCTTCTTGAGCAACCGAACAATCGCTTTTGAATCTTGTGAAAAAAGGCTTTTCTGGAAAACACAACGCAACAGGCAGAGGAAAAAGGTACAAACACTGGCACGTGCCCAACACCGTACCCCACCCCCATCCCCACTCCCCGAGGGTTTAAATGTTGGTGTCCCCCACCTCTCACACTCGCACCTCTCAGGAACACGGCAGTATGAAGTCGGTGGCTGCCCTCCTCGTGGTGGGGATGCTCATTCTCTGGACAGAACTGCCAACAGGTAGGAGATGTCCTAGGGTAAGGCACAGGTGCTGGGAAAGAGCCATGTTTACATGAATCCTGGGGAAGGAAGGGGAGGGGATGGGGGTATTTGCCGGGCAGCATCTCCCCAGCGCCCCTCAGCTGCCCTGGAGCAAACCTGTCCCTCTCCTTGCAGGCAGTGCCTGGTCCTGTCCCCCCGTCCGCTTCACCTGCGCCCTGCACAACCCGCGGAACCAGTGCCTCGTGGACCGGCACTGCCCCCGCGGCAAGAAGTGCTGCCGTTCCTTCTGCGGGAAGAAATGCCTCTCCAAGCCGCCCAAAATCCCCGTCTCCTACGGTAGGAGCTCAGAAGCACCTCTGCCTGCTTCCGGGGTGTGATGAGGTGGCTCTGGGCAGGGAGCTGTGTGTCAAGCTGCCAGAGCCCCCGCTCAGGCTGGGGGTGACTGCTGGGCAAACGTGTGGGCTGGGGTGAACACCAGACCCAACCTCTTACTTTCTTTCTCTCCCTTTCCTAGTGTGAGCTCCAGCTTCCAGGACAGACTGAGGGTCATCTCAGCATTCCCACCCCACCTCAGCTCCAGGATCACTCTGTGGCAGTTGCTGCACAGTGCTGTGTGCGACTTGCTTCTCCTCTCCCTCTGCTCCCCCACCGCCCTTTTAACAAATAAAAGAGGCTTTTCCCAAGGGTGTTTGTGATGTGTGACTCCTTTCCCAACCTCCTCCCTCCTCTCTCCATCCTGGCACACACTCCCACTGCTGCTTTCACCCCAGAATTTCTTCTTGAGGAAGAGGATGAAAACAGTCTGGCTACACACCTGCAGTGTGGTTAGGGACTGGCTTGGGGGAGAGAATCCATCCAGAGGCACACAGCCTCCAGGAGGAGAGAGCAATGGGGAGGGACTGTAACAAAACAAGACAGGTTGCTTTAGGAAGGCTGCAAGGGGCCCTGGAGAGCAGTCTTTGCTCCAGGCCCCTCCCAGCTGGACAGGGTTTTGGAAGGGGACTGACCCTGCCTGCCTAGGGGGGTGAAGAAGGCAGAGCCTCCCTGTGAATACCCTACTTGGGTCACATCTGGAGAGCAGAGGAGGGGGTTACACAGACCCAAACCCCAAGTGGTGCTGAACCCCTCACTGAACCTGAGCTGGTGCAGAAAATTCAGCTGAAGAATCTTGCCTAGGAAAGCCTCAAGCCAGGGCAATAAAATCACAGCTCCAAGGGGTTCTTGTAGTTTTTGTACAGCTGTGTGCTGGGGACAAAAATTCAGGAAATGCCAAGAAACATCAGCAGAGGAAAGCGTGTTCAGCCTGAGCAATCTGCTGGCCTCTGCGCAGTGGCAGAACGAGGCACTGCCACCACCCACTGCAGGGGCAGAGCATTACCCAGCCCAATACCCAAGGAGGACTGCCAGCCCTCCCCAGCCCATTGCTGATGCCAGGCTTGCTGAGAATGTCCCGTTCCCAACACGCAGTCCCAGCCCAGACTGGAGGAGGAGCTTGGTCCATCTGCACACACCGAGGGAACAGAGAGGAGCTGTGCTATGTAAGAGCTGAGCTGATGATCCCCACGGCCAGGCAGGAGCAAAGCAATCTGGAGAGCAGCACCATCTGGCCAGACCTTAAACTACCCACAAACACAGCAGGGTGAAGACTCTGGCTGTGGGAGATGCTGGAAGCTTCCTGGCCGAGTTTGGGGAGAGCATCTGCTGGAGTGAATCCTTCTGTGGTCATGTCTGTGTAGGTGACCTCTTCTCTGTGGCGGAATTAGAAGGAGGCAAAGACCCAGAAATTACTCTGACTGAAGGGAAAAGTCCTACGGTGAAAAAACCCCAACTCTTTGCTTAGCCTGGCCACGGGAGGGCGGAGAGAACTGGAGAGTTCATGCGGCACTGGGGAGGCTGAAAACGCCAGGTGATCCAGAAGGGAGAGGCAAAACAAGAACCGGGAGCTCATCAGCCAAGCTCAGTGTCAAATCAGACGTTGCTTCTGCCTAGTGTAGTGTCCTTGCAAGGGAGAACTCCACCTGACACCAGCACAGCCCTCCGTGCAGGGAGAGCTGTGCCACACCAGGCGTGGGCTGGGAGAGGCTGAGCCCCAGCGCTCCCTCGGCCATCCCCGCATCCCGGCAGGTAGGGCAGAGCAGCCTGATTACACCTCCCGCGGTCATTAGTCACAGATCACAACCCTCCTCCTCCATCAGCACCAACTATTATCAGCTATTAAGCAGGCATTTCCATACAGCTAGCTAATTTGATAATGCTGCAATTATCTTGGTTTGTTAACAAGATTAAATTGCTAATTGGCTTGATTAAGCACAGAGCTCCAGGCATGGGGTGCCTCTCAGCTAGCCCCCCATAACCCTATGGCTCCTCTGCAGAGACAAGGAAATGGCAGGAAGGGTTCATCCTCCCAAAACCTGCTGCCTGAGGCCTCCAGATCTCCCTGTGAGAGGTCCCTCTCCCTGCTCTGAGACAGCTTTGCTCATGTCACCACTGTCACCCAGCTCCTGGCCCGGGAAGGCAGGAGGAGGTGGTGGCTTTGGGCCAGAGGATGCTCTGGGGTCTGTCTCAGTCCTGCTGCTTTCTGTTTTGGAGCCCTGCAAGTCAGAAATCCCTGAGGCAATGCACCAACTGTGCCTCCACCTGCAGCTGTGTCAACAAATCCTCTGCCTTTCTCTTCCCAGGCACAGGCCCCTGCCTCCTGTGCACAGCATTTCCAGCTATCACCAGCTGTGCTGGGGAGCCCGGGGAGTTCCCAGCACTGGATTAGGCTCGCCTCTGCCCCCTCCGTGAATCAGCACCCACCTGGGAGGAGCTGGGCAGTGCACCAAAACACACAGGTCAGGATCACTGACTGTGCTAAGCTCCTGGCAGTGTGTATTGGCTGAAATCCTTTGATTCAGGTCTCTAGGGAGGAAGGGAATTTCCCTCTTTGTTCTAGGTAGGTGCCAGAAAGACAGTGGGAAAAGCAGTGAATGCTGTGCCAGAGAGATTCTTCCCATATCACCTCTTCCCCAAGGCCAGAGCAGCCTAGAGATGAAGGTGCTCATTTTCTCTGCCTGGGGGCTCAGGATTCACTATTTCTCCGGGTCTGGTGCTGGGAATGTGGGTAAAAAGGCTGCACTCAAGGGCCCAGCTTCGAGTTAGAAATCCATCATGACATGTCACAGCAGCACCACTGCAGGGCAGGCTGAAGGTCTGGCTTACTCCATCTTCCCTCAAAGGTTTTCAAGCCAGTCACTTATGGACTGTGAAAAATAGGTATCGTGTGTGTAGCTCTGCGCTAATATTTACTATATATATATATTAGACTAGTTAGAAAAGTTATGCAATATTAACATTTGAGTAATATAATAAATGTAGTTTTTAACATTAACTTTTAGTAAGATGTGTGTAAGGTATTCTCTTTAGTTCAGGAGAAGAGAATCGGCCCTAGGAGAATGATTCACAGAGATAAGATGCAACAGAAAAGAAAAACCCCCCTCATTCTTCAGATGCGTATCGCTCAGAACCCACAACGGAACCAGACTATCCGAATACACAAAAGCAAGACTCCCTGTGGAACCCACAGAAACCAGACGACCCGAATCAACAAAAACAGGATTCCCCTTCTCCAGGGAGCTTAGCAGTAACCTTGGGGAAAACAAGTTTGTCTTAGCTAAAGCATGCATAATTATGAAGTTTTAGTCCTCAAAAAGGGAAAGATTTCTACCAAAGGGGCCTTTCTTTCTAACCAGCAGGTCTGGGAGGGAGGAAAGGATGGTAGGCTCGGCTACCTACTTTGCCTTTTATTGTCCTCTTTATTTGTCCTGTCTCTGAAAACTTTTTAAACTTTTATTTGTATTAATTTCTTTGTAACCAATTTTTATTCTTTATTAAATTTTCATAAAATTCTAAAAGTGAGTGATTGGCATTTCTCACATGGACAATTCCCAAAAGAAACATCCAACACTCCCCAGCGTCCCAGGGGATGGAATCCAGAGTATTTCCCCAGGGATCCATCAGCACCACAGGGCATCCTTGCTCCCTGTGATGTCCTTTGTTCTGCTCTGAAACGTACATGGGACAGAGAAGTCAGATCTCACTCACCCACAGCACTGCAGAACATCTCTAATATTTCCTTGGAGCCTCCCCCTGCAGATGTTATGGTCTGGCTTAGAAGACTGGGTGGTTGGGGTCTGAATACAGAACAGTTTGGTGATGTGAGACCTTTTCAAGAGATGATTCAGACCAGCCTAATAAGAATTACTACAGCTTTGACAGCCTTTGAAAGGGAAGGGTTATTTAGGTAGCCTGGCCTAGGAGTGGGAATCTGTAGTCCCAGCAGGATCTCAGCAATCACATCAGTTCCAGAGCAGAAAATGCCCTGGGCAGAGCAGATCCACTCAGCAGCAGCTCTGCCCATGGTCAGGAGCTATGCACAGCTCTCACCATTCCTGCTGAGGAGCAGCAATATTCCAGGAGGGAAAAGGATTCTACTCCCCACCATAGGAGAAATAGATACACACCTCTACAGAAAAACAAACCATCCTCACAGTTAAAGGTCAGCAAATGTACAAATTCACTCTGTGCTTTTGTCTGTGGGATGGTTTATACAAACTCAGCCCCTCACTTGGACCTAGACCCTCTCCAGTGGCAGGGAGAGAGTGATGTGGGCAAGAGCTGTTTCATACCAGCTGGTGCCCCCCTCAGCATTTTCTTACTGAAAACACAGGAGTGCTTTGTCTTACATGGCCAGGGTACACCAGTAACCTTTCCCAGTGCCCTCCCACTCTTGCCAGTGAGCAGAAATACTGGGCACCCACAGCTCCCACCGTGCTGGAAGGGCAGAGGGGAACCCTGGAATTATGTGGTGGAGGGAGGATCTGCCACCAGGGCACATTTGATGGAAGCTGTCCCTGGCACATCACCCCAACTGTGCACTGCCCTCAGCCTCCTGCATGGTGGGAAGCCCCAGAGTGGTGGAGGCTGGCAGAGGCTGGAACCATGGCTGAGGGATGCCAGAGCAGCCCGTCATGATTTCTCTCCTGCCTAAAGTGCTGCCAAAGCTCACAAGCTGCTCATGACAAAGGCCTTCAGTCTGGCAGGGAACAGCTCTGCCTGCCCCAGCCAAGAGGCAGCAGAGCTGTGCTGAGCTGCTTGGCTCCATCCCCCCTCCATCCCACCAGAAATCCTCAGCAGACTGCTCTTTGCTGCAGCCTCACAAGGTTGCACACACCCAGGAAGCCTTTCAGATGCTGGCAGGACTTCCCTGAGCTGGGGAGCCAAAAGGAAGGCAAAAAAGATGAGGCACTGACAGCACCTGTAGCTGAGGGAGATCCCTACATGCCAGCAGTCCTTTCTCCCATGCAGAAAGAGATGAAAGGAGACATCTCTTTTCTCTGCAGTAAGCCACACTGCATGAAGACACATGTGAGAGCCCAGCAGGAGCCTGGCAGTGGCACAGGCAGGGCAGCTGGGCCTCCTTGTGTCCCATGGCAGGCAGGGCAGCTGGGCTCCATCATCCCTGCCCTCTCTGTAGCTGCATCTCTCAGCAGAGCACTCCCTCAGAGAGGCTGATGTCTGTGTTCAGCCTAGCAGCTGGGATGTTCCACAAATAACAGCTCTGGCAAAGGCTGGTGAAACACTCGGAGACTCACATGAAGCAGTCTGCAGGGCGGAAAGCATCTCCCATGGATGCCAGCCCTGCACCAGCCCCTGCTCATGCATCAAACTGCAGCACAGATCTCACCTTGTGACCCACATGCAGTCATGAACTCACCATCACTCCCAAATCCACCAGCATAGGAGCAAAGGTACCTGCACACCCCTCCCAGATGGGGCTGTCACCTGCAGAGAGCCCCTCCCAGCTGAAACCTGTGCCTCCCTACAGCAAAGTGTTCTGGAAGAGGAGGGTGGGCTATTTGTGCTATAGGGCAGCCCAACGAGCCTCTCTCTCTCCCCAGCTCCAGCCGCGCAGGGAAAGCCATTTCCCAGCTCCTCCAGCTCCCCCCAGCAGCGCTGCATGGGGGAATTCCTGTCTCTGCAGCCCAGGCTGTGCCAAGGCACACACAGATGCTCCTTTCCCTGACATTATGTAGGTTAATAACATGCAATGTGATGTCAAGACACAGGGAACCGCAACGCGATGTCAATATTTAGCTTTTACACATTTGGCTAATTAGGAAGCAACCTGTGATTCCCTGAGAAGGAGGCGGGGCTACTTCGCCCCTCTCCCTCCCCTCCTGTACGTTCCCCGCTCAGATGGGATAAACGTCAGCTCCCTATTTCTGGAGTTCGCTGGTCGCAAACGGTCTGTCCCAAAATGCTATTCCCAGGAAGTGGATGTCAGAAATCGTTATACTAAATAAAGCTTCATGAATGATTCATGAGGCTGGATTTCACATTAATCAGGGAGAGACGGGCAAAAGCAGCAGAGCACCGCAGACCGCCCTGCCACGCTCCCGCACAGCCGGGCAAACGGGGAGCTTTGGACCTTCAAGGCACAGATCAGAGATATGATGCCAATCTGAGGAGCACCCTGGTCCCAAGCAGGATTAGAGCCTGACCCAGCAGAGACCGAAAGAGGCAGCAGACTGTTGCCCAAATACCTTTCTGCTTCAGGAATTCCTGTGACTCGATCGTGTTAACGACCCCGGGGCTGCTACTCCGAGCATCCCGAGATGCACGACTGCTTTCTGCAAAGCCTTGGGAATCCTGTACTGACTCCCTGGCTTTTCACACGATGGCCTCTAAAAATAGAAACATGCTTTCCTGAAATGTCATCAAGAGGCTCTTTCCAGGGCTCAGGTGGACGGGGCTTCTGCCTGGATGCCATGCTGCATCCCAGCAAACCAACAGGCATCTTCTTGGCTCACAAATGCTGCTTCCACTGCTCCAAGAGTTTGGAAAGAAGGTAGATTTGTCCTCTCTTGGTACCTGAATCTGCCTAAAAAGGCAAGCCCTGAACTCCATCAGGATAAATGAAAGAATGAGGAGTGCCCTCAACATTGCAGTTGGTGGAAGGAGGTAATGAAAGGTGGGATCCTGTGTGCATATTGCAGGAGCAAGTGCCTGTGTCTCCCCCAGCCATCCAGACTCAGCCAGCAAGCTCTTATCCACCTGCATCCTGCATCCTTGGCTCATCCTCTGCTGCTTGCTCAAAGATTCCTGGTAAAAACCCCCTCAAAAGTACAAAAATCTAGTGACAAGCAGCTGTACAGCAGGATGGCTGTACAGCAAGGAAAAATCCATAGCCAGCATAGCAAACCTTGGCTCTGACATGGAGACAGCAGTGATTCTCCATGCAGCAGCAGAGGAATATCTATCAGGAGACTCAGGAGCTGTCAGACACCCCTGCTCCCCCCTGCTGTGGCTCTGCAGCCTTCCCAGGGCTAGCAACGAGTCACCAGCCCTGAACCACAGAACCACGGCATGGCTGATCCACTGCCAAGGGCACCTGGGGGGCTTAGGGGGTCCCATGCCAGCCTGGCCCCCCAGAAGCACCCTGCAGCCCTGGGTGTCACGTTAGCCCCCTCCCCAGCGCTCCAGCATCTCCAACCCCACATTCTCCTCCTTGGACTGAGATGTCCTGCCCATGCTGGGATGATGTCTAAAGGAGGGAGAGGCAGAGAAGGGATTGAGGAAGCCAGCAAGTCCCTGGCATCCTTCCGAGCCTCAAGACCTGAAGACACTTTGGCAGCAGAGCTCTCTCACCATCCCCAGCACTGCCTGAAGCTTCTGCAGAGACCCCAAAGGGCAGCATCCTTGCAGAGATAGGAGAGTAGACCCTTCCCTGCACCCAGGTATCTCCAGCTGTAGCTGTTCCTGCTTGTTCATCCCTGTGAGCACAGAGGCAGCTGGAGGCAGAGCTGGAATGGGAGCAGGGCGCTCACCCAGAGCCTCAAACCACCAGGGCACTTCCACCTGCAAAGCTACCATAGTGATAATTCAGCAGCAATTTATAGTTTTGAAATTCTCTGCTTTGTCATCACAGCTGGGTAGAGACTGAAGAGCCCCAAACCCAGTGGCCACTCTGTCTCCAGCTCTGGTGGAGAGGCAAAGCCTCAAGGCAGGATTGCTGCCTCTGCTTCTACCAGTGCCAGGCCCTCACCTGGGTTTGCTGTGGGATGAAGTTATCTACAGGATCAGACAAATCTCAGTGAAATCACCCTTTAACTTGACCCCCTTACTGCATGATAAGACTGATTTCCAATTTGCCTCATTGTATCATTTCTAGATAGTAATTGATAAGGCATTTCCATGTGCAGTGCAGCACAGGAGCAGGTGATGGACCTCCCTGCTCCACCCAGCCTGGCCTTGCTGGCAGGAATCAGAGGCCACCTCTGGCTCCCTCCATGGCCTTGGCTGTGCACAGCTATCAAAAAGCTATCAGAAGCAAAATGCAGGGCAAGTGTCCTCACTGCATGAGCCTGCAGAGAGTCAAAGCTCAGCTGCACTCTGTTACTGGCATTATTTGACCTGCAGTATTGTAAGATTTAATTACAGTTACAGTTGTGTTTCCATCTTCACCTGTCTCCCTCCTGGCAGAGAATCCAAGAAGTGAGCCCATGCAAGTATGGGTGTGATGATTGGGTTTTGTGGCTTTCTCTGTACTGGTAAATGAAGTGTGACTGATCTGACACCAAAGATGGGTGTCAAGGAACAGAGCAGGTCCTGCCATTAACCTCTTCTCTGACACCATGCTGCCCTTCTACCTGTGGCTGCTCCTAGCACTGCTGGGAATGGTCTGGAGAGGGCTTGGCCCGTGGGGAGCCCTGGCCCAAGATGCTCCAACAGGTTAATGATGAGCCTGGGAACAGCCTTTGTTTTTGATGAATTCAGTTTTGGTAATGTGTCCTGGGTGTTGAGGAGAGTGAGACAACCTGGAACAGAGACAGAGTGGATGGAGGGGATGCAGCACATGGAGATTGCAGGTTGCTGTGAGATAGAGGCAATCCATATGCTCAAGGCATGTGGGAACTCGCCAGATAGTAAATCAGTGCTCTGAAATGCCTGACCTTACACTGCAGCATCTCCCTGCTCCCTCACTGGAGGCTCTCCATCTATATAAAAAATAGTCACTGCTTTGGTACAACTTTCCAGATTTCCTCATGTTTCCTGTTAGAGTTTTGGAGTCCAAATGCAAGTCGGGGTATCCAGCAAGTTCAGTGAAAGTTCATTAATGTTTCCTGGCTCAGGCACCCAGTGAGCTCGGTAAAACTCAAGTCCAGAAGAATTCCAGGCTGTCAGAGAGTTGCAGGCCATACTGAGAGCCTTTCCCAGGCCTGCTGCAGATGGATTCCAACAATTCACCTTTCTGCAGGGGAGTGGATATGCAGGTGTATCCAAGGGCTCCAGAGACTGAATGAAGCTGATTAATTTCCAGCATGGAGCAGGCTGAATGCCCCTGTCAGCAGCATCTACAGACACCCTGTGGCTCTGGGAGGAAGATGGGGATTGTAGGGATGGAATCCTGTGGAGTTTGTGTCCCCACTTTTCTCCTCCTGCTCAGGGGATGCTGCCATCACAGCTCACTTTCCCTCCCACCGCCCCATGAACTGGCTGCAGGGAGAGGCATGGAAACTGGGACAGCTGCTGGCACAAGAATGGGAACAGCCAATGGCATGGGAAGGAAAAGCCCAAACCCCTCCGGCTGGAGCAACCCCCCTCCCATAGCTCAGGGAACAAACACAACAGCAAGCACAGAAACCACCAGGAAATAACAGCATTCAGGAAAGCCCATGTCTTCAGTATTAAGTCTTTGCCACTGAGAAACACAAGACCAGGCTTTTGCATCTGCCCTAATTTAGCTCTTTCCCTCTGGAAAGGACTATTTATGAAATGCTTTGTGCTCATGTCCCTGGCATTAATCAGCCCCTGTCAGCCGCCAGCTCCGTGGATCCCCCTGCACTCGCAGGTGCGCTGCTCTATCCCACCCTCCCACGTGACAGGTACCCAGCGGCTCCAGCAGAGATCCAAGGGGCTCAAAAGTGCCTGAAGATTTTTCTTTTAATTAGAGGAGCTCTGGAGACATGCTATATTCATATGTATTTCCTGCTATTTTTTAATTTATTGCTACATCAGCTATTAAAAAAAAAAAAAAAAAGGCAAAAAAGAAGAAAAGGAAGGGAGCTGCCACAAGCTGAGCGCCTTTTGGGATGACTCACTGCAGCACTGAAATGGCTGCTGGCTTCAGACTCACCCTGCCTCTGCGATTTGCTTCCAGACTGAAGAAGAGACCACGGCAAGAGGTTTTGCCCCCCGTGCCCACGTAGAGGATTTGCCGTGCGGTTACTGACACAACTCGCCCCGGTGTTGAGGAAGGAGACCTGCCTTCCTCAAGAGAGGAAAATGGGGGGAGGCATGAAAGGAAGAGATGGTGAGGCATTTCCAGCTGACCTGATTTTCTGCTTGTTCCCATCTCCACATCACTGCCAGTTAGCTCAGGAGTGGCAGTGGGGGCACGGGGCTGGTCTGTGCCCTGGGGAGCTGCACCTCACCAGGGCCATCGCAAACACAGCTCTGCCAAGGAACAGCCCTTACACCTCAATTTGCTGGAAAACAGCCTTAAAATGGGAGTCTCCCTTTCCTGCCACAGCATACCAGTGTCAGTGCAAAGGCAGGCCAACAAGCTGTGGTTGGCTCATGGCAGAGTCAGGTCTTTTGCCTCTGAATTTGTGCAGAAAAGGGAAAATTCACCTCAGGTGAATGCAGCAGCCAAGTCCCCTCTGAAGGATGCTGTGATGCCAGCCAAACCTGCACGAGGCCTCTGCAGCTTGGGAAGTGAACTTCCTTCTCTGCAGTTGCTTCCAGCCAGAGCCTTGAGCTGGAGCAGGAAACGTGGAGGTGTGTCCTCAGCCCCATCCCAGGGTGACCCCTCCTGTCTGAGAGCAGTAAGGGCAGAGACCTGTCAACTCCCTTCCCACTCACGTTTCAGCTGCTCCACATGGCCCAGGGACCCTCAGCAAACCTCCTTGTACTGGGAGAGCTAATTTTGGGGGGGACAGGGCTGAGGTCTAGTCTGTAGCAGAGCATAAACAGGGCTTTGGTGCAGACAAAAAGTGGCAGATGGAGTGGGTGCCCTTGCAGCACCAGGCACAGCTCCTTCCCTGAAAAATGGCTGGATGAGAACTATTTTCAGAAGGAAAAAGAAAATGCACCCTGATCACCATATGTCAGAGACAGGCAGAGAAAACCCCACGTGGGAGCCAGCCCTCCTCCTACCCCGTGGGATGCACCCTGATGGGGCTCAGCACCCACCATCAGCCAGGCTCGAAGCTGCCTGGAGCAGACAAAGACAGGAATGTTTGTCTTGCAGCTTCCAGGGATGCTCAGCCATCTCTAATTGCCATAAAAATAAATGCTTTTTGCTTCATATCACAGAACAGAGGAATTTCCCTCCGTTTTTTTCTTTTTTTTTTTTTTTTTCTTCTCCTCTTTTCTGAGGCCTCCCTCAAAGTCATCCCTTCCCCCTCCCTCCGCTGCTTCCTTGCCATGTAAACAGGCAGAGGCACACACAGTCTGACACATCACACACATGGAGACACGCTGATGGCCCTGCAGCGGCCAGCACTGCCTGGCACAGGGACAGGACTGGCAGCACACGCGGGAGGCGGGCGTGCGGGCAGGGGGAAGGATGCTCGCTACCAAAAAGAGCTCTCAGTCCGCCTCGTGCAAGCCTGGAGAAGGTTGAGAGTCCTCAGGCTCCAGCCCTTCGGAATGCAATCAGCAAGCCGATGAAAGGGATGCAGAGGGTGCTGTGAAGTCTCGCCCCGTGCGAGCCGCCTGTCTGACACAGCTGCTCTGTGCTGGCTGCCGGAGCAATGAACCATCGCTGCGGGGACATGCAGCCCCGGCCCTCACCCTGGGAAGGTCCCTTTGCCATCCTCTCCTTCCCACCCCTCTGCTCCAGCAGCTGACTTCCGGGGGAGTTGGTGTGCTTGCAGTGCTCCCCGAGCTGTCTGGGGACGGCCCCGGGCGGCGGCGGCAGCTCGCTGACCTGAAACCCAGCGTGTGCCATGCCCGGGACTTGCTGCCTTCACCCACCCCCCAATGAGCCTTTAAAGAGACACCGAGGAGCTCAGGAAGCCAGGGGAGCGCTTCCCCGCGGGGCTGCCCCGGTGCCCTGCACACTCTCAGTTCCAAGGAGCAAGATGGAGATGGATCGCACGGAGGGCGCCTGCCAGGGCAGGGGTGCATCGTGTGCCCGGCGCAGGGCGGCACCGCTGCCGGGGCCCTGCTCGGCCTGAACGCGCACGGCACGGCACGGCCCGGCACGGCACTCCCAGCTCCGGGGGCTCAGCCCCAAGGGCAGCGCTTGCCACCCGGGCAGCTTCGCAAAGACCTGGGGTAGCTCAGGGCCGGGTGAGAAGGGTACCCCCAACGCGACTGCCACAGCCATCCTGTGAACTCTCCCGCCTTCCAAGGGACTTCCAGCAGGTAAGACTTGAGGAAAGCCAGGGGTACCCTCGCTTGGTCCAGATTCCCGGCTCTGTTCCGCGTGCCAGCTGTGGTGGTGCCTTCGCAGGGGACACCGCCAGCCTCGCACGGAGCTGTGCCGACTTGTCAGCCTGTTTCGCCAAAATCAGGTCGCAGGTCTTGTCCGCTGGGTTCTCCCCGGGCATCCTTAGCCCTGTCCCCTGTACAGAGCTCGGGAGGGGTTGGTGGGAGACAGAGGCAGCCAGGAACCGGGCATCGGCGGTCTGGAACCGGGGACTGGGAACCGGGAATCGGGCTCTCCCCGACTGTTCCCGCGCCGCGGCGCCGGCGGGCGGGGGCAGGGCGGCACCGGGAAGGGCGGCGGGCGGGACCCCCCGGCCCCGCGGAGCTTCTGCCGCTGCCGGCCACGCAGGGCTCGCGGCTCCGCGCCGGGCGCGCTCGCTGCGGCGGGGGCGGCGCCGAGGCAGGTGAGCGCGGCGCGGGGCCGGGCTCCGCCACCGGGGTGCTGCGGGCACCGGCATCGCGGGGACAGCGGCACCGGCACCCGGGGCGGGCGGGGACGAGGGCAGCGGCATCCCGGGGCGGGGTGGGGACCCGCGGCATCGGCATCCCGGGGCGCTGCAGGCACCGACATCCCGGGGACCCGCGTCACTGGCATCCCGGGGCGCGGCGAGGACATTAAGATCGGTAACACAGGGACCGGGGCACCTGCAGCCTGGATACCCGGGGTACCAGAACCCCCGGGTATTGTCGCAGGGATCAGCACCCCGGGATGCGCCGGGCACCGGGGGCATCGGCATCCTGGGGTGAGAGGGCAACCGGAGCAGCGGCAAGCAGGGATGAGCGGGGAAGCGAGGCACCGACATCCCGGGGTAAGCGGGTAGCCGCCGTGCCAGTATCCACACCCCGGGATGCTGCTGGGTGCCGGGGCGAAGGGACACTCCTCCGCGGCCCTCTGTGGGTGGGTGTAGGGGAGTCCCTCGGCCCGGAGCCTGCTTCCCCCAGGGGCTGCATCCCCCCTCCCCTGGAAATGGAGCACGGAGGTCCCTCTGGAGAGCTGTGCAGCGTGAGACCAGGGAGTGGAGGCTGGCGCAGCGCTGGGTTGTTGGTAATCACCCTCTCCTGCATCCGAGGCGAGCAGGGAGTCCCCCGTCATCTCCATCTCCGGCCCCGGGAATTTTGGTGGCCTCTCAGTGTACAGCATCAGCTTGTGCTCTGCCTGCAGGGAGCAGCCAGTAGTGGGAATCCCCCTTCCATTCATTCTCCCCACTGCCTGCCTGGCAAACCCCCGCACCGCCCAAGGCAGGGCTTGATCCTGAGCATCTTCAAGCCGATGAGCACAGAGACGCTCAGCAATGGGGATGGGGCTCTGCAGGGGCAATTTTGGATGACCAGAAAGCAGATATCTCCCCAGTCCTGTCCCAGCATATGAGGATACCACCCTGCAGGAGCTGGGATGCCATCCAGCCCCACTGGCCCCCTCAGGGACTCAGCAGGGGACCCCCAGTCCTACCCCAGTGCCGTGAATATCCTGCACAGGATCTCCTCAGTGGTTTGCAGCCACCACCCCTGCACACCAGGGCGTTCACGGTCACAAGCCCCCGGTGACAGGGCGTTTAGGTCTAGGCTACAGGCAGAGGATAAGAGGTTCCTCCTCCTCTACGCATTTCTAATGGCTCCTTTGAGACAAGCCACACGACTCCCTGCTGGGAAGCCTCGCTGAGCTGTAAGTACAGGGTTTTCTATTTGGGTTGTTAATCTAAGTCCATTGTACCTGGTTGGGAAAGACCCCTGTGCAATGCTCCCTGCACTTGCTTCGTCCTCACTTGAATGCCTATTAGCACCTTCCTTCCCACTCCCCTGAGTTCCCTCTGCCAGGTAGAATAAATATACATAACTTCCATTTGAAATCCTTTGAGAAAATATGTTGTCAAGGGAAACTCTTCTAGCATTTCTTAAAGACATGCTTGATCTGTTTTATATTTTATTTTTACTGTCATAAATGCATATATCAGGGTTTTTTTTCTCCTCAAGATAGATATTAATTTGAAAGCCCAACACCCAGCTCACACTGGGCTTGTGTAATTCTGACGGTTGTCTCAAAATATCTTACAATATATTTCAACACTTAACAGAAAGAAGCTGGCTTTGTCTGTTACCTTTTTCCAATCATTCATGGAAATTTTGGGTCAACTAAAGGAAAATTTTGCAAATTCACTTTATCCCAGACAGACACATTTGTATTCTCTGTCCATCGTGCTTTTAAATAAAAATCACCCGAGCTTCCCAAAGTAAGCTTCTGTTTCCCAGCTGATACTCCTGCAATTGTGAATGAGGTGCACGCTTTGATGGTCCAGCAGGGGAGATCACACTGGGCCCCAGTTCAAAGCCCAGTTTTGTTCTGAAGCTGAGCTTAGCTGCTCGTGAAACAAATAGGCAAGAGAGTTATAAAACTATTAATTGCTGCTTTAGATTCCTAGATGAAAGCTGTATGTGGGCAGAAATAATTCGGTCTATTCATAAGAGAAGATTATAAGAAAGGAACACCTCTGGCAGTTTGTGGCCCTTCTCTCTCGGCTTCCAGTGCAGGAGGGGTGGAGAGATTTCCCTGGCATACAAAGCTTGCAGGGTCCTGACACCCACCTTTTAATTTTGAGCTGGGAGAGAGGTAGGAGCCATCTCCCTTCTGGCTGTCAGGGTTTGGCACGTCTCACCCAGAGCCACAGCCATGCGCTGGGGATGATCCAAATGAGCTAGAGCAACACTTCAGGCTTGTCCTGCCATCCTGGGCTGTCTTGTGCCCCAGCACAGCCCCCAAAATACCTTGCCTTTGATTTTGGTGGCATTTGGCCTGACCTTTCAGAGAGGCTGCTCAATAAGGGAGGGTGTAGAGAGAGACTGAGGTTGGTTTTGGGATAAGCTGGATCCCACAGATGCACCTCCAGGGCCCCCCATCTGTGTGTGTGCTTATAGCCTGTGAATGCATGAGCATCCTTCTGGAAGGAACCTGGATTAGTCATCCCTACCCCACAGATGGGCTGTGTGATGTCTTCTCTGGAAAAGCTAATCTGACAGTGAAATTCCAATTTATCCCTGAAAGAAATGTTTACACCCCTTCTCCTTTGCTTTTGGCTTAAGCATTAAAAAAATGGATCCTTCTCCTTCTGCCCTCCCCTTTGAGAGGCAAGACAATGAGTCCATTAAACTCTGAGGTTTATCACCAGCCCGTTGCCTCCTCCAGATGTGGTGTAATAGGAGCCCTGGTTGTGGTGCTAAGCTGTGTCTTTAAGGAACCCTGGCCGGGAGATGCAGTTGAGTTCGCAGATGCCTTTGCCAGGCTGTTTCACACTAATCTGGCATTTCCTGCGCCCATAGCCCTGCTCAGTGTTAAAAACACCTCCGGGGTTTAACCGTGGCTCCATGACCTGCTCTGCTCTGACCTACAGATTTAGATGTGACTGTGTCCTCCAGGTCCCTCCCAGTCTGACAAACCTTTTACACCGAGTTTCTCTGACTGGCAAGCAGGTAGAGCCCTGGTGTTTGCCCCATAAATCCTGTGAGATGGCTGGTGAGGAAGAAGGGGTTGCAGTGGGGTCCACGGGACTCCCCTGAGTGGAGGGACCCATCTCATGTCACTGACCTGGTCTTGCTGTGGGACCAGGATGTTCTGTGTGGGGTCTGCTGGCACCTCAGCATCACTGCAGGGGCTGCAGCCTTTTTCCCTTGGCTCCTGTCTGTGCCCTCTGTCCCTGCAGCTCCTAAAAGCTTGGAAAATTCTGTGGGTGACATAAGACAGGAAAAAATGTAATTCCTTAACCAAGAGGGCAAAGCAGTGTCCCTCAAACCCCACCAATCTGTGCCAGGAGTGAGGGGATCCCATGAGTACAGGGCTGCTTCGTGTATCCCCTGGTTGTTTTGATGAATAAGGTAAGTGGAAAAATCTGACTTCAAGGTGGTGCATAAAGATCACAATGCTTTTTATTTGCCCTTTTGCTCTAAATTTCTGGTCAAGACAGGTAAATGCACCTGAAGGCATGGGAATGTTTCTCTTTCTTTGATGCTTTAACTGTTTCTCATTAGAAAACAGAATTTCTGCTGCACAAAAAAGCCTGGCTCCCTGAAACTTAAAAATTCCTAAAACACAATAGAAACCAAAACTCTGTGGTTTTATTTCCCCATTGACATATAGATTTTATTCAGTCATCAATTATTCTGAATCATGCTTTTGTTATGTTTCAACATAATCCAAATAATCTTAATATTTTACATGGCAGAACACACAAGAGGAAACAAAACAGGCAGATGAATTGTTTTGACACTTCTTCCTCTCAAATACTCCCTAAAATCGACACCTTCTGTGATAATACTTTGATTTTGGCAAAACTACCTGTGCTGCTGGAAAGATTGCACCATCTAAGGACTTTTGGACTAGGTCTAATTAGTAGCATAGGTAGTGGGGCTACAAAGCACTTTGGCAGAATCGCAGCAGTGGTGATTTGACAAGATCTAATTTTTTCTCCGGGAGACTCTTTGGGGAATAAATCTTTTCTTCGGTGACTAATTACCTGTTTGAAGAAGGAGAGCCCCAGGGTGAGGTGCTGGAGGTGCATTAAACTGCCTTCCTTAGGCTATCGACAACCTGCAAAGGGAGAAACTTGAGGAGGTAAAAAAGCAAGGAGAAGTTTCACATGGAGAAATCATTGGCTTTTCTTTTTTTAGCTTCCATACCACAGGAGAACAACGGTCTAAAGCTGTTTCTCTCCCCTTCTCTCTCCTTGGTCCTCACTTCTCAAAATGCAAACATCCGTCCTCACTCCTCACTGCTTCTGGCCCCCCCTCACCCAGGAGCACCCAGACCTGGGGGAGCCCTGTGTCCCCTCCAGCCCCGCTGTCTCATCCACAGGTAGAACCCACTCCTGCTCTGCTGATCATGGTTAACAAGACCCTAAATTACTGGGGTCCCAGTTTTGAGGAGGATGTCATCAACATCAACGTGGGGGGTCTGAGGAGGCGGCTCAGCTCCAGCGCCCTCTCCAAATTCCCCGACACCCGCCTGGGCCGGCTGCTGTCCTGTGACTCAGAGGAGTCCATCCTGCAGCTCTGCGATGACTACGACGTGAGCGCCAAGGAGTTCTACTTCGACCGAAACCCCGGATTCTTTCTCTACGTCCTCCACTTCTACCAGACGGGGAAGCTGCACGTCATGGAGGAGCTGTGCGTCTTCTCCTTCTGCCAGGAGATCGAGTATTGGGGCATCAATGAATTCTTCCTGGACTCCTGCTGCAGCTACCGCTACCACGAGCGCAAGCTGGAGAGCCGGCACCACAACTGGGATGAGGAGAGCGAAGTGAGCAGCGTGGACACGTCCCCTGATGAGATCTCTGACATCAACCACGACCTGCTGCGCTACAGCACCCTGCGCTGTGGCAACGTGCGCAAGCGCCTCTGGCTCACCATGGAGAACCCCGGCTACTCCATCCCCAGCAAACTCTTCAGCTTCGTGTCCATCAGCGTGGTGCTGGTGTCCATAGCTACCATGTGCATCCACAGCATGCCTGAGTACCAGGAGGTGGATGAGAACGGCAACGTGCTCGATGAGCCCATCCTGCACAAGCTGGAGTATTTCTGCATCTCCTGGTTCACCTTTGAAGTATCCTCCCGCCTCCTGCTCTCACCCAACCCCAGGAAGTTCTTCAAGCACCCGCTGAACCTGATTGACATTGTCTCAGTGTTGCCCTTCTACTTCACCCTCCTGGTGGACGTGACCATGGGCAGTGACTCGGAGCTGGGCAACCTGGGCAAGGTCGTGCAGGTGTTTCGGCTCATGAGGATATTCCGGGTGCTGAAGCTGGCTCGGCACTCCACTGGACTGAGGTCACTGGGGGCCACCTTGAAGGTAAACTGTCTATGTCCTTATCTACTCTTTTAGGGCAAGGAGGAGATCTCTGGCATGGCTGGGGGTTGTGGAAGTCCCTATTTGCAGTGAGCTCCCAGCTCTGGGTGGTGCCTGGCGAGCTTGCTTGGGGTGGTGGGTTGGGCTGTTGGTTGTCTGCTAAAGCAAACAAGTGTGAGGAGCACTGACTGCATGAGTGCTCTGTGCACACACAGCACAAATCCACCCCATTTTGCAGCACTGGTGCTTCTGGGGTCTCAGCCAGCTTCCGGGGTCTCAGCCAGTGTTATGAAAGCCTCATTGCACAGCACTGGAATAGACTCAGCCAGGCGTGACTGATGGGCATGTCCCACCAGAAGTAAGTCAGTACCTAGTAGGGCTGAGTGTGACCTGCTGAGCAGGTAGCAGGCCAGCCAGCACCAGTCTGCCAGAACCAGTGTGTATAGCTCAGGGCTGCTCCTGTCCCCGTTCTGGGGAAAGGGGAACCCTCCTAAGGGCATGCTGCCAGCTGACCAGAGGCCAGTGTCCAGCCCCTGGTGTTTGCCCATTTAGGGAAACATAGAAATCCTGGTCCAGCTGAGCTGATACTTGAATGCTTCAGGATACAGTGAGGTTGGGACTGGCACAAAGCAGCAACAGAAAAGCAAAGAGTGAGTTGCATGGCCTGGGACAACCAGGCCCAGGCAAGTCTACAGAGCCTTGGTTGCCAGCAGCTGCCCCTCAGTGTGATGGAAAACGTGGCATGCAGGGCTGGAGGAAGCTGGTCCCAGGACCATGTAGTCCTCAGGAGAAAGCTCTGGAGGAGGAAATGCTGACCGTGTGGAGGACCAGGGTTCAGGTAGGCCTAGAAGTGTCATCCCTGCAGGTTTGGTGAGAGGGTCCACATCCCCCATTACATGTCCCAAGGCTGTGTTTCTCCAGACCCCCACCCACAGTACCCCTGGCCTCTTCAGACAGACCAAGGGCAACTTGAAATCTGTCATGCAATCCTCACTATCCCAGTGCTGCAGCCAGACCTGCATCACTGCAGCTCAGTGGTGAAGCAGGACCAGCTTCCACACCCAGTGTGGTCCTGCTTACCCCCACCATCTCTCCCCTCCATCACTCTTCTGCTGAAGACTGTGTTCCTGAATCTGGGGAGAAGGAAACTCACCTCCTGTGCTTACAGAGAAAATCCATCCTGGTGCAGAGGCCAATTGAACTCAGCCTTTAATTGTCCCCAGTTCATGGTGATTGCATCAGTAGGAATCCTAAAGCTGATCCTTGAGCCTGCTGAGACTCAAGAGTGACACATGCTCCCAATGCCCACCACACATGGGGCTCATGCTGGGCATGGGAGGGATGATCACCAGGGAAAGCATTGCCTCTTCTCAGGGCAGTTGCACTTAAATATCCCTGTGCTTTCCCTCTTCAAACAACTGGTGTATCACAGCAAGGCCAAGGAAGCAATCTTTGTAACACAGCCTGAAACTCAACCAAAGGGCCACTCTCCTCCCACTCAGTGCCTGGCATGGGAGGGAGCTGCAGCTCCTGATGCTGCTCCCTCTGAAGAGCCATGACAGGGATGAGTAGGGGGGACACCCTGTTTTTGCTGCTGCAGCAGTGACAGGGCTGGCATGGGGTGTACTGGCATCAGCCAGGCTGCTGAGGTTGGACCCATTCCTGTCGCTGAGTCATGGAGAAAGGAAACCATTGAGTGTGAATGGGGGTGAGGATGGGCAGCAGAAAAGGTCTTCTGCCAGCTTCTGCTGTGAAGCAGGATCAGCCCTGCCCAGATCTAATCTTGCAGAGCCCACAGAGCATTAAAATATTCCTGGCATCCTCAAAACCTGAGAGTCCAGGCTGGGTTGTTTGAAATTAAGATGCCTGAAGTCCTACCTGCATCATACTTACTTCTGAACACTCACCTTGAAAGAGCACTGACAAGTGACAGACCCAGGTAACACTGCTGGTGAAATCTAGGTAAGCTTGCACACATGGAAAGGGCTCCCTAAGTCCTGCTGGTGCTCCATCTGAGCATGAACACCTTTCAGCAGAGCAGGCACTGATGGACTCGTGCATATTACTAAGCAGCAAACAAGATCTGGGGAGGCAGCAGTGTCCCAGCTCTGGCTTCTGACGAGCAGCTGATTCACCCAGTGACGTGCTGCAAAGTGCCCCTTCCTGGGGACTCCGTAGCCAACTCTAAATGGGGATAAGCAGAGACACAAATCTGATGCAGCAGCTTGGCATTGTGATTTAGTGGGCACATAAATTACAATGTCTTGTTAATCATAATTTGCTTCCTATTGCAAGAGCAAAAAGCAGGAGCAGAGCAATGAAGGCTGTTAACAGCCAAGAAGTGGGAGTGATGGCTCTGGCAAGCTGACTGATTGTTCCACTGCCATGGAAGTGCTAGCAGAGGGAATTCTGCCATTTGTGCATCGTAAACCCTGAACAGCCCTCAGATTGCTCGGGGCCTGATCCACAGTGTGTTTGATTTGAGGAGAGGCTTCCTACAGATCTCTGCTCTTCCTCCCTGCCATGCCCAACATCCATTGCCGCTACTGCAGTTCTGTGGGTGTTGGTGTGGATCCCCTCTCCCACTGGCAGTCCACAGATGTTGGTCCCTGGGTAATTACAGCACAGACAGGGATCTTCAAGGGTTGCTGTCTGTCCCCTCAGGGGCCTAAATATGTAAAGAGGTTAGAACTGCACATCACATGTCACGCTGCTGCCACTCCCATCTTTGCTCAGTCTCCACACCAGTATTTCTGGCAAGACTCAAAGTGGGCTCTTCCATTCTGATTGTCTTCTGCTGTACTGGAGGGAAGATGTGCATTTGGCAGGTACCTGGAGAGACTGCTGCTTGAGGGGCTTTTTGCTGGAGTCTTCTATTACTGAGCATTGCCTCCCCCAAGGCTGGCTACTTGCTAAGCCTGCATCCCACCCAAACCCTATCCAAGCCTGCATCCCACCCAGTCCTTGGCTAAACCTGCATTCCATCTGAACCCTGGCTAAGCCTGCATCCCACTCAAACCATGGCTAGAACTGCATCCCAGCCAAACCCCAGCTGCAGCTGCCTTCCCCCTAAATCAGTAAGCAAACCAGAAGTTTTGCAGATAAAGGGCTGCAAATACGTGTCAGCCAGTGCCTGAGGATCAGCTGGGAGATTTCTAGAGCCTTCCCTGTGCTGTAAACCCTGACTCTGCTTGTAAATTGAAGCAGCAGGAGTTATGGAGCTGCCTGACTTCCCCTCTGCCTCCCCCTCCAACACATCTCAGGTCCAGAACCGATACTCTTTTAAAAATGTATGAGGTTACTCAGTGCTGCTGGTCCCCAGCTGGGATGTACAGACCTGTTGTTAACTTCCAGCCAGGAGCAGGGCTTTCTTGGCCAAGTGATACACCCTTGGCTCTGAGCTGTTTGTCCTCCTCAAGGAGCTTCCCTGGCACTGCTGTAAGGCACTTGCAGCCACGGGTGAAGGAAGAGAAAGGGAGAAGGAGGAGGAAGGGGAGGAAGAGGAGGTTATTTGGTATTACTGGCATTAGCTGAGCAGTTTTTGCCAGCTGTCTAAGCAAAGTCTCCTCATTCCCTGCCATGAATCCACCTCCTTTAAGTCTTATCCTGACCACAGAAGCCTTTTCCCACATCTGCTGCTGTTTGCTTTGCTCAAATGTTGTTTCCTTTAGACACTATGTGGTCTCCAATAAAGCATTCTCTGCTTGTTAGGAGACTGGGAAAAAATCCCCACAATCAAAGCTCTGCTTTCCTTTCCCCAAAAGATGAAGAGCAAACTGGCAGGTCAGGGGGCAGAAACATCCAAAAAATTCACTTGTGGCAGTCAAAAAGTGATTGGACAAGCCATGCTGGGAGGATTGTGGTGGCAGTCTGTCCCCTGGCATGACTTGCAGCCTTGTCCTCCAATTGCCCACTGCCTTTTCCCCCTGGGCTTCTGGCACAGGTTTATACTTTGTTCAAATATTAGGAATATACAAAGAAAGATTGCAGCCCAAAGGTTTTAAGTTGAAACCAGAGAAATTGTGTCTTCAAGGAGCATTGCATACCACTGCCAGCAGAGTTGGGTGTCCCATGGCTCTGTTCCCACCAAGGCTCCCAGACCCCTTAGGCTCTATCTCATCAAGCTGGGGCTTGTAGCACCCTGTGAGATGGGTGCTAAGAGCAGCCCATGCTGACACTGGATGGGTCCCTGGACTGCCCTAGTGGCCAGGGATATTTGGGTTTGTGTCAGCTCTGATGTGATGTTTCTACATGAGTGTAACAAAGGGTTTCAGGAATGCTGAGGCTCAGTAGTGTCGGGGTACAGGAGGGACCCTGGGGCTCAGGGATCCCCAGGGAGCCTGGGCTGAGACCTGGGTAAGAGCTGACCTGAGCCTGCAGCAGAGACCACGTCCTCCCTGAGAGCAGTGCCAGCAACTCAGGAAGGTACAAATTGCTTCTTTTAGTGGCTGCTTATTAGGTGGTTTCTGGGGACCTGCCAAGATAAAAGGAAAATGTGCTAAATATTGTTAGCTGAGATCAGGCCAGAGTGAGTGCTGGAGGCAGGGGAGCAGCCTCTGCTGGGATGCCTGGCTGGGGAGCACAGATCTGTCTTCCCTCCCAGCACTTGCAGAGAGGCAACTGTGGGTGCCAGGAACGATTCCTGGCTGCACCCCTTGCTCCAGATGTGAGTCACTCATGCACTCCCACCCCATCCCAGCCCACTCCTGGAGCAGGACATCCCACAGCAGAGGTGGATGGAGGCACTGAGATCCTGGTGGAGGTGTGCAGGGAGTCTGTGTGGGGCTGCATTTGCACTGTGGGATCTCCGTGTCCTGGTCAGTGGCCCCACTGACCAACGCTCTGCTTTGCCTTCCAGCACAGCTACCGGGAGGTGGGGATCCTGCTGCTCTACCTGGCCGTGGGGGTCTCTGTCTTCTCTGGAGTGGCCTACACTGCTGAGAAGGAGGAAGATGTCGGCTTTGACACCATCCCAGCCTGCTGGTGGTGGGGCACGGTCAGCATGACCACCGTGGGCTACGGCGACGTGGTGCCCGTCACCGTGGCAGGGAAGCTGGCGGCCTCGGGCTGCATCCTGGGGGGAATCCTGGTCGTGGCACTGCCTATCACCATCATCTTCAACAAGTTCTCCCACTTCTACCGCAAGCAGAAGGCGCTGGAGGCGGCTGTGAGGAACAGCGGGAAGAAGGACCCTGAGGAGGGGGGTAGCGTCTCCAGCCGCGACCGAGACTCGGAGGCTCTGAGTGAGACCTCCCTGGACAGGGACAGCCCTGACCGCCGTGGTCTGACCCCTGGAGCCCACCCCAGCCCCTGACCCCTGGCACTGCGGCCTTGGGGCACATGGGACCTGCCTTCTCACGGCGAGCACGGCACCGGGACGTGGCGGAGGAGCATCGCCCCTGCCCTGCCAAGGACAGGAGGGGTTGGAGGAGATGCCCAGTGGATGTTGGCTGCTTCCAGACTCTCTGCCTGCCTGGATGTGTCTCAGCCTTCACCTTGCTCACCCGTGGCTGCAAAGGGAGGTTGTGGTGCTGGATATAGCCATGGCAGACAGGGAGGCAGAAAATAAGAAATACAATTGACCCCTGATCAAGCACTGCCCCAGATGTATGGAGAGGGATTTTCCTCTACCCTAAGGTTTTGTGTTGTCCAGGGTGAGCTTAAATAGCTCAAGGATGAGGCAGCCCTCAACCAGGCTGTCAGCCCTTACAGCTCCTGTGTCATGTCGACAACTCCAGCCCCAGCCTTGTCCTACCCCCAGCTGGAAACAGCCTAAAAAGGCTCAACTGCCCCCCCAGCCATAAAAGGAAAGGGGCCTGGGAATGAGTCTTTATGGGAGGAGAAGTAGCGTCCAGCTCAGGGTGAGCCCCATGGTTCCCAGCCCCTGCAGTGGGATTGACTGAACCTCACTTTCTTTCCACTGCAGTTAGGATTTATCTGCTCTCCTGCCCTGCCCCTGCCGGGACCCCCAGGGATCTGGAGCTGTGCTGGGAATGTGGCACAGCTGGGAGCACTGCCCACACATGGGGGAGACACACCAGCTGGGGATGACCAGGCAGAAGGAACACTGTCCTCTGAGGCAGCAGCAGTCAAAGGGGTCAAGCCGGGGGAACTGAGGAGCCAATCCCAGTGGGGCCAGACCCCAAGCCCTGATGTCCCTCACCACAGCCCCTAGCCTGGCTTAATCCTTCCTCTTCCCTCCCTGTCTCAGGGCCAAGGCAAGGGCAGGAGGGCTGTAAAGAGGGGGACGCACTGCCCCGGGTGGGGACACAGGGAACTGAAATCCGCGGATGCCGCTGCACTCACCTTCCCTCTGCAGGAGAGCTGGGGCAGAGGGGACCTTGCACTGCTTTTGTCACCGCAGCCTCAGCACCTCACAACTGGGCTGGGAACAGCCTGCAACACCAAACCCCCTTCCTGCCTGGACCCCCAGCCCACCTGAGCACTTTTGGGGCTGCTCCCAGCACAGCATTAATTCCCTACAGAGCTTTTCCTTGCCCTCATCCCCCTGTTCTCTGTTTGGAAATTGTGCAGCTCTGTTGCACAGAACGAGTGCACCCAACAATGCCTGTTTTGAGCAGGAGAAACATGCATACTGCAATCCCAAACCACCTCAAACACACGTTGAAGGCTGCAGAATGACCCCAGGTACCTGGATCATGGGTTTGCTGCTGGTTGTCCTGGCTGGGTTTCAGCACAGCTGCTGTTGCCAGTGCTGGTCTGCTGGGTCTGCTGGGTCTGCTGTCTGGGTAAGGGAAGCCAAACCAGCACTGGTGCAGGTCCAGCCTTACGAAACCCAGTGGGACTCAGGTAGGGTCCCCAAGGAACGATGGTGTGGGATGGGAGGGTGCTCACGCTTCTGGCATCATCAAGTCTTCCAGTACCAACGGCTCATGGTCTGCTCCGTGCTTATTCCTGCTGGGAACTGGGACTGGAGAGCAGCACCCTCTGCTCTGACCAGCTCCTGCTGCACTTTTACTTGAATACAGGAAGGAGTTTCCCCTTCTTAACATAAATATTCCAGTAGCAAAATGTATTCAAACGTGAAGAGTAAATTATATCTATTAATCAAGAAGCATTATGCAAATAATTAGGAGCATGTAAATTAATTTTCTATCTATGCATGGGATGCATACTGTATATTTTATTAAAGACCTCAATGATCTGCTGTGGATGCTGGTTTCTGTTTTGTGGCAGCTGGATGTGCTCATGCAGCCCGTGGGCTGAGCCAGGGCTGGCTCAAGGTGAGCAGGACAGCCAAGTTGCTCCCACAGTGCTGCAGGTTCCTGTCAGCCAGTTCCAGCCCCATCTTGGAGCACAGCAGAGTTTCCACCTCACCCCTGCTCTGGATGGTGTGCTGACAGCTAGCCCTCATGCCTGGACCACTGCTGTCATCCTGGCTGGAGCAGTTTGAATAACCCACCTTCCTGAGGCTGAACGAACGAGGCATTCATGGGGTCTTGAGGGAATGGATTGGAGCTGGTGGGCTCTGGAAAAAGCCTCTCAGGGAGCCAGGCATCAGAGCTGGGAGGGAGGAAGTCCTGATGCTCTGAAATATCTCTGGGCTGTTGCTCTGCAGGGGCTGGCTGGGGAGGGCAGGACTTAGCTCTGCTCTCCCTGTGTTAGGTGCATTACTCTACTTGGTGTGATAGGAGTCAGGGGTAAAAGCAGAGTTTAATCTTTATTCCTTTGAGAGCTTTTCCCTTAAAAAAATTAAAAATCCACATGCTGCTAATCATTCCAAGGCAAAAGCTCCCCTACCTCAGGGGCTGTCAGCAAGGGGGGACCTCCTGTAAGCTCCTCTGCCACACGGCAGAGGCACATCAGAGGGGGCTGGTGCACGAAGGCTCCGAGCTTGTGTTTGGGAAAGCTACGGAAGATGTTTTCTTTTTTTAGCCTCCTGCTCTCTGTGAAGACATTAGGATTTGTATGGCTCTGAGTAACTGCACTAGGAAAATCCTCCCACTGCTGTGCAGGCAGATCTGGCAGAGCTGGAGCTGTGCAGAGCAGGGAAGAGCTGGGTGCAGGAAGGTGCCCAGCAGCAGAGTGGGTGAGCACAGCCCAAGCTCCCCACTGAGACACGGCTGTGCAGCACCGGGCTGCAAGGATGAGCCTGACTTACTATTTCTAAGGCAAGTAGGAAACTCATGTTCTTTTGCTAATCCCTAATCAGTTTTTCTGAGTGGCTGCATTTTCATTTGATACAGTGGGTAAATCAGTTACACACTTTATCAGGTTATTCCTACAAAGCTGCTTTCCACATTCACCAAATGATTGACTAAAGCATGACTCTCTTGCCTCGAGGGAATGGTGATTAAGGAGTGACCTTATTAAGCTATTTAATGCAGCCGAGAATTAGACAACTCTGCTCAAAGAGACAAAGTAAACTTCATTACCTTTGTTTAAAACTTCTTTTCCTTTGCCAACTTTCAGATCCATGACTACCCTGAGCATGGTCTGTGCACTTGGCAGGTAATTAGAAAACCAGGACATTTTAAAGTGCTTCATCTGTAGGAAGGAAAGACTCCTCACTGGTAGCGTTTCTGGGATCTCTCCTGCTCTCAGGTTCCTATAAGCCTGCTGACCTCAGCACAAATGAGATCCCATTGCTTGAGCACACTGCTTGATGTGTTAAATCAGTTAACCTCTATTTGCTGAATGATGTAAGATCAGTAAAGACAAACAGTGCAGTAATGCCTTTTTGTTTTTTACAAAATAATGCTAAACCACTTCTGCCTGGTAGTGGGACAGCTCCGAGGTCTGCATATACTTATGGGTTCACTTTAGCACCTTTACCTGAACCCAAGCTGCTAACTTAGCTGTAGGAAAAACACAAAATCAAGACTTCTGTTCTAACCATCCAAGAAAGCCAAATGATCAGCCTTCAAGGCATGGAATTCAATTAACCAAATGTGCCTAGACAGGTCACACCATTTCAGTGAATAAAAACCACAGGCCAGGCACGCAGGGAGGCACAGAACCAGCAATGCATGTCCACATCCAGACCTTGAGTCTGGTGACAGCAGCAGAGTGGGAAAAACTGCCCCATGTTTCTTTCAAGATCATGCTCCCTGTAGTGAAGGAATGATGGCCCAGAGCTTGTGAGCCTCTCAGGCTGAGGAAAATGCATCCTCCAGGCGAGTTATCTGCTGACTGTGCACAGACAGGTCTGCAAGAGGCTGCTGTGACCACTCAGGATGGGACTCCCTTCACATCCAGCACTGTATTGACTTGGACAGCAACAACCTAGAGGGGAGCAGAACAGTCTTTTGTAGATGGGATTGAATTGTTTTAAAGTTTTTAAACACATTGGCTTTCTTCCTGGGCTCTTAAATTAAAGACCAATTAACTTTCAGTCTGGAAAGAGCTGGTGGGTATTTCCTGGTTTGACTCTTCGAAATTTTGCCAAAATGATTAGCAAAATGGAAAATTGTCAACTCTTGAGGCAGGGCTGTCAGCCAACACTCAAAGCATTTATCCAAGCTCAGACTCTCTTGGCCTGTGGACAGCAGGAAATGGTACAAAATGAGGGTGTAGGAAATGAGTAGCTGGGCAAAAAAGGACACTGGCACAGCAGCTCCTGTACCTTAATGCTAATAATTATTAAAAACTGCTGGTACTATGGGCTTAGTGGAGAGCTGACTTCTTCCCTTATGGGGGAGAAAACCAAGGTTCAACATCAGCCCCAGCTTGTGGGGATCTGTTGCTGGGTTTGTTAGTCACATGCAGAAGTTTGTGCAGTGCTTCCAGCACAGAGTGCACACAAACACTCCCCTGGTATGGCTGCACAACCCTCCCTCCCTTTGTTCTGGAGCTCCACAAGCTCCTGGTAATGCTGCTGAGAATATGTGAGAGCTCCAGGCATCCCCAGTTATTAGAAAAGCCAGCAGCCTTCTTCCGTTTGATTTCCAAGATCCTTCCCAACATTTAAAAGCTCAGATCTATTTTGTTTCTTCTGGAATTGCTAACCAAAGCTGACTCCTGAATGAATTCTGTCTCTGCTCCAGTTAGTCATCCCTCCAGGACAGATTTAGTAACTGCTCAGGGAAACCACATTGAAGCCAACAGTTCACCATTGGAAGGCAGCACCCACTTACTGTCAGCTTCATCTTTTTCTGAGCTAGAAAGCTCAAAGTGCAGCAAGTGAGCCAGAATTAGGAGTGAGCCTCTAGCCTCACCTGTTGTGTAGGAAGGTGGATAAATTGATATGCACTCAGCCCCAAATCTGCCTGCAGGCTCAGGGAAGCTGCTGCAGACACAGCAAGGACCTACAGCAGAGCTCAGCATCCCCAACTGCCAAAGCACCCCGTGGGGCAAACATCCCTCCTGCATGGCTGGAGCTCCAGGCAGGGCTGCCTGTGCTCCTCCCTGTTGGAACTGCCTGAGCATAACCTTCTGAACCCCCACAAAGCTGCCTGCACATGGAGCTGCCCCTCTGCTCAAGCAATCTCACCCTGAGCTGCAGCATTAGTAACATTTTAAAAAGTGTGTGGCATGTTCACTGACTGTGTTCCTGAAAGTTTGTACTCTCCTCCAGAACCCTGCACAACTAGAAGTGCATCATGTTAAAACGTGTCCTGGTAAACAATAACACCCCAAAGTATGGTAATGCATAAATACGAGTCATGACACTGAGGCTTTCAGGGAGGGACAGTTTATTTGCCCCTTTGAACAAATAAGGCAAGATACTTGAGAAAGATCAAACAAAATCTCCTGTATCAAACTGAGAGGAATGCAATAAAAGTTACTGTTTCATACATATACAAACTAAAGACCCAACACTATTATACACAAACAGCAAGATCTTACAAAACAGCATTTCAAGTCAGCAGTTTATGCCAGTGTTGCTAATTTCTTTGTTACAAAAAAGTTAAAGCTACAAACTTCACATTTGTAAGTCTCACATGACTGACACCAGCAGTATCTCTGGGTTTTAGAAGCAAAGAGAATGGTTTGTCCAGAACCCTTTCCACAATGCAGATGGACCCAAGGAGCACATGAATGCAGCTTCACAATTAAGGAAATTTTTTGCTTAAAACTTTGTCAAAACATCCTTCCCTTATGGTACCAGCCTTGGTCATAGCTTGGAGGACTTTGAGAAATGAACAGGTACTGTACTCCCAGACATTCTACAAAAGGACCAAAAAGGGAAATATTTTCTCCAACAAACTGAAAACCTGTGAAGAAGAAAGTAATTCCTCTGCACTATAGCTCCAAGTGCAAGAAACATCATTAAGTCTCACCCACTGCAAGCATTTAAGAAAGGTTCAAAGACAGTTAAGCCATTGGACCAGTTTTAGTTATTTTGGTTCGTTTGCTACATTTTAAGACAATCACATCAGCAAAGCAGAGTATTTCAAGAGTGCTTACATTCAGTTACAGCAGTCACAGGTTGCATATTCTGTAAATAGACACCACCCTGTGATGTTTCACCTAAAAGCTGGGGTTTCTAATGCCCTCTGATCTCTACAGAGTTATCTATACAGTGCAGAAGAAAAAAATCCTTCCAGCAGAACAGGCTTGACCCACTCCACACAGGCAGTGCACAATTTACCATGTCACAGATCTCTGTGTCTGTCACGCCAGAGATGCTGGGCCAGGTCGATCCAAATTACTTACACAAGATCCAACACTGACCAGAGAAGTCCCTGCTAAGTTGGAGGAGTTTCTTTGATGCAAAGGATGCTCATGAAAATTGCTCATCATAAAGGCAGGGCTAGGGCAAAGCCTATTGCACAGATTCTAGCTGAGCATGGTATGAGCCCTGATGTTCCCCAATACCTGAGGCTGTCAGATTGCTGGCTTTCCCAGGGTGTACTCCTCCTGCAGCACCCTACACACACTGCTTACTGCCTCCCTTTTCCTTAGGGACAGCTGTGATCCCACTGCATCACCAATGCAGTGCACCAATGCAACGAGCCTTGCAGAGGGTAAGAATGTCTTGGTTCCTTTCACAGCTGTGGAGCAGAACTGTGAGCAGCAGCCAAGAGCCTGCTCCAGCAGGGAAACAAGACCCTACAGAAACATGAAACGAACACATCACCTCTGTAGCAGCATTTGATTCAGGAGATGCTGCTGTTTAATCCTCCAGGTGATGTGCCAAGGCCTAGCTCAAAAGCACGACGTGGAAATCGTTCCCTCTATCAGAGCAAAATAAAAGAATATTGATAGAAACACCTGCTCTGCCCAAACATTTATAGGCTAGGAACACCTACAACTACACAGTTGTGCTGTTAGAGCCCAGGGGGCAGAGGCACTGCTCAGTCTCTGCCCTGCAAACAGGCTTTGCTTTACTCTCCACTCTGATGCGAGCTGATTGCACCATCCTCACAGCGATTGTACATGCTTGGGGCATTGCGGTTGATTGAGCTATGCTGGGCAGGGATGGCAGGGAAACAAAAAAAACCCCAAAAAACAAACACAAGAAGATCCAGAGGAACTGGAAGAGACTGAATCTCTTCCAGCAGGACATTGGTAATTGCCTTCTCATCCAGATCAACTCTGCCTTTGCTCCACCACCATAAATGCACATCTTTGTTAATTCAACAGTCTTTACTTTCAGTTTGACTCTCCCGATGTGCTAAACCTTGCAGAAATGTGAAGGATTGTGAAATTAAGTTTTTATTCAAGCATCCAAAGATGTAAATTTGAAATGAAGCCTATAAAATATTTCACAAGCTGTGGAGATTTTAAAGTCCTCTTAGACACAGCTGAAGTACCTAATTCCTGAGAGAGATTCACACAACTTCCACCCATTCAAATGCTGTTTCCTTTTCCCAGCACTCCATTCTCAGCAGGGTCTCCCTGAAGGACCTTTCCAAACAGACAGACAAAGGGGTATCAGATCAATGACTGGCTTTTGGTTTTAAGTGGGTGTGGATTTTAAATTACAGAATGTAATTTCTTATGGAGGCACAACATGCTTTATCTACTTGTGAAAATTCAAGTACACAAAACGAGGACAAAACTGAGGTCATGAAGAAATCACACTTGCTTAAAGCACACAGTGTAAGGCATGAGGCTTATTACAGGCTTTTAAAAACTGAGAGTTAAGTTTCTTTTGAAAGGCTGGAACAGTTTGTACATGTTCCATCACCTGCTCTCTTCAGTGACCTAAAACTTATCAGTACCTTAACAGTAGAAACAGTTAACAGCTTGAAATTGAGTCTGTGCATTCATGAAGGAAAACAAAAATAAAAAACCCACAAAAGAATCAGTTGTTACAGACAACAATCTGTATTAATTTAAACGAAAATGGACGCCTGAAAGTTCAGTTGAAAAGAGAGTGAGCCAACTTTCATTAGCCTATTTCTATGTGGTTCCTCTGGTTTAAAAACAATCCTCCTAAAAACAGTAACAGTACTCTTTTGGAACAATGTTTTAAATATATGTCTAACATTAAAACATACAATCAGGATTTTCCACGTAATGGCATTCCTGAGTTCACAAAGGTGCTATGGAAAAATAAACGAGCAGAAGTATCGCCCTCTATTTTGCTAGCATATTTCAATAGAAATCAATCTGTTCAGTAGTCATAAAAGCAAGGGGCTGATTGAGGATGGAAGAACATTCTACCCATGGCTCAGAAGTTCTGCTGCCGCCGCTTCTTTGCTTCGATGGCATCGAGGATGGGCTGGCGCTTAGATTGGTACTTCTGGCGAATCTCCTCGATCTCTTGCTCCATCATGGGGTCCAGGGCAGACAGCCTCTTCTGAAGCTCATCCACACTCCAAGTCTTCAGCTAGCAGGGAGACAAAAGAGGAACAGACACTGGCATCAGTGCAGCCACCACCCACGCACCTGCAGGGATCCTGCTGCTCCTCTGACGGCCACAGCGCATCTTCCAGCAGGGAAAGACTCGAGGAGTTCTGCTTCAGGCTGCTGCTCTCAGGGAGAGTGGTGTGAGCCTCAGGATACTGCTTCTGCTCATTTCACAGGTATATTACATGCTCTGGTTACTGGCAGCGTGAGCACACAACCAACCAGTGAAATGCTTCTCCCGTGGAGCTGCTTTTCTAATGCTTCATTTTGCAGGCTTAGGACAGAAATGCTGCACTGAGATGGAGGGAAGGCGAAGTTCTCTTCTCCTCCCCTTTCTTTACAACTAGACCTCCTTATGCTAAATGACAAAAGGAGACATAGGGAACAGGAAGAAAATCATATCATTGGCAAAAGCTGCATGTAGAAAAAAAAAGACAATTATGTACAATCAGGCTGAATCTCAGTCATGCTGAGGAATTCAGACTCTGCTGCACCAGAAATCCCAGAGCACAAACACACACCAGGTCACTTTGGGTCAGCCTTGTACTAACAAAATATGCAAGTATAATTTGTATTTTCCTGTACACGTGAAGATGTCAGGCTCATCTGGACAAGATCCCTTTCCCTGAATTCTCTCTCTGCCTGACCTTTGTTTAACTGGCTGTCTTATCCGTGCCAATCTCTTGAGAACTGGTGCAGGAAAGTCTTGCTTTGTGAGTACAGATGCCAAGTGCAGCCTGGGACAGTCTAGATTGTCCACAGCTACAGACTTTATGTAATGTTGTAATATTATAACTGGTGGAACAGAGAGGATTTTAGTATAATGTTAAAAATATGGACACTGGAAGGGCTTCAAGTGTTTACTTGAGCACCAGTCCCTTCCCCATCCAAGACCAGGAGAGACTGTTTTACAGGACTCCAGCAGGACAGAAATGACTGTGCAGCACCTGCTATCGGTAAACACCTGCTGTGGATGCTAAGAATATGCAAAATAATTCAGTTTTTTTCTTGCGCACAAAGAACTGTCAATTTTTTTTTCTTTCAACAAATGTCATAATTAAGTGACTAGTCTTTATTTTCATTCAAGTGGGGCTGTCCTAGTTTAGCTGTTAATTAGTCAGCTGTCATGGTTATTCTTCAAGCCATTTCTGAACCAAAACAAGGAGTGAAATGTTTGCTGCCTACTATATGGCAACAAATAAATGTTTAATGTCAGTTTGCATCACTCCTTAAAACTAAGATATGGAACTCCTGATACCTTTTCCTGAGGTGGAAGAGATACCAGTCCCTAAACCACAAAGTCACCTGCTACCAAACTTCTCACAATGTCTTCTGAAGTTCCTTAGCATATTCTGCTAAACAAGATCTTCCCTAGTTGCTGTTTCAAGATCACAAATCCATTTTAATAATCCAGGCACATATAAAACAACCCTTCTGCCCAGGGTATACAGTCTTTCAGCCTTTCCAATCAGGCAACTGTTCATCAGAAAGACAAAGCACTTCCTCCACAAAGATATGTATTATTTATACACATTAATGCAACTTTAACAGGCAGCAGTTTAAGTTGATGCCTGGCACCAGTTGCCTTTTCACACTAATTTATTAAGGAGCAGGTAATTATTCAACATTCCACTTCCTCACAGTCTAGGGAATAGAAAAGTCAAATAAAAATGCAAAACAGAAGAAAATATTAATATAAGTACTGAATACATATACTGAGCAGCTACAGCTCTCGCAGTGCTGGACTGCTTAAAGAGAGTATTGGAACAAATCTAAAACTCCTTGCTGAAGGCTTGAGCCAACTATGAGATGTGAGAAATTTCCCTAGGGCTGCAATCTTCCCTTTGAGCCTTCCCTGCCACTCTCCTCAAGTGTTTGGGTGCTGCTTAGAGCCAGAAACAAAGTGCCTGAGCTGGCAGAGCAGATGTACAGTGATGGGCTCTCCAGAACATGTGGCAGTAAGAAAATGTTGCCCTACTGCTGTCCTTCAACAGGACGCAGCATCACGGGACATCCTTCGTGGACACGGACACACAGAGTCCTCCTGCAAAGTGTAAGAGTTGCTTGCCAAGGGACACAACAGCTTTGACAACTCCCGGTACTGTGTTTGTCAGGACAGATGGCTGAACAGTATGGAAGATGCTGGAGCACAGCTAAGTCTGGAGTGGGCAAAGCCCACAGATTCATATTAATATGAACCAACTGGGAAGTGGGTTACCTGCATGACGCAAAGTGGCTGCTTATGGAGCCTGATCACGGGTTAAACACGACGGGGATGGTGGGAGGAGGAAGGGAGGAAAGTCCATGTGGCCCAAGATTATGGGAGCACAGGAATATCCCGTGTGCAGTGTGTCAGTGAGGATGAGCCACTTGCAGAGTTTTCACCTAGAATAAAAGCACACTGTCTGTGAACGTCACGCTGCTCCTGAAGGAGGTGGAGAAGCCAAACAGCAACACTGGTGAAAGGTCCAGGAGGTGAATGCTCAGCCCAAACCAGCTGATGGGAGACTGACCCAATGGGTAATGATAGCCGTGAGAGCCACGCAGAGCAGGGGACACCCAGCCCTCTGCTCCTACTGCCCCTCAGGCTGCAACAGCAAGAGCCTGGGGACCTGGCCTGGGCAACTACTCAGCCTGTCCTTCCACTCATACACACATCTTTAGAAGGAAAAAAAAACCCAAAACAAACTGTTCAAAATGTGATGGCCTCCATTTCACTTTGCTGCCTGGCATTTCAGTGTAAGGCAATGCCACAGACAGGGTTTCTCCCAGAAATGAAGTTTTAGACTCCAGTATATCTGTTTCTGCACTCCTGGGACACTGACATTATTCTCTTAGAGAAATGCCAGGAGCAAAATAAGACAAGAAGTACAAGGACAGCATCTCATGACAGACGGTTGCTCAGGGTAAAGTCTCAGCGCTGAGCAGCTGCAATTAGAGCTGGTTTTAGCCAAGGGCTCAGTCCCATTCCTGTCCTCACTCTTCAGAAATTCCTCTGCTCTCAGAAGCCTAATTGTCTCTGCAAGAGCTATTTTTGTCCATGCTGATCAAATACCTAAGACAAACTTTTAAAGGAAGGAATGTCATCTCATATCCAATGTAAAGCTGGATAAAAAATACTTGTTCTAATGTTGGCCAAACAAATTTATCAAAATGGTGAGAAGGCAGCACAGTGAAACTCTTCCAGCAAGCTTCTATGCTGAGAAAGCTAATTTTTAACCATTTGATTAACAGTTGCACTTTGACTTGAGGTTTTGACAACGATCTTAACTCTGTAAAAATCCCCAACTGAAGACAAGGGTCAGAGGTGGAAGTGTTCATCTGAAAGCCTCACGGCCATTGGATGCTGTTTGTTTTCTTTAGACAGCACTGACAGCAATATCTTGTTTTAATATGCTGATGATTTTTACTGCATAATTCAGAAGAACATACATAATTATATCCTTTGGAAGGACATAACCTACAGCCTTTCCATGCCTACGCAGTAGTGATGGACAAATCAAGAACAGATCATTTGAAATACAATTTCTTTCTCAAGGAGATGATTTGTAAGCTATTCATGACATTCCTTTGTCAGCATTTCTGACAGATTTGCAGACAACTACCCCACTGAATACTGTTCAACTCAACAAACTGCTTCTGAGTTGCAGTTCTTTCAAATCAGCGTTTTAAAAACAGGGGAAAAAACCACCCCACTTGCATTCCTTATCATTAGGTAGAGTGTCACAGCAACATGATATTCTACTGAAAGTAAAGGGACCTAAGCAACAAAAGGAGAATAAATATAAGCTCTCTGCAGACACAGCCACTGGTTTGGTATTCAAGGGCACCATGGTCTGAACTTTAAACCTCTGCTGTTCTGTCCTAAGCAGGACAGAGCCCAAAACCCCAACCATGGTATTTTTAAACAGCTCTTGCCAGATTTCTGTTTCACATAAAACAAAAGAAATACATTGTAAAACACAAAGCCTAGAGAATTAACTCAGCCTCTGTCCTGTCCCCAAGAAAACCAAACAAAAACCCCAAATGGTGAAAACATTTTGAATTAGAAGCTGATGCAAATAATTTATCACAGTCTTCTTAGTGTCTCCAGCCCTCATGCTGAGGAGCACCCGGGCTGGTTTGCCTACAGCAAGGTCTGTAGCTTGACCAGTTTGGGACTTGGCGCATTCTCTGGTCCCTCAACAGCAGCACAAGGTCACCACTGCCCAGACCAGCCTGCACTACTGACATAAATATGGTCATCCAGTAACCCCTGAATCACTTCAGCCATCATTCTGATTTTCTCCTCTGGCAAAACCACTGCCAGCCAAATCTCCTTGCTGCATGAATTATGAGCATTAAACAGGAATGAGCTGTTTCCCAGCAGCTTTCACACATTTCTCAACCTAACAAAGAGTTTTGGCCAAGCTCTAGCTCACTGACTGCACAGGAATCAAGAAATATTATCTTGGGGCAAGTGTTCCTTGTTCCTTCTGAAACTTTCTTTGTACTCACTGACACTGAATTTGATCCCTGCATTTAGCACAAAGCCTCTTCTTTGCATGTCTGCAAAGTTTCAAGCTATCTAGGCTTTGCTGTTAAATACTGTCTTTAAAGACCTAAGGCTTCTGCCAAACAGGAACCCTCCATCCCCTGGGTGGGGATGCAGTTTTTCTACCATCACTTTTCAAAGGTGCAGATGGACCCCAACTTCTGGAACAAAACTGGAACATGTATGACACTGGTGAGATGAAGTTACTTTCCTCCTGGTGAAAGCATCTGAACAGTTTTTCAGAAGGAGAATATTTTCAAGTCTTGGTATTACAACCAATCCTACAAATAAAATTAGGAAGTGGTTCTCTTGTTCCTTAGCCCTCTAGATAGATCCTTCTACCCTTCTATAGTTCCTGTGAGTTTGAACACTTGTCTTCCACAAGCTCAGGGTGTTTTCTGAATATCCTCCCACTGTTACCAACAGCTTGTGGCTTTTTAGAAAGAAAACACCCAGCTGCAGCAATCGCTCTGCCTGCCTTTCACCCAGATATTCCAGGTGGCATTTACTACTCAACATAACTGGATGTCAAACTTTTAAGTTTTATATAGAAAAACTGGCTTTGGCAATTATCACTTCATCAGGGGCAGTGGGAGTTTGAAGACTAAAATACTGAAGTAATAAAATTGCAGCTTCCCACACTACACAGAGAAATAAATTCTTAGTAGAAATGATACAAGCTAGATGGGAACTAAGGAAAAACAAATTATTTGTCTATTTAGCACAGCTTTTATTGTTATAGCTTCCTTTTAAGCCTAGTTTTATGCTGCAATCTAACAGTTCCTGACTGCATACCCAGTGATCAAAGCCCCCCACAGAACTCATCAATCCCATCAGCAGGGAGCAGAGCCCATCATTTTTTGTGTGTGTATTTAGACAGGCAAACTCTAAACTAGAAGGAGTTTTACCCAAACCAAGTCACCCAAGCTACGGGTGATTACCATTAAATGCCAAACAGGATTTTGCTGTTAAAGATAATGAAAACAGTAGCAACAGTCTACTTTGGAAAAACAAAACCAGAACAACCAACAGGGACTACAATTGTGTGGAAGCCCCTCAGGGGAGGCTGTCGATGATCTCACTCGACAGCAGAAGTGGCTACATATCAGAGACAAGTATAAAACAATTCCTACAAGTTCAATTAAATGTTCAGGTGTCCTTTAGGAAGGGAGGATAATTGCTTCACTTGACCTTGGCTATCACCAAGGCTATCAAGATGCTTCCCTGCTGATAAAACCAAGGGCACACTCACACTTCCTTCTCCAGAACCCTGCAGATCAGTTTGACATGCATTTACCTCAACTCCTGAACTTCTATCACCTCCTCAACCAGTTTTATTTTTGGGAGGAGCTCTCCCATCAGAGGCCACTTGCTGTTTGTAGCAACCACCCTGGGGCAGAGCTCAGCCTGCAGCACACAGGAGTGCAATGGAGCTACAGAGACCATGAACCAGGGAGGGGTGTCACAATGCAGGGATTCATGAATGTGAGCTCTGACGAGTGTAAGAGCTGAGATTCTCCTAGAATTAGCTGTCTGTAACTTGAAAGACTGGTTAAACAAGGTATCCATTAAATGCTCATATCAAATATACTCTGAGGACACAGATTACTCTAAAGTACTACGCACTTTTTTTCAAACTGGAAAAAAAAAGTCTCCTCAATTTCTCTGGCCAAAATTAAATGTAGAAGGTAATTTCTCATGCTAAGCAGTGCTCCAGACTTTAGATCTTGAAGATGGTGATATAAATTAGTGTTGGAATAGCATGCCATTTTTTCTTATTGCATTTTTCCTGAAATGCTGCCTCAATACCACTTGGCATACTTTCAATCACTGCTCTAAAAATTAAGTGCCTTGTTCTCGTTTACATTTCCAGCACAAGGAAACATTGATGTAATGTATGAGCAGGCATTAACTATTTATTCATTTTAAGCTATCAAATACAAAGGACACAAGGACCTACTGGCACTTTCTGACCATTTTTCCTCATTCATCAGGTCCCTGCAACTTCACAGATCTGTCAAGCAGCTATGCTACAGAGGGGCTGCAGTAAATCAAAACAAGCCCTTCTGCCTACACAAGCACTAATTATCTTGATTTTCCTCCCTTTTAGCATCAGCATATCAGTGAAGTTTCTCACTGTTATGAAAGCAGTGGATGAAATGCACTCATGGTGAGATTTCATGCAAGATTAAAAATCCAGATATTAATCTTTTAAAAGATTTGAAAAATAAGTCTCAGCACCACAAGCTTCTGCTTTTAACACACCTTAATTATTTAGGCAATGTACAGGCAAAATACATCATGGGCTGCAGCATCCAGCACCAGCCAAAACAGCACTGCAGCTACAACTGCCCCAAGAAAGAGAACAGGAGCTCTCCAGTGCACATCTGGAGACTGTTCTCAGGCCACCTCACCTGAATAGCAGATGGTTTCCACAAAGAGACAACACTTTCAATGAGATCATCAGATGACCCAGAGGTCAAGTCAGCTTAAGCCAGTTAAACATTTAAGTGCAATCACAGCATCACTTTTGTGGAAGACAAGATGGACATTACCACACACTCAGCTTTTGATCCCCAGCTGAACTGGAGAAGTGCATCTTAACAGAGATCTCTATCAGAGGAGACCCAGGGCCTCTCAGATGAAGTGTTTGGGATAGCTCTACCTCACTTGCACAGATGTGGAGCTATGGAAAGCAAAGCACCTTACTGTTACGATGCCAGTAAGGATTCCAGTTAATTTGCCATGTAGCTCAGCTTACTTGATTAAAATAAAGGTTCACAACACCAGACCATGGTATCTGTACTATCCATACAGAATTTCTGGAGGGCCATGTGTGCCATCCTTCTCCCTGCCAGACAGACTGGGAAGATCATGTCTGAACTGGAAACTGCCTCTGCAGGAATGACAACTGCCAAGACCTCTCTCTCTCCAGTCTGGCACCCTCAGCAAGGCTTCTCCCAAGCAGGCAGAGGATCACAGCTCCTGGGCAGCTGCCCCTCTGTCCCAGCACTGCTGGAGTCTCACCAGTGGCTGCTGAGGCCACTGCTCTTCTTTAGCAAGAACTGCCACAGCTTTGCTGCTCCACTACATCCTATTTCAGGCTGCATTTGCACCCCCAATGCCTGATCCTGCTCAGCAAGGACCCTCCTCAGTCCCACCTTGAGCAGCCTGTTCCTGTGGCTGCCCTGGAAGGGACACACACTCTGGACACACAGCTGCTCCTCACCAGCTCACAGACACCTCTGCTTTTCCACCCTTCCCACAGTTTGGAAGTTTTCCCCTGTCCCTCGAAAGCCTTTAGGAACCAGAGAGCAGCTTTGCTGTTGGCAAGGTATCGGGAAATTCCCAATTTCAGAGGATTACAGCAAACATCCCGTTAACCCTTGTTCCCAGACAGAAGTGTGGGAACACCACAGACTGGATCAACAGCACTGGCACCCCTGGGCTGCTCTCAGCCAAGAACTGCACTTCACTAATCCCTGCTCTAATCCTTCCAGGGCTCAGGTGTCACAGCCAACACAACCATAGAACCTCTGCAAGCTGCTACTGCCCTCAGCATTGTCCTGAAGTATTAAAGAAGGAAACCCATCTAAAGGTCTACTCACTGGTATGAGTGCTGAGTGATTGTTAAAAAAAATAAAGCTTTTTTAAAAAGAGCAATTCATTTTAATCTTCTAAACTCCAAGATTAAATTTCCTTTTTTAGCCTTTGTGTCAATTACAAGTATGAATAGCCCCATTCACTTCCAAAATCATCCCAAGTCCTGTACACACTTTATCTAAACAAAGGGAATGACAAATGATGTCAGAGTTACTCTGCAGCACTGAACTTCAAGAAGTCCAAACCTTGAAATGCTTTAGGAACCTAGAAAGTGGCTGACTAATCTTATAACCACGAAGACAAGTTATCTCACTGCTATTCTTTTTTCAGTAACTGAATTACAAAGTAAGCTAAAAGGTCAGCCTGTCTGGACAAGCAAGCAAAAAAAAAAAAAAAAGGTGTAAAAAAAGGAGTACAGTTTGCTTTTAAAAAGCTCTTGCTTGTTGCCAGAGGTTTGATTAAATAAAAACAGCAGTTTTTTTTTTTTCCTTCTCTAAGTGATTATGATTTAATTTTCTTAAGTAAGAGTACAAAAATACCTCTGAACATGCTAAAATAAATCATGTCACTAGGCCAGGAGGATCTGGCTAGCTGCACAACTCAACTATAAAGTACAGAGCTAACCAATAGGGGAGTTTCTCTCTTTTTTTTTAAGAAGAGCAATCTGTCAGAAAACTATGATACCTTTAAATCAAACAAATTTTTTTTTACGAATCTGAAAAGTTTAGTGAAGTTCTTCTAGGAAGGGTACATATGTCCATAACAGAGCTTCCCTCTACTTCCAGGTACCCTTCACCCCTCTCTCCCTTGCTCCTAATTCTTGCTGAAGGATTAACAATTAATTTCTTCATCCAGGATCACTTATCCTGAATAAAGCAGAACGACTGAAGAAGTGTGAATACCTGAACTCAGGGTGATTCATTCATACAGTATTTCTCAGTATGAAACACTAATGTAGCTGAAGTGGTAACCAATTAATTAACACAAAATCAGTACTCAAATACAGCCTTTATCAATGAGTGGAGTAAGAAGCATCATTAACATATCTGAAGACTTCACATACTCAAACCTGCAAGGCACAGTGAAGGCTTAAAACACAGGTTCCTTTTCAAAGGCTTAAGACTACATCATCCATGGCAAGTAGCCTTTACAGCTTTAAATAATTTGGGCCTATTTATCTTAAGAGTATTAAACTTTATTCAACAAACATTCTTGAGTCTTAGATTCCCATTTTAGTTGCAGCTCCAGAAGAGCTGCTGAAAGGGGTTTGTTTCCATGAAGACCCCACATTGTCCACCCAAAAGTGAGGCTTATTACAAAACCTTGGTCCAAGGCTGCTCTGCCTCCCTTGTTTCACTCAGGGAAAGGAGGAAACAGCTGCAACTTGAAGGCAAGGAAAACAGAAGAGAGAATTACAAGCTTTCTGAGGAAAGACTGAATTACAGAGATTTCCAGGGTATTCTGGAAAAATGAATAGCTGCATGTCCATGCAGTTGTCTTTAAAACCAGGGGCATGTGTTTAATATTTAAGAGGAAAATATTTTTTTGGGACAGCCCCCAAGTGAACCATCTCCACAAAATCCATCTCGAATTAACCTGCACAACTCAGTAGAAATGGTTTCCCCAGTTGTTCAGTGTTACTTGGGTATCCATTTATAGTGATCCTGCATGATGGTAGGACACAAAACAAGAAGGAATTAAACACTTCATTTCTGAATAATATTCCTTTCAGTCTGTATCAGTCTATATGTATTAAACCGCTCTTTCTCCCTCTTCCTGAAGGTCAAAGTTTTGATTATGAATCATGAAACAGTTTGGTTTGGAAGAGACCTTAAAGCCTATCCAGTCCCACCCTTGCCATGGGCAGAGACACCTTCCACTGTCCCAGGTTGCTCCAAGCCCCTGCCCAGCCTGGCCTTGGACACTGCCAGGGATCCAGGGGCAGCCACAGCTTCTCTGGGCACCCTGTGCCAGGGCCTGCCCACCCTCACAGGGAAGGATTTCATCCCAATATCTGATCTAAGACACCCAAAGGTTACACACACCAGCTACGCTGGCAATAAGCAACACCTGGATGTTTCTGCAGGTTTTAAAGTAACACAACAAGAAGCTGCACCAGCTCCAGCAGTCAGTCAGAGCTGAGACAACTTTGCTCTTCCAACAGCTCATCATTTCAGGCACTTGTCCAGATGAGACCCTGCCCATTGGAATGTGTTCAGAGGCCTGATGGAGGCTTCACCCCCCGGCTTTTCCAGATTGTCCAGACTCCATCCCCCAAGAAGCAATCCAGAGCAGCTATAACAGACTGCATGCAGAGAGTCTCCAAAAGGAGCCCTTTCTGCTACAGATGAGAAAAACCTGGACAAGCTTGTCTTTTTAAGCTACATTACCCTTTACAAACATTTGCACTGACAGATGAGCTGGAAGAAGATTTCAGAAGCATTTCAGATAGACCTCATTTCAGCAGCAGTGTTCTTTCTTTAAGGGAGATGCTGTGCCAAAAACACATCCAGCCCTGAAAACAGATCTCAAGGCATAACAAGGCTCAAACATGTTTTCTATAGAATCTAGTGTGGTCAGAGAGTTATTTTTCCACCATCACACCTTCAACTACCAATTCCTCTCCCCCTTCTCCCAGAGCAGAAATGCCTGTTGCAGCCTGACCTTACCCATGCAGCAACGGTGGAACAAATCCAATAATCACAGACCCAGGGTGAAGTTCTTTTAGTTACTTAGTTCATCTGCAAAACTTTCAGTCAATGTCTTAGCAGATTAAATCTACAGTAGGCAAGGGGCCTCCAAGATAGTCCAGGATGTTGAATTTACAAGTCTGAGTACTCTGGTATGAAGTAGATTTCAGGTTACATTATTTCAGTCTCCATTAAGGGATACGACCTAAGCAACAAACTACAGCAACTCATTTTACTTCCCACTCACTGCAAATTTCATCTAAAAGCCTCAAGTCACAGAAGGCCTGCTATACACAAAAATACAGCAAGAAATGAAAATTTGACAGCAAGTTGTGGCAGTAAGTGCTTTGCAATCAATGTCAGTTTGCACCAAAGTGAAAGCAGGTGGTGAGCAATGACCCTGTTACCAAATGGAAGAGAGCAGGAATCTATTCTCTTCCCCAGCAGAGATAAGAGTCACGTCTCTGAAGTACCTTTCTCCATTTTAAATATTGCTAACAAATTTTAGAACCAAATGTGGTATATTCTTGTTGTTGTTGTCATTGTTATAAAGGAAATTTGGAAAGGTTTATAAAAACCTACGTAGACAGAAGTTGCTGTGAGTCACACTGGTGGTTTGACACAGCCATGAACCCAATGAGGTTTGCAGTGAGGTTCAGAGTGTCTTCCTCATGCAAATGTTACAGAAGATTCAAGACTACTTAAACAATAAAAGAGAGAAGCAAGCTGCTCCTGGGCTTATTTTTAAAAGATTGTTTGACTACAAGGTGACAGAATGAACCATTTGTCCTTAACAAAGATATCACAAGTTAAAAGTATTTGCTGGGAAGAACATACTAAATATGCTGGAACTGCAATGTTTAAAAGAAAAATAAACAATTAACAGAGCTTTAAAAATTGTTGGCAGATGGCTGAAGAGAGAGAAGAAAAAGGAAATCCGTTCAAGGAATGTCAATGTTATGAATCAAGACAGGTGACATTTAAAACCAATGAATAAAACATCAGGAAAACCTGTCTCTTTTTATAAATCATACTTCACAGTGAAACTACATCTAGGTATTACACTTTAAGATCCTCCTCAATAAGCAGGAGATACCACAGGAGTACAATTCAGGTTTGAAAGTTAATAGTTGTCTATCCTGGGCTGCCTCCTGTTGTGAGGAAAACAGTCCTTTTATTTGGGTTTGTTTCTCTCCCTTCCACAAAAAAAACCCTGTAGCCTTAGTGCTCTCCCACAGAAAGAAATCTTTATTTTAGATTCAGGACAGCAGAAACAAGTATCTCAAGTTTTCTCACTTTCCAACTAGGAATCTGCCCTAGTTCCATAGGGCCTAGACAGAGATATCAATCAGCCATCCCAAATCTGGCTTTACCTCTCAAACTGATGAATGCCCCAGCAAATAAGTTCACTTTATGTTCTAGGTAAGACTATTGGAAGAAATCAGTACTTGAGAAGTAAGTTTTATTCCAGTCACCACTGGGAAAAAAAGAGAGTTCATGATAGATGAAGGGGAGAAACATTTGGACAGAGAAATCCCTGAAGATTCACTCAAAGTGTTTGGTTTAGTCTTCGAAAAACATTTTTGAAAAATTCTCTACTTTAACCAAACTTTTTTATTCTTCTACACAGAACTGTACATATTCAGATGAATTTTTTTGAACAACCAATCAATCTTCATTCATCACACAAGGGTCAGAGAAACTTGCTCTCTTAGAAAATAAAGAATGTAATCTAAGTTTCATAATAATTCAATAGAAGTCAGAAGATTATTTGATTTTCAGTGATGCCATTTAAATGACCTACAAATGTGCACACTCTAATACAGCTTTTTTCCCTCCTGTCCAAGCAGTCAGACACTTTCTAGTGTCTCAGTAACCAACTCAAATTACTGCTTGAGTAATTTGGCTGGGAGAAAGGAGGAACAGAAAGATTAGTGCAGAGGCCTGCATCTGACACCTTTACCAAGCTGCTTAAAAAGGCAGAAGTAAAAAGAAGATAAATCTAAGAGGATCACAGCAAAGTCAGAAAACACTATAAAATGATAAATTATAAAAAGTCACACACCAGCGGCTTTCCCATACAATGCAGGTATTCCTAACATCTGCCTTAACCCTGTATCCTCAGCAAGGCTTCTTCCTGCTGCTAGCAAAGACCCAAAGACCAGTCCCAACAAAGAAAGAGCCAATTATTCAGTCTGCCATCATTTTCAAAGCTGGCAACTGCACAGAAACTACTCTCAAGTTTTTAATCGATTGAACTTTTAAAAGGACAAAAGGCAGTAAAGCTATAAAGCATCAATATTAGATTGCTAACAAATGCTATCCAAATGGATGTTCAGAGAAACCAAAGACGTTGAATGTTCCAGGTACTGGCAGACAACGAGCTGCTCACAAGACAAATGACACCTTCACAGATAGAATGCAATAAATTAGAGACTCTGGTCATTTTCAAGCAGCATGTGTTTACTGTTATCGATAAGCAATAAATCACCTGCCCTCCAGCAGTTCCTCCCTATAAATCACTTCCAGTGAAAGAAACAGATGGTTGCAGCATGCAGCCGTTCCTCACCAGATCTGGGAGAGGGGATGTGCTGTGCCGAGCCATGACCACGTTAGCTGCAGTTGTTCCACAGGGTGCAGGGTAGCAGCAGAAGCTGCAGTTCCCTGCTCCTGAGATTCCAGCTGACTATGGCTGGGTGGTGCCAGGCTGAGCAGCAGCACCTGGTGCTCCAGAGTGAAATCCTCACTGCCCTTCTCTGGCCTGTACTGCAGCCCACTGCCGGCCCTGGTGGCTGGATCCTCCCTGCATGGAGCACACCTGACACACACACAGGCAGACTGATCTGCAGGCTGCTGGCTACCCATAAAATACAGAATAAAATACATATAAAAAAGATCCCAGTGCTCTGACAGCCTTGCTCTGAAGGAATTCGGCTTTCTATACACTTTTCAGTGACTTCCATTTCTAGCACACCAATACCTACCTTGTCTAACTGGAAGGAAACAGATTCATGTTCACATTTTCACTGCAAACAGCCTGTTGTTCAGGCTAAACAAGCTGAAGACACCATTAGACCAACACACTTTCCTTTTTTGCTGGTAAAGATACCAGAAGTGGGTTCACTTATTTATTTTAAAAATCTCTTTCCAATGTAACACTTTAAACTACTAAGTAAAAGCACAGAATTGAAATGCAAATAATAACAGAATATCCCAGGTGAGATCAGTATAATGAAACACTGTCTCTAATAAACAGAAAATTTTATTTTTCTTTACTCCTTCAAGAAAAATATTTATACCTTCACTCAGGGAAGAGGAAGGTTTGCTTTTATGTACACTATACTTGTAAAAAAGAAAAATCTAAGCAGTAGCTGTTCAACCCTGGCTAGAAGCTGTTTACAGACACACAGAGAAAATATCATAGTTTCCTATCAAATAATTACAAATGGACATCCAGTTATTCAGCTATTTAAAGGAGACTGCAGTTGTGATACCAACTCTTGCAATTTAAGATCTCCAAAAGATGCAAATACACTTTTAGAAACTACTTAATTAAGAGTTTCCTTGCTGTTTTGCTTCAACCACTTGCCAGACTATTGCTTTGTTTCTTATCTGAACAAACTACAATTCCAAGTGTGAAATAGGTTTCCATTGTCCACTCCTTTGTCCCACTGGCTTGGGGAGCCAGCATCCAGCTCCTACAGCTTCCAGCTCCAAGGAGCCCTGGGCTCAGGGTAAGCAAACAGAACCGGAGGCCACATTAAGTGATGTACAGACACTTTTGAAATGAAGATGTCTCATCTCAACACTGGTCTATTTTAAGAAGCATGTTCCACAGAGAAGTCACACATGGACAGCATATTGTGGCCTGAGCACTTTGGAAGCAGCAGGTCAAACAATTGGAAAGAGATCTATAGGTGAGGGAAGAGCTGGGATCCCACAACTCCTGCAACTCAGTGAAGCTCCTTCTCTGCCCATCCCTGACAGGCAGATTGTGGAGATCAGAACTGTCGCTTGTACCTGGGGGCTCTGCCTGTGCAGCCCTGAGAGAAGTGGCAGCTGATGAGCTCTTGCATTCTTCCTCCCAATTAGAGGCAACTAACACATCCTGTTCATCCTTCTTTATTTTGCCCTGGGAAAAAATTCATAAGCCACAGCTCTATTGCTTGCAAACCAGCCCTCGCCAGCAGCAGAGAAACAGATGACACTGCGCACTGAGAAGTGATGAAGTCTGTTTTGGAATCCAGGGAAATCACAGCAATCTCTCCTGTCCAAAGAAATTCCCTTCAGCAACCAGTGAGACACTACTCAGAGGGAGCTAAAAAGATGAGCTAAGACAGAGAATGGCACTCACAGCATGGACACACAGAGCTGAAACACAGGTTCACTCCCAGCACACTGCAGGGTGGTGGCACTGTGACCACAGGCCAGGCAACTGCCACCTTCCACAGAAATCTGACAAACTTGCCAGGTCCAACTCCTTCCACTTCTGCAAAGCCTGACATTCTAGAGGGTGTATGTTTAGTTTTATTTTTCTAAGGACAGAAACTCTGCTCCAAAGTGTTTCAGCTTCAATGAGAGAACCTGTGAATGCAGATCCTCTTCATTAAGTTAAGGAGAGGTCAGGACAGACCCATTTAGGGCTGTTGATAATTGCAGGAGTGAGAAAGGTCTGACCAAGACCTTGCAGATGCAAGCAAATCAAAGCTTTCCCAAAAGAAGCAGCATACCTCTTAGGAAAGAGACATAAGCCTTGATTCTGGTTCCATCCTCCTTTCAAGCACTAAGGAAGCAGGATGGGGATTGCAGAAAACGAGGAGGTCCTGCAGGGGAATGGCACTGCCTCCTTGTAACAGCCCAGCTCCCTCCTGCTGCTTTGCCAGGGCAGCCACAGATCAAGTAAAGGTGTCTGTACCAACTCAGCTCCCCACAGGCAGCCTCACACATGGTTGGCAGATACACAGGTGCTGGAATCAAAGAAAGCTTTGGAGCAAACAGCTCCAATTCCATGAAGACCTGATGTCCTGCTTCCCCTAATCTCTGTTAGAAGTTCATGTCCTACTCGACTTCACCTCCAAAACAAGCCCTCAGGATAGCAAAAATTCACTGCTAAATGAAAAAAACTGTGACTCAGAATTACAGCAAAACCTAAGCTCAACACTAGAGATATTAAAACAACCCCACAGTCACATAATGACAGCAAAATTTGAGACTCACTGGGGCCCAACTGCCACTGATTTTTGCCTGTTTCACATTCATGAAATAAAATTTGAAAGGTTTCAATGTTGTCACAGCTCCCATAAACCAGGAGTGGCAGGCACCTGCTAATTTGCTAATAAAACAGGCTTTCAATAAAAGGATTACTGATGTAATACAAAATATTCATGACTGGCTGCTTCACAAATAGGTGCTACAATAGGTTTGGCAACACTCAGGGCCTTTCAAGCAGGGCCAGAATAAAAACAAGTGATTCTACTTTAGCCACAAGTGATATTAGAATATTGACCTGCTCAGAGCAGTTAAAAGGCTTTTAAAATAGGAATAAGTAAAGGATTTGTTGTGTCTAAGGGCAGGAAACCCTCCACAATTAAATTTCCAATATTTACTGAATATTACTACTGAAAGATGAAAGTGAAAAAATGTAGGACATAGTCTAAACAAATCTTCTAGCATTTATTAAGTCTGTGCAACAGCATGTGACTAATGCTCACTGGCAAAATTAAATGCAACTACAAAAAATTTGAGATCTGATTATGGCAATCAAGAATTATCCATACAATGCAGCCTGCCCATTATCAGCCTACTCCTGCAGCAATCTCCTGCTAGAGTTTGTTATAGTCTTCCTAACAGCAAGAATTTTTGCCCATAATTAGTATTTTTCTCCCATATTTTTGCCCATAATTAGTATTGTTGTTGAAAATACCGTTCGCAGTCAATCAGGGCTTAAAAGATCCTGGTTCAAACATGAGAGGAGATAAACATTAACAGCATCAGGCACTGACTAATCATTTAATAACAACTTCTACCTCAGAAATCCATGGCTGGAAATACTTTTCTGGAAATGTTCTGGATTAATGCCATCTCTGATCACTACCAGAACACAGCCAGAGCATTGCATTTAGAAGGAATGGAGTTCATTACCCTCCAGAACAGGACCTCTGGGTTTTCAGCTCTGCAGTGGATGGGGTTGACTCAATCTAACCCTCATCTAATGTGACATTGCGACTGTGATATAAATAGTGTCTTACTTGCCTGCTTCAGAAGAACAATGTTAGTCAAGAAAAGGTCAAATGGTTTTGCCACAGGCAAAAAAAAGAGCAAAAATCTTTTGTAATTTAATATTTTCTTTCTTTTTTTTTTCCTTTTGGAAGACAGGAGACTCCAGGTCCTAGTCACACAGGAGGGAGAAGAATACAGAAAAGAAGAGAAGGTATATTTATTATCTAGTCTGCAGCAGCAGAAAGCAATAATATTTCAATCATTTCTTAAGGCCCAGAGGAACTAATATTTACCTGGCATTTCACTGATATAATTTCTACTTAGAATGCTGCAAACTGTAGAAAAAGGCTGCTCAAACCTGCCTACTTTGGCAATGCAGGAGTTCTAGCTGCAGGCAGGTCTAGGACAGATGCACTGGATACAGCTGATGAATGCCTTTTTTTTCTTATTCCACGGTGCTTACTACACTTATGCTTTCAATTAATACATCATTTATAAACATGAATTTTACCCACAGATAGTCATCAAATCAATCAGTCAATCAATTTTTTAGCCAAATAGGAAAAATACATGATTTTAAGTTTTTGACTGCATTATACAAGGTGAGCTTGCTACTAACCCTCAGGTAAGTGCTACACAAACACCCATGTTATTTATTAAGGCTGCTTTCAAGCAATTTTCTCATCCTACAGGGAAAAAAAAAAAGTAGCTCTGTTCCAAAATCTACATGCAAGGCAGGCTGGTACATTCATACACAACTGAACTAGAGAAACACACAGAGCTGGGAAGTGAAATTTCTACAAAATACTTCACAAAGGTGACCCAAAGGCCAGCTCCTTGCTCACTTTTATTGCTTCCAGCACAGAGGGAATCTGTGCACATGGCAATACTGCAGAAATCTGTAAACAGGGTCACACATGCCACAAGAGTTGCTTTTCATGTTCTAAAAATATTTGTGGGTCCTGCTTGCTGGAAAGGCAGTGATCTTTGCTGGTGTTGCCTGTGCTGGCTGGGTGTGCCTTGCACCCAGGGGAGTGCATCCCACTCAGAGGAAACACACTGCTAAACTTGTTATCAATCAAATTAGAAAGTAAAATAATTACAGCAAATTTCCCCCCTGGGCCATCCTCTGCAGACTACGAAAGACTCCGAAGATACTGGGAAGCAGCCCATCTCTCCTGGGAAATGCCACTCATTGGAAAACAATTGTTTATCATTCAATTAAAGTACAGCACGAGGTGAATGAGATAAATGAAGTATCTGACTTGACTGGAATTGTGTGTTGGGCCCAGGCCCTGTGAGACACAGGCAGCTTGAGTGTTATTTTTGCACAAAACACATTTATGCAGTGACTTTATGCCTTGAGACCAAAGACAACGTAGTGAAAAGGGCTACGAGGGAGGGAATGCAGGAGGTCCCCTCAGTTATTCTTTGCAGACTGAATAAGAAAATAAGAAGAGCAGGAGCAAAGACAACAAAATAACAGCAGTAAATCTATACAATCTACAGAAAGAGGGTGAAACGCTCTGGCTGTTATTCCAGCCTTGAAGGGAGGCATCTCCTCGAGTTGCGAACAGCAAAGGGATTTTGCTTTGCACACTCTGTGAGTATCACCAACTACTGCCAGAGTGACAACCTGAACCATAGGCAGCATGAGCTGTGAAAGGGCACACAGAGCAAAAAGTGCCTGCAGTGAAAGATCACTGCAGAAAAATGAGGAGGGAACAACATTCAACATCTTCTGGCTTTTTGAAATATGAAATTTTACATCCTCACACACACAAAAAAATTAAATTTATGAATAATAGCTCTTTCTTTGAACTTCTGAAAAGTTCCTGAAAATTCTGAGCATGTCAGCCTCAGGAAGGAAGAATGAAAATAAGGATTTGAAAAGAGAAATGAAGACAATCTTGGTGTTTGTATAATAAAACAAAATCCAGTGCCAAAGCTTGCCTCTCTTCTCCTTGAGAAAAACAAGGAAATTTAATAGTTCTAACACTGTTCTTTGTCAAACACTACACACTGAGGATTTGCATTTTTCCAACTGCCATCTGGATTTTTTTTTTTTTAATTTTAAATGCATAATAGGGAACTAAACCAAGACAGCTTATACCTTCATGTCCTCAGGCTTTTTTGTTCCTTTGTTTGCTTTTAAACAAGGAACATTTACAGATAATGACTGGCTATGATTACTGAGAAAAACATAAAGAAAACGAGTTTTTCCAAATGCCCCATCCAAATGTGTTAATGAGCAACTAGAACCTCCTCGAGTTTCCATTAGTCCGACAAAACAAGAAATAATCTCATGGCAGCTGACTAAAATTCTTCAAGATTGTCACACTGATTAAATTTCAAAGTATAGACTTACAAATTCGTAGTCTCCATCCTGTGGTACTTTCCAATCAGATGAATTTTTTGTCTGGCCAGAAACATTCTTCCCAAAGCTATTGATTTGATTCTCCTTCTCCTTCTGTTCAAAGTATTCAAGGAATGATGGTCTGGCTGGCTGCATCGTTTCATCCCTCCCTGGAAATATTAAAAATAAAAAAAAAAAACCACGGTTGTTTTGAAAAAGATGGTTTTGGTTATACAGCCCTACATCATGCCAAAAAGTGATTTTATTTTTTTAGCACACACTAAATCACACAGTACTGCTAAAGTACTTGCTAAAATACTATTTTTCAGCAGCTTTTCCATCATAAAACTGACTGCACAGTGAGAAAAGGAAAGCTGAAAGCCCACCACAGACGTGATTACAATGCTGGAGGCCCTGGCCTCTAGACCTGCAATCCATCCTTGACAGCACACTCCAGGTAACCAGCTTCATGCACTGAATGCCAGAACTGAACAGCTGCTGGCAAGACAGGCTGGGCTTTTTCGTCCCAGCCAGGTTCCATGCACTGCAAAATAAGCAAGCTTCAAAAATAACCAGTGCTGTTTTACATGCAGAAACTCACTTTCACTTTTGTGAACAGAAGAAAAATGAGGCTTTCAAAGACCACAAACACCTTATAAATACCACAAAATCTGCCTTGGGTAGAAGTGATCACATTTTCTATATTGTTAGGGTAGAAAGGTTTATTTAGCTTGCAAAACTTCTTTTTTTTCCCCTCTTCTTATAAATAGTCTGTAGGTGTTCAAGCTTACTGCCCTAGTTTTCTTTTTGTAAACTAGTTCTTCTGAACCAACTTTCTTAGTGGAAGAAAGGCTTAGACTCAAACAAGCCAGATACACAGATTAACCATTCAATTCTAACCATTTAACTCTGCAATTAAACTTGGGGTAATAAGAAATGGGAGGGTGGCTTCATTTGTAGGGTGATGACAGCACAATAAGGAAGGAACTGATGAAATGTGAGAAGATGGAAATGCTAATTCCCAACACAGGAAAAAAAAAAGCCAAAACAGGAAGCAAACATGACATTTAACTTCACAGCAAGTCAAGGTTACAAGGCTTCCAGCATCTAAAGAGAAGATTTCTTCAGCAGTGCAACCAGTCCAGCAGCAGATGCTGCCCAGGCTCTGCACACTTAAACTGGGCTGTCCTGAGTTTCAGCACAGCTAGTTCCTTGAGAAGAGTCTCAGTCCAAACTAAGAGGCAGGCTGTTACAGCAAATGTTCTTTAACAAGGCTGCAGCAGGACCATGAGAGCTGCAGACACAGCTGAAGGCTGCTCACAGCTTAATGCCACTGCTCTTGATGATGAAATCACCAAAACCTGTGAGCAGCATGGAAGCAAGCACTGTAACCCACTTTGTTCTGTAACACAAGGCTCTGTAGAATAAGTTACTCATACTTGAAACATATGTTGTGAGTGATGCAGAAGCCATAATTTTCAGAAGGTAGGATCAAGACTGGAGTTAACAGAAAATGGCATCAGAACAGCCCAAGTCTGGACTGCAGAAATAAGTTCAGTGCTGAATGCCATACGTTTGAAATAAATATAATCTGTCAGGCAGACAACCAACCAGGAGTTTAGAGCTTCAAACAAGCACACAGGGGATGTCCTGTGATGGGTTGGCAGGGTCTGTGTAATGCAGAGACTCTCCCACAAGAATCTGTACAGAAAGCAAGCTGTCACAAAACACTCCTCTCTAAGGACATTCAGCAGCACTTTCTTCTTGAAAAAATATTAGCTGCTCTGGAAACTCATTAAGATTTAATCACAGAATATTATTCTTGCATATAAAATTGCCACCCAATGATCCAGAACTTCCCTGGCAGACTCTATCTGAACCTCAGAGAAATGAAGTCCTTGGTCAGCTACAAGATACTCAAGGAAATTATTTGTCTACAGGCATGTTAAATAGGGAACAAATTTCCACAAAGTATAAGAAATCTTGGCAGGATATTTGGGTTGTGATACTGAGAGAAGTGTGGTTCTGCACAGCCCTAAATGTCATGATGCATTTTGAAAAAGCCCTGCATCATTCTGCCTCTCCAGGGCCAGCTAAAAGCTCAAGCATGAACTGAAGTGCTGATACTTTTGCACCACTGACAACTGGAGCAAAGACAAATTATTATACCCCTGGCAGTAGTTCACCTTTTTTAAAAAACAAAACTAAAAAACTCATCATAGATAATTAGATCAAGAAAGGTTCAGACCAGCAGCGTGAAGGTCAGGCAGGGAACACGTCTGCAAAGTGAAGAACAGATTTGCTGTTAGGAATAATTACTGAAATACAATCACAATCCAATTACTGCTGAGTGATAAAACATTTATTTAGAATGAAGTAAACACACCCCTTGTACTCTGCTGCAGCTCAGCCTGCTTGAAGCAGGAGGTAAGTTATTATGGACAATCATGGCAATGTTTAACACCAACTAATTTTGTAGAAAGAGAGGAATTCATAACTAGCCAGGCTCATCTATACCCAGCTCACTGACAGCCAGCCTGGGTCTCAGTAATTCAGACTTCCTAGAGGGAAAAAAAGAGAAAATCTAAATCATGTTTGTATTCTGTTTTGAAGATTACCATTTGCAGCAGAGGAGACTGTGAAAGCAAATGTTTCACTCCAGTGACATTGGCTTACTCAGTTCTTTTCTATTTACTTTCTAAAAAACTGTTCCCTCAAAACAGAGCTTAATTCAGAGTGTCAGTTAAAATAATTGTGCTCATTTCCTCACATCTTGTGTCTCACAAAGAACAGTATTTTACCAAGAACTTTGCCAAGTGCAGTGTTTGCACTTGGCAGAAGAGATTTGCAGTCCCACCTCTCCAGTGTGCCCAGGTCCCACTGGATGGAATCCCTTCCCTCCAGTATGTCAACTGCACCACACAGCTCAGTGTTGTTGGTGATAAAAGGAAGAAAAGGGAAAATTATGTACCTAGAGAAGATTTTCTTGCTGCCCTTAATATCCCTGGCAATTCTGTCAGGGTTTTAACTTTCCTAACCTGGTCCCTGGCTGCTTGGACAATCTCTGTGCATTTCTCCCAGGCTACCTGTCCTTGCTTCCACCCTCTGGAGGCTTCCTTTCTGTGGCTGAGTTTGTCCAGGAGATCCTTGTTCATCCATGCAGGCCTCGTGGCATTTTTGCCTGACTTCCCTATTGTCAGGATGCATAACTCTTGAGCTTGGAGGAAGTTAGCCTTGGATATAAACCAGGTTTTTGGGCCCCTTTTTCCTCCACGACTTTATCCCACGATACTCTACCAAGCTCATTCCTGAAGAAGCAAAAATCTGCTCTTCTAAAGTGCAGGGCAATGAACTTCCAGTGTGACCTTCTCACTCTCCCAGTGAGAGGATGAGGGGAAATGAACTGCTGCAAAGGGTAACTTGGCTGAACAAAGCGAAGAAAGTTTCAAAGCAGGGGTGGCTGTGCAACAGAATGGGACTGTAATGACTTTGCAAGGCCTTGAGCAACCAGATCTGACACTGCACTTGTGCCATTCCAGGGACAACTGCACACAGGGAATCACTGATGAGCACCAGAGCTCCCTGCCCACCCAAGTGCTTTTGTGGCACATGTTCTTCACACGCATCATCAGATACCTCTCACCCTGCAGTCACCTTAAGCCTTGCAAGCACAAGCAACATTTAGTCATCAATTAAAGTACATTTAGTCATGCATTTTAGTACATTTCCACACGTAACACATTACACTGCATCTTAGTGCTGCTTTGTTTTGTAACTGATATAAAGCAGAGATTGCTAACTGACCAAAAAATGGGGAAAAAAGGACGGTATTATAAAAGGAGAAACAGCTGTGATGCAGATCTAAGATATCAGAAATTTTAGTTGCTGCTATGATCTCTGTAGGGGTGTGGATGCAGCAAGACAGACAGAAACACTCCTGGAGACAGAAAGACACTACGCTAAAATCAATTATCATCCCAGCACGACTGAAGTTCTGTCAATCTTAGCACTTAAGAGCGGTGTCATTTTTCCAAAGATGACCTGCTATTAATTCAACACAATAGTCACACCACTATATCTTTAAAATTTTGGTAACAGGCAGCCAAAGACAAAAATCGATCACTGCTATTTGCAGAGGCAGATGCTGCTGAAAGATGACACCACACCAAATGTGTCCATGCCAAAAAGCATTTAACTTCCTAATTTTATAGGGTTAGACTAAAATATGAACATTTGACAGAAAGTGAGATCACAACTGTGGTAGAGAAGAGCCTTTCATGAGAAGGTCACTCTGTGGTGCCAAGAGAGGCTTCACTGTTGCTTCTATTTTGGAATCTAAAGAGTTGCTTATAAGGATGAGCCATGAGAGCTCCCCGGAGCCATTAAAGGTCTATCATTTAGATATGCAGTCATCTTTTAGGAGCTATATTAATTACACAAATGGAACACAACAGCTCTGCTGGGGCTGGTCCAACTGACTGCAGAACTGCAGGTTCAGAGTGGCTGTGCAGAGCAGGGAGGGCTGCTCAGAGCTCAGCCTGCGTTCTGCGAAGAGAAGAAGCCTCCCATGGAAAACTCACAGGTGTTGCCTGGTTTAAAAGTCATGTATAAAAAGTACAAGAAACCAGTACTGTTGTGTCTGAGAACAGAAAAAGGTGTGAAACTAGTGAGTCCAAAGGTAGAGAATGCTGTAAGTTGTGCACAATAAATACCCCTGTAAACTTAGATTTCTGTGTTATTCTTCAGCACTGGAAAGCAATGTCCAACTGCACATGGCAGAGTGCAAGCTGGGACCGTCCCTCTCCAAGCACAAACAACCCAGACAAGCCAAAAGACAGCTGACAGGTACAGGCAGGGCTCTGCAAGAAGCCAGCACTGCATCCTGTCCTCTGCCAGGCTACAGCAACTTGTAAGGAAAAAACTGAACAACAATCCACTCCTTTCCAAAAAATGTCACCTGTCTGAATAGTTGAAGGAATGGAATAGGTCACTCTTAGAGGCTGACTGCAGCATACAAACCACCTCACATGAAGCAAAACATGACAAAGAAGGTGTGGAGAGCCTTCAAGTCATTTGCATTTACATATGATGCTGCAGAGAAAGCAGAATGATAAAGAAGAAACAGTCCAGTCAATCAAACCAGCAAGAGATTTACTTTTCACTCTCAGCAGTAAAAATATCCATGAAACCAGATCATTTGCTATCATCTAGCCCCAGAAATCAAAAGACTCATTTCGTTGATTGTGCCAAGCTAGCTCTCCCAATTGAAAATTTTCAGAAGCTCAAGAGCTTCAAAGGATGCTTTCAAAAAGAAAGGGAGATTTACAAAGACCTTCTATCTATCTGAACAAGCTTGCTGAGCAATGAAACTAAAATTTCTGCTTCTCGCTAAAATTATTCTTCTCTACTCTAACTTGACATCAGAAGAACCCTTGTTTTATTATTCTTTCCTCTTGAAAGGGATTGCTAAGGTCTACCTAGAGTGAATACTCTGGAGTTACAAAGCTTGTCATGAGAGGGAGAGTAAGATAACCTCAGGAACATGTTTTGTGTGCACTTTACTCAAGACAGTTTACACAGTTAATACTTAAATACCTGTTCTTGAATTCACAATTATTAGATATCCTCCCTATACCACAAAAATTGGAGCTGGAGTTATGGCTGGGAACAGTCAGAAGATAATGCTACAAATAAATTTACAATGAAGCTGACAGAAATCAGCAAGAATGAAATGATCAATTACTACATTAGTGATTTCAAACTAAAATGTGATCCTTGGTACATGTATGTGCATTTGTCAAAAATTCAGAGGCTGCAATCTCTACTAAGCCTTAGTCCTCACCAGGCTCAGGAAGCTGCTGCTTTATATTCAATTATGTAACTTTAAGACTGAAAATACATACTTAGGATGCACAAAAAAGTGCCTGATGGTCATGGTCATGGCAGCACTTCATTAATATTAAATTTCAAATGGAACTGCAGTTTTCTTTGCTTTGGGCTATTTTTTAGAGATCACAGAAGAACTTTAGCAGCTGGACAGCATAATTTGTACTCAGTCTGAAAAGGACTGATTCATTTTAAGCAGCAGAGCAGAGAGATGTCAAATTACTCAACCAGAGCAAAAATTGCTCCATCCTTAATAAGTTCATCCCATGGAAAGAGGAGCTGAAATTTCCTCATATTAAAAGCAGAACATGTAAGACATTTTATCTCTTTTTGAGGACAAGTCTTCCCATAATTATGGCCTATCTCAAATTAAGTCAAATCAAAACACTCCCAACAGGTTCTGCTATTAATAAGAAACTCCTAAATGAACATAAAAACCAGCCTAAATCTCTTCATGAATAAAGTGTGAAAGACATCTAAGGAGAAGACCACCAACACTCACCCAAAGATGTAACATCTATAGTGAGAACCATTCCAAAAATAGGGGAAGAAATCCTCACAGTAATTGAAGGTGCATAAGGCCTTTTATATCTGCTTTAAATCTCAGACATGATTATAAATATGAGCAGCTTTCTTCCTCCACCACAGACTTTCAGAGGCCATCTCATGCCTTTCACCTCATCAGCTTGAATTGCAAATTCACTCCAGCAGCCAGAGCACGTGACAGGCAGCAAGATGTGAAGGTGCATGGAGAAAGAAGTGAACGTTCTGCATCCTCTGCCTCAGCTTGGAGAAAGAAGTGCATGGAGAAAGAAGTGAATGTTCTGCATCCTCTGCCTCAGCTTGGAGAAAGAAGTGCATGGAGAAAGAAGTGAATGTTCTGCATCCTCTGCCTCAGCTCCTCACAAACCTTCATGAAAAACAACCTCATCAGCAGGGATGTGGTGATGTAGTCCTCACATCCAGCACCTGTAGGTAACAGCTCAGGCTCCCCAGATGGCACAGAACGAAGTAAGCACTTCCTAACTCCCTCTCTATTCATAAGGCAGAAACTCATTTGCTTATCTAGAGAGAACAGAAAACAACATTGCAATGAACATCTTTTTCCCCTGAAGCTTGAAAATCTGCTAATGGAAATAAATCTGGTTCTGAACTTCTGCAATGAAAGAATTTAAGTTTATACTTTTTGTTATTCCTGCTTAGGAGTAAGGCTTTCTCTGGGATTTATTTTGATCCAGTAGGGAGTGAGTTTATTCTTAGAAGAGGCAGGTAGGCTCCAGTTTGCCTGTATGTGCAAATGCACAAATGTGCATGGGACAGAGATGTACTTACCAAGTGATTTACTACTATTCTGTCTCTTGGTTGAGTCCTGAAGCACACTGCCTCCTGTACAGTGCTCAGGAGCCTGTTAATTACACCTCCCATCTTATCCAAGAGAAATGCTTCTGTCCAGAAAAAAAAAGTCCCCTACTTTCTATCGCCCACCCTACTAAATACAGGAGTGCTCAACAATAAACTGGTAAAACCAGCAAAAATAACTCTTAAACACATACACCCTTTCTCCAGTTTCAGTATCTCTGAAAAGAAAACCAGATAATTAACTTTGTCTTAGCAATGAAGCTTTGTCAAATGTGCAGGACAGCCAGAAGTAGACAAGCAACCCCCTTGGATCCTGCATGTAACTTCTCTTCATTCTCCAGCCTGCACAGAGCCAGTATTTCAATCACTAGGGCCAGTGTTCAAAAAGAAAAATAAAGCACACAACAAAAACCCCACAAGAAAATGACACAACACCTCAAAATGACACATTTCCCATCCCTCGGAAATGCTGTCTGCATGTTCACACAGCTTAATACTCCTAAGCAAATTTTGCTGGCCACTGCTCATGTCAAGCTTGCCAGCAAGGCTGCTATTAAAAGTCAAAAAGCAAAAGGAACATTTCTCTGTGCAGATTTGTATTCTCCACACCCCAAGAGTGGCAGCAGCACAACTCTTACAGTTGGAGAACAATTTAATCAAGTAGGAGTTTGTATAAAGCAGCATGTTATTTAAATGCATAATGCAGAGAGTGTTTTATGGTTCAATTATGACTAAATGGGCCAATTTGCTTTAAACACACAACTACACCACTGGACATTAGTAACACTAAGTAGTGGGAAGCTGCTGCAAAGAGCTCTTACTGTCCATGGAGAAAACCAGAGGCAAAACAAGCACCTTTGGCCAGTATCTTTGACAAACATATGATGTAAATCCTGACAAGATGTGGAGTTATTCCCACAGTAGCTGCATGAGCAATTTGGGTAACATGCCACTGCACTTCTCTGGACAACTAATGATATTATCATCTATGGCTATCTCAGCTACACACCAGCAATACTTCAGTCAATTACAATATTAATGCAATCATATAATCCTTCTGCCACCCATCCTCATCCTGCTGCTCGTAGTGCAGGTTTTACAGTCATTGCTTTACGTGAAAAATCTCAGGTTAATTCATGGGGAAAAAACATTTCCTGAGTCTTGGCAGAAGCATTTCTCTGGCTTAGGTTTAAGTGTCACCCACTGGATGTCTCACACAGCCACCAAGATGACAAGCCTACTCTGAATCATTTTTCAAATAGGAAATTGCCAAGTTTGCCTCTTAGCTCATTTAATTTGCTAATGAAGCCCAGTTCCCCCTCAAAAGGGGAAATACTTTTTTAAAATGGCACAACCATGCTTAGCAGTGTGGGCATGGTAAAAGCACAACAAAACCCAAGCCACCTCAAACTGTGTAAGAATGAAGCCTGAAGACTTTTTTTTTTTATTTATTTTGAACATTTACAAACTCTAAAGAATTTCTGCCAGCACAATACATTACCAAGGTAGAGACAACAATGTTATTAAAGCTTCTGGTCTACCTCTGCACCAGACACTGTACTGAATGTGTGCCATATGAACAAAAACCCCACACCCACTATCCTTCCCCTGTCTCCAAATCCCTCATTCATCTCAACCCAAACACCAGACAGCCTAGCTCACACTACTGTTGGCAGTTCTATATTCTCCAACATAATTCACCAATTATTTGATGCTTAAACAAGCAAGATCTACTTTAACAGAGAAAATAGGGCAGACTATATATAGTACTAGACAAACTAGATCCAATTTCACTTGGATCTGATCGTATTGCAGTGTTCAAGGAAGGCAACATTATTATAAAATTATGTTCCACTCCTTAAATCAAAGAGAAAAAATCATGCCAAGATTCTACTATCTAAACAAGTACAGCAAGTGAAGCAGAAAAAGGAAGAGTAAAAGCATAAATAGTAAAAAATGCTTCACTATTTACTAGCACTATGTATCCTCCCATAGAAAAATTAAAAAAGGACATTTCCAGACATATTAACAGCTCAAAAGTCATTCCAGCTCTCAAGCACAATGGAAATGTCTGTTATTACAAATTGTTGCTCATCTATAGTTCTCCAGCTACATTTAAAGTTTTCCTGGAATAGTTTAACTGCAATCCATAAGTAATCTTTCAGCAATCGATTTAGAAGTAAAATGTGTCGCAGCAAAATTTAGTATCTGTGGTCTCAGGCAATCACTTGAGTGCTTTCAGAGTGTGTAACAGAATGTCACAGTGACATTTTTAATGCTGCCTGACTATTTATATTGAGTGCCCAGAATAAAGCCAAGCAAATGGAAGAATTTAAGCAAACACAATTACAGCTCAATTGACTGCAAAACAGAACTTCCCCCACAATGTAAAATACTGGAATTTAAGATTCCTCTGAGCCTAAGAAGTCACAAATTGATTTATCCAAGAATCATTTTTAAGTCTACTGGAAGCTGTTTGCTAGAGATTTCTAAGACAATCCTACCTATAAAACACTGAAATACAGCACTTTAAACACTTTTTACATTAAAAAAGAAATACAAGCAAAAAAAAAAAATAGTTAAGACAGATTTTTTTTTTTTTTTTAATTAGAAAGAAGGGCTAGAACACAACTTCAGAAGCCTGCAGTTAAAAAAGTCCAGGACACCTAGGGAAGCTGTAATGCCATGTAAAAAAACAAACCAGAAGTTTTTTATTGACTTAAAAATAGGTTCAATTGTGAGTCATAACACAAACTGCCAAAAAATATATAGATGTCTTTAAAAATATGATTCAATAAAGCTCCTTAAAACTCTGTTGTTCTCAAACAGCATTATTATATTTATATTTAGGATTACAAAAAAGCACTTTCTCCAGAGGATTCTGCAGCAGGCTGATGAGCTTTAGGGCTAAATGCATTTAACTAAACGCATGTTATGAAAATATAAATGGCAAGCTGAAAAATGGAGCTGCAGGGAATTCTCATGAAGAACAAGCTGCTCAGAGACACTGCCATGCATCCCCAAAACAAACTGAGAACTCCTCCATGCCAGCATCTCAGAGTTACACTATCAAAAGAGGAGGAGAAAAGGGTGTTAAGGTAAAGTTATTATTTTCATTAACATCAGATTTGCTGGAGTGAAGCTACAAGCAGGCAAAATGCAGCATAACCTGCAGCAGAGAATGGGTGTTGTATTCCTCTGGGGAATGGTTTTTCCCCCAGAACACCGTGAAGCTTGTAATGATGTAGTTTGACCATCCTGTCCTATCTTGACCCTATTGGCTCAGGTCCAGCTATCTCTCCTGAGCAGAAGACCAGATAAAGTCCTGTTTTTTCCTTTCTCTCTCTCTGCCCTGGAACCCTTCGAGAATAAAGCCTTGGACTGATCCTAGGGGGTGAGAGCCTCTTTTGGAATCTTTTACCCTGCTTTGGAGATATTCCTCCAAAGCCTCCAAGGAAACTGAGCTAGCCATAGGAGCCTGGGGGGCGGGCTGGGAGTATCTCAAGAGGGCTCACTGGCCATCACTGTGAAGTCATCACATGAAGCCCATGGGCATGAAGTGGTCCCTGTGTCAGCCACCATCACCTGCAGCTGCTGCAGCACCTCTGCCACACACCTGGCTGTGAACACCTTGCACAGCAGCAGCTGAAGAACAGAGAGTTTTTACAGAGCCTGAAGTCTAAGGAGGGTTTAAAATACGAACTCCACTTTCCAGTCACAGAGATGTCGAGGTGTCTGAGCTTGTTGTGGAGTGCCCTCTTGAGGGTAGAGACTGCCCTGTGCTAAAGGCATGGCTGCATCCTCATCACTCATTCTGCATGTCCTTGCTAAAGAGATACTACCAAAGGCATCTCCTCGAGCCTCTGAACACCGCAGACAGCACTAGGAGCTTTGGAGTTAAAAGCACTGCAGTCTTAAAAAGATAGCGAGAAGAAAAGCACATGTCAAACACCGAAGATAAACTCAGGAGGTGCTTTACTTACACAGTGCTGGCAGTGCAGGAGTACCAGACAGCAAAACGTCTGATATTATGAGCCATGAAATGGAACAATACACACTGATGATGAGAAACTACCAGTGCTGTCTGTTGGTAAAGAAACTGCAGCTTCACCATGTTTATTTAATACTGTTGAAATGTCCCTTCCTTTGGATGACATTTTAGCTGCTTTAAGCACCCATCCATCTCCTTGCTAGACTGACCTTGTCCCACCACACCATTGTCTTTGCTGCCCCAAGCTGCTACATGGACGGACAATGCTGGGTTTTAATGTGCTGAATCATGTTTACCAAAGTTTGGAAAAATCTTTAAAGGGATTCTGCTGAAATCTCCCTCCCAAACCCAACATCGTTTCACAAGCTTCAAAGGGCCTGGATAAGGAAGAAGCTTTCAGCACAGAAATTCCTGAGGAAAGGGTTTTTCCAAACTCCTGTGATGAACAGCTCAGTATCAGATGGCCAAGGAAGTCTTTGGAAGCAGTGCCAGAACCAAAAGAACATGCTTTGCATGTGATGGTCATACCTGAGTACTGCTAAGCCCTCAGCACTTTCCCCAGTCTTTGAGCAAACAAACATCCAGGCTGGCCAGTTGAGTCATCCCTGACCACCTCTGCCTCAGGACTGTGAGGTTAACAAACCAGTAGGAATGGCTTTCTATGAGAATCCGTAATTAAGAAAAATTCCTTTTCTTGTAGTCATACTTTTCTGGGAAGGCTCTCCCTGCCATTTCTTTAATCAGAGAAACATTTTCAACCCTTTTCCAGCTCAAGCTCAAGTAAGGTCTTCCATAGACTATCAGTCACATCATTTTAAATCTTACATCCTCAGACAAGACTTGTGGCTTTAGTGAGCTTTCCTGTTTTAGGGCAGCGTGGATTTCAGCTTGAATGTCTGAAACAGCAGCACAGCTCATTTGATTGTCCTCAGTGACTACAGCAACACTAAAGAAGCACATCAGCCTAGAGAGATGCCAACCCCTCCCCACTGCATGTCCTGCTGGGATGAAGCCTGCAATATATTTGTCATTTCATAAATCTGTCTCTTCGTTGAATGCATCACTCCTAGAACAGACGGACTGCTTTCAGAGGCCAGGTTAGAGCCAGATAACCATCTAAAGCAATACACATTTTGTGATTAACCCCTTGTTAGAGTTCTCCTCTGCATTCTGTGAAAAATACAAAAACCAGCAAAATAGAACTGACAAAACCCCCAAAACTACTAGCTAGAATCAGATCTTATTTTATTAACACAAAAGCTTATGGAAACTGTACACTTGAGCTATACGAAGTGCAAGACTACAAAGCATGGCTTGAAACTTGGACCTAGAAAGGTTTCTCTACTGCCAGAAGGCACTGATCTAAGAGTATTGGCTCCCTACAACCAAAAGACAATAATCTACCAAAAGCATCAAAGTAGGTTGGTAATACATATCACAGCCCACATGAAGATTTAAGTAATATTCTAGAAGTCAGAGATGTTTTCTTACTTTTCATGGTGCCCTCCTCCTCCTCCTCGGTGTTGATGACCATGGTGCCCAGCTGGGACTCCAGGGTGCCATCATGCTCTATCATGGTGTTGGCTCCATCACTCATGGTGTTCACAGCTCTGATTGTGCCAGTTTCATCTCCACTCGCCCTCACCATGGTCCCCGAATCCATCTCATCCTCCTCCTGTTCAAACAGGCCACAAATGTAGATTTTACTGATGGTGGTGAAGCCCCATGAAGAATGTCTGTATTTAAGGACACTGGCAAGTCACACGAATTCAGAGGTTTTTGCAGACACACACACAGATGACATTTGGTTTATGCACTTTGTTCTCTCCCTGTTAGCTCCAAACAGGTAATGAAAACTAATCAATACTTTTCTGCCAGCATGATAAATAAGAGAACAGATAAATAATCAGCAGAAACTTCTCAGTGCAAGTTGTATCTGATTTCTGAGCTGGTGAGTGTCTGTAAGAGTAGATTAGAACACTCAATCAGTCATTAGTGTTTCTATTCCTGCAGGCAGTTCTGAGAGCTGACCCTAACCCACTGTCTCCAGTGCGACAGCTTACTGAGGAGTCACAGTTACTTGACAGCACCAGGTCTAAGTCTGGAGAGTAGGTGGCACATGGAAAGAAACACCCCTCATCCTGTTTTTTTTTCTATTTCTAACATTTAGGTAGTTTCACTCATAAACTTCAAGAGCACTGAAGAAAAATGAACTACATTTGCAGATCTTTAAAAAGAGTTCAAATAAATTATCAAAGTTTGGTAACTTTTTTTTCAATGAAAATTACCTTTTATCTTTCCATTTGTTTAAAGGGACTAATAACAAAAGTTGGAAATACTGCTGCCAAGGCTTTGGAGACTGATTCTGTAGGAAAACACAACCTTTTCAAACCAATTCTGGCAGAACAACTTCTGGCAGAGTTATGTTAGCCAAAGGTGGCAGTTTCATCAGGTGGCGTGTGCTTCACTAAGTGTGTATTGTGACTAAGACTTAATGAAGAACAGGGTCAAGATTTCCACAATCCATTTGGTTTCTGGGAAATGTGGACCAGCTATCCAACTGCATGAACAGAAGCCCCTTTCTAGGTTTACAGTAGAGTTTCTAGGCACCTCACCTTAGATGAGATGCTCATGTTTTGTTCTCAGGACGAAGTTCACATTCTTTACGTGACCATGGCCTTACTGATCTGTGTTGGTGTTAGAAGGAAAACCCACAGACATTGCACATCAAGCTGTAATACTCCATCTCAAGGTCATGGAAAGAGAGAAGTCATCTCTCCATGTTCTGGTGTCCCCAGCATTTTACCTGTTGTGTCAAGAGTGTCTATAAAATTTACTTCCCAACCTCAAAACCAATAGCAGGAGAGGAGAAAACTACACAAGGATGTTAATAGAGGAGAATTAATTTTGTGTGGAGTTGAGTGGGTGAGAGGAAGTAATAAATTTGGTAGCTACACATCATTTAACAAAGGACTACATCAGAAGTTTCTACAGCACTTGGGAAGTGTTTGGGAAGCTTTTCTGCTAGCAGACACAGAGTAGAGAAGCTTCAGGATAACACACACATCAACAGAGAGGACTCAACTCCAGTACACAGACACCACCCCTCAGCATTGTGACCCCAGATCAGTCAGAAACAAGGAAGGGATGGCAAAGACAAAACTCAGGGTAGGGACAGTACTTGTAGAATTGACACCATGGCAACATGACCAATAAAGTTACTTCCACACTGAATAAATATCCAGTCCTAGGCTGCAAAACCAGATGCACAATCTGTTCAGCACAGATACCATGGACCATGCTGCTCAAGTGTCACCCCTGAGCAGGGCTGGCATACAATGCCTTGTGTTGCTCAGTTCATTTATTCAGGCTGAAGCAGGCAGAGGCTCAAAAACCAGCTTTCAACATGCTTCCCAAATTCACATGCTGTAACCACAGAAACAAAGAGCCAAACTGAAATTCACAGCAAGTCCTGAGCACTTCCCACACCCTCACCTCAGGCTTCTGTCGGTTGCTCTTGTGTAGAAGAAAGTTTCTATAAGGGATGTTCTAAAGCACAATAATAAAACAACACAACAGACTTATATCACAGTGCATCAGAGATGATATTATTATTCTGTATGAGGAGAACAGTCTAAGACCTGAATCTACAATGAAAAAATCCTCACTACTGCGTAAGTAATATAATCGAACTGGCAAAATGAATCAGGTCTTCTGCGTACAGCACCTTGTAGCCCTACTCAATCCCAGCTCTCGAGCTACACTATAAGGTGAACAGTACCCCACACATGCTGCCTGTTTCACTCAAACACAGCTTGAGCAGGGACCAAGCATTGAGTTACACAGTCATAGAGTAGAAAACTCCAGAACTGAGTCAAATCCACTGGCAACTGCACAAAATATTGCCAAAGAAAACCCCAAAGGAGTTAAGCCTTATGAAAAGAGCAGGAGTTTGGACTTTGCACACTGCTGCTATTAAATACTCACTGAATTTTCTTCATCCTCTTGATCAAGCTCACGCTGCTGTGCCTCTTGGCGTTTCAGCTTGATGTCCATGGCTTCGTTGATCAGGTCCCGCAGAATTGATACTCCTTTGGCACTTTTAACAAATGGGTGCTGAGACACATTTTAAAAACACATAAGCACTGCATCCAAAACAGGATAAAACAGTAAAACACTGTTACTGTGGCCTAATCCAAATCAAATTAAGGTTTAACTCAAAACATTACTAAAATAAAGATCCAGTTCTTCTGTTGGGCACAGGAAGGAGACCTTCCACCCTCCAAGCAACACCAAGCTCCAAGGGCACAACTGATGTGAGACCTTGGATTCATTCACCTCCCACAGCTCTACTGACTTCTTTCCTTAGCTTAGCTGTCAAGAACCAATTACACAGACCATTACCATGCCTGGAACATTCTGAGCCACCGCTTAATATTTAGCATGCCCTGTTTTGTTTTAAGAGACAGTTTCTTGGCAGTGCTGGTGGGAATTTGAAAGTGAAACAACAAATCCAAACCAAACTAAACTAGTAAACCAACAACAAACTCTGAAAGCCAAAACAACAAAAAAGCCCAGAGAAGACAAAGGAAGTTGAAGTCAGACTGGTTCTTAGAGAAGAACTGAAAAATTGAAGTTGAGTGTGAGATTTTTAAAATGAGTTATTAAAAAGTAATATCCATAGTGAGCAGGAGCAGCCAGAAACAAAACCAACACCTCAAGAGCCACACAGCACAGCCTACCCTGGGCAAGCCTCCCCCAGAGCTTATGTTCCCCTAAGAAAAGGCAGACCTGCAGCAGCTGTGTTGCAGTGGCTCTCTGCTCCGGGCTCTTCACGAGGCACTGCTTCACAAAGTCTGTAAAATTGTCTGACCAGAGCTCTGGTTTCCGGAATGTTGGAGGTGGATTGGTAGGAATCATGAAAATTGCCTGGAAGCAGAAGAATATTTCAGATTTCCACAGTAAAGCTTAAAACCAACAATTCAACATAAATACACCCAAACACACACTGGTACTAAAGAACTGGACTTATCAAGGTGCTGCCACTGAGGAGGTTGTGCCAATATTACACACAAATCTGCTCACAGGGATCAAGTTGCAGGAAAACAGACCTTTCTTACTAGGTGCTCACACCTGGTTGAGCCATGATGTGCCCCCAAAGTGTGAAACTGACATTTTTCAGTCTTTAAAATTTGTGCTTGCATTAAAAAAAGCATATCCACTTCGGACAATTCAGCTGAAAATATCTTTCATATCCAACACAGTGTCAGCTATGTCTTAACAGAAGAGGATTGTGATTTTTTTTATTCCCATGCAGACTCTTCTTGACAAAGACCTGTTTTTAATTTTATCAACAGTACAAAGAGCTAAGAAAAAACTTGTTCTATACATCAAGTGCAAGATTGCACTCTGATATGTGATTCAGCCAGCTATGACCTCTTCCATTTAGCAATACATTTAAGGCCACAGCCCTTACCCTCATGGGATGAATATCTGCATATGGTGGCTTTCCTTCAGCCATTTCTATTGCAGTGATTCCCAGGGACCAGATGTCTGCCACACAATTGTACCCAATTTCCTGAATCACTTCTGGAGCCATCCAAAACGGGGTCCCAATGACTGTGTTCCGCTTTGCCATGGTGTCCTGAGGAGAGAAGGATAAAGATCCAGACAGTGGCAACTGTATTAGCCACAAACAGTCATTAATGAATTATCACCCTAATTATCTTGCAGGCATGCAGATTATTAGACACAGCAAGACTAGAATACAGAAGTCTGCAAAGAACAATTAAAATGTGCTCACAGAACTTAAAATTATCGTAAAGAAGGCAGCAAATGCTATTGCAAACCGTTCGTTAGTTGTAACAGCTTTCACAGAGGAAGCTCGGCTCTAATCTGCTGCTGCTTTAGCATCTCATGTTGATGCAAAGTGCTAAAAAGCAGCTATGAACAATTTGTTAATTTCCACAATCCCATCACACTCCCACACAGGTTAAAAAGATAAACTGAAAAGTACACAGCCAGCGTGGTTTTACTTACTGTAAGTTGTCCTGCCACTCCAAAATCAGCAAGTTTAGCATGTCCCTCTGTATTTAGCAATATATTTCCAGCTTTGATGTCCCTGTGTATTTTCCTCATAAAATGCAGGTACTCGAGTCCTTTCAGTGTCGATTGCACTATTGTAGCAATTTCCTCCTCTGTGAGCTGAAGAAGGGAAGAGTTACTGCCAACATACCAGTGGCTGAGATACAACACTGCTGTGCTTTGGTCTGTATTTTATTGCCATTCACTAATTGCCACTTAATTGCCTTCATTAAAGGTTGCCATACCAGTGGGGAATTAGTTAGTGACTTACAGCATTATGCAGCAGAATTAGATCACAACCAGTGTAGACATACACACACTACCACATTTCACATGCCATAACCCTTTCTCAACCAGTAATTCTTATCCTGCAATGACCAAAGTAAGGCCAAGTCGGGTCTTACTTGGAATCAATCTGGGTTTTCAGGAAAGCCAACACACCAAAACGTGCTCCACCAACCAAATTATCCAGATAACCAAAACCCAATGTAATTGGTTTTTTTCATTTTCAGAGGAACAAAGGACCAGTATCTCAAGTTATGGCCAGTGGTTGTGTCAGGCACTGAACACTGAGAATTACACCCTAACTACTCAGCTTCCTTGAGCTGCTGGGCACCGTATTCCCATGCGTACACTCAAAGGACGTACAGTTTTATTTCGTAATCGAATAATGTCAGACACAGATCCAGCGCCGCAGTATTCCATGACTATCCACAGGTCTGTGTTCTTAAAATAGCTGCCGTAGTATTTCACCACATGAGGACTAGGAAAAAAGAAGGATAAAACAAAGGGTCAAACACCAGTAACCAGCATCACTGAATAAGCAGAATACACTGCAGAGAGCCTGAGTGTGTTTTAGAAACTCGATGCTGAAGTGCCACAGAAACTCAGATCAGAAGTATTCCAGAACACCCCAAATTCTGCACAGGGCTCCCCAGTCCTGCCAAGCCTGTTCCCACAGCAGCCTGTTCCCCTGCCAGTAAGCCACTCCAGGGAGCTAAACTGTCCAACAAATCCCACAGAAACAAGGAGCAATTAGCCTTCAGTCTGCTTCAGCTCCTTGAACCAGGTTACAGCAGGGTCAGTGCTGGGGCAGGACAAGGGAATGGGAAACAGGCCACAGCAGTCTCTGGTAAAGCTGCTGCAGAACATTTGCAAACAAAGGGAAACATTAAATAAAGCCCACTATTTGCTGGAAAATAGCTATCATGCTCATTCAGACAAAAGTTCCCTCACTGCCACATGGACCTACTTGTCTCTTCAGTTTAGTCCAGGATATATTTTAGGATCTCAGTACAGCTTAAGACTCTTTCTCAGTCAGCTGGCTGGCTGGCCAAAAAGCAAACAACCTAGTAAAGTACAATGTTCAGAAAAACCATGTGTCCTCTGGAAAAGGTAAAGCAGAAACTAAAAGAAAGACTGTCCCTGATTTGATGGGAATGGAGCTAAGGAACAAAAGTGTGTTTAGTCTATTCTCTGCTGAACATCTTCTAATGAAAAAACTTTATAACTAGCAAGTCAGTCACACTGCGAAGTGTCCCTTAATGCTTGCACATAAAATGTGATGCTCCAGTGATTCACTCCCTCTGCCATTCACAACTGTAAGGTCTCACTTTAGGCCTTACAATACTAATATTTAATTTGAGAGAAAGTAGTAATGTATTTCAAGTTATGCAGTGAGATTTTTCAGGAGCAATTCCTTTTCAAGGTACACTCTGCTGCCTGCCCCTGAGTTATCTTCATTTAACTACAATGAGACTGGAATGCAATAGGGTAAGTAACTGGGACCACAGTTTTATACTGCTCATGTAATTTATTTTAAATGTCTTTTCACATAGGAAGTCCTTCAAAGTAGTGTTTCCTAAGACCAGATTCATAATACCAGGAAAATTTTTTTTACCACAAAAGTTTGTTTACCACAAACAAAAAAAAAGCGTACTTTAAACCTTCAGCCTTGGACTTTGAAAGGGTCTTCCCTACCCACAAGCTTTTCACTGGCTAAGTCACTGCATCATCTTTTCCTATAAAAACATGCACAAAGGGGGACAACCATCAGCCCACAGAGCTGCCAGCAGGTTATTCTGGAGATGCTCAGATCAGCAGACAGCTTGTACTGCAGCAGAGCCTGCAGAGGCAGAACAGGACTAGGAAGGACAGTCCTGCCACCTGAGCAGGTGACAGCACGTAGGTTGTGCACATGCAAGAGCAGCCATGCATTAGTGGCTCTCATCCATGTGCCCTTTAAAAAAGAAACAAAAAACCTCCTTCTAACAGTTTTCTGTGCCTTGCTGGGAAGCCAGCAGCCCTGTGGGCACAAGAGCTGCTGCTCAGCACACACACAGTCGAGTTCCCTCTGTCCAAGAAGCGACGGTGCCCGGGCAGAATGGCAGCGACTGCTCATACACTTGGCTCTCGGCCGGCAGCAAGTGCAGGGTTACTCCACTCAGCCCAGTGCTCTCTCTTGCTGCAAACTGCATTTCTGCTGTCTTACCTTTGCACTACCCAAATGGTCAGCTAAAGTGACTCAGTTGATAGCAGGTAACTTGATTGTACAAGTCCAGCCTTTTAAAAAACATTTAAGGCAACATCATGGCTTTTATTTGATTAAATGCCAGGTCACAGGTGATACTTTTCCTTGCACCCCAGTAAGGGGTTTTGCAGTGCACACTTACCTGTCACATTGCTGCATTATGGATATTTCCTTTATGATCTCTTGCAGGTCAGATTCCACAGGAACTTGTTTAATTGCAACAACTTGACCCGTTTCTTTATGGATGGCTTTGAACACACTGCCATAAGAACTAGAAAACAAACCATTAAACAAACACTGAATATAAAAATGCAAATGTTATGGCTTTGCTTTTAGCAAGTGTACCCATCAGGTAAAACATTAACCATCCTTTTATTAAAAATAATTTGTATTTTAATGTAAATAATCAGCCCACTAACTTCTAAACACTGTAATACAAACAAGTCAGCACACTGAGACAGTGACGAAAGAGCAGACCATCATTACACTGACCATAGCTTTGGAACGGCCTTTTGCACAAATTCAACAACTAAAATTCTCTTTTTCCAGCACAGAGTACAAGCTGAGCATCAGTAAGAACTACAGCTCTGGTCAGAGAGGTTTGCTTGTTCCTGTCAGATATTCTTATTTCCAACTTCTTTAATTACAGCAGCCAGGCAGACTTACAACTCCGTCTTTTCAAATGAACTGCTTAAGGCAGTGAACATGTCACTCCTGGAGTGTTTCCATGCTGCTCTGCCTCACCAAAGGGCAGTGTCACTGAAGTTCACTTCTACCAGGCAGATCTTCCACAAGAGGCACCAGGGATGAACTACAAAATCTCTAAGTTCCCACTGAGTTCTACCAACACCAGGCTGGCATTTTTCAAGAACTTTTTAACTCCCTACTGCTGACTCAGAACCTGCTATTTGGATTAAGATACCACACTCTTGGAAAACAAATTCTTTATTCTGTTATTTAACCAAACATTGTCTCTACATCAGTAGCAATCTTTCAGAAACAAGACCATGACAAAAGTGAAACATCAGAGCCCACTGAACACACCTCCATTACACAGATGTGTTCCTAGCAAAATGTACATTTTGCCCACTGGAACACAACACATACCCTTCTCCAAGCTTCTCCAGGACATCAAATACTTCTTCAGGTTGTTTGGTTAAACTGTCTTCATCTAACTTCTTCAGCTGCCTGAAGAAGAAGGAGAGAAATTATTGCATTTAATTTTATGCAGTTTGGGCTCTGCTGAAACAGAAGAATAAACAGCACCACTTAAACATACAAAAGGTTTGGCATGAGGTAAATTGATTATGAAGTAAGTTTATTTCACCTGATGAGGAGACTGAATATTATCAGCATCAAATAGCAAAAAAGGACTGGGAATTAGAAAGAACAGAATGTAAGCAGGCACACAGCTCTTCTTGGCAGAGATCAGTTTCAGGGTCTATATACAGGTGGTCACATCTCAGCATGGCAGTCTTGAAGCCACTGAACATATCTGCTAAATTTCAATATCTGGAATGGAAGGATTCCAGACCTACCAAAGACATAAAAAAGGGAACATCAGGGTTCATCTCCCCTGATGCTTAGAATATGTGTGGAATACATTTGTTGGGAGGTAGGAGGCAGTACTGCTCTCACCTGTACATTTTTAACATCAAAACTTCAGACCTTAACTTCATGGGCCTGGACATATATCAGGAAAACTCTATCAGGAAAAAGGAAAAAGGAAACTGTATCTGACTCTCAGGATCTTAATGCCATCCCTCTTAAATGTATTGCTAATAATGCCATCCCTCTTAAATGTATTGCTAATAACAGTCAGCAGAAATAATTTCTAGGAATGAAAACCTGCCATACGTTGTGATTCTTCACATGCCCCCCCCGCCTCCCTTTCACCCAGTACAGCTTTTAGGGAGATCCTGTACACAAAGCAACAAGAAGATCAATCATGTTTGAGTCTACACTGGAGAGCTGTTCGCCTCTTGAACCTCCTGAAACAGCTATGGACTAGGTCTGAAAACAGTATTTGATTGTCAGTGGTAAGAGTACCCAACAGCCCACAAACAAGTGCTCTTTCATTTTCACATGAACTAAAAAAAAATCTGAAACAACAATAAACAAAACCAAAACCCAGCCAACAAAAGCCCCTCCAAGCTCCCTAAACCAGCTCATACAAGTTTTTTAAATGCAGAAACTTAAGAGCCTCAGAGTTTTTAGCACTGACTGCTGTTTAAAGTAAAACATGTGCGGTTGTCTGAAACTGCAAATTACTCCTGAAAGCTCCTACAGCTGCTGCTAAAGATCAGGACTCCAGTCACAGGAATACTAATTTTTATACTAAATATATAACCTTTTCCCCAATTTCTTCAGAAACAGAGGAAAAAAACATTAATTGATCCCTGGCTATTATAGTTATGCACAAAAGCCACACAAGAGGAGCAGCTCATGCATGGAGCACATACAATGGCTTCCTGAAGCAGAGGAAACATTATATAGAAGCAGACTCAGGAAGTGGTGAAATACTGAAAGTAGCTGCTAGCTTCCCTGCTCAGATAAGCACTAAATAGAATTTACTTGTCCCTGTGAAAATGGAGAGGGAAGAAGGTGTGGGAAAAGGGGGAAAACAAGTAATTCATGCACCAGAAAACACATAAACCACCATTTCCAAGGAGCCCAAAAAGTGGCGACACGAGGCAGACCCTTGTTAAAGTTGAGGCCTACATTTTACTGGTATAAAAGGAAAAAAAAAAAGGCTTTTTATACACTCAAACACAATAACCAGACAGCTACTGAGCTTGCAGCAAACAGCCTAATTTCTACTATAGACCAGGAGCCCAACTGTTTTGCATTCCTGTTCCACCGTTCTCCTGTAACAGCAACACAAACCCAATCTCACCTCTGTTGTTATTAAGATCTAATCTTAACCACCCGCCCCCGTAAACACTGGCATAAGCAATGATAGAATAAAACCAAGCTGCTTTTTTTTTTTTTTTAAAAGAGAATATGCATCGCCCTTTAACCAAACGGGCCAATGCCACTGGGGACCAGCGCCAGCAGCTTCCTTTGTTCGCTGCCGAAGCGTTCCCCGGGCCCCAGCTGCGAAGCACTGATAGGATTCTGACACTTCATTCAAGCTGCCACCCATCTCCAGCTCTGCCCCGCAGCCCCGGCCCGGCCTGGCAGCCCGAGATAGGGGACTCACGGCTTCGTGCGGGGGTCGCCCCGAAACCCCCGAGGGTCCGGGCTCGGTGGGCTCGGTGTGCCCCGTGTACCCGGGCTGGGCACCGCGCCTGGACACAGCACCAGGAGCACAGACCCACACAAAACTCCTCAAGGAGAGACGCGACGGGAGAGCAAGTGACCGGGGCTTTGTCACCCCACTGGCAGGGGCCAGCTCATCTCGTACAGCCGCGGTACCCAGTGGGAGCTCCCGCAGCAGCACAGGCAGCGCCTTCTCCCCGGTGCTCCAGTTTAAGCCGCTTCCCCCACCTTAGCGCGGTGCTGTCCCAGCAGGGACCTGCAGGCGCTGCCCGGTGCCAGGCGATTGCTGCCCACCTGCCCACGGCCCCGCGGCTCCGGGCAGCGGCAGCGCCCCGGAGAACCGAGGGGGCCGGAGCTCGGCGCGCCTGCGGCCCCGCTCCCGGCCCCGCGCCGACAACAAGGCGGGTGACACGGGCCAGTGCATCCCCGGTCCCGGCAGGGACACACTCCGCGCTTACCGGCGCGGGTTCCGCAGCTGCACCGTCTCCATGGCAGTCTATCGGCCAGCCCGGTCCGTTCCTCACTGCTCCATGGCACCGCTCCGCCGCCGCTTCCGCCCGCCGCCGGATGCCAGCGGGGAGCGCCCGCCCCGGCCCCGGCGGGAGGGGCGCGGCTTCCCGGGCGCGGCGGCAGCGGCGCGATGGCCACGTCCCCCGGTGCTCTGCGCCGAGCCGGCAACGAAGAGTTCCGCCGCGGGCAGTACGGCCCGGCCGCCGAGCTCTACTCCCGGGCGCTGGCGCAGCTGGAAGGCGCAGGTAGGGCACGACGCGGGGCGGGCGGGCGCGGGCACCCCTCTGAATCCCGGCTGAATCGCGGCCGTCCCGCGTGTGCCCCGCGCAGGGGATGCCACCGCCGAGGAGCGCAGCGTGCTGCTGGCCAACCGCGCCGCCTGCCACCTCAAGGACGGTGCCTGCAGCCTCTGCGTGGCCGACTGCACCAGGTGAGCGGCGGCGGGGCCGGGAACACTCGGCGGGGCCGGAGGAGCAGCGGCAGCCCCGGAGCGCGCTGGCTTATGGCGCCCCGGCGCTCTCTCCCCTCCCCGCAGCGCCCTGGAGCTGGTCCCGTTCGGGATGAAGCCCCTTCTGCGGCGAGCAGCGGCGTACGAGGCGCTGGAGAGGTACTCGCTGGCCTATGTGGACTATAAGACGGCGCTGCAGGTGGACTGCTCCGTGCAGGCGGCGCACGATGGAGTCAACAGGTAGCGAGTGGCGCCCGGTGCCCGCGGCAGGGAGCGCCGAAAGGCTCGGGGATATGGCAGCTGGGTGCTGCTGCTCGAACCATGCTCATTCCTGCTGCCCTGGCAGGAGCAGGCTGGGTCCCAGGCACACCAGTGGAGCAAGGCCTGGCCATGCTCCCTGTGACTGCTAGTGCCTGTAGCGCTTTTCAAGGTGCTGCTTGAGGTCTGAGAATGGTATTTGTGGGATTGTTTTTGCTTTGCTCAGTGTCTGGTTTAAAGGAAATAATGGACTAAAGTTCAGTACCCTATCCTTTAAGCCTCCCTATATTTACTGTGTTTACAGGTTGCTATAGTTCTGTTCTCTTTCTGGTGCCCTCTGCTTCGCTTCATGGCTTGCCAGACCAAGGAGTGAAATGCATTTCTCTTGCTCACCTGAGCAGTCACAGCCCCACCCCATGTCCTGTTGTGTTTTTAGCCCTGCTGGTGTGAAGATAATCTTCTCACAAATGTCCTGTCTGTAGAATGAACCTAGCTGAGATGCACGTAAAGAAATTAGCTGAGAGATGCTGTTCTTAATACACCAGCCAGGTTAAAAGTAACTCTGCTACTGCATGGCCCATCCAGCCAGCAGCCAGGGTGACTGGGAGCTGTCTCTTCCAGGATGACTAAAGCCCTGCTGGAGAAGGATGGTGTGAACTGGCGTCAGAAGCTCCTGCCAATCCCCACAGTGCCTGTTTCTGCCCAGAGGAGGTGGAGCATTCCTTCTGCCCAGGCCCCTGGGGCAAACACTCCTCCTGCAACTGCACCACAGGGAGAACAAGGTGGGAACGTGCCCTTGGGCTGGACAGAGAGCCCTGTAACTCCCAAGGGTGATGAACAAGACCAAGCTGCCACACCTGCTTGGTGTGTCTGCAGCCAAGGCGGAGGCCTGGAGAAACCCAGGCCTGGTTCTGCCACAGCCTTTTCAGTTGATTCTGGTTCCTTTGATGTCTCTGTGTCTTGCCTCTGGTATGGGGATATTTGTTTTCCGTGAGGGTGTGATATTCTTGTTCATTTTATAGAGTTCTGTATCGTTTCATACCATTTCTAGACAAGACTGCTGCTGGCATGGAGAGAGCTAAAATGCTTAAGGAAGAAGGAAATGAATTTGTAAAGAAGGGAAACCATAAAAAAGCAGTTGAGAAGTACAGTGAGAGTTTGAAGCTCAACAAGGAATGTGCAACTTACACCAACAGGTACTGTTCAGCGCTTTGCCCAGCTACTTCTTGGCCCTGTATAAAAGCTACCATGGTACTTCCTGGCAGGACTGTTTAGTGTTTGCTCCCAAACTAATGAATAAAACAAAACCACCCCCTCAGGTTCACCCCAAGTGCAGCCTCCCCTGCAGTGTAACATTCTGATCAGGTACTACAGAACCCCTTGGAGACACTCCCCCGTGGGCTGCTAAGGGATTTCTCCCTTGACTGCTTTGTCTGACAGGACTATGGTATGTTGAGTGGTCTCTGCTCTCCTACAAACCACAAACTGCAGACTGCTGTTCTTAAATACTCAGTCTCAGTACTAGAGTACTTCTAAGGCAGTTGCAGCAAGTAGAAAATATGCAGAGGCAGGAACCTGCATCCTCGAAGTACAAGTGCTGGTTCTTTAGCATTAGAGCAGGTTGCTCTAAACATCTTTCTTTTTGTCTCTTTGAAAAACCATTTCCTTTTTTTTCCTCCCTGTTAATGAAACAAACTTGAGCTCAAGAAGTAAGATGGCACAACACACAATGATGGCTTTGGAGCCCAGCTTTGTGCTGCACTGACAGCTGCTCTGTGTGTTGTGGCAGTAGGTGCTGCTTTCAGCCAAAGGTCTCTAAGCAGGTGTGTGTGTTGCAGAGCTCTCTGTTACCTGGCCCTGAAGCAATACAAGGAAGCAGCTCAGGACTGCACTGAAGCTCTGAAGTTGGATCCTGAGAATGTTAAGGCACTCTACAGGCGTGCTCAAGCACTTAAAGAACTGAAGGTAAGTCAGGCGTTTCTGAAGGGCTTTAGGCTAGGACTAGATGGCTGCTGATGGATGATCAGAGCCAGAGATACCCTTTAAAGCTTGTTTCTGTGCTAGACAACATCTGCCACCAGACCTTTAAGGACTAAGAGTCAGACATCACACTTTGCCGTTTGAATCTCATGAGTTTGCCAGCATCAGGTCCTGTTTCTAGAGGTGCTGAAGGCAACCGCTTTTCACAGAATCACAGAATATGCAGAGTTGGAAAGGGGCCACAGGGATCCTCGAATCCAGCTGTTGACCCTGCACAGTACCATCCCCAGCAATGACACCCTGGGCCTGATAGTGTTGTCTAAACACTTGGAGTCTGTCAGGCTTGCTGCTGTGATCACATCCCTGGGGAGCCTGTTCCATTGTCCACCCACCCTCTGGGTGAGGAATGTTTTCCTAATACCCAACCCAAACCTCCCTGACACAGCTTCAGGCCGTTCCCACAGACCCTGTCCCTGCTCACCACAGAGACCAGTGTTGTGTTGAGCTTTTATTTTTGTCTCATGAGAGATTCTGGAGTCAGTGCTGGAATACATATTGCATTGGTGTTGGACCCAGAATCCGCTTGAGCGATGAAATTATCTTCTCAGCCCTAGTTTGAGAATGTTTTAGAGCCGCTACATCAATGCCAGTGTTTGAGCAGTTACAGAGGGGGAGTCACAGGTTTATTGTGCTGTCTTTGCCTCTGTTGCTGGATAGTAGTTCTGCCTTTGACTGCCTTTTTAATGCACTAACCCTTAAAAAATACTCTCTAGGATTACAAATCAAGTATTGCCGACATCAAGAACTTGTTGAAAACTGAACCAAAGAACACAGCTGCACTGAGATTACTGCAGGAACTGAACAGAGCCTAGGGTAACCAAGCAACAAGGAAAGCTTTCTTTTCCACAGCAGAGGAAAGTGTTTTCCCTTCTGGTGTTGATACAGGGACCAGTCACAGCAGGACTGGTGTTGAAATCTATCTTCCAGTGCTGCTGAGATCTAAGAGGTTCTATACCAGCACAAGGATTGTTAAGACGTAATCTGTATCAAACTGTATTAAGCTGGCTCTATGATCATGCATAGTTTCAGTGCCCCTCCCCAAGAGGCATTTAGGTTAATTTTCCTGGTTGAAGTCAACTTGCCTCTAACTATTGGCCTCGGGGACTCTTTACATGTTGGCTAAGATGCACAGGAAGTGGCTGTTCCTGGCTGAAGAGCTACAAACAGAGGGGTTTTAGTCCTTTTTCAGGTGACAGTTTTGCTGCATTTGTGCTGCTGTTCCTGAAAGAAAGTCGCAAGTTGCCAGAGTTCCACATACCCTTCTTGTGACAGGGGCACGGTTACTTGCACAGAGCTAAGCTTGTTCCCTTTCCTCCTTGATGCCTGCTGGCCCTCAGCTGGGTTCTGCTGCTTAGTGTGGCTGAGCAGATGTTTACAGGAACAGCTTTCTTTAATTATTCTGCACATTTAAGAAAATAGCAGCAAGTTAAGCCTGCCTTGTTACACTGTGCACTATTCTTTCAGATTCTGGGTGCTTGGGAATTTTGCAATTTTTTTTTTCCTCTTTTTTGTTTGTTTTTGTTTTTTGTTTGTTTGGTTTGGTTTTTTGTTGTTTTGTTTTTGTTTTGTGGTTTTGGTTTTTTGTTTGTTTGTTTTTTAAGAAAACCACTTTAGCTCCTCTGTGCCTTTTGGAGCAGTTGCTATGGGGTGTTACAGGGAGGAAAATATGCAGTAACACCCCAGCTGACGTCTGGCTTACTACTTCAATGCATGTTTAAATCTCTCCTGCTCTGGTATTGATGGCACTGATTTTAAATGGTAGATAAAGAGATACTTGGAGTTACTTTGTGACCTGTTAAAACCTGTTCTCATTAAAGCCATGTTTATTTTCACTTTATGACTGCGTTTTTTGTGATGGATGGAATAGGGGAAAGGAAACACTTGTTTAGCCACTTCATACTGTCCCCTCTGTTTGTCAGAGGACTTCAAACACTGACCTCAGCGCATAGTGGCCATTAAAGTTAAGAGTTTGGAGAACCAGAAAGCCTACAGCTAGCTCCAGGGACAGTGAGGGTGGAAAGGCATGCCAAGGAGAGCATAGCACTATATCAGGGTTTCCAACCATTGCTCAGCGTTGCACTCTGCCTCAGCTTGTAAGACACTGAGCAATGCTAGATCTGATCCAACTCATAGTACAGACCAGGAGACAGAAGTTAGCCCTTGGTCAGGATTCAAAACTCTTTGTTTCCCACCTTGCCTCCCAGCAGTGTTTCAGGCAGGTACCCCGCTGAACTGAATTTAGAGAGCAATCCCTCTAATGCCATTGAAGACAAAGACTTCTTACCTTAACCTGACGCTAAACAGCTTTTTGTAGGTCCTAGGACTGTACTCCATCAGGGCCAGGGCTTGGAACAAGTCCTCCCCAAGGGGCACAAATTGCTCCATTCACTCCATTCCTGCTTCTAAGCGTGGCAGCTCCATTGATCCCACAGCCAGCCCTTGCCCAAGCTCTTAGCAGATGTGATGGATTTCAGGGTGGGGAAGCACACAGCAGTACATAGATAAGCAGAGAAAGGTCACAGAATCCAGGAGTAGGACTGGCTTTACTTGATTAAGAGCTATCCTTTTGGCAGCCCTGCTATTACCTGAGTGGCAGATCCCTGCACTTCTGACAGCAGCTCATTACAGCAGCCCTAAGCAGCAGCAGTCACCATCTCCTTCCCCTCAAAACAGCAGGTTTTTTTGTGCCTGATACCAAAGATTTCCCCAGCAATAGCACCAGGTGGACAGAGGTCATGCACAGCAACAAGACACGAAGCTCAGGGTCACTTCTGCTCCTGCTGAGGTGCTGCTGTGTGTGCAGAACACGTCCTAGGTGGGCAAAGGTAGTGCTGGCCACAGGACAATGGAGAGGGTTTGGCACAGGGACACACCTTCATCTGCCCCATTCAGACACAGCAGCTGTTCTAAGACTGGAGATTCCAGAGGCATTTGCATTGCTGCCTCAACTCCCTAAAGCCTCAGACTGCACCAAGTCCTGCAGCCAGGGAGCTGCTAATAATTTCTAGTATCATCAGGGATCCAAGCGACAGCTTCACCTTTGATGATGGTCATTTTAAAGCCTCTTGTCCTTGTTCACATCCTTTCAAAGGCTATTCTGATAGCCCCTCATTCCTGGGCCCCACTTTGCATTCCCTTTGGTTTTAAAGAGGACTCACCCAGCACAGCCACCTGGTATTGTAGGTGGTGTCACAGGCACACCTGAGCTGCCCTGTTACACCTGAAAAAGGGCTGCAGCCAAGCTAAACAACAGCAGAATTAAATTTACTGTACAGCTCCATTCCAGCTCTCTTTATGTGCATTACACTCATGCAAATACATATTTTTCCTCTAGAGACCAAGCAGAAAAGTTTCCAGCCTGTGACACTTTGAGAGAAGTAACAAATTAGGGTCTTGTACATTCAGTGAATTAAAGTCCTTTATAAGCATCTCACTGAGGAGATATCTGAACAGTGAACAGTTCAGGCTGAGGTGTCCACTAGGAGGAAAATCAGTATTTAAAGGGGTCGGGAAGAACTGGGGAAGAAATGAAGGTGAGAAAAAGGAATGATGAAAAGCATCAGTGAAGAATCCCAGTGGAGCAGAGCAGACACCATGCAGGAGCAAATGTGTAAGTGGCTCTGTTGAAACGCTGGCAGGAAAACAAAAGGTAGGAGGGGTGATTCAGCAGGGAGTTGAAGTGAGAGTAGGATACAGCACAGAAGGAAGACTGGGACAGCAAAACCAGCACAGGCTGCACAGAAAGAAGGTGGGTGGTGCTGGTGGAGGTGTGCTCCTGCCAGCTTGAGGAAGCAGTCAAGTGAGGTCACTGCACCACCAGCCTCAAGTACCAAGGAGTCTCTAGGGACTGAAATTCCTTTCCTAACTAGGAAGAGCAGAGGATTAAGGCCAGGGTGATGACAGTAACACAGGGAGCACAATACAGCAATAACAGGTCCCAGCTCCCCATGCAAGCAGGAAGTGTCCCTGTGGGACACAATGCAGTAGTGAATGCTTGCAGGCTCTTCAGTGACTCCTTGGAACCTCTGGTCAGAGACACACATTGGAAACACAGCTTTTGATTTGCAGCTACTCCACAATACCTCAAAAACTTGATCCTGTGCACCACAGACACATGGACAGAGCCTGTGGTGACCAGCAGGAGACTCTCAAGGCCATTACTGCAGGTATACAAGGTTCATTACAAAAGGAGAACAGCAACAATCGATCCTGTTTTGCTTAAATCCATCCTCCTTGGGAATCAGAAAGGATTAGAGGAGCCTGTTGGTTGGCAATTTGTTAATGTAATCGTGTATGTCTTTTCTGTCAGCTGTCCAGACTAACACCCCACCAACCCCACAAACTTCAATCAGTAATTACTGCAGTCTGAGTCCATCTTTCCTCCTGCAAGAAGCAAAGTATTGGTTGCCTTTCTGCCAAGGGAACTAACCCATTTGTGGGGGTGGAAGCATCAGTTCTTTATTAGTGACAGCTACACAAACAAATAAAACTACAGAACCCAATAAATTCACTAAAATGATGATTCATCAGCACTCATCATTACCTGGGCAACTGACCCAGGCTGGGTTCCACGCTACATTTCGCAAGGTGCTTTCAGTGGTGAGAAGAGATTTAATGTGAGGATTTTTACAGGTGCAGGAGGAAGCAATTCTGCAGGGGTTACAATACACACAAACAACAGGAGGGGGCATTTGAAAACAAGCCAGGGTCACTGTACAGGCATGATTCTAACAGCACGGTGGGGTTCCTGCTCCTGTTCTTCAACAGCAACATTCTCAGGCCTTGCTCTCAGTCCCACAGTCTGCAAGAATCAGAAAACCCACATACATAACTTTCAACTACTAAAGGAAGAGCTTCATCCAGAAAAGATGAAATTCACCTGAACTTGGATTAACACAGTCACTTTGATATCATAAATCAAGAAAGTATCTTCAAAGGGGTACATACAGTCTAAATTGCTTTGTAAGTGTGTCTATCCCAGCCCCAGCAGCGGGGCCAGCTCTCCTATCAAGCACACAAAGGATGTTTTATAGGCTACCTACTGTCAAGGTTCTGCAAAAAACCCACTGGGAATTCCCAGGAAAGATTGTGCTGCATTAGACCTACAGAAAAGCAAGGACTTTTCCTATATTCCTTTCTGGTAGCACAGTCATTGCCCTCATCAACATAAAAAGAGTCCACACAGGTCTCTGTGGTAAAACTAAGTCCAGGAAACGGAGGAAGAAATTTAAGAAATGGAATATTACAGTCAAGGACACTGATATTGCTCATTAAACCTTGCTTGGCCTGGATGAGAAACCCAATCCCCAGTTTCAGTCAGACACCAGAGACTCTGAGCGCCCCATGGTTCCCAGCACCCACCTGGAGTCACTGCAGGAATGCTCCAGCACTGCCCTTGTGGGGAGGCTCAGTGCTCTGGTGTGCCTGGAGAAGAGTGACTGCTTCCTCAATCTGACAACAGAGCACAAGGGGGAGAAGTTGAGTTGCTCCAGTGTAAAACTGCACTGCACCAGGAACTCAGTATTTCAGGTCCCAATGTGGCCTCCACACAGACCTGCTCTCAAAAGCTAAAGGACTTGAATAATTACAAAATCTGAGACTGCTGATTCTGCACGAGACTGATCAGCCCAAAGACCTCTTCTGTCTCTTACAAAGGGAAATTCAGGGGAATCTCTCCTTTATTATCAAGTCAGAACTTGCTAGACAGAAGTCAGATTTCACAGGTGAAGCTACCTGACACCACCCTGCAGAGCCCAGGCTCCTCAAAAAAACAGGAGTGGAAGGGTGAAAGTGGTTCCTGTCTCCAGGGAACAACAAAGATGCAGTCAATTCACTCCAACTACTTTGATAGGAACCAAGGCTAAATATTCACCAGAATTAAGAAGGAAACAGAATAAATACTGCAGAGAGGCGGAAATTTGTCTGGTTTCTATTCTGAGGAAAAAGCATCTTCCTGGCTGCTTCCATGTAGAGATACCACCCTACTTTCCCCCCTCTCACTTCCCAGCCACCCTCAGGCTTGGCCTGTGCTTTCAGGGAGCTGCTTCCAGTTTCTCCTTTTGCTGAAGGCAGGCAGACATTCAGGCACTGGGTATGATGACATCAACCTTGGGCTCCTTTTTCACTTGAAAATAAAAACAGCAGCTACTTGCTGTCCCTGCAGTGATCAGTGTCCTGGGCTGTGCTCTCCTTGCAGCAGCAGGCAATTAGCTCTTTGGAAAGGGGTCTGTGCAGGCACCGGGTCCCTCCTACCTTGGAGCACAGGGAGTCTGGGGACTCCAGGAGCAGCAGCAGCTCGGAGTTGTCGATCTCCAGCAGCATCCCGGTGATCTTGCCAGCCAGCGAGGGATGCAGCACATGGACCAGGGGGTACAGGCGCTCACCTACTCCAAACCAGTGAGGACATGAGTGCTACGCAAGCCCTCCAGCATTTTCAAACCCACTGCAGTCCCTCCTGCCCTCCCAGCTGAAATGGGATACAAGGGTGGTTATGGTGGGGGAAAAAACCACTGCTTGCAAGCATAGTTTGTTAGTGTGTCTACCCCAGCATGTCACAGCAACAGGAAGCTGCTGGGTGAAGTCAGCAGTAGGCACCTACAGTAGGCAGTGGAGCTGTGCACATTGGCCCACCTGTGCACAGGTGAAAGTGCCAGTTTCTGCAGGAGTAGTTTCCTCCTGGGGAGGAAAGAGCTGGTCTGTGACTTGCTCTGGTCACAGAGCTGGTCTGTGGCCAGGCCAAATGCTGTCCCACACCTGCTCCACCACAGAACACCTGAAACCCAAGGGTTGTGTGGCACAGCTGACCTTAACCCCTCTGGCCACCGGGCTGTTCATCAGTGCCCAGGAGCAGCAGTACAGGATGGTTCAGAGCTCAGAGGAATTGCAAATGCCCTGGCATTGCCTGACAGCACAGGCAAGGTGGATGGAGTTCTACCTCTCTGCAAAGCTTCACCAGACACTGTCTCACTGCCAGGCAGCTCGCGCAGACAGGGTGTGGTTTTATTGCTCCCATCCAGTTCCAACACAGACTGAATTTATTATTATTATTTTTTTAAAGCAGCATAATATCAGAGTAATCCCACAAAGCCTTGCAGCTTCTCCCAGCAGTTCAGTTTGCCCTGGTGTGTGCAAGCCCACATGTCCCCAGGGCCCTGCAGCTGGACCTGCTCCAGCAGAGCAGCCATGACACCCACCAATCATTTGCTTCTGCTCCTGAGGAGGGGCTGCTGCAAGCAAGGATGCTGTCAGTGGCTCCTGCCCCTGGATATGCACAGCAGGTTCTCCCACCTGGAGGAAAAACAGGGAAGAACAGCAACCAGAGGCTGGAAGGGATGTGAATTACCTGGCTTGCAGGAATGCTGCTTGATACCAACCACAATGGGGCATTTCAGCCTTCCAAGACACTATTGTCTGTTTGTATTCAAATACCAGCTTCCAGAAAAGCTGGAGTCAAGCATTAGACCTGCATGGCTACTGGATCCATAGCCCCTCAACAGCCCCTGGGAAGGGTCCCCACAGCACCACTCACAGAGCCATGGGAATCCCTGGGGTCAGCAGTCACGTTATCCCAGAGCAGGACCAGGAATGTCACATTTTGGTGGCTGCAGAGCACTCACCTGTGGGGCCACCATGGGTGGCATGTGCCCCATGGGTTGCATATTCCTGGCAGATGAGGAGTACTTGTACTGCTGGGCACCCCGTGGCAGGGCAGACGAGGAGGGCACCCGGGTGCTGACGGTCTGTGTCCCAATGTTGGCTGCAATGGGGATGAGAACTTTTGTGAGGAGTCCTTAAATGCATGCCCATGCCAAGGAGGCTGAAGCCACAAGAACAGTGTGCTTGTCTGGAGGGCCTGAAAAGTCCTACATGGGCTCAAAGCAGCCCCCTGGCCAAAGGCAGCTTCCTCAGGACAGGCAGGGCACAGCCACCCTTGGGGTGGGGTGGTCTGATGCTGTGCAGAGGGCAGGAGAACTGGCAAAGGCACCCACACCCCATCATCTCTCCTCCTGAAACCCATCTGCATCAGCATCCAGAGAATGGGAACAGCACTGAGGAGGGTGGGCTGTGAGACCCTTGTCTCCCAGCTCATCCTGAAGGGAAGTGAAGGCAGAGAAATGGGAGGCCAGTAACAAAAGGAAAGGGGACAAGCCACAGACAGCCCTCCTGGGTCCACTGTTCACTTCAGCAATTAGACACTCAATGCCAAAGATAACTTTGGGGCAGCCCATGAAGAGGGGAGGGCTGTAGGCAGTCACTGCCCCAAGTGGTCATGTGTGGAGGGGACATCCCAAGACCCAGGGCCAGCCTCAGCACAGCCAGGCACTGGGGATGCCAGCAAGGTCTGGTTTTCAGCTCCGAACCCCTCTAACATGACGTTTGGCATTGGCAGCAGTTCAACCAGAGCCTGTAAGATCCCTTTCCCATGCCCCAGAGATCCTTTCCCACCCTCTGCCTTTGTCCAAGCACTAAGCCCAGGTGCTGTGGCTGCATCACCATCTGCTTTAAGGATCATATTCAAGGTGTAGCCACCAACAAGACCAATCTGCATATCAGAGACCTGTCCCATTACCCGAAAGATCCCAAACTTCCCCAAAAGTTACATATTTAGTTCCTACAAACACTGCTCAGGCTCCACCACACCCCTCCACAAGCAATCCCACAAACCAATCCATCCTCAGAGGAGACCTGAGCTCACAGTAAGCACCCTTGCCACCACGGCAATGTCCCAGCTGGATGTCGTGGGGGTCCTTCCCCCACTCACCCACTCTCTGGGCCTGGGGGGGCACACGGGGCACCTGGGTGGAGGCCTGTCTCATGGTGCTGATGTTGGACAGCAGGCGCCGGGGTGGCATGGCAGCCCTCAGGATTGGGGTGGCTTCAGGATACACTGCTGTGGAGAGAGGACACACATGCTGAAGCTGCTTGGTAGCACAGGCATGGAAGGAGACGTGGGGGGAGTGACTGTGGCTAGGGACAGTTCAGGAGCACCTCACCTCTGGTATCACTGCCAACATCTCACCTCCTGGTGCCCATCACCATGACCCTGCACCAAACCCCTGCACACTTTTCCAAGATAAACCCCCATGCTTATAGACTTCATGCTGCTTTTACAGACCCTCAGTCCCTGACAGAGCCCAGCTCGTGCCAAGAGCCCCCAGGGAGAGAGAGGCAGACTCACAGGGAGGGCGGGAGGGCTGCGCACTCCAGCGAGTGGCAGGGCGGACTGGGACAACAGGGCTGGGACCATAGAAAGCAGCTCTGGTTTGTGGCTGGGGAAGAAGACCACATTATCCAACGTGACTGGGGAGCAGAGCTGAGCCAAAAGTAACCCAGAGCCTCTTGGTGGCTGCTGCACACAGACAGACAAGCCAAAACCATGCCTTGCATGGTGCCAGAGCACTTTAAGACCAAGCTCCAGCCCTGCTATCAACATGTCCTCCAGCAGCTCTATTTAACTCAGGAGGCTCAGGAGCTTCTGCACCTCTGTAACCCTTCTCCCTTGCTCACACCCTCTTACCAAACTCCTCCTTGCTTCCTTCCTTTGAGGAGCAGCAGTAACTATGAAATCCCCAGCCCATTTCCTGGAGCACCTGCACCCCACCCTGCTGCTCACATGGAAGCCCAGGCAGACCCCACCAGTTCCACAGGGTGTACCCAGATCTGCACAACTCAAGCTCTGCTTCTCAGCCCGACTGCCACTCCTCTCCAGGGCAGACTTGGGTCCCTGTGCAAGGCTGTCATCGGGGAGCAGGACTCACCTGAGGCATAGGGGGTAGAAAGTACCCCGGGGGGGTCTGGAAAGAGCCCAGCAGAGGGCCAGGCAGGGCCCTCATGGTGGCCAATCTCTGCATGTACTGGTTGGTGAGGATAGCTTTCCGCTCCTCTTTCCTCTGGGCGAGTGCCACGTAGAGAGGCTTTGTGCTAACGACCCGCCCATTCATTTCTGTCACGGCCTTGGTGGCCTCTTCTGGGGAGGAAAAACATACAAACCCAAACCCTTTGCTGCGGCCACCCTCCGTCATCACCTAAAAGAGGATTAGAACAAGACAGCTAAGTCCACAGATCGCTGCAGTATCCACAAAACACAGCACAGGGTGTGTGTGTGGGATCCAGGCACAGGGACCTCATTTCAGCCCCCACATGCAGGGTGGGATGGATGGGACTGCACTTCTCTCACAGACAGGTTTCTCTGGAGAAGGGCAGGATTTGCTCAGGCAGCAGGTTTGGGAAATGAAGATGGCAGAGTCTGCACCAGCCTGAGATTGGGAGCCTGTGTCATCTGGGGGGAATCTGTGCCTCAGCCTCACAGGGCCCATGAGCCAGAAATGCTCTGGTGCTAAACACTGCAGAACCCAGCAAGGGATGGGGATCAGTGGGACACTGCTCTGACAAGGGCCAGGCAGCATCTGCCCCTGGCAGGTTACAGGTAGCTAACCTTAAAGTCAAACCTTACATGTTGCCTTCCAGAAAATCCTGACACCAGTCTCAGTGAAAACAGTGACACTTCCATGGTGTTCCAAAAGGCCAAATGCCAGCCTGTCACCCCACTGTCCCAAGAGAGGTGGCTTGTGGGTCATTTTCATTTGTATCAGTGTCACGGAGCAACAGAATGTTGCAGCTTTAAGGTCCTACACCTGGCACCTCACCAGGGCTGGGGTAACTCAACAAAGCTACAAAATATTTGCTCCTCAGGACACTGTGAGGTGAAGCAGCATGTCCCTTACACCTGGCTTGAGATACAAGCCATCAGCAGGGAAGTGTATTTCAACAAGATGATAATCCCTATGCATCTCCAAGAGCTAAGTGCACCAGTTCACTGACTCCAGGAGCTCCAGTGGCAGCCCTAGTCCCTCACCTTGGCACTGGTGATGGTGCCATAGGGAGAGAACTCCTTCCTCAGCCTCTCATCATCTATCCCATCATCCAAGTTCTTCACGTACAGGTTGATTCCCTGCAAACAGGTGGGAAAAAAAGCAGCTTGGGATTCCAGAGTTTGCAGCAGTTTGTCACACTGGATGCACATTTCACAGCAGCTCAGCTGGAGGGTGGGACACCCCACAGAAACATCCCATGCAGGAGCAGTGACACAGAGAGAGGCCAGGATTGTGCATAAACTCCACTTGAAGTACAAACACCCCAAGTGAAGAGGGCACCCACATCATCACTGTGAACTTGCCGAACCCCATGAAGCTGTCTCATTTCCAGACTAATATTCCTGGAAATCACCAGACCCATTTGTTCACTTCCCAACATCATCCTGGGTTTAAATCTCTCTCCTCTTTCCTGATATTGCCTCCCAGGCAGTGACTGGACCCCTAACTGCAGGAGGTACCCACCATGCTGCTCTGCTCTGGAGAGCTCTGTGCTGAGCAAGGGATGTGGCACCTTGCTCTCCCCTTACCTGGTACCTGTTCACCCGCTCCTGCTTCATCTGCTCAAATTTCCTCTTGAGCTCGCTCTGGCGCTCCAGCCGCTTCTGGGCCCGGCCCACGTACAGCACCCGCCCGTTGATCTCCTTCCCGTTCATGTCAGCCACGGCCTGCCAGGGGAGGGAAGGGCTCTCGGCTCAGCAAGAAGCCCATGGCCACAGCTCTGCTCTTCACCCAACACCCTAGGGCACTCCCACCATAAACAGAAACTTGCTCCCCCTTGCCAGGTCCTGCCCATCCAGGTACTCAGCTCCCAGCCAGCTCCCAGACAAGCACAAAGTTGGTGAGGTTCCCCCTGAGGAGAGGTGGGAACACCACCAGGTGACAATCTCAGGGGGGAGATGGGCAGCAAGGAGCCTCTTGCCTTCTGGGCTTCTTCATGCTTCTCAAAGTTGACAAATCCAAAGCCCTTTGAGCGGCCAGTGTTGTCCATCATGACCTTGACACTCAATGTCTTTCCTGCAGAAGGGAAGGAAAGTCCAGTCCAAGGGGTAGCCACCAAGGGGGTGCGTGGGGTGCAGCACTGTGCTAGGGAGCCACCATGAGTGACCAGCCCAGTGAGGAGACTGGACAGCCATGGCAGCATGGAAGAGCCCAGCAGGAGGAAGACAACGGGATCCCCATGAGGCAGGGACAGGAGGCTGTGAGGTTTGGTGAGGGTGATCCCTCCAACCAGGGCTGCTGCTCTCATTGCCCTGGGCTCTTCAGCCTCTCCACCCAATGTAGTGAGTTCCTTTGGCTAGAAAATCTCATCTCCTTTACACATGAAGACACAGATTGGGTTCATACGAAGGATAACCACTAATTATGGGATGACACTGACCAAACATGGATGGTATGGCCCATGGGTTGGAACAACACCAAAACCCATCACAAGAGGCATCTTGCAGTAGTGGACTAAACTGTAAAGAATGTTTTCTTTAAATTCAGATTCAACAATTCTTATTCCCAGGGTTCCTGTAACCAGACACCATGCTGGTAAGAAGACAATTAAAAAAAACAACAAAACAACCATTGTTGTTTTTTTGACAGCACTAAGTACAAGTTATCCTCTGTCACAGCAGGAAAGCACATGTAACATCCTGACAAATGAAGCGACTGCAGTCCTTTTATGTGGGGGATGTTCAAATGAGTCACATCTCACCAAGAAAAGGGGCTTGCTATTTCAGCTAAGCACTCCATCAGCTTCCTTTTCAGTTGCCCCAACTCCAGTTTATCAGACACAGGGATATTTCAACAACTGCACTCACCAAACTTGGAGAATATTTCCCGCAGTCTGTCATCATCCATGTCATCCCCAAAGTTTTTGATGTAGACATTGGTGAATTCTATTGCCCTAGCCCCAACCTCTGCCTCACGCTCTTTGCGGGATTTGAAGTGTCCAACAAACCTGTGGGAAGGAAGGAACAGGCCTCAAACCCTTCACGCCTCATGCAGAGGGACAACAGACTCAGGCACACCTGTTTCAGTACAGGCCAAGAGAGATCCCATCACCTCAGGCCATGCTTTGCTCACCCACAGACTCATCATGAGTTTCACAACTTCAGCATATGCCACTCTGGTGTACATATACCCAAACTCCCCCTTGGCACAGCCAAAAGTAGAGATGTGTCACCCCAGGAGACATCAAAAGACTTCAAAGGATGCCACCACCACAAAAGACCCCAAAGGACACCACCAAGTGGCAGCTCTCTTCCTCCAAAGTGTTCTCAAACACTCTGGGCAGTCCTTGCCTCTGTGGGCTGTAGAGAGTGATGCGATGTGATGCAATGCAAGCAGAGAGAACAACAACAAAACTTCTTCCTGCCCAGATTATCTGATGGCAACAGCCAAGATTAAGGACCAGCCCCACTTTGTGGGCACTCATTACAGCACCTCAGCAATAAAACCCAGCCTGGGCCTGGACTTTTTCCTCACCACCTGGGAATGGCTCCAAACCACTATCAGACTTCCACCAGCGCCCACCACAAGTGACTCGGTGTCCCAGCAGAGCTGCCATGCCCAACAGAGGTGGAAAAGGGAAGAACACAGAGCAGCAGGAAGGGGATGCCTGAGTAGGGCATGCTTTTACTGCTGAGAGTGGACCAAGACAAGGAAGGAGCAGAGCGAAGTGCAGAGCCCAGACTTCTCTCTGTGGCACTTACACCTTCCTGTCATTGAGCAACATCCCATTCATGGTCTCAATGGCCCGAGTTGCTGCCTCATGCGTCTCAAAGTGGACAAAGCCATAGCCACGGGATCCATTTTCATCACAAACCACCTAGAAGCACAGCACAAGGAGCAGGGGAAAGAGAGACAGACACTGATTTTATCCATGTTTGTACATGAGTACGTCACAGGAAAACCCATCCTGGACATTTTCCAGGGGCATTTTCCCTCCCTGACATTCTGCTCCCACTGCAGCTGAGCTCTATTGGGGTGTTGGCAGCAGGTCAGGGTGTTGGTTTGGATGCTTTATATGATACCCAGGAACTTATGGCTCCCCAAGACCCACATGCCACTGGTGCACTGAGCTGGGACAGGATGAAATGTAACATCTCTGTGCAGGGACTGGGGAAAAGCCCCCATCCTGAAGGGAAACACAGAAAGGCCTTTTGGCTTCAAAGCCTCAGGGAATTTAAAGGAGATGTTGTGGGAAATGAAATGAGAAAGTGAATTCCAGCTGGCTGGAGCATGCTTCCAAGAGTGAGGGCAGCTCTGCAGCAAACCCTCTCCTGCAGGGCCCTGGACACACCTACCTTGCATGACAGGATGTTTCCAAAGGTAGAGAATGTGTCATACAGGGCTTTGTTATCAATGGAGTCATCCAGGTTCTTGATGAAGATGTTTCCAACCCCTGATTTCCTGATCCCAGGGTCCCGTTGGGACCACATGATGCGGATGGGTCGGCCTTTGATCACCTCGAAGTTCATGGTGTCCAGGGCTCGCTCAGCTGGCAAAGAAGGGGGAGGAGAGGGGAGTAACAGAGACAAGTCTCCCTCACATCCTGCAGCAGCTGAGATGGGCACAGGAATCAGGGACAGGGGCTTGTTAACCTAAATGGGATAGGCAGCTCTGCCTCCCCACCTCTCCAGCCACACCACTCTTTGATAATTTTTTTTTTTTTTTTCATCTCTAAAGCATGTCTGACTCTCAAGATCAACCATTTCACTACAAGCTCCAATCTGACAGATGCCCAGCTAATTTACCCAATAAGGATTTTGGTCTCTAGGGCAACTAAATCAACACCTTCCCATCACTACAGCCTCACTTCAGCATGGAACACCTTCCAATTACAGCACTATGTACAATGCCTGCCAGGAGAGTGGCCTCACTTTACACTGTCAGCAGCTGGGTACCCCAGGGGAGGGACAGAAGGGGTTTTGGTGCCTTTCTCTGATGGAGAAGAAGGAGGGAGGCAACTTTTGCAAGTCACCTTCATCCCCTCACCAGAACCCAGCAGCTGCATCCCTTCCCAGACCCTAAGAAGAGATGGAAGCAGGATGGGTCATCACCAGAGACCAGATTTGGATTAGTCAGAACCAAGCCCAAGCAGCAATGCAGCCATTCAGACGACTGCTCCCTCTCTTCCCTTGCCCTCCCTTACACTACTTGCACACCCAAGCCCCTGCTGAGGGGCAGTTCCTCGGAGCTGTGTTATGGGGAACGTACCATCCACGGGTTGCTGGAAGTTGATGTAGGCATAACCCAGCGACCGGTGCGTGGCCACATCCCGGCAGACTCGGATGGACATGATGGGCCCAACAGGGGAGAACTTCTCGTAGAGCATGGCTTCGGTCACATCTGGGTGCAGGTCTCCCACATAGAGAGAGGCTAAGGGATAGCCAGGGCCACTGGCATTCATGGTCAACCACAGAGCTCAGCTGCAGAAGGAGACAGAGCCAAGGCTGCAGGGCACAGGTTTCAGATGGTCTGCAGCAACCACAGACTCACACTGGGGCTGGCCCCACTGCAGCAGCACAAGTGAAAGCAATGCCCTTCCCACCAGCAGCACTAGGAACAGGAATGCCCCAAGGAAGCTGCAATTCCAAAACTTTCTAGGACATAACAATTTCGGTGCAAAAGCTGAGCTGGGGTGATCTGCACCTCACAGCCCTTGCACATTCTGGAAGCATGCAGAGGGACACACCACACACACACAGATTTGGTCCTTAAAACACTCAAACACCAAGAGAAATAAAACGGAGTTTAACTTCTCAGAAGGTAAACAGCTCTTCAGCACCAGAGATTTCCATTTTAACTCATTAATGGCTCCTTCCAGCCAGAGCAAACCCAAGGAGTGGGTGATTTGTACTGATGCCCAGGGAACAGAACTGCAGCCCACACCGCTCCCTGCAAACATCTCCATCTCTAACAAGGCAGACATGGGGTTTTAGCCACCCCTTCCCAATTTCTCACCTTGTTGACTGTTGTTCCCAGAGCAGGCAAATTAATGCTCAGTCTCTGCCTGGTTTCATTTGAATATAAAGTTCTATGTGAAGACAACAGTCACTGCCTGAGACCCCGGGGTACTGCCTAGGAACACAAAAATGCAGGTCCTGCCCCAAAAGCTTATAAATCCATCCTTGGGGCTCTTACCTGAAAGCTCAAAAGTCCTGAGGCAGTTGTTGAGATACCTATAGATACCCAAAATAAACATGCATATATAGGAGAGATGCATCGAGCAATCCCCCGGCCAAAGGCAGGTCCCCACGGCGGTTCCGTGACACAGCCCCGCTCCTCGCACCGCCCGCCGGCGCCTCCCAGAACCCCCCGAAAATAAACACAGAGTAACAGAGCAGCCCCAGCGCCCCTTCACAGCCAGCGGGGCAGGGAGGGAAGGGAGCTCAGACGGGGAGGAGACGGCCGGAGTGGCCAAGGGGGAGCGGCCGGGCAAAAGCGGCACAGCCCCGCCGGGGAGGCAAGGGCAGCGCACACCGCCGGACACGGGACGGGGCTGTGGAGGAGCGCTGCTCGTCCTGCCTGAGCCCGCCCGCCGGCGGGGACCCCCGGCCACCCCCGCCCCGGAGAAACAGCCCCGGAAGCTGGAGCTGGGTGCTGAGAGCCGGCCCAGCACTCACAGCGAGCGCTCGCCACGGCAGCACCGCTCCACTGCGGCTGCCGGCACCGCCCGCCTCTTCCGCGGCAGCCCCGGGGGCGGGCGGGACCCCCTCCCACCGCCCCACCCCGGCCAGGTGCGGCTCTGCCCCGCCCCGGGCAGAGCGGACAGCGCGGGGCAGCGTCCGGCCGGGCCCAGCGCAGCTGAGGGGCTCAGGGCTTCAGCAGATGCATCTCCTCATCTTTGCCAATCGTAGCTCCTGCGCATCCCGTGCCTTCCCAAAAGAAGGGCAGGGGAATTGCGCCGCGTGCCGCCCTGGAACACTGACAGCGTGTCCCACCCACGCGCTTTTAGGAAATTACATGCGCTTTCTAGTATGTAATTCCCTGAAGTTAAGGAGTACAGGCAGGAGCCGTACTCAGCTCGGTTACAAATCCCTCGTCACCGCGTGCTCAGGCATTTCTGAACTCCACAGCAGTCTCTCCCCGGACCCTACAGAGACCTAGGGAATATGTCCTCTGCCATCATCACTTCTTGTCTGTATGGCCCGGGACTGCTGTAAACTCACTTGCATCCACTGATCGCACCCCAGCTGTTCTGGACGTGATTGTGCCGCTGAAACGCTGGATGACAGCACACAGGAACCTCGAGCTGCAGGCAGTGCAATTCCGAAGCGGCTCCCCCAGCATCCACCCCATCCTGCACCCTCGGAAGGGTCAGCTGCGGGGTAGTCAGGAGAACCCTCACCTTCACAAAAGCCTTCTGGTGGTTTCCCACACTAAGATGCCTCAGCCAAAGGTCACATGAGCATCAGTGCCAAGAATGAGAAGCTGCAGCAACAGTTACATGAGTCAAATATGTAGAGTGCACCTGGACTCGTACTGTGGCTCAGCCAGCTGGAGTGCCCTTTCCCAGAAAGACAGAATTAAATAAAAAGTTGAGACACCCCCTCAATTCATCACTGCTGCAGACCAGCCTCCTCAGCTCATGATTTCCCCAAAAGAGACAGCAAGCATGAGACATGTTATGTGAAAGGACTAAGACAAGAGGTGGTCTCTGACCAGGAGCAGCTAGCAGACACAGGGATTTTTCTTCTCAGAGCTGTCATCAGCATGAGTCAGACTGCACACTATAAAATAATTTAAGATGTATGGTATGTGCACACACTTAGGTATGTCCATAAAGGCTGAAGAAAATGACAAAGTAGCAGCAACTACAGACATGGAGGGGCCACCATGTAAAGCTACGGCACAGGGCAGAGCTGCAGTATCATCCAAGATTTTGGCCTAATGCCTTCATTGGTCCATCAAGAGCAGCCAAGTGACATTTTCCACTGTGCACACTTCTGTGCCGCCCCACTCTGGGAGCAGGACCAAGCTTCCTTGAAGATTTTAGGCTGCCTGGCATCTGCTGCCTGGCTACTGCCATCCATCCCTTTAAGTGCTCTTATGTCTAGGGCACCTCCACTATTTTGCACTCACAGTGTTCCTTTAGCACAGTGTGAGACAAGCAGAGCTGGGTGTGCAGAGGTGAGGCCAGCTCTGTGTTCAGAGTGGGCATTTAAAAGATTCCCATGATTCTGACCAAAAGACTTTTCTCATTTACAGTGCGTTCAACCATACAATATGCAATGACTCATGGCAAGTTAAATGGCTATTCAGAGCTGCATTTACGCCCTGCAATGACAATATATTACAAGTGTGGCCTTGACACAAAAGAAGAGGAACAGTGTTTTTCCCCACAAATCTGGGAGGGTGTGTGGGAAAGTCTCTCGGGAAAGGAATGAGTAACTCACTATTTGTAAACCATGAATCAACTCACACAATCCACAAACTGAAAACTGAATTCAAGTGGTGATTTTACTACCACAGCTTTTGGCACTACTACAGCAAAGACAACGAACAACCAAATGATAAATTTTTTTTTTATTATTCATTTTTGAATTCTTTTACACTTTCCTGATTTTTTTGTGTAAGGTGAAACTATAACTGTTTAAAAGACATACACAAATCTAGTACATCAATAACCAGGTATTTCTTTTTGCTATACTATTCTCACAACCACGTGTGTGCTAGGCAATATAACCGTCACAGAAGCAAACTTTAGGCAGAATACTGGTCAGTAAAAACAAAGCGAAAAGAGCTACCAGATATACAGACAGGCTCGGTTCCACATCCACTACTGCATTTATCAAGCGCCAAGTATTAACTGCACAATTTGTTCAGCTAGTAGAGGGGAGTTTTAAAATCAGTGCATGAAATTCTCTTCAGCAGACAGATGGACAAACAGATGGACCCTATACCTAAGTGGAATGTGAAGGCAAGGAATGATACCACGGGACTGATAGGTGACTATTCCTAATATTTTCCACTGCATTATTCACGCAACTCTTACTAGGTTTTGTTTAATGGGACATGTTTGAAACATGACAAGATGAGGACATTTAGAGCTCAAATATTACAAGCATTACAGATGTGTAGGTCTGCATTCCAGTACAAGATGCGAAATCCTGAATATTTGAGCCAGTACTTGAGCCAGTTTCCTGGTACTACCAAAGAATGGCAGACAAGAGCTGAAGAATGCAACAGCACTGGCAGCTCTCAAACACCCAAGGAAGAAACCTGTCCTTGGTGAGGTGCAGGCCTCATCCACCATCCTGACGTCACCAGGAACCAAAGAAAGGATGATGCGTATGTGGGAGTACAAAACTGCTTTAATGGAGTTTAAACAGGTGAAAGGGTCAAGGATGAACAGAGTCCAGTGGGAGAAAAATTTCTATAAAGTGAACTTAAAGGTGGTTCAGTGGATTACTTAAGAAGTTTTCAGGATAAATCGAGAATGGGAATACCATGGGGATTTTGATTTACCTAAGAGTAAAGTAATGCAAAAGAGGCAGATCACTTCATGGTATCATCCAAACTAATAAGGCCATTCAAAAAATTGAATCTTCTCTTATTGCAAGTCCATGGCAGCAAACCAAGAGTTTTTACTACTGAAGAATATCTAAGTTGTAACTAGGTAAAAGTTATTGCTGTGGGAAGGGCTTAGTCATGCATGTGGTATGAGCATGAAAGCACTTTGAGAAGTCAAATCCCAGTTATCTGCCAGTGTAAAGAGTTTGGAAATCAAGCTGCTAACCTCCCCCGTTTCCCTCCTCCCCAAAGCAAACCCCATCCCCAGAAAGACAGGATTGACAAAGTGAGCTTTTGACTGGAAGTGGTGCCTCAGATTCAGTTACAAATGTCTACAGAGTGTGCCTGTTCAACTACCTCATAGCAGTGTCCCTAACTGGAAAGCCATACATTGGATTGTTTTCCTTCCATGCCCCAGTGTAACAATAGAATCTCTATAACTTTCTGTACAACTTTACAACAGAATTGTACTTCGACTATTTTGGTGCCAAATTAAGCTCGCCAGAGTTACATAATTGATGTCTACTTTTCTACCAAAAAGAGTTTTGTAAAGTCAATTGCAATCACAAAACCCTTTATTATTATTATTATCACAGTGTTCAGTTAAAAATATAAACACGGTAATCGGAACTGTAAATGTTCAGAATAGGAAAGTTCGGAATGCCATTGGAATAACCGACCTCCGCTCTAGGTACACAAAACACCAACCAACCGGTTTTACCCCACAGACAGTTTTTGCTACGTTGAGGTTGTGAAAGTCAATGTACTATTCTTTTTGCTTGTCGCACAAAGGGATTATGTGTAGGATACAGGGTGACATTGAACATATAGTGAAGCGTGACAGCCATTAGTTCTCTCCCTCCCCAGCATCCCCTTCATCTCCCTGGTTTTCCGACGTCCATAGCTGTAAGGAAATACAAACACGTGTTTATGCTGGAAGCACAGTTAATTACAATTGTCAGGGAAGGGAAGACAGCATAATTAGTAGTAGCTGTGCAATTTTCTCAGCTAAGAGCAATGCAGAACTGAACTTAATAGTGAAGCTGAAGAATAATAAACTAGAACATGAATAAAAGATAAGCAAGAAGCTAGCACAAGCTGGTAAGTTCCACATAAAACTGTTGAGAACAAACTCTGCTCTGTGTTACAAAAGGAATCTGAGTTTGTTACAGCAGTTAACAAGTGATTCCTAGTTTGAACAAGTAAGTCTAACTGGTCTGGTTACAAAAAGCATTGCAGTTAACACATGCAGTTAACGCCTCAGAAAAAGCTTCTACTGGCACAGAACCGCATCAGCTTTCAGATGCTGAGTCCCACTTCAGAGTGCAGCAGCCTAGAGTGCAGTGGTTTGCCCCATGGTACTCACAGTGAGGTTGTCCCTAAGCAGCTGCATGATCAGGGTGCTGTCTTTGTAAGACTCTTCATTCAGCGTGTCCAGCTCTGCTATTGCTTCATCAAAGGCCTAAAAACATAAACACAGCCCTTTCACACTCTGCTTTCTTAAGTCACTTCTGCTTATACAGACCTTAAAAATTTGCCACATTACTATCCAAATTCTGTAAAAAGGGCTTCCAGTATTTTTCTTTTCCACCACAAGAAGTGTAAAACAAAGTGAGCACCAGATCCCAGACAGCCAGGAGAAAACAGAAGTCTTCAGTAGTGTCCAGATAAAAGCCCAAAAAAACTTTACTAAATGCCAATACCAAGTACTGGAGAGGCAAGAGCACTCTATGTGTCATGCTGTAAAATGGTTCAAATAGCTTGAAGTCAGGTTTAAGACAACACTTAAAAAAAGAGACTCATTAAAAGGAAGGTCTCAATGGTCTAAACAAGCAGTGAAAGACAAAGATACAACTACTTGAATGAGTGTATATGTGTATATATATATATAATACATAAGCAAGCAGACAAGAAAATAGAACATGAGATTTTTCGACAGTGGGCAGGAAGGTTTTCAATTTCTTTTCAAAACAGCAGAGGAAATCAGGTATGTTCCACTAGAGATTAACAAAGCCATTCTTCCCATCCATCTGTTACACATGAAAATCAATACTGTGAGTCTGAGAGCCGTAAGCGCTATTTCTTCATTCAGGTTTGGAACAGATATAAGCATTTTGACTAAAAAAGGCAAGAACAGCAGCAGCATTTTACAGCACAACATCACTTCTTGTTACAAAGTCTTACTGAAGTGCATATTAAGAACACAAAGATTCACCTAATGCCATCTTACTCAAGCTACTACCAGACAATTTTCACAGACACAAAAAGCTCCATTTAGAAGGCTAACCCTATTTTAGGGAGAAGGCTAAGGAAAAAATGACTGGCTATCTGTTTGCCACAACCCATTACAATAGCTCTTTTTGGTCTCTGGAGAGAGGGGCACACATGCATATAGACAACAAGGACATTTAGGGCTACAAAGATGGGCACACAGACAACACTTCATGTACTGGCTAAGTGCTCCAATTTAAATAAATATTTCACTTTAGAAGTGCTAAGTTAATTCAAGTGTTTTCAATTTTGACACAAACATATTCTAAGAGAATTAAGTGGACATTAAACAGAGGCAATTTGTCTTCCCTGTCACTGGAATGGCTGCAGGAGCAAATTAACCTTACCCAAAGCTAAGCTAATCCAGCAAACCAACTTACCTGAAAATATATTACAATGACAACCATTTTATGACAGCATTTTTAAGGAATTTGATATGAAAAAGAATAATCATCTACAAAGTGTTACTGTAACCATGTAATTACCTCCTCAGCCTCCACAAAAATTGGTGATATGAAGAGTCTGCTTACCGTCTTTGCCAGATTACAGGCTTTTTCAGGAGAATTTAAGATCTCATAGTAGAAGACAGAGAAATTTAGAGCCAAACCAAGTCGAATGGGGTGTGTTGGCTGCATCTCTTTCTTGCTAATTTCAAATGCCTCCTGATAAGCTTGCTGGGAGTTTGCTACCGTTGCTGCAAGAAGCAATTACAACCATATAAATACACAGTAAATATCTCTACTTCACGGGGGAAGCAATTATATTCTCAGCCTAGACTACTGTGCCACCAGAAATTCATACAATTACCTATGCACAGACACTTCTTTCAATGTTTTTACATGCAAAAGCCTTCCACTTGCTAAACAATTAATGTTGAAATAGCATTTTTAATAGAAACTTAAAATAAAATCTATTCAACAAATTCCAACTGATCTGAATGGACACAAACTCTACTTAAATGCTCTGGTTTTAAACACTCATTTCCAGCCCAGCTAAAGAAGTCATAGTTATCAATAATAAATCCAGACAAAACCATATGGGGAAGAAGAGGTAACTAAACTGCTGCAGTTAGGTCATGAACTTTGTATTTCAGGTTGGGGTTTCAGGGCAAAGCCAACAGTCCTTTCCTGGCTAATGAGTAACAATAAGCTCCATACTGACATCAAGCTAAGTTTGCAAGACATGGACTATATCAGGCACTCACAGGAATTCAGACACTTCAGCACTGCTTTCCCATTTCAGAAGTTATTACTTTAGAACCCAGGAACCCAATATCCCGTATTTGTATGCAGAGTTTGCAAACAGTGAAAACTTGAGCTGAATTCATAGTTTAAACATGAGATCAAACAAACTAAGAATTTTCCATGAGAAAGAAACCTACATTCTCCAGGAAAATGATTTTACACTGCCACATATGCTTGGAAGCTAGCTACTGTGGTCAGGGGCTGCAAGCAGAGTTTGACTGCAGTGATGAACATCTGTCAATCACTTGTATTAATTTCAGTGAAGCCTTCCTCCAAAAACTGATTTGCACTGCGCCTATCTTCATAACTACAGAGCAGTAGTGAAAAGAAATAAATACATGATGGGGAAAAGAACACAAGTGGTTTTTATACTTGATTCTGCTTGGTTGGCAGAGAGAGATTTAATTTCTACTTACTTTGTTTATTGTCCCCAGATGCCACCTCTGAGAGGTATCTGTAGTAATCACCTTTCATTTTCAAATAGAAGACCTTGCTTTCTGGCTGCGTGGCATTGACAATAAGGTATTTATCCAGGAGTTCCTGAGAGAGATTAGAAAAAAATGTTTCCTGAGTCAGAAAAATAATGTCTGAAACAGAGCCTTTGTTACAATGGTGAGCATGAACTGTTCAAATAGTAACAATGACTTCTGTCACGACTTATGCAGACTCATGTGTTAATCATTTTGCCTACTGTTGTCTCAACTCTGGGAAAAAAAATAAAGATAAACTACTTGTAACCTAATCTATGGAGAGCTGAAAACTTGCTATGTTGATCCTATCCACAATTCCCTCCTGCAGGATCTGAAGGCTATCAGGTCTTAAGCCTGCTGATGCAAACCCACATCCATGACCAAACTAACAAAAAGCAGCAGCTGGAAATTAGCATATCTGGTCACTTTTGCTGCCAGAAATTTGAATTCTAGGCAGAGCTGTGAAATTGTCCACAAGAAACTGATTCTATCTCCAACTTCAGCTGAAAAGTTTGACAGTGGCACAGGCAGCACATGTGTACTCAGAAAGAGATGCAGATTGACTGCACTGACAGCATCTGCTCCTGACTGATCTTAAGGAAATGGAGCAACAATAAAAGGAGTCCCTCTTGTCTGAGTGAAAGAAAGAGCAAAATCAGTCTGGGAGAAGAACTACACACCTTCTCCACTAAAAAAATAGTACTAAACAAGACTCAGGACATCAGCATTCATTAACTAAAGAATATAAACTTTTAGCAGGACTCGTGTCAGTGCCCCAGATCTAAATTTGTTTTCATGGTGAACCCCCTCCAACCAGCAGGCAAAGGGTCTTCCACATGGCCTTCTTTGCTCTTTGCTGCTAAAAGATACACTCTTTTATAACAAACTCCCTAAGAAGCAAGTTAAACTACTTTTGAGCTAGAATTGGACCCAAGTATATAGCTACGCAAAATTATTCCCCTGCTAAGGTGTTGCAGTGTCTACAGCACTAAAATTCCTCAAGCCTCTCTGAAGAATGCTGCAGTACTAACTACTGTTATTTTTGCTGTTGGATTATTACCAGAACATCACTGCAGATATCCTGCAATTCAGCCTCAATTTTCTCACGATATTCTTTTCCCATCTGCTGTTTCTTCTCGTTTCTCTCTGTTTTCTGCTCGATGCTGGAAATCACACGCCAGGACGAGCGACGGGCACCGACCACGTTCTTGTAGGCCACGGAGAGGAGATTCCTTTCTTCATTGGACAGTTCATGCCCCTGCTCAGTGACAGCCTTCATAGCTGCAGCCATGTCATCGTAACGCTCAGCCTGCTCAGCCAGTTTGGCTTTCTGTACCAACTCACTTTTATCCATGGCTGTCCTGCAATTAGCGAGGAATAAAAATAGAGAAAAATGTCTTGATGGTCTGCACTGGGGAAGTTCATGCTGAAGGGAGAAACAGATCTTACAGTTAGTAACAGGAGTAATCAACTGTAATAAAGTAATACAAAGGGTTTCTTTTTTTAAAAAATGTATTTGACCTTTTGCCAAATATGTACTATTTTTCCATGTGTAGATGACTAATGAGAATCCTGAAGATTGAAAGCATCGTTCTTCAAGTCAAATTGGCATTAAGCCCAGCCCTTTGTGAATCTCCCCTCTTTCCTTGACCAGCCACAGCTCAGCTGGGGAGATGTTAACCAAGAAACCACCAGGTTGCTGGGGCTTTTTCAGGTTTGTTTGTTTGTTTGTTGTTTCCCTCCACTGCAGTACAAGAGCAACTACTCAGGAGCACCGAAGCACTGGACAGTTCCTGACACTGAAGATTTTTGGCAAGTTAGAGGAGATGTTTCTGTGGGTTTACATAAGCCATACCCGGGAAAGCTGTAGTTGTTGGCAACTATGGAAAGCACATTTATAATGCTTTGCCAGAAAATAATGGTTTTTTACATATGCATCAACATACACATAATGGACAACTCTACACAGCTAGGGTGGCTACCCTAGCTAGTCTCAAGATTTCAAGACCTTTTAAATAACACTGACATTCATAAAATCTGAATGGGACGTGGCCCACACAATGGTCACTGCTGCAAAAAAAATTGCTTATATAGAACCAACTTGTTTATCATTTCTGATAATGCAGTTTAGCAACCAAAGCTGTGAAAACACATCACATGGCCACAGGGTCACTGAAGAGCTTATGCCAGGGCCAGGCTCACAGGAGAAAGTATAAAAGTTTCTTTGCCTTTATCAAAATGGATCTCAATACTATACAAACTTACAGACAACCCAAACTAATCTGTAAAATTTCTCCAGGTGTGCAGGTTCACTTTTGGACACATCCAGAACTGTGATTCTCATCAGTACTGAGCAGCAATTATCCTCTCCTACTCCTAAATCCTAATCAGGGCTCTCACTGTCTAGAAAGTTTGTCAGGCTGAGACTGAACAGCCTAAAAACAACTTCTAAAACAGTATTAAAAACCAAACAAGAACAGTAAGTTTACATTTGTATTTCACAGACTTCTGCTCATTACAGAAGCACCTACACTCCTATTAGAAAGAACCAACATGCTGAAAGTGATTGCTGCAGCCTTTTCCCTGGCTCTCACCTTTGAAGATTCCAGTCTGACAGGTTTCTGATGGAGAACATCTTGCACATACTGCTCAGCTTGCATTTTACTCCAAGGATCACCTACCACACTACTACAGAGGAAAACCAGTCCCCTGTACTAAATCCTCAACCAGGACAATGAGATGCAGACCCAAATTCCCATTGTGTGTATGAGCAGTTTCATGCACTGCTCACACTGCTGAGGACAAGTCCTAACTACAAAATTATTTTGAGATGAGCACATTCTGTTTCTCCAGCTGAAGATATCCCACTTTAGCAAGAAAAAAAAATCACCCAGGATATCAAGTCAAACATGGTTATTTCACACAGAAGTTCCTGAAGTAAACCCAGCAACCAAATGTACCTGTTCTGTATCTGCAAGTCACACTCTCTCCTGCTTCTGTTTGATCCTTTGTAGATCCTAATGCACCCATCTTTGCAAGCCACTCAGAGTAAAGACATGGAATACCAAAACCAGCCTCCTGAAAGGGATCTTTTGCAGATTGGTAAGTAAAGTTGGGCTGTAGTTAAGCTCCATTTCAAGTGCTGTGTTTAAACCAGTGGATTCTGGGACCTACCAGAAGGTGCCACACAGACTTCTGAGCAAAGCCCTCAACAAGATAGGGTGGCTGTGGGCAGCAGTGCGACAGCTTGTGGTAAGGCATGATTCATTTGGTCCTCTCTTCCCTAGCAAGCTTTTACCCTGGGAATATTATCATTGGTTTCCACAGGCTTATCAAACAGATAGCTCCTGATGATGGAAAAGGTTAAGTGGGATTTGTGATGTGCATTGTTTCTCCCTACTCTGAAGGCTGAACAAATCCAAGGAAATCATCAGACCATTTCCCCTTGAGACAATCCATCCCACTCTTCCCTCTTGAGTCCATCAAACCTTATAAACAATTTCCTTAACTCAGCACTAATTGTAGACCATGTGTAAGGCAGGAAGTAATTTATGAGTGGTATTTCTCTACCCACTCACTAAAATTTGAACATAAGCAAAGTACACCTGAAGAATACTTTTTACATTACAAGAGCCAGCTTTAAACAACAGGACATTGAAACTAAACAGTTTCAGAGCTCTTTTAGTTTCCTCATTGTCTGCACAGCTTCTAGATGTATTTCTACTGCAAACATCTTATCTTCTCCTCTTCTTCTCATGGAATGTGATTGTTATGTGGAAGCAGCCTGCTTGTTGAAGTGCAGAGGCAAGTAGCTCCAACTGAGTTTACATTTTGCCATTGAAAGGTCAGTTAGTTTTATCTTTGATCTGCACTTTGCCAATAGTGGTCTAATCCGTAGACAAGTCATCTGTGCAGAATTCCGTTTACAAACAATATAGAGTTTAGTTTTGAAAGGGTGCAGAATTTGTTTCATCAAGCTCACTGACATATTTATAATTACATGCAAGACAGTTCACAGCAGTCAATGGGTTCATATAAGGACACATGAAGGAAATCACAAAGGGAACTGCATATGAAGGAAAACATGGGGCACAAAGACCTAACACATAAAAGAGAACCAGAAACCAGTTTAACATATCAATTATACAAGGAAAATACCAGCACAAAGACTAGAATGTTGCTTCTCATCAAGCAACTGTCCTCAGCAATGTAACTAATTTATGCGCATTAAAGTCATTTATGTATATATGAAACTCAAACTCATCACTAAAGATGGTGCTCCTGAGAGCTTCAATGGCTCAGTTTTGACATAAGAATTCAGTGTACAGGGGCTTGAGTTTAGTTAATTTTTCTTAATATCTGTACTGTTAGTAGGCTTGCTATGAAACACAAGTATTACTCAGTAACATGGATTTAACAGAACTTAAATGCAGTAAGAAAATCATTGCCCACACCAAAATATCTGCCAATGACAGTAAGCCTACCATTACTTCCTTCCCGGGGTGCTGCATAAAGGAACACTTAAAAACCTCATTTGATTCTCCACTGCTTACCTTGTTAGAAGCTTGGAGAGAGCTTTGCAGAACTATGCTGGCTTGAGCTCCAAAAGAGGGAAGTGTTTGCCAGAAGGAAAAAAGATACAAGGAAAGGAGTGATGTTTGAAAAGGCAAAGAAGCAACTATCAGTTATAACTGGTCCCTCTCAGAGAGGAGATGAAAGCCACACTCTAACAATGGACCACTATGCCACAGTCTGAAACAAGCAAAGCCTAGCGCTAAAAATACACCTAGACCACACACAGAAGCCATCTACCAAAGGTTACCTGCAGCTAGGTGCAAAACACACAGAGGTGATGAACAGGAGGCTGACAGGAATGTTCTATTCTAGCACTGATAAAGCCATGCCATGGTGGCAAAGGGAAAAGAGGGAAGATGGAAAAAGAAGCAGAGACGTGCAGATCACAGCCATGGAGGAGTCCTGAAAGTTGCCTGTTCTAAGCAGAAAATTCTGATATTAGATACATTAACACAATTCAAATTCTTAAGACACTTTCTTCTTAAGAATCTGTCCAACACAACTTAGTAGCTCTACAAAAAGAAGTGGCTGGACACTGTTCACAATAAGGAATGCCAACCACTGCCCAACAGTCGCAGACAATAGCACCAGGTGCTAGAAATTTCTATCGCCTTAAGTCCCACACTCAAAATGTAATTTTTTTACTATTTTTTGTCCTCTATCTCCCATACAACCTAGAGCTCTATCAAATGTCTTACAAATGCAGAAGAGCATGTATGCAGGTACTGTAAGTTACAAGTGCTTATTCCCTCTTCAGAAAAGCTTTACACCTGTGTGGACAAGACTGAAGCATATCAGAAAGCATCAAAGGTAGAGGTGAGAACCTGCAGAACTCACTAGTTTGTAGCTGCCTGCATCTTTCAGTGGAAAATGCAGAGAGAAGGGGATGGTGTGACCAGCCTGAGAACAGCAACTGGAGTCAGTACACCCACGGATCTTTCAAGAGTGGATGAACACACAGAACTGGAGGTTTACATCCCATCAACAGCTGAGGGGTAAAACATGCAGCTTCTGTTCTTCAGAAGACTGTAGGATTTTGAGAACTACAGCTCACTCCTCAGCACTTACTCTATCTGCTCTGTAGCCTTTATTGTTTCCCATTCCTACGGGCTCTTCAGGACAAAGCCAAAACGGATCAGAACTAACTGTGCTTAAAGTCTGTAGAAATCAAATGAAAACTGACACTGAAAATAATCTGGCTTATATAACATATCGAACTGACAGGACAATACTAATAAGCTTACGTTGGTCTGAAGTCGGCTGCTCTTGATGACCTGTTCTTCTGCTGCTAATTAAGTCATCGATTTTTGTGCACTGTTTTTCTCTCTACAGCAAGCATGAGACTGTCAGACAAACACTTCCACTTTGTACAAAAGAACTGGTGAGAAAGCAGTGTATTGGTTTGACATACTGGTCCCTCATGAGTTGAGCAGAGCTGCAGGTTAACAGACCTGCATATTTCACTCTGAGAAAGGAATAAAAAAACAGATTTGGTGAAATGGGAGGCAATCATACTTCCCAGTCACAAGCTCTGTAAGTCCACTCAAATTCTAAAAGGAAAAGCAGCAGACTGGTACAGAATTTGCAGTTCAATATTCCAACAGTACGTGAACATACCTTATTTGATTTCTGGATAGGCAATTCATTCCGAAATTAAACGTTTGAGTGATATGAGTGGTATTTCAAATTAGAGTTCGATAACTACAGAGAGTAAGAGCTTTGAAGACATCATTTCTAAAAGAAATAGAAAATCATTCTCCACCATTCAGGCACACACATGCTGACACAAGTATCTGCATGATGGGGATGGCATTCCCTGTCAACTGGACATTGCTTCCAACATTCATTTTTTACAGGAAATGGAGTGCAACTCTTTCAAGGAACCCTCCTTGCTTTACTGCAGTGTTAGGCATTTGATTTTATTAGTTGTGTTCCTCTAGTTGGTTCCCTCTAAAGCTACCATGGATTGTTAAATAACTGATTAGAAAATGAATGGCTCTAGTAAGATCTGAACAGTAAAATCTTCCTGTCATTAGTTTGGCTTTCGCAAGTTCAAACATAATGAGGGAAAAAGGAAAATGACTTCACAGTTGTGATATTCTTGCTGACCTTGTGCAGCACATAACTTCAGCCTCCTCTGCATCTACCCTGGCCTTCGGCTCAAATCTCTATGCAAATGTGGAGATAAAATTAACATTCTATAAAGCCATGCCTCACCCTGTTCTGGCCATCTGCTGCCATCATTACTTGTTGCTTTGTAAAACTGAATAAAATGACACTCAATGGTTTTCAGCCTCCATAGATAATTACAAAATGCCTCTGACCACTACCAACAGCATGTGGGAACACTGATATTGTACAGACATCTTAAATTTAGTGACAGCAGCCTTGTTCTTCCTAATGCCAGGCTGGAAAGCAGAGCTGTGCTCCCTGCCCATGGCCCTTTGCTCAGGACAGCTGCAGATGGAGACACGTGTGCATTTCCACAGCACAACATCCCCACATGGCAACACCTTTTTGTTCCAACCAGCAGAATTGTTTTTTTGTTAGAATCCAGGTGGAAATAGTGAGTTAACCCAAAAAATCTTCCCCCAGGCATAAAGTTCACACCAAGCTAATCTATTCATATCACAGGTAAATCACTTTTGTTAATAATAAACTGACAGTATTTATATTATAGGGAGGGGCAAGAAGTGTGGCCATATACAACACACTACTGTAATGCCTGGTACATTAGGTAGGAGCCTTTACCTCCTTAACCAAATAATTATTTACTGAGCTCCTCCTCATCCAAGTTTATTCACATGCATCACAAAAAGCTGCATACTGGCACAGGCCTGCTCAGGAAAAAATAAAAATACTCAACATCAAAATAGCAGAGATCAGAACATGCGGTACTGACATAATGAGGTTGAGAAAACTGCACCAGGCCCATCTGTGCAATGAGTCTATCACTTTATTGGTACCAATTTAATAAACAAAATATGATACAGGGGATATTTTTGCAGTCCCTTAATATGAAGGGAGAAAATGGCACTCGTGTTCTTGTTTTCTTTTCTAGACCAGATTATATCCCATTACTGCTTTGAAATAAAAGTCAGCTCATCTTTTTCCATATAAAAGTATTATAATTTCTGACTGAGATGTCCTGCATTAGTGAACACATGAAAACACAGATATTCCTACAGCCACTGAAGATACAAAACATTACAGATATTGCCAAAGTCTCTGATATTTTTCCATGGGAATTTAGTTTTTATGGTGCTGTGTGATGTGTTTTTTTGTTTTCCTATCACCGGAAAAGAAATTTTAACTGTTAGCAACCAATTTGTATTGTGATCTTTGTGTGAGATGCATTTACACCAATACAGTGATTGTGTGCCACTGTAATTTCAACATCCCAATTAATACCTGGTTATACATACCTTAAACAAAACCCATGGCTGTTAGATCTGGGCTACTGCCCAGCCTTTTTGTAGGCTGGGACTGGCATGAACCAACCTTCTTTCCCTGTGGTGTCCTCCCTAAACGCATCTCTATTCCCAAATGGACACGAATGATTAAAACTGGAAAATAATAATAAACGCTTTTTGTTCCCTTCTAAAGCGCTCATACACGGCCACGACCACCTCCGGCCATACGTGGGCCGGCTCACAGCCACCGGCAGGGTCACGGCAGCTGCGCTCTCCCGGGCTGGGCATGGAACTCCCGGCTTTGGGAAGCCCGAGGCCGGCCCAACCGTGCGGTGGTGTGGGCCAGCTCTGGGTAATGCCGGTCCCGGCGCGGCGGGGCTCGCTCTGGGCCCCGGACGCGCAGCCCTTCCCGCCGGGCAGGCCCAGGTGAGCGCGGCCGTGCCCCAAGCCCCGAGTGACTCACCGGGGCGGGGCAGCGCCGGGCGCTCGGGGAGGGGCGACGCGCCCGCCCAGGCCCGCCAGCGGCCCCCGAGCGAGGGTCACACCGTTACCCGGGCCGGGGGACGCAGGACCGGGGAGGCAGAAACGGGAGCCCTTCCGCGGGGACCCCCCCCACGGCACGCCCACCGCGGCCTGCGGTTCCCCGCGCGGGGTGGAGCGAAGCGGGCCGGACGGGCGGGGGCAGGCCGGGGCGGGCCGCCCCGCGGGTCGCGATGCCGATCCCCCACGCTGATGCCCACCCCGATGGCGGCCGCGGCCCCTCACCTGGCGGCGCGCGCGGATCCCACGGGCGGAGGCGACGGGAGCGGCGGCCGCTCGCACGGACACGCGCACACACCCTGCGGCGCTCGGCCCCGCTTCCGCCGCGCGACACGCCTCTTCCGGCGCCAGGGGGCGCCACCGCCCCGCGCACCGCCCCAGTGGGACGGTCGCCGTGGCAACGGGGCTTAGCCCGCCCGGCCCGGCCCGGCCCGGGGCTGAGCGGGGCCCGGGGCTGAGCGGGGCCCGGCTCTGCCGGTGCCCGCCCGCCGTGTGAGCACACTCCGAGCGGGGAGAACCCCCGAGACACGGCCCCTAGCACGCTCACACCTCCGCACCCGCAGCGCTGAGCGCTCTTTGTCTCCGCGGAGCTCCCTGGTGCTGCAGGAAGCGTCGGGATGGGAGTCCAGGGGCGGGGGTGCTGCAGGCTGGAAGTGCAGCAGTTTTCTCGGGCAACAAAAGAAACAGTTTCTGGTTTTCTTGCCATTTCGCACTGCGGTTCCTGGGCTGGACCTCAAGGTAGCGGTCACAGAATCACAGAACTGATTAGCTTGGAAAAGATCTCTAAAACCATCTAGTCCGACCCGTGACTGAACACCTCCATGCCAATTAGAGCTTGACACTAAGTGCTGCACCCGGTCTTAAACACCTCCAGGGACAGGGACCAACCTTCTTTCCCTGTGGTGTCCTCCCTAAACGCACCTCCCTGAGCAGACTGTTCCAAAGGGACATAAAAGGGACATATCCGTGGAAATCAGGCAGTGGGATTATTCTGTGCACTCTCACGGAAATAAAATTTCACAGATGCTTTGAATTGCGAAATTGCCTTTAAATGCTGTTTTAGTAGCAGCTCTTCCCTACAACTTCAATTGCATGTTTTCACTGAAAAATCAAGATCCTTACTGACTAGATAAGTTTTATGCAACTAATAAACTACATTATTTTAAGGAAATGGCAGAAGAGAACATTTTTGGGGCATGAGGAAAAGTCTAGCTTGGTCTCCAGAAAGGAATCCAAGTAAAAGAAGTTCAGTTTTGTAATCCATATAATCCGTTTGGATTAAGAAGTGACAGGACACACAACTCAATTGCACTGCACCCAGATCTCAAATTTATGGCAGCAGCACTTGTCAAAGTGTTATTATTGGGGCTCAGTTCAATTACAGCATCCAGGAGTCCAATTTTCTCTTCTACTTTCAGATACAGTCCTGGGCCCATCAAAGTCACTGTCAGATTCCTTTTTGGTGATGGAAGGACTTCATTAATTTCCTGCTTAGTCTCAGTCCAAAGGTTAATTACTTTGGAAAGTCAGAAAGAAAATTACTTGGCACCCATAAGTTATCTTAAGCTGCAAACACTGATTCAGCTCCATCAGTTTCTGTCATCACTCTTTTTTCTTTTCTAGGCAGAACTTGTTTTTTCCCTGATCTTCTCCATAGTCCCTATCTTCTCAGTTTCTATTTGGGCCATTCCCAGTGCTCTTGCTGGGGCCTTAGGGGTGCTGATTCATGGCAGAATTACTTGGTTTTGACACTCCTTACACTCCTTGCCTACCTATCCGTGTATCATGCTCAGTTTGCAGAGGTGTGCTGTCAACACCTGTTCATTTAGACTCCCACTGTACCTCCCTCACCCTTCTCCCCTTGCTGCCTGTGTTGTCACAGCTCATACCTCTTACTTCCAGTAAGGTGCAGTGAGCTCCCTTCATACAGCTCCTCCAATTAGTACACATAAAATTCTCATCACCGCTGAAGTGCTCGCAGTCCTTCTCAAACGGTGTTTTTGGACCATGTGACCACCACAATATCCAGGTAGGACAATTCCATACTGTGTAGTCACAATGGTGAAGTGTCACCCTCTGCTTTCACAGAGCTCCTGCAGCTGGATCCCTGCTGGGCCAGAGGCCACCGAAACATAACTGTGTTAATGATACAGGTCATTCATTCCTCCCTGAGCTCTTCCTACCCTGGGGCCTTCCAACTCATGTGTCTGGTCGGGTGCAAGAGAAGCAGGGCACCCTGCAGTTCCTCCAGGTGTGGTGAAGGCTGGAATCAACACCAAACCTCAGCTCTAAATAACTTTGCACCAGCACTGAGTGGTTCAATGTGTCGCCTTTCAGAAGAGGAAATGTGTGTTGACTCAAAGGATCTGTGATAGGAAATACAAAATTCTGTGGAAGAGCAGCCTCTACCTTAGGGAAAAGGTAAAATTGAGTAAAGAAGCACAACAGAGAGACCAGCCTGCCTGGCTCTCCAGCAGAAAACGCCCTGCTCTGTGTTTTCTCAAAGAGCCACATTTCAGGTAAGTAAGTGTGAGGTATAAATGGAATTTGGCTTTAGCAGCTGCCCAGCATTAACCCTGTCACTGCCCTGGGGAGCACAGGGCAGCTGGACTAAGAGAGTGCTCACACTGAGCTACAGCCTCACAGAGAGTAAATCCAGAAGAGACAAAATCACGGGATTTGCTCTGAAAAAGGGGACAGCTCATGGCTGAGGTGGAGCCCCCTCGCTGGAGGAGTGGTTCTTTACAAAGACTGTGAGGCAGACTCAAGCCCTTCTCAGGATATAGGGAACTTCACCTTTCAGAGAAGGCTCTGCAGGCACCTAGAGCTGCAAGGACATTTTGTTCCTGTCTTCTGCAATTGCTGCACTATAGAGAGAGGATTTCGGTCTCCAAAACACTTCTCTTGCATTAAGTTAGTACTTAACATCAATAGCAGATAAAAGAAGTGGAACAAGCTCTTTGACAAAGATGTCAGTTGCCAAACAGGGAGGGAGAGCAGCAATGTCAAAAGAAGCTGTTCCCAGCAGATGGCACAAGAGCTCGAGCTGCTTCAGTCCCTGATCTCAGCAGCCCGTACCTGCCCTCAGGTGTGCAGCTTCTGGTACAAGAAAAATGAACCCGAGATTTGTACTAAAATAAGTGCATAAACCTTTGTTCGGAAATGCCATCCTGACGAGTCACTCAATTTTTGTGTGTTTGTTTGTTTTGTCATTTGTGTTGAAAGTAGTAGGTCTCAGCTGCTGTGGGTACCAGAAGCAAACAGTTGATGGCACTGCATGATCACTGTCCCTGCAGTCGATGTCTCCTTGCAGCCTAACTGAATGAAAAACGAGGGCGTTTCACTTCCATGCTGTAGGAAAGACACTAACAGAATGTAATTGCCACCTATTAAGTCCATTTTATTTCTTGATTGTTCTGGTACTCATTTTCCCAATCTTCTGCTCTGTGTATGAGAGTGCATAGCCTGCATGTTTCAATTGTTCTCACAACAGCTGGATCTCACATATCACTAAATAGTGGATTGGGTGATGGATCCCGAATGGAACTGCTGGGGTGGTTTATGGCAGCTGACACAGCTGACCTGCTGGAGCTGATAGCTGGGATGTCCACCAGAAGTCTCTTCAGTATATTAAGAATTCCATCATTTGCCAATGCTGGTTATGGTGTACTTTGAATTGCACGTGGTGGCCCTAAGAAGGATACTTGTAAGGAAGCAACAAGGAACAAAAAAGAGCAAAACAGGTGTGTTTTTTTTAATTAAAATTTCTGCAACAGGAAATTAAAAAAGCTCCAAGGAAAAAACTTCTGCATTTTCTGTCCGTATTTTCTCTGAGCATAAGCTGCTTGTAACATTACAGACTACTGTGATGAAGTTAAAACTTAGGCTAGTTAGAACTAAAATTACAACTAAACTGGGCTCAGGCATAAACATCTTGCATAGGATAGAACTATTAATAAGTTTAATTGAAGCAACATTTAAAGCAAAGAGCAGAAGGTTTTCCTCATGGTCCCTGCCAACTAAATGCTAGACTAAATAATACTTTGTTTGGGCATCTTTCAGTCCTTCCTTCTGTCCAAGGAATGCAAGTGGTTTAGTGCAGCTTCTCTATTAAATGTGATTTGAACCAAAGTCAAATGGCTGTTTTAATTTGAAGGTGTTTAAAGGTCTGAAGATGACTTCAGAGAACACAGCTAAGAGCATAATTGCAAAGCAACTTAAAGAAGTGACTGTGGGAGCATGAAAATATAAATGACTTAAATAGTATAAAATAGTATGATGGGAAATATGGTTGGAACAAATGTCTTGGATGGGATAGGAATTCAGCTCCAGGAATGCAATTTTGGCAGTAGTGCCCCAAACAGAGAATGCTATTTCTGGGGAAATGCTCTGAACTCTGGGTCATGAATTAAACTCAGGTAATTTATGTTCTGCTCATAAAAAGTGGCAGTGCAAAAAACCAAGCAGAAATGGGATGGAATATATTGCTGTAAATTTTGTAGCTGCTGGGACCTGGAGAGTCGTTGTGTGCTTCTGATGCCAGGTAATGCCTAAGAAAAATTCAAGCCAAGGAACACATAGCAAACCCTCCACAGCTGCCAACTCAGTGACCCTAAGGAAATTCAGTTTCAAAGCAGCATGTGAAAGAGGTTTGAAGAGGTGACTTCCCAAACCCCGAACTTCATTTATTAGCTGTTTCTGACAAACTCTAAAGAAAGGCAAATGTCTTGATATTTTGAAATTGCATGGCATGTGTTAACTTTCACAGGAAACTCTGATCTTTAGGAAATAACAATATTATTCCATTTCCTGATTTCTCATTCTTTTCCTTCTTGGTATTTAATACCAGTCTGCTGTGCAGAAGTTCCAAGCCAGTGTCTCCTCCAAGACTTGGCTGCCTGGGTCCCACAGAGCTCCAGCTTCCTCACAACCAGCTATCTTCCAGGTGCCTTTGAAGTGGGATTTCTGCTAGAAAAGCAGCTATGGAAGAAATAACCCTCCCTGTGGTAATGACAGCTAGGTCTGCTGAAGTTTTGATAATGTTTCAGTCTTCAGCATGTGCAGGTCAGCTGGAATTCTTTATGCAGAGATGCAGCCAGACAAGAAACCTCCATCTGGCAGAGGGATGGGTTTCTTTGGGGTTTGGTGAGATCAGCTTGGACAAGTCCAGGCCCCTTATGGCAAATTGGGAGAAAACTCTCCTTAATACAGGGAGTGGTGGAGCACCTTCTTTGGTATAATACATAGGGGAGCCTGGCATGACGTTTTCTCTGGATGTCTCCAGGGAAAGGCAGCTTCTCTCCCAGCAATATGTATCTGTTTCAGGCCAGACTTCAAAGTCCAGGCTGCATTTTTGGTGTTTGCTTTTCTCCTTTTAAACAGGAACTCTCCAAAGGGCTAAAAATCTGAAGTTTAAAGAACTATACAAGCTGCCTGGAGCTCCAAAGTGTTTCTTCATAATTAGTATAAAGGCATTAAATATTTAACCTTCATCCTGTGAAAACCCTGACTTTTAAAAAAGAATTTACAGCACAGGGTGGAGTTTCATCTGCTCCTAAATAGGGCAGCGATTTTCTTCCTTCCATTTCTGCCCCAAATCTCAAATTCCAGAGTGCAATGAATCAATTGCAGAGGAGGAGATGACTGTTCATCCACCTCCCTGTGCAATTGATTCTCAAAAACTTGATTTTTCTCAGACGAGTCAGGGTGAGAGTTCTGAAGTAGCACAACTCCAGCTGGATATCTGTTCTTTATTCTGGCTTGTGATTCAAGGTGTCTTTTTCCTAATAAGCACCCACCACAAGACTGTTAATAGTTTAACAGTCCAGAGCTTCCAAGGAAATGCTTGCCAGCAGTCAGAGCTGGAAAATAACTCAGAGAATGGCATAGCCCTGATAAAAGGATTAGTAAATCACAGCCCTGAGAGCTGTGAGTTCAGTTTTGTCTGACACTGGCTCTAAGGATTATTTTGTGCATTCAGTGCTCTTAAATGCTTTTTCTCCGTGGAAGTTAGCATGCAGCTCTAGGATAGATTTGGAGAGTTTTCCCAAGCAAACTGAACTAGATTTTTTCCTAAATTATATTTAAACTCTGATCCTTACAGAAGGCACTTGTATTTGAGCTGTACTGAGGGGGCTGAAAAAGAGAGGGGAAGGAGTGACACGTCTTCTCATGGCAAAAAGTAGAATATTTTTGCAGACTAAAACTGCCAACCATTTCAACCTAGCTCTGCTATTTCACTTTTACTGGAATTGTTCCGTCTGTTTCTCTGAAAATGAAAGTCTGTTTCTACTCCTGCCACCTGCTATTTCCATATGAAAAAGCTGCTTGGTTATAATGAAGGTACCATTTCTCCCAAGGGCGCAGTAAGGACATTTCATCACACTGCTCTTCCTGAAATTCCAGTAACCAAATTCAATATGTTACTAGATTTGATCTACTTTTTCACAAAGCTTAAAAGCCTTTAAGGGAAACTTTAAATACTCTGTCTGTGAGTATTTACAAAACAAAATGTCATTTCCTTACTGAACTGTAAGACAGTCTGATCTGGCAAAACAAAAAAGAGAATCCAAAACCAAGATTCACTTTTGCTTCGAGACTTACCCGGTGACAAGCTTTTGGAAATCACAATGATTTCCAAGCACAGACCATATTTTTATCCCAGGCAGAAGTCAACAAAAGGGAAACAAAAAGTTTCCTTCATGCTGACCTCGATGTAAGCAATGAGGGGGCAGTTGAGATGGCCAGAATTTGGGTTCCTGAGCAAGTCAGCATTTTGCAGATGTATTTGTGTTTTTTAAGAAGCTGTTTAAACTCTCCCTTGACTCCAGGAGAAACTATAAATGAGTCACTTTTGACACCCACCTTTTAATGAACACCTTGACATCACGAGTGTTGTTCTCCTACTTTCCAGGAAGAGAGCAAGAAAACAGTCTGAAGGCTGATACTGGGCCACCTGCGTTTCCTGAGCAGGATTCCTGGAAAAGATTCATGGAAAATTGACCCTTCTCTTAATGTTTGTATAACTGACTCAATATCTTACCCATGACAGAGTGTACTCTGGAGTACGTGACACCCAGGAATTTATAACAAAATGAGTTTGATGTTGCAGTCCTGGATTTACTGCAGGAGATTCCCAAATGGCTGATAAAGGCTTTGGCAAGGGAAAGAGACGGGAGTCTGCCTTGGGCCATTTGCTGCACTTTCAGCAGTGCCTCAAGTCACCTTTTCAGAGCAGTGCAGACACAAACATGATTCAGAAAAGATTGCACAGTTACAAAGCACTTTTCAGCACTGTGTCCTTTTTCCTGGTAGCCTGGCAATCCCCTGGGCTGAGATACACTCTCTGCTTTGTGCAGGGTTAATAGGTATCATCAGGGATGGAAAGGTACAGACTGCATTGAAGACTGAATAGAAGACATAGCTGAATTTTTTCTCAAATCCCCAGAAAGCCATCAACTGTCACAAGAGCTCTGGTCAGGATACTGAAGCTCCTTGGAAACTATCCAGGCTCATAAAAACACACTAGGCCTCCTGCTGCTTCTTTGACTTCTTTAGGTTCCAGCCTAAGTTGAATCCTGAAGGAATAAGAACTGGGGCCCATAGCAGACTGAGGCTTTCTTGAAAATCCCAATTGACACTTCCCTAGTATGGTAAAGATCTGCTTCGTTTTTGCAAGTCATCTTTGTTTCAGGCCTGATTCATTTATCAAATACTCACAGATCAGCCAAAGGTCAGGGCAGTACATGGGAATGTGTTAACACGTTCACTCTTGGGTTGCCAGAACATTATCCAATTATCTATGCTAATGCCAGCTGCTTGGAACATGGAAAGCCTTTAATAAAGAAAAAACTGGTAAAGAAACGATGAAATGAGAATAGCCGAAGATGTCTCCCCAGGCTGGGTGAGACAGAGATGCAAAGGAATAACAAAGTCATCACAAATGCATACCTAAACATTTTGCAAACATGAATATATCAAGGGATGAAGTCATTGTAGCCCCAAGAATAGAGGCAGAGTGTGTCTTTTTGGTTTAAATCGGTTTTCTGATAGATTTCTTGGAGGAAACACCACAAAACTGCTGTAAGCCCTTAACTACAAGTGCTACCAGCCACTAGATGTCCCAGAGCTGCACTCAAACTGCACCCATCAGCTGCAGACAGAGGGAGGGCAAACTTGGCAGTGCAGGAGACAAGGTATAATTTAACAGACTAACTGATTTGTCTGGAATCAGCACATACATGTCCCTCTTTAGGACTTGTATTGTACCTCTGAGGGTGCGAGGAAATAAGGGATCTGAACACACGGATCTGAGGAAGAGTTTCCACATCCCAAAGCTGGTCTTGCTTCATTTATTGTTACCTTAAACAGGGGTACAGCAACACTGCTACCACAATAGGAAAGGAAAGAGGGATGGGAAAGCTGACACTTCAGTGTTAATTAGCTCCTCAGAACAGCAATATGGAAGAGCAGAAGGCAAATGTTTCTGATCCTGTCAAGCTGGTGTAACCATGGGATCTGCATGTGCACATAAAGGTGCAATGTCAAGTTGCTTTTCTTCTCCTGTTCCTCATTTGTGATTTAGCATCTTTGCTCAGCAAGCTGCAATGATGCAATTTTCTATACACACATGCGCTGTTCTGCGCCCACTGTTTCTCCCTTCATTTAATTGCTTTTCTATAATAATTCAGAAGTGTTGTGATTCTGCATTTGACCCAGGAGAAAGTTGTGAACAGCTCACTCAGAGCAAAAAAAAAGAAAATGGCTTGAGCATGGCTTGTGCTCTTTCCACACAGAAGTGGTTTAGAAACATTCACCTTTCCAACATCCTGATGCCCACAGGGCCTCCTTCAGCCTATGTTTAACCTCCCTTCACCTCCAATTCTTGGCTAATTCTTCTCTCTGAAGATCTTTATGATGATCAGCCATATCCTTGCTTATCTGAAACCTTCTGCAACACTGGAGTGTTGTGTTAGGGCTCCTGTATTTCTCTTCCCCATGTTGCTCTGTTGCTCAATCCATCTGATACAGCCCAAGCAGAATAACTTTGCCTGACATGCACAGCATATCCTGGCACTGCTCTGAACACACCCCTCACACGTGGCTGGGATTCTGGGGTGCTCAGAAACCCTGGGGAAAAATCCTCAAAGCCCACTGCTCTGCTTCCTGCTTGAAGTAATCTCCTACACATGATTTTTTCCTGATTATCAGGCAAAACAGAAATTGTGATCCTGCAACACTCCCCAGTCTGCCTCTTTCCTACAGTACTCACCTGCCGCTCAGTTGCTATTTCTTCTCTGTCAGAGTAGTAATTTCATAACACATACCAGGATCCAGTCAGCATGTTCAATAAAGGAACAGAAGCAATTTAATGTAGTTCATGATCAGTCACAACTAAGCAACAGGACTAATTGTTTGGCATTCATTCCTGGGAGTAAAAATTCAAGGAAAAAAAGATATTCTTGATTAAATTCAAAGAAAGTAGAGAAGTCTACAACCTCTTCCCAGGCAGAGAAGAAGGGAAATGAATCCAAGACGTAATTTTTTTTTTTTTTTGTAAGTGACATCCCTGCACTGCTCGATGAAGAGGGAGAAAGGATTGTGTCGGAGAACTGTGGTGCTGCCACTTGCCTCCTCCAAACCATTCCTGCCAGAGTGTAAAAAAATTTCAAGAGACAAGGTTGGATGTGACAGTAAAAGGTTCATGAGGTGCTCTGTTATCTTGCTTGCTTCCCCTTGGTTCATCAACTACTAAGCAGAGTGAGATAGAAATGGGGTTTTGGATGCAGAAAGGTTGCATAGGGGCATCTGCTCTCCATTCTGGTGCAGAATGGTGGTGTCATTTGTGCTTGGCAGGTCCTGAGGATGAATGAGAGAGAACTAATGAGAACCTCAGAAAGAAACCATCTATTAATGCTTCTCTTGCTAGGAAAATCCATTGTGTCAGTCTCCTGTTCCTTCTACCTTACTTGCAACTCAGTGGCACTTGGTGACATTTTTAGCTTAGTCATTTTATCAAGACTGTGAGATAAATCACTGCCCAGTGCGGGAAATGTGCTCAGCAACATTTATAGCAATGTGGGGTCTCATGAAATCTTAATTTAATGACCTTTGAGTAAGAATAGAGGCAAATATACACCCCTCTCAGGCGACCACATCCTGGACTCAATCAAATCCTGCCGTCTACTTCTCTGGCTGTTCTGATCCTGTGCTGCAAACAGGCCCAGGTCTCAGATGATCCTCTCCTTCAGTCTAATGGGAGTGCTCAGAGAGTTCGTTTCTGCACCCAAAGCTGCAGGCAAGAGGGATAAATCCTTTTCCAGGGTGCAGCAGTGTCAGTGAAAGAGCTGTCAGTCACCAGGACTGCCAGGCACTGATGGTTAATGCCATATGAAGGCAGGAAGGGAGGGAGCAGGAGAGGCTGCAGCCTTGCTCTTCTGAAGCCTGTCTGCGGCTGTAGGAGCCACAATTAAAACCTGTTACAGCATTTGCACATCACATTCATCTGTCAAAGCTGTCATTTTGCACTTTGGGCCTGGGGAAGCCCCATGATGGGCAGGATGGCATCCAAGCCTTGATCTATGCATGATGTGACAACCCTGTCACAGTGCCTAGGGACCTCCTGTGGCACGTATGGCCCTGTGGTTAATGGCATTAACCCAGGCAGTAACTGTAAGGTATCAGGACAATGTCCTGGGAACTGCACCCCAAAAAGTCAGCAATGACATGTCCATGGTGCAGCTGGACAGAGCTTGTGACCAGCAGGCAACAAGACAAAGCACAGAGTGGGCTCCTGAGCAGGTGAGCTCAGACTGCCCAGGCTGTTACACTCTTCTAGTTATCAGAGGCTTACTGTTACAGTTCCTTCACAATACATCTCTTCAATGCCTCTTTATCTGCCCGCTTCTCTTTGTATGGCCAAGCCTCTTCTCTTCACATATATCTAAATAAAGGAAGAAATCAGAAGAAACACTGGAGCAGCAGTGATGCCACTATTCCCATGATCATCATTATTTGTCATATCTACCATCAGTTATGGTTTGTTTGTGCTGGGTTTTGTCCAAAAGCATTGGAATAAGATATTCCTCACCAGAAGGAACACAGAGTGCAGTTTAGGATGTGATGCAACAGGGGGGGTGTTTCAGACTGGCAGGGACCATCGCTGCCTGTTTGGCTGTGTGGCAGATCTCTCTGGCCCTAGACAGGAGGCAGCCAGGGAGCCTCTCACCTGCAAGGAAGCAAAGAGAGAGCGTTTGCTATCAGCTCAGCCTGGTGACAAGGACAGGGGCACTGCTCAGAAGTGGAGTTCAGCTTTGCCAGGAAGCTGCACTCCTGGGTGGTGGGACGTGGCTGTCAGGAAGCCCGGCCAAACGTCTCCGAGAGCTTGTGACGTGGCACTGCTTCGCCACCACACACACATACCATCTGCCACCAGCCATCCCCAAGCACAGCCTCCATGTGTAGCTGCTCTGCAAAGCAAGGTTGCAAATTAGCTCTGGAAGAAGGAGGCTGGAAGAAGGAGGCTGGCAGAAAATGCCACCCTACACAGGTGTGCTGAGTATGGCCTCTGGTGTGAGGTGGGGGCACTGCATGGTGTCCTGGCCACCAGTGTCTCCCATGGCTGAAAACAAGGGCTTCTCAGTCTGCCCAGTTCACACAGCCACCATGTCCACAGGGCAAACTGACAAATCTCCCAAAAGAGAGAGAGAGAGGAGATAGTTCACAGTGACTTTGTGCTGTGTTGGGGTAGTGGAACACGTGCATTTGCAGCCCCTTGCACCTTGGTTTGTTTGAGTAGATTTGGAGCCTCAACCCCTTAGCCAGCACAGGGTCCATCAAACTGCAGTTCCTCTGCCAACCTCATTCCTCTTCTGTAGCTCAGACACCTCTGGTTTTCCCAAGAGATGCTGCAGGGCTGACTCTGCCTTCCACCCACAGCATGGCTGTGGAATTCACACTGGTCCCTGCCAAGGGTGCACAAGATGGCCTGGAACTGGTGTTTGCTTTCGATAGGGCCTGTCTCCCACATGTGGTCCTTTGCCTTCTTTACTGGTAGAACTTCCCCAGAACTAGAAGAATTTGTCACTTTAAGTGGAAACTGTTATTGATGAGCACTAGGGTGTCACAGATTTTCCTGTCCTCTATCTTCTTCCTTTCCTCTCTTAATTTTCTTGCTGTTGGAGACACCCATCTGCTCTGCCTGCCCCAGGGCTCAGCCCCTGGGATTATAATATCTCCAAGCAGTCCTGAGCACAGGAAAGTTATAAGCCAGTAGACTCTGTGAGCACCAGAGTGAGGAAGCCTCGAGGGAACTGAGAAAATAGCAGGCCCAGGCTAATCATCGTCTTGGAGCACTCCCTTCACTTGGGCAGCTGTGGCTGGTGGCAGAGAGAAACTGCTCTGTGTTATCACTGCTGCACATGGAGCAAACCTGTGCCAGGCATCTTTCTTGCTTCCCAGGCTGCTTGGCACCTGTCTGCCACCCAGCTCAAATCCAGAAACTTTGCAAAGAAAAAAATGCCAGTCTTCTGAACTGGTTACTAGTGAGTTCCTTCCCAAGAAGGAAAACATGGCTTTTAATGCAGCTCCTGTTCTTCAGGGGTTTACAATAATCAGCTGCAGCCCAACAGCACTGTGAGGACTCCAGCAAAGCCCAAATCTGTGACAGTCAGTAGAGGCTGGACAGAAAGAGCTGGCAGCTTAGGATTGCCCCTTGCCTGGCCTTGCCTGCACTGGGACTCCAGTGCAGCTGCTTGGGGCTGATAACCTGCTGCACTGCTTTGTGGGCACATCACAGAGCTGAAGGGATTGAGCCCCAGGACTTTTCATCAAAATGGTGGCATGTCAAGCCCAGCCTGGCTAAGAAAATCAATTCCTTCCTGCCCAAGGGCAGGGTGAGTTTAGCAGGCTGTGCAGTGTGCTAAGGCTTAGCAGGCTTAGCACTGACTAAGTTGTTTCTTGGAGAGTAAGGTTGAGCTCCAGCATCCAGGGCATTTTTCCTCCTCCCTCAGGAAACAGAACTCTGCTCTACTTTTTCCCCTAAGAACTTCATTTCTCCCTGCAGTCTTTAGTTAAAGAGACTTCCCTGCTCTAGATACTCTGAAAAAAAAAAAAAAAAGTCAATTGTTGCCAACTTTCTTCGAGATTCTGTTACAAGGAGTCCAATAAAGCACAGGAATAGATTCGATTTGCTAGAAAGTAGGACTTTTCTTTCCCTAGAGCTTGTTCCTATTGCCACAGAGAAATCTCCAACACGGTGATCCACCTGCACCTGGGAGTGTGGTAGGAACAAGCCCAGAGGCAGGTGGTGGATCCCTGGCTCAGCAGAGCTCCTGGAGTGCTGGCAAAACGCTCCATGCTACTGCTCTGTTCAGGATCACCTGGTGGGATTTTGAAGTCGGGCAGATGTACATTAACCCTATTTCTGTGACTCTCCTGCCAGGTATTAGCTGTACCTGCTGGAGACTGTGTCTGTAAATGATTGATGTAAACAGAAAGGAAAGTTTATACCAAAGAAGAAGAGGCGACATGGAGTGAGCCACAAACAGCCTTCCGAAGAGGGAGCTGGGTGTCTGGGTGTTTTCAGATCCAGGCTGAATGTCATCCTCCTGAAGAGAGAATATGGAAAGTGTCACAGCTCCACACCTGTTCAGGTCACTGTGTCCAGCCCAAGAGGACCTAGAGGCCACTTGGACTCCCTGGGGAGGGCATCTACGTAATCCCATGTTTCCAAAATGCCTGCTTAGTGCTGGAGCTGGACACACTGGGATGAGTGCCTTTGCCAGGGAAATCCACTCGCTTAGGGTGACAGGCTGCCTGCAGCCCTGCACAGGCGTGTAGGACAGGAAACCAAGGAGAACAAATATCTTGTTCAAATACTGGAAGACAGCATGTAATTACCTGAGCTGGGAGCTGGCCAGGACTCCAGGAGCCACAGTGCTGCAGGTGCAAAAGATGAAAAACGTGAGGAGTGACGGATGGGGGAGGTGGGACCAGAGAACCAGGCACAGATTTTTACTCTCTTTAGGAAGGCAGAATCTCTGCATTGTGCCCGTTGCTGGGGCTTTGATCCAGCAAGGATGGAGAGAGAGATGTGTGTGCCTGCTGCACCCTTCCCAGCCACTCCATTGCCCTGCAGAGCTGGTGATCTGCCCAGGGGGTGCTCTGGCCCAGGTAGCCCTTGTGCCATCCCTCACTGCTGTGTCCCAGCCCCTCACACAGAGCCCACAGCAGCTCCATGGGATTCTGTGCACTGGGCATGTTATACTCTGTGCCAGACCCAAGGTGCATCCATACCTGAACACTGCTAGAATGGCACAAAAGCATTTCAGCCCAAAGCAGTCCCAAAGAATCTGGTGAGGAAGGTGTAGATGGGTTGGAGCAATGCATCACAAAACAGTTTAGGGGCAGAGCAGGGAGTCACAGCCTTCAGCTGATGTTGGAAACCCCCATCAAAGGCCTGTGGTGCTTGCAGAGACCAGTCCACAGTTTCAGCTTTACCTCTGTGACCTTCCTCAGAGCTGGATGAAACCTGCTGAATTCCAATTCCTCTAGGCATGTCAGGGCTGTCAAGCACCAGGTCGGGCTATGCTCTCTAACTCAATAGCTGCCAGCTGATGGGTGCATCAGGGAAGTGGCTCTGCCAGGCTACAAACCAGGATGAAACCTTTGAGCTTTCTGAGGGAGGCAGTGCCAGAGTCTTTGCTGAGGAGCTCTTTCAAACTGAGCCAAGCCCTCCTGGCTCAGTTTTGTGCCCCTGTTTGAAGGAATCTGGGTGCACACAGGATGATGATGTGCAGTTTTCTCAGGACTCTGCAGTCTCATGCTGTGCATCACTTCCCCAAGCTTGATACTTGGAATGAATGACCTGTTACCTTTGGTGGTGAAATGGACCAGAGAGGAGACTCTCACCCCACAGAGGTTGGTCCCACCTCCTGTGGCTCATTCTTCTTGTGCTGTGAACTGGATCTACAACCACCTTGCCTCAGTGGAGCCAATGGCTTTAGCTGAGATGCAGGACCAGAGCATGCAGGACCATGGCTGGCAGTTCCTGTGGGAGGCAGACAACTGGCTGGCTCTAGGGAATGTGTGTTAGGATCCAGGATTTGCTATCAGCCCTGAACTTCTGTGTGTCCCATGGGGTCTCACAGCTGCTGTTGAACTGATTCAAAGGCTAACCTGGTCTCAGGAGCTGCATTTCAGTGGCCTTAGGAGCACTGGACTATGCATTTCCCTCTGTGGAGAAGTGTCAGCCTCCACCATCTCTTCCTTCCCATCCCCATCGCCACATATCCCATCACACTTCTCAAGCACTGTTTTTCTCCTTAATCACCAGCCCCAAGTTTCAAAGTTAATTGGGGCTGGTGAGGTATAAATAGATGCTGGACCAGATGGAAACTCTGTCGTGATTTATAGCTCGCTGAGCCATCACATGTTCCACTTGTACTCTGAGCAAAGGCACCATTAATAATGACACTGCCCAGGCAGATCGCAGGGCAGGTTACAACAATGATTTTCAAGCTGAGGACTTAAATATAACCAGGTTGTGATGTTTTGCTGAGTGAACGAGATGCAGACAGGACCTGCTTGTTGCAGTGGCACCATTTCCAGAGCATTTCTCCAGCGAGTCCCAGGGGAGCAGGTGAAGCTGCTATTTTGGAGACTTTCACATGGGCAGAGCCAACACAGTCAGTCCTTTGCAGGCTCTTGCTTTTGTCCAGGCAAACTGCAATAAAGCTGAGGGATATTTTCTAAGGGAGGGAAGGAAGAACTGCACATTCCTGGCCTGAGGAAACCAAAAAAAGAAAGGAGATGTGAGTATCCCATGCTGCAAGCTCTGTGTCCTTGGCTCCACAGCCCCAGGGGCTGCAGTCCAGACTGATGAGAGCAGTGGAGAGGGACATCTCCTCATCAGTGTTTCCAGGGGGGTGTAAGGATCAAAGGACTTGCTGGAGGTCATCTGGGAGGGTCTGGTGCTGCACCAGGTCTCCTGAGTTTCAGGCCTCTTTTTATCACTGCCTGTTTCTCCTTGTAGCCCACGCTTAAAACTTCTATTCAGTTATCCATTGTGAATTGGGATTTTGCTAATTACTGAAAGAAAGGGAAGCTCAGGGCAAAGGTGGTGACTAGTCCTGCCTTTCCCCAAGCCCCTTCTGCCTCAGGAACACACTCCCTATCATTTGTGAAGCACCCAGTTCAAAAACAGTTTGCAGTTGTCCTGATTTTCCTGAGACCTGCTCAGAGGTAAAATGAGAACACAAGCCACAGCCTCCTCTTGCTTCTCAAAAGCATCAACCTCTTGCATTACCTACACTGTGCAGCTTCAAAATCCAGACACATGTCACACCCTACTGCCAGATACAGAGAAATCTTTACAAAATCTTCCCTGGGAACTCTTTGCATGACAAACTGAATAAGATGTGCAATTACAGAGCCACGATTTAAAACCCAGCTAAGCTCAATAGAAAGTATCAGACTTAAAAACAATACGTAAGGAGAATTTAATCTTGCAGGGACTGCAGTTATTTGAGGGGAGAGATTGTGTTTGGGATTAAGAGTCAAATTACTCCACACATTTTTATTAAACCTTTATATTTTCAGCTGTACCTTCTTATGGCTGTTTTGGGACAGGAGCTTGATTTTATGATGGGCATAAATCCCTCCTGATACAGTTTGAATTCTCTGAAACAGGCAAAACATGAACAAAATGGATTTGGACTTTATCTGGGCTGCTGATGACTTAGAGCCCACAGACAAACATTTCATTAAGGCATGCAATTTTCAAGAAAGCAAAAAGAGGCCCCAAAAATATCTAATTTCCCTAGTATTCCTAAAACCCCAAAGAAGCCCTGAGCACATACACACACCCTTTGCTGGGAACCCTCCTGTTCTGCATGCACACCCCTGCTGGGAAGCATATGTCTGAGCATCCTTGTTTTGAGTCGATCCCAGCATTGACACACCACAGAAACATTCACTGGGGGAAGCAACCTCCTGATCATCTTGGACCTCCAGCCAACACAGCCCAACTCCTCTGGGGGGATGCTGGGTGGGATTAATGTGCTGTACAGGGCTCTGTCAGTGTCTGGATGAACACAGCCCTGGCTGGACACTTGATGTGGCTTTATGGTGGTGGGGGGCTGGGGGCTCAGGGGCTGCCAGAGGCTCAGGCCTGTGACTGTATCCACAAATTTCCATCTTCAACCTGACAAATTAGCCCAAACACACAGATATCACATCCTGGTGTGCAGTGGATGTATCTGTGCAAGACAAATGTTTGGTTTTGAGTGGGCATCATTGCTGTAGCAGAGAGGGCAGGAGCTGGGACAAATGCTTTTCCCCATTGATATCTCTGAGTCAAAGTGGTTTTATTCAGCTGGCAGCCAACTCTGGGACTGGGAGCTGAGCTCAGAGCTGAATGGAGCTGGCTGTCCCCAGCTGCAGGGTGGCATCCCTCTCCAGGTGAGATGGGTGAGGTCATGCTATCAAACCAGCACTGCCTGCAAAAGTACCTGGGAATGAAAAACGAGTGTCTCTGGCTTGAGCTCCCTGCAGCTCGACCTTGGTGCCATCACCCAGCAGCAAGTGCTCTTCTTGCCGGGTGACATTGAACAAACCTGCTCCTGTCTCTGCACCTCTGCAACTGGGGTGACAAATACAAAGGGCTTTAAGGCCCTCTGTGGGAAATAACTCACTCCTGTTGCCAGACCTGAGCGTGTGAGCATCATTTTATCTACAGGGAATGCAGGTCCATGCCATCTGAACAGGGGTGTAGATCACATGTCATTAAATGAACCAGCGGCTGGGAGCTGGGAGAAGGAAGGAGCAGTCTGAGACAGGGAGCAAAATACTAAGCACACACTGAGGTGTTTGCAGGTCAGATCCACGACACCAGAAACACTTCTCTGCTGTGTCTCTGCATGGGATCTGTGCCACCTACCCAGGCCGGGCTCCTGTGCAGGCACTGTCACAGCTGGCATGGCAGAAGGAGGAAAGGTCTGCTCCCTCTCACCTCCTGCTGCCCTGCTGCCAGCTCACCCACTGCTCTGGAATGGCTCGCTCTTCCCAGCTCCCTTTGCTGCTTTGCTCTCTCCAGCCCAGCTCAGTTGCTTTATTCCTGCAGGGATTCACACCGTGTCCTAAATTAGCTCAGTCTGGGCAATTCCAGCTTGTGCCAGGTCCCAAGGAACTTTTCACCTTTGCACTTTTCATTTGGAGAGGGTGAGGCAAAGTGGGGCAGCATTGTGCATCAGGGTACCTGAGGTGGGTACCAGGGAGCTGCACCTCTGAAAGCATCAGAGGCACATGGATGTGGCTATTAAATATTATTTGAGGAGTAGCATGAAAGTGTCCTTGGCTGTGGTCACCTGCTCTTACAGATGGAGCCAGGCAAAGGCCCCTTTCTGTCCAACAGCTGTGTAAATGCTGGCTGCAGTGCCTACAGCATCCTCCCAGGGCAGCACCACCCTCTTTGCCCACGCCTGCTTCTCTGCCAGCAGAAAGGTGAAGGGCAGGGAAATATTCACCAGATTCAGGGCTGGCTTCATACTGGGGACAAGCCCCATTCTCTCAGCAGGATGAGCACTTCTAGTTTATGGTGACACAGGGAAGTTGTTTGATGCTTTCTGGTGGCTGCACTCTTCTATCAGCCTGAACCTAACCCTAGTGGTGTGAAGCACTGGCTCTGTGGAGGGAGCTGGCAGGAAAGGAAGACAAGGGCCCTTTCCTCCAGCACCTTTGCCCAAGCAGCACCATCCCTAATGCAGGGCTGTTTCCTCCTCCCTGAGCCACCAGCTCCTTCCCAGTGACCCTGGCTCACTCCCACTGCGGTTGCTGTCATTCTGGGTGATTAATTCACTGTGAGTAATTTTGGAGCAGATGATCTCATTCACGTGGTTCCCGCTATTTCTCCGGCAAAGTGGAGAGAAGGGGGAGAGGAGAGGAGAGGAGAGGAGAGGAGAGGAGAGGAGAGGAGAGGAGAGGAGAGGAGAGGAGAGGAGAGGAGAGGAGAGGGAGAGGGAGAGGGAGAGGGAGAGGGAGAGGGAGAGGGAGAGGGAGAGGGAGAGGGAGAGGGGAAAGAGAGGAGAGGAGAAGGAGAGGAACATGATGTCCATGAGAATTGTCCCTCTGTACAAGCTCAGGAAGCCCAGCACCAGTTTGATGACCACTTAGTGGTACAGTGCTACAGGCAGAGCGCAGAAGAAAATTTGCTGGCAAATTGGTTTCTCTCAATAGAGGGCAATTTGATCATTTAGGCTGATAGGAGCTCAATTATGGCTCTGTAACAAGGCCAGAATTTGGGGCAGCAAGTGGCTCCTGTGGCTGAGGAGCAGCCTGGCTTGCTGGGCTCCTGGGGGAATAGGGAGGGCCCCCGATGGGGGATGTGCCACTGGAAGTCTGGGCTCTTGGGGACTGCCAAGTCCTGCCCCCACCAGGGGCTGGGGAGGCTTTGTGAAGAGCTGCAGGGAATCTCTGCCGTCCCCAATTACCAGTAGGAAACCCCAGTGGATTTAGAAGCCTCCAACTGCCTGCTGAGAGAGTCAGAGACATTAAAGAAATCTGTGAGCCCGTGTTTGGAGAGACAGAACCTGCACTGAAGTCACTGCTCCACACCAGCAGCATGGGTGATGGGAGAGCAAGGGCAGCAGCACTGCCCTGTCCCAGGATGCACCACAAGCAAACTGGAATGAACCCTACAAAATGGGATGAGATTAACAAAGCAGCTGAATTATTCTAAGCTAATAAAGTACCAAGTCCAGATGGCTCCCACTATGAATACTATTAAAGAGAAAAACTCAGGGCAAATTAGGAGATTTGAAGCTAAGGTTTTTCTTGTACAGAAGATGCTCTGTGAGGTGGGCAGCAGTCTCCCTGGCTATCTCCAGGGACAGAGATTTGGTGCTGTTTTTCAGCCCTGGAAAAAGAAGTATGCACTCCTTTGCACTCCATTTCTTCTGGCTTTCCCTTGAAAACCCATACTTGTTGCCTCCTGGCAGTGCCAGGCTTGGAGCTGTGGGGGCATCTTCCTGCCACACACGTGCCCATGCAAACCCAGGCTTGCCTGGAATCCATGTGCAGAATTATCTCCCATCCCCAGGAGTGGCGTGAGCCCCCAGCCATCTCTGTGTTGGCCCCCTCTTCACTGTCTGATGGGATCCCACTCAAAGACTTTCTGCTAAGGGAGTAGAAAACATGTATTTGCTTCTGAATTTTGGTGCCTGAAATAAGCTGTAGGCAGCAGTGGACCTGTGCTGTGTTTGCCTGGGAAGGGCTGGGCTGTGTCCCTGCATGCAGAGGGGCTTAGCAGGAGGCTGCATTGAAGGGCCAGATCCAAACTGCAGCATGCCAAGGATTGTTTATCCATCCCTCAGCTTGGGAAATGGATCCAGAGGCAGGAAGTGGCTGCAGAGCTGGGGCAGGGCATGGGGCAGTGCTTACCAGGGTTCAGAGCACCTGGGACATCTGTGCCATGCAGAAGGGAGTGACAGCTTGGCACATGGGGTTGACATCAGCCAGAGCAGCTCAGGGCAGGGCAGCGGAGCAGGGAGGACCCAGTGGGGGCTTAGAGGCACAACATTTCCTACCCACCATGGTGTCCTGGCTGAGGATGGATATTTAAAGCACATCCTTGTTCCAAGAGGGAGGAGAAGAAACCATGGCGGGGGGGAAGAGCTGGTTTTGCTCCATCTGCAGTGCCTGGGGTAATAGATGGCTGATGTGTTTAGTTTCTGAATTACCCTGATGAGATGTATAGGCTTGTTATTTGTTTTAATTAATGTGAAGGAAACTGTTGGAGTGCCAGAAAGTGTGAAGAGAGGGGGAGCAGAGAGAGGAGATGGGGACATTTGGAATTGAAGCATCCTATTAATATCTCTGCTGTTGAATGAAAGGTCATTAATGAGCCAAAGAAAAATGAGTGTGGAGAGAAACAAGAGAACCAAATCCCTCTCTGCCTCCCATCACCCACGTTGTTAACAGAACATCTTCCAAGCCCTGCTGCAGTCCTGCTGCCCCTTGTTCTCTGCTTTTTTTCTGCTGTCTTTAATCTGCCACCCTCCCATTGGGGTAGGAGGGTTTCAGGGAAGATGAGAGTTGGTGCATCACAACACTGACACAAAGCTCCTCAAAACTGCACACTTCTGCTGAGATCCAGAGCAATATCTCCCGCCTTTGTCCCAGGACCTCACCTGGACACAGCAAGTCTTGATCTCTGCTGAAGGCATTGAAATACCAGCCTTGGAGTGATGTCTGGCAGCCAGAGGTGCTGCAGCAGGCAGAAAAACCTTACCTGGCTATATCACTCATTTTTTCTGCTCTTTTCGAGGTTACCACGACCAGTGTGTATTCCCAGCCCTCTGCTGAAACCATGCTTGCCCAGGAATTGATTTGCCACTCCTGAGGTGGAAGCAAACACAGATTAAATTTAAGCTATTTGTTCAGTATCTCAGTTATGCAATTGGACATCATAGATTAGGGAAGGTGACCTCCTGTAGCACAGGGGGGATTTACTGACATGTTTGAGCAAATATTACACTTCCTGGGATCCAGCACAGCTCAGGATAAAGGAGAAAAAGGTACTGGCTGACTGCCTCCCTGCACAAGCACCTAAACTCCAGAGATCTCTGTCTTCCCTCAGAGCCTCAGGCTGGAGGACCCAGGATCTCCAAAGCAGGGCTAGCCATGATTCCTCCTGCAAGGAGGAGTAGGAGAAAAGAGAAGAAAGATAAATGGAAGGAGAAGGGGGGAAATGTCTCAACTACCTGCTAAACATGACCAGCCCCAGGAGATGCAGGATTTTGTTCCAGTCACCATCGCCAACACTCCTCACTCCTGAGGGCTTCATGGTGTTCGTAAATCCAAGGCTTGAGGCTCTTGCTTGCTGCAGGGAGGCTCCCAGGGTCAGGGCTGGTCCAAGGGCTGTGGCAGTGGGGTGGGGAGCAGGCAGAGGAGAGGACACAGCTGCAGAGACCACGAGAAAGTTCATTTGCTCAAGAGGCTGGCAATGGACCAGCAATTCAAAATTTAAATCTATGTGCTTAGACAAGAAAAGAAAGAAAAGGAGCCAGCCAGGATTGGTGGTTGCACTGCAAACTGTCAGTGTCTGTTTGTGAAAGGGCTTTTGACTGACAGTAAAGTTGTCAGAGGAGTCTGACTTCAGAGCTGCGCAGCGAGGTGTCGAGGTACCCTGAGGGCACAACTCGCTGATGGCAACAGCAGCATCATCTGCCTCTGGGTGGCTCTGAGCTCTCCTCCTCCTCCTCCTTTCCCTCCTTGGCTCGGTTTTGGAGCAGACAAGCAGGCTGCCCCAGCACCGACCTGCTGCCTGTGGAGCTCCCAGGTGGAGGAGGAAAGGGGAGATGCTCCCTGAATGCTCCGGAGCTGTTGGACCCCTCTGGGTTGAAGACATACTGGCACAGGCAGAGCAGTGCCCAGTGTCACCCTCGTTCTCCCTGAGCCCTGACCTCCATGGGCTGGTAGAGACTCAGCTCAGGCTGCACCTGGAAAGGGAGTGGGAAGGGGAGCTGGGATCTCACAGCAGCACTGTGCCAGAACAAGGTCTGCCTTGCACTTCCCACACTCCCCCCACTCTTCCAAACCTCACCCTGGGTTTTACCTACCCAAGTGCTCCACTGTCCCTTCTCCAGCTTCAGAAAATTCATGAATATGCCAAGTGCCAGAATGTAACACTAACCCTGGGCATTCCCGCTCTCCTTGCCTGGTTCTGTGCCACCTCCCACACGACCTGGACAAAGCCAGGGCTCTGACTGAACAAACCAGGCAAACCAGATGGAGACTAAACCTGTTTCTGCATGCTTTGGCACTGAAAAAATACAACGGCTCTGGCCATGGCAAGAGCAGGGCAGAGCTGGGACAGAGGGGGAGGCTGGGGCGAAGGCAGTACAAATGGCTCATGTTTGCTCTCTTGATGTGAGGTCTTGCAAATGGAAATTATTCTCCAGGAGCATCTGTTCCTCAGGCAGGGGCTGAACCATTGCAGGCATCCTCCAGAGACATCACTGGCACACTGTGCAGATAAATAAATCAATAAAAGCAGTGGTTACAGGAAGGGATTTGGCCTTCTTGTCTTGGAAACACCTGAGTCACCCAGGATAATCACCCTGTGGCCTTGGATGGAAGGGTTTTCAGGGCCCTGAGACACCTGCTTGCTGCTGAAGTGGTTTAGCCCATCTGTTTAATGCTGTGCTAGCTGGGAAATTGTTTCTCTGCTTTAGGTTTAAATGATGAATTGTTGCCTGAAAGATTATCCTTTGTTTATCTCTGTTCCAGTGACCTCCTTTGCTGCTTCTTCTCTCTACTTGGGCGTTGCAGCAGCTAGGGCAAAAGGATCAGGAGATGTGATCATTCCCAGCCCTGAATATCAGGCTGTTGATCTTCCCTCTAAGCCATCTCCATTTCCAGATAAAATTCTGCCTCTTGTCCAGTTCATGGTTTCTCCTGAACACCAAGCAGGGCCTGGCATTCATGAGACTGGAAAGGAGCACCTGAAATATAGAATAGCTGGGATGAGAAAGGTGGGGAGGAGAAGGAGCCTGTGTGGGCACTGTCTGTGTCACTCCAGCACCCCATAACCCAGCACTAAGGGCACCTCTGTGGCCCAGATCAGATGATTTCCTCTGTTTTCCCTGTGTCCAACAGAATGGTCTCTAGAGCAGGAATTTGCCTGCTTGATTTGTGTTTTAGATTAATTTCCTTAACAAACTCCTTGGGCCATAACTCTCTTAGAAGGGCCAAATGTTTCCTCTCTACAATCTGGCACAGCTTGCTGCTCTGTAAATGCAGGTGTGAAACTCTTCAACATCCAAAGCCAGCTGGGTCTCCAACCCTAAACGGATGGGAGCAGCAACCCCAAGTCCCAAAACCACCTGTGAGAGCTCCCATTTCATTTGTGTGTTCCTGAGAACTGCAGCCTGAATTCCTCTCTGTTTCCTGACAACTTGGACCAACTACTTGGGAGCCAGGTTTTCATGCAAATAAATTCAGAGAGGAAACGAAGCCATTGCAAAAAGGATTGAATCTCACTGAGGAAGCTTCATGCAAGAATAAAGCAATGAAGTGACAGGATGAATTAGCCTTTAATTTGGTCAAAGCTGGGGTGGCAAATCTGCAGAAGGTCACAGTGACACTAAACAAGTGTCTTGTATTAAACCCAGCTCAAGTTTTCATGTCTCGGTAAAAGAGCTGGAGCATCTATAACTAGTAACAGGTTATTTTTGGCAACCCAACCTATTTTGTAGCTCCCAGGAGGACAAAACTGCTTCTCTTTGACTTTGCAAAGCCTGGATTTCTTTTTGTGTTGGCAGGATGCTGGGATCTGCATTTAAATTCTTCTGACACTGCCTATATTAACAAAAACTCACAGGTCCAGGCAATTACTGCTCTTGCTTGCTTTGCACAGAGCAAAGAGCCCAGTCTAGATGAGGGCTGTGTTCAAAATAACAACACAAAAATTATGTTGAGTGACCAGCTCTGAGGGGGATTTGAAAGACGTGTAGATGTGGCATGTCCTGAGAACATGGGTTAGTGGTGGTCTGGGCAGTGCTGGGTTAAAGGTGGGCTCAATGATTTTATTGGTCTCTTGTGATGCCTTAGGAAGGCTAACCTGAAACAGAGGCTGGACAGAGCTAGAGAATAAAGTAGATATTTATTAAAAGGCTTCCAGGACCCACCCTGGGCAGTACAGGAGCCTGACCAAGGCTGCACCCAGGGTGGGTTGGGAATGACCACACAAAATGGCTGCTCGATCACAAGATTTTACATTTCTATAAGTTTTAGTCCATTTGCATATTGGGGTTTAATTGTCCAATTACAGCTTCAGGTTGTGAGGTCCCATCCTTCTTGTTCCTCCCTTCAGTCCACCGTTGTTTGTGCTTTTTGGGATGAAGGTTGTCCTTGGTCCTCAGCAGGAAAGGATTTGTTTTGTCTACTTGTTCTGTGAAGAGAGCTTACTGGCACTTAATATGAGGCTCAAAACTACATCCATCCTTAAGCAGCACAGAATCTGAAACTATGAAACCTAAAATCTAAGGCGTCACTTGCCACGTGAGTGATTCTATGATTCAATTAACAGTTGTCACAGCTCTAAGAAACCTCAATCTTCAGTAGACACAGTGGTCCAAGGGGTCACTCTGTTATTGCCTCCTCACAGGTCAGAGGGCCACAGACATTTGTTCCAGGTCACTTGGGAAGCAGCAGCAGAGGTTGGTGCCAGATCTGCCATTCTGTGACATCTGCTTTGCCTCCCCTCCCGCCTCCCCCAAACAGACATAACCGGAAAAAACACTGAAGCCAATGTACACAGAACCATCAAAAATCAAAGCACTTCACAGAACTCACTGCGATTCACTGGAGTTTTGTTTTGAAATGAGACAAACAAAAAGTCTGGCAGAATAAAAATATCTTGTTTTAGTGTTTTCAGGAGAAAGAAAACCTTTCTGTTCTATTCTGAAAAGGCTTTTCACTGCTGAGATTGTTTCAGAAAATAGCTAAATCAAGCAGAAAGCAAATTAAAAAATTGAAGTTTCTTGGAGATGGATCCAGTTTCCCGTTTCTTCTCTAACTGGCAGCCAAGAGGAGCAGTGTCCGTGGAGCATCCCACAGGTGCTGGTACAGCACTGTTGTCCTCTGGTTCCCTGTGTGCTTATGGAGGGGACAGGGAAGAGCAGGGATGTGACCCAGGGCTAAAACCTGGGAAAACCAGGCAAAATCAGGGAAACCCTACTACTGGTGAGGAGCTTCTCCTCCTCTCATCAAGGATTAACCTCCAGAATAAACTTGTGCACTGATGAGAGACAAAGAGGACTCAAGATGTGACAAGAGCAGATGTCCTAGAGGTGTTCAGAGATCTCCTGCCTCTGCTGCTTGAGGAAGAACTGGGTGGTGTCTTTAATTGTATCAAATGCACAAAACACCTACAGCACATATGTGGGGACAGGAGTGTTCCCACACTGTCTGAGCTCTGTGCCAGCAAGGTGGGGATAACAGAGCTGGTACTGCAGCACCCTGCAGCCCTCCCCCAGCAGCCAGGTGATGGGAGCAAACCCTTCAGAGCTGGGGTATAGCTCACAGGCTGCACAAGTCTCTGCTGCAAAATCCATTACAGGAGAATTTGCACAGAATTCAGGGCTCTGGCTTGACCCTGGTTTTCAATTACCCAAACATCTCATCTCTTCCTCTGTAAGTATTTCACATTTCCTTCCAATATTTGGGTGTGTAGGCCCCTCTAACTTGCTTGTTAGGAAGTAGAGCCCCTGGCACAGGGAAGCTGGGCAGATGCCTGCAGAGCCATCAGCTGGAGGTGGGGAAAGTGTGTACAGGGGGGAGCACTGCCTCCTCTCTGTCCAGGGCTCCACATTGCATGCGTTTTGCCTTGAAAAACAAAAATCAGCATCTGCTCCAATAAGTGATTTGCCCAGGGCAGCAATGCATCTGCTGGAGAAAGAGCACATCTGTGCTCAAGGTAAAAGTGGAGCAGGCAGTAGAGCTGGGATGCTGCAGGGGAACAGAGCACAGTCCCAATGGCCCTGGGAAACAGGGGTTACACACCCAGGGTACATCTCAGTGAGAACTGACACATACAGGCTGAATTTGGCCCTTTGTTCAAAGAAAACAAAAGTGGATTCAAGCCACTGGACACCCCCCCCCCCCCCCCCCCTCCCCATCAGCTGGAGCAGATGCTGAGGAGTTGTGTCATCATCCCATTAAGACCTTGGGCCAGTGCTGCTGGATAAACAAAATCTCCATCTCCTGTAATGATGTCAATTTTAGAGAGACAGGATAGAAAGAAACTAACAAGGTGTTTACAAAATCTAAGAAAAAACAAAACTAAACCTGGACTTCCAGGGAAGGGATTGTGCTGTACCCCCAGTCCATCAGGGATCCAACCAGGAGCTGGAGCAATCTGTGCTGATGCATTATGAACAGCAAATCCCTCTTGCCCGTATTTCTACAATTGCCCCCACAATTTTACTGATATAAACTAAAAGCAATCTCAGATCTTGTAAGACAAGGTAGTTATCTCTACAGCCAGCAGCAGATTTATTGACCTCTAAGATGCATTCAAACCATATTTGCTTTCATATGACAAGTGTCCTGTTTTATTGAAGCAGTTTTTCAGCAGACCTGAATCACTGCTGCAACTCCATTTTGTCAGAGGCAAACTGAAGATGTTTTCCACTAGAGTCAAGGCAACTCAGCACAATATCTTTGTAAAATGGGGAAAATCAAGCCATTAATGATAAGAACTGAAGTTTAAAAAGGGCAGATTTTCAGGTTATGATGATAAACACTTCAACAGCTCAACTGTAACACAAGGAAGTAATTTTGGCAGCAAAAGCAAAATATGGTAAACTGTTTTACAGTACTTTTACTAAGTATTTTAATGAGTAGGCCTAATATTTTGAAGAATGGAAGCAATCTGAATAAACTTGAATTTTTTTTCCTTGTGAAAAGTGTGAAACGCAGCCTGAATTGCATTAGGAATGCTGGCAACCATGCCCTCAAACAGACTGAAAAAAAGGTGAATGATTTGAGGAGACTGCAAATATAAAAAAGAGTTGAAATTAAATGTGAAGAGGGGAATAAAAACAAGACGGGTGAGATAGGAAAGGGAGTGATATATTCCAATACTTGGGGTGAAATACAGTGTCAGTAAAAACATGAAAACATTATCTGGATTTTCACTGGTACTACCAGTCTATCTTTGTAGGCAGATGATAAGAAATATAATAACTCTGAGAGTACTAAAACAATCAATGTAAAAATATATTCCCAAGACATTCTTGTAGTGAGTTTCATCATGTGCTGTTTTAATTTTAAACTTTCAGAAGATACACATTCTGCCCAGTACAGAATCCCCTACATTTTCTTCTATAGTTTTCTAAAAAAAGGCATTTTGAAAGGTAGAACACTTTTTTTGTGTGTTTTTGGGACTGTCAGAAGACAGAACAAAGTTGTGAAGCTAAATGTGAGTTTGCTGGTGATAATTACAACAGGCCATTGAGATCTCTGTTTATTTTCAAGCAGATGCAATGTTTTAGGGTATTATGATCAAACATGTGTTATCACTTGGTTGATCAGCATTGGCCTTGCTTTCAGTTTGTAGTTCCACAGTTTGAGTCACAGCTTTGAACTATTGGTCTTGTGTAGTGTTCTATAGACAATCTGTTAGAGGCTCCTTATGTAACCTTATTCCTCTCAAGTTCAGCAAAAAATGCTGCATGGTGAAGAATGTGCATAATGTATAACAAATTTAGCCACTCTGTTAACTGCAGACAAGTGAATCTTCCTTTCATTTGGGGACAGAGTTATTGCAGCCTGGAGGACGGAGGGAGGGAAAAGGCAAGGCAAAACAAGAGAAAGGGTTAAAGCAGCTTCTGTGGCAGAGCTGTAAACATGGAGACACATTTCACCAAACTGTTGTTAGCATTTGAGATGAAGAAAAGGCATTTTCTCCTCCATCTAGTGCCTTGCCCAGCACTGTGGGCATAAAAATCCTTTAGGCTGAGACCACCCCCAGCCCAGGCGCAGGCACAAGATGAAAACACATCTGAAATACCCTCAAGTGCTTGCAGGGATTTGTCCCCACAAGTTCCAGTTGTGCTGCAGCTGCATCACCTCATTCCATAAATCTGCCAACGTCCATCCAACCTGGGAACAAATCCATTTGCTACAACTTTTACAGGTACTAAAGCCCATCTGTAGGAAGCCTCACAGAGGATTATTTCTGTCCTCATCTTATTAGAGACTCAGCAGACTCATTTACAAGAGGTATTTCCCAAACTGCTTGCCTCCCAGGCTGAGAGCTGTGTGCAAAGGGGCTGTAGCCCAGAAGTCACTGAATGCAGCAGCATCCATGGCCCTGATGGGCCTCTCCTACAGGGGAGCAGAAATGCTGAGATGAGGCAGGTGGCAGTGAGGAACATTTTGTTCACATGATTTTATGTTCTGGCAACTGAGGAACCCAAATCCTAACATGAGAAAGAAATGAAATTACCATTCATTGGGCTGCTGAGAGGTCTCAGCTCTAAGGGATGCTTATGGCAGAGATTGCAGCAAAACCAGCAGGTTGATGGTGGTTCTCTCTGCTCTGGTGAGACCCCACTTGCAGAGCTGCATCCAGCTCTGGGGACCACAACAGAACGTGGAGCTGCTGGAGTGACACCAGAGAAGCTCCTGTGCTGGTTTGAAAGCAAAACCAGTGAGACTCCCAGTCAGAGATACAATTTAATAGAAGAAGAGAGGAAAAAAAAGGTGAAATAAATGGAATGATACAACCTAACACCCTGTTGGTCAGGGTGTTTGAAGCAGTCCGGAAATCCTCCTGGAGCGGCAGATGTGGTTCCGCTGGAGCAGAGATGATCCTGAGAGAGAAGGGTCCGGTGATGATGAGAAGGGTCCAGTCTTCCTCCAGGAATCCAGATGAGATGTTCTTGTCGAAACAGTGATTCCTGTAGAAACGTCTGGTAGCTCGTCTCCTCTGAGAGTTCAGTGGATAGAAGCTACTAGTGATGTCTCAAACCCTGGATTATATCCAGGTGGGAATGCTTGGCTCCTCCCCCTGGGCAGAGCATCTCACAATGGTATGATTTCATCCTATCAGTCATGCAAATGGGTCCTTGATGGCCCATTAAACAGAGATAACTTCTTCGGGAAGGCATTGTTGGGCTCGTTAACAGAAGATAAGGAGAACACTGTCCCACCTTGGCTCCAACGGCTCATGGGGATAGAATACATACCTTGGGCACAATTTTACATTGTAACCTAGGACAGCTCCCAAAGGTGCTCCAAGGCCTGGAGCCCCTTTGCTCTGGAGACAGGCTAGAAGAATTTGGGCTAGTCAGCCTGCAGGAGTGAAGGCTCTGGGGACTCCTTAACCCCCTTCCAGTGCCTAAAGGGGCTACAGAGAGCTGGAGAAGGGCTTTGGACAAGGATTTGCATGGATTGACAGGATAAAGAGAAATGGCTTCAAACTGCCAGAGGGCAGGATTAGACTAGATATTAGGAAGAAAGTCCTACCTAGGAGAGTGGTGAGGCCCCGGCACAGGTTCCCCAGAGAAGCTGTGGCTGCCCCACCCCTGGAAGTGTCCAAGGCCAGGTTGAATGGGCCCCTGAGCAACATGGTGAAGTGGGAGGTGTCCCTGCCCAGAGCAGGGGGGTGGAACAAGATGGTCTTCAGGGTGCCTCCCAACCCAAACTATTCTGTAACTTCATAAAACCCAAACAAAACCAGCTCCCAGACAGCCTGACCCCCAGCAGCACACTGGGCACAGAGCCCTCATTTGCTGGGATTCTCCCAGTGAGGGTCTGAGCTGGTTCAGTGCTGGAGGGAGTGTCCAGGGCATGGGCTGATCCCTGCTATAGAATTCTTCCCAGAGTGGCTGGGAGGTGTTCAGCACTGAGGGCTTCTGAATGCCAGGTGTGGGGGTAGCTCACAAATGCATTCTTAGCTGAAAAGCTAAATTCACAAACTCAGAATACCAGAAAGATGAAATGTCTGTGGTGTTATGATTCTATGATTTATTTTCTGTATTTCTTCCAAGAAATGCTGTAGTTGCACAAGTAGCAGAACATCCCAGTCTTGGCACTGAATATTGTTGCTACAACAGTATTTAGATATCTCCTCTCCTTTCCTCTGTGCCTGTGTGAGTGCACAGGGGAATCAGATAGAGACACAGCCCTTTGAGTGTCAGTGAGAGAAGCACACCTGAGTCTCTCTAAGCCTGGCATGGGATCACTGCCACACTATTAATATGTAATTTGGCTGAGTAGTTCTGAGTCATCTTAATTCTCCAGCCATCATTACTTTGCTTGGTTATCACTCATACATTTCTATGTGCTGGTTTTCTTGGAGGAAAGAGATTGGACATTTATAGTGGATGAGTCTATATTTTTGAAATTGGAGCTAAATTACCCACCAGTTGAAGCATCATTGTGTTTTACAATAAGTGCTGATTAAAATTCAAATGCACTAAATTCCACCTGTCATTCCCAGCATTGCCTTTGTTGTGACAATGCCAACACCATGAGCAGATACAAATTAAAGGACTGAAGGAAGAGGTTTGTCTGCAGAATTCCATCCTTTCATTCTGCCACAATCTGCCAAACTCCTCTCCCAAACCCTTGGGATATTTGCCACAAAGTGTCTGCTCTGTCAGATGTTTCGTAGAATGAAAACCCTGTGGTTCAGGTTTCCAAAGCAGCCTCTGTGTTTTTTACACCCATGCAGGAGAGGCACCCACCTGCCTGAGCTGCACCCCTCTCTCATGTGTGGCCAGTCAGCCAGGTGCTTTAAAACACTGATGCTCATGACTATTGATGGGCTTTCCAGATGTGCTTCTCTCTTTCTGGAGGAGCTAGATGGGCAGTTCATGTACATGAGCTCCTACCTAGTGTCTCTTTTTCTCCCGGCCACAGGATGAGCCCAAGTCCATTTCTTCAGCTCTCTTGAACTTGCCTCTGTCTGCAAAACTTTTTTGGACTGGTTAAACTCTCCAGTCCTTTTCTTCTCCTCTTGTGCTTCCCACACTTCTGCATTTTTGGCCTCCTTCTTGCTTTTGATCTTCCATTCTCTTTTTCCCAGATCTCTAGTTTTCCTCACTGTGCCTAGCCATTCCCCAGCCTGGAGACCTGGGGAATATTACTGCCCTTGGGGAGATGGTTTATTTATTATAAATCAGGGAAGTGGATAAGCAAGCACTTGCTCTTAACAGCACTTTCTACATGCAGGTGCTTCCTCTTCCCTTTGGCATGTGAGTGAATATTGCAACAGACAATGTTGAAAGAAATAGAGAGCCCCAAGTTATGCACTCCCAAGTTGTACTGTTACACTGTTTTGCTGTAAAATTAAAGTTGCACTGTTACTTACCTGTTTTAAACTGTTCATGTTGAATCTGTACCCCTGAATTTCTGCTTGTTATGTCCCGAGTTTTGTACTCTTTCTCCTGGGTTTTGGGCTCCCCCTCTCCCCGTCGGGTGACCCCGCCGTTGCTTCCCGCTGCCACCCCTGCCTGCCCGTCGAACTGCGGACACCGCCCCGTATGGAAATCGGAAGACTCCCAGAGTGCCTGACTACAGCCGGAAGTCCAGTCGACGCTAGAAAAAACCCCTAAAAAGCAGCGAGCCGACACAGAAACTGGACCTAAGAAGGACAATGCTGTGCGAGGCACACGTCCAGCTACCTGCAGGTAGCAGGTATTTTGTTACCTTCTCGCCATGACATGAAAGGAACTGGAGTGAGGCGACCCCCCTGGACCACACAAGCCAAGATGAGTCTTTGGTAAGTCTCCGTGGTGTCCACTGGGAGCAGCGGCGGCGTGCGCAGCCCCTCGAGCCCTCCTACCCAGAGGTGATTTCTAATAAAGGCCTTTTCAAAGGAGCTGGTCTCCTGGCCCATTTATAACAATGTGTCTGCAAATCACAGTTACCTTGTACTTCATTAGTCTGGGTCTACATTTTAGTCATCAGAAGAGAACCAGTCTGATTTAATATCCTTATACTCAACCTGGCTGGCTAAACCAAAAAAAGCCTGCCCCAAACCCCAGCATTGAGAAGGACACAGTGAAGCAGAATATGGTCTATTGAGTTATAGCCCATAGGAGTGTGCAGCCCACCCAAACTCCTGCTGCCAGGGGTTGGAAGCCACTGAATGGGCTGAAGCCATGCAGTTTTAGTAGATACCAACAGTAAAAACAGAGTACAGCACATGCTGTGAAGCCTTGAGTTCTCTTAATTCAGGAAAACCCTGGCTAGACAAATGTGAGAAGAAGCAGGGCTAGTAAGGGACCCAAGGCTGACGGCTCAGCCTCTCATTACTCATCCTCTAGGCTCTGTCTCACCAGTCATTTAGCACCTTTGTGGGCTTGTTTGTGATAGCTAGAGAGGGCGTGAGAGAGATGTGACTAAAACAACAGGATCTCTGCTTTTAGATGGGGTGTCAGGTTTAAGTAAGTGCAGAGCATTGTGAAAGGCTCCACACAGATAGCAGCCTGGCTTTGCTTTTTAGGGCATTGTGTGGTTCGGCTGTGCACAAACCAGAGCACTCCTGGCTTGCCTGGATCCCAGCCAACAAAGGATGTTGTAAAAACCTGTCTGGCTTATAATTTAATTTTGCTAAGGTTACAGCATTTCTTCTGTTAGTGAAAAGCAGAAGGGAGTTTTGAGATTATGACAGGAAATCTACAGTCAGTTCCTAGCTCCAACAGAGACTCTCCTTATACAGTATTGAGCAAGCCAACCAAAACTCACATGTTTTGTACCCTGAATTTGTATTAAAAAAAGAAAATATACTGCCTTCTATTCTTTGTCTTGGCTACTTGGAGAGTGAGCACTTGGGGAAGAGAAAGGCTTTCACTCTGTATTTATACTGTGCCTGGTTCTTCGAGGCATCAGCCTGCAGAATTCCCTCTACACAACAGCAAGAAAGAATTAAAGAAGTTAAAATGTGTATTGCTGTGTAAGTGTACAACAACCAAGCCCAGTGAAGCTGTGGTACTTGGTGTGTTGGGCACGTGAGCCAGTACCTCTGAGCATCACCCTGCACTGATGCCATGCCATGGGACCACAGGCCCTTCTCTGATGTTTAGTCCCTGGTTCTGTATATCCATGTTCGGCACACCTCACCTCCTGCCCCTCAGCCTGCCTGGAAAGGCCAAGAGGAACTTCTAAGTGGAATCAATTAAAGCCCTGAAGAGCAGGAATGGTCAAGTCTGCATTTGTTTTTGGGTGCTGGAGAACATCATGTGCTGCCAACCATGAACTGCCTGGCTCCAGCATCAGCTTTGCTCAGGGCAGGGAAGGGGTAGCATGAGAGAGGGAGGAGCCCAGCCCTCCTCACCCTTAGAAATGTTGTATTTACTCTGAGCAGATTTATGCATGAGATGTGTTTTCACTAGCAGGGCTTGTTTCTCTGCTGCATTTGAGCTTCCAGCATGTGAACTATTTTTTGAGCAAGCAGTGGGCAGAGAGAGCAGAAAGAGCAAACATACACAAATCAGAGAGTTTGGTTTTATTTCCAAACAGGCATACACAGAACTGTAGGGAGTACAAGAGGGAGAGGGCAGCACACCCTCTTGCTCCAGCATAAAAGTGAACTTCCTAGGCTGGCCCAGACACCTAAGAGTAAAAGCAAAATTATAAGCTACGTGACTAGTGGGAAGAGAAAGAGCCAGCAGGAAAAATCTATCAGAGTTTTCCATGGTTCAATCAGTCAGGGCCTGCTTAACTGGGGAAACAATCAATTAACCACTTCCACTAGGGCAGCCACAGACGTGCTGCTCTGGAGGTAGTAAATCTTTGAGTTTATTTGTTCTCGATTGCACTCTCAGCTTATTTACAGCATCACAGGAATCTTCCTCCCTGTTTATCCTCACTTCTGCAAGTCCCTCCCAAGGATCTTTCTGTCCATGTCGATCAATGAAGAAGAACTCTTACAGATTAACAATTTCCAGCTTCATTGCAAATCCCTATTTCCCTTAAGCAGGCAGCCAAAACAAACAGTTTCCTCCAGGCATCCAGAGGGCATTGAGCCTTTAACTGTCCATCCGATTTCCAGCTGTCAATGCATTTTGTTTCATTTTAAGGCAGATGGTTTTGGTTTAGGATATTTTGGCCCAACCAATAATGAAAGAACCCTTCAGGACACATATTTGCCCCTGCCCTGAGAAGCAAAATGTGGCAGTCAAATGAGAGGCAGATGACATCAAAGCTAAGGGATGATGTTTAGAGCACTCAGCCCAAGCCACTCCACGGCAGACAGGAGCAGGGAAGGACTCGAGCACAGCTGGTCCCACAGATATCCTAAAGAGGGAGGTGGAAGGCAGCCTGGGAAGAAAAAATGCAAAAGGAGCATTTAGAGAATGTGACCAAGTGGTGCTGAGTTGTGCAGGTGCAAGGAGTTCAGATTGTGTCTCTGGAGGAAGCTGGCAGACGGATGAGCATGTAAAAAAGGGCACAGAGGTGGGTGGGGATCATTATGGTCCTCCTCAGCACCTCAAAAGGAGGTCTCAAAGCAGAAGGGTCTTCAATTCTAGTATGCTGGTGAAGAAAACAGTGTTGTTAGAGATTTGCTCTCCAAACCACAGGTCTGTGTCTGATATCACCATGCTTTCAAGATGTAGTGAAATGAGCAATTTTGATGGTCACAGCATAAAGCTGAGATTAAACTTCTATTCCCCATTTAAATTTTTTATTGTGGTCTTTAAATGAAAATAAAGCAGTTGTCAGCACTTTTAGGTAACTTCTGTGCCTGGCAACCTGGAAGCAAATTTTGATTCACAGATGCCTCTTGCTCCTCTGATCAAATGTGCTGGCAGGACTGGTAGACAGGAGCTGTCTTAACAGTTTTAATGTGCCTAAATTTGTGCCTGTAGCTGCTGTTAATGCCTTGATTGATGCTATTGAAATCTCTTCTTAAACATATGGTAATACATTCCTCACTGATTCCCCTGCTTTTCAAAACTCAGACCTGGAGATATCATTGTCTGTAATAACTTCATTCTGTCCCTTCTGCTTTACTGCCTGCCTGGCCTAGCTTTGATGAAGTAATTCATATAATTCACTAACTCCAGAGCAAGTTTTGATTAGTTTTTGGATTAAATAATATATTTTCTTTCAGGGAGTCCTGCAAACTCATCTTGGCATCTGATATTCATGTGACCTCTGCCATCCTGGATGCATCCTGAGTAATGAAGAACCTGGATGTCAGGGCTGGGAGTGCACTAGCTGGCCTTAATTGCCCCCAAAATCTTCATCTGGGCCTCACATTTACCCTCTCTGCTCCCTCTCAGGAGCTCCAAGCCTGGGGGGCTTCTAACTCCTGCCTGGGCTGTAGGTGAGACTGTCTCAGACCTGTTCCTGAAGTGATGTTCGGCTTTGCATGGATGACTTTGGAGCTGGTGTGTTGATAGGAGCCACTGCCATCCCCTCCTGCTCTACATCCCATGGTAGGGGACTGTCCCTGGTCACAAGATTGTCCCTGCCCTGTGCAGAGGCTGCTCTTAGCAGCCCTTCCTTGTGAGCAGCCCTGCTCTTGCTGCTTCTTGGCACTGGCAGCCACAAATACAATACAGCTCTGGTAGGATTTTCATTAGATAGAAGACTTTAAATGGATTGATTTATTAACTGTTTGAGAATGGAGAATACAGGCTGTTGCTCTGGAGCACTCAACATGTAGTTGTTTTAGCCACACTTTTCCTAAGGGAGATCTTGGACTCCTAATATGCATTTTTGGATGAGCACAGGCAGGCCCCTCATTTCAGTGGGATGACATTTAGTTATCAGGATGGGGAGACAGACCAAGCACAAGGAACATCTTCCTTTTTCTCCTGAGGGAACAGCAACCTTTCTGTGCAGACCATGTCACTAGTGGAAAACCCTCTGTCTAATACCATCCCAGGATTTTTTGCACAGAATGAATAGGGCTATACTGTGTTTCCTTCCCCAGAGCAGGAATGGGAGATGCTGTGATGTCTCTGCCATAGGCAGCACCTGTGAACAGCTGGCAGTCCTGAGCCACTAATTCTCCATAAAAAATGAGACTTGGGGATGCATCTAAAATTGGCTCATTTCACAGAGTACAGCAGCTCCTATCCCATGGTGTGCTGCAGAATGGGCTTAATGCTGAGCCACAACAGGCACCAGCCTTCCTACTTATAACACACAGAGGAAAACCTCCCTGTTTATGTGCTTTCTGCCTGGAAGCTTGTACACATCCAAAGAGTGGCTTTTATATTTTGGGGAGGGATTTTTATGTGTGTCTAAAGAGAGACAGAGAGCGGCAGAAGGCTGGGAGCCGGGCTGCTCCTCCATTCACACCGGTGTCATTTATATCCCCGCTCCTGCCGAAGAAAGCTTCAAGCTTCTACTCCTGAAAGCTTCAAGGTTGTTTTCTACCGTTTCACTCAGTGACATCAAAGCCAGGACCACGCTCTTCCTCCTGCATCTCCTCCTCTGTCTATTTCACTTTCTCAGATCCAATTCACAAGCAAACCTACATCTGCGTTCTCTCTGCGTTATCTCGGGATGCGAAAGATCTTTCCCGGAGAAGGCGAGAACATAACCGTGGCTCGCGGCAGGGCGGGAAAGACGCATCGCTGAGCCGGGGCCGACCGGGGCGGGGGGAGCGCGGCCGCCCCGGGCCCGTCCCGCCCTCAGGCCGCCATTGGCGGCGGCGCGGCCGGGGCGGCGGCGGGCGGTGCGCAGCGCCGGGCGGCAGCAGGTGGCCGCGCTCCGCTCCGTGCCGCTCCGCGCTCCCGCCTGCGGCGCCCGCCTCGCCTCTCCTCTCCCCGCCGCCTCAGCGCGGCCCCGCCGCCGCCAAGACGCCGCGGGCCGTGCTCCGAGTGAAGAATGGGGCGGCCAAGCTCGCCAAGCCGCCCGCGGCCGCGGGCGAGACCCCCGGCGGCGCCCCCGGACCCGGGCTCTTCATGGAGCGCTCGCAGAGCCGCCTCAGCCTCTCCGCCTCCTTCGAGGCCCTGGCCATCTACTTCCCCTGCATGAACAGCTTCGACGAGGAGGACGCGGGTACGGGAGGCCGGGGCGGGGAGCGGTGGTTCCCGGGGCTGTGTGTCCGTCCGTCCGTCCGTGGGCGGTGTGGGCATGCGAGGGTGGGTGTGCAGCCTGTCAGCGCTGTCTCCGACCCCGCCGGGGGCCTGGGGGGCCGGGGGTTCATCCCGGCGGCTGTGCCAGGGGTGCCGGGGACTGCTGGCGAAGGGATGCGTGTGCCTGAGGAGGTTAAAACTGGGAGTGTGTTCCAGCGGTGAGACGCTCCGGCTGCCAATTGATAGGAAACACGGGTTATTTGCAAATGGAGCGGCTCACGCTCCATCCTCCTCTGGGTGAATGAAGGGCAGCGCTCAGGGAGAAGGCGTCCATTCTGCCGGATGGTGTGTCCACTCTGATTTATACACCATCAACTCTCGGGCGAATTGCTCCCAGGGGTTGTTAGCGCCGTGCACCATGCTGCTTTTGGAGAGGGGAATAAAAGGATTCAGTTTAAATGAGGGCAGAGTAAATCCTCAAACAAAAGCCTTTCAGAATGGATGCAGTGATTTTTTTGCCATCATCAGAAAGACCTTTCTGGCCTCAGACAGTTGGCGGTAGTCATAAAATAGGACCAAGCTTAAGAAAGAGGGACACTGGTAGGGAACAGTAGGAAAGGCATTGGGTTGAACGGGAGAGGAAGGGTGGTGGGTGTTGGAGAAGGTGCTGGGAGTAGAGGGCAGCACAGCCACTGCGTGGGTAGGGAGGGGTGCGCAGAAGTGGATGGAGAGGGTTGGAGAGCATTCTGTCCATTCCCCATGGCTCCCTGGTAATTGAGGGGTGCTTTTCCCAGTGCACACTCTACCAGAGACTGAACCTGTAGGTAAATCTTGTGAGTGACAAATAATGAAAGTTGGTAACTAAAGGTGTATTTTAACACTGACTGTCATGGTTGCATCCCTCAAAATGCCGGCATGCTCCTTTGTCTGGTGGCTCATCTCAAGATGTGCAGATGCCAGCAGGAATACATCAGCCCACCAGCTGCTACACCTGTAACGGTGTTGTTTTTAAGGGAGTTGATGTAAGAAGCAATTCATCTGTGTGATTAACCTAGACTTGTCATCAGCATCATGCAGGGGTGGCTGGCAGAGGATTGTCTCCGCCAACAGATGTAATTTTTCAAATTTTTGTCTAAAAATTTTGCCGATGATTTGTTTGCACTTCAGATTTGGTTTGAATGCCGAGGAGCGTACAAGACAATAATGGGAGCTTTGGGAAGTCTCAGCGCTGTTGCTTCAGGAATGATTGATAGTGAGACATACTCAAGTATGAGAACCCAACACAATGCCTGGGACAGCATTTCATTCCCTGGTGTCCAACCCCTCCTGCTCTGAGCAAGGTGATAGTTTAGGTGAATGCTTCGTCTTCCAGAGCTTAACAAAAAAACCACTTTTGCGCTGAATTGTATTTATCCACACTTAGTGAATGTTCATGCATGAATGTTAATAAGTTGCTCTTAATACAACACAAGTACTTGTCTCTGAATTAAATAAATCTACAATTAAGTCCTCATTCTCCAGCAGCTTATGAGCAGATCTTGCCTGTGTGAGTTGAGTCGTTATTGAAGCTGGTCAGGGTGGATTCAGTGCGATGGGGATGTTGCAGTGTTGCTCCTGTATTTCATGCCTGTGAGTGTTCAGACACATATGAGCAACCAGCCAGGAAGAACGTGTGCTGCTTTCTACTTTTGGTGTTAAAACTAAAAGTGCATAATTTTCTCAAGCAAATTGATGACATGAAAAAGAAATTATAAGAGAAATGCTGAAATTATGACAGATAAGGTTCTATATTATTCATACCCATGCACACTTCTGAAATTGTGAGAGATTCTGACCAGTTTGGGTTGCAGTATGGTTTCTGTCAGAAAAATAGATCTTGATAGCTCATTCAGGGAGATGAATACTGCATTTGGCAAGATGTTCTCTGTAGGAGGTGGCAGAAAAAAAATGAAAATGATCCCAGGGGCATTGACAAAGTAAACAATCCTATTTCAAACAGACACATCATCCATTTTGTCTGAGGCTGAAAACCACATCTTTAAGAGAATAGCCATCCTATGGAAAAAGGAGAAGAGCTGATAAATGGCCAGGCTTAAAGAAAAATTGATGTTTTCCTCTGAAGAGGAAAACAGCCTAATGATTGCTTAAATCTACAAACAAGAAAAACTCTTGATGTTTCATATAAGTTATTATGGGTGGGTTATATCAAAGGGGCCTAAAAGGAAATTTGCAGATACGTTGATAGCCGTGGCCACATTTGGGCAGTGGTAACAATACCTCTGGCTCCCAATATTTCACCCTTTTAGTCTGGAAAAATGACTCTGCTTTTGAAAAATACAGAATATACTTATACGCTATTTCCTTTTCTGCCATGGCTCTTTTGTTCTTCTTTGCTGTCTACCTTGTGGACATAAGGTGAGAAGACTCTCCTCAGCTTCCACAGTTCCTTTGCCTGGTACACCTGCAGTGTGTCTGGATGGAGTTCTGGACAGTAAATGGGTGCAGATGATCTCTTCGTGTGCAGAAGCAGGCAGCCAAGCAGGAAAGCAACAGGGCTTGGAGCAAGAAACAGGATCACATTTGAGTGCTTCCAGAGTATGAGGGTGATGGAGTTTCAGATATGTCATGTCTACGTGTCTCTCCAAAGAGGCGGATGTGGACGTCAGTGGTTCTTAAAACCCTTTTCATTCCTCAGCTGCGTCTACAGAGAAGATGCTTTGAACAAATGTGGAGCTTTTTTTTGCCAGGAAGTTGCAGTGAGGCTTTGAAATAGCCAAAATGCACTCAGTAGTTCAAGGGCTTGGGGTTAATAACTCCTTTAATCTCGGCATGGTAATGTTGCTGGCCTTCCTGCTGGCTGAGTGCCACTGTCTTTGCTCCAGTGAGGTCCCCAGCAATGTCAGTGAAGTTTAAGGATTTTTAAACTGCAATTATTATCAGAATAATTGTTGATTTAACTTATGCAAATGTCTATCCTGCATTTGGGTTATGGAGTAGTAGAGTAAGAAGAGGTAAAAGTCAGTCATGCACTCTTTGTGGGCACATTTCTAGAATGCCTGCTTCTAACACAAATCTCATGAACACAAATCTTAGCTGTTCTGAGAATCTGCCATATGCCTGGTCTTGGCTGGAATCAGCCATTTAGGATGCTGATATTCCTGTGGGAACATGTCAGAAGGAGCCAAACTGCTGAGGACTGAACTGCCAAGTGGCAAGTGCGTGTGGGTTAATAACAGGATTTGTGATGACTGTGGGCACCTGCCTTTTAGGCAGCTTGTGGTGCACCTGGATGCAGCTCATAATTAAACTGAGGGGATGAGGTGTATGAAATCCCCGTTTGACTGACAGTGGCCTTAGCACAGCCTTCCCCAGTTCAGGATGAAGATCATCCTTAAGGTTAATGGTGTGGAGGAGAACCATCTTGCTCCTTGTGTGGAGTATGAAGATTGGAAACCTGGCTAAAGCAGAACAAAAAGTAAGGATTTTGTAGACAGTAACAAGAACCAGCTTAGAGCTGCACATACAGAACAAGCAAGCTTTGAGCAGGAGAGAGGAGGTGGTTTGAGTAGCTGGGACAGTTGATGTAGCAGTGGCGAACCCGCTGGGAGTTGGGAATTCAGAAGCAGTGCTCACCTCTGGAGGGGTGAGAACTTCCAGATGAGCACCCCATGTGCTACAGAGGACAAGGACTACACCTAAAGCAAGACAGGTAGGGAAATGGGAAAAATCACTGGAAGGGATGGGGTTTCCTTTCTTGTGCCTAAACTGCAGGACCCAGCAGCACTTCTTGGGTCTGGGTGAGTGCACCAGCTGTGCTGTGGACCAAGTGAGTAAGACCCTGTAGTGCACCAGCTTCTTTCATCCTGCATCCGAGTTTTCTTGGGAAGGACAGCTGCTTGCACTGACAGAAGGCATCTGAAGCATGCCCTGACAGGGATGCAGATTTGGATGTGTGGAGCTGTAGTCGTGGGTGACACTGCAAATGCAGCTACCCTGGAATCCAGATCCAGGCTGAACATCTACACACAGTTCCTTACATGCACAGGTGTGAAGAGCAGGGCTGCTCTGGTCAGGAAGCAGGGGAAGGTACAGAGCAGCTGTGAGGGACTTGTAAGTGTCCCCTCCCTAGTCAGGACCTCAGCACAGTGACTGTCCAGCTTGGCAGACCCCTGTCCTGGCTGCAAGACAGGAGGATCAAATCATGTCTCAGCCAGCTGAACCAAGTGTCTGGCAGAAATAAAATGGTTTCCAAAGTCAAAATGTCTCCTAGATACTGACAGTAAGACTTCCTCATGTCAGCAGCTCATTCAGAAAAGAGTTGAATTAGAGATAAAATTCAGCCCTGGCTGCTGATTTCACACATTATAAAGTACTGGCAGAGGTGCTGTATTACGATCAATTGCTTTGATTAGAAAGTATGTGAAATACTAATTTAATGGATTTATAAAAAATATTTAAACTGTTGGGGTGTAAGAAGGGGCTGTGGACATTTAGGTTAGTTGAGAATATTCTTTTGTTTGGGTTTTATCTATTGAACTTCCTCATCATTATAATTTCAAACATTAAAGCATTACAAAGCTATTAAATAGAGAGAGCCCCTATGTGTGTTTTTATGTTGCCATGGATATTTCTCAGTTGCAGCACTGTATTGGGGTACATATGGTTTAAAAGAAAATTATGGTTCAAGACTTAACTAGTCCATTTTTACATTTTTTTTTTAAAATATAGCCCAAGTGCGTTAAGTCCTTTTCATGCTTACTTTGCTTTTGCTTCATCAAAAGTTAATTTTTGGAGCTCTGTAAGCCTCTAACCAATTTTTTTAGTTGTGTGTAAGGTAGGTAACCATGCTCATGTGTCTGATGTATAGGAAACAGGGAAAATTATTCATCCATCTGGAATGTTAGCTATTTTTTAAATCAGTCTGTTAGAAGTGAAAGGATCGTTTATCCCTGTAACCCTGCAAAGCTCACCCCTAGAGCTCACCTGGCCATGCATTACCCCAGGGGTGCCAGCTCTCTTGGTTGGTGCAGGAGGCAGCAAAATCCATGGCTTTTCTCTCTTCTTGCCCAGTAAGGAGTGTATCTTTGGCTGTAGGTTATCCTAGTGATTGTAAGAAATGCCTCTCTCCCTGCTGGGCACATTCTCACTCTAGGTAAACGTGTTTGTTTCATAAATGGATTAAGTTGAAATAAAAAATGTGAACAATTCTGGAAGAGCTGCTGTCAAATCAGTTTTTCATCGGAGGAAAGTGTATGAAAGGGACCAGCAGCCTGGAAGAAGATGCTGTGGATAAGCCCTGCAGAGGCTGGTGATCACAGACCCCATTATGAGTTAATCCAGATCCTAAATCCAGCCACTGATTCTTACACTGCAGGTGCACCTGGTCAGGTAGAGCTGAACAATCCTTGCCGTCCCTTACCTGCCCTGTGCATGGGAGGCAGCTTTCTGCTCTCAGGCCCTGCTGCTGCTGCACGTGTGATCAGAGGACCACAGTTACAGACAACAGGTTTTGTCTTTAGTGGCTGTGGGAGACTGGAGCAGAGCAGGAGCCCTGAGAATGAGTCAGCACTAGGAGCAAGGGATTCAAAACCTTGTCCTTGTTTGTGTTGCTCTTGGTGTTGTGGCTGCACGTGAGGGCCGTGGTCCTGGGCCAAGTTCATGCTGTGCCTGTAGAAAGGCAAAGTGAAATGTCAGCGTCAGTCCCAGGGTGCTCGTGGTCCATGGCAGAACCCAACAGATGGGGACGGTGGGACAGATGGGCGAGCACAGGGAAGGGTGACGTGGCATCGGTCAGCACTCAGCGTGCCAGGCTGCCTTCCTGGGCCACCAGCTGCTTCCTGCTCCTGTCTCACATGGGGCGTCCTGCAGAGTCCTCCAGCACGCCCCAGCCTGGAGCATCTACCTGTGCCATGTACGGAATTGTTAGAAATGCTGATGTAAGGCGGGGGGAAGAGCAATAGCTGCTGGCCCAGGGACCTCAAGCATTGTGCCACACAATGCTGCATAGAGGTTTCCTCAGTGGTTGTCTGGGTGTGGGTTTACAGAGGAGAGGGATGTGGATGAGGTCATGGGCCATGATGGTGGCTTTGTGCTGTTCCTTCAGCTTTTGCAGCACACCCTTGCAGCCAGGGAGGGCACAGCTTCGTGTCTCCTTCCCTCGAAGGTGGCCTGGTGTACATTACAGGTATTCAGAGGGTGATGCTGAGTTCCAGTAGTGTGTGCAGGAGTTGTTGAGGGTGGGTTATGTGACCCCTGCCAGCCACAGGAAAAGTATATCTCTTTCTCTTATTCTGCTGTCAGCTGGTTTCCAAATAGAAGAATCTGTCCCTGGAAAGCTTTCTGTCTAGGAGACACTGTTTTCTTTCTGCTTCTATTTCATGTGCAGTTAATTCTAATGCAACATTTATTAATTCAAAAGCACTCTCTTCTCCAGGCAAAAGAAAATTATCTTTGTCCTGTCAGATTCTTGCATCAGGACAAGTTGTGAAATGCTGTAAGTACTTTGCTTCAACATTTCTGTTTGACAGAATATGTGGATCTGCTTTGTGTAGGGAAGAATTAAGTTTGATTGGAGTAATTGTTTCAAGGAATAATTTCTGTGCAATTGTTTTCTGAAGCACTATTTGGTTGTATTTGAATGCCTTCAGTTAGATTAGAAATGTGAACAGTTTAATTTAGGGAATGGTCTGTAAGTCATTGATGGTTTTGGTGGGGCAGTGAGACCTGACTCACTCAAGACTTTCAGCCCTGCTGTCTCCTCCTCTCTCCCACAGACATCTGTTGAGAAGCATCATATTTGAATAAGGATTTCTGCTCCTCTGTGGAAGTGTTCAACACATTTTGAATATCCCATCTATCCAAATGATGTTCCCTTGGGGTTTGGTTTTATTTTCTGAGAGGATGCTATACTGTATGGCAGCACGTGTCACAACTGGGTTCTGCAACACAATGATCCATCAGTTGTGCCATTGCTTAAGTCATCTGCTGATGACACACAAATTAGGCACTTTCTGCTTTCTGTCAAACCATGCATGCCTTGAAATCTACATTTAAGTTATATCTTTGGCTTTGCTTCTGCAAAACAGCACACTTGTAAAGGCTGAGTAGGCCTGATACAGCCTCACCACTCAGGGGTACAGTACAGCCATGTCTGTAGCCCTGCCTTTTAGTCAAATCCAGCCACAGTTAAATCACTGAGATGGATAATGTTCCATGTTCATGCCATCATGGTGTTATATCAGCTTTGTCCAAAACACAAGGCACTCATACCGCCTTGCAGAAATCAGTCTAAAACATTTGAGTGCTCAACAATTTGGAGAGTACACTGTGTACAGAAGTAAATGACACATTTTTCTCAAAACTATTTTATGACTGAGAGGAACTTAAGATATTGTGTGTGTGTCCTTATTCTTGCAGATGTAGGGATAGAGGGATCACTTGCATCTCTTCCCCAAGTAACTAATCTATTCCTAATCAGAAGGCTATTTTACCCTAAAATTTAGCTTAAATCGGAATGGAAATAGTAGATTGCTATTGCATTGCTCCTAGCAGCATGGGAAGCAATTGATCACTGCTCTGTTCAAAGCAACTCTTCACATCACAAAACTATTCCTTCTTGTGCTGGTAATTTCAAGCCAGGAAATGACTGTAATGACAGTCATTGCGGCCTGGCATCCCTGCCCCTCCTTTTGCTGTTTGGACCAAAGAAACCTGATGGATGGTTTTGTTTTTGTTGTTTTGTTTGCTCTTGTTTGACTGTTTTCTTTTTTTGCATAAAGCAGTTTTCCAAGTTGGCCTCCTTGCTTGGATTTGGGATCATGCAGGAGGAGCAGTGTGGACAATGCCCTGGTTGCTGTCTGGCCCCTTGCAGTGAAGACTATCTGTTTCCCACACTTTGTATGCAGTATTCCTGTAAATATGCACTCTTGCTTCTGGCCAACACTCAGGGTATGATCCATGCTATTTTCCAGATCATTCACAGCATGAGTTCTGTTGGCTACTAATTTCCTTTCTGGCACTTGTATGTTAATTTTTTCAGTGCTCTGAAATTACTGTTTTTTACATGTGCCATTACTGATTTTCCTTGTGTTGATTTGGAGGGTTGAGCTATTTTATCCCATGGGTATTGGTCTGAATTCAATATCTGTTGTTTAGCAAGACCCGTGCTTATGGGATGTTTGTGGGATTGGGACATAAGGTAAATGTCTGTGATAAGATGCCTTATCCCTTGGGCTCCAGGAATACATCAGTGTTTGTGGATGATTTTGAGAGCTGGAGGAGATGCTCTGTACCTGAGGATCTGGACAAAGTGCAGCATCCTTAAAAACCTTTGCTTTCAGTGCATCCAGAGTGGGCTGTTTTGTCAGGCACCTTCTCATCACTTCATTCTGGGATGCTCAGGTCAAGGGAGTGACATTCACAGCAGCTGGAATGAGGATAATTGGTTCTTACTCTGCTTGACATTGGTGACATCTGATTTAAGAGGTTACAGTCTCTCTACCCAGGGAGTATGTGGTTGTGTCCCTCTCTGGAGCTGACCATCATCTGAGGAGCAGCAGCTCAGACTTGCAGAATGACCCATCTTAGCAAGGAAGCAGCAGTGTCACCAAGGGACAGAAGTGTGGGGACAGGCTGCCCTTCACTCAGCTCTCTGGGCGATATGGATGAGGCTGACAGTTTCCCATTGGTGACAGTTTCCCAGTGGTGTGGGACTTTTGCCAGCTGCCCACCAGCAGTATGCATATTTACAGTTACCAGAGAATGTATCCTGCCACGTGGATGGAAAACATGGTAATTGTGTTGCAGCCAAGATGTCTAAGAAGATTAAGATTTTTTTTTTTTTTTTTTACTGTTGAAAATCCAGCTCCTTGTTTAGCACTTCTCAGCATCCTGGGAGGATTGTGTGGGTGGGTGTATTTTTTTTTTTTCTTTTATTTTTACTATTTACCTTTCCTTTCTTGTATTTTATGCATGTCATCACAGCTCCAGGGAAAAGTTAGGAAACCTTCACTCAAGATTTTAAGGTGGCTGCTTTATATCCATAATTGTGTTTTAATCAGATTTTCCAAAGGAAAAAAGAGAAGGCGCTTCCTTTCTAATGCCTGTTGGATTTTCAGCTGCTGTAGTTGATTAATTCCTGAAAATATCATGACAACTCAGGCCCAGTAACTTTCCCAGTCCCTTACATTCAGGTTGTGCTGCTGTCCCTCTGGCTGAAGCCCTCCTACCTCCTGCCATGAGACCTAACCAGTAGCCTGTGGGATTAGAGCAACTGCTCTGCACCACTTCTTATACCTTTATAGCAGTTTGAATTAAATTCACAGTAAGGGTAGACAGTGCTCCAGACTAACTTTTGAAGCTTGTCAGTATTCTGCTTTCCCCCAGATCCCCCCAAACCAGAAGGAATTGCAGGAGTTGTTGTCACAACCCACTGTTGTGTTTCAGTGGTGAATTTGGTATGTTTGCCCAAAACCCAGGCATTTTTGTGTGGGTTGGTCCCCACACGTCTGCCTTTGCGGATCAATACATCCGCTCCAGATGTAGGATTCTTGTTTTAATGTAAGTAAAGAGGAAAGGCTTAGATCACATTAATGTACCTTGAGATAAAAACAAGCATTCTACCATGAGCATAGTTTCTACAAGAGTCAGTGCTTGTTTTAAATATTAAATGTGCAAAGTTGGGCTTTTTCAAAAATGCCTGTGAGTTTTGATCTCTGGTATTTGTTGAAAGTGGATGGGATTTGAGGCTGTGTCTGCTTTTGGCAGGTCAGAAAATCACCCCACAGCTCTGCGAGTGCAAGGCTGAGGCTGCTGCTCTGGTTTGTGCAAAGCCAGCTGGAGCAGAGGAGCGGACCCTCCCTGGGATTCTGCAGTTCAAGGAAGTTGATGGGGGAACGGTGAAATTGCTGGTGTGGAAAGCAGGGCAGGCAGTGCCCAAAGTGGGCGTACAGGCCAGCGCTCAGCCTGGCAGACAGCGCGTGTTAAATCAGGGTGATTTATGGAACAGTTTCTGTTAAAAGCTTCCTCGTGCACTTTAGGAAGTGGAGCTGCCAGATTGGTCAAACTCCAATGCCCAGACAGTTTGAATTGGCTGCCGGCTGCAGTATCAAGTGTGGTGAAACCTCAACAGCCTCCTCCTGGCTTTGCAGGCTGCCACATTGGTGCTGCTGCTCGCAAAACAGACAGTGTCAAAATGTTACGCAGTATGAGGACATTTCCATGGCAACGTTAGCACCCCATGACACCCGCTCTCGTACTGCGGTGTCAGCGCATGCTGTCACCGATGTACTTTCCTCCTCCATCTGGGGCCTTGAGGAGTGCTGTGGTACGGGATCATATGGATTTCTTCAGTTATGGGGCTGAGGGTGGAAGAGGCACTCTCACTGGGCTTTTGGGTGGCTTAAGTAAGGCAGTGATTCCTTCTTTTAGCATAGCAACACCTTCATGATCGTGGTTGGGCTCAAAAGCATCTGGATTTGCTTTCTGCTGCGCTGAGGAAGCAGCTTTGCCTCCATCAGATGATTGCTGCAGTAGCTGTGTCCTACCTGGCATCAGAGGCACCCACACTCCTGTCAGGCAGCTCTGACATCACTCAGTTTGGAAAGACACTCTGGTCTTGTTTTGGGACCAGTCCTTTTAGCGCAGAGAAAGCCTGTTGCTGATGTCCATCTGCAGCCTGCAGTGATCTGCTCCATCTTTCCCTTCCTTAGCAGGAGCCACCAGCTGCCCTGGGCACGGCTGGCTGTGGGGCTGGTTTTGAACAGCTGCCTCACACCTTTGGGTGGAGTTTCCTCCATGGCTACCTGGAGGTTTCATCATGTCTTGATCAGTGTTTTGGGCCTCCCTAAAAATATTTCAGTTTGTGTTGCTACCTCTGTGTCCCTCCAGGGTTTTCAGTATTCACCAAGGTTTATTTTCTCCTTGTCTTCCTGTATTTCTGTATTTTCGCCAGGTAATGTATTCCAAAATTAACATCATGGGTTTTTTTCACACGTTTATTGGCTCTTTTCCCTTGACTTAGGGAAAGCTGTTTTCAATATAAGCTAAAGCCTTGGCAAGAAGTAACAAAGGTGGAGATGTTTCCTGTATGGCGGCCTGTAAGGCAGGACCTTCCACCAGTGCACGTTTCTCATTTCTGCTTGGTATTTTGTTAGAGCAGGAGAGGGAGGATCTGGGGTTAGTTACTGTGCATGTGAAGATTCTGCAAATGGCAATGGCAAAGAGATGTTTAACTAAGGATTTGCCTACCCAATGTGTACAGGCTATAGATGTGCAGTTCAAGGTATGTGAGTACACAACAAAGCTGTCTTTCACACGGTGGTGCTACAGCATAAAGGGATCATATATGATGAAACACAGAACTTGTGATCTTCACATCTGGTCTAAAGGCTCTGAGAAGGTAAATGTGAGGTTTGAGAAAGCACCTGCTCAGGCTAGGGGAAGGAGCAGATATGATTTTTCAATCATATCTTTTTGTCTGGACCCACTTCTGAACTGTTTCACGACAATAATTCTCAGCTCTCCCATCTTGCCCAGTATTCTGCTTTGAGTCATGCCAGAGTCCCAAGCTAATCGTTCTATAAACTTGTTTTTCATCTGTTTCCACTGAATTCCTGGCATCTGCCTAGTAACAGGAGTAGGTCTGTTCCTGTGACCTGGCTGCTCAGTCTCTGCAGAAACGCTTTTACTGCTCCTGCACAGGAGACGTTGCCATGTCCTAAACTCAGTTTTTCCCAAGACCCAATCCAAACCAAGTGTCTCTAAACCTGGCATCGTGTGGGCCCCATTTCAGTATTTTTCTATTTCTGTCTCAGTACTGCCTGGCTTACCTACTAAAACACTCTATGAAATATTGCATGGTTGGTTGAGGCAAAATCTGGCTTGTTGCTCTAGGAATAATACCAGGCAAATTATCCACGGTCCATTTTATTTGGTGAATTTGACTGTTTTCACAGCCTGTTTCCTGCAGCTGTCTGCTGCAGGAAGGCAGCAGGCTTGTTGGACAGAGTGACTGTAAAAAATCAGGAAGTCTTATTTCAGGCCATAATTTTGTTTAATTTCCTGAAATCTAGAAAGCTGTATATTTTCTAACACATCTTTGCTCTGGAGCTCTAAGGCTGGGTTTCCAAAGATTACCCATACAGGGTATACTACCTGCATGAAAAATGTTGGTGGGAGGGTTGAATCCTGAAGCAGGGACAACATGATGGTCTGAAAATACTTCACTGAACAAAATATTAAGAACTTCACAGGTTTATGCCAGTTTTGTTAAGAATCTGCTTTTATGTACAAGCTGACCAAGACAGGAGTGTTCTTTGAACGTCAGTTATGCAGATTAAAGCAGCATTTGGCATCTGACACTCAGTTAATACTCAGTTAATGGTTTGAAAACTGGTTTTTGTCTGCTTTAATGCTAAATTGCTATGTCAGGAAAGATTATCACCCTTTTATTTCAGTTTACAAGGAGAAAAAAAAAAAAGCTTAACATCTTGATATAAGTACATCTCAGAGGGTTTAGACATTGTAAAAGATTTGGTGACCTGTTCTTTAAACCTCTTATAGTCATCAGATTTGAGAGGAAATTGCGGTCAAAAGTGAACATTTTAAAACTTGCTGATCTGAGTGGTCTAACAGCCAAGTTGTTTTTTGCTCTTGAGATTTGTCTGCTTAGTTCTTCAGACCTGCAGATGTTCAGTCCACTAAGGCTGCAGCACAGAAAGGGGGAAAAGAGCTGTGGAAGTAGGACAGACTTGGAGTATATTTAACAATGTTCTATTTCAATGTGACAACAGCTATCGAACACCTACAAGATTGCAAACTGTGATTCACTCAGAAGCTGATATAACTGATGTCACATTGTATTAATAGTTACAGAATTGTAACTGCTTTTAGCAGTGAGATTCATTAACAGCCTCTACAAACACTGTTGACAATCAGTTGAAAACCTGAAAATATTAGGTGTACATAAAAATGGATTATGCCATAAAGGAACCTCCCTGTGCTGCCAAATGTGTTTACAGCAAGTTCTTGAGGGTGTTATGCATAATGATTCCTCTTCATCACTTCCAGTAGGTCTTGGTGATAGCAAAAGGTGTTTTAGGACTGATCCACACTCTGAATTAATTAGGAGCTGCTGATCTAATGGGGTTGCATGATGTGAGTGTATTTGGGGATTATGGTGTCCATGGCATTTTTCTTGGCATGTGGAAGCTGCACAACCTTCCCACATAGTGCAGATGATGTCTTGGGAGGCATTTGTTCCATCACCTGTTTCAGCTGTGCTTTTTGGCTTCAGTAGGTGTGGGAAACCATGTCTAGACAGAACTCTCCAACGTGTATGTAGTGCAGGGAGTTCTCCTCCCCTCTGAGCTTTGCACGCTCTCCTTGGTGTGGGCTGGTGGCCATGTCTGAGGAGATGGGCGTGGAAGAGAAGGAAGTGTTCAATTCTTCGTATCTTCGAAGATACTGAATTAGTAGCTAACAGTGATGGCATATAATAGCCCTCTCCAGCCTCATTAGCTCTCCTCTGGGCTGAGTGAGTTGGTTACTCTTCCAGGCTCTTCATAAATTCGTCTCTTCGTTACATACATGTGGTTTTAAGTTTTATATCCCTAGCATGACAGATCAGGACGTGGTTGTAGAAGTGAAATGAAGACTGAGATTCAAGAGGGGAAGTGTTCAGAGTGACATTTGCTCCGTGTCAAGTTGTGTAATCAGGCTTGTCACTGGAAGTGAATGTGTGGATGTGTAAAGCTGGGCTGACATTTCCAGTGCTCTGGGTATTTCTGAGAGTTGTTTCATCATGGTTGGCCACCTACTTCCCTCAGATATATCATTCCCATATGTGTCAGAGTACCTCTTCTCTTCCTTTTGTCCATGAATAATTCCCTTTTCTTTAAGTTTTCAGATGATATCTGCTCTGTCTCATTCATCTGTCATCACGTTTTGGCATCTCTCATTTGGATGTGACCTTACTTTTGGTGGCCTGTGACTCTGAGTCTGTCATGTGCAGACTTCTGGGGATGGAGTCTTCTGAGACCGGTAGGAAAGGTTGGCTCAGGACACAGCAAAATTGCTAATAACAGTCCTTTGAAAACAGTACTGTCCACCAAGGAAGCAAAATTCCGCATTTTGAGAAGATGGAAACCCTAGGTATTTTTTTCCCTTTTTCGTTGTTCTTTTTTTTACAAGGTTGGAGATCTTGGTTTTGAGTACATCATTAAATGGTCATTCGCCTTTCCTCCCTAGAGTTATAGGCGGTTGTCCAGATAATTAAGTACAATTGACCATCTTCCAGTAACATTGTTTATATTTTAAATATCTCAACAGCAAACAATTCATTGGGCACATAACACAGCAAGTGATCAAACCACGTCTGGCTCAACATGTCTGTTGAAACAGCCTAAGACAGTTAAGGAGTGTAATTAGCAAGACACATAGAATGGGATTGAAAAAAGATGTGAAAATAAGCAGAAGGATTTGAAAAGGATTAAGAGAGTAAGTGACAAACCAGTAGTTAAATGGTGCATGATTAATGACTGTAGAAGTAAAAGGTTGACTAAATATTGTGACTCTGTAATGGCTGCCCCAAAGTAATAGAAAAATACTCTGTTTGAAAGAATCCAGACCTGGATTTATATTGACACATATGCTGACTCTGGATTAAGAGCTGTTTCTGGGACTTGGTTTAGGTGAGCGTCCCCCAAGATGCTTTTGTAGTTGACTTGATGACCTGAGATTCCTTTTCCATCTTTAATATTGATGATCAGCATCAAGATACCACCACCCCACTGAAATGCTGAATCCTCTTCTGAGCTATGGTACAGGTGGATTGGACTGGCAGTTTTCAGCATGTCAGTAAAGCTGTTCTGAGGAAAATCAGGCTTAGTGTTCAGTAGTTCCAAGCTTACAGAGTTTAGTTCTGTCTCTGAGCACTAAGTTGCTTTGATTTCAGTAATTCGTCTCCCTCCGACTGCTTTATTGTCATTTGATTTATTAATGAGTTGGCTTGAACACTGTCCTGGTGCTTTCTCACAGCTAAGTGAAATGAAGGGCTGTGCTAAGCACAGATGGTGTGAAAAACACACCAATTCCCTGGAGCTGGCCCCTGGGGGACAGCATGGTTAGATTGGATGTGCAAGAGCTGGAACTCCCAAACTGTAACCTTGTTATCAGTAGCCCTTCCCAACACTCATTCCCATTTTCTCTCTCTCTCGTTATAGAAGAATTTCAGATCATGCTTTCTTCTTTCTAGGAGTGGACTGTGATGGTTACTTAGATAATGTTTGTAGAGTAGTGTACAAAACTTGCCAAGGGTCACTGTCCTCACTGGTATTATTAGAGCTGGAGGAAGACTGCCAGAAGGTATTGATTACTTGGTAAAAATAAACCCTTCAAACTTCTTTGGGTTTTATTCATTGCTGCTTTTTATCTCAGCATCCTGCAAACATTTCAGAGGGTGGATTTGTTTGTCAGAAGATCAAAACAAAATGTTGACAACCACTGGTGCCAATTTGTAGTCTCCTGTGTGGGCGACATCAGAGGAAATTGTGCAGTGCTCTGGAGAGTCTTTTGGGGCTTTGAATCCCCTTGGATCCTGGAACTGTTGTTTGAGCAAAGCATCCAAGTGTCCAGGTGGGATAGCACATGGAGTATCAAGCACGAGAGGATCTCTTTGGGGATTGTGAAACTGTATTTTGCATAGAAGTTTGTATATACTTCCAGAAGTTGACATTTTGATTTGCTTGGTGAAGTCTGTCAATTAATTGCATAAAGCTGAGTCTTGCAGGGTGCAGTTGGTGCTGTTGAGAGTGCTGTGTCTGGCTGGTGGGAAGGGCTCAGTGCCCTCTGTGTTTTCTAGTTCATCTCTCAGCCACGGTTTACACTTCTCACACACCTCACCATGGAAAACAAAATGTCACACTTTGAATTCATTAAGCAGCTATGACTATTGAAAGGGAAAGCTGTTCCATATGACAGTAAAATACGGGTAAAAGTCACATATCTGTAGCAGAAAATACATGGGAAAGACAAATATTGTGTAGTGTTCAGAAGAGCCAAGTCATGCCATATGACGGGAGATTTCTAAGGAGAATGCATACAACAGGAGGACAGTTCAATCAGGAGTATGGCTTATGTGATCAAAAGAGGATTTACTAGTCATTCATGTATCCAGAGGAATAGAATTCAGTAGTGACTTCAAATCGTATGGCCTTGTGGTTTCTCTGATGAAAATGTGCAGTTGGAGCAGAAGCAAAATACTACGTCTTTCTCCAAAACAGGCCAAGGACAAAGCACAGACCTCCAAACATCTGCACATGTTCTGACCTAAAAATTGCTTCAGCAGGGAAACTAAACCAGGCTTTGGTGGAGACTGCAAAGTGCTTTCTGTGCATGTGTCAGACTTGCAAATGGGTTCACTTTGATTATCACAAGTCCGCTTCCTGTTCATTCCAAACCATTAAGCTCCTTTGAATGAATATTTGAGTAAATGAGAAGTTTTTAAGTGAATTGACTGTCATCCAGCAATCAATCTTAAGAACTGACTTGTTAAAGGGCACATCTTGTCAAAGTTGGCCAGCGGTGCTTGAAGGAGCAGTGCTGGCCTGGCCTGGCCTGGCCTGGTCTGCCAACCTGCTTCCTCAGGCACAGAGCACCTGCTGGGGGGGCTGTACTGACCACTGATACTTTGGTAATCTTGAACAAGTACCAGCTGCCTTTCTTTTAAGACTCAGGACAACTCATGAGCAAGGGAAGGGCAAAAACCATCAGCAGATGCTGTCAACTCACTCCCTCAATGCTAGTTGCTCAGATTTGTTCCAGACGCAACTGAGATATGAGCAAGTATTCCAGCTGCCTGCTGCATAAAGTATGAGTGAAAATGGTTAAAAAAACCCCAAACAAACAAACAAACAAAAAACCAAACAGGCAGATGACAGAATTAACATCTAGCTGTTCAGGTGCATGGCTGGTGAAAGGGAGGAATGGTGTTAGTGCTGAGACGTGGCAAAGAGGTTTCTGTTATTTTGATATGTCGCAACCCATCAGTAACTTAAAGATGGAGAAAGAGCTGTGGGAAATGGGACAGCAAATACCTGTCAGCACAATTCTAATGCTCTTTCAGTTGAGCTGTTTAAATGCAGTTGCCTGTTTGAGGAAACCACTGAATGTAGATTTTAATGCTTTTGTTGCTTGGAGGTTCTCATGAGGGCATTGCAAAAGCATTCCTGATGGTCCAGACACACGTGAAGTTAGACATGAGCATGTTGAGTGAGAGGGGATTGGTAGATACTCCACAGGTGGGACAGGGCTTGCACACACCAAGCAGGGCACCCATTTTGCACAAACTACAGAGAAGGAGAGCCTGGAAGCAGCTTAGGAAATGGATGGGAAACTACTGCAGTCTGAGGACTGTGATCTCGCTTCTCTGTGGCGAAAGGGAATGAGTAAGAGATTTTTGTGTCTGTCAAGGTACCTGGAGAAAGTCAGGAAGATGACAAAGTTTCTTAGGTTTCTTCTTCAGGATGCTGGCCCAGCTTCCACTGGGTTTAGGGACTTTCTTTACTCTTGAATTTTTTCCTCATTGATTTAATCCAATTTCTTTTTAACCCCTCGCAAATGTCCATAAGCACCCCAAAGTCCTGCAGTGAGGAGATACTCAGCAGTGCCACTGTCCCTGTCGCCTCATGAGGATGTCTGCTAAAGTTGGCATGATGAGTTCTTGGCTGTGGGTTGCCACAGAGCTGTGGCAGGGCAGACCCTAATTATAGCACATTATGCTGGTTTAATGACAGTCAATTTATAGGCAAGAGCAAATTGCCTTTTTATACAGGGAGGAGGATAATTCCTCCCATGTGTTGCATTATTAAATTTGTAATCTTAATTTCTAATGCTTTTCAAAAGTGAATATTAACAGAATCTAAAATGCAGCTCATAAATTTATGCGCTGCATTTTTTCCCCAAACTCTTCAAGTTCTACAATTTGTCTTAAAAGGTGAACTTCAGCAAGGTTAGGGTTTTTTTTCTTTTTTTCGCTTAACTTAATAAATGAAAATCCCTTACTTGCTACCTACCTCTGGACAAGCTTAAAGGCTCCAAAGATACTGCATTTTAAATAGCAGCAATGGATATCTATTTCCATTCTTGCTGAGTGGAGAGTTCTGGCTTATTCCCTGGTGATAAAAGACACTGGAGAGAAAAAAATGACACGTTTTCGTATGTCATTTGCTAGCGAGGAGGCTGTTGTGATGCTTTTTTTTGTTGCCAAGGGAACAGAGCCCTGAACTCCTGTCTCTGCAGGCAGGAGGAGGAGGAAACTCACTCCTGAGCTCGATTTGTAATTGTGACTTGTGATCAGAGACTGTGAATGGGTTGGGACTGAGGGTCTCACCTTCAAGTTCACTTTAAGAATTGTGTGTCCTGCCTCCTTCTGTTTGTTCCCCTGCTGAAATGAGTGTGAAGGGTGGAGCCTGGTGGGATGGGTGACTGGCACAGGTCGCTGGCACAGTTACTGTACAGCAGAGTGAATGGGAGCACTCGGAGCACAGGCAATGATGGAAGGGGATTGTACTTCTCTGACCTTGCCAGTAACACCTTGAGAAATCCCAAGGCTTCCTTATGTCAGCCCAGTTGTTAAATCTGAGAACAGAAATATGAAAGTTACCTGCAGGTATCAGAAGGCTGGGAAGTGACAGTGATGCACGTGCTTCGTAAGCACGGTGTCCTCTCCTGACCTTCTTCCATTACTGTTGGGCAGTCGTCGCCTGCACATTTTTTATAAAGAGGTTCCCATCAAACTTCTTTTGTGGTTACATTAAAACTATTTTTTCACTCACACGGTGCCCTTTAATGCATGTTTGATCTCACTGAACTGTCAGTGTTGCCTGCAAGGCTGATGCTGGCTGTATCACAATTGCTTCTTCATCTGTTCTCTTTTCTGGTCTCATAGTAGAGCGAGATTAGCAGGGCACTCTAAAGCATTTTGTTCATCCTTGCTTGCTCCTTTTGCAGGATTCGTTCAGAAATATTTGGCACAGATGACAGGATTTTGGTGAACTTTCTGTCAGGTATGTGTCATGAGATAGCCATGCTGCAAACAGGCTTTGATTCTCAGGGTGCTGTGCTGGTGTGTGGCTGTTGTTCACTGTGAGAGATTAATGCAAATTCCATTCAATACAATATTGAACACTGGTGTGCCTCTTCTTAACAAAGGACTGATTCTTACTGCATCTAGTTGCTGATAATTGAGAAAATGAGATTTTGGTATTGTTCCTAGAGTGTATTAATCTCCTGTATTAATTGATCTGTATTAATCTGATGACTTTTTGCTTCCATCGTCAGTAAACTGCAGCCAAGCATGATATTTTGGTTGGTTTCCCACATTCTGCAGTATCTTTCAGCAGAGGTGAACATGTTATGTTCATTTTCCAGCTCTGGCCAAAGGGCTTTTTCTCCTCTATTGAAAGCTCAATACTCTGCATAGACAAACAGTGAACTGAATTTCCCAAAGGACTTAAAGTAATCTGGGATGTTTTTCTATCTGAGTGCTGCTTTTGTGCATGCAGCAAGCAGATGTAGGAGGCAGTTATGTGTCTGCCATGTTTGTCTGTGGGAGAGTGTGTCACTCAGATGAGAGCTTGCATGTGTCTCTTCAGGGTTTGTGCTGTGAAAATTTGCTTGAGTGTTTTTTCTTAGGTGTCTGCTAGTTAAATTCCAGCGCCTCTGTTTTTGGTGTTGGATTGTGTTTTCCATGTGTAACGGCCTGACTTGTCCCCAGTTGAAGATATTTATGATGTATGATTGGCAGGGCTGTTTGCAGTGATACAAACTCATTTTCTTAGTCACTGTGAATGGCTTAGCATCATAAGGAGTCATTGCTCCTGTCCTGCTTCTGGGCATTGAAGCCTGACCTTCCCTTCCAGCTGTCATGAGATGTCTGCAGTGAAATTACCCCAGTCATGAAGGGCGGGGAGAAGCGGTATGAGTGCAGTGATCCATTTGGATCACTGCAGGCGTTTGGGAATTGCAGTCACTCTCTGAGCTCTCTCTTCAGCACCATGTGTGTGCTATACATAGGGTTTTGTGCAGTTCTTGGTACCATTTGGGAGGAAAAGGGTTCCCTTTAGTGCACCTATGGTGGGCTGTGGTACTTGCCTGGCACAACAAATGCTCCATAGCTGTGGACTTATCCCAGGATGTCTCCATGTGAGTCAAAGCAATTAGAGGGAAAGAGCATGCTGGTTTGCTTCCTCTAGCATTTGCTGTAGGTATTCCATGAAAGCACCTTTGGTGAAGCCTGACACCAGTAGTTGTAACATCTGGTGGGATTGTCTGGAATTAGGAACTCAATGCCTGAAATTGTTTAACTTCTCTGGAAACCAGACTATTGGCTCCTGCCTCTCTGCTTCCACAGTGGATCGAATAATTGCTTCCAAATGGACACAAGTTATTAAGCAGTGTGTATAATTAAAGTCAACTCCTTGTGAATTTGATCATTCATTTCCTTAAGGAAAATATGATGAAGTAATTATAACCCAAGCTAAACACAAATCAAATGCTGTTCTAAACACAATTCTGCACCAGGATTCTAGTTCATGAATGACTCCAGGGTTCTGTGGCTTTGTGCCTGTTAAGGAAATGGGGCTGTATTTTTAATTGTATTTATAACGAGTGAACAAAAGCTTGCATGACTCACTCATTGTTCCAAGACTGTTGCTCTCTGTGCTCACACACACGTGGTCTGGACAAAGCTGCTTGCTCCTAAAAGAGTGTCAATAGGACAAAAGAAAAGGGAAGAAATCTCATTAATAGATAATGGCCTTGTCAACTGCTTCCTCTGAATTTTATCTCTGCCAAAACTAGACTTCACCTGCAGTGTAGTAGCTGTGATTTTGAGGGAGGCAAATATTTCTTCAATACTTAAGCCGCTGTCTTGACTGTCTTCATTACTATGTAGCAGATACTTTCTAGTTTCAGCCAAATCTGGGGGAGAAATCCAAGATGTGCAGACTCTAAAAATGCTGGAAAAGCTGACTCTGGGTAGAGAGAGAGACACACATAAATACTGCCCCTGGGAGAAAAGGCCTGATAACTAATCTCAGTTTAAAATTCACCTTGTGGATGAAAGCAGACCACTGGAGCTGAGCACCCAGTGGGACAGAAAGGTGTATCAGCACCTCTGGGAGGTTTTGGGGCTTCAGGAGGCTCATGACCTGAGTCCTCTTCTGCAGCAGGAAAGCACAGCTTGCCAACAGGCTGCTAAGGTTACATTGCCCCTGCTTGCTTCCCAGAAGCTACCAAGTGAAGAGCTGGATGCTGGCTCTGCCAGGAGGGGCAGTTGGTGAGCAGGCAGGTCCAGCAGGCTCAGAAAGGGCACAGCAGCCTCATGCAAAGTTTTTAGCTTAGTGAAGTGTAGGCAGGGCAGCTCTTTCATCTCATGCCTTCTTTCTCTACAATGGCTCTTTCTAGTGGCTTTATTTTTGTGAATTCACCTCATTTTTGTGATTCTTCTAAATCAAGAGGTTTTCTGCAGCTCAGGCTCATTCATATTTCAGAGCCTGGACTTAACCAACATTCTCAGTTATTAATGTGTGAGATGGATGGCAGAATTAGGACATTAGGGTGCTCTGGATCCACTCTCTTGTAATTAAGTAGAGAGCCTCACCTGGCCTTCACAACTTGTGTTGGTTAGCTGGGGGACTTCCACGGAGGTCACAAATGGCTTGACCTCTAATTCTCCTTGTGAATTAACAAGAGGAAGGCCCTGGGATGGTGCTGACACACTAACCAGCCACTCATCTTTCTACTTTGATCTTTTCCTGATACCCACATCTTGATAGCTGGCGAAGTTCTAAGAGTTTGGAACTGAGAACATGTAGAGCACCGCTGGTTGTTGGTTCTGTGTATGACACTTCCCTCAGCTTTCTGGGGAGTAAATATTACAGTGTAGTAGTTTAAATAAATCAGTTGAATTAATTGCCTGTGCCAAATGTATATGATCTCTGAGCCCATCAGCTACATTTTCCTTCACTTGTACTTGGACTGCAGACCCCCAGGGCTTCCCAGGTGGGCTGATGTCAGAGGAGAGTTTAACTCTTGGTGAGGCTTAAAACCCAAAATCCAAGAAGTGGAAAGACTGAATCCCCTAATTGTCATGCAGTGAGAATATGCGTGTGTGTATATCTGTGGTTTATTGCACTATAAATATCATAGTAAGATTACATTTTTGAGTCATCACCCTTGCCCAAGCACAAAAGCAGCAGATGAAGAAGGGCCTGGGATGTGGGATGTGTCTGTTCCAGACATGTCCCAGACAACTGGTGCAGCATCAGCAGTTCCATGCTTGTCTTTCCCTGGAAACCTGGGCTACAGACAGGGCAGTGTTCAGGTTTCATTGCTAGGTTGCTGCAGAAATATTACAGCAGTGAATTTTCTGGATGGCTATGGACATTTCATTTAATCAGACTCTACTGCAAAGCCTGGCAGATTGGGGGAAGAGAAGGGGGCAGCATGTTCTATTTTCTTATAAAAATAAAAATGCAAAAGCAGCCATCGGATGAAACTATTTCGATCCTCCTGCTCCAAACAAAATAGAGACATGGAAAGAATTCTGAAGAGCTGGGTCTAGCTGCAAAGTAGTTCCCATGAAATACTCTGAAAAAACCAAACATTTTTGTTAGTGAACTTTTTTATAGTGGAAAGCTGAACAATTTTTATGGTAGTCAAAAACTCCGTTTGAAAGTCACTGACAGTGGAACATATGTTTACCTTTTTGGCTGTTGGCTTTCTGTCTTTTGACAGGGTAGGGAAAAAATCTCCAAGTGATTTTCCTGGCTACATGTTCGTTGCAGAACTTTTTCTTTAGATATTTCTAAATAAAAATTTTGGCCATTAATTTTTTTCATATAGAATTATCAAAAAGGTTGAAATTAAAAATAGCATCATGGGAACTATTTGGTTTTAACCTCAAAAGGAGAAGAAAAAAATGTGTTTAACCTATGAAAGTGGAGCTCATGAAGAAAGGAAGAAAAATTGATGCTCTACCTATGCCCCAGCCAAGCTACAAGAGATGATAACATCTACTGGAGTGGAGACTTGCTTAAATACAGACACAGTTGGATTTAAACCAAACTGCAGCTCAGGCCAGCATGGAGGGAAAAATGCTGCTTTAGGTGTCGGAGGAGTTGGGGTTTGGCTGGGTTGTAGGGGACCTAGGGAAGGTAGTCTCAGAGGCTGTTCATCAAAATAACCTGTGAATGATTTTTGGTCCTCTTCTAATGGTGAGGGGGAAGAACAGAAGCCTCTGGGTTCAGGGGGAGTTGGTTTGACATCACACAGTGACAACTGGCCACGGTTGTCAGCACTGCCTGTTGGTGTGGGTGACCAGTCTGAGCTCTAGGATGAGAGAAAGCTTTTCTGTGCTAAAATACCCTTGTGGATCAGCAATGGGATGTATTGGGCCTGTGCTGCAGTGGGAGTTTGGAGGTGTCTCATTGGCATCTCCAGAGGTTTCTTATGCAGGCAGGGTGTTCTGGCCCTGCTCTGCATTCAGCTGGAGTTGGTAGCTGTAACAGCAATGCAAATAGTTGCTAATTTTACTATTTTTCTGGCTCTCACAAGAAGAGTTAATTAAAGTTTCCTAACCCTGTGAATGCACCTAAGCTCCACAGATTAAGAATTAACATGTTGAAATATTTTTTTCTATCCCATAAATATTCTGTGCTTAATTTGGAAAGAAAGGGTGTGATTTTGTTGGTGTCTGAAACTAGGACAAGGGGAATGAGGCATACAGCCTGATTAGTGCCCCTGCTTATCCCCAGCCATTTTCTGTCATTCTGGTGGATTACTCAGGCTGTGATGATAGCCTGGCATGTTCTGGAGCACAGTACAAACTGCCTCTCTTTAGCTGCTCATAATTCACACTCCATTAGGATGTTGATGTAGGGAATGCTTGGCAGGACGTCAGGGCTTGCCAGGCATGATGAGATTGAGTTCATCTCATTAAACTGCATTCTGAAGTGACAATTCAGTTTGGGTTTTTTTTTCCTCAGCAGAAGCAGCCCCTTAGGAGAGCATCAGGACTTGTTCTGAACAGAAACATCCCTGTAAAGGGGCTTGTGCTGCCCACCCTGACAGCCCACAGCTCAGTGTGTGCCATGCTGTCACAGGTGTTGGGTATTCATGTGAGGCTGTGGAAAGGCTTCTCCTTTTCTCCTTTGAAGCTGAACAATGGAATTTTTATTCATCTCAGAACTGATTCATAGCACACAGGTCTTAGTACGTGTCACAGGGAATCAGCATCTGACTAAACAGAATTTTGTTTTTTTTATTTTTTTTTTAAACAGTTCAGGAACAACAATACAGTGACAGAGTTTCAAGTGGAGAAGTTAGTGTGCTGACTTTTCTCAGAGTACCTGAAAATAGGTAGGAGATGAAATAGTCAGTGCTTTAGCAGTCTGATGGAGTGCTGAGCTGAGACTCCCACTGCTACTTTTTGCCCACAGACATGCCAAAGACCAGTTGTTGGACTTAAGGACCTTCCTCACCTCAGCAGGTGGTATTATCCAGGTGGGTGCTTGATGTTTTCCCTTTGTTTTCAGCCCCAAACTGACCTGCTTCATCTTTTCTCAGGGGCAGATCTTTGTGGGGGTGAAAAATAGAAAAAACTCTTAGGGTCAAAACCAAAGAATGAAGTTAGTGGCTGTGGAAAATGAAATGCCTATGTTTGAGCCAAGGGTAGAGCAGGCAGATTCAGCAGGAATTGAAAGGAGCCAGCTCCATGCAAATCTCCTCTGCAGGCAGTTGGATCCTATCCTGTCTCTGCTTTCTACATGATCTACAATGTCCTCTGAAGGCTTCCTTGACTCTGCCAGATGGGTTTTTCTGTGTTCCCTTGTTGGTGTTGGCAGTTCTTCATGCTTCATAAGTGCAGGTTTGTATTTTTGGAGCAAAGCAGGCGATTCATGTGCTGAGGAACCAGGTGTGAATCCAGAGAGCAGAGTCTGCCCAGGCTGATGCCCCGCAGCATGTTTGGATGGGAATTGTTCCACACTACTACACTTGGGTAAGAAAAGCAGTGGGAATGCAGTCTCTTCGCTCAAGCTTGGACTACCTTTCTTGGAAAACACAAAATGTTCTATTTTCCAGAGCTTTGTAATAGGAACAAATGAAAGTAAGCATCCAACTGATTTCCGTTCCTGATTTTCCCCCTGGTATCTCAAGCTGAAGTTTGGGAAAGGATAACAGCTACCCACGCTGTTTAACCAGACGCTTGGTGTCTTGGGTGGCCCATGTTGGTGCTGTGTGTCCTTGTGCTTTGGGTGCCACTCTTCTCTGTACTTGGAATTGTTTAGGTAATTTAGGAGCCAGGCTGATGGAGTTGAAATTCAGTCAATGCCTGATCTCAGGGCTAAATCAATACCAATTAATTCTGAAGTACAGGAGGGTTTGTAGTACATGCATCAGGCTGTTTTCTTTATGTGATGGTAGCAAAATTCAGTGGAGGAGAAAATTGAAAACAAAGTGGAAAAGAGAAAGATGGTAACAAGTACCTGGATGCAGGAAAAGAGAGTGACAAGAGAGGAGACAGTGTAGGGATAACAGTGAGAAGAGCATGCTGTGTCTCTCAGAAATGCCATGAATAAACATTGTGGAGTAATTCTGTGTAGGAGTAATAATTATATAATCATGACCTTGTGATGAGCTATTGCAGGACTCGCATAGATTTTTCAAGACTTGCTGGCCTCTGAGCATGAAGAGCCCTGTCAGTAGCAGAGAGGAAGAACTTTGATGAGCTGTGTGTGGGAGTGATGTAGAAGAAGACATGAGAAGTGGTTACTCTTTCCTTGCGGGAGAGAAGGGAGCAGCACTGCTCTCACTTTTCCCACCCCCATGATTTCAGGCAAATCCAGTTCTTGGTGGCAGCTCTTCCACAGGAGTGGCACCGTCCTTGAGAAGAGCTGCTTCTTGCTGTGGTTAACAGCTAGTTAATGGAACTCTCCAGAAGATTCTCTGCTCTGCACAGAGCACCTTGCTCCTCTTTGTTCATTACAGGGCTGTCTGGAAGGAACTTTTGGTTGGCTGATCTGATGTCACTCAAAGATGAGCGGAAACATGATAATGAGATATAATTAATAATGAACAAAATGATGGAATATAATTAATATCAATCAAGAAGAATGTAAGGAAAATGGGTCTTGTGTGAATTTTTTTTTCCTCCAAGTTTTAGAAGACACATATCTGGGTAAATGTGATAAGTATGTTAGGGTTTTGTCCTAGAACAACATGACGCTAAAAATGTGATTGTGATAAAGTCTTGCTTCACATATCAAAAAGCAGTTGTCAAGGAAGAGCCTCAAAGGCAGAAGGGCTCTCTTGCAGGCCTGGTGATGCTCAGTGTTTTGATTTGATTTGGAGCAAGCATGCATTTAAACCTCACTTAATTCACAGGCAATGTGGACATTAGAAAGAAAATAAATAGTATTGAGGGTGGGAGAGCTGTATAAAGGTGTCTGGAGTTTTGCTTGCTTTTTCTTCAAATGAAATTAGTTTTCTTACATATTTTTTAATGTAAGGTTCTGCAAGGACCAGCAGGACAGGCAAGGAACTGCACAGCCTCCAGGTGAGGTGTGATGTGACCAGGAGCTCACTGTGGTTTTGGGAGATGCCAGCAGAAGTAATGAAGATGAGAGTACAAGCTGATTGTTACCTCTGTATGCATTTCTGCCCTAAAATGAAGACTTCAGTTCTGTTCTCCGAAGAGTGTTTAAAACCTGGGGAAATTTTTATAAAGATTGAAGGCCAGGAGAAAAAAAAATGCCAGAGCATGAGAGACATAGAGATCTCAGTCTATTTAACTTGTCAAAATAAGATTGAGAGATAACTCATCTGCACTGCAGAAAAGTCTTCATAGTGAGAACACAAAGCAGCTCTTGGGGTGGAGAAGGGCACTTAAAAAACCCGATGTGTGAAACCTGAAACGAGGCAAACTTAAGCCCCATCTCTAAATGTCAGGTAGTAAACTGTGTAGGCAAATGGCAGATTCTTCATCTCCTGATATCTTCAAACTGAGAGCAGATAGTGCTTTATAAGATCATCTTTAGCCAAGCATAAATTGTTTGGCTGAACAGAGCAAAATCGAAGCACCTGTCAACACTGAAGGCTTGACAGTGACTGCTGGGCCCTTCCGGTTGTTGGTGTCAGCAAGGTGCTGTGTGTCTTCATCCTGGATATTTGACCAAAAAAATTCTTCTTCCCAAGGTCATCCCGAAGTAAAATCCTCTCTCAGTGAGGTGTTGCACTGCAGGCTTGACTGACTGCTTAACCTCTGTTGTTTGCTGCTTAGTTGGAAGAGGTGCAGGGAATAAATCTGGTGACGCTGCAGAAGATGTCGATACTGCTCTTACTTGTTTTAGATACCACTGACAAATTAAGACAAATGATTCTGCCAGGCAACACCCACATAGATGCATATCATTTACCTTCTGATTGACAGAGGTGTTGAAGCACAAAGATTTCAGGAAGGGAAGGAGGCACAGCCCCTGTGCCATGCTCCACACTGACCAGAGAAGGTTAATGGTAGGTGGCTGTTGCTTGTGAAATATTTTCAGCTCACAGATGAGAAGTGCAGTGTCATCTATATTTATTTCCTTTCCAGGTGTGCTATCCCTGATCTGTCCTCCTCTCCCAGCTGATGGGGGTGGATAGTTCAGGAGCCTTTGTCTCCTTTCTGATGGCATCTCTGATGCTTATGGTGCTCTCTTACCCTGTTTCAGTCGTGCCTCTGGCTGCTGTGGTTTGGGAACTGGCCTTTTTGGCAAAACAAATTATTCTCCTTCTGTTCAAAGGAAACTTTCAGCAGAAAGAGACTGTAGGAGGAGAAAGGTTCCTCCAACCTTTCTCCAGAATAATGAGAGATCATGTGTAAGATGTAGGAGTTGCTGTGCATCTCTGTCTGGAAGAAGAGGGAGGAACAAAGCACTTTTGTCCTTTATTCCCATTGTCTTGTTTTATTTAAAGCAAATAAAATTTATTTAGATTAAACTTTTGCCATTTTTTCCTTTTTATTTTTTTTTTTTTTTTTAATCTGCAAAAGCAATCAGGAGTAGTAGAAAATTACCCACTCAGCAGTGGAAAGCTGTGCATGTGGTGCCCTGCAGCTGAACTTTCCCTGTGCCAGCTGAATCTCTGGTACAGTGCCCTGGTGCTCCCATAGTGCTGCCATTCCTTGCCTTTGGGCGCTTCTGCTTTATTTCTCTGGCTTTCAATCACTAGATGGTTGATAGAATAGAGCAAGCACCTTGTCTTGCTCCAAACCCTTGCTCTGTCCCAAGCCTCTCGTTTTTTGCCAGCTGCACATGAATAGTCTTTTAATTTTGAGTGTCTCCAGGCACATCTCATTAGACTGGGGAAAGAAGAGATTTTTTTTTAAACAGATGTTGCGTGGGTGGGCAATGGGGCATTTTTAATTTATTTCCTACATTTCTGTCATTTGATGCTTTGACTCTGGCTGCCAGCAGAGCTCTTGTGAGGGCTGACCTCAAAGGGCAGGAGGATGAGTGCTCTGAGTGCACACATGAATAAGGGATGGGCGTTGGTGTGTGTGGATAGCTCCAAGATTGTTTGTGGGGGTGAATGTGAGACAAATGAAATGGACCATCAAGTCTGCCTGCATGGCTGTGGGATGTGCCCTCAGAGGCACCTACAAACCCCATCAGAGGCTCCAGTGAGCTGCACAAGGCTAAGGAGGGTGCATCAAAGGGATGCTGTTCTGCGCTGGTTGGGAGCATAGGCATGGCCATTGCACAAAGCTTTGCTTTTGTTGATGCCCTTATTGTTATTCTTGCCTGAAGGTTTGGATTTTGAAAGCACATGAGAAATATGTTTTACATCTTTGTAACTTCCTGATATATACAATGTGCTTCATTCATTGCTCTAGGCATACAAACAGTACAAACTGTAGTTAATGTTAACCCATAACGTGCAAATTCAATCCTCTTAACTCACAGGGACATGTGTACACAGGCTGCACCGTATGTGGGGACAGCAGCTGGTAGAGAGCCCTGGGGCCAGCACATCTACCCAGTTGGAAACCTCATGATAGTAGAGGAAAAGAAGGTACTTTACAGCTATATTTATAGAAGAATTTTTGTCTTTGCATTTCCACGTAGATCTAATTGGAGAAGTGTGATAGGAAGCATTTCTGATATCTTATTTTATTCCAAAGTCCCTCTTCACACCAAGATCTAAAGAAAAGTATTTTAGGTCAAGCAACCTGCTACAGGTAACAGTGTATTTTAGGCAGGCTATTACAGATACCCTCGTATTTCCAAAGTAGTTCAGAAAGTGATTCACGAGAAGTTCCACCTGAATATGAGGAAGAACTTCTTCACTGTGTGGTTGCACTGGAACAGGTTGCCCAGAAAGTTGTGGAGTCTCCCCCACTGGAGATACTCAAGAACTGTCTTGACGTAATCCTGTGCAGTGTGCTCTACGATGACCTTGTTTCAGCAGGGAGGATGGATCAGATGACCCACTATGCTCCCTTCCAACCTTACCCATCCTGTGATTCTTTGAAAGATATGCCTTCTTTAATATTTGGCAATCCTGACTTCTCCAGACTCAGTAGCTGGGTCATTTCTCCTCTGGAGGTGGTACTCAAAAAAGCTGGAAGGTTTCTGAGAGGACCATGGGTCAGAGGTTTGTTGCCTGAATCCAGGGTAATGACTGGACATTTTTGGAGGATTTAGATAATTTTGCTTTGTAAAACTTATAGCAGATGTGTTTCAGGATGAGTGCTCTATGTGGGATGAGATCTGGAGCTTCCTAACACCAGCTACAGCAATTAATAGTCATGGTATTCATTACATATTCATTACATAACATGGTTTGTTCTGAGAAACAGACTGCCTGAGATGGAGGATGAAAATAGCAGCTGTTAATTTCAGAGGGATGAGCCTCTGAAGACTGCACCCAGGAGGAACCAGAACCTACTTAATTCCCTCTATGCTGTGGCTGAGGGTGTCTACCAAGGGGAATAGTCCTCTCCAGGGTTTTCTACTGCTGGTGCATTCTGGTGCCACCAGGGAACATCTTGGCTGTGCCAAACTTCCCTGTGGCTGGTCTGGGACGACTCCTGCTTTCACAGCACCTCTGGTGCTGCCTGGCCTTTTCCTCCCCTCTGCTCACTCAGTGCTCACCAGGACCTGCCACTCTTTGTGCTGTTCCACACAACCTGAGGCAGCAACTTGGGATTTGGAAAGGCTTGGAGGCATCCAGCTGTAGACCTCAGCTGTCCCCGTGGTTGCTGCTGATGTGTTCCCTGACTGGGGAACTCTGGGTGTAGGCAGCTGGTGTGGCTGCCTGCTCAATGGATAATTAATTGGTACAAATGGTTGGAGTAGGTAGGGAGGGTGTGCGTGCTCTGAGTACCTTCCAGGCTTGGCATGGTGGAGCAGTGAGTGTCTTCCAGAGGTAACTCGGGAGCTGCTGATGAAGCAGGGCTGAGTAAGGAAAATGTTGCATGACAGATGTCAGGCTGGTCTTCCAAAAGACCTCCTCTGCTTCTTCTTGCCTCTGTCAGCGCAGAAAGCTCTGGGAGTAGAGGCTGACTGCCTTTTCTCCCCTTGTGTTTCTAGATGGTGATGGGCGGAGACTGAAAGGAGCCATCCAGAGGAGCACAGAGACTGGCCTGGCTGTGGAGATGCCCAGCAGGACCGTCCGTCAAGCCAGCCATGAGTCCATCGAGGACAGCATGAACAGCTATGGATCAGAGGGAAAGTAAGTCATCAAAAGGGAGCTGGGTAATCACTCGTGGGATACTCTGTCCCTGTACCTATTAATTTTCCTCCAGCATGATGGAGAGTGTGTTTTTCTGACTGGCCTATGCTGCAGGTTTACTGCCCATGCAATTAGGGCAGATCTCTCTGTCTGCATAGCTGGCACATACTCGACTGTTTATATACTATCTTCAGTGTCCTCATTACTCTGAGCTGAAGCAGATACCCATTACTTTTAACTGCTTTGCCTTTGCATGAGTAATTCAGGGTCAATAGCAGTGGCTCATTACTGCTCGTAAATTACAAGCCAGTAGTTTTTAATGTTGCATAATAGTTGTCCACTTCCTTGTTTCAAAATAGTCCTTGGGTTTGGGACAGGCAGAAGTTTCAAGGTGCTGTAAAGGGTGAAAGTAATAAAATACATGACAGCATAGCAAAATTCTGATGTCAGAATATGTATTTTGGAGCCTGTGTGTACTTCAGTAAAAAACTTTATTTTGTTTCATGAGTTACAGTGCCCTTAAAGAATGTGTTTCAGAAAAGATTTCTGACCCCAAGAAAAGTTACAACACGCTTGCATTTAGACTTTATACCAGAATGCAAAGCAAGGGATCTTTAGGCCAGAACTTTAGGACCTGACTTGTCTCCAATTCTGATTTTTGTATTTCCGTTACTTGAAGCTATATATGGAAATTTAATAATTTTACTAAGATGACTGTTTGTGGGAATCTTTGGAAGCAAAAAAACCCACAGTATTTAAAGAATAAGCAAGTACGTACCATGTGATTTTGTGCTTTCTAGGTGTGAGGCCAAAATGTGTCTATACCTAAAATGTGTTCTGTTTAAGCCAAGGACCACACTTGGCATCACTCTGTGTGCTCTCTAGTCCTGTGTGATATTCCAAGTACACTGTTCAGCTAAAATGCTGAGATAGTCCAAAGGCACTCTCAATTAATGTGATTCTGGTGTTAAATAAGTAACAGGCTGTAAATTAAGGGAGACTTTCTTTAGCTTTAGAAGTAGGCTAATCCTGGAAAGGCATCATAGATCTGTGCTGAAGGTTCAAAATAGTAATGAGGCACAAACTGTGATAGCAATCTTGTCACTCAAGAGCTGTGATGTACCTTATCTCTTCTTATCTCCCTCTGCTGTCTCCAGGGAAATATTCCTGCTACACCAGCACAGTCCTGTAGCTTGGAGTTCTGCCTCTGCTACTAGATGCAGAGGATTAGTGATTAAGTTCACTCCCTGGGCAATGAGGAGCAAGAATCTGCTTTCATGCAGAGCAAAATTCTTTCCTTTTTCTATTTACATAGCTTACCCTCCTGGGAAGGGCTGTAACTCCCTGAATGGTCTGTGTCCTCTCCCTGCATACACCAGCTGCTTTGTTGTGCTTTCGTGGAAGGGGAGTATTTCTGCCAGCAAAGTACTGCACCCCTACAAGTGCTGTCTGACCCTGAAGGCAGGTGGCACATGGCTATCAGCTCAACAGGAAAAAGAGAAGCCTGTCTTGCAATCCAAGTGTCCTTCTTAGAACAAGCCTAAGGTTTGGTATTCCAACCTTGAACGCTGCCAGAACATCCTTGCCAGCACCTCGGCCAGCGATGGGGTAGTTTCTTCCCTTCTCTGAAAAGTGTGATTAAGTGGTTCCTGGATGCTTTGTTCCTAGGTGGGATAATTAATCTCTTCTGGGAACCCAGTGGGAATTGCAGCTATCTGTCTGAGCCACAAGTGATAAGCAAATAGGGCTGAGAGTACAAAGAGCTAAGAGGGCTCAATTCTCTTGAAACATGGTGGGTAGGGAGTTTCTCTGCTTTCTTTTCCTGCAGCAAAGAATGGAATTGTTTGGGGAATAGCTTTGAGGAACAGAAATGTGTTCTCCTAAATCAGATTTCTCTTGACCTCTCTCATTTGCTGTAGCTGTCTTTCCAGGGAGGCAGAATGAAGATTCATATGTCTCTGTTAGCTGTGGCAAGTTGATTTTCGTTCTAATAAAAGCTGGTTTTGTGACTGGTGCAGATACTCCCAGGTCAGAGGGTTTTCACCAGTGACTGTCAAACCCATGGTTTTCAGCAAGGCAGTGCTGTTCTAGTTCTTTTCACCCATGCATCCCTTTGCTATGTTCAGACCTGGAAGAAGATGGATTCAAAATCTCTCAACTTCTGTGTGTTTTTATAATCCTTATCAATTTAAGACTAGAAGGACAACTTCCAAAGGTGGGACACTGAAGTAATCAAGGATTTCGTGAACCTTTGCTGCAGCAGGCCTAAAGACCTGCCCTCAGCCATACAAATTGCTTTTAGAAAGTGTTGCACGCTGACTGCTTTTTCATGTTTGTTGCAGGGAGCTGATGGCAGCTGCCACAGCTGCCCTGTGCTGGTGTAAGATACCACAGTCAAAGAATATTCTGAAGTGCATGGTTTTGAGCAATGCTGCTGTCTTGGTTTGGAAAGACAGGTATCTGCCAGGGAAACTGAGGTTCCCCTAGGATGGAGAATACCAACCCCTCGCACCCCGACGAATTATAATTTTGCAATCAAGGGCTCTCAGGCAAAGATGTTGGGAATAGGAATAACAGTTCTTTACTAGGAGGTATTAACAATACAAATATGATAGGAAACAAAACCACCCAACCAAACAAACAAATAAACAAATAAACAATAATTTTAGAAGAAAACCCTGACAAAGTCAGAGTTTCAATCTGACCCTGTGATTCAGGATGTTGATAACAGTCCGAACGTAAACAGTCCAAACACTTCTGGAGTGGCAGACGTGATCCTGTTGGAGCAGAGATGATTCTGCGAAGAAACCGGTTCAGGGACGGCGAGGAGGGAGACAGGATGGCGAGCACAGGAGACAAAGAAGCTCTTGCCACACCGCAGCGAAGGAAGCGCCGAGCACCCCGCTCCTGCAGCAGGGCCGAACCGCCAACCCCCGGCCACCCCCCCCTCCCCCCCACCCCCCACCGCCAGGGCATGAGATGTATAGAAATGCAAATGCACCGCACAGGCTGGGGAAGGTAACAATGGCCTATCAAGGTGGGTCATCAGGCCCCAAAACAGATGTAAATAGAATATACAAAACCCAGCTCCACAACCCAAGACACTGCTTTCATGTGGACACCAGAGTGCATAAAATCCAGATTTATTTTTTTCATGGAGAGGCTTATTATGCAGAGTTAAGCCTCTGAGGTATGCTAAGCCTTCTTTTGAATACCTGACAATGAAGTATACTGGAGACTGGCTGGGCTAAATGATGCATCTCCTGGAATTAAAGCTCATACAGCATGCCAGGAAACGCTGACATTGTCAACACACTGCTTCATGGACATTTTTACCAGACAAAATGTCCTCCAATCTTCTTATCCAGATTTTCTATCTCACAATGGTTGTGCGCTGGTATAGTAAATTAATATAATGTAACTCAATGTGAGACTTTGTAGAAGGAGAGGTAGGTATTTACTCTGAACAAAACTATTTTCAGTCATTCCCGTGTGCAGGTTTCACTCCCTGATGCTCTCACCACCCCATGCAGGCACCAAGCCTCATGAATCAGGTGCTGGAGCCAGGCTGGGTTGTGTACTGCAGAGAGGACATGGGACACCATCTGTCAAGCCCTCGCTGTGTCTGTTGAGTTGTTCTTCACAACAGACTGGCTCTTAAGACTATGTTTTTCTTACACTTTCTAGGACTTACCTGCTATTTTTAGAGTGATCCTCAGGGTCTTGCTCTTTTTCCATCTCTGTAGATTTCAAGCAGCACTGCCACCTTTTTGTTCCCTTTTTGGGGGGATCTTTATGGCTACAATCTGCCCTCAAACAGGGCATGGAAGTGATGTGCTCTCTGACCTTCTTGTCTGTCCTTCCCCTGTCATTGGAGAGCAGATCTGCTGCAACTAGGTTGGTTGTGCTTTCACATACACAAGTGTTTCCATTCATAATTCATCCAGAATGATCTTAGCATTGGTTACAAATCTCTACAGCACTGAATATTTTCTTCTATGTCTATACTTAAAGACTTGCTTGAGAAAACAGTTACCCACTGTAGTAAGTGCCTATGGGGTAGTCTCAGGACACCAGGATTGCTGCAAGGATACAATTCTGAATATAGGAATAACTCACAAACAACCTTGTGAGATTCAGCAGAATCTCAGCTCCATCCTGGCTCTTGCATGATCTACATCTTGTTTTGGCTGGGTTTTGCTGCAGCTGCACGAGATCATGTACAGCATTCAATAAGCAGTAGATTCTGGACTTGCATGGAACTTGTTCCTGCCAAACATTTTTCTTCCTGAAAATGGAGCAGAAAGATAAAAATGGACCTGGAACAAAAAGTCTGCTAGCTGCCATAGGGCATAGTGAGTGGTACTCATAGTGGTTTTGTTCTTGCTGGCTACTGCTGGGATGATTAAGTTCTGGAGAGATCAGGTGATTTTTACCTCAAAAAAGCACAGCAGGTGGTGACTAACAAAGACTTGGAGAATTGTTCTTGTATTATTTTGAGATGAGTGTGCAGGTCCAGCAAGGAAGCATCTTGTTGTTATCCATCTCACCTCCCTTCTCCATGGTGAGGGAAGTGCTGCCTGGGTTCTGCCCTGTTGTGCCCTGCTCAGGAGGCAGGACACAGCCTGGCACACGTGCCACCAGCACGGGCATCTCATATCTCTTGGCTTCCTTCTGTCTCTGGTACCAGTTCTCCTACTGGGCTGCTGTGAGCCAGCACTGGGACTTAGGCTGGGGGCGCTGCCTGCCTTTCTCTGCTTCACTGGGGAACAATAATTAACAGGAAGCAGGAGAAAATACTGGCCTGGGTTGTGACCACATGGCTACGTGAAAATTCACTTCCCTTCACCAGAAATTATCCACCAACATTCAAGAATAACCAAAAGACTTGATTCCTGAATGCCCCATTCAGGAGATACACGCTGCAGCTATTCCCTGAATGTTTCTTTTTTGACTTCCAAAGCCAGGAGACTTGTAGACACATTTATAACAGATTATCTTCAGACCTCTTTTTATCCAAGTCCATTAAAAAAATGGAATGAAACATGTTGTTAATATCAGTTTAGGATGTAAGAAATCAGTGTCTTTTGAGGTGGAAACCAGGAAAGGCATGGGGATTATTTCTGTAATATATCAAGAAATTCCTTAGCCTGTTCAGCAACAGCACATCCTTTTGTGATGGCAAAGCTTGACCAGCACAGCTTGGAAAGGATGTGACCTTGAGAGCTGTAGTGACAGCAGGAAATACAGTGAATCCCACCTTCAGCAACCTCTTGGGAGCAGAATAATTGCCCACTGAAGACAGGTAGCTATCTTTTATTCAGTGCATCTGAGATGACTAGTGATTGCTAAAAATGGAGCTAGCCTGGCAAGGTGGGGAAGGGAGTGGGGGTGGTCTTTGTACAGAATTCACTGCACAGTTTTTATAGCACTGTTTCAGTGGCAGAATTCATACAGCAGAAGGAACGGGATACGCGAGCAGAGTACAATGTGTTACAGCACATAAGACAGCACGTTTTTAGTGCTAAAAATGCTACAGAAAGTGGAGTGGCCCAGAGAGAAACAGAGCTCGTTGAGAGGCAGAGTTGAAGATCTTGCCTGGCAGAGGAGAGGTGTGCAGTTGATGGAGTTAGGGTGGGTTTGGGTCCTGCAGGGATAGATTGTCATGGAAAACCTTCCCAGCTGAAGTGAAGGCTCCTGCCGCGTTCACATTGACTTTGACAGGTTAAGGGGCTGTGTGCCCAGTCCCTGGACAGTGTGGTTGGATGCATATTCCTCATGCACACCATAAGTATTTGAAAGATGGGATAATGGACATTAGCAAGTTCTGCCTTCCTCCTTAGCTGATAGATATCTGCTTGGGTTCTGCCTGTGAGATGAGATTTAAAAGACGTTAACATGCAATATGGATGAGTGTGATTGTTACACAGAACATTACTGCTCCCTGAAATTGGAGTTCTGATGGAGTTTTTTTAATGCTCAAATAAAATAACTGTCAAATATCAGTCAATTATCAGTCTCAGAGGAGACTTCCCCCTCCCCATTTCTTCTGGCTGAAGGAATGTGTTGCTGTCCCTGTTTTTTAAAGATAGAGCTGGAGAGTTTAGCTCTGCATTAGATGTGGCGTGTGGTGTATCTGTTAGTTCAGCTGTGCAAGTCAAACCACTGAGATGGTATTTAGGCAAATTGCTTATTAATTGCAAGTTTTTTCCATGAGAGGACGGAAGAAAAAGGCTTTTTTAATTCACAAGAACAGAACAATAATTTCTGAACCCTAGGTCCAGACACATCCTGTGCACATACCAGACCATGCAGTGGAGCAGTTCTTTAAGAATGTATCACCTCTGGAGACTTGAGATGATGGCAAATAGGTGCTTGTGTGGTAGTGTAAAAGAATCCATGAAAAGAGCAAGACAAAATGTTATCTTCTGAAAATAGCTGTTGTCTGGGTGTGCTGAGGGTGGCTGTGTTGAGGCTGTCTGGCCTCATCACCTTGCTGAACCCACAGCAATGGAGCAGTGGAGTTCGTGGGAGTCGAGGTGTGCAACTTGTGAAGCAGAGAGACAGGAATAGGGATTTGGTCCAAGGGGGAAGAGAAAAAATTCTCTTCTCCTGGGAGAGCTCCTGGACAAAAGGGTGTCCAGCCTGTGAGGGGAGCAGATGAATGCCTAGCTCTGTATTTCTTCTGCAGAGGCATAGCAGGAAGTGTGTGGCCATTACATGTTAGTACAATCAAGACCAGTCTCAAAGTCTTAGAAGACTTTTTAAAAAGTATGGTATCAAGAGGAAGAGAAAGGGAATATGTGATCTGTTTTTCAAACTGATAATTCACAAATGATGTTTAGGACTGATGTGTAAAGAGGAAGGACTGGAAAAAGATTTGGAACAAAAATCTAAAACAATGCACAGGAATAAACTCTCAGGGAAGGATTTTAAGAACAGGCAAGAAAAGCAGCTGTCATGGATGGTGTAAATAAGGCTGCTCTGGCCTGGGGACCTGGGTGTGGACTTGCTGACCTGTGGAGATGCATTCTGACCATATTTCCTGCGAGTATTACAAGATTTTGACAAGCTGATTCTGCAAATTCTCGCAACAACATAATGGGATACCTGGCATACAGAGTCCCAAAAGCAATTTAAAAATAGATTTAGAAAAGAGGTCAGACAAACTCTACACGGACAGAAAAAGAAATTAATGATACATTTTCCCTAAATGTGTCTGCCTTTGCACACTGCATGCTAATCAGTAGCCACCAGCGGGCGGGAATGCGGAAGGGACTGAGCAGAGCCACGTATGCTGCGTGAGAGGGATCAGCACAGCTGCTCTGCATTTTCTTCATAGCATTTTGCATTGATATCAGTGCTGTCCATCTAAGCATTCAAATCCTGATCAGTTTACGAGCAAACTCTGAAAAGCTGGTTCTCCATCCCATCATATGTAAGGAGCAGCTGTTGTGGCATGAAGGAAACTACTGCATGATTTGCACACAGAGGGGAAGGACATGGATCCGTGCAAGGAGTAGGTCAGGAAATGCTGCTACCCTGAAAGAGCAGAGAAGCAAGCAGCTGGCAAGGAGCCTTTAAGCCACTCTTAAATTACTCTACAGAGGACAGATTTCATACACCCTGACCTACAGCATGCAGGACAAGATCACAGTCTTCAGAGGCTGCACAGATTTCCTAAATAATCAGGATTAGGAATGTTGTGTTTAAAAGAAGGTCTGGGCAGTTTCAGCCCCAGTTTGAGCACACAGCTTCTAAGATCCGTAGAATGTAGAATATGCTGGGATGGAAGGAACCCACAAGGATCATTAAGTCCAACTCCTTGTCACAGGAATCCCACCCTGTACCTGAGAGCGGTGTCCAAACGCTTCTAGAACTCAGACAGGCTTGGTGCTATCACCACTGCCCTGGGGAGTGTGTTCCAGTGCCAGACCACCATCTTTTCTTTAATATCCAGCCTAAACCTGTCCTGGCTCAGCTTTATACCATTTCCTCAGGACCTGTCACTGGTCATGAGAGGGAAGAGATCAGTACCTGCCCCTCTGCTTCCTCTCATGGGGATGCTGAAGACCACAATAAAGTCTCCCCTCAGTCTCCTCCAGGATGAGCAAACCCAGTTACCTCCAGTGTTTCCCATAAGGCATCCCCTCCAGTCCCATCACCATCCTCCTGGCCTCCTTTGAACTCTCTCTAATTGTCTTTTTTATATTGTGGTGCCAAAACTGCCCCAGGACTCGAGGTGAGGCTGCACCAGTGCAGAGCAGGGCAGGACAATCCCCTTCCTTGCTGGCAATGCTGTGCCTGATGCACCCCAGGACACAATTGGCCCTCCTGGCTTCCAGGGCACTGCTGACTGTGATTCAACTTGCCATCGACCAGGATCCCCAGGTCCCTTTCCGCAGCGCTGCTCTCCAGCCTCTCCTTCCCCAGTCTGTACACACAACCAGTTTTATTCCCTATATAAACGTGCCACAGAAGAACAGACATGGTTTATGGGCTGGGTCATCCCTGTGATAAAGCCGGGGTTGTGGCTGCTGTGCATGGAGACGGCGCTGCTGCGGGCTCTTGTCTCCCTCTCGCGGCTGTCCCCGCTGTCACACGGTGTGTCCCCGCTGCCCTGCATGCAGCCTGCCGGGGCTGTGTCTGCTGCCTCTTGTGCCAGGGACGGTTCGGGCACACCAGTGGCTGGTCGATGCGTTTGGCTGGAACGGCGTTTGCAGCCCGTGCTGAGCCTTGGCGGGAGCTGGTACCTGTGCAGGCAGTGTTAACGTTCATGCAGGTTTCTGCTGCATTGGTGGGTTCAGAGATCCCAAGATCAGTTCTATTCCAGTATCATCTTTCTACTGTTCCTGCTCTGCCTTCTTGCCTACAGCTGGTCTGAACAACCTCCAGCAAAATGTCCTTCATTTGGTCTGAACAACCTCCAGCAAAATGTCCTTCATTTGTCCTTGACACGCTGGAGGCATCGCTGACCTCCCTGTGCTCTCCCTCTGCCTTCCAGTCAATAACAGTGTTGCATTCAACTTAACGAGCAATTCCCCAGCAAACCTGTGATCTTTAACTCCATGAAAATCATTCCCATTTGGCTGTGGCAAAGCAGAGCCCGTAAATCATGATTAGAGAAAGCGAAGGGCCAGAGAAGAGATAATTAATTTGCTTTGCTGTTCAAAGGCTGCACTGCCCTCGCTCAGTGGAGGATTTGTGCCCTTTAGACAAAAGGCTGACAAGTGTCACCTGTTAATCTTCTCTGTGTGCAGCTCTTTGCAGCATGAGATGGTCCTGTCACAGGGCCCTGCTGCCTCTGACAGCTGCTATATGCAAGTCAGCTGCAAAGTGCTCCCTCTATTCCTCTGGCTATTTTTAGCATTTCTTTTTAGATGCAATAAAAAAAGGACATCTCATATCGGTGATAACCAGGTTGTAGTGATTTTTCCCCTTAAGGAAGAGACATGTTGGGCAATGGGAGGGGAAGGGCTTTCCAGGATTGCTCCAGTGTGTGTGAAACATCTGCTGGCTGTCACCCAAGGTGGAGACACCACTGTCACCTGCAGCAGATCCCTTCTGGAGCCTGTCTCCAGCACATCCAGTGTGTGGTGGTTCAGCTGGACAGCTGGCTTCTGGAACAAGGGCAGGTCAGAACAGCTCAGTATAGGCAAAGGGCAGGCAGGAGAAGTCTGCTGAGCCTGCAGCATGCTCCAGAGTAGCAGGGAAGGGCTCTTGGGAGCATCAGGGCTGCATTTAAACAGTTGAAAGAAGTCACAGTGCTCCCTGGAGCTCTTTTCCTCCCTGCTTTAACTGCAGGAAAAATGAGTGAATGGGGAGAGCCTGTCCCACCAAACTCACTGTACATGTCCCCCTCACCTCACCATTCCAGCTTCTCTCTGAGCATTTGACAGCTCACCAAGCTGGATTTCAGCATCTGAAATTTAGTCTATTCTGCTAAATGGTTCCTGCTGTTTTAAATTCACATTCTTACCAAATCTCTGCTGTTTTATTTTCCCCTTCCCCTCAAGGGAGAAGCAGCAGCTTTCTTGGAGACAGCTTATGATTTTTTCCAGAGAGAAATTTTTTCCATTCCAGGGTTATTAGCAATACCCAAAGATGTGTCCAGGAATTGGTCAAAGCCAAGATTTAGAGCTGCTGCTTCTAGTGTCTAATAAAGCAGCACTGCAAAAGGTCAGCCTCTGTGCAGCATAGCAGCCAGTTCTATCAGTTAATGGCATAATCTATTACAGAAGTAATTCCCTATGTCTTCTCTTCCCAGTCAAATATAACAACAGTGGGGAACATTAACTGTCTAATCTAATACTGAGTTTCTTATGAGCTGGTAAACCCGTTAACTAGGCCTGTTATCCATACTGATGGAGTCTTGACCTGGGCCTGTGTTTCTAAGTGAGCTTTGCCATTCCCCTTGGAATGAGCAGCTTCATTCAGGCAGCAGCTCTGCTGGCCTCCTTGCAAGGCTCTGTGCTGGTGGCCCAGCCAGGGTGTCCCTGCACCAGTGTCCTGCCCTCTCGCTGTACTTTGCAGAGCATTCATCATTTCAAGATCATCCAGAGCTCTCTGACTTCTGGATTTATGGAGGATAACAGCAGCCTTTGCTTTGCTGTAAACACTTCCAGGTGCCATTGCTTCACCTTTAGCCCAACAGCTCTTGGTCTTGTGCTTTTTAACACTGTCCTTCATACTCTGCTGCATTTTTTCTCCTGTTATTGATGCAGGCTGCTGGGCAGAGCCTTTGCTAGCAGCATTCATAGATAGCATTACAGAACTGCTTGGAAGGGACCTTAAATATCACCTGGTTCCAGCCCCACTGCCATGGACAGGGACACCTCCTGCTGGACCAGAGGAGGCGTGGGCTGGTGTGAGAGCACAGGTGCCTACTCTCCACACAGGTATAGATGCAGAGATACTTGGCATCAGCCTTTGATGTGATTCTCTCCCTGGCAAGTAAGAGGAAGTGATTTAGTGAATTGTTTTGAGTATTCAGGGGCCAGAGGGGTTCCTCTCCTTTGATGTCCTGCAGCCTGCAGGGTTTCTGTGGGTGGTCTTCTCCCACCTTTGTGTCTCCTCTGCAACAACATGGCTGGACTCCCCCTAGAGAGGAATTGCTCCAAGACCTGGTTCTGGGTGTGCTGTGAACTCTCATAGCCCTCAGCCTCACTCAATTCTGGGCTTCCCCTCCTCTATCCTGGTCCTCAGCATCTTGCTAATTAGCCCAAGCATCTGTTCTGAGCACAGCAGTGAACATTTCTCTGAAGGGCTGTGAGTTGTCTTGCCAGATTGTTATTTTCATGCTTGTTCAGGTCGCACACTCCCCGGGCAGGAGTGAGACCCGAGCATGGCCCATTTGTCTTCCATGAGTTGAAGAGAATAAAGAAAACATTTACCTTCTGGCTGATGGTACATTCATCTCCTGCTGAATCTTATGTCTTTGTCTGTCAGGTCTCCTTTTTCCTGCACTATTTTGAGTTCTCTAGGCACATTTTTGACTCTCTGTGTGCAGCCCAAAATGCCTGAACCAGCAGGGTCACTGAGTCTCGCTGGTCCTCATGTGCATCAGGACTCACTTCTTCTCTCCTTGTATGGGCAAATCATGAGCCTGATAAAGCCTGTCTGGCTCCCTCTTCCTCTGCTTCCCCCATCCCACATCCCTGCAGATTTTCCAGCTTGGGGCTCTGTCTCTCTGTGCACAGTTTATCCTGGGGAGCCAGGCCACAAATCCAGCCTGGTTCCTGCCCTGGTCCCAGAGAAGCTGCCACCATGGGGCTGACAGATGCCAGGTGGGTGGTGGGGCAGGAACTGTGTGCCCACAAGGAGCAGTGTGGCCCTGGACATTGGGGATTCACCTTGAGCTGCTAAGGAGTAGGTGACACAGGAAACCAAGAAAAATGTTAAACCTTCTCTGCAATGAATGCCAAACGAATAGCAAACAAATGCTGCTGTTTCTGCGGTAACTCAAAATATCACCTGGAGTGTTGGTGCAAACAGTGGGTGCAGGGTGAAAAAAACACTGAACTGAGGAAAATACACCCAAGCAGATCCCCTCCCAAACCTGCGACCCAGGATGCCAAGACTCCCTCATCTCTTTTCACAAAAGTGACGTTCATAAAGAGCTCAAGGGCAGGTTTTTCCATGCTGATGGCTCAGCAGCTCTCCCTGTGTAGCAGCAACAACCAGGTTTCTCAAAGAGCCAGGTCAGTGTAGAGGGGAGATGCAGTATTCCATGGAAGAGATGGGCCATTTAATGCAGTACCCTGTCACAGGGAGCTAAGCCACCCCATGAACCTGTGCTACTGACATGTCCTCTTCAGTCCCCATGTGTGGTGAAATGCTGAGGTATGTGTGCTGGAATCCTCCTTCCCTGTCAGAATAAATAAATATTCCCATGGGGCTGAGAGCAGGTCTGCAAATAGCTAATGAGAGCTGAAATCTCAACCGGAAATTAACACGGCTGCTTGAATGGGGCTGGAAAAGAATTTATTTCTTTTTAATGTATTCTAGATGTAACTGGCTTGGAGGGGGCCATCACCAGCCTTTGTGGCTGACTCAGCCGTATTATGAGGACCTGTGGTTCCCAGCCCACCCCACAGACAGGGCTCCTCTCTGTTGTCACTTGTCCCCAGCCTCCTCACAGCATCCTTTGTGAGAAGCAGATTTGGGGAGCAGGGGGCTGTATCATTCTGTGGGTAATTGCCCCCCTCCAAGGATGTTTGGAGAAGGTGGAGGAGGTTTGTGATTGTGCCTGACTTCGGCACACAGCAGGCAGAGAGCAGCACCCGGCATGGCAGCGTGGGTATCCCAGCATAAAGCTCCTGACTTGTGTCTCAGCAGCTGTGTCATGGCTTGGCAGATGCCTGTGGGACAAATGTAGGTGTCAAATGCTGGCCTCAAGCCTCATTCTTACCATCTGCAGCAAGTTCCTCTACAACCTCCAAAACAGCTGCGTAAATCAGGGTACAGCTGGGTAAATCTCAATTTGTGTCAGTGTACCACAGAGTTTGATATGTTTGTGTTCCTACACAAACGTCCTAGTGCAGTGACCAGCATCTGTAGCTTGCCGTGGGCTAGCCTCAGTGCTTGGTGATGAGATTTGGAGGCTCTGTCCTCCCAACAGCCTTAGTTTTGCTGTGATAACTGTGGCTGCTGATGTTTGAGGATGTTGTCCTATTAGCCTTGCCACCCATATCCAGATCCTCTTTGGGACTCCAGGCATAGAAGCGGATGTGAAAACCACAGAGTGGATAAGGTGGAGGCTTCTGGTGTTGAGCATTAGGAAATGAGACCCTCTGACCAAAAAGGAGATGTTTCGCTCTGTGTGTGTGTGATAAATAAATAAGGAATTGAGTAGCAACGGGATTGATGCTTGCCCTGCTCATCTCACTAACTACTGCTCTAAATGGATTATTTCCTCCCCAGAAATGAGGACTGGAAACGGATGGCTCCCAAGAGAGATCCTATAAGCCGTTCTAGGAATCTGTTACCTGAAGAGGTGGCATGCCAGATATGAGCCTGAGATAGCAGAGATTTTCCCTAGAAAAAATGAGTTATAGCTAAACAAATATTGACCAGCTGGTGACTGCAGCTCTTACTGGGCTTTTTGGATGAGGAAAGAGATTTTAAATGGATTTCATGTAACTAAACTATGTGGAAATCATTGAGTTTTGCTCAAAAAAAAGGCTTCCATAGATGTCATTCATTTCAGAGATATATTAAATCTGGTTCTTTAGTTACTGGGTTGCTTTAAAATGCAGATTAACCCTTGCCAAAATAATTTTCTTTTGCAGCTTGAATTTCAGTGGAGTCCATCTGGCATCTGCTGGGCAGTTTAGTGACTTCCTGGGGAGCATGGGCCCTGCACAGTTTGTTGGCCGTCAGACCTTGGCCACCACCTCGATGGGTAAGGAACACAAGGGAGTTGTGCAACTTTAACTGAGTTCTGAACAGACACCTCCTACAAGCCACCTAATAATGTGTCCAGCATCTGCTCATCTAACACTGTCCTGCTCCATTTCTCTGTTAAATTGAGTGAGCTTGGCTGAAAGGTTTTGCTGACTGCAGCAAATGTGGCATTAGGAGGAGAGCAACAGCTTTCCCTCAGCTCTGAAAGGCATAGACCAAGTAAAATGCAGCTAAAATCCTGAAAATGCATCCTGTGGGGTTTTTTTTCTATCTAAGGCCCACCAGGCTCTGTAAGAATTTTGTTACGGTCCACCATACTTGCATTTTCCAAAGCAGCCTGCAGTCCTAGGTTATTCCATTTGGGAGAAATGAGAAGCTTGCTGCCACAAAGAGTAGGAGACTGAGCCACCAAAGCTGTTTTAGAGGGCTTCCAGTCAAGTTTGCTTTTGAAAATGTGGCCTGGAATCAGTGTGGAGCTGCTCCAGAGTAATACAGGAAGAAATCGGGCACATACAGTTTGTTACAGCTTGTGCAGGAGGGACATGAAGATTGCTTTTTAAATATTTTTGTAACCCAAGAATGTATTATTTTGAAAGCCTTCTGTGTATTTTGACATTTTGGTTTAGGGGACGTGGAAATTGGCTTGCAAGAACGAAATGGGCAGCTTGAAGTGGATATTATTCAGGCTCGAGGACTGACACCTAAACCCGGCTCCAAAACACTGCCAGGTAGGATGTTTTGATCTCCTAAAACTGAACTGAACTTCCCGGAGTCCCAGCCTGCCACAATGGTTGCGAATAGGGAAAATTTGAATTTTCACTTGGCAGGTCTCAGCAGCCTGTGCATGGTACTGAAAACAAGGCTGCTTGGGCAAATCTTTTCCCTGCTGTAAGTGTCTTCTTTAGAAACACCTGAGACACAGCACTCTGTCTTTTCTAAAGCAAGCATGAAGATTTTCTTCATATTTGACCACTGCTTTTTTTTTTCCAGCTGCTTACATCAAAGCTTACCTGCTGGAGAATGGCGTGTGCATTGCGAAAAAGAAGACAAAAGTGGCTCGCAAGTCATTAGACCCTCTGTACAATCAGGTGTTACTGTTTGCTGAGAGTCCCCAGGGCAAAGTATTACAGGTAAGATGACCAAGTCTCAGCTCCGCCCCTCTCCCTCTTCCACCTCTCGTGGAAGGTACTAAGTCCTGTCATGCTGGTTAATTAACATAGAAGAGAAAAAGCCAATTTTCATCAAACCAAATGCACTCGATCTGAACTTAACAAAGGGAAAGGAATCCCTTTTTCTTCATACTCAAGCTGATGATTATTTGACACCCTGCCAGGTACCATGAGCCTACCAGGAAAGGATTGGTTTTTTAATATTTTTTTCCCACCCAGTTAGGAGATGGGCGGTACCTATAGATGCTAAATGATCTTGCAGCATGGGTTGCCTTCCATGTTTATGCAGGGCACTCTGCCATCACCCAATCACATATCCTACCCTTTTCTACCTCTTTTCTGTTACTGCCATATGTTTTCTGCCGTACTCATATTTTCAATTCTGTACCTTCTTTTCCATAGCAAAGAGTGATTTGCATTGTTAAATCATATAAAAATAATTTCCATCCAGTAAAGCCTGGCCAAAATCTATTCGCAATACTAATGTAATTAATCCATGAGTTTCTATTCTTTACTTCCACTGGTGTATGAATTGCCAGCTAACCCACTGGACCCTTTTCTTTAGTGACTTCTACCTCATTTACCTTGATTAGAAGCCTTTTCCCCTGATGCAACAAAACTGCACATTTATGATTGAAATGGAGTAGGACCTGGCTTGGTCTGCTCTTGCCTTGTGTGGGTTTACCTGCTGCCTTGCTGCCAGGAAAGGCACTTATTCCACAAATAGATTGAGGAGCTTGGCTTTTTGCTGATGGCCATGTCACCAAACGCAATTTGTGCAGTGGTTTGCTCCATCTCCTGCTGGCCTAGGGTGTGAGTTTTTGGTTTTTGATTGACATTCATTGCCTCTCCTACCTCATTTTACAGAAAATTGTAGTGCAGTGGTTGTTAGGAGCCTAGGGAAGGAAGCTGTCAGGATTAGCCAGAGATCACTAATTGCCAGCATAACCCATCCTACTCATCCTCTCCTCTTCAGAACACGGACTCACTCTGCAGTCAGTCGTCACCTTTGTCTTGAGCCACACAGGGCCACCTGGCCACGTGCAGACCTCCAGCATGCCTAAGCCCATGACCTTCACTGCATCTGTTCTTCCACTCACTGGTCTCCATCATGTCGTAAGTGTGATTCAGCTTTCCTTGCTGCTCTGCCAGCTCTTCCATTAGCCCTTCCTCTGTGTCTGTGAGCTGTTCTCGGCCGTCTGTACTACCTGCCCTGCTTGTCGCTCACATGTGCCCCTTGTGCCGTGTCCCTGGCTCCTGCCCTTCCTGCAGATGAGGGGCCATGCCTCGTCTCCATCTGCCCTGTGGCACAAGCTCCATGTGCAGAAGTTAAAACATGCTCTTCTCCTCAGACTGTTGGCTTTTGGCCCAAGTTGTTGCCCACCTTTTTTTTTGTTGGTTTATTTCTCCAGCTCAGGAGCTCCTCCTGCCCTTCCCCCACTAGGCCACCCTTTGGTGCGTCCCAGGCCAGGACCAGATTTTACCTGCAGGTGTTGGACTGCAACCCTGAGGATACTTTGTGCAGGTGCTGCCCTGCCCAGCAGAGTGTTGTCTTATCCACATGCACATTCACCTCTTTTCCATGAGGGGAAAGAAAAAAATCCTATAACATTAGGATTTGTAAACATGTGCCTAAAATAAAAAAGTAGTATCATCAACCAGAGCCTCATGTCACCTCTTGGTACAGTAAATATTTCTGGTCTTCTCAAGCTGTAGTAAAACTCCAGAAAGCTGGACGATTTGAAGGATTTGTCAGAGTTGTGCTCCCCAAGGAAGTGTGAAAGTTGCAGGATTAACTGTGCTCCCCCTTCTTGTCCCTAAGGTGATAGTCTGGGGAAACTATGGACGCATGGAACGCAAGCACTTCATGGGTGTCGCCAGGGTTCTCCTGGAAGAACTGGATTTGTCAACTTTAGCCATCGGCTGGTACAAGCTCTTCCCAACTTCCTCAATGGTAGATCCCACTACAGGCCCACTCCTGCGTCAGTCCTCACAGCTTTCCCTGGAGAGCACAGTGGGACCCTGCTGTGACAGGTCTTAGTGAGTAAGGAAGGGAGAACTGCTTTTGTTTTTTAAACATGCTGTCAAGGTTTTGTTTGCTGGAACTCTGACCTCAAGCGCAATGCATGTTCAGTCAGTTCTTGTGGAGCTGGAAGAGGAGGATAAACCAGTGACCTTAGACAGAAGACGAGGGGGAGGGCACTGTGCCCTCTCTGTCCAAGGAGGAGGTGCCATGGGGCATGAGTCCTAGTTGTCAAATTAGACATACACCTCTTGTTTCACTTCTCTTGCTGTCATTCTTGGACCCTTGTTTCAGATCAATATTAACCCTGGAAAGTTGCAGCATTTGAAAGAATTTGGGGGAAGTAAGGAATGAATTTCTCTTAGCTGTGCATCTTAGAAATTTCTAATGTGAGTTCTTTCACAAGAAAGTACCTGAAAATTTAGAGGTCATAGTCTGGCCTGAAAAGAGCAGGAACAGAAAGTTTAAGAGGAAGCATTAGGTCTTTTTATAATGTCTTTCTTTCTGAGAGGAAGAAGAAGAAAAGAAACCTGCAATTCTTTCTTTAGAATCAGTTCCCTGTCACTGAGTCATGTTAGCTCTAACACTGTCATTGCTGTGTTTTCAAACTGTGCCAAATTACTAGCAAGTGTCTTTACTGCATTACATGTCTAACACTGCTGATGAAGCATGCTTGGTGGGAGAACAAGTAGCGCCTACTTAGAGCAGACAGTTTAAACAGAGTTCGAGTTTAGCAGGCTAATTAACCGCAATTTTGCTCAGAAAAAAACCCCAAAATACTATAAGTGGGAGCTGAACATCACACTTGCAGCTTGAGGTGTTTTGTATTGTCAGATGAGACATTCTGCAATTTGCTGACTCCCTTACTTGTTGCTGTGCATCCTTCAGTCATGATGTCTTCTATCTCCTGCTTTTTTCCTTCATCTCCTTGGTACTGATACATATCTGCTGGAGATGCTGCCCTTCCTTCCCAGACCTGAAACAGGACTGGTTTATTCTGCCATGGGAGAGAAAGTGGGGGGTTCTGGGGGTGCAGAAGAAAGAAATCTCAGTTTGCCATCTGAGAAGAAGGTGCTGGAGAGCCCATAACCTTTCTTGTGGAGGGACAGGAGCTTTAGGTAGTCTTGGTACTACACAGACATTTTCAAATGTCCTGCAAGAGGAGATGTGATCCCCAAAGTACAGAGAGGTAGTGAGTGACGAGTGTGATGGCACAGTGATCACAGCACATGTGTTCTGTTCATTAAATGAGTAAAGCACATTTGCTGAGCTGTGGCAGCTGCTGCCAGCAGAGCCACGTGCTGGAGGAAGTGTGCTGGATTCTTCAGACAATTAAATTATCCAGAATCACAGAGAATCTCCAGAGATTTTTCTGTTGGTAGCTCTGTTTTGGCTAGGTTTTGTCTTAGTTCCTAAATGAGGATTTGATGACTGCTGTCCCAGAATAAGCTTTTGGAGATGTTTTACTTTGTGGTTTAAAAGTGAAGGTCCCATGTGCCATGTAGGAGAGAGCAGATTCTGATTCATAGAGAAAAACTGAGCATTTATTTCTGCATGTGGACCTCAGCTTTTTTAGAGTAAAAGCATGAGTGTTGAGTGGATGGTAAAAGCAGTTGCTTTTGGTCCTAGCTTGTCTATGGCATTTTAAATTATTTTGAGGTAAATTACAGGATAGAAGCAAAAATTATATAGGCCTTACAATAATCTGTAAAGAATTATATAATATAAAGGAAAGGGAAGGAGGACAAGGGACATAGAATGACTAGTTTTTTGAGTCTTCAGTGGCAAAAGCCTCAACATTTCAGATAAATATCTTCATTTTCTTGACTAAATATGTCACTGGCCTCTCACTAATTATTTTTTCTAATCGTATTAGACAATTTCTATATATTAGCTGAAAAAAGTTTGTTGCATGCTGGTCAAACTATGTTGTGGCACTCTCTTTCATTTTTACTTTTAAAAAAGAAAACACATTTACTGTAATTCAAGTCGGCATCTTTTCCTCTTGGTATGTAGTGAGTACTAGGCAATATTGTACAATATATGTGTATGAACTAGAATAGATTAGGTAGATTTAGTGGTTTGTAGCACTGGATCTTTTAATAACTATGACATTAAAAGGAATGTGGGGAGCTCCAGGTACATGCCAGACCTAGCAAGAGGGCTTCTGTCTTAAGTTATGCTGAAAGTTTTGTATTGGTACTTAGTTTGGATTTACTCTACCAGTAAGAGCTAAGTTAATCCTGAGTTTCCTGTGTCCAGTGAGATGAATGCAGCATTTTTGCATTTTTTAATGGGGAATAGGAGACTACATATGCCAAAAATATTTCCCCAGAAAACTTTGTTTAACGACTGTCTGTTGAAAAGCTCAGTTCCTGTGTGCCTGGCAGATGCAATGTGTCTCTGTTCCCTGCCCCTCTGAAATGCAGGCTCAGTGATGATCAATTTAGTTACCACAGGACTCCTGAACATCAAGGACTATCTTCTGTCTGTTTTTAATCATGCCGAAAGGTCACTGTCAGGGTGAAGTAAAGAAGTTACGGTTCTAGTTGTGTTATTTTTTGTTAACATCTCCAGTTCTGTAATTTGGAGGCTGTTTCACAGTCTGCTCCATCCTATTTTCTTCTGCATTTTTTGCGTGGTTGACTGTGGTCCAGTGCTTCTCGCTTTTGTTTTACTCCCTCCGAGTCCTGTTTCTCCCCAGTAAGTGAGCACTGCAATCCCTGGCTGCCAAGTACAGCACAGTCACATGAACTGGCAAGTGCAGGTGACCTTCCTTCACAAAGCAGACTCACAGGAGCCCTTCTGTGAGTGCCCACTTGACACAGAGTGAGGCCAGGGGAGTTACACGGTACCCTACGGTTTATTTTCTTGCTTCACTCATCCTCATGATTCCTGCACTGGCCATGGTGTATTGTAGTCAAAAAAGAACTCTTCTAGTTGCCCATCAATTTAATCCAGTGTAGCATCCAAGACAAGTCTGGAATACCCTATTTTTATAAAGCCTAACCCATTTTTCCCCAAAAAAAATTTGGCTGGCCAGTTTCTGTCTAAGCTGATGTGATGTGAGAGTTGGGATTACCAGTGTGGTCGTGTATAAAGCAGCATTTTGCCATAGTGATGAGCAGCTAAAAAGTGAACTTTTGTCCCCTTTGCAAGTCCTGGCTGAATCTTTTCCAGTGCCTGAGTCTTGCTGTTGATTACAGTCAGGGAGGGAGAGAGGAAGAGCAGGAGACTTAAAAAAAAAAAAAAAGTGTCAGTGTTTTTTTGGTTGGTGAATGATTATGAGGGATGAGACTGAGGAGAGAGAAATACCTGCCCAAATCAGGGTTGGTTCTTTGTTCCTTGTGCATGAACTGCTACATTGTAAAGGTAATGGGAGCATTTCTGGCAAAAAAAAAAAACCATGGAGAGCCAATCCCTGAATGTTACCTGCATTATGGAAAACAAAGAAATCCGGATGCTGAGAGTAGAATGATCTTTCCCCATTGGGAATCCCTGGCACACAGGGAGAGCAGCCTCACATGTGGCTTTGTTCTCTTTGTGCTCTGAGCAAAAAACAGCCGTGACCATGGTTGTTCCTGATTTGTTCAGGCAAAAAAATGTGATAGTTTCCCAGTCTCCTGGTGTTTCTTTCCCTTTGCCCCAACACAGCTGGGATGGCCAAGGTCTTCACTCTGCAATTCAATCTATGGATCCTCATCCTGCAGCTGGAGCTGCTGGAGCATCCCTTGCACTGCAGGCACTGTGGGCAGGGTAAGGGCCAGTATTTCTTGGCCATGGATTGTTTCAAAGGACATTGCAGAATCATTTGCTTTGAATGAAAATATATATTTATTTTCCTAGCTCCCAGATCCTTTATCATTGTACTGTTCTAAATTTGCAGGTCTTCTGGAGTATGAATATCACAAGTTCCTGTAAAGGAGTTGTTTTTAAGACGTTGAGGCAGTTAACAGAATCTCAATTTAAGCATGTTTAGTAATGTTTAGACAGCAAGACAACTTTTTTATGAAACTCATTTTAAGTTAGTTTGTTTCATGCTGTTGGTAATATTTTAAAACAGGAAAAATATTTTTCTTTAAAGACAAAATGATATGTATGTTTTTTAACAGGTAACATAATTTAGTGTTTTCAAAAATGTTTGATGTTCTTGGTATGAAGTTTACTATTCTTTTAATTTCTGTGTTCCTTGTTATATTTTATTAACTTTTTTCCAAAAGAAAAGAGGCAGACATATGTAAATAAACAACAGAAAAGAGTCCTATAAGAAATTCTGTTTAAACTGGCCATTAAATTATTAGTAAATATTTGTTATTGTTCATTAACTCTCAGCTACTTTGTTGAAAGAATTGATGTTGTATTTTCAAGATAAGAACTACTTAGCTAGTTTTGTCATAACCCTGTACTCTGTATAAAAATCTTTTTATAAACAAAGTCTAATAGGCTACCAAGCAATAATATATTCCATTGGGTGTGCACAGATTGTGACTTGCAGGCTGTAGTACATATTGTTGATACAGTTTATAATCGTCTTCAATCTCAGCAAAATCACTTTTGAAAAAGATCCGTATTAACTATGATTGTAAAAAGCAAAGACTGGGCTGTTGCCTTGTGAGATATATTCATCCTGTAGACTTCTCTGTGAGTGTCAGTGCCCATCGACATGAGATCTCTCTTAGCTGAAGAAAGAAACAGCTGTAGGTGACTTCATAATACAGAGGTAAAAAATAGTTTCAGTGTAAACTTCATGACTGTTTCAATCTCCTGTTTTTCTTAGGCTACCTAGTATTTGTAACTCGATGAGAATGGTTCCCACTGCCATTGTAGCCCTGATAAAGCAAAAAAGCCTTTGCAAACTGGGGCCACTTGAGTTCTGCCTGACAGCTGCCTATTTTCCTTGAGATACCTGGGGCAGGCTAAAAGGAGGGGGTTTTTTCAGAGCAGCAGATTGGGCTGCTCTTCTTTAAAGGCTCTGTGGGTTACTTTGTCCATTTCATAGGTGGTATTTGTCCATTTTGTTAGAAAATTCCACCCAAGGCAGAGAGGTTGCACCTTTTGCATGGGAACACAGGGGACCGAGGTGTAAAACAGGCACAGGCTATTCTGTGCCTTTCTTCAAAAATTTGCTGGTTCTGGGCTCTCTGATTTTTTCCAAAGTGGCAGGATCAGGATACTGGATTTTAAGTCAGCTCCATCATTGATGCAGTGCATAGAATAAAAGAGCTTCAAAACAGCATCCCAGTCCATTGCCTGTGGATTCCTCCCAGCATTTCCCATTGTGTGTCCATGATTGTTCTCAAGATTGCCAGGCTGCTGGCTGTGCAGGCAGCAGGTCCCAGTGGTGCTGGGAGCCCCAAGGAATGCTGGAAGAATTCCTGGGTTTTGTGGAATGCTTTGAAGAGAGGGAGATGAGTAAATGCAAAGTGCCATCAGTAGAGGAGTCCAGGGTGTATTGTGACCTGGAGGGAGTGTCTAAAATGAAATTGCAGCTGCCAAATTTGAGCCAAGCACTTAGAAAAGAGGTTGATCAGTGAAAAGAGAATGATCAGTGAAAGGCTTTCTGTGTTTACCCCAGTGCACACCAGCCCAGGTGTGGGTCTGTGAACACGGTAATTCCACATGGAGTTTGCAAGTCATTAGGTGTTCTCAAAATGTGGCTTCAGCTCTCACTGCCAGACTCCTCTGCTCAGTGGCCACATCCCCATGAGCAAGCAGCCTCACATCCATCCCCAGCTGCTTACCCCTGACAGCAGCATCACACTCAACCCTGGGGAACCTCAAGCTCTTCCCGCAGTATAGGCACCCTCTCCCCTCCCTTCCCCTGGTAGCTGCTCTTACCCTGGTGGAGGAGAGGAACCGGGGAGGGTTTCTTTGTAGCATTTGGTTCTTTGCACTTCAGTGGCTGAAACAGAAGGACCTTGCACCAGCCCTTTCCAGAGCACCAGCAAACAGAGGCAATGACTCAAGGACTTTACCGTTGTGACTTTCCAGTAGCTAAAATGGCAACCAAAGCAGTATTGTTAATCCCAGCTTGGCCAGGTCCGTGGACAGCCTTGGCATTTCCTCTGGGCATGTTACGTGGGCTGAGTCCCTTCTGTAGGGGCAGGGAAGGGCTGTTCCTGGCAGAGAGGCCATGTGGGCACACCCTGTGCCCAGGCAGCCATGAGCTCCACTCACTGAGCTGGGGTGGCAGCAGAACCAACCAAGAGAGTGATTGAGGCACACCTTGCTGGAGCCATCCCATAAGCTTTGCAGGAGCTGTTTTTTGTAGTTGCTTGGGCACCAAATGTTAGGGTGTCTGCCGACTGGGACTCCAGGTCCCACTAAATGCCAGCCTGGAGCTTCAAGTCCTTCAGCAGTTTTTTTTTTCTTTGGGGCTGTTGCTCCTGACTCAGTGCTGCACTCTGATCTCTACATTGGTGATTCCATCTTCTTGACCTGGAGCTGGTTTTGGCTTTGGAGCCAGGGAAAGTGAGGTTTGGAGGGTGAATCTTAAGGCATGTTCCCCGAGCCTCACCACACTGGGGTTGTCTTTCTCCTGCTCCCTGCAAGCTTCTCTCTGCACGGTGAAAGGGCATCCTGGGGATGCAGTGCCTCCCCTGAGACCCCCTCATGCAGCACTGCCATGGCCTGCCACCCACCAGGGATGACCGTGCCCTGCCAACGCTTTGTAGCAGTCCCACATTCAAACTGCGTCCTTTCCCATCCTTGGAAGGAGCCAGGGGTCTTCTGCAGGGGCTTGGCAGCCCAGGCAGGTGGGATGTGCCGCTGCTGATAGCCAGAAGAAGACAGGAGCTGCCTCTCCTAGCCAGGGAGTAGGGAAGCTCCCAGCGAGCCTTCCTCTGCCTCTCCTTTGCTTTCCCCAGCGGCCGCTGCTCCCTGCATGGGTCCTCACTTCCCTCTCAACACGAGGCCTTATTCCAGCCCGAGGGGACTGAGGCTGCCCGCAGTATCTCTTTGCACTGACGCCTCCATCCCCCCGCTGCCCACCGGGAGCCCTGGGACGGTGCAGCAGAGCTGGCCTCTGCTCGGGGATGGGGCCACCCCCAGCCCATCCCTACTCCCACCCCACCCTGCCACCGTGCTGGAGCTCTGCCGTGTTCCCCACTGCCAGGGCCTGACCACTGTAGGGAAATCTGCTTTCACAGGTTAAACCTTTTTGCTTCATTAATTACTCCGCAAAACCTGGTACCTTTGAGGCGCACTGCAACACTCCTCTTGCTTTTCCGTAGGAGTGGGGGCAGCTGAGATCTGCTCTTTTTGGCCTCTGTAACCCTCTCCAAAATTTTCTGGAGGTTTTTAACATCATTTGGTGAGATGTAATCTTTGTGGAGCCAGAGGGAACACAGACAATGGAGCTGGGCAGCCTGCTTGCCCAGGTGGCGAGTGGCTCGGGAGGTGCCTTGGGTGGAAGGTGGGATGCCAGCAACTCATCTGTAGTCAGGAGAGGATTCTGCTATACTTTTTTCCTGTCTGTAGGTTTTATTCAGACAATATGTAATGATTGAGTGATTTACAATTCATTGTTAAGCTAATGAAAATGTTGATAATGGTGACAATAAAACCTTTTTTTTTTTTCATACGATGTGTTGGAGGTTTTCTGTGGAGTGTCTCTGCCCTCTCTGTTGCCAGCACCATTATCTTCAACCTAGGATTTCAGCTGGACCCTTCCTTCTCCTTTTGCCTATAGGGAATGAGAGCAGCTCAGCCTGGTGTGTCCCAGTGCTCCATGGAAGGGCTGTCACTCCAGCTCCCTCAATCAGGCCCAGCTTCAAACCTGCATTTTCCTGAGCCACTTCTGGATGTAATTTGGCCGTGGGCATCTCCAGGCACAGAGCTAAGATTGCTCACACTTGTGCTCTGCTCATCACCCTGGTCTAAAGCTCCTGCTGTTTTCTTTCCAAGACCTTTCATGGTCAGCCCTGGCCATTCAAAGGTGATTTTGAAACCCTGGAGGTGAAGACTCTGCTGGTGGAAAGAAAAACACCCCTGGCCCAGGCTGTTGGGAACATTCAGTGTGGGTACAGGGGAGCCTGGGACCCCCAGCGAAAGGAGACTCCCAGATGTTACTGGGTGTACTGATTGGATGACCTGGAGCTGTGACCCCTCGGGTGGGAAATGTCTGGGGGATGCTGCTGGAGGAGGTGGTGGGGCTGAGAATAGGCACCATTCTCTGGGGAGCTATTGCAAGTCTTTTTCCAACGGGAATGAGGGATCACAAAGCCATAGTTCACAAAGAATTTCTTAAAAGGTGTTTGTCATGCCTCCAAATCCCTCTGCAGATCATCAGGGTGAGACCAAGGGGCAGCTTCCCACCTGCCCCAGCTACAGACCCTGGGGGAGCAGTATTGAAAGGGGGAGGAGGAGGAGGAGGAGGAGGAGGGTTTCTCTAGAGTGTCGGGGGCAGCCCAGCATCTCCCACCCTCAGACCACCACCAGCTTCTCAAGCAGGATGGGACTCAGGCTGTCACTGAGCAGCCAAGCAGTGCTGCCTGGAAGCTCAGGCCACACAGAAGCAGCAGCAACCAGAGCAGGAGCCCTGCTTTCTGCACTGTCCTCATCACCAGTGCTGCCCTCCAGGGTACCTCCAGCCCTGCTGCCTCTGCTGGGCTGTTGCCTTTGCATGGCTGCATCAAGGGCTCTGTGGCACAACCACGGAGCCGCAGAGCTTGGGCAGGGCCATGCTGAATCCAGAGGGAGAGGGCAAGGCTGGTTCAGCCTCTGGATTCAGGTTTTCTCCCGCTTCCAGCTCCACCAGAGGTGAATTCCACCAGGGCAATGCAGGTCTGACTTGAGCAGGAATTGAAGACCTGCTTCTTCCACAACGGTGGATGATGGTAAGAGCTGCAACTCCACCTTGGCCACTGGGAGGATGTCCAAGGCTCAATGTGAAAAGAGGGAGAGATTTCCATCTGCTCAGCTCTGATGGCAAAGGTCAGCACAGTCAAACCTTGGGCTGAAATCCATGAGGAGGGTGGGGGAGATGGGATATGACAACAAAAGGGCTGAGCTGGTGGAATCAGCGTGAAGTGACACACTGAGGAGCTGAGAAGCCAATGAAAGCCTCATTTTTAAGCCTGTTTTCCACACTCATAGCTTGCTTTGTTCCCCCCCCCCCCCCCCCCCCCCCTTTCTCTTTAAACCAAGGCTCACCCAGCTGGTGCAGATCTGGGCCCACTGGTGCAAAGTGAGGCAGTTGCTGGACCTCCCAGTCCCTGGAATGTCACATACCCCAAAGGGCCTGGGGAGCACTCAGGTGAAGGTGAAACAAACTAGCCCCTGGTGGCAGCCCAGAAGCACCTGCATCCTCCTCTCTTGTCTGCTGTGCAGCCTGCCCACAGGGAGCCAGCCTGGGGTTTGGGGCTTAGACACATGCCTCTGCTCTTTCTCATGTCAAATAATCAACCACCACCAGATGGATTCATCTTTTATTAAGCTGCCACCCAGAACAAAAGGAGGAGAGAGCAAAGCCTGCCCTGAGACCTTCCGGTGCTGGCAACTCTGCATGTCTTCTCCACCAGGAAAAGGGGCTGTTTCTCCACAAAAACCTCCTTGGAAGGTATTTTAGATAGAACTGAGAGTAAAAATATCCCTTACTGGAGAACAAAAATTAAATAGAGCTCCTACCACTGTCAGAGTCCTGCTTTCATGCACCTGAGATAGGATGGACAAAGGTCATGCTGGGTTGACCAGCTGGAAAGAGCTGCCCAGGTGTGGCTGTGCCAGTACCACATCCCACTTGGGGATGAGCATGGAGATGGGACCACCCCCACTGCAGACAACCCCAGCAGCAAAAAACACAAACCCATGGGCTCACAGGGACTGGGAGGAGGCGAGGAGCCATCACAGCTGTGGGCTGCCAGCTGGAGGAAGGGTGGGCAAGGAAGGGGTGATTTTAGATAAGAAAAACAAACAAAAAACAAACAAACAAAACTTGGGACCAAGCCCTTTGCAGGTTCAGGAAGGTTCTCCCTGGGGCTGCCCTTAGTACAGACTGGGCTCAGCACAGAGAAGAGCTGGAGCGGAGCTGGGCTGAGCTGGGCTGGCTGGACTGGAGGAGTTCAGCTTCCCCTGGGAATGGGGCAACGTGTCCCTCCAGCCATTTCAGCCAGGAGGACCTACCTGTGGTGGTGAGGTATAAGAGGCAAGGTGTGCTGCTGGGCAAGTGGGTGAGTGCATGGGCCTCCAGCTTCCAAAAGCATTGAGCCAGCCACAAACCTGAGCACAGATCCAGAGGGTTGCTCACAGGAGATGAAGTTCCTCCATGAAGCTGTGTGCTGAGCTACAGGACTGCAGCCCATTCCCTCCTGCCCATCTCTCCCTACCCACCCAGCAGCTGCAAACCTACTGTGTGGCACTGACTTACCTGCACCTGGTGCCAGGGGATAACTTAAAGGTCCCCAACCCTGCAAGGCTTGCTCACACACGCTTTGCTTTTGACACTCTCATCAAATGCAACCCAGCCCACGGAGCAATAGTCATGTGCTGGCAGCAGCCACAGGCAAGGCTCAGCATGGTGGGAGGGCAGCAATGCACCTTTTGGGGAGCAGGGAGGTGGGAGAGCAAACCTACAGCGCACTGGGTTTCACATCTGGATGGGGAGGGCTCTTGTCAGTCCCAAATGCTTGAACCTACTTGGGAGGAAAAAGCAAAGCTAACAAAGTCATTCAAGTGCCTGCAAAAAAGGAATCATTTCCTAACAGGATTTAGAGGCTTCTGCTGGGGGGGAGGGAGAGGAACAGAAGAAATGAGTAAGAAGAACCTGTCATCTCTGTTCTTAATTTATCATCATAGTAAGACTTGAGCACTGAGTACCGCTCGGCACGTGTCCTAGATGGATTTCCTCCGTGGACGGGGGCGCTGCTGGCAGCGAGGGCTGTTGGAAGACAAAGTGCTCCCCGGGGAAGAGCCGGTCTGACCCCGTGTGCTCAGGGACACCTCGTCAATTTTGTAGGAAATGGAGTTGTAATACACAGGGTTGGTGTGGCAGCTCAGGGTCTCGGGGTGGGAGGGCGCTGGGCTGCCACACACCTGGGGTCTGTAGCACAGGCACGTGCAGAAGGATGGCACTGCGGCTGCTGAGGCGGCCGACTGGCACCGCTGCCTTTCCGCATCCTCCTGGACCAGCAGGATCAGGTTCATCTGGCTTGTCCTGTCCTCCACAGGGAGAAAAATGGCATTGCTGCTGCGGCTCTCCTCTTTTGGCTTGAGGTGGATGTTGTTGCGGGCTCTCCTCAGCGAGGCTCGCTCTTCGGCGTCCCGCCGCTCGTCCTCCGAGTTCATGGTTAGGAACCGCAGCACCACCAGGTTGAGGAAGGCGCCGATGACAGTCAGGCCCACCAGGATGTACATGAAGCTGAAAGCCACATATGGGGGCTTCTTCTGCAAAGCCTCGTTCTTCTGCAGAGCCACAAAGTCTCCAAAACCAATAGTGGTCAAGGTTATGAAGCAGTAGTAATAGGCATGGAAGAAAGTCCAGCCTTCGAAATGTGAGAATGCTGCAGCGCCAATGCACAGGGTGCCCATGCAGGACAGAAAGCCCACCAGGACCATGTTCTCCATGGAGACATGGGTTGTCCTCATGCCCAGACACTTCTTGACCTTCTTGAGCAGTAGCCGCACGACGGTGTTCATGCGCTCCCCCAGGCTCTGGAACATGACCAGTGTCAGGGGGATGCCCAGGATGGCATAGAACATGCAAAAGACTTTGCCAGCATCTGTGCCGGGAGCAGCATGCCCATAACCTGTGAAGGACACGGGAAAGAGGTCAAGCCTTCACTGGGGTTTCCAGCAAGGCTGCCCTGTCACCAAGAGGAGCAGTAGGAAAATGGGGGGAAGAATGGAAAATGACTCAGTAACAGATCTGTAGGCAATGCTAATTGGACCATGGGATGCCCATCCTTTGGTATGACAGCACATTGCAGTATCGTGTAGGCAGAACCTCATTTGACCTCTAAAGTGAGAAGGTACCCTCCTGATAGCCCCCAATGTCACAGAGGCTAAGAGGAGGCCTACAGCTGGACTGGGGTCTGCAAGCTTCCTGCAGCTCAGGAATAATTCATAGGCCATGATGCTGTGCCCATGCCAGGTGTGCAGGGTAACCTGAACCCCACAGCGAGGGGGAACAGAGGCTGTGCAAGATGCTGAGTAAAACAGCATCAGATTACTCTGTGGGGAGGTACATACCCAGCCAGGACCATCCACAACTGCCCTTGCAAGGACATTGCCACCTCCCCTGTCACCTGCTCCTCCTCCTCCCAAGCCATCCAGTGTCACATGCACTTTTGAGTCTCAGCTCTGTGAGCACTTGCTCTGTGGCCTGTTGGACAGGAGCCAGAGTGACCCTGCAACTCTGTGCTATAGAGACAGTCCCCACAGGAGCAGCTAAGTCTAGAAGGACTGCTGTGGACTTACTCCAGATTTATTCCAGTGTCCCTAGGACTCAGACCTAAAGCACCTCCAAACTGTTGGGGAGGAGGGGCTGTGCTGTTTTAGATATAGGGTAGGGAGCATTCATGGTACTGCAGCCCTGTCAGCCCTTTTCCTGGGAACAAGGAGCTCCAGGAGAAAAAGGTTCACCTTGAATGCCTTCTGAGATTTAATTTCTCCACCTTGGCCCAAGTTTCAGAGCTGTGACTCAAGGACACACACAATTACACTGTGAGGCATAGTGAGGTATTCACTGCAATCTTCCAGACTCCAGTGATTCTGTGCCCACCTCAATTAGCAGCTTAGCAGAAATCTGTGGCCCCTGACCTCAGAGGATGAGTAAACTCAGTGCAAGGCAGTCACGCAGTGTGGAGAGTAATGGCATCCAAAGGCATCTGAGCCTTTCTTTTGAGTTGCTTTTACAAGAAACTACCAGGGCCTGAAACTTCCCTTCTGAAGGCACTGGCAGAACAGCTCCAGCTCCTTCCTGCACTGCTACCAGGCCTTTCACAAACAGCTATTTGTATTTTCACTTTCTTCAGGAATTTGCATGACTTTTGCATGGAGAACATGGGGGGGAACATCCTCTTGCTACCCCACAGTCTTGTTCTAAGATGTGACTTGGCTTCACCTCAGTCCTTGCTGCCCGTGGATTTCCAGGACACTTGGGGAAGGTGCTGCACCCAGTGATGGAAGGACCAGAAGAGGATAACCCGAGCTCCTGAGCACACCACCTGCTCCAGGAAACTCCAGCATGGGACAGGGCTGAGGGGCTGAGGACAGCATTATCCTTCACCATGCTCTGCTCTGAACTGTGAGCAGGCAACAAGGGACCAACTTCTAATTGCTCTCTCTCTGTTTACAAATTCACACAACAAAAAATGATGAATTTAATGCCCGTATGCCACATTTCCTGATAGAGAGAGCAGACAGGAGACTGCAGTGGCAAAACCTCCCAGTCAGATCCAAGCTTAGTAATGGAGTGCAATCACCAGTCCCAGGCTACAAGATAATACAATGACAGCAATGAGGATGTAAATATAATGATCAAGAAGAGCAGTAAGTGGAAAAACAATTGTTATACCCTGAGAGACTGTTGAAGGAGTGTTTGACTGATGGTTTCAAAATGACAAAGGGAATTAGAAAGAATAAACACAGCTGCAATAACGTTAAAATGGAGATTGGGAGCCCAGCCCAGTATAAGGAGATTTAACATGTCAATGTTTGAGAAATATGGCACCTGGGTTGGAATTATTTATCACACAGGGTGTGGGATAAGCACAGCCATTGTTTGTCACAGCCAACAAGGAAATCATGTAAATGAAGCTATAACCTGTCAGGTGATGATGGGGATTTTTGCTGAAGCCATCAATCTTTCCCTCCTGCTGGGCTCTGACCTGAACCATACCCTGAGCCCACCGTGGTTTGCTGACCATGTGTGTTTCCAGCTGCACAAACCCCACACCACATCCCATGGGAGCACATGGAGACATCAGGCAAGGCCTGCAGGATACCTGTTCCTCTTCCACCTCTTGTCCTCTGGTAACACAGTGCTGTTGATCCCACCAACCCTTGTCCTGAGGGATGATGCTTCCATCTCCCAGCGGTATTTCAACCATCCCAAGCCCTTGGTAAGGCTAAAGTCCTGTCCTGAAGAACAGGAGGCAGCTGCTGGCTGTGCCAGGGCAAGATTTGGCCTCAGGATTCCTGCCTCCAAAACACATCTGCTGACTGAAATCCCAGCACAAGCAATGACACAAGCACAGGATCCCTGTCTACCTCCATGGGATGCCAAGGGTGCATGGATTAATCAAATTGGATTAATTAAACAACGTTCAACTCCTATGTGGCTAATTTCACCTAATTTAAGGCAACCCTCATTCAATTTAGTTTCATTCTCTTGCAAAATTGAAGCGGACAAATCAAGGCACTGGGCTCTAGTATGGATAAGTGGGTCTACAGGGGAGTTTAATGTGATTCAATCACTCCCCTCCAAGCTGACACCCATGTCTCTGCAGGTTTCCGTGCAGGCAGAGCAGCGGGCTCGTGGCTCTCTTGGCTCTGTGAATCAGGTCTCACACAGCCAAACACCCAGAGTTTTGAGTCAGCAAAGCCAACAATTCTTGCACAGTTCTTCACCCAGCTCACCAGGCACCGCAGGGCACAGACATGGCCCCTACCTCTGCCCTCTCACACCCTGCCAACTTTGGCAACTGCCTGCTCCGAAGGTTCCCACAGAAGTTCTGCAAGCTGCTGCCTCCCTGGGACAATATCGTGTCCTGCGGCCCCAGCCATAACAGCACCCCCAAGACATGGTGGCCCCAGCCTGCCCATGGGTTCCCTCAGCTGCCACTGGTCACTGGGGTTCCACAGGGTAAGCTCGAGGGTGGCCTGAAGAGATGTCCCAGCCTTGCAAGGGTGACACCTGCCTCTGCCACACGGGCAACCCCCAGACTGTCCTGGAGCTCCCAAGGGTACTGGAGGTGTGGGGCTGGAGAAGGATGGGGTGCAGGAACATGGAGCTGGAGGGACATGGGAGGCAGGGATGGAGTGACACGGGATGTAGGGAGATTGGATGGAGGGACACGGGGTGCAGAGGGGATGGAGGGATGCCGGGCGCGCCGGCCGGGCTGCCCGCACTCACCGATGGTGGTGATGACCGTGATGGCGAAGTAGAAGGAGCCGGCGAACTTCCACTGGCGACCGGCGCGGTGCGGCTCGGCCTGCAGCACCAACCGCTCCAGCTCCCGGTAATCGTCGGCGGAGAAGCGGTACTTCCTCCGCAGCTCCCCGCGCTTCTGCTCCAGCAGCCGCTTGCGGCCGCTCTCCGCCTCCGACTCCAGCGCATCGAAGACCGCGGCGCCCACCAGCAGGTAGGAGAAGATGCAGAGGATGAGCGCGGCCGTGCGCAGGTTCTGCCGCTTCATGGCGAGGGGCGGCCGCCGCGCTCAGCCCGGGCTCCGCATGGCCTCGCCGCCGCCGCCCCCCGCCCGCGCACCCCCGCGACCGCGCACCGCCCCCCGCGCACCGCCCCCCGCGCACCGCCCGCGCACCGCGCACGGCTCACCCCGCATCGCGCACCGCGCACGGCTCACCCCGCACCGCGCACGGCTCACCCCGCATCGCGCACCGCGCACGGCTCACCCCGCACGGCTCACCCAGCACCGCGCACCGAGCTCGGGCACCGCACGGCGCCTCCTGCCTGCCCCGGGCACAGGGCACCAGGCACCGGTCTCTGCCTGCTCCGGGCACCGGGCACCGGTCTCTGCCTGCTCCGGGCACTGGTCCCTGCGGGCTCCAGCTCGCATGCACACCTAGGCTGGCCACATTGTGCCCCGAGCCCTCCCTGCCCGGCAGCCCCAGGCAGCGCCCGGCTGCCAGATGAGCTCTAGCGAGGCCACGGTTCATTCCCGTGCCAGTGACAGCAGTAACAGCCCCGTTCCCCGAAATTGCCCCGGGATGCTCCCAGGCTGGAGGAGTTTCTCGTGCCTACACTTCTTTGCCTGCCCTCCTGAAAGCCGGGGCCTTTGGGGCTGTGTGGCTGTCCCGAAATACCCCGTGGTATCACCCCTGCATGGGTAGCCCTCGCTCCTGCTGCTCTGCCCAAGTCTGGCCCACTTCACATGGCACTGAGGAACACCCGTGTTACCTGTGCAATCTATTTGTGTTACCTGTGTAATCTGTGTTATCCATCTGTGTTAACTATGGTACCTGTGTTGTCTATGTTATCTGTGTCATCTATGTTTCCAGTGTTATCTATTACCTGTGTTATCTATCTGTTAACTGTGTTATCTATCTGCCTTACCAGTGTTATCTATCTGTGTCATCTGTGTTATTTGTCTTTGTTAGCTGTGTTATCTGTCTGCTTTATCTGTGTCATCCTTTTTCCAGCTGGTTACCAGAGCAGAGTCTGGCCAGTTTTGTCCAGTGCTGTTTTAAGAGGGCAGAAAGGAACAAAAACAGAGTCAGTGTTTCTGCCACTTTTTTTGGCACATTGGTGAGAGGCTGCAGGCACAGGGAATGTGGGGCCTGTCCACCCTGTGCTGGTGTGGGGGGCAGTGAGCTCAGCCTCTCTGCACTGATATGCTGTGGACAGCCCAGGTCAGCCCCAAGGAGCAGGGAAATTTAGCTGTGGTAGGAGGCAGAGCCCACAAATTGAAGACTCTGTTTCTCATTCCTGGTTACCATATCTTTTATGTAACTCCTATACTTCACTTTTAAAAATAGATACTTCTGAGTTGTGTGTTGCAGGAGATAGTATCTCTTTCAGGAAAATAAACTCTTCTTCTTTTGGCTGGGAATAAACTACACAAGTGAAAAAAATTATGAAGCTTACATCTCTCTTCATCCATCTTGCTTCTCTCTCTGGAGAGGAGAAGATGCTTTGGGATTTAGTTGCACCAATGAAGGTTTGAACTGGTCATAAGAAAAACTTTTTAACCATGAAGACAGTGAAACACTGGAACAGACTGCTGGGGAAGATTGTGGCACCCTGTCACTTGAGGAGTTTAAAAATAAGATGAGCACATGTCTGGATGTCTGCTGAAAATGCTCTGGGTACAGTTGGTGCTCTCCTGAAGGGGGTGGGGGGTGACTCCATGAGCACCCTAGAGCCCCTTCCAACCCTGTCCTCAGCATTTCCATGGCCAGCACGAGGGACACAGTGGCCTTTCTTACTGTAACTGTGAACTCTTATTCACCCTGGCCACTTGCCACTTCCCTCCTCCTTGCTGAGCCTCCATGCCAGCACCATTAGTGAAAGTTGTTATTGGAGACAAAATAGACTTGGGCATCCATCAGGAGCTGCACAAGCTGCCAGCAGGCTGCTCGACATCGCAGGCCTTGCAGCTCCTAAATCATGCTGCCACAGTATAAGCAGCTTTCAGTACTCCCTTCTGCTAGCCCTGTCCGCCTTGGGGCTTGTGGTGGGCTGACCTTGGCTGGCTTCAAGGTCTTCTACTGACCCCAGAAGAAATCTTTCCATTGCAGTGTCTTGGGACACAGGTCTTCCCTCAGCATGGCCTTTTCCTGCTGCACTGGGAGTTATAGAAGTTGGAATGTCACTGATTTCACCTTTTGCTTCCTCTTGCAAGTCAGAGGCCCCTGCAGAATAAATGCTGCTCAGCAGAAAAAGGGTATTAGGATCCATCTTCTAACGAGAAAACCCTTGGGTAACAAGCCAGGACAGTGTTTGGAGTGGGACTGGAGGCTCCAAAAATCAGGCTGGTTTCAGCCTGCTCTGTTTCTCACTGCTCACACACTGCTTTTTCCTGCCTGCAGTGATCACAGGGCATGAGTGACTCCAAACTGTGTCAGATGGCTGTTGTGGAGGGCCACCCTGTCCTGTTCCTCCTGAGGCACAGGAAAGTTTCACACTTTCCTGCTGGGAAAAACGTAAGTTCAATCTTTGTGTTTCTCCAAACTTTGCTCTGCTTGAGGAAGGTCAAGCTGGAGCCGTGGGTTCAGAGCAGGCAAGATAATGTACTTTATCATTGATTTTCACAGAGAAGTTGCATTATGAGATTAAATGTCTCATTTTTATTGCATGGGGAGGCAAAGAAAAATCAGGAGCTCTGAAAATAAAACGTAAATCCATGTGCTGTGTTTGTGTAGGGAGGTGCTTGTGACTGGGAGCAATTGTGCCCTTTTTCCAATCCTTTGGAGGTGAACGTTGAGAAGCTGCTTCCTCTAAGGCTGGTAAACAAAGTCAAACCTCATCTGTGTTTAAACACTGCCTAATTAATGTGTCTAATTGGCCCACATCTACTAATTCCAGGCTGGCAGGGAGTTTATTAAAAAGCTTTTCTAGTTCTAATGGATTGAAATAAGCTAGCAGTTTCAGATGAAAAGCACTAAACAGGGACCAGTTGTGTGGGTCTGCTTGAGTCAATCCCAAGTCCCACCAGGGTGTCAGGGCCTTCCCTGGTTTCAATTGCAAGGTGCTCCTGCTCTCTGAGGTCTTGGGGACCATCCTGACGTACTCTGCTTCTTTTGGTTATTTTTAAACACCAAATTGATGGTTTTGTTCACTTTAGTAAAAGCATCAGCTATTCTAGTTTAATGCCATTAATAGTTAGATTATAGATAGCCTTACAAAGCCACAGGGTATTAGTTAATTTCTAAAAAGTATTAGGTACCAGGGTACAAATAAGAACCAGCTGCAGCTGCCCAGATGATGTCCTTAAACCAGAGCAGACTCCAGACACTGCTGGGCTGCCCCCAGCCAGGCAGCACCATGAGATGGGCACAGGAGTGATCCCTCCTCTCTGTGTGAAGGGCCATGGCAATGCCTTCCTCTGCAGACTCAGCATCCCTGATTGCATCCAGGCTGCAGGCAGTGTTTGCTTCTGTCCCATGACTCCACAAATGATCCTGTAAAGCATCCTCCTGCATGCTGGAGCTGCCTCGGATCTGTCTTTTGGCCATGTTCAGAGTTACTGCAGGCTCAGGAACCACATGGCTTTCCCTCAGCTCTGAGAATTCCTGCTGCCTCCCTCCGGGGCTCTTTGTAGCTCAGATGGCTGCAGGCACTTTGCTCTGCATTGTGATGTGGAAGCTCAACAGAACAAATGAAGCATTGGCTATAAACTGGTTGTAAATGCAGATTGCCTCCACATAGTCTCCCATGGATGTGACTTCCAGGTTTCCAACCCCAGAACAGGTTGGACACAGTTCCACATGTGACTGTCTTCAATCACCTTACCCAGTACCCGCCATGCTAAACCTCATCAGGCCACCTCCTAATACCCCAGAACTCCTTGGGAAGCCTTTCCCAGCTACCCTTCCTACCCAAAATGGGTTCTATGAAGGGACACACAGCCCCATCCTCCCACCCCACTCCCCCCAGCAGCCCAATCTGCCAGTGGTTGTACATAAAGCAGACCTGGGCTGGAAATGCTGACAGTACTCTTGAGAGTTTATAGTCACAAACTCTATTTTCAGCCTAATAAGATTTTTATATGCTTGGAAAGCTGTCAGTTGAACATCAGCCAGGCACAAAGTACCTGCCATAAAGTGCCTGGACCACAACCAAATGGGAAAGGTGCTGCTCTACTTTAGCAAGTTCTTGATCTCAGATGCTTTAGTCGGTTCATTTATTTTGTTTGAGGATCTTGGCTTTAATTATAAAATAATAAGATAAAATCATAGTGCCTCTACATAAAACATTGTAGAAATATTTGCTGAGAGCCTGTTAAATCAAAGCTGTCAGCCAGTTTGGATTGTGTTTTGGGGCTGGGAGCCTCTGTGATGTTGCTGCCTGTGCCCAAGTAACCCCGTTACTGCCAGGAGATCCTGGATCCCTGTGATGAAGGAGAGAGGCTTTTGGGAGTGTGTGTGGAGAAGGGTCCTGCCTCTGGGCAAGAATCTGAAGAAGAGCTGCCACGGCCACCAGCACAGACTGGAGCAGGAACAGGGCCACAGGGAGAGCAGGGCCTGATCCCGGGTGTGCCTCTGCTCCCACCACGGGTGGCAGCGTCACGATGCTATAAATGACTTCCCTGCATCACAGCCTGTGGGACTGCCAGGAAGGTCAGGGGTGGCGGGGGACAAAGAGTCTGGGAAGGAATTACAAATACGTGAGGCTCTTCTGGAGGGTTCCCCGGTGACAGCTTCATCCCTGCCCTACGAGGCAGCCCACGCCGTAGCAGCACTGCGCTGCAGGGATCCTGAAGAGCTGCGGGGATCCTGTGGGACAGCCCAGGGGGAGGGATGGGCTCTGCCATGCGTGGGTGCCGTGGGGTGAGCGCGGGGTGGCCTCAGTGCCAAAGATGCCTGCCCGCATGGTGGGTGCGCCCCACGGCACCCGCCGCCCAGAGTGCCTCCACCGCGGACTGCTGGGGCAGGAGGCAGAGCCGGTGCCTGCCTGGATGGAGGTGGAGGTGGGTCCCGTCCGGGGGAGCTGAGCCCCGCTCCGGCTGGGACGGGGCCGTGCGGCGGCCCGGGCTCTGAGCCGGGGACGCGGGTGCTGTCGCACTCCCGGCTGTGGCCCCCGGAGCTCCGCTTCTCGGGCAGAGAGTTTACAGCAAATGGCTCCTTTTGATGCTAAAATAACCCGCTAGGAAACAGATCAGCCCCAGGACTTCAGCTGGAGAAAAGTGCATTTATTAGTAGAACTCAAGGTGTCCTTTCCTGTTTTCCTCTGAAGAACCGGTGCTGAGGCTGATTGAGCTTCCCAGCCAGGCAGCGACTTATTTCAATGCAGGGTTTGATTCCTCCAAGATTTGTTTTTCTTCCCCCGCTAGCGATGCTCCATGGCTGGTCCCGCACTCCACTGACCAGAAGGACCCAGGGTTTGGGGCCACGAGCGATTTCCCAGCCAAGGGAGCTGCAAGTGCCCCGTGAAATTGTTCCTGCTGCCCCTGCCTGAGAGCACAGCAGGTTCGCAGTGGGGAATGAACAGAACAAAACGGAATATTTGTTTTCTCTTGCAGTGTAAGCACCGTGTTAGGGACTTACTTCTTTCTCCACCTTAAAACCGCAGATTTTACTAAGTCTTGTTTATATACAAAGAGCTTCCAGCTGTTTCTCTCCAGGCTTTTCTCTGGAAGGACTAACTGGGGGGATGAGTCCTCTCTGAATTGCAAATGCAAAAATGTCTCTGTGTTTGCTTGGCCCAGCTGCTTGTCACCCTGCTCCTGGCTTGTCACCCTGGCCCTTTCTTTCCAGCCATGCTCAGCGGCTCTGTGGTGTCTCTGGGTCACAGCAAATGGTGGCACAGGAATCACAGCTGTTCCAGGAATTGGAACATCAGATCTCCCATGAATCAGTCAGAGGGAATTAAATTAACAACAGGCTTTTTTGGAGGCAGGCAAACCACCTGAGGTTAATGGGAAAATAAACCAGAAGCTTCTCTGTGATCCGAAACATTTAACTGACTTTTAGCTCCTTTAAGTGTCTCTTGAGGTGGGAGCTGAGGCACTGAGCAGTGACAGGAGGTGACGCTCTGTGTGTCCCTTGGGCATCTCCACACAGGGCCAGGCACAGACTCAGGGTATGGGCATTTGGGGGTTTCTGGTTTGAGAACCCCATGTGAACAGCCCCCTCCACGGAGGCAGTGAGAACCTCCCGCAGGCTGGGATTGGCAGGTGTGGCTGCAAGTCCAGCCCTCAGCCCTGTGCTGTGCCTTCGGGAGAGGATGTGTCCCACACTCCCAGGCTGAGTCTGCTGCTTTGTCCATGAGCCACCCTCTGCTTCTACATGCCCCACTGGAAAGAAAAATAATGTTTCAGCTCGTGAAGCCCCTCTCTCTCACTGTGCCCCTTGTGCTGCTGCTCTCTGCCCTGGGGCACCCTGCCAGAGCTTTTCTCACATCCCAGCTCAGTGCAGTAGGATATTGGTTAGAGAAATTGATCTGTTCTTCCAGCTTTGCACACAGAAAGGTTCTTTCCTCCAAGAACCCTGAGGAATCTGCAGCATCTCATGATGGGTAGTGCAGACCTGCTGGGGTCCTGGATAGCCCCAGGCTCCCAAGGGAACTGCATCCCCATCTCTAGACTCTCAGTAAGGCAGTGTGTGGCCAGCACTACACACTTCCAAAGGGGGATTTGACCTCCTAACCAAGTAACACTTCACTTCGTGAGAATGCCTGGCTCTTGACAGCCCCACGAGTGACCCTACCCCTGAGCTCTCCTCTGTGCCAGCAGCTTCCCATTGCCATGGGACTGTCTCCCCACTGCCTGGGCTGGATACACAGAGGTCCTGCAGGGTGGCCTGTGCTGGTAAGAGCAGACTGGGAACTGTGGTGGGTGATTCTCCCCACCTTTGCTGAGCATAGAGGTGCAACTCTGCACCTCTACATGTGAGCAAAGGCAGCCAGGACAGAGTTAATCTGTCTCCTGTCCTTGGATGTCCTGAGAACAGCATGGAAGCAGCCTCTCCAAGGAGGAGCTGTGGTGCCTTTGGGAAGCCTGGGAGCTCTCTGATGCTCCTTAAACTTTTTGCCCATAAGCCCAAACAAGCAGAAGAATTTCACGCTGGCTAGGCAGTGTGTTGGCACGAAGGGCTCTTCAGGGAGCCAGATTGGATCTGTCTTCTGCTCATGACAGAGTGGAGGTGTTGGGTGAAATTCAAATGATAGCTTCCTCCCAGGATGCTGAGGAGGCAGCATAGGTCGTGGTGCACTGAGCATCTCCCGGGGGTTTATCACTGCCCCGCTCCTGTGCCGGCGATCCGGGGCGAGGAGCGCTTGCTGCGGGGGGATACTTAAAGAAATGGCATAAAAAACGGCACCACTCTTTTAAACCTGGGCTCAGCGAGGCCTCCGGGGCGAATCCGTGCTCGCAGGGTGCAGCCGCAGTCGCTCTGTAGCGCACGTACTGATGCGTGCCGGGCCGGAAGGAGCCAGCCGCGCCTTCCTCGCTCTCACCCTCTCCAGGTCCCGCGCAGCACGGCATCACCTATTTATAACTGCACGCACTGGGCTGATGGCTTCACACAGGCACGCTAAGTGTTGTTCTATTTCTGTGATTTGCTCTCTTCTGCACAAGCTGTTGGTCGCTCGGATGCCAAAGAGCTCCTCGTAGTATAGACAAAGACTCAGCTTTTTCTCTTCTATTAAAATATTCCCCAACAGCACCCCAGTGGCAGGTATATCTTTTTCACAGTTCACCTGGATAATTGCATCTACTATTACTTCCCAGTCTGATTGATATCCTTGGTAGATAAGATAACCTGTCGGGTCTGTTGTCACTGCAGCTGAAGGTACTTCAGCAATGAAATTGTTTTGCTGAAGCAATAAACACCTCTCACAGGATCTGAGGATGCTGTGACCTTTCATTAGTGACCTGAGTGACTCATCTCTTTTTGTGTGCACACTGAAGCCTCCCACCACACTGTAAAAGATGCTCCACAAAGTCCTGCTGCTGGGTGCCTGCAGTAATGGAAAGCCAAGTCCTGCAGGAGCCTCCTGTTCTAGCTGCTTCTCCTCCAGCTTTACACGTGGTCTTTACACCTCACCTGGGCCTGAGGGCTCCTATGGCTATGGTCTGTTTGTCCAACAGGGAGCTGTGCACCTTCTCAGTCCCACAGTAATGTCCCCAGCATCCCCAGCCCTGGTGTGCAGCAGCTCCTGCTCTCCTGGGCTGTGGAAGCCTCTGACACCAAGGCACAAGCCCACACTCCCAGCACAGAGCAGCCAACCCACCCTTGTTTAGCAATCAGGGCTCCACTGGTCATAGCAACACCCCTGAACTGAGTCAGAGCCAAATTTTAGCTAATGTGTGCAAAATGAAATAAATAATTAATCAGAGTTGAGTTCTATGCATTTAGATGATGCTGATAACAATATTTTCTTCTTCTGGACTGTTTTGCATGCCAAGACAAAAAAAAACCAGTTCTGCATTTTGAAGGAAGAAAGTGGTTGTACATCTGTGCATCTGTTATTTCTGCCTGACTGGCTTCCCTGGGCTGTCAGCTCCAAAGTTCTCTGTAACATAACAAACCTTGACTGTGTTTGCAACATATCCTCAACCAAGAGCGGTTTATTTAATGAAGCAAGAAATGCTGCCAAATTTCCAGGCTTGATCCTGATCTCATTAATGTCAGGAGGAGTATTCCCACCATGTTTGATTTATTGGTTGGGTCTAATCTTGGTAAAGGAGTTAAAAATCTGCTTTCAGCTTGATTTTGCAGACAAGATCATTGCTCCACTCTGCTGTAGCAGAGAAGCTGTAGGAAAAGCAGAGAGTGCAGGTGGGATTTCTCTCACTTGCTGTTAGACATCTTCAAAGTCTGGCAACGGCCAAGGGAGGGAAAGAGGAATGTTCAGCTCGTCATAAGCCAGAAGCCCAAAAGGGATGATGATTCAGGAGGTGGCCATGGCACAGCTTCTCCAGTGGCACTGGCCCCTTCCTGCCAGCAGCAAATGCTTGTGTGTGGCCCTGTCAGTGTCTGGCAGAGTGCTGGGAGAAGGCCTTCCCTGCCTGTTTACCCTCTCCCAAAAGTTCTTCCCATGCCACAAGTGGGACCTGGGACAGGCTGGGTGCTGCCCATGCTGGTTGCTCCAGGGACAATCCCACCCCCTGGTCCCAGAGGATAAAGAGCCCTGGGAGATTTTGAGGGGGGAAGAAGTACCCACAGGTTTTGAGCAGGATCCCTGCAGTGACCACACACCTCCATATCCTACAGACAGCAGCAGCTGCTCTTTGGGAGGGAAGAAACCTCCCTGGCAGAGGGCAGGGGAGAGGGATGGAGGAGAGGCTGGAGGAAGGAGGAAGGAGGGTGGTTTTGTTGGTTCCCATCACCAGCTGTGAAGAGGCTCATGTGGCAGGGGTTGAGTTTTAATTACACAAACCTAATAAAGAGAAAGAGCTCATTCCCTCCAATTCATATGGGAAGCAGCACTGTCTGATAATCGAGGGGACTGTGAAGTTATAGATTAACAAAGAATTAAAAATCCCACCCCAAATATCTCAAACATCAGCCCAACACACAGATCCTTCTGCTGCTTTGACATACACAGAACACAGAAGAATGTGGAGATTTATGCCTGCAACTGTCCCTGGGGCTCAGAGATATTTCTTAAGACACAGATCTTTAAATCATTATTAAAAGTGAAGAGGGGGGGCACAATGGAGGAGACAACAAGACACATCTGGACACAAGGATGCAGCGGGTGAGAGCAGACTTTGCTGGCACATCCCAAACAGTGCTCCCTCCCCAGCGCATGATGATGCTTCACTTAAATGAATCCTGCCCAAAATGGGGGCAGCGACAGGGTGTCACAGCTCCCATGGGCTGTGGGAGCCAAGGCTGGTTCTGTGGGGAGCTGTAGCATCTTAGACAGGACCTATGACTCAGACAGGACTTCTTCTGTGAAGATGGAAGAGCTGGACAGCTTTCAGAGGCGTGGGTGTTTTTTGAGGAAAGGAGAAGAGTTCAGAGCTCTGGAGAAGCCCAGATCTGGAGCATGTGTGCAAGGAACAAGGACCAGGTCTGATCCTAATGGCTTGATCTTCCTACTAGAGAGAGAGATCTCCTTGGTGAATTTATGCTTTATCTTTGGTTTTCCTCTGGATGAGGTGGGAGTTGGACACTTCAGGTTCTGCTGGACCCCTGACTGGTGCCGAGCAGACTACTCAGTGTGTGCCTGAGGAGATCACAGATCACTCTCCACCTGCAGTCTCCTAGCAGATTCCTGTCTGCAGAGCACTGTGAAGATCATCACCACTCCTTAAGCAGGCAGGTCCCTGCTCCACCCACAGGCCAGCTGGCTCCCAGGCTCCCATAAAGCTTTAAAAGAAGCCAGACGACTTGCAACTGAAAGCAAGTTTATTTGCACTGTAAACGCATTAACTGCACTGAAAGCCAGCTGTGCTTCCTCCACTGCCCAGCTAAGAAAAATATCAGGAAGACAGCACAAGATCCATCTGTGGGCCAGTGCTTTCCCAGAAAGGGCTGATTTTAACTCACAGTCCATTTCCTACAGCTGGGCTCCAAAAGCTGCTGTTGCTGCAAATCACATTATTAAGTTGAAATGTTCGAGCTGTTTGTAGTGGATAACATCAAGATCAGAAACCAAAATACTGCTTGGGAGCCTCTGCTCACCCCAAAGCAGAGAACTGTCACCCCCAGTGATGACAGACAGCTGCCATCACATCCTGCCTTCCCAAGCCTTCACACCAGTGCTGCTTCTCTTTTTATTTGCATATCTAATTTTCACAAGTCATATCTAATGCCCTTACAAGGCTGGATGCAAGATGCAAGCACCCACCTGAAGATTTGCAAGCTCTCCTGGCATTTATCCACTGAAAGCAGGAGTTCAGGCTACTGCAGTCATTCACCTTCCAAAATAACGCCCCAACCAATACCCTCCAAAAACTTTAAAATGCCCATTTGTTAGTTCTGCTACGTGCTCTTCCAAAAGAGAGGGAGTAATGCCAAACATGTCTTTTTCTTCTGCAAAGGAGGTGGGCAGTAGAGGATCCCACAGATCCTGAAACAGCTCAGTCACCCAGGAACTGGCACAGCTTAGTAATGTACTTAAAACCTGATTTTTTAATTAATATTTCCGTATCCAAAGCTCTTCCCCCGCTGCAAAAATTCACCCTCTCAAGTGTTCTGCAATGCAGGACCTCTCCTTAGGTGGAGGAGGGAATCCTGTCTCAAACCCGTGTACAGTAGAGTAGAGAGGATGCAGTGGAGGGACAAGGTGTCATTCCCTCCCATCCCTCAGCCACAGAGGAGCTGGGAAGCAAGGGGATGCTAACCAGCTCAGACTGCTGCATGAGAGCCTGCAGGGAAATACTCTGGACCGGAGCAAACCTGATCATCTCCTTCCATCTCCAGGTGTGATGTAGGCAAAATGATTGGGTTGAGGAGTTTTGGTTTTTGAAATCTGGTCCTGGTTTTCTCTCCAATGCTGACAGTCTTGCCTATCCCTTGTGTGCATGGAGCCCGTGATGCTGCTGTCACCATCTCTGCAAATCAAGTGCCAGGGTGGGGGGCTGCCCCCCGAGAGGGGCCAAGCACAAGCTGATGTGGCAGAAGTGGGGGTGACAGGTACCTCAGAGCTCATTAGAAGCCTCCCTCTTACAAAGGCTGATGTTCCTCTTCTTCTCAGCTGCCTGGCAGGAGGTTTTGTGCCAGAACTGTGGCCTCAGACACCACCTGGCGTTTTGGTGGATGGTCTTCACTCGTGACCTCCAGTCTTTGCTGGTAATCACATAGAGCAGGGGGTTGAGGGCACTGTTGAGGCTGGCCAGGCCCCGAGTCACCTGGTAGGAAACGTAGACATCCTTTGAAACCTGTGTGCACAACCCTTGAGGTTGCCAGCGAAAAAACAAGTTGAGGTTTCTGAAGATGTGGTAAGGGAGGAAGCAGATGGAAAAGAGAACCATGACAAGAATCACCAGGCCGATGCTTCTCCTCCTGAGGCTGGGCTCCATGCTGTCATTCCTGCAGAGCACCAACACCACGTTACAGTAGCAGCCGATGATGATGAGGAACGGGATGACAAACCCAATCACGGTGACAGCAAAGGTGTAGGGCAGGTAAACACCTAGCTGCTCGTGTCCTGTCGTGTCGTGGCACTTCGTCCCCTTCTCATTCGTCTTGCTGAAGGCAAGGTCAGGAGCTATCTGGGCAATGACCCACACCCAGACTGTCACGCTGAGCCACACTGAGGAGGCTGTACCCTGGCACCTGCCCCGAGCCCTCAGAGGGTGCACGATGCCCAGGTAGCGGTGGATACTGATGCAGCTGAGGAAGCCGATGCTGGTGTAGAGGTTGAGGTGGAAGAGGCTGCGGGTGAGGCGGCACCAGGCCTGCCCGAAAAGCCACACTCTGCCTTGCAGGTAGTAGCTGACGAGGAAGGGCAGCGTGCTGATGTAGAGCAGGTCAGCCAGCCCCAGGTTTGCCACCAGCAGGCTGAGGGGCTGGCGGGCAGCCTCGCGGGGCCCCGTGCAGAGGTGCCACAGCCCCAGCCCGTTCCCCAGCAGCCCCAGGGGGATCACGGTCAGGTACACTGCGGGCAGGAAGCGCTGGGCGAAGGCGGAATCCACGGGGCAAGGAGCCTGACTGACATTGCCGGGCCACGTGGAGGGAGTCACCGCAGCCATCGGGCGCCGGGCAGCCCTGCCCAGGGTGGAACTGCTGGCACTGCTCTGATACACAGGTGTCCGCGGCAGCACCGTATCCTCTGGCACACGCTGCGGCTGCTCTCACCTTTCCGCTCCTGCTGAGCCCCGCCTGGGACCTGAGGGTGGTGGACTTTCCCCCGAGGGACGGGGAGGATGTGCCGAAAGCAGCCTCAGCGCAGCGGTTTCCGCCGCTCCCTCGGCGCCTCCCTCCAGCCCACTTGAGGCACTCGGAGCAGGGAGGGACACGCAGTTCCTTGGCTATTATGGGCGCTGGGAGAGCCTGCAGGGAGCAGGAAGCAGGGAGGTGGCAGAGGGATGTGAGGAGGGGAGCCAAAGCTTTCAGCCATTCTGTTTCTGTTCTGTCCTACTCGCGGTCAGGAGAAACCTCCCGGTTTTCCAGATCGGGGGCTGGAAGCCTGCACCCCATGAGCTGCCCTCACTGCCATTCCTGACAGCCTTTGTCCTGGCTCCAACGCTCAGAAATACCGGGAGCAGAGGTAAGGGGGACTGGCAGCGTTCCATGGGGCTCCTGCTGCCGTGGGGCTCCCGCTGCCATGCCCAGGGCTGCAGGCAGTGCCAGCAGGCAGAGATGTGCCAGGCTGACTGCCCCCAGCACAGGCAGAGTGAGCCCTGCTCAAGAGCTGCCCTCTCCCTACAGCTGCTCCTGTTGCCTACTTCCATCTCCCTCCGCAAACACAAAAACACTTTCCCTGTTCCTCCTCCGAGCGGTCCGGACCCTGCAGGGAGGGTGTGAGATGGGCTGTGCCCTTCTTTGCTGTCACAAGGACCGTGAGACAGAAGACACCGAGACACTGTATAACTGGGGCAAGAGCTAAAACCTGCGACCCCAAAACAGACCCCGAGGAAGGGCAGCCCCGACTGCATTGCTGAGCAGCTGCTGCAGCATAAACAGGGCCAGAAATCACTCGGATCTGCGGGAGTTCAAAGGCAAGCAACCGGCAGGGAGCAGGTTTGCCCCGACAGGCCACAGCAAAACGACCTTGGGGAAACGACTGGAGGTGAAGGGCTCAAGAACGGCCACGGCCATCTGCTTTCCGGGAATTGAATCCGGGCAGGGAGATGTAGGAGGCTGGCATCTCAGCAGGCAGTGGGGAGGAGGAGGAGAAGGATCCATCCCGACTGCACATCCATCCCTCCTCGGGAGCAGCTGAACAACGCTGGACCACACTCGGGCACGGCACTTCGGGGCCTCCCAAGACGCAGACGGGGCAGTAGTGAGCCGCGTGTTGAGAGTACCAGGGTGGTTGTTGACTTCAGAAAGTGCTTGCTGGAGCAGATAAGCGGTGGGAAATATTGTATGTTATTTCCTGCCTGTTTAATAAAATATCACCACTCTGGGTGTGCCACCGAAAAGATGAAGTGTAGAAGCTGTTTCTGTGTGGTGAAGACCTGACTTTTCTGCGGTTTGCAGAGGCTCTGGTGGGGATGTGCTCCTGGAGTGACAGCAGCAGGGGGGCTCCATGGGGGTGAACTCAAGGAAGTGGCTCCATCCTGCCCTGCTCCTGCCCCCTTCACCTCTGTGCAATTCAGCTGCTCCTGCAGCCTGGGTTTGGGGTAGCACCTGCAGAGCAACTTTACAGAGGTGTGGAAGGGCAGCGAGAGGAGAGGAACGGACTGGGAGCAGTTCCCTTTGTCCCAGAGCATCAACCTTTGGGGAAGCTGAAGCAGAAAGCAGCTGGCTGGGAGGACATCTGTGATCATGAGAAGGTTCATGAGCTGCTCTCAGCAATGAAGCTTTCCTTGTCCAGAGAATGAAAGCTTGGAGCCGGTGCCTCCTGCCATGGGAAGAGAGGAGTGGGGTGTCGTTGTGGGACACAATAAATGAGAGGCAGGGAGTGATAGTTTTTCATAGAAGGCTGCGTGATCCCCTTGCAGGAAAGAGACCCCAGTTTATTTCTCCGGCTATTTTTATACTTTTTCAGATGTGCCCACCTTAGAAGTGGGACTTTTGGGAACCATTGGTCAGTTCTAGAGACCACCACACGAAGTCTTTCCTCTGGGAACAAATGTGGAAAAACAAGGTAGTTTACATTCTGTGACCTTGTGTACCAAAAAGTGCCTGGGAACAGAATTTCCCAAAACCAAAACATGGCAGGCACGAAGCGTGGCAAGAGCAGGGCAGGGCATGGGGAGCGCTGCCCATGAATGCCTGGAGCCCCATGCCCTCCACATCTCCTGTTCCCTGGACCCTTTGGAAGCACAGTCACAGGAGCCTGCCTCCTGTGTGTTTTAGGTGTTCACTTGACCCATGATTTCCCTACAGGTGCTACTGCCAGCTCTGCCCAAACATCTTGCATGAGCACACTCCCCTCTGGCTTCTGGCTCTGGCAGGCAACAGCAGTGCTGATGTCAGGATGAGAACACAGGGCCAAGACAGCTCCTGCAAATACATAACCTGAATCATGTGTTTCCAGGAAAAATAAAAAACCCATTTGATCACTTTTTTTTTTTTTTTTTTTTCATCTGGCCGCTGCATTCCTGTGCTCAGTTTCTGAAAATGTTCTACTTTAATGAGGGGCTCATCTAGCCCTTTCTCACCCAACTCTGTGCATTTAAAAATCATCCATCATGAGAATGGCTTGGAAAAGAAATTCTGATGCATGTTGTTTACTCAAGACTGTTTTCCTTCAGCTGCTGCATGTGCTTGCACAGAAATGAGCTGTGATCTGATGCTCCTCACTGGCTTAGGAGTGTGGTTGGCAGATCCCAGGCTGTGTGCAGACGTGGCCTTCTGCCTTGAGGACAGGAGTGAATTTTCTTTTGGCTTGGGGATTTTTATCTTTACACACTACCTGTGGATTGGGTGGAATATTTCTCTGTTGCCCCACACGAGCAGACAAAGCCAGGACCTTGCGTCAGAGCCTCAAATAACCACGTTTCCAGGGTAGCTGGGCTTTAGAGAGAAATATTGTGAGACTGGCAATCAAATTGCAAGAGTTGATTTCCCTGTATTCATAGGGAAAAATAACTCTGATTTATTTGGAATCATTAATTCATTATTTAGATGCCTAGTGAATCAGGGAGACATTCTGCAGGGAGAAAAAAAAGAAGATAATTATAGCAGAGGTGTGTTGAGTCATTTTTTCGAGATGAGAATTGGAGGTTTCTGCCTAAAAAGTGACCTTGCAATTTTTACAATCACCCAGAAGTGCCTAGGCAGGATCTGGGAGTGTGTGACAGCCCTGGCAGCTCACCCATCCTTGGTGGTGGAGTCCCAACATGCTTGAACAAGAACTGGCTTAAAACCAGGATTTTCAGTACCCACAATGTGTTTTATCCATGTCAGTCGAGGAACGTGGTGGTTTTGAAGTCTACATGAGCTTTAGGTTACCACTTGTTTGGCATGGCCACCAGAGAACTAAAAAAGTCAAGCAAAGCTGTTTGTTCTGCGATTTGCTGCCTGCTGGAGGTTCACCATATGCCTGTTTCAAACAGAATTAATGATTGGTATTCAGGATGAGCATCAGAAGATTGCAGTAAATAATTCTCTTTGTAGGCAATATTTTACTGCAAGAGCGGTGAGGTTTCTTTTTTTTTTCTCTTTTTTTTTTTTTTTTTACCCCCAAGAGGTGACTGAACCACATCCATGTCTTTCATTTTATTTTCAGTTTCTTGCAGGGCCTGAGGGAGTGGCTGAGTTGCCTTAGCTCTGCTGCCTTTTCTTCTGCTGCTGGGGAGGCTTTTCCTTGGGCTGGAGAGAGGAGCTCCCCCTGGCATTCAGCCTTTTGCCCCTTCACCCCCAGATCTGCCCTGGTTAGGAGCACAGTCAGCTGGTGATGGTGGCTGCATCATGCTGGGGAAATCCCAGTCCAGGGCAACTGGAGGGAGGCAAGTGTGGGCCTGGCAGTAGGAGGGATAAGCTATAGGGGAGTCTGGGCGTTGATTTTTGGGAGGCTTGGAAGAGGCTGTGCCTGTGGCTGCAGGCACAGCAGCAGTGCAGCCTATGCCATGCCCTGCCCTGCTCGCTTGCACATCCCAGCACTGGAGACCTGGGCACAGCTATGGCCACGGCTGGTGCCATCAGCAGAGCTTACGGCTGGGTAAGAGTGAAGGGTTTAAACCAGAATATAATGAACTGTAAAAATGTGTTCAGTGCTTTGATTCACTTTTTTCCTCCTTTTTCCTTCTCTTACTCTAAGCAGCCTGAATTGAGGTGCCTCCAAACTGCCCCACCCTGTGTCAGGACTTTTCTGCACCCAGCGAGCTGGCCCCGAGCAGCAGGGCTGGGCTCAGCCTGCACAGACAAGCTCCACACCTGGATGAGCACATCTTTATTTTTAGTGCTAGAAATACACATCTAAAAAGTCCATTTCTCACCTGGACACATCACCCGAACCGTTGCTCCTTCCAGCTGCCCCTCCCGTGGTGGAAGGCGCGTTCCCTCTGCACGTTTGTGCGAGGCCGTTAGAGGGCATTTGGGTTTCGTTTTCCATCACCCAGAAGGATTTTTACTGGAAGAAATTACAGCTACAGCAGCCGAGCGTCTCTCCTGCGCCGACTCCTGCACGGCTGGAGCGGCTCCAGCCCTTCGGGAGACGGCCCCGACTCATCTTTGCAATTTTTTTCCCCTTTTTCCTACTTCTCCTTTGGCCCCGGCTCACGGGGAATGTGCTTGGACGGCAGGCGGTCTGTCTGGTGCTGCGGAGCAGAGTCTCCGCTGTCTGAGCTCCTCCCTTGCCGAAGCCCTGCCAAACCACCAGCGCTTTGGAGAGGAGGAGACCAGGCAGAGCGGGAAGGCTCGTGTTTATTCTGGAGGGATGAGGAGAAGGTGAACGAGAGCTGCCATCAGGAGGACCCTGCCCGTGCCCGGGAAGGCGGTTGCTGGGTTGCAGGGTGGGTACCGTGGGCTGGCTGAGCTCCTGCATGGTCGAGCAGCTCAGCCTGGTGTGGCAGTGACTTGTGGGGTGCAGCTTTACGACCTGCTCCCTCCCTGGGGGCCCAGGGCATGAAGGTTCCCCCTCCAGGGATTTTGGCTTCCAGGTGCTGGAGATGGTCTCTCTTGAAGTCCCTGCAAAGTAGAGCTGCATGATGTGGCAGAGAAGCAGCATCACCTGTTCAGGAGCCCCACCGATCCAGGAATTCCTGGTTTCTTGGGTGGGTTTATGCTTGGAGCAGGATTTCCCCGTTTCCCATTTTATTCAGCCTAAGGAACTGGGAATGCTGCCCAGGAGCCCTGCCTGGGGCAGCGGGGTGTACACAGGAGGCAGGTGATGGGTGATATGGGATTCTTGTTCTCTGTTTCCAGCCTCCTTTGCAGCCAAAGTCCATCATTTCTTCTCTGTTTCCCCAATGGAAACATCCTCCATCTTCACCGTAACCACAGTGCCATGGGTTTGTGCCAGATTCTTTTCCAGGATGAGGCGTTGGCTCCAGGGTGGATCTGGGGTGGGCACAGCTACAGATTACCTCCTCTTCCCCTCTGGAAAGGCAGAATGGAGACCAGTGGGGAGATGGAGAGGGGTGGTGGTGTGTCCCCCACAGCTGGGGAGCAGGGGCATGTGGCAGTTGCAGTGTAAGGAGAAGGAAGCAGGCAGGAAGTGCCACCTGCATGCCAGAAAGGCAGATTAGCTCTGTGCTCACACTGGGGTTGTGTCAAGCTAATAACAAAGGGTGTGCCCAGGGAGCTAGGCAGGAGCTGTAAATCCATCTCTGGCCATAGGGAGGGATGGCCGGGCTCATCTGTGTGGGATCCACAGTGCTCCTGGATGCAGACACCCAGAGACCCCAAAATTCCTGTCTGCACCTGCCATTGGTTGTTTTCCAAGCAAAGTTTCAGGAGATGGTTCATGTGCCCCTGAGACACTGTCAGCTCACGGCTGAGGAGGGCTGACGGGGGCCCTCAGGTGAGTGGGGTCGTGTTTGCTGGCACTTCCCTGTCAGTCAAACGCGTTACCCAGAGACAGCAGCTCCACCCAGGCCTCACTCACCTCTGGGAACGCTGCGGGCAGGGCCGGGCAGGGTCTGAGCATGCAGAGCTGCCTCTGGGTCTCCAGCCGGCAGTAGCGGTTCTGGTTGGACACGCGGGTGGCAAAGCCCAGCCCGCAGGTGGCCGAGCAGGTGCTCCACTCCGTGCCCCACTCCTGGCAGGGCTGTCGCAGCACCGGGGACACCGCCCCGGCTGCTACAAGAAAGGACAGGAGCGGAGAAAGAGTGGTTGGAGGCGGGCGTTGTGCAGCTGCCCAGTGATGCTGCAGGCACAGCCGTGTGTAGTGGAGAAACGCCTGAGGTGTCTCCTGCTGATGTTTCACAGCCTGGGGTGAAGGGACCATCGCCAGAGACTTGCATAGTCATCCCTTCCCTGGAGCTGCCTTGCATCTTACCTGCCCGGGCATCCCAGAGGAGATGCCGGTCCTGGGCTTCACAGATCCACTCCGGGCAGCACTTCCCTGGGATCTCCACGCGCCGGGGGTAGGGGCAGTCCGGGGTGGGCAGCCGGACATCCTCCTGGCACAGCGGGATGCAGTTGAAGCCCCCGTCCAAGCAACGGCACTGGATTTTGCAGCTGGGCTGGAAAACTTCCCCGTCTCGATAGACCCGGCCGTTCACCTCGCAGCCCTCCTCATCATCTTCAACTGCAAGTGACAGCCCGTTAGGAACAGAGTGATAGAGAGATGGGGATGGCAGGGGGTGGTGCTGGGGATGACTGTGGGGCTGAACAAAGGGATTGAAGTGTGGGGACCCCAGAAGTGACAGAGCAGTGTGCAGAGCAGACATGGGTGTGCAGCAGCACGTTCATCACCCAACCTCCTCCCCTCCCCTGCCTTCTCTCCTCCTCTCTTTGTTTTTTCCAAAACAACAGCTCACAAGATGTGAGAAGCCCCCTGCCCTTTGGCTCAGACCTTGCCTTCAGGCTTTCCAGGCTAGGAAAAGTTTCTCTGAGATTTCTCTGCAGGACCCCCAGGCTCCAGCCTTGGCTGGGTGACTGCAGCATCCCTGGGATCCCCCTGTCCATTCTCACTGAAACCACCTGATTAGTCAGTCAGGAAGCAGCGTAAGAGCTTGGCAGGAGATGGGGCACAGCCAAGCTGCATGCCTCATCCTCAGGAAAGCTGCTTTCCTAGCCTTAACTACTTCCCTCGTGGTTCTGCAGGATGCCTGTAGCCATGTGAGGTCATGACTGGACCTGGACTGTGTGCTGGGCTGGACTATGGGGGTATCCTGGGAAAAGTGGGCACCCCCATGCTCACAGTTGCAGGTGCCTCCTGTCCCTGCAGATGCTGAGCTATAGTCACAGACGAGGCCCTGGCTCTGGTCACAGACGTGCAGGAAGTCGCAGGGCTCTCCCAGGCGCCGGGAACAGGTCTTGCAGCAGCCACACCCATCTAGGACCAGCGAGGACCCGCGGGGGCAGCGGGGTGGCACCCAGGGGCAGTAGCATGGTCTGCGGCACAGCTGGGCACAAACCTGTGGAGGCAAAGCTGAATCCGTACAGGTGTTTTCTGGCTAACAGCTGCTTTGTCACTGGGACAGCCAGGTAAGTTTGTCTCAGACATGGGGACAGATTTTTGGTGGAGGGAGGCTCTGCGAATCCATGGGAATATCTCAAAGCATCCTGGAAAGCTACTACCCCCTTTGAAGGGCACCTATGGAAAACCATGGAGAATCAAGGATACTCCGAGGATCAGCACTCTGCAAGATGGGGACTTTAATGTGCCACTGCTGTGAACACACAGAAGGAGGATGGAGCTACAGGGTGAATATCCCAGGCTGTGGCGGTTATTTATTGATGTCAGTAGCCCCAGGCAGCCCAGTGGGACAGAGGGAGGGAGGGAGGGAGGGAGGGAGGGAATGCAGCCCAACCTCATGCCTGCCTCCAAGGCAGCAGGCTGTGCCCAGCTAGAGAGGTGGCTTTGAGGGATTGAATTCATGTGATGAATGCACAGCACCTCACTCCTAACAGTCTTAAGAGCTCTCATTTACCCCAAAAAACAGGACATTGAATCAGCACTGTGGGAGTGTGAAGCCAGGCAGACCTCACTGCATTTCTCACTGGTCCAGTTGCATCCTCTGCTTGTCCTTGGCTGAAGCATCCTCACCTGGCCCGGCCCACTGGGCGAGGAGCCCAGAGATAGACACATTTTCAAGGACTGGGGGCTGTTTTCCCTCGTGGCTAGACTGAGTGATCACTCTGACAGGGCTGTGCACTGCAGCCCTTTGCCTGCTCAGCCAATTGCCTGCCAGGGAGGTGCCCACAAGGAGTTCACCTGGGCAGGTGGATGTTTATACCCTTGGCTCCTCCTGCTTGCACACCCACCCTGGCACCAACAGCTTTTGTAGGTAGCTCTTGAGCTCTCATCATGTCACATATGACAGAGCTATTGCATACAGAGCCTGAAGCCATGGGAGCTGGCTCTGCAGTTTGGAAGTGAATCCCTTGCCAGTACTGGCCTGAGAGTGATGTGAGCCCCCTGGCAGCCCTGTGAGCCCCCTGGCAGCCCTGCTGCTCAGCACCATGCACATGCTGCTAGTGCAGGGCCAGCATATGCAGACAGCAAGCATGCAGCCAAAACATTCCTCCCTGCCCTGGCCCAGGTAACTGCTGAGTCTGCCAGGAGAGTGATGGGTGCAGCCAGATCATGTAGGTTTTAGATATCATTTTTCTTTCATTTTCTCACAGTGGCATCAGGTCTGAAATGATGAGTCAGACAGAGAGGGTAGCTACTGGTGCTCTAGCTGTTCCCCAGTTGCAGCAGTTCATATGCTTTTCATGGGGCTGTAGAAGTGTCAGTGCCAGTAACTGGAGTTAAAATATATCCAAAATGGATTGAGTAATTTGGGTCTTGTTCTAGTTCTGTCACTGAGCAATGACAGCATTAATGTGGCAGGGGCTGAGGGACTGGCTGTGGTAGCCAGGTTTGGGCTGGCAGCACGATGGTCCTTGGTAATTCTCCAGGCACTTGCGAGCACCTGGGGCAAGAATCATTGCTCTGATACAGCTTACCCAGGAAGCCAAGGGCATTTTTCATCTTTCAGGAAGCTGTTATTACAAATCGATGTTTTATAAAGATTAGCCAAGCCAAAAAATCATTTCCCCTTGCTCCTTGTAATTTATTTGTCTTTAGGTGACAATGTGGCTCCTGTCAGAGACCTGAACTTTCTGGGAAAAGAGTCAAATAGGCACAACGTTGCCACGACATCCCTGCTTGGGATTAGAACTTGGAGCTGAGATGCCCCAAAATTTTCAACATTCCTGTTCTCTACACAGACAAATATTTTCACACAGAGTCAAAGAGAGAGAAAAAAAAAATCTCTACAACGACTCAAATCCCGTAGGAGGCACTGGCTTGGTGTGAGTGTTCCAAGAGGTGGGGAGAGCTGAGTAATGCCAGGGCTGGTGTTCGTGGCTTGGCCCCTGCCTCGGGAGCCTGGGCGGGGATGGAGGAGCCTGGAGGAGCCGCTCCCGCCCAGCTGCTGCTCGCTGGCTCGCGGGGACAGAACGCAGCCCAGCCCGGAGAGCCGCAGGAACGGCGAGCGAACAGCACATTGCTGGCATTCCTGTGTGCTTCAGGAACTCACACAGCCGAGCCCGGGCCCCAGAAACATTCAGACCCTGCTGCTTCATCTCAAACACCTCTCCCGAGCACAGCTCTGCCTCCTGCATCAACAGCCTGGCTGCCGGCTGGCGACAGCCACCGGGTTCGTGGTGACACCCCAGTCCCTCCTGCACCCCATTTTGCCAGAACCGGTTGCTCCACGGCTAAAGCTGCCCCAGTGCCCCATCTCCCTTACCTTGGAGAGAATGCAGAGGAGGGAGAGGAAGAGGAGCTGCTTCTCCAGCTGGAGCCTCATTGTGCTCTCCCCTGTGCCACTTCAGCACATCACCCCCCAGGCAGTTTGAAGGCAGTGGCGTGTTCGCAGGTTTTAAAGCCCAAAGTAGGTCCTGCTGGTGTTTATACTCTCCCTGCTCTGATGTCACTCACAGGCTCCAATATAAACATGAGTAGGTTTGGACAAGCCTCAAGATTTTCTTTTTTTTTTCTCCTTTCTTTTTTTTTTTCTTCCCAGCCCACATTCCAGCTGCCATTTCCACTCTTCTCAAGGTGAGAATATGCTGTCCATGGAGACAAGGAGGGAAGGGAAGGGAAGGGAAGGGAAGGGAAGGGAAGGGAAGGGAAGGGATGCTGTGCTGTCCCTGGGGAGCAGGGGAGAGTCTGGGGAACTAGGCTGGTGGGGTGATACAGCTCCCTTCTCCCAGCCTGGGAGGGAAGCTTCATTCCCTGTCCTACTAATCAAGGTCTGCCCAGGCAGAGCTGGTGTCTTCCTCCTGGGATTTGAAAGGACTGGTGGCACTGTCCCTGCTGCTGCTGTGGGAAAATGCTGTGACCAGGAAGCAACAGGACATCCACCCCTGTGTTTAATCCTGCACCCAGTGCATGGCAGGGGAAGAGGGGTGACTCACACAAGTGAGCTGGAAACGGATTTGCTGTGGTGGTGCTGCCACATCATCCCCATCCTGAGAGGGACTGTGGCCACCTGGGGAGGCTGCTGGGGTGGGGTGGTTGGATGGACATCGTGTTGCATTGTCCTGAGTACCTAATGCAGTGAAGGCTGCAGTCTGACACTGCTGTTTTCAAGGTTTGCAAATGCAAATTCAACCCCTGAAGTATTATGATCCTCATAATCAATTGAATTAGAAATCCACTTTTGGGGAAGAAAAACAGGTGCTCAGCCATTACCTCCCAATGCTTTCTCAATCTGCCCTGTGGAAGCTTTTCTCTTGTCCCCTGGGACTGAGGTGAGGCTGGTTCTTAGGAAAGACAAACTTAAGCACCTCAAGACCCACACCAGACGGAACCACCTCTCCCTATTCCCATTCCCCAGATCTTATCATGAGATATGAGAGGACAATCTGTGAGCCCAGAGCTCAAAGGAGAGGCCTGAATATAAGGATGCAGGATGTCCTGCAGCTCTCCCTGGCTCCTCTGCTGCACCCCTGCCCCTTGCCTGCAGGGTGTGTTCTGGGGCCAGGGCTACTGCTCCTGTGCTGGCCCCAAGGATGGATCCTGGTGGCTTGCACAGACTCCCTGCATCACTCACGCATGATGAGAGCTGCTGCCAGGTATCAGGTGTGTGTTGGCAAACACACATGAGGTGCTGGCTGGTATAAGCAGAACACCAAACCCATGCAGCTAAGAGTGATGCCCCATCTCTCCCTCTGGCCTTTTCCCCCTCTGTTTTGCTTTTGTGAAAGAGGTTCTCAGTCACCTGAGCAGCAATCCTGACCTCAGCTCCACGCTTGCCACAGAGCCTGGAAGCCAGGGTGTGGAGCAGGGCGGGCACAGCCTGGCAGGGAGGAGCGCAGGCTGATCTCTCACATTACCACCCCACATCCTCACTTTGGCTTTGCTTCATTAGCTGCACTCAGGCTGTTAACGAGCTCATGGCGGCTTGTGGGAATACCAGGACACTTTCCAAAGGCTGCTGTTGCTTATGCAAGCACCGGAGCCTCTGCTCTGTATGTTGGAGCCCCAGCATCACCCCGGCCATGCCTGGAGGTCAGGGATCTGCTCTGGCAGCCCTGCCTGTGGCAGAGGAGGCATGAGAACAGCACATTGCTTTGAACTCACAGGCAGGGGGGTGGGTCACAAGCCCAAGGGTTTGATACCTAAGGCTGGAGACACTTCTTATGTTCCACATTCTGCTCCAGAGCCAGTGCCCTCCCACGGGCTACAGCTCAGCCAAACATCCTGAGAGTGGCTTGGGAGAGTGAAAGTGACACTCCAGCCTTGCCACACGGGGACAGTTCAATTAATTATTCCAGGCTTGTGTTTATTAGGGACTCCTGATTAATGGCCATGAGTTCATTTCCCAGTTAGAAATCAGGTGCCAGTGCTGGTAACAGAAAGAAAAACCTCTCCTTTCCCACAATGAATGGCCCTTGGAGCAGCTGACAGACCTGTGTGTGAGGTCTCGGGGGCTACAGGGTAGGCTGAAGCTCAGGGCTGCCCAGGGAAGCCAAGTGGACATCAAACCCCTGTCACCTGATGTGTCCTGGCTACAGGGTCAGCTCCTTTCTTCACTCTCTACTCAGCTCTGAACAAGAGGGGACCTTGCATCCCCACACACCTGATGTCAATGATTCAGATATAGTGAGGTGACATCACTGCGATGGTTTGACATCACCAGGAAGCTGTCAGAGCTCAGGCAGTGAATGGTCAAGCCTCAGTCAAGCCAACACCTCCAAGTCAAGAATTTAGATGGGGCCAAACCCGGTATCCCATGCCTAGCAAGCTGCCCACGCCTCCAGTGGCATTCACAATCCTCACTGGGACCTTGCTGGGTTTTGGAGGTGCCCAGTGGAGCTGGCTGGAGGGGTACCCACAAAGTCTCCCATGATCTGCCTTCCCAAAGAGGATCCTTCATGGGTTACATGGGCTTTAACTTCCCTTCTCCCACCTCTCTGGGTCCCACATGCATGCCCAGATGGTTCTGCTGGCACTGCAGGGGCTGCAGGCAGAGCTTGGCACAGGAGTTCAGCCCCTGCACCAGTTCTGATGTGCAAAGCTGCAACAGAACAGCACATTAGCAGTTCATTTTATAAATACTCAGTTATAGCCCTTCCCCTCTGGAGCATGTGCCCTATAAGAGTTCTATACCATACGTGTGATTTCAGAGCTAGTAATTAAGTCCATATGTTTTGCTCTGCAGTTTCCATGGTATTATTGTCAGGTTTTTGGGGTTTTTTTTTTTTTTTTTTTTTTTTGTTTGTTTGTTTGTTTGTTTGTTTGTTTGTTTGTTTTTTGTTTTTTGTTTTTTTTTGTGGTCAGTTGTGCAAGAAAATCGTTGATACAGGGATATGAATACATCTCCTTTGAGTTAGCCGCTGGCAAGCTTTGCTGTTTTTATAGAAATGAAAGAACTGCCCCAGTGAATTTACATTTTAGAGAGCTGAGTTTTTCACGTGTTTGCTGTTCTAACGTGCCATCATGAATAACACAGAAAGGCTCTCATTTGCACACCCTGCTCAGCTGAAATTGCATCCATCTGGGAGGGATATTGAGCATATTCTCCCTTCATACCTTTCCTTGAGACTCCGCTTCTTTACATCATGTGTTAAGAACCCTCCCTACAGCTGGGGGAAGTCAGAGCAGGCTCTGGGTGTCCATCTCTGGCAGGGAGCAGTGAAGCTGTCCTGGGTCCTGGCTGTGAAAATGTGAGCTTATGGTGAGCCCAGCTCCATGGCGTAGTGGGGAAAACATTCCCTTTGCTCCTGGGCACTCCTGGCTCAAATGCCCACTGCAGAGGAGCAGGGCTGTCCACTGGTGGAAAGTTGGACATACATCCAGTTTGGAAAAAAACAAGAGCCCTGAACTGAAATAGAGATGCCTCAGGTCTCCTTCGGCTGTTGGACACTTTGGGGTGGCTGCTGGATGTTTTTCATGAGACTTCTGGAAAACACCATGGCTTTCGGAAATTTTGAAATATCTCTGCTTTTGGCAGGATGGGAGAATTTTTTCCTACCCAGAATGAATCTGGCTCCAGTTTCAAACAGCAAGAGCCGACAGAGGTGGTAATGGCTATTTCCACCTCTGTCTGGGCGTTTTTATTCCCTCTGGTTCTCCCACCTTAACTGGACCTCAGAGCCACACTGAAAGGACCAGCCACCCCAAGGGAAAAGGGCTGGGCCAGGCAGTCCTTTACCTTGAAGTCACTGCTTCCCCCCCAGAGCCAGGATGCAAGGACTGAAAGTATTTACCATCTGGTCCCTGGCCAAGTGACTTGTGAGAAAAGAATTCAGGGCTGCCATCCAGTTTCCGATAGTCAGGCAACTGCATCAGGAACCCTGGCTACATCTGGGACCAGCTGACCCCTCCAATCTCCCAGCCATGGTGGCGAGGCCAGCAAGGCAAAGGAGAGACAGGAACCATGCCCGTGGTGGGGACATTTGATCCTTCGCCATTTCCCAGACATTTTCAGGTAGGTTTTACTAGAAGGAAGCGCTGATAAAATGGAGCTTGGGGCTGGTTCTGCTCTCAAAGTCTGACATTGCCAAGAGGAAGGAGCTGAGTGATTACATGAGGAGCAAATGGAATATCACAACCAAGAAAAGGCTTGGCTTAGCCAAAACTGTAGTGAGAGCTCATCCTTCAGACTGAGGGGCTTCTCATTAGCGCAGCACAGCCTTGTATCAGCTGTTGTGAAGGGACAACAGAGAAAGATCAAACCCATCAAACCCTGGGCAATACTTCTGTATGATTTTTTTTTCTCCCTGCAGTCCAGACAAGAGCAATTCATATTTGTCCCTCTACGTTAAACATGCAGATAACCCAAAAAATAAGACTTTTGTAAAAAAAGCTTGGAAACTTCAGCCAGATGAGGCTTTCCATTATTATTTGGAAAGCAGTGTCAGAAATCATCATATATTCAGTACTGTGATCCTTGGGGAGTTTATATTTTTATTGGGCATCAAACATCATCAACCATAAACCTCTTTTAAAAAATATCACTAGAAGTTTTATCTTTCACACAAGACATAATCCCCAGATCCTGACCTTTTGTGGTTACTGAGACACGCTTTGTGTTTTCCATGGAGCTGGATGGCTCACTCATGTTTCCTGAGCAAATTGCTCATTCTTTTTGACAATCTCTATTTTTCTCATGGTTTCAGGCTAGAATAAACAATGCTTTTCCTTCAGGTCTTGTTTTGCTCAAGAGTGCTGTGTGTTCTCACGCAGCTGCCATGTCCCCTGCAGCATCAGAGAGGAATGCAATACCTCCCTGCAAATGGAGGCACCCACCAATGTGCAGCCAGTGATGCTTCCGGGTGTCTCCAAACTCACTTTGCAATTCTGCCAGCTCTGCTTTAGAGAAGGGTCTGGCTGTGTTCCTTTCCAGCCCTGCTCTCCATGACTGGTGGGGTTTTGGAGGATGCAGGTGCTGCACACATGAGGCAGCTGGTGTTGTGCCTGGGAAGCCTGTGGTGCCAGAAGAGGTTTGGCACAGGCTCTGTCTGTTCCCAAATGTCACAGCCCTTCACATCCCCAGGGTTGCTCTTGGCTCGCCAGCAGCAGGAGCAGCTCAGGGTGCCGGTGAATCCAGGATGCTGGGACAGGGCAGTGCTGGGGAGGCGACAGTGACCTGGGGCAAAGACAACCCTCTTCAGCTGGATGCTCTGCAAAATCCTGGTCGTGGCTGGAGCCTTCCCAAAGACAGTGAAGTGGGCATTCTTCAGCATCTTTGATGACTGTAAGGAGCCTGGCTCCTGCAGGAGCTTTCAGCATAGACCTTGGGCACACTGGGAGGCAGGGCTGGGGGGAATGATGAGCTGCCAGTTCACCCTTCATACCCAGCACTTGAAAACCCCAAATGACTTGTCACCACCCAAGCCACCCAGCAAGGGGAACTGCTGCATCTCCCCAGGAGTCATGTCAAAGGCTTTGCAGGTGAGTCGCATTTCCAAATTCTACCCCAGGGAATAAAGCAATGTCTGGGCTTGCTCTCCATCTTTCAAGCAAGAATGGAAAAGCTGAAGAAAGTGATGCCTCTATGTGCCAAGTAGTCCCAGGCGTTCAGCCCTTCCCTTTGACCCCTCCTGGTGCCAGAGAACATCTGGAGATATTTCCCAAGCATGAACTTCACATAAACCCCCTCCACTTGTCCCCTTCCCCAGCCAAATCAATAAAGACACTGAAAACTTGAGAGCATGTGTGGTATCCAGCTGAGAAAAACAAACCTCCGGGTCTCACTATGGCTGTGGAAGCAGCAATGTCACCTGGAAAGTATGTACCAGGGAGATGAGAGCAGAGGGGCAAGCAGATCAGCTGGGCACCAGCTCAAATATGACTGAAAATCATGGGAAATTATTACTGATTAATGTAATTACTTCGGCTCCAGCCCTGATCAATAAGAGGAGCTAAAATTCTCATAAACCGACCGAGAATGTAAACTGTGCAGAATGATTTGTAAAAGCTGTTTGGCTGGGTGTTCTCTCCCCTGGTTGTTGGGCTGCCCAGGGCAGAGTGACCTGGTGCTGTGGGAGGTGAGAGAGAAGTGATTTCCTAATTGCAAACTGGTGGCCTCTAAATGAGAATCGCCCCAAAGGAACAGGGAGGAGACTGCCTCATGCAGGCCCTGAGTTTACAGAGAAGCAACCAGCCTGCTTGGCTGGGCTTCCTCTGTTCTCCAACCATGAAGCAACAGCAGAGATTGGCCTTTTACAGGCTCATGGTGGCCCCCACAGCATGGGGAGGTTCTGGTGGGCTGGCAACCAGCACAGCCCAGGCAAGGGCTCTGTGTGGGCACTAAGGAGGCAGTGGGGAACTGCAGGGCCATGGGGACACAGCTGGAGAGGACAGTGTCCTCAGACCTCCTGCTGCCTGAGCCCAAGCTGTGCCAGGTATGGTGTCAATTTGCAGAGGAGAGGTGCTTCCCCCAAGGGGCAGGGCTGTGTCCGGGGGAACAGCACCCACAGAGGCAGATAAGGAGGAAGAGGAGCCAGTGAGACCCCTGGAGATCAAGGCCAGATCAGATGATGCTTTGAGAAACTGGTGAAAGGTGTCCCTGGTTGTGGCAGGTGACTGGGAACTAGATGGTTTTTAAGATCCCTTTCATCTCAAACCATCCTGTGATTCCAAGATGTCCTGCAGCGGGTCCCTGGGAATGATGCCTGTGGCCATATGAAAGTTGTAGGAATTTCCCCCTGTGCAAGCAAGCTGAGGCTGGGAAAAGGGTGCCTTGGGGCATGGGGGTCTCCCATAATTGGTGGTTTCTCTGACATGGGGAGGAAAGGGAAGAATGGCTGTTACAGTCTCATTTGTGTCTTGCTCTTCCCCAGGAAGATGGGCCGGGCATTGCAAGGCATCCCTCCTGTACTTTCAAATCAAGACTTTTTGGGATGGGTGTCCACCTGCTGCAGGGTTTTGGAGAGTGAGATAGAGAAAAGGAGATTTTGACTTACATGGCTGTTTGCACCTGGTTATCCAAGGCTGGTGATGGCAACCTGGCTATGGCTTGGCTTGTCTCAGGAGCTGCTCCCAGCCAGTTTGGAGTCAGACAGAGCCCCAGAGGAGCATCTTACAAAGCAGCTCCTCTCATGAACCAAGCTCTAGGAAGGAAAATGCAGCCTGGAACCCCTGTCACCAGGACAGAAGTTGGAGTGTTGAGAGCAGTGTGTGCCTGGCTGCTCCCTCTGCCCTCCCTAGTGGCCCAGGCTGCAGGGAATGTTTTGAGGTGATTTCACTGCTATGTATGTTGTTCACGATACTTTTCCAACAACATCTCTGTGTCCTTCCTGGAGCAGAGAGCTCCCTAGGCCACATGGAGAAATGCTGGTCTGTGATTTTGCTGGAAAGCCCATGTAGCACAGCGTGGTTGGGGTTGGGAGAGCTGTTTCCCTGGCACTTGGCTGCCCTTCCCACGGCCAGAAGAAGACCACATTCAAATCCCAGTTTTCCTTGCATTCCGTGGTGCTGCTGAACTGTGGTCTACCACCCATGCAGGGGAAGCCATCCTGCTGGTTTGCCACCCAGAAAATCTGGATCATCTGTGGGAGGATTAAACACAGACACTTGGCAACTGCAGTCCTCGAGCTTGAGGCAACAAACCGAGGGCTGTGGGAGCAAAGGGAGGATACTCCGAGCTGTGCAGGAGAAGCCAAGGCAGCCTGACCTCTGCCAGGGGACAAGGGACCAGTGCAGAGGCTCTGACTCCAAGGGACACTGGCCACTCTGTGTGGAACCCAAGCTTTGAGATCTTGCTTTGCTGCTGCCACAGTTTGCCACAGACTCGTGGTGTAACTTCTCCTGCAGGGCAACCTCTTGACCAGCAGCTTGGTGCAGGGATGCTCTGCTCAGGCAGAGTTGGCCTCCAGCCCTGGCTGCTGCAGCCTCCTCCTGTAACTCCGACCTTCCAGTGCTGCTGTGCATTGCACTCACCTTGTGCCTCCTGTGATAGCACCAAAGGTGCCCCAACCCACAGAGAGGCAGCTCAAAGGTCCTGCATGATCACACAGCTTCGGCTTGAACCTGGACACATTCTCCACAGCCTGATTGTCTTCCTTATCCACATGCAGGACCATGGGCACCTGCTTTGGGAAAATTTTCCTCTCCCAGGAAATTTTCTCTACCAGGAATTTCCTCTTCCTTCTACATTCTTCACTGGCTGCATTTCGATTCTCAGAATACCCTACAGCAGCCCCGAGTACGCTGGCTTCTCTGGAGCAAAGCACTGCTCTTCCAGCAAAAGGCAGCTTCAGGTTCCTGTCAGCTCTGCTACGGAAAAGCAGCAGAGAGCCTGCAGAGCTTCTGCTTGAGCTGCTGTAAACAGGGGCATCTCCAACTCGCCTCGCAAGTGATCCTATGCTGGAAAAGGCAGGACTCTTGCTGCACTTCTCTGCATCATGCTGAAAGCAGCGTTAACTCCAGCTCGACCTGACGGTGATCCTGTGCTGGAGAAGGCAGCATTCTTGCTGCACAAGCGCCTTGGTTTGCTGGAAAGAGAAGCAAACATGAGTGCTTCTCTGCATCTTGTAAACACAAAGCACAAGCACGCACACAGCGAAAGGAGACTGCCTGACTCCGCCTGCATTCCCTTACGGCTCTCTAGTGCAACCAGGGCATGTTTGACAAGGAACTCCCCACGGGGACCCTGCACTGTGATGGGAGAGTTTCTACAAGTCTTCCTAAAGCTCGTCCAGAAGAAAACAGCTCTGCAGGCTCCTTCCTGAAGCTGCCCGCAAACACCTGCTCGCAGCGACCTTCTCTAGCATACCATGTTCTTCCCCGGCTCCCTTTCACTTCTCCGCACACCTTGAGGCTGCCCCGAGGTCGCTGGCTTCGCTGCGGCAAAGCACTCGTTTCTCGGCAAAATACAGCCTCTCCTTCTTGACATCTCTGTTATGTCAGAGCCGCAGAGAGCCAGCAGAGCTTCTGCTTCAGATGCTGAAAGCAGTGTTAACTCCAGCTCGACCTGACGGTGATCGTGTGCTGGAGAAGGCAGCATTCTTGCTGCACAAGTGCCTTGGTTTGCTGGAAACAGAAGCAAGCACGAGTGCTTCTCTGCATCTTGTAAACACAAAGCACAAGCACACAGCAAAAGGAGACTGCCTGACTCCGCCTGCATTCCCTTACGGCTCTCTGGTGCAACCAGGGCATGTTTGACAAGGAACTACCCATGGGGACTCTGCACTGTGCTGGGAGAGTTTCTACAAGTCTGCCTGAAGCTCGCCCAGAATAAAATAGCTCTGCTGGCTTCTGCCTGAAGCTCCCCAAAAACACCTGCTCGCAGCAACCTTCTCTTGTGTTCCACATTCTTCTCCATCTCCCTTTTGCTTCAAAGCACACTCTCTAGCTGCCCTGATGATGCTGGCTTCCCTCTGCAAAGCACTCGACTCTCGGCAAAAGGCGGCCTCTCGTTCTAGAGAGCTCTGCTATGTCAGAGCCACAGAGAGCCAGCAGAGTTTCTGCTTCAGATACCGAAAGCAGAATCAGCTCCAGCTTGACTCCACAGTGATCCTGTGCTGGAGAAGGCATCAGTCTTGCTGCACAAGCTCTTTGGCCTTCTGGATACGGAGCAAGAACGAGTTCTTCTCTGCATCTTGCAAACACAAAGCACAAGCACGCACACGGCGAAAGGAGACTGCCTGCAACTGCCTGCACTCTCTACAGCACTCGACTGAAACCAGGGCATGCTTTGCAAGAAACTAACCACGGGGACTCTGCATTGTGCTGGGGGAGTTTCTACAAGTCTGCCTGAAGCTCGCACAGGAGAAAACAGCTCTGCGGGCTTCTTCCTGAAGCTACCTGCAAACACCTGCTCGCAGCGACCTTCTCTAGCATACCATGTTCTTCCCCGGCTCCCTTTCACTTCTCCGCACACCTTGAGGCTGCCCCGAGGTTGCTGGCTACGCTGCGGCAAAGCACTCCTTTCTCGGCAAAATACAGCCTCTCCTTCTTGATATCTCTGTTATGTCAGAGCCACAGAGAGCCAGCGGAGCTTCTGCTTCAGATGCTGAAAACAGCGTTAATTCCAGCTCGACCTGACGGTGATCATGTGCTGGAGAAGGCAGCATTCTTGCTGCACAAGCGCCTTGGTTTGCTGGAAACAGAAGCAAGCACGAGTGCTTCTCTGCATCTTGTAAACACAAAGCACAAGCACGCACACAGCAAAAGGAGAGTGCCCGACACCCTCTGCACTCCCTTACAGCTCTCGACTGCAACCAGGGCATGTTTTAGAAGGAACTAACCAAGGGGACTCTGCACTGTGCTGGGGGAGTTTCCACAAGTCTGCCTGAAGCTCGCCCAAAAGAAAAAAAATCTCTGTTGCCTTCAGCCTGAAGCGCTCCACAAACACATACTGGCAGCTACCTGGTCTTGCGATCCACGTTCTTGCCCGGCTCCCTTTCGATTCTCTGCACGAAGCTGACCGGAGGACACCCGCTTGGCTGCGGCAAAGCACTCGGCTCTAGGCAAAAGGCCTCCTCTCGTTCTTGACAGCTCTGCTATGCCAGAGCCGCAGAGAGACAGCAGAGTTTCTGCTTCAGATGCCGAAAGCAGAATCAGCTCCAGCTTGACTCCACAGTGATCCTGTGCTGGAAAAGGCAGCAGTCTTGCTGCACAATCTCCTTAGCCTGCTGGATACGAAGCAAGCACGAGTTCTTCTCTGCATCATGCAAACACAAAGCACAAGCACGCACACGGCGAAAGGAGACTGCCTGACACCTGCTGTACTCAGTAAGGCTCTGGGCTGCTGCCACGGCATGTATTTCAAGGAAATAGCCACGGCGACTCTGCACTTGTTATAAATTGGCCAGGAGACCAGCTCCTTTGAAAAAGCCTTTATTAGGAATCAGCTCTGGGTAGGGGGCCCGAGGGGCTGCGCACGCCGCCGCTGCTCCCTGAAGACACCACGGAGGAGGAGGTGCAGGTCGAATCTGCTGCTGCTGCTGCTGCTGCTGCTGCAGAGTCGGGATTCCGTCCTCACGGGGGTTCCAATAGAATCACGTTGGCTCGTGTGGTCCAGGGGCGTTACCTTTCTCCAGTTTCTTTCAGGCCATGGCGACAAAGTAACAAAAGAATGCCTGCTGCCTGCAGGTAGCTAGACATGTGCCTCGCACAGTCCCGTCCTTCTTAGGTCCAGTTTCTGTGTCGGCTCGCTGTCCTAGGGGCTTTTTTAGCTCCAACTGGACCTCCGGCCGCAGCCAGGCACCATGGGAGTTCCCTCATCTCCATACTGGGCGGTGTCCACAGCTCGACGGCAGGCGGCAGGGAGCAGCAGGAAGCAGCAGGGAGCGGCAGGGAGCAGCAGGGAGGGACTACTAGACAGCGGCGTGCGGGCTTTCAATGGAGAGGGGAAAGCCGAGGATTTAGGGAGAAAGGGTACAGAACTTGGACATAACGAACAGAAATTCAGGGTACAGATTCAACATGAACGGTTTGAAACAAGCAAGTAACAGTGCAACTTTAATTTTACAGCGAAACAATGTAACAGTACAACTCGGGAGTGCATAACCTGGGGCTAATTTCTTTCAATCCCCCCTCTATTTCTTTGATCGGGCTTTAGCCCGCATCAATTGGTCATGTCTGACTCAAGGGAATAAATCTGTTTTAATTCTTGGTATTGGTCATAAATTCTTTTTGCTGTGCTCAGTTCTTCTTGGGGTTCCAATCTAATTGTATTTGTAGGTCTCTGAATCTTTACTTTAGGGATTTGGAGACTAGCTGGAACAATAGTGGCTACAGTTCGAATTAGACAGGGAAGTATGCAGGGGAGAAGCAGGAGACTGACAAAGGCACTTATTGCAATGAACACTACTTTTTTCCACCAGGTCCCTTCAAAGGACCAGAAGTTGTCCCACCAGTCTATATTAATTAAGGGCTTCCATTCTTGGGTACTTACATATGCAATTTTTTGTATTTCTTTGGAAATATTTTTTATTACCTTACTTTCATAATCGACTGCTAGTTTGATTTGATGAACTACTGCTCTTGTCTGCGCCAATTGGTTACTGATATGATCAAGGGCAAGGGCTGTTTTGTTTGATAACCTGATAATTTTATTCAACATGTAAATTGGAGTTTGGCACCTCCATGATCTATCTTGTGTCCAAGTTGCTGGCCTATATGTTTTCACTATTCTTTTTGGTGTCTGTATTTTACTTTTCCATGTTTGTGTGCTGCCCCTCCTCCCCTTTTGGTATTTTCTTTTTATCAGGTCTGCTACTCCCTCTGTATTTCTTAACTTTTTAAAACAGAACCACTCTCTGATAGGGCACTCCCCAGTCAGGCACTGCTTAAATGTGGCAGCATTTTTTGCAATCCAATATTGTTTTTTCTCTTTTTGACAGGTGGATAATTGGATCATGTCAAAACATGTGGGATTCACATGGGTGTGAACTCTCATAAGGGATTGTAGATTCTCCCCATCACAAACTGAATGACAGCATTTGGAGCAAGCCCCATCTGTAAACTTGCTTATCAATAGGACTACTATCAGTCCCTCCAAGAGTCCAGTATGAACCATTCTATTTGTGGATCCTTTGGTCTCACCTGGCCTTGCCTCTTGGGTCAGGGGGTTCTTTCTCCTCATCATATCAATAGGACTACTATTAGTTCCTCCAAAAGTCCAGTATGAACCTGCCCCCATCTCGCTCTGAGGGTTCTCTTTGGTCTCACCTGGTCTTGCCTCTTGGGTCGGGGAGTTCTTAGGCTGGATTTGTGGAGTTCTCCCTTGCTTATTCCCACTTTCCACCTTTTTCTTAGTTTTAGTTAGCTCCCTTTGGGTGTGCCCTATGAGAGATTTAATTTTTAAATTAAGAATTACTGCTACTTATTACTTTTACATTAACACATTGTGACTCATTATAACAAGTTATAACATCAGATTTAACCATTATTTTACACTTTTACATTAACACCTTTTTAACCTCTTATAACAATGTGGATTTTTAACAATGGTAACGGACAGCTTGTAATAACTGTTATTGTCCCTTATTGGCTTTAACTGGTTTTTGCTTGTTTCCTGAGAGTTACTTTGAGGGTGTCTGGATCTCGAGTGGCAGTCCACTCAGAGGGAACCCTTGTTGGGGTTGCAGGGTCAGAGGGATCACTCGGGGGTGGTAATGGTCCTTTCACTCTAGTGATGTGGGTCCAGCCCTTTTCCTGGGTTCGTACTGCAGTATGAGTAGTGAGCAGAACTTGGAACGGGCCTTCGAATTTAGGGGTTAGTGGGGTGGTATTCCAGGACTTAATTAAAACCCAGTCTCCTGGTTTTATTTGGTGCATGTCAGTGTCCAAGGGAGAGGTTTGAGGAAGATACCCTCTTCTTTTAAGATCTGCCAATGTCTTTCCAATTGTTTTTACATATTCTTGGGTAGCGGCCTCTCCTTCTAAATAATCCCCAGTGCTATAGAGGGTCAGTAAGAAGGGGAGTCCAAACATCATCTCATATGGTGAAGCTCCTATGTCAGATCTAGGTCGGACCCGGATTCGCAGAAGGGCCAGGGGCAGACACTTGAGCCAATTCATTCCTGTTTTGGTTATCAATTTAGTTAATACGTTTTTGAGGGTTTTATTCATCCTCTCAACTCTCCCTGAACTTTGGGGATGCCAGGGTGTATGCAACTGCCACCTGATTCCTAAGGCTTTAATGACATCATGTAGAATTTTGGCTACAAAATGAGGACCTCGGTCTGAATCAATATTATTCACTAGCCCATACCGGGGGATGATGTGTTCCAATAATATTTTTATTACCACTTGTGCCGTTTCCCTTTTTGTAGGAAAAGCTTCCACCCAATGGGTTAAATGATCAACTATAACAAGTAGATACTTGTAACCTTGTACTGAAGGCATTTCAGTAAAATCTATTTGTATATTTTGAAAGGGTCTTAATGCTATTTGCCTTCCTCCTGAGGTATTCTTCCTCATTGCTTTCTGATTCACCTTTTGGCATATAAGGCACCCTTCAGTAACTGCTTTGGCCAGATTATATACTCCAATACATAAATATTCCCTTAAGAAATGATCACATAACCCTTGGGTGCCCCAGTGGGTCAGACTGTGTATTTCTGTTAGCATTTTTCGAGCTAGGGCTTTATTTAAAAACTTTCGTTTATCTGGGGTTAACCATTCCCCTTGCTTCCCTTGGTGCAGCCCTAACCTCTTTATTTCTCTCAACTCATGTTCATCATATATTGGTTCTTTCTCTTTGTCAGCTGGCAAATCAGTCACAGTCAACATCTTTATTGGCTCCCCCGGGTTTTGGGCTGCTAACTTGGCAGCTTGGTCAGCTGCTCGATTGCCTCTTCTTTCAAAGGTATCCCCTTTTTGATGTCCCTTGACATGCACTATTGCAATTTCCCTGGGTTTCATGAGGGATTTTAATACCAACTTAATTAGTTCTTTATGTATCAAATCTTTTCCCTTGGAATTTAGGTAGCCTCTTTCTTCCCAAATTTTTCCAAATGTGTGCACAATTCCAAAGGCATACCGTGAGTCGGTGTAAATTGTACCTTGATCTTGTTCTAACAGGTCTAATCCCCTTTTAAGAGCATAGACCTCACAGCACTGAGCGGACCAGTTTGAGGGCAATTTTTCTTTCTCTAAAACTTTTAAACTCTGTTTGTTGATACCCTCGACTATTGCATAGCCTGATATCCTCTTTCCTTCCACCATTCTAGATGATCCATCAATGAAAAACACCCTCCCATATGGCAGGGGTATATCCTCAAGGTCCTCCCTTACTTTTGTTTGCAAGTCCATGACTTCCAAGCAGTTATGTTCCAGAGTGGGTATGGGCTCCCCTGAGAGGAATTGTGCAGGATTTAAGCTTTTGGATGTGATTAACTCTAGATTTTCAGCATTTGTCAGAATCACTTCATATTTTAGGATCCTTGAGTCTGTTAACCATTGTTGGGCTTTTTGGCTCAACACTGCTCTGAGATCATGGGGGGTGTGTGCAATGATTTTTCCTTGTAGTGTCAGCTTTTGTGCTTCTTCTACAAGGACTGCTGTGGCTGCCACAGCTTGAAGACAAGCTGGCCATCCTCTTGCGACTGGGTCCAGGAGCTTAGAAAGGTATGCAACAGGCTTTCTGTGTCCCCCCCACTCTTGGGTTAACACCCCATAGGCTATTCCCTCTTCTGCATTTATGAATAAGTCAAACCCCTTCTTAAGGTCAGGGAGACTAAGAACTGGGGCTGAAGATAATTTGTCTTTTAAATTTTCTAACTGTTCTTCATTCTCAACTGTCCATTTTACAGGTTCAGGTTGGACTAGTTTTTCATATAAAAATTTGACACTTTGTGAGTATTTTTCTATCCATAATTTACAATAGCCAAATAGTCCCAATAGCTTTCTTACATCTCTTTTTGTGGTTGGAGCCGAGATGGACAGTAAACCTGAGATTCTCTCAGGGCTTAGTTTCTTATACCCTTCCCCAATGAGGTGTCCAAGATATGTTACCTGTAATTCTACAAACTGTAATTTGTTCTTAGATACTTTAAGGCCTTTTTCCCCTAGGAAATTCAGGAGTTTAATGCTGGCTCCCCTTACTTTATCTTGCTCCTCCCCTGATATTAGGAGGTCATCTACGTACTGTAGGATTTGTACGTTATCTCCAGGGATGAATTGCCTTAGCAGCTCTTCCAGAGCTTGTCCAAATAGATTTGGGCTCTCAGTAAAGCCTTGGGGAAGGCGGGTCCACCTTAGCTGCTGCTTTCTCTGACTTTCTGGGCACTCCCACTCAAAGGCAAACCAATTTCGGCTTTCCTTAGCTAAGGGGCAGGCCCAAAAAGCATCTTTCAGGTCTACCACCGTGAACCAGCTGTGTTCTCTAGGGATTCTACTTAGAAGGGTGTAGGGGTTTGGTACCACTGGGTACCTTGTAATTGTCCTTTTGTTTACCTCTCTTAAGTCTTGCACAAGCCTAAATTTATTTTCTGTCTTTCTCACTGCCAAAATGGGGGTGTTATGGGGGGACATACAGGGTTCTAATACTCCTTCAGTTAGTAGATGATTTATAATTGGTGTCAGCCCTTTTCTACCTTCCACAGAAATAGGATATTGTTTCACTCTTATAGGGGGTATCCCTTCCTGCATCTCTACTCTAATAGGTGGGATGTTTAAGTATCCATACTTCCCCTCTTCAGCCCATACCTCTGGATTTATTTCATTCAAGTCTCCAACAGTCATTTTCATCATCTGGACCACCATTTTACCCTCTTTAGGAAGAATCCCTACCCCCAACTGAACTTGTAAGTCCCTTCCGAGTAAATTACTGTCTAACTTAGGCAAGTATATGAGATTAGTAACACATTTTCTTGAATTTCCTTTGATCTCTACATTTTCTATGACAGAAGCTTTGAAGGGTTTCCCTTCTGCTCCTAAAATATCACATGTCAGTTCCCCAACTGTAGTCCCAATTGGAAGCTGATTAATGCTGGATTTGTCCGCACCGGTGTCCACAAGAAACTCAAATTCCTCATGATGGGGACCTACTTCAAACTTTACCATGGGCTCCTCTTGGTGTTTCATTGGGTCCCCTAACATATAGAGCCCATGACACCCCTAATCTTCATTACCCTCCCCCTTTAACAACTTCTCCAATGCCTCTTGCTCCTTCAAAATAGCGTTGTCAAAGGATACCTTTTTGCAATATCTCTTTATGTGGCCCACTTCACCACAATAGTGGCATATTCGGGTTTCCCCTGGCCTTGGAGGGGTACCCCAAGGCGACAAAAGTTTTCCTCTGCCTCTCCCTGATGGGGGCTTTGCATTTCCCCTCCCTTGTGAGTCTCTATTATCCCTTACACTTTCTTTGGCCACAGCTACCATAATCCTAGCCTTTGTCTTTGCTTTCTCATCTTCTCTCCTCAGATAAACCTTTAAAGCTTCTCTTAACAAGTCATTTATTCCCTTTTCCTGCCAGTCTTCCACTTTTTCTAGTTTCCTTCTTATATCTGGCCAGGATTTGGTAACAAACTGTAATTTTAAAAGCACTTGTCCCTCTGGGCTATCTGGATCTAAGGTAGAATACTGCTGGAAGTTCTTTCTCAGTCTGTTTAACCAGGCTGCTGGGGTCTCATCTTTTTCCTGGGCTCCATCAAAGGCCAGTTTTGTGTTACTACTCCGGGGGACTGATTCCTTGATGCCTTTTATCATCAAGTTTCTGTAATCTTCCATATTTCGTCTACCTTCCTCCCTGTTTGGGTTCCACCCGGGATCAGCCACTGGCAACTTCTGGTCTCCTGGGAGTCCCATCCGATTTTCCCTTTCCCAAGCCCGTATGCCAGCCATTCTAATCAGTCTAAATTCTTCTGGATTAAAAAGTATGTTTAGTATGGAGTTTAACTCACTCCACATATAAATGTTTGGGCCCAGGAACTGATCTATTTGCTTAGCAATCCCCACAGGGTCTTCAACCAGATTCCCCAGCTCTTTCTTAAAGCCCCTAACTTCTGAAGCTGTCAGAGGTGCATTTACAAACCCTACCCCCCCAGCTGCCCCACCCATCGGGACTTCCCTTAGGGGGAAGAGCTTTGTTTTTGACCTAGTGCTACAGTAGGGTCCTTTTGGGGTTTCCACAAAATCAGTAGTATTGGCTGGCAAGTCCAGCTCCCAGTTGTTTGGGGGTGCAGGGACAGTAGATGGTGAGGGGGAGTGGCCTCGGCCAGTGCTAGGAGAGGTCGAGGATAGAGTTGAAGAATAGAAGGGGTTAGTACTCGGGATAGTCGGGTTAGACTGAGGTGGTAGAGAGGGTGGAGCTGTAGGGGGTAATCCTGTTGGGGAGCAAGCTGAAGAAGGAATAGGGATCATGGTTTGGAGAGATGGGGAGGGGTTCGCAGGTAAAGCTGGAGGGTTAGCAGGGACAGTTTGGGGCATCCCAGGGTAAACAGGAGGAGGGGGCAAATAATCAAGAGGGTCCCAATGGTGACTGCTTTCCTCCTTTTTCTCTTTTTCATTTTTCCTCTTTCCCTCTTGTAGCTTACAAATCTTAACTGTTTCACTTTCAGTTCTGTGTTTCTGCCAGCAGGCAGCATAAAGGATCTGCTCAGTATCTGAGTCCCCTCGGGATTTCAGATACTGGTTTAATTGCGAGCACATCCAGGGGTCCTTAGTTCCACACCACGGCCATCCTCCAGGCAAATTCAAAGTGGGCCAAACCTCAATACAATAATGGATCATTTTAACCTTGCTCAAATTTTTAGTGGCCTCTTCAGTATCCCATAGTTCCAACATTTGTCCTAATGGACTATCTGGGGGAATGTTCTTTATCTTCCCCTTTTCCTCCTCAGGTGGTTTTTGCTTATTTATATATCCTCCCATTCTCACTAGGTAATCTTCACTCACTCTACGAACACTCGTCAGTGGTCCCAGTGGCACCACTCCTGCCAGTGCTCAGAGTGCTCTGTCGGTAGCTTGATATCTCGCCCTTAGAGATTCAGCCACTACCCCAGCCAGCACCCCTTTCTCACTCACTCCACGAACACCCGTTAGTGGCCCCAGTTACCCGCCCTTAGGGTCTGGCCACTCCTGCCAGTGCTCAGAGTGCCCTGTCGATAGTCTGATATCTCGCCCTTAGAGATTCAGTCACTATCCCAGCCAGCACCCCTCTTCCTCTCCTGTATATCTATCGAGTTTCCATAAGTGGCCGGTCAACCTGGGCCCAGAGTTCCAGTCACCACCTACAGCCAGGACTCGGACATACAGTGTGCGACTCACTCACTCTCCCTATCGTTAAATCCCTCGCACCTTGGGACTTCCCTAACTTTCATTCATCCTACACCCAGGCGGTATACTCAAAAAACCCCCGGCCCTGTAGGCTCTCCGCACCTGGAACGCATACCTCTCACTTCTAGGTACCCCCAACCAGTGCGACCACTCCTGTACCCCGGTAGTTACCCCAGCCGGTGTCCCAAGCCAGTAGTGGTTGCAGTTACCCACCCTCAGGGTCCGACCACCACTGCTGCTGGACACCCCGGGCCGTAACTCGGCCAGTACCCTCTCTCACTCCCCACACCCTGTTAGCTACCCCAGCCAGTATCCCAACCCGTGGACACCCCGGGCCGTAACCTCAGCCAGTGTGGTGCGTGCTACACACACAGCTCCAGGCTTTCCGCACGCTTGGATCAGCCTGGGCAGCCTGCCTCCGTAGATTCTAGAATGGAGGCGGGCCTATCCTACAATCACACACCCTGTGACGTGCCACCCACTCTCTAAATTACCTCCGCACGCCCGGAGGGGGGCGCCTATGCCCCTGGAGACGCCTCTTTCACTCCGTTCTCCTTTCGCTTCCCTCCTTTCCCGGCCAGTTCCCTCGCGGGAGACTGAAAACGCAGTACTGGGAGGCCCACACTCGCTTCAAAGATCCGAGCTACCAGTCTTTGTCTCACTCACACACCATTTGCTCGTCTCCACTCCCGCCACCGGCTATACTTTACCGGTGCTCCTCCGTGCTGTCCGATCCCAGGCTGTCTTCCTTGGTCCGGTGTGACCAGCTGTCCTAGGGATCCAAAGGGCGGTCGGCCGTCCCGTCCTCGGTCCTCTTCAGGCGTGGTCACGTCCCGGCGAGCCCCCAATTTGTTATAAATTGGCCAGGAGACCAGCTCCTTTGAAAAAGCCTTTATTAGGAATCAGCTCTGGGTAGGGGGCCCGAGGGGCTGCGCACGCCGCCGCTGCTCCCTGAAGACACCACGGAGGAGGAGGTGCAGGTCGAATCTGCTGCTGCTGCTGCTGCTGCTGCTGCAGAGTCGGGATTCCGTCCTCACGGGGGTTCCAATAGAATCACGTTGGCTCGTGTGGTCCAGGGGCGTTACCTTTCTCCAGTTTCTTTCAGGCCATGGCGACAAAGTAACAAAAGAATGCCTGCTGCCTGCAGGTAGCTAGACATGTGCCTCGCACAGTCCCGTCCTTCTTAGGTCCAGTTTCTGTGTCGGCTCGCTGTCCTAGGGGCTTTTTTAGCTCCAACTGGACCTCCGGCCGCAGCCAGGCACCATGGGAGTTCCCTCATCTCCATACTGGGCGGTGTCCACAGCTCGACGGCAGGCGGCAGGGAGCAGCAGGAAGCAGCAGGGAGCGGCAGGGAGCAGCAGGGAGGGACTACTAGACAGCGGCGTGCGGGCTTTCAATGGAGAGGGGAAAGCCGAGGATTTAGGGAGAAAGGGTACAGAACTTGGACATAACGAACAGAAATTCAGGGTACAGATTCAACATGAACGGTTTGAAACAAGCAAGTAACTGTGCAACTTTAATTTTACAGCGAAACAATGTAACAGTACAACTCGGGAGTGCATAACCTGGGGCTAATTTCTTTCACACTCTCTTGGGGGAGTTTCTACAAGGTGACCTGAAGCTGTTCGCCAGCACTTGCTTGCAGCGACCGAGTTCCGCTTTGCACATTCTTCCCCGGCTCTCTTTCACTTCTCCGCATAACCTGTGGCTTTCCCGAAGACGCAGCTATCTGTGATGCCGTGAAGCGCTTCTTTCTCCGCAAAAGGCAGGTTCTCGTTCTTGACAGCTCTGCTATGCAGAAGCAGAGGAAAGCCGGCAAAGCGTCTGCTTGAGCTGCTGAACGCAGAGGCAACTGTAAATCAGCTAGACATTGATCCTGTTGTGTAAAAGGCATGAAAGTTGCTGCAAAAGCGTTTTGGCTTGCTGGAAGCAGCAGCAAGCATGAGTGCTTCTCTGCACCCTGCAAACACAAAACAGAAGCACGTACACGGCGAGAGGAGACTGCCTGACACCTGCTGCACTCAGTACAGCTCTGGGCTGCTGCCAGGGCATGTATTTCAAGGCACTAGCCACGGGGGCTCTCCACTGTCTTGGGGGAGTTTCTACAAGGTGACCAGAAGCTGTTCGCAAGAACATGATTGCAGCGACCGAGTTCTGCTTTCCACATTCTTCCCCGGCTCTCTTTCGCTTCTCCGCAAAACTTGCGGCTGTCCCGAAGACCCTGCTGGCTGTGGTGCCGCAAAGCGCTGCTTTCTCGGCAAAAGGCAGCTTCTCGCTCTTGACAGCTCTGCTATGCAGAAGCAGAGGAAAGCCGGCAGAGCCTCTGCTTGAGCTGCTGAACGCAGAGGCAACTGTAAATCACCTAGAAATTGATCCTGTTGTGAAAAAGGCAGGAAAGTTGCTGCAAAAGCGTTTTGGCTTGCTGGAAGCAGCAGCAAGCACGAGTGGTTCTCTGCACGCTGCAAACACAAAACAGAAGCACGCACACAGCGACAGGAGACTGCCTGACACCTGCTGCACTCAGTACAGCTCTGGGGTGCTGCCAGGGCATGTATTTCAAGGAACTAGCCAACTAGCACTCTCCAGAGCCCACCCCGATGCACATGGCAGCCCCGGACTGTGAGCTTGGTGGCACTTCTTGACCTTTCCAAGATGGCGGCAAAAAGGGGGGGAGAAAAGCAAGGACCCTGGTGGCATCTAGCCGGCTGCCTGCGCAAAAACCCCACCACAGCACTGCCGAGAGTGATGGATTTCATTGGTGACAGGTTTCTCATGGTTGTGGTTGGGAGAGTTTTGTGGCATTTGATTTAGAGAGTTTTTGGAAGGGGATTTTTGGACGCCTATTTCTGCCTCTGCTCTCTGCCTGTCCCTGACCCAGGGCTGAGCTTGGGGCCAGTGCTGCCACGTTGTGGACTGAGGGCGGTACTGCAGCGCTTTCCCTGATCGTTCCTGATGAGCATACCAGGCCCAGGCTGTGAGCTCAGGGCCAGTGCTGCTGTCTGGTGGATGGAGGTCGGTACTGCAGCCCTGTTCAGTGCCCATCCCCAACGCGTGTGACAGCCTTTGGCTGAAATCGAGCCCAGTATTGCCACCGTGCAGACAGATAGCGGTTCTGGAGCACTCTCCAGGGCCCATCCCGATGTGCGTGGCAGCCCTGGAGTGTGAGCTTGGTGGCACTGCTTGACCTTTCCAAGATGGTGGCAAAAAGAGCGGACAAAAAAGCAAGGACCCTGGTGGCATCTAGCCATCTCCCTGCGCAAAAGCCCGACCACAGCGCCGGCCAAGAGTGATGAATTTCATTGGTGACAGGTTTCTCGTCGTTGTGGTGGGAGACTTTTGTGGCATTTAATTTGGAGAGTTTTTGGAAGGGGATGTTTGGATGCCTTTTTTTTCCTCTGCTCTCTGCATGCCTCTGACCCAGGGCCGAATTTAGGGCCAGTGCTGCCACCTTGCAGACAGAGAGCGGTACGGCAGGCCTCTCCCATGCCTGTCTCCTAACGCGTGTGACAGCCGTTGGCTGAAATCGGGCGCAGTGCTGCCACCGTGTGGACAGAAAGCGGTACTGGAGCACTCTCCCGAGGCCACCCCGATGCATGTGGCAGCCCTGGACTGTGAGCTTGGCAGCACTGCTTGACTTTTCCAAGATGGCAAAACAGAAAACACACAAAAAAAAAAAAAAAAAAAAACAAAAACAACAAAAAAAAAAAAAAAACAAAAAAAAACCCCACACAAAACAGAAGCACGCACACGGCGAGAGGTGACTGCCTGACACCTGCTGCACTCAGTACAGCTCTGGGCTGCTGCCAGGGCATGTATTTCAAGGAAATAGCCACGGCGACTCTGCACTCTCTTGGGGGAGTTTCTACAAGGTGACCTGAAGCTGTTCGCCAGCACCTGCTTGCAGCGACCGAATTCTGCTTTCCACATTCTTCTTCGGCTCTCTTTCGCTTCTCCGCAAAACCTGCGGCTTTCCCAAAGACGCTGCTGGCTGTGGTGCCGCGAAGCGCTGTTTCTCGGCAAAAGGCAGCTTCTCGCTCTTGACAGCTCTGCTATGCAGAAACAAAGGAATGCCGGCAGAGCTTCTGCTTGAGCTGCTGAACGCAGAGGCAACTGTAAATCAGCTAGAAACTGATCCTGTTGTGAAAAAGGCAGGAAAGTTGCTGCAAAAGCGTTTTGGCTTGCTGGAAGCAGCAGCAAGCACGAGTGCTTCTCTGCATGCTGCAAATACAAAACAGAAGCACGTACACAGTGAGAGGAGACGGCCTGACACCTGCTGCACTCAGTACGGCTCTGGGCTGCTGCCAGGGCATGTATTTCAAGGAGTTAGCCACGGCGACTTTGCACTGTCTCTGGGAGAGTTTCTACAAGGTGACATGACGCTGTTCGCCAGCACCTGCTTCCAGCGACCGAGTTCTGCTTTCCACATCCTTCCCCGACTCTCTTTCACTTCTCCGCACAACCTGCGGCAGTCCCAAAGACACTGCTGGCTGTGGAGCCGCAAAGAGCTTCTTTCTCGGCAAAACGCAGCTTCTCACTCTTGACAGCTCTGCTATGCAGAAGCAGAGGAAAGCCGGCAGCGCTTCTGCTTGAGCTGCTGAAAGAAGAGGCAACTCTAAATAACCTAGTAATTGATCCTGTTTTGGAAAAGGCAGAAAAGTTGCTGCAAAAGTGTTTTGTCTTGCTGGAAGCAGCAGCAGGCACGAGTGCTTCTCTGCACCCTGCAAATATAAAACAGAAGCACGTACATGGCGAGAGGAGACTACCTGACACCTGCTGCACTCAGTACAGCTCTGGGCTGCTGCCAGGAAAGGTATTTCAAGGAACTAGCCACGGGGACTCTGCACTGTGCTGGGAGAGTTTCTACAAGGTGACCAGAAGCTGTTCGCCAGCACCCGTTTGCAGCGACCGAGTTCTGCTTTCCACATTCTTCCCCGGCTCTCTTTCGCTTCTCCGCACAACCTGCGGCTGTACCGAAGACGCCGCTGGCTGTGCTTCCGCGAAGCGCTGCTTTCTCGGCAAAACGCAGCTTCTCGTTCTTGACAGCTCTGCTATGCAGAAGCAGAGGAAAGCCGGCAGAGCTTCTCCTCTAGCTGCTCTACGCAGAGGCAACTGTAAATCAGCTCGACAGTGATCCTGTTGTGGAAAAGGCAGGAAAGTGGCTGCAAAAGCGTTTTGGATTGCTGGAAGCAGCAGCAAACACGAGTGGTTCTCTGCACGCTGCAAACACAAAACAGAAGCACCTACACGGCGAGAGGAGCCTGCCTGACACCTGCTGCATTCAGTACAGCTCTGGGCTGCTGCCAGGAAAGGTATTTCAAGGAACTAGCCACGGGGACTCTGCACTGTGCTGGGAGAATTTCTACAAGGTGGCCTGAAGGTGTTCGCAAGCACCTGCTTGCAGCGACCGAGTTCTGCTTTCCACATTCTTCCCCGACTCTTTCGCTTCTCCGCACAACTTGCGGCTGTCCCGAAGACGCTGCTGGCTGTTGTGCCGCGAAGCGCTGCTTTCTCGGCAAAAGGCAGCTTCTCGCTCTTGACAGCTGTGCTATGCAGAAACAAAGGAATGCCGGCAGAGCTTCTGCTTGAGCTGCTGAACGCAGAGGCAACTGTAAATCACCTATAAACTGATCCTGTTGTGGAAAAGGCAGGAAAGTTGCTGCAAAAGCGTTTTGGCTTGCTGGAAGCAGCAGCAAGCACGAGTGCTTCTCTGCACACTGGAAACACAAAACAGAAGCACGCACACGGCAAGAGGAGACTGCCTGACACCTGCTGCACTCAGTACAGCTCTGGGCTGCTGCCACGGCATGTATTTCAAGGCACTAACCACGGGGACTCTCCCCTGTCTTTGGGGAGTTTCTACAAGGTGACCAGAAGCTGTTCGCAAGCACCTGCTTGCAGCGACCGAATTCCGCTTTCCACATTCTTCCCCGGCACTCTTTCACTTCTCCGCAAAATCTGCGGCTTTCCTGAAGACGCTGGTGGCTGTGGGGCCACAAAGCGCTGCTTTCTCGGCAAAACGCAGCTTTTCGCTCTTGACAGCTCTGCCATGGAGAAGCAGAGGAAAGCCAGCAGGGCTTCTCCTCTAGCTGCTCTACGCAGAAACAACTGTAAATCAGCTAGAAATTGATGCTGTAATGGAAAAGGCAGGAAAGTGGCTGCAAAAGCGTTTTGGCTAGCTGGAAGGAGCAGCAAGCACGAGTGCTTCTCTGCACGCCGCAAACACAAAACAGAAGCACGCACACGGCGAGAGAATACTGCCTGACACCTGCTGTACTCAGTGCAGCTCTGGGCTGCTGCCAGGGCATGTATTTCAAGGAACTAACCACGGAGACAGTGCACTGCCTTGGGGGAGTTTCTACAAGGTGACCAGAAGCTGTTCGCTAGCACCTGCTTGCAGGGACCAAGTTCGGCTTTCCACATTCTTCTCCGGCTCTCTTTCGCTTCTCCGCACAACTTGCAGCTGTCCCGAAGACACTGCTGGCTGTGGAGCCGCGAAGAGCTTTTTCTCGGCAAAACGCATCTTCTCGTTCTTGACAGCTCTGCTATGCAGAAGCAGAGGAAAGCCGGCAGAGCTTCTGCTTACGTTTCTGAACTGAGAGGCAACTGTAAATCAGCTAGACATTGATCCTGTTGTGGAAAAACCAGGAAAGTTGCTGGAAGCAGCAGCAAGCACGAGTGCTTCTCTGCACGCTGCAAATACAAAACAGAAGCACGTACACGGCAAGAGGATACTGCCTGACACCTGCTGCACTCAGTACAGCTCTGGGCTGCTGCCAGGGCATGTATTTCAAGGAACTAGCCACGGGGACATTGCACCGTCATGGGGAATTTTCTGCAAGGTTACCTGAAGCTGTTCGCAAGCACCGGCTTGAAGTGACTGAGTTCAGCTTTCCACATTCTTCCCCGGCTCTCTTTCGCTTCTCCACACAACGTGCGGTTTCACTGAGGACGCCTGCTTCCCTACTGCAAAACGTCGTTCTCTCGGTTAAAAGGCAACTTCTAGTTCTTGACAGCTCTGCTATGCACAAGCCGCAGAGAGACAGCAGAGCTACTGCTTACGCTGCTGAACGCAGGAGCAACTCAACTCAACTAGAAAGTGATTTTGTGCTGGCAAAGGCAAAAGAATCATTGCACCAGAGTCTGGGCTTGCTGGAATCAAAAGCAAGCACGAGTGCTTCTCTGCATAATGCAAACAAAGAACAAGCACGCACACGGCAAAAAGGGACTGCCAGACACCGCCTGCACTCCCTAGAGCTCTCGACTGAAACCAGGGCATGCTTTGCAAGAAACTAAACGTGGGCAATCTGCACTGTGCTGGGGGACTTTCTACAAGTCTGCCTGAAGCTCCCACAGCAGGAAACAGCTTTGCCGCCTTCTGCCTGAACCTCCCCGCAAACACCTGCTCGCATCGACATTTTCTTGCTTTCCAATTAAAAAGGAGGAAGTATTGAAATTGGGTATTTTTGTAGGGTTGCCTTATACTGTGATGCAGAATGCTTTGTCTGTTACTCTGAAAAATACAGTGATTAAGGCTGCTGGGTCTTTCAGAGCCCGGAGAATCTCCCAGCTGCAGGATCGGTTGAAGGCATGAAAGGGTTGTTAAAAGAGTAGTTAAATAATGAGGAGATGGGAACCTGTCCCGATGGAAAAGCCATCTCCCAGGTGCGCTCGAGGCCCTTAACAATAGGCCCACTGGGGAAACGGAAAACCCCTGGATATGCGTGGCTGCACCCAGTTTGCAAATGCAACCACAGTCAGTGAGACTTCGACATCCTGGGAAATGGGTCTGGTGTGATGGCCCCTGACAGGGCCACCTTAGAGGTTGCAGGCCTGGACCTTCATGCATTCACATGAATTAGGATAAATCAGAGGCAAACGAGAGTTAGCAATAGCAAAGCAGGAACTCAGATTCCTCCAGGACAGTTTGGTTTGATAACTGCTCACTCGAGCTTGGCCTTGCAAAGTGTTCATGTCACAGGAGGTGGTACCGATGCAGATTATCAAGGAGAAATGGAAGTAATTCTTTAAGCAATAGTGAACAAGATTTGATTCTTCAAACCCATGACAGGGTAGTACAATTATTGATCTTCTCAATTTGAAAAACAACTGTGAAAGAAGCAGGTCCACCTCAAATCAGCACTGTTTGTGGAGATAAAGGCTTTGGATCCACGGGTCTTAATAATGGAGCCAGCGTGTGGGTCCAGAGGCCAAACGGCCCTCTGGAACCAGCTGAAGGAACAGCTCTGGGGAAAGACAATGCTGTTTGATTGCTAAAACCCGGGCAGGAACAATGGGAAAATGTCCCTGCAGCCAAGTGTTCTGTGTCAGAACAAACAGATGTTACAGGATATTTTTTTACAGATCCTGACGGAACGAATCTCCCTGTTTGCCCCAACAGTCCCATTGGAAGGTGCTCTGATCCACGGGGCACCATGGAAAGGCTGATGTGACACTGAGGGACTGCCACACGACTTCCAGCCAGGAGCCTGGGTGCCCGTCAGGGACTGGCACTTGCTACCTCTCCAGCCAAAGGGAAAAGGACCCCACCAAGACTTGTTGCCCTCAGACAGCACGGTCAAGCTGAGCAGCAAAGGACCTTGGGGGCATTATTCTGGAATTGAAAAGGCACCAGCTCCGTGCCCAACAGGATTATTGTTTTTCCCCAGCATGAGACTGAGGAAAAAGAATGAATAACTGTGTCACTCAAGAACTGCTTATGTCCGTTTGGGCTGCCATTCGCGTCTTATGCTGTCTGCCTGCCAGTGGGCTTCTGCCTGTTAAAATTCCAGTAAAATTCCATACAAATGAGGATTTCTCCCAGATGCAAGCTGCCACCAGTTGGAGGTTTGGCTGCCCTTGGAGTGCCACAGGTCTCCAAAAAACTGACATCAGGGAGCTGGGGAGCTGACTTTGGTTTCCCATGGAAAAGGGCCACCGTTCGTGTCTAATACCGCCTGCCTGCCGCTGGGCTTCTGTCTGCTGTAATTTCACTCCAATTCCATACAAATGAAGATTTCTCCTGGTTGCAAGCTGCCACCAGTTGGATGTTTGGCTGCCCTTGGAGTGCCAAACACCTCCTACAAACTGACATCAGGGACCTAGGGAGGTGCCTTTGGTTTCCCGTGGAAAAGAACCGCTATTTGTGCCTAATGCTGTCTGGCTGCCACTGGGCTTTCTCCTTACAAAAATTCCACTAATTTTCCATACAAATGTGGATTTCTCCCAGTTGCAAGCTGCCACCAGTTGGATGTTTGGCTGCCTTAGGCCTGACACCTCTTGCACTCAGTACAGCTCTCTGCTGCAGCCAGGGCATGTTTGGCAAGGAATTAGCAACGGGGACTCTGCACTGTGCTGGGGGACTTTCTACAAGTCTGCCTGAAGCTCCCACAGCAGGAAACAGTTCTGCCGCCTTCTGCCTGAACCTCCCCGCAAACACCTGTTCGCAGCCAGCTTCTCTCGTCTTTCACATTCTTCCCCGGCTCCCTTTCGCTTCTCCGCACACCCTGCGGCTGCCCCGAGTGCTGTCGACCGCCGGTGACCGCTCTAGTCGTCACTCCGATGCCGCGACCTTCCCCAGCGAGACCGTCCCAGAATGGGTGGCTTAGGCTTCTGAGAGCTACAGGAACTTGGTGGTGATTTGCTCTTTTGTGAAGCTGCGCAAGGCAGCTATCTCCAGCAGCTTTTGCCCTATCAGCTGTGCTCTAAGCAGCTCTTTCAGCTCTTTTGTGAGGCTGCTCTAAGCAGCTCATTCTGGCAGCTCTTCTTCAGGTGACGCTGGAATGAGCAGGAGGCAGATGTTCAGTCTAGAAGGCTCTTTATTCTCCACTGAGATTATGATGACTGATTGTCCCAATGGGTTAAAATTCTGGGGTTTAGGAAAGGCACGGTTAGGAATTGGGAACAATCACGGGGAGGATGGAGAAAACAACAAATCGGGGAGAGGATCCAAAAGACACCAATCAGGGAAGGGGGAAAAACAAGGAAGTAGGGAAACAACCAGTGTGGTGCAACAAATTTACATAACATAGACATAACATAGACATAACGTAGACATAACATAAACATAACATAGAACATAACATAGAACATAGCGTTCATGGGGTGAAACATTTTGCGCTCACCTAACTTGAAAGTCAGTCTCCTAAGGAGACTTCCCCGTGGGGAGCTCTGCATTTGTGCATTCAGATTATATGCTAGGTTCTCTCCATGGCAGGGCAAGTTCCCTTGTGGAAACTTCAGGGGTTACCACACCCGAGGACACCGGCTTGGCAGCGGCAAAGCACTCGTCTCTCGGCAAACGGCAGCCTCTCGTTCTTGGGAGCTCTGAAATGCAAGAGCCAGCATAGCTTTTGCTTCAGTTGCTGAAAGCAGAATCAACTCCAGCTCGACTCCACAGTGATCCTGTGCTGGAAAAGGCAGCATTCTTGCCTCAAAAGCGCCTCGGCTTGCTGGAAAGAGAAGCAAGCACGAGTGCTTCTCTGCATAATGCAAACAAAGAACAAGCACGCACACGGCGAAAAGGGCCTGCCAGACACCGCCTGCACTCCCTAGAGCTCTCGACTGAAACCAGGGCATGCTTTGCAAGAAACTAAACGTGGGCAATCTGCACTGTGCTGGGGGACTTTCTACAAGTCTGCCTGAAGCTCCCACAGAAGGAAACAGCTTTGCCGCCTTCTGCCTGAACCTCCCCGCAAACACCTGCTCGCATCGACATTTTCTTGCTTTCCAATTAAAAAGGAGGAAGTATTGAAATTGGGTATTTTTGTAGGGTTGCCTTATACTGTGATGCAGAATGCTTTGTCTGTTACTCTGAAAAATACAGTGATTAAGGCTGCTGGGTCTTTCAGAGCCCGGAGAATCTCCCAGCTGCAGGATCGGTTGAAGGCATGAAAGGGTTGTTAAAAGAGTAGTTAAATAATGAGGAGATGGGAACCTGTCCCGATGGAAAAGCCATCTCCCAGGTGCGCTCGAGGCCCTTAACAATAGGCCCACTGGGGAAACGGAAACCCCCTGGATATGCGTGGCTGCACCCAGTTTGCAAATGCAACCACAGTCAGTGAGACTTCGACATCCTGGGAAATGGGTCTGGTGTGATGGCCCCTGACAGGGCCACCTTAGAGGTTGCAGGCCTGGACCTTCATGCATTCACATGAATTAGGATAAATCAGAGGCAAACGAGAGTTAGCAATAGCAAAGCAGGAACTCAGATTCCTCCAGGACAGTTTGGTTTGATAACTGCTCACTCGAGCTTGGCCTTGCAAAGTGTTCATGTCACAGGAGGTGGTACCGATGCAGATTATCAAGGAGAAATGGAAGTAATTCTTTAAGCAATAGTGAACAAGATTTGATTCTTCAAACCCATGACAGGGTAGTACAATTATTGATCTTCTCAATTTGAAAAACAACTGTGAAAGAAGCAGGTCCACCTCAAATCAGCACTGTTTGTGGAGATAAAGGCTTTGGATCCACGGGTCTTAATAATGGAGCCAGCGTGTGGGTCCAGAGGCCAAACGGCCCTCTGGAACCAGCTGAAGGAACAGCTCTGGGGAAAGACAATGCTGTTTGATTGCTAAAACCCGGGCAGGAACAATGGGAAAATGTCCCTGCAGCCAAGTGTTCTGTGTCAGAACAAACAGATGTTACAGGATATTTTTTTACAGATCCTGACGGAACGAATCTCCCTGTTTGCCCCAACAGTCCCATTGGAAGGTGCTCTGATCCACGGGGCACCATGGAAAGGCTGATGTGACACTGAGGGACTGCCACACGACTTCCAGCCAGGAGCCTGGGTGCCCGTCAGGGACTGGCACTTGCTACCTCTCCAGCCAAAGGGAAAAGGACCCCACCAAGACTTGTTGCCCTCAGACAGCACGATCAAGCTGAACAGCAAAGGACCTTGGGGGCATTATTCTGGAATTGAAAAGGCACCAGCTCCGTGCCCAACAGGATTATTGCTTTTCCCCAGAATGAGACTGAGGAAAAAGAATGAATAACTGTGTCACTCAAGAACTGCTTATGTCCGTTTGGGCTGCTATTCGTGTCTTATGCTGTCTGCCTGCCAGTGGGTTTCTGCCTGTTAAAATTCCAGTAAAATTCCATACAAATGAGGATTTCTCCCAGATGCAAGCTGCCTCCAGTTGGAAGTTTGGCTGCCCTTGGAGTGCCACAGGTCTCCAAAAAACTGACATCAGGAACCTGAGGAGCTGACTTTGGTTTCCCATGAAAAAGGGCTACGGTTCGTGTTTAATACTGCCTGCCGCTGCGCTTCTGTCTGCTAAAATTCCCCTTCAATTCCATACAAATGAGGATTTCTCCCAGATGCAAGCTGCCTCCAGTTGGAAATTTGGCTGCCCTTGGAGTGCCACAGGTCTCCAAAAAACTGACATCAGGAACCTGAGGAGCTGACTTTGGTTTCCCATGAAAAAGGGCTACGGTTCGTGTTTAATACTGCCTGCCGCTGCGCTTCTGTCTGCTAAAATTCCCTTTCAATTCCATACAAATGAGGATTTCTCCCAGATGCAAGCTGCCTCCAGCTGGAAGTCTGGCTGCCCTTGGAGTGCCACAGGTCTCCAAAAAACTGACATCAGGGAGCTGGGGAGCTGACTTTGGTTTCCCATGGAAAAGGGCCACGGTTCGTGTTTAATGCTGCCTGCCACTGCGCTTCTGTCTGCTAAAATTCCCCTTCAATTCCATATAAATGAGGGTTTCTCTCAGATGCAAGCTGCCACCAGTTGGAAGTCTGGCCGCCCTTGGAGTGCCAAAGGCCTCCTACAACTGACAACTGGAACCTGGGGAGCTGACTTTGGTTTCCCATGGAAAAGGGCCACCGTTCGTGTCTAATACCGCCTGCCTGCCGCTGGGCTTCTGTCTGCTGTAATTTCACTCCAATTCCATACAAATGAAGATTTCTCCTGGTTGCAAGCTGCCACCAGTTGGATGTTTGGCTGCCCTTGGAGTGCCAAACACCTCCTACAAACTGACATCAGGGACCTAGGGAGGTGCCTTTGGTTTCCCATGGAAAAGAACCGCTATTCGTGCCTAATGCTGTCTGGCTGCCACTGGGCTTTCTCCTTACAAAAATTCCACTAATTTTCCATACAAATGTGGATTTCTCCCAGTTGCAAGCTGCCACCAGTTGGATGTTTGGCTGCCTTAGGCCTGACACCTCTTGCACTCAGTACAGCTCTCTGCTGCAGCCAGGGCATGTTTGGCAAGGAATTAGCAACGGGGACTCTGCACTGTGCTGGGGGACTTTCTACAAGTCTGCCTGAAGCTCCCACAGCAGGAAACAGCTCTGCCGCCTTCTGCCTGAACCTCCTCGCAAACACCTGTTCGCAGCCAGCTTCTCTCATCTTTCACATTCTTCCCCGGCTCCCTTTCGCTACTCCATACAACCTGCGGCTCCTCCGAGCTCGCCCACTTCGTTGCGGAAAAGCAGTCATCTCTCGGCAAAAGGCAGCCTCTCGTTCCTGGGAGATCTGCAATGCCAGAGCAGCACAGAGCCAGCAGAGCTTTTGCTTCAGTTGCTGAAAGCAGAATCAACTCCAGCTCAACTCCACAGTGATCCTGTGCTGGAAAAGGGAGCATTCTTGCCGCAAAAGCGCCTCGGCTTGCTGGAAAGAGAAGCAATCACGAGTGCTTCTCTGCATAATGCAAACAAAGAACAAGCACGCACACGGCGAAAAGGGACTGCCAGACACCGCCTGCACTCCCTAGAGCTCTAGACTGAAACCAGGGCATGCTTTGCAAGAAACTAACCGCGGACACTCTGCACTGTGCTGGGGGACTTTCTACAAGTCTGCCTGAAGCTCCCACAGCAGGAAACAGCTCTGCCGCCTTCTGCCTGAACCTCCCCGCAACACCTGCTCCCAGCCAGCTTCTCTCGTCTTTCACATTCTTCCCTGATTTCCTTTCGCTTTTCCACACAACGTGCGGTTTCCCTGAGGACGCCTGCTTCCCTACTGCAAAACGCTGTTCTCTCGGTAAAAAGGCAACTTCTCATTCTTGACAGCTCTGCTATGCAACAGCAGCAGAGAGACAGCAGAGCTCCTTCATGTGCTGCTGAACGCGGGGGCAACTCCAACTCAACTAGAAAGTCATTTTGTGCTGGCAAAGGCGGAAGGATCATCGCACCAGCGTCTGGGCTGGCTGGAAACAAAAGCAAGCAGGAGTGCTTTTCTGCAGCATGCAAACACAAAACAGAAGCACGCGCACGGCGAGAGGAGACTGCCTGACACCTGCTGCACTCAGTACAGCTCTGGGCTGCTGCCAAGGCATGTATTTCAAGGCACTAGCCACGGAGACTCTCCATTGTCTTGGGGGAGTTTCTACAAGGTGACCAGAAGCTGTTCGCCAGCACCTGCTTGCAGCGACCGAGTTCGGCTTTCCACATTCTTCCCCGGCTCTCTTTCGCTTCTCCGCACAACCTGCGGCTGTCCCGAAGACACTGCTGGCTGTGGAGCCGTGAAGATCTTCTTTCTCGGCAAAACGCATCTTCTCGTTCTTGACAGCTCTGCTATGCAGAAGCAGAGGAAAGCCGGCAGAGCTTCTCCTCTAGCTGCTCGGCGCAGAAACAACTGTAAATCAGCTAGAAATTGATCCTGTAGTGGGAAAGGCAGGAAAGTTGCTGCAAAAGCGTTTTGGCTTGCTGGAAGCAGCAGCAAGCACGAGTGCTTCTCTGCACACTGGAAACACAAAACAGAAGCATGCACACGGCGAGAGGAGACTGCCTGACACCTGCTGCACTCAGTACAGCTCTGGGCTACTGCCAGGGCATGTATTTCAAGGCACTAGGTTCGGGGACTCTCCACCGTCTTAGGGGAGTTTCTACAAGGTGACATAACGCTGTTCGCAAGCACCTGCTTGCAGCGACCGAGTTCGGCTTTCCACATTCTTCCCCGGCTCACTTTCGCCTCTCCGCACAACCTGTGGCTGTACCGAAGACGCTGCTGGCTGTGGTGCCCCGAAGCGCTGCTTTCTGGGCAAAAGGCAGCCTCTCGCTCTTGACAGCTCTGCTATGCAGAAGCAGAGGAAAGCCGGCAGAGCTTCTGCTTGCGCGGCTGAACACAGAGGCTACTCTAAATCGACTAGAAATTGATCCCGGAGTGGAAAAGGCAGTATTAGGGCGGGACCTTTCTGCTCCCTGACACCAGCTACCAGCCCAGGATGCCAATTGTCCTTCGGACAAATTTTCTATTGAAAACTGAGGCAAAGAAAGTGTTCAGTACCTCTGCTTTTCTCGTCTTTAGTTACTAAATTCCCTCCTGTATCTAATAGTGAATGGAGGTTGTCCTCACCCTTCCTTTTGCCATTAATGTATTTGTAAAAATATTTTTTACTGGCTTCACAGCATTAAAATTTACAGAGGAGTATTTTTTAGTCCTTCACAGAAGTGTCCAGTTTGAGTTCTAACTGGGCTTCTGCCTCTCTAATTTGGTGGATGATGATGGATTCATCATTGAATGCACAGGCAGTAACTTGTTTCTGGTTTGTTTGTTTGTTTTTTAATCGCAGTAGTTTTGGGACAAATTGCTCATTGTTGCTATGCTTCAGTATTAGTATTTAGCTTCATATCTGCTGGAATATTGGCCCAAAAGCAAGTCTCAGCTGATCCCTACATATGTTAAAAAATTATGAGTCCTTTTGGTTCTCCATATACCCCTTTTTCAATAAATATGAGCAAAAGTAAAGACGGGTACTTCTCAGGCCAGCAACCTGTCTGTAGGTCTAGCATATTATTTTATCATTTGGTACATTTTTTCTGCAACCTGGCAGGATTTCCCACTAGAGGTTTTATGTGATTTGCTCACTTTATCATTAAACCCAAAAAGCAAAACCTCATGTAGGCAGCATGTATATGAGGTCCATTATTTGAAAATGAACGTGAATTACTTTGGCCTGAAGGTACAAAAAAGGGCAAGTACTTCCTCCCTAAGAATTCTGAAGGAAATTTTGTTTTAATAAAACACACACAATTTGTTTTTGGTAAAATTATTTCATTTAACTCAAAACAGTTTCTCATGATTGTCCCTATAGTCAATACAACTTCAGTTCCAGTTTTGTATAGATGAGGATAGAAAATAATTCTTGAAATTCTCACTGCCGGTCGTGTTTTATTCTTAATTTCATTTTCACTCTTTATGTTTTTCATATCTAAATTACTATATTTTGAATTTGTGATGCACCACAATGAATCCATTAAGCATATCATTACAGAACTGTGTTAAAGACTGTATTTTGAAACTGATCATTGTTTTGTGGCTTGTGTAGGTTTGTTCTACTATACTTTTCTTGCTCAAAGCACCATTTAACGTAGGGATTTTCACTAACAACTTTGAAACAGCGTATGAGAAAGGTGCGTTTCATTAAGTGTAATTGAAAACACTAATTAACCCTAACATCTAGATATACATTATGGTCAGTTTCAATTCATTTACATAAAAATACTGAAGTTTTCCATAATGGCCCAAAACCCCCCTTAAATGCTCTTTTACTACCTCTTCAGTCCAGTGATATAGACCTGTTCAGAGCTGAGCTTCAGCCGACTGGGATCAAATCACACAGACTTTTTAAGCCAAATGATTGGTTACAATAAAATCCACTCATAGATCAAATTAATGGGGAAAGGACTTAATAGTACAGTTAAAACTGTTTTACAGAGAAAGAACCCTTTCTAGTACCTATTCATTTTCTGTGGTGGTATGTTCACTGTCCCTCTGCTTCTCAGAGTTGACATTCTCAGATTTTTATTTCACTTTGTCTCTCCATCAAGCAACCTAAGCAGTGTGAATGCCTTCTTCTTTAAATAATTATAAAGTTATTTAGATGGGCTTAAAAACATAGAACTCATGGTTTCAAATGCATGTATAATCTATTTATTATGCAAATAACTAATAGAAAAATTGGAAAAAATACATCAACCAAGCAAACACAGCAGAAGACATTGGCTTTGATCACAAGTAATTGTGTGGCAGCAGTACCCACTAGGTCCAAAAGTTGACAACAGATATAGCAGTGTCACAAGCAAGAGGGTGACAGGCTGAGAAGATCCACAGACAGCACAGTGGTTCTGAGTTATTAGGAGAAGAGGGGTACAACTGCTGTGACAGTTTCCTACTCTGTCAGTGCTGCTCTGCCATATCAAGGCTCCTTCACTAAGCTGTTTCATTCTGCTGTCAGTGTGATATACCCTAGCACTTCTGTTTTAAGCCAGTATGGATAGAGAAAACTGAATGTCTGTCCATCTGCCTTCTCTCCTACAGCTATAGTAATAAATTGCTCTTGTCTGGCCTGAACCTCCAAACTAGAGCCTGTCAGTCAACTGTGATGAAAGCATGGAGCAATATAAAACCTTTTTTTTTTTTTTTTTTTTTTTTTTCTTTAGACTTCTGGGTGCATATGTGGCATATAATAATTCATTTCTGATGCCCATCTTTGTTATTAATTCCCTGTTATTTATTATTTAGGGCAATTATTTTTTTTTTTTTCCTAATACATGGCTGCAGAAGATAAAGCTCTGGTGGTGTGAAATCCCACACATTACAATTTGCAGTTTGACACACTTCCATCTTTCACAGATACAGTTGCAGATTGCTTTTAGTGAAATGATTGCTACATGAAGGCTAAGCAGGATTTGTGGAAGGAAGGTTGATCTGATCCCTTTCAAGTTGTGGCATCCTAATACACGTGAATTGCATAAGGTTTAACAGATCCACATGATTTGCCTTTTCTGCCTTTGACTGGTTTCCTGGTTTGACCCTGGCCAGACACCAGGCACCCATGAAAAACACTCTATACAAAAATTTTTTGTATAGATAAAGTCTCTCTTCTCATTGTGGCTTAATCTTCAGAGGTTATAAACCATTGCTAACAACAGACCATATCTAGAAAGCAAGCTAGAGAACAAACTTCTGTCTAGCTGTGTTGGTTTTGCACGGCCTAGGTTTTGTTAGCAGGGGGTCACAGAGGCGGCTTCTGTGAAAACCTGCTAGAAGCTTCCACTATGTCTGGCAGAGCCAATCCCTGATGGTTCTGAAGATGGCCATGCCACTGGCCAAGGCTGGACCAATGAGAGATGATGGTAATGCCTCTGTGATAACATATTTAAGAAGAAAATCAAAAAATGGTGGCACAGTTTGAATTCCAGCTGGGGAGGAGGAGGTGAGGACATGGGAAGGAAACAACATGGAGACACCCAGGTCAGTGAAGAAGAAGTGGGAGGAGGTGCTCCGGGCGCTGGAGCCAAGATTCCTCTGCAGGCCCTGGTGAAGACCATGGTGAAGCAGCTCTGCCCCTGCAGTCCATGGGGATCCACGGGGGATGCAGAGATCCACTCACAGCCTGTGGGGGAGGTGCCCATGCCGGGGCAGGTGGATGCCTGGAGGAGGCTGTGATCCAGTGGAAGAGCCAGTGAATAGAGGGGGGGGCCCTGCTTCCAAGCTGGAGCAGCCTGTCCTTGGAGGACTGCACCCCTGGAAGAGTGACCCATGCTGCAGCAGTTTTGGGAGGAGTGTCTGCCCATGGGAGGGACTCACATTGCAGCAGTTTTGGGAGGACTGCTGCTCATGACAGTGGACCCATGCTGGAGAAGTTTGCAGAGAACTGTCTCCCGTGAGAGGGACCCCCCAGTTTCACAGGTGAAGGACTCTGAGCAGCAGAAGATCTCAGGTGATGAACTGACCAAAACCCTCCACACTCTATCTCCCTGTATTGTTGGTGGGAAGGAAAGAGAGGCTGAGGAAAGGTGTTTTTAAGAACTTATTTTACTTCTCATTATCCTTCCCTGATTTTAGTAATAAATCCACTTTGTACCTCTAAGTTGAGCCAGTTTTGCCCTTGGAGTTTCTTCTCCCAGTCCATACCTCAACTCATGAACCCTTTGATAATTTTTTCTCTCGTCTGCAAACTGACATCAGGAGGCTGGGGTGGAGACTTTGGTTTCCCATGGAAATGGGCCAGAGTTCGTGTCTAATGCTGTCTGTCTGCCACTGGGCTTCTGCCTACTAAAATTCCACTAAAATTCTATACAAATGAGGACATATCGCAGGTGCAATCGAACACCAGATGGAAGTTTGTCTTCCCTTGTAGTACAAAAGGCCTCCTACAAACTGACATCAGGAACGTGGGGTGAAGACTTTGGTTTCCCATGCCAAAGAGCCACCGTTCGTGTCTAATGCTGTCAGCCTGCCACTAGGCTTATGCCTGCTGAAATTCCATACAAATGGGGATATCTCCCAGATGGAATATACCACCAGTTAGAAGTTTATCTGCCCTTGTAGTGCCGAAGGGATCCTACAAACTCACATCAGGAACCTGGAGTGAAGACTATGGTTTCCCATGGAAAAGAGCCACCATTCGTGTCTAATGCTGTCTGCCTGCCGCTGGGCTTCTGCCTACTGAAATTGCATACAAATGAGGGTATCTCCCAGATTGAATCTACCACCTGTTGGAAGTATTTCTGCCCTTATAGTGCCAAAGGCCTCCTGCAAACTGACATCAGGAACATGGAATGGAGACTTTGGTTTCCCATGGAAAAGGGCCACCGTTCTTGTCTAGTGCTGTCTGCCTGCTACTGGGCTTATGGCTACTAAAATTACATACAAATGAGGATATCTCCCAGATGCAATATGCCACAAGTTGGAAGTTTGTCTCCTCTTGTAGTGCCAGAGGCCTCCTAGAAAATGACATTAGGATGGTGGGGTGGAGACTTTGGTTTCCCATGGAAATGGGCCACTTTTCCTTTCTAATTCTGTCTTCTTGCCGCTGGGATTCTGCCTACTAAAATTCCACTAAAATTCCATACAAATGAGAATATCTCCCAGGTGCAATCTAACACCAGATGGAAGTTTCTCTGCCCTTGTGGTTCCAAAGGTCCCCTACAAACTGACATCAGGAAGCTAGGGTGGAGACTTTGTTTTCCCATGGAAAAGGAGCACCGTTCCTGTCTAATGCTGTCTGCCTGGCACTGTGGTTATGATTGCTGAAGTTCCATACAAATGAGGATATCTCCCAGGTGCAATCTACCACCAGGTGGAAGTTTGCCTGCCCTGGTAGTGCCAAAGACCTCCTAAAAACTGACATCAGGAACGTGGGGTGGAGACTTTGGTTTCCCATGGAAAAGGACCACCGTTCGTGTCTAATGCTATGTGCCTGCCACTGGGCTTATGCCTAGTAAAATTCCATACAAATGAGGATATCTCCCAGATGGAGTCTACTACCAGTTGAAAGCTTGTCTACCCTTGTAATGCCAATGGCCTCCTAAAAACTGACATCAGGAATCTGGAGAGGACGCTTTGGTTTCCCATGGAAAAGGGCCACCCTTGGTGTTTAATACTGTCCCCTTGCCACTGGGCTTATGACTACTGAAATTACATACAAATGAGGATATCTCCCAGACGCAATATGCCACCAGATGGAAGTTTGTCTGCTCTTGCAGTGCCAAAGGCCTCCTTCAAACTGACATTCGGAACCTCACCTGGAGCCTTTGGTTTCCTATGGAAAAGGCCCACCGTTCATGTTTTATGCTGTCTGTCTGGGCTGCTGAGTACTAAAATACCACTAAAATTCCATAAAAATGAGGACATCTCCCAGGTGCAATCTAGCGCCAGTTGGAAGTTTGTCTGCCCTTGTAGTGCCAAAGGCCTCCTTCAAACTGATATCAGGAACATAGGATGGATAATTTGTTTTTCCATGGAAAAGGGCCACCGTTCGTGTCTAATGCTGTCTGCCTGCCAGTGGGAATATGTCTACTAAAATTCTAAAATGAGGATATCTCCCAAATGCAATTTCCCACCAGATAGAAATTTGTCTGCCCTTTTAATGCCAAAGGCCTCCTACAAACTGACATCAGGAGCCTGGGTTGGAGACTTTGTTTTCCCATGGAAAAAAGCCAACGTTCGTGTCTAATGCTGTCTGTCTGCCACTGGGCTTATACCTGCTGAAATTCCATACAAATGAGGATATCTCCCCGATGCAATCAGCCACCAGACGGAAGTTTGTTTGCCCTTGTAATGACAAAAGGCCTCCTAAAACCTGACATCAGGAACGTGGCATGGAGACTTTGCCTGCCCATGGGAAAAGGGCCACCCTTCATGTCTAATGCTGTCTGCCTGCCACTGGGCTTTTACCTGCTGAAATTCCATACAAATGAGAATATCTCCCCGATGCAATCAACCACCAGACGGAAGTTTGTCTGCCCTTGTACTGCCAAAGGCCTCCTAAAACCTGACATCGGGAATGTGGTGTGGAGACTTTGGTTTCCCTAGGAAAAGGACAACCGTTCCTGTCTAATGCTGTCTGCCTGGCACTGTGGTTATGACTGCTGAAGTTGCATACAAATGAGGATATCTCCCAGGTGCAATCTACCACCAGATGGAAGTTTTTCTGCCCTTGTAGTTCCAAAGGTCTCCTAAAATCTGACATCAGGAACGTGAGGTGGAGACATTGGTTTCCCATGGAAAAGGTCCATTGTTCGTGTCTAATGCTATCTGCCTGCCACTGGGCTTAGGCCTGCTGAAATTCCGTACAAATGAGGATATCTCCTCGATGCAATCAACCACCAGACGGAACTTTGTCTGCCCTTGTAGTACCAAAGGCCTCCTACAAACTGATACCAGGAACCTGGAGTGGAGACTTTGGTTTCCCATGGAAATGGTCCAGTGTTCGTGTCTAATGCTGCCTGCCTGCCACTGGGCTTATGGCTACTGAAATTACATACAAATGAGGATATCTCCCCGATGCAATATGCCACCAGTTGGAAGTTTGTATGCTCTTGTAGTGCCAAAGGCCTCCTAGAAACGGACATCAGGAACCTGGGGTGGAGACTTTGGTTTCCCATGGAAATGGGCCACCGTTGGTGTTTAATGCTGTCTACTTGCCACTGGGCTTCTGCCTGCTTTAATTCCACTAAAATTCCATACAAATGAGGATATCTCCAAGATGCAATATGCCACTAGTTGGAAGTTTGTCTGTTCTTGTAGTGCCAAAGGCCTCCTAAAAACTGACATCAGGAACGTGGGGTGGAGACTTTGGTTTCCCATGGAAAAGGACCACCGTTCGTGTCTAATGCTATGTGCCTGCCACTGGGCTTATGCCTAGTAAAATTCCATACAAATGAGGATATCTCCCAGATGGAGTCTACTACCAGTTGAAAGCTTGTCTACCCTTGTAATGCCAATGGCGTCCTACAAACTGACATCAGGAATCTGGAGAGGACGCTTTGGTTTCCCATGGAAAAGGGCCACCCTTGGTGTTTAATACTGTCCCCTTGCCACTGGGCTTATGACTACTGAAATTACATACAAATGAGGATATCTCCCAGACGCAATATGCCACCAGATGGAAGTTTGTCTGCTCTTGCAGTGCCAAAGGCCTCCTTCAAACTGACATTCGGAACCTCACCTGGAGCCTTTGGTTTCCTATGGAAAAGGCCCACCGTTCATGTTTTATGCTGTCTGTCTGGGCTGCTGAGTACTAAAATACCACTAAAATTCCATAAAAATGAGGACATCTCCCAGGTGCTATCTAGCGCCAGTTGGGAGTTTGTCTGCCCTTGTAGTGCCAAAGGCCTCCTTCAAACTGATATCAGGAACATAGGATGGATAATTTGTTTTTCCATGGAAAAGGGCCACCGTTCGTGTCTAATGCTGTCTGCCTGCCACTGGGCTTATGGCTACTAAAATTACATACAAATGAGGATATCTCCCAGATGCAATATGCCATCAGTTGGAAGTTTGTCTCCTCCTGTAGTGCCAGAGGCCTCCTAGAAAATGACATTAGGATGGTGGGGTGGAGACTTTGGTTTCCCATGGAAATGGGTCATTTTTCCTGTCTAATTCTGTCTTCTTGCCGCTGGGATTCTGCCTACTAAAATTCCACTAAAATTCCATACAAATGAGAATATCTCCCAGGTGCAATCTACCACCAGGTGGAAGTTTGCCTGCCCTTGTAGTGCCAAAGGCCTCCTAAAAACTGACATCAGGAATGTGGGGTGGAGACTTTGGTTTCCCATGGAAATGGGCCACCGTTTGTATCTAATGCTATGTGCCTGCCACTGGGCTTATGCCTCTTAAAATTCCATACAAATGAGGATATCTCCCAGATGGAGTCTACTACCAGTTGAAAGTTAGTCTACCCTTGTAATGCCAATGGCCTCCTACAAACTGACATCAGGAATCTGGAGAGGACACTTTGGTTTCCCATGGAAAAGGGCCACCCTTGGAGTTTAATACTGTCCCCTTGCCACTGGGCTTATGACTACTGAAATTACATACAAATGAGAATATCTCCCAGACGCAATATGCCACCAGATGGAAGTTTGTCTGCTCTTGCAGTGCCAAAGGCCTCCTTCAAACTGACATTCGGAACCTCACCTGGAGCCTTTGGTTTCCTATGGAAAAGGCCCACCGTTCATGTTTTATGCTGTCTGTCTGGGCTGCTGAGTACTAAAATACCACTAAAATTCCATAAAAATGAGGACATCTCCCAGGTGCAATCTAGCGCCAGTTGGAAGTTTGTCTGCCCTTGTAGTGCCAAAGGCCTCCTTCAAACTGACATCAGGAACATAGGATGGATAATTTGTTTTTCCATGGAACAGGGCCACAGTTCGTGTCTAATACTGTCTGAGTGCCAGTGGGCATATGCCTAATAATATTCCCTACAAATGAGGATATCTCCCAAATAGAATTTCCCACAAGATGGAAGTTTGTCTGCCCTTGTACTGCCAAAGGTCTCCTAAAACCTGACTTCAGGAACGCGGCATGGAGACTTTGGTTGCCCGTAGGATAAGGGCCACCGTTCATGTCTTATGCTGTCTGCCTGCCTCTGGGCTTCTACCTGCTGAAATTCCATACAAATGAGGATATCTCTCCGATGCAATCAACCACCAGATGGAAGTTTGTCTGCCCTTGTAGTTCCAAAGGCCTCCTAAAACCTGACATCGGGAACGTTGTGTGGAGACTTTGGTTTCCCATGGAAAAGGACCACTGCTCGTGACTAATGCTGACTGCCTGGCACTGTAGTTATGACTGCAGAGGTTCCATACAAATGAGGATATCTCCCAGGTGCAATCTACCACCAGGTGGAAGTTTGTCTGCCCTTGTAGTGCCAAAGGCCTCCTAGAAACGGACATCGGGTACATGGTGTGGAGACTTTGGTTTCCCATAGAAATGAGCCACCGTTCGTGTCTAGTACTGTCTGCCTGCCACTTGTCTTCTTCCTACTAAAATTCCACTAAAATTCCATAGAAATGAGGATATCTCCCAGGTGCAATCGACAACCAGATGGAAGTTTCTCTGCCCTTATATTGGAAAATGCCTCCTACAAAGTGACATCATCAACGTGGGGTGGAGATTTTGGTTTCCCATTGAAAAGGGCCACCGTTCGTGTCTAATGCTGTCCGCCTGGTACTGGGGTTATGCCTGCTGAATTTCCTCACAAATAAGGTTATCTCCCAGATGGAATCTACCACCCGTTGGAAGTTTGTCTGCCCTTGTAGTGCCAAAGGCCTCCTTAAAACTGACATCAGGAACGTGGGGTGGAGACTTTGGTTTCCCAAGGAAATGGGCCACCGTTCGTGTCTAATGCTGTCTGCCTGCCGCTGGGCTACTGCCTGCTGAAATTCCAAAGAAATTTGGAAATCTCTCCGATGCAATCAACCACCTGACGGAAGATTGTCTGCCCCTGTAGTGCCAAAGGCTTCCTAGAAACTGACATCAGGAACCTGGGGTGGAGACTTTGGTTTCCCATGGAAATGGGCCAGAGTTCGTGTCTAATGCTGTCTGCCGGGCACTGTGGTTATGACTGCTGAAGTTCCATACAAATGAGGATATCTCCCAGGTGCAATCTACCACTAGGTGGAAGTTTGTCTGCCCTTGTAGTGCCAAAGGCCTCCAAGAAACGGACATCAGGAACGTGGGGTGGAGACTTTCGTTTCCCTTAGAAATGGGCCACCATTCTTGTCTTATGCTGTCTGCCTGCAACTGGGCTTCTACCTGCTGAAATTCCATACAAATGAGGATATCTCCCCGATGCAATCAACCACCAGACGGAAGATTGTCTGCACTTGTACTGCCAAATGCCTCCTAAAACCTGACATCCGGTACGTGGTGTGGAGACTTTGGTTTCCCATGGAAAAGGACCGCCGTTCCCGTCTAATGCTGTCTGCCTGGCACTGTGGTTATGACTGCTGAAGTTCCATACAAATGAGGATATCTCCAAGGTGCAATCTACCACCAGGTGGAAGTTTGTCTGCCCTTGTAGTGCCAAAGGCCTCCTAGAAACAGACATCGGGTACATGGTGTGGAGACTTTGGTTTCCCATAGAAATGAGCCACCGTTCGTGTCTAATACTGTCTGCCTGCCACTGGGCTTCTTCCTACTAAAATTGCACTAAAATTCCATAGAAATGAGGATATCTCCCAGGTGCAATCGACAACCAGATGGAAGTTTCTCTGCCCTTATATTGGAAAATGCCTCCTACAAAGTGACATCATCAACGTGGGGTGGAGATTTTGGTTTCCCATTGAAAAGGGCCACCGTTCGTGTCTAATGCTGTCTGCCTGGCACTGGGGTTATGCCTGCTGAAATTCCTCACAAATCAGGATATCTCCCAGATGGAATCTACCACCAGGTGGAAGTTTGTCTGCCCTCGTAGTGCCAAAGGCCTCTTAAAAACTGACATCAGGAACGTGGGGTGGAGACTTTGGTTTCCCATGGAAATGGGCCACCGTTTGTGTCTAATGCTATGTTCCTGCCACTGGGCTTATGCCTAGTAAAATTCCATACAAATGAGGATATCTCCCAGATGGAGTCTTCCACCAGTTGAAAGTTTGTCTGCCCTTGTAATGCCAACGGCCTCCTACAAACTGACATCAGGAATCTGGAGAGGACGCTTTGGTTTCCCATGGAAAAGGGCCACCCTTGGTGTTTAATGCTGTCTCTTTGCCACTGGGCTTCTTCCTACTTAACTTCCACTAAAATTCCATAGAAATGAGGATATCTCCCAGGTGCAATCTACAACCAGATGGAAGATTCTCTGCCCTGTTAGTACCAAAGCCCTCCTAAAAAACTGACATCAGGAATGTGGGGTGGAGACTTTGGTTTCCCATGGAAATGGGCCACCGTTGGTGTTTAATGCTGTCTACTTGCCACTGGGCTTCTGTCTACTTTAATTCCACTAAAATTCCATACAAATGAGGATATCTCCATGATGCAATATGCCTCCAGTTGGAAGTTTGTCTGTTCTTGTAGTGCAAAAGGCCTCCTAAAAACTGACATCAGGAACCTGGCCTGGAGACTTTTGTTTCCCCTGTAAAAGGGCCACTATTCATGTCTAATTCTGTCTGCCTGCCGCTGGGATTCTGCGTACTAAAATTGCTCTAAAATTCTATACAAATGAGAATATCTCGCAGGTACAATCTACCCTCGGGTTAAAGTTTTTCTGCCCTTGTAGTGCCGAAGGGCTCCTATAAACTGACATCTGAAACGTAGGATGGATAATTTGGTTTCCCATGGAAAAGGGCCACTGTTCATGCCTAATGCTGTGTGCCTGCCACTGGGCGTATGCCTGCTAAAATTCCATACAAATGAGGATATCTCGCAGATATCCCCCAGTGTCCCCTTCATAGCCCCCAATGTCTCCTCCATAGCCCCCAATGTCCCCTCTAAAGCCATCAGCTTAGATGGAGACTTTGAACTTCATGTACTAATGTGCTGTGCAAATGATATGAAGAGCTGGAATTCTCAGTTATTCCTGTGCTTTTTCCAGGTCCATATCTAACCCTTGAGACTGACTTTTTTCCCTGGAAACAAATCATCTGTCATTGCAGCAAAACTGCAACTTGAACATTTGACCAAAATGACCTTGTTCTGTGTATTTCCCAGCGACATGTGATGGGGTACACACTGAACTGTTTTGATTCCCAGATTGTGTGTGTAAGAACAACTCTAAAAACCGAACCAAAAGTCCCTGGCTAAAAGCTTTGTCTTATGCATTTTTCATGCTCACCTATCTCTTATACAGGGAAGCATTTTAGGGTTCAGAGTAAAACTTGGTTTTCTTTTCTGTGTTGGTTTTTTGTTTCTATGAGCACCTTAATAGTTTCTGGTTTTGAGACCAAGCAATTACTTCACCAGGCAGATCTGCTTTCAGATCTGCTAGAGCAAACCCAAGTGTGTCCCTTTTCATAAATTTAGGAAACTTTGAAGTTTTAGCTTTTTAGGAAACCTTTGAAGCTTCTTCTCTGGAGGAAAATGTTACTTTAGTATGAGGTACAGCTGTCTTGGAGGCTCAGTTCCTCAGCAGTGCCACTGGCTACAGATGTTTCAGCTGAGGGGTCTCGACAGGGCCCTTCAACAAAGCAATGTCATTGTAGAGTACGTAAATCCATGGCAGCGTGGGTGTGGTAACTACCACGTCTTTCTCTTTCAGGCCATGAAGCCATCCAACCACGCCACCATCCAGAGCAGTGTGAGAGCTCTTGGAGTCGTCCCTGGCATTCCCGAGCCTTGCTGTGGGCCTGACAAGATGTCTTCTCTTAGTATCTTATTCTTTGATGAAAACAAAAACGTGGTGCTGAAGGTGTACCCCAACATGACAGTGGAGTCCTGTGCATGCAAGTAATGCCTTGGGAGGCCTTTTGGCAATGCTGGGGTGATTTGGCAATAAGCCTGGGTGCTGAGTGCTGCCACTCCCCTGCTCGTTGGGGAGGGGAGGTGGGCAGGAGTCTCATTGTACCTACTTTGTGTTTGCACTGCCAATGCATTTCCTTTGGACAAAAAAAAAAAAGGAAATGTAAAGAAATGCAATCAATGAGAATGGGAACAGAACGGATTCCAAGTAGCCATTCCAAGGAAAGTGAATACAAACTTAATTTGTCTATGGTTTTGACCGAAACACAAGGCCAGGAATGGGACCTGACCGTACCTGTTGGAAGCGAGAGGTGAAAGAAGAGTCTGGAGATTTTTGAGACTGCGCAAAGGACATAGTGATCTATTTTTGTACAAGATTTTGGAAGCAGCACAAGCTGGTATTTCCTATCTCTGTTCTAATGGTGACTAATGGCGGGGGAACACTAGAAATGCAATAGTCTTCATTTTAAAACAAAGTTTCTTGCCTTAGGTTTTAGAGTAGTACAGCAAGGTGGCAAAACAAATCTGACATCCTAAAAGCTATAGATGACCCTACCTGACCATGCATCTCCTTGGTACAAGGTTACTCAGCTTGTGTGCAAGTTCCACTGACATGTACTCTGTAATTCAGCTCTTTGGAGCCTGGCAGCCCTGGGCAGAAGAGCTGCAAACAGGACTACTGAGTGCATCATTGACTTGTGCTATGGAAACTCAGCAGGCCAGGGGTATGAAAATATCACGCTCAGTGCAGTGCCCGAATGACTTGTTCTCCACATGTTCTAGAACATACTTGCAAATAATCTGCGGGTTGTCTTCCTGCAAGGACACTGTAACCAGATTGTGGAGTGGCCTCTTCCCCAGGTACCAAGCAACAGGACGAGAGGTCATAGCCTCAAGCTGCACCGGGGGAGGTTCAGGCTGGACATTAGGAAGAATTTTTTCATGGAAAGGATGGTCAGGCAGTGGTAAGGGCTGCCCAGGGAAGTGGTGGAGTCACCCTCAGTGGAGCTGTTCAGGAAAGGACTGGATGGGGTGCTCGGTGCACTGGTTTAGCTGGCAAAGTGGTGATCTGTTCTTCCGTGCTCTGGGGGCCCTGAACTCATCAGCAGCAGTGTCACTCCCGGGGCAGGGCTGGTCCCAAAGATAGACACCCGCAGCCGAGGAGAGACTTATGAGTTTGCAGGATGGGTTGTTTAGTGGCTCCTTTTTCCTTGTGACACCAGCATTTTTAAATGATTTCTGGTGAAAGGTTTATCTGTGTACAGACTGTCAATTTAAAAAAATGAAAATCAACCCCAAAAGAAAAGTTATTTTGTATACGGAAAGAAACTCTTACAGATGCTTTTCATTTATTTTATATCCATGGCCCTCCTAATGTATCCTTCTTTATCTCAGCACCCTTTAAACCATGCAGTTTTCTCTGTCAGGGCAAAGATGGACTGCCAGGACTGTAGGGGAGATCCAGAGGACCACCGTTCGTGTCTATTGCTGTCTGCCTGCCACTGGGTTTATGCCGGCTGAAATTCCACTAAAATTCCATACAAATGAGGACATCTCCCAGGTGGAATCTACCATCAGATGGAAGCTTGTCTGCCCTTGTAGTACTAACGGCCTCCTACGAACTGACATCTGGAATGTCGGGTGGAGACTTTGGTTTTCGCATGGAAAAGGGCCACCGTTCCTGTCTGATGCTGTCTGCTGGCCACTCGGCTTCTGCCTACTTAAATTCGACTAAAATTCCATACAAATAAGCATATCTCCCAGATGGAATCTACCACCAGCTGGAAGTTTGTCTGCCCTTGTAGTTCCAAAGGCTTCCTACAAACTGACATCCGGAATGTGGGGTGGAGACTTTGGTTTCCCATGGAAAAGGTCCACTGTTCGTGTCTAATGCTGTCTGCCTGCCACTGGGCTTATGCCTAGTAAAATTCCATACAAATGACGATATCTCCCAGATGGAATCTACCATCAGTTGGAAGTTTGTCTGCCCTTGTAGTGCCAAAGGCCTCCTGCAAACTGACATAAGGAACGTAGGGTGTATAATTTGGTTTCCCATGGAAATGGGCCACCGTTCGTGTCTAATGGTGTCTGCCTGCCACTCTGCTTATGCCTGCTGAAGCTGCATACAAATGAGGATATCTCCCAGATGGAATCTACCACCAGATGGAAGTTTATCTGACCTTGTAGTGCCAAAGACCTCCTACAAACTGACATCAGGAACGTGGGGTGGAGACTTTGGTTTCCCCTAGAAAAGGGCCAGCGTTCGTGTCTAAGGATGTCTGCCTGCCACTGGGCTTATGCCAAAATTCCATACAAATGAGGATATCTCCCAGATGGAATCTATCACCAGTTGGAAGTTTGTCTGCCCTTGTAGTTCCAAAGGTCTCTTACAAACTGACATCCGGAATGTGGGGTGGAGACTTTGGTTTCCCATGGAAAAGGGCCACCATTCCTGTCTGATGATGTCTGCTGCCCACTCGGCTTCTGCCTACTTAAATTCCAGTAAAATTCCATATAAATAAGGATATCTCCCAGATGGAATATACCACCAGATGGAAGTTTGTCTGCCCTTGTAGTGCCAAAGGCCTCCTGCAAACTGACATTCAGGAACATGGGATGGAGACTTTGGTTTTCCATGGAAAAGGGCCACCGTTCAAGTCTAATGCTGTCTGCCTGCCACTGGGCTTATGCCTGCTGAAATTCCATACAAATGAGGATATCTCCCAGATGCAATCTACCACCAGTTGAAAGTTTGTCTGGCCTTGTAGTGTCAATGACCTCCTACAAACTGACATTCAGGAACGTGAGGTGGAGACTTTGGTTTCCCATGGAAAAGGGGCACCGTTCGTGTCTATTGGTATCTGCCTGCCACTGGGCTTATGCCGGCTGAAAGTCCACAAAAATTCCATACAAATGAGGACCTCTCACAGGTGGAATTTACCACCAAATGGAAGCTTGTCTGCCCTTGTAGTACTAACGGCCTCCTAGGAACTGACATCGGGAATGTCGGTTGGAGACTTTGGTTCTCGCATGGAAAAGGCCCACCGTTCGTGTCTAAAGCTGTCTGCCGCACACTGGGCTTAGGCCTGCTGAAACTCCATAAAAATGTGGATGTCTCCCAGGTGCAATCTACCACCAGATGGAAGTTTCTCTGCCCATGTAGTGTCAAAGGCCTCCTACAAACTCACATCAGGAACGTGAGGTGGAGACTTTGTTTTCCCATGGAAAAGGGCCACCGTTCTTGTTTAATGCTGTCTGACAGTCACTCGTGTTCTGCCCACTTAAATTCCACTAAAATTCCATACAAATGAGGATATCTCCCAGGTGCAATCGACCACCAGATGGAAGTTTGTCTAACCTTGTAGTGCCAAATGCCTCCTACAAACTCACATCAGGAACGTGGGTAGAGACTTTGGTTTCCGATGGAAAAGGGCCACCGTTCGTGTCTAATGCTGTCTGCCTGCCAAAGGGCTTATGCCTGCTGTAATTCCTTACAAATGAGTATATCTCCCAGACGGAATATACCAGCACATGGAAGGTTGTTTGCCCTTGTAGTGCCAAAGGCCTCCTACAAACTAACATCAGAAATGTGAGGTGGAGACTTTGGTTTCCCATGGAAAGGGGCCACCGTTCCTGTCTAATGCTGTCTGCCTGCCACTGGGCTTATGCCTACTAAAATTCCATACAAATAAGTATATCTCCAAGGTGCAATCTACCACCAGATGGAAGTTTTTCTGCCCTTGTAGTGCCAAAGGCCTCCTACAAACTGACATCAGGAGAATGGGGTGGAGACTTTGTTTTTCCATGGAAAAGGGCCACCGTTCGTGTCTAATGCTGTCTGCTGGCCACACGGCTTCTGCCTTCTGAATTTCCACTAAAAGTCCATGTAAATGAGGATATCTTCCAGTTGCAATCTACCACCACTTGGAAGTTTATCTGCCGTTGTAGTGCCGAAGGGATCCTACAAACTGACATCAGGAACCTGGAGTGAAGACTATGGTTTCCCATAGAAAAGGTCCACCGTTCGTGTCTATTGCTGTCTGCCTGCCACTGGGCTTATGCCGGCTGAAATTCCACAAAAATTCCATACAAATGAGGACATCTCCCAGGTGGTATCTACCACCAGATGGAAGCTTGTCTGCCCTTGTAGTACTAACGGCCCCCTATGAACTGACATCAGGAATGTCGGGTGGAGACTTTGGTTTTCGCATGGAAAACGGGCCACCGTTCCTGTCTGATGCTTTCTGCTGGCCACTGTGCTTATGCTTACTAAAATTCCATACAAATGAGGATATCTCCCAGATGGAATCTACCAGCAGATGGAAGTTTTTCCCTTCTTGTAGTGCCAAAGTCCTCCTATAAATTGACATCTCTAACGTAGGGTGGATAATTTGGTTTCCCATGGAAAAGGGCCATCGTTCGTGTCTAATGCTGTCTTCCTGCCACTGGGCTTGTGAGTGCTGAAATTCCATACAACTGAGGATATCTCTCAGGTGCAACCTACCACCAGATGGAAGTTTCTCTGCCCTTCTGGTGCCAAAGGCCTCCTACAAACTGACGTCTGGAATGTGAGGTGGAGACTTTGGTTTTCCATAGGATATGGCCACTGTTAATGTCTAATGTTGTGTGCCTGCCACTGGGCTTATGCCTGCTAAAATTTCATACAAATGAGGACATCTCCCAGGTGGAATCTACCACCAGTTGGAAGTTTTTCTGGCCTTGTAGTGCCAAATGCCTCTAACAAACTGATATTAGGAACCTGGGGTGGAGACTTTGGTTTCCCATGGAAAAGGTCCACCGTTCGTGTCTATTGCTGTCTGTCTGCCACTGGGCTTATGCCTACTAAAATTGCATAGAAATTAGGATATCTCCCAGATGGATTCTACCGCCAGGTGTAAGTTTGTCTGCCTTTGTAGTTCCAAAGGCCTCCTATAAACTGACATATGGAACGTGAGGTGGAGACTTTGGTTTCCCATGGAAAAGGGCCACCATTCATGCCCAGTGTTTTTTGCCTGCCACTAGAATACTGCCTTTTAAAATTCCATACAAATGAGGATATCTCCCAGATGGAATCTACCACCAGTTGGGAGTTTGTCTGCTCTTGTAGTGCCTAATGCCTCTCATAACCTGACATCAGGAACGTGGGCTGGAGACTTTGGCTTCTCATGTAAAAGGGCCACCGTTTGTGTCTAGTGCTGTCTTCCTGGCAATGGGAATTTTCTTGTGCTGTGCAGAAGCCGCAGAGACACAGCTGAGCTTTTGCTTACGCTGCTGAACACTGGGGCGACTCCAACTCAACTAGCAAGTGATTTTTTGCTGGCAAAGGCAACAGTATTAGTGCACAAGTGTGTTGTCTTGCCTGAAGCAGAAGCAAGCAGGAGTGTTTCTCTGCAGCATGGAAACACAAAGCAGAAGCACGCACAAGGCGAGAGGAGACTGCCTGACACGTCCTGCACTCAGTATAGCTGTCAGGTGAAACCCAGACATGATTAGTGAGGAACTAGCCACGGGGACTCTGCACTGTGCTGGGGGACTTTCTACAAGTCGACCCGAAGCTCCCACTGAAGAAAACAGCTTTGCCGTCTTCTGCCTCAACGTCCTTGCAAACACCTGCTCTCCGTGATATTTTCTTGCCTTCCACGTTCTTCCCCACTTTCCTTTCGCTTCTCTGCACACCCTGCAGCTTGCCCGAGGACGCCTGCTTTCCTGCTGCAAAACGCTGCTCTCTCGGCAAAAAGGCAGCTTCTCGTTCTGGACAGCTCTGCTGTGCACAAAACGCAGAAAGACAGCAGAGCTTCTGCTTGGGATGCTGAACACAGGGGGAAGTCCAAATAGACTCAAATAGAAATCACTTTCTCAAATAGAAAGTGATTTTGTGCTGGCAAATGAAGAAGTATCATTGCACCTGCGTCGGGGCTTGCTGGAAACAATAGCAATCAGGAGTGCTTCTCTGCAGCATGCAAACACAAAGCAAAAGCACGCACACGGCGAGAGGAGACTGCCTGAAACGTCCTACACTTAGTATAGCCGTCAGGTGAATCCTCAGTGTCAAGACAGTGTTGGGAGCACCAGCTTCCACCACGCTGCGACACCACAGTTCTGGCAACACCAGCTACAAAGTCTCTGGGACACCACAGTACCTGCAGAACAAGTTTCCACCACTTTGTGACACCACAGAAGTGGAAACACCCGCTCCCACCTCTCTGTGACACCACAGCAGGTGCAGAAGCAGCTTCCAACCCTACGTGACACAACAGTGCTGGCAGCTCCAACTTCAACCTCTCTGTTACACCGCAATAGTTAGGGTACTAGAATTGCCTTTTTTGTGATGATACAGAGCTGGCAGCAACAGCTTCTCCCTCTCTGTGACACCACAGTGCTGGCAGAACCAGCTTCCACCCCATCTGACACCACAATACAGGCAGCAGCAGCTTCCACCTCTCTGTGACACCACTGCTCAGGCAGCACCAGCTTCCACCTCTCTGTGACACTACAGCACTGGTAAAACCAGCTTCCATCACTTGGTGACACCGCAGTGCGGCCAGATCCTGCTTCCAACATTCTGTGACACCACAGTGATGGCAACAGCAGTTTCCAGCTGTCTGTGACACGATAGCAGTTCCAGCACCAGCTTCCACCTCTCTATGACACCACAGTGCTGCCTGCACCAGCTGCCACCTCGCTGTGACAACACAGTCTTGGCAGCACCAGATTCCACCTCTCTGGGACACCACAGTGTTGGCAGCTTCAGCTTCCACCACTCTGCGACACCACAGTTCTGGCAGCACCAGCTACAAAGTCTCTGGGGCACCACAGTAACTGCAGAACCAGTTTGCACCACTTTGTGACACCACAGCAGTGGAAACACCCGCTCCCACCTCTCTGTGACACCACAGCATTGGCAGCACACACTTCCACCTCTCTGTGACACCACAGCAGGTGCAGAAGCAGCTTCCAACCCTACTGTCTTAGGTTACAATGTAAAATTGTACCCAAGGTATGTATTCTATCCCCATGAGCCGTTGGAGCCAAGGTGGGGCACTGTTCTCCTTATCTTCTGTTAACGAGCCCAACAATGCCTTCCCGGAAGACGTTATCTCTGTTTAATGGGCCATCAAGGATCCATTTGCATGACTGATAAGATGAATCATGCCATTGTGAGATGCTCTGCCCAGGGGGAGGAGCCAAGCATTCCCACCTGGATATAATCCAGGGTTTGAGACCTCACTGGCAGCTTCTATCCACTGAACTCTCAGAGGAGACGAGCTTCCAGACGTTTCTACAGGGATCACTGCTTTGGATCATCTCTGCTCCAGCGGAACCACATCTGCTGCTCCAGGAGGATTCCCGGACTGCTTCAAACACCCTGACCAACAGGGTGTTAGGTTGTATCATTCTATTTATTTCACCTTTTTTTTTTCCCTTCTTCTTCTATTAAATTGTGTCTCTGACTGGGAGTCTCACTGGTTTTGCTTTCAAACCAGCACATCTTTTGGCGCCCAACGTGGGGCACGAGGTATTGAGAAAAGTCAGAATTACAATTTTGTATTGGGGACAAGAACACCTGTTCGCTATGATGCTCAGCATGCTTACATTTGTCTTGTACCTAGCTCTCTATATCTTTCCACACATGGGGCACTATCTGCAGATCTTAATACTCCGGTGTAAACCAGGATACAGCACTAAAATTGCTTTATTAATCTACTATGTCTATTGCATGCTAACCTGCAAGGCAATGAGCATAATTTGGAGTATGTACTCAACTTTGTTTGCTTGTCCCGGTCTAGGATGTTTTGTTTGGGGCCTCAACAATCTCACCCAGCCACTGTGGGGAGGGGTAACGAATAATTTTTTCCAGTCTTTCAGGCCTGATACAGCAGGTTTTGAAAATATTGAATTCCCTCTGGATACCAAGGACAGCATAATGTTGTTGTTAGTGCTGCTTTCTTTTCTCTGCACAGCCTGCACCATGCTCAGAAACAAAACACCACATGATGTACGTGATGTAGTGCAGCGTCTTCTTGAGGCAGAAGAGAAAAGAAGGCAACAGCGTCCGAGTCTACGCAGACGGTCACAGAGGAAACAGAAGCCAAAAAACCAGCCAACAGTGTCCACGTCCATGCAGACTATTGCAGAGGAAACAGAAGCCAAAAGCAAGCCAACAGTGTCCGCATCTACACAGACTGTCACAGAGGAGAAAGAAGCACCAAGCAAAGCCACAACGTCTGTGTCTGTGCAGGTTGTTACAGAGGAGAAAGAAGCCAAAAATTCCAGCATTTCCACACAAACCATCACTGAACTGGAACAGCCTAAACCGGTAGCAGTTGCTCCTGTTCAGAAGAAGAAAGCAAAGAGCAAGTCAGTCCGCATAGTGACTGACGAGGATGCAGCAGGACCTTCGCACCCAGCAGAGGAGACAGAGCCAGAGATCATCACTCGCTCTCTGTCCCTGGGTGAGCTACATGACCTGCGGAGGGAATTCACCCGCCAGACAAATGAATCTGTCCTGACCTGGCTGCTCCGTATCTGGGATGCTGCAGCCAATGATACCATTCTGGATGGAAGTGAGGCCAGGCAACTGGGATCGCTGTCCCGAGATGTGGTCATTGACCAGGGGATCGGGAGAACCCAAGAAACTCTCAGCCTCTGGCAACGGCTGCTAACAAGTGTGAGGGACAGATACCTTTGTAAAGAAGATCTCCAGGTGCACCAAGGAAAGTGGAGCACAATGGAACAAGGTATCCGATGCCTGAGGGAATTGGCTGTGCTGGAGATCATTTTCTCAGAGGACGAGAGATTTCCTAAAAGCCCAGATGAAGTTCAGTGCACATCACAGATGTGGTTGAGATTCGCACGGCTTGGACCAGAGATGTACTCCCGTTATCTGGCAACGCTGCAATGGAGGGCAGGTGAGGACAGGGTGGGCGTCTTGGTCAACAAACTAAGAATTTATGAGGACACTGTCACTGCCCCATTTCGTACCCATGTCTCATCCGTGGAAACAAGGCTGGCTGAGCAAGTCCGAAGCTTGATTGAAGAGGGCCATCAGAAACTGAAAAAAGAACTTAAGGAAGAAATTTACCACGTCTCACCAGAACCAACAAGAGTCTCTGCCATTAGGAGCAGGCGTCCCCCAGCCAGAGAGAGAACATATACTCCACGAGGTAACCTCTGGTCTTTTCTTCGGGAGCATGGAGAAGACATGAGGAAGTGGGATGGAAAACCCACCTCCGCCTTAGCAGCCCGTGTACGTGAACTGAAAAGAGGGACACCTACCACGAGGAGTTCATCTAGAGTCAATGCTGCTCCAGTCTCTCGTGCACGGAACTCCAGACAGTATAGGAATGATGATGTGACTGATCCTCTCGAAGGGACCTCAGGAACGTATTTACAGGAAGATAGCAACGTGCATCGTGAGCAGGAATAGAGGGGCCCTGCCTCTAGCCAGGTAGAGGAAAGGGACAATCGGATCTATTGGACTGTGTGGATCCGATGGCCTGGCACATCTGACCCACAAGAGTACACGGCTTTGATTGACACTGGCTCTCAATGTACCCTGATGCCATCAAGGTATGTAGGAACAGAATCTGTTTCTATTTCTGGAGTGACAGGAGGGTCCCAGCAGCTGACTGTAGTGGAGGCCGAAGTGAGTTTAACTGGGAATGGGTGGCAAAAACACCCCATTGTGACTGGCCCAGAGGCCCCATGCATCCTTGGCATAGATTTTCTCAGAAATGGATATTTCAAAGACCCAAAAGGATATCGCTGGGCTTTTGGGATAGCTGCTGTAGAGAAAGAAGGCATCAGACAACTGAATACCCTGCCTGGTCTCTCCGATGACCCCTTTGCTGTGGGACTGCTGAGGGTTGAAGAACAACAAGTACCAATTGCCACAGCAACAGTGCACCGTCGGCAGTACCGCACCGACAGAGACTCAGTGACCCCAATCCATGAGATGATTCGTAAACTGGAGAGCCAAGGGGTGGTCAGCAAGGCTCGTTCACCCTTCAACAGCCCCATCTGGCCTGTGCGTAAGCCCAGTGGGGAATGGAGACTGACTGTAGATTATCGTGGTCTGAATGAAGTCACGCCACCACTGAGTGCTGCTGTGCCAGACATGTTGGAGCTTCAGTACGAGCTGGAGTCCAAGGCAGCAAAGTGGTACGCGACCATAGACATTGCCAATGCTTTCTTCTCCATTCCTTTGGCAGCAGAGTGCAGGCCCCAGTTTGCTTTCACCTGGAGGGGTGTGCAGTATACCTGGAACCGACTGCCCCAGGGGTGGAAGCACAGTCCCACCATCTGCCATGGACTAATCCAGACTGCACTGGAAAAAGGCGAGGCTCCTGAGCATCTCCAGTATATTGATGACATCATTGTGTGGGGGAACACAGAAGTGGAAGTTTTCAAGAAAGGAGAGAAGATTATCCAGATTCTACTGAGAGCTGGTTTTGCCATTAAGTGAAGTAAGGTAAAGGGACCGGCTCAAGAAATCCAGTTCCTGGGAGTCAAGTGGCAAGATGGACGTCGCCAGATGACCACAGAAGTAATCAACAAGATCACTGCAATGTCTCCACCAACCAGCAAGAAGGAAACGCAAGCTTTCTTAGGTGCCATAGGCTTTTGGAGAATGCACATTCCTGAGTACAGCCAGATTGTGAGTCCTCTCTACCTGGTTACCCGCAAGAAGAACGATTTCCACTGGGGCCCTGAACAGCAGCAAGCCTTTGCCCAGATCAAGCAGGAGATAGCTCATGCGGTAGCCCTTGGCCCAGTGAGGACAGGACCAGATGTGAAGAATGTGCTCTACTCAGCAGCCGGGAACAATGGCCTGTCCTGGAGCCTTTGGCAGAAGGTGCCTGGTGAGACTCGGGGTCGACCACTGGGATTCTGGAGTCGAAGCTACAGAGGGTCCGAAGCCAACTACACTCCCACGGAGAAGGAAATCTTGGCCGCCTATGAAGGAGTTCAAGCTGCTTCAGAAGTAATTGGCACGGAAACGCAGCTGCTTCTGGCACCCCGACTGCCGGTGCTGGGGTGGATGTTCAAGGGAAAGGTTCCTTCCACGCATCATGCCACCGACACTACTTGGAGCAAATGGATTGCCCTCATTACGCAGCGCGCCCGTATTGGAAACCCAAATCGCCCTGGGATTCTGGAAGTTATAACGAACTGGCCTGAAGGTGAGACTTTTGGATTATCCTCTGAAGAAGAAGAGGAGCAAGTGACACGTGCTGAGGAGGCCCCACCATATAATGAGCTACCGGAGACTGAAAAACGATATGCCCTCTTCACTGATGGTTCCTGCCGAATTATAGGCACTGACAGGAAATGGAAAGCTGCAGTATGGAGCCCCACACGACGAGTTGCACAAGCTACCGAGGGACAAGGTGGATCGAGTCAGATGGCAGAGCTTAAAGCTGTACAGCTGGCTTTGGATATTGCTGAACGGGAGAAGTGGCCGAGGCTCTATCTCTACACCGACTCATGGATGGCAGCTAATGCCCTGTGGGGATGGCTGAATCGCTGGAAAAAGGCCAACTGGCAGCGCAGAGGGAAACCCATCTGGGCTGCTGAGATTTGGCAGGACATTGCTACCCGAGTAGAGAAGCTAACCGTGAAGGTTCGGCACGTGGATGCGCACGTGCCCAAGAGTCGGGCTAATGAGGAGCATCGCAACAATGAGCAGGTAGACAAAGCTGCCAAGGTGAAAGTATCACAGGTGGATCTAGATTGGCAGCACAAGGGAGAATTATTCCTAGCTCGTTGGGCCCATGATGCCTCTGGTCATCAGGGAAGAGATGCAACCTACCGATGGGCCCGTGACCGAGGGGTGGACCTTACTATGGACAGCATCTCACAGGTCATCCATGACTGTGAGACCTGCGCTGCAATCAAACAGGCCAAGCGGGTGAAGCCTCTGTGGTATGGTGGACGATGGTTGAAGTACAGGTATGGGGAAGCCTGGCAAATTGACTACATCACCCTTCCCCAGACCCGCCAAGGCAAGCGCTATGTGTTGACCATGGTAGAAGCAACCACAGGATGGCTGGAGACCTATCCTGTGCCTCATGCCACTGCCCGGAACACCATCCTGGGCCTGGAAAAACAAGTCCTGTGGAGACATGGCACCCTGGAGAGAATCGAGTCAGACAACGGGACACATTTTAAGAATGGCCTTATAAACACCTGGGCCAAAGAACATGGTATTGAATGGATATACCACATCCCTTATCATGCACCAGCCGCCGGGAAAGTTGAACGGTGCAATGGACTATTAAAGACTACCCTGAAGGCACTTGGCTGAGGGACCTTCAAGAATTGGGACATAAACTTAGCCAAAGCCACCTGGATGGTAAACACCCGAGGCTCCATCAATCGAGCTGGTCCGGCCCAGTCTGAACCTTTGCACACAGTGGATGGAGATAAAGTCCCTGTGGTACACCTGAAAGGGATTTTAGGAAAGACTGTTTGGATTAATCCCACCTCAGGCAAAGGCAGACCCATCCGTGGGATTGTTTTTGCTCAAGGACCTGGTTACACTTGGTGGGTAATGCAAAAAGATGGAGAAACCCGTTGTGTACCACAAGGAGACTTAACTTTGAATGAGAACTAAAATTAGCATGTAGGGTTTTATTCTGTGTATATACGTATGTATATGTATGTATCTGTGAGAGTGTATGATGTAGATGGTGATAGAATAAGGGGTGGATTATGTCTTAGGTTACAATGTAAAATTGTACCCAAGGTATGTATTCTATCCCCATGAGCCGTTGGAGCCAAGGTGGGGCACTGTTCTCCTTATCTTCTGTTAATGAGCCCAACAATGCCTTCCCGGAAGATGTTATCTCTGTTTAATGGGTCATCAAGGATCCATTTGCATGACTGATAAGATGAATCATGCCATTGTGAGATGCTCTGCCCAGGGGGAGGAGCCAAGCATTCCCACCTGGATATAATCCAGGGTTTGAGACCTCACTGGCAGCTTCTATCCACTGAACTCTCAGAGGAGACGAGCTTCCAGACGTTTCTACAGGGATCACTGCTTTGGATCATCTCTGCTCCAGCGGAACCACATCTGCTGCTCCAGGAGGATTCCCGGACTGCTTCAAACACCCTGACCAACAGGGTGTTAGGTTGTATCATTCTATTTATTTCACCTTTTTTTTTTCCCTTCTTCTTCTATTAAATTGTATCTCTGACTGGGAGTCTCACTGGTTTTGCTTTCAAACCAGCACACCTACGTGACACAACAGTGCTGGCAGCTCCAACTTCCGCCTCTCTGTTACACTGCAGTAATTAGGGTACCACAATTGTCTCTTTTGTGATGCCACAGAGGTGGCAGCAACACCTTCTCACTCTCTGTGACACCGCAGTGCTGGAAGAACCAGCTTCCACCCCATCTGGCACCACAGTGCAGGCAGCAGCAGCTTCTACCTCTCTGTGATGCCACAGCTCTGGCAGCAGCAGTGTTCCTCTCTTTCTGAAACCACAGAGCTGGCAGCAGCAGCTTCCACCTTTCTGTGACACCACAGTGCTGCCTGCACCAGCTGCCACCTCGCTGTGACAACACAGTGTTGGCAGCACCAGCTTCCAACTCTCTGTGACACCACAGCGCTGGAAAAACGAGGTTCCATCACTCGGTGACACTGCAGTGCTGCCAGCACCTGCTTCCAACATTCTGTGACACCACAGTAATGGCAACAGCAGCTTCCAGCTGTCTGTGACACTAAAGCAGTTGCAGCAACAGCTTTCACCTCTCTGTGACAACACAGTAGCTGGAGAACCACCATTTCCCTTTTCGTGTTGCCACAGTATTGGCAGCACCAGCTTCCACCTCTCTGCGACACAAGTGCAGTGGCAGCACCAGCATTCCTCTCTTTGTGACACCACAGTGCTGGCAGCAGCAACTTCCACCTTTCTGTGACACCACAGTGCCGGCAGAACCAGCTTCCACCTCTCCGTGACACCACAGCAGTGGCAGCACACACTTCCACCTCTCCGTGACACCACAGCAGGTGCAGAAGCAACTTCCAACCCTACGTGACACAACAGTGCTGGCAGCTCCAACTTCTACCTATCATTTACACCTCAGTATGTAGGGTACCAGAATTGCCTATTTTGTTATGCCACCGAGATGGCAGCAACAGCTTAACCCTCTCTGTGACACCACAGTGCGGGCAGAACCAGCTTCCACCTCTCTGTGACACCACTGCTCAGGCAGCACCAGCATGCCTCTCTTTGTGGTGCCACAGAGCTGGCAGCAGCAACTTCCACCTTTCTGTGACAGAACAGTGCTGGTAGCACCACGGTCCCCGTCTCTATGAAAACACGGCAGTTGAAGCACCAGCTTCCACCTCTCTGTGACACCACAGCCCTAGCAGCACCAGCATTCCTCTCCTTGTGATACCACAGGGCTGGCAGTAGCAACTTCCACCTTTCTGTGACACCACAGTGCTGGCAGCACCAGCTTCTACCTCCCTGTCACACCACAGCATTTGCAGCACCAGCTTCCACATCTCTATGACACCACAGTGCTGCCTGCACCAGCTGCTACCTCGCTGTGACAACACAGTGTTGGCAGCTTCAGTTTCCATCACTCTGCCACACCACCGTTCTGGCAGCACCCGCTACAAAGTCTCTGGGACACCACAGTTCCTGCAGAACCAGTTTCCACCACTTTTTGACACCACAGTAGTGGAAACACCCGCTCTCACCACTCTGCGACACCACAGCATTGGCAGCACACACTTCCACCTCTCTGTGACACAACAGCAGGTGCAGAAGCAGCTTCCAACCCTATGTGAAACAACAGTGCTGGCAGCTCCAACTTCCATATGTCTGTTACACCGCAGTAATTAGGGCACCACAATTGCCTTTTTAATTATGCCAACGAGATGACAGCAACAGCTTCTCCCTCTCTGTGAAACCACAGTGGTGGCTCCACCAGCTTCCATCTCCCTGTCACACCACAGCATTTGCAGCACCAGCTTCCACCTCTCTATGACACCACAGTGCTGCGTGCACCAGCTGCCACCTCGATGTGACAACACAGTGTTGGCAGCTTCAGCTTCCACCACTCGGCGACACCACAGTTCTGGCAGCACCAGCTACAAAGTCTCTGGGACACCCCCGTGCCTTCAGAACCAGTTTCCACCATTTTGTGACACCACAGCGGTGGAAACACCCACTCCCACCTCTCTGTGACACCACAGCATTGGCAAAACACACTTCCACCTCTCTGTGGATCCACAGCAGGTCCAGAAGCAGCTTCCAACCCTACGTGACACAACAGTTCTGGCAGCTCCAACTTCCACCTCTCTGTTACACCGCAGTAGTAAGGGAACCACAATTGCCTTTTTTGTTGTGCCACGCAGCTGGCAGCAACAGCTTAACCCTCTCTGTGACACCACAGTGCTGGCAGAACCAGCTTCCACCCCATCTGACACTACAGTGCAGGCAGCAGCAGCTTCCGCCTTTCTGTGACACCACAGTGCTGGCACCACCAGCTTCCAACTCCCTGTTACACCACAGCATTTATAGCACCAGTTTCCACCTCTCTATGTCACCACAGTGCTGCCTGCACCAGCTGCCACCTCGCTGTGACTACTCAGTGTTGGCAGCACCAGCTTCCAACTCTCTGTGACACCACAGCACTGGAAAAACCAGGTTCCATCACTCGGTGACACTGCAGTGCTGCCAGCACCTGCTTCCATCATTCTGTGACACCACAGTAATGGCAACAGCAGCTTCCAGCTGTCTGTGACACTAAAGCAGTTGCAGCAGCAGCTTCCACCTCTCTGTGACAACACAGTAGCTGGAGAACCACCGTTACACTTTTTGTGGCGCCACAAAGCTGGCAGCAGCAACTTCCACCTTTCTGTGACACCAGAGTGCTGGTAGCACCACGTTCCCCGTCTCTATGAAAACACGGCAGTTGAAGCACCAGCTTCCACCTCTCTGTGACACCACAGCCCTAACAGCACCAGCATTCCTCTCCTTGTGATACCACAGGGCTGGCAGTAGCAACTTCCACCTCTCCGTGACACCACAGTGCGGCATGGACCAGCTTCTACCTCGCTGTGACAACACAGTGTTGGCAGCACCAGATTCCACCTCTCTGGGACACCACCGTGTTGGCAGCTTCAGCTTCCACCACTCGGCGACACCACAGTTCTGGCAGCAGCAGTTACAAAGTCTCTGGGACACCACAGTTCCTGCAGAACCAGTTTCCACCACTTTGTGACACCACAGTAGTGGAAACACCCGCTCTCACCACTCTGCGACACCACAGCATTGGCAGCACACACTTCCACCTCTCTGTGACACAACAGCAGGTGCAGAAGCAGCTTCCAACCCTATGTGAAACAACAGTGCTGGCAGCTCCAACTTCCATATGTCTGTTTCACCGCAGTAATTAGGGCACCACAATTGCCTTTTTAATTATGCCAACGAGATGACAGCAACAGCTTCTCCCTCTCTGTGAAACCACAGTGGTGGCTCCACCAGCTTCCATCTCCCTGTCACACCACAGCATTTCTAGCACCAGCTTCCACCTCTCTATGACACCACAGTGCTGCGTGCACCAGCTGCCACCTCGATGTGACAACACAGTGTTGGCAGCACCAGATTCCACCTCTCTGGGACACCACGGTGTTGGCAGCTTCAGCTTCCACCACTCGGCGACACCACAGTTCTGGCAGCACCAGCTACAAAGTCTCTGGGACACCCCCGTGCCTTCAGAACCAGTTTCCACCACTTTGTGACACCACAGCGGTGGAAACACCCACTCCCACCTCTCTGTGACACCACAGCATTGGCAAAACACACTTCCACCTCTCTGTGGATTCACAGCAGGTCCAGAAGCAGCTTCCAACCCTACGTGACACAACAGTTCTGGCAGCTCCAACTTCCACCTCTCTGTTACACCTCAGTAGTAAGGGAACCACAATTGCCTTTTTTGTTGTGCCACGCAGCTGGCAGCAACAGCTTCTCCCTCTCTGTGACACCACAGTGCTGGCAGAACCAGCTTCCACCCCATCTGACACTACAGTGCAGGCAGCAGCAGCTCCCACCTCTCTGTGACACAACATCATTGGCAGCACACACTTCCACCTCTCTGTGGATCCAAAGCAGGTCCAGAAGCAGCTTCCAACCCTACGTGACACAACAGTGCTGGCAGCTCCAACTTCCACCTCTCTGTTACACCTCAGTAGTAAGGGAACCACAATTGCCTTTTTTGTTGTGCCACGCAGCTGGCAGTAACAGCTTAACCCTCTCTGTGACACCACAGTGCTGGCAGAACCAGCTTCCACCCCATCTGACACTACAGTGCAGGCAGCAGCAGCTTCCGCCTTTCTGTGACACCACAGTGCTGGCACCACCAGCTTCCAACTCCCTGTTACACCACAGCATTTATAGCACCAGTTTCCACCTCTCTATGTCACCACAGTGCTGCCTGCACCAGCTGCCACCTCGCTGTGACTACTCAGTGTTGGCAGCACCAGCTTCCAACTCTCTGTGACACCACAGCGCTGGAAAAACCAGGTTCCATCACTCGGTGACACTGCAGTGCTGCCAGCACCTGCTTCCAACATTCTGTGACACCACAGTAATGGCAACAGCAGCTTCCAGCTGTCTGTGACACTAAAGCAGTTGCAGCAGCAGCTTCCACCTCTCTGTGACAACACAGTAGCTGGAGAACCACCGTTACACTTTTTGTGGCGCCACAAAGCTGGCAGCAGCAACTTCCACCTTTCTGTGACACCAGAGTGCTGGTAGCACCACGTTCCCCGTCTCTATGAAAACACGGCAGTTGAAGCACCAGTTTCCACCTCTCTGTGACACCACAGCCCTAGCAGCACCAGCATTCCTCTCCTTGTGATACCACAGGGCTGGCAGTAGCAACTTCCACCTCTCCGTGACACCACAGTGCGGCATGGACCAGCTTCTACCTCGCTGTGACAACACAGTGTTGGCAGCACCAGATTCCACCTCTCTGGGACACCACCGTGTTGGCAGCTTCAGCTTCCACCACTCGGCGACACCACAGTTCTGGCAGCAGCAGTTACAAAGTCTCTGGGACACCACAGTTCCTGCAGAACCAGTTTCCACCACTTTGTGACACCACAGCAGTGGAAACACCCGCTCGCACTTCTCTATGACAGCACAGCATTGGTAGCACACACTTCCACCTCTCTGTGACACCACAGCATGTGCAGAAGCAGATTCCAACCCTACGTGACACAACAGTTCTGCAGCTCCAACTTCCACCTCTCTGTTACACCACAGTAGTTAGAGTAAAAAATTGCCTTTTTTGTTATGCCACCGAGATGGCAGCAACAGTTTCTTCCTCTCTGTGACACTACAGTGCATGCAGCATCAGCTTCCACCTCTCTGTGATGCCACAGAGCTGGCAGCACCATCTTCCACCTCTCTGTGACACCACAGCTCAGGCAGCACCAGCATTCGTCTCTTTGTGACACCACAGATCTGGCAGCAGCAACTTTCACCTCTCTTTGATACCACAGTGCTGGCACCACCAGCTTCTACCTCTCTGTCAAACCACAGCTTTGCAGCACCAGCTTCCACACCTCTGTGACACCACAGTGCTGCCTGCACCAGCTGCCACCTCGCTGTGACAACACAGTGTTGGCAGCACCAGATTCCACCTCTCTGGGACACCACGGTGTTGGCAACCTCAGCTTCTACCACTCTGCAACACCACAATTCTGGCAGCACCAGCTACAAAGTCTCTGGCACAGCACAGTTCCTGCAGAACCAGTTTCCACCACTTTGTGACACCACAGCAGTGGAAACACCCGCTCCCACCTCTCAGTGCCACCACAGCATTGGCAGCACACACTTCCACCTCTCTGTGACACCACAGCCGGTGCAGAAGCCGCTTCAAACCCTACGTGACACAACAGTGCTGGCAGCTCCAACTTCCACCTCTCTGTTACCCCGAAGTAGTTAGGCTAAAACAATTGCATTTTTGTGATGCCACAGAGTTGGCAGCAACAGCTTCTCCTTCTCTGTGACACCACAGTGCTGGCAGAACCAGCTTCTACCCCATCTGACACCACAGTACAGGCAGCAGCAACTTCCACCTTTGTGTGACACCACAGAGCTGGTAGCACCAGCTTCTAGCTCTCTGTGAAAACACAGCAGTTGAAGCACCATCTTCCACCTCTCTGTGAAAACACAGCAGTTGAAGCACCAGCTTCCAACTCTCTGTGAAACCACAGTGGTGGCACCACCAGCTTCCACCTCCCTGTCACACCACAGCATTTGTAGCACCAGTTTCCACCTCTCTATGACACGACAGTGCTGCCTGCACCAGCTGCCAACTCGCTGTGACACCACAGAGCTGGCAGCAGCAACTTCCAGCTTTCTGTGACACCACAGTGCTGGCACCACCAGCTTCTACCTCTCTGTCACACCACAGCATTTGCAGCACCAGCTTCCACCTCTCTATGACACCACAGTGCTGCTTGCACCAGCTGCCACGTCGCTGTGACAACACAGTCTTGGCAGCGCCAGATTCCACCTCTCTGGGACACCACGATGTTGGCAGCTTCACCTTCCATCTCTCTGTGACACCACAGTGCTGGTAAAAACAGTTTCCATCACTCGGTGACACTGCAGTGTTGCCAGCACCTGCTTTCAACATTCTGTGACACTACAGTGACAGCAACAGCAGCTTCCTGCTGTCTGAGACATGATAGCAGTTGCAGCAGCAGCTTCCACTTCTCTGTGACAACACAGTAGCTGGAGAACCATTACCCTTTTGTGTTGCCACAGTGCTGGCAGCACCAGCTTCAACCTCTCTGTGACACAAGAGCAGTGACAGCACCAGCATTCCTCTCTCTGTGACACCACAGTGCTGGCACCACCAGCTTCTACCTCTCTGTCACACCACAGCATTTGTAGCACTAGCTTCCACCTCTCTATGACATCACTGTGCTGCCTGCACCAGCTGCCACCTCGCTGTGACAACACAGTGTTGGCAGCACCAGATTCCACATCTCTGGGACAGTACAGCGCTGGTAACACCAGGTTCCATCACTCGGTGACACCGCAGTGCTGCCAGCACCTGCTTCCAACATTCTTTGACACCACAGTGACGGCAACAGCAGCTTCCAGCTGTCTGTGACACTATAGCGGTTGCAGCAGCAGCTTCCACCTCTCTGTGACAACACATTAGCTGGAGAACCACCATTACTATTTTTGTGTTACCACAGTGCTGGCAGCACCAGCTTTCATCTCTCTGCAACACAAGAGCAGTGGCAGTCCAGACTTTCACCTTTCTGTGACACCACAGTGCTGGTAGCACGAGCTTCTACTTCTCAGTGAAAACACAGCAGTTGAAGCACCAGCTTCCACCTCTCTGTGACACCACAGTGCTGGTACCACCAGCTTCCACCTCCCTGTCACACCACAGCATTTGAAGCACCAGCTTCCACCTCTCTATGACACCACAGTCTTGCCTGCACCAGCTGCCACCTCGCTGTGACAACACAGTGTTGGCAGCACCTGATTCCACCTCTCTGGGACACCACGGTGTTGACAGCTTCAGCTTTTACCTTTCTGTGACAGCACAGCGCTGGTAAAACCATCTTGCATCACTCTGTGACACCGCAGTGCTGCCAGCACCTGCTTCCATCATTCTGTTACGCCACCGTGTCGGCAACAGCAGCTTCCAGCTCTCTGTGACACGATAGCAGCTGCAGCAGGAGCTTCCACCTCTTTGTGACAACACAGTTCCTGGAAAACCACCACTACCCTTTTTGTGTTGACACAGTGCTGGCAGCACCAGCTTCCACCTCTCTGCGACACAAGAGCAGTGGCAGCACCAGCATTCCTCTCTTTGTGACACCACAGAGCTGGCAGCAGCAACTTCCACCTTTCTGTGACACCACAGCAGTGGCAACACAGACTTCCACCTCTCTGTGACACCACAGTGCTGGCAGCACCAGCTTCTATGTCTCTGTGAAAACACAGCCGTAGCAGCTGCAGCTTCCACCCCTTTGTAACACTACAGTGCCTGCAGAATCAGCATCCACCTCTTTTGAACACCACAGTGCTGGCAGCACCAGTGTTCCCCTCTCTGTCACTCTACAGTGCTGGCAGCACCAGCTTATACCACTCTGTGACACCACAGTGGTGACAGCACTCGCTTTCACCTGTTAGTGACACCACAGTAGTTCGAGCACCAGAATTCCCCTCTTTCTTACGCCACAGTGCTGGCAGCACCAGTTTCCACCTCTCTGTCACACCACAGTGGTGGCAGCACCATCTTCCAACTCTGCGTGACACCACAGCAGACCTAGTCAAAAGTGGTAGAGAAGTCAAGGTGGGGGATTGGAGAGTTCCAGTGTATGTGTGTGCGCGCTGTGGGGAAGATGTGAATTAGAGAAGGGACAGACGCGCTGCGCAAGATAAACCGGTTTGTCACAGGATAGGGCAAGGCACGTTCCACCCCTGAGATAACTTTATCACAAGGACACAAACCCCTCTCCTCTAGGCATACCAGTACTTTTCCATTACCCCTAGGAAACTAGTAAGACCCCCTGTGACGTAGCGAGACCCAGATAGTACTTAAACCCTGTGTTTTAGATAATAAACGCTTTTCTGACAATTCACCATATTGGCGTTTGCTGTGTCATTTAAGCCCGAGCCCCACACGTAGCTTGTGGAGGCCGTGTCTCTATCTAACCCAGGCTGCCAGGGTGGTGGCTGGATAAGCCACAACATATTGGTGCCGAAAGCCCGGGAATAGAACCTGGGGAACGGGAGACGCCTGGAAGGTGGAAGATGACGGTACCGGCAGGTTCCGAACTACCGTGGAGGATCAGGGGGACGCCCCAGAACCAGTGATCGGCATGGAAGCCATCGCGTAGGTTGTAAAACTTATGGAAGGGAAATGGGGAATACGCTGTGAGCGAAAGAATTTATATCTTGCTATTGCAAGGCTTATAGATTTGGGCACAATTCAGCGGCCCGTTGATATATTGGATTCAGAAAGGTGGGAGAGTTACACAGCCGCTCTGGCACACGATACAAAAGCCACCGGCAGTGGAAAAGTTCTAAAAGCGTGGGGAAAAGTGGAAACGGCTTTGCAAAAAGCGAGGGAGGAGCAGGAGACATGGAATGCGGCGAAAACATGTTTATTTGCCATCACGCAGCCGAAAGGGGGAGGCAGTGGACCCACGGGACCCACGGGACCCCCGGGGAATGCCCAGCCTCGCGGCGCGAACGCGCAGGAGGGGGATGCGTTGTGCCCTCCCCAGAGTCCATACCCGGATGTCCCAGACCGTGGGGGGGGCTCTCTGGCCGTTCCGTGGGACCCCCTGGACCCAAAAACCTCCCCCCAGAACCCCCCGAAAATACCGCGGTTTTATTGTCTTTACCTCCTTCCTGCGTCTGCCCGCGGGACCCAGATTCGCCCGAAATCGGCGAATCAGCGGGTCCGGAGACATTGCCACTGCCCGCGGGGGACAGCCATTCTCCGGAACCCGGGAAGGGAGTCCTGACCGCTCCGGTTGCCGAGCCGGTGCCGCGGGGGGGGGACGAACCGCGGTCCGTTTGGCAAGAGCTCGCGCGGGAGGCTAGAGAGATAGAGAGAGAAGCCCGCACCGCGCCGGAGTCGGCGGCGCCGGGGCCGCCCGCGCTGCGCCTGTGCGGTGCCGTCGCCGCCGCGCCGGAGTCCGCCGCGTTGCCGCCGCCATATTTCGAACATGGCGACCGCGCCACAGAGTGGGGGCGGGGAAACCGGCCGCGTGGCGCTGAAAACCCGGAAGCGCGGGTCCCCGCGGGAGCGCATGCGCGAGAGGGGAGCTAAGACGCCCCAGTTTACACCGCACACGCGCGGGAGAGCGAGGAAGCGCGCGCGCGCGGCCGGAAATCGTTCCCAAGGTCATTTTACAAAGAAAATACCCCCTCTTGGGGGGGGCACGGCGTGCATGGGGGGCGGGAATGGGACGGCCCCCAGGAGGCGTGGCAGCGCCGCCCCCGAGAGGCGGGGAAAGCCCACCCCCGGGAGGCGGAACGGGGCAGAGCCCGGGAGGCGGGCAAAGCCCACCCCTGGAAGGCGGGACGGGGGCGGAGCCCAACAAAAAGGCACAGCAAGCCGGAAGTGTACCAGCAGTCGACTTCCGACTCTGAATGGGATCATAGCTCAGAGGCCAGTCTCACCGAGAGCTCCGAGTCTGACACAGACTCGGGACCAGAGATAACAGAATTTATGGATTTTTTACCAAAACCGAGCAAAGCTTTTTACAATACAGGGGAAGCAACACAATATAAACTTACTGACTGGGGAAAGATAAAGATAGCCTGTGCTGAATGGGAACCTGCTGCTGCAATCCATGCTTTTCCAGTGCGTGTTACTGGGACAAGGCAGAATTTAAGATGAACCTATACCCCTTTGAACACGAAAGAGATACAAGCAGTGGTGAAGGCAATTCAAGAAAAGGGGATAGGATCAGCCGTTGTGTCCACTCTGGTGGATGGGATTTTCAGTAATGACGACATGCTACCTTTTGATATTTCCCAGATAACTCGCATGTTTTCTGATGGGGCAGGGTTGATTGTTTTTCAGCAGGAGTGGTCAGATCAATGCGCAGCTGCTTTAGCCCAAGGCTCAGGACAGGGACAGCCACTCCATGGCTCTACCCTGTCCAGGCTGCTGGGCAAACATGATGATGTGGCTACCCCACAGCCTCACAGCAGAGGAGGTCAGAGCAACAACGAGAGCAGCCAGAGAGGCCATACGGGCTGCTTCTCGAGTTGTGGACAAATCATCACCATGGTCCACAATCAAACAGGGGGAAAGTGAGGGTTTCACACACTTTGTAGATCGGTTGCAAGCTGCTATTGATTCTTCCACCTTGCCTGTAGAAGCAAGGGGACCTGTGGCACTGGATTGTCTGAAAGAGCAGTGTAACACTGTCACCAAGGACATCCTCCGCTCTCTGCCAGCAGGTGCCAGTTTGGCTGACATGATCAAACACGTGGTAAGAGAGGAACAGCTGATCCCCATGCAGGCTACGATCCATACTATAACCAATGCATTACCATGCATGAAGTGTGGCCAAACAGGTCATTTGGCAGCTAACTGTCCTCAGCCAGCACAGCAACCCATGGTACAGCAACCTGCGGCAGCACCCCCGACCCAACAGCGCCAGAGACCCACCTGCTGGAATTGTGGGAAAAAGGGTCACATGGCCAGGGAATGCAGATCCAAGCTCCGGGGAAACGGGAGAGGGAGGGGGCGTACGGGCCATATTCAGCCTCCTCCCATTGCGAGATGGCCCATCTTTCCCAACACCCAGTGGGGTGGGGGACCTTCATACCCCATATATATACAGGAACCAGTCAGTGTCACATCCCCATCAACCATTCCGTGGCAGAGCGGTGCAGCACCACCAGTGGTAACTATGCACCCTCCACCGCCACAAACTGTGCCAGTGACACAGGGTCAGCAGGGGGCGACACAGAGCGGGATCCCTGGGTGGCCCTAGTCATGAAGGTGGGAAAAGAGCCCCTGATCATGTGGGGAGTGTGCCAGCTCTATGGCAGTCGGGACCCTCATGTTTTTGGGCTCAAGTTTCAGGCAGACACGGGATCTGATTGTACCATTATACCCCAATTACATTGGCCCAGACATTGGCAAATTAAAGAAGTCCCTCCAGTAAACGGAGTGGGGGGACAATCCAGAGCTTGGAAAAGCACCCAGTTGGTAGCCATAACAATTTACACAAAAAAGGGACCAGAACAAACCGTGGCAATTTACCCCTACATTTTGCAAAATTCTCCACCCTTGATAGGAAGAGATGTCCTAGCCATGCTCGGAGTCAGAATCACAAATTTATAATGAGGGCCACTGCTGTGCACCCTTTGTTGCCAATCAAATTGACTTGGAAATCATCAGACCCTGTTTGGGTCGAGCAGTGGCCCCTCTCAGAGCCTCGAATAGCAGCATTGTTGGAACTGGTTGAACGGGAACTGCAAAAGGGTCACATAGAACCCTCCACAAGCCCATGGAACACCCCTGTGTTTGTAATTCCCAAAAGGTCTGGAGAAGGCTATCGCCTAGTCCATGACCTGAGGGAAGTGAACAAAACAATCAGACCCATAGGTCCAGTTCAGACACTGTTACCTATGAACTCAGCCATCCCTGAAGGACAACCATGTGCAGTATTGGACATTAAAGACTGTTTCTTTTCAATACCTTTGCATCCTGAGGACAGGGAACGATTTGCCTTTTCCGTGGTTTTCCCAAATGGCAAGCGCCCTAGCCTGCGTTTCCAGTGGAGGGTATTACCCCAAGGTCTCGTTGATAGCTCGGCAATTTGCCAGATCACTGTGGACAAAGCGCTGACGCCAGTCCGACACTCCTATCCCACTGCAACCATCATACAATACATGGACGACATCCTAGTCTCAGCACCATTGGCGAGCCAAGTGGATCACCTAGTATCCACGATCACAGAGATTCTCCAGGCCAACGGCTTCGAGATCGCGAGCGCGAAGATCAAAAAAGGACCCTGCATCACATTCCTGGGAGTGGGGATCACAAATTCCTACGTGACACCTCCCAAGGTGAAAGTCCACCGAGACATCAAGACGCTCCACGACGTGCAACGCCTGGTGGGATCGATGCAATGGCTTCGCAACATCGTCCTGATTCCTCCTGAGGTCATGGACTCTTTGTATGACCTCCTGAAAGGAAAACACCCCTGGGAACCCAAGGAGCTGACACCACAAGCAGCGAGCTCCCTCGACTTCATCGAACAGCAGATGTCCACTGGCACACTTGCCAGATGGAACCCGGCGATGCCTCTGGACTTATACGTACACTTCACACCAAAGGGGGGAGTGGGAGCACTGGGCCAAGGACCTTCTGAAAAGGCTCGACCGATTCAATGGGTGGTCCTTGGAAGACCAGCTCGTGCATTTTCCCCAGCAATAGAATGCATCTCAAATCTCATCACGAAAGGCAGGAAGCTTGCCTTGAAACACCTAGGGACTGAGCCAGCGAGAATCCACCTTCCCTTCCGCAAGCAATCAATCACAGAGTCAACCACAATCTCAGAACACCTAGCCCTTGGTCTCATCGGATTCGGAGGAGAAATCTTCTACTCCACCAGACCACCTTGGACTCAGCTGCTGACCATAGTCGACATAGACATGCCACGAAAGGTCATGGACAGACCACAGCCAGGACCAACAGTTTTCACAGACGCTTCCTCCATGACTTCCACCGCAGCAGCAGTGTGGCAGGCAGAAGAGCAATGGCATTGCGTCAAAGCATGTGACCCCACACTGTCAGTGCAGCAACTGGAAGCGACAGCAGTGGTCTTGGCGTGTGGACTCTTCCAAGACGAGCACCTGAACATTGTAACAGACTCTATATTCGTGGCAAAGCTCTGTCTGGCTATGACAGGACCAGGTGTGTCAACATCAACAGCAGCCCTGATGTTAGAAGAAGCACTCTCCTCGCGAAAGGGCACGGTATCCGTCATTCACATCAACAGCCATAACCCAGTCAAAGGTTACTTCCAGATCGGCAATGACAAGGCAGACACTGCAGCAAAAGGCGTCTGGACGCTGCAGGAAGCTCGTCAACTGCATGAATCCCTTCACATTGGACCCAAAGCACTGGCAAAGAGATGCGGAATCACCACAACGGATGCCAAACATGTAGTGGCCACCTGTCCTCACTGCCAGAAGTCACCCCTGTGGACCAGTGGGGTCAATCCAAGAGGTCTCAAGCCCTCAGAAATTTGGCAGTCAGATTTCACCTTGTGTCAACTGCTGAAGCCTCGAGCGTGGCTTGCTGTGACAGTGGACACATTCAGTGGAATGATCGTGGCCACACAGCATTGCAAAGCTAACTCTAAAGCCACAATTCAGCACTGGCTGACAGCCATGGCATGGCTTGGTATCCCCAAGCAGATCAAAACAGACAATGGTTCCAATTTCATTTCTAAACCAGTGCAGGAATTTGCTTCCAAATGGCAAATCACATTAGTACAGGGCATTCCATATAACAGTACCGGGCAAGCTATAGTTGAGCGGGCAAATCAAACTCTGAAAACCAAAATAGAGGTGTTGGCAAAAGCAGAAGGCTTAACCAACTCCATCCCCTCAGGAGAGCAGACGCGTATATTGGCAACCGCTTTGATAGCATTGAATCAGTTCCCTAGAGGAAATGAAGCAACAGTCCCATTCAAAAACACTGGGCCTCCAAAGCATTAGAGGAGGGCCCGCAGGTTGTAATTAAAAATGAGCTGGGTGAGTGGGATCGGGGCTGGAGATTGATGCTTGTAGGGCGAGGGTATGCAGCTGTCAAAAAGGACGGGAAAATCAGGTGGTGTCCTCTCAAATCAATTAAGCCTGATCTTCACAATGAGCAGGATGAGACTAATGAGAATTGTGAGTTTCTGTTTACAGAACATGCTGGTGGGGCGACCACGTAATGCCTATATGCCCCTCCCAGAGGAACGAGACACACCACCAAAACGTCAGACAGCGGCAGAGAAACCCACGCGAGTGAGACCCAGACATCAGCGACATGTCTGCGTGATTTTGTTATTGGGGCTTGTTGCCAGAGGACAAGCCAGCCCAGATTACTACCCACATCAGCCGTTCAGGTGGGTCATGAGACACCTTACCAGCGGTAAGGTGTTCAGAGACATCACCACACCAAACGCTCCATCTTTCGTACTTCATTTTACAGATCTATTTCCAGGACAACCAAAGGTAATTCCCAGGTCTCCACACTCATCACACATGTATCTATCCTATTGGTGCCCAGCTTCAAACCCGGGGAAAAGCTATTGTAATTACCCTGGGTGGGGGTACTGTGGGTACTGGGGCTGTGAAACCATCGTTACAGATGCCAGGCCGTCAGGGCCTGGGTGGGACCCACCAGCCCCCGATAAGTTCCTACAGTTCTCATGGGCACCTGCAGGTTGCAAACCACCTCTTTTTTCACAGGGAAATTCCTATCGAAACAGTTATAAAATCCTCAAATTTCGAATTTGTATATATTACAACATGACGGTCTTGCAGCCCGATCATTTTAGCTGGACAGTGGGAAGAACATGGACAGTGGTCATTCAAAAGTCGGAAGAGTGGGTGAATGTGCAAATTACCAGGCTCCAACCATCGGCACCCTGAGCGGTTGGACCCAACAAGGTGATTAAAAGCACACAGACAGAGAAAAACATAACTTACCCCAAAATCCTACCCACGAGTGTCACCGAAAACCCAACCAGCGATGAGAAAGCTTTTCAGATAGGCCGTTCAGCTAAATCAGACCCAGACCCAATCCTTCGTATGTTAGATGCTACCTTTCTATCCCTAAATGAATCTAATCCTAACCTAACTAATTCCTGTTGGCTTTGCTATGATGTTCAACCGCCGTTTTATGAAGGAGTTGCTGTAAATACCTCATTTACTTACTCCACAGCTGATGCACCACATCAATGCAGATGGGATACACCCCGCAGAGGTATTACCCTGAGTCAAGTCTCAGGTCGGGGCAGGTGTTTTGGCAATTCAGCCCTAGCTAAGCGAAAAGGGGATGTTTGTGCCAAAATTGTAAAGCCCAACAGAAAAAACAATAAGTGGGTTGTCCCAGCTTCATCTGCAATGTGGGTTTGTCAGAGATCTGGAGTAAGTCCCTGTGTGTTCCTTCCCAAGTTCAATGATTCTAATGACTTCTGTGTCCAAGTTCTGATTGTTCCTAGGGTCCTGTACCACTCCAATGAAGAGGTGTACAGCCTTTTTGAAGAACCCAGCCGTCTTCACAAAAGAGAAATAATAACAGGTATAACCATCGCAATGCTGCTCAGCTTGGGAGCAGCTGGAATGGCAACAGGTGTCTCAGCCCTAGCAACACAGCACCAAGGACTGTCTCAGCTGCAGATGACCATAGATGAGGACTTGCAGAGGATCGAGAAATCCATTTCCTACCTGGAGAAGTCAGTCTCTTCACTTTCAGAAGTGGTTCTGCAAAACAGGCGCGGACTGGATCTCCTGTTCATGCAACAAGGAGGTCTGTGCGCGGCCTTGAAAGAAGAGTGCTGCTTTTACGCAGACCACACTGGAGTCGTCAGAGACTCCATGGCAGAACTTCGAAACAGACTGGCTCAGAGACAGAAAGATAGAGAAGCTCAGCAAGGCTGGTTCGAATCCTGGTTTAACCAATCTCCATGGTTGACCACTTTGATTTCCTCCTTAGTAGGCCCATTGGCAATGCTACTTTTAGCTGCTATTTTCGGACCATGCCTGCTGAACAAGATAGTCTCATTTGTTAGAGCTCGCATAGAGCAAACTAACATTCTGTTCATGCACCAACATGAAATGCTGTGAATTAATCAGGAAATTGCCAGTCACAAGCTTTTCCAAACTTGCCTGGCAAAAAACTTACTCAGGTTTTCAAACTCCTTCTTCCTTTTGCCAAATACTAACCTTCTACCTCATTTAGTACCTATATATATATGCGTGATTAAATACTAACCTTCTACCTCATTTAGTACCTATATATATATATATATGCATAACTACCTCGTTTTTGTGATAGAGGGAGGGGGAGATGTGGGGAAGATGTGAATTAGAGAAGGGACAGACGCACTGCGCAAGATAAACTGGTTTGTCACGGGATAGGGCAAGGCACGTTCCACCCCTGAGATAACTTTATCACAAGGACACAAACCCCTCTCCTCTAGGCATACCAGTACTTTTCCATTACCCCTAGGAAACTAGTAAGACCCCCTGTGACGTAGCGAGACACAGATAGTACTTAAACCCTGTGTTTTAGATAATAAACGCTTTTCTGACAATTCACCATATTGGCGTTTGCTGTGTCATTTAAGCCCGAGCCCCACACGTAGCTTGTGGAGGCCGTGTCTCTATCTAACCCAGGCTGCCAGGGTGGTGGCTGGATAAGCCACAACAGCGCGCGCGTGTGTGTGTGTGTGCGTGTGTGTGTGTGCGTGCGTGTGTGTGTGCGTGTGTGTGTGTGTACCTGTGAATGTGTGTGTGAAGTTTACAGTTTGTAAATTGAGGCAAGTTATCATTCAATTGTGGAGCAAAAGGACATTTTCGAATGTAAGGATCAAGGTCCAGGCAACCTTTTCCTCCTGGCGTACCTGTGTGTATGAGATGTAGCCAGAAACGTCTCAGTTTAGATTCAGATTGCAAGTGGGACACAGAATGTGATGGTGTAAATAGCTGAGCAGGAAAGCGTGTGGCATCGGCGTGTTTTGACTGAAGCCATTTGTCTGTGCAAGGAGATGGACATATGGGACTCAGCCGGTATGACACCACGCTTAGCTGAGAAACAAAGTGCATGGCTTCAGTGTGTGCTCTGAAAATGAAAGGCTGCAAGGAAAAGGCAAGGAGGCAGGTCAGCTAAAGCTTTCTGTCCTGGCACATTGAGCTGCTTGAAGTGGAACTGCTGTTCAGTTTCACTCAGGATTCTGCAACACTGAAATGCTGTGCTTTTTCAGGTAGCTGAGAAGGAAAGGGAGAGTCACCTGTAGCAATGTATTTGAACATCTTAGGCCATAATGTGCCTTAGCCAAACCACCAGTAGTTATTCTTATCAGAACCCTCAGGAATTTGTCAAGGTTACTAAGACATAAACAGTGCCAAAATAAAAGAACTAGATAAAGGAGGCCCATAAAGTGATGGACTGTAACCAATCATATTTCCTGAAGGGTGCATGATGAATGCGTGGACAAGATAGAGCCTCCAATCAAAAAATGTCTGATCACATGAACAAGTAGTCTTAGAATGTATAAATATAGCTTAATGTAAACAGTAAATGGCTTCTGCCAAATCATATTGGCTGGTTGTACAGAAGTCCTGAGCTCTCACAGTCACCTGTACGTCTCCCACCGTTTGTAGGCTGCAAGGGGAAGGTGAAGGCCAGGTCTGGCCTTTGGCTGTGCGACTTGTTGCAAGGAAGCAGCTGCTGAATGCTTTCAGTTTTTTGGGATTTGATAGAGTGGCAGGCTATGCTGGTACCTAGAGCTTGAGGGAAGGTGCACATTTCCGTCATACGTTATGCAGTTTACCGGGTGCAAGCTAAACTTTGAGCAAGGACATTTCTCAGCTGACACTGCTGGTCCTAGAGAAGACCAGTGCTATGCACTTTGCTTCTCAGTTCTACATACTGTGGCCTTCAACCACTCCTTCAGTTTGAATCTAAACTGAAAGGTTTCCAGCTATGGCTCTACAGACAACGAGCAAAAAGTAGAGAATGTTTCCCCATTGCCTCTTTGAAGATTAAATTTGTCTCTAACCAAAACTTCAGGAACTGTTTCATTTTAGAAAAAGAGGCACCTTGTTGAAAGTTATTACTAGGGTTTACAGTTGGTCCACTAAGCTTGCTAACACCAGGCTTTGGGTACAGCAGGCAAGAGAGCAGTGAACTGTTAAGACATTGAGATAACAGCAGACTTGGTACATCAGGCGAGCAAACTGCAAACTTTTGATATGCTGAGAGCAAGCAGTAAACTTTTCCATGAATCGGGTGAGCTGGCCAATGAACTTCATGAAGTGAATGTGAAGACTGCCATTCTCAAAACTCTCTATAAGCAAGTGCCCAACCAGCCACACATGGCAGCACTGCAAAAATCTGCACAGTGCCAGAATCGTTGCTGTGCTGTGTTGTCCTTTGCTATCCTGGCTATTCCTGCAAGACTGCTCATGCTCCCTCAGATGCCACCACCCACCAACACCTCTGGTGCTGCTGCCACAGCCCTGTTCCCCCTCTGGCTCGCTTGACTACTATCAGAGTGACCAGAGAAAGACTCATTTCACTTTACACAGATCTCCCCCATTGCACTCTAAAAGCCAGCTCTGAACCCATGGTGGTGGTAACCCCTTCCCTGTGTTTCTCACAGATACTCTGGGCAGTTTTCCTACTTCTCTATTTCTCTCATTTCTTCTCCTCTATAAAAATAAAGTTCTATGATCACTTTGGACCCACACATTTAAACTTGTACGTGTTTAAATCTCAGTTTTGGGTATGTTTAGAACCCAGTTACTTTCTGCAGCTGTGGACTGAGGACAAACTTGTCTCTCCTCCCCTAAAACAAATCTCAGGCTTTGCTGAAGCCAAGGAAATCTCCTGCTTCAGGGTCACTTTTCCTGCTCTGCCAGACCCCCTGAGTGTCCCAGCAGCAGGAAATTACCAGATCTGCTTGGTACTGGTGCTGGCAAATGCCACACCTGGGCAGAGCCAGTGTTGGCTTTCTGTGCCAGCAAATTGCTGGACTTGGGACATGCCGACACTAGGAAATTTCCAGATCCGGGCACTGGCAGTGCCAATGAACTCCAGATAACAGGCTCCAGCTGCAGATAAAGAACAGATCTGGACCCCTCCCTCCATCCCTCCCTCCCTTTTCTTCTTCCCTTCCTTCCTCTCTCTCTCCCCCTCCCGCCTTCCCTCCCTCCCTCCCTTACTCCCTTCCTGCCTTCCTGGAATGAGGTACCCTCACCCTTCCAAAATCCTGGCTCTTCACCTCAACCCTCCACAGCTCAGGACCTTTATCTCAGCCTTCCCAATTTAACTGCAAATGCCCAGAAGACACTTCTAGGACCCAAAATTCCTAAAAGCAGCAGGAGCATCCCCAAAAGTGCCCCCTGCTGTTCCTCCCTCTAGTGCCTCACTCCAAGAGGGCAAACCTCCCCATGCCCCCGCTTTCCAATCTCCATCCCTCACAAAATACATCCCAATCCCCACAGTTCCATCCCCACCCTACAACACCCCATCCCATCCCATCCCATCCCATCCCATCCCATCCCGGTCCCGTGCCATGCCATGCCATGCCATGCCATGCCATGCCATGCCATGCCATGCCATGCCATGCCATGCCATGCCATGCCATGCCATGCCATCACTCCTGGGCAGGAAGCCCCATCCAAGAGGGCCTTGGACACTTCCAGTGATTCAGGGGCTGCCGCAGCTTCTCGGGCCAACCTGTGCCATGGCAATTGTACCTTGCAGGGTACAATTCCATCTCCACGTCCCATTTCAGCCTGCCCCCAGGCAGCACTAAGCCATTCCCTGTGTTATAGATACAAGAAAACTGAAATTGACTACCTGTATGCTTCATTTTCTACTTGTAACTGTTTATTTTGCAACGAGTTCTGAATTGTTGGGGATATTCACTGTTGTAATGTTGTTCACTAGTTGTTAGATATTGTTACAAGTGTTTAGTTAAGAAGTTTGTAAGAGTTCTGTGTGGCTGCCTTCCCGAATCTAGTTAAAGGGACAACACCAAAGCGCAGGGGGATCTTCTACCCTTCCCCCAAACAACTCAAAACTGAGACCACCACCCAGAGCCTTCATTGGAACATGACCACCCAATCAAAACATGGCGGGAAGGAATGATTGGTGTGGAAAGCACCCTGCTAACAGCCAATGAGAACCCGAAGAATACACCAATCCGGGAAAGGATCCAAAACGGACCAATCCCTGAGGGGACAGAGGCTTTAAAAGGGACTGACCACCCTCAGGGGGGGCTTCTCTCTCAGGAACCGGACTGTCCTGGGGGGGGGGGGGGGGGGGGGCCGTGGACCCGTGCGCACGTTTTTTTTGTTACTCTGACTTGCCGTGTGAGGCTGGGACTAGCCCAGCCTCCTGTTCCTGTAGCCAAGTTTGCAACCATAAACGATCGGCCATTCCTTTTTAACACCTTTGGATTTACGGCCTCGTTATTAACGTTGTAACATTTGTAACACCTGTGTCCTCTCCCTGCAGGCCCTTGGCAAGAGTCTCTCTTAGCCAGCAATTGCTGCTCCTCCCTGCTGTGGGGCAGAAGCTGCAAGTTGATTTTCTTCCCGTGGCCCCGGCCTGGCCCTCAGCCAAGGGCAGGACCTTTCCCTGGAGCTCTGCAGGCACTTGCTCGCTTCGGCCGCAGCCCAGCAGACGGAGCTCAGAGCTCCCTGGGGGGCTGCGCCTCCTTCCGAGGGCCAGCGCTGGGGTAGCTCCCACCTCGGCCCCGGGGTCCTCAAAGACTGCACCCGAGGGAATAGCTGGGGCTGGGCCAGGGCAACTCTGGGATGGAGATCAGCAAAGGCTTCTTCCCCTACAGGGGGCTCAGCCACTGACCAGGCTCCTCAGGGAATGCTCACAGCCCCGAGGCAGCCACAGGTCCAGGAGCCTTTGGACACCGCTCCCAGGGATGCCCGGCTTGTGACTGCCTGGACTCCATGATCCCACTGGGTTCCTCTCAGCTCAGCCCTTTTTGCAATTCTCACCTTTGGCTCAGCCCTTCTGTCCACTCAAGGTGCTCACAAAGCTTTTGGGGGCAGGGTAGGAGCAGGGCAGGTCCAGCATTCCCCTCTGTGTGACACAGGAGTAGTGCCAGCCCCAGCACTCCCCTCTCTCTGACACCACAGCGTCGGCAGCACCTGTGTTCCCCTCTTTATGACACCACAGTGCTGGCAGCAACAGCTTTCCCCTCTCTGTGAAAGCCCAGCCCCGGCAGACCAAACATTCCCTCCCTGGAGACACCCAAGGGAAACATCCAGAGCTGCATCCAGTAAACACAACTAAGTGGCCACTGACCAGCCCCAGCCTGGGCAGATTTGGATTCCTCTGCACACAGCTAGGGGAAGGTCCCCTTGGCCACCTCCACAGTGCCATAGACAAGTGGCAGATACAGATTCTGCCCAGAGCTGATGGGAAAAGTTGATTGAAAAATAAAACGAAAATAAACACAAAGACAAACACAGAAAAAAATTTTAAAAAAATAAAAATTCCCACAAACCGAGCAAAAAAGGCACCTTTGGCAGCTGCAGGGCCCTTGGAAATGGCAAGTGCCAGACCCTCTGCCCATGGGAGAGAAGAGGGCTCTGAATTGCCCGCCCCTGGTATATAAACCCTGCTCCCAGGCTGCTTCACATACAGAATTCTTCCAGAGGACTTCAGAAAGCTGAGAGTCAGATTTTTGGGGCAGTTTTGGGGGCAAATTTGCAGTGATTCTTGGCGGGGGGCGGGGGAGGGGGGGGGGTGGTGTTTGGTGGCGATTCTGGGGGTCCAAAGTTGATTTTGGTGTGGCTTCAATTGATTTTTGGGTGATTTTGGGGGTGGTTTGGGGGGCAATTTTGGGGGGATTTAGTGCCATTTGGGGGGGGTTGAGGGTGTCAAAGCCTGTTTTAGGGTCATTTGGGGTGATTTGGGTGTGATTTTGGGGGGGGTGGGGGTTGGTAAGATTTTGGGATGATTTTGGGTTCAAATTTTGGGGATATTTTTGGCAGAGGCCAAGCCAATTTTAAGGTGATTTTTGAGCAGATTTGCGGTGATTTTAGGGGGTGCCGAGGCCAATTTTGAGGTGATTTTTGGAACGACGGTGGGGCAACTTCTGGGCGGATTTTGGGCTTATTTTGCATTGATTTTGGAACAATTCTGTGGTGATTTTGAGGCGCTATTTGGGGGCTTTTGGAGGCTAATTTGGGGAGATTTGGGAAGTTTTGGTGGCAGTTTTGGGGTGCCAAAACCGATTTGGGTGTGATTTTGGGTGGTATTTGTGTGATTTTTGGGTTGCCCTGGCCCATTTTTGTGTGATTTGGGGTGTGAGTGTTTAGGGACTATTTTGAGGTGATTTTTGTGGCGATTTTGGGGATTTTTGGGGTGATTTGAGAGGGTTTGGGGTGATTTTTGGGATGATTTGGGGATAATTTTTTAAGGGAAATTTGGGGGTGATTTTTGGGGTGCAGAAGCCAATTTCAGCATGATTTTGGGTTTATTTTGCATGGTTTTGATTGATTTGGGGGTGACTTTTGGGGCAATTTTGGGCGGTATTAAGAGTGCTGAAGCCACTTTTGGGGTGATTTTGGCCGATTTTGGGGTGATTTGGGGGGTGATTTTGGGGGTGATTTATTGGGGGGCTGAAGCAAATTTTTAGGGTGATTTTGGGAAGGTTTGAAGGTGCCAAAATCAGTTTTGGAGTGATTTGGGGGCGATTTTTGGGGCACCTTTGAGTTGGTTTTTGGGGCGATTCTGAGAGTTCTTGGGTTGATTTTTGGGGTGATTTTTGGAGCAATTTTGGGGGGTTTTGAGGGTGCCGATGATGATTTAAGGTTTTTTTAGGGTGATTTTTGGATGGTTTCTGGGGAGATTTTAGGGTGATTTTGAGGTGATTTTGGTGTGATTTTTGAAGTGATTTTGGGGCAATTTTGAAGGTTTCTGGGGCAATTTTAGGGGTTTTGGGGGGTGCAGAAGCTGATTTGGCAGTGATTTGATGTGATGTTGAGGTGATTCATGAGGCGATTTCGAGGATAGTTTGGGGATCATTTTGCGGTGACTTTTGGGGGGAGCTCAATCCAATTTTCAGATGATTTTGGTTGACTTTGTGGTGATTTTTTGGGCAATTTGGGGTGTTTCTAGGGCAATTTTGTTTATTTTTTTCAAGATTGCCAAAGCCAGTTTTGGAGTAATTTGGGGAGATTTTGGAGAGATTTTTGGGGCAACTTTGGCGTTGTTTTTAGGGCAATTTTGAAGGTTTCTTGGGTGATTTCAGGGGGTTTTGGGAGTGCAGAAGCTGATTTTGGGGCGATATCAGATGATTTTGGGGTGGTTTTTGGGACAATTTTGGAGGTGTTTTGGAGGTTCCAAAGCAGATTTTGGGTGATTTCAAAGGTTTTTAAGGAAATTTGGGGTGATTTCTGGAGTGATTCTGGGGTTATTTTGGTGTTTTAGGGGGTGTCAAAGCCATTTTTGGGGGTGATTTTGGGGCTATTTTTAGGGCAGGTTTTGGGGGTGCCGGAGCTCATTTTGGGGTGATTGTGGGTGATTTTGGAGTGTTTCTGGGGTGAGTTTAGGGATGTTTTGGGGGCAATTTGGAGGGCGTTTTGGGGTGATTTTGGGCCATTTGTGGGGTGCCAAAGCAAATTTTTGGGGTGTTCTTAGGGATGATTTTGGGGTGATTATTGGGGTGACTTACAATGGGTTTGGGGATGATTTTGGGGTGATTTTTAAGGTGATTTGAGTGCAGTTTTGGGGTGCAGAAGCCAATTTGTGGGTTATTTGGGATGATTTTCAGGTAATTTTTGAGGCAATTTTGGGGGTGGCTTTGGTATGATTTTGTGGTGATTTTTGCAGCGATTTTGGGGGTTTTGGGAGAAAATTTGGGGTGATTTTGTTGGGCTGTTTATTTTTTTTTTTGTGGGATTTTTTGGTGGTGTATTACTGGGATCCAGGCGTGCGTGGGCGCACGGCGAGGCCCGGTATTGGCAACCTGGTTCGATGGGGCCACGGCCGATCACCTCTTTTATAATACACAGACCGTGCCGGGCAATCACACATAACACTAATATAGTGGATGGCGAAATGCATTTATTCGAGCGCGTGCGGTAGCTTTTATGGATGTAGCGTGGTCACGTCACGCCAGTGGGGGTCTACAAGGTACAACTGGATTTGGTAAGAACTGTGGAGAGGCGGGGACCCTAACTAACACCCAATAATTCTTCCAGCTGGGAAATCTATCTGCCAACAGTGGTGGGGTTTTTTTTGTTGTTTTGTTTTGGTTTGGTTTTTTTGTTTGTTTTGGTTTGGTTTTTATTGTTGTGTTTTGTTTTGGTTTGGTTTGGTTTTTTGGTGTTCCAAAGCCGATTTTGGTGTGACTTTTTGGTGATTTAGAGGTCATTTTTGGGGCTGCCGAAGATGATTTTGGGGTGATTTTTGGGGTAGTTTTTGCGGGTGCCAAAGCTCATTTTGGGGTGATTGCAGGTGATTTTGATGCAATTTTGGGGTGAATTTGGGGTTATTTTTGGGACAATTTTGAGGATTTTAAGGGTTTTTGAGGGTGCCAAAGCCAATTTTTGGGGTGATTTTGGAGTGGTTTTGGGGTGATTTTGAGGGTTCTTGGGGTGATTTTAGTGTGATTTTTGGGGTGATTGTGTGAGCGACGCAGATGAGGACGAAGGCCACCTTGGTGCACCCCGACAGCTCCAGTATGTACACCAGCAGCTGCAGACCGTAGAGAGCAATGAACTGCTCCCGCGTCACGTTGTGGTTCCCGCAGGAGCTACGCGAACTGCGCCGGGTGATGTTCAGGGACAGCAAGGCGCCGACTCGGGGACTGACACCACCCCCCTTCAGCGCCGCAGCCCGCACCCAGACATGGCCGGACCACGACCCCTCTGGCTTTGCCGTCTTCTGCCTCAACGTCCTTGTAAACACCTACTCTCAGTGATATTTTCTTGCCTTCCACATTCTTCCCCGCTTTCCTTTCGCTTCTCCTCGCACCCTGCGGCTTCCCCGAGGATGCCTGCTTTCCTGCTGCAAAATGCTGCTCTCTTGGCAAAAAGGCAGCTTCTCGTTCTGGACAGCTCTGCTGTGCACAAGACGCAGAGAGACAGCAGAGCTTCTGCTTGAGCTGCTGAACGCAGGGGCAACTCCAACCCAACTAGAAAGTGCTTTTGTGCTGGCAAAGGCAGAAGTATCATTGCACCAGCGTTAGGGCTTGCTGGAAACAATAGCAAGCAGGAGTACTTCTCGGCACCATGAAAAGAGAAAGCAGAAGCACGCACATGGCGAGAGGAGACTGCCTGAAATGTCCTACACTTAGTATAGCTGTCAGGTGAAGACACTGTGACAAGACAGTCTTGGCAGCACCAGATTCCACCTCTCTGGGAAACCACGGTGTTGGCAGCTTCAGCTTCCACCACTCTGCGACACCACAGTTCTGGCAGCACCAGGTTCAAAGTCTCTGGGACACCACAGTGCCTACAGAACCAGTTTCCACCTCTTTCTGACACCAAAGTGTGTGACAGCAATGGAAACACCAACTCCCAACTCTCTGTGACACCACAGCATTGGCAGCACACACTTCCACCTCTCTGTGACACCACAGCAGGTGCAGAAGCAGCTTCCAACCCTGCGTGACACAACAGTGCTGGCAGCTCCAACTTCCGTTACACCGCAGCAGTTAGGGAACCACAACTGCCTTTTTTGTGATGCCAAAAAGATGCAGCGACAGCTTCTCCCTTTCTGTGACACCACAGTGTTGCCAGAACCAGCTTCCACCCCATCTGACACCGCAGTGCAGTCAGAAACAGCTTCCACATCTCTGTGATTCCACAGCTCTGGCAACACCAGAGTTCCTCTCTTTGTGACACCAGAGAGCGGGCAGCAGCAACTTCCACCTTTCTGTGACACCACAGTGCTGGTAGCACAAGCTTTTTCCTCTCTGTGAAAACACAGCAGTTGAAGCACCAGCTTCCACCTCTCTGTGACACCGCAGCTCTGGCAGCCCCAGCATTTCTCTCTTTGTGACACCACAGAGCTGGCAGCAGCAACTTCCAACTTTCTGTGGCACCACAGTCATGGCAGAACCAGCTTCCAAATCTCTGTGACACCACAGCAGTGGCAGCACAGACTTCCACCTCTCTGTGACACCACAGTGCTGGCAGCACCACCTTCCACCTCCCTGTCACACCACAGCACTTCCAGCACCAGCTTCCATCTCTCTATGACACCACAGTGCTGCCTGCACCAGCTGCCACCTCGCTGTGACAACACAGTGTTGGCAGCATCGGATTCCACCTCTCTGGTATACCGCAGTAGTTAGGGTAACACAATTGCCATTTTTGTGATACCACAGAGCTGGCAGCAACAGCTTCCACCCCATCTGACACCACTGTGCTGGCAGAACCAGCTTCCACCCCATCTGACACAACAGTGCAGGCAGCAGCACATTCCACCTCTCTGTGACACCACAGCTCTGGCAGCACCAGCTATAAAGTCTCTGTTACACCACAGTGCCTGCAGAACCAGTTTTCACCACTTTGTGACACCACAGCAGTGGAAACACCCGCTCCCACCTCTCTGAGACACCACAGCATTGCCAGCACACACCTCCACCTCTTGGTGATACCACAGCAGGTGCAGAAGAAGCTTCCAACCCTACATGACACTACAGTGCTTGCAGCTCCAACTTCCACTTCTCTGTTACACCACAGTAGTTAGGGTACCAGAATTGCCTTTTTTGTGATGCCACAGAGGTGGCAGCAACAGCTTCTCCCTCTCTGTCACACCACAGTGCTGGCAGAACCAGCTTCCACCACATCTGACACCACAGTGCAGGCAGCAGCAGCTACCACCTCTCTGTGACACCACAGCTCGGGCAGCACCAGCATTCCTCTCTTTCTGACACCACAGAGCTGGCAGCAACAGTTTCTCCCTCTTTGTGACACCACAGTGCTGGCAGAACCAGCTTCCACCCCATCTGATGCCACAGTGCTGGCAGCACCATATTCCACCTCTCTAGGACACCACGATGTTGGCAGCTTCAGCTTCCACCTCTCTGTGACACCATAGCATTGGCAGCACACACTTCCCCCTTACTGTGACACCACAGCAGGTGCAGAAGCAGCTTCCAGCCCTCCGTGACACAACATTGCTGGCAGCTCAAACTTCCACCTCTCTGTTTCATCCCCGCAGTAGTTTGGGTAACACAATTGATTTTGTGATGCCACAGAGCTGGCAGCAAAAACTTCTCCCTCTCTGTGACACCACAGTGCTGGCAGAACCAGCTTCCACCCCATCTGACGCCACAGTGCAGGCAGCAGCAGCTTCCACCTCTTTATGACACCACAACATTGGCAGCACCAGCATTCCACTCTTTGTGACACCAAAGAGCTGGCAGATGCAACTTCCACCTTTCTGTGACACCACAGTGCTGGTAGCAGCAGCTCCTACCTCTCTGTGAAAACACAGTAGCTGAAGCACTAGCTTCCACCTCTCTGGGACACCACAGCTCTGGGAGCACCAGCATTCCACTCTTTGTGACACCAAAGAGCTGGCAGACGCAACTTCCACCTTTCTGTGACACCACAGTGCTGGTAGCAGCAGCTCCTACCTCTCTGTGAACACACAGCAGCTGAAGCACTAGCTTCCACGTCTCTGGGACACCACAGCTCTGGGAGCACCAGCATTACTCTATTTGGGCACTACAGAGCTGGCAGCAGCAACTTCCACCTTTCTGTGACACCACAGTCCTGGCAGAACCAGCTTCCACCTCTCTGTGACACCACAGCAGTGGCAGCACACACTTCTACCTCTCTGTGACACCACAGTGTTGGTAGCACCAGCTTCTACGTCTCTGTGAAAACACAGCAGTTGCAGCACCAGCTTCCACCTCCCTGTCACACCACAGCACTTGCAGCACCAGCTGCCATCTCTCTATGACACCACAGTGCTGCCTGCACCAGCTGCCACCTCGCTGTGACACCACACCTCTGGCACCACCACATTCCACCTCTCTGGGACACCACGGTGTTGTCAGCTTCAGCTTCCACCTCTCTGTGACACCACAGTTCTGGCAGCACCAGCTTCCACCTCTCTATGACACCACAACGCTGGTAAAACCAGCTTCCATCACTAGGTGACACGGCAGTGCTGCCAGCACCTGCTTCCAACATCCTGTGATATCACAGTGACGGCAACACCAGCTTCCAGCTGTCTGTGACACGACAGCACTTGCAGCAGTAGCTTCAACCTCTCGGAGAAAACACAGTAGCTGGAGAACTACCATTACCCTTTTTGAGTTGCCACAGTGCTGGCAGCACCGGCTTCCACCTCTCTGCGACAAAAGGGCAGTGGCAGCACCAGCTCTCCTCTCCTTGTGAAACCACAGAGCTGGAAGTAGCATCTTTCACCTTTCTGTGACACCACAGTGCTGTTAGAACCAGCTTCCATCTCTTTGTGAAACAAGAGCAGTGGCAGCACAGACTTCCATCTCTCTGTGACACCACAGTGCTGGCAACACCAGCTTCCACCTCCCTGTCACACCACAGCATTTGCAGCACCAGCTTCCACCTCTCTGTGACACCACAGTGCTGCCTGCACCAGCTGCCACCTTGCTGTGACAACACAGTGTTGGCAGCACCAGATTCCACCTCTCTGGGACACCACGGTTTTGGCAGCTTCAGTTTCCACCACTCTGCGACACCACAGTTCAGGCAGCATCAGCTACAAAGTCTCTGGGACACCACAGTGCCTGCAGAACCAGTTTCCACCACTTTGTGACACCACAGCAGTGGAAACACCACTTCCCACCTAAAAGGACCCCCCTTTGTGTCTTATTCTGTCTAACTGCCCCTGGGATTTTGCTTGTTAAAATTCCACAAAAATTCCATATGAATGAGGATGTCCAACAGATGGAATTTACCACCATTTGGAAATTTGTCTGCCCCTATAGTGCCAAAGGCCTCCTAAAAACTGACATCAGGAACTTGGGGTGGGGACTTTGGTTTCCTATGGAAAAGGGCCATGGTTCCTGTGTAATGCTCTCTGCCTTCCACTGGACTTCTACTTGTTTAATTACTCTAAAATTCCATACGAATGAGGATGTCTGCCATATGGGATCTACCACCAGCTGGAAATTTGTCTGCCCTTATAGGTCCAAAACCCTCGTAAAACCTAACATCAGGAACCTGGGCTGGAGGCTTTGGTTTCCCATGGAGAAGTTCCATCGTTCGCATCTAATTCTGTCTGCCTGCCGCTAGGATTTTGACTGCTAAAATTCCATGCAAAAGAGGATATCCCCCAGATGGAATCTATCACCACTTGGAAGTTTATCTACCCTTTTAGTGCAAAGGCCTCTTACACACTGACATCTGGAACGTGGGGTTAAGACTTTAGTTTCCCATGGGAAAGCGCTACCGTTCCTCTCTAGTGCTATCTGCCTGCCAATACGCTTCTACCTGCTAAAATTCCACTAAAATTCAATTTCAATAACCATGTCCCTCAGATGGAATCTACCACTAGTAGTAAATTTCTCTGCCCTTGTAAGGCCAAAGGCCTCCTAAAAACTGACATCAGGAACCTGGGCTGGAGACTTTGGTTTCCAATGGAAAAAGGGCCACCATTCGAGTCTAATGCTGTCTGCCTTCCACTGGGCTTCTGCCTCCTCAAATTCCACTAAAATTCCATACAAATGAGGATATCCCCCAGATGGAATCTAAAACCACCTGGAAGTTTCTCTTCCCTTGTAGTGCCAAAGTCCTCCTATAAACTGACATCAGGAACGTGGGCTGGAGACTTTGGTTTCCCATGGAAAAGGGCTACCATTCACGTCTAATACTGTCTACCTGCCGCTGGGATATTGCATGCTAATATTCCTCTAAAATTCCATGCGAATGAGGGTGTCCATCAGATGGAATCTACAAGCAGTTTAAAGTTTGCCTGCCGTTGTAGTGCCAAAGGCCTCCTACAAACTGATATAAGGAACCAGGGCTGGAGACTTTGGTTTCCCATAGAAAAGGGCCACCGTTCTTGTCTACTGCTGTCTGCCTGCCGCTGGGATTTTGACTGCTAAAATTCCATAGAAATGAGGACATCTCCTAGATGGGATCTACAACCAGTCGGAACTTTCTCTGCCCTTGTAGTGCGAAAAAACTCGTGCAAACTAACATCAGGAACATCGGCTGGATACTTTGGTTTCCCATGGAATAGGGCCACCATTCGTGTCTAATGATTTCTGCCTGCCACGGGGCTCTGCCTGCTAAAGTTCCATAAGAATGAGGATGTCTCCCAGATGGAATCTAAAACCAGATGGAATATTGGCTGCCCTTGTAGTGCCAAAAACCTCCTACAAACTGACATCAGGAACCTGGGGTTGAGAATTTGGTTTCCCATGGAAAAGGGCCACCATTCGTGCGTAATGCTGTCTGCCTGCCGCTGGGATTTTGCCTGATAAAATTCCATGCAAATGAGGATATCTCCCAGATGCAATCTACCGCCAGTTGAAAGTTTGTCTGCCCTTATAGTGCCAAAGGACTCCTACAAATTGACATCAGGAACCTGGGCTGGAGACTTTGGTTTCCCATGGAAAAGGCCATCCGTTCCTGTGTAGTGCTGTCTGCCTGCCACTGGGCTTCTACCTGCTCAAATTCCACTAAAATTCCATATGAATGAGTCTATGCCCCAGATGGAATCTACCACCAGTTAGATGTTTGTCTGTCCTTTAAGTGCCAAAGGCCTCCTAGAAACTGACATCAGGAACGTGGGCTGGAGACTTTGGTTTCCCATGGGAAAGGGCCACCGTTCGTGTCTAATGATGTCTGCCCTTGAAAGGGCTTCTGCCCGCTAAAATTCCATATAAATCAGGATGTCTCCCAGATGCAATTTACCACCAGTTGGAAGTTTGTCTGCCCTTGTAGTGCCAAAGACCTCCTACAAACTAACATTTGGAACCTCGGCTGAAGATTTTGGTTTCTCATGGAAAAGTGCCATCGTTCATGTCTAATGCTCTGCCGGCCACGGGGCTTCTGCCTGCTAAAATTCCATATGAATGAGGATGTCTCCCAGATGGAATCTACAACCAGATGGAATATTGTCTGCCTTTGTAGTGCCAAAGGCCTCCTACAAACTGACATCAGGAACCTGGTCTGGAGACTTTGGTTTTCCATGGTAAAGGGCCACTGTTCGTGACGAATACTTTCTGCCTGCCAAGGGGCTTCTGCCTGCTAAAATTCCACTCAAATGAAGATATCTCCCAGATGGAATCTACCACCAGTGGGAAGTTTGTCTGCCCTTGTAGAGCAAAAGGCTGCCTACAAACTGACATCAGGAACCTGGGCTGGAGACTTTTGTTTCCCATGGAAAAGGCCCACCGTTCGTGTCTAATGCTGTCTGTCTGCCACTGGGATTCTGCCTGCTATAATTCCATGAAAATCAGGATGTCTCCCAGATGCATGTTATTACCAGGTAGAAATTTGTCTGCCCTTGTAGTGCCAAAGGCCTCCTACAAACTGACATCAAGACCATGGGCTGGAGACATTGATTTCACATGGAAAAGGGCCACAGTTCCTGTGTGCCTGCCACTGGGCTTCTGCCCGCTAAAATTCCATTAAAATTCCATAAAAATGAGGATATCCGCTATAACTGATAACGACGCCGAGGAGAGAGACAGGGAGGCATCAGTGAAGGCTGCATGGTGCTCTTGCAGGCCAGAGCCCGGGCAAGAGACCACACCTTTATTTTTTGACTCCTTTTGTACATTTTAGAAGTTGCCCACCCCAGAGGTGGGACCCTTGGGAACTACTGGTCATTTTCCAGAGACCATCACCGAAGCCCCTCCTCTGGGAACAGATGTGGGAGCTTCGGTGGTTTACAGAAGATGACCTTGTACATCAACACCGTGCCTGGGAACAGAGTTCCCAAAACCAAAACAAGCAGGCACGAGCATGGCAACATCTCACCCTTTCAGTTTATATAAAAAGAAAGGAAAAAGAAAAATGCAGATTTTTGTATCTGCTTGTGGAGAGGTCTTCGATTGAAGACTCGTAGATTTCTCCACTTGTCGGCTCTCATTCTGGTCACAGTTTCCAATTTGCCTGTCAGCTAATCTGCAGGGACTGTTCCCTGCTTTTTCCCCCTTTTTTTTTTTTTTTTTTTTTTTTTTGAAAACATGTTGTGACCAGTTGCCGAATCCTTGTTGGGTGAGATGCTGTGCCATGCAATGCAATGACCCTCATTACAAAATCCATCCCGATCCTGCCCCCCCAAACCCCAGCCAAGAATCCCGCCCCCAGAGGTCCACAACACTCCCCCTGGAATGCAAGCAAAACCACAGGGAAGAGTCCTCTCGGAGTCCGATCATGGGATGCTAGCTGTCGAAGCAGTGCTCCGTCTCCCCTCCATGCATCATGCAGGTTTCTGGAGGGGTGGTGTTAGGGAGGTACAGGATACACAACTTGGGACGTTCACCAGGCCAGGAGTGCTGTGCAGGGAGTCAGGGTGCTCGGCAAATGCGAGGCAAACATCCCAGCACCAGGTCCCAGTCCTGAAACCAAGGGTCTGCAAAAGCACAGGTTACACGATCCCTGGAATTCCCTTGGGTATCTGAGAGAGAGCCACGAATCCCTCTCAGCCCGCTTTCTGAACAGCACAGAAGCAGACAGAGAAACCCGGGTCTCACTCTGAGCACCTGCCAGGTGGGCTGGTGCCATGTCAGCGCCAAGGGAAATCATTGGGGTTCCCAAAAAGCGGTTCTCAACACCCCAGCGTCCCAGTCCCCCAGCTACATGTTGCACTTCGTTCCAGGGAGAGCTCAGCCTGGAGCGCACGGTGACACAGCAGGGGTCCACGACAGACGCAGGTGGAGCCGCAGTTGGCGGAAGGTCGGCAGCGTTGCCAGGCAATGGAGACGCCGGCGGGGGGGGAAGCGCCGGAGCGGCAGCCGGTGGAATCGCGGAGCCGCCGGCTTTCGGTCGGGGCTTCTCCCGCGGCCGCGCTGCCGGGGGAGGGGCGGGCCGTGGCCGGCCCCGCGCAGGCTCTCCCCACGCGCCCCCCCCGCACCCACAGGTGGGCGGCGTTCTCGGCAGAGTGGCCCCGTCGGGTCCCGCGGGGCGGGGGCGGAGTCGCGCCACCCCCGCCCGCCTTCCGCGGGCCGCGCGGCATGGGGGGAGCGGCGGTGCTGGCTGGGCAGTGCCAGCGGGCCCCGCGGGGTGGGGGCGGGCAGCCCCCGCCCGTCTCCCCCGGCGGCCCCGGGAGGGGGCGGCTCCGGGCGCCGCGCGGCATTTTGGGGGCAGAGTCTCCGGCCGAGCCAAGCCGGAGGGGGCTGAGGGGCGGGGGGGCTGAGGGGGCAGCTCCCCCTCCCTCCTGCAGCGGCTGCAAAGAGCCGCACCGCCCCGCACTCCTTTCTGTCTCTTTTTCGGAGGGGCAGGCGCCTGGGGGATGGGCGACTCTCGTCCCCTCTTCCTCCCGGGCTTTTTCGAGCCCGGACCGCCGGGTTGGAGTCCCCGGGGCGGCGCCAAGGTCTCAACGGGCTTTTTCCATGGGAAAGTGCGGTGCGGTGACCGCGGGGCGGGGCGCGACAGCGTCTCGGGACCCCCTCCCCCCTCCCCCCTCCTGCGCGCGGCCGCTCGCGAAGGAGAAGGACACAGAGGGATTGGGGAAGGACGCATTCGCGGCGGTCGATTCGCAGACCGGCGCTGGGCGCCTCCGCGTTTGCCCGGGGTTTTCCCCCCCTCCTTCCCAGAAGAAGGCTGACAAGTGGGGGGAAAGGACAAACCCAGGTCTTCTGAAGGCAGCTTCGGGAGACTCTCCGAGCTGTCAGCAGCAGTCTGGAGACTTCGATCCTCTTCCTCTGAATCGGGAAGGGAGCTGAAAAGAAATTCTTCTCCCAACATCTCAAAAACCTTCATGGATCTTTCCCATATCAGTGATAATTTCATTATCATATCTAACTCTTCATTCACAGTTTGACCCAAGAGAGACCAAAATGACCTATACCGCGCTCTTTTGGGGTACGGGATAAAACCCTGGTTTTTCCCCCATCTGTATAGTTGTGTTAGCTGTTCTGAGGTTATACCTACTTCCCATCTTCCGAGATACAAACCCCACATCGTTAACACGTAGTTATCTTCCGGTCCTAGAGGCCGGTTCATTTTTTCAAATTTCTTCTCCCTGCGGAGAGAAATAAAAATCCCTTTTCCTTTAAAAAGGGGACAAGGTATTTTTTACCTTGTTCTCGCGGCTGCAGGTCACGTCAGGGGTCACCATATATAACTGATAACGGCGCCAAGGGAACGAGACAGGGAGGCATCAGTGAAGGCTGCATGGTGCTCTTGCAGGCCAGAGCCCGGGCAAGAGACCACACCTTTATTTTTTGACTCCTTTTGTACATTTTAGAAGTTGCCCACCCCAGAGGTGGGACCCTTGGGAACTACTGGTCATTTTCCAGAGACCATCACCGAAACCCCTCCTCTGGGAACAGAAGTGGGAGCTTCGGTGGTTTACAGAAGATGACCTTGTACATCAACACCGTGCCTGGGAACAGAGTTCCCAAAACCAAAACAAGCAGGCACGAGCATGGCAACAATCCGCCAGATGGAATCTACCACCAGTTGGAAATTTGTCAGCCCTTGCAGTGCCAAAGGCCTCCTACAAATTGACATCACTAACCTGGGGTGGAATCTTTGGTTTCCCATGGAAAAGGGCCACCGTTCGTGTCTAATTCTGTCTGCCTCCTGCTGGGCGTCTGCCAGCTGAAATTCCATAGAAATCAGGATTTCTCCAGGATACAATATACCACCAGATGGAAGTTTGTCTGCGCTTGTAGTGCCTAAGACCTCCAACAAGCTAATATCGTGAACCTGGCCTGGAGGCTTTGGTTTCCCATGGAGAAGGGCCACCATTCGTGTCTAATGCTGTCCGCCTGCCACTGGGCTTCTGCCTGCTGAAATGCCACACAAATGAGGATATCTCCCAGAGGGAATCTACCACCAGTTGGAAGTTGGTCTGCCCTTGTAGAGCCGAAGGCCGCCTTCAAACAGACATCAGGAACCTGGGCTGGAGACTTTGGTTTCCCATGGAACAAGCCAAAATTCATGTCTAATGATGTCTGCCTGCCGCTGGGATTTTCCCTGCTAATATTCCATACAAATGAGGATGTCTCTCAGAGGGAATCTACCACCAGATGGACGTCTGTCTGCCCTTGTGGTGCCAAAGGCCTCTTACAGACTGACATCAGGAACGCGGGCTGGAGACTTTGGTTTCCCATGGAAAAGGGCCATCGTTCTGTCTAATGCTGTCTGACTGCCGCTAGGATTTTGCCTGATAAAATTCCATGCAAATAAGGATATCTCCCAGATGCAATCTACCGCCAGTCTGAAGTTTGTCTGCCCTTATAGTGCCAAAGGACTCCTAAAAACTGACATCAGGAACCTGGGCTGGAGACTTTGGTTTCCCATGGAAAAGGCCATCCGTTCCTGTGTAGTGCTGTCTGCCTGCCACTGGGCTTCTACCTGCTCAAATTCCACTAAAATTCCATATGAATGAGTCTATGCCCCAGATGGAATCTACCACCAGTTAGATGTTTGTCTGTCCTTTAAGTGCCAAAGGCCTCCTAGAAACTGACATCAGGAACGTGGGCTGGAGACTTTGGTTTCCCATGGGAAAGGGCCACCGTTCGTGTCTAATGATGTCTGCCCTTGAAAGGGCTTCTGCCCGCTAAAATTCCATATAAATCAGGATGTCTCCCAGATGCAATTTACCACCAGTTGGAAGTTTGTCTGCCCTTGTAGTGCCAAAGACCTCCTACAAACTAACATTTGGAACCTCGGCTGAAGATTTTGGTTTCTCATGGAAAAGTGCCACTGTTCATGACGAATACTTTCTGCCTGCCAAGGGGCTTCTGCCTGCTAAAATTCCACTCAAATGAAGATATCTCCCAGATGGAATCTACCACCAGTGGGAAGTTTGTCTGCCCTTGTAGAGCAAAAGGCTGCCTACAAACTGACATCAGGAACCTGGGCTGGAGACTTTTGTTTCCCATGGAAAAGGCCCACCGTTCGTGTCTAATGCTGTCTGTCTGCCACTGGGATTCTGCCTGCTATGATTCCATGAAAATCAGGATGTCTCCCAGATGCATGTTATTACCAGGTAGAAATTTGTCTGCCCTTGTAGTGCCAAAGGCCTCCTACAAACTGACATAAGGAGGCTGGTGTGGGGAATTTGGTTTCCCATGGAAAAGGACCACCGTTCGTGTCTAATGCTGTCTCTCTGCCACTTGTGTTATGCCTACTAAAATTCCACTAAAATTCTACACAAATGAGGATATCTCCCAGGTGCAATATACCACCAGAGGGAAGTTTGTCTGCCCTTGCAGTTGCAAAGGTCTCCTACAAACTGACATCATGAACCTGGGCTGGAGACTTTGATTAAAAATGGAAATGGGCCACCGTTCGTATCTAATGCTCTCTGCCCGCCCCTGGGCTTATACCGTCTAAAATTCCATACAAATGAGGATATCTACCAGGTGCAATCTACCACCAGATGGAAGTTCCTCTGCCCTTGTAGTTCCAAAGGCTTCCTTCAAGCTGACATCATGAACGTGGGGTGGAGATTTTGGTTTTCCATGGAAAAGGGCCCCCGTTCATGTCTAATGCTGTCTGCCTGCCAGTGTGGTTATGCCTGCTGAAATTCCATTCAAATGAGGATATCACCAAGATGCAATCTACCACCACTTGGAAGTTGGTCTGGCCTTGCCGTGCCAAAGGTTGCCTACAAACTGACATCAGGAAAGTGGGGTGGAGACTTCGGTTTCCCATGAAAAAGTGCCAACGTTCCTGTCTAATGCTGTTTGCCTACCACTGGGCATCTCCCTACTAAAATTCCATACAGATGAGGATATCTCCCAGGTGGAATCTACCACCAGTTGGAAGTTTTTCTGCCCTTGTAGTGACAAAGGCCTCTTACAAACTGAGATGAGGAACCGGGGGTGGAGGCTTTGGTTTCCCATGGAAAAGGGCCACTCTTCTTGTCTAATGCTGTCTGCCTGCCTCTGGGCTTCTGCCTAATTAAATTCCCCTAAAATTCCATGCAAATGAGTATATCTCCCAGGTGCAATGTACCAACAATTGAAAGTTTATCTGCCCTTGCATTTCCAAACACTAGTTAAAAACAGACATTATGAACTTGGGGTGGAGAATTTGGTTTCCCATGGAAAAGGGCCACCGTTCGTGTCTAATGCTGTCTGCCTGCCACTCGGCTTCTACCTACTAAAATTCCATACAAATGAGGATATCTCCCAGGTGCAATCTACCACCCCATGAAAGTTTTTTTGCCCGTCTAGTGCCAAAGGCCTCCTACAAACTGACATCAGGAACGTCGGGTGGAGATTTTGTTTTCTCGTGGAAAAGGGTCAGCCTTCATGTCTAATGCTTTCTGCCTGCCTCTTGGCTTCTGCCTACTAAAATTACACTAAAATTCCCTACAAATGAGGATATCTCCAAGGTGAAATATACCACCAGATTGAAGTTCCTCTGCCCTTGTTGTTTCAAAGGCCTCCTACAAAATGACATCAGGAACGTGGGGTGGAGGCTTTGGTTTCCCATGGAAAAGGGCCACCGTTTGTGTCTAATTCCGTCTGCCTGCCTCTGTTGTTATGCCTGCTGAAATTCCATACAAATGAGGATATCTCCCAGATGCAATCTACCACCAGTTGGAAGTTTGTCTGCCCTTGTAGTGTCAAAGGCTGCCTACAAACTGACATCAGGAATGTGGGGTTGAGACTTTAGCTTCCGATGCAAAAGGGCCACCGTTCATGTCTAATGCTGTCTGCCTGCCCCTGGGGTTCTGCCTTCTAAAATTCCATACAAATGAGAATATCTCCCAGGTGCAATCTACCACCCCATGAAAGTTTGTCTGCCCTTCTAGTGCCAAAGGCCTCCTAAAAACTGACATCAGGAACGTCAAGTGGAGATTTTGTTTTCTCGTGGAAAAGGGTCAGCGTTCTTGTCTAATGCTGTCTGCCTGCCTCTGGGCTTCTGCCTACTGAAATTCCACTAAAATTCCATACAAATGAGGATATCTCCCAGATGCAATCTACCACCAGATTGAAGTTTGTCGGCCCTTTTAGCGCCAAAGGCCTCCTACAAACTGTCATCAGGATCGTGGGGTTGAGACTTTGGTTTCCAATGGAAAAGGGCCACCGTTCGTGTCTAGTGCTGTCTGCCTGCCACTCGGCTTCTGCCTACTAAAATTCCATGCAAATGAGGATATCTCCAAGATGCAATCTACCACCAGTTGGAAGTTTGTCTGCCCTTCTAGTGCCAAAGGCCTCCTAAAAATTGACATCAGGAACGTCAAGTGGAGATTTTGTTTTCTCGTGGAAAAGGGTCAGCGTTCTTGTCTAATGCTGTCTGCCTGCCTCTGGGCTTCTGCCTACTGAAATTCCACTAAAATTCCATACAAATGAGGATATCTCCAAGGTGCAATCTACCACCAGATTGAAGTTTGTCGGCCCTTTTAGCGCCAAAGGCCTCCTACAAACTGTCATCAGGATCGTGGGGTTGAGACTTTGGTTTCCCATGGAAAAGGGCCACCGTTCTTGTCTAGTGCTGTCTGCCTGCCGCTGGGATTTTGGCCACTAAAATTCCGCTAAAAGTCCATACCAAAAATCATGTCCCAGAGAATGGAATCTACAACCAGTTGGAATATTATCTGCCCTTGTAATGCCAAAGTCCTCCTACAAACTGACATCAGGAATGTGGGGTGGAGACGTTGGTTTCCCGTGAAAAAAAGCCAGCGTTCGTGTCTAATGCTGTCTGCCTGCCACAGGATTATGATTATTAAACTCCATACAAATGAGGATATCTCCCAGGTGCAATGTACCAACAGTTGGAAGTTTGTCTGGCCTTGTAATGCCAAAGGCTTCCTACATAGGGAAATCAGGAACTTGGGGTGGAGAATTTGGTTTCCCATGGAAAAGGGCCATCGTTCATGTCTAATGCTGTCTGCCTGCCACTCGGCTTCTGCCTACTGAAATTGCATACAAATGAGGATATCTCCTAGATGGAACCTACCACCAGATGGAAGTTTGTCTGCCCTTGTAGTGCCAAAGGCCTGCTACAAACTAACATCAGGAACGTGGAGTGGAGACTTTGGTTTCTCGTGGCAATTGGCCAGCGTTCGTGTCTAATGCTGTCTGCCTGACACTGGGCTTCTGCCTACTAGATTTCCACTAAAATTCCATACAAATGAGGATATCTCCCAGGTGCAATCTACCACCAGTTGGAAGTTTGTCTGTCCTTGTAGTTCCAAAGGCCTCCTAAAAACTGACATCAGGAACGTGGGGTGGAGACTTTGTTTTCCCATGGAAAAGGGCCACTGTTCGTGTCTAATGTTGTCTGTCTGCCACTGGGCTTACGATTACCAAAATTCCATAAAACTGAGGATATCTCCCAGATGCAAACTACCACCAGATGGCGATTTGCCTGCCCTTGTAGTGCCAAAGGCCTCCTACAAACTGACATAAGGAGGCTGGTGTGGGGAATTTGGTTTCCCATGGAAAAGGGCCACCGTTCGTGTCTAATGCTGTTTCTCTGCCACTTGTCTTATGCCTACTAAAATTCCACTAAAATTCTACACAAATGAGGATATCTCCCAGGTGCAATATACCACCAGAGGGAAGTTTGTCTGCCCTTGTAGTTGCAAAGGTCTCCTACAAACTGACATCATGAACCTGGGCTGGAGACTTTGATTAAAAATGGAAATGGGCCACCGTTCGTATCTAATGCTCTCTGCCTGCCCCTGGGCTTATACCGTCTAAAATTCCATACAAATGAGGATATCTACCAGGTGCAATCTACCACCAGATGGAAGTTCCTCTGCCCTTGTAGTTCCAAAGGCTTCCTTCAAACTGACATCATGAACGTGGGGTGGAGATTTTGGTTTTCCATGGAAAAGGGCCCCCGTTCATGTCTAATGCTGTCTGCCTGCCAGTGTGGTTATGCCTGCTGAAATTCCATTCAAATGAGGATATCACCAAGATGCAATCTACCACCACTTGGAAGTTGGTCTGGCCTTGCCGTGCCAAAGGCTGCCTACAAACTGACATCAGGAAAGTGGGGTGGAGACTTCGGTTTCCCATGAAAAAGTGCCAACGTTCCTGTCTAATGCTGTTTGCCTACCACTGGGCATCTCCCTACTAAAATTCCATACAGATGAGGATATCTCCCAGGTGGAATCTACCACCAGTTGGAAGTTTTTCTGCCCTTGTAGTGACAAAGGCCTCTTACAAACTGAGATGAGGAACCGGGGGTGGAGGCTTTGGTTTCCCATGGAAAAGGGCCACTCTTGTCTAATGCTGTCTGCCTGCCTCTGGGCTTCTGCCTAATTAAATTCCCCTAAAATTCCATGCAAATGAGTATATCTCCCAGGTGCAATGTACCAACAGTTGAAAGTTTATCTGCCCTTGCATTTCCAAACACTAGTTAAAAACAGACATTATGAACTTGGGGTGGAGAATTTGGTTTCCCATGGAAAAGGGCCACCGTTCGTGTCTAATGCTGTCTGCCTGCCACTCGGCTTCTACCTACTAAAATTCCATACAAATGAGGATATCTCCCAGGTGCAATCTACCACCCCATGAAAGTTTTTTTGCCCGTCTAGTGCCAAAGGCCTCCTACAAACTGACATCAGGAACGTCGGGTGGAGATTTTGTTTTCTCGTGGAAAAGGGTCAGCGTTCATGTCTAATGCTTTCTGCCTGCCTCTTGGCTTCTGCCTACTAAAATTACACTAAAATTCCCTACAAATGAGGATATCTCCAAGGTGAAATATACCACCAGATTGAAGTTCCTCTGCCCTTGTTGTTTCAAAGGCCTCCTACAAAATGACATCAGGAACGTGGGGTGGAGGCTTTGGTTTCCCATGGAAAAGGGCCACCGTTTGTGTCTAATTCCGTCTGCCTGCCTCTGTTGTTATGCCTGCTGAAATTCCATACAAATGAGGATATCTCCCAGATGCAATCTACCACCAGTTGGAAGTTTGTCTGCCCTTGTAGTGTCAAAGGCTGCCTACAAACTGACATCAGGAATGTGGGGTTGAGACTTTAGCTTCCGATGCAAAAGGGCCACCGTTCATGTCTAATGCTGTCTGCCTGCCCCTGGGCTTCTGCCTTCTAAAATTCCATACAAATGAGAATATCTCCCAGGTGCAATCTACCACCCCATGAAAGTTTGTCTGCCCTTCTAGTGCCAAAGGCCTCCTAAAAACTGACATCAGGAACGTCAAGTGGAGATTTTGTTTTCTCGTGGAAAAGGGTCAGCGTTCTTGTCTAATGCTGTCTGCCTGCCTCTGGGCTTCTGCCTACTGAAATTCCACTAAAATTCCATACAAATGAGGATATCTCCCAGATGCAATCTACCACCAGATTGAAGTTTGTCGGCCCTTTTAGCGCCAAAGGCCTCCTACAAACTGTCATCAGGATCGTGGGGTTGAGACTTTGGTTTCCAATGGAAAAGGGCCACCGTTCGTGTCTAATGCTGTCTGCCTGCCACTCGGCTTCTGCCTACTAAAATTCCATGCAAATGAGGATATCTCCAAGATGCAATCTACCACCAGTTGGAAGTTTGTCTGCCCTTCTAGTGCCAAAGGCCTCCTAAAAATTGACATCAGGAACGTCAAGTGGAGATTTTGTTTTCTCGTGGAAAAGGGTCAGCGTTCTTGTCTAATGCTGTCTGCCTGCCTCTGGGCTTCTGCCTACTGAAATTCCACTAAAATTCCATACAAATGAGGATATCTCCAAGGTGCAATCTACCACCAGATTGAAGTTTGTCGGCCCTTTTAGCGCCAAAGGCCTCCTACAAACTGTCATCAGGATCGTGGGGTTGAGACTTTGGTTTCCCATGGAAAAGGGCCACCGTTCTTGTCTAGTGCTGTCTGCCTGCCGCTGGGATTTTGGCCACTAAAATTCCGCTAAAAGTCCATACCAAAAATCATGTCCCAGAGAATGGAATCTACAACCAGTTGGAATATTATCTGCCCTTGTAATGCTAAAGTCCTCCTACAAACTGACATCAGGAATGTGGGGTGGAGACGTTGGTTTCCCGTGAAAAAAAGCCAGCGTTCGTGTCTAATGCTGTCTGCCTGCCACAGGATTATGATTATTAAACTCCATACAAATGAGGATATCTCCCAGGTGCAATGTACCAACAGTTGGAAGTTTGTCTGGCCTTGTAATGCCAAAGGCTTCCTACATAGGGAAATCAGGAACTTGGGGTGGAGAATTTGGTTTCCCATGGAAAAGGGCCATCGTTCATGTCTAATGCTGTCTGCCTGCCACTCGGCTTCTGCCTACTGAAATTGCATACAAATGAGGATATCTCCTAGATGGAACCTACCACCAGATGGAAGTTTGTCTGCCCTTGTAGTGCCAAAGGCCTGCTACAAACTAACATCAGGAACGTGGAGTGGAGACTTTGGTTTCTCGTGGCAATTGGCCAGCGTTCGTGTCTAATGCTGTCTGCCTGACACTGGGCTTCTGCCTACTAGATTTCCACTAAAATTCCATACAAATGAGGATATCTCCCAGGTGCAATCTACCACCAGATGGAAGTTTGTCTGCCCTTGTATTTCCAAAGGCCTCCTACAAAGTGACATCAGGAACCTGGAGTGGAAACTTTGGTTTCCATTGGAAATGGGCCAGCGTTCGTGTCTAATGATGTGTGCCTGCAACTAGGCTTCTGCCTATTAAAATTCCACTGAAATACCATACAAATGAGGATGTCTCCCAGGTGCAATCTACCACCAGATGGAAGTTTGTCTGCCCCTGTAGAGCCAAAGGCTTCCTACAAATTAACATCAAGAACCTGAGGCGGAGACTTTGGTTTCCCATGGAAAAGGGCCACCGTTCGCGTCTAATGCTGTCTGCCTGCTAGTGGGCTTATGGCTACTAAAATTACATACAAATGAGGATATCTCCCAGATGCAATATGCCACCAATTGGAAGTTTGTCTCCTCCTGTAGTGCCAGAGGCCTCGTAGAAAATGACATCAGGAACCTGGGGTGGAGACTTTGGTTTCCCAGGGAAATGGGCCACCGTTCGTGTCTAATGCTGTCTGCCAGCCACTGGGCTTATGCCTACTAATATTCCACTAAAAATCTATGCAAATGAGGATATCTCCTAGGTGCAATCTACCACCAGATGGAAGTTTTTCTGCCCTTGTAGTGCCAAAGGCCTCCTACAAACTGACATCAGGAATGTGAGGTGGAGACTTTGGTTTCCCATGGAAAAGGACCACCGTTCGTGTCTAATGCTGTCTGCCTGCCACTGGGCTTCTGCCTGCTGAAATTCCATACAAATGAGGATATCTCCGCGATGCAATACCACCAGACGGAACTTTGTCTGCTCTTGTAGTGCCAAAGGCCTCCTACAAACTGACACCAGGAACCTGGAGTGGAGACTTTGGATTCCCAATGAAATGGGCCACCGTTCGTGTCATATGCTGTCTGCCTGCCACTGGACTTCTTCCTACTAAAATTCCACTAAAATTCCATGCCAATGAGGATATCCCCCAGATGCAATCTACCACCAGTTGGAAGTTTGTCTGCCCTTCTAGTGGCAAAGGCCTCCTAAAAACTGACATCAGGAACGTGGGGTGGAGACTTTGTTTTCCCATGGAAAAGGGCCACTGTCCGTGTCTAATGTTGTCTGTCTGCCACTGGGCTTACGATTACCAAAATTCCATAAAACTGAGGATATCTCCCAGATGCAAACTACCACCAGATGGCGATTTGCCTGCCCTTGTAGTGCCAAAGGCCTCCTACAAACTGACATAAGGAGGCTGGTGTGGGGAATTTGGTTTCCCATGGAAAAGGGCCACCGTTCGTGTCTAATGCTGTTTCTCTGCCACTTGTCTTATGCCTACTAAAATTCCACTAAAATTCTACACAAATGAGGATATCTCCCAGGTGCAATATACCACCAGAGGGAAGTTTGTCTGCCCTTGTAGTTGCAAAGGTCTCCTACAAACTGACATCATGAACCTGGGCTGGAGACTTTGATTAAAAACGGAAATGGGCCACCGTTCGTATCTAATGCTCTCTGCCTGCCCCTGGGCTTATACCGTCTAAAATTCCATACAAATGAGGATATCTACCAGGTGCAATCTACCACCAGATGGAAGTTCCTCTGCCCTTGTAGTTCCAAAGGCTTCCTTCAAACTGACATCATGAACGTGGGGTGGAGATTTTGGTTTTCCATGGAAAAGGGCCCCCGTTCATGTCTAATGCTGTCTGCCTGCCAGTGTGGTTATGCCTGCTGAAATTCCATTCAAATGAGGATATCACCAAGATGCAATCTACCACCACTTGGAAGTTGGTCTGGCCTTGCCGTGCCAAAGGCTGCCTACAAACTGACATCAGGAAAGTGGGGTGGAGACTTCGGTTTCCCATGAAAAAGTGCCAACGTTCCTGTCTAATGCTGTTTGCCTACCACTGGGCATCTCCCTACTAAAATTCCATACAGATGAGGATATCTCCCAGGTGGAATCTACCACCAGTTGGAAGTTTTTCTGCCCTTGTAGTGACAAAGGCCTCTTACAAACTGAGATGAGGAACCGGGGGTGGAGGCTTTGGTTTCCCATGGAAAAGGGCCACTCTTCTTGTCTAATGCTGTCTGCCTGCCTCTGGGCTTCTGCCTAATTAAATTCCCCTAAAACTCCATGCAAATGAGTATATCTCCCAGGTGCAATGTACCAACAGTTGAAAGTTTATCTGCCCTTGCATTTCCAAACACTAGTTAAAAACAGACATTATGAACTTGGGGTGGAGAATTTGGTTTCCCATGGAAAAGGGCCACCGTTCGTGTCTAATGCTGTCTGCCTGCCACTCGGCTTCTACCTACTAAAATTCCATACAAATGAGGATATCTCCCAGGTGCAATCTACCACCCCATGAAAGTTTTTTTGCCCGTCTAGTGCCAAAGGCCTCCTACAAACTGACATCAGGAACGTCGGGTGGAGATTTTGTTTTCTCGTGGAAAAGGGTCAGCCTTCATGTCTAATGCTTTCTGCCTGCCTCTTGGCTTCTGCCTACTAAAATTACACTAAAATTCCCTACAAATGAGGATATCTCCAAGGTGAAATATACCACCAGATTGAAGTTCCTCTGCCCTTGTTGTTTCAAAGGCCTCCTACAAAATGACATCAGGAACGTGGGGTGGAGGCTTTGGTTTCCCATGGAAAAGGGCCACCGTTTGTGTCTAATTCCGTCTGCCTGCCTCTGTTGTTATGCCTGCTGAAATTCCATACAAATGAGGATATCTCCCAGATGCAATCTACCACCAGTTGGAAGTTTGTCTGCCCTTGTAGTGTCAAAGGCTGCCTACAAACTGACATCAGGAATGTGGGGTTGAGACTTTAGCTTCCGATGCAAAAGGGCCATCGTTCATGTCTAATGCTGTCTGCCTGCCACTCGGCTTCTGCCTACTGAAATTGCATACAAATGAGGATATCTCCTAGATGGAACCTACCACCAGATGGAAGTTTGTCTGCCCTTGTAGTGCCAAAGGCCTGCTACAAACTAACATCAGGAACGTGGAGTGGAGACTTTGGTTTCTCGTGGCAATTGGCCAGCGTTCGTGTCTAATGCTGTCTGCCTGACACTGGGCTTCTGCCTACTAGATTTCCACTAAAATTCCATACAAATGAGGATATCTCCCAGATGCAATCTACCACCAGATGGAAGTTTGTCTGTCCTTGTAGTTCCAAAGGCCTCCTACAAAGTGACATCAGGAACCTGGAGTGGAAACTTTGGTTTCCATTGGAAATGGGCCAGCGTTCATGTCTAATGATGTGTGCCTGCAACTAGGCTTCTGCCTATTAAAATTCCACTAAAATTCCATACAAATGAGGATGTCTCCCAGGTGCAATCTACCACCAGATGGAAGTTTGTCTGCCCCTGTAGAGCCAAAGGCTTCCTACAAATTGACATCAGGAACCTGAGGCGGAGACTTTGGTTTCCCATGGAAAAGGGCCACCGTTCGCGTCTAATGCTGTCTGCCTGCCACTGGGCTTATGGCTACTAAAATTACATACAAATGAGGATATCTCCCAGATGCAATATGCCACCAATTGGAAGTTTGACTCCTCCTGTAGTGCCAGAGGCCTCGTAGAAAATGACATCAGAAACCTGGGATGGAGACTTTGGTTTCCCAGGGAAATGGGCCACCATTCGTGTCTAATGCTGTCTGCCTGGCACTGGGCTTATGCCTACTAATATTCCACTAAAAATCTATACAAATGAGGATATCTCCCAGGTGCAATCTACCACCAGATGGAAGTTCATCTGCCCTTGTAGTTCCAAAGGCCTTCTACAAACTGACATCAGGAACGTGAGGTGGAGACTTTGGTTTCCCATGGAAAAGGACCACCGTTCGTGTCTAATGCTGTCTGCCTGCCACTGGGCTTCTGCCTGCTGAAATTCCATACAAATGAGGATATCTCCGCGATGCAATACCACCAGACGGAACTTTGTCTGCTCTTGTAGTGCCAAAGGCCTCCTACAAACTGACACCAGGAACCTGGAGTGGAGACTTTGGATTCCCAATGAAATGGGCCACCGTTCGTGTCATATGCTGTCTGCCTGCCACTGGACTTCTTCCTACTAAAATTCCACTAAAATTCCATGCCAATGAGGATATCCCCCAGATGCAATCTACCACCAGTTGGAAGTTTGTCTGCCCTTCTAGTGGCAAAGGCCTCCTAAAAACTGACATCAGGAACGTGGGGTGGAGACTTTGTTTTCCCATGGAAAAGGGCCACTGTTCGTGTCTAATGTTGTCTGTCTGCCACTGGGCTTACGATTACTAAAATTCCATAAAACTGAGGATATCTCCCAGATGCAAACTACCACCAGATGGCGATTTGCCTGCCCTTGTAGTGCCAAAGGCCTCCTACAAACTGACATAAGGAGGCTGGTGTGGGGAATTTGGTTTCCCATGGAAAAGGGCCACCGTTCGTGTCTAATGCTGTTTCTCTGCCACTTGTCTTATGCCTACTAAAATTCCACTAAAATTCTACACAAATGAGGATATCTCCCAGGTGCAATATACCACCAGAGGGAAGTTTGTCTGCCCTTGTAGTTACAAAGGTCTCCTACAAACTGACATCATGAACCTGGGCTGGAGACTTTGATTAAAAATGGAAATGGGCCACCGTTCGTATCTAATGCTCTCTGCCTGCCCCTGGGCTTATACCGTCTAAAATTCCATACAAATGAGGATATCTACCAGGTGCAATCTACCACCAGATGGAAGTTCCTCTGCCCTTGTAGTTCCAAAGGCTTCCTTCAAACTGACATCATGAACGTGGGGTGGAGATTTTGGTTTTCCATGGAAAAGGGCCCCCGTTCATGTCTAATGCTGTCTGCCTGCCAGTGTGGTTATGCCTGCTGAAATTCCATTCAAATGAGGATATCACCAAGATGCAATCTACCACCACTTGGAAGTTGGTCTGGCCTTGCCGTGCCAAAGGCTGCCTACAAACTGACATCAGGAAAGTGGGGTGGAGACTTCGGTTTCCCATGAAAAAGTGCCAACGTTCCTGTCTAATGCTGTTTGCCTACCACTGGGCATCTCCCTACTAAAATTCCATACAGATGAGGATATCTCCCAGGTGGAATCTACCACCAGTTGGAAGTTTTTCTGCCCTTGTAGTGACAAAGGCCTCTTACAAACTGAGATGAGGAACCGGGGGTGGAGGCTTTGGTTTCCCATGGAAAAGGGCCACTCTTCTTGTCTAATGCTGTCTGCCTGCCTCTGGGCTTCTGCCTAATTAAATTCCCCTAAAACTCCATGCAAATGAGTATATCTCCCAGGTGCAATGTACCAACAGTTGAAAGTTTATCTGCCCTTGCATTTCCAAACACTAGTTAAAAACAGACATTATGAACTTGGGGTGGAGAATTTGGTTTCCCATGGAAAAGGGCCACCGTTCGTGTCTAATGCTGTCTGCCTGCCACTCGGCTTCTACCTACCAAAATTCCATACAAATGAGGATATCTCCCAGGTGCAATCTACCACCCCATGAAAGTTTTTTTGCCCGTCTAGTGCCAAAGGCCTCCTACAAACTGACATCAGGAACGTCGGGTGGAGATTTTGTTTTCTCGTGGAAAAGGGTCAGCGTTCATGTCTAATGCTTTCTGCCTGCCTCTTGGCTTCTGCCTACTAAAATTACACTAAAATTCCCTACAAATGAGGATATCTCCAAGGTGAAATATACCACCAGATTGAAGTTCCTCTGCCCTTGTTGTTTCAAAGGCCTCCTACAAAATGACATCAGGAACGTGGGGTGGAGGCTTTGGTTTCCCATGGAAAAGGGCCACCGTTTGTGTCTAATTCCGTCTGCCTGCCTCTGTTGTTATGCCTGCTGAAATTCCATACAAATGAGGATATCTCCCAGATGCAATCTACCACCAGTTGGAAGTTTGTCTGCCCTTGTAGTGTCAAAGGCTGCCTACAAACTGACATCAGGAATGTGGGGTTGAGACTTTAGCTTCCGATGCAAAAGGGCCACCGTTCATGTCTAATGCTGTCTGCCTGCCCCTGGTCTTCTGCCTTCTAAAATTCCATACAAATGAGAATATCTCCCAGGTGCAATCTACCACCCCATGAAAGTTTGTCTGCCCTTCTAGTGCCAAAGGCCTCCTAAAAACTGACATCAGGAACGTCAAGTGGAGATTTTGTTTTCTCGTGGAAAAGGGTCAGCGTTCTTGTCTAATGCTGTCTGCCTGCCTCTGGGCTTCTGCCTACTGAAATTCCACTAAAATTCCATACAAATGAGGATATCTCCAAGATGCAATCTACCACCAGATTGAAGTTTGTCGGCCCTTTTTAGCGCCAAAGGCCTCTTACAAACTGTCATCAGGATCGTGGGGTTGAGACTTTGGTTTCCAATGGAAAAGGGCCACCGTTCGTGTCTAATGCTGTCTGCCTGCCTCTGGGTTTCTGCCTACTAAAATTCCATGCAAATGAGGATATCTCCAAGATGCAATCTACCACCAGTTGAAAGTTTGTCTGCCCTTTAGTGCCAAAGGCCTCCTACAAACTGACATCATGAAACTGGGCTGGAGACTTTGGTTTCCCATGGAAAAGGGCCACCGTTCTTGTCTAGTGCTGTCTGCCTGCCGCTGGGATTTTGGCCACTAAAATTCCGCTAAAAGTCCATACCAAAAATCATGTCCCAGAGAATGGAATCTACAACCAGTTGGAATATTATCTGCCCTTGTATTGCCAAAGTCCTCCTACAAACTGACATCAGGAATGTGGGGTGGAGACGTTGGTTTCCCATGAAAAAAAGCCAGCGTTCGTGTCTAATGCTGTCTGCCTGCCACAGGATTATGATTATTAAACTCCATACAAATGAAGATATCTCCCAGGTGCAATGTACCAACAGTTGGAAGTTTGTCTGGCCTTGTAATGCCAAAGGCTTCCTACATAGGGAAATCAGGAACTTGGGGTGGAGAATTTGGTTTCCCATGGAAAAGGGCCATCGTTCATGTCTAATGCTGTCTGCCTGCCACTCGGCTTCTGCCTACTGAAATTGCATACAAATGAGGATATCTCCTAGATGAAACCTACCACCAGATGGAAGTTTGTCTGCCCTTGTAGTTCCAAAGGCCTCCTACAAAGTGACATCAGGAACCTGGAGTGGAAACTTTGGTTTCCATTGGAAATGGGCCAGCGTTCGTGTCTAATGATGTGTGCCTGCAACTAGGCTTCTGCCTATTAAAATTCCACTGAAATACCATACAAATGAGGATGTCTCCCAGGTGCAATCTACCACCAGATGGAAGTTTTTCTGCCCCTGTAGAGCCAAAGGCTTCCTACAAATTGACATCAGGAACCTGAGGCGGAGACTTTGGTTTCCCATGGAAAAGGGCCACCGTTCGCGTCTAATGCTGTCTGCCTGCCACTGGGCTTATGGCTACTAAAATTACATACAAATGAGGATATCTCCCAGATGCAATATGCCACCAATTGGAAGTTTGACTCCTCCTGTAGTGCCAGAGGCCTCGTAGAAAATGACATCAGAAACCTGGGGTGGAGACTTTGGTTTCCCATGGAAAAGGGCCACCATTCGTGTCTAATGCTGTCTGCCAGCCACTGGGCTTATGCCTACTAAAATTCCACTAAATTTCTATACAAATGAGGATATCTCCCAGGTGCAATCTACCACCAGATGGAAGTTTCTCTGCCCTTGTAGTGCCAAAGGTCTCCTACAAACTGACATCAGGAAAGTGGGGTGGAGACTTTGGTTTCCCATGGAAATGGGCCACGATTTGTGTCTAATGCTATGTGCCTGCCACTGGGCTTCTTCCTATTAAAATTCCACTAAAATTCCATGGAAATGAGGATATCTCCCAGGTGCAATCTACCACCAGATGGAAGTTTTTCTGCCCTTGTAGTGCCAAAGGCCTCCTACAAACTGACATCAGGAACGTGAGGTGGAGACTTTGGTTTCCCATGGAAAAGGTCCATTGTTCGTGTCTAATGCTGTCTGCCTGCCACTTGGCTTCTGACTGCTGAAATTCCATACAAATGAGGATATCTCCTCGATGCAATCAACCACCAGATGGAACTTTGTCTGCTCTTGTAGTGCCAAAGGCCTCCTACAAACTGACACCAGGAACCTGGAGTGGAGACTTTGGATTCCCAATGAAATGGGCCACCGTTCGTGTCATATGCTGTCTGCCTGCCACTGGACTTCTTCCTACTAAAATTCCACTAAAATTCCATGCCAATGAGGATATCCCCCAGATGCAATCTACCACCAGTTGGAAGTTTGTCTGCACTTCTAGTGGCAAAGGCCTCCTAAAAACTGACATCAGGAACGTGGGGTGGAGACTTTGTTTTCCCATGGAAAAGGGCCACTGTTCGTGTCTAATGTTGTCTGTCTGCCACTGGGCTTACGATTACTAAAATTCCATAAAACTGAGGATATCTCCCAGATGCAAACTACCACCAGATGGCGATTTGCCTGCCCTTGTAGTGCCAAAGGCCTCCTACAAACTGACATAAGGAGGCTGGTGTGGGGAATTTGGTTTCCCATGGAAAAGGGCCACCGTTCGTGTCTAATGCTGTTTCTCTGCCACTTGTGTTATGCCTACTAAAATTCCACTAAAATTCTACACAAATGAGGATATCTCCCAGGTGCAATATACCACCAGAGGGAAGTTTGTCTGCCCTTGTAGTTGCAAAGGTCTCCTACAAACTGACATCATGAACCTGGGCTGGAGACTTTGATTAAAAATGGAAATGGGCCACCGTTCGTATCTAATGCTCTCTGCCTGCCCCTGGGCTTATACCGTCTAAAATTCCATACAAATGAGGATATCTACCAGGTGCAATCTACCACCAGATGGAAGTTCCTCTGCCCTTGTAGTTCCAAAGGCTTCCTTCAAACTGACATCATGAACGTGGGGTGGAGATTTTGGTTTTCCATGGAAAAGGGCCCCCGTTCATGTCTAATGCTGTCTGCCTGCCAGTGTGGTTATGCCTGCTGAAATTCCATTCAAATGAGGATATCACCAAGATGCAATCTACCACCACTTGGAAGTTGGTCTGGCCTTGCCGTGCCAAAGGCTGCCTACAAACTGACATCAGGAAAGTGGGGTGGAGACTTCGGTTTCCCATGAAAAAGTGCCAACGTTCCTGTCTAATGCTGTTTGCCTACCACTGGGCATCTCCCTACTAAAATTCCATACAGATGAGGATATCTCCCAGGTGGAATCTACCACCAGTTGGAAGTTTTTCTGCCCTTGTAGTGACAAAGGCCTCTTACAAACTGAGATGAGGAACCGGGGGTGGAGGCTTTGGTTTCCCATGGAAAAGGGCCACTCTTCTTGTCTAATGCTGTCTGCCTGCCTCTGGGCTTCTGCCTAAATAAATTCCCCTAAAATTCCATGCAAATGAGTATATCTCCCAGGTGCAATGTACCAACAGTTGAAAGTTTATCTGCCCTTGCATTTCCAAACACTAGTTAAAAACAGACATTATGAACTTGGGGTGGAGAATTTGGTTTCCCATGGAAAAGGGCCACCGTTCGTGTCTAATGCTGTCTGCCTGCCACTCGGCTTCTGCCTACTAAAATTCCATACAAATGAGGATATCTCCCAGGTGCAATCTACCATCCCATGAAAGTTTTTTTGCCCGTCTAGTGCCAAAGGCCTCCTACAAACTGACATCAGGAACGTCGGGTGGAGATTTTGTTTTCTCGTGGAAAAGGGTCAGCGTTCATGTCTAATGCTTTCTGCCTGCCTCTTGGCTTCTGCCTACTAAAATTACACTAAAATTCCCTACAAATGAGGATATCTCCAAGGTGAAATATACCACCAGATTGAAGTTCCTCTGCCCTTGTTGTTTCAAAGGCCTCCTACAAAATGACATCAGGAACGTGGGGTGGAGGCTTTGGTTTCCCATGGAAAAGGGCCACCGTTTGTGTCTAATTCCGTCTGCCTGCCTCTGTTGTTATGCCTGCTGAAATTCCATACAAATGAGGATATCTCCCAGATGCAATCTACCACCAGTTGGAAGTTTGTCTGCCCTTGTAGTGTCAAAGGCTGCCTACAAACTGACATCAGGAATGTGGGGTTGAGACTTTAGCTTCCGATGCAAAAGGGCCACCGTTCATGTCTAATGCTGTCTGCCTGCCCCTGGGCTTCTGCCTTCTAAAATTCCATACAAATGAGAATATCTCCCAGGTGCAATCTACCACCCCATGAAAGTTTGTCTGCCCTTCTAGTGCCAAAGGCCTCCTAAAAACTGACATCAGGAACGTCAAGTGGAGATTTTGTTTTCTCGTGGAAAAGGGTCAGCGTTCTTGTCTAATGCTGTCTGCCTGCCTCTGGGCTTCTGCCTACTGAAATTCCACTAAAATTCCATACAAATGAGGATATCTCCAAGATGCAATCTACCACCAGATTGAAGTTTGTCGGCCCTTTTTAGCGCCAAAGGCCTCTTACAAACTGTCATCAGGATCGTGGGGTTGAGACTTTGGTTTCCAATGGAAAAGGGCCACCGTTCGTGTCTAATGCTGTCTGCCTGCCTCTGGGTTTCTGCCTACTAAAATTCCATGCAAATGAGGATATCTCCAAGATGCAATCTACCACCAGTTGAAAGTTTGTCTGCCCTTTAGTGCCAAAGGCCTCCTACAAACTGACATCATGAAACTGGGCTGGAGACTTTGGTTTCCCATGGAAAAGGGCCACCGTTCTTGTCTAGTGCTGTCTGCCTGCCGCTGGGATTTTGGCCACTAAAATTCCGCTAAAAGTCCATACCAAAAATCATGTCCCAGAGAATGGAATCTACAACCAGTTGGAATATTATCTGCCCTTGTAATGCCAAAGTCCTCCTACAAACTGACATCAGGAATGTGGGGTGGAGACGTTGGTTTCCCATGAAAAAAAGCCAGCGTTCGTGTCTAATGCTGTCTGCCTGCCACAGGATTATGATTATTAAACTCCATACAAATGAAGATATCTCCCAGGTGCAATGTACCAACAGTTGGAAGTTTGTCTGGCCTTGTAATGCCAAAGGCTTCCTACATAGGGAAATCAGGAACTTGGGGTGGAGAATTTGGTTTCCCATGGAAAAGGGCCATCGTTCATGTCTAATGCTGTCTGCCTGCCACTCGGCTTCTGCCTACTGAAATTGCATACAAATGAGGATATCTCCTAGATGAAACCTACCACCAGATGGAAGTTTGTCTGCCCTTGTAGTTCCAAAGGCCTCCTACAAAGTGACATCAGGAACCTGGAGTGGAAACTTTGGTTTCCATTGGAAATGGGCCAGCGTTCGTGTCTAATGATGTGTGCCTGCAACTAGGCTTCTGCCTATTAAAATTCCACTGAAATACCATACAAATGAGGATGTCTCCCAGGTGCAATCTACCACCAGATGGAAGTTTTTCTGCCCCTGTAGAGCCAAAGGCTTCCTACAAATTGACATCAGGAACCTGAGGCGGAGACTTTGGTTTCCCATGGAAAAGGGCCACCGTTCGCGTCTAATGCTGTCTGCCTGCCACTGGGCTTATGGCTACTAAAATTACATACAAATGAGGATATCTCCCAGATGCAATATGCCACCAATTGTAAGTTTGACTCCTCCTGTAGTGCCAGAGGCCTCGTAGAAAATGACATCAGAAACCTGGGGTGGAGACTTTGGTTTCCCAGGGAAATGGGCCACCGTTCGTGTCTAATGCTGTCTGCCTGGCACTGGGCTTATGCCTACTAATATTCCACTAAAAATCTATACAAATGAGGATATCTCCCAGGTGCAATCTACCACCAGATGGTAGTTCGTCTTCCCTTGTAGTTCCAAAGGCCTTCTACAAACTGACATCAGGAACGTGAGGTGGAGACTTTGGTTTCCCATGGAAAAGGACCACCGTTCGTGTCTAATGCTGTCTGCCTGCCACTGGGCTTCCGCCTGCTGAAATTCCATACAAATGAGGATAACTCCGCGATGCAATACCACCAGACGGAACTTTGTCTGCTCTTGTAGTGCCAAAGGCCTCCTACAAACTGACACCAGGAACCTGGAGTGGAGACTTTGGTTTCCCATGGAAATGGGCCAGCGTTCGTGTCTAATAATATGTGCCTGCCACTAGGCTTCTGCCTATTAAAATCCCACTAAAATTCCATACAAATGAGGATGTCTCCCAGGTGCAATCTACCACCAGATGGAAGTTTGTCTGCCCCTGTAGAGCCAAAGGCTTCCTACAAATTGACATCAGGAACCTGGGGCGGAGACTTTGGTTTCCCATGGAAAAGGGCCACCGTTCTTGTCTAGTTCTGTCTGCCTGCTACTGGGCTTTTGGCTACTAAAATTACATACAAGTGAGGATATCTCCCAGATGCAATATGCCACCAGTTGGAAGTTTGTCTCCTCTTCTGGTGCTAGGGGCCTCCTAGAAAATGACATCAGGGACCTGGGGTGGAGACATTTGTTTCCCATGGAAAAGGGCCACTGTTCTTGTCTAATGCTCTCTGCATGTCACTGGGGTTATGCCTGCTGAAATTCCTCACAAATGAGGATATCTCCCAGATGCAATATGCCACCAGTTGGAAGTTTGTCTCCTCTTGTAGCGTCAGAGGCCTCCTAGAAAATGACATCAGGAACCTGGGGTGGAGACTTTGGTTTCCCATGGAAATGGGCCACTATTCATGTCTAATTCTGTCTGCCTTCCGCTGGTATTCTGCCTACTAAAATTCCTCTAAAATTCCATACAAATGAGAATATCTCCCAGGTGCAATCAAGCACCAGATGGAAGTTTCTCTGCCCTTGTGTTTCCAAAGGCCTCCTAAAAACTGCCATCAGGAACCTAGGGTGGAGACTTTGGTTTCCCATGGAAAAGGACCATCGTTCCTGTCTAATGCTGTCTGCTTGGCACTGTGGTTATGACTGCTGAAGTTCCATACAAATGAGGATATCTCCTAGATGAAACCTACCACCAGATGGAAGTTTGTCTGCCCTTGTAGTTCCAAAGGCCTCCTACAAAGTGACATCAGGAACCTGGAGTGGAAACTTTGGTTTCCATTGGAAATGGGCCAGCGTTCGTGTCTAATGATGTGTGCCTGCAACTAGGCTTCTGCCTATTAAAATTCCACTGAAATACCATACAAATGAGGATGTCTCCCAGGTGCAATCTACCACCAGATGGAAGTTTTTCTGCCCCTGTAGAGCCAAAGGCTTCCTACAAATTGACATCAGGAACCTGAGGCGGAGACTTTGGTTTCCCATGGAAAAGGGCCACCGTTCGCGTCTAATGCTGCCTGCCACTGGGCTTATGGCTACTAAAATTACATACAAATGAGGATATCTCCCAGATGCAATATGCCACCAATTGGAAGTTTGACTCCTCCTGTAGTGCCAGAGGCCTCGTAGAAAATGACATCAGAAACCTGGGGTGGAGACTTTGGTTTCCCAGGGAAATGGGCCACCGTTCGTGTCTAATGCTGTCTGCCTGGCACTGTGGTTATGCCTACTAATATTCCACTAAAAATCTATACAAATGAGGATATCTCCCAGGTGCAATCTACCACCAGATGGTAGTTCGTCTTCCCTTGTAGTTCCAAAGGCCTTCTACAAACTGACATCAGGAACGTGAGGTGGAGACTTTGGTTTCCCATGGAAAAGGACCACCGTTCGTGTCTAATGCTGTCTGCCTGCCACTGGGCTTCCGCCTGCTGAAATTCCATACAAATGAGGATAACTCCGCGATGCAATACCACCAGACGGAACTTTGTCTGCTCTTGTAGTGCCAAAGGCCTCCTACAAACTGACACCAGGAACCTGGAGTGGAGACTTTGGTTTCCCATGGAAATGGGCCAGCGTTCGTGTCTAATAATATGTGCCTGCCACTAGGCTTCTGCCTATTAAAATCCCACTAAAATTCCATACAAATGAGGATGTCTCCCAGGTGCAATCTACCACCAGATGGAAGTTTGTCTGCCCCTGTAGAGCCAAAGGCTTCCTACAAATTGACATCAGGAACCTGGGGCGGAGACTTTGGTTTCCCATGGAAAAGGGCCACCGTTCTTGTCTAGTTCTGTCTGCCTGCTACTGGGCTTTTGGCTACTAAAATTACATACAAGTGAGGATATCTCCCAGATGCAATATGCCACCAGTTGGAAGTTTGTCTCCTCTTCTGGTGCTAGGGGCCTCCTAGAAAATGACATCAGGGACCTGGGGTGGAGACATTTGTTTCCCATGGAAAAGGGCCACTGTTCTTGTCTAATGCTCTCTGCATGTCACTGGGGTTATGCCTGCTGAAATTCCTCACAAATGAGGATATCTCCCAGATGCAATATGCCACCAGTTGGAAGTTTGTCTCCTCTTGTAGCGTCAGAGGCCTCCTAGAAAATGACATCAGGAACCTGGGGTGGAGACTTTGGTTTCCCATGGAAATGGGCCACTATTCATGTCTAATTCTGTCTGCCTTCCGCTGGGATTCTGCCTACTAAAATTCCTCTAAAATTCCATACAAATGAGAATATCTCCCAGGTGCTATCAAGCACCAGATGGAAGTTTCTCTGCCCTTGTGTTTCCAAAGGCCTCCTAAAAACTGCCATCAGGAACCTAGGGTGGAGACTTTGGTTTCCCATGGAAAAGGACCATCGTTCCTGTCTAATGCTGTCTGCCTGGCACTGTGGTTATGACTGCTGAAGTTCCATACAAATGAGGATATCTCCCAGGTGCAATCTACCACCAGATGGAAGTTTGTCTGCCCTTGTAGTGCCAAAGGCCTCCTAAAAACTGACATCAGGAACGTGGGGTGGAGACTTTCTTTTCGCATGTAAATGGGCCACCGTTCATGTCTAATGCTGTCTGCCAGCCACTGGGCTTATGCCTACTAAAATTCCACTAAAATTCTATACAAACTAGGATATCTCCCGGGTACAATCTACCACCAGGTGGAAGTTTGTCTGCCCTTGTAGTTTTAAAGGCCTCCTACAAACTGACATCAGGAGCCTGGGTTGGAGACTTTGTTTTCCCATTGAAAAGGTCCATTGTTCCTGTCTAATGCTGTGTGCCTGCCACTGGGCTTCTGCCTGCTGAAATTCCATACAAATGAGGATATCTCCACGATGCAATCAACCACCAGACGGAACTTTGTTTGCCCTTGTAGTGCCAAAATGCCTCCTACAAACTGTCATAAGGATCCTGGATTGGAAACTTCGGTTTCTCATGGAAATGGGCCAGGGTTCGTGTCTAATGATGTGTGCCTGCCACTAGGCTTCTGCCTATTAAAATTCCACTAAAATTCCATACAAATGAGGATATCTCCCAGGTGCAATCTACCACCAGATGGAAGTTTGTGTGCCCCTGTAGTGCCAAAGGCTTCTTACAAACTGACATCAGGAACATGCGGTGGAGACTTTGGTTTCCCATGGAAATGGGCCACGGTTTGTGTCTAATGCTATGTGCCTGCCACTGGGCTTATGCCTAGTAAAATCCCATACAAATGCGGATATCTCACAGATGGAGTCTACCACCAGTTGAAAGTTTGTCTGCCCTTCTAATGTCAACGGCCTCATACAAACTGACATCAGGAATCTGGAGAGGACGCATTGGTTTCCCATTGAAAAGGACCACCCTTGTTGTTTAATGCTGTCTTCCTGCCAGTGGACATATGCCGACTAAAATTCCCTACAAATGAGGATATCTCCCAAACGCAATTTCCCACCAGATGGAAGTTTGTCTGCCCTTTTAATGCCAAAGGCCTCCTACAAACTGACATCAGGAGCCAGGGTTGGAGACTTTGTTTTCCCATGGAAAAGGGCCTCCGTTCGTGTCTAATGCTGTCTGCCTGCCACTGGGCTTCTACCTGCTGAAATTCCATACAAATGAGGATATCTCTCCGATGCAATCAACCACCAGACGGAAGTTTGTCTGCCCTTGTAGTTCCAAAGGCCTCCTAGAAATGGGCATCAGGAACGTGGGGTGGAGACTTTGGTTTCCCATAGAAATGGGCCACTGTTCGTGTTAAATGCTGTCTGCCTGCCACTGGGCTTCTTCCTACTAAAATTCCACTAAAATTCCATAGAAATGAGGATATCTCCCAGGTGCAATCTACCACCAGATGGAAGTTTGTCTGCCCCTGTAGAGCCAAAGGCTTCCTACAAATTGACATCAGGAACCTGGGGCGGAGACTTTGGTTTCCAATGGAAAAGGGCCACCGTTCTTGTCTAGTGCTCTCTGCCTGCTACTGGGCTTCTGGCTACTAAAATTACATACAAATGAGGATATCTCCCAGATGCAATATGCCACCAGTTGGAAGTTTGTCTCCTCTTGTAGTGCCAGAGGCCTCCTAGAAAATGACATCAGGAACCTGGGGTGGAGACTTTGGTTTCCCATGGAAATGGGCCACTATTCATGTCTAATTCTGTCTGCCTGCCGCTGGGATTCTGCCTACTAAAATTCCACTAAAATTCCATTCAAATGAGAATATCTCCTAGGTGCATTAAAACACCTGATTGAAGTTTCTCTGCCCTTGTGTTTCCAAAGGCCTCCTACAAACTGCCATCAGGAACCTAGGGTGGAGACTTTGGTTTCCCATGGAAAAGGACCACCGTTCCTGTCTAATGCTGTCTGCCTGGCACTGTGGTTATGACTGCTGAAGTTCCATACAAATGAGGATATCTCCCAGGTGCAATCTACCACCAGGTGGAAGTTTGTCTGCCCTCGTAGTGCCAAAGGCCTCCTAAAAACTGACATCAGGAACGTGGTGTGGTGAGGCCGCGCCTATTCCGCTTCGTGGTCTGAGCCCTGCCTGCTTCCGGCTAGCCCTGGCGTCGGCTTCAGGCAGACGGTACAGCCCAGTTGGCAGACCAACCGATCTGATCCGATGGGCTCTTTGCAGCCCATCCGCTTGGTGTTGGTTGTGACGACAGCGAGGACAGAAGGAGGACTCTGCCAAGGGTTTATCACAGGAGTTTATTGAGGGGTCAAGGGAGACAACCTCACTCCAGGAAGCCTGCCTTGGCAGAGCGAAATCTGCTCAGTGACAGCTCCTTTTACCTGGGGGAGGAGTGAGGGGAGGTGACAAAGAGGAAACCAATGAGGGAAGTCGAGGGAGTGGTTGCCAGGATGATTGACTCCTCCGGGAGCCAATCCTCGTGGGGGAGGACGAACTTCCTTGGATCTTGGCCTATCACTCAACGCCCTCCTAAGAACTTTCCAGAACTAGGGAGAGGCCTCGAGGAGATAGACAGATCCTTGGGGGTAGGGAATACAGGATTGACAGGTAACTGAAACTGGGTAAACAAGTAGGGTAAAAATCAATTGGGATTTGAACGGGGGTACATGGAACAAACCAAATAACAACATGAATGAACATTTAACATACAAATTTAAACACACCACTACATCTCCCCCTTTTATTTTTAATAAAATGAGGTGGATTGTGCTTCTGGTGAAAAACATTCTGGCTGAGGGTAAGCTTCCTCGAGCCAAGTTTGTTGTGTTGCCCACATTTGGTACTCTTCTTCAGGTGCACTAGGCACCGCAACTCGATTCACCTCGGGGGAGGTAGTGATGTTCGAAATTAACTTGTAGACCATGCGCTTGATCACGCCAAACGCGATCAAAACAATAATAATTATAACTAAAATTATAAGTCCGGTTCTCACTAGCGACCCGGCCCACCCAGAGAGCCCCCAGTTTTTGAACAGTTCGCTCAACCAGTCTTCAGTCTCTTTCTTGATCTCTCCGACCATGTCCCTCATCTTCTGGATGGCTTTGTGGGCATCTTCAGCTTTCGAGGATAGATTAAAACAGCACATCCCTTCAAATTCTTCGCATTTATGTCCATGGAGAAGGAGAAGGTAGTCAATGGCTGCCCGATTTTGTAGAGTGGCTTGCCTCGTTATTTCCTCGTCAGATAGGAGGTCGGCTAGGGCGTTAGAAGTTAAATTTGCCTGCTTCGCCACCCAGCACTCCAATCGGCCTAATTCTCCTAGACTTTTGGCCACTGAGACCCAGGGCAGAAAAACTGTGACGGCCGTCGTCTTTGTCCTGGACCAGTGGATAATTTCCGAATTGCAATCTGGGTCGAGACTTGTAAGGTCTCTTTTTTGAACCGCCAATTCATTAGAGTTGTTTTTTCTTTGCCAATCCATAATTTGAGTTTTGTTTGGGGTGAAGAGGCCCAACCGACCTAGTGTGCAAGGACCTCCGATGAGACGAGAGGGGATGCCTGGCCATGCCCGGTCGCCACAAATCAAAAAGATTCCCTTAGGAAGGGACAGGGGTTTTTGATTGATGGTGGAGGCCATCTTGACATGGGCAATCCACTCACACCACTTTCCAGCGGTGTAAACATCTTTGATTTGCAAGACTGAGGAGAACAGTTTGACTTGGTGTTCAGGGGGAGTAAATACAAACTGAACACAATATCTTGCCGCAGAAGAGCCAAGGAGTTCCAGCTCCTGAGGCTCATCTGAGGCTTGGGACAACTCAGGAATCCAATCTCTCCACAAAACAAGGGGATTTATAACTGGAACAGAAACTTTGAGTTCTGTGCGTTCTTCTATAAATGAGCGGTAGATGCGACCAGGGGCATTATTATTAACGTCTCCCATGATTTTTAAAGAGTAGGTGGGAATTCTTCAAGCTTAAGTGGGATCCCCACGAGGCAAGTGGACATCGGGTCAACGGCTGAGGCAGAGGAAAGGCAGATGTGGTCTTGCCCCATTGATCTGGCAAGGGTGGCCCACACGTTTGCTTTGGGTTGAGGGACGATCCAACAGATGGTCGGAACCAGAAGACTGGCAAGCAGGAGCAGCTGCAGTTGGCTGGCAGTTGAAAGGGGTCCCATCTGGGCAGAGTCCGGAGTCACTGAAACAAACTTAAAACAAGAACAGGGTTAACTCAGAGCCAGGGAGGCAGGGGTAGGAAAGACTCTTCCCGAGACGCTTTCTTCCGTCTCCTCCTTCTCCATGATGCCACCGACACCTGTGACACCTTCGTTTTTTGGTTAGAAACTTTTGGAACATAGGGCCTCACCCATTTGGATGGTATCCATCTCGGGCCTGCAGGGGTGGACACGCAAGTGTATCCTCGCCCCCAGGTAATCAGGTCATGAGGTCCCTCTGTTCCTCCGGTCTCTGGGTCTTTTATTATAACTGGCGGCTTGGCCCTCAGGACTGACTGTTTCCTCCAAAGTGGCGGACTATTGGCGGATTCATCGTCTCAAATGAGCAGTTTAGGAAGTTGATAGTGAACAGTGCTCTGGACAGACGGATCGATGGTGACTCGATTTTAAGTATTTGCTGTTGTTGATCAAGGACCCTTTTGATGTCTCGGTGGGTCCTTTCCACCACGGCTTGACCTGTCGGGGAATGGGGGATGCCTGTTTTGTGATCCACTCCCCATTGCTGCAGGAAACTGCGGAACTCCCTGGAGCGGTAGGTGGGCCCGTTGTCGGTCTTCAGGACCTTCGGGATGCCCAAGAAAGAGAAAGCCTGAACAAGATGCTTTATGGCATCCCAGGATTTCTCCCCCGTGTGGGCAGAAGCATAGACAGCGCCGGAAAAGGTGTCTACCGAGACGTGCACGTATTTCAACTTTCCAAATTGCGGTACGTGGGTCACGTCTGTCTGCCACACCTCACAGCTATTCAGTCCTCTAGGGTTTGCTCCTGCACTTAGGGTGGGAAGTGCATGCTTTTGGCAGGTGGGACATGTTGCCACAATCGCCTTGGCCTGTTCTCGAGTGATGTGGAATCTGCGAACAAGACCTGGCGCATTTTGATGGAAAAGCTGGTGGCTGATCTTGGCCTGTTCGAACACATTTGGCAGTGGGGCCATTTCTGCAGGGGCAGCAAGAGCATCAGCCCTTCTGTTTCCCTCAGCAATGAACCCCGGCAAATCCGTGTGTGACCTTGTGTGCATTACAAAAAAGGGTTGCTCTCGGTGGGAGACTAACTTTATCAGTTTCGAGAGCAGTTTGAAGAGGGCAGTGTTGGAAACTTCTTGCAGTATTGAATGTTCTGCTCTGGACACCACTCCCGCAACGTACGCAGAGTCAGTAACTAAATTGAATGGTTCAGAGAACCTTTCGAAAGCTCGGACGACTGCGGCCAACTCAGCGACCTGAGGCGATCCCTCTACCTCAGTGATATCTGCCTCCCACTGCTGAGTCTGAGAGTCCCTCCAAGTCAAAACTGACTTGTGTGACTTTCCGGACGCGTCTGTGAAAACTGTCAAAGCTTTCAAAGGTCTCTTGCTCTGTTTGCTTTCTATGGCCAATGTAAATTGGGCATCCTGATTAAAAATTTTGTGGGCAGGCCGATGAATCGAAATTTGTCCCAAATAGGAATCCAGAGCAAACTGCAAAGCTTCGTTTTCTTGAAGCAGCTGTTCCAACATTGCCTTTGTAATTTGGCCCGTTTTTAATCTGATTGGTACATGAATGCATTCAAAGTCACATCCGGCTAGTTCCCTAATTCGGGTCCTAGCCTTCCGGATCAGTTCAGCTACCAACTCTTGTGGCTTTGTCATTCTTTTGGACCTCTGGTGACTAAGAAAGACCCACTCTATGATCAAGAGAGGATCTCTCCCGCCTCGGTCCTTTTTGGGGATTACGGTTGTGTCCCACTGAAAGATGACCCCATGCAAGTGTGGCAGATTTCCTAAAATGATAAAACTGAAGGGCAGGTCAGGGTTACATCTGTTTGCCTGCCTGGTAGACATGTTGACCTGGACCTTTTCCAAAGCTTTCTGTGCTTCCGGGGTGAGCGCCCTTGGAGAACTAAGCTCCTCTCCCCCTTTTAGTAAATCAAAAAGAGGTGCTAGGTCTTCGGTGGTCAGGCCTAGCCAGGGTCTCACCCAGGTCAATGCCCCACACAGTTGATGGACATCTGCGAGCGTCCTGATTTTTGTTTTGATGGCCAATTTCTGCGGCACAATGGTCCGCTTTCCGATTTCCAGACCCAGATACCGCCAAGGCGGCATCCTTTGAATTTTTTGTTCTTGCAGCTCGAACCCTGCAGCAACCAATGCATTGATTGTCAGGTCAAGCGTGTGGGTGAGTACATCGTCATTGGGAGCACACACGAGGACATCATCCATGTAATGATGGATAATGGCCTTTTCCGCGGCTGCTCGGACAGGGGACAACAAGGAAGAAACATACCATTGGCAGATGACTGGACTATTTTTCATTCCTTAGGGGAGCACCTTCCAATGGTATCTCTTCCTTGGGGCCTCTCGGTTGATAGTAGGAACCGAGAACGCGAAACGTGGAGCATCGTCGGGGTGTAGAGGAATTTGGAAAAAACAATCTTTTATATCTATTACTGCCAATTCCCAATCTTGGGGGAGCATTGTTGGGGAAGGCATCCCAGGTTGGAGAGATCCCATGTCTTCTATTACGTTGTTGATTTGTCTGAGGTCGTGAAGGAGCCGCCAGCGAGTTTTGTCTGCCTTTTGAATGACAAAAACGGGAGAATTCCACGGTGACGTGGTCTCCTCGATGTGGCCCTTTTTTAGCTGCTCTTCCATGAGCTCATTGAGCACCTTAAGTTTTTGTTTTGAAAGCGGCCACTGTTCCACCCAGACTGGTACATTTGTTTTCCAATTCAGTTTCTGGATGGGGCGCTCCTCAGTGACCGCCGCCCAAAAATTCTGTGAGGAGTCTGGGATATTGAGTGTGACTCCCCACTGGGCCATTAGGTCTCTCCTCAGCAAGGGATCCTTATAGTCTAAAACAAATGGGCGAAGGTTTGCCAATTGCCCATTTGGCCCCTGAATTTGCACAACCCTCTTCGATCTCTTCGCCAATTGTAAACCCCCAACACCTTGGACGTGTCCAGCCACGTCTTGCAAGGCCCAATGTGACGGCCAATCTTTGGTGGGGATAATTGTCACATCAGCCCCCGTGTCCAGGAGACCTCTGATGTCCAGTGTCTCCTCACCTACCTGAACCTCACATTGCACCTTTGGTGGGTCACTGTCGATCGTCCTGACAGGACACGCTGTTGTGGTCTCATCCGCTGGATCCCAATTGGGGATCACCTGTGCAATGATCTGTCCCTTGGGGATAAAGACAGGTGGGTTGGTGCAGTGCAGCCAGAGAACGAAGCGCCCAGGATCGGAACTCACGATCCCCGGAGCAACTTTGATCTCACGCGGGGTGTACTTGCAATCTCCAATGACGACATACTTCTGTCCGATCTCTGCCCAAGAGCCCTGCTCATCTGGGTTGACTTTGACGAGATGCCAATAGTCGTCACTGAGGTGGAGCGGTTCTGTCAGTCGCAACCTGAAGGGCTCATACCGTGACCTGGTGGTCAGAATTGGTTGCGCGAGGTCGTGGTCGCTGGGTGTCGTGTCCGGTGGTGAGTCCCGGGAAGGAACTCTTGTCGCGTCTAGGTTAATAATAGAAATGTTATTATCATTAATGTTATTTTTCTTTTCTTCCCCCCGCCCCCTGATTTGATTCGCCCGATTTTTGTCATCGCGCTGGGCGGATTGGCGCTCACTCCTCAGTTTTTTTGTTTTTGGTTTCCTCCCTCCTGCTTGCTTTGATTCCCCTCCCTCTGGGACATGAAGATTTCAAAGTCTTTTTTAAATGGGCAATGCAGCATCCAATGTCCTGTTTTGTTGCACAACCGGCAAGGTCTGTTTGAGTCTGTTTTAAAAGAACGTCGCCGTATCACAGGAGTCTGGCGAGTGGAGGGTTGTGCGTGTCTGTTGCTGCGACGCGTATGTTGGGACGCGGTGTGGGCTTGGAGCGGTGGTCTGCCGGCAGACCCATCAGGGGCACCTTTTTATCACAGATTCGCAGCATGTCTTCGAGAGTGGGCTCAGGCTGTAGGGGCAAACTCAAAATGGCAGCACGACACTGCTCATTAGCATTTAGGAATGCCATTTCCCCTACCAAATCCTTCCTCAAATGCTCTTTCTTGACCTGCTGCTCAACAGCTCTTGAGAGCTTCTCTACGAATTGCACAAAGGGCTCTGAGGGTCCTTGTTTAATTTTTGCATAGGGAGGCATTGGACCATCTGGCTGTCTGCTAAGAAACGCCCGCTCAGCCGCATCTTTTACAAATTCCAGGACAGGGACGGGAATTTCAGCAGCTTGTGTGGGAGCGAGAAGCCAGCGACCCTCACCACAAAGGTGGTCTAAAGTAATTGCATTGCCGTTCTCGTCCACAGCGGTAGAAGGATCTGTTAACAGGCTCGGAAGGGCGTCCCTCAGCAGGTCTTTCCATGCTGACTCCCAGAGTAAATACTCCGTGGAGTTCATCAGGCACGTAAAGAGCTGCTTAAGATCAAATGGGACAGCTACCATTCTGGCAAGACTGGCATGTAACAAACCACGAAAGAACGGACTGTCTCGTCCGTACTCTGTGTGCCTTGCAGAGATCTTTGATCACCGCTTGGGAGAAGGGCTGCCAGTTGGTGTGTGTGATGGTTCCACCCCTTGACCAGCGAAAGGTGACTGGCGCAAGGGATGGAATGGGGGCCTGGGCAGACTCATCGGATTCCAGCTCCCCTTCAGGTTCTGGCTCGTCTTCCTCAGTCTCCCAATGATGGGAACCGGAAGTCAGAGCATGGGAACCGGAAGGTGGAGCGTGGGAACCGGAAGTCCGGGATGGCTTTCGTTGCGGGGGAGGTGTGGTCTGGCAAGCAGATGACATCACCTGAGGGGTGTATCTTGGGGTGGGGTGAATGGGAGGAGTTTTTGGAGAAGGCGGGAAAAATGTGTCTGGGGAAGTAGGAGTGGTTTGGGACAGGAAAGGGTTGGCATGGCGGTGAAAGGGATTATGGGAAGAAGAAAGGTTTGACAAGGAGGACGACCGTGCCATGTGGTTGCCGCCATGATAGGGAGAAGGGGTAGGGAAGCCATTTTGTGGCAACTCCTTTTCTGTTAAACTGAACCGAACTCGGGGTTTATGAACTGGGTAAGATGGGGAGGAAAGTTCCTGAGCAGCCTGGCCAGGGCCACTGCAGGAGTCCTGAGCAGTCCGGCCAAGACTGCTCAGGCGGGGGGACTTAGGCACCTGCAGGGAGCCAGGGTTGGCAGACAAGTTCCTTGTCGCCGCTCCCTTTAGTATGCCCGTTTTTGGGGTAGAGGGTTTGGGACTAGGTCGAGGGGGAACTGGGGAAGGTTGTGCAGCGTCTAGCCCTTTCTCCACTCCTTTTTGTTCTAAAACAGCAGAACGAATCTGCAACGGCCAATATGACAATTTCATGGCAGTTTTGTCTCCTGATCGAACCAAATCTGTAATTTTGCATTGACAGCATTCCAAAAGGGAATGCTGTACACCAGATCAGGAGACACATTGGGGAAGTGGAGGAAGAGAAAACGGACAAACCTTTTTAACTGTCCTTTGGAGAACTTAATTTTTGAAACTGTTAAAACTCCGGAAATTGAATAAAAAACTCCAACTTGTGCTGTGGAGAGCTTAGCACCCATTATAGCTCGATAGTAGTTCCCACAGCAGCCGCCCGACAACTGTATAAAAGTAAAAGTGGAAAGAAAATGTGAAGCCACAAACACCTAAAAACCAAGGGTTTCCCTCGGGGTGTGACAGAACTAAAGAGGACCGATAACAAAGCCGACTCGTCTCGGGGGTTACCGGTCAGTGAAATAAAGGTGGAAGAAACAGAAAGAAATAAAGAAAGCGCACTCGGAAACACTTCCGAGAGGGAGCAAAAGGCGTCTCTCTCGGGGCTGCGCAGCCTAATGAGGCTCAGAGAATGAGCCTGCTCAGAGAGTGAGCGTGCCAATGAAACCTAAGAAGGGAAAGAAAGGTTCTTACCCTCTTCGAGTGCGACGCTGGCTGGTGAAAACAGTCGTGGGGGGGTCCTCACCGGAGGAAGACTTCTGGGGTGCGAGAAGCTACCTCCCTCTCCTGCTGGGAGCGCACTCTCTGTGAGAGAGCTGCTGCGACCAGCAGGTGCGTGATGCGCCAAAGGTCGTCTGCAGACTGCAAAGGAATAAAATCCAGAGTCCAGTGACCTGTTCCACGGGGTCCGGTGATGTCCTCGGGCCAGACCGCAGTGGCCACCACGCTGTCACTATCACAGCTGTGGCTGAGCCCCATGTTGGGCGCCAACGCTGAGGCCGCACCTATTCCGCTTCGTGGTCTGAGCCCTGCCTGCTTCCGGCTAGCCCTGGCGTCGGCTTCAGGCAGACGGTACAGCCCAGTTGGCAGACCAACCGAGCTGATCCGATGGGCTCTTTGCAGCCCAGCCGCTTGGTGTTGGTTGTGACGACAGCGAGGACAGAAGGAGGACTCTGCCAAGGGTTTATCACAGGAGTTTATTGAGGGGTCAAGGGAGACAACCTCACTCCAGGAAGCCTGCCTTGGCAGAGCGAAATCTGCTCAGTGACAGCTCCTTTTACCTGGGGGAGGAGTGAGGGGAGGTGACAAAGAGGAAACCAATGAGGGAAGTCGAGGGAGTGGTTGCCAGGATGATTGACTCCTCCAAGAGCCAATCCTCGTGGGGGAAGACGAACTTCCTTGGATCTTGGCCTATCACTCAACGCCCTCCTAAGAACTTTCCAGAACTAGGGAGAGGCCTCGAGGAGATAGACAGATCCTTGGGGGTAGGGAATACAGGATTGACAGGTAACTGAAACTAGGTAAACAAGTAGGGTAAAAATCAATTGGGGTTTCAACGGGGGTACATGGAACAAACCAAATAACAACATGAATGAACATTTAACATACAAATTTAAACACACCACTACAGGGTGGAGACTTTGGTTTCCCAAGGAAATGGGCCACCGTTCGTGTCTAATGCTGTCTACCAGCCACTGGGCTTATGCCTACTAAAATTCCACTAAAATTCTATACAAATGAGGATATCTCCCAGGTGCAATCTACCACCAGATGGAAGTTTCTCTGCCCTTGTAGTGCCAAAGGCCTCCTACAAACTGACATCAGGAAAGTGGGGTGGAGACTTTGGTTTCCCATGGAAATGGGCCACGATTTGTGTCTAATGCTATGTGCCTGCCACTGGGCTTCTTCCTACTAAAATTCCACTAAAATTCCATGGAAATGAGGATATCTCCCAGGTGCAATCTACCACCAGGTGGAACTTTGTCTGCCCTTGTAGTGCCAAAGGCCTCCTACAAACTGACATCAGGAACGTGGGGTGGAGACTTTGGTTTCCCATAGAAATGGGCCACCGTTTTTGTCTAATGCTGTTTGCCTGCCACTGGGCTTCTTCCTACTAAAATTCCACTAAAATTCCATGGAAATGAGGATATCTCCCAGGTGCAATCTACCACCAGATGGAAGTTTCTCTGCCCTTATATTGGAAAACGCCTCCTACAAAGTGACATTTGCAACATGGGGTGGAGGTTTTGGTTTCCCATGGAAAAGGGCCACTGTTCTTGTGCAATGCTCTCTGCATGTCACTGGGGTTATGCCTGCTGAAATTCCTCACAAATGAGGATATCTCCCAGATGCAATATGCCACCAGTTGGAAGTTTGTCTCCTCTTGTAGTGCCAGAGGCCTCCTAGAAAATGACATCAGGAACCTGGGGTGGAGACTTTGGTTTCCCATGGAAATGGGCCACTATTCATGTCTAATTCTGTCTGCCTTCCGCTGGGATTCTGCCTACTAAAATTCCACTAAAATTCCATTCAAATGAGAATATCTCCTAGGTGCAATAAAACACCAGATTGAAGTTTCTCTGCCCTTGTGTTTCCAAAGGCCTCCTACAAACTGCCATCAGGAACCTAGGGTGGAGACTTTGGTTTCCCATGGAATAGGACCACCGTTCCTGTCCAATGCTGTCTGCCTGGCACTATGGTTATGACTGCTGAAGTTCCATACAAATGAGGATATCTCCCAGGTGCAATCTACCACCAGGTGGAAGTTTGTCTGCCCTCGTAGTGCCAAAAGCCTCCTACAAACTGACATCAGGAACGTGGGGTGGAGACTTTGGTTTCCCAAGGAAATGGGCCACCGTTCGTGTCTAATGCTGTCTGCCAGCCACTGGGCTTATGCCTACTAAAATTCCACTAAAATTCTATACAAATGAGGATATCTCCCAGGTGCAATCTACCACCAGATGGAAGTTTCTCTGCCCTTGTAGTGCCAAAGGCCTCCTAAAAACTGACATCAGGAAAGTGGGGTGGAGACTTTGGTTTCCCATGGAAATGGGCCACGATTTGTGTCTAATGCTATGTGCCTGCCACTGGGCTTCTTCCTACTAAAATTCCACTAAAATTCCATGGAAATGAGGATATCTCCCAGGTGCAATCTACCACCAGATGGAAGTTTTTCTGCCCTTGTAGTGCCAAAGGTCTCCTACAAACTGACATCAGGAACGTGGGGTGGAGACTTTGGTTTCCCATAGAAATGGGCCATCGTTTTTGTCTAATGCTGTTTGCCTGCCACTGGGCTTCTTCCTACTAAAATTCCACTAAAATTCCATGGAAATGAGGATATCTCCCAGGTGCAATCTACCACCAGATGGAAGTTTTTCTGCCCTTGTAGTTCCAAACGCCACTTAAAAACTGACATCAGGAACGTGGCGTGGAGACTTTGGTTTTCCATTGAAAAGGAGCACCGTTCTTGCCTAATGCTGTCTGCCTGCCACTGGGGTTATGCCTGCTGAAATTCCTCACATATGAGGATATCTCCCTGATGCGATCTACCACCAGTTGGAAGTTTGTCTGTCCTTGTAGTGCCAAAGGCCTCCTACAAACTGACATCAGGAACTTGCGGTGGAGACTTTGGTTTCCCATGGAAATGGGCCACGGTTTGTGTCTAATGCTATGTGCCTGCCACTGGGCTAATGCCTAGTAAAATCCCGTACAAATGAGGATATCTCACAGATGGAGTCTACCACCAGTTGAAAGTTTGTCTGCCCTTCTAATGCCAACGGCCTCATACAAACTGACATCAGGAATCTGGAGAGGACGCATTGGTTTCCCATTGAAAAGGACCACCCCTGTTGTTTAATGCTGTCTTCCTGCCAGTGGACATATGCCGACTAAAATTCCCTACAAATGAGGATATCTCCCAAATGCAATCTACCACCAGATGGAAGTTTCTCTGCCCTTGTAGTGCCAAAGGCCTCCTAAAAACTGACATCAGGAAAGTGGGGTGGAGACTTTGGTTTCCCATGGAAATGGGCCACGATTTGTGTCTAATGCTATGTGCCTGCCACTGGGCTTCTTCCTACTAAAATTCCACTAAAATTCCATGGAAATGAGGATATCTCCCAGGTGCAATCTACCACCAGATGGAAGTTTTTCTGCCCTTGTAGTGCCAAAGGCCTCCTACAAACTGACATCAGGAACGTGAGGTGGAGACTTGGGTTTCCCATGGAAAAGGTCCATTGTTCGTGTCTAATGCTGTCTGCCTGCCACTGGGCTTCTGTCTGCTAAAATTCCATACAAATGAGGATAGCTCCTCGATGCAATCAACCACCAGACGGAACTTTGTCTGCCCATGTAGTGCCAAAGGCCTCCTAGAAACTGACACCAGGAACCTGGAGTGGAGACTTTGGTTTCCCATGGAAAAGGACCACCGTTCCTGTACAATGCTGTCTGCCTGGCACTATGGTTATGACTGCTGAAGTTCCATACAAATGAGGATATCTCCCAGGTGCAATCTACCACCAGGTGGAAGTTTATCTGCCCTCGTAGTGCCAAAAGCCTCCTAAAAACTGACATCAGGAACGTGGGGTGGAGACTTTGGTTTCCCAAGGAAATGGGCCACCGTTCGTGTCTAATGCTGTCTGCCAGCCACTGGGCTTATGCCTACTAAAATTCCACTAAAATTCTATACAAATGAGGATATCTCCCAGGTGCAATCTACCACCAGATGGAAGTTTCTCTGCCCTTGTCGTGCCAAAGGCCTCCTAAAAACTGACATCAGGAAAGTGGGGTGGAGACTTTGGTTTCCCATGGAAATGGGCCACGATTTGTGTCTAATGCTATGTGCCTGCCACTGGGCTTCTTCCTACTAAAATTCCACTAAAATTCCATGGAAATGAGGATATCTCCCAGGTGCAATCTACCACCAGATGGAAGTTTTTCTGCCCTTGTAGTGCCAAAGGACTCCTACAAACTGACATCAGGAACGTGAGGTGGAGACTTTGGTTTCCCATGGAAAAGGTCCATTGTTCGTGTCTAATGCTGTCTGCCTGCCACTGGGCTTCTGTCTGCTGAAATTCCATACAAATGAGGATATCTCCTCGATGCAATCAACCACCAGACGGAACTTTGTCTGCCCATGTAGTGCCAAAGGCCTCCTAGAAACTGACACCAGGAACCTGGAGTGGAGACTTTGGTTTCCCATGGAAAAGGGCCACCGTTCTTGTCTAGTGCTCTCTGCCTGCTACTGGGCTTATGGCTACTAAAATTACATACAAATGAGGATATCTCCCAGATGCAATATGCCACCAGTTGGAAGTTTGTCTCCTCTTGTAGTGCCAGAGGCCTCCTAGAAAATGACATCAGGAACCTGGGGTGGAGACTTTGGTTTCCCATGGAAATGGGCCACTATTCATGTCTAATTCTGTCTGCCTGCCGCTGGGATTCTGCCTACTAAAATTCCACTAAAATTCCATTCAAATGAGAATATCTCCTAGGTGCAATCAAACACCAGATGGAAGTTTCTCTGCCCTTGTGTTTCCAAAGGCCTCCTACAAACTGCCATCAGGAACCTAGGGTGGAGACTTTGGTTTCCCATGGAATAGGACCACCGTTCCTGTCCAATGCTGTCTGCCTGGCACTATGGTTATGACTGCTGAAGTTCCATACAAATGAGGATATCTCCCAGGTGCAATCTACCACCAGGTGGAAGTTTGTCTGCCCTCGTAGTGCCAAAAGCCTCCTACAAACTGACATCAGGAACATAAGATGGATAATTTGTTTTCCCATGGAAAAGGGCCACCGTTCGTGTCTAATGCTGTCTGCCAGCCACTGGGCTTATGCCTACTAAAATTCCACAAAAATTCTATACAAATGAGGTTATCTCCCAGGTGCAATCTACCACCAGATGGAAGTTTCTCTGCCCTTGTAGTGCCAAAGGCCTCCTAAAAACTGACATCAGGAAAGTGGGTTGGAGACTTTGGTTTCCCATGGAAATGGGCCACGATTTGTGTCTAATGCTATGTGCCTGCCACTGGGCTTCTTCCTACTAAAATTCCACTAAAATTCCATGGAAATGAGGATATCTCCCAGGTGCAATCTACCACCAGATGGAAGTTTTTCTGCCCTTGTAGTGCCAAAGGCCTCCTACAAACTGACATCAGGAACGTGGGGTGGAGACTTTGGTTTCCCATAGAAATGGGCCACCGTTTTTGTCTAATGCTGTTTGCCTGCCACTGGGCTTCTTCCTACTAAAATTCCACTAAAATTCCATGGAAATGAGGATATCTCCCAGGTGCAATATACCACCAGATGGAAGTTTTTCTGCCCTTGTAGTTCCAAACGCCACTTAAAAACTGACATCAGGAACGTGGCATGGAGACTTTGGTTTTCCATTGAAAAGGGGCACCGTTCTTGCCTAATGCTGTCTGCCTGCCACTGGGGTTATGCCTGCTGAAATTCCTCACATATGAGGATATCTCCCTGATGGGATCTACCACCAGTTGGAAGTTTGTCTGTCCTTGTAGTGCCAAAGGCCTCCTACAAACTGACATCAGGAACTTGCGGTGGAGACTTTGGTTTCCCATGGAAATGGGCCACGGTTTGTGTCTAATGCTATGTGCCTGCCACTGGTCTTATGCCTAGTAAAATCCCATACAAATGAGGATATCTCACAGATGGAGTCTACCACCAGTTGAAAGTTTGTCTGCCCTTCTAATGCCAACGGCCTCATACAAACTGACATCAGGATTCTGGAGAGGACGCATTGGTTTCCCATTGAAAAGGACCACCCCTGTTGTTTAATGCTGTCTTCCTGCCAGTGGACATATGCCGACTAAAATTCCCTACAAATGAGGATATCTCCCAAATGCAATCTACCACCAGATGGAAGTTTCTCTGCCCTTGTAGTGCCAAAGGCCTCCTAAAAACTGACATCAGGAAAGTGGGGTGGAGACTTTGGTTTCCCATGGAAATGGGCCACGATTTGTGTCTAATGCTATGTGCCTGCCACTGGGCTTCTTCCTACTAAAATTCCACTAAAATTCCATTGAAATGAGGATATCTCCCAGGTGCAATCTACCACCAGATGGAAGTTTTTCTGCCCTTGTAGTGCCAAAGGCCTCCTACAAACTGACATCAGGAACGTGAGGTGGAGACTTGGGTTTCCCATGGAAAAGGTCCATTGTTCGTGTCTAATGCTGTCTGCCTGCCACTTGGCTTCTGACTGCTGAAATTCCATACAAATGAGGATATCTCCTCGATGCAATCAACCACCAGATGGAAGTTTGTCTGCCCTTTTAATGCCAAAGGCCTCCGACAACCTGACATCAGGAATGTGGGATGGAGACTTTGGTTTCCCTAGGAAACGGGCCACTGTTCCTGTCTAATTCTCTCTGCCTTCGGCTGGGATTCTGCCTACTAAAAGTCCACTGAAATTCCATAGAAATGAGGATATCTCCCAGGTGCAATCTACAACCAGATGGAAGTTTGTCTGCCCTTGTAGTGCCAAAGGCCTCCTAAAAATTGACATCAGGAACATAAGATGGATAATTTGTTTTCCCATGGAAAAGGGCCACCGTTCGTGTCTAATGCTGTCTGCCTGCCAGTGGGCATATGACTTCTAAAATTCCATATAAATGAGGATATCTCCCAAATGCAATCAAACACCAGATGGAAGTTTGTCTGCCCTTTTAATGCAAAAGGCCTCCTAAAAACTGACATCAGGATCTTGGGTTAGAGACTTTGGTTTCCCATGGAAAAGGACCACCGTTCCTGTCTAATATTGTCTGCCTGGCACTGTGGTTATGACTGCAAAGTTCCATACAAATGAGGGTATCTCCCAGGTGCAATCTACCACCAGGTGGAAGTTTGTCTGCCCTTGTAGTGCCAAAGGCCTCCTAAAAACTGACATCAGGAACATAGGATGGATAATTTGATTTTCCATGGAAAAGGGCCACTGTTCGAGTCTAATGCTGTCTGCCTGCCAGTGGGCATATGCCTACTTGAATTCCATACAAATGCGGATATCTCCCAAATGCAGTTTTCCACCAGATTGAAGCTTGTATACCCTTTTTATGCCAAAGGCCTCCTAAAAACTGACATCATGAGCCTGGGTTGGAGACTTTGGTTTCCCATGGAAATGGGCCAGCGTTCGTGTCTAATGATGTGTGCCTGCCACTAGGCTTTTGCCTATTAAAATTCCACTTAAATTCCATACAAATGATGATGTCTCCCAGGTGCACTCTACCACCAGATGGAAGTTTGTCTACCCCTGTAGAGCCAAAGGCTTCCTACAAATTGATATCAGGAACCTGGGGCGGAGAGTTTGGTTTCCCATGGAAAAGGGCCACCGTTCGTGTCTAATGCTGTTTGCCTGCCACTGGGCTTCTTCCTACTAAAATTCCACTAAAATTCCATAGAAATGAGGATATCTCCCAGGTGCAATCTTCAACCAGATGGAAGTTTGTCTGCCCTTGTAGTGCCAAAGGCCTCCTAAAAATTGACATCAGGAACATAAGATGGATAATTTGTTTTCCTATGGAAAAGGGCCACCGTTGGTGTCTAATGATGTCTGCCTGCCACTGGGCTTCTGCCTGCTGAAATTCGATATAAATGAGGAAATCTCCTCGATGCAATCAACCCCCAGACGGAAGTTTGTTTGCCATTGTACTGCCAAAGGCCTCCTAAAACCTGCCATCGGGAACCTGGAGTGGAGACTTTGTTTTCCTATGGAAATGGGCCAGCGTTCATGTCTAAAGGTGTGTGTCTGCCACGAGGCTTCTGCCTATTAAAATTCCACCAAAATTCCCAACAAATGAGGATATCTCCCAAATGCAATTTCCCACCAAATGGAAGTTAGTCTGCCCTTTTAATGCCAAAGTCCTCCTACAAACTGATATCAGGAGCCTGGGTTGGAGACTTTGTTTTCCCATGGAAAAGGGCCGCCGTTCGTGTCTAATGCTGTCTGCCTGCCTCTGGGCTTCTACCTGCTGAAATTCCATAAAAATGAGGATATCTCCCCGATGCAATCAACAACCTGACGGAAGTTTGTCGGCCCATGTACTGCCAATGGCCTCCTAAAACCTGACATCGGGAACGTGATGTGGAGATTTTGGTTTCCCTTGGAAAAGGACCACCGTTCGTGTCTAATGCTGTCTGCCTGCCACTGGGGTTATGCCTGCTGAAATTCCTCACAAATGAGGATATCTCCCAGATGGAATCTCCACCAGTTGGAAATTTGTCTGCCCTTGTAGTGCCAAAGTCCTTCTAAAAACTGACATCAGGAACATGGGGTGGAGACTTAGGTTTCCCTAGGAAATGGGCCACCGTTCGTGTCTAATGCTGTCTGCCTGCCAGTGGGCATATGCCTACTAAAATTCCATACAAATGAGGATATCTCCCAAATGTAATTTCCCACCAGATGGGAGTTTGTCTGCCCTTTTAATGCCAAAGGCCTCCTAAAAACTGACATCAAGAGCATGGGTTGGAAACTTTCAGTTTCAAGGAGGCCTTTGGCACTACAAGGGCAGACACACTTCCAACTGCCGGTAGATTGCACCTCAGAGATGTCCTCATTTATATGGAATTATAGTGGAATTTTAGTACTCAGAAGCCCAGTGGCAGACAGACAGCATTAAACACGGACGATGGGCCTTTTCCATAGGAAACCAACGTCTCCAGGCCAGGTTCCGGATATCACTTTGAAGGAGGTCTTGGCACTGCAGGAGCAGACAAACTTCCATCTGGTGGCATATTGCATCTGTGACATATCCTCATTTGTATGTAATTTCAGTAGCCATAAGCCCAGTGCCGGACAGACAACATTAAACACCAAGGGTGGTCCTTTTCCATGGGAAACCAAAGCATCCTCTCCAGACTCCTGATGTCAGGTTGTAGGAGGCCGTTGGCATTACAAGGGCAGACAAAGTTCCATCTGGTGGTTGATTGCATCGAGGAGATATCCTCATTTTTATGGAATTTCAGCAGGCAGAAGCCCAGTGGCAGGCAGACAGCATTAGACAGCAACAATGGACATTTTCCATGGGCAACCAAAGTCTCCGCCTCACGCTCCTGATGTCAGTTTCTAGGAGGCCTTTGGAACTACAAGGGCAGACAAACTTCATCCTGGTGTTAGATTGTACCTGGGTGATATCCTCATTTGTATGGAACTTCAGGAGGCATCACCACCGTGCCTGGAAAACAGCATTAGAAACGAACAATGGATCTTTTCCATGGGAAACTAAGGTCTCCACACCACGTTCCTGATGTCAGATTGTAGGAGGCCTTTGGCAGTGCACGGGCAGACAAACTTCCATCTGGTAGCATATTGCACCTGGGAGATATCCTCATTTGTATGTAATTTCAGCAGGCAGAAGCCCAGTGGCAGGCAGACAGCATTAGACACGAACGCTGACCCATTTCCATGGGAAACCAAAGTCTCCACTCCAGGTTCCTGGTATCAGTTTTGAGGAGGCCTTTGGCACTACAAGGGCAGACAAAGTTCCATCTGGTGGTTGATTGCATCTGGGAGATATCCTCATTTGTATGGAACTTGAGCAGGTAGAAGCCCAGTGGGAGGCAGACAGCATTAGACACGAACGGTGGCCCTTTTCCATGGGAAAACAAAGTCTCCAACCCAGGCTCCTGATGTAAGTTTTTAGGAGGCCTTTGGAACCACAGCGGCAGAGAAACTTCCATCTGGTGTTAGAATGCACCTGGGATATATTCTCATTTGTATGGAATTATAGTGGAATTTTAGTAGGCAGAATCCCAGCGGCAGGCAGACAGAATTAGACATGAATAGTGGCCCAATTCCATGGGAAACCAAAGTCTCCACCTCACGTTCCTGATGTCAGATTGTAGGAGGTCTTTGGCACTACAAGGGCAGACAAACTTCCATCTGGTTGTCGATCGCACCTGGCAGATATCCTCATTTGTATGTAATTTTAGTGGAATTTTGGTTGGCATAAGCCCAGTGGCTGGCAGACAGCATTAGACACGAACGGTGCCCCTTTTCCATGGGAAACAAAAGTCTCAACCCCACGTTCCTGATGTCAGTTTGTAAGAGGCGTTTGGAACTACGAGGGCAGACAAACATCCACCTGATGGTAGCTTGCACCTGGGAGATATCCGCATTTGTATGGAATTTTAGTGGAAATCTAGTAGGCAGAAGCCCAGTGGCTGGCAGACAGCATTAGACACGAACGCTGGCCCATATCCATGGGAAACCAAATTCTCCACCCCAGGCTCCTCATGTCAGTTTGTAGGAGGCCTTTGGAACTACAAGGGCAGAAAAACTTCCATCTGGTGGTAAATTGCACCTAGGCGATATGCACATTCGTATGGAATTTTAGTATGCATAGGCCCAGTGGAAAGGAGAGAGCATTAGAAACGAACAGGGGCCCTTTTCCATGGGAAACCAAAGTCTCCACCCCTAGATTCCTGATGTCAGTTTGCAGGAAGCATTTGGCACTAAAAGAGCAGACAAACTTATATCTGGCGGTAGACTGCACCCGGGAGATGTCTTCATTTCTATGGAATTTCAGTGGAATTTTGGTAGGCAGAAGCCCTATGGCCGCCAGACAGCATTAGACACGAACGGTGGCCCATTTCCATTAGAAACCTAAGTCTCCACCCCAGGTTCATGATGTGAGTTTGTAGGAGGCCTTTGGCACTACAAGGGCAAACAAACTTCGAACTGGTCATAGATTCCATCTGGGAGATATCCTCATTTGTGAGGAATTTCAGAAGGCGTATCCCCAGTGGCAGGCAGACAGCATTAGACACGAACGGTGGCCCTTTTCCATGGGAAACCAAAATCTCCAGCCCACGTTGCTGATGTCACTTTGTAGGAGGCGTTTTCGAATATAAGGGCAGAGAAACTTCCATCTGGTTGTAGATTGCACCTAGGAGAAATCCTGATTCCTATGGAATTTTATTGGAATTTTAATGGGAAGAAACCCAGTGGCAGGCAGACAGCATTAGACACGAACGGTGGCCCATTTCTATGGGAAACCAAAGTCTCCACGCCACGTTCCTGATGTCCGTTTCTAAAAGGCCTTTGGCACTACAAGGGCAGACAAACTTCCACCTGCTGGTAGATTGCACCTGGGAGATATCCTCATTTGTATGGAACTTCAGCAGTCATAACCACAGTGCCAGGCAGACGGCATTAGAGAGGAACGGTGGTCCTTTTCCATGGGAAAGCAAAGTCTCCACACAACGTTCCCGATGGCAGGTTTTAGGAGGCCTTTGGCAGTACAAGGGCAGAGAAACTTCCATCTGGTGTTAGATTGCACCTGGGAGATATTCTCATTTTTATGGAATTTTAGTGGAATTTTAGTAAGCAGAATCCCACCGGCAGGTAGACCGATTTAGACATGAATAGTGGACCATTTCCATGGGACACATAAGTCTCCACCCCGTGTAGGTGCTTCTGTTTTGTGTTTGCAGCGTGATGGGAAGCCATCGGGCTTGCTGCTGCTTCCAGCAAGCCAAAACGCTTTTGCAGCCACTTTCCTGCCTTTTCCACAACAGGATCGCTGTCGAGCTGATTTACAGTTGCCTCTGCGTAGAGCAGCTAAAGGAGCAGCTCTGCCGGCTTTCCTGTGCTTCTGCATAGCAGAGCTGTCAAGAACGAGAAGCTGCGTTTTGCCGAGAAAGCAGCGCTTCGCGGAAGCACAGCCAGCGGCGTCTTCGGTACAGCCGCAGCTTGTGCGGAGAAGCGAAAGAGAGCCGGGGAAGAATGTGGAAAGCCGAACTCGGTCGCTCCAAGCGGGTGCTGGCGAGCAGCTTCTGTTCACCTTGTAGAAACTCTCCCAGCACAGTGCAGAGTCCCCGTGGCTAGTTCCTTGAAATACCTTTCCTGGCAGCAGCCCAGAGCTGTACTGAGTGCAGCAGGTGTCAGGCAGTCTCCTCTCGCCGTGTAGGTGCTTCTGTTTTGTGTTTGCAGCGTGCAGGGAAGCCATCGTGCTTGCTGCTGCTTCCAGCAAGCCAAAACGCTTTTGCAGCCACTTTCCTGCCTTTTCCACAGCAGGATCAAGCCACTTTCCTGCCTTTTCCACAGCAGGATCACTGTCGAGCTGATTTACAGTTGCCGATGCGTAGAGCAGCTAGAGGAGCAGCTCTGCCGGCTTTCCTGTGCTTCTGCATAGCAGAGCTGTCAAGAACGAGAAGCTGCGTTTTGCCCAGAAAGCAGCGCTTCGCGGAAGCACAGCCAGCGGCGTCTTCGGTACAGCCGCAGGTTGTGCGGAGAAGCGAAAAAGAGCCGGGGAAGAATGTGGAAAGCCAAACTCGGTCGCTGCAAGCTGTTGCTGGCGAACAGCTTCTGTTCACCTTGTAGAAACTCTCCCAGCACAGTGCAAAATCCCCGTGGCTAGTTCCTTGAAATACCTTTCCTGGCAGCAGCCCAGAGCTGTACTGAGTGCAGCAGGTGTCAGGCAGTCTCCTCTCGCCGTGTAGGTGCTTCTGTTTTTTGTTTGCAGCGTGCAGGGAAGCCATTGTGCTTGCTGCTGCTTCCAGCAAGCCAAAACGCTTTTGCAGCCACGTTCCTGCCTTTTCCACAGCAGGATCACTGTCGAGCTGATTTACAGTTGCCTCTGCATAGAGCAGATAGAGGAGCTGCTCTGCCGGCTTTCCTGTGCTTCTGCATTGCAGAGCTGTCAAGAACGAGAAGCTGCGTTTTGCCCAGAAAGCAGCGCTTCGCGGAAGCACAGCCAGCGGCGTCTTCGGTACAGCCGCAGCTTGTGCGGAGAAGCGAAAGAGAGCCGGGGAAGAACGTGGAAAGCCGAACTCGGTCGCTGCAAGCGGGTGCTGGCGAACAGCTTCTGGTCACCTTGTAGAAACTCTCCCAGCACAGTGCAGAGTCCCCGTGGCTAGTTCCTTGAAATACCTTTCCTGGCAGCAGCACAGAGCTGTACTGAGTGCAGCAGGTGTCAGGCAGTCTCCTCTCGCCGTGTAGGTGCTTCTGTTTTTTGTTTGCAGCGTGCAGGGAAGCCATCGTGCTTGCTGCTGCTTCCAGCAAGCCAAAACGCTTTTGCAGCCACGTTCCTGCCTTTTCCACAGCAGGATCACTGTCGAGCTGATTTACAGTTGCCTCTGCGTAGAGCAGCTAGAGGAGCAACTCTGCCGGCTTTCCTGTTTTTCTGCATAGCAGAGCTGTCAAGAACGAGAAGCTGCGTTTTGCCGAGAAAGCAGCGTATCGCGGAACCACAGCCAGCGGCGTCTTCGGTACAGCCGCAGCTTGTGCGGATATGCGAAACAGAGCCGGGGAAGAATGTGGAAAGCCGAACTCGGTCGCTGCAAGCGGGTGCTGGCGAACAGCTTCTGGTCACCTTGTAGAAACTCTCCCAGCACAGTGCAGAGTCCCCGTGGCTAGTTCCTTGAAATACCCTGCCTGGCAGCAGCCCAGAGCTGTACTGAGTGCAGCAGGTGTCAGGCAGTCTCCTCTCGCCGTGTAGGTGCTTCTGTTTTGTGTTTGCAGCCTGCAGGGAAGCCATCGTGCTTGCTGCTGCTTCCAGCAAGCCAAAACGCTTTTGCAGCCACTTTCCTGCCTTTTCCACAGCAGGATCAAGCCACTTTCCTGCCTTTTCCACAGCAGGATCACTGTCGAGGTGATTTACAGTTGCCTCTGCCTAGAGCAGCTAGAGGAGCAGCTCTGCCGGCTTTCCTGTGCTTCTGCATAGCAGAGCTGTCAAGAACGAGAAGCTGCGTTTTGCCCAGAAAGCAGCGCTTCGCGGAAGCACAGCCAGCGGCGTCTTCGGTACAGCCGCAGGTTGTGCGGAGAAGCGAAAAAGAGCCGGGGAAGAATGTGGAAAGCCAAACTCGGTCGCTGCAAGCTGTTGCTGGCGAACAGCTTCTGTTCACCTTGTAGAAACTCTCCCAGCACAGTGCAAAATCCCCGTGGCTAGTTCCTTGAAATACCTTTCCTGGCAGCAGCCCAGAGCTGTACTGAGTGCAGCAGGTGTCAGGCAGTCTCCTCTCGCCGTGTAGGTGCTTCTGTTTTTTGTTTGCAGCGTGCAGGGAAGCCATTGTGCTTGCTGCTGCTTCCAGCAAGCCAAAACGCTTTTGCAGCCACGTTCCTGCCTTTTCCACAGCAGGATCACAGTCGAGCTGATTTACAGTTGCCTCTGCATAGAGCAGCTAGAGGAGCTGCTCTGCCGGCTTTCCTGTGCTTCTGCATAGCAGAGCTGTCAAGAACAAGAAGCTGCGTTTTGCCCAGAAAGGAGCGCTTCGCGGAAGCACAGCCAGCGGCGTCTTCGGTACAGCCGCAGCTTGTGCGGAGAAGCGAAAGAGAGCCGGGGAAGAACGTGGAAAGCCGAACTCGGTCGCTGCAAGCGGGTGCTGGCGAACAGCTTCTGTTCACCTTGTAGAAACTGTCCCAGCACAGTGCAGAGTCCCCGTGGCTAGTTCCTTGAAATACCTTTCCTGGCAGCAGCACAGAGCTGTACTGAGTGCAGCAGGTGTCAGGCAGTCTCCTCTCGCCGTGTAGGTGCTTCTGTTTTTTGTTTGCAGCGTGCAGGGAAGCCATCGTGCTTGCTGCTGCTTCCAGCAAGCCAAAACGCTTTTGCAGCCACGTTCCTGCCTTTTCCACAGCAGGATCACTGTCGAGCTGATTTACAGTTGCCTCTGCGTAGAGCAGCTAGAGGAGCAACTCTGCCGGCTTTCCTGTTTTTCTGCATAGCAGAGCTGTCAAGAACGAGAAGCTGCGTTTTGCCGAGAAAGCAGCGCTTCGCGGAAGCACAGCCAGCGGCGTCTTCGGTACAGCCGCAGGTTGTGCGGAGAAGCGAAAGAGGGCCGGGGAAGAATGTGGAAAGCCGAACTCGGTCGCTGCAAGCGGGTGCTGGCGAACAGCTTCTGGTCCCTTAGTAGAAAGTCTCCCAGCACAGTGCAGAGCCCCCGTGGCTAGTTCCTTGAAATACCTTTTCTGGCAGCAACCCAGAGCTGTACTGAGTGCAGCAGGTGTCAGGCAGTCTCCTCTCGCCATGTAGGTGCTTCTGTTTTTTGTTTGCAGCGTGCAGGGAAGCCATTGTGCTTGCTGCTGCTTCCAGCAAGCCAAAACGTTTTTGCAGCCACATTCCTGCCTTTTCCACAGCAGGATCACTGTCGAGCTGATTTACAGTTACCTCTGCGTAGAGCAGCGAGAGGAGCAGCTCTGCTGGCTTTCCTGTGCTTCTGCATAGCAGAGCTGTCAAGAACGAGAAGCTGCGTTTGGCCGAGAAAGCAGCGCTTCGCAGAACCACAGCCAGCGGCGTCTTCGGTACAGCCGCAGGTTGTGCGGATATGCGAAACAGAGGCGGGGAAGAATGTGGAAAGCCGAACTCGGTCGCTGCAAACGGGTGCTGGCGAACAGCTTCTGGTCACCTTGTAGAAACTCTCCCAGCACAGTGCAGAGTCCCCTTGGCTAGTTCCTTGAAATACCTTTCCTGGCAGCAGCCCAGAGCTGTACTGAGTGCAGCAGGTGTCAGGCAGTCTCCTCTCGCCGTGTAGGTGCTTCTGTTTTTTGTTTGCAGCGTGCAGGGAAGCCATCGTGCTTGCTGCTGCATCCAGCAAGCCAAAACGCTTTTGCAGCCACTTTCCTGCCGTTTCCACAGCAGGATCAAGCCACTTTCCTGCCTTTTCCACAGCAGGATCACTGTCGAGCTGATTTACAGTTGCCTCTGCGTAGAGCAGCTAGAGGAGCTGCTCTGCCGGCTTTCCTGTGCTTCTGCATAGCAGAGCTGTCAAGAACGAGAAGCTGCGTTTTGCCCAGAAAGCAGCGCTTCGCGGAACCACAGCCAGCGGCGTCTTCGGTACAGCCGCAGGTTGTGCGGAGAAGCGAAAGAGAGCCGGGGAAAAATGTGGAAAGCCGAACTCGGTCGCTGCAAGCGGTTGCTGGCGAACAGCTTCTGTTCGCCTTGTAGAAACTCTCCCAGCACAGTGCAAAATCCCCGTGACTAGTTCCTTGAAATACCTTTCCTGGCAGCAGCCCAGAGCTGTACTGAGTGCAGCAGGTGTCAGGCAGTCTCCTCTCGCCGTGTAGGTGCTTCTGTTTTTTGTTTGCAGCGTGCAGGGAAGCCATCGTGCTTGCTGCTGCTTCCAGCAAGCCAAAACGCTTTTGCAGCCACTTTCCTGCCTTTTCCACAGCAGGATCACTGTCGAGCTGATTTACAGTTGCCTCTGCGTAGAGCAGCTAGAGGAGCTGCTCTGCCGGCTTTCCTGTGCTTCTGCATAGCAGAGCTGTCAAGAACGAGAAGCTGCGTTTTGCCCAGAAAGCAGCGCTTCGCGGAACCACAGCCAGCGGCGTCTTCGGTACAGTCGCAGGTTGTGCGGAGAAGCGAAAGAGAGCCGGGGAAGAATGTGGAAAGCCGAACTCGGTCGCTGCAAGCGGGTGCTGGCGAACAGCTTCTGGTCACCTTGTAGAAAGTCTCCCAGCACAGTGCAGAGTCCCCGTGGCTAGTTCCTTGAAATACCTTTCCTGGCAGCAGCCCAGAGCTGTACTGAGTGCAGCAGGTGTCAGGCAGTCTCCTCTCGCCGTGTAGGTGCTTCTGTTTTGTGTTTGCAGCGTGATGGGAAGCCCTCGTGCTTGCTGCTGTATCCAGCAAGCCAAAACGCTTTTGCAGCCACGTTCCTGCCTTTTCCACAGCAGGATCACTGTCGAGCTGATTTACAGTTGCCTCTGCATAGAGCAGCTAGAGGAGCAGCTCTGCCGGCTTTCCTGTGCTTCTGCATAGCAGAGCTGTCAAGAACGAGAAGCTGCGTTTTGCCGAGAAAGCAGCGCTTCGCGGAACCACAGCCAGCGGCGTCTTCGGTACAGCCGCAGCTTGTGCGGAGAAGCGAAAGAGAGCCGGGGAAGAATGTGGAAAGCCGAACTCGGTCGCTGCAAGCGGGTGCTGGCGAACAGCTTCTGGTCACTTAGTAGAAAGTCTCCCAGCACAGTGCAGAGTCCCCGTGGCTAGTTCCTTGAAATACCTTTCCTGGCAACAGCCCAGAGCTGTACTGAGTGCAGCAGGTGTCAGGCAGTCTCCCCTTGCCGTGTAGGTGCTTCTGTTTTGTGTTTGCAGCGTGCAGAAAAGCACTCGTCTTTGCTGCTGCTTGCAGCAAGCCAAAACGCTTTTGCAGCCACTTTCCTGCCTTTTCCACAGCAGGATCACTGTCGAGCTAATTTACAGTTACCTCTGCGTAGAGCAGCTAGAGGAGCAGCTCTGCCGGCTTTCCTGTGCTTCTGCATAGCAGAGCTGTCAAGAACGAGAAGCTGCGTTTTGCCCAGAAAGCAGCGCTTCGCGGAACCACAGCCAGCGGCGTCTTCGGTACAGCCGCAGGTTGTGCGGAGAAGCGAAAGAGAGCCGGGGAAAAATGTGGAAAGCCGAACTCGGTCGCTGCAAGCGGTTGCTGGCGAACAGCTTCTGTTCGCCTTGTAGAAACTCTCCCAGCACAGTGCAAAATCCCCGTGACTAGTTCCTTGAAATACCTTTCCTGGCAGCAGCCCAGAGCTGTACTGAGTGCAGCAGGTGTCAGGCAGTCTCCTCTCGCCGTGTAGGTGCTTCTGTTTTTTGTTTGCAGCGTGCAGGGAAGCCATCGTGCTTGCTGCTGCTTCCAGCAAGCCAAAACGCTTTTGCAGCCACTTTCCTGCCTTTTCCACAGCAGGATCAAGCCACTTTCCTGCTTTTCCACAGCAGGATCACTGTCGAGGTGATTTACAGTTGCCTCTGCCTAGAGCAGCTAGAGGAGCAGCTCTGCCGGCTTTCCTGTGCTTCTGCATAGCAGAGCTGTCAAGAACGAGAAGCTGCGTTTTGCCCAGAAAGCAGCGCTTCGCGGAAGCACAGCCAGCGGCGTCTTCGGTACAGCCGCAGGTTGTGCGGAGAAGCGAAAAAGAGCCGGGGAAGAATGTGGAAAGCCAAACTCGGTCGCTGCAAGCTGTTGCTGGCGAACAGCTTCTGTTCACCTTGTAGAAACTCTCCCAGCACAGTGCAAAATCCCCGTGGCTAGTTCCTTGAAATACCTTTCCTGGCAGCAGCCCAGAGCTGTACTGAGTGCAGCAGGTGTCAGGCAGTCTCCTCTCGCCGTGTAGGTGCTTCTGTTTTTTGTTTGCAGCGTGCAGGGAAGCCATTGTGCTTGCTGCTGCTTCCAGCAAGCCAAAACGCTTTTGCAGCCACGTTCCTGCCTTTTCCACAGCAGGATCACAGTCGAGCTGATTTACAGTTGCCTCTGCATAGAGCAGCTAGAGGAGCTGCTCTGCCGGCTTTCCTGTGCTTCTGCATAGCAGAGCTGTCAAGAACAAGAAGCTGCGTTTTGCCCAGAAAGGAGCGCTTCGCGGAAGCACAGCCAGCGGCGTCTTCGGTACAGCCGCAGCTTGTGCGGAGAAGCGAAAGAGAGCCGGGGAAGAACGTGGAAAGCCGAACTCGGTCGCTGCAAGCGGGTGCTGGCGAACAGCTTCTGTTCACCTTGTAGAAACTGTCCCAGCACAGTGCAGAGTCCCCGTGGCTAGTTCCTTGAAATACCTTTCCTGGCAGCAGCACAGAGCTGTACTGAGTGCAGCAGGTGTCAGGCAGTCTCCTCTCGCCGTGTAGGTGCTTCTGTTTTTTGTTTGCAGCGTGCAGGGAAGCCATCGTGCTTGCTGCTGCTTCCAGCAAGCCAAAACGCTTTTGCAGCCACGTTCCTGCCTTTTCCACAGCAGGATCACTGTCGAGCTGATTTACAGTTGCCTCTGCGTAGAGCAGCTAGAGGAGCAACTCTGCCGGCTTTCCTGTTTTTCTGCATAGCAGAGCTGTCAAGAACGAGAAGCTGCGTTTTGCCGAGAAAGCAGCGCTTCGCGGAAGCACAGCCAGCGGCGTCTTCGGTACAGCCGCAGGTTGTGCGGAGAAGCGAAAGAGGGCCGGGGAAGAATGTGGAAAGCCGAACTCGGTCGCTGCAAGCGGGTGCTGGCGAACAGCTTCTGGTCACTTAGTAGAAAGTCTCCCAGCACAGTGCAGAGTCCCCGTGGCTAGTTCCTTGAAATACCTTTTCTGGCAGCAACCCAGAGCTGTACTGAGTGCAGCAGGTGTCAGGCAGTCTCCTCTCGCCATGTAGGTGCTTCTGTTTTTTGTTTGCAGCGTGCAGGGAAGCCATTGTGCTTGCTGCTGCTTCCAGCAAGCCAAAACGTTTTTGCAGCCACATTCCTGCCTTTTCCACAGCAGGATCACTGTCGAGCTGATTTACAGTTACCTCTGCGTAGAGCAGCGAGAGGAGCAGCTCTGCTGGCTTTCCTGTGCTTCTGCATAGCAGAGCTGTCAAGAACGAGAAGCTGCGTTTGGCCGAGAAAGCAGCGCTTCGCAGAACCACAGCCAGCGGCGTCTTCGGTACAGCCGCAGGTTGTGCGGATATGCGAAACAGAGGCGGGGAAGAATGTGGAAAGCCGAACTCGGTCGCTGCAAACGGGTGCTGGCGAACAGCTTCTGGTCACCTTGTAGAAACTCTCCCAGCACAGTGCAGAGTCCCCTTGGCTAGTTCCTTGAAATACCTTTCCTGGCAGCAGCCCAGAGCTGTACTGAGTGCAGCAGGTGTCAGGCAGTCTCCTCTCGCCATGTAGGTGCTTCTGTTTTTTGTTTGCAGCGTGCAGGGAAGCCATCGTGCTTGCTGCTGCATCCAGCAAGCCAAAACGCTTTTGCAGCCACTTTCCTGCCGTTTCCACAGCAGGATCAAGCCACTTTCCTGCCTTTTCCACAGCAGGATCACTGTCGAGCTGATTTACAGTTGCCTCTGCGTAGAGCAGCTAGAGGAGCTGCTCTGCCGGCTTTCCTGTGCTTCTGCATAGCAGAGCTGTCAAGAACGAGAAGCTGCGTTTTGCCCAGAAAGCAGCGCTTCGCGGAACCACAGCCAGCGGCGTCTTCGGTACAGCCGCAGGTTGTGCGGAGAAGCGAAAGAGAGCCGGGGAAAAATGTGGAAAGCCGAACTCGGTCGCTGCAAGCGGTTGCTGGCGAACAGCTTCTGTTCGCCTTGTAGAAACTCTCCCAGCACAGTGCAAAATCCCCGTGACTAGTTCCTTGAAATACCTTTCCTGGCAGCAGCCCAGAGCTGTACTGAGTGCAGCAGGTGTCAGGCAGTCTCCTCTCGCCGTGTAGGTGCTTCTGTTTTTTGTTTGCAGCGTGCAGGGAAGCCATCGTGCTTGCTGCTGCTTCCAGCAAGCCAAAACGCTTTTGCAGCCACTTTCCTGCCTTTTCCACAGCAGGATCACTGTCGAGCTGATTTACAGTTGCCTCTGCGTAGAGCAGCTAGAGGAGCAGCTCTGCCGGCTTTCCCGTGCTTCTGCGTAGCAGAGCTGTCAAGAACAAGAAGCTGCGTTTTGCCGAGAAAGCAGCGCTTCGCGGAACCACAGCCAGCGGCGTCTTCGGTACAGTCGCAGGTTGTGCGGAGAAGCGAAAGAGAGCCGGGGAAGAATGTGGAAAGCCGAACTCGGTCGCTGCAAGCGGGTGCTGGCGAACAGCTTCTGGTCACCTTGTAGAAAGTCTCCCAGCACAGTGCAGAGTCCCCGTGGCTAGTTCCTTGAAATACCTTTCCTGGCAGCAGCCCAGAGCTGTACTGAGTGCAGCAGGTGTCAGGCAGTCTCCTCTCGCCGTGTAGGTGCTTCTGTTTTGTGTTTGCAGCGTGATGGGAAGCCCTCGTGCTTGCTGCTGTATCCAGCAAGCCAAAACGCTTTTGCAGCCACGTTCCTGCCTTTTCCACAGCAGGATCACTGTCGAGCTGATTTACAGTTGCCTCTGCATAGAGCAGCTAGAGGAGCAGCTCTGCCGGCTTTCCTGTGCTTCTGCATAGCAGAGCTGTCAAGAACGAGAAGCTGCGTTTTGCCGAGAAAGCAGCGCTTCGCGGAACCACAGCCAGCGGCGTCTTCGGTACAGCCGCAGCTTGTGCGGAGAAGCGAAAGAGAGCCGGGGAAGAATGTGGAAAGCCGAACTCGGTCGCTGCAAGCGGGTGCTGGCGAACAGCTTCTGGTCACTTAGTAGAAAGTCTCCCAGCACAGTGCAGAGTCCCCGTGGCTAGTTCCTTGAAATACCTTTCCTGGCAACAGCCCAGAGCTGTACTGAGTGCAGCAGGTGTCAGGCAGTCTCCCCTTGCCGTGTAGGTGCTTCTGTTTTGTGTTTGCAGCGTGCAGAAAAGCACTCGTCTTTGCTGCTGCTTGCAGCAAGCCAAAACGCTTTTGCAGCCACTTTCCTGCCTTTTCCACAGCAGGATCACTGTCGAGCTAATTTACAGTTACCTCTGCGTAGAGCAGCTAGAGGAGCAGCTCTGCCGGCTTTCCTGTGCTTCTGCATAGCAGAGCTGTCAAGAACGAGAAGCTGCGTTTTGCCCAGAAAGCAGCGCTTCGCGGAACCACAGCCAGCGGCGTCTTCGGTACAGCCGCAGGTTGTGCGGAGAAGCGAAAGAGAGCCGGGGAAAAATGTGGAAAGCCGAACTCGGTCGCTGCAAGCGGTTGCTGGCGAACAGCTTCTGTTCGCCTTGTAGAAACTCTCCCAGCACAGTGCAAAATCCCCGTGACTAGTTCCTTGAAATACCTTTCCTGGCAGCAGCCCAGAGCTGTACTGAGTGCAGCAGGTGTCAGGCAGTCTCCTCTCGCCGTGTAGGTGCTTCTGTTTTTTGTTTGCAGCGTGCAGGGAAGCCATCGTGCTTGCTGCTGCTTCCAGCAAGCCAAAACGCTTTTGCAGCCACTTTCCTGCCTTTTCCACAGCAGGATCAAGCCACTTTCCTGCCTTTTCCACAGCAGGATCACTGTCGAGGTGATTTACAGTTGCCTCTGCCTAGAGCAGCTAGAGGAGCAGCTCTGCCGGCTTTCCTGTGCTTCTGCATAGCAGAGCTGTCAAGAACGAGAAGCTGCGTTTTGCCCAGAAAGCAGCGCTTCGCGGAAGCACAGCCAGCGGCGTCTTCGGTACAGCCGCAGGTTGTGCGGAGAAGCGAAAAAGAGCCGGGGAAGAATGTGGAAAGCCGAACTCGGTCGCTGCAAGCGGGTGCTGGCGAACAGCTTCTGGTCAGCTTGTAGAAAGTCTCCCAGCACAGTGCAGAGTCCCCGTGGCTAGTTCCTTGAAATACCTTTCCTGGCAGCAGCCCAGAGCTGTACTGAGTGCAGCAGGTGTCAGGCAGTCTCCTCTCGCCGTGTAGGTGCTTCTGTTTTGTGTTTGCAGCGTGATGGGAAGCCCTCGTGCTTGCTGCTGTATCCAGCAAGCCAAAACGCTTTTGCAGCCACTTTCCTGCCTTTTCCACAGCAGGATCACTGTCGAGCTGATTTACAGTTACCTCTGCGTAGAGCAGCGAGAGGAGCAGCTCTGCTGGCTTTCCTGTGCTTCTGCATAGCAGAGCTGTCAAGAACGAGAAGCTGCGTTTGGCCGAGAAAGCAGCGCTTCGCAGAACCACAGCCAGCGGCGTCTTCGGTACAGCCGCAGGTTGTGCGGAGAAGCGAAAGAGAGCCGGGGAAAAATGTGGAAAGCCGAACTCGGTCGCTGCAAGCGGTTGCTGGCGAACAGCTTCTGTTCGCCTTGTAGAAACTCTCCCAGCACAGTGCAAAATCCCCGTGACTAGTTCCTTGAAATACCTTTCCTGGCAGCAGCCCAGAGCTGTACTGAGTGCAGCAGGTGTCAGGCAGTCTCCTCTCGCCATGTAGGTGCTTCTGTTTTTTGTTTGCAGCGTGCAGGGAAGCCATCGTGCTTGCTGCTGCATCCAGCAAGCCAAAACGCTTTTGCAGCCACTTTCCTGCCGTTTCCACAGCAGGATCAAGCCACTTTCCTGCCTTTTCCACAGCAGGATCACTGTCGAGCTGATTTACAGTTGCCTCTGCGTAGAGCAGCTAGAGGAGCTGCTCTGCCGGCTTTCCTGTGCTTCTGCATAGCAGAGCTGTCAAGAACGAGAAGCTGCGTTTTGCCCAGAAAGCAGCGCTTCGCGGAAGCACAGCCAGCGGCGTCTTCGGTACAGCCGCAGGTTGTGCGGAGAAGCGAAAGAGAGCCGGGGAAAAATGTGGAAAGCCGAACTCGGTCGCTGCAAGCGGTTGCTGGCGAACAGCTTCTGTTCGCCTTGTAGAAACTCTCCCAGCACAGTGCAAAATCCCCGTGACTAGTTCCTTGAAATACCTTTCCTGGCAGCAGCCCAGAGCTGTACTGAGTGCAGCAGGTGTCAGGCAGTCTCCTCTCGCCGTGTAGGTGCTTCTGTTTTTTGTTTGCAGCGTGCAGGGAAGCCATCGTGCTTGCTGCTGCTTCCAGCAAGCCAAAACGCTTTTGCAGCCACTTTCCTGCCTTTTCCACAGCAGGATCACTGTCGAGCTGATTTACAGTTGCCTCTGCGTAGAGCAGCTAGAGGAGCAGCTCTGCCGGCTTTCCCGTGCTTCTGCGTAGCAGAGCTGTCAAGAACAAGAAGCTGCGTTTTGCCGAGAAAGCAGCGCTTCGCGGAACCACAGCCAGCGGCGTCTTCGGTACAGTCGCAGGTTGTGCGGAGAAGCGAAAGAGAGCCGGGGAAGAATGTGGAAAGCCGAACTCGGTCGCTGCAAGCGGGTGCTGGCGAACAGCTTCTGGTCACCTTGTAGAAAGTCTCCCAGCACAGTGCAGAGTCCCCGTGGCTAGTTCCTTGAAATACCTTTCCTGGCAGCAGCCCAGAGCTGTACTGAGTGCAGCAGGTGTCAGGCAGTCTCCTCTCGCCGTGTAGGTGCTTCTGTTTTGTGTTTGCAGCGTGATGGGAAGCCCTCGTGCTTGCTGCTGTATCCAGCAAGCCAAAACGCTTTTGCAGCCACGTTCCTGCCTTTTCCACAGCAGGATCACTGTCGAGCTGATTTACAGTTGCCTCTGCATAGAGCAGCTAGAGGAGCAGCTCTGCCGGCTTTCCTGTGCTTCTGCATAGCAGAGCTGTCAAGAACGAGAAGCTGCGTTTTGCCGAGAAAGCAGCGCTTCGCGGAAGCACAGCCAGCGGCGTCTTCGGTACAGCCGCAGCTTGTGCGGAGAAGCGAAAGAGAGCCGGGGAAGAATGTGGAAAGCCGAACTCGGTCGCTGCAAGCGGGTGCTGGCGAACAGCTTCTGGTCACTTAGTAGAAAGTCTCCCAGCACAGTGCAGAGTCCCCCGTGGCTAGTTCCTTGAAATACCTTTCCTGGCAACAGCCCAGAGCTGTACTGAGTGCAGCAGGTGTCAGGCAGTCTCCCCTTGCCGTGTAGGTGCTTCTGTTTTGTGTTTGCAGCGTGCAGAAAAGCACTCGTCTTTGCTGCTGCTTCCAGCAAGCCAAAACGCTTTTGCAGCCACGTTCCTGCCTTTTCCACAGTAGGATCACTGTCGAGCTGATTTACAGTTGCCTCTGCGTAGAGCAGCTAGAGGAGCAGCTCTGCCGGCTTTCCTGTGCTTCTGCATAGCAGAGCTGTCAAGAACGAGATACTGCGTTTTGCCGAGAAAGCAGCGCTTCGCGGAACCACAGCCAGCAGCGTCTTTGGTACATCCGCAAATTGTGCGGAGAAGCGAAAGAGAGCCGGGGAAAAATGTGGAAAGCCGAACTCGGTCGCTGCAAGCGGGTGCTGGCGAACAGCTTCTGGTCACTTAGTAGAAAGTCTGCCAGCACAGTGCGGAGTCCCCGTGGCTAGTTCCTTGAAATAACTTTTCTGGCAGCAGCCCAGAGCTGTACTGAGTGCAGCAGGTGTCAGGCAGTCTCCTCTCGCCGTGTAGGTGCTTCTGTTTTGTGTTTGCAGCGTGCAGGGAAGCCATCGTGCTTGCTGCTGCTTCCAGCAAGCCAAAACGCTTTTGCAGCCACGTTCCTGCCTTTTCCACAGCAGGATCACTGTCGAGCTGATTTACAGTTGCCTCTGCATAGAGCAGCTAGAGGAGCAGCTCTGCCGGCTTTCCTGTTCTTCTGCATAGCAGAGCTGTCAAGAATGAGAAGCTGCGTTTTGCCCAGAAAGCAGCGCCTCGCGGAAGCACAGCCAGCGGCGTCTTCGGTATAGCCGCAGGTTGTGCGGAGAAGCGAAAGAGAGCCGGGGAAGAATGTGGAAAGCCGAACTCGGTCGCTGCAAGCGGTTGCTGGCGAACAGCTTCTGTTCACGTTGTAGAAACTCTCCCAGCACAGTGCAAAATCCCCGTGGCTAGTTCCTTGAAATACCTTTCCTGGCAGCAGCCCAGAGCTGTACTGAGTGCACCAGGTGTCAGGCAGTCTCCTCTCGCCGTGTAGGTGCTTCTGTTTTGTGTTTGCAGCGTGCAGGGAAGCCATCGTGCTTGCTGCTGCTTCCAGCAAGCCAAAACGCTTTTGCAGCCACTTTCCTGCCTTTTCCACAGCAGGATCAAGCCACTTTCCTGCCTTTTCCACAGCAGGATCACTGTCGAGGTGATTTACAGTTGCCTCTGCCTAGAGCAGCTAGAGGAGCAGCTCTGCCGGCTTTCCTGTGCTTCTGCATAGCAGAGCTGTCAAGAACGAGAAGCTGCGTTTTGCCCAGAAAGCAGCGCTTCGCGGAAGCACAGCCAGCGGCGTCTTCGGTACAGCCGCAGGTTGTGCGGAGAAGCGAAAAAGAGCCGGCGAAGAATGTGGAAAGCCAAACTCGGTCGCTGCAAGCTGTTGCTGGCGAACAGCTTCTGTTCACCTTGTAGAAACTCTCCCAGCACAGTGCAAAATCCCCGTGGCTAGTTCCTTGAAATACCTTTCCTGGCAGCAGCCCAGAGCTGTACTGAGTGCAGCAGGTGTCAGGCAGTCTCCTCTCGCCGTGTAGGTGCTTCTGTTTTTTGTTTGCAGCGTGCAGGGAAGCCATTGTGCTTGCTGCTGCTTCCAGCAAGCCAAAACGCTTTTGCAGCCACGTTCCTGCCTTTTCCACAGCAGGATCACTGTCGAGCTGATTTACAGTTGCCTCTGCATAGAGCAGCTAGAGGAGCTGCTCTGCCGGCTTTCCTGTGCTTCTGCATAGCAGAGCTGTCAAGAACAAGAAGCTGCGTTTTGCCCAGAAAGCAGCGCTTCGCGGAAGCACAGCCAGCGGCGTCTTCGGTACAGCCGCAGCTTGTGCGGAGAAGCGAAAGAGAGCCGGGGAAGAACGTGGAAAGCCGAACTCGGTCGCTGCAAGCGGGTGCTGGCGAACAGCTTCTGTTCACCTTGTAGAAACTCTCCCAGCACAGTGCAGAGTCCCCGTGGCTAGTTCCTTGAAATACCTTTCCTGGCAGCAGCACAGAGCTGTACTGAGTGCAGCAGGTGTCAGGCAGTCTCCTCTCGCTGTGTAGGTGCTTCTGTTTTTTGTTTGCAGCGTGCAGGGAAGCCATCGTGCTTGCTGCTGCTTCCAGCAAGCCAAAACGCTTTTGCAGCCACGTTCCTGCCTTTTCCACAGCAGGATCACTGTCGAGCTGATTTACAGTTGCCTCTGCGTAGAGCAGCTAGAGGAGCAACTCTGCCGGCTTTCCTGTTTTTCTGCATAGCAGAGCTGTCAAGAACGAGAAGCTGCGTTTGGCCGAGAAAGCAGCGCTTCGCGGAACCACAGCCAGCGGCGTCTTCGGTACAGCCGCAGGTTGTGCGGAGAAGCGAAAGAGGGCCGGGGAAGAATGTGGAAAGCCGAACTCGGTCGCTGCAAGCGGGTGCTGGCGAACAGCTTCTGGTCACTTAGTAGAAAGTCTCCCAGCACAGTGCAGAGTCCCCGTGGCTAGTTCCTTGAAATACCTTTTCTGGCAGCAGCCCAGAGCTGTACTGAGTGCAGCAGGTGTCAGGCAGTCTCCTCTCGCCATGTAGGTGCTTCTGTTTTTTGTTTGCAGCGTGCAGGGAAGCCATTGTGCTTGCTGCTGCTTCCAGCAAGCCAAAACCTTTTTGCAGCCACATTCCTGCCTTTTCCACAGCAGGATCACTGTCGAGCTGATTTACAGTTACCTCTGCGTAGAGCAGCGAGAGGAGCAGCTCTGCTGGCTTTCCTGTGCTTCTGCATAGCAGAGCTGTCAAGAACGAGAAGCTGCGTTTTGCCGAGAAAGCAGCGCTTCGCAGAACCACAGCCAGCGGCGTCTTCGGTACAGCCGCAGGTTGTGCGGATATGCGAAACAGAGGCGGGGAAGAATGTGGAAAGCCGAACTCGGTCGCTGCAAACGGGTGCTGGCGAACAGCTTCTGGTCACCTTGTAGAAACTCTCCCAGCACAGTGCAGAGTCCCCTTGGCTAGTTCCTTGAAATACCTTTCCTGGCAGCAGCCCAGAGCTGTACTGAGTGCAGCAGGTGTCAGGCAGTCTCCTCTCGCCGTGTAGGTGCTTCTGTTTTTTGTTTGCAGCGCGCAGGGAAGCCATCGTGCTTGCTGCTGCATCCAGCAAGCCAAAACGCTTTTGCAGCCACTTTCCTGCCGTTTCCACAGCAGGATCAAGCCACTTTCCTGCCTTTTCCACAGCAGGATCACTGTCGATCTGATTTACAGTTGCCTCTGCGTAGAGCAGCTAGAGGAGCAGCTCTGCCGGCTTTCCTGTGCTTCTGCATAGCAGAGCTGTCAAGAACGAGAAGCTGCGTTTTGCCGAGAAAGCAGCGCTTCGCGGAACCACAGCCAGCGGCGTCTTCGGTACAGCCGCAGGTTGTGCGGAGAAGCGAAAGAGAGCCGGGGAAAAATGTGGAAAGCCGAACTCGGTCGCTGCAAGCGGTTGCTGGCGAACAGCTTCTGTTCGCCTTGTAGAAACTCTCCCAGCACAGTGCAAAATCCCCGTGACTAGTTCCTTGAAATACCTTTCCTGGCAGCAGCCCAGAGCTGTACTGAGTGCAGCAGGTGTCAGGCAGTCTCCTCTCGCCGTGTAGGTGCTTCTGTTTTTTGTTTGCAGCGTGCAGGGAAGCCATCGTGCTTGCTGCTGCTTCGAGCAAGCCAAAACGCTTTTGCAGCCACTTTCCTGCCTTTTCCACAGCAGGATCACTGTCGAGCTGATTTACAGTTGCCTCTGCGTAGAGCAGCTAGAGGAGCAGCTCTGCCGGCTTTCCCGTGCTTCTGCATAGCAGAGCTGTCAAGAACAAGAAGCTGCGTTTTGCCGAGAAAGCAGCGCTTCGCGGAACCACAGCCAGCGGCGTCTTCGGTACAGTCGCAGGTTGTGCGGAGAAGCGAAAGAGAGCCAGGGAAGAATGTGGAAAGCCGAACTCGGTCGCTGCAAGCGGGTGCTGGCGAACAGCTTCTGGTCAGCTTGTAGAAACTCTCCCAGCACAGTGCAGAGTCCCCGTGGCTAGTTCCTTGAAATACCTTTCCTGGCAGCAGCCCAGAGCTGTACTGAGTGCAGCGGGTGTCAGGCAGTCTCCTCTCGCCGTGTAGGTGCTTCTGTTTTGTGTTTGCAGCGTGATGGGAAGCCCTCGTGCTTGCTGCTGTATCCAGCCAGCCAAAACGCTTTTGCAGCCACTTTCCTGCCTTTTCCACAGCAGGATCACTGTCGAGCTGATTTACAGTTGCCTCTGCATAGAGCAGCTAGAGGAGCAGCTCTGCCGGCTTTCCTGTGCTTCTGCATAGCAGAGCTGTCAAGAACGAGAAGCTGCGTTTTGCCGAGAAAGCAGCGCTTCGCGGAAGCACAGCCAGCGGCGTCTTCGGTACAGCCGCAGCTTGTGCGGAGAAGCGAAAGAGAGCCGGGGAAGAATGTGGAAAGCCGAACTCGGTCGCTGCAAGCGGGTGCTGGCGAACAGCTTCTGGTCACTTAGTAGAAAGTCTCCCAGCACAGTGCAGAGTCCCCGTGGCTAGTTCCTTGAAATACCTTTCCTGGCAACAGCCCAGAGCTGTACTGAGTGCAGCAGGTGTCAGGCAGTCTCCTCTCGCCGTGTAGGTGTTTCTGTTTTGTGTTTGCAGCGTGCAGGGAAGCCATCGTGCTTGCTGCTGCTTCCAGCAAGCCAAAACGCTTTTGCAGCCACTTTCCTGCCTTTTCCACAGCAGGATCAAGCCACTTTCCTGCCTTTTCCACAGCAGGATCACTGTCGAGGTGATTTACAGTTGCCTCTGCCTAGAGCAGCTAGAGGAGCAGCTCTGCCGGCTTTCCTGTGCTTCTGCATAGCAGAGCTGTCAAGAACGAGAAGCTGCGTTTTGCCCAGAAAGCAGCGCTTCGCGGAAGCACAGCCAGCGGCGTCTTCGGTACAGCCGCAGGTTGTGCGGAGAAGCGAAAAAGAGCCGGGGAAGAATGTGGAAAGCCAAACTCGGTCGCTGCAAGCTGTTGCTGGCGAACAGCTTCTGTTCACCTTGTAGAAACTCTCCCAGCACAGTGCAAAATCCCCGTGGCTAGTTCCTTGAAATACCTTTCCTGGCAGCAGCCCAGAGCTGTACTGAGTGCAGCAGGTGTCAGGCAGTCTCCTCTCGCCGTGTAGGTGCTTCTGTTTTTTGTTTGCAGCGTGCAGGGAAGCCATTGTGCTTGCTGCTGCTTCCAGCAAGCCAAAACGCTTTTGCAGCCACGTTCCTGCCTTTTCCACAGCAGGATCACTGTCGAGCTGATTTACAGTTGCCTCTGCATAGAGCAGCTAGAGGAGCTGCTCTGCCGGCTTTCCTGTGCTTCTGCATAGCAGAGCTGTCAAGAACAAGAAGCTGCGTTTTGCCCAGAAAGCAGCGCTTCGCGGAAGCACAGCCAGCGGCGTCTTCGGTACAGCCGCAGCTTGTGCGGAGAAGCGAAAGAGAGCCGGGGAAGAACGTGGAAAGCCGAACTCGGTCGCTGCAAGCGGGTGCTGGCGAACAGCTTCTGTTCACCTTGTAGAAACTGTCCCAGCACAGTGCAGAGTCCCCGTGGCTAGTTCCTTGAAATACCTTTTCTGGCAGCAGCCCAGAGCTGTACTGAGTGCAGCAGGTGTCAGGCAGTCTCCTCTCGCCATGTAGGTGCTTCTGTTTTTTGTTTGCAGCGTGCAGGGAAGCCATTGTGCTTGCTGCTGCTTCCAGCAAGCCAAAACCTTTTTGCAGCCACATTCCTGCCTTTTCCACAGCAGGATCACTGTCGAGCTGATTTACAGTTACCTCTGCGTAGAGCAGCGAGAGGAGCAGCTCTGCTGGCTTTCCTGTGCTTCTGCATAGCAGAGCTGTCAAGAACGAGAAGCTGCGTTTTGCCGAGAAAGCAGCGCTTCGCAGAACCACAGCCAGCGGCGTCTTCGGTACAGCCGCAGGTTGTGCGGATATGCGAAACAGAGGCGGGGAAGAATGTGGAAAGCCGAACTCGGTCGCTGCAAACGGGTGCTGGCGAACAGCTTCTGGTCACCTTGTAGAAACTCTCCCAGCACAGTGCAGAGTCCCCTTGGCTAGTTCCTTGAAATACCTTTCCTGGCAGCAGCCCAGAGCTGTACTGAGTGCAGCAGGTGTCAGGCAGTCTCCTCTCGCCGTGTAGGTGCTTCTGTTTTTTGTTTGCAGCGCGCAGGGAAGCCATCGTGCTTGCTGCTGCATCCAGCAAGCCAAAACGCTTTTGCAGCCACTTTCCTGCCGTTTCCACAGCAGGATCAAGCCACTTTCCTGCCTTTTCCACAGCAGGATCACTGTCGAGCTGATTTACAGTTGCCTCTGCGTAGAGCAGCTAGAGGAGCAGCTCTGCCGGCTTTCCTGTGCTTCTGCATAGCAGAGCTGTCAAGAACGAGAAGCTGCGTTTTGCCGAGAAAGCAGCGCTTCGCGGAACCACAGCCAGCGGCGTCTTCGGTACAGCCGCAGGTTGTGCGGAGAAGCGAAAGAGAGCCGGGGAAAAATGTGGAAAGCCGAACTCGGTCGCTGCAAGCGGTTGCTGGCGAACAGCTTCTGTTCGCCTTGTAGAAACTCTCCCAGCACAGTGCAAAATCCCCGTGACTAGTTCCTTGAAATACCTTTCCTGGCAGCAGCCCAGAGCTGTACTGAGTGCAGCAGGTGTCAGGCAGTCTCCTCTCGCCGTGTAGGTGCTTCTGTTTTTTGTTTGCAGCGTGCAGGGAAGCCATCGTGCTTGCTGCTGCTTCGAGCAAGCCAAAACGCTTTTGCAGCCACTTTCCTGCCTTTTCCACAGCAGGATCACTGTCGAGCTGATTTACAGTTGCCTCTGCGTAGAGCAGCTAGAGGAGCAGCTCTGCCGGCTTTCCCGTGCTTCTGCATAGCAGAGCTGTCAAGAACGAGAAGCTGCGTTTTGCCCAGAAAGCAGCGCTTCGCGGAAGCACAGCCAGCGGCGTCTTCGGTACAGCCGCAGCTTGTGCGGAGAAGCGAAAGAGAGCCGGGGAAGAATGTGGAAAGCCGAACTCGGTCGCTGCAAGCGGGTGCTGGCGAACAGCTTCTGGTCACTTAGTAGAAAGTCTCCCAGCACAGTGCAGAGTCCCCGTGGCTAGTTCCTTGAAATACCTTTCCTGGCAACAGCCCAGAGCTGTACTGAGTGCAGCAGGTGTCAGGCAGTCTCCTCTCGCCGTGTAGGTGTTTCTGTTTTGTGTTTGCAGCGTGCAGGGAAGCCATCGTGCTTGCTGCTGCTTCCAGCAAGCCAAAACGCTTTTGCAGCCACTTTCCTGCCTTTTCCACAGCAGGATCAAGCCACTTTCCTGCCTTTTCCACAGCAGGATCACTGTCGAGGTGATTTACAGTTGCCTCTGCGTAGAGCAGCTAGAGGAGCAGCTCTGCCGGCTTTCCTGTGCTTCTGCATAGCAGAGCTGTCAAGAACGAGAAGCTGCGTTTTGCCGAGAAAGCAGCGCTTCGCGGAAGCACAGCCAGCGGCGTCTTCGGTACAGCCGCAGGTTGTGCGGAGAAGCGAAAAAGAGCCGGGGAAGAATGTGGAAAGCCAAACTCGGTCGCTGCAAGCTGTTGCTGGCGAACAGCTTCTGTTCACCTTGTAGAAACTCTCCCAGCACAGTGCAAAATCCCCGTGGCTAGTTCCTTGAAATACCTTTCCTGGCAGCAGCCCAGAGCTGTACTGAGTGCAGCAGGTGTCAGGCAGTCTCCTCTCGCCGTGTAGGTGCTTCTGTTTTTTGTTTGCAGCGTGCAGGGAAGCCATTGTGCTTGCTGCTGCTTCCAGCAAGCCAAAACGCTTTTGCAGCCACGTTCCTGCCTTTTCCACAGCAGGATCACTGTCGAGCTGATTTACAGTTGCCTCTGCATAGAGCAGCTAGAGGAGCTGCTCTGCCGGCTTTCCTGTGCTTCTGCATAGCAGAGCTGTCAAGAACAAGAAGCTGCGTTTTGCCGAGAAAGCAGCGCTTCGCGGAACCACAGCCAGCGGCGTCTTCGGTACAGTCGCAGGTTGTGCGGAGAAGCGAAAGAGAGCCGGGGAAGAATGTGGAAAGCCGAACTCGGTCGCTGCAAGCGGGTGCTGGCGAACAGCTTCTGTTCACCTTGTAGAAACTCTCCCAGCACAGTGCAGAGTCCCCGTGGCTAGTTCCTTGAAATACCTTTCCTGGCAGCAGCACAGAGCTGTACTGAGTGCAGCAGGTGTCAGGCAGTCTCCTCTCGCCGTGTAGGTGCTTCTGTTTTTTGTTTGCAGCGTGCAGGGAAGCCATCGTGCTTGCTGCTGCTTCCAGCAAGCCAAAACGCTTTTGCAGCCACTTTCCTGGCTTTTCCGCAGCAGGAACAAGCCACTTTCCTGCCTTATCCACAGCAGGATCACTGTCGAGCTGATTTACAGTTGCCTCTGCATAGAGCAGCTAGAGGAGCAGCTCTGCCGGCTTTCCTGTGCTTCTGCATAGCAGAGCTGTCAAGAACGAGAAGCTGCGTTTTGCCGAGAAAGCAGCGCTTCGCGGAAGCACAGCCAGCGGCGTCTTCGGTACAGCCGCAGCTTGTGCGGAGAAGCGAAAGAGAGCCGGGGAAGAATGTGGAAAGCCGAACTCGGTCGCTGCAAGCGGGTGCTGGCGAACAGCTTCTGGTCACTTAGTAGAAAGTCTCCCAGCACAGTGCAGAGTCCCCGTGGCTAGTTCCTTGAAATACCTTTCCTGGCAACAGCCCAGAGCTGTACTGAGTGCAGCAGGTGTCAGGCAGTCTCCTCTCGCCGTGTAGGTGTTTCTGTTTTGTGTTTGCAGCGTGCAGGGAAGCCATCGTGCTTGCTGCTGCTTCCAGCAAGCCAAAACGCTTTTGCAGCCACTTTCCTGCCTTTTCCACAGCAGGATCAAGCCACTTTCCTGCCTTTTCCACAGCAGGATCACTGTCGAGGTGATTTACAGTTGCCTCTGCCTAGAGCAGCTAGAGGAGCAGCTCTGCCAGCTTTCCTGTGCTTCTGCATAGCAGAGCTGTCAAGAACGAGAAGCTGCGTTTTGCCCAGAAAGCAGCGCTTCGCGGAAGCACAGCCAGCGGCGTCTTCGGTACAGCCGCAGGTTGTGCGGAGAAGCGAAAAAGAGCCGGGGAAGAATGTGGAAAGCCAAACTCGGTCGCTGCAAGCTGTTGCTGGCGAACAGCTTCTGTTCACCTTGTAGAAACTCTCCCAGCACAGTGCAAAATCCCCGTGGCTAGTTCCTTCAAATACCTTTCCTGGCAGCAGCCCAGAGCTGTACTGAGTGCAGCAGGTGTCAGGCAGTCTCCTCTCGCCGTGTAGGTGCTTCTGTTTTTTGTTTGCAGCGTGCAGGGAAGCCATTGTGCTTGCTGCTGCTTCCAGCAAGCCAAAACGCTTTTGCAGCCACGTTCCTGCCTTTTCCACAGCAGGATCACTGTCGAGCTGATTTACAGTTGCCTCTGCATAGAGCAGCTAGAGGAGCTGCTCTGCCGGCTTTCCTGTGCTTCTGCATAGCAGAGCTGTCAAGAACGAGAAGCTGCGTTTTGCCCAGAAAGCAGCGCTTCGCGGAAGCACAGCCAGCGGCGTCTTCGGTACAGCCGCAGCTTGTGCGGAGAAGCGAAAGAGAGCCGGGGAAGAACGTGGAAAGCCGAACTCGGTCGCTGCAAGCGGGTGCTGGCGAACAGCTTCTGTTCACCTTGTAGAAACTCTCCCAGCACAGTGCAGAGTCCCCGTGGCTAGTTCCTTGAAATACCTTTTCTGGCAGCAGCACAGAGCTGTACTGAGTGCAGCAGGTGTCAGGCAGTCTCCTCTCGCCGTGTAGGTGCTTCTGTTTTTTGTTTGCAGCGTGCAGGGAAGCCATCGTGCTTGCTGCTGCTTCCAGCAAGCCAAAACGCTTTTGCAGCCACGTTCCTGCCTTTTCCACAGCAGGATCAAGCCACTTTCCTGCCTTTTCCACAGCAGGATCACTGTCGAGGTGATTTACAGTTGCCTCTGCGTAGAGCAGCTAGAGGAGCAGCTCTGCCGGCTTTCCTGTGCTTCTGCATAGCAGAGCTGTCAAGAACGAGAAGCTGCGTTTTGCCGAGAAAGCAGCGCTTCGCGGAAGCACAGCCAGCGGCGTCTTCGGTACAGCCGCAGGTTGTGCGGAGAAGCGAAAAAGAGCCGGGGAAGAATGTGGAAAGCCAAACTCGGTCGCTGCAAGCTGTTGCTGGCGAACAGCTTCTGTTCACCTTGTAGAAACTCTCCCAGCACAGTGCAAAATCCCCGTGGCTAGTTCCTTCAAATACCTTTCCTGGCAGCAGCCCAGAGCTGTACTGAGTGCAGCAGGTGTCAGGCAGTCTCCTCTCGCCGTGTAGGTGCTTCTGTTTTTTGTTTGCAGCGTGCAGGGAAGCCATTGTGCTTGCTGCTGCTTCCAGCAAGCCAAAACGCTTTTGCAGCCACGTTCCTGCCTTTTCCACAGCAGGATCACTGTCGAGCTGATTTACAGTTGCCTCTGCATAGAGCAGCTAGAGGAGCTGCTCTGCCGGCTTTCCTGTGCTTCTGCATAGCAGAGCTGTCAAGAACAAGAAGCTGCGTTTTGCCGAGAAAGCAGCGCTTCGCGGAACCACAGCCAGCGGCGTCTTCGGTACAGCCGCAGCTTGTGCGGAGAAGCGAAAGAGAGCCGGGGAAGAACGTGGAAAGCCGAACTCGGTCGCTGCAAGCGGGTGCTGGCGAACAGCTTCTGTTCACCTTGTAGAAACTCTCCCAGCACAGTGCAGAGTCCCCGTGGCTAGTTCCTTGAAATACCTTTCCTGGCAGCAGCACAGAGCTGTACTGAGTGCAGCAGGTGTCAGGCAGTCTCCTCTCGCCGTGTAGGTGCTTCTGTTTTTTGTTTGCAGCGTGCAGGGAAGCCATCGTGCTTGCTGCTGCTTCCAGCAAGCCAAAACGCTTTTGCAGCCACGTTCCTGCCTTTTCCACAGCAGGATCACTGTCGAGCTGATTTACAGTTGCCTCTGCGTAGAGCAGCTAGAGGAGCAACTCTGCCGGCTTTCCTGTTTTTCTGCATAGCAGAGCTGTCAAGAACGAGAAGCTGCGTTTGGCCGAGAAAGCAGCGCTTCGCGGAACCACAGCCAGCGGCGTCTTCGGTACAGCCGCAGGTTGTGCGGAGAAGCGAAAGAGGGCCGGGGAAGAATGTGGAAAGCCGAACTCGGTCGCTGCAAGCGGGTGCTGGCGAACAGCTTCTGGTCACTTAGTAGAAAGTCTCCCAGCACAGTGCAGAGTCCCCGTGGCTAGTTCCTTGAAATACCTTTTCTGGCAGCAGCCCAGAGCTGTACTGAGTGCAGCAGGTGTCAGGCAGTCTCCTCTCGCCATGTAGGTGCTTCTGTTTTTTGTTTGCAGCGTGCAGGGAAGCCATTGTGCTTGCTGCTGCTTCCAGCAAGCCAAAACCTTTTTGCAGCCACATTCCTGCCTTTTCCACAGCAGGATCACTGTCGAGCTGATTTACAGTTACCTCTGCGTAGAGCAGCGAGAGGAGCAGCTCTGCTGGCTTTCCTGTGCTTCTGCATAGCAGAGCTGTCAAGAACGAGAAGCTGCGTTTTGCCGAGAAAGCAGCGCTTCGCAGAACCACAGCCAGCGGCGTCTTCGGTACAGCCGCAGGTTGTGCGGATATGCGAAACAGAGGCGGGGAAGAATGTGGAAAGCCGAACTCGGTCGCTGCAAACGGGTGCTGGCGAACAGCTTCTGGTCACCTTGTAGAAACTCTCCCAGCACAGTGCAGAGTCCCCTTGGCTAGTTCCTTGAAATACCTTTCCTGGCAGCAGCCCAGAGCTGTACTGAGTGCAGCAGGTGTCAGGCAGTCTCCTCTCGCCGTGTAGGTGCTTCTGTTTTTTGTTTGCAGCGCGCAGGGAAGCCATCGTGCTTGCTGCTGCATCCAGCAAGCCAAAACGCTTTTGCAGCCACTTTCCTGCCGTTTCCACAGCAGGATCAAGCCACTTTCCTGCCTTTTCCACAGCAGGATCACTGTCGAGCTGATTTACAGTTGCCTCTGCGTAGAGCAGCTAGAGGAGCAGCTCTGCCGGCTTTCCTGTGCTTCTGCATAGCAGAGCTGTCAAGAACGAGAAGCTGCGTTTTGCCGAGAAAGCAGCGCTTCGCGGAACCACAGCCAGCGGCGTCTTCGGTACAGCCGCAGGTTGTGCGGAGAAGCGAAAGAGAGCCGGGGAAAAATGTGGAAAGCCGAACTCGGTCGCTGCAAGCGGTTGCTGGCGAACAGCTTCTGTTCGCCTTGTAGAAACTCTCCCAGCACAGTGCAAAATCCCCGTGACTAGTTCCTTGAAATACCTTTCCTGGCAGCAGCCCAGAGCTGTACTGAGTGCAGCAGGTGTCAGGCAGTCTCCTCTCGCCGTGTAGGTGCTTCTGTTTTTTGTTTGCAGCGTGCAGGGAAGCCATCGTGCTTGCTGCTGCTTCGAGCAAGCCAAAACGCTTTTGCAGCCACTTTCCTGCCTTTTCCACAGCAGGATCACTGTCGAGCTGATTTACAGTTGCCTCTGCATAGAGCAGCTAGAGGAGCAGCTCTGCCGGCTTTCCTGTGCTTCTGCATAGCAGAGCTGTCAAGAACGAGAAGCTGCGTTTTGCCGAGAAAGCAGCGCTTCGCGGAAGCACAGCCAGCGGCGTCTTCGGTACAGCCGCAGCTTGTGCGGAGAAGCGAAAGAGAGCCGGGGAAGAATGTGGAAAGCCGAACTCGGTCGCTGCAAGCGGGTGCTGGCGAACAGCTTCTGGTCACTTAGTAGAAAGTCTCCCAGCACAGTGCAGAGTCCCCGTGGCTAGTTCCTTGAAATACCTTTCCTGGCAACAGCCCAGAGCTGTACTGAGTGCAGCAGGTGTCAGGCAGTCTCCTCTCGCCGTGTAGGTGTTTCTGTTTTGTGTTTGCAGCGTGCAGGGAAGCCATCGTGCTTGCTGCTGCTTCCAGCAAGCCAAAACGCTTTTGCAGCCACTTTCCTGCCTTTTCCACAGCAGGATCAAGCCACTTTCCTGCCTTTTCCACAGCAGGATCACTGTCGAGGTGATTTACAGTTGCCTCTGCGTAGAGCAGCTAGAGGAGCAGCTCTGCCGGCTTTCCTGTGCTTCTGCATAGCAGAGCTGTCAAGAACGAGAAGCTGCGTTTTGCCCAGAAAGCAGCGCTTCGCGGAAGCACAGCCAGCGGCGTCTTCGGTACAGCCGCAGGTTGTGCGGAGAAGCGAAAAAGAGCCGGGGAAGAATGTGGAAAGCCAAACTCGGTCGCTGCAAGCTGTTGCTGGCGAACAGCTTCTGTTCACCTTGTAGAAACTCTCCCAGCACAGTGCAAAATCCCCGTGGCTAGTTCCTTGAAATACCTTTCCTGGCAGCAGCCCAGAGCTGTACTGAGTGCAGCAGGTGTCAGGCAGTCTCCTCTCGCCGTGTAGGTGCTTCTGTTTTTTGTTTGCAGCGTGCAGGGAAGCCATTGTGCTTGCTGCTGCTTCCAGCAAGCCAAAACGCTTTTGCAGCCACGTTCCTGCCTTTTCCACAGCAGGATCACTGTCGAGCTGATTTACAGTTGCCTCTGCATAGAGCAGCTAGAGGAGCTGCTCTGCCGGCTTTCCTGTGCTTCTGCATAGCAGAGCTGTCAAGAACAAGAAGCTGCGTTTTGCCCAGAAAGCAGCGCTTCGCGGAAGCACAGCCAGCGGCGTCTTCGGTACAGCCGCAGGTTGTGCGGAGAAGCGAAAGAGGGCCGGGGAAGAATGTGGAAAGCCGAACTCGGTCGCTGCAAGCGGGTGCTGGCGAACAGCTTCTGGTCACTTAGTAGAAAGTCTCCCAGCACAGTGCAGAGTCCCCGTGGCTAGTTCCTTGAAATACCTTTTCTGGCAGCAGCCCAGAGCTGTACTGAGTGCAGCAGGTGTCAGGCAGTCTCCTCTCGCCATGTAGGTGCTTCTGTTTTTTGTTTGCAGCGTGCAGGGAAGCCATTGTGCTTGCTGCTGCTTCCAGCAAGCCAAAACCTTTTTGCAGCCACATTCCTGCCTTTTCCACAGCAGGATCACTGTCGAGCTGATTTACAGTTACCTCTGCGTAGAGCAGCGAGAGGAGCAGCTCTGCTGGCTTTCCTGTGCTTCTGCATAGCAGAGCTGTCAAGAACGAGAAGCTGCGTTTTGCCGAGAAAGCAGCGCTTCGCAGAACCACAGCCAGCGGCGTCTTCGGTACAGCCGCAGGTTGTGCGGATATGCGAAACAGAGGCGGGGAAGAATGTGGAAAGCCGAACTCGGTCGCTGCAAACGGGTGCTGGCGAACAGCTTCTGGTCACCTTGTAGAAACTCTCCCAGCACAGTGCAGAGTCCCCTTGGCTAGTTCCTTGAAATACCTTTCCTGGCAGCAGCCCAGAGCTGTACTGAGTGCAGCAGGTGTCAGGCAGTCTCCTCTCGCCGTGTAGGTGCTTCTGTTTTTTGTTTGCAGCGCGCAGGGAAGCCATCGTGCTTGCTGCTGCATCCAGCAAGCCAAAACGCTTTTGCAGCCACTTTCCTGCCGTTTCCACAGCAGGATCAAGCCACTTTCCTGCCTTTTCCACAGCAGGATCACTGTCGAGCTGATTTACAGTTGCCTCTGCGTAGAGCAGCTAGAGGAGCAGCTCTGCCGGCTTTCCTGTGCTTCTGCATAGCAGAGCTGTCAAGAACGAGAAGCTGCGTTTTGCCGAGAAAGCAGCGCTTCGCGGAACCACAGCCAGCGGCGTCTTCGGTACAGTCGCAGGTTGTGCGGAGAAGCGAAAGAGAGCCAGGGAAGAATGTGGAAAGCCAAACTCGGTCGCTGCAAGCGGGTGCTGGCGAACAGCTTCTGGTCAGCTTGTAGAAACTCTCCCAGCACAGTGCAGAGTCCCCGTGGCTAGTTCCTTGAAATACCTTTCCTGGCAGCAGCCCAGAGCTGTACTGAGTGCAGCGGGTGTCAGGCAGTCTCCTCTCGCCGTGTAGGTGCTTCTGTTTTGTGTTTGCAGCATGATGGGAAGCCCTCGTGCTTGCTGCTGTATCCAGCAAGCCAAAACGCTTTTGCAGCCACTTTCCTGCCTTTTCCACAGCAGGATCACTGTCGAGCTGATTTACAGTTGCCTCTGCATAGAGCAGCTAGAGGAGCAGCTCTGCCGGCTTTCCTGTGCTTCTGCATAGCAGAGCTGTCAAGAACGAGAAGCTGCGTTTTGCCGAGAAAGCAGCGCTTCGCGGAAGCACAGCCAGCGGCGTCTTCGGTACAGCCGCAGCTTGTGCGGAGAAGCGAAAGAGAGCCGGGGAAGAATGTGGAAAGCCGAACTCGGTCGCTGCAAGCGGGTGCTGGCGAACAGCTTCTGGTCACTTAGTAGAAAGTCTCCCAGCACAGTGCAGAGTCCCCGTGGCTAGTTCCTTGAAATACCTTTCCTGGCAACAGCCCAGAGCTGTACTGAGTGCAGCAGGTGTCAGGCAGTCTCCTCTCGCCGTGTAGGTGTTTCTGTTTTGTGTTTGCAGCGTGCAGGGAAGCCATCGTGCTTGCTGCTGCTTCCAGCAAGCCAAAACGCTTTTGCAGCCACTTTCCTGCCTTTTCCACAGCAGGATCAAGCCACTTTCCTGCCTTTTCCACAGCAGGATCACTGTCGAGGTGATTTACAGTTGCCTCTGCGTAGAGCAGCTAGAGGAGCAGCTCTGCCGGCTTTCCTGTGCTTCTGCATAGCAGAGCTGTCAAGAACGAGAAGCTGCGTTTTGCCGAGAAAGCAGCGCTTCGCGGAAGCACAGCCAGCGGCGTCTTCGGTACAGCCGCAGGTTGTGCGGAGAAGCGAAAAAGAGCCGGGGAAGAATGTGGAAAGCCAAACTCGGTCGCTGCAAGCTGTTGCTGGCGAACAGCTTCTGTTCACCTTGTAGAAACTCTCCCAGCACAGTGCAAAATCCCCGTGGCTAGTTCCTTGAAATACCTTTCCTGGCAGCAGCCCAGAGCTGTACTGAGTGCAGCAGGTGTCAGGCAGTCTCCTCTCGCCGTGTAGGTGCTTCTGTTTTTTGTTTGCAGCGTGCAGGGAAGCCATTGTGCTTGCTGCTGCTTCCAGCAAGCCAAAACGCTTTTGCAGCCACGTTCCTGCCTTTTCCACAGCAGGATCACTGTCGAGCTGATTTACAGTTGCCTCTGCATAGAGCAGCTAGAGGAGCTGCTCTGCCGGCTTTCCTGTGCTTCTGCATAGCAGAGCTGTCAAGAACAAGAAGCTGCGTTTTGCCCAGAAAGCAGCGCTTCGCGGAAGCACAGCCAGCGGCGTCTTCGGTACAGCCGCAGCTTGTGCGGAGAAGCGAAAGAGAGCCGGGGAAGAACGTGGAAAGCCGAACTCGGTCGCTGCAAGCGGGTGCTGGCGAACAGCTTCTGTTCACCTTGTAGAAACTCTCCCAGCACAGTGCAGAGTCCCCGTGGCTAGTTCCTTGAAATACCTTTCCTGGCAGCAGCACAGAGCTGTACTGAGTGCAGCAGGTGTCAGGCAGTCTCCTCTCGCCGTGTAGGTGCTTCTGTTTTTTGTTTGCAGCGTGCAGGGAAGCCATCGTGCTTGCTGCTGCTTCCAGCAAGCCAAAACGCTTTTGCAGCCACTTTCCTGGCTTTTCCGCAGCAGGAACAAGCCACTTTCCTGCCTTATCCACAGCAGGATCACTGTCGAGCTGATTTACAGTTGCCTCTGCGTAGAGCAGCTAGAGGAGCAGCTCTGCCGGCTTTCCTGTGCTTCTGCATAGCAGAGCTGTCAAGAACGAGAAGCTGCGTTTTGCCCAGAAAGCAGCGCTTCGCGGAACCACAGCCAGCGGCGTCTTCGGTACAGCCGCAGGTTGTGCGGAGAAGCGAAAGAGAGCCGGGGAAGAATGTCGAAAGCCGAACTCGGTCGCTGCAAGCTGTTGCTGGCGAACAGCTTCTGTTCACCTTGTAGAAATTTTCCCAGCACAGTGCAAAATCCCCGTGGCTAGTTCCTTGAAATACCTTTCCTGGCAGCAGCCCAGAGCTGTACTGAGTGCAGCAGGTGTCAGGCAGTCTCCTCTCGCCGTGTCGGTGCTTCTGTTTCGTGTTTGCAGCGTGCAGGGAAGCCATCGTGCTTGCTGCTGCTTGCAGCAAGCCAAAACGCTTTTGCAGCCACTTTCCTGCCTTTTCCACAGCAGGATCAAGCCACTTTCCTGCCTTTTCCACAGCAGGATCACTGTCGAGGTGATTTACAGTTGCCTCTGCCTAGAGCAGCTAGAGGAGCAGCTCTGCCGGCCTTCCTGTGCTTCTGCATAGCAGAGCTGTCAAGAACGAGAAGCTGCATTTTGCCGAGAAAGCAGCGCTTCGCGGAAGCACAGCCAGCGGCGTCTTCGGTACAGCCGCAGCTTGTGCGGAGAAGCGAAAGAGATCCGGGGAAGAATGTGGAAAGCCGAACTCGGTCGCTGCAAGCGGGTGCTGGCGAACAGCTTCTGGTCACCTTGTAGAAACTGTCCCAGCACAGTGCAGAGTCCCCGTGGCTAGTTCCTTGAAATACCTTTCCTGGCAGCAGCCCAGAGCTGTACTGAGTGCAGCAGGTGTCAGGCAGTCTCCTCTCGCCGTCTCGGTGCTTCTGTTTTTTGTTTGCAGCGTGATGGGAAGCCATCGTGCTTGCTGCTGCATCCAGCAAGCCAAAACGCTTTTGCAGCCACGTTCCTGCCTTTTCCACAGTAGGATCACTGTCGAGCTGATTTACAGTTGCCTCTGCGTAGAGCAGCTAGAGGAGCAGCTCTGCCGGCTTTCCTGTGCTTCTGCATAGCAGAGCTGTCAAGAACGAGATACTGCGTTTTGCCGAGAAAGCAGCGCTTCGCGGAACCACAGCCAGCAGCGTCTTTGGTACATCCGCAAATTGTGCGGAGAAGCGAAAGAGAGCCGGGGAAAAATGTGGAAAGCCGAACTCGGTCGCTGCAAGCGGGTGCTGGCGAACAGCTTCTGGTCACTTAGTAGAAAGTCTGCCAGCACAGTGCGGAGTCCCCGTGGCTAGTTCCTTGAAATACCTTTTCTGGCAGCAGCCCAGAGCTGTACTGAGTGCAGCAGGTGTCAGGCAGTCTCCTCTCGCCGTGTAGGTGCTTCTGTTTTGTGTTTGCAGCGTGCAGGGAAGCCATCGTGCTTGCTGCTGCTTCCAGCAAGCCAAAACGCTTTTGCAGCCACGTTCCTGCCTTTTCCACAGCAGGATCACTGTCGAGCTGATTTACAGTTGCCTCTGCATAGAGCAGCTAGAGGAGCAGCTCTGCCGGCTTTCCTGTTCTTCTGCATAGCAGAGCTGTCAAGAATGAGAAGCTGCGTTTTGCCCAGAAAGCAGCGCCTCGCGGAAGCACAGCCAGCGGCGTCTTCGGTATAGCCGCAGGTTGTGCGGAGAAGCGAAAGAGAGCCGGGGAAGAATGTGGAAAGCCGAACTCGGTCGCTGCAAGCGGTTGCTGGCGAACAGCTTCTGTTCACGTTGTAGAAACTCTCCCAGCACAGTGCAAAATCCCCGTGGCTAGTTCCTTGAAATACCTTTCCTGGCAGCAGCCCAGAGCTGTACTGAGTGCAGCAGGTGTCAGGCAGTCTCCTCTCGCCGTGTAGGTGCTTCTGTTTTGTGTTTGCAGCGTGCAGGGAAGCCATCGTGCTTGCTGCTGCTTCCAGCAAGCCAAAACGCTTTTGCAGCCACTTTCCTGCCTTTTCCACAGCAGGATCAAGCCACTTTCCTGCCTTTTCCACAGCAGGATCACTGTCGAGGTGATTTACAGTTGCCTCTGCCTAGAGCAGCTAGAGGAGCAGCTCTGCCGGCTTTCCTGTGCTTCTGCATAGCAGAGCTGTCAAGAACGAGAAGCTGCGTTTTGCCCAGAAAGCAGCGCTTCGCGGAAGCACAGCCAGCGGCGTCTTCGGTACAGCCGCAGGTTGTGCGGAGAAGCGAAAAAGAGCCGGGGAAGAATGTGGAAAGCCAAACTCGGTCGCTGCAAGCTGTTGCTGGCGAACAGCTTCTGTTCACCTTGTAGAAACTCTCCCAGCACAGTGCAAAATCCCCGTGGCTAGTTCCTTGAAATACCTTTCCTGGCAGCAGCCCAGAGCTGTACTGAGTGCAGCAGGTGTCAGGCAGTCTCCTCTCGCCGTGTAGGTGCTTCTGTTTTTTGTTTGCAGCGTGCAGGGAAGCCATTGTGCTTGCTGCTGCTTCCAGCAAGCCAAAACGCTTTTGCAGCCACGTTCCTGCCTTTTCCACAGCAGGATCACTGTCGAGCTGATTTACAGTTGCCTCTGCATAGAGCAGCTAGAGGAGCTGCTCTGCCGGCTTTCCTGTGCTTCTGCATAGCAGAGCTGTCAAGAACAAGAAGCTGCGTTTTGCCCAGAAAGCAGCGCTTCGCGGAAGCACAGCCAGCGGCGTCTTCGGTACAGCCGCAGCTTGTGCGGAGAAGCGAAAGAGAGCCGGGGAAGAATGTGGAAAGCCGAACTCGGTCGCTGCAAGCGGGTGCTGGCGAACAGCTTCTGGTCACTTAGTAGAAAGTCTCCCAGCACAGTGCAGAGTCCCCGTGGCTAGTTCCTTGAAATACCTTTTCTGGCAGCAGCCCAGAGCTGTACTGAGTGCAGCAGGTGTCAGGCAGTCTCCTCTCGCCATGTAGGTGCTTCTGTTTTTTGTTTGCAGCGTGCAGGGAAGCCATTGTGCTTGCTGCTGCTTCCAGCAAGCCAAAACCTTTTTGCAGCCACATTCCTGCCTTTTCCACAGCAGGATCACTGTCGAGCTGATTTACAGTTACCTCTGCGTAGAGCAGCGAGAGGAGCAGCTCTGCTGGCTTTCCTGTGCTTCTGCATAGCAGAGCTGTCAAGAACGAGAAGCTGCGTTTTGCCGAGAAAGCAGCGCTTCGCGGAAGCACAGCCAGCGGCGTCTTCGGTACAGCCGCAGGTTGTGCGGATATGCGAAACAGAGGCGGGGAAGAATGTGGAAAGCCGAACTCGGTCGCTGCAAACGGGTGCTGGCGAACAGCTTCTGGTCACCTTGTAGAAACTCTCCCAGCACAGTGCAGAGTCCCCTTGGCTAGTTCCTTGAAATACCTTTCCTGGCAGCAGCCCAGAGCTGTACTGAGTGCAGCAGGTGTCAGGCAGTCTCCTCTCGCCGTGTAGGTGCTTCTGTTTTTTGTTTGCAGCGCGCAGGGAAGCCATCGTGCTTGCTGCTGCATCCAGCAAGCCAAAACGCTTTTGCAGCCACTTTCCTGCCGTTTCCACAGCAGGATCAAGCCACTTTCCTGCCTTTTCCACAGCAGGATCACTGTCGAGCTGATTTACAGTTGCCTCTGCGTAGAGCAGCTAGAGGAGCAGCTCTGCCGGCTTTCCTGTGCTTCTGCATAGCAGAGCTGTCAAGAACGAGAAGCTGCGTTTTGCCGAGAAAGCAGCGCTTCGCGGAACCACAGCCAGCGGCGTCTTCGGTACAGCCGCAGCTTGTGCGGAGAAGCGAAAGAGAGCCGGGGAAGAATGTGGAAAGCCGAACTCGGTCGCTGCAAGCGGGTGCTGGCGAACAGCTTCTGGTCACTTAGTAGAAAGTCTCCCAGCACAGTGCAGAGTCCCCGTGGCTAGTTCCTTGAAATACCTTTCCTGGCAACAGCCCAGAGCTGTACTGAGTGCAGCAGGTGTCAGGCAGTCTCCCCTTGCCGTGTAGGTGCTTCTGTTTTGTGTTTGCAGCGTGCAGAAAAGCACTCGTCTTTGCTGCTGCTTGCAGCAAGCCAAAACGCTTTTGCAGCCACTTTCCTGCCTTTTCCACAGCAGGATCACTGTCGAGCTAATTTACAGTTACCTCTGCGTAGAGCAGCGAGAGGAGCAGCTCTGCCGGCTTTCCTGTGCTTCTGCATAGCAGAGCTGTCAAGAACGAGAAGCTGCGTTTGGCCGAGAAAGCAGCGCTTCGCGGAACCACAGCCAGCGGCGTCTTCGGTACAGCCGCAGCTTGTGCGGATATGCGAAACAGAGCCGGGGAAGAATGTGGAAAGCCGAACTCGGTCGCTGCAAGCGGGTGCTGGCGAACAGCTTCTGGTCACCTTATAGAAACTCTCCCAGCACAGTGCAGAGTCCCCGTGGCTAGTTCCTTGAAATACCCTGCCTGGCAGCAGCCCAGAGCTGTACTGAGTGCAGCAGGTGTCAGGCAGTCTCCTCTCGCCGTGTAGGTGCTTCTGTTTTGTGTTTGCAGCGTGCAGGGAAGCCATCGTGCTTGCTGCTGCTTCCAGCAAGCCAAAACGCTTTTGCAGCCACTTTCCTGCCTTTTCCACAGCAGGATCAAGCCACTTTCCTGCCTTTTCCACAGCAGGATCACTGTCGAGCTGATTTACAGTTGCCGATGCGTAGAGCAGCTAGAGGAGCAGCTCTGCCGGCTTTCCTGTGCTTCTGCATAGCAGAGCTGTCAAGAACGAGAAGCTGCGTTTTGCTCAGCAAGCAGCGCTTCGCGGAACCACAGCCAGCGGCGTCTTCGGTACAGCCGCAGGTTGTGCGGAGAAGCGAAAAAGAACCAGGGAAGAATGTGGAAAGCCGAACTCGGTCGCTGCAAGCTGTTGCTGGCGAACAGCTTCTGTTCACCTTGTAGAAATTTTCCCAGCACAGTGCAAAATCCCCGTGGCTAGTTCCTTGAAATACCTTTCCTGGCAGCAGCCCAGAGCTGTACTGAGTGCAGCAGGTGGCAGGCAGTCTCCTCTCGCCGTGTAGGTGCTTCTGTTTTTTGTTTGCAGCGTGATGGGAAGCCATCGTGCTTGCTGCTGCATCCAGCAAGCCAAAACGCTTTTGCAGCCACTTTCCTGGCTTTTCCGCAGCAGGAACAAGCCACTTTCCTGCCTTATCCACAGCAGGATCACTGTCGAGCTGATTTACAGTTGCCTCTGCGTAGAGCAGCTAGAGGAGCAGCTCTGCCGGCTTTCCTGTGCTTCTGCATAGCAGAGCTGTCAAGAACGAGAAGCTGCGTTTTGCCCAGAAAGCAGCGCTTCGCAGAACCACAGCCAGCGGCGTCTTCGGTACAGCCGCAGGTTGTGCGGAGAAGCGAAAGAGAGCCGGGGAAGAATGTCGAAAGCCGAACTCGGTCGCTGCAAGCTGTTGCTGGCGAACAGCTTCTGTTCACCTTGTAGAAATTTTCCCAGCACAGTGCAAAATCCCCGTGGCTAGTTCCTTGAAATACCATTCCTGGCAGCAGCCCAGAGCTGTACTGAGTGCAGCAGGTGTCAGGCAGTCTCCTCTCGCCGTGTCGGTGCTTCTGTTTCGTGTTTGCAGCGTGCAGAGAGGCACTCGTCTTTGCTGCTGCTTGCAGCAAGCCAAAACGCTTTTGCAGCCACGTTCCTGCCTTTTCCACAGCAGGATCACTGTCGAGCTGATTCACAGTTGCCTCTGCGTAGAGCAGCTAGAGGAGCAACTCTGCCGGCTTTCTTGTTCTTCTGCATAGCAGAGCTGTCAAGAACGAGAAGCTGCGTTTTGCCGAGAAAGCAGCGCTTCGCGGAAGCACAGCCAGCGGCGTCTTCGGTACACCCGCAGCTTGTGCGGAGAAGCGAAAGAGAGCCGGGGAAGAATGTGGAAAGCCGAACTCGGTCGCCGCAGACGGGTGCTAGCGAACAGTTTCTGGTCACCTTGTAGAAACTCTCCCAGCACAGTGCAGAGTCCCCGTGGCTAGTTCCTTGAAATACCTTTCCTGGCAGCAGCCCAGAGCTGTACTGAGTGCAGCAGGTGTCAGGCAGTCTCCTCTCGCCGTGTAGGTGCTTCTGTTTTGTGTTTGCAGCATGCAGGGAAGCCATCGTGCTTGCTGCTGCTTGCAGCAAGCCAAAACGCTTTTGCAGCCACTTTCCTACCTTCTCCACAGCAGGATCAAGCCACTTTCCTGCCTTTTCCACAGCAGGATCACTGTCGAGGTGATTTACAGTTGCCTCTGCCTAGAGCAGCTAGAGGAGCAGCTCTTCCGGCTTTCCTGTGCTTCTGCATAGCAGAGCTGTCAAGAACGAGAAGCTGCGTTTGGCCGAGAAAGCAGCGCTTCGCGGAAGCACAGCCAGCGGCGTCTTCGGTACAGCTGCAGGTTGTGCGGAGAAGCGAAAAAGAGCCAGGGAAGAATGTGGAAAGCCGAACTCGGTCGCTGCAAGCGGGTGCTGGCGAACAGCTTCTGGTCACCTTGTAGAAACTCTCCCAGCACAGTGCAGAGTCCCCGTGGCTAGTTCCTTGAAATACCTTTCCTGGCAGCAGCCCAGAGCTGTACTGAGTGCAGCAGGTGTCAGGCAGTCTCCTCTCGCCGTCTCGGTGCTTCTGTTTTTTGTTTGCAGCGTGATGGGAAGCCATCGTGCTTGCTGCTGCATCCAGCAAGCCAAAACGCTTTTGCAGCCACGTTCCTGCCTTTTCCACAGTAGGATCACTGTCGAGCTGATTTACAGTTGCCTCTGCGTAGAGCAGCTAGAGGAGCAGCTCTGCCGGCTTTCCTGTGCTTCTGCATAGCAGAGCTGTCAAGAACGAGATGCTGCGTTTTGCCGAGAAAGCAGCGCTTCGCGGAACCACAGCCAGCAGCGTCTTTGGTACATCCGCAAATTGTGCGGAGAAGCGAAAGAGAGATGGGGAAAAATGTGGAAAGCCGAACTCGGTCGCTGCAAGCGGGTGCTGGCGAACAGCTTCTGGTCACTTAGTAGAAAGTCTGCCAGCACAGTGCGGAGTCCCCGTGGCTAGTTCCTTGAAATACCTTTTCTGGCAGCAGCCCAGAGCTGTACTGAGTGCAGCAGGTGTCAGGCAGTCTCCTCTCGCCGTGTAAGTGCTTCTGTTTTGTGTTTGCAGCGTGCAGGGAAGCCATCGTGCTTGCTGCTGCTTCCAGCAAGCCAAAACGCTTTTGCAGCCACGTTCCTGCCTTTTCCACAGCAGGATCACTGTCGAGCTGATTTACAGTTGCCTCTGCGTAGAGCAGCTAGAGGAGCAGCTCTGCCGGCTTTCCTGTGCTTCTGCATAGCAGAGCTGTCAAGAACGAGAAGCTGCGTTTGGCCCAGAAAGCAGCGCTTCGCGGAAGCACAGCCAGCGTCGTCTTCGGTACAGCCGCAGGTTGTGCGGAGAAGCGAAAAAGAGCCGGGGAAGAATGTGGAAAGCCAAACTCGGTCGCTGCAAGCGGTTGCTGGCGATCAGCTTCTGTTCACCTTGTAGAAACTCTCCCAGCACAGTGCAAAATCCCCGTGGCTAGTTCCTTGAAATACCTTTCCTGGCAGCAGCCCAGAGCTGTACTGAGTGCAGCAGGTGTCAGGCAGTCTCCTCTCGCCGTGTAGGTGCTTCTGTTTTTTGTTTGCAGCGTGCAGGGAAGCCATCGTGCTTGCTGCTGCTTCCAGCAAGCCAAAACGCTTTTGCAGCCACTTTCCTGCCTTTTCCACAGCAGGATCAAGCCACTTTCCTGCCTTTTCCACAGCAGGATCACTGTCGAGCTGATTTACAGTTGCCTCTGCGTAGAGCAGCTAGAGGAGCAGCTCTGCCGGCTTTCCTGTGCTTCTGCATAGCAGAGCTGTCAAGAACGAGAAGCTGCGTTTTGCCGAGAAAGCAGCGCTTCGCGGAACCACAGCCAGCGGCGTCTTCGGTACAGCGGCAGGTTGTGCGGAGAAGCGAAAGAGAGCCGGGGAAGAATGTCGAAAGCCGAACTCGGTCGCTGCAAGCGGTTGCTGGCGAACAGCTTCTGGTCACCTTGTAGAAATTTTCCCAGCACAGTGCAAAATCCCCGTGGCTAGTTCCTTGAAATACCTTTCCTGGCAGCAGCCCAGAGCTGTACTGAGTGCAGCAGGTGTCAGGCAGTCTCCTCTCGCCGTGTCGGTGCTTCTGTTTCGTGTTTGCAGCGTGCAGAGAGGCACTCGTCTTTGCTGCTGCTTGCAGCAAGCCAAAACGCTTTTGCAGCCACGTTCCTGCCTTTTCCACAGCAGGATCACTGTCGAGCTGATTCACAGTTGCCTCTGCGTAGAGCAGCTAGAGGAGCAACTCTGCCGGCTTTCCTGTTCTTCTGCATAGCAGAACTGTCAAGAACGAGAAGCTGCGTTTTGCCGAGATAGCAGCGCTTCGCGGAACCACAGCCAGCGGCGTCTTCGGTACAGCCGCAGCTTGTGCGGAGAAGCGAAAGAGAGCCGGGGAAGAATGTGGAAAGCCGAACTCGGTCGCCGCAGACGGGTGCTAGCGAACAGTTTCTGGTCATCTTGTAGAAACTCTCCCAGCACAGTGCAGAGTCCCCGTGGCTAGTTTCTTGAAATACCTTTCCTGGCAGCAGCCCAGAGCTGTACTGAGTGCAGCAGGTGTCAGGCAGTCTCCTCTCGCCGTGTAGGTGCTTCTGTTTTGTGTTTGCAGCGTGCAGGGAAGCCATCGTGCTTGCTGCTGCTTGCAGCAAGCCAAAACGCTTTTGCAGCCACTTTCCTGCCTTTTCCACAGCAGGATCAAGCCACTTTCCTGCCTTTTCCACAGCAGGATCACTGTTGAGCTGATTTACAGTTGCCTCTGCCTAGAGCAGCTAGAGGAGCAGCTCTTCCGGCTTTCCTGTGCTTCTGCATAGCAGAGCTGTCAAGAACGAGAAGCTGGGTTTGGCCGAGAAAGCAGCGCTTCGCGGAACCACAGCCAGCGGCGTCTTCGGTACAGCTGCAGGTTGTGCGGAGAAGCGAAAAAGAGCCAGGGAAGAACGTGGAAAGCCGAACTCGGTCGCTGCAAGCGGGTGCTGGCGAACAGCTTCTGGTCACCTTGTAGAAACTCTCCCAGCACAGTGCAGAGTCCCCGTGGCTAGTTCCTTGAAATACCTTTCCTGGCAGCAGCCCAGAGCTGTACTGAGTGCAGCAGGTGTCAGGCAGTCTCCTCTCGCCGTCTCGGTGCTTCTGTTTTTTGTTTGCAGCGTTATGGGAAGCCATCGTGCTTGCTGCTGCATCCAGCAAGCCAAAACGCTTTTGCAGCCACTTTCCTGCCTTTTCCACAGCAGGATCACTGTCGAGCTAATTTACAGTTACCTCTGCGTAGAGCAGCGAGAGGAGCAGCTCTGCCGGCTTTCCTGTGCTTCTGCATAGCAGAGCTGTCAAGAACGAGAAGGTGCGTTTGGCCGAGAAAGCAGCGCTTCGCGGAACCACAGCCAGCAGCGTCTTTGGTACATCCGCAAATTGTGCGGAGAAGCGAAAGAGAGCCGGGGAAAAATGTGGAAAGCCGAACTCGGTCGCTGCAAGCGGGTGCTGGCGAACAGCTTCTGGTCACTTAGTAGAAAGTCTCCCAGCACAGTGCAGAGTCCCCGTGGCTAGTTCCTCGAAATACCTTTTCTGGCAGCAGCCCAGAGCTGTACTGAGTGCAGCAGGTGTCAGGCAGTCTCCTCTCGCCGTGTAGGTGCTTCTGTTTTGTGTTTGCAGCGTGCAGGGAAGTCATCGTGCTTGCTGCTGCTTCCAGCAAGCCAAACTGCTTTTGCAGCCACGTTCCTGCCTTTTCCACAGCAGGATCACTGTCGAGCTGATTTACAGTTGCCTCTGCGTAGAGCAGCTAGAGGAGCAGCTCTGCCGGCTTTCCTGTGCTTCTGCATAGCAGAGCTGTCAAGAACGAGAAGCTGCGTTTTGTCGAGAAAGCAGCGCTTCGCGGAACCACAGCCAGCGGCGTCTTTGGTACAGCCGCAAGTTTTGCGGAGAAGCGAAAGAGAGCCGGGGAAGAACGTGGAAATCCGAACTCGGTCGCTGCAAGCGGGTGCTGGCGAACAGCTTCTGGTCACTTAGTAGAAAGTCTCCCAGCACAGTGCAGAGTCCCCGTGGCTAGTTCCTTGAAATACCTTTCCTGGCAGCAGCCCAGAGCTGTACTGAGTGCAGCAGGTGTCAGGCAGTCTCCTCTCCCGGTGTAGGTGCTGCAGTTTTGTGTTTGCAGCGTGCAGGGAAGCCCTCGTGGTTGCTGCTGCATCCAGCAAGCCAAAACGCTTTTGCAGACACGTTCCTTCCTTTTCCGCAGCAGGATCAAGCCACTTTCCTGCCTTTTCCACAGCAGGATCACTCTCGAGCTGATTTACAGTTGCCTCTGCGTAGAGCAGCGAGAGGAGCAGCTCTGCCGGCATTCCTGTGCATCTGCATAGCAGAGCTGTCAAGAACGAGAAGCTGCGTTTTGCCCAGGAAGCAGCACTTCGCGGAACCACAGCCAGCGGCGTCTTCGGTACAGCCGCAGGTTGTGCGGAGAAGCGAAAGAGAGCCGGGGAAGAATGTGGAAAGCCGAACTCGGTCGCTGCAAGCGGTTGCTGGCAACAGCTTCTGTTCACCTTGTAGAAATTTTCCCAGCACAGTGCAAAATCCCCGTGGCTAGTTCCTTGAAATACCTTTCCTGGCAGCAGCCCAGAGCTGTACTGAGTGCAGCAGGTGTCAGGCAGTCTCCTCTCGCCGTGTCGGTGCTTCTGTTTTTTGTTTGCAGCGTGCAGGGAAGCCATCGTGCTTGCTGCTGCTTGCAGCAAGCCAAAACGCTTTTGCAGCCACTTTCCTGCCTTTTCCACAGCAGGATCACTGTCGAGCTGATTTACAGTTGCCTCTGCGTAGAGCAGCTAGAGGAGCAGCTCTGCCGGCTTTCCTGTGCTTCTCCATAGCAGAGCTGTCAAGAACGAGAAGCTGCGTTTTGCCCAGAAAGCAGCGCTTCGCGGAAGCACAGCGAGCGGAGTCTTCGGTACAGCCGCAGGTTGTGCGGAGAAGCGAAAGAGAGCCGGGGAAAAATGTGGAAAGCCGAACGCGGTCGCTGCAAGCGGGTGCTGGCGAAAAGCTTCTGGTCACTTAGTAGAAAGTCTCCCAGCACAGTGCAGAGTCCCCATGCCTAGTTCCTTGAAATACCCTGCCTGGCAGCAGCCCAGAGGTGTACTGAGTGCAGCAGGTGTCAGGCAGTCTCCTCTCGCCGTGTAGGTGCTTCTGTTTCGTGTTTGCAGCGTGCAGGGAAGCCATCGTGCTTGCTGCTGCTTCCAGCAAGCCAAAACGCTTTTGCAGCCACGTTCCTGCCTTTTCCACAGCAGGATCACTGTCGAGCTGATTTACAGTTGCCTCTGCGTAGAGCAGCTAGAGGAGCAGCTCTGCCGGCTTTCCTGTGCTTCTGCATAGCAGAGCTGTCAAGAACGAGAAGCTGCGTTTTGCCGAGAAAGCAGCGCTTCGCGGAAGCACAGCCAGCGGCGTCTTCGGTACAGCCGCAGCTTGTGCGGAGAAGCGAAAGAGAGCCGGGGAAGAATGTGGAAAGCCGAACTCGTTCGCTGCAAGCGGGTGCTAGCGAACAGCTTCTGGTCACCTTGTAGAAACTCTCCCAGCACAGTGCAGAGTCCCCGTGGCTAGTTCCTTGAAATACCTTTCCTGGCAGCAGCCCAGAGCTGTACTGAGTGCAGCAGGTGTCAGGCAGTCTCCCCTCCCGGTGTAGGTGCTGCAGTTTTGTGTTTGCAGCGTGCAGGGAAGCCATCGTGCTTGCTGCTGCTTGCAGCAAGCCAAAACGCTTTTGCAGCCACTTTCCTGCCTTTTCCACAGCAGGATCAAGCCACTTTCCTGCCTTTTCCACAGCAGGATCACTGTTGAGCTGATTTACAGTTGCCTCTGCCTAGAGCACCTAGAGGAGCAGCTCTTCCGGCTTTCCTGTGCTTCTGCATAGCAGAGCTGTCAAGAACGAGAAGCTGGGTTTGGCCGAGAAAGCAGCGCTTCGCGGAACCACAGCCAGCGGCGTCTTCGGTACAGCTGCAGGTTGTGCGGAGAAGCGAAAAAGAGCCAGGGAAGAATGTGGAAAGCCGAACTCGGTCGCTGCAAGCGGGTGCTGGCGAACAGCTTCTGGTCACCTTGTAGAAACTCTCCCAGCACAGTGCAGAGTCCCCGTGGCTAGTTCCTTGAAATACCTTTCCTGGCAGCAGCCCAGAGCTGTACTGAGTGCAGCAGGTGTCAGGCAGTCTCCTCTCGCCGTCTCGGTGCTTCTGTTTTTTGTTTGCAGCGTTATGGGAAGCCATCGTGCTTGCTGCTGCATCGAGCAAGCCAAAACGCTTTTGCAGCCACGTTCCTGCCTTTTCCACAGCAGGATCACTGTCGAGCTGATTTACAGTTGCCTCTGCGTAGAGCAGCGAGAGGAGCAGCTCTGCCGGCTTTCCTGTGCTTCTGCATAGCAGAGCTGTCAAGAACGAGAAGCTGCGTTTTGCCGAGAAAGCAGCGCTTCGCGGAAGCACAGCCAGCGGCGTCTTCGGTACAGCCGCAGCTTGTGCGGAGAAGCGAAAGAGAGACGGGGAATAACGTGGAAAGCCGAACTCGGTCGCTGCAAGCGGGTGCTGGCGAACAGCTTCTGGTCACTTAGTAGAAAGTCTCCAAGCACAGTGCAGAGTCCCCGTGGCTAGTTCCTTGAAATACCTTTTCTGGCAGCAGCCCAGAGCTGTACTGAGTGCAGCAGGTGTCAGGCAGTCTCCTCTCGCCGTGTAGGTGCTTCTGTTTTGTGTTTGCAGCGTGCAGGGAAGCCATTGTGCTTGCTGCTGCTTCCAGCAAGCCAAAACGCTTTTGCAGCCACGTTCCTGCCTTTTCCACAGCAGGATCACTGTCGAGCTGATTTGCAGTTGCCTCTGCGTAGAGCAGCTAGAGGAGAAGCTCTGCCGGCTTTCCTGTGCTTCTGCATAGCAGAGCTGTCAAGAACGAGAAGCTGCGTTTTGCCCAGAAAGCAGCGCTTCGCGGAACCACAGCCAGCGGCGTCTTCGGTACAGCCGCAGCTTGTGCGGAGAAGCGAAAGAGAGCCGGGGAAGAATGTGGAAAGCCGAACTCGGTCGCTGCAAGCGGTTGCTGGCGAACAGCTTCTGTTCACCTTGTAGAAACTCTCCCAGCACAGTGCAAAATCCCTGTGGCTAGTTCCTTGAAATACCTTTCCTGGCAGCAGCCCAGAGCTGTACTGAGTGCAGCAGGTGTCAGGCAGTCTCCTCTCGCCGTGTAGGTGCTTCTGTTTTTTGTTTGCAGCGTTATGGGAAGCCATCGTGCTTGCTGCTGCATCCAGCAAGCCAAAACGCTTTTGCAGCCACGTTCCTGCCTTTTCCACAGCAGGATCACTGTCGAGCTGATTTACAGTTGCCTCTGCGTAGAGCAGCTAGAGTAGCAACTCTGCCGGCTTTCCTGTTCTTCTGCATAGCAGAGCTGTCAAGAACGAGAAGCTGCGTTTTGCCGAGAAAGCAGCGCTTCGCGGAACCACAGCCAGCGGCGTCTTTGGTACAGCCGCAAGTTGTGCGGAGAAGCGACAGAGAGCCGGGGAACAATGTGGAAAGCCGAACTCGGTCGCTGCAAGCGGGTGCTGGCGAACAGCTTCTGGTCACTTAGTAGAAAGTCTCCCAGCACAGTGCAGAGTCCCCGTGGCTAGTTCCTTGAAATACCCTGCCTGGCAGCAGCCCAGAGCTGTACTGAGTTCAGCAGGTGTCAGGCAGTCTCCCCTTGCTGTGTAGGTGCTTCTGTTTCGTGCTTGCAGCGTGCAGAAAAGCACTCGTCTTTGCAGCTGCTTGCAGCAAGCCAAAACGCTTTTGCAGCCACTTTCCTGCCTTTTCCACAGCAGGATCACTGTCGAGCTAATTTACAGTTACCTCTGCGTAGAGCAGCGAGAGGAGCAGCTCTGCCGGCTTTCCTGTGCTTCTGCATAGCAGAGCTGTCAAGAACGAGAAGGTGCGTTTGGCCGAGAAAGCAGCGCTTCGCGGAACCACAGCCAGCGGCGTCTTCGGTACAGCCGCAGCTTGTGCGGAGAAGCGAAAGAGAGCCGGGGAAGAACGTGGAAAGCCGAACTCGGTCGCTGCAAGCGGGTGCTGGCGAACAGCTTCTGGTCACCTTGTAGAAACTGTCCCAGCACAGTGCAGAGTCCCCGTGGCTAGTTCCTTGAAATACCTTTCCTGGCAGCAGCCCAGAGCTGTACTGAGTGCAGCAGGTGTCAGGCCGTCTCCTCTCGCCGTGTAGGTGCTTCTGTTTTGTGTTTGCAGCGTGCAGAGAAGCCCGCGTGCTTGCTGCTGCTTCCAGCAAGCCAAAACGCTTTTGCAGCCACGTTCCTGCCTTTTCCACAGCAGGATCACTGTCGAGCTGATTTACAGTTGCCTCTGCGTAGAGCAGCTAGAGGAGCAGCTCTGCCGGCTTTCCTGTGCTTCTGCATAGCAGAGCTGTCAAGAACGAGAAGCTGCCTTTGGCCGAGAAAGCAGCGCTTCGCGGAAGCACAGCCAGCGGCGTCTTTGGTACAGCCGCAGGTTGTGCGGAGAAGCGAAAGAGAGCCGGGGAAGAATGTGGAAAGCCGAACTCGGTCGCTGCAAGCGGTTGCTGGCGAACAGCTTCTGGTCACCTTGTAGAAACTGTCCCAGCACAGTGCAGAGTCCCCGTGGCTAGTTCCTTGAAATACCTTTCCTGGCAGCAGCCCAGAGCTGTACTGAGTGCAGCAGGTGTCAGGCAGTCTCCTCTCCCGGTGTAGGTGCTGCAGTTTTGTGTTTGCAGCGTGCAGGGAAGCCCTCGTGCTTGCTGCTGCATCCAGCAAGCCAAAACGCTTTTGCAGCCACTTTCCTGCCTTTTCCGCAGCAGGATCAAGCCACTTTCCTGCCTTTTCCACAACAGGATCACTGTCGAGCTGATTTACAGTTGCCTCTGCGTACAGCATCTAGAGGAGCAGCTCTGCCGGCTTTCCTGTGCTTCTGCATAGCAGAGCTGTCAAGAACGAGAAGCTGCGTTTTGCCCAGAAAGCAGCGCTTCGCGGAACCACAGCCAGCGGCATCTTCGGTACAGCCGCAGCTTGTGCGGAGAAGCGAAAAAGAGCCGGGGAAGAATGTGGAAAGCCGAACTCGGTCGCTGCAAGCGGTTGCTGGCGAACAGCTTCTGTTCACCTTGTAGAAATTTTCCCAGCACAGTGCAAAATCCCCGTGGCTAGTTCCTTGAAATACCTTTCCTGGCAGCAGCCCAGAGCTGTACTGAGTGCAGCAGGTGTCAGGCAGTCTCCTCTCGCCGTGTAGGTGCTTCTGTTTTGTGTTTGCAGCGTGCAGGGAAGCCCTCGTGCTTGCTGCTGCTTCCAGGAAGCCAAAACGCTTTTGCAGCCACGTTCCTTCCTTTTCCACAGCAGGATCACTGTCGAGCTGATTTACAGTTGCCTCTGCGTAGAGCAGCTAGAGGAGCAGCTCTGCCGGCTTTCCTGTGCTTCTGCATAGCAGAGCTGTCAAGAACGAGAAGCTGCGTTTTGCCGAGAAAGCAGAGCTTCGCGGAAGCACAGCCAGCGGCGTCTTCGGTACAGCCGCAGCTTGTGCGGAGAAGCGAAAGAGAGCCGGGGAAGAATGTGGAAAGCCGAACTCGGTCGCTGCAAGCGGTTGCTGGCGAACAGCTTCTGTTCACCTTGTAGAAACTCTCCCAGCACAGTGCAAAATCCCTGTGGCTAGTTCCTTGAAATACCTTTCCTGGCAGCAGCCCAGAGCTGTACTGAGTGCAGCAGGTGTCAGGCAGTCTCCTCTCGCCGTGTAGGTGCTTCTGTTTTTTGTTTGCAGCGTTATGGGAAGCCATCGTGCTTGCTGCTGCATCCAGCAAGCCAAAACGCTTTTGCAGCCACGTTCCTGCCTTTTCCACAGCAGGATCACTGTCGAGCTGATTTACAGTTGCCTCTGCGTAGAGCAGCTAGAGTAGCAACTCTGCCGGCTTTCCTGTTCTTCTGCATAGCAGAGCTGTCAAGAACGAGAAGCTGCGTTTTGCCGAGAAAGCAGCGCTTCGCGGAACCACAGCCAGCGGCGTCTTTGGTACAGCCGCAAGTTGTGCGGAGAAGCGACAGAGAGCCGGGGAACAATGTGGAAAGCCGAACTCGGTCGCTGCAAGCGGGTGCTGGCGAACAGCTTCTGGTCACTTAGTAGAAAGTCTCCCAGCACAGTGCAGAGTCCCCGTGGCTAGTTCCTTGAAATACCCTGCCTGGCAGCAGCCCAGAGCTGTACTGAGTTCAGCAGGTGTCAGGCAGTCTCCCCTTGCTGTGTAGGTGCTTCTGTTTCGTGCTTGCAGCGTGCAGAAAAGCACTCGTCTTTGCAGCTGCTTGCAGCAAGCCAAAACGCTTTTGCAGCCACTTTCCTGCCTTTTCCACAGCAGGATCACTGTCGAGCTAATTTACAGTTACCTCTGCGTAGAGCAGCGAGAGGAGCAGCTCTGCCGGCTTTCCTGTGCTTCTGCATAGCAGAGCTGTCAAGAACGAGAAGGTGCGTTTGGCCGAGAAAGCAGCGCTTCGCGGAACCACAGCCAGCGGCGTCTTCGGTACAGCCGCAGCTTGTGCGGAGAAGCGAAAGAGAGCCGGGGAAGAACGTGGAAAGCCGAACTCGGTCGCTGCAAGCGGGTGCTGGCGAACAGCTTCTGGTCACCTTGTAGAAACTGTCCCAGCACAGTGCAGAGTCCCCGTGGCTAGTTCCTTGAAATACCTTTCCTGGCAGCAGCCCAGAGCTGTACTGAGTGCAGCAGGTGTCAGGCCGTCTCCTCTCGCCGTGTAGGTGCTTCTGTTTTGTGTTTGCAGCGTGCAGAGAAGCCCGCGTGCTTGCTGCTGCTTCCAGCAAGCCAAAACGCTTTTGCAGCCACGTTCCTGCCTTTTCCACAGCAGGATCACTGTCGAGCTGATTTACAGTTGCCTCTGCGTAGAGCAGCTAGAGGAGCAGCTCTGCCGGCTTTCCTGTGCTTCTGCATAGCAGAGCTGTCAAGAACGAGAAGCTGCCTTTGGCCGAGAAAGCAGCGCTTCGCGGAAGCACAGCCAGCGGCGTCTTTGGTACAGCCGCAGGTTGTGCGGAGAAGCGAAAGAGAGCCGGGGAAGAATGTGGAAAGCCGAACTCGGTCGCTGCAAGCGGTTGCTGGCGAACAGCTTCTGGTCACCTTGTAGAAACTGTCCCAGCACAGTGCAGAGTCCCCGTGGCTAGTTCCTTGAAATACCTTTCCTGGCAGCAGCCCAGAGCTGTACTGAGTGCAGCAGGTGTCAGGCAGTCTCCTCTCCCGGTGTAGGTGCTGCAGTTTTGTGTTTGCAGCGTGCAGGGAAGCCCTCGTGCTTGCTGCTGCATCCAGCAAGCCAAAACGCTTTTGCAGCCACTTTCCTGCCTTTTCCGCAGCAGGATCAAGCCACTTTCCTGCCTTTTCCACAACAGGATCACTGTCGAGCTGATTTACAGTTGCCTCTGCGTACAGCATCTAGAGGAGCAGCTCTGCCGGCTTTCCTGTGCTTCTGCATAGCAGAGCTGTCAAGAACGAGAAGCTGCGTTTTGCCCAGAAAGCAGCGCTTCGCGGAACCACAGCCAGCGGCATCTTCGGTACAGCCGCAGCTTGTGCGGAGAAGCGAAAAAGAGCCGGGGAAGAATGTGGAAAGCCGAACTCGGTCGCTGCAAGCGGTTGCTGGCGAACAGCTTCTGTTCACCTTGTAGAAATTTTCCCAGCACAGTGCAAAATCCCCGTGGCTAGTTCCTTGAAATACCTTTCCTGGCAGCAGCCCAGAGCTGTACTGAGTGCAGCAGGTGTCAGGCAGTCTCCTCTCGCCGTGTAGGTGCTTCTGTTTTGTGTTTGCAGCGTGCAGGGAAGCCCTCGTGCTTGCTGCTGCTTCCAGGAAGCCAAAACGCTTTTGCAGCCACGTTCCTTCCTTTTCCACAGCAGGATCACTGTCGAGCTGATTTACAGTTGCCTCTGCGTAGAGCAGCTAGAGGAGCAGCTCTGCCGGCTTTCCTGTGCTTCTGCATAGCAGAGCTGTCAAGAACGAGAAGCTGCGTTTTGCCGAGAAAGCAGAGCTTCGCGGAAGCACAGCCAGCGGCGTCTTCGGTACAGCCGCAGCTTGTGCGGAGAAGCGAAAGAGAGCCGGGGAAGAATGTGGAAAGCCGAACTCGGTCGCTGCAAGCGGTTGCTGGCGAACAGCTTCTGTTCACCTTGTAGAAACTCTCCCAGCACAGTGCAAAATCCCTGTGGCTAGTTCCTTGAAATACCTTTCCTGGCAGCAGCCCAGAGCTGTACTGAGTGCAGCAGGTGTCAGGCAGTCTCCTCTCTCCGTGTAGGTGCTTCTGTTTTTTGTTTGCAGCGTGCAGGGAAGCCATCGTGCTTGCTGCTGCATCCAGCAAGCCAAAACGCTTTTGCAGCCACGTTCCTGCCTTTTCCACAGCAGGATCACTGTCGAGCTGATTTACAGTTGCCTCTGCGTAGAGCAGCTAGAGGAGCAACTCTGCCGGCTTTCCTGTGCTTCTGCATAGCAGAGCTGTCAAGAACGAGAAGCTGCGTTTTGCCGAGAAAGCAGCGCTTCGCGGAACCACAGCCAGCGGCGTCTTTGGTACAGCCGCAAGTTGTGCGGAGAAGCGAAAGAGAGCCGGGGAAAAATGTGGAAAGCCGAACTCGGTCGCTGCAAGCGGGTGCTGGCGAACAGCTTCTGGTCACTTAGTAGAAAGTCTCCCAGCACAGTGCAGAGTCCCCGTGGCTAGTTCCTTGAAATACCTTTTCGGGCAGCAGCCCAGAGCTGTACTGAGTGCAGCAGGTGTCAGGCAGTCTCCCCTTGCCGTGTAGGTGCTTCTGTTTCGTGTTTGCAGCGTGCAGAAAAGCACTCGTCTTTGCTGCTGCTTGCAGCAAGCCAAAACGCTTTTGCAGCCACTTTCCTGCCTTTTCCACAACAGGATCACTGTCGAGCTAATTTACAGTTACCTCTGCGGAGAGCAGCGAGAGGAGCAGCTCTGGCGGCTTTCCTGTGCTTCTGCATAGTAGAGCTGTCAAGAACGAGAAGCTGCGTTTGGCCGAGAAAGCAGCGCTTCGCGGAAGCACAGCCAGCGGCGTCTTCGGTACAGCCGCAGGTTGTGCGGATATGCGAAACAGAGGCGGGGAAGAACGTGGAAAGCCGAACTCGGTCGCTGCAAGCGGGTGCTGGTGAACAGCTTCTGGTCACCTTGTAGAAACTCTCCCAGCACAGTGCAGAGTCCCCGTGGCTAGTTCCTTGAAATACCTTTCCTGGCAGCAGCCCAGAGCTGTACTGAGTGCAGCAGGTGTCAGGCAGTCTCCTCTCGCCGTGTAGGTGCTTCTGTTTTGTGTTTGCAGCGTGCAGAGAAGCCCGCGTGCTTGCTGCTGCTTCCAGCAAGCCAAAATGCTTTTGCAGCCACTTTCCTGCCTTTTCCACAACAGGATCACTGTCTAGCTGATTTACAGTTGCCTCTGCGTAGAGCAGCTAGAGGAGCAGCTCTGCCGGCTTTCCTGTGCTTCTGCATAGCAGAACTGTCAAGAACGAGAAGCTGCGTTTTGCCGAGAAAGCAGCGCTTCGCGGAAGCACAGCCAGCGGCGTCTTCGGTACAGCCGCAGCTTGTGCGGAGAAGCGAAAGAGAGCCGGGGAAGAACGTGGAAAGCCGAACTCGGTCGCTGCAAGCAGGTGCTGGCGAACAGCTTCTGGTCACCTTGTAGAAACTGTCCCAGCACAGTGCAGAGTCCCCGTGGCTAGTTCCTTGAAATACCTTTCCTGGCAGCAGCCCAGAGCTGTACTGAGTGCAGCAGGTGTCAGGCCGTCTCCTCTCGCCGTGTAGGTGCTTCTGTTTTGTGTTTGCAGCGTGCAGAGAAGCCCGCGTGCTTGCTGCTGCTTCCAGCAAGCCAAAACGCTTTTGCAGCCACTTTCCTGCCTTTTCCACAACAGGATCACTGTCTAGCTGAATACAGTTGCCTCTGCGTAGAGCAGCTAGAGGAGCAGCTCTGCCGGCTTTCCTGTGCTTCTGCATAGCAGAGCTGTCAAGAACGAGAAGCTGCGTTTTGCCGAGAAAGCAGCGCTTCGCGGAAGCACAGCCAGCGGCGTCTTCGGTACAGCCGCAGCTTGTGCGGAGAAGCGAAAGAGAGACGGGGAATAACGTGGAAAGCCGAACTCGGTCGCTGCAAGCGGGTGCTGGCGAACAGCTTCTGGTCACCTTGTAGAAACTCTCCCAGCACAGTGCAGAGTCCCCGTGGCTAGTTCCTTGAAATACCTTTCCTGGCAGCAGCCCAGAGCTGTACTGAGTGCAGCAGGCTTCAGGCAGTCTCCACTCGCCGTGTAGGTGCTTCTGTTTTGTGTTTGCAGCGTGCAGAGAAGCCCGCGTGTTTGCTGCTGCTTCCAGCAAGCCAAAACGCTTTTGCAGCCACTTTCCTGCCTTTTCCACAACAGGATCACTGTCTAGCTGATTTACAGTTGCTTCTGCGTAGAGCAGCTAGAGGAGCAGCTCTGCCGGCTTTCCTGTGCTTCTGCATAGCAGAGCTGTCAAGAACGAGAAGCTGCATTTGTCGAGAAAGCAGCGCTTCGCGGAACTACTGCCAGCGGCGTCTTCGGTACAGCCGCAGCTTGTGCGGAGAAGCGAAAGAGAGCCGGGGAAGAACGTGGAAAGCCGAACTCGGTCGCTGCAAGCGGGTGCTGGCGAACAGCTTCTGGTCACCTTGTAGAAACTCTCCCAGCACAGTGCAGAGTCCCCGTGGCTAGTTCCTTGAAATACCTTTCCTGGCAGCAGCCCAGAGCTGTACTGAGTGCAGCAGGTGTCAGGCAGTCTCCCCTTGCCGTGTAGGTGCTTCTGTTTCGTGTTTACAGCGTGCAGAAAAGCACTCGTCTTTGCTGCTGCTTGCAGCAAGCCAAAACGCTTTTGCAGCCACTTTCCTGCCTTTTCCACAACAGGATCACTGTCGAGCTAATTTACAGTTACCTGTGCGGAGAGCAGCGAGAGGAGCAGCTCTGGCGGCTTTCCTGTGCTTCTGCATAGTAGAGCTGTCAAGAACGAGAAGCTGCGTTTGGCCGAGAAAGCAGCGCTTCGCGGAAGCACAGCCAGCGGCGTCTTCGGTACAGCCGCAGGTTGTGCGGATATGCGAAACAGAGGCGGGGAAGAACGTGGAAAGCCGAACTCGGTCGCTGCAAGCGGGTGCTGGCGAACAGCTTCTGGTCACCTTGTAGAAACTCTCCCAGCACAGTGCAGAGTCCCCGTGGCTAGTTCCTTGAAATACCTTTCCTGGCAGCAGCCCAGAGCTGTACTGAGTGCAGCAGGTGTCAGGAAGTCTCCTCTCGCCGTGTAGGTGCTTCTGTTTTGTGTTTGCAGCGTGCAGAGAAGCCCGCGTGCTTGCTGCTGCTTCCAGCAAGCCAAAACGCTTTTGCAGCCACTTTCCTGCCTTTTCCACAACAGGATCACTGTCTAGCTGATTTACAGTTGCCTCTGCGTAGAGCAGCTAGAGGAGCAGCTCTGCCGGCTTTCCTGTGCTTCTGCATAGCAGAGCTGTCAAGAACGAGAAGCTGCGTTTTGCCGAGAAAGCAGCGCTTCGCGGAAGCACAGCCAGCGGCGTCTTCGGTACAGCCGCAGCTTGTGCGGAGAAGCGAAAGAGAGCCGGGGAAGAACGTGGAAAGCCGAACTCGGTCGCTGCAAGCGGGTGCTGGCGAACAGCTTCTGGTCACCTTGTAGAAACTGTCCCAGCACAGTGCAGAGTCCCCGTGGCTAGTTCCTTGAAATACCTTTCCTGACAGCAGCCCAGAGCTGTACTGAGTGCAGCAGGTGTCAGGCCGTCTCCTCTCGCCGTGTAGGTGCTTCTGTTTTGTGTTTGCAGCGTGCAGAGAAGCCCGCGTGCTTGCTGCTGCTTCCAGCAAGCCAAAACGCTTTTGCAGCCACTTTCCTGCCTTTTCCACAACAGGATCACTGTCTAGCTGAATACAGTTGCCTCTGCGTAGAGCAGCTAGAGGAGCAGCTCTGCCGGCTTTCCTGTGCTTCTGCATAGCAGAGCTGTCAAGAACGAGAAGCTGCGTTTTGCCGAGAAAGCAGCGCTTCGCGGAAGCACAGCCAGCGGCGTCTTCGGTACAGCCGCAGCTTGTGCGGAGAAGCGAAAGAGAGCCGGGGAAGAACGTGGAAAGCCGAACTCGGTCGCTGCAAGCGGGTGCTGGCGAACAGCTTCTGGTCACCTTGTAGAAACTGTCCCAGCACAGTGCAGAGTCCCCGTGGCTAGTTCCTTGAAATACCTTTCCTGGCAGCAGCCCAGAGCTGTACTGAGTGCAGCAGGTATCAGGCAGTCTCTACTCGCCGTGTAGGTGCTTCTGTTTTGTGTTTGCAGCGTGCAGAGAAGCCCGCGTGTTTGCTGCTGCTTACAGCAAGCCAAAACGCTTTTGCAGCCACTTTCCTGCCTTTTCCACAACAGGATCACTGTCTAGCTGATTTACAGTTGCTTCTGCGTAGAGCAGCTAGAGGAGCAGCTCTGCCAGCTTTCCTGTGCTTCTGCATAGCAGAGCTGTCAAGAACGAGAAGCTGCATTTGTCGAGAAAGCAGCGCTTCGCGGAACTACTGCCAGCGGCGTCTTCGGTACAGCCGCAGCTTGTGCGGAGAAGCGAAAGAGAGCCGGGGAAGAACGTGGAAAGCCGAACTCGGTCGCTGCAAGTGGGTGCTGGCGAACAGCTTCTGGTCACCTTGTAGAAACTGTCCCAGCACAGTGCAGAGTCCCCGTGGCTAGTTCCTTGAAATACCTTTCCTGGCAGCAGCCCAGAGCTGTACTGAGTGCAGCAGGTGTCAGGCAGTCTCCTCTCGCCGTGTAGGTGCTTCTGTTTTGTGTTTGCAGCGTGCAGAGAAGCCCGCGTGTTTGCTGCTGCTTCCAGCAAGCCAAAACGCTTTTGCAGCCACTTTCCTGCCTTTTCCACAACAGGATCACTGTCTAGCTGATTTACAGTTGCTTCTGCGTAGAGCAGCTAGAGGAGCAGCTCTGCCGGCTTTCCTGTGCTTCTGCATAGCAGAGCTGTCAAGAACGAGAAGCTGCGTTTTGTCGAGAAAGCAGCGCTTCGCGGAATTACTGCCAGCGGCGTCTTCGGTACAGCCGCAGCTTGTGCGGAGAAGCGAAAGAGAGCCGGGGAAGAACGTGGAAAGCCGAACTCGGTCGCTGCAAGAGGGTGCTGGCGAACAGCTTCTGGTCACCTTGTAGAAACTCTCCCAGCACAGTGCAGAGTCCCCGTGGCTAGTTTCTTGAAATACCTTTCCTGGCAGCAGCCCAGAGCTGTACTGAGTGCAGCAGGTGTCAGGCAGTCTCCTCTCGCCGTGTAGGTGCTTCTGTTTTGTGTTTGCAGCGTGCAGAGAAGCCCGCGTGCTTGCTGCTGCTTCCAGCAAGCCAAAACGCTTTTGCAGCCACTTTCCTGCCTTTTCCACAACAGGATCACTGTCTAGCTGATTTACAGTTGCCTCTGCGTAGAGCAGCTAGAGGAGCAGCTCTGCCGGCTTTCCTGTGCTTCTGCATTGCAGAGCTGTCAAGAACGAGAAGCTGCGTTTTGCCGAGAAAGCAGCGCTTCGCGGAAGCACAGCCAGCGGCGTCTTCGGTACAGCCGCAGCTTGTGCGGAGAAGCGAAAGAGAGCCGGGGAAGAACGTGGAAAGCCGAACTCGGTCGCTGCAAGCGGGTGCTGGCGAACAGCTTCTGGTCACCTTGTAGAAACTCTCCCAGCACAGTGCAGAGTCCCCGTGGCTAGTTCCTTGAAATACCTTTCCTGGCAGCAGCCCAGAGCTGTACTGAGTGCAGCAGGTGTCAGGCCGTCTCCTCTCGCCGTGTAGGTGCTTCTGTTTTGTGTTTGCAGCGTGCAGAGAAGCCCGCGTGCTTGCTGCTGCTTCCAGCAAGCCAAAACGCTTTTGCAGCCACTTTCCTGCCTTTTCCACAACAGGATCACTGTCTAGCTGAATACAGTTGCCTCTGCGTAGAGCAGCTAGAGGAGCAGCTCTGCCGGCTTTCCTGTGCTTCTGCATAGCAGAGCTGTCAAGAACGAGAAGCTGCGTTTTGCCGAGAAAGCAGCGCTTCGCGGAAGCACAGCCAGCGGCGTCTTCGGTACAGCCGCAGCTTGTGCGGAGAAGCGAAAGAGAGACGGGGAAGAACGTGGAAAGCCGAACTCGGTCGCTGCAAGCGGGTGCTGGCGAACAGCTTCTGGTCACCTTGTAGAAACTGTCCCAGCACAGTGCAGAGTCCCCGTGGCTAGTTCCTTGAAATACCTTTCCTGGCAGCAGCCCAGAGCTGTACTGAGTGCAGCAGGCTTCAGGCAGTCTCCACTCGCTGTGTAGGTGCTTCTGTTTTGTGTTTGCAGCGTGCAGAGAAGCCCGCGTGTTTGCTGCTGCTTCCAGCAAGCCAAAACGCTTTTGCAGCCACTTTCCTGCCTTTTCCACAACAGGATCACTGTCTAGCTGATTTACAGTTGCCTCTGCGTAGAGCAGCTAGAGGAGCAGCTCTGCCGGCTTTCCTGTGCTTCTGCATAGCAGAGCTGTCAAGAACGAGAAGCTGCATTTGTCGAGAAAGCAGCGCTTCGCGGAACTACTGCCAGCGGCGTCTTCGGTACAGCCGCAGCTTGTGCGGAGAAGCGAAAGAGAGCCGGGGAAGAACGTGGAAAGCCGAACTCGGTCGCTGCAAGCGGGTGCTGGCGAACAGCTTCTGGTCACCTTGTAGAAACTCTCCCAGCAGAGTGCAGAGTCCCCGTGGCTAGTTCCTTGAAATACCTTTCCTGGCAGCAGCCCAGAGCTGTACTGAGTGCAGCAGGCTTCAGGCAGTCTCCTCTCGCCGTGTAGGTGCTTCTGTTTTGTGTTTGCAGCGTGCAGAGAAGCCCGCGTGTTTGCTGCTGCTTCCAGCAAGCCAAAACGCTTTTGCAGCCACTTTCCTGCCTTTTCCACAACAGGATCACTGTCTAGCTGATTTACAGTTGCTTCTGCGTAGAGCAGCTAGAGGAGCAGCTCTGCCGGCTTTCCTGTGCTTCTGCATAGCAGAGCTGTCAAGAACGAGAAGCTGCATTTTGTCGAGAAAGCAGCGCTTCGCGGAACTACTGCCAGCGGCGTCTTCGGTACAGCCGCAGCTTGTGCGGAGAAGCGAAAGAAAGCCGGGGAAGAACGTGGAAAGCCGAACTCGGTCGCTGCAAGCGGGTGCTGGCGAACAGCTTCTGGTCACCTTGTAGAAACTGTCCCAGCACAGTGCAGAGTCCCCGTGGCTAGTTCCTTGAAATACCTTTCCTGGCAGCAGCCCAGAGCTGTACTGAGTGCAGCAGGTGTCAGGCAGTCTCCTCTCGCCGTGTAGGTGCTTCTGTTTCGTGTTTGCAGCGTGCAGAGAAGCCCGCGTGCTTGCTGCTGCATCCAGCAAGCCAAAACGCTTTTGCAGCCACTTTCCTGCCTTTTCCACAACAGGATCACTGTCGAGGTGATTTACAGTTGCCTCTGCCTAGAGCAGCTAGAGGAGCAGCTCTGCCGGCTTTCCTGTGCTTCTGCATTGCAGAGCTGTCAAGAACGAGAAGCTGCGTTTTGCCGAGAAAGCAGCGCTTCGCGGAAGCACAGCCAGCGGCGTCTTCGGTACAGCCGCAGCTTGTGCGGAGAAGCGAAAGAGAGCCGGGGAAGAACGTGGAAAGCCGAACTCGGTCGCTGCAAGCGGGTGCTGGCGAACAGCTTCTGGTCACCTTGTAGAAACTGTCCCAGCACAGTGCAGAGTCCCCGTGGCTAGTTCCTTGAAATACCTTTCCTGACAGCAGCCCAGAGCTGTACTGAGTGCAGCAGGTGTCAGGCCGTCTCCTCTCGCCGTGTAGGTGCTTCTGTTTTGTGTTTGCAGCGTGCAGAGAAGCCCGCGTGTTTGCTGCTGCTTCCAGCAAGCCAAAACGCTTTTGCAGCCACTTTCCTGCCTTTTCCACAACAGGATCACTGTCTAGCTGAATACAGTTGCCTCTGCGTAGAGCAGCTAGAGGAGCAGCTCTGCCTGCTTTCCTGTGCTTCTGCATAGCAGAGCTGTCAAGAACGAGAAGCTGCGTTTTGCCGAGAAAGCAGCGCTTCGCGGAACCACAGCCAGCGGCGTCTTGGGTACAGCCGCAGCTTGTGCGGAGAAGCGAAAGAGAGCCGGGGAAGAACGTGGAAAGCCGAACTCGGTCGCTGCAAGCGGGTGCTGGCGAACAGCTTCTGGTCACCTTGTAGAAACTGTCCCAGCACAGTGCAGAGTCCCCGTGGCTAGTTCCTTGAAATACCTTTCCTGGCAGCAGCCCAGAGCTGTACTGAGTGCAGCAGGCGTCAGGCAGTCTCCACTCGCGGTGAAGGTCCTTCTGTTTTGTGTTTGCAGCGTGCAGAGAAGCCCGCGTGTTTGCTGCTGCTTACAGCAAGCCAAAACGCTTTTGCAGCCACTTTCCTGCCTTTTCCACAACAGGATCACTGTCTAGCTGATTTACAGTTGCTTCTGCGTAGAGCAGCTAGAGGAGCAGCTCTGCCGGCTTTCCTGTGCTTCTGCATAGCAGAGCTGTCAAGAACGAGAAGCTGCATTTGTCGAGAAAGCAGCGCTTCGCGGAACTACTGCCAGCGGCGTCTTCGGTACAGCCGCAGCTTGTGCGGAGAAGCGAAAGAGAGCCGGGGAAGAACGTGGAAAGCCGAACTCGGTCGCTGCAAGCGGGTGCTGGCGAACAGCTTCTGTTCACCATGTAGAAACTGTCCCAGCACAGTGCAGAGTCCCCGTGGCTAGTTCCTTGAAATACCTTTCCTGACAGCAGCCCAGAGCTGTACTGAGTGCAGCAGGTGTCAGGCAGTCTCCTCTCGCCGTGTAGGTGCTTCTGTTTTGTGTTTGCAGCGTGCAGAGGAGCCCGCGTGTTTGCTGCTGCTTCCAGCAAGCCAAAACGCTTTTGCAGCCACTTTCCTGCCTTTTCCACAACAGGATCACTGTCTAGCTGATTTACAGTTGCCTCTGCGTAGAGCAGCTAGAGGAGCAGCTCTGCCGGCTTTCCTGTGCTTCTGCATAGCAGAGCTGTCAAGAACGAGAAGCTGCGTTTTGCCGAGAAAGCAGCGCTTCGCGGAAGCACAGCCAGCGGCGTCTTCGGTACAGCCGCAGCTTGTGCGGAGAAGCGAAAGAGAGCCGGGGAAGAACGTGGAAAGCCGAACTCGGTCGCTGCAAGCGGGTGCTGGCGAACAGCTTCTGGTCACCTTGTAGAAACTGTCCCAGCACAGTGCAGAGTCCCCGTGGCTAGTTCCTTGAAATACCTTTCCTGGCAGCAGCCCAGAGCTGTACTGAGTGCAGCAGGTGTCAGGCAGTCTCCTCTCGCCGTGTAGGTGCTTCTGTTTTGTGTTTGCAGCGTGCAGAGAAGCCCGCGTGCTTGCTGCTGCTTCCAGCAAGCCAAAACGCTTTTGCAGCCACTTTCCTGCCTTTTCCACAACAGGATCACTGTCTAGCTGATTTACAGTTGCCTCTGCGTAGAGCAGCTAGAGGAGCAGCTCTGCCGGCTTTCCTGTGCTTCTGCATAGCAGAGCTGTCAAGAACGAGAAGCTGCGTTTTGCCGAGAAAGCAGCGCTTCGCGGAAGCACAGCCAGCGGCGTCTTCGGTACAGCCGCAGCTTGTGCGGAGAAGCGAAAGAGAGCCGGGGAAGAACGTGGAAAGCCGAACTCGGTCGCTGCAAGCGGGTGCTGGCGAACAGCTTCTGGTCACCTTGTAGAAACTGTCCCAGCACAGTGCAGAGTCCCCGTGGCTAGTTCCTTGAAATACCTTTCCTGGCAGCAGCCCAGAGCTGTACTGAGTGCAGCAGGTGTCAGGCCGTCTCCTCTCGCCGTGTAGGTGCTTCTGTTTTGTGTTTGCAGCGTGCAGAGAAGCCCGCGTGCTTGCTGCTGCTTCCAGCAAGCCAAAACGCTTTTGCAGCCACTTTCCTGCCTTTTCCACAACAGGATCACTGTCTAGCTGAATACAGTTGCCTCTGCGTAGAGCAGCTAGAGGAGCAGCTCTGCCGGCTTTCCTGTGCTTCTGCATAGCAGAGCTGTAAAGAACGAGAAGCTGCGTTTTGCCGAGAAAGCAGCGCTTCGCGGAAGCACAGCCAGCGGCGTCTTCGGTACAGCCGCAGCTTGTGCGGAGAAGCGAAAGAGAGCCGGGGAAGAACGTGGAAAGCCGAACTCGGTCGCTGCAAGCGGGTGCTGGCGAACAGCTTCTGGTCACCTTGTAGAAACTGTCCCAGCACAGTGCAGAGTCCCCGTGGCTAGTTCCTTGAAATACCTTTCCTGGCAGCAGCCCAGAGCTGTACTGAGTGCAGCAGGTGTCAGGCAGTCTCCTCTCGCCGTGTAGGTGCTTCTGTTTTGTGTTTGCAGCGTGCAGAGAAGCCCGCGTGCTTGCTGCTGCTTCCAGCAAGCCAAAACGCTTTTGCAGCCACTTTCCTGCCTTTTCCACAACAGGATCACTGTCTAGCTGATTTACAGTTGCCTCTGCGTAGAGCAGCTAGAGGAGCAGCTCTGCCGGCTTTCCTGTGCTTCTGCATAGCAGAGCTGTCAAGAACGAGAAGCTGCGTTTTGCCGAGAAAGCAGCGCTTCGCGGAAGCACAGCCAGCGGCGTCTTCGGTACAGCGGCAGCTTGTGCGGAGAAGCGAAAGAGAGACGGGGAAGAACGTGGAAAGCCGAACTCGGTCGCTGCAAGCGGGTGCTGGCGAACAGCTTCTGGTCACCTTGTAGAAACTGTCCCAGCACAGTGCAGAGTCCCCGTGGCTAGTTCCTTGAAATACCTTTCCTGGCAGCAGCCCAGAGCTGTACTGAGTGCAGCAGGCTTCAGGCAGTCTCCACTCGCCGTGTAGGTGCTTCTGTTTTGTGTTTGCAGCGTGCAGAGAAGCCCGCGTGTTTGCTGCTGCTTCCAGCAAGCCAAAACGCTTTTGCAGCCGCTTTCCTGCCTTTTCCACAGCAGGATCACTGTCTAGCTGATTTACAGTTGCTTCTGCGTAGAGCAGCTAGAGGAGCAGCTCTGCCGGCTTTCCTGTGCTTCTGCATAGCAGAGCTGTCAAGAACGAGAAGCTGCATTTGTCGAGAAAGCAGCGCTTCGCGGAATTACTGCCAGCGGCGTCTTCGGTACAGCCGCAGCTTGTGCGGAGAAGCGAAAGAGAGCCGGGGAAGAACGTGGAAAGCCGAACTCGGTCGCTGCAAGCGGGTGCTGGCGAACAGCTTCTGGTCACCTTGTAGAAACTCTCCCAGCACAGTGCATAGTCCCCGTGGCTAGTTCCTTGAAATACCTTTCCTGGCAGCAGCCCAGAGCTGTACTGAGTGCAGCAGGTGTCAGGCAGTCTCCTCTCGCCGTGTAGGTGCTTCTGTTTTGTGTTTGCAGCGTGCAGAGAAGCCCGCGTGCTTGCTGCTGCTTCCAACAAGCCAAAACGCTTTTGCAGCCACTTTCCTGCCTTTTCCACAACAGGATCACTGTCTAGCTGATTTACAGTTGCCTCTGCGTAGAGCAGCTAGAGGAGCAGCTCTGCCGGCTTTCCTGTGCTTCTGCATAGCAGAGCTGTCAAGAACGAGAAGCTGCGTTTTGCCGAGAAAGCAGCGCTTATCGGAAGCACAGCCAGCGGCGTCTTCGGTACAGCCGCAGCTTGTGCGGAGAAGCGAAAGAGAATCGGGGAAGAACGTGGAAAGCCGAACTCGGTCGCTGCAAGCGGGTGCTGGCGAACAGCTTCTGGTCACCTTGTAGAAACTGTCCCAGCACAGTGCAGAGTCCCCGTGGCTAGTTCCTTGAAATACCTTTCCTGGCAGCAGCCCAGAGCTGTACTGAGTGCAGCAGGTGTCAGGCCGTCTCCTCTCGCCGTGTAGGTGCTTCTGTTTTGTGTTTGCAGCGTGCAGAGAAGCCCGCGTGCTTGCTGCTGCTTCCAGCAAGCCAAAACGCTTTTGCAGCCACTTTCCTGCCTTTTCCACAACAGGATCACTGTCTAGCTGAATACAGTTGCCTCTGCGTAGAGCAGCTAGAGGAGCAGCTCTGCCGACTTTCCTGTGCTTCTGCATAGCAGAGCTGTCAAGAACGAGAAGCTGCGTTTTGCCGAGAAAGCAGCGCTTCGCGGAACCACAGCCAGCGGCGTCTTCGGTACAGCCGCAGCTTGTGCGGAGAAACGAAAGAGAGCCGGGGAAGAACGTGGAAAGCCGAACTCGGTCGCTGCAAGCGGGTGCTGGCGAACAGCTTCTGGTCACCTTGTAGAAACTCTCCCAGCACAGTGCAGAGTCCCCGTGGCTAGTTCCTTGAAATACCTTTCCTGGCAGCAGCACAGAGCTGTACTGAGTGCAGCAGGCTTCAGGCAGTCTCCACTCGCCGTGTAGGTGCTTCTGTTTTGTGTTTGCAGCGTGCAGAGAAGCCCGCGTGTTTGCTGCTGCTTCCAGCAAGCCAAAACGCTTTTGCAGCCACTTTCCTGCCTTTTCCACAACAGGATCACTGTCTAGCTGATTTACAGTTGCTTCTGCGTAGAGCAGCTAGAGGAGCAGCTCTGCCGGCTTTCCTGTGCTTCTGCATAGCAGAGCTGTCAAGAACGAGAAGCTGCGTTTTGCCGAGAAAGCAGCGCTTCCCGGAACTACTGCCAGCGGCGTCTTCGGTACAGCCGCAGCTTGTGCGGAGAAGCGAAAGAGAGCCGGGGAAGAACGTGGAAAGCCGAACTCGGTCGCTGCAAGCGGGTGCTGGCGAACAGCTTCTGGTCACCTTGTAGAAACTGTCCCAGCACAGTGCAGAGTCCCCGTGGCTAGTTCCTTGAAATACCTTTCCTGGCAGCAGCCCAGAGCTGTACTGAGTGCAGCAGGTGTCAGGCCGTCTCCTCTCGCCGTGTAGGTGCTTCTGTTTTGTGTTTGCAGCGTGCAGAGAAGCCCGCGTGCTTGCTGCTGCTTCCAGCAAGCCAAAACGCTTTTGCAGCCACTTTCCTGCCTTTTCCACAACAGGATCACTGTCTAGCTGAATACAGTTGCCTCTGCGTAGAGCAGCTAGAGGAGCAGCTCTGCCGGCTTTCCTGTGCTTCTGCATAGCAGAGCTGTCAAGAACGAGAAGCTGCGTTTTGCCGAGAAAGCAGCGCTTCGCGGAAGCACAGCCAGCGGCGTCTTCGGTACAGCGGCAGCTTGTGCGGAGAAGCGAAAGAGAGACGGGGAAGAACGTGGAAAGCCGAACTCGGTCGCTGCAAGCGGGTGCTGGCGAACAGCTTCTGGTCACCTTGTAGAAACTGTCCCAGCACAGTGCAGAGTCCCCGTGGCTAGTTCCTTGAAATACCTTTCCTGGCAGCAGCCCAGAGCTGTACTGAGTGCAGCGGGTGTCAGGCAGTCTCCTCTCGCCGTGTAGGTGCTTCTGTTTTGTGTTTGCAGCGTGCAGAGAAGCCCGCGTGTTTGCTGCTGCTTCCAGCAAGCCAAAACGCTTTTGCAGCCACTTTCCTGCCTTTTCCACAGCAGGATCACTGTCTAGCTGATTTACAGTTGCTTCTGCGTAGAGCAGCTAGAGGAGCAGCTCTGCCGGCTTTCCTGTGCTTCTGCATAGCAGAGCTGTCAAGAACGAGAAGCTGCATTTATCGAGAAAGCAGCGCTTCGCGGAACTACTGCCAGCGGCGTCTTCGGTACAGCCGCAGCTTGTGCGGAGAAGCGAAAGAGAGCCGGGGAAGAACGTGGAAATCCGAACTCGGTCGCTGCAAGCGGGTGCTGGCGAACAGCTTCTGGTCACCTTGTAGAAACTCTCCCAGCACAGTGCAGAGTCCCCGTGGCTAGTTCCTTGAAATACCTTTCCTGGCAGCAGCCCAGAGCTGTACTGAGTGCAGCAGGTGTCAGGCAGTCTCCTCTCGCCGTGTAGGTGCTTCTGTTTTGTGTTTGCAGCGTGCAGAGGAGCCCGCGTGTTTGCTGCTGCTTCCAGCAAGCCAAAACGCTTTTGCAGCCACTTTCCTGCCTTTTCCACAACAGGATCACTGTCTAGCTGATTTACAGTTGCCTCTGCGTAGAGCAGCTAGAGGAGCAGCTCTGCCGGCTTTCCTGTGCTTCTGCATAGCAGAGCTGTCAAGAACGAGAAGCTGCGTTTTGCCGAGAAAGCAGCGCTTCGCGGAAGCACAGCCAGCGGCGTCTTCGGTACAGCCGCAGCTTGTGCGGAGAAGCGAAAGAGAGCCGGGGAAGAACGTGGAAAGCCGAACTCGGTCGCTGCAAGCGGGTGCTGGCGAACAGCTTCTGGTCACCTTGTAGAAACTGTCCCAGCACAGTGCAGAGTCCCCGTGGCTAGTTCCTTGAAATACCTTTCCTGGCAGCAGCCCAGAGCTGTACTGAGTGCAGCAGGTGTCAGCGACCGAGTTCGGCTTTAGTCACGAACGGTGGCCCTTTTCCATGGGAAAACAAAGTCTCCAACCCAGGCTCCTGATGTCAGTTTTTAGGAGGCCTTTGGCATAAAAAGGGCAGACAAACTTCCATCTGGTGGGAAATTGCATTTGGGAGATATCCTCATTTTTAGGGAATTTTGGTAGGCTTCTGCCCACTGGCAGGCAGACAGCATTAGACACGAACAGTGGCCCCTTTCCATGGAAAAACAAATTATCCATCCTATGTTCCTGATGTCAGTTTTTAGGAGGCTTTTGGCACTGCAAGGGCTGGCAAACTTCCACCTGGTGGTTGATTGCACCTGGGAGATATCCTCATTTTTATGGAATTTTAGTGGTGTTTTAGTACTCAGAAGCCCAATGGCAGACAGACAGCATTAAACATGAATGGTGGGCCTTTTCTATAGGAAACCAAAGTCTCCAGGTGAGGTTCCGAATGTCAGTTTGAAGGTGGCCTTTGGCACTGCAAGAGCAGACAAATTTCCATCTGGTGGCATATTGCGTCTGGGAGATATCCTCATTTGTATGTAATTTTAGTAGCCATAAGCCCAGTGGCAGGCAGACAGCATTAGACACGAACGGTGGCCCTTTTCCATGGGAAACCAAAGTGTCCGCCCCAGGTTACTGATGTCAATTTGTAGGAAGCCTTTGGCTCTACAGGGGCAGACAAACTTCCATCTGGTGGTAGATTGCACCTGGGAGACATCCTCATTTGTATGGAATTTTAGTGGGATTTTAATAGGCAGAAGCCAAGTGGCATGCACAAGTCATTAGGCACGAACGCTGGCCCATTTCCATGGGAAACCAAAGTCTCCACTCCAGGGTCCTGGTGTGAGTTTGTAGGAGGCCTTTGGCACTACAAGAGCAGACAAAGTTCCATCTGGTGGTTGATTGCATCGAGGAGATATCCTCATTTGTATGGAATTTCAGCAGGCAGAAGCCCAGTGCCAGGCAGACAGCATTAGACACAAACAATGGCCCATTTCTATGGGAAACCAAAGTCTCCACCCCACGTTCCTGATGTCCGTTTCTAGAAGGCCTTTGGAACGACAAGGGCAGACAAACTTCCTCTGGTGGTTGATTGCATCGTGGAGATATCCTCATTTGTATGGAGTTTCAGCAGGTAGAAGCCCAGTGGCAGGCAGATACCATTAGACATGAACGGTGGCCCTTTTCCCATGGGCAGCCAAAAATCTCCAGGCCACGTTCCTGATGTCAGGTTTTAGGAGGCCTTTGGCAGTACAAGGGCAAACAAACTTCCGTCTGGTGGCTGATTACATCGGGGAGATATCCTCATTTGTATGGAATTTCAGCAGGTAGAAGCCCAGTGGCAGGCAGAGAGACTTAGACACGTACGGTGGCCCTTTTCCATGGGAAAACAAACTCTCCAACCCAGCCTCCTGATGTCAGTTTGTAGGAGGCCTTTGGCATTAAAAGGGCAGACAAACTTCCATCTGGTGGGAAATTGCATTTGGGAGATATCCTCATTTGTAGGGAATTTTAGTCGGCATATGTCCACTGGCAGGCAGACAGCATTGAACAACAAAGGTGGCTCTTTTCCATGGGAAACCAATGCGTCCTCTCCAGATTCCTGATGTCAGTTTGTATGAGGCCGTTGGCATTAGAAGGGCAGACAAACTTTCAACTGGTGGTAGACTCCATCTGGGAGATATCCTCATTTGTATGGGATTTTACTAGGCATAAGCCCAGTGGCAGGCACATAGCATTAGACACAAACCGTGGCCCATTTCCATGGGAAACCAAAGTCTCCACCGCACGTTCCTGATGTCAGTTTGTAGGAAGCTTTTGGCTCTACAGGGGCAGACAAACTTCCATCTGGTGGTAGATTGCACCTGGGAGACATCCTCATTTGTATGTACCCATAAGCCCAGTGGCAGGCAGACAACATTAGACACGAACGGTGGCCCTTTTCCATGGGAAACCAAAGTGTCCGCCCCAGGTTCCTGATGTCAATTTGTAGGAAGCCTTTGGCTCTACAGGGGCAGAGGAACTTCCATCTTGTGGTAGATTGCACCCGGGAGACATCCTCATTTGCATGGAAATTTAGTGGGATTTTAATAGGCAGAAGCCTAGTGACAAGCACACATCATTAGACACGAACAATGGACCTTTTCCATGGGAAACCAAAGTCTCCACCTCACGTTCCTGATGTCAGTTTGTAGGAGGCCTTTGGACCTACAAGGGCAGACGAACTTCCATCTGGTGGTAGATTGCACCTGGGAGATATGCTCATTTGAATAGAATTTTAGTGGAATTTTAGTAGGCATAACCACAGTGCCAGGCAGACAGCATTAGACACCAACGGTGGCCCATTTCCCGGGGAAACCAAAGTCTCCATCCCACATGCCTGATATCAGTTTGGACGAGGCCTTTGGTACTACAAGCGCAGACAAACTTCCAACTGGTGGTAGATTCCATGTGGGAGATATCCTCATTTGTGAGGAATTTCTGCAGGCATAACCCCAGTGGCAGGCAGACAGCATTAGAAACGAACGGTGCCCCTATTCCATGGGAAACCAATGTCTCCACCCCACGTTCCTGATGTCAGTTTTTAGGAGGCCTTTGGCACTACAAGGGCAGAGAAACTTCCATCTGGTTGTAGATTGTACCTGGGAGATATCCTCATTTCTATAGAATTTTAGTGGAATTTTAGTAGGCATAAGCCTAGTGGCTGTCAGACAGCATTAGACACAAACGGTGGCCCATTTCTATGGGAAACCACAGTCTCCACCCCACGTTCCTGATGTCAGTTTTTAGGAGGCATTTGGCACTACGAGGGCAGACAAACTTCCACCTGGTGGTAGATTGCACCTGGGAGATATCCTCATTTTTATGGAACTTCAGCAGTCATAACCACAGTGCCAGGCAGACAGCATTAGACAGGAACAGTGGTCCTTTTCCTAGGGAAAGCAAAGTCTCCACCCTAGGTTCCCGAGGGCAGTTTGTAGGAGACCTTTGGAAACACAAGGGCAGAGAAACTTCCATCTGGTGTTTGATTGCACCTGGGAGATATTCTCATTTGTATGGAATTTAAGTGGAATTTTAGTAGGCAGAATCCCAGCGGCAGGCAGACAGAATTAGACATGAATAGTGGCCCATTTCAATGGGAAACCAAAGTCTCCACCCCAGGTTCCTGATGTCATTTTCTAGGAGGCCTCTGGCACTACAAGAGGAGGCAAACTTCCAACTGGTGGCATATTGCATCTGGGAGATATCCTCATTTGTATGTAATTTTAGTAGCCATAAGCCCAGTGGCAGGCAGACAGCATTAGACACGAACGGTGGCCCTTTTCCATGGGAAACCAAAGTGTCCGCCTCAGGTTCCTGATGTCAATTTGTAGGAAGCCTTTGGCTCTACAGGGGCAGACAAACTTCCATCTGGTGGTAGATTGCACCTGGGAGACATCCTCATTTGTATGGAATTTTAGTGGGATTTTAATAGGCAGAAGCCAAGTGGCATGCACAAGTCATTAGGCACGAACGCTGGCCCATTTCCATGGGAAACCAAAGTCTCCACTCCAGGGTCCTGGTGTGAGTTTGTAGGAGGCCTTTGGCACTACAAGAGCAGACAAAGTTCCATCTGGTGGTTGATTGCATCGAGGAGATATCCTCATTTGTATGGAATTTCAGCAGGCAGAAGCCCAGTGGCAGGCAGACAGCATTAGACACAAACAATGGACCTTTTCCATGGGAAACCAAAGTCTCCACCCCAGCTTCTTGATGTCAGTTTGTAGGAGGCCTTTGGCACTACGGGGGCAGACAAACTTCCACCCGGTGGTAGATTACACCTTGGAGATATCCTCATTTTTATGGAACTTCAGCAGTCATAAACACAGTGCCAGGCAAAGAGCATTACACAGGAACGGTGGTCCTTTTCCATGGGAAACCAAAGTCTCCACCATAGGTTCCTGATGGCAGTTTGTAGGAGGCCTTTGGCACTACAAGGGCAGAGAAACTTCCATCTGGTGTTAGGTTGTAGCTGGGAGATATACTCATTTGTATGGAATTTTAGTGGAATTTTAGTAGTCAGAATCCCAGCAGCAGGTAGATAGAATTAGACATGAATAGTGGCTCATTTCCATGGGAAACCAAAGTCTCCATCCCCCTTTCCTGATGTCAGTCTGTAAGAGGCGATTGGAACTACAAGGGCAGAAAAAATTCCATCTGGTGGTAGATTGGACCTGGGAGATATCGCCATTTGTATGGAATTTTAGTGGTATTTTAGTAGGCAGAAGTGCAGCGGCAGGCAGACAGCATTACACACGAACGCTGCCCAATATCCATGGGAAACCAAAGTCTCCAACCCAGGCTCCTCATGTCAGTTTGTAGGAGGCCTTTGGCATTAAAAGGGCAGACAAACTTCCATCTGGTGGGAAATTGCATTTGGGAGATATCCTCATTTGTAGGGAATTTTGGTAGGCTTCTGCCCACTGGCAGGCAGACAGCATTAGACAAGAACGGTGGCCCTTTTCCATGGAAAGACAAATTATCCATCCTATGTTCCTGATGTCAGTTTTTAGGAGGCTTTTGGCACTGCAAGGGCTGACAAACTTCCACCTGGTGGTAGATTGCACCTGGGAGATATCCTCATTTTTATGGAATTTTAGTGGTATTTTAGTACTCAGAAGCCCAATGGCAGACAGACAGCATTAAACATGAATGGTGGGCCTTTTCTATAGGAAACCAAAGTCTCCAGGTGAGGTTCCGAATGTCAGTTTGAAGGAGGCCTTTGGCACTGCAAGAGCAGACAAATTTCCATCTGGTGGCATATTGCGTCTGGGAGATATCCTCATTTGTATGTAATTTCAGTAGTCATAAGTCAGTGGCAAGGAGACAGCATTAAACACCAAGGGTGGCCCTTTTCCATGGGAAACCAAAGCGTCCTCTCCAGGTTCCTGATGTCAGTTTGTAGGAGGCCGTTGCATTACAAGGGCAGACAAACTTTCAACTGGTGGTAGACTCCATCTGGGAGATATCCTCATTTTTATGGAATTTTACTAGGCATACGCCCAGTGGCAGGCACATAGCATTAGACAAAAAGGGTGGCCCATTTCCATGGGAAAACAAAGTCTCCACCGCATGTTCCTGATGTCAATTTTTAGGAGGCCTTTGGCACTTCAAGGGCAGACAAACTTCCACCTGGTGGTAGATTGCACCTGGGACTTATCAGCATTTGTATGGAACTGCAGCAGTCATAACCACAGTGCCAGGCAGACAGCATTAGGCACGAACGGTGGCCCTTTTCCATGGGAAACCAAAGTCTACGCCCCAGGTTCCTGATGTTAATTTGTAGGAAGCCTTTAACACTACAAGGGCAGACAAACTTCCATCTGGTGGTAGATTGCACCTGGGAGGTATCCTCATTTCTATGGAATTTTAGTGGAATTTTAGTAGGCATAAGCCCAGAATCTGGCAGACAGCATTACACATGAACAGTGGCCCTTTTCCATGGGAAACCAAAATCTCCACCCCATGTTGCTGATGTCACTTTGTAGGAGACGTTTTCCAATATAAGGGCAGAGAAACTTCCATCTGGTTGTAGATTGCACCTGGGAGATATCCTCATTTTTATGGAGTTTTAGTGGAATTTTAGTAGGAAGAAACCCCGTGGCAGGCAGACAGCATTAGACAAGAAAAATGGCCCATTTGATGGAAAACCAAAGTCTCCACCCCTCGTTCCTGATGTCCGTTTCTAGGAGGCCTTTGGCACTTCAAGGGCAGACAAACTTCCGTCTGGTGGTTGATTGCATCGTTGAGATATCCTCATTTTTATGGAATTTCATCAGGTAGAAGCCCAGTGGCAGGCAGACAGCATTAGAGAGGAACGGTGGCCCTTTTCCATGGGAAAACAAAGTTTCCAACCAGGCTCCTGATGTCAGTTTTTAGTAGGCCTTTGGCATTTAAAGGGCAGACAAACTTCCCTCTGGTGGGAAATTTTGTTAGGGAGATATCCTCATTTGTATGTAATTTCAGTAGTCATAAGCCCAGTGGCAAGGAGACAGCATTAAACAACAAGGGTGCCCCTTTTCCATGGGAAACCAAAGCCTCCTTTCCAGAATCCTGATGTCAGTTTGTAGGAGGCCTTTGGCATTACAAGGGCAGACAAACTTTCATCTGGTGGTAGACTCTATCTGGGAGATATCCTCATTTGTACGGGATTTTACTAGGCATAATCCCAGTGGCAGTCACATAGCACTAGACACAAACGGTGGCCCATTTCCATGGGAAAACAAAGTCTCCACCCCACGTTCCTGATGTCAGTTTGTTCGAGGCCTTTGGAACTACAAGGGCAGACAAACTTCCGTCAGGTGGTAGATTGCACCTGGGAGATATCCTCATTTGTAGAGAATTTTATTGGAATTCTAGTAGGCATAAGCCAAGTGGCTGGCAGAGAGCATTAGATACAAACGGTGGCCCATTTCCTTGGGAAACCAAAGCCTCCATCTCACGTTCCTGATGTCAGTTTGTAGGAGGCCTTTGGTACTACAAGGGCAGACATACTTCTATCTTGTGGTTGATTGCATCGCAGAGATATCCTCATTTTTATGGAACTTCAGCAGTCATAACCACTGTACCAGGCAGACAGCATTAGACAGGAACAGTGGTCTTTTTCCATGGGAAACCAAAGTCTCCACACTACGTTCCCGATGTCAGGTTTTAGGAGGCCTTTGGCAGTACATGGGAAGACAAACTTCCGTCTGTTGGTTTATTTCATCGGGGAGATATCCTCATTCGTATGGAATTTCAGCAGGCAGAAGCCCAGTGGCAGGCAGAGAGCATTAGACACAAACGGTGGCCCTTTTCCATGGGAAACCGAAGTCTCCAACCCAGGCTTCTGATGTCGGTTTTCAGGAGGCCTTTGGCATTAAAAGTGTAGACAAACATCCATCTGGTGGGAAATTGCATTTGGGAGATATCCTCATACGTATGGAATTTTAGTAGGCATATACCCACTGGCAGGCAGCAGCATTAGACATGAACAATGGGCCTTTTCCATTGAAAAACAAATTATCCATCCTCACGTTCCTGATGTCATGTTTTAGGAGGCCTTTGGCAGTACAAGAGCGGACAAACTTCCACGTGGTGGTAGATTGCACCTGAGAGATATTCTCATTTGTAAAGAATTTTAGACGAATTTTAGTACGCAGATTCCAAGCGGCAGGCAGACAGAATTAGACATGAATAGTGGCCCTTTTCCAGGGGAAATGAAAGTCTGCAGGCCAGGTTCCTGATGTCAGTTTTTAGGAGGCCTTTTGCACTACAAGAACAGACAAACTTCCAACTGGTGGCATATTGCATCTTGGAGATATCCTCATTTGTATGTAATTTCTGTAGCCATAAGCCCAGTGGCCGGGCGACAGCATAAGACACGAACGGTGGCCCTTTTCCATGGGAAACCGAATTCTCCACTCCAGGCTCCTGATGTCTATTTGTAGGAGGCCTTTGGCACTACAGGGGCAGACAAACTTCCGTCAGGTGGTTGATTGCATCGGAGAGATTTCCCAATTTCTTTGGAATTTCAGCAGGCAGAAGCCCAGTGGCAGGCAGACAGCATTAGACATGAACGCTGGCCCTTTTCCATGGGAAAACAAAGTCTCCACCCCTGATTCCTGATGTCAGTTTTTTAGGAGGGCTTTGGTACTACAAGGGCAGAGAATCTTCTATCTGGTTGTAGATTGCACATGGGAGATATCCTCATTTCTATGGAATTTTAGTGGAATTTTAATAGGAAGAAGCCCAGTGGCAAGCAGACAGCATTACACACGAACGGTGGCCCATTTGTATGGGAAACCAAAGTGGCCACTCCCGGTTCCTGATGTCAGTTTTTAGGAGGCCTTTGCCACTACAAGGGCAGGCAAACTTCCATCTGGTGGTAAATTGCATCTGCGAGATATGCTCATTTGTATGGAGATTTAGCAGGCATATGCCCAGTGGCAGGCACACAGCATTAGGCATGAACAGTGCCCTATTCCACGGGAAACCAAATTATACATCCTACGTTGTGGAGAGAATGTGAATTGGAAGGGACAGACTGCGTTTGCGGAAGACGAATCGGGTTGTAACGCGATGTAGGGCCAGGCACATCCCTCTCCAGAGATAACCTTTATCTCAAGGTCACAGACCCCTCTCTCTTTCCTTGCATACCAGTACTTTTCCACTACCCTTAAGAAACTAGTAAGACCCCCTATGACGTAGCGAAACCCAGAAGGTACTTAAACCCTGTGTTTTAGATAATAAACGCTTTTGACCAAACACATCACATTGGTGTTAACTGAGTCATTTGCCCGAACCCCACGCTCGCAGCTCGTGGTGGTCGTGTCTTCAATTAAACCCAGGCCACCAAGGCGATGGCTGAATAAGCCGCAACACTACGTTTAAGAAGAGAGTTTATAGGAGCCCTTTGGCACTACAAGGGCAGAGAAACTTCAAACCGGGAGTAGATTGCACCTGCGAGATATTCTCAATTTTATAGAATTTTAGAGGAATTTCAGTCCGCCGAATCCCACCGGCAGGCACACAGAATTAGACATGAATAGCGGCCTTTTCCAGGGGAAACCAAAGTCTCCAGGCCAGGTTCCTGATGTCAGCTTTTAGGAGGCCTTTTGCACTACAAGAACAGACAAACTTCCGACTGGTGGCATATTGCATCTTGGAGATATCCTCATTTGTATGGAATTATAGTGGAATTAAAGTAGGCAGAAGCCCAGTGGCAAGTAGAAAGCATTAAACACCAACGGTGGCCCATTTCCATGGGAAACCAAAGTCTCCACCCCACGTTCATGATGTCCGTTTCTAGGAGGCCTTTGGAACTACAAGAGCAGACAAACTTCCAACTGGTGGCATATTGCATCTGGGAGATATCCTCATTTGTATGTAATTTCTGTAGCCATAAGCCCAGTGGCCGGCAGACAGCATTAGACACGAACGGTGGCCCTTTTCCATGGGAAACCGAATTCTCCACTCCAGGCTCCTGATGTCAATTTGTAGGAGGCCTTTGGCACTACAGGGGCAGACAAACTTCCATCAGCTGGTTGATTGCATCGGAGAGATTTCCAAATATCTTTGGAATTTCAGCAGGCAGAAGCCCAGTGGCAGGCAGACAGCATTAGACATGAACGCTGGCCCTTTTCCATGGGAAAACAAAGTCTCCACCCCTGGTTCCTGATGTCAGTTTTTTAGGAGGGCTTTGGTACTACAAGGGCAGAGATTCTTTTATCTGGTTGTAGATTGCACTTGGAAGATATCCTTATTTCTATGGAATTTTAGTGGAATTTTAGTAGGAAGAAACCCAGTGGCAGGCAGACAGCATTAGGAACGAACGGTGGCCCATTTCCATGGGAAACCAAAGTCTCCACTCCAGGTTCCTGATGTCAGTGTTTAAGAGGCCTTTGGCATTACAAGGGCAGACAAACTTCCGTCAGGTGGTTGATTGCATCGGAGAGATTTCCAAATATCTTTGGAATTTCAGCAGGCAGAAGCCCAGTGGCAGGCAGACAGCATTAGACTCGAACGGTGGCCAATTTCCTTGGGAAAACAAAGTCTACACCCCACGTTCCTGATGTCAGTTTTTAGGAGGACTTTGGCACTATAAGGGCAGACATACTTCCATCTGGTGGAAGATTCCATCAGGGAGATATCCTCATTTGTGAGGAATTTCAGCAGGCATAACCCCAGTTGCAGGCAGACACCATTAGACACGAACGGTGGCCCTTTTCCATGGGAAACAAAAATCTCCACCCCTGGTTCCTGATGTCAATTTTTTAGGAGGACTTTGCCACTACAAGGGCAGACAAACTTCCATCTGATGGTCAATTCCATGTGGGAGATATCCTCATATGTATGGAACTTTACTAGGCATAAGCCCAGCGGCAGGCACATAGCATAAGGCACAAACGGTGCCCCTTTTCCATGGGAAACCAAAGTCAAATCCACGTTCCTGATGTCAGTATTTAAGAGGCCTTTGGCACTACAAGGGCAGACAAACTTCCAACTGGTGGTAGATTCCATCTGGGAGATATCCTCATTTGTATGGAATTTCAGCAGGCATAACCCCAGTGGGAGGCAGACATCGTTAGACACGAACGGTGGCCCTTTTCCATGGGAATTCAAAATCTCCACCCCACGTTGCTGATGTCACTTTGTAGGAGGTGTTTTCCAATATAAGGGCAGAGAAACTTCCATCTGGTTGTAGATTGCACCTGGGAGATATCCTCATTTTTTTGGAATTTTAGTGGAATTTTAGTAGGAAGTAGGCCAGTGGCAGGCAGACAGCATTAGACACGAACGGTGGCCCATTTCTATGGGAAACCAAAGTCTCCAGCCCGCGTTTCTGATGTTCCTTTTTAGGAGGCCTTTGGCACTACAAGGGCAGACAAACTTCCACCTGGTTGTAGATTGCACCTGGGAGATAACCTCATTTGTATGGAACTTCAGCAGTCATAACCACAGTGCCAGGCAGACAGCATTAGACACGAACGGTAGTCCTTTTCCATGGGAAACCAAAGTCTCCACACCACGTTCCCGATGTCAGATTTTAGTAGGCCTTTGCCACTACAAGGTCAGGCAAACTTCCATCTTGTGGTAAATTGCATCTGCGAGATATTCTCATTTGTATGGAATTTTAGCAGGCATAACCCTGCTTTGGTGTCCCATGGAAAAGAGCCACCGTTCGTGTCTAATGCTCTCTATTTGCCGCTGGGATCCTGCCCACAAGAATTCCACTTAAATTCCATGCAAATGAGGATATCTCGCAGTTGCATTCTCCCACGAGATGGAGTTTTGTTTGCCCTTGTAATGCCAAAGGCCTCCTACAAATTGACATCAGGAATGTGAGGTGGAGACTTTGGTTTCCCATGGAAAATGGCCACTGTTTCTGTCTAATGCTGTCTGCCTGCCACTGGGCTTCTGCCTGCTAAAATTGCATACAAATGAGGATATCTCCCAGATGCACTCTACCACCAGGTGGAAGTTTTTCTAGCCTTGTAGTGCCAAAAGCTTCCCAGAAACTGACATCAGGAGACTGGGGTAGAGACCTTCGTGTCTGATGGAAAAGGGACACCGTTTGTGTTTTATGCTCTCTGCCGATCATTGGGATTCTGCCTACTAAAATTCCACTAAAATTCCATGCAAATGAAGATATCTCTCACGTGCAATCTACCACCAGTTGGAAGTTTGTCTGCCCTTATCGTGCCAAAAGCCTCGTATAAATTTACATCAGGAATGTGGGGTGGAGACTTTGGTTTTCCATGGAAAAGGGCCACCGTTCCTGTCTAATGCTGTCTGCCTGCAACTGGGCTTCTTCCTACTAAAATTCCACTAAAATTCCATACAAATGAGGATACCTCCCTGGTTCAATCTACCACCAGATGAAAGTTCCTCTGCCCTTGTAGTGCCAAAAGCCTCGTATAAAATGACATTTTAAACGTAGGGTGGACACTTAGGTTTCTCATGGAAAAGGGCCACCGTTCGTGTCTAATGCTGTCTGCCTGCAACTGGGCATATGCCTGCTGAAATTCCATACAACAGAGGATATCTCCCAGGTGGAATCTACCAGCAGATGGAATTTTGTCTCCCCTTGTAGTGCCAAAGGCCTCGTAGTAACTGATATAAAGATCGTGAGGTGGAGACGTTGATTTACCATGGAAAAGGGCCACCGTTCGTGTCTAATGCTCGCTATCTGCCGCTGGGATTCTGCCCACAAGAATTCCACTTAAATTCCATGCAAATGAGGATATCTCGCAGTTGCATTCTCCCAAGAGATGGAAGTTTGTGTGCCCTTGTAGTTCCAAAGGCCTCCTATAAACTGACATAAGGAACGTGAGGTGGAGACTTTGGTGTCCCATTGAAAAGGGTCACCGTTAGTGTCTAATGCAGTCTGCCTGGAACTAGGCTCATGCCTGCTGAAATTCCACAAAAATGAGGATATCTCCCAGATGGAATCTACCACCAGATGGAAGTTTATCTGCCTTTGTAGTGCCAAAGGCATCCTACAAACTGACATCAGGAACGTGAGATGGAGACTTTGGTTTCCCATGGAAAAGGGCCACCGTTCTTGTCTAATGCTATCTGGCGACTTTTCGGATTCTGCCGACTAAAATTCCACTAAAATTCCATTCAAATGAGAATATCTCCCTGGTGCAATCTACCACCAGATGAATTTTCCTTTGCCTTTGTAGTGCCTAAGGCCTCTTACAAACTGACATCAGGAACGTGAGGTGGAGACTTTGGTTTCCCATGGAAAAATGCCACCGTTTTTGTCTAATGCTGTCGGCCGGCCACTGGGCTTATGCCGTCTTAACTTCCATACAAATGGGGATATCTCCCAGATAGAATCCACCACGACTTGGATGTTTGTCTGCCCTTGCAGTGTTAAGGCCTCCAACACACAGACATCAGGAACCTGGAGTGAAGACATTGGTTTCCCATGGAAAGGGGCCACTGCTCGTGTCTAATGCAGTCTACCTGCCACTGTGGTTCTGCCTTCTAAAATTGCATAGAAATGAGGATATCTCCCAGGAACAATCTACTAACAGATGGAAGTTTGTCTTCCCGTGTAATTCCAAAGGCCTCCTACAAATTTTCATCAGGAACGTGAGGTGGAGACTTTGGTTTCCCATGGAAAAGGGCCACCGTTCAAATCTAATGCTGTCTGCCTGCCACTGGGCTTATGGCAGCTAAAATTGCATACAAATGAGGATGTCTCCCAGATGCAATCTACCACCAGTTGGAAATTTTCCTGGCCTTGTAGTGCCAAAGGCCTCCTAAAAACGGACATCAGGAATGTGAGGTGGAGACTTTGGTTTCCCATGGAAAATGGCCACTGTTTCTGTCTAATGCTGTCTGCCTGCCACTGGGCTTCTGCCTGCTAAAATTGCATACAAATGAGGATATCTCCCAGATGCACTCTACCACCAGGTGGAAGTTTTTCTAGCCTTGTAGTGCCAAAAGCTTCCCAGAAACTGACATCAGGAGACTGGGGTAGAGACCTTCGTGTCTGATGGAAAAGGGACACCGTTTGTGTTTTATGCTCTCTGCCGATCATTGGGATTCTGCCTACTAAAATTCCACTAAAATTCCATGCAAATGAAGATATCTCTCACGTGCAATCTACCACCAGTTGGAAGTTTGTCTGCCCTTATCGTGCCAAAAGCCTCGTATAAATTTACATCAGGAATGTGGGGTGGAGACTTTGGTTTTCCATGGAAAAGGGCCACCGTTCCTGTCTAATGCTGTCTGCCTGCAACTGGGCTTCTTCCTACTAAAATTCCACTAAAATTCCATACAAATGAGGATACCTCCCTGGTTCAATCTACCACCAGATGAAAGTTCCTCTGCCCTTGTAGTGCCAAAAGCCTCGTATAAAATGACATTTTAAACGTAGGGTGGACACTTAGGTTTCTCATGGAAAAGGGCCACCGTTCGTGTCTAATGCTGTCTGCCTGCAACTGGGCATATGCCTGCTGAAATTCCATACAACAGAGGATATCTCCCAGGTGGAATCTACCAGCAGATGGAATTTTGTCTCCCCTTGTAGTGCCAAAGGCCTCGTAGTAACTGATATAAAGATCGTGAGGTGGAGACGTTGATTTACCATGGAAAAGGGCCACCGTTCGTGTCTAATGCTCGCTATCTGCCGCTGGGATTCTGCCCACAAGAATTCCACTTAAATTCCATGCAAATGAGGATATCTCGCAGTTGCATTCTCCCAAGAGATGGAAGTTTGTGTGCCCTTGTAGTTCCAAAGGCCTCCTATAAACTGACATAAGGAACGTGAGGTGGAGACTTTGGTGTCCCATTGAAAAGGGTCACCGTTAGTGTCTAATGCAGTCTGCCTGGAACTAGGCTCATGCCTGCTGAAATTCCACAAAAATGAGGATATCTCCCAGATGGAATCTACCACCAGATGGAAGTTTATCTGCCTTTGTAGTGCCAAAGGCATCCTACAAACTGACATCAGGAACGTGAGATGGAGACTTTGGTTTCCCATGGAAAAGGGCCACCGTTCTTGTCTAATGCTATCTGGCGACTTTTCGGATTCTGCCGACTAAAATTCCACTAAAATTCCATTCAAATGAGAATATCTCCCTGGTGCAATCTACCACCAGATGAATTTTCCTTTGCCTTTGTAGTGCCTAAGGCCTCTTACAAACTGACATCAGGAACGTGAGGTGGAGACTTTGGTTTCCCATGGAAAAATGCCACCGTTTTTGTCTAATGCTGTCGGCCGGCCACTGGGCTTATGCCGTCTTAACTTCCATACAAATGGGGATATCTCCCAGATAGAATCCACCACGACTTGGATGTTTGTCTGCCCTTGCAGTGTTAAGGCCTCCAACACACAGACATCAGGAACCTGGAGTGAAGACATTGGTTTCCCATGGAAAGGGGCCACTGCTCGTGTCTAATGCAGTCTACCTGCCACTGTGGTTCTGCCTTCTAAAATTGCATAGAAATGAGGATATCTCCCAGGAACAATCTACTAACAGATGGAAGTTTGTCTTCCCGTGTAATTCCAAAGGCCTCCTACAAATTTTCATCAGGAACGTGAGGTGGAGACTTTGGTTTCCCATGGAAAAGGGCCACCGTTCAAATCTAATGCTGTCTGCCTGCCACTGGGCTTATGGCAGCTAAAATTGCATACAAATGAGGATGTCTCCCAGATGCAATCTACCACCAGTTGGAAATTTTCCTGGCCTTGTAGTGCCAAAGGCCTCCTAAAAACGGACATCAGGAATGTGGGGTGGAGACTTTTATTTCCCAAGGAAATGGGCCACCGTTCTTGTCTGATGCTGTTTGCTGGCTACTCGGCTTCTGCATACTAAAATTCCAGTAAAATTCCATACAAAGAAGGATATCTCCCTGATGGAATATACAACGAGATGGAAGTATGTAGCCCTTGTAGTGCCAAAGGCCTCCTGCAAATTGACATCAGTAACGTGGGGTGGAGATTTTCGTTTTCTATGGAAAAGGGCCACCGTTCCTGTCTAATGCTGTCTGCCTGCCACTGGGCTTATGCCTGCTGAAATTCCAGAGAAATGAGGATATCTCCCAGATGGAATCTACCACCAGTTGGAAGTTTATCTGCCCTTGTAGTTCCAAAGGCCTCCTACAAACTGACACCAGGAACCTGGAGTGGAGACTTTGGTTTCCCATGGAAATGGGCCAGCGTTCGTGTCTAATGATGTGTTCCTGCCACTAGGCTTCTGCCTATTAAAATCCCACTAAAATTCCTTACAAATGAGGATGTCTCCCCGGTGCAATCTACCACCAGATGGAAGTTTGTCTCCCCCTGTAGAGCCAAAGGCTTCCTACAAATTGACATCAGGAACCTGGGGAGGAGACTTTGGTTTCCCATGGAAATGGGCCACCGTTGGTGTTTAATGCTGTCTACTTGCCACTGGGCTTCTGCCTACTGTGATTACACTAGAATTCCATACAAATGAGGATATCTCCAAGATGCAATATGCCACCAGTCGGAAGGTTGTCTGTTCTTGTAGTGCAAAAGGCCTCCTAAAAACAGACATCAGGAACCTGGCCTGGAGGCTTTGGTTTCCCCTGGAAAAGGCCACTATTCATGTATAATTCTGTGTGCCTGCCGGTGGGATTTGGCGTACTGAAATTCCTCTAAAATTCTATAAAATTGAGAATATCTTGCAGGTGCAATCTACTCCCGGTTTGAAGTTTCTCTGCCCTTGTAGTGCCAAAGGGCTCCTATAAACTCACTTCTTAAACGTGGGATGTATAATTTGGTTTCCCGTGGAATAGGGCACTGTTCATGCCTAATGCTGTGTGCCTGCCACTGGGCGTATGCCTGCTAAAATTCCATACTAATGAGGATATCTCGCAGATGCAATTTACCACCAGATGGAAGTTTGCCTGCCCTTGTAGTGGCAAAAACCTCCTAAAAACTGACATCAGGAACCGGGAGTGGCGACTTTGGTTTCCCATGAAAATGGGCCACTGTTCGTGTGTAATGCTGTCTGCTTGCCACTGGGCTTCTTCCTATTAAAATTCCACTAAAATTCCATAGAAATGAGGATATCTCCTAGGTGCAATCCACAACCAGATGGAAGATTCTCTGCCCTTGTAGTACCAAAGCCCTCCTAAAAAACTGACATCAGGAACCAGGGGTGGAGACTTTGTTTTCCCATGGAAAAGGGCCAGCGTTCATGTCTAATGCTGTCTGCCTGCCACTGGGCTTCTGCCTGCTGAAATTCCAAAGATATTTGGAAATCTCTCCGATGCAATCAACCAGCTGATGGAAGTTTGTCTGCCCCTGTAGTGCCAAAGGCCTCCTACAAATTGACATCAGGAGCCTGGAGTGGAGAATTCGGTTTCCCATGGAAAAGGGCCACCGTTCGTGTCTAATGCTGTCTGCCGGCCACTGGGCTTATGGCTACAGAAATTACATACAAATGAGGATATCTCCCAGATGCAATATGCCACCAGTTGGAAGTTTGTCTGCTCTTGTAGTTCCAAAGGCCTCCTAGAAACGGACATCATGAACGTGGGGTGGAGACTTTGGTTTCCCATGGAAATGGGCCACCGTTGGTGTTTAATGCTGTCTACTTGCCACTGGGCTTCTGCCTACTTTAATTCCACTATAATTCCATACAAATGAGGATATCTCCAAGATGCAATATGCCACCAGTCGGAAGTTTGTCTGTTCTTGTAGTGCAAAAGGCCTCCTAAAAGCTGACATCAGGAACCTGGCCTGGAGACTTTGGTTTCCCCTGGAAAAGGCCGCTATTCATGTCTAATTCTGTGTGCCTGCCGGTGGGATTCGGCGGACTGAAATTCCTCTAAAATTCTATAAAATTGAGAATATCTCACAGGTGCAATCTACTCCCGGTTTGAAGTTTCTCTGCCCTTGTAGTGCCAAAGGGCTCCTATAAACTCTCTTCTTAAACGTAGTGTTGCGGCTTATTCAGCCATCGCCTTGGTGGCCTGGGTTTAATTGAAGACACGACCACCACGAGCTGCGAGCGTGGGGTTCGGGCAAATGACTCAGTTAACACCAATGTGATGTGTTTGGTCAAAAGCGTTTATTATCTAAAACACAGGGTTTAAGTACCTTCTGGGTTTCGCTACGTCATAGGGGGTCTTACTAGTTTCTTAAGGGTAGTGGAAAAGTACTGGTATGCAAGGAAAGAGAGAGGGGTCTGTGACCTTGAGATAAAGGTTATCTCTGGAGAGGGATGTGCCTGGCCCTGCTTCGCGTTACAACCCGATTCGTCTTCCGCAAACGCAGTCTGTCCCTTCCAATTCACATTCTCTCCACAACGTAGGATGTATAATTTGGTTTCCCGTGGAATAGGGCACTGTTCATGCCTAATGCTGTGTGCCTGCCACTGGGCATATGCCTGCTAAATCTCCATACAAATGAGCATATCTCGCAGATGCAATTTACCACCAGATGGAAGTTTGCCTGCCCTTGTAGTGGCAAAGGCCTCCTAAAAACTGACATCAGGAACCGGGAGTGGCCACTTTGGTTTCCCATACAAATGGGCCACCGTTCGTGTGTAATGCTGTCTGCTTGCCACTGGGCTTCTTCCTATTAAAATTCCACTAAAATTCCATAGAAATGAGGATATCTCCCAGGTGCAATCTACAACCAGATAGAAGATTCTCTGCCCTTGTAGTACCAAAGCCCTCCTAAAAAACTGACATCAGGAACCAGGGGTGGAGACTTTGTTTTCCCATGGAAAAGGGCCAGCGTTCATGTCTAATGCTGTCTGCCTGCCACTGGGCTTCTGCCTGCTGAAATTCCAAAGAAATTGGGAAATCTCTCCGATGCAATCAACCACCTGACGGAAGTTTGTCTGCCCCTGTAGTGCCAAAGGCCTCCTACAAATAGACATCAGGAGCCTGGAGTGGAGAATTCGGTTTCCCATGGAAAAGGGCCACCGTTCGTGTCTAATGCTGTCTGCCTGCCACTGGGCTTCTGCCTGCTGAAATTCCAAAGAAATTGGGAAATCTCTCCGATGCAATCAACCACCTGACGGAAGTTTGTCTGCCCCTGTAGTGCCAAAGGCCTCCTACAAATAGACATCAGGAGCCTGGAGTGGAGAATTCGGTTTCCCATGGAAAAGGGCCACCGTTCGTGTCTAATGCTGTCACCCGGCTTCTGGGCTTATGGCTACAGAAATTACATACAAATGAGGATATCTCCAAGATGCAATATGCCACCAGTTGGAAGTTTGTCTGTTCTTGTAGTGCAAAAGGCCTCCTAAAAACTGACATCAGGAACCTGGCCTGCAGACTTTCATTTCCCCTGGAAAAGGGCCACTATTCATGTCTAATTCTGTCTGCCTGCCGCTTGGAATCTGCGTACTAAAATTCGTCTAAAATTCTTTACAAATGAGAATATCTCTCAGGTGCAATCTACCACCACGTGGAAGTTTGTCTGCTCTTGTAGTGCCAAAGGCCTCCTAAAACATGACATCAGGAACGTGAGGATGGATAATTTGTTTTTCCATGGAAAAGGCCCATTGTTCATGTCTAATGCTGCTGCCTGCCAGTGGGTGTATGCCTACTAAAATTCCATACGTATGAGGATATCTCCCAAATGCAATTTCCCACCAGATGGATGTTTGTCTACACTTTTAATGCCAAAGGCCTCCTGAAAACCGACATCAGAAGCCTGGGTTGGAGACTTCGGTTTCCCATGGTAAAGGGCCACCGTTTGTGTCTAATGCTCTCTGCCTGCCACTGGGCTTCTGCCTGCTGAAATTCCATACGAATGAGGATATCTCCCCGATGAAATAAACCAACAGACGGAAGTTTGTCTTCCCATGTACTGCAAAAGACCTCCTAAAACCTGAGATCGGGAACGTAGTGTGGAGACTTTGGTTTCCCATGGAAAAAGACCACTGTTCCTGTCTAATGCTGTCTGCCTGGTACAGTGGTTATGACTGCTGAAGTTCCATAAAAATGAGGATATCTCTGCGATGCAATCAACCACAAGATAGAAGTATGTCTGCCCTTGTAGTACCAAAGGCCTCCTACAAACTGACATCAGGAACGTGAGATGGAGACTTTGGTTTCCCAAGGAAATGGGCCACTGTTTGTGTCTAATGCTCTCTCCAGCCACTTGGCTTATGCCTACTAGAATTTCAATAAAATTCTCTACAAATGAGGATATCTCCCAGGTGCAATCTACCACCTGACGGAAGTTTGTCTGCCCTTGTAGTTCCAAAGGCCTCCTACAAACTGACATCAGGAACGTGAGGTGGAGACTTTGGTTTCCAATGGAAAAGTTCCACTGTTCGTGTCTAATGCTGTCTGCCTGCCACTGAGCTTCTGCCTGTTGAAATTCCATAGAAATGAGGATATCTCCACGATGCAATCAACCACCAGACGGAACGTGGTCTGCCTTTGTACTGCCAAAGGCCTCCTTCAAACTGACATCAGGAACCTGGGGTTGAGACTTTGGTTTCCCATGGAAAAGGGCCACCGTTCGTGTCTAATGCTGTCTGCTTGCCACTGGGATTATGGCTACTAAAATTACATACAAATGAGGATATCTCCCAGATGCAATATGCCACCAGATGGAAGTTTGTCTGCTCTTGCAGTGCCAAAGGCCTCCTTCAAACTGACATTCGGAACCTGGCCTGGAGACTTCGGTTTCCTATTGATGTGCTGGTTTGAAAGCAAAACCAGTGAGACTCCCAGTCAGAGATACAATTTAATAGAAGAAGAGAGTAAAAAGGTGAAAATAAATGGAATGATACAACCTAACACCCTGTTGGTCAGGGTGTTTGAAGCAGTCCGGGAATCCTCCTGGAGCAGCAGATGTGGTTCCGCTGGAGCAGAGATGATCCAAAGCAGTGATCCCTGTAGAAACGTCTGGTAGCTCGTCTCCTCTGAGAGTTCAGTGGATAGAAGCTGCCAGTGGGTCTCAAACCCTGGATTATATCCAGGTGGGAATGCTTGGCTCCTCCCCCTGGGCAGAGCATCTCACAATGGCATGATTTCATCTTATCAGTCGTGCAAATGGATCCTTGATGACCCATTAAACAGAGATAACGTTTTCCGGGAAGGCATTGTTGGGCTCGTTAACAGAAGATAAGGGAGAACACTGCCCCACCTTGGCTCCAACGGCTCATGGGGATAGAATACATCCCTGGGCACAATTTTATATTGTAACCTAGGACATAATCCACCCCTTATTCTATCACCATCTACATCATACACTCTCACAGATACATACATATACATACGTATATACACAGAATAAAACCCTACACGCTGATTTTAGTTCTCACTCAGAATCAAGTCTCCTTGTGGTACACAACGGGTTTCTCCATCTTTTTGCATTACCCACCAAGTGTAACCAGGTCCTTGAGCAAAAACAATCCCACGGATGGGTCTGCCTTTGCCTGAGGTGGGATTAATCCAAACAGTCTTTCCTAAAATCCCTTTCAGGTGTACCACAGGGACTTTATCTCCATCCACTGTGTGCAAGGGTTCAGACTGGGCCGGACCAGCTCGATTGATGGAGCCTCGGGTGTTTACCATCCAGGTGGCTTTGGCTAAGTTTATGTCCCAGTTCTTGAAGGTTCCTCCGCCTAGTGCCTTCAGGGTGGTCTTTAATAGTCCATTGCACCGTTCAACTTTCCCGGCAGCTGGTGCATGATAAGGAATGTGGTATATCCATTCAATACCATGTTCTTTGGCCCAGGTGTTTATAAGGCCATTCTTGAAATGTGTCCCGTTGTCTGACTCGATTCTCTCCGGGGTGCCGTGTCTCCACAGGACTTGTTTTTCCAGGCCCAGGATGGTGTTCCGGGCAGTGGCATGAGGCACAGGATAGGTCTCCAGCCAACCTGTGGTTGCTTCTACCATGGTCAGTACGTAGCGCTTGCCTTGGCGGGTCTGGGGAAGGGTGATGTAGTCAATTTGCCAGGCTTCCCCATACCTGTACTTCAACCATCGTCCACCGTACCACAGAGGCTTCACCCGCTTGGCCTGTTTGATTGCAGCGCAGGTCTCACAGTCATGGATGACCTGTGAGATGCTGTCCATAGTAAGGTCCACCCCTCGGTCACGGGCCCATCGGTATGTTGCATCTCTTCCCTGATGACCAGAGGCATCATGGGCCCAACGAGCTAGGAATAATTCTCCCTTGTGCTGCCAGTCTAGATCCACCTGTGATACTTTCACCTTGGCAGCTTTGTCTACCTGCTCATTGTTGCGATGCTCCTCATTAGCCCGACTCTTGGGCACGTGCGCATCCACGTGCCGAACCTTCACGGTTAGCTTCTCTACTCGGGTAGCAATGTCCTGCCAAATCTCAGCAGCCCAGATGGGTTTCCCTCTGCGCTGCCAGTTGGCCTTTTTCCAGCGATTCAGCCATCCCCACAGGGCATTAGCTACCATCCATGAGTCGGTGTAGAGATAGAGCCTCGGCCACTTCTCCCGTTCAGCAATATCCAAAGCCAGCTGTACAGCTTTAAGCTCTGCCATCTGACTCGATCCACCTTGTCCCTCGGTAGCTTGCGCAACTCGTCGTGTGGGGCTCCATACTGCAGCTTTCCATTTCCTTTCAGTGCCTATAATTCGGCAGGAACCATCAGTGAAGAGGGCATATCGTTTTTCAGTCTCCGGTAGCTCATTATATGGTGGGGCCTCCTCAGCACGTGTCACTTGCTCCTCTTCTTCTTCAGAGGATAATCCAAAAGTCTCACCTTCAGGCCAGTTCGTTATAACTTCCAGAATCCCAGGGCGATTTGGGTTTCCAATACGGGCGCGCTGCGTAATGAGGGCAATCCATTTGCTCCAAGTAGTGTCGGTGGCATGATGCGTGGAAGGAACCTTTCCCTTGAACATCCACCCCAGCACCGGCAGTCGGGGTGCCAGAAGCAGCTGCGTTTCCGTGCCAATTACTTCTGAAGCGGCTTGAACTCCTTCATAGGCGGCCAAGATTTCCTTCTCCGTGGGAGTGTAGTTGGCTTCGGACCCTCTGTAGCTTCGACTCCAGAATCCCAGTGGTCGACCCCGAGTCTCACCAGGCGCCTTCTGCCAAAGGCTCCAGGACAGGCCATTGTTCCCGGCTGCTGAGTAGAGCACATTCTTCACATCTGGTCCTGTCCTCACTGGGCCAAGGGCTACCGCATGAGCGATCTCCTGCTTGATCTGGGCAAAGGCTTGCTGCTGTTCAGGGCCCCAGTGGAAATCGTTCTTCTTGCGGGTAACCAGGTAGAGAGGACTCACAATCTGGCTATACTCAGGAATGTGCATTCTCCAAAAGCCTATGGCACCTAGGAAAGCTTGCGTTTCCTTCTTGCTGGTTGGTGGAGACATTGCAGTGATCTTGTTGATTACTTCTGTGGGTATCTGGCGACGTCCATCTTGCCACTTCACTCCCAGGAACTGGATTTCTCGAGCCGGTCCCTTAACCTTACTTCGCTTAATGGCAAAACCAGCTCTCAGTAGAATCTGGATAATCTTCTCTCCTTTCTTGAAAACTTCCACTTCTGTGTTCCCCCACACAATGATGTCATCAATATACTGGAGATGCTCAGGAGCCTCGCCTTTTTCCAGTGCAGTCTGGATTAGTCCATGGCAGATGGTGGGGCTGTGCTTCCACCCCTGGGGCAGTCGGTTCCAGGTATACTGCACACCCCTCCAGGTGAAAGCAAACTGGGGCCTGCACTCTGCTGCCAAAGGAATGGAGAAGAAAGCATTGGCAATGTCTATGGTCGCATACCACTTTGCTGCCTTGGACTCCAGCTCATACTGCAACTCCAACATGTCTGGCACGGCAGCGCTCAGTGGTGGCGTGACCTCATTCAGACCACGATAATCTACAGTCAGTCTCCATTCCCCATTGGACTTACGCACAGGCCAGATGGGGCTGTTGAAGGGTGAACGAGCCTTGCTGACCACCCCTTGGCTCTCCAGTTTACGAATCATCTCATGGATTGGGGTCACTGAGTCTCTGTCGGTGCGGTACTGCCGACGGTGCACTGTTGCTGTGGCAATTGGTACTTGTTGTTCTTCAACTCTCAGCAGTCCCACAGCAAAGGGGTCATCGGAGAGACCAGGCAGGGTATTCAGTTGTCTGATGCCTTCTTTCTCTACAGCAGCTATCCCAAAAGCCCAGCGATATCCTTTTGGGTCTTTGAAATATCCATTTCTGAGAAAATCTATGCCAAGGATGCATGGGGCCTCTGGGCCAGTCACAATGGGGTGTTTTTGCCACCCATTCCCAGTTAAACTCACTTCGGCCTCCACTACAGTCAGCTGCTGGGACCCTCCTGTCACTCCAGAAATAGAAACAGATTCTGTTCCTACATACCTTGATGGCATCAGGGTACATTGAGAGCCAGTGTCAATCAAAGCCGTGTACTCTTGTGGGTCAGATGTGCCAGGCCATCGGATCCACACAGTCCAATAGATCCGATTGTCCCTTTCCTCTACCTGGCTAGAGGCAGGGCCCCTCTATTCCTGCTCACGATGCATGTTGCTATCTTCCTGTAAATACGTTCCTGAGGTCCCTTCGAGAGGATTAGTCACATCATCATTCCTATACTGTCTGGAGTTCCGTGCACGAGAGACTGGAGCAGCATTGACTCTAGATGAACTCCTCGTGGTAGGTGTCTCTCTTTTCAGTTCACGTACCCGGGCTGCTAAGGCGGAGGTGGGTTTTCCATCCCACTTCCTCATGTCTTCTCCATGCTCCCGAAGAAAAGACCAGAGGTTACCTCGTGGAGTGTATGTTCTCTCTCTGGCTGGGGGACGCCTGCTCCTAATGGCAGAGACTCTTGTTGGTTCTGGCGAGATGTGGTAAACTTCTTCCTTAAGTTCTTTTTTCAGTTTCTGATGGCCCTCTTCAATCAAGCTTCGGACTTGCTCAGCCAGCCTTGTTTCCACGGATGAGACATGGGTACGAAATGGGGCAGTGACAGTGTCCTCATAAATTCTTAGTTTGTTGGCCAAGACGCCCACCCTGTCCTCACCTTCCCTCCATTGCAGCGTTGCCAGGTAACGGGAGTACATCTCTGGTCCAAGCCGTGCGAATCTCAACCACATCTGTGATGTGCACTGAACTTCATCTGGGCTTTTAGGAAATCTCTCGTCCTCTGAGAAAATGATCTCCAGCACAGCCAGTTCCCTCAGGCATCGGATACCTTGTTCCATTGTGCTCCACTTTCCTTGGTGCACCTGGAGATCTTCTTTACAAAGGTACCTGTCCTTCACACTTGTCAGCAGTCGCTGCCAGAGGCTGAGAGTTCCTTGGGTCCTTCCAATGCCCTGGTCAATGACCACATCCCGGGACAGAGATCCCAGTTGCCTGGCCTCACTTCCATCCAGAATGGTGTCATTGGCTGCAGCGTCCCAGATGCGGAGCAGCCAGGTCAGGACAGATTCATTTGTCTGGCGGGTGAATTCCCTCCGCAGGTCACGCAGCTCACCCAGGGACAGAGAGCGAGTGATGATCTCTGGCTCTGTCTCCTCTGCTGGGTGCGAAGGTCCTGCTGCATCCTCATCAGTCACTATGCGGACTGATTTGCTCTTTGATTTCTTCTTCTGAACAGGGGCAACCGCTACCGGTTTAGGCTGTTCCAGTTCAGTGATGGTTTGTGTGGGGGTGCTGACGGTGCCTTTGGTTCCTTCCTCCTCTGTGACAGCCTGTGTAGATGTGGATGCTGTTGCTTTGCCTTTGGTTCCTTCCTCCTCTGTGACCGCCTGTGTAGATGTGGATGCTGTTGCTTTGCCTTTGGTTCCTTCCTCCTCTGTGACCGTCTGCGTAGACACGGACACTGTTTCTTTGCTTTTGGCTTCCTCCTCTGTGACAGCCTGCGTAGACACGGACACTGTTGCTTTGCTTTCGGCTCCTTCTCCTTCTGCGACTGTCTGTGTGGACATGGATGCTGTTGCTTTGCTTCTTTTCTCCTCTGCCTCAAGAAGACGCTGCACTACATCATGTAGTGTTTTGTTTCTAAGCATGGTGCAGGCTGTGCAGAGAAGACAAAGCAGCACCAACAACAACATTATGCTGTCCTTAGTATCCAGAGAGAACTCAATATTTTTGAAAACTGCAGTGCCGGGCCGGAAAGGCTGGAAAAAATCGTTCTTCACTCCTTCCCACAGGGGCTTGCTGAAACTCCAGACATAGCATCCTAGACTAGGACAAGAAAACAAAATCGAGTATATATTCTGAAGGATGTTCATTGCCTCAGAGGTTAGCATATAATAGACCAACAAAGCAATCCTAATACCATACCCTGGTCTACACAGGAGTATTAAGGTCGGCAGATAGTGCCCCACGTGCGGAAAAATATAGAGAGATAGGTACAAGACACATGTAAGTATGTTGAGCAACATGGCTAACAGGTGTCCTTTCTAGTACAAAATTGCAACTCTGACTCTTCTCAGTACCTCGTGCCCCACGTTGGGCGCCAAAAGATGTGCTGGTTTGAAAGCAAAACCAGTGAGACTCCCAGTCAGAGATACAATTTAATAGAAGAAGAGAGTAAAAAGGTGAAAATAAATGGAATGATACAACCTAACACCCTGTTGGTCAGGGTGTTTGAAGCAGTCCGGGAATCCTCCTGGAGCAGCAGATGTGGTTCCGCTGGAGCAGAGATGATCCAAAGCAGTGATCCCTGTAGAAACGTCTGGTAGCTCGTCTCCTCTGAGAGTTCAGTGGATAGAAGCTGCCAGTGGGTCTCAAACCCTGGATTATATCCAGGTGGGAATGCTTGGCTCCTCCCCCTGGGCAGAGCATCTCACAATAGCATGATTTCATCTTATCAGTCGTGCAAATGGATCCTTGATGACCCATTAAACAGAGATAATGTTTTCCGGGAAGGCATTGTTGGGCTCGTTAACAGAAGATAAGGGAGAACACTGCCCCACCTTGGCTCCAACGGCTCATGGGGATAGAATACATCCCTGGGCACAATTTTATATTGTAACCTAGGACAATTGAAAAGGCCCACCGTTTATGTTTAATGCTGTCTGTCTGCCACTGGGCTTCTGAGTACTAAAATACCACTAAAATTCCGTACAAATGAGGACATCTCCGAGGTGCAATTTACCGCCAGATGGAAATTTGTCTGCCACTGTAGCGCCAATGGCCTACTAAAAACTGACATCAGGAACATAGTATGCATAATTGGTTTTTCCATGGAAAAGGGCAACCGTTCGTGTCTAATGCTGTCTGCCTGCCACTGGGTTACGCCTGCTGAAATTCCTCACAAATGAGGATATCTCCCAGATGGAATCTACCACCAGTTCGAAGTTTGTTTGCCCTTGTAGTGCCAAAGGCCTCCTAAAAACTGACATCAGGAACCTGGGGTGGAGACATCGGTTTCCCATGAAAAAGGTCCACCATTCGTGTCCTATGCTGTCTGCCTGCCACTGATCTTCTGCCTGCTGAAATTCCATACAAATGAGGATATCTCCTCAATGCAATCAACCACCAGACGGAACTTTGTCTACCCTTGTAGTGCCAAAGGCCTCCTACAAACTGACATCAGGAACCTGGAGTGGAGACTTTGGTTTCCCATGGAAATGGGACAGCGTTCGTGTCTAATGATGTTTGCCTGCCACAAGGCTTCTGCCTATTAAAATTCCAATAAAATTCTATACCATTGAAGATGTCTCTCACGTGCAATCTACCACCAAATGGAAGTTTGTCTCCCCCTGTAGAGCAAAAGGCTTCCTACAAATTGACCTCAAGAAGCTGGGGTGGAGACTTTGGTTTCCCATGGAAAAGGGCCACGGTTCCTGTCTAATGCTGTCTGCCTGCCACTGGGCTTATGCCTACTAAAATTACATACAAATGAGGATATCTCCCAGATGCAATATGCCACCAGTTGGAAGTTTGCCTCCTCTTGTAGTGCCAGAGGCCTCCTAGAAAATGACATCAGGAACCTGGGGTGGAGACTTTGGTTTCCCATGGAAATGGGCCACTATTCATGTCTAATTCTGTCTGCCTGCCGCTGGGATTATGCCTACTAAAATTCCTCTAAAATTCCATACAAATGCGAATATCTCCCAGGTGCAAACTAACACCAGATGGAAGTTTCTCTGCCCTTATGTTTCCAAAGGCCTCCTACAAACTGCCATCAGAAACCTAGGGTGGAGACTTTGGTTTCCCATGGAAAAGGACCACCGTTCGTGTCTAATGCTGTCTGCCTGGCACTGTTGTTATGACTGCTGAAGTTCCATACAAATGAGGATATCTCCCAGATGCAATATGCCACCAGATGGAAGTTTGTCTGCTCTTGCAGTGCCAAAGGCCTCCTTTATACTGACATTCGGAACCTGGCGTGGAGACTTTGGTTTCCTATGGAAAAGGCCCACCGTTCATGTTTAATGCTCTCTGTCTGCAACTGGGCTTCTGAGTACTAAAATACCACTAAAATTCCATACAAATAAGGACATCTACGAGGTGCGATCCACCACGTGATGGAGGTTTATCTGCCCTTGTAGTGCCAAAGGCCTCCTACAAACTGACATCAGGAGCCTGGGTTGGAGACTTTGTTTTCCCATGGAAAAGGGCCACCGTTCGTGTCTAATGCTGTCTGCCTGCCACTGGGCTTCTATCTGCTGAAATTCCATACAAATGTGGATATCTTCCCGATGCAATCAACCACCAGACGGAAGTTTTTCTGCCCTTGTACTGTCAATGGCCTACTAAAACCTGACATCGGGAACGTGGTGTGGAGACTTTGGTTTCCCTAGGAAAAGGACCACCGTTCCTGTCTAATGCTGTCTGCCTGGCACTGTGGTTATGAATGCTGAAGGTCCATACAAATGAGGATATCTCCCAGGAGCAATGTACCACCAGGTGGAAGTTTGTCTACCCTTGTACTGCCGAAGGCCTCCTAGTAACGGACATCAGGAACGTGGGGTGGAGACTTTGGTTTCCCATAAAAATGGGCCACCGTTCGTGTCTAAAGCTGTCTGCCTGCCACTGGGGATCTTCGTAATAAAATTCCAATAAAATTCCAGAGAAATGAGGATATCTCCCAGGTGCAATCTACCACCAGATGGAAGTTTTTCTGCCCTTGTAGTTCCAAACGCCTTCTACAAATTGACATCAGGAACGTGGGGTGGAGACTTTGTTTTCCCATGGAAATGGGCCACCGTTTGTGTCTAATGCTATGTGACTGCCACTGGGATTATGCCTAGTAAAATCCCGTACAAATGAGGATATCTCCCAGATAGAGTCTACCACCAGATGAAAGTTTGTCCGCCCTTGTAATGCCAAAGGCCTCCTACAAACTGACATCAGGATTCTGGAAAGGAGGCTTTGGTTTCCCATGGAAAAGGGGCACCCTTGTTGTTTAATGCTGTCTCCTTGCCACTGGGCTTATGACTACTGAAATTACATACAAATGAGGATATCTCCCTAACAAAATTTCCCACCACATGGAAGTTTGTCTGCCCTTTTAATGCCAAAGGCCTACTAAAAACTGACATCAGGAGCCTGGTTGGAGACTTTGTTTTCCCATGGAAAAGGGCCACCGTTCCTCTCTAATGCTGTCTGCCTGCCACTGGGCTTCTACCTGATGAAATTCCATAAAAATGAGGATATCTCAACGATGCAATCAACCACCAGACGGAAGTTTGTCTGCCCTTGTAGTGCCAAAGGCCTCCTAGAAACGGACATCAGGAACGAGGGGTGGAGACTTTGGTTTTCCATCAAATGGGCCATTTTTCTTGTCTAATGCCGTCTGCCTGCCACGGGGTTTCTTCCTACTAAAATTCCACTAAAACTCCATAAAAATGAGGATATCTCCCAGGTGCAATCTACAACCAGATGGAAGTTTCTCTGTCCTTATATTGGAAAACGTCTCCTACAAAGTGACATCAGCAACATGGGGTGGAGATTTTGGTTTCCCATGGAAAAGGGCAACTGTTCGTGTGTAATGCTGTCTGCCAGATACTGGGCTTATGCCTACTAAAATTCCACTAAAATTCCATACAAATGAGGATACCTCCGAGGTGCAATCTACCACCAGATGGAAGTTTGTCTGCCCTTGTAGTGTTAAAGGCTTCCTACAAATTAACATCAGGAACCTGGGGCGTAGACTTTGGTTTCCCATGGAAAAGGGCCACCGTTCGTGTCTAATGCTGTCTGCCTGGCACTGTGGTTATGACTGTTGCAGTTCCATACAAATGCTGATAAGTCCCAGGTGCAATCTACCACCAGGTGGAAGTTTGTCTGCCCTTGAAGTGCCAAAGGCCTCCTAAAAATTGACATCAGGAACCTGCGGTGGAGACTTTGTTTTCCCATGGAAATGGGCCACCCTTTTTGTCTAATGCTATGTGCCTGCCACTGGGCGTATGCCTAGTAAAATTCCATAAAAATGAGGATATCTCCCAGATGGAGTCTACCACCAGTTGAAAGTTTGTCTGCCCTTGTAATGCAACGGCTTCCTACAAACTGACATCAGGAACCTGGAGAGGACGCTTTGGTTTCCCATGGAAAAGGGCCACCCTTGGTGTTTAATGCTGTCTCCTTGCCACTGACTTATGACTACTGAAATTACATACAAATGAGGATATCTCCCAGACGCAATATGCCACCAGATGGAAATTTGTCTGCTCTTGCAGTGCCAAAGGCCTCCTTCAAACTGACATTCGGAACCTCACCTGGAGACTTTGGTTTCCTATAGAAAAGGCCCACCATTCATGTTTAATGCTGTCTGTCTGCCATTGGGCTTCTGAGTACTAAAATACCACTAAAATTCCATAAAAATGAGGATATCTCCCAGGTGCAATCTACCACCAGGTGGAAGTTTGTCAGCCCTTGCAGTGCCAAAAGCCTCCTAAAAACTGACATCAGGAACATAGGATGGATAATTTGTTTTTCCATGGAAAGGGGCCACTGTTCGTGTCTAATGCTGTCTGCCTGCCAGTGGGCAGAAGCCTACCAAAATTCCCTACAAATGAGGATATCTCCCAAATGCAATTTCCCACCAGATGGAAGTTTGTCTGCCCTTTTTATGCCAAAGGCCTCCTACAAACTGACATCAGGAGCCTGGGTTGGAGACTTTGTTTTCCCATGGAAAAGGGCCACCGTTCGTGTCTAATGCTGTCTGCCTGCCACTGGGCTTTTACCTGCTGAAATTCCATACAAATGAGGATATCTCCCCGATGCAATCAGCCACCAGACGGAAGTTTGTTTGCCCTTGTACTGCCAAAGGCCTCCTAAAACCTGACATCAGGAACGTGGCTTGGAGACTTTGGCTGCCCATGGGAAAAGGGCCACCGTTCATGTCTAATGCTGTCTGCCTGCCACTGGGCTTCTACCTGCTGAAGTTCCATACAAATGAGGATATCTCCCCGATGCAATCAACCACCAGACGGAAGTTTGTCTACCTTTGTAGTGTCAAAGGCCTCCTAGAAACGGACATCAGGAACGTGGGGTGGAGACTTTGGTTTCCCATAAAAATGGGCCACCGTTTGTGTCTAATGCTGTCTGCCTGCCACTGTGCTTCTTCCTACTAAAATTCCACTAAAACTCCATAGAAATGAGGATATCTCCCAGGTGCAATCTACAACCAGATGGAAGTTTCTCTGCCCTTTTATTGGAAAACGCCTCCTACAAAGTGACAGAAGCAACATGGGGTGGAGATTTTGGTTTCCCATGGAAAAGGGCCACTGTTCGTGTCTAATGCTGTCTGCCTGCCGCTGGAGTTATGCCTACTGAAATTCCTCACAAATGAGGATATTTCCCAGATGGAATCTCCCACCAGTTGGAAGTTTGTTTGCCCTTCTAGTGCCAAAGGCCTCCTAAAAACTGACATCAGGAACCTGGGGTGGAGACTTTGGTTTCTCATGGAAATGGGCCACCGTTCGTGTCTAATAATGCCTGTCGGCCATTGGGCTTCTACCTACGAAAATTCCACTGAAATTCCATACAAATGAAGACATCTCCCGGGTGCAGTCTACCGCCAGATATAAGTTTTTCTGCCCTTGTATTTCCAAAGGCCTTCTATAAACTGACATGAGGAGCCTGGAGTGGACACTTTGGTTTCCCATGGATATGGGCCAGCGTTCGTGTGTAAAGCAGTCTGCCTGCTGCTGGATTTCTGCCTACTTTAATACCACTGAAATTCCATAAAAATGAGGATATCTCCCAGGTGCAATCTACCACCAGATGGAAGTTTTTCTGCCCTTGTACTTCCAAAGGCCTCTTGCAAACTAATATCAGGAACGTGGGGTAGAGACTACGGTTTCCCATGGAAAAGGACCACCGTTTGTGTCTAATGCTGTCTGCCTGCCACTGGGGTTATGCCTGCTGAAATTCCTCACAAATGAGGATATCTCCCGCACGGAATCTACCACCAGTTGGAAGTTTATCTGCCCTTGTAGTGCCAAAGGCCTCCTACAAACTGACATCAGGCACGTGAGATGGAGACTTTGGTTTCCCAAGGAAATGGACCAAAGTTCGTGTCTAATGCTGTCTGCGAGACACTGGGCTTATGCCGACTAAAATTCCACTAAAATTCTATACAAATGAGGATGTCTCCCAGGTGCAATCTACCACCAGATGGATGTTTGTCTGCCCCTGTAGAGCCAAAGGCTTCCTACAAATTGACATCAAGAACCTGAGGCGGAGACTTTGGTTTCCCATGGAAAAGGGCCACCGTTCGCGTCTAAAACTGTCTGCCTGCCACTGGGCTTATGGCTATTAAAATTACATACAAATGAGGATATCTCCTAGATGCAATATGCCACCAATTGGAACTTTGTCTCCTCCTGTAGTGCCAGAGGCCTCCTAGAAAATGACATGAGGAACCTGGGGTGGAGACTTTGGTTTCCCATGGAAATGAGCCACTATTCATGTCTAATTCTGTCTACCTGCAGCTGGGATTCTGTCTACTAATATTCCACTAAAATTCCATACAAATGAGTATATCTCCCAGGTGCAATCTAACACCAGATGGAAGATTCTCTGCCCTTGTGTTTCCAAAGGCCTCCTACAAACTGCCATCAGGAACCTGGGGTGGAGACTTTGCTTTCCCAAGGAAAAGGACCACCGTTCCTGTCTAATGCTGTCTGCCTGGCACTGTGGTGATGACTGCTGAAGTTCCATACAAATGAGGATATCTCCCAGGTGTAATCGACCACTGGGTGGAAGTTTTTCTGCCCCCGTAGTGCCAAAGGCCACCTAAAAACTGACATCCCGAACGGGGGGTGGAGACTTTTGTTTCCCAAAGAAATGCCCACCGTTCGTGTCTAATACTGTCTGGCAGCCACTGGCCTTATGCCTACTAAAATTCCACTAAAATTCTATAGAAATGAGGTTATCTCCCAGGTGCAATCTACCACCAGATGGAAGTTTGCCTGCCCTTGTATTTCCAAAGGCCTCCTACAAACTGACATCAGGAACGTGAGGTGGAGACTTTGGTTTCCCATGGAAAAGGTCCATTGTTCGTGTCTAATGCTGTCTGCCTGCCACTGGGCTTCTGCCTGCTGAAATTCCATACAAATGAGGGTATCTCCTCGATTCAATCAAACACAAGACGGAACTTTGTCTGCCCTTGTAGTGCCAAAGGCCTCCTACAAAATGACACCCGGAACCCGGAGTGGAGGCTTTGGTTTCCCATAGAAATGGGCCATTGTTCGTGTCTAATGCTGTCTGCCTGCCACTGGGCTTATGGGTACTAAAATTACATACAAATGAGGATATCTCCCAGATGCAATATGCCACCAATTGGAAGTTTGTCCCCTCTTGTAGTGCCAGAGGCCTCCTAGAAAATGACATCAGGATCATGGGTTGGAGACTTTGGTTTCCAATGGAAATGGGCCACTATTCATGTCTAATTCTGTCTACATGTTGCTGGGATTCTGCCTACTAAAATTCCACTAAAATTCCATAAAAATGAGTATATCTCCCAGCTACAACCTATCACCAGATGGAAGTTTCTCTGCCCTTGTATTTTCAAAGGCCTCCTACAAACTGCCATCAGGAACCTAGGGTGGAGACTTTGGTTTCCCATGGAAAAGGTCCATTGTTCGTGTCTAATGCTGTCTGCTTGCCACTGGGCTTCTGCCTGCTGAAATTCCATACAAATGAGGATATCTCCTCGATGCAATCAACCACCAGATGGAAATTTGTCTGCTCTTGCAGTGCCAAAGGCCTCCTACAAACTCACATCAGGAACCTGGAGTGGAGACTTTGGTTTCCCATGGAAATGGGCCAGCGTTCGTGTCTAATGACTTGCGTCTGCCACTAGTCTTCTGCCTATTAAAATCCCACTAAAATTCCATACAAATGTGGATGTCTCCCAGGTGCAATCTACCACCAGATGGAAGTTTGTCTGCCTCTGTTGTGCCAAATGCCTCCTAAAAACTGACGTCAGGAACGTGGGGTGGAGACTTTGGTTACCCATGGAAAAGGAGCACCGTTCGTGTCTAATGCTGTCTGCCTGTCACTGGTGTTATGCCTGCTGAAATACCTCACAAATGAGGATATCTCCCAGATGCAATATGCCAGCAGTTGGAAGTTTGTCTCCTCCTGTTGTGCCAGAGGTCTCCTAAAAACTGACATCAGGAACGTGGGGTGGAGACTTTGTTTTTCCATGGAAAGAGGCCACCGTTCGTGTCTAATGCTGTCTGCCTGCCAGTGGGCATATGCCTACCAAAGTTCCATACATATGAGGATATCTCCGAAATGCAATTTCCCACCAGATGAAAGTTTGTCTGCCCTTTTAATGCCAAAGGCCTCCTACAAACTGACATGAGGAGCCTGGGTTGGAGACTTTGGTTTCCCATGGATATTGGCCAGCGTTCGTGTGCAATGCTGTCTGCCTGCCGCTGGACTTCTGCCTACTAAAATTCCACTAAAATTCTATACAAATGAGGATATCTCCCAGGTGCAATCTACCACCAGATGGAAGTTTGTCTGCCCTTGTAGTTCCAAAGGCCTCCTACAAACTGACATCAGGAACGTGAGGTGGAGACTTTGGTTTCCCATGGAAAAGGTCCATTGTTCGTGTCTAATGCTGTCTGCGTGCCACTGGGCTTCTGCCTGCTGAAATTCCATACAAATGAGGATATCTCCTCGATGCAATCAACCACCAGACGGAACTTTGTCTGCCCTTCTAGTGCCAAACGCCTCCTTCAAACTGACATCAGGATCCTGGATTGGAAACTTTGGTTTCCCATGGAAATGGGCCAGCGTTCGTGTCTAATGATGTGTGCCTGCCACGAGGCTTCTGCCTATTAAAATTCCACTAAAATTCCATACAAATGAGGATGTCTCCCATGTGCAATCTACCACCAGATGGAAGTTTGTCTGCCCCTGTAGAGCGAAAGGCTTCCTACAAATTGACATCAGGAACCTGGGGCGGAGACTTTGGTTTCCCATTGAAAAGGACCACCGTTCCTTTCTAATGCTGTCTGCCTGGCACTGTGGTTATGACTGCTGAAGTTCAATACAAATGAGGATATCTCCCAGGTGCAATCTACCACCAGGTGGACGTTTGTTTGCCCTCCTTGTGCCAAAGGCCTCGTAAAAACTGACATCAGGAACGTGGGGTGGAGACTTTGGTCTCCCAAGGTAATGGGCCAGCGTTTGCGGCTAATGCTGCCTGCCAGCCACTGGGCTTATGCCTACTAAAATTCCACTAAAATTCTACACAAATGAGGATATCTCCCAGGTGCAATCTATAACCAGATGGAAGTTTGTCTGCCCTTGTAGTTCCAAACGCCTCCTAAAAACTGAAATCAGGAACGTGGGTTGGAGACTTTCTTCTCCCATGGAAATGGGCCACCGTTTGTGTCTAATGCTATGTTCCTGCCACTGGGCTTCTTCCTACTAAAATTGCACTAAAATTCAATAGAAATGAGGATATCTCCCAGGTGCAATCTACCACCAGATGGAAGTTTCTCTGCCCTTATATTGGAAAATGCCTCCTACAAAGTGACATCAGCAACGTGGGGTGGAGGTTTTCATTTCCCATGGAAAAGGTCCATTGTTCGTGTCTAATGCTGTCTGCCTGTCACTGGGGTTATGCCTGCTGAAATTCCTCACAAATGAAGATATCTCCCAGATGCAATATGCCAGCAGTTGGAAGTTTGTCTCCACTTGTAGTGCCAGAGGCCTCCTAAAAACCGACATCAGGAACGTGGGTTGGAGACTTTGTTTTTCCATGGAAAGAGGCCACCGTTCGTGTCTAATGCTTTCTGCCTGCCAGTGGGCATAAGCCTACCAAAGTTCCATACATATGAGGATATCTCCCAAATGCAATTTCCCACCAGATGGAAGTTTGTCTGCCCTTGCAGTTCCAAACGCCTCCTAAAAACTGAAATCAGGAACGTGGGTTGGAGACTTTCTTCTCCCATGGAAATGGGCCACCGTTCGTGTCTAATGCTGTCTGCCTGCCACTGGGGTTATGCCTACTAAAATTCCACTAAAATTCTATTCAAATGAGGATATCTCCCAGGTGCAATCTAACACCAGATGGAAGTTTGTCTGCCCTTGTAGTTCCAAAGGCCTCCTACAAATTGACATCAGGAACGTGAGATGGAGACTTTGGTTTCCCATGGAAAAGGTCCATTGTTCGTGTCTAATGCTGTCTGCCTGCCAATGGGTTCCTGCCTGCTGAAATTCCATACAAATGAGGATATCTCCTCGATGCAATCAACCACCAGACGGAACTTTGTCGGCCCTTGTAGTGCCAAAGGCCTCCTACAAACTGACACCAGGAACCTGGAGTGGAAACTTTGGTTTTCCAAGGAAAAGGTCCACCGTTCCTGTCTAATGCTGTCTGCCTGTCACATGGCTTATGGTTGCAAAAATTGCATACAAATGAGGATATCTCCCAGGTGCAATCTACCACCAGTTGGAAGTTTTTCTAACCTTGTAGTGCCAAAGGCCTCCTACCAACTGACATCAGGAGACTGGGATAGAGACCTTCGTGTCCCATGAAAAAGAGGCACCGTTTGTGTTTTATGCTCTCTGCCGATCATTTGGATTCTGCCTACTAAAATTCCACTAAAATTCCATGCAAATGAGGATATCTATCACGTGCAATCTACCACCAGTTGGAAGTTTGTCTACCCTTATAGTGCCAAAAGCCTCGTATAAATTATCATCAGGAATGTGGGGTGGAGACTTTGGTTTCCCATGAAAAAGCCACCGTTCGTGTCTAATGCTGTCTGCCTGGCACTGGGCTTCTTCCTACTAAAATTTCACTAAAATTCCATACAAATGAGGATATCTCCCTGGTTCAATCTACCACCAGATGAAAGTTCCTCTGCCTTTGTAGTGCCAAAAGCCTCGTATAAATTGACATCTTAAACCTAGGGTGGACACATAGGTTCCCATGGAAAAGGGTCACCGTTCGTGTCTAATGCTGTCTGCCTGCAACTGGGCATATGCCTGCTGAAATTCCATACAACAGAGGATATCTCCAGGTGGAATCTATCAGAAGATGGAATTTTGTCTGCCCTTGTAGTGCCAAAGGCCTCCTACAAACTGACATCAGGCATGTGACATGGAGAATTTGGTTTCCCAAGGAAATGGACCACCGTTCGTGTCTAATGCTGTCTGCCAGACACTGGGCTTATGCCTACTAAAATTCCACTAAAATTCTATACAAATGAGGATATCTCCCAGGTGCAATCTGCCACCAGTTTGAAGTTTGCCTGCCCTTGTAGTTCCAAAGGCCTCCTACAAACTGACATCAGGAACGTGAGGTGGAGACTTTGGTTTCCCATGGAAAAGGTCCATTGTTCGTGTCTAATGCTGTCTGCCTGCCACTGGGCTTCTGCCTGCTGAAATTCCATACAAATGAGGGTATCTCCTCGATTCAATCAACCACAAGACGGAACATTGTCTGCCCTTGTAGTGCCAAAGGCCTCCTACAAACTGACATCAGGAACCTGGAGTTGAAACTTTGCGTTCCCTTGGAAATGGACCAGCGTTCGTGTCTAATGATGTGTGCCTGCAACTAGGCTTCTGCCTATTAAAATTCCACTAAAATACCATACAAATGAGGATGTCTCCCAGGTGCAATCTAAACCAGATGGATGTTTCTCTGCCCTTGTAGTGCCAAAGGCCTCCTAAAAACTGACAGCAGGAAAGTGGGGTGAAGACTTTCTTTTCGCATGGAAATGGGCCACCGTTTGTGTCTAATCCTATGTGCCTGCCACTGGGCTTCTTCCTACTAAAATTCCACTAATATTCCATGGAAATGAGAATATCTCCCAGGTGCAATCTACCACCAGATGGAAGTTTTTCTGCCCTTGTAGTTCCAAACACCTCTTACAAACTGACATCAGGAACGTGGGGTGGAGACTTTGGTTTCCCATGGAAAAGGGCCACAGTTCGTGTCTAATGCTGTCTGCCTGCCCCTGTTGTTATGCCTGCTGAAATTCCTCACAAATGAATATATCTCCCAGATGGAGTCTACCACCAGTTGGAAGTTTGTCTGCTCTTGTAGTGCAAAAGTCCTCCTATAAACGGACATAAGGCACGTGGTGTGGAGACTTTGGTTTCCCATGGAAATGGGCCACCGTTGGTGTTTAATGCTGTCTACCTGCCACTGGGCTTCTGCCTACTTTAATTCCACTAAAATTCCATACAAATGAGGATATCTCCAACACGCAATATGCCACCAGTTGGAAGTTTGTCTGTTCTTGTAGTGCAAAAGGCCTCCTAAAAACTGACATCAGGAAGCTGGCCTGGAGACTTTGTTTTCCCCTGGAAAACAGCCACTATTCATGTCTAATTCTGTGTGCCTGCAGCTGGGATTCTGCGTACTAAAATTCCTCTAAAATTCTATACAAATGGGAATATTTCGCAGGTGCAATCCTCCCCCAGTTTGAAGTTTCTCTGCCCTTGTAGTGCAAAAGGGCTCCTATAAACTGACATCTGAAACATAGGATGGATAATTTGGTTTACCATGGAAAAAGGTCACTGTTCATGCCTAATGCTGTGTGCCTGCCACTGGGCGTATGCCTGCAAAAACTCAATACAAATGAGGATATCTCGCAGATGCAATTTACCACGAGGTGGAAGTTTGTTTGCCCTTGTAGTGGCAAAAGCCCCCTAAAAAACTGACATCAGGAACCAGGCGTGGAGACTTTGGTTTCCAATGGAAAAGGACCACCGTTCGTATCTAATGCTGTCTGCCTGGCACTGTGGTGATGACTGCTGAAGTTCCATACAAATGAGGATATCTCCCAGGTGCAATCTACCACCAGGTGGAACTTTGTCTGCCCTTGTAGTGCCAAAGGCCTCCAAAAAACGGACATCAGGAACGTGGGGTGAAGACTTTGGTTTCCCATGGAAAAGGTCCACCGTTTGTTTCTAATGCTGTCTGCCTGGCTCTGAGATTATGAGTGCTGAAGTTCCATACAAATGAGGATATCTCCCAGGTGCAATCTACCACCAGGTGGAAGTTTGTCTGCCCTTGTATTGCCAACGGCCTCCTAGAAACGGACATCAGGAACGTGGGGTGGAGACTTTGGTTTCCCATGGAAATGGGCCACCGTTCGTGTCTAATGCTGTCTGCCTGCCACTTGGTTTCTTCCTATTAATATTCCACTAAAATTCCATAGAAATAAGGATATATCCCAGGTGCAATCTACAACCAGATGGAAGATTCTCTGCCCTTGTTGTACCAAAGCCCTCCTAAAAAACTGACATCAGGAACCATGGGTGGAGACTTTGATTTCCCATGGAAAAGGACCAGCGTTCATGTCTAATACTGTCTGCCTGCCAATGAGCTTCTACCTGCTGAAATTCCAAAAAAAATTTGGAAATCTCTCCGATGTAATCAACCACCTGACGGAAGTTTGTCTGCCCCTGTAGAGCCAAAGGCCTCCTACAAATTGACATGAGGAGCCTGGAGTGGAGACTTTGGTTTCCCATGGAAAAGGGCCAGCGTTCGTGTCTAATGCTGTCTGCCCGCCACTGGGTTGTGGCTACAGAAATTACATACAAATGAGGATATCTCCCAGATTCAATATGCCACCAGTTGGAAGTTTGTCTGTTCTTGTAGTGCAAAAGGCCTCCTAAAAACAGACATCAGGAACCTAGCCTGGAGACTTTGGTTTCCTCTGGGAAAGGGCCACTATTCACGTCTAATTCTGTCTGCCTGCCACTGGGATTCTGCGTACTAAAATTCCTCTAAAATTCTATACAAATGAGAATATCTCGCAGGTGCAATCTACCCCCGGTTTGAAGTTTCTCTGCCCTTGTATTGCCAAAGGTCTCCTATAAAATGACATCTGAAACGTAGGATGGATAATTTGGTTTCCCATGAAAAAGAGCCACTGTTCATGCCTAATGCTGTGTGCCTGCCACTGGGCGTATGCCTCCTAAAATTCCATACAAGTGAGGATATCTCCCAGATGCAATTTACCACCAGATGGAAGATTGTCTGCCCTTGTAGTGGCAAAGGCCTCCTAAAAAACTGACATCAGGAACCAGGGGTGGAGACTTTGGTTTCCCATGGGAAAGGACCACCGTTTGTGTCTAATGCAATGTGCCTGCCACTGGGCTTATGCCTAGTGAAATTCCATACAAATGAGGATATCTCCCAGATGGAATCTACAACCAGTCGGAAATTAGTCTGCCCTTATAGTGCCAAATGCCTCCTACAAACTGACATCAGGAACGTGGGATGGAGACTTTGTTTCCAATGGAAAAGGGGTACCGTTCCTGTCTAATGCTGTCTGCCTGCCACTGGGTTACGCCTGCTGAAATTCCTCACAAATGAGGCTATCTCCCAGATGGAATCTACCACCAGTTCGAAGTTTGTTTGCCCTTGTAGTGCCAAAGGCCTCCTAAAAACTGACATCAGGAACCTGGGGTGGAGACATCGGTTTCCCATGAAAAAGGTCCACCGTTCGTGTCCTATGCTGTCTGCCTGCCACTGATCTTCTGCCTGCTGAAATTCCATACAAATGAGGATATCTCCTCAATGCAATCAACCACCAGACGGAACTTTGTCTGCCCTTGTAGTGCCAAAGGCCTCCTACATACTGACATCAGGAACCTGGAGTGGATACTTTGTTTTCCCATGGAAATGCGACAGCGTTCGTGTCTAATGATGTTTGCCTGCCACTAGGATTCTGCCTATTAAAATTACAATAAAATTCCATACCATTGAAGATGTCTCTCACGTGCAATCTAACACCAAATGGAAGTTTGTCTGCTCCTGTAGAGCAAAAGGCTTCCTACAAAATGACATCAAGAAGCTGGGGCAGAGACTTTGGTTTCCCATGGCAAAGGGCCACGGTTCCTGTCTAATGCTGTCTGCCTGCCACTGGGCTTATGCCTACTAAAATTACATACAAATGAGGATATCTCCCAGATGCAATATGCCACCAGTTGGAAGTTTGTCTCCTCTTGTAGTGCCAGAGGCCTCCTAGAAAATGACATCAGGAACGTGGGTTGGAGACTTTGGTTTCCCATGGAAATGGGCCACTATTCATGTCTAATTTTTTCTGCCTGCCGCTGGGATTCTGCCTACTAAAATTCCACTAAAATTCCATGCAAATGCGAATATCTCCCGGGTGCAATCAAACACCAGATGGAAGTTTCTCTGCCCTTGTATTGCCAAAGACCTCCTTCAAACTGACATCAGGAACATAGGATGGATAATTTGTCTTTCCATGGAAAAGGACCACCGTTCCTGTCTAATGCTGTCTGCCTGAAACTGTGGTTATGACTGCTGAAGTTCCATACAAATGAGGATATCTCCCAGATGCAATATGCCACCAGATGGAAGTTTGTCTGCTCTAGCAGTGCCAAAGGCCTCCTTCAAACTGACATTCGGAACCTGGCCTGGAGACATTGGTTTCCTACGGAAAAGGTCCACCATTCATTTTTAATGGGTTCGGTCTGCAACTGGGATTCTGAGTACTATAATTCCACTAAAATTCTATACAAATGTGGATATCTCCCAGGTGCAATCTACCACCAGATGTTAGTTTGTCTGCTCTTGCAGTGCCAAAGGCCTCCTTTATACTGACATTCGGAACCTGGCCTGGAGACTTTGGTTTCCTATGGAAAAGGCCCACTGTTCATGTTTAATGCTCTCTGTCTGCAACTGGGCTTCTGAGTACTAAAATACCACTAAAATTCCATACAAATAAGGACATCTACGAGGTGCGATCCACCACTAGATGGAAGTTTGTCTGCCCTTGTAGTGCCAAAGGCCTCCTACAAACTGACATCAGGAGCCTAGGTTGGAGACTTTGTTTTCCCATGGAAAAGGGCCACCGTTCGTGTCTAATGCTGTCTGCCTGCCACTGGGCTTCTATCTGCTGAAATTCCATACAAATGAGGATATCTTCCCGATGCAATCAACCACCAGACGGAAGTTTCTCTGCCCTTGTACTGTCAATGGCCTACTAAAACCTGACATCGGGAACGTGGTGTGGAGACTTTGGCTTCCCTAGGAAAAGGACCACCGTTCCTGTCTAATGCGGTCTGCCTGGCACTGTGGTTATGACTGCTGAAGGTCCATACAAATGAGGATATCTCCCAGGAGGAATCTACCACCAGGAGGAAGTTTGTCTGCCCTTGTAGTGCCAAAGGCCTCCTAGTAACGGACATCAGGAATGTGGGGTGGAGACTTTGGTTTCCCTATAAAAATGGGCCACCGTTCGTGTCTAATGCTGTCTGCCTGCCACTGGGCTTATGCCTGTTAAATTCCACTAAAATTCTATACAAATGAGGATATCTCCCAGGTGTAATCTAAACTAGATGGATGTTTCTCTGCCCTTGTAGTGCCAAAGACCTCCTACAAACTGCCATGAGGAACCTAGGGTGGAGACTTTGGTTTCCCATGTAAAAGGACCACCGTTCCTGTCTAATGCTGTCTGCCTGGCACTGTGGCTATGACTGCTGCAGTTCCATACAAATGCTGATAAGTCCCAGGTGCAATCTACCACCAGGTGGAAGTTTGTCTGCCCTTGAAGTGCCAAAGGCCTCCTAAAAATTGACATCAGGAACCTGCGGTGGAGACTTTGTTTTCCCATGGAAATGGGCCACCCTTTTTGTCTAATGCTATGTGCCTGCCACTGGGCTTATGCCTAGTAAAATTCCATAAAAATGAGGATATCTCCCAGATGGAGTCTACCACCAGTTGAAAGTTTGTCTGCCCTTGTAATGCAACGGCCTCCTACAAACTGACATCAGGAATCTGGAGAGGACGCTTTGGTTTCCCATGGAAAAGGGCCACCCTTGGTGTTTAATGCTGTCTCCTTGCCACTGACTTATGACTACTGAAATTACATACAAATGAGGATACCTCCCAGACGCAATATGCCACCAGATGGAAATTTGTCTGCTCTTGCAGTGCCAAAGGCCTCCTTCAAACTGACATTCGGAACCTCACCTGGAGACTTTGGTTTCCTATAGAAAAGGCCCACCATTCATGTTTAATGCTGTCTGTACTGCCATTGGGCTTCTGAGTACTAAAATACCACTAAAATTCCATAAAAATGAGGATATCTCCCAGGTGCAATCTACCACCAGGTGGAAGTTTGTCAGCCCTTGCAGTGCCAAAAGCCTCCTAAAAACTGACATCAGGAACATAGGATGGATAATTTGTTTTTCCATGGAAAGGGGCCACTGTTCGTGTCTAATGCTGTCTGCCTGCCAGTGGGCAGAAGCCTACCAAAATTCCCTACAAATGAGGATATCTCCCAAATGCAATTTCCCACCAGATGGAAGTTTGTCTGCCCTTTTTATGCCAAAGGCCTCCTACAAACTGACATCAGGAGCCTGGGTTGGAGACTTTGTTTTCCCATGGAAAAGGGCCACCGTTCGTGTCTAATGCTATCTGCCTGCCACTGGGCTTTTACCTGCTGAAATTCCATACAAATGAGGATATCTCCCCGATGCAATCAACCACCAGACGGAAGTTTGTCTACCTTTGTAGTGTCAAAGGCCTCCTAGAAACGGACATCAGGAACGTGGGGTGGAAACTTTGGTTTCCCATAGAAATGGGCCATTGTTCGTGTCTAATGCTGTCTGCCTGCCACTGTGCTTCTTCCTACTAAAATTCCACTAAAACTCCATAGAAATGAGGATATCTCCCAGGTGCAATCTACAACCAGATGGAAGTTTCTCTGCCCTTTTATTGGAAAACGCCTCCTACAAAGTGACAGAAGCAACGTGGGGTGGAGATTTTGGTTTCCCATGGAAAAGGGCCACTGTTCGTGTCTAATCCTCTCTGCCTGCCACTGGGGTTATGCCTGCTGAAATTCCTCACAAATGAGGATATCTCCCAGATGGAATCCACCACCAGATCGAAATTTGTTTACCCTTCTAGTGCCAAAGGTCTCCTAAAAACTGACATCAGGAACCTGTTGTGGAGACTTTGGTTTCTCATGGAAATGGGCCACCGTTCATGTCTAATAATGTCTGTCGCCCATTGGGCTTCTACCTACGAAAATTCCACTGAAATTCCATACAAATGAAGATATCTCCCGGGTGCAGTCTATCGCCAGATATAAGTTTTTCTGCCCTTGTATTTCCAAAGGCCTTCTACAAACTGACATGAGGAGCCAGGAGTGGAGACTTTGGTTTCCCATGGATATGGGCCAGTGTTCGTGTGTAAAGCAGTCTGCCTGCCGCTGGATTTCTGCCTACTTTAATACCACTAAAATTCCATAAAAATGAGGATATCTCCCAGGTGCAATCTACCACGAGATGGAAGTTTTTCTGCCCTTGTACTTCCAAACGCCTCTTACAAACTAACATCAGGAACGTGGGGTAGAGACTTCGGTTTCCCATGGAAAAGGGTCACCGTTTGTGTCTAATGCAGTCTTCCTGCCACTGGGGTTATGCCTGCGGGAATTCCTCACAAATGAGGATATCTCCCACACGGAATCTACCACCAGTTGGAAGTTTGTCTGCCCTTGTAGTGCCAAAGGCCTCCTACAAACTGACATCAGGCACGTAAGATGGAGACTTTGGTTTCCAAAGGAAATGGACCACCGTTCGTACCTAATGCTGTCTGCCAGACACTGGGCTTATGCCTACTAAAATTCCACTAAAATTCTATACAAATGAGGACTCTCCCAGCACAGTGCAGAGTCCCCGTGGCTAGTTCCTTGAAATACCTTTCCTGGCAGCAGCCCAGAGCTGTACTGAGTGCAGCAGGTGTCAGGCAGTATCCTCTCGCCGTGTAGGTGCTTCTGTTTTGTGTTTGCAGCGTGCAGAGAAGCCCGCGTGCTTGCTGCTGCTTCCAGCAAGCCAAAACGATTTTGCAGCCACTTTCCTGCCTTTTCCACAACAGGATCACTGTCTAGCTGATTTACAGTTGCCTCTGCGTAGAGCAGCTAGACGAGCAGCTCTGCCGGCTTTCCTGTGCTTCTGCATAGCAGAGCTGTCAAGAACGAGAAGCTGCGTTTTGCCGAGAAAGCAGCGCTTCGCGGAACCTCAGCCAGCGGCGTCTTCGGTACAGCCGCAGCTTGTGCGGAGAAGCGAAAGAGAGCCGGGGAAGAACGTGGAAAGCCGAACTCGGTCGCTGCAAGCGGGTGCTGGCGAACAGCTTCTGGTCACCTTGTAGAAACTGTCCCAGCACAGTGCAGAGTCCCCGTGGCTAGTTCCTTGAAATACCTTTCCTGGCAGCAGCCCAGAGCTGTACTGAGTGCAGCAGGTGTCAGGCAGTCTCCTCTCGCCGTGTAGGTGCTTCTGTTTTGTGTTTGCAGCGTGCAGAGAAGCCCGCGTGCTTGCTGCTGCTTCCAGCAAGCCAAAACGCTTTTGCAGCCACTTTCCTGCCTTTTCCACAACAGGATCACTGTCTAGCTGATTTACAGTTGCCTCTGCGTAGAGCAGCTAGAGGAGCAGCTCTGCCGGCTTTCCTGTGCTTCTGCATAGCAGAGCTGTCAAGAACGAGAAGCTGCGTTTTGCCGAGAAAGCAGCGCTTCGCGGAAGCACAGCCAGCGGCGTCTTCGGTACAGCCACAGCTTGTGCGGAGAAGCGAAAGAGAGCCGGGGAAGAACGTGGAAAGCATAACTCGGTCGCTGCAAGCGGGTGCTGGCGAACAGCTTCTGGTCACCTTGTAGAAAATGTCCCAGCACAGTGCAGAGTCCCCGTGGCTAGTTCCTTGAAATACCTTTCCTGGCAGCAGCCCAGAGCTGTACTGAGTGCAGCAGGTGTCAGGCCGTCTCCTCTCGCCGTGTAGGTGCTTCTGTTTTGTGTTTGCAGCGTGCAGAGAAGCCCGCGTGCTTGCTGCTGCTTCCAGCAAGCCAAAACGCTTTTGCAGCCACTTTCCTGCCTTTTCCACAACAGGATCACTGTCTAGCTGATTTACAGTTGCCTCTGCGTAGAGCAGCTAGAGGAGCAGCTCTGCCGGCTTTCCTGTGCTTCTGCATAGCAGAGCTGTCAAGAACGAGAAGCTGCGTTTTGCCGAGAAAGCAGCGCTTCGCGGAAGCACAGCCAGCGGCGTCTTCGGTACAGCCGCAGCTTGTGCGGAGAAGCGAAAGAGAGCCGGGGAAGAACGTGGAAAGCCGAACTCGGTCGCTGCAAGCGGGTGCTGGCGAACAGCTTCTGGTCACCTTGTAGAAACTGTCCCAGCACAGTGCAGAGTCCCCGTGGCTAGTTCCTTGAAATACCTTTCCTGGCAGCAGCCCAGAGCTGTACTGAGTGCAGCAGGTGTCAGGCAGTCTCCTCTCGCCGTGTAGGTGCTTCTGTTTTGTGTTTGCAGCGTGCAGAGAAGCCCGCGTGCTTGCTGCTGCTTCCAGCAAGCCAAAACGCTTTTGCAGCCACTTTCCTGCCTTTTCCACAACAGGATCACTGTCTAGCTGATTTACAGTTGCCTCTGCGTAGAGCAGCTAGAGGAGCAGCTCTGCCGGCTTTCCTGTGCTTCTGCATAGCAGAGCTGTCAAGAACGAGAAGCTGCGTTTTGCCGAGAAAGCAGCGCTTCGCGGAAGCACAGCCAGCGGCGTCTTCGGTACAGCCGCAGCTTGTGCGGAGAAGCGAAAGAGAGCCGGGGAAGAACGTGGAAAGCCGAACTCGGTTGCTGCAAGCGGGTGCTGGCGAACAGCTTCTGGTCACCTTGTAGAAACTCTCCCAGCACAGTGCAGAGTCCCCGTGGCTAGTTCCTTGAAATACCTTTCCTGGCAGCAGCCCAGAGCTGTACTGAGTGCATCAGGTGTCAGGCCGTCTCCTCTCGCCGTGTAGGTGCTTCTGTTTTGTGTTTGCAGCGTGCAGAGAAGCCCGCGTGCTTGCTGCTGCTTCCAGCAAGCCAAAACGCTTTTGCAGCCACTTTCCTGCCTTTTCCACAACAGGATCACTGTCTAGCTGATTTACAGTTGCCTCTGCGTAGAGCAGCTAGAGGAGCAGCTCTGCCGGCTTTCCTGTGCTTCTGCATAGCAGAGCTGTCAAGAACGAGAAGCTGCGTTTTGCCGAGAAAGCAGCGCTTCGCGGAAGCACAGCCAGCGGCGTCTTCGGTACAGCCGCAGCTTGTGCGGAGAAGCGAAAGAGAGCCGGGGAAGAACGTGGAAAGCCGAACTCGGTCGCTGCAAGCGGGTGCTGGCGAACAGCTTCTGGTCACCTTGTAGAAACTCTCCCAGCACAGTGCAGAGTCCCCGTGGCTAGTTCCTTGAAATACCTTTCCTGGCAGCAGCCCAGAGCTGTACTGAGTGCAGCAGGTGTCAGGCAGTCTCCTCTCGCCGTGTAGGTGCTTCTGTTTTGTGTTTGCAGCGTGCAGAGAAGCCCGCGTGCTTGCTGCTGCTTCCAGCAAGCCAAAACGCTTTTGCAGCCACTTTCCTGCCTTTTCCACAACAGGATCACTGTCTAGCTGATTTACAGTTGCCTCTGCGTAGAGCAGCTAGAGGAGCAGCTCTGCCGGCTTTCCTGTGCTTCTGCATAGCAGAGCTGTCAAGAACGAGAAGCTGCGTTTTGCCGAGAAAGCAGCGCTTCGCGGAAGCACAGCCAGCGGCGTCTTCGGTACAGCCGCAGCTTGTGCGGAGAAGCGAAAGAGAGCCGGGGAAGAACGTGGAAAGCCGAACTCGGTCGCTGCAAGCGGGTGCTGGCGAACAGCTTCTGGTCACCTTGTAGAAACTGTCCCAGCACAGTGCAGAGTCCCCGTGGCTAGTTCCTTGAAATACCTTTCCTGGCAGCAGCCCAGAGCTGTACTGAGTGCATCAGGTGTCAGGCCGTCTCCTCTCGCCGTGTAGGTGCTTCTGTTTTGTGTTTGCAGCGTGCAGAGAAGCCCGCGTGCTTGCTGCTGCTTCCAGCAAGCCAAAACGCTTTTGCAGCCACTTTCCTGCCTTTTCCACAACAGGATCACTGTCTAGCTGATTTACAGTTGCCTCTGCGTAGAGCAGCTAGAGGAGCAGCTCTGCCGGCTTTCCTGTGCTTCTGCATAGCAGAGCTGTCAAGAACGAGAAGCTGCGTTTTGCCGAGAAAGCAGCGCTTCGCGGAAGCACAGCCAGCGGCGTCTTCGGTACAGCCGCAGCTTGTGCGGAGAAGCGAAAGAGAGCCGGGGAAGAACGTGGAAAGCCGAACTCGGTCGCTGCAAGCGGGTGCTGGCGAACAGCTTCTGGTCACCTTGTAGAAACTGTCCCAGCACAGTGCAGAGTCCCCGTGGCTAGTTCCTTGAAATACCTTTCCTGGCAGCAGCCCAGAGCTGTACTGAGTGCAGCAGGTGTCAGGCAGTCTCCTCTCGCCGTGTAGGTGCTTCTGTTTTGTGTTTGCAGCGTGCAGAGAAGCCCGCGTGCTTGCTGCTGCTTCCAGCAAGCCAAAACGCTTTTGCAGCCACTTTCCTGCCTTTTCCACAACAGGATCACTGTCTAGCTGATTTACAGTTGCCTCTGCGTAGAGCAGCTAGAGGAGCAGCTCTGCCGGCTTTCCTGTGCTTCTGCATAGCAGAGCTGTCAAGAACGAGAAGCTGCGTTTTGCCGAGAAAGCAGCGCTTCGCGGAAGCACAGCCAGCGGCGTCTTCGGTACAGCCGCAGCTTGTGCGGAGAAGCGAAAGAGAGCCGGGGAAGAACGTGGAAAGCCGAACTCGGTCGCTGCAAGCGGGTGCTGGCGAACAGCTTCTGGTCACCTTGTAGAAACTGTCCCAGCACAGTGCAGAGTCCCCGTGGCTAGTTCCTTGAAATACCTTTCCGGGCAGCAGCCCAGAGCTGTACTGAGTGCAGCAGGTGTCAGGCAGTCTCCTCTCGCCGTGTAGGTGCTTCTGTTTTGTGTTTGCAGCGTGCAGAGAAGCCCGCGTGCTTGCTGCTGCTTCCAGCAAGCCAAAACGCTTTTGCAGCCACTTTCCTGCCTTTTCCACAACAGGATCACTGTCTAGCTGATTTACAGTTGCCTCTGCGTAGAGCAGCTAGAGGAGCAGCTCTGCCGGCTTTCCTGTGCTTCTGCATAGCAGAGCTGTCAAGAACGAGAAGCTGCGTTTTGCCGAGAAAGCAGCGCTTCGCGGAAGCACAGCCAGCGGCGTCTTCGGTACAGCCGCAGCTTGTGCGGAGAAGCGAAAGAGAGCCGGGGAAGAACGTGGAAAGCCGAACTCGGTCGCTGCAAGCGGGTGCTGGCGAACAGCTTCTGGTCACCTTGTAGAAACTCTCCCAGCACAGTGCAGAGTCCCCGTGGCTAGTTCCTTGAAATACCTTTCCTGGCAGCAGCCCAGAGCTGTACTGAGTGCATCAGGTGTCAGGCCGTCTCCTCTCGCCGTGTAGGTGCTTCTGTTTTGTGTTTGCAGCGTGCAGAGAAGCCCGCGTGCTTGCTGCTGCTTCCAGCAAGCCAAAACGCTTTTGCAGCCACTTTCCTGCCTTTTCCACAACAGGATCACTGTCTAGCTGATTTACAGTTGCCTCTGCGTAGAGCAGCTAGAGGAGCAGCTCTGCCGGCTTTCCTGTGCTTCTGCATAGCAGAGCTGTCAAGAACGAGAAGCTGCGTTTTGCCGAGAAAGCAGCGCTTCGCGGAAGCACAGCCAGCGGCGTCTTCGGTACAGCCGCAGCTTGTGCGGAGAAGCGAAAGAGAGCCGGGGAAGAACGTGGAAAGCCGAACTCGGTCGCTGCAAGCGGGTGCTGGCGAACAGCTTCTGGTCACCTTGTAGAAACTGTCCCAGCACAGTGCAGAGTCCCCGTGGCTAGTTCCTTGAAATACCTTTCCTGGCAGCAGCCCAGAGCTGTACTGAGTGCAGCAGGTGTCAGGCCGTCTCCTCTCGCCGTGTAGGTGCTTCTGTTTTGTGTTTGCAGCGTGCAGAGAAGCCCGCGTGCTTGCTGCTGCTTCCAGCAAGCCAAAACGCTTTTGCAGCCACTTTCCTGCCTTTTCCACAACAGGATCACTGTCTAGCTGATTTACAGTTGCCTCTGCGTAGAGCAGCTAGAGGAGCAGCTGTGCCGGCTTTCCTGTGCTTCTGCATAGCAGAGCTGTCAAGAACGAGAAGCTGCGTTTTGCCGAGAAAGCAGCGCTTCGCGGAAGCACAGCCAGCGGCGTCTTCGGTACAGCCGCAGCTTGTGCGGAGAAGCGAAAGAGAGCCGGGGAAGAACGTGGAAAGCCGAACTCGGTCGCTGCAAGCGGGTGCTGGCGAACAGCTTCTGGTCACCTTGTAGAAACTGTCCCAGCACAGTGCAGAGTCCCCGTGGCTAGTTCCTTGAAATACCTTTCCTGGCAGCAGCCCAGAGCTGTACTGAGTGCAGCAGGTGTCAGGCCGTCTCCTCTCGCCGTGTAGGTGCTTCTGTTTTGTGTTTGCAGCGTGCAGAGAAGCCCGCGTGCTTGCTGCTGCTTCCAGCAAGCCAAAACGCTTTTGCAGCCACTTTCCTGCCTTTTCCACAACAGGATCACTGTCTAGCTGATTTACAGTTGCCTCTGCGTAGAGCAGCTAGAGGAGCAGCTGTGCCGGCTTTCCTGTGCTTCTGCATAGCAGAGCTGTCAAGAACGAGAAGCTGCGTTTTGCCGAGAAAGCAGCGCTTCGCGGAAGCACAGCCAGCGGCGTCTTCGGTACAGCGGCAGGTTGTGCGGAGAAGCGAAAGAGAGCCGGGGAAGAACGTGGAAAGCCGAACTCGGTCGCTGCAAGCGGGTGCTGGCGAACAGCTTCTGGTCACCTTGTAGAAAATGTCCCAGCACAGTGCAGAGTCCCCGTGGCTAGTTCCTTGAAATACCTTTCCTGGCAGCAGCCCAGAGCTGTACTGAGTGCAGCAGGTGTCAGGCCGTCTCCTCTCGCCGTGTAGGTGCTTCTGTTTTGTGTTTGCAGCGTGCAGAGAAGCCCGCGTGCTTGCTGCTGCTTCCAGCAAGCCAAAACGCTTTTACAGCCACTTTCCTGCCTTTTCCACAACAGGATCACTGTCTAGCTGATTTACAGTTGCCTCTGCGTAGAGCAGCTAGAGGAGCAGCTGTGCCGGCTTTCCTGTGCTTCTGCATAGCAGAGCTGTCAAGAACGAGAAGCTGCGTTTTGCCGAGAAAGCAGCGCTTCGCGGAAGCACAGCCAGCGGCGTCTTCGGTACAGCGGCAGCTTGTGCGGAGAAGCGAAAGAGAGCCGGGGAAGAACGTGGAAAGCCGAACTCGGTCGCTGCAAGCGGGTGCTGGCGAACAGCTTCTGGTCACCTTGTAGAAAATGTCCCAGCACAGTGCAGAGTCCCCGTGGCTAGTTCCTTGAAATACCTTTCCTGGCAGCAGCCAAGAGCTGTACTGAGTGCAGCAGGTGTCAGGCAGTCTCCTCTCGCCGTGTAGGTGCTTCTGTTTTGTGTTTGCAGCGTGCAGAGAAGCCCGCGTGTTTGCTGCTGCTTCCAGCAAGCCAAAACGCTTTTGCAGCCTCTTTCCTGCCTTTTCCACAACAGGATCACTGTCTAGCTGATTTACAGTTGCCTCTGCGTAGAGCAGCTAGAGGAGCAGCTGTGCCGGCTTTCCTGTGCTTCTGCATAGCAGAGCTGTCAAGAACGAGAAGCTGCGTTTTGCCGAGAAAGCAGCGCTTCGCGGAAGCACAGCCAGCGGCGTCTTCGGTACAGCCGCAGCTTGTGCGGAGAAGCGAAAGAGAGCCGGGGAAGAACGTGGAAAGCCGAACTCGGTCGCTGCAAGCGGGTGCTGGCGAACAGCTTCTGGTCACCTTGTAGAAACTCTCCCAGCACAGTGCAGAGTCCCCGTGGCTAGTTCCTTGAAATACCTTTCCTGGCAGCAGCCCAGAGCTGTACTGAGTGCAGCAGGTGTCAGGCCGTCTCCTCTCGCCGTGTAGGTGCTTCTGTTTTGTGTTTGCAGCGTGCAGAGAAGCCCGCGTGCTTGCTGCTGCTTCCAGCAAGCCAAAACGCTTTTGCAGCCACTTTCCTGCCTTTTCCACAACAGGATCACTGTCTAGCTGATTTACAGTTGCCTCTGCGTAGAGCAGCTAGAGGAGCAGCTCTGCCGGCTTTCCTGTGCTTCTGCATAGCAGAGCTGTCAAGAACGAGAAGCTGCGTTTTGCCGAGAAAGCAGCGCTTCGCGGAAGCACAGCCAGCGGCGTCTTCGGTACAGCCACAGCTTGTGCGGAGAAGCGAAAGAGAGCCGGGGAAGAACGTGGAAAGCATAACTCGGTCGCTGCAAGCGGGTGCTGGCGAACAGCTTCTGGTCACCTTGTAGAAAATGTCCCAGCACAGTGCAGAGTCCCCGTGGCTAGTTCCTTGAAATACCTTTCCTGGCAGCAGCCCAGAGCTGTACTGAGTGCAGCAGGTGTCAGGCAGTCTCCTCTCGCCGTGTAGGTGCTTCTGTTTTGTGTTTGCAGCGTGCAGAGAAGCCCGCGTGCTTGCTGCTGCTTCCAGCAAGCCAAAACGCTTTTGCAGCCACTTTCCTGCCTTTTCCACAACAGGATCACTGTCTAGCTGATTTACAGTTGCCTCTGCGTAGAGCAGCTAGAGGAGCAGCTCTGCCGGCTTTCCTGTGCTTCTGCATAGCAGAGCTGTCAAGAACGAGAAGCTGCGTTTTGCCGAGAAAGCAGCGCTTCGCGGAAGCACAGCCAGCGGCGTCTTCGGTACAGCCGCAGCTTGTGCGGAGAAGCGAAAGAGAGCCGGGGAAGAACGTGGAAAGCCGAACTCGGTCGCTGCAAGCGGGTGCTGGCGAACAGCTTCTGGTCACCTTGTAGAAACTCTCCCAGCACAGTGCAGAGTCCCCGTGGCTAGTTCCTTGAAATACCTTTCCTGGCAGCAGCCCAGAGCTGTACTGAGTGCATCAGGTGTCAGGCCGTCTCCTCTCGCCGTGTAGGTGCTTCTGTTTTGTGTTTGCAGCGTGCAGAGAAGCCCGCGTGCTTGCTGCTGCTTCCAGCAAGCCAAAACGCTTTTGCAGCCACTTTCCTGCCTTTTCCACAACAGGATCACTGTCTAGCTGATTTACAGTTGCCTCTGCGTAGAGCAGCTAGAGGAGCAGCTCTGCCGGCTTTCCTGTGCTTCTGCATAGCAGAGCTGTCAAGAACGAGAAGCTGCGTTTTGCCGAGAAAGCAGCGCTTCGCGGAAGCACAGCCAGCGGCGTCTTCGGTACAGCCGCAGCTTGTGCGGAGAAGCGAAAGAGAGCCGGGGAAGAACGTGGAAAGCCGAACTCGGTCGCTGCAAGCGGGTGCTGGCGAACAGCTTCTGGTCACCTTGTAGAAACTGTCCCAGCACAGTGCAGAGTCCCCGTGGCTAGTTCCTTGAAATACCTTTCCTGGCAGCAGCCCAGAGCTGTACTGAGTGCAGCAGGTGTCAGGCAGTCTCCTCTCGCCGTGTAGGTGCTTCTGTTTTGTGTTTGCAGCGTGCAGAGAAGCCCGCGTGCTTGCTGCTGCTTCCAGCAAGCCAAAACGCTTTTGCAGCCACTTTCCTGCCTTTTCCACAACAGGATCACTGTCTAGCTGATTTACAGTTGCCTCTGCGTAGAGCAGCTAGAGGAGCAGCTCTGCCGGCTTTCCTGTGCTTCTGCATAGCAGAGCTGTCAAGAACGAGAAGCTGCGTTTTGCCGAGAAAGCAGCGCTTCGCGGAAGCACAGCCAGCGGCGTCTTCGGTACAGCCGCAGCTTGTGCGGAGAAGCGAAAGAGAGCCGGGGAAGAACGTGGAAAGCCGAACTCGGTCGCTGCAAGCGGGTGCTGGCGAACAGCTTCTGGTCACCTTGTAGAAACTGTCCCAGCACAGTGCAGAGTCCCCGTGGCTAGTTCCTTGAAATACCTTTCCGGGCAGCAGCCCAGAGCTGTACTGAGTGCAGCAGGTGTCAGGCAGTCTCCTCTCGCCGTGTAGGTGCTTCTGTTTTGTGTTTGCAGCGTGCAGAGAAGCCCGCGTGCTTGCTGCTGCTTCCAGCAAGCCAAAACGCTTTTGCAGCCACTTTCCTGCCTTTTCCACAACAGGATCACTGTCTAGCTGATTTACAGTTGCCTCTGCGTAGAGCAGCTAGAGGAGCAGCTCTGCCGGCTTTCCTGTGCTTCTGCATAGCAGAGCTGTCAAGAACGAGAAGCTGCGTTTTGCCGAGAAAGCAGCGCTTCGCGGAAGCACAGCCAGCGGCGTCTTCGGTACAGCCGCAGCTTGTGCGGAGAAGCGAAAGAGAGCCGGGGAAGAACGTGGAAAGCCGAACTCGGTCGCTGCAAGCGGGTGCTGGCGAACAGCTTCTGGTCACCTTGTAGAAACTCTCCCAGCACAGTGCAGAGTCCCCGTGGCTAGTTCCTTGAAATACCTTTCCTGGCAGCAGCCCAGAGCTGTACTGAGTGCATCAGGTGTCAGGCCGTCTCCTCTCGCCGTGTAGGTGCTTCTGTTTTGTGTTTGCAGCGTGCAGAGAAGCCCGCGTGCTTGCTGCTGCTTCCAGCAAGCCAAAACGCTTTTGCAGCCACTTTCCTGCCTTTTCCACAACAGGATCACTGTCTAGCTGATTTACAGTTGCCTCTGCGTAGAGCAGCTAGAGGAGCAGCTCTGCCGGCTTTCCTGTGCTTCTGCATAGCAGAGCTGTCAAGAACGAGAAGCTGCGTTTTGCCGAGAAAGCAGCGCTTCGCGGAAGCACAGCCAGCGGCGTCTTCGGTACAGCCGCAGCTTGTGCGGAGAAGCGAAAGAGAGCCGGGGAAGAACGTGGAAAGCCGAACTCGGTCGCTGCAAGCGGGTGCTGGCGAACAGCTTCTGGTCACCTTGTAGAAACTGTCCCAGCACAGTGCAGAGTCCCCGTGGCTAGTTCCTTGAAATACCTTTCCTGGCAGCAGCCCAGAGCTGTACTGAGTGCAGCAGGTGTCAGGCCGTCTCCTCTCGCCGTGTAGGTGCTTCTGTTTTGTGTTTGCAGCGTGCAGAGAAGCCCGCGTGCTTGCTGCTGCTTCCAGCAAGCCAAAACGCTTTTGCAGCCACTTTCCTGCCTTTTCCACAACAGGATCACTGTCTAGCTGATTTACAGTTGCCTCTGCGTAGAGCAGCTAGAGGAGCAGCTGTGCCGGCTTTCCTGTGCTTCTGCATAGCAGAGCTGTCAAGAACGAGAAGCTGCGTTTTGCCGAGAAAGCAGCGCTTCGCGGAAGCACAGCCAGCGGCGTCTTCGGTACAGCCGCAGCTTGTGCGGAGAAGCGAAAGAGAGCCGGGGAAGAACGTGGAAAGCCGAACTCGGTCGCTGCAAGCGGGTGCTGGCGAACAGCTTCTGGTCACCTTGTAGAAACTGTCCCAGCACAGTGCAGAGTCCCCGTGGCTAGTTCCTTGAAATACCTTTCCTGGCAGCAGCCCAGAGCTGTACTGAGTGCAGCAGGTGTCAGGCCGTCTCCTCTCGCCGTGTAGGTGCTTCTGTTTTGTGTTTGCAGCGTGCAGAGAAGCCCGCGTGCTTGCTGCTGCTTCCAGCAAGCCAAAACGCTTTTGCAGCCACTTTCCTGCCTTTTCCACAACAGGATCACTGTCTAGCTGATTTACAGTTGCCTCTGCGTAGAGCAGCTAGAGGAGCAGCTGTGCCGGCTTTCCTGTGCTTCTGCATAGCAGAGCTGTCAAGAACGAGAAGCTGCGTTTTGCCGAGAAAGCAGCGCTTCGCGGAAGCACAGCCAGCGGCGTCTTCGGTACAGCGGCAGCTTGTGCGGAGAAGCGAAAGAGAGCCGGGGAAGAACGTGGAAAGCCGAACTCGGTCGCTGCAAGCGGGTGCTGGCGAACAGCTTCTGGTCACCTTGTAGAAAATGTCCCAGCACAGTGCAGAGTCCCCGTGGCTAGTTCCTTGAAATACCTTTCCTGGCAGCAGCCCAGAGCTGTACTGAGTGCAGCAGGTGTCAGGCCGTCTCCTCTCGCCGTGTAGGTGCTTCTGTTTTGTGTTTGCAGCGTGCAGAGAAGCCCGCGTGCTTGCTGCTGCTTCCAGCAAGCCAAAACGCTTTTGCAGCCACTTTCCTGCCTTTTCCACAACAGGATCACTGTCTAGCTGATTTACAGTTGCCTCTGCGTAGAGCAGCTAGAGGAGCAGCTGTGCCGGCTTTCCTGTGCTTCTGCATAGCAGAGCTGTCAAGAACGAGAAGCTGCGTTTTGCCGAGAAAGCAGCGCTTCGCGGAAGCACAGCCAGCGGCGTCTTCGGTACAGCGGCAGCTTGTGCGGAGAAGCGAAAGAGAGCCGGGGAAGAACGTGGAAAGCCGAACTCGGTCGCTGCAAGCGGGTGCTGGCGAACAGCTTCTGGTCACCTTGTAGAAAATGTCCCAGCACAGTGCAGAGTCCCCGTGGCTAGTTCCTTGAAATACCTTTCCTGGCAGCAGCCAAGAGCTGTACTGAGTGCAGCAGGTGTCAGGCAGTCTCCTCTCGCCGTGTAGGTGCTTCTGTTTTGTGTTTGCAGCGTGCAGAGAAGCCCGCGTGTTTGCTGCTGCTTCCAGCAAGCCAAAACGCTTTTGCAGCCTCTTTCCTGCCTTTTCCACAACAGGATCACTGTCTAGCTGATTTACAGTTGCCTCTGCGTAGAGCAGCTAGAGGAGCAGCTGTGCCGGCTTTCCTGTGCTTCTGCATAGCAGAGCTGTCAAGAACGAGAAGCTGCGTTTTGCCGAGAAAGCAGCGCTTCGCGGAAGCACAGCCAGCGGCGTCTTCGGTACAGCCGCAGCTTGTGCGGAGAAGCGAAAGAGAGCCGGGGAAGAACGTGGAAAGCCGAACTCGGTCGCTGCAAGCGGGTGCTGGCGAACAGCTTCTGGTCACCTTGTAGAAACTCTCCCAGCACAGTGCAGAGTCCCCGTGGCTAGTTCCTTGAAATACCTTTCCTGGCAGCAGCCCAGAGCTGTACTGAGTGCAGCAGGTGTCAGGCCGTCTCCTCTCGCCGTGTAGGTGCTTCTGTTTTGTGTTTGCAGCGTGCAGAGAAGCCCGCGTGCTTGCTGCTGCTTCCAGCAAGCCAAAACGCTTTTGCAGCCACTTTCCTGCCTTTTCCACAACAGGATCACTGTCTAGCTGATTTACAGTTGCCTCTGCGTAGAGCAGCTAGAGGTGCAGCTCTGCCGGCTTTCCTGTGCTTCTGCATAGCAGAGCTGTCAAGAACGAGAAGCTGCGTTTTGCCGAGAAAGCAGCGCTTCGCGGAAGCACAGCCAGCGGCGTCTTCGGTACAGCCGCAGCTTGTGCGGAGAAGCGAAAGAGAGCCGGGGAAGAACGTGGAAAGCATAACTCGGTCGCTGCAAGCGGGTGCTGGCGAACAGCTTCTGGTCACCTTGTAGAAAATGTCCCAGCACAGTGCAGAGTCCCCGTGGCTAGTTCCTTGAAATACCTTTCCTGGCAGCAGCCCAGAGCTGTACTGAGTGCAGCAGGTGTCAGGCCGTCTCCTCTCGCCGTGTAGGTGCTTCTGTTTTGTGTTTGCAGCGTGCAGAGAAGCCCGCGTGCTTGCTGCTGCTTCCAGCAAGCCAAAACGCTTTTGCAGCCACTTTCCTGCCTTTTCCACAACAGGATCACTGTCTAGCTGATTTACAGTTGCCTCTGCGTAGAGCAGCTAGAGGAGCAGCTCTGCCGGCTTTCCTGTGCTTCTGCATAGCAGAGCTGTCAAGAACGAGAAGCTGCGTTTTGCCGAGAAAGCAGCGCTTCGCGGAAGCACAGCCAGCGGCGTCTTCGGTACAGCCGCAGCTTGTGCGGAGAAGCGAAAGAGAGCCGGGGAAGAACGTGGAAAGCCGAACTCGGTCGCTGCAAGCGGGTGCTGGCGAACAGCTTCTGGTCACCTTGTAGAAACTCTCCCAGCACAGTGCAGAGTCCCCGTGGCTAGTTCCTTGAAATACCTTTCCTGGCAGCAGCCCAGAGCTGTACTGAGTGCAGCAGGTGTCAGGCCGTCTCCTCTCGCCGTGTAGGTGCTTCTGTTTTGTGTTTGCAGCGTGCAGAGAAGCCCGCGTGCTTGCTGCTGCTTCCAGCAAGCCAAAACGCTTTTGCAGCCACTTTCCTGCCTTTTCCACAACAGGATCACTGTCTAGCTGATTTACAGTTGCCTCTGCGTAGAGCAGCTAGAGGAGCAGCTCTGCCGGCTTTCCTGTGCTTCTGCATAGCAGAGCTGTCAAGAACGAGAAGCTGCGTTTTGCCGAGAAAGCAGCGCTTCGCGGAAGCACAGCCAGCGGCGTCTTCGGTACAGCCACAGCTTGTGCGGAGAAGCGAAAGAGAGCCGGGGAAGAACGTGGAAAGCATAACTCGGTCGCTGCAAGCGGGTGCTGGCGAACGGCTTCTGGTCACCTTGTAGAAAATGTCCCAGCACAGTGCAGAGTCCCCGTGGCTAGTTCCTTGAAATACCTTTCCTGGCAGCAGCCAAGAGCTGTACTGAGTGCAGCAGGTGTCAGGCCGTCTCCTCTCGCCGTGTAGGTGCTTCTGTTTTGTGTTTGCAGCGTGCAGAGAAGCCCGCGTGCTTGCTGCTGCTTCCAGCAAGCCAAAACGCTTTTGCAGCCACTTTCCTGCCTTTTCCACAACAGGATCACTGTCTAGCTGATTTACAGTTGCCTCTGCGTAGAGCAGCTAGAGGAGCAGCTCTGCCGGCTTTCCTGTGCTTCTGCATAGCAGAGCTGTCAAGAACGAGAAGCTGCGTTTTGCCGAGAAAGCAGCGCTTCGCGGAAGCACAGCCAGCGGCGTCTTCGGTACAGCCGCAGCTTGTGCGGAGAAGCGAAAGAGAGCCGGGGAAGAACGTGGAAAGCCGAACTCGGTCGCTGCAAGCGGGTGCTGGCGAACAGCTTCTGGTCACCTTGTAGAAACTCTCCCAGCACAGTGCAGAGTCCCCGTGGCTAGTTCCTTGAAATACCTTTCCTGGCAGCAGCCCAGAGCTGTACTGAGTGCAGCAGGTGTCAGGCCGTCTCCTCTCGCCGTGTAGGTGCTTCTGTTTTGTGTTTGCAGCGTGCAGAGAAGCCCGCGTGCTTGCTGCTGCTTCCAGCAAGCCAAAACGCTTTTGCAGCCACTTTCCTGCCTTTTCCACAACAGGATCACTGTCTAGCTGATTTACAGTTGCCTCTGCGTAGAGCAGCTAGAGGAGCAGCTCTGCCGGCTTTCCTGTGCTTCTGCATAGCAGAGCTGTCAAGAACGAGAAGCTGCGTTTTGCCGAGAAAGCAGCGCTTCGCGGAAGCACAGCCAGCGGCGTCTTCGGTACAGCCACAGCTTGTGCGGAGAAGCGAAAGAGAGCCGGGGAAGAACGTGGAAAGCATAACTCGGTCGCTGCAAGCGGGTGCTGGCGAACGGCTTCTGGTCACCTTGTAGAAAATGTCCCAGCACAGTGCAGAGTCCCCGTGGCTAGTTCCTTGAAATACCTTTCCTGGCAGCAGCCAAGAGCTGTACTGAGTGCAGCAGGTGTCAGGCCGTCTCCTCTCGCCGTGTAGGTGCTTCTGTTTTGTGTTTGCAGCGTGCAGAGAAGCCCGCGTGCTTGCTGCTGCTTCCAGCAAGCCAAAACGCTTTTGCAGCCACTTTCCTGCCTTTTCCACAACAGGATCACTGTCTAGCTGATTTACAGTTGCCTCTGCGTAGAGCAGCTAGAGGAGCAGCTCTGCCGGCTTTCCTGTGCTTCTGCATAGCAGAGCTGTCAAGAACGAGAAGCTGCGTTTTGCCGAGAAAGCAGCGCTTCGCGGAAGCACAGCCAGCGGCGTCTTGGGTACAGCCGCAGCTTGTGCGGAGAAGCGAAAGAGAGCCGGGGAAGAACGTGGAAAGCCGAACTCGGTCGCTGCAAGCGGGTGCTGGCGAACAGCTTCTGGTCACCTTGTAGAAAATGTCCCAGCACAGTGCAGAGTCCCCGTGGCTAGTTCCTTGAAATACCTTTCCTGGCAGCAGCCCAGAGCTGTACTGAGTGCAGCAGGTGTCAGGCCGTCTCCTCTCGCCGTGTAGGTGCTTCTGTTTTGTGTTTGCAGCGTGCAGAGAAGCCCGCGTGCTTGCTGCTGCTTCCAGCAAGCCAAAACGCTTTTGCAGCCACTTTCCTGCCTTTTCCACAACAGGATCACTGTCTAGCTGATTTACAGTTGCCTCTGCGTAGAGCAGCTAGAGGAGCAGCTCTGCCGGCTTTCCTGTGCTTCTGCATAGCAGAGCTGTCAAGAACGAGAAGCTGCGTTTTGCCGAGAAAGCAGCGCTTCGCGGAATCACAGCCAGCGGCGTCTTCGGTACAGCCGCAGCTTGTGCGGAGAAGCGAAAGAGAGCCGGGGAAGAACGTGGAAAGCCGAACTCGGTCGCTGCAAGCGGGTGCTGGCGAACAGCTTCTGGTCACCTTGTAGAAACTCTCCCAGCACAGTGCAGAGTCCCCGTGGCTAGTTCCTTGAAATACCTTTCCTGGCAGCAGCCCAGAGCTGTACTGAGTGCAGCAGGTGTCAGGCCGTCTCCTCTCGCCGTGTAGGTGCTTCTGTTTTGTGTTTGCAGCGTGCAGAGAAGCCCGCGTGCTTGCTGCTGCTTCCAGCAAGCCAAAACGCTTTTGCAGCCACTTTCCTGCCTTTTCCACAACAGGATCACTGTCTAGCTGATTTACAGTTGCCTCTGCGTAGAGCAGCTAGAGGAGCAGCTCTGCCGGCTTTCCTGTGCTTCTGCATAGCAGAGCTGTCAAGAACGAGAAGCTGCGTTTTGCCGAGAAAGCAGCGCTTCGCGGAAGCACAGCCAGCGGCGTCTTCGGTACAGCCACAGCTTGTGCGGAGAAGCGAAAGAGAGCCGGGGAAGAACGTGGAAAGCATAACTCGGTCGCTGCAAGCGGGTGCTGGCGAACAGCTTCTGGTCACCTTGTAGAAAATGTCCCAGCACAGTGCAGAGTCCCCGTGGCTAGTTCCTTGAAATACCTTTCCTGGCAGCAGCCCAGAGCTGTACTGAGTGCAGCAGGTGTCAGGCCGTCTCCTCTCGCCGTGTAGGTGCTTCTGTTTTGTGTTTGCAGCGTGCAGAGAAGCCCGCGTGCTTGCTGCTGCTTCCAGCAAGCCAAAACGCTTTTGCAGCCACTTTCCTGCCTTTTCCACAACAGGATCACTGTCTAGCTGATTTACAGTTGCCTCTGCGTAGAGCAGCTAGAGGAGCAGCTCTGCCGGCTTTCCTGTGCTTCTGCATAGCAGAGCTGTCAAGAACGAGAAGCTGCGTTTTGCCGAGAAAGCAGCGCTTCGCGGAAGCACAGCCAGCGGCGTCTTGGGTACAGCCGCAGCTTGTGTGGAGAAGCGAAAGAGAGCCGGGGAAGAACGTGGAAAGCCGAACTCGGTCGCTGCAAGCGGGTGCTGGCGAACAGCTTCTGGTCACCTTGTAGAAACTGTCCCAGCACAGTGCAGAGTCCCCGTGGCTAGTTCCTTGAAATACCTTTCCTGGCAGCAGCCCAGAGCTGTACTGAGTGCAGCAGGTGTCAGGCCGTCTCCTCTCGCCGTGTAGGTGCTTCTGTTTTGTGTTTGCAGCGTGCAGAGAAGCCCGCGTGCTTGCTGCTGCTTCCAGCAAGCCAAAACGCTTTTGCAGCCACTTTCCTGCCTTTTCCACAACAGGATCACTGTCTAGCTGATTTACAGTTGCCTCTGCGTAGAGCAGCTAGAGGAGCAGCTCTACCGGCTTTCCTGTGCTTCTGCATAGCAGAGCTGTCAAGAACGAGAAGCTGCGTTTTGCCGAGAAAGCAGCGCTTCGCGGAAGCACAGCCAGCGGCGTCTTCGGTACAGCCACAGCTTGTGCGGAGAAGCGAAAGAGAGCCGGGGAAGAACGTGGAAATCATAACTCGGTCGCTGCAAGCGGGTGCTGGCGAACAGCTTCTGGTCACCTTGTAGAAAATGTCCCAGCACAGTGCAGAGTCCCCGTGGCTAGTTCCTTGAAATACCTTTCCTGGCAGCAGCCCAGAGCTGTACTGAGTGCAGCAGGTGTCAGGCAGTCTCCTCTCGCCGTGTAGGTGCTTCTGTTTTGTGTTTGCAGCGTGCAGAGAAGCCCGCGTGCTTGCTGCTGCTTCCAGCAAGCCAAAACGCTTTTGCAGCCACTTTCCTGCCTTTTCCACAACAGGATCACTGTCTAGCTGATTTACAGTTGCCTCTGCGTAGAGCAGCTAGAGGAGCAGCTGTGCCGGCTTTCCTGTGCTTCTGCATAGCAGAGCTGTCAAGAACGAGAAGCTGCGTTTTGCCGAGAAAGCAGCGCTTCGCGGAAGCACAGCCAGCGGCGTCTTGGGTACAGCCGCAGCTTGTGCGGAGAAGCGAAAGAGAGCCGGGGAAGAACGTGGAAAGCCGAACTCGGTCGCTGCAAGCGGGTGCTGGCGAACAGCTTCTGGTCACCTTGTAGAAACTGTCCCAGCACAGTGCAGAGTCCCCGTGGCTAGTTCCTTGAAATACCTTTCCTGGCAGCAGCCCAGAGCTGTACTGAGTGCAGCAGGTGTCAGGCCGTCTCCTCTCGCCGTGTAGGTGCTTCTGTTTTGTGTTTGCAGCGTGCAGAGAAGCCCGCGTGCTTGCTGCTGCTTCCAGCAAGCCAAAACGCTTTTGCAGCCACTTTCTTGACTTTTCCACAACAGGATCACTGTCTAGCTGATTTACAGTTGCCTCTGCGTAGAGCAGCTAGAGGAGCAGCTCTGCCGGCTTTCCTGTGCTTCTGCATAGCAGAGCTGTCAAGAACGAGAAGCTGCGTTTAGCCGAGAAAGCAGCGCTTCGCGGAACTACTGCCAGCGGCGTCTTCGGTACAGCCGCAGCTTGTGCGGAGAAGCGAAAGAGAGCCGGGGAAGAACGTGGAAAGCCGAACTCGGTCGCTGCAAGCGGGTGCTGGCGAACAGCTTCTGGTCACCTTGTAGAAACTTTCCCAGCACAGTGCAGAGTCCCCGTGGCTAGTTCCTTGAAATACCTTTCCTGGCAGCAGCCCAGAGCTGTACTGAGTGCAGCAGGTGTCAGGCAGTCTCCTCTCGCCGTGTAGGTGCTTCTGTTTTGTGTTTGCAGCGTGCAGAGAAGCCCGCGTGCTTGCTGCTGCTTCCAGCAAGCCAAAACGCTTTTGCAGCCACTTTCCTGCCTTTTCCACAACAGGATCACTGTCTAGCTGATTTACAGTTGCCTCTGCGTAGAGCAGCTAGAGGAGCAGCTGTGCCGGCTTTCCTGTGCTTCTGCATAGCAGAGCTGTCAAGAACGAGAAGCTGCGTTTTGCCGAGAAAGCAGCGCTTCGCGGAAGCACAGCCAGCGGCGTCTTCGGTACAGCCGCAGCTTGTGCGGAGAAGCGAAAGAGAGCCGGGGAAGAACGTGGAAAGCCGAACTCGGTCGCTGCAAGCGGGTGCTGGCGAACAGCTTCTGGTCACCTTGTAGAAACTGTCCCAGCACAGTGCAGAGTCCCCGTGGCTAGTTCCTTGAAATACCTTTCCTGGCAGCAGCCCAGAGCTGTACTGAGTGCAGCAGGTGTCAGGCCGTCTCCTCTCGCCGTGTAGGTGCTTCTGTTTTGTGTTTGCAGCGTGCAGAGAAGCCCGCGTGCTTGCTGCTGCTTCCAGCAAGCCAAAACGCTTTTGCAGCCACTTTCCTGCCTTTTCCACAACAGGATCACTGTCTAGCTGATGTACAGTTGCCTCTGCGTAGAGCAGCTAGAGGAGCAGCTCTGCCGGCTTTCCTGTGCTTCTGCATAGCAGAGCTGTCAAGAACGAGAAGCTGCGTTTTGCCGAGAAAGCAGCGCTTCGCGGAAGCACAGCCAGCGGCGTCTTCGGTACAGCCGCAGCTTGTGCGGAGAAGCGAAAGAGAGCCGGGGAAGAACGTGGAAAGCCGAACTCGGTCGCTGCAAGCGGGTGCTGGCGAACAGCTTCTGGTCACCTTGTAGAAACTGTCCCAGCACAGTGCAGAGTCCCCGTGGCTAGTTCCTTGAAATACCTTTCCTGGCAGCAGCCCAGAGCTGTACTGAGTGCAGCAGGTGTCAGGCAGTCTCCTCTCGCCGTGTAGGTGCTTCTGTTTTGTGTTTGCAGCGTGCAGAGAAGCCCGCGTGCTTGCTGCTGCTTCCAGCAAGCCAAAACGCTTTTGCAGCCACTTTCCTGCCTTTTCCACAACAGGATCACTGTCTAGCTGATTTACAGTTGCCTCTGCGTAGAGCAGCTAGAGGAGCAGCTGTGCCGGCTTTCCTGTGCTTCTGCATAGCAGTGCTTTCAAGAAAGTTATTTCAGGGAACTAGCCACGGGGACTCTGCACTGTGCTGGGACAGTTTCTACAAGGTGACCAGAAGCTGTTCGCCAGCACCCGCTTGCAGCGACCGAGTTCGGCTTTCCACGTTCTTCCCCGGCTCTCTTTCGCTTCTCCGCACAAGCTGCGGCTGTACCGAAGACGCCGCTGGCTGTGCTTCCGCGAAGCGCTGCTTTCTCGGCAAAACGCAGCTTCTCGTTCTTGACAGCTCTGCTATGCAGAAGCACAGGAAAGCCGGCACAGCTGCTCCTCTAGCTGCTCTACGCAGAGGCAACTGTAAATCAGCTAGACAGTGATCCTGTTGTGGAAAAGGCAGGAAAGTGGCTGCAAAAGCGTTTTGGCTTGCTGGAAGCAGCAGCAAGCACGCGGGCTTCTCTGCACGTTGCAAACACAAAACAGAAGCACCTACACGGCGAGAGGAGACGGCCTGACACCTGCTGCACTCAGTACAGCTCTGGGCTGCTGCCAGGAAAGGTATTTCAAGGAACTAGCCACGGGGACTCTGCACTGTGCTGGGACAGTTTCTACAAGGTGACCAGAAGCTGTTCGCCAGCACCCGCTTGCAGCGACCGAGTTCGGCTTTCCACGTTCTTCCCCGGCTCTCTTTCGCTTCTCCGCACAAGCTGCGGCTGTACCGAAGACGCCGCTGGCTGTGCTTCCGCGAAGCGCTGCTTTCTCGGCAAAACGCAGCTTCTCGTTCTTGACAGCTCTGCTATGCAGAAGCACAGGAAAGCCGGCAGTGCTGCTCCTCTAGCTGCTCTACGCAGAGGCAACTGTAAATCAGCTAGACAGTGACCCTGTTGTGGAAAAGGCAGGAAAGTGGCTGCAAAAGCGTTTTGGCTTGCTGGAAGCAGCAGCAAGCACGCGGGCTTCTCTGCACGCTGCAAACACAAAACAGAAGCACCTACACGGCGAGAGGAGACTGCCTGACACCTGCTGCACTCAGTACAGCTCTGGGCTGCTGCCAGGAAAGGTATTTCAGGGAACTAGCCACGGGGACTCTGCACTGTGCTGGGACAGTTTCTACAAGGTGACCAGAAGCTGTTCGCCAGCACCCGCTTGCAGCGACCGAGTTCGGCTTTCCACGTTCTTCCCCGGCTCTCTTTCGCTTCTCCGCACAAGCTGCGGCTGTACCCAAGACGCCGCTGGCTGTGGTTTCGCGAAGCGCTGCTTTCTCGGCAAAACGCAGCTTCTCGTTCTTGACAGCTCTGCTATGCAGAAGCACAGGAAAGCCGGCACAGCTGCTCCTCTAGCTGCTCTACGCAGAGGCAACTGTAAATCAGCTAGACAGTGATCCTGTTGTGGAAAAGGCAGGAAAGTGGCTGCAAAAGCGTTTTGGCTTGCTGGAAGCAGCAGCAAGCACGCGGGCTTCTCTGCACGCTGCAAACACAAAACAGAAGCACCTACACGGCGAGAGGAGACGGCCTGACACCTGCTGCACTCAGTACAGCTCTGGGCTGCTGCCAGGAAAGGTATTTCAAGGAACTAGCCACGGGGACTCTGCACTGTGCTGGGACAGTTTCTACAAGGTGACCAGAAGCTGTTCGCCAGCACCCGCTTGCAGCGACCGAGTTCGGCTTTCCACGTTCTTCCCCGTCTCGCTTCTCCGCACAAGCTGCGGCTGTACCGAAGACGCCGCTGGCTGTGCTTCCGCGAAGCGCTGCTTTCTCGGCAAAACGCAGCTTCTCGTTCTTGACAGCTCTGCTATGCAGAAGCACAGGAAAGCCGGCAGAGCTGCTCCTCTAGCTGCTCTACGCAGAGGCAACTGTAAATCAGCTAGACAGTGATCCTGTTGTGGAAAAGGCAGGAAAATGGCTGCAAAAGCGTTTTGGCTTGCTGGAAGCAGCAGCAAGCACGCGGGCTTCTCTGCACGCTGCAAACACAAAACAGAAGCACCTACACGGCGAGAGGATACTGCCTGACACCTGCTGCACTCAGTACAGCTCTGGGCTGCTGTCAGGAAAGGTATTTCAAGGAACTAGCCACGGGGACTCTGCACTGTGCTGGGACAGTTTCTACAAGGTGACCAGAAGCTGTTCGCCAGCACCCGCTTGCAGCGACCGAGTTCGGCTTTCCACGTTCTTCCCCGGCTCTCTTTCGCTTCTCCGCACAAGCTGCGGCTGTACCCAAGACGCCGCTGGCTGTGCTTCCGCGAAGCGCTGCTTTCTCGGCAAAACGCAGCTTCTCGTTCTTGACAGCTCTGCTATGCAGAAGCACAGGAAAGCCGGCAGAGCTGCTCCTCTAGCTGCTCTACGCAGAGGCAACTGTAAATCAGCTAGACAGTGATCCTGTTGTGGAATAGGCAAGAAAGTGGCTGCAAAAGCGTTTTGGCTTGCTGGAAGCAGCAGCAAGAACGAGGGCTTCTCTGTACGCTGCAAACACAAAACAGAAGCACCTACACGGCGAGAGGATACGGCCTGACACCTGCTGCACTCAGTACAGCTCTGGGCTGCTGCCAGGAAAGGTATTTCAAGGAACTAGACACGGGGACTCTGCACTGTGCTGGGAGAGTCCTCATTTGTATAGAATTTTAGTGGAATTTTAGTAGGCATAAGCCCAGTGTCTGGCAGACAGCATTAGGCACGAACGGTGGTCCATTTCCTTGGGAAACCAAAGTCTCCATCTTACGTGCCTGATGTCAGTTTGTAGGAGGCCTTTGGCTCTACAAGGGCAGACAAACTTCCAACTGGTGGTAGATTCCATGTGGGAGATATCCTCATTTGTGAGGAATTTCAGCAGGCATAACCCCAGTGGCAGGAAGACTGCATTAGACACAAACGGTGACCCTTTTCCATGGGAAACCAAAGTCTCTACCCCACGTTCCTGATGTTAGTTTTTAAGAGGCGTTTGGAAGTACAAGGGCAGAAAAACTTCCATCTCGTGGTAGATTGCACCTGGGAGATATCCTCATTTTTATGGAATTTTAGTGGTATTAAAGTAGGCAGAAATCCAGCGGCAGGCAGACTGCTTTACACACGAACGCTGGCCCATATCCATGGGAAACCAAAGTCTCCACTCCTGGCTCCTCATGTCAGTTTGTAGAAGGCCTTTGGAAATACAAGGGCAGAAAAACTTTTATCTGGCAATAGACTGCACCCGGGAGATATCTTCATTTGTATGGAATTTCAGTGGAATTTTCGTAGGTAGAAGCCCAATGGGCGACAGACATTATTAGACATGAACGGTGGCCCATTTCCATGAGAAACCAAAGTCTCCACAACAGGTTCCTGATGTCAGTTTTTAGGAGACCTTTGGCACTAGAATGGTAAACAAATTTCGAACTGGTGGTGGATTCCATCTGGGAGATATCCTCATTTGTGAGGAATTTCAGCAGGCATAACCCCAGTGGCAGGCAGAGAGGATTAGACACGAACAGTGGCCCTTTTCCATGGGAAACCAAAATCTCCACCCCACGTTGCTTCTGTCACTTTGTAGGAGGCGTTTTCCAATAAAAGGGCAGAGAAACTTCCATCTGGTTGTAGATTGCACCTGGGAGATATCCTCATTTCTATGGAGTTTTAGTGGAATTTTAGTAGGAAGAAGCACAGTGGCAGGCAGACAGCATTAGACATGAACAATGGCCCATTTCTATGGGAAACCAAAGTCTCCACCCCACGTTCCTGATGTCCGTTTCTAGGAGGCCTTTGACACTACAAAGGTAGACAAACTTCCGTCTGGTGGTTGATTGCATCGGGGAGATATCCTCATTTGTATGGAATTTCAGCAGGTAAAAGCCCAGTGGCAGGCAGATAGCATTAGACACGAACGGTGGCCCTTTTCCATGGGAAAACAAAGTCTCCAACCCAGACTCCTGATGTCAGTTTGTAGGAGGCCTTTGGCATAAAAAGGGCAGACAAACTACCATCTGGTGGGAAATTGCATTTGGGAGATATCGTCATTTGTAGGGAATTTTGGTAGGCTTCTGCCCACTGGCAGGCAGACAGCATTAGACACGAACAGTGGCCCCTTTCCATGGAAAAACAAATTATCCATCCTATGTTCCTGATGTCAGTTTTTAGGAGGCTTTTGGCACTGCAAGGGCTGACAAACTTCCACCTGGTGGTAGATTGCACCTGGGAGATATCCTCATTTTTATGGAATTTTAGTGGTATTTTAGTACTCAGAAGCCCAATGGCAGACAGACAGCATTAAACATGAATGGTGGGCCTTTTCTATAGGAAACCAAAGTCTCCAGGTGAGGTTCCGAATGTCAGTTTGAAGGAGGCCTTTGGCACTGCAAGAGCAGACAAATTTCCATCTGGTGGCATATTGCGTCTGGGAGATATCCTCATTTGTATGTAATTTCAGTAGTCATAAGTCAGTGGCAAGGAGACAGCATTAAACACCAAGGGTGGCCCTTTTCCATGGGAAACCAAAGCGTCCTCTCCAGATTCCTGATGTCAGTTTGTAGGAGGCCGTTGCATTACAAGGGCTGACAAATTTTCAACTGGTGGTAGACTCCATCTGGGAGATATCCTCATTTTTATGGAATTTTACTAGGCATAAGCCCAGTGGCAGGCACATAGCATTAGACAAAAAGGGTGGCCCATTTCCATGGGAAAACAAAGTCTCCACCGCACGTTCCTGATGTCAATTTTTAGGAGGCCTTTGGCACTTCAAGGGCAGACAAACTTCCACCTGGTGGTAGATTGCACCTGGGACTTATCAGCATTTGTATGGAACTGCAGCAGTCATAGCCACAGTGCCAGGCAGACAGCATTAGACAGGAACGGTGGTCCTTTTACATGGGAAACCAACGTCTCCACCCTAGGTTCCTCATGGCAGTTTGTAGGAGGTCTTTGGCACTACAAGGGCAGAGAAACATCCATCTAGTTTAGATTACACCTGGGATATATCCTCATTTGTATAGAATTTTAGTGGAATTTAACAGGAATAAGCCCAGTGGCTAGCAGACAGCATTAGACACAAACGGTGGCCCATTCCCTTGGGAAAGCAAAGTCTCCACCCCACGTTCCTGATGTCAGTTTTTAGGAGGCCTTTGGCACTACGAGGGCAGAGAAACTTCCAACTGGTGGTAGATTCCATCTGGGAGATGTCCTCATTTGTGAGGAATTTAAGTAGGCATTACTCCAGTGGCAGGCAGACAGCATTAGACACGAACAGTGGCCCTTTTCCATGGGAAACCAAAATCTCCACCCCATGTTGCTGATGTCACTTTGTAGGAGACGTTTTCCAATATAAGGGCAGAGAAACTTCCATCTGGTTATAGATTGCACCTGGGAGATATCCTCATTTTTAAGCAGATTTAGTGGAATTTTAGTAGGAAGAAGCACAGTGGCAGGCAGACAGCATTAGACACGAATAATGGCCCATTTGATGGGAAACCAAAATCTCCACCCCACGTTCCTGATGTCCGTTTCTAGGAGGCTATTGTCACTACAAGGGCAGACAAACTTCCGTCTGGTGGTTGATTGCATCGTTGAGATATCCTCATTTTTATGGAATTTCATCAGGTAGAAGCCCATTGGCAGGTAGACAGCATTAGAGAGGAACGGTGGCCCTTTTCCATGGGAAAACAAAGTCTCCAACCCAGGCTCCTGATGTCAGTTTTTAGTAGGCCTTTGGCATTAAAAGGGCAGACAAACTTCCATCTGGTGGGAAATTTTGTTTAGGGAGATATCCTCATTTGTATGTAATTTCAGTAGTCATAAGCCCAGTGGCAAGGAGACAGCATTAAACACCAAGGTGCCCCTTTTCCATGGGAAACCAAAGCGTCCTCTCCAGAATCCTGATGTCAGTGTGTAGGAGGCCATTGGCATTACAAGGGCAGACAAACTTTCATCTGGTGGTAGACTCTATCTGGAAGATATCCTCATTTGTATGGGATTTTACAAGGCATAATCCCAGTGGCAGGCAGACACCATTAGACACGAAAGGTGGCCCATTTCCATGGGAAACCCAAATCTCCGCGCTCATTGCTGATGTCACTTTGTAGGAGGCCTTTTCCAACATACAGGCAGAAAAACTTCCATCTGGTGGTAGATTGCACCTGGGAGTTATCCTCATTTCTATGGAATTTTATTGGAATTTTATTACGAAGATCCCCAGTGGCAGGCAGACAGCATTAGACACGAACGGTGGCCCATTTTTATAGGGAAACCAAAGTCTCCACCCACCATTCCTGATGTCCGTTACTAGGAGGCCTTTGGCACTACAAGGGCAGACAAACTTCCACCTGGTGGTAGATTCCTCCTGGGAGATATCCTCATTTGTATGGACCTTCAGCAGTCATAACCACAGTGCCAGGCAGACCGCATTAGACAGGAACGGTGGTCCTTTTCCTAGGGAAGCCAAAGTCTCCACATCACGCTCCCGATGTCAGGTTTTAGTAGGCCATTGACAGTACAAGGGCAGAGAAACTTCCGTCTGGTGGTTGATTGCATCGGGAAGATATCCTCATTTGTATGGAATTTCAGCAGATAGAAGCCCAGTGGCAGGCAGACAGCATTAGACACGAACGGTGGCCCTTTTCCATGGGAAAACAAAGTCTCCAACCCAGGCTCCTGATGTCAGTTTGTAGGAGGCCTTTGGCACTACAAGGGCAGACAAACTTCCATCTAGTGGTGGATCGCACCTCGTAGATGTCCTTATTTGTATGGAATTTTAGTGGTATTTTAGTACTCAGAAGCCCAGTTGCAGACAGAGAGAATTAAACACGAACGGTGGGCCTTTTCCATAGGAAACCAAAGTCTCCAGGCCAGGTTCCGAATGTCAGTATAAAGGAGGCCTTTGGCACTGCAAGAGCAGACAAACTAACATCTGGTGGTAGATTGCACTTGGGAGATATCCTCATTTGTATAGAATTTTAGTGGAATTATAGTACTCAGAATCCCAGTTGCAGACCGACCGCATTAAAAATGAACGGTGGACCTTTTCCGTAGGAAACCAATGTCTCCAGGCCAGGTTCCGAATGTCAGTTTGAAGGAGGCCTTTGGCACTGCTAGAGCAGACAAACTTCCATCTGGTGGCATATTGCATCTGGGAGATATCCTCATTTGTATGGAACTTCAGCAGTCATAACCACAGTGCCAGGCAGACAGCATTAGACAGGAACGGTGGTCCTTTTCCATGGAAAGACAAATTATCCATCCTATGTTCCTGATGTCAGTTTGAAGGAGGTCTTTGGCAATACAAGGGCAGAGAAACTTCCATCTGGTGTTTGATTGCACCCGGGAGATATTCGCATTTGCATGGAATTTTAGTGGAATTTTAGTAGGCAGAATCCCAGTGGCAGGCAGAAAAAATTAGACATGAATAGTGGCCCATTTCCATGGGAAACCAAAGTCTCCACCCCAGGTTCCTGATGTCATTTTCTAGGAGGCCTCTGGCACTACAAGAGGAGACTAACTTCCAACTGGTGGCATATTGCATCTGGGAGATATCCTCATTTGTATGTAATTTTAGTAGCCATAAGCCCAGTGGCAGGCAGACAGCATTAGACAGGAACCGTGGCCCTTTGCCATGGGAAACCAAAGTCTCTGCCCCAGCTTCTTGATGTCATTTTGTAGGAAGCCTTTTGCTCTATAGGGGCAGACAAACTTCCATTTGGTGTTAGATTGCACGTGAGAGACATCTTCAATGGTATGGAATTTTATTGTAATTTTAATAGGCAGAATCCTAGTGGCAGGCAAACATCATTAGACACGAACGCTGTCGCATTTCCATGGGAAACCAAAGTCTCCACTCCAGGTTCCTGATGTCAGTATGTAGGAGGCCTTTGGCACTACAAGGGCAGACAAAGTTCCGTCTGGTGGTTGATTGCATTGAGGAGATATCCTCATTTTTATGGAATTTCAGCAGGCAGAAGATCAGTGGCAGGCAGACAGCATAGGACACGAACAGTGGACCTTTTTCATGGGAAACCGATGTCTCCACCCCAGGTTCCTGATGTCAGTTTTTAGGAGGCCTTTGGCACTACAAGGGCAAACAAACTTCGAACTGGTGGTAGATTCCATCTGGGAGATAGCCTCATTTGTGAGGAATTTCAGCAGGCGTAACCCAGTGGCAGGCAGACAGCATTAGACAGGAACGGTACCCCTTTTCCATTGGAAACAAAGTCTCCATCCCACGTTCCTGATGTCAGTTTGTAGGAGGCATTTGGCACTATAAGGGCAGACTAATTTCCGACTGGTTATAGATTCCATCTGGGAGATATCCTCATTTGTATGGAATTTCACTAGGCATAAGCCCAGTGGCAGGCACATTGCATTAGACACAAACGGTGGTCCTTTCCCATGGGAAACCAAAGTCTCCACCCCTGGTTCCTGCTGTCAGTTTTTTAGGAGGCCTTTGCCACTACAAGGGCAGACAATCTTCCATCTGGTGGTAAATTGCATCTGGGAGATATCCTCACTTGTATGGAAGTTTAGGAGGCATACGCCCAGTGGCAGGCACACAGCATTAGGCATGAACTGTGGCTCTTTTTCATGGGAAACCAAATTATCCATCCTACGTTTCAGATGTCATTTTATAGGAGACCTTTGGCAATACAAGGGCAGAGAAACTTCAAACAGGGGGTAGATTGCACCTGCGAGATATTCTCATTTGTATAGAATTTTAGAGGAATTTCAGTACGCAGAATCCCAGTGGCAGGCAGACAGAATAAGACATGAATAGTGGCCCTTTTCCAGGGGAAACCAAAGTCTCCAGGCCAGGTTCCTGATGTCTGTTTTTAGGAGGCCTTTTGCACTACAAGAACAGACAAACTTCCAACTGGTGGCATATTGAATCTGGGAGATATCCTCATTTGTATGTAATTTCTGTAGCCACAACCCAGTGGTGGGCAGACAGCATTAGACAAGAACGCTGGCCCTTTTCCATGGGAAACCAAAGTCTCCACTCCAGGCTCCTCATGTCAATTTGTAGGAGGCCTTTGGCTCTACAGGGGCAGACAAACTTCCGTCAGGTGGTTGATTACATCGGAGAGATTTCCAAATTTTTTTTGGAATTTCAGTAGGCAGAAACTCATTGGCAGGCAGACAGCATTAGACATGAACGCTGGTCCTTTTCCATGGGAAATCAAAGTCTCCACCCATGGTTCCTGATGTCAGTTTTTTAGGAGGGCTTTGGTACAACAAGGGCAGAGAATCTTCCATCTGGTTGTAGATTGCACCTGGGATATATCCTTATTTCTATGGAATTTTAGTGGAATATTAATAGGAAGAAACCAAGTGGCAGACAGACAGCATTAGACACGAACGGTGGCCCATTTCCATGGGAAACCAAAGTCTCCACCCCACGTTCCTGATGTCCGTTTCTAGGAGGCCGTTGGCAATACAAGGGCAGACAAACTTCCACCTGGTGGTAGATTGCACCTGGGAGATATCCTCATTTGTATGGAACTTCAGCACTCATAATCTCAAAGCCAGGCAGACAGCATTAGAAACAAACGGTGGACCTTTTCCATGGGAAACCAAAGTCTTCACCCCACGTTCCTGATGTCCGTTTTTTGGAGGCCTTTGGCACTACAAGGGCAGACAAAGTTCCACCTGGTGGTAGATTGCACCTGGGAGATATCCTCATTTGTATGGAACTTCAGCAGTCATCACCACAGTGCCAGGCAGACAGCATTAGATACGAACGGCGGTCCTTTTCCATTGGAAACCAAAGTCTCCACGCCTGGTTCCTGATGTCAGTTTTTTAGGGGGCTTTTGCCACTACAAGGGCAGACAAACTTCCACCTCGTGGTAAATTGCATCTGCGAGATATCCTCATTTGTATTGAGTTTTTGCAGGCATACGCCCAGTGGCAGGCACACAGCATTAGGCATGAACAGTGACCTTTTTCCATGGGAAACCAAATTATCCATCCTATGTTTCAGATGTCAGTTTATAGGAGCCCTTTTGCACTACAAGGGCAGAGAAACTTCAAACTGGGGGAGGATTGCACCTGCGAAATATTCCCATTTGTATAGAATTTTAGAGGAATTTTAGTACGCAGAATCCCAGCTGCAGGCACACAGAATTAGACATGAATAGTGGCCGTTTTCCAGGGGAAAACAAAGTCTCCAGGCCAGCTTCCTGATGTCAGTTTTTAGGAGGCCTTTTGCACTACAAGAACAGACAAACTTCCAACTGGTGGCATATTGCGTCTTGGAGATATCCTCATTTGTATGGAATTTTAGTGGAATTAAAGTAGGCAGAAGCCCAGTGGCAAGTAGACAGCATTAAACACCAACGGTGGCCCATTTCCATGGGAAACCAAAGTCTCCACACCACGTGCCTTATGTCCGTTTATAGGAGGACTTTTGCACTACAAGAGCAGACAAACTTCCAACTGGTGGTAGACTCCATCTGGGAGATATATTCATTTGTGAGGAATTTCAGCAGGCGTAACAACAGGGGCAGGCAGACAGCATTAGACATGAACTGTGGCCCTTTTCCATGGGAAACCAAAGTCTCCACCCCACGTTCCTGATGTCAGTTTGTAAGAGGTGTTTGGAACTACAAGGGCAGAAAAACTTCCATCTGGTGGTAGATTGCACCTGGGAGATATCCTCATTTCCATGGAATATTAGTGGAATTTTAGTAGGAAGAAGCCCAGTGGCAGGCACATAGGATTAGACACAAACGGTGGCCCATTTCCATGCGAAAAGAAAGTCTTCACCCCTCTTTCCTGCTGTCAGTTTTTAGGAGGCCTTTGGCACTACAAGGGCAGAGAAACATCCATCTGGTTTAGATTGCACCTGGGAGACATCCTCATTTGTATGGTATTTTAGTGGAATTTTAATAGGCAGAAGCCTAGTTGCAGGCACACATCATTAGACACGAACGCTGGTCCATTTCCAAGGGAACGCAAAGTTTCAACTCCAGGTTCCTGATGTCAGTTTGTAGGAGGCCTTTGGCACTACAAGGGCAGACAAAGTTCCGTCTTGTGGTTGATTAAATCGAGGAGATACCCTCATTTGTATGGAATTTCAGCAGGCAGAAGCCCAGTGGCAGGCAGACAGCATTAGACACGAACAATGGACCTTTTCCATGGGAAACCAAAGTCTCCACCTCACGTTCCTGATGTCAGTTTGTAGGAGGCCTTTGGAACTACAAGGGCAGGCAAACTTCAAACTGGTGGCAGATTGCACCTGGGAGATATCCTCATTTGTATAGAATTTTAGTGGAATTTTAGTAGGCATAAGCCCAGTGTCTGGCAGACAGCATTAGACACGAACGGTGGTCCATTTCCTTGGGAAACCAAAGTCTCCATGTCACATGCCTGATGTCAGTTTGTAGGAGGCCTTTGGCACTACAAGGGCAGACAAAATTCCATCTGCTGATAGATTCCACCTGGAGATATCCTCTGTTGTATGGAATTTCAGCAGGCATATGCCCAGTTGCAGGCAGACAGCATTAGACACGAACGGTGACCCTTTTCCATGGGAACCTATGTGTCCACCCTAGGTTTAAGATGTCAATTTATACGAGGCTTTTGGCACTACAAAGGCAGAGGAACTTTCATCTGGTGGTAGATTGAACCAGGGAGATATCCTCATTTGTATGGAATTTTAGTGAAATTTTAGTAGGAAAAAGCCCAGTGCCAGGCAGACAGCATTAGACACGAACGGTGGCTTTTTCATGGGAAACCAAAGTCTCCACCCCACATTCCTGATGATAATTTATACGCGGCTTTTGGCACTATAAGGGTAGACAAACTTCCAACTGGTGGTAGATTGCACGTGATAGATATCCTCATTTGCATGGAATTTTAGTGGAATTTTAGTAGGCAGAATCCAAATGATCGGCAGAGAGCATAAAACACAAACGGTGCCTCTTTTTCATGGGACACGAAGGTCTCTACCCCAGTCTCCTGATGTCAGTTGGTAGGAGGCCTTTGGCACTACAAGGTTAGAAAAACTTCCAACTGGTGGTAGATTGCACCTGGGAGATATCCTCATTTGTATGCAATTTTTGCAGCCATAAGCCATGTGACAGGCAGACAGCATTAGACAGGAACGGTGGACCTTTTCCTTGGAAAACCAAAGTCTCCACCCCACGTTCCTGATGTCAGTTTGCAGGAGGCCTTTGGACTACAAGGTCTACAAAATTCCATCTCGTTGTATATTCCATCATGGAGATATCCTTATTTGTATGGAATTTTATTGGAATTTTAGTATGCAGAAGCCGAGTGGCCAGCAGACAGCATCAGAGAAGAACGGTGGCCCTTTTCCATGGAAACCAAAGTTTCCACTCCAGGTTCCTGGTGTCAGTTTGTAGGAGGCCTTTGGCACTACAAGGGCCGACAAAGTTCCGTCTGGTGGTTGATTGCATCGAGGAGATATCCTCATTTGTATGGAATTTCAGCAGGCAGGAACCCATTGGCAGGCAGACAGCATTAGACACGAACAATGGACCTTTTCCATGGGAAACCAAAGTCTCCACCCCACGTTCCTGATGTCAGTTTGTAGGAGGCCTTAGGACCTACAAGGGCAGACAAACTTCCATCTGGTGGTAGATTGCACCTGGGAGATATCCTCATTTGAATAGAATTTTAGTGGAATTTTAGTAGGCATAACCCCAGTGGCAGGCAGACAGCATTAGACACGAACGGTGGTCCATTTCCATGGGAAAACAATGTCTCCACCCCTTGTTCCTGATGTCAGTTTTTAGGAGTCCTTTGGCACTACAAGGGCAGACAAACTTCCAACTGGTGGTAGATTCCGTGTGGGAGATATCCTCATTTGTGAGGAACTTCAGCAGTCATAACCACAGTGCCAGGCAGACAGCATTAGACAGGAACGGTGACCCTTTTCCATGGAAAAACAAATTATCCATACTATGTTCCTGATGTCAGTTTGAAGGAGGCTTTTGGCACTACAAGGGCAGACAAACTTCCATCTGGCGGTAGATTGCACCTCGGAGATGTCCTCATTTGTATGGAATTTTAGTGGAATTTTAGTACTCAGAAGCCCAGTGGCAGACAGACTGCATTAAACACGAACGGTGTGCCTTTTCCATAGGAAACCAAAGTCTCCGTGCCAGGTTCCGGATATCAGTTTGAAGGAGGCCTTTGGCACTGCAAGAGCAGACAAACTTCCGCCTGGTGGCATATTGCATCTGGGAGATATCCTCATTTGTATGTAATTTCAGTAGTCATAAGCCCAGTGGCAAGGAGACAGCATTAAACACCAAGGGTGGCCCCTTCCCATGGGAAACCAAAGCGTCCTCTCCAGATTCCTGATGTCAGTTTGTAGGAGGCCGTTGGCACTACAAGGGCAGACAAACTTTCAACTGGTGCTAGATTCCATCTGGGAGATATCCTCATTTGCATGGAATTTTACTAGGCATAAGGCCAGTGGCAGGCAGATAGCATTAGACACAAAAGGTGGCCCTATTCCATGGGAAACAAAAGTCTCCACCCCACGTTCCTGATGTCATTTTTTAGGAGGCCTTTGGCACTACGAGAGCAGACAAACTTCCACCTGGTGGTAGATTGCACCTGGGAGATATCCTCATTTGTATGGAACTTCAGCACTCATAACCACAATGCCAAGCAGACAGCATTAGATACGAACGGCAGCCCTTTTCCATGGGAAAACAAAGTCTCCACCCCTGGTTCCTGATGTCAATTTTTTAGGAGGCCTTTGGCACTACAAGAGCAGACAAACTTCCATCTGGTGCTAAATTGCATCTGTGAGATATCCTCATTTGTATGGAATTTTAGCGGGCATACGCCCAGTGGCAGGCACACAGCATTAGGCATGAATAGTGGCTTTTTTCCATGGTAAACCAAATTATCCATCCTACGTTTCAGATGTCAGTTTATAGGAGCCCTTTGGCACTACAAGGGCAGAGAAACTTCAAACCGGGGGTAGATTGCACCTGCGAGATATTCTCATTTGTATAGAATTTTAGAGGGATTTTAGTACGCAGAATCCCAGCGGACGACAGACAGAATTAGACATGAATAGTGGCCGTTTTCCAGGGGAAACCAAAGTCTCCAGGCCAGGTTCCTGATGTCAGTTTTTAGGAGGCCTTTTGCACTACAAGAGCAGACAAACTTCCAACTGGTGGCATATTGCATCTTGGAGATATCCTCCTTTGTATGGAATTTTAGTGGAATTAAAGTAAGCAGAAGCCCAGTGGCAAGTAGACAGCATTAAACATCAACGGTGGCCCATTTCCATGGGAAACCAAAGTCTCCACCCCACGTTCCTGATGTCCGTTTCCAGGAGGACTTTGTCACGACAAGAGCAGACAAACTTCCAACTGGTGGCATATTGCATCAGCGAGATATCCTCATTTCTATGTAATTTCAGTAGCCATAAGCCCAGTAGCAGGCTGACAGCATTAGACACGAACGGTGGCCCTTTTCCATGGGAAAACAAAGTCTCCACCCCTGGTTCCTGATGTCAGTTTTTTAGGAGGGCTTTGGTACTACAAGAGCAGACAAACTTCCGTCTGGTTGTAGATTGCACCTGGGAGATATCCCTATTTGTATGGAATTTTAGTGCAATTTCAGTAGTCATAAGCCCAGTGGTAAGGAGACAGCATTAAACACCAAGGGTGGCCCTTTTCCCTGGGAAACCAAAGCGTCCTCTCCAGATTCCTGATGTCAATTTGTAGGAGGCCGTTGGCATTAAAAGGGCAGACAAACTTTCAACTGGTGGTAGACTCCATCTGGGAGATATCCTCATTTGTATGGAATTTTACTAGGCATAAGCCAAGTAGCAGGCACATAGCATTAGACAGAAACGATGACCCATTTCCATGAGAAACCAAAGCCTCCACCGCACGTTCCTCATGTCAGTTTTTAGGAGGCCTTTGGCACTACGAGGGCAGACCAACTTCCACCTTGTGGTAGATTCCACCTGGGAGATATCCTCATTTTTATGGAATTTTAGAGGAATTTTTGTTGGACGAAGCGCAGTGGCAGGCAGACAGCATTAGACACGAACGATGGCTCATTTCTATGGGAAACCAAAGTCTCCACCCCACGTTCCTGATGTCCGTTTCTCGGAGGCCTTTGGCACTACAAGGGAAGAGAAACTTCCACCTGGTGGTAGATTGCACCTGCGAGATATCCTTATTTTTATGGAACTTCAGCAGTCATAACAACAGTTCCAGACAGATAGCATTAGATATGTTCACTGGCCCATATCCATGGGAAACCAAAGTCTCCACACCAAGTTCCCAAAGTCAGTTTTTAGGAGGCCTTTGGTAGTACCAGGGCAGAAAAACTTCTGTCTGGTGGTTGACTGCATCGGGGAGATATCCTCATTTGTATGGAATTTCAGCAGATAGAAGCCCAGTGGCAGGCAGACAGTATTAGACACGAACGGTGGCCCTTTTCCATGGGAAAACAAAGTCTCCAACCCAGACTCCTGATGTCAGTTTGTAGGAGGCCTTTGGCATAAAAAGGGCAGACAAACTACCATCTGGTGGGAAATTGCATTTGGGAGATATCGTCATTTGTAGGGAATTTTGGTAGGCTTCTGCCCACTGGCAGGCAGACAGCATTAGACACGAACAGTGGCCCCTTTCCATGGAAAAACAAATTATCCATCCTATGTTCCTGATGTCAGTTTTTAGGAGGCTTTTGGCACTGCAAGGGCTGACAAACTTCCACCTGGTGGTAGATTGCACCTGGGAGATATCCTCATTTTTATGGAATTTTAGTGGTATTTTAGTACTCAGAAGCCCAATGGCAGACAGACAGCATTAAACATGAATGGTGGGCCTTTTCTATAGGAAACCAAAGTCTCCAGGTGAGGTTCCGAATGTCAGTTTGAAGGAGGCCTTTGGCACTGCAAGAGCAGACAAATTTCCATCTGGTGGCATATTGCGTCTGGGAGATATCCTCATTTGTATGTAATTTCAGTAGTCATAAGTCAGTGGCAAGGAGACAGCATTAAACACCAAGGGTGGCCCTTTTCCATGGGAAACCAAAGCGTCCTCTCCAGATTCCTGATGTCAGTTTGTAGGAGGCCGTTGCATTACAAGGGCTGACAAATTTTCAACTGGTGGTAGACTCCATCTGGGAGATATCCTCATTTTTATGGAATTTTACTAGGCATAAGCCCAGTGGCAGGCACATAGCATTAGACAAAAAGGGTGGCCCATTTCCATGGGAAAACAAAGTCTCCACCGCACGTTCCTGATGTCAATTTTTAGGAGGCCTTTGGCACTTCAAGGGCAGACAAACTTCCACCTGGTGGTAGATTGCACCTGGGACTTATCAGCATTTGTATGGAACTGCAGCAGTCATAGCCACAGTGCCAGGCAGACAGCATTAGACAGGAACGGTGGTCCTTTTACATGGGAAACCAACGTCTCCACCCTAGGTTCCTCATGGCAGTTTGTAGGAGGTCTTTGGCACTACAAGGGCAGAGAAACATCCATCTAGTTTAGATTACACCTGGGATATATCCTCATTTGTATAGAATTTTAGTGGAATTTAACAGGAATAAGCCCAGTGGCTAGCAGACAGCATTAGACACAAACGGTGGCCCATTCCCTTGGGAAAGCAAAGTCTCCACCCCACGTTCCTGATGTCAGTTTTTAGGAGGCCTTTGGCACTACGAGGGCAGAGAAACTTCCAACTGGTGGTAGATTCCATCTGGGAGATGTCCTCATTTGTGAGGAATTTAAGTAGGCATTACTCCAGTGGCAGGCAGACAGCATTAGACACGAACAGTGGCCCTTTTCCATGGGAAACCAAAATCTCCACCCCATGTTGCTGATGTCACTTTGTAGGAGACGTTTTCCAATATAAGGGCAGAGAAACTTCCATCTGGTTATAGATTGCACCTGGGAGATATCCTCATTTTTAAGCAGATTTAGTGGAATTTTAGTAGGAAGAAGCACAGTGGCAGGCAGACAGCATTAGACACGAATAATGGCCCATTTGATGGGAAACCAAAATCTCCACCCCACGTTCCTGATGTCCGTTTCTAGGAGGCTATTGTCACTACAAGGGCAGACAAACTTCCGTCTGGTGGTTGATTGCATCGTTGAGATATCCTCATTTTTATGGAATTTCATCAGGTAGAAGCCCATTGGCAGGTAGACAGCATTAGAGAGGAACGGTGGCCCTTTTCCATGGGAAAACAAAGTCTCCAACCCAGGCTCCTGATGTCAGTTTTTAGTAGGCCTTTGGCATTAAAAGGGCAGACAAACTTCCATCTGGTGGGAAATTTTGTTTAGGGAGATATCCTCATTTGTATGTAATTTCAGTAGTCATAAGCCCAGTGGCAAGGAGACAGCATTAAACACCAAGGTGCCCCTTTTCCATGGGAAACCAAAGCGTCCTCTCCAGAATCCTGATGTCAGTGTGTAGGAGGCCATTGGCATTACAAGGGCAGACAAACTTTCATCTGGTGGTAGACTCTATCTGGAAGATATCCTCATTTGTATGGGATTTTACAAGGCATAATCCCAGTGGCAGGCAGACACCATTAGACACGAAAGGTGGCCCATTTCCATGGGAAACCCAAATCTCCGCGCTCATTGCTGATGTCACTTTGTAGGAGGCCTTTTCCAACATACAGGCAGAAAAACTTCCATCTGGTGGTAGATTGCACCTGGGAGTTATCCTCATTTCTATGGAATTTTATTGGAATTTTATTACGAAGATCCCCAGTGGCAGGCAGACAGCATTAGACACGAACGGTGGCCCATTTTTATAGGGAAACCAAAGTCTCCACCCACCATTCCTGATGTCCGTTACTAGGAGGCCTTTGGCACTACAAGGGCAGACAAACTTCCACCTGGTGGTAGATTCCTCCTGGGAGATATCCTCATTTGTATGGACCTTCAGCAGTCATAACCACAGTGCCAGGCAGACCGCATTAGACAGGAACGGTGGTCCTTTTCCTAGGGAAGCCAAAGTCTCCACATCACGCTCCCGATGTCAGGTTTTAGTAGGCCATTGACAGTACAAGGGCAGAGAAACTTCCGTCTGGTGGTTGATTGCATCGGGAAGATATCCTCATTTGTATGGAATTTCAGCAGATAGAAGCCCAGTGGCAGGCAGACAGCATTAGACACGAACGGTGGCCCTTTTCCATGGGAAAACAAAGTCTCCAACCCAGGCTCCTGATGTCAGTTTGTAGGAGGCCTTTGGCACTACAAGGGCAGACAAACTTCCATCTAGTGGTGGATCGCACCTCGTAGATGTCCTTATTTGTATGGAATTTTAGTGGTATTTTAGTACTCAGAAGCCCAGTTGCAGACAGAGAGAATTAAACACGAACGGTGGGCCTTTTCCATAGGAAACCAAAGTCTCCAGGCCAGGTTCCGAATGTCAGTATAAAGGAGGCCTTTGGCACTGCAAGAGCAGACAAACTAACATCTGGTGGTAGATTGCACTTGGGAGATATCCTCATTTGTATAGAATTTTAGTGGAATTATAGTACTCAGAATCCCAGTTGCAGACCGACCGCATTAAAAATGAACGGTGGACCTTTTCCGTAGGAAACCAATGTCTCCAGGCCAGGTTCCGAATGTCAGTTTGAAGGAGGCCTTTGGCACTGCTAGAGCAGACAAACTTCCATCTGGTGGCATATTGCATCTGGGAGATATCCTCATTTGTATGGAACTTCAGCAGTCATAACCACAGTGCCAGGCAGACAGCATTAGACAGGAACGGTGGTCCTTTTCCATGGAAAGACAAATTATCCATCCTATGTTCCTGATGTCAGTTTGAAGGAGGTCTTTGGCAATACAAGGGCAGAGAAACTTCCATCTGGTGTTTGATTGCACCCGGGAGATATTCGCATTTGCATGGAATTTTAGTGGAATTTTAGTAGGCAGAATCCCAGTGGCAGGCAGAAAAAATTAGACATGAATAGTGGCCCATTTCCATGGGAAACCAAAGTCTCCACCCCAGGTTCCTGATGTCATTTTCTAGGAGGCCTCTGGCACTACAAGAGGAGACTAACTTCCAACTGGTGGCATATTGCATCTGGGAGATATCCTCATTTGTATGTAATTTTAGTAGCCATAAGCCCAGTGGCAGGCAGACAGCATTAGACAGGAACCGTGGCCCTTTGCCATGGGAAACCAAAGTCTCTGCCCCAGCTTCTTGATGTCATTTTGTAGGAAGCCTTTTGCTCTATAGGGGCAGACAAACTTCCATTTGGTGTTAGATTGCACGTGAGAGACATCTTCAATGGTATGGAATTTTATTGTAATTTTAATAGGCAGAATCCTAGTGGCAGGCAAACATCATTAGACACGAACGCTGTCGCATTTCCATGGGAAACCAAAGTCTCCACTCCAGGTTCCTGATGTCAGTATGTAGGAGGCCTTTGGCACTACAAGGGCAGACAAAGTTCCGTCTGGTGGTTGATTGCATTGAGGAGATATCCTCATTTTTATGGAATTTCAGCAGGCAGAAGATCAGTGGCAGGCAGACAGCATAGGACACGAACAGTGGACCTTTTTCATGGGAAACCGATGTCTCCACCCCAGGTTCCTGATGTCAGTTTTTAGGAGGCCTTTGGCACTACAAGGGCAAACAAACTTCGAACTGGTGGTAGATTCCATCTGGGAGATAGCCTCATTTGTGAGGAATTTCAGCAGGCGTAACCCAGTGGCAGGCAGACAGCATTAGACAGGAACGGTACCCCTTTTCCATTGGAAACAAAGTCTCCATCCCACGTTCCTGATGTCAGTTTGTAGGAGGCATTTGGCACTATAAGGGCAGACTAATTTCCGACTGGTTATAGATTCCATCTGGGAGATATCCTCATTTGTATGGAATTTCACTAGGCATAAGCCCAGTGGCAGGCACATTGCATTAGACACAAACGGTGGTCCTTTCCCATGGGAAACCAAAGTCTCCACCCCTGGTTCCTGCTGTCAGTTTTTTAGGAGGCCTTTGCCACTACAAGGGCAGACAATCTTCCATCTGGTGGTAAATTGCATCTGGGAGATATCCTCACTTGTATGGAAGTTTAGGAGGCATACGCCCAGTGGCAGGCACACAGCATTAGGCATGAACTGTGGCTCTTTTTCATGGGAAACCAAATTATCCATCCTACGTTTCAGATGTCATTTTATAGGAGACCTTTGGCAATACAAGGGCAGAGAAACTTCAAACAGGGGGTAGATTGCACCTGCGAGATATTCTCATTTGTATAGAATTTTAGAGGAATTTCAGTACGCAGAATCCCAGTGGCAGGCAGACAGAATAAGACATGAATAGTGGCCGTTTTCCAGGGGAAACCAAAGTCTCCAGGCCAGGTTCCTGATGTCTGTTTTTAGGAGGCCTTTTGCACTACAAGAACAGACAAACTTCCAACTGGTGGCATATTGAATCTGGGAGATATCCTCATTTGTATGTAATTTCTGTAGCCACAACCCAGTGGTGGGCAGACAGCATTAGACAAGAACGCTGGCCCTTTTCCATGGGAAACCAAAGTCTCCACTCCAGGCTCCTCATGTCAATTTGTAGGAGGCCTTTGGCTCTACAGGGGCAGACAAACTTCCGTCAGGTGGTTGATTACATCGGAGAGATTTCCAAATTTTTTTTGGAATTTCAGTAGGCAGAAACTCATTGGCAGGCAGACAGCATTAGACATGAACGCTGGTCCTTTTCCATGGGAAATCAAAGTCTCCACCCATGGTTCCTGATGTCAGTTTTTTAGGAGGGCTTTGGTACAACAAGGGCAGAGAATCTTCCATCTGGTTGTAGATTGCACCTGGGATATATCCTTATTTCTATGGAATTTTAGTGGAATATTAATAGGAAGAAACCAAGTGGCAGGCAGACAGCATTAGACACGAACGGTGGCCCATTTCCATGGGAAACCAAAGTCTCCACCCCACGTTCCTGATGTCCGTTTCTAGGAGGCCGTTGGCAATACAAGGGCAGACAAACTTCCACCTGGTGGTAGATTGCACCTGGGAGATATCCTCATTTGTATGGAACTTCAGCACTCATAATCTCAAAGCCAGGCAGACAGCATTAGAAACAAACGGTGGACCTTTTCCATGGGAAACCAAAGTCTTCACCCCACGTTCCTGATGTCCGTTTTTTGGAGGCCTTTGGCACTACAAGGGCAGACAAAGTTCCACCTGGTGGTAGATTGCACCTGGGAGATATCCTCATTTGTATGGAACTTCAGCAGTCATCACCACAGTGCCAGGCAGACAGCATTAGATACGAACGGCGGTCCTTTTCCATTGGAAACCAAAGTCTCCACGCCTGGTTCCTGATGTCAGTTTTTTAGGGGGCTTTTGCCACTACAAGGGCAGACAAACTTCCACCTCGTGGTAAATTGCATCTGCGAGATATCCTCATTTGTATTGAGTTTTTGCAGGCATACGCCCAGTGGCAGGCACACAGCATTAGGCATGAACAGTGACCTTTTTCCATGGGAAACCAAATTATCCATCCTATGTTTCAGATGTCAGTTTATAGGAGCCCTTTTGCACTACAAGGGCAGAGAAACTTCAAACTGGGGGAGGATTGCACCTGCGAAATATTCCCATTTGTATAGAATTTTAGAGGAATTTTAGTACGCAGAATCCCAGCTGCAGGCACACAGAATTAGACATGAATAGTGGCCGTTTTCCAGGGGAAAACAAAGTCTCCAGGCCAGCTTCCTGATGTCAGTTTTTAGGAGGCCTTTTGCACTACAAGAACAGACAAACTTCCAACTGGTGGCATATTGCGTCTTGGAGATATCCTCATTTGTATGGAATTTTAGTGGAATTAAAGTAGGCAGAAGCCCAGTGGCAAGTAGACAGCATTAAACACCAACGGTGGCCCATTTCCATGGGAAACCAAAGTCTCCACACCACGTGCCTTATGTCCGTTTATAGGAGGACTTTTGCACTACAAGAGCAGACAAACTTCCAACTGGTGGTAGACTCCATCTGGGAGATATATTCATTTGTGAGGAATTTCAGCAGGCGTAACAACAGGGGCAGGCAGACAGCATTAGACACGAACTGTGGCCCTTTTCCATGGGAAACCAAAGTCTCCACCCCACGTTCCTGATGTCAGTTTGTAAGAGGTGTTTGGAACTACAAGGGCAGAAAAACTTCCATCTGGTGGTAGATTGCACCTGGGAGATATCCTCATTTCCATGGAATATTAGTGGAATTTTAGTAGGAAGAAGCCCAGTGGCAGGCACATAGGATTAGACACAAACGGTGGCCCATTTCCATGCGAAAAGAAAGTCTTCACCCCTCTTTCCTGCTGTCAGTTTTTAGGAGGCCTTTGGCACTACAAGGGCAGAGAAACATCCATCTGGTTTAGATTGCACCTGGGAGACATCCTCATTTGTATGGTATTTTAGTGGAATTTTAATAGGCAGAAGCCTAGTTGCAGGCACACATCATTAGACACGAACGCTGGTCCATTTCCAAGGGAACGCAAAGTTTCAACTCCAGGTTCCTGATGTCAGTTTGTAGGAGGCCTTTGGCACTACAAGGGCAGACAAAGTTCCGTCTTGTGGTTGATTAAATCGAGGAGATACCCTCATTTGTATGGAATTTCAGCAGGCAGAAGCCCAGTGGCAGGCAGACAGCATTAGACACGAACAATGGACCTTTTCCATGGGAAACCAAAGTCTCCACCTCACGTTCCTGATGTCAGTTTGTAGGAGGCCTTTGGAACTACAAGGGCAGGCAAACTTCAAACTGGTGGCAGATTGCACCTGGGAGATATCCTCATTTGTATAGAATTTTAGTGGAATTTTAGTAGGCATAAGCCCAGTGTCTGGCAGACAGCATTAGACACGAACGGTGGTCCATTTCCTTGGGAAACCAAAGTCTCCATGTCACATGCCTGATGTCACTTTGTAGGAGGCCTTTGGCACTACAAGGGCAGACAAAATTCCATCTGCTGATAGATTCCACCTGGAGATATCCTCTGTTGTATGGAATTTCAGCAGGCATATGCCCAGTTGCAGGCAGACAGCATTAGACACGAACGGTGACCCTTTTCCATGGGAACCTATGTGTCCACCCTAGGTTTAAGATGTCAATTTATACGAGGCTTTTGGCACTACAAAGGCAGAGGAACTTTCATCTGGTGGTAGATTGAACCAGGGAGATATCCTCATTTGTATGGAATTTTAGTGAAATTTTAGTAGGAAAAAGCCCAGTGCCAGGCAGACAGCATTAGACACGAACGGTGGCTTTTTCATGGGAAACCAAAGTCTCCACCCCACATTCCTGATGATAATTTATACGCGGCTTTTGGCACTATAAGGGTAGACAAACTTCCAACTGGTGGTAGATTGCACGTGATAGATATCCTCATTTGCATGGAATTTTAGTGGAATTTTAGTAGGCAGAATCCAAATGATCGGCAGAGAGCATAAAACACAAACGGTGCCTCTTTTTCATGGGACACGAAGGTCTCTACCCCAGTCTCCTGATGTCAGTTGGTAGGAGGCCTTTGGCACTACAAGGTTAGAAAAACTTCCAACTGGTGGTAGATTGCACCTGGGAGATATCCTCATTTGTATGCAATTTTTGCAGCCATAAGCCATGTGACAGGCAGACAGCATTAGACAGGAACGGTGGACCTTTTCCTTGGAAAACCAAAGTCTCCACCCCACGTTCCTGATGTCAGTTTGCAGGAGGCCTTTGGACTACAAGGTCTACAAAATTCCATCTCGTTGTATATTCCATCATGGAGATATCCTTATTTGTATGGAATTTTATTGGAATTTTAGTATGCAGAAGCCGAGTGGCCAGCAGACAGCATCAGAGAAGAACGGTGGCCCTTTTCCATGGAAACCAAAGTTTCCACTCCAGGTTCCTGGTGTCAGTTTGTAGGAGGCCTTTGGCACTACAAGGGCCGACAAAGTTCCGTCTGGTGGTTGATTGCATCGAGGAGATATCCTCATTTGTATGGAATTTCAGCAGGCAGGAACCCATTGGCAGGCAGACAGCATTAGACACGAACAATGGACCTTTTCCATGGGAAACCAAAGTCTCCACCCCACGTTCCTGATGTCAGTTTGTAGGAGGCCTTAGGACCTACAAGGGCAGACAAACTTCCATCTGGTGGTAGATTGCACCTGGGAGATATCCTCATTTGAATAGAATTTTAGTGGAATTTTAGTAGGCATAACCCCAGTGGCAGGCAGACAGCATTAGACACGAACGGTGGTCCATTTCCATGGGAAAACAATGTCTCCACCCCTTGTTCCTGATGTCAGTTTTTAGGAGTCCTTTGGCACTACAAGGGCAGACAAACTTCCAACTGGTGGTAGATTCCGTGTGGGAGATATCCTCATTTGTGAGGAACTTCAGCAGTCATAACCACAGTGCCAGGCAGACAGCATTAGACAGGAACGGTGACCCTTTTCCATGGAAAAACAAATTATCCATACTATGTTCCTGATGTCAGTTTGAAGGAGGCTTTTGGCACTACAAGGGCAGACAAACTTCCATCTGGCGGTAGATTGCACCTCGGAGATGTCCTCATTTGTATGGAATTTTAGTGGAATTTTAGTACTCAGAAGCCCAGTGGCAGACAGACTGCATTAAACACGAACGGTGTGCCTTTTCCATAGGAAACCAAAGTCTCCGTGCCAGGTTCCGGATATCAGTTTGAAGGAGGCCTTTGGCACTGCAAGAGCAGACAAACTTCCGCCTGGTGGCATATTGCATCTGGGAGATATCCTCATTTGTATGTAATTTCAGTAGTCATAAGCCCAGTGGCAAGGAGACAGCATTAAACACCAAGGGTGGCCCCTTCCCATGGGAAACCAAAGCGTCCTCTCCAGATTCCTGATGTCAGTTTGTAGGAGGCCGTTGGCACTACAAGGGCAGACAAACTTTCAACTGGTGCTAGATTCCATCTGGGAGATATCCTCATTTGCATGGAATTTTACTAGGCATAAGGCCAGTGGCAGGCAGATAGCATTAGACACAAAAGGTGGCCCTATTCCATGGGAAACAAAAGTCTCCACCCCACGTTCCTGATGTCATTTTTTAGGAGGCCTTTGGCACTACGAGAGCAGACAAACTTCCACCTGGTGGTAGATTGCACCTGGGAGATATCCTCATTTGTATGGAACTTCAGCACTCATAACCACAATGCCAAGCAGACAGCATTAGATACGAACGGCAGCCCTTTTCCATGGGAAAACAAAGTCTCCACCCCTGGTTCCTGATGTCAATTTTTTAGGAGGCCTTTGGCACTACAAGAGCAGACAAACTTCCATCTGGTGCTAAATTGCATCTGTGAGATATCCTCATTTGTATGGAATTTTAGCGGGCATACGCCCAGTGGCAGGCACACAGCATTAGGCATGAATAGTGGCTTTTTTCCATGGTAAACCAAATTATCCATCCTACGTTTCAGATGTCAGTTTATAGGAGCCCTTTGGCACTACAAGGGCAGAGAAACTTCAAACCGGGGGTAGATTGCACCTGCGAGATATTCTCATTTGTATAGAATTTTAGAGGGATTTTAGTACGCAGAATCCCAGCGGACGACAGACAGAATTAGACATGAATAGTGGCCGTTTTCCAGGGGAAACCAAAGTCTCCAGGCCAGGTTCCTGATGTCAGTTTTTAGGAGGCCTTTTGCACTACAAGAGCAGACAAACTTCCAACTGGTGGCATATTGCATCTTGGAGATATCCTCCTTTGTATGGAATTTTAGTGGAATTAAAGTAAGCAGAAGCCCAGTGGCAAGTAGACAGCATTAAACATCAACGGTGGCCCATTTCCATGGGAAACCAAAGTCTCCACCCCACGTTCCTGATGTCCGTTTCCAGGAGGACTTTGTCACGACAAGAGCAGACAAACTTCCAACTGGTGGCATATTGCATCAGCGAGATATCCTCATTTCTATGTAATTTCAGTAGCCATAAGCCCAGTAGCAGGCTGACAGCATTAGACACGAACGGTGGCCCTTTTCCATGGGAAAACAAAGTCTCCACCCCTGGTTCCTGATGTCAGTTTTTTAGGAGGGCTTTGGTACTACAAGAGCAGACAAACTTCCGTCTGGTTGTAGATTGCACCTGGGAGATATCCCTATTTGTATGGAATTTTAGTGCAATTTCAGTAGTCATAAGCCCAGTGGTAAGGAGACAGCATTAAACACCAAGGGTGGCCCTTTTCCCTGGGAAACCAAAGCGTCCTCTCCAGATTCCTGATGTCAATTTGTAGGAGGCCGTTGGCATTAAAAGGGCAGACAAACTTTCAACTGGTGGTAGACTCCATCTGGGAGATATCCTCATTTGTATGGAATTTTACTAGGCATAAGCCAAGTAGCAGGCACATAGCATTAGACAGAAACGATGACCCATTTCCATGAGAAACCAAAGCCTCCACCGCACGTTCCTCATGTCAGTTTTTAGGAGGCCTTTGGCACTACGAGGGCAGACCAACTTCCACCTTGTGGTAGATTCCACCTGGGAGATATCCTCATTTTTATGGAATTTTAGAGGAATTTTTGTTGGACGAAGCGCAGTGGCAGGCAGACAGCATTAGACACGAACGATGGCTCATTTCTATGGGAAACCAAAGTCTCCACCCCACGTTCCTGATGTCCGTTTCTCGGAGGCCTTTGGCACTACAAGGGAAGAGAAACTTCCACCTGGTGGTAGATTGCACCTGCGAGATATCCTTATTTTTATGGAACTTCAGCAGTCATAACAACAGTTCCAGACAGATAGCATTAGATATGTTCACTGGCCCATATCCATGGGAAACCAAAGTCTCCACACCAAGTTCCCAAAGTCAGTTTTTAGGAGGCCTTTGGTAGTACAAGGGCAGAAAAACTTCTGTCTGGTGGTTGACTGCATCGGGGAGATATCCTCATTTGTATGGAATTTCAGCAGATAGAAGCCCAGTGGCAGGCAGACAGTATTAGACACGAACGGTGACCCTTTTCCATGGGAAAACAAAGTCTCCAACCCAGGCTCCTGATGTCAGTTTGTAGGAGGCTTTTGGCATTAAAAGGGCAGACAAACTTCCATCTGGTGGGAAATTGCATTAAGGAAATATCCTCCTTTGTAGGGAATTTTAGTAGGCATATGCCCACTGGCAGGCAGATAGCATTTGACACGAACGGTGGCCTTTTTCCATGGAAAAACAAATTATCCATCCTATGTTCCTGATGTCAGTTTGAATGAGGCCTTTGGCACTGCAAGGGCAGACAAACTTCCATCTGGCGGTAGATTGCACCTCAGAGATGTCCTCATTTGTATGGAATTTTAGTGGTATATTAGTACTCAGAAACCCTGTGGAAGACAGACAGCATTAAACATGAATGGTGGGCTTTTTCTATAGAAAACCAAAGTCTCCAGGTGAGGTTCTGAATGTCAGTTTGAAGGAGGCCTTTGGCACTGCAAGAGCAGACAAACTTCCATCTGGTGGCATATTGCATCTGGGAGATATCCTCATTTGTATGTAATTTCAGTAGTCATAAGCCCAGTGGCAAGGAGACAGCATTAAACACCAAGGGTGGCCCTTTTACATGGGAAACCAAAGCGCCTTCTCCAGATTCCTGATGTCAGTTTGTAGGAGGCCGTTAGCATTACAAGGGCAGACAATCTTTTAACTGGTGGTAGATTCCATCTGGGAGATATCCTCATTTATATGGGATTTTACTAGGCATAAGCCCAGTGGCAGGCACATAGCATTAGACACAAACGGTGGCCCATTTCCATGGGAAACCAAAGTCTCCACCCCACATTCCTGATGTCAGTTTTTAGGAGGCCTTTGGCAGTACAAGGGCAGACAAACTTCCACCTGGTGGTAGATTGCACCTGGGAGATATCCTCATTTGTATGGAACTTCGCAGTCATAATCACAGTGCCAGGCAGACAGCATTAGACAGGAACGGTGGTCCTTTTCCATGGGAAACCAAATTCTCCACCCCACGTTCCTGATGTCATTTCCTAGGAGGCCTCTGGCACTACAAGAGTAGACAAACTTCCAACTGCTGGTAGATTCCATCTGGGAGATATATCATTTGTATGTAATTTTAGTAGCCATAATCCCAGTGGCAGGCAGACAGCATTAGACACGAACGGTAGCCCTTTTTCTTGGGAAACCAAAATCTCCGCCCCAGGTTCCTGATGTCAATTTGTAGGAAGCCTTTGGCTCTACAGGGGCAGACAAACTTCCATCTGGTGGTAGATTACACCTGAGAGACATCCGCATATGTATGGAATTTTAGTGGTATTTTAATAGGCAGAAGCCTAGTGGCAGGCACACATCATTAGACGCGAACGGTGGCCCTTTTCCAGGGGAAACCAAAGTCTCCGCCCCAGATTCCTGATGTCAGTTTGCAGGAAGCATTTGGCACTATAAGAGCAGACAAACTTATATCTGGTGATAGACTGCACCCGGGAGATGTCTTCATTTGTCTGGAATTTCAGTGGAATTTTCGTTGGCAGAAGCCCAATGGCCGGAACAAATCATTAGACACGAACGGTGGCCCATTTCCATGAGAAACCAAAGACACCACCCCAGGTTCCTGATGTCAGTTTTTAGGAGGCCTTTGGCACTACAAGGGCAAACAAACTTCGAACTGGTGGTGGATTCCATCTGGGAGATATCCTCATTTGTGAGGAATTTTAGCAGGCATAACCCCAGTGGCAGGCAGACACCATTAGACACGAACGGTGGCCCATTTCCATGGGAAACCCAAATCTCCGCGCTCATTGCTGATGTCACTTTGTAGGAGGCCTTTTCCAACATACAGGCAGAGAAACTTCCATCTGGTTGTAGATTGCACCTGGGAGATATCCTCGTTTCTATGGAATTTTAGTGGAATTTTAGTAGGAAGAAGCCCAGTGGCAGGCAGACAGCATTACACACGAACGGTGGCCCATTTCTATAGGAAACCAAAGTCTCCACCCCACGTTCCTGATGTCCGTTTCTAGGAAGGCTTTGGCACTACATGGGCAGACAATCTTCCATCTGCTGGTTGATTCAATCGGGGAGAAATCCTCATTTGTATGGAACTTCAGCAGGTAGAAGCCCAGTGGCAGGCAGACAGCATTAGACATGAACGGTGGCCCTTTTCCCATGGGCAGCCAAAGTCTCCATGCCACGTTCCTGATGTCAGGTTTTAGGAGGCCTTTGGCAGTACAAGGGCAAACAAACTTCCGTCTGGTGGCTGATTGCATTGGGGAGATATCCTCATTTGTATGGAATTTCATCAGGTAGAAGCCCAGTGGCAGGCAGACAGCATTAGACACGAACGGTGGCCCTTTTCCATGGGAAAACAAAGTCTCCAACCCAGGCCCCTGATATCAGTTTGTAGGAGGCCTTTGGCATTAAAAGGGCAGAGAAACTTCCATCTGGTGGGAAATCGCATTTGGGAGATATCCTCATTTGTAGGTAATTTTAGTAGGCTTATGCCCACTGGCAGGCAGACAGCATTAGACACGAACGGTGGCCCTTTTCAATGGAAAAACAAATTATCCATCCTATGTTCCTGATGTCAGTTTTTAGGAGGCCTTTGGCACTACAAGGGCAGACAAACTTCCATCTGGCGGTAGATTGCACCTCGGAGATGTCCTCATTTTTATGGAATTTTAGTGGAATTTTAGTACTCAGAAGCCCAGTTGCAGACAGACAGCATTAAATATGAACGGTGGGCCTTTTTCATAGGAAACCAAAGTCTCCATGTGAGGTTCTGAATGTCAGTTTGAAGGAGGCCTTTGGCACTGCAAGAGCAGACAAACTTCCATCTGGTGGCATATTGCATCTGGGAGATATCCTCATTTGTATGTAATTTCAGTAGTCATAAGCCCAGTGGCAAGGAGACAGCATTAAACACAAAGGGTGGCCCTTTTCCATGGGAAACCAAAGCGTCCTCTCCAGATTCCTGATGTCAGTTTGTAGGAGGCCGTTGGCATAACAAGGGCAGACAAACTTTCATCTGGTCGTAGACTCCATCTGGGAGATATCCTCATTGTATGGGATTTTACTAGGCATAAGCCCAGTGGGAGGCACATAGCATTAGACGCAAACGGTGGCCCATTTCCATGGGAAAACAAAGTCTCCACCCCACGTTCCTGATGTCAGTTTTTAGGAGGGCTTTGGCACTACGAGGGCAGACAAACTTCGACCCGGTGGTAGATTACACCTGGGAGATATCCTCATTTGTATGGAACTTCAGCACTCATAACCACAGTGCCAGGCAGACAGCATTAGACAGGAACGGTGGTCCTTTTCCATGGGAAACCAAAGTCTCCACACTAGGTTCCTGATGGAAATTTGTAGGAGGCCTTTGGAACCACAAGGGCAGAGAAATTTCCATCTGGTGTTAGATTGCACCTGGGAGATATTCTCATTTGTATGGAATTTCAGTAGTCATAAGCCCATTGGCAAGCAGACAGCATTTAACACCAAGGGTGGCCCTTTTCTATGGGAAGCCAAAGCGTCCTCTATGACTCTGCAAAAATAATATGTGCAGGCCTTAGCTGAAAATTCAGCATGAAGAGTTTTATTGTTAGGTTTAGAATAGGTTTAGGTTTAAAATGTTCAGTGCTGATGTCCAATTTCATTTAGAGCTGAAAACTATGCAAAGCAGAAAACCACTTAATGCACTGACAGTGTTCACAGACGCGTCGGGTAAATCTCACAAGTCGGTAATGACTTGGCGAGATCCCGATTCACATCCGTGGGAATCTGATGTTGCAGAGGTGGAAGGCTCACCTCAGGTTGCTGAATTGGCTGCAGTTGTCAGAGCATTTGAAAAATTTTCTGAACCCTTTAATTTAGTGACAGATTCCAGTTATGTAGCAGGGATAGTTTCTAGAGCAGAACAGTCTGTGCTGCAAGAAGTCTCTAACATCACACTTTTTCAGTTGCTTTCTAAGCTCGTGAAACTTATTTCTCTCTGAGAACACCCCTTTTTTGTGATGCACACCAGGTCACACACAGAACTCCCAGGATTCATTGCAGAGGGAAACAAGAGAGCTGATGCTCTTGCCACCACCGTGGAGATAGCTCCTCTGCCAAATCACTTTGAGCAAGCAAGAATCAGTCACCAACTCCATCACCAAAATGCACCTGGACTGGTCAGGCAGTTTAATTTAACTCGTGACCAAGCCAAAGCAATTGTAAACAACTGTTCACAATGTAACAAATGTGCAATCTCATCTCTGCCCACAGGTGTCAATCCCCGAGGTTTGTCCAGCTGTGAAGTGTGGCAATCAGACGTCACGCACTTTGCCCCTTTCGGAAAGCAAAAGTTCGTGCATGTCTCTGTCGACACGTTCTCAGGAGCTGTTTTTGCATCTGCCCACACAGGAGAGAAAGCTGGAGATGCTATCAAGCATTTTATCCAGGCTTTCGCTGTATTAAGCATCCCAAAGTCCTTGAAAACAGATAATGCTCCAGCATACACATCTAAAGAATTCAGCAACTTTTTACAGCAATGAGAAGTAAAACACAAAACAGGGATTCCCCACTCTCCCACAGGCCAAGCAATTGTGGAGAGGACTCATCTTAACCTCAAAAGAGTCCTCAGTCAGCAGCAACCAATCCTCAAAATTGAACCACCATCTGTGAGATTGGCCCGTGCTCTGTTCACTTTGAATTTTCTTAACTGTTCCTTTGAGACCATGAACCCGCCGGTGACAAGGCACTTTCGAGGGAGCTCTCTGTTAGAACCCCATGAAAGGCCAAAGGTCCTTGTCAAAGATCCAGAAACTTGGAGGATACAGAGTCCTCATGATTTAGTCACCTGGAGGCGCGGGTACGCCTGTGTCTCCACTCCCACCGGCTTGCGGTAGATTCCCTCCCGATGTGTGAGACCCTATGTCCCCAAAACATCAGAAGCAAAAGTGCCCCAGGCAGCTGTCGCCTCCTGGAGAAAGAGAAAAAAAGATGAAGAACAGGAAGGTTCAGACACAGAGCCTTCTTGTCCAGTTAGTATTCCTTCCTGGATGTTTTGGCAAGAGGAAGAAGCAGAAGAGCTGCTTCCTCTTGCTGAGTGTTTTCAGTGTTTGTTTAACTAAATTCTTTTCTTTTAAGTTACAGAACTACAGGCCTGGTGGTCAGCATGGAAATTCGTAGTTCGAGAGTGTTTGCATTTGTGATGCTGCTCAGTTTGCCAACCCTGGCTTTCTTCTGGATTGTCCCACAGCCAAAAACCAATGTGTGGAAAACCCTTGCACAGAGTCTAGGCCAAGATCACATTTGTCTAGCCTCAGCCTCAGCCCAAAATCCCATGTCTGCCTGCTTAGTAGGGATCCCTGCAAAAGAAGAAGAGTATCCTCAACCACTCCTCCGGTAGCGTCAAAGTTTTAATCAGAAACCTAGCGCAGTTAAAGAGTTTCAAGAAATAAATGAGCCCCCTTCTACTGTTGTTAAAAATCCCCTTGCTTTTTGGAAACAATGGTCTCAGTCTCTCGGCCGCCCCCACCTGGAGCCCCAAGAATTAGAACTCCTTGGGTCCTCCAAAGCTCCTTTTTGTGTTCAATTTATGTATACCCCACCCAAAGAGCAAGAAAAGTCGTTTTACAATTTGAGACAAGCTGAAATTTCTTATATGGCAACAAATTGGTGTGCAAAAATTGTTCATGTCCTTACTTTTTCTGCTAGCAATTCCCTTTCCCTTCCCAAAGGTTTTTTCCTTGTTTGTAGTGACAGAGCCTTTACCGGGATCCCAGCTCGTCTCATTGGAGGTCCTTGCACTCTGAGTAAGCTGAGCCTTTTTACCCCTAACATGACTCAAATTCTCAATTGGCACAAGAAAAATTCCTCTCTAAAAGTTCAGAAGAGAGACTTGACAAGTCTTAATTCGGATTGCAATTCAGAATTTATCCATTGGTCCAGGGCAAAAGCAGCAGCCCTGTCAGTTTTTTTACCTTGGGTTTCAATTGCAAAGTCTGTGGGAGAATTAGGCCAATTAGAATGTTGGGTAGCTAAACAAGCAAATTTAACATCTCGTGCTATAAGTGACCTCTTATCAGACGAACAGATAACTAGACGGGCAACGCTCCAAAATAGAGCTGCCATTGATTACTTGCTTCTGTTGAATCAACATTCGTGCGAGGAGTTCGAAGGACTCTGCTGCTTCAACCTATCATCTAAAGCAGAAGACGTCAGAAAATCTGTCCACCAGCTACGAGGGATGGTCAGTTCCATCAAAGAAGAAATAGGAGACTGGTTTGACAACATCTTTTCAGGTGTCGGACTTTCTAAAGTTGCCAGCTCATGGATCAAAACAGGACTGTTAGTGTTGTTCATTGTATTAGTTGTGGCCTTTGCTTTTAGTTTAGTAAAAAGTTTGATCATGCGTGCAGTTTTTTCCACTTCCACCCCCTCTGTGCATTCAGTGCATTCAGTAGAGCCAGCCAACGAATTTCCGCTAGACGAAGTTACCAGCAGTGAAAATAGCTCAGAAGTTTACACACCAGATCAGTAACAAAAAAAAAAAAAAAAAAAAAAAGGGGGAAGTATGACTCTGCAAAAATAATATGTGCAGGCCTTAGCTGAAAATTCAGCATGAAGAGTTTTATTGTTAGGTTTAGAATAGTCTGCAAAATTCAAGAAAGCCCTTTTGTCTTAAGATGTATTGCTTGTTTTAATATGTAACTTTTTGTAGTTCCAATAAGAGTTTCTAGGACAGCTTTGCCCCTGCTTAGAATCTTTCTTTTGTTAGTTCTCCCCTGCCTTACCTCCTTTGTCATGCATAATTATCCTCGTGTCCATCATTTAATTCTTATCTTTGAAGTACAGTAGAGCTAGCCATTCATTTTGCAAAACTGTTCTCGGCCCATCCCAAAACTTGTGCTAGATTTGTTAGAACCTAAATGACTTAATTTAGCATGATGTATTTAGATTGTTTTATTGGTAACTGTAACTTAGAATCCACCCCAGAATTGTAGTATTAAACCGCCCACCACCCCAGGCTCAGGGTCTCTCTCTCCAGAGGCACCAGCCTGGGGTGGCTGGGGGGATCATCCTGACCCCCTTCCCCCCGCCCCCGAATAAAGCCTCTGTTCCCTAGAAAATTCAAGAGAGAGTCCCTTCTTTCTTCAATCCGGCCTTGACAGCGTTATCCAGTGACAAGACACGAACCCCCACAAAGTGACTGGTTGGGGCGTGCCGAGAGCTGCCGGGTAGGCCAGGCTAGACACTGAGCCAGGCCAGAGCAGGCACGCACTGCAACAGTCCTCTCCAGATTCCAGATGTCAGTTTGTAAAAGGCCGTTGTCATTACAAGGGCAGTCAAACTTCTATCTGGTGGTAGATTGCACCTGGAAGACATCCTCATTTGTATGGAATTTAAGTGGAAAATTAATAGGCAGAAGCCTAGTGGCAGGCACATATAATTAGACACGAACGCTGGCCCATTTCCATGGGAAACCAAAGTCTCCACTCCAGGTTCCTGATGTCAGTTTGTAGGAGGACTTTGGCACTACAAGGGCAGACAAAGTTCCGTCTGGTGGTTGATTGCATCGAGGAGATATCCTCATTTGTATGGAATTTCAGCAGACAGAAGCCCAGTGGCAGGCAGACAGCATTAGACACGAAGAGTGTACCTTTTCCATGGGAAACCCAAGTCTCCATTCCCTGTTCCTGATGTCAGTTTGTAAGAGGCCTTTGGCACTACAAGGGCAGACAAACTTCCGTCTGGTGGCTGATTGCATCAGGGAGATATCCTCATTTGTGAGGAATTTCAGCAGGCAGAACCCCAGTGGCAGGCAAACAGCATTAGACACGAACGGTGGCCCATTTCCATGGGAAACCAAAGTCTCCAACCCAGGCTCCTGATGTCAGTTTTTAGGAGGTCTTTGGCATTAAAAGGGTAGACAAACTTCCATCTGGTGGGAAATTGCGTTTGGGAGATATCCTCATTTGTATGGAATTTTAGTAGGCATATGCCCCCTGGCAGGCAGACAGCATTAGACACAAACAGTGGCCCTTTTCCATGGGAAACCAAAATCTCCACCCCATGTTGCAAATGTCACTTTGTAGGAGGCGTTTTCCAATATAAGGGAGGAGATACTTCCATCTGGTTGTAGATTGCACCTGGGAGATATCCTCATTTCTATGGAATTTTAGTGGAATTTTAGTAGGCAGAATCCCAGCGGAAGGCAGAGAGAATTAGACAGGAACAGTGGCCCGTTTCCTAAGGAAACCAAAGTCTCCATCCCACATTCCTGATGTCAGGTTGTCGGAGGCCTTTGGCATTAAAAGGGCAGACAAACTTCCATCTGGTGGGAAATAGCATTTGGGAGATATCATCATTTGTAGGGAATTTTAGTAGGTATATGCCCACGGGCAGGAAGACAGCATTAAACACCAAGGGTGGCCTTTTTCCATGGGAAACCAAAGCGTCCTCTCCAGATTCCTGATGTCAGTTTGTAGGAGGCCGTTGGCATTACAAGGGCAGAAAAAACTTTCAACTGGTGGTAGACTCCAACTGGGAGATATCATCATTTGTATGGGTTTTTACTAGGCATAAGCCCAGTGGCAGGCACATAGCATTAGACACAAACGGTGGCCCATTTCCATGGGAAAAGAAAGTCTCCACCCCACATTCCTGATGTCAGTTTTTAGGAGGCCTTTGGCACTACAAGGGCACACAAACGTCCACGTGGTTGTAGATTGCACCTGGGAGATATCCTCATTTGTATAGAACTTTAGTGGAATTTTAGTAGGCATAAGCCCAGTGGCTGGCAGACAGCATTAGACACAAACGGTGGCCCATTTCCTTGGGAAACCAAAGTCTCCACCCCACGTTCCTGATGTCAGTTTTTAGGAGGCCTTTAGCACTACGAGGGCAGACAAACGTCCACGTGGTTGTAGATTGCACCTGGGAGATATCCTCATTTGTATGGAACTTCAGCAGTCATAACCACAGTGGCAGGCAGACAGCATTAGAAACGAACGGTGGTCCTTTTCCATGGGAAACCAAAGTCTCCGCCCCAGGTTCCTGATGTCAATTTGTAGGAAGCCTTTGGCTCACCATGGGCAGACAAACTTCCATCTGGTGGTAGATTGCACCTGGGAGATATTCTCATTTGTATGGAATTTTAGAGGAATTTTAGTAGGCAGAATCCCAGCAGCAGGCAGGCAGAATTAGACATGAATAGTGGCCCATTTCCATGGGAAACCAAAGTCTCCACCCCAGGTTCCTGATGTCATTTTTTAGGAGGCCTCTGGCACTACAAGAGGAGACTAACTTCCAACTGCTGGCATATTGCATCTGGGAGATATCCTCATTTGTATGTAATTTTAGTAGCCATAAGCCCAGTAGCAGGCAGACAGCATAAGATACGAACGGTGGCCCTTTTCCATGGGAAACCAAAGTCTCCGCCCCAGGTTCCTGATGTCAATTTGTAGGAAGCCTTTGGCTCTACAGGGGCAGACAAACTTCTATCTGGTGGTAGATTGCACCTGGGAGACATCCTCATATGTAAGGAATTTTAGTGGTATTTTAATAGGCAGAAGCCTAGTGGCAGGAACACATCATTAGACACGAACGCTGGCCCATTTCCATGGGAAACCAAAGTCTCCACTCCAGGTTCCTGGTGTCAGTTTGGAGGAGGCCTTTGGCACTACGAAGGCAGACAAACTTCCATCTGGTGGTAGATTGCACCTGGGAAATATCCTCATTTGTATGGAACTTCAGCAGTCATAACCTCAGTGCCAGGCAGACAGCATTAGACAGGAACGGTGGTCCTTTTCCATGGGAAACCAAAGTCTCCATCCTAGGTTCCCGAGGGCAGTTTGTAGGAGGCCTTTGGAAACACAAGGGCAGATAAAGGTCCATCTGGTGTTTGATTGCACCTGGCAGATATTCTCATTTGTATGGAATTGTAGTGGAATTTTAGTAGGCATAAGCCCAGCGGCAGGCAGACAGAATTAGACATGAATAGTGGCCCATTTCCATGGAAAACCAAAGTCTCCACCCCAGGTTCCTGATGTCATTTTCTAGGAGGCCTCTGGCACTACAAGAGGAGACAAACTTCCAACTGGTGTAATATTGCATCTGGGAGATATCCTCATTTGTATGTAATTTTAGTAGCCATAAGCCCAGTGGCAGGCAGACAGCATTAGACACTCATGGTGGCCCTTTTCCATGGGAAACAAAAGTCTCCGCCCCAGGTTCCTGATATAAATTTGTAGGAAGCCTTTGGCACTACAGGTCAGACAATCTTCCATGTGGTAGTAGATTGCACCTGGGAGACATCCTCATTTGTATGGAATTTTAGTGGGATTTTAATAGGCAGAAGCCTAGTGGCAGGCACACAGCATTAGACACGAACGCTGGCCCATTTCCATGGGAAACCAAAGTCTCCACCCCACGGTACTGATGTCAGTATGTAAGAGGCATTTGGCACTAAAAGGGCAGACAAAGTTCCATCTGATGGTTGATTGCATCGAGGAGATATCCTCATTTGTATGGAATTTCAGCAGACAGAAGCCCAGTGGCAGGCAGACAGCATTAGACACGAACGGTGCCCCTTTCCCATGGGAAACCAAAGTCTCCACCCCACGTTCCTGATGTCAGTTTGTAAGAGGCGTTTGGAGCTACAGGGCAGAAAAACTTCCATCTGGTGGTAGATTGCACCTGGGAGATATCCTAATTTCCATGGAATTTTTGTGGAATTTTAGTAGGAAGAAGCCCAGTGGCAGGCACATAGCATTAGACACAAACGGTGGCCCATTTCCATGGGAAAAGTAGAGTCTCCACCCCACGTTCCTGATGTCAGTTTTTAGGAGGGCTTTGGCACTACAAGGGCAGAGAAACTTCCATCTGGTTGTAGATTGCACCTGAGAGATATCCTCATTTATATAGAATTTTAGTGGAATTTTAGTAGGCATAAGCCCAGTGGCTGGCAGACAGCATTAGACACAAACGGTGGCCCATTTCCTTGGGAAACCAAAGTCTCCACCCCACGTTCCTGATGTCGGTTCTTAGGAGGCCTTTGGCACTATGAGGGCAGACAAACTTCCACCTGGTGGTAGATTACACCTGGGAGATATCCTCATTTGTATGGAATTTGAGTGGAATTTTAGTAGGCGAATCCCAGCGGCAGGCAGACAGAATTAGACATGAATAGTGGCCCATTTCCATGGGAAACCAAAGTCTCCACCCCAGGTTCCTGATGTCATTTTTTAGGAGGCCTCTGGCACTACAAGAGGGGACAAACTTCCAACTGGTGGCATATTGCATCTGGGATATATCCTCATTTGTGAGGAATTTCAGCAGGCATAACCCCAGTGACAGGCAGACAGCCTTAGACACGAACAGTGGCCCTTTTCCGTGGGAAACCAAAACCTCCAGCCCATGTTGCAAATGTCACTTTGTAGGAGGCGTTTTCCAATATAAGGGCAGAGAAACTTCCATCTGGTGGTAGATTACACCTGAGAGATATCCTCATTTCTATTGAATTTTAGTGCAATTTTAGTAGGAAGAAGCCCAGTGGCAGGCAGACAGCATTAAACACGAACAATGGCCCATTTCTATGGGAAACCAAAGTCTCCACCCCACGTTCCTGATGTCCGTTTCTAGAAGGCCTTTGGAACGACAAGGGCAGACAAACTTCCGTCTGGTGGTTGATTGCATCGTGGAGATATCCTCATTTGTATGGAATTTCAGCAGGTAGAAGCCCAGTGGCAGGCAGATACCATTAGACATGAACGGTGGCCCTTTTCCCATAGGCAGCCAAAAATCTCCAGGCCACGTTCCTGATGTCAGGTTTTAGGAGGCCTTTGGCAGTACAAGGGCAAACAAACTTCCGTCTGGTGGCTGATTACATCGGGGAGATATCCTCATTTGTATGGAATTTCAGCAGGTAGAAGCCCAGTGGCAGGCAGACAGACTTAGACACGTACGGTGGCCCTTTTCCATGGGAAAACAAACTCTCCAACCCAGCCTCCTGATGTCAGTTTGTAGGAGGCCTTTGGCATTAAAAGGGCAGACAAACTTCCATCTGGTGGGAAATTGCATTTGGGAGATATCCTCATTTGTAGGGAATTTTAGTCGGCATATGTCCACTGGCAGGCAGACAGCATTGAACAACAAAGGTGGCCCTTTTCCATGGGAAACCAATGCGTCCTCTCCAGATTCCTGGTGTCAGTTTGTATGAGGCCGTTGGCATTAGAAGGGCAGACAAACTTTCAACTGGTGGTAGACTCCATCTGGGAGATATCCTCATTTGTATGGGATTTTACTAGGCATAAGCCCAGTGGCAGGCACATAGCATTAGACACAAACCGTGGCCCATTTCCATGGGAAACCAAAGTCTCCACCGCACGTTCCTGATGTCAGTTTGTAGGAAGCCTTTGGCTCTACAGGGGCAGACAAACTTCCATCTGGTGGTAGATTGCACCTGGGAGACATCCTCATTTGTATGTACCCATAAGCCCAGTGGCAGGCAGACAACATTAGACACGAACGGTGGCCCTTTTCCATGGGAAACCAAAGTGTCCGCCCCAGGTTCCTGATGTCAATTTGTAGGAAGCCTTTGGCTCTACAGGGGCAGAGGAACTTCCATCTTGTGGTAGATTGCACCCGGGAGACATCCTCATTTGCATGGAAATTTAGTGGGATTTTAATAGGCAGAAGCCTAGTGGCAGGCACACATCATTAGACACGAACAATGGACCTTTTCCATGGGAAACCAAAGTCTCCACCTCACGTTCCTGATGTCAGTTTGTAGGAGGCCTTTGGACCTACAAGGGCAGACGAACTTCCATCTGGTGGTAGATTGCACCTGGGAGATATGCTCATTTGAATAGAATATTAGTGGAATTTTAGTAGGCATAACCACAGTGCCAGGCAGACAGCATTAGACACGAACGGTGGCCCATTTCCCGGGGAAACCAAAGTCTCCATCCCACATGCCTGATATCAGTTTGGACGAGGCCTTTGGTACTACAAGCGCAGACAAACTTCCAACTGGTGGTAGATTCCATGTGGGAGATATCCTCATTTGTGAGGAATTTCTGCAGGCATAACCCCAGTGGCAGGCAGACAGCATTAGAAACGAACGGTGCCCCTATTCCATGGGAAACCAATGTCTCCACCCCACGTTCCTGATGTCAGTTTTTAGGAGGCCTTTGGCACTACAAGGGCAGAGAAACTTCCATCTGGTTGTAGATTGTACCTGGGAGATATCCTCATTTCTATAGAATTTTAGTGGAATTTTAGTAGGCAAAAGCCTAGTGGCTGTCAGACAGCATTAGACACAAACGGTGGCCCATTTCTATGGGAAACCACAGTCTCCACCCCACGTTCCTGATGTCAGTTTTTAGGAGGCATTCGGCACTACGAGGGCAGACAAACTTCCACCTGGTGGTAGATTGCACCTGGGAGATATCCTCATTTTTATGGAACTTCAGCAGTCATAACCACAGTGCCAGGCAGACAGCATTAGACAGGAACAGTGGTCCTTTTCCTAGGGAAACCAAAGTCTCCACCCTAGGTTCCCGAGGGCAGTTTTTAGGAGACCTTTGGAAACACAAGGACAGAGAAACTTCCATCTGGTGTTTGATTGCACCTGGGAGATATTCTCATTTGTATGGAATTTAAGTGGAATTTTAGTAGGCAGAATCCCAGCGGCAGGCAGACAGAATTAGACATGAATAGTGGCCCATTTCCATGGAAACCAAAGTCTCCACCCCAGGTTCCTGATGTCATTTTCTAGGAGGCCTCTGGCACTACAAGAGGAGGCAAACTTCCAACTGGTGGCATATTGCATCTGGGAGATATCCTCATTTGTATGTAATTTTAGTAGCCATAAGCCCAGTGGCCGGCAGACAGCATTAGACACGAACGGTGGCCCTTTTCCATGGGAAACCAAAGTGTCCGCCCCAGGTTACTGATGTCAATTTGTAGGAAGCCTTTGGCTCTACAGGGGCAGACAAACTTCCATCTGGTGGTAGATTGCACCTGGGAGACATCCTCATTTGTATGGAATTTTAGTGGGATTTTAATAGGCAGAAGCCTAGTGGCAGGCACACAGCATTAGACACGAACGCTGGCCCATTTCCATGGGAAACCAAAGTCTCCACCCCACGGTCCTGATGTCAGTTTGTAAGAGGCCTTTGGCACTAAAACGGCAGACAAAGTTCCATCTGATGGTTGATTGCATCGAGGAGATATCCTCATTTGTATGGAATTTCAGCAGACAGAAGCCCAGTGGCAGGCAGACAGCATTAGACATGAACGGTGCCCCTTTCCCATGGGAAACCAAAGTCTCCACCCCACGTTCCTGATGTCAGTTTGTAAGAGGCGTTTGGAGCTACAGGGGCAGGCAAACTTCCATCTGGTGGTAGATTGCACCTGGGAGATATCCTAATTTCCATGGAATTTTTGTGGAATTTTAGTAGGAAGAAGCCCAGTGGCAGGCACATAGCATTAGACAGAAACGGTGGCCCATTTCCATGGGAAAAGTAGAGTCTCCACCCCACGTTCCTGATGTCAGTTTTTAGGAGGGCTTTGGCACTACAAGGGCAGAGAAACTTCCATCTGGTTGTAGACTGCACCTGAGAGATATCCTCATTTATATAGAATTTTAGTGGAATTTAATAGGCATAAGCCCAGTGGCTGGCAGACAGCATTAGACACAAACGGTGGCCCATTTCCTTGGGAAACCAAAGTCTCCACCCCACGTTCCTGATGTCAGTTCTTAGGAGGCCTTTGGCACTATGAGGGCAGACAAACTTCCACCTGGTGGTAGATTACACCTGGGAGATATCCTCATTTTTATGGAATTTGAGTGGAATTTTAGTAGGCAGAATCCCAGCGGCAGGCAGACAGAATTAGACATGAATAGTGGCCCATTTCCATGGGAAACCAAAGTCTCCACTCCAGGTTCCTGATGTCATTTTTTAGGAGGCCTCTGGCACTACAAGAGGGGACAAACTTCCAACTGGTGGCATATTGCATCTGGGATATATCCTCATTTGTGAGGAATTTCAGCAGGCATAACCCCAGTGACAGGCAGACAGCCTTAGACACGAACAGTGGCCCTTTTCCGTGGGAAACCAAAACCTCCAGCCCATGTTGCAAATGTCACTTTGTAGGAGGCGTTTTCCAATATAAGGGCAGAGAAACTTCCATCTGGTGGTAGATTACACCTGAGAGATATCCTCATTTCTATTGAATTTTAGTGCAATTTTAGTAGGAAGAAGCCCAGTGGCAGGCAGACAGCATTAAACACGAACAATGGCCCATTTCTATGGGAAACCAAAGTCTCCACCCCACGTTCCTGATGTCCGTTTCTAGAAGGCCTTTGGAACGACAAGGGCAGACAAACTTCCGTCTGGTGGTTGATTGCATCGTGGAGATATCCTCATTTGTATGGAATTTCAGCAGGTAGAAGCCCAGTGGCAGGCAGATACCATTAGACATGAACGGTGGCCCTTTTCCCATGGGCAGCCAAAAATCTCCAGGCCACGTTCCTGATGTCAGGTTTTAGGAGGCCTTTGGCAGTACAAGGGCAAACAAATTTCCGTCTGGTGGCTGATTACATCGGGGAGATATCCTCATTTGTATGGAATTTCAGCAGTTAGAAGCCCAGTGGCAGGCAGAGAGACTTAGACACGTACGGTGGCCCTTTTCCATGGGAAAACAAACTCTCCAACCCAGCCTCCTGATGTCAGTTTGTAGGAGGCCTTTGGCATTAAAAGGGCAGACAAACTTCCATCTGGTGGGAAATTGCATTTGGGAGATATCCTCATTTGTAGGGAATTTTAGTCGGCATATGTCCACTGGCATGCAGACAGCATTGAACAACAAAGGTGGCCCTTTTCCATGGGAAACCAATGCGTCCTCTCCAGATTCCTGGTGTCAGTTTGTATGAGGCCGTTGGCATTAGAAGGGCAGACAAACTTTCAACTGGTGGTAGACTCCATCTGGGAGATATCCTCATTTGTATGGGATTTTACTAGGCATAAGCCCAGTGGCAGGCACATAGCATTAGACACAAACCGTGGCCCATTTCCATGGGAAACCAAAGTCTCCACCGCACGTTCCTGATGTCAGTTTGTAGGAAGCCTTTGGCTCTACAGGGGCAGACAAACTTCCATCTGGTGGTAGATTGCACCTGGGAGACATCCTCATTTGTATGTACCCATAAGCCCAGTGGCAGGCAGACAACATTAGACACGAACGGTGGCCCTTTTCCATGGGAAACCAAAGTGTCCGCCCCAGGTTCCTGATGTCAATTTGTAGGAAGCCTTTGGCTCTACAGGGGCAGAGGAACTTCCATCTTGTGGTAGATTGCACCCGGGAGACATCCTCATTTGCATGGAAATTTAGTGGGATTTTAATAGGCAGAAGCCTAGTGGCAGGCACACATCATTAGACACGAACAATGGACCTTTTCCATGGGAAACCAAAGTCTCCACCTCACGTTCCTGATGTCAGTTTGTAGGAGGCCTTTGGACCTACAAGGGCAGACGCACTTCCATCTGGTGGTAGATTGCACCTGGGAGATGTGCTCATTTGAATAGAATATTAGTGGAATTTTAGTAGGCATAACCACAGTGCCAGGCAGACAGCATTAGACACGAACGGCGGCCCATTTCCCGGGGAAACCAAAGTCTCCATCCCACAAGCCTGATATCAGTTTGGACGAGGCCTTTGGTACTACAAGCGCAGACAAACTTCCAACTGGTGGTAGATTCCATGTGGGAGATATCCTCATTTGTGAGGAATTTCTGCAGGCATAACCCCAGTGGCAGGCAGACAGCATTAGAAACGAACGGTGCCCCTATTCCATGGGAAACCAATGTCTCCACCCCACGTTCCTGATGTCAGTTTTTAGGAGGCCTTTGGCACTACAAGGGCAGAGAAACTTCCATCTGGTGTTAGGTTGTAGCTGGGAGATATACTCATTTGTATGGAATTTTAGTGGAATTTTAGTAGGCAGAATCCCAGCAGCAGGTAGATAGAATTAGACATGAATAGTGGCTCATTTCCATGGGAAACCAAAGTCTCCATCCCCCGTTCCTGATGTCAGTCTGTAAGAGGCGATTGGAACTACAAGGGCAGAAAAAATTCCATCTGGTGGTAGATTGGACCTGGGAGATATCGCCATTTGTATGGAATTTTAGTGGTATTTTATTAGGCAGAAGTCCAGCGGCAGGCAGACAGCATTACACACGAACGCTGCCCAATATCCATGGGAAACCAAAGTCTCCAACCCAGGCTCCTCATGTCAGTTTGTAGGAGGCCTTTGGCATTAAAAGGGCAGAAAAACTTCCATCTGGTGGGAAATTCCATTTGGGAGATATCCTCATATGTATGGAACTTTAGTAGGCATATGCCCACTGGCAGGCAGACAGCATTAGACAAGAACGGTGGCCCTTTTCCATGGAAAGACAAATTATCCATCCTATGTTCCTGATGTCAGTTTGAAGGAGGCCTTTGGCAATACAAGGGCAGAAAAACTTCCATCTGGTGGTTGATTGCATCGGGGAGATATGCTCATTTGTATGGGATTTCAGAAGGCAGAAGCCAAGTGGCACGCAGACAGCATTGGACACGAACAGTGGCCCTTTTCCATGGGAAACCAAAATCTTCACCCCACGTTGCTGATGTCTCATTGTAGGAGGCGTTTTCCAATATAAGGGCAGAGAAACTTCCATCTGGTTGTAGATTGCACCTGGGAGATATCCTCATTTCTATGGAATTTTAGTGGAATTTTAGTAGGAAGAAGCACAGTGGCAGGCAGACAGCATTAGACACGAACAATGGCCCATTCCTATGGGAAACCACAGTCTCCACCCCACGTTCCTGATGTCCGTTTCTAAGAGGCCTGTGGCACTACAAGGGCAGACAAACTTCCGCCTGGTGGCATATTGCATCTGGGAGATATCCTCATGTGTATGTAGTTTCAGTAGTCATAAACCCAGTGGCAAGGAGACAGCATTAAACACAAAGGGTGGCCCTTTTCCAATAGAAACCAAAGCGTTCTCTCCAGATTCCTGATGTCAGTTTGTAGGAGGCCGTTGGCATTACAAAGGCAGACAAACTTTCAACTGGTGGTAGACTCCATCTGGGAGATATCCTCATTTGTATGGAATTTACTAGGCATAAGCCCAGTGGCAGGCACATAGCATTACACATAAACGGTGGCCCATTTCCATGGGAAAACAAAGTCTCCACCCCACGGTCCTGATGTCAGTTTTTAGGAAGCCTTGGGCACTACGAGGGCAGACAAACGTCCACGTGGTTGTAGATTGCACCTGGGAGATATCCTCATTTGTATGGAACTTCAGCAGTCATAACCACAGTGGCAGGCGGACAGCATTAGAAACGAACGGTGGTCCTTTTCCATGGGAAACCAAAGTCTCCGCCCCAGGTTCCTGATGTCAATTTGTAGGAAGCCTTTGGCTCACCATGGGCAGACAAACTTCCATCTGGTGGTAGATTGCACCTGGGAGATATTCTCATTTGTATGGAATTTTAGAGGAATTTTAGTAGGCAGAATCCCAGCGGCAGGCAGGCAGAATTAGACATGAATAGTGGCCCATTTCCATGGGAAACCAAAGTCTCCACCCCACGTTCCTGATGTCATTTTTTAGGAGGCTTCTGGCACTACCAGAGGAGACTAACTTCCAACTGCTGGCATATTGCATCTGGGAGATATCCTCATTTGTATGTAATTTTAGTAGCCATAAGCCCAGTAGCAGGCAGACAGCATTAGATACGAACGGTGGCCCTTTTCCATGGGAAACCAAAGTCTCCGCCCCAGGTTCCTGATGTCAATTTGTAGGAAGCCTTTGGCTCTACAGGGGTAGACAAACTTCTATCTGGTGGTAGATTGCACCTGGGAGACATCCTCATTTGTAAGGAATTTTAGTGGTATTTTAATAGGCAGAAGCCTAGTGGCAGGCACACAGCATTAGACACGAACGCTGGCCCATTTCCATGGGAAACCAAAGTCTCCACCCCACGGTCCTGATGTCAGTTTGTAAGAGGCCTTTGGCACTAAAAGGGCAGACAATGTTCCATCTGATGGTTGATTGCATCTGGGAGATATCCTCATTTGTATGGAATTTCAGCAGACAGAAGCCCAGTGGCAGGCAGACAGCATTAGACACGAACGGTGCCCCTTTCCCATGGGAAACCAAAGTCTCCACCCCACGTTCCTGATGTCAGTTTGTAAGAGGCGTTTGGAGCTACAGGGGCAGAAAAACTTCCATCTGGTGGTAGATTGCACCTGGGAGATATCCTAATTTCCATGGAGTTTTTGTGGAATTTTAGTAGGAAGAAGCCCAGTGGCAGGCACATAGCATTAGACACAAACGGTGGCCCATTTCCATGGGAAAAGTAGAGTCTCCACCCCACGTTTCTGATGTCAGTTTTTAGGAGGGCTTTGGCACTACAAGGGCAGAGAAACTTCCATCTGGTTGTAGATTGCACCTGAGAGATATCCTCATTTATATAGAATTTTAGTGGAATTTTTGTAGGCATAAGCCCAGTGGCTGGCAGACAGCATTAGACACAAACGGTCGCCCATTTCCTTGGGAAACCAAAGTCTCCACCCCACGTTCCTGATGTCAGTTCTTAGGAGGCCTTTGGCACTATGAGGGCAGACAAACTTCCACCTGGTGGTAGATTACACCTGGGAGATATCCTCATTTGCATGGAATTTGAGTGGAATTTTAGTAGGCAGAATCCCAGCGGCAGGCAGACAGAATTAGACATGAATAGTGGCCCATTTCCATGGGAAACCAAAGTCTCCACCCCAGGTTCCTGATGTCATTTTTTAGGAGGCCTCTGGCACTACAAGAGGGGACAAACTTCCAACTGGTGGCATATTGCATCTGGGATATATCCTCATTTGTGAGGAATTTCAGCAGGCATAACCCCAGTGACAGGCAGACAGCCTTAGTCACGAACAGTGGCCCTTTTCCGTGGGAAACCAAAACCTCCAGCCCATGATGCAAATGTCACTTTGTAGGAGGCGTTTTCCAATATAAGGGCAGAGAAACTTCCATCTGGTGGTAGATTACACCTGAGAGATATCCTCATTTCTATTGAATTTTAGTGCAATTTTAGTAGGAAGAAGCCCAGTGGCAGGCAGACAGCATTAAACACGAACAATGGCCCATTTCTATGGGAAACCAAAGTCTCCACCCCACGTTCCTGATGTCCGTTTCTAGAAGGCCTTTGGAACGACAAGGGCAGACAAACTTCCGTCTGGTGGTTGATTGCATCGTGGAGATATCCTCATTTGTATGGAATTTCAGCAGGTAGAAGCCCAGTGGCAGGCAGATACCATTAGACATGAACGGTGGCCCTTTTCCCATGGGCAGCCAAAAATCTCCAGGCCACGTTCCTGATGTCAGGTTTTAGGAGGCCTTTGGCAGTACAAGGGCAAACAAACTTCCGTCTGGTGGCTGATTACATCGGGGAGATATCCTCATTTGTATGGAATTTCAGCAGGTAGAAGCCCAGTGGCAGGCAGAGAGACTTAGACACGTACGGTGGCCCTTTTCCATGGGAAAACAAACTCTCCAACCCAGCCTCCTGATGTCAGTTTGTAGGATGCCTTTGGCATTAAAAGGGCAGACAAACTTCCATCTGGTGGGAAATTGCATTTGGGAGATATCCTCATTTGTAGGGAATTTTAGTCGGCATATGTCCACTGGCATGCAGACAGCATTGAACAACAAAGGTGGCCCTTTTCCATGGGAAACCAATGCGTCCTCTCCAGATTCCTGGTGTCAGTTTGTATGAGGCCGTTGGCATTAGAAGGGCAGACAAACTTTCAACTGGTGGTAGACTCCATCTGGGAGATATCCTCATTTGTATGGGATTTTACTAGGCATAAGCCCAGTGGCAGGCACATAGCATTAGACACAAACCGTGGCCCATTTCCATGGGAAACCAAAGTCTCCACCGCACGTTCCTGATGTCAGTTTGTAGGAAGCCTTTGGCTCTACAGGGGCAGACAAACTTCCATCTGGTGGTAGATTGCACCTGGGAGACATCCTCATTTGTATGTACCCATAAGCCCAGTGGCAGGCAGACAACATTAGACACGAACGGTGGCCCTTTTCCATGGGAAACCAAAGTGTCCGCCCCAGGTTCCTGATGTCAATTTGTAGGAAGCCTTTGGCTCTACAGGGGCAGAGGAACTTCCATCTTGTGGTAGATTGCACCCGGGAGACATCCTCATTTGCATGGAAATTTAGTGGGATTTTAATAGGCAGAAGCCTAGTGGCAGGCACACATCATTAGACACGAACAATGGACCTTTTCCATGGGAAACCAAAGTCTCCACCTCACGTTCCTGATGTCAGTTTGTAGGAGGCCTTTGGACCTACAAGGGCAGACGAACTTCCATCTGGTGGTAGATTGCACCTGGGAGATATGCTCATTTGAATAGAATATTAGTGGAATTTTAGTAGGCATAACCACAGTGCCAGGCAGACAGCATTAGACACGAACGGTGGCCCATTTCCCGGGGAAACCAAAGTCTCCATCCCACATGCCTGATATCAGTTTGGACGAGGCCTTTGGTACTACAAGCGCAGACAAACTTCCAACTGGTGGTAGATTCCATGTGGGAGATATCCTCATTTGTGAGGAATTTCTGCAGGCATAACCCCAGTGGCAGGCAGACAGCATTAGAAACGAATGGTGCCCCTATTCCATGGGAAACCAATGTCTCCACCCCACGTTCCTGATGTCAGTTTTTAGGAGGCCTTTGGCACTACAAGGGCAGAGAAACTTCCATCTGGTTGTAGATTGTACCTGGGAGATATCCTCATTTCTATAAAATTTTAGTGGAATTTTAGTAGGCAAAAGCCTAGTGGCTGTCAGACAGCATTAGACACAAACGGTGGCCCATTTCTATGGGAAACCACAGTCTCCACCCCACGTTCCTGATGTCAGTTTTTAGGAGGCATTCGGCACTACGAGGGCAGACAAACTTCCACCTGGTGGTAGATTGCACCTGGGAGATATCCTCATTTTTATGGAACTTCAGCAGTCATAACCACAGTGCCAGGCAGACAGCATTAGACAGGAACAGTGGTCCTTTTCCTAGGGAAACCAAAGTCTCCACCCTAGGTTCCCGAGGGCAGTTTGTAGGAGACCTTTGGAAACACAAGGGCAGAGAAACTTCCATCTGGTGTTTGATTGCACCTGGCAGATATTCTCATTTGTATGGAATTTAAGTGGAATTTTAGTAGGCAGAATCCCAGCGGCAGGCAGACAGAATTAGACATGAATAGTGGCCCATTTCCATGGAAACCAAAGTCTCCACCCCAGGTTCCTGATGTCATTTTCTAGGAGGCCTCTGGCACTACAAGAGGAGGCAAACTTCCAACTAGTGGCATATTGCATCTGGGAGATATCTTCATTTGTATGTAATTTTAGTAGCCATAAGCCCAGTGGCAGGCAGACAGCATTAGACACGAACGGTGGCCCTTTTCCATGGGAAACCAAAGTGTCCGACCCAGGTTACTGATGTCAATTTGTAGGAAGCCTTTGGCTCTACAGGGGCAGACAAACTTCCATCTGGTGGTAGATTGCACCTGGGAGACATCCTCATTTGTATGGAATTTTAGTGGGATTTTAATAGGCAGAAGCCTAGTGGCATGCACAAGTCATTAGGCACGAACGCTGGCCCATTTCTATGGGAAACCAAAGTCTCCACTCCAGGGTCCTGGTGTGAGTTTGTAGGAGGCCTTTGGCACTACAAGAGCAGACAAAGTTCCATCTGGTGGTTGATTGCATCGAGGAGATATCCTCATTTGTATGGAATTTCAGCAGGCAGAAGCCCAGTGGCAGGCAGACAGCATTAGACACAAACAATGGACCTTTTCCATGGGAAACCAAGGTCTCCACCCCAGCTTCTTGATGTCAGTTTGTAGGAGGCCTTTGGCACTACGGGGGCAGACAAACTTCCACCCGGTGGTAGATTACACCTGGGAGATATCCTCATTTTTATGGAACTTCAGCAGTCATAAACACAGTGCCAGGCAAAGAGCATTAGACAGGAACGGTGGTCCTTTTCCATGGGAAACCAAAGTCTCCACCATAGGTTCCTGATGGCAGTTTGTAGGAGGCCTTTGGCACTACAAGGGCAGAGAAACTTCCATCTGGTGTTAGGTTGTAGCTGGGAGATATACTCATTTGTATGGAATTTTAGTGGAATTTTAGTAGGCAGAATCCCAGCAGCAGGTAGATAGAATTAGACATGAATAGTGGCTCATTTCCATGGGAAACCAAAGTCTCCATCCCCCGTTCCTGATGTCAGTCTGTAAGAGGCGATTGGAACTACAAGGGCAGAAAAAATTCCATCTGGTGGTAGATTGGACCTGGGAGATATCGCCATTTGTATGGAATTTTAGTGGTATTTTATTAGGCAGAAGTCCAGCGGCAGGCAGACAGCATTACACACGAACGCTGCCCAATATCCATGGGAAACCAAAGTCTCCAACCCAGGCTCCTCATGTCAGTTTGTAGGAGGCCTTTGGCATTAAAAGGGCAGAAAAACTTCCATCTGGTGGTTGATTGCATCAGGGAGATATGCTCATTTGTATGGGATTTCAGAAGGCAGAAGCCAAGTGGCACGCAGACAGCATTGGACACGAACAGTGGCCCTTTTCCATGGGAAACCAAAGTCTCCACCCCACGTTGCTGATGTCTCATTGTAGGAGGCGTTTTCCAATATAAGGGCAGAGAAACTTCCATCTGGTTGTAGATTGCACCTGGGAGATATCCTCATTTCTATGGAATTTTAGTGGAATTTTAGTAGGAAGAAGCACAGTGGCAGGCAGACAGCATTAGACACGAACAATGGCCCATTCCTATGGGAAACCACAGTCTCCACCCCACGTTCCTGATGTCCGTTTCTAAGAGGCCTGTGGCACTACAAGGGCAGACAAACTTCCGCCTGGTGGCATATTGCATCTGGGAGATATCCTCATGTGTATGTAGTTTCAGTAGTCATAAACCCAGTGGCAAGGAGACAGCATTAAACACAAAGGGTGGCCCTTTTCCAATAGAAACCAAAGCGTTCTCTCCAGATTCCTGATGTCAGTTTGTAGGAGGCCGTTGGCATTACAAAGGCAGACAAACTTTCAACTGGTGGTAGACTCCATCTGGGAGATATCCTCATTTGTATGGAATTTACTAGGAATAAGCCCAGTGGCAGGCACATAGCATTACACATAAACGGTGGCCCATTTCCATGGGAAAACAAAGTCTCCACCCCACAGGCCTGATGTCAGTTTTTAGGAGGCCTTGGGCACTACGAGGGCAGACAAACGTCCATGTGGTTGTAGATTGCACCTGGGAGATATCCTCATTTGTATGGAACTTCAGCAGTCATAACCACAGTGGCAGGCAGACAGCATTAGACACGAACGGTGGTCCTTTTCCATGGGAAACCAAAGTCTCCGCCCCAGGTTCCTGATGTCAATTTGTAGGAAGCCTTTGGCTCACCATGGGCAGACAAACTTCCATCTGGTGGTAGATTGCACCTGGGAGATATTCTCATTTGTATGGAATTTTAGAGGAATTTTAGTAGGCAGAATCCCAGCGGCAGGCAGGCAGAATTAGACATGAATAGTGGCCCATTTCCATGGGAAACCAAAGTCTCCACCCCACGTTCCTGATGTCATTTTTTAGGAGGCTTCTGGCACTACAAGAGGAGACTAACTTCCAACTGCTGGCATATTGCATCTGGGAGATATCCTCATTTGTATGTAATTTTAGTAGCCATAAGCCCAGTAGCAGGCAGACAGCTTAAGATACGAACGGTGGCCTTTTTCCATGGGAAACCAAAGTCTCCGCCCCAGGTTCCTGATGTCAATTTGTAGGAAGCCTTTGGCTCTACAGGGGCAGACAAACTTCTATCTGGTGGTAGATTGCACCTGGGAGACATCCTCCTTTTTAAGGAATTTTAGTGGTATTTTAATAGGCAGAAGCCTAGTGGCAGGAACACATCATTAGACACTAACGCTGGCCCATTTCCATGGGAAACCAAAGTCTCCACTCCAGGTTCCTGGTGTCAGTTTGGAGGAGGCCTTTGGCACTACGAAGGCAGACAAACTTCCATCTGGTGGTAGATTGCACCTGGGAAATATCCTCATTTGTATGGAACTTCAGCAGTCATAACCTCAGTGCCAGGCAGACAGTATTAGACAGGAACGGTGGTCCTTTTCCATGGGAAACCAAAGTCTCCACCCTAGGTTCCTGATGGCAGTTTGTAGGAGGCCTTTGGAAACACAAGGGCAGAGAAAGGTCCATCTGGTGTTTGATTGCACCTGTCAGATATTCTCATTTGTATGGAATTGTAGTGGAATTTTAGTAGGCATAAGCCCAGCGGCAGGCAGACAGAATTAGACATGAATAGTGGCCCATTTCCATGGGAAACCAAAGTCTCCACCCCAGGTTCCTGATGTCATTTTCTAGGAGGCCTCTGGCACTACGGGAGGAGGCAAACTTCCAACTGGTGGCATATTGCATCTGGGAGATATCCTCATTTGTATGTAATTTTAGTAGCCATAAGCCCAGTGGCAGGCAGACAGCATTAGACACGAACGGTGGCCCTTTTCCATGGGAAACCAAAGTCTCTACCCCAGGTTCCTGATATCAATTTGTAGGAAGCCTTTGGCACTACAGGGCAGACAAACTTCCATGTGGTAGTAGATTCCACCTGGGAGACATCCTCATTTGTATGGAAGTTTAGTGGGATTTTAATAGGCAGAAGCCTAGTGGCAGGCACACAGCATTAGACACGAACGCTGGCCCATTTCCATGGGAAACCAAAGTCTCCACCCCACGGTCCTGATGTCAGTTTGTAAGAGGCCTTTGGCACTAAAAGGGCAGACAAAGTTCCATCTGATGGTTGATTGCATCGAGGAGATATCCTCATTTGTATGGAATTTCAGCAGACAGAAGCCCATTGGCAGGTAGACAGCATTAGAGAGGAACGGTGGCCCTTTTCCATGGGAAAACAAAGTCTCCAACCCAGGTTCCTGATGTCAGTTTTTAGTAGGCCTTTGGCATTAAAAGGGCAGACAAACTTCCATCTGGTGGGAAATTTTGTTAGGGAGATATCCTCATTTGTATGTATTTTCAGTAGTCATAAGCCCAGTGGCAAGGAGACAGCATTAAACACCAAGGGTGCCCCTTTTCCATGGGAAACCAAAGCGTCCTCTCCAGAATCCTGATGTCAGTTTGTAGGAGGCCGTTGGCATTACAAGGGAATACAAACTTTCATCTGGTGGTAGACTCTATCTGGGAGATATCTTCATTTGTACGGGATTTTACTAGGCATAATCCCAGTGGCAGGCAGACACCTTTAGACACGAACGGTGGCCCATTTCCATGGGAAACCCAAATCTCCGCGCTCATTGCTGATGTCACTTTGTAGGAGGCCTTTTCCAACATACAGGCAGAAAAACTTCCATCTGGTGGTAGATTGCACCTGGGAGATATCCTCATTTCTATGGAATTTTATTGGAATTTTATTACAAAGATCCCCAGTGACAGGCAGACAGCATTAGACACGAACGGTGGCCCATTTTTATGGGAAACCAAAGTCTCCACCCCACGTTCCTGATGTCCGTTACTAGGAGGCCTTTGGCTCTACAAGGGCAGACAAATTCTCACCTGGTGGTAGATTGCTCCTGGGAGATATCCTCATTTGTATGGACCTTCTGCAGTCATAAACACAGTGCCAGGCAGACAGCATTAGACAGGAACGGTGGTCCTTTTCCTAGGGAAACCAAAGTCTCCACACCACGTTCCCGATGTCAGGTTTTAGTAGGCCATTGAAAGTACAAGGGCAGAAAAACTTCCGTCTGGGCGTTGATTGCATCGGGAAGATATCCTCATTTGTATGGAATTTCAGCAGATAGAAGCCCAGTGGCAGGCAGACAGCATCAGACACGAACGGTGGCCCTTTTCCATGGGAAAACAAAGTCTCCAACCCAGGCTCCTGATGTCAGTTTGTAGGAGGCCTTTGGCACTACAAGGGCAGACAAACTTCCATCTAGTGGTGGATCGCACCTCGCAGATGTCCTTATTTGTATGGAATTTTAGTGGTATTTTAGTACTCAGAAGCCCAGTTGCAGACAGAGGGCATTAAACATGAACGGTGGGCCTTTTCCATAGGAAACCAAAGTCTCCAGGCCAGGTTCAGAATGTCAGTATAAAGGAGGCCTTGGGCACTGCAAGAGCAGACAAACTTCCATCTGGTGGTAGATTGCACCTGGGAGATATCCTCATTTGTATAGAATTTTTGTGGAATTATAGTACTCAGACTCCCAGTTGCAGACCGACCGCATTAAAAATGAACGGTGGGCCTTTTCCATAGGAAACCAATGTCTCCAGGCCAGGTTCCGAATGTCACTTTGAAGGAGCCCTTTGGCACTGCAAGAGCAGACAAACTTCCATCTGGTGGCATATTGCATCTGGGAGATATCCTCATTTGTATGGAACTTCAGCAGTCATAACCACAGTGCCAGGCAGACAGCATTAGACAGGAACGGTGGTCCTTTTCCATGGGAAACCAAAGTGTCCACCCTAGGTTTCTGATGGCAGTTTGTAGGAGGCCTTTGGAAACATAAGGGCAGAGAAACTTCCATCTGGTGTTTGATTGCACCTGGGAGATATTCGCATTTGTATGGAATTTGAGTGAAATTTTAGTAGGCAGAATCCCAGCGGCAGGCAGACAGAATTAGACATGAATAGTGGCCCATTTCCATGGGAAACCAAAGTCTCCACCCCAGGTTCTTGATGTCATTTTCTAGGAGGCCTCTGGCACTACAAGACGAGACAAACTTCCAACTGGTGGCATATTGCATCTGGGAGATATCCTCATTTGTATGTAATTTTAGTAGCCATAAGCCCAGTGGCAGGCAGACAGCATTAGACAGGAACCGTGGCCCTTTGCCATGGGAAACCAAAGTCTCCACTCCAGCTTCTTGATGTCAATTTGTAGGAAGCCTTTTGCTCTACAGGGGCAGACAAACTTCCATTTGGTGGTAGATTGCAAGTGAGAGACATCTTCAATGGTATGGAATTTTATTGGAATTTAAATAGGCAGAAGCCTAGTGGCAGGCAAACATCATTAGACACGAACGCTGTCGCATTTCCATGGGAAACCAAAGTCTCCACTCCAGGTTCCTGATGTCAGTATGTAGGAGGCCTTTGGCACTACAAGGGCAGACAAAGTTCCGTCTGGTGGTTGATTGCATTGAGGAGATATCCTCATTTGTATGGAATTTCAGCAGGCAGATGATCAGTGGCAGGCAGACAGCATAGGACACGAACGGTGGACCTTTTTCATGGGAAACCGAAGTCTCCACCCCACGTTCCTGATGTCAGTTTTTAGGAGGCCTTTGGCACTACACGGGCGAACAAACTTCGAACTGGTGGTAGATTCCATCTGGGAGATATCCTCATTTGTGAGGAATTTCAGCAGGCGTAACCCAGTGGCAGGCAGACAGCATTAGACAGGAACGGTACCCCTTTTCCATTGGAAACAAAGTCTCCATCCCACGTTCCTGATGTCAGTTTGTAGGAGGCATTTGGCACTATAAGGGCAGACAAATTTCCAACTGGTTGTAGATTGCACCTGGGAGATATCCTCATTTTTATGGAACTTCAGCACTCATAACCACAATGCCAGGCAGACAGCATTAGATACGAACGGTGGTCCTTTTCCATGGGAAACCAAAGTCTCTACCTCACGTTCCTGATGTCAGTTTTTAGGAGGCCTTTGGCACTACACGGGCAGACAAACTTCCACCTCGTGGTAGATTGCACCTGGGAGATATCCTCATTTGTATGGAACTTCAGCACTCATAACCACAATGCCAGGCTGTTAGCATTAGATACGAACGGTGGTCCTTTCCCATGGGAAACCAAAGTCTCCACCCCTAGTTCCTGATGTCAGTTTTTTAGGAGGCCTTTGCCACTACAAGGGCAGACAATCTTCCATCTGGTGGTAAATTGCATCTGCGAGATATCCTCACTTGTATGGAAGTTTATGAGGCATACGCCCAGTGGCAGGCACACAGCATTAGGCATGAACAGTGGCTCTTTTTCATGGGAAACCAAATTATCCATCCTACGTTTCAGATGTCAGTTTATAGGAGACCTTTGGCAATACAAGGGCAGAGAAACTTCAAACCGGTGGTAGATTGCACCTGCGAGATATTCTCATTTGTATAGAATTTTAGAGTAATTTTAGTACGCAGAATCCCAGTGGCAGGCAGACAGAATTAGACATGAATAGTGGCCGTTTTCCAGGGGAAACCAAAGTCTCCAGGCCAGGTTCCTGATGTCATTTTTTAGGAGGCCTTTTGCACTACAAGAACAGACAAACTTCCAACTGGTGCCATATTGCATCTTGGAGATATCTTCATTTGTATGGAGTTTTAGTGGAATTAAAGTAGGCAGAAGCCCAGTGGCAAGTAGACAGCATTAAACACCAACGGTGGCCCATTTCCATGGGAAACCAATGTCTCCGCCCCTGGTTTCTGATGTCACTTTGTAGGAAGCCTTTGGCTCTACATGGGCAGACAAACTTCCATCTGGTGGTAGATGGCACCAGGGAGACATCCTCATTTGTATGTAATTTTAGTAGCCATAAGCCCAGTGGCAGGCAGACAGAATTAGACAAGAACGCTGGTCCATTTCCATGGGAAACCAACGTCTCTCCCCCAGGTTCCTAATGTCAGTTTGAAGGAGGCATTTGGAACTACAAGGGCAGACAAACTTCCATCTGGTGGTAGATTGCACCTGGGAGATATCCTCATTTGTAGAGAATTTTATTGGAATTTTAGTAGGCATAAGCCCAGTATCTGGCAGACAGCATTAGATACAAACGGTGGCCCTTTTCCATGGTAAACAAAAATCTCCACCCGTGGTTCCTGATGTCAGGTTTTAGGAGGCCTTTGCCACTACAAGGGCAGACAAACTTCCATCTGATGGAAAATTTCATCTGGGAGATATCCTCATTTGTATGGAATTTTACTAGGCATAAGCCCAGTGGCAGGCACAGAGCATTAGACACGAACGGTGACCCATTTCCTTGGGAAACCAAAGTCTCCATCTCACGTTCCTGATGTCAGTTTGTAGGAGGCCTTTGGTACTACAAGGGCAGACATACTTGTATCTTGTGGTTGATTGCATCGCGGAGATATCCTCATTTTTATGGAACTTCAGCAGTCATAACCACTGTACCAGGCAGACAGCATTAGACAGGAACAGTGGTCGTTTTCCATGGGAAACCAAAATCTCCACACTACGTTCCCTATGTCAGGTTTTAGGAGGCCTTTGGCAGTACATGGGAAGACAAACTTCCGTCTGGTGGTTGATTTCATCGGGGAGATATCCTCATTTGTATGGAATTTCAGCAGGTAGAAGCCCAGTGGCAGGCAGACAGCATTAGACATGAACGGTGGCCCTTTTCCATGGGAAACGGAAGTCTCCAACCCAGGCTTCTGATGTCGGTTTTCAGGAGGCCTTTGGCATTAAAAGTGTAGACAAACATCCATCTGGAGGGAAATTGCATTTGGGAGATATCCTCATACGTATGGAATTTTAGTAGGCATATACCCACTGGCAGGCTGCAGCATTAGACATGAACAATGGGCCTTTTCCATGGAAAAACAAATTATCCATCCTATGTTCCTGATGTCATTTTTTAGGAGGCCTTTGGCAATACAAGAGCAGACAAACTTCCACCTGGTGGAAATTTGCACCTAAGAGATATTCTCATTTGTAAAGTATTGTAGACGAATTTTAGTACGCAGATTCCAAGCGGCAGGCAGACAGAATTAGACATGAATAGTGGCCCTTTTCCAGGGGAAATGAAAGTCTGCAGGCCAGGTTCCTGATGTCAGTTTTTTGGAGGCCTTTTGCACTACAAGAACAGACAAACTTCCAACTGGTGGCATATTGCATCTTGGAGATATCCTCATTTGGATGGAATTTTAGTGGAATTAAAGTAGGCAGAAGCCCAGTGGCAAGTAGACAGCATTAAACACCAACGGTGGCCCATTTCCATGGGAAACCAAAGTCTCCACCCCATGATCCGGATGTCCGTTTCTAGGAGGCCTTTGGAACTACAAGAGCAGACAAACTTCCAACTGGTGGCATATTGCATCTGGGAGATATCCTCATTTGTATGTAATTTCTGTAGCCATAAGCCCAGTGGTCGGCAGACAGCATTAGACACGAACGGTGGCCCTTTTCCATGGGAAACCGAATTCTCCACTCCAGGCTCCTGATGTCAATTTGTAGGAGGCCTTTGGCACTACAGGGGCAGACAAACTTCCGTCAGGTGGTTGATTTCATGGGAGAGATTTCCCAATTTCTTTGGAATTTCAGCAGGCAGCAGCCCAGTGGCAGGCAGACAGCATTAGACATGAACGCTGGCCCTTTTCCATGGGAAAACAAAGTCTCCACCCCTGGTTCCTGATGTCAGTTTTTTAGGAGGGCATTGGTACTACAAGGGCAGAGAATCTTCCATCTGGTTGTAGATTGCACCTAGGAGATATCCTCATTTCTATGGAATTTTAGTGGAATTTTAATAGGAAGAACCCAGTGGCAAGCCGACAGCATTACGCACGAACGGTGGCCCATTTGCATGGGAAACCAAAGTCGCCACTTCCGGTTCCTGATGTCAGTTTGTAGGAGGCCTTTGCCACTACAAGGGCAGGCAAACTTCCATCTGGTGGTAAATTGCATCTGCGAGATATCCTCATTTGTATGGAATTTTAGCAGGCATACGCCCAGTGGCAGGAACACAGCATTAGGCATGAACAGTGCCCTATTCCACGGGAAACCAAATTATACATCCCACGTTTAAGAAGTGAGTTTATAGGAGCCCTTTGGCACTACAAGGGCAGAGAAACTTCAAACCGGGAGTAGATTGCACCTGCAAGATATTCTCAATTTTATAGAATTTTAGAGGAATTTCAGTACGCCGAATCCCAGCGGCAGGCACACAGAATTAGACATGAATAGTGGCCTTTTCCAGGGGAAACCAAAGTCTCCAAGCCAGGTTCCTGATGTCAGTTTTTAGGAGGCCGTTTGCACTACAAGAACAGACAACCTTCCGACTGGTGGCATATTGCATCTTGGAGATATCCTCATTTGTATGGAATTCTAGTGGAATTAAAGCAGGCAGAAGCCCAGTGGCAAGTAGACAGCATTAAACACCAACGGTGGCCCTTTTCCATGGGAAACCAAAGTCTCCGCCCCAGGTTCCTGATGTCAATCTGTAGGAAGCTTTTGGCTCTACAGGGGCAGACAAACTTCCATCTGGTGGTAGATTGCACCTAGGAGACATCCTCATTTGTAAGGAATTTTAGTGGGATTTTAATAGGCAGAAGCCTAGTGGCAGGAACACATCATTAGACACGAACGCTGGTCCATTTCCAAGGGAAACCAAAGTCTCCACTCCAGGTTCCTGGTGTCAGTTTGTAGGAGGCCTTTGGAACTACAAGGGCAGATAAACTTCCAACTGGTGGTATATTCCATCTGGGAGATATCCTCATTTCTCTGGAATTTCAGCAGGCATAAGCCCAGTGGCCGGCAGACAGCATTAGACAGGAACGGTGGCCCTTTTCCATGGAAAACCAAAGTCTCCACCCCACGTTACTGATGTCAATTTGCAGGAGGCCTTTGGCACTACAAGGGCTACATACTTCCATCTCGTTGTATATTCCATTACTGAGATATCCTTCTTTGTATGGAATTTTATTGGAATTTTAGTATGCAGAAGCCGAGTAGCCAGCAAACAGCATCTGACAAGAACTGTGGCCCTTTTCCATGGGAAATAAAAGTCTCCACCCAACATTCCTGATGTCCGTTTGTAGGAGGCCTTTGGAACTACAAGGCCAGGAAATTTTCCAACTGGTGGTAGATTGCATCTGGAAGACATCCTCATTTGTATGCAATATTAGCAGCCATAAGCCCAGTGGCAGGCAGACAGCATTAGATTTGCACGGTGGTCCTTTTCCATGGGAAACCAAGGTCACCACCTCACGTTCCTGAATGTCAGTTTGTAGGAGGCCTTTGGCACTACAAGGGCAGCCAAAATTCTATCTGGTGGTAGATTCCACCTGGGAGATGTCCTCATTTGTATGGAAATTCATCAGGCATGAGCCCAGTGGCAGGCAGACAGCATTAGATTTGAACGGTGGCCCTTTTCCATGGGAAACCAAAGTCTCCACCTCACGTTCCTGATGACAATTTGTAGGAGGCCTTTGGAATTACACAGGAAGACAAACTTCCATCTGGTAGTAGATTGTTCCTGGGAGATATCCTCATTTCTATGCAATTTTAGAAGGGAGAACCACAGTGGCAGGTAGACTGCATTAGACACGAACAGTGGCCCCTTTCCATGGGAAACCAAAGTCTTCACTCCAGGTTCCTGATGTCTGTGTGTTGGAAACCTTAACACTGCAAGGGAAGACAAACATCCAAGTGGTGGTGGATTCTATCTGGGAGATATCCCCATTTGTATGGAATTTAAGACGGCATAAGCCCAGTGGCCGGCAGACAGCATTAGACAAAAACGGTGGCATTTTTCCATGGGAAACCAAAGTCTCCACCTCACGTTCCTGATGTCAGTTTGTAAGAGGCCTTAGGCACTACAAAGGCAAAGGAAAATTAATCTGGTTGTAGATTGCACCAGGGAGATATCCTCATTTGAATGGAATTTTAGGGGAATTTTAGTCGGCAGAATCCGAAAAGTCGCCAGATAGCATTAGACAAGAACGGTGGCCCTTTTCCATGGGAAACCAAAGTCTCCATCTCACGTTCCTGATGTCAGTTTGTAGGATGCCTTTGGCACTACAAAGGCAGATAAACTTCCATCTGGTGGTAGATTCCATCTGGGAGATATCCTCATTTTTGTGGAATTTCAGCAGGCATGAGCCTAGTTCCAGGCAGACTGCATTAGACACTAACGGTGGCCCTTTTCAATGGGACACCAAAGTCTCCACCTCACGTTCCTTATGTCAGTTTATAGGAGGCCTTTGGAACTACAAGGGCACACAAACTTCCATCTCTTGGGAGAATGCAACTGCGAGATATCCTCATTTGCATGGAATTTAAGTGGAATTCTTGTGGGCAGAATCCCAGCGGCACATAGCGAGCATTAGACACGAACGGTGGCCCTTTTCCATGGGAAATCAACGTCTCCACCTCACGTTCTTTATATCTGTTACTACGAGGCCTTTGGCACTACAAGGGGAGACAAAATTCCATCTGCTGGTAGATTCCACCTGGGAGATATCCTCTGTTGTATGGAATTTCAGCAGGCATATGCCCAGTTGCAGGCAGACAGCATTAGACAAGAACGGTGGCTTTTTCATGGGAAACCAAAGTCTCCACCCCACATTCCTGATGTAAATTTATACGAGGCTTTTGGCACGATAAGGGCAGACAAACTTCCAACTGGTGGTAGATTGCACGTGAGAGATATCTTCATTTGCATGGAATTTTAGTGGAATTTTAGTAGGCAGAATCCCAATGATCGGCAGAGAGCATAAGACACAAACGGTGTCCCTTTTCCATTAGACACGAAGGTCTCTACCCCAGTCTCCTGATGTCAGTTGCTGGGAGGCCTTTGGCACTACAAGGCTAGAAAAACTTCCACCTGGTGGTAGATTGCATCTGGGAGATATCCTCATTTGTATGCAATTTTAGCAGGCAGAAGCCCAGTGGCAGGCAGACAACATTAGACACAAACGGTGGCCATTTTCCATAGGAAACCAAAGTCTCCACCTCACATTCCTGATGTCAATTTGTAGGAGGCCTTTGGCATTACAAGGGCAAACAAAACTCCATCTCGTGGGAGAATGCAACTGCGAGATATCCTCATTTGCATGGAATTTAAGTGGAATTCTTGTGGGCAGAATCCCAGCGGCAGGTAGAGAGCATTAGACACGAATGGTGGCTCTTTTCCATGGGACACCAAAGCAGGGCTATGCCTGCTAAAATTCCATACAAATGAGGATATCTCGCAGATGCAATTTACCACAAGATGGAAGTTTGCCTGACCTTGTAGTGGCAAAGGCCTACTAAAATCTGACATCGGGAACGTGGTGTGGAGACTTTGGTTTCCCATGGAAAAGGACTACCGTTCGTGTCTAATGCTGTCTGCCTGGCACTGTGGTTATGACTGCTGAAGTTCCATACAAATGAGGTTATGTCCCAGGTGCAATCTACAACCAGGTGGAAGTTTGTCTGCCCTTGTAGTGCCAAAGGCCTCCTAAAAATGAACATCAGAAACGCGGGCTGGAGACTTTGGTTTCCCATAGAAATGGGCCACCGTTCGTGTCTAATGCTGTCTGCCTGCCACTGGCCTACTTCCTACTAAAATTCCACTAAAATTCCAAAAAAAATGAGGATTTCTCCCAGGTGCAATCTACAACCAGATGGAAGTTTCTCTGCCCTTATATTGGAAAACACCTCCTACAAAGTGACATCAGCAACGTGGGGTGGAGATTTTGAATTCCCATGGAAAAGGGCCACCGTTCGTGTCTAATGATGTCTGCCTCCCACTGGGGTTATGCCTGCTGAAATTCCATACAAATGAGGATATCTCCCAGATGGAATCTACCACCAGTTGGAAGTTTGTCTGCCCTTGTAGTGCCAAAGGCCTCCTAAAAAAGGACATCAGGAACCTGGAGTGGAAACTTTGGTTTCCCATGGAAATGGGCCACTGTTCATATCTAATGCTGTCTGCCTGGTATTGTGGTTATGAGTGCTGAAGTTCCATACAAATGAGGATATCTCCCAGGTGCAATCTACCACCAAATGGAAGTTTGTCTGCCCTTGTAGTGCCAAAGGCCTCCTAAATACTGACATCAGGAACGTGGATTGGACTTTGGTTTCCCATGGAAAAGGGGCACCGTTTGTGCCTAATGCAATGTGCCTGCCGCTGGGCTTATGCCTAGTAAAATTCCATACAAATGAGGATATCTCCCACATGGAATTTACCATCAGATGGAAGTTTGTCTGCCCTTGTAGTGGCAAAGGCCTCCTTATAAACTGACATCAGGAACCAGGGGTGGAGATTTTTGTTTCCCATGGAAAAGGGCCACCATTCGTGTCTAATGCTGTCTGCCTTCCACTGGGGTTATGCCTGCTGAAATTCCTCACAAATTAGGATATCTCCCTGATGGAATCTTCCACCAGTTGGAAGTATGTCTGCCCTTATAGTGCCAAAGTCCTCCTAAAAACTGACATCAGGAACGTGGGGTGGAGACTTTGGTTTCCCAAGGAAATTGGCCACCGTTCGTGTCTAATGCTGTCTGTTTGCCACTGGGCTTCTGCCTGCTGAAATTCCAAAGATATTTGGAAATCTCTCCGATGCAATCAACCACCTGACGGAAGTTTATCTGCCCCTGTAGTGCCAAAGGCCTCTTAAACACTGACATCCGGAACCCGGAGTGGAGACTTTGGTTTCCCATGGAAATGGGCCACCGTTCGTTACTAATGCTGTCTGCCTGCCACTGGGTCTCTTCCAACTAAAATTCCACTAAAATTCAACAGAAATAAGGATATCTCCCAAGTGCAATCTACAACCAGATGGAAGAATCTCTCCCCCTGTAGTACCAAAGCTCTCCTAAGAAACTGACATCAGAAACCAGGGGTGGAGACTTTGTTTTCCCATGGAAATGGGCCAGCTATCGTGTCTAATGCTATCTGCCTGCCACTGGGCTTATGACTACTGAAATTACATACAAATGAGGATATCACCCAGATGCAATATGCCACCAGTTGCAAGTTTGTCTGCTCTTGTAGTGCCAAAGGCATCCTAAAAACGGACATCAAGAACGTGGGGTGGAGACTTTGTTTTCCCCTGGAAAATGGACACTATTCATGTCTAATTCTGTGTGCCTGCAGCTGGGATTCTGCGTACTAAAATTCCTCTAAAATTCTATACAAATGGGAATATTTCCCAGGTGCAATCCTCCCCCAGTTTGAAGTTTCTCTGGCCTTGTAGCGCCAAAGGGCTCCTATAAACTGACATCTGAAACATAGGATGGATAATTTGGTTTCCCATGGAAAAGGGCCACTGTTCATGCCTAATGCTGTGTGCCTGCCACTGGGCGTATGACTGCTAAAATTCCATACAAATGAGGATATCTCGCAGATGCAATTTACCATGAGATGGAATTTTGTCTGCCCTTGTAGTGGCGAAAGCCCCCTAAAAAACTGACATCAGGAACCAGGGGTGGAGACTTTGGTTTCCCATGGAAAAGGACCACCGTTCGTATCTAATGCTGTCTGCCTGGCACTGTGGTGATGACTGCTGAAGTTCCATACAAATAAGGATATCTCCCAGGTGCAATCTACCACCAGGTGGAACTTTGTCTGCCCTTGTAGTGCCAAAGGCCTCCAAAAAACGGACATCAGGAACGTGGGGTGAAGACTTTGGTTTCCCATGGAGAAGGTCCACCGTTCGTTTCTAATGCTGTCTGCCTGGCTTTCAGATTATGAGTGCTGAAGTTCCATACAAATGAGGATATCTCCCAGGTAAAATCTACCACCAGATGGATATTTGTCTGCCCTTGTAGTGCCAAAGGCCTCCTAAAAACTGACATCAGGAATGTGGGGTGAAGACTTTGGTTTCCCATGGAAAAGGGCCACAGTTTGTGTCTAATGCTATGTGGCTGCCACTGGGCTTATGCCTAGTAAAATTCCATACAAATGAGGATATTTCCCAGATGGAATCTACCACCACTTGAAAGTTTGTCTGCCCTTGTAATGCCAACGGCCTCCTACAAACTGACATCAGGAATCTGGAGAGGATGCTTTGGTTTCCCATGGAATAGGGCCACCCTTTGTGTTTAATGCTGTCTCTTTGCCACTGGGCTTATGACTACTGAAATTACATACAAATGAGGATATCTCCCAGATGCAATATGCCAACAGATGGAAGTTTGTCTGCTCTTGCAGTGCCAAAGGTCTCGTTCAAAGTGATATCTGGAACCTGGCCTGGAACTTTGGTTTCCTATGGAAAAGGCCCACCGTTCGTCTTTAATGCTGTGGGTCTGCAACTGGGCTTCTGAGTACTAAAATTCCACTAAAATTCCATACAAATGAGGACTTCTCCAAGGTGCAATCTACCACCAGTTGGAAGTTTTTCTGCCCTTGTAGTGCCAAAGGCCTCCTAAAAACTGACATCAGGAACGTGAGGTGGAGACTTTGGTTTCCCAAGGAAATTGGCCACAGTTCGTGCCTAATGCTGTCTGCCTGCCACTGGGCTTCTGCCTGCTGAAATTCCAAAGATATTTGGAAATCTCTCCGATGCAATCAACCACCTGACGGAAGTTTGTCTGCCCCTGTGGTGCCAAATGCCTCCTAAAAACTGACATCAGGAACCTGGAGTAGAGACTTTGGTTTCCCATGGAAATGGGCCAGCGTTCCTGTCCAATGCTGTCTGCCTGCACTGTGGTTATGACTGAAGGAATTCCATACAAAAGAGGATATCTCCCAGGTGCAATCTACACCAGGTGGAAGTTTGTCAGCCCTTGTAGTGCCAAAGGCTACCTAGAAACTGACATCCGGAACGTGGGGTGGACACTTTGGTTTCCCAAGGAAATGGGCCACCGTTCGTGTCTAATGCTGTCTGCCTGCCACTGGGCTTATGGCTACTGAAATTCCATAAAAATGAGGATATCTCCCAGATTCAATATGCCACCAGATGGAAGTTTGTCTGCTCTTGTAGTGCCAAAGGCCTCCTAGAAACGGACATCAGGAACGTGGGGTGGAGACTTTGGTTTCCCATGGAAATGGGGCACCGTTTGTGTCTAATGCTCTGTGCTTGCCACTGGGCTTATGCCTAGTAAAATTCCATACAAATGGGATATCTCCCAGATGGAATTTACCATCAGATGGAAGTTTGTCTGCCCTTGTAGTGGCACAGGCCTCCTACAAACTGACATCAGAAACCAGGGGTGGAGATTTTCGTTTCCCATGGAAAAGGGCCACCGTTCGTGTCTAATGGTGTCTGCCTGCCACTGGGGTTATGCCTGCTGAAATTCCTCACAAATGAGGATATCTCCCAGGTGGAATCTACCACCAGTTGGAAGTATGTTTGCCCTTATAGTGCCAAACTCCTCGTAAAAACTGAAATGAGGAATGTGGGTTGGAGACTTTGGTTTCCCAAGGAAATTGGCCATAGTTCGTGTCTAATGCTGTCTGCCTGGCACTGTGGTTATGGCTGCTGAAATTCTATACAAATGAGGATATCTTCCAGGTGCAATCTACCACCAGGTGGAAGTATGTCTGCACTTGTAGTGGCAAAGGCCTCCTAGAAACAGACATCAGGAACGTGGGGTGGAGACTTTGGTTTCCCATGGAAATGGGCCACCGTTAGTGTTTAATGCTGTCTACATGCCACTGGGCTTCTGCCTACTTTAATTCCACTAAAATTCCATACAAATGAGGATATCTCCAAGATGCAATATGCCACCAGTTGGACGTTTGTCTGTTCTTGTAGTGCAAAATGCCTCCTAAAAACTATCATCAGGAACCAGGCGTGGAGACTTTGGTTTCCCATGGAAAAGGACCTCCGTTCGTATCTAATGCTGTCTGCCTGGCATTGTGGTTATGAGTGCTGAAGTTCCATAAAAATGAGGATATCTCCCAGGTGCAATCTACCACCAGGTAGATGTTCATCTGCCCTTATAGTGCTAAACACGTCCTAAAAACTGACATCAGGAACGTGGGTTGGAGACTTTGGTTTCCCATGGAAAAGGGGCACCTTTTGTGTCTAATGCTATTTGCCTGCCACTGGGCTTATGCCGGGTAAAATTCCATACAAATGCGGATATCTCCCAGGTGGAATTTACCATCAGGTGGAAGTTTGTCTGCCCTTGTAGTGGCAAAGGCCTCCTAATAATCTGACATCAGGAACCAGGGGTGGAGATTTTTTTTTCCCATTGAAAAGGGCCAGCGTTGGTGTCTAATGCTGTCTGCCTGCCACTGATCTTCTGCCTGCTGAAATTCCAAAGATAGTTGGAAATCTCTCCGATGCAATCAATCACCTGACGGAAGTTTATCGGCCCCTGTAGTGCCAAAGGCCTCCTAAAAACTGACATCCGGAACCTGGATTGGAGACTTTGGTTTCCCATGGAAATGGGCCAGCGTTCTTGTCTAATGCTGTCTTCCTGGCACTGTGGTGATGACTGCTGAAGTTCCATACAAATGAGGATATCTCCCAGGTGCAATCTACCACCAGGTGGAAGTTTGTCTGCCCTTGTAGTGCCAATGGCCTCCTAGAAACGGACATCAGGAACGTGGGGTGGAGACTTTGGTTTCCCATGGAAATGGGCCACCGTTCGTGTCTAATGCTGTCTGCCTGCCACTTGGTTTCTTCCTATTAATATTCCACTAAAATTCCATAGAAATAAGGATATATCCCAGGTGCAATCTACAACCAGATGGAAGATACTCTGCCCTTGTTGTACCAAAGCCCTCCTAAAAATCTGACATCAGGAACCATGGGTGGAGACTTTAATTTCCCATGGAAAAGGACCAGCGTTCATGTCTAATGCTGTCTGCCTGGCAATGAGCTTCTGCCTTCTGAAATTCCAAAAAAATTTGGAAATCTCTCCAATGTAATCAACCACCTGACGGAAGTTTGTCTGCCCCTGTAGTGCAAAAGGCCTCCTAAAAATTTACATGAGGAGCCTGGAGTGGAGACTTTGGTTTCCCATGGAAAAGGGCCAGCGTTCGTGTCTAATGCTGTCTGCCCGCCACAGGTTTGTGGCTACTGAAATTACATACAAATGAGGATATCTCCCAGATTCAATATGCCACCAGTTGGAACTTTGTCTGCTCTTGTAGTGCAAAAGGCCTCCTATAACTGACATCAGGAACCTGGCCTGGAGACGTTGTTTTCCCCTGGAAAAGGGCCACTATTCATGTCTAATTCTGTCTGCCTGCCGCTGGGATTCTGCGTACTAAAATTGCTCTAAAATTCTATACAAATGAGAATATCTCGCAGGTGCAATCTACCACCAGGTGGTAGTTTGTCCGCCCTTGTAGTGCCAAAGGCCTCCTAGAAACGGACATCAGGAACGTGGGCTGGAGACTTTGGTTTCCCATACAAATGGGCCACCGTTTGTGTCTAATGCTGTCTTCCTGCCACTGGGCTTCTTCCTACTAAAATTCCACTAAAATTCCATAGAAATGAAGATATCTCCCAGGTGCAATCTACAACCAGATGGAAGTTTCTCTGCCCTTATATTGGAAAAAGCCTCCTATAAAGTGACATCAGCAACGTGGGGTGGAGATTTTGTTTCCCATAAAAAAGGGCCATCGTTCGTGTCTAATGCTCTCTGCCTGCCACTGGCGTTATGCCTGCTGAAATTCCACTAAAATGAGGATATCTCCCAGATGGAATCTCCCACCACTTGGAAGTTTGTCTGCCCTTTTAGTGCCAAAGTCCTCCTAAAAACTGGCATCAGGAACATGGGGTGGAGACTTTGGTTTCCCAAGGCAATGGGCTACCGTTCTTGTCTAATGCTGTTTGCCTTCCAATGGGCTTCTGCCTGCTGAAATCCAAAAAAAATTTTGAAATCTCTCCAATGCAATCAACAACCTGACGGAAATTTGTCTGCCCTTGAAGTGCCCAAGGCCTCCTAAAAACTGACATCAGGAACCTGGAGTGGAGACTTTGGTTTCCCATGGAAATGGGCCACTATTCATGTCTAATTCCTTCTGCCTGCCGCTGGGATTCTGCCTACTAAAATTCCACTAAAATTCCATACAAATGACAATAACTCCCAGGTGCAATCAAACACCAGATGGAAGTTTCTCTGCCCTTGTGTTTCCAAAGGCCTCCTACAAACTGCCATCAGGAACCTAGGGTGGAGACTTTGGTTTGCCATGAAAAAATGACCACCATTCCTGTCTAATGCTGTCTGCCTAGCACTGTGGTTATGACTGCTGAAGTTCCATAAAAATGAGGATATCTCCCAGGTGCAATCTACCACCAGGTGGAAGTTTGTCTGCTCTCGTAGTGCCAAAGGCCTCCTAAAAAATGACATCAGGAACGTGGGGTGGAGAGTTTGTTTTCCCATGGATATGGGCCACCGTTTGTGTCTAATGCTGTCTGCCTGCCACTGGGCTTATGCCTAGTAAAATCCCATACAAATGAGGATATCTCAGAGACGGAGTCTACCACCAGTTGAAAATTTGTCTGCCCTTGTAATGCCAACGGCCTCCTACAAACTGACATCAGGAATCTGGAGAGGACGCTTTGGTTTCCCATGGAAAAGGGCACCCTTGGTGTTTAATGCTGTCTCCTTGCCACTGGGCTTATGACTACTGAAATTACATACAAATGAGGATATCTCCCAGATGCAATATGCCACCAGATGGAAGTTTGTCAGCTCTTGCAGTGCCAAAGGCCTCCTTCAAACTGACATTCGGAACGTGGCCTGGAGACTTTGGTTTCCTATGGAAAAGGCCCACCGTTCATGTTTAATGCTGTCTGTCTGCAACTGGGTTTCTGAGTACTAAAATACCACTAAAATCCCATACAAATGAGGATATCTCCCAAATGCATATTCCCAGTGGCAGGCAGACAGCATTAGACACGAACAGTGGCCCTTTTCCATGGAAAAACCAATGATCCATCCTATGTTCCTGATGTCAGTTTGAAGGGGGCCTTTGGCACGACAAGGGCTGAAAAACTCCCTTCTAGCGGTAGATTGCACCTCGGAGATGTCCTCATTTGTATGGAATTTTTGTGGAATTTTAGTACTCAGTAGACAAGTGGGGGACAGACAGCATTAAACAAGAACGGTGGGCCTTTACCATAGGACACCAAAATCTCCAGGCCAGGTTCCAAATATCAGATTGAAGGAGGCCTTTGGCACTGCAAGAGCAGACAAACTTCCAGCTGGTGGCATATTTCATCTGGGAGATATCCTCATTTGTATGGAACTTCAGCAGTCATCACCACAGTGCCAGGGAGACAGCATTAGACAGGAATGGTGGTCCTTTTCCATGGGTAACCATTGTCTCCACCCCAGGTTCCTGATGGCAGTTTGTAGGAGGCCTTTGGAACCACAAGAGGATACAAACTTCCAACTGGTGGCATATTGCATCTGGGAAATAAATTCATTTTTATGGAATTTAAATGGAATTTTAGTAGGCAGAATCCCAGAGGCCGGTAGACAGAATTACACAGGAATAGTGGCCCATTTCCATGGGAAACCAAAGTCTCCACCCCAGGTTCCTGATGTCATTTTCTAGGAGGCCTCTGGCACTACAAGAGGAGACAAACTTTCAACGGGTGGCATATTGCATCTGGGAGATATCCTCATTTGTATAGAATTTCATCAGCCCTAACCACAGTGGCTGCAAAAGCGTTTTGGCTTGCTGGAAGCAGCAGTAAGCACGCGGGCTTCTCTGCACGCTGCAAACACAAAACAGAAGCACCTACACGGCGAGAGGAGACGGCCTGACACCTGCTGCACTCAGTACAGCTCTGGGCTGCTGCCAGGAAAGGTATTTCAAGGAACTAGCCACGGGGACTCTGCACTGTGCTGGGACAGTTTCTACAAGGTGACCAGAAGCTGTTCGCCAGCACCCGCTTGCAGCGACCGAGTTCGGCTTTCCACGTTCTTCCCCGGCTCTCTTTCGCTTCTCCGCACAAGCTGCGGCTGTACCGAAGACGCCGCTGGCTGTGCTTCCGCGAAGCGCTGCTTTCTCGGCAAAACGCAGCTTCTCGTTCTTGACAGCTCTGCTATGCAGAAGCACAGGAAAGCCGGCAGAGCTGCTCCTCTAGCTGCTCTACGCAGAGGCAACTGTAAATCAGCTAGACAGTGATCCTGTTGTGGAAAAGGCAGGAAAGTGGCTGCAAAAGCGTTTTGGCTTGCTGGAAGCAGCAGCAAGCACGCGGGCTTCTCTGCGGGCCGCAAACACAAAACAGAAGCACCTACAAGGGGTGGAGACTTTGGTTTCCCATGGAAATGGGCCACTATTCATGTCTAATTCTGTCTGCCTGCCGCTGGGATTCTGCCCACTAAAATTCCACTAAAATTCCATAGAAATGAGAATATCTCCCAGGTGCAATCTAACACCAGATGGAAGTTTCTCTGCCCCTGTGCTTCCAAAGGCCTCCTACAAACTGACATCAGGAACCTAGGGTGGAAACTTTGGTTTCCCATGGAAAAGGACCGCCGTTCGTGTCTAATGCTCTCTGCCTGGCACTGTTGTTATGACTGCTGAAGTTCCATACAAATGAGGATATCTCCCAGGTGCAATCTACCACCAGGTGGAAGTTTGTCTGCCGTCGTAGTGCCAATGGCCTCCTAAAAACTGACATCATGAACGTGGGGTGGAGAGTTTGTTTTCCCATGGAAATGGGCCACCGTTTGTGTCTAATGCTATGTGTCTGCCACTGGGCTTATGCCTAGTAAAATCCCATACAAATAAGGATATCTCCCAGATGGAGTCTACCACCAGTTGAATGTTTGTCTGCCCTTGTAATGCCAACGGCCTCCTACAAACTGACATCAGGAATCTGGAGAGGACGCTTTGGTTTCCCATGGAAAAGGGCCACCCTGCGTGTTTAATGCTGTCTCCTTGCCACTGGGCTTATGACTACTGAAATTACATACAAATGAGGGTATCTCCCAAATGCAATATGCCACCGGATGGAAGTTTTTCTGCTCTTGCAATGCAAAGGGCCTCCGTCAAAGTGATATCCGGAACCTGGCCTGGTGACTTTGGTTTCCTATGGAAAAGGCCCACAGTTCGTGTTTAATGGTGTCTGTTTGCCACTGAGTACTAAAATTCCACTAAAATTCCATACAAATGAGGAAATGTCTGAGCTGCAATCTACAGCCAGATGGAAGTTTGTCTGTCCTTTTAGTGCCAAAGGCCTCCTTCAAACAGACATCAGAAACATAGGATGGAAAATTTGTTTTTCCATTGAAAAGGGCCACCGTTCGTGTCTAATGCTACTGCCTGCCACTGGGAATTTATGCCTACTAAAATTCCTTACAAATGAGGATATCTCCCAAATGCAATTTCCCACCAGATGGAAGTTTGTCTACCCTTTTATTGCCAAAGGCCTCGTAAAAACTGACATCAGGAGCCTGGGTTGGAGACTTTGGTTTCCCATGGAAAAGGGCCACCGTTCGTTTCTAATGCTGTCTGCCTGGCACTGGGCTTCTACCTGCTGAAATTCCATACAAATGAGGATATGTCCCCGATGCAATCAACCACCAGACGGAAATTTTTCATCCTATGTACTGCCAAAGGCCTCCTAAAACCTGACATCGGGAACGTGGTGTGGAGACTTTGGTTTCCATGGAAAAGGACCACGGTTCGTGTCTAATGCTGTCTGCCTGGCACTGTGTTTATGACTGCTGAAGTTCCATACAAATGAGGATATCTCCCAGGTGCAATCTACCACCAAAGGGAAGTTTGTCTGCCCTTGAAGTTCCAACGGCCTCCTAGAAACGGACATCAGGAACGTGGGGTGGAGACTTTGGTTTCCCATGGAAAAGGTCGACTGTTCGTGTCTAATGCTGCCTGCCTACCACTGAGCTTCTGCCTGCTGAAGTTCCATACAAATGAGGATATCTCCCAGATGAAATATGCCACCAGATGGAAGTTTGTCTGCTCTTGCAGTGCCAAAGGCCTCCTTCAATCTGATATCCGGAACCTGGCCTGGAGACTTTGGTTTCCTATGGTAAAGGCCTACCGTTCGTGTTTAATGCTGTCTGTCTCCCACTTGTCTACTGAGTACTAAAATTCCACAAAAATTCCATACAAATGAGGACATCTCTGAGGTGCAATCTACCGCCAGAAGGGAGTTTGTCAGCCCTTGTAGTGCCAAAGGCCTCCTTCAAACTGACATCAAGAACATAGGATGGATAATTGGTTTTTCCATGGAAAAGGGCCACTGTTTGTGTCTAATGCTATCTGCCTGCCACTGGGAATATGCATTTTGGAGATATCCTCATTTGTATGGAATTTTAGTGGTATTTTAGTACTCAGAAACCCAGTTGCAGACAGACAGCATTAAACATGAACGGTGGGCCTTTTCCATAGGAGACCAAAGTCTCTAGGCCACGTTCCGAATGTCAGTTTGAAGGAGGCCTTTGGCACTGCAAGAGCAGACAAACTTCCATCTGGTGGCATATTGCATCTGGGAGATATCCTCATTTGTATGTAATTTCAGTAGTCATAAGCCCAGTGGCAAGGAGACAGCATTAAACACCAAGGGTGCCCTTTTCCATGGGAAACCAAAGCGTCCTCTCCAGATTCCTGATGTCAGTTTGTAGGAGGCCGTTGGCATTACAAGGGCAGACAAATTTTCAACTGGTGGTAGACTCCGTCTGTGAGATATCCTCATTTGTATAGGATTTTACTAGGCATAAGCCCAGTGGCAGGCAGACAGCATTAAACACAAACGGTGGCCCATTTCCATGGGAAAACAAACTCTCCACCCCACGTTCCTGATGTCAGTTTTTAGGAGGCCTTTGGCACTACAAGGGCAGACAAACTTCCACCTGGTGGTAGATTGCATCTGTGAGATATCCTCATTTGTATGGAATTTTAGCAGGCATATGCCCAGTGGCAGGCACACAGCATTAGTCATGAACAGTGGCCCTTTTCCATGGGAAACCAAATTATCCATCCTTTGTTTCTGATGTCAGTTTATAGGAGCCCTTTGGCACTATAAGGGCAGAAAAACTTCAAACCGGGGGTAGATTGCACCTGCGAGATATTCCCATTTGTATAGAATTTTAGAGGAATTTTAGTACGCAGAATCCCAGCGGCAGGCAGACAGAATTAGACATGAATAGTGGCCCTTTTCCAGGGGAAAACAACGTCTCCAGGCCAGGTTCCTGATGTCAGTTTTTAGGAGGCCTTTTGCCCTACAAGAACAGACAAACTTCCAACTGGTGGCATATTGCATTGGGGAGATATACTCATTTGTATGGAATTTTAGTGGAATTAATGTAGGCAGAAGCCCAGTGGCAATTAGACAGCATTAAACACCAACGGTGGCCCATTTCTATGGGAAACCAACGTCTCCACACCATGTTCCTGTTGTCCGTTTCTAGGAGGCCTTTGGCACTACAAGAGCAGACAAACTTCCAACTGGTGGCATATTGAATCTGGGAGATATCCTCATTTCTATGTAATTTCAGTAGGCACAACCCAGTGGCGGGCAGACAGCATTAAACACGAACGCTGGCCCTTTTCCACGGGAAACAAAAGTCTCCACTCCAAGCTCCTCATGTCAATTTGTAGGAGGCCTTTGGCACTACAGGCGCAGACAAACTTCCGTCAGGTGGTTTATTACATCGGAGAGATTTCCAAATTTTTTTGGAATTTCAGCAGACAGAAGCTCATTGGCAGGCAGACAGCATTAGACACGAACGCTGGTCCTTTTCCATGGGAAATCAAAGTCTCCACCCATGGTTCCTGATGTCAGATTTTTAGGAGGGCATTGGTACTACAAGGGCAGAGAATCTTCCATCTGGTTGTAGATTGCACCTGGGATATATCCTTATTTCTATGGAATTTTAGTGGAATATTAATAGGAAGAAACCAAGTGGCAGGCAGACAGCATTAGACATGAACGGTGGCCCATTTCCATGGGAAACCAAAGTCTCCACCCCACGTTCCTGATGTCCGTTTCTAGGAAGCCTTTGGCACTACAAGGGTAGACAAACTTCCACCTGGTGGCATATTGCACCTGGGAGATATCCTCATTTGTATGGAACTTCAGCAGTCATCACCACAGTGCCAGGCAGACAGCATTAGACACGAACACTGGCCCATTTCCATGGGAAACCAAAGTCTCCAACCCACGTTCCTGATGTCAGTTTTTAGGAGGTCTTTAGCACTATAAGGGCAGAAGAACATCCACCTGGTGGTAGATTGCACCTGGGAGATATCCTCATTTTTATGGAACTTCAGCACTCATAACCACAATGCCAGGCAGACAGCATTAGATACGAACGGTGGTCCTTTTCCATGGGAAACCAAAGTCTCCACGCCTGGTTCCTGATGTTAGTTTTTAGGAGGCATTTTGCACTACAAGAACAGACAAACTTCCAACTGGTGGCATATTGCATCTTGGAGATATCCTCATTTGTATGGAATTTTAGTGGAATTAAAGTAGGCAGAAGCCCAGTGGCAAGTAGACAGCATTAAACACTAACGGTGGCCCATTTCCATGGGAAACCAAAGTCTCCACCCCACGTTCCTGATGTCCGTTTCTAGGAGGCCTTTGGCACTACAAGTGCAGACAAACTTCCACCTGGTGGTAGATTGCACCTGGGAGATATCCTCATTTGTATAGAATTTCATCAGCCCTAACCACAGTGCCAGGCAGACAGCATTAGAGAGGAACGCTGGCCAATTTCAATGGGAAACCAGTGTCTCCACTCCAGATTCCTAATGTCAGTTTTTAGGAGGCCTTGGGCACTACAGGGGCAGACAAACTTCCGTCAGGTGGTTTATTGCATCGGAGAGATTTCCAAATATCTTTGGAATTTCAGCAGGCAGAAGCCCAGTGGCAAACAGACAACATTGGACACGAACTGTGGCCAATTTCCTTGGGAAACCAACGCCTCCACCCCACATTCCTCATTTCAGTTTTTATGTGGGTTTTGTCATTATAAGGGCAAACATACTTCCAATTGGTGGTAGATTCCATCAGGGAGATATCCTCATTTGTGAGGAATTTCAGCAGGCATAACCCCAGTGGCAGGCAGACACCATTAGACACGAACGGTGGCCCTTTTCAATGGGAAACGAAAATCTCCACCCCTGGTTTCTGATGTCAGTTTTTTAGGAGGCCTTTGCCACTACAAGGGCAGACAAACTTCCATCTGATGGTAAATTCCATCTGGGAGATATCCCATTTGTATGGAATTTTACTAGGCATAAGCCCAGTGGCAGGCACAGAGCATTAGACACAATTGGTGCCCCATTTCCATGGGAAACCAAAGTCTCCACCCCACGTTCCTGATGTCCGTTTCTAGGAGGCCTTTGGCACTACAAGAGCAGACAAACTTCCATCTGGTGGCATATTGAATCTGGGAGATATCCTCATTTGTATGTAATTTCAGTAGCCATAAGCCCAGTTGCAGGCAGACAGCATTAGACAAGAACAGTGGTTCATTTCCTTGGGAAACCAAAGTGTCCACCCCACGTTCCGGATGTCAGTTTCTAGGAGGCCTTTGGCACTACAAGGGCTGATAAACTTCCACCTGGTGGTAGATTGCGCCTGGGAGATATCCTCTTTTGTATGGAATTCCAGCAGTCATAACCACAGTGCCAGGCAGACAGCATTAGACAGGAACGCTGGCCCATTTCCATGGGAAACCAATGTCTCCACTCCAGGTTCCTGATGTCAGTTTTTAGGAGGCATTTGGCACTACAGGGGCAGACAAACTTCCGTCAGGTGGTTGATTGCATCGGAGAGATTTCCAAATATCTTTGGAATTTCAGCAGGCAGAAGCCCAGTGGCAGGCAGACAGCATTAGACACGAACTGTAGCCAATTTCCTTGGGAAACCAAAGTCTCCACCCCACGTTCCTCATGTCAGTTTTTACGAGGACTTTGGCACTATAAGGGCAGACATACTTCCAACTGATGGTAGATTTCATCAGGGAGATATCCTCATTTGTGAGGAATTTCAGCAGGCATAACCCCAGTGGCAGGCAGACAGCATTAGACACGAACGGTGGCCCTTTTCCATGGTAAACAAAAATCTCCACCCGTGGTTCCTGATGTCAGGTTTTAGGAGGCCTTTGCCACTACAAGGGCAGACAAACTTCCATCTGATGGAAAATTTCATCTGGGAGATATCCTCATTTGTATGGAATTTTACTAGGCATAAGCCCAGTGGCAGGCACAGAGCATTAGACACAAACGGTGCCCCTTTTCCATGGAAACCAAAGTCTCCACCTCACGTTCCTGATGTCAGTTTTTAGGAGGCCTTTGGCACTACAAGGGCAGACAAACTTTCAACTGGTGGTAGATTGCACCTCGGAGATGTCCTCATTTTTATGGAATTTTAGTGGAATTTTAGTACTCAGAAGCCCAGTTGCAGACCGACAGCATTAAACACGAACGGTGGGCCTTTTCCATAGGAAACCAAAGTCTCCAGGCCAGGTTCCGGATATCACTTTGAACGAGGCCTTTGGCACTGCAAGAGCTGACAAACTTCCATCTGGTGCAATATTGCATCTGGGAGATATCCTCATTTTTATGTAATTTCAGTAGTCATAAGCCCAGTGGCAAAGAGACAGCATTAAATACCAAGGGTGGCCCTATTCCATGGGAAACCAAAGCGTCCTCTCCAGATTCCTGATGTCAGTTTGTAGGAGGCCGTTGGCATTACAAGGGCAGACAAACTTTCAAGTGGTGGTAGATTCCATCTGGGAGATATCCTCATTTGTAGGGAATTTTACTAGGCATAAGCCCAGTGGCAGGCACATAGCATTAGACACAAACGGTGGCCCTTTTCCATGGGAAACCGAAGTCTCCACCCCTGGTTCCTGATGTCAGTTTTTTAGGGGGATTTTGCCACTACAAGGGAAGACAAACTTCCATCTCGTGGTAAATTGCATCTGCGAGATATCCTCATTTGTATGGAATTTTAGCAGGCATACGCCCAGTGGCAGGCACACAGCATTTGGCATGAACAGTGGCCCTTTTCCATGGGAAACCAAATTATCCATCCTATGTTTTAGATGTCAGTTTATAGGAGCCCTTTGGCACTACAATGGCAGAGAAACTTCAAACTGGGGGAGGATTGCACCTGCGAAATATTCCCATTTGTATAGAATTTTAGAGGAATTTTAGTACGCAGAATCCCAGCTGCAGGCACACAGAATTAGACATGAATAGTGGCCCTTTTCCAGGGGAAAACAAAGTCTCCAGGCCAGGTTCCTGATTTCAGTTTTTAGGAGGCCTTTTGCACTACTAGAACAGACAAACTTCCAACTGGTGGCATATTGCATCTTGGAGATAACCTCATTTGTATGGAATTTTAGTGGAATTAATGTGACAGAAGCCCAGTGGCATGTCGACAGCATTAAACACCAACGGTGGCCCTTTTCCATGGGAAACCAAAGTCTCCACCCCACGTTCCTGATGTCCGTTTCTAGGATGCCTTTGGCACTAGAAGAGCAGACAAACTTCCAACTGGTGGCATATTGCATCTGGGTGATATCGTCATTTGTATGTAATTTCAGTAGTCATAAGCCCAGTGGCAGGCAGACAGCATTAGACACGAACGCTGGCCCTTTTCCATGGGAAACAAAAGTCTCCACTCCAGGCTCCTCATGTCAATTTGTAGGAGGCATTTGGCACTACAGGGGCAGAAAAACTTCCGTCAGGATGTAGATTGCATCGGAGAGATTTCCAAATTTCTTTGGAATTCCAGCAGGCAGAAGCCCAGTGGCAGGCAGATAGCATTAGACACGATCGCTGGCCCATTTCCATGGGAAAACAAAGTCTCCCCCCCTGGTTTCTGATGTCAGTTTTTGAGGAGCGCTTTGGTGCTACAAGGGCAGAGATTCTTCCATCTGGTTGTAGATTGCACTTCGGAGATATCCTTATTTCTATGGAATTTTAGTGGAATTTTAGTAGGAAGAAACCCAGTGGCAGGCAGATAGCATTAGACAGGAACGCAGGCCCATTTACATGGGAAACCAAAGTCTCCACTCCCGGTTCCTGATGTCAGTGTTTAAAAGGCCTTTGGCACTACAGGGGCAGACAAACTTCCGTCAGGTGGTTGATTGCATCGGAGAGATTTCCAAATATCTTTGGAATTTCAGCAGGCAGAAGCCCAGTGGCAGGCAGACAGCATTAGACACGAACGGTGGCCAATTTCCTTGGGAAACCAAAGTCTCCACCCCACGTTCCTCATGTCAGTTTTTAGGAGGACTTTGGCATTAAAAGGGCAGACATACTTCCACCTGGTGGAAAATTCCATCAGGGAGATATCCTCATTTGTGAGGGATTTCAGCAGGCGTAACCCCAGTGGCAGGCAGACAGCATTAGACACGAACGGTGGCCCTTTTCCATGGGAAACAAAAATCTCCACACCCGGTTCCTGATGTCAGTTTTTTAGGAGGCCTTTGCCACTACAAGGGCAGACAAACTTCCATCTGATGGTAAATTCCATGTGGGAGATATCCTCATTTGTATGGAATTTTACTAGCCATAAGCCCAGCAGCAGGCACATTGCATTAGGCACAAACGGTGCCCCTTTTCCATGGGAAACCAAAGTCCAATCCACATTCCTGATGTCAGTATTTAGGAGGCCTTTGGCACTACAAGGGCAGACAAACTTCCATTTGGTGGTTGATTGCACCTGGGAGATATCCTCATTTGTATGGAACTTCAGCACTCATAACCACAATACCAGGCAGACAGCATTAGATACGAACAGTGGCCCATTTCCATGGGAAACCAAAGTCTCCACCCCACGTTCCTGATGTCATTTTTTAGGAGGCCTTTGGCACTACAAGGGCAGACAAACTTCCAACTGGTGGTAGATTCCATCTGGGAGATATCCTCATTTGTATGGAATTTCAGCAGGCATAACCCCAGTGGGAGGCAGACATCGTTAGACACGAACGGTGGCCCTTTTCCATGGGAATTCAAAATCTCCACCCCACGTTGCTGATGTCACTTTGTAGGAGGCGTTTTCCAATATAAGGACAGAGAAACTTCCGTCTGGTCGTAGATTGCACCTCGGAGATATCCTCATTTTTTTTGGAATTTTAGTGGAATTTTAGTAGGAAGTAGGCCAGTGGCAGGCAGACAGCATTAGACACGAACGGTGGCCCATTTGTATGGGAAACCAAAGTCTCCAGCCCGCGTTTCTGATGTTCCTTTTTAGGAGGCCTTTGGCACTACAAGGGCAGACAAACTTCCACCTGGTTGTAGATTGCACCTGGGAGATAACCTCATTTGTATGGAACTTCAGCAGTCATAACCACAGTGCCAGGCAGACAGCATTAGACACGAACGGTAGTCCTTTTCCATGGGAAACCAAAGTCTCCACACCACGTTCCCGATGTCAGATTTTAGTAGGCCTTTGCCACTACAAGGTCAGGCAAACTTCCATCTTGTGGTAAATTGCACCTGCGAGATATCCTCATTTGTATGGAATTTTAGCCGGCATAACCCTGCTTTGGTGTCCCATGGAAAAGGGCCACCGTTCGTGTCTAATGCTCTCTACCTGCCGCTGGGATTCTGCCCACAAGAATTCCACTTAAATTCCATGCAAATTAGGATATCTCGCAGTTGCAATCTACCACCAGGTAGAAGTTTTTCTAGCCTTGTAGTGCCAAAGGCCTCCCAGCAACTGACATCAGGAGACTGGGGTGGAGACCTTCGTGTCTGCTGGAAATGGGACACCGTTTGTGTTTTATGCTCTCTGCCGATCATTGGGATTCTGCCTACTAAAATTCCACTAAAATTCCATGCAAATGAAGATATCTCTCACGTGCAATCTACCACCAGTTGGAAGTTTGTCTGCCCTTATCGTGCCAAAAGCCTCGTATAAATTTACATCAGGAATGTGGGGTGGAGACTTTGGTTTCCCATGAAAAAGGCCACCGTTCTTGTCTAATGCTGTCTGCCTGCAACTGGGCTTCTTCCTACTAAAATTCCAATAAAATTCCATACAAATGAGGATACCTCCCTGGTTCAATCTACCACCAGATGAAAATTCCTCTGCCCTTGTAGTGCCAAAAGCCTCGTATAAAATGACATCTTAAACGTAGGGTGGACACTTAGGTTTCCCATGGAAAAGGGCCACCGTTCGTGTCTAATGCTGTCTGCCTGCAACTGGGCATATGCCTGCTGAAATTCCATACAACAGAGGATATCTCCCAGGTGGAATCTACCAGCAGATGGAATTTTGTCTGCCCTTGTAGTGCCAAAGGCCTCGTAGTAACTGATATAAAGAACGTGAGGTGGAGACGTTGATTTCCCATGGAAAAGGGCAAACGTTCGTGTCTAATGCTCGCTATGTGCCGCTGCGATTCTGCCCACAAGAATTCCACTTAAATTCCATGCAAATGAGGATATCTCGCAGTTGCATTCTCCCAAGAGATGGACGTTTGTGTGCCCTTGTAGTTCCAAAGGCCTCCTACAAACTGATATAAGGAACGTGAGGTGGAGACTTTGGTGTCCCATTGAAAAGGGTCACTGTTAGTGTCTAATGCAGTCTGCCTGGAACTAGGCTCATGTCTGCTGAAATTCCACAAAAATGAGGATATCTCCCAGATGGAATCTACCACCAGATGGAAGTTTATCTGCCTTTGTAGTGCCAAAGGCATCCTACAAACTGACATCAGGAACGTGAGATAGAGACTTTGGTTTCCCATGGAAAAGGGCCACCGTTCTTGTCTAATGCTATCTGGCGACTTTTCGGATTCTGCCGACTAAAATTCCACTAAAATTCCATTCAAATGAGGATATCTCCCTGGTGCAATCTACCACCAGATGAATTTTCCTTTGCCTTTGTAGTGCCTAAGGCCTCTTACAAACTGACATCAGGAACGTGAGGTGGAGACTTTGGTTTCCCATGGAAAAATGCCACCGTTTTTATCTAATGCTGTCTGCCGGCCACTGGGCTTATGCCGTCTTAAATTCCATACAAATGGGGATATCTCCCAGATAGAATCCACCACCACTTGGAAGTTTGTCTACCCTTGCAGTGTTAAGGCCTCCAACACACAGACATCAGGAACCTGGAGTGAAGACTTTGGTTTCCCATGGAAAGGGGCCACTGTTCGTGTCTAATGTAGTCTACCTGCCACTGTGGTTCTGCCTTCTAAAATTGCACAGAAATGAGGATATCTCCCAGGAACAATCTACTACCAGATGGAAGTTTGTCTTCCTGTGTAATTCCAAAGGCCTCCTACAAACTGACATCAGGAACGTGAGGTGGAGACTTTGGTTTCCCATGGAAAAGGTCCATTGTTCGTGTCTAATGCTGTCTGCCTGCCACTGGGCTTCTGCCGGCTGAAATTCCATACAAATGAGGGTATCTCCTCAATTCAATCAACCACCAGACGGAACTTTGTCTGCCCTTGTAGTGCCAAAGGCCTCCTACAAACTGACACCGGGAACCCGGAGTGGAGACTTTGGTTTCCCATGGAAATGGGCCAGCGTTCATGTCTAATGATGTGTGCCTGCCACTAGGCTTCTGCCTATTAAAATTCCACTAAAATTCCATACAAATGAGGATGTCTCCCAGGTGCAATCTACCACCAGATGGAAGTTTGTCTGCCCCTGTAGAGCCAAAGGCCTCCTACAAACTGACATCAGGAACGTGAGATGGAGACTTTGGTTTCCCATGGAAAAGGGCCACCGTTCTTGTCTAATGCTATCTGGCGACTTTTCGGATTCTGCCGACTAAAATTCCACTAAAATTCCATTCAAATGAGGATATCTCCCTGGTGCAATCTACCACCAGATGAATTTTCCTTTGCCTTTGTAGTGCCTAAGGCCTCTTACAAACTGACATCAGGAACGTGAGGTGGAGACTTTGGTTTCCCATGGAAAAATGCCACCGTTTTTATCTAATGCTGTCTGCCGGCCACTGGGCTTATGCCGTCTTAAATTCCATACAAATGGGGATATCTCCCAGATAGAATCCACCACCACTTGGAAGTTTGTCTACCCTTGCAGTGTTAAGGCCTCCAACACACAGACATCAGGAACCTGGAGTGAAGACTTTGGTTTCCCATGGAAAGGGGCCACTGTTCGTGTCTAATGTAGTCTACCTGCCACTGTGGTTCTGCCTTCTAAAATTGCACAGAAATGAGGATATCTCCCAGGAACAATCTACTACCAGATGGAAGTTTGTCTTCCTGTGTAATTCCAAAGGCCTCCTACAAACTGACATCAGGAACGTGAGGTGGAGACTTTGGTTTCCCATGGAAAAGGTCCATTGTTCGTGTCTAATGCTGTCTGCCTGCCACTGGGCTTCTGCCGGCTGAAATTCCATACAAATGAGGGTATCTCCTCAATTCAATCAACCACCAGACGGAACTTTGTCTGCCCTTGTAGTGCCAAAGGCCTCCTACAAACTGACACCGGGAACCCGGAGTGGAGACTTTGGTTTCCCATGGAAATGGGCCAGCGTTCATGTCTAATGATGTGTGCCTGCCACTAGGCTTCTGCCTATTAAAATTCCACTAAAATTCCATACAAATGAGGATGTCTCCCAGGTGCAATCTACCACCAGATGGAAGTTTGTCTGCCCCTGTAGAGCCAAAGGCCTCCTACAAACTGACATCAGGAACGTGAGGTGGAGACTTTGGTTTCCCATGGAAAAGGTCCATTGTTCGTGTCTAATGCTGTCTGCCTGCCACTGGGCTTCTACCTGATGAAATTCCATACAAATGAGGATATCTCCTCGATGCAATCAACCACCAGACGGAACTTTGTCTGCCCTTGTAGTGCCAAAGGCCTCCTACAAACTGACATCCGGAACGTGGGATGGAGACTTTGGTTTCCCAAGGAAATGGGCCACCGTTCGTGTCTAATGATGTGTGCCTGCAACTAGGCTTCTGCCTATTAAAATTCCACTAAAATACCATACAAATGAGGATGTCTCCCAGGTGCAATCTACCACCAGATGGAAGTTTGTCTGCCCCTGTAGAGCCAAAGGCTTCCTACAAATTGACATCAAGAACCTGAGGCGGAGACTTTGGTTTCCCATGGAAAAGGGCCACTGTTCGCGTCTAATGCTGTCTTCCTGCCACTGGGCTTATGGCTATTAAAATTACATACAAATGAGGATATCTCCTAGATGCAATATGCCACCAATTGGAATTTGTCTCCTCCTGTAGTGCCAGAGGCCTCCTAGAAAATGACATGAGGAACCTGGAGTGGAGACTTTGGTTTCCCATGGAAATGAGCCACTATTCATGTCTAATTCTGTGTGCCTGCCGCTGGGATTCGGCGGACTGAAATTCCTCTAAAATTCTATAATATTGAGATTATCTCGCAGGTGCAATCTACTCCCGGTTTGAAGTTTCTCTGCCCTTGTAGTGCCAAAGGGCTCCTATAAACTCACTTCTTAAACGTAGGATGTATAATTTGGTTTCCCGTGGAATAGGGCACTGTTCATGCCTAATGCTGAGTGCCTGCCACTGGGCATATGCCTGCTAAAATTCCATACAAATGAGGATATCTCGCAGATGCAATTTACCACCAGATGGAAGTTTGCCTGCCCTTGTAGTGGCAAAGGCCTCCTAAAAACTGACATCAGGAACCGGGAGTGGCGACTTTGGTTTCCCATGCAAATGGGCCACCGTTCGTGTCTAATCCTGTCTGCTTGCCACTGGGCTTCTTCCTATTAAAATTCCACTAAACTTCCATAGTAATGAGGATATCTCCCAGCTGAAATCTACAACCAGATAGAAGATTCTCTGCCCTTGTAGAACCAAAGCCCTCCTAAAAAACTGACATCAGGAACCAGGGGTGGAGACTTTGTTTTCCCATGGAAAAGGGCCAGCGTTCATGTCTCATGCTGTCTGCCTGCCACTGGGCTTCTGCCTGCTGAAATTCCAAAGAAATTTCGAAATCTCTCCCATGCAATCAACCACCTGACGGAAGTTTGTCTGCCCCTGTAGTGCCAAAGGCCTCCTACAAATTGACATCAGGAGCCTGGAGTGGAGAATTCGGTTTCCCATGAAAAAGGGCCACCGTTCGTGTCTAATGCTGTCTGCCGGCCACTGGGCTTATGGCTACAGATATTACATAGAAATGAGGATATCTCCAAGATGCAATATGCCACCAGTTGGAAGTTTGTCTGCTCTTGTAGTGAAAAAGGCCTCCTAAAAACTGACATCAGGAACCTGGCCTGCATACTTTCATTTCCCCTGGAAAAGGGCCACTATTCATGTCTTATTCTGTCTGCCTGCCGCTTGGAATCTGCGTACTAAAATTTGTCTAAAATTCTTTACAAATGAGAATATCTCTCAGGTGCAATCTACCACCAGGTTGAAGTTTGTCTGCTCTTGTAGTGCCAAAGGCCTCCAAAACATGACATCAGGAACATAGGATGGATAATTTGTTTTTCCATGGAAAAGGCCCATTGTTCATGTCTAATGCTGCAGCCTGCCAGTGGGTATATGCCTACTAAAATTCCATACGTATGAGGATATCTCCCAAATGTAATTTCCCACCAGATGGATGTTTGTCTACACTTTTAATGCCAAAGGCCTCCTGAAAACCGACATCAGAAGCCTGGGTTGGAGACTTCGGTTTCCCATGGAAAAGGGCCACTGTTCGTGTCTAATGCTGTCTCCCTGCCACTGAGCTTCTGCCTGTTGAAATTCCATAGAAATGAGGATATCTCCTCGATGCAATCAACCACCAGACGGAACTTTGTCTGCCTTTGTAGTGCCAAAGGCCTCCTTAAAACTGACATCAGGAACCTGGGGTTGAGACTTTGGTTTCCCATGGAAATGGACCAGGGTTCTTGTCTAATTCTGTCTGCCTGCCACTGGGCTTATGGCTACTAAAATTACATACAAATGAGGATGTCTCCCAGGTGCCATCTACCACCAGATGGAAGTTTGTCTGCCCCTGTAGAGCCAAAGGCTTCCTCCAAATTGATATCAGAAACCTGGGGCGGAGACTTTGGTTTCCCATGGAAAAGAACCACCGTTCGTGTCTAATGCTGTCTGCTTGCCACTGGGCTTATGGCTACTAAAATTACATACAAATGAGGATATCTCCCAGATGCAATATGCCACCAGATGGAAGTTTGTCTGCTCTTGCAGTGCCAAAGGCCTCCTTCAAACTGACATTTGGAACCTGGCCTGGAGACTTTGGTTTCCTATGGAAAAGGCCCACCGTTTATGTTTAATGCTGTCTGTCTGCCATTGGGCTTCTGAGTACTAAAATAATACTAAAATTCCGTACAAATGAGGACATCTCCTAGATGCAATCTACCGCCAGATGGAAATTTGTCTGCCAGTGTAGCGCTAATGGCCTCCAAAAAACTGACATCAGGAACATAGAATGCATAAGTTGTTTTTCCATGGAAAAAAGGCAACCGTTCGTGTCTAATGCTGTCTGCCTGCCACTGGGCTTCTACGTGCTGAAATTCCATACAAATGAGGATATCTCCCCGATGCACTCAACCACCAGACAGAAATTTGTCTGCCCTTGTACTGCCAAAGGCATCCTTAAACCTGACATCAGGAACGTGGTAGGGAGATTTTGCTTTCCCATGGAAAAGGGCCACCGTTCCTCTCTAATGCTGTCTGCCTGGCACTGTGGTTATGACTGATGAAGTTCCATACAAATGAGGATATCTCCCAGGTGCAATCTACCACCAGGTGGAAGTTTGTCTACCCTTGTAGTGCCAAGGCCTCTGAGAAACGTATGTCCGGAACGTGGGGTGGAGACTTTGGTTTCCCATAGAAATGGGCCACCGTTTCTGTCTAATGCAGTCTGCCTGCCACTGGGCTTCTTCCTACTAAAATTCCACGAAAATTCGATAGAAATGAGGATATCTCCCAGGTGCAATCTACAACCAGATGGAAGATTTTCTGCCCTTGTACTACCAAAGCCCTCCTAAGAAACTGACATCAGGAACCAGGGGTGGAGACTTTGTTTTCCAATGGAAAACGGCCAGCGTTCGTGTCTAATGCTGTCTGCCTGCCACTGGGCTTCTGCCTGCTGAAATTCCAAAGAAATTTGGAAATCTCTCCGATGCAATCATCCACCTGACGGAAGTTTGTCGGCCCCTGTAGTGCCAAAGGCCTCCTACAAATTGACATCAGGAGCCTGGAGTGGAGACTTTGGTTTCCCATGGAAATGGTCCACGGTTGGTGTTTAATGCTGTCTACTTGCCACTGGGCTTCTGCCTAATTTAATTCCACTAAAACTCCATACAAATGAAGATATCTCCAAGATGCAATATGCCACCAGTCGGAAGTTTGTCTGTTCTTGTAGTGCAAAAGGCCTCCTAAAAACTGACATCAGGAACCTGGCCTGGAGACTTTGGTTTCCCCTGGAAAAGGGCCACTATTCATGTCTAATTCTGTCTGCGTGCCACTGGGATTCTGCGTACTAAAATTCCTCTAAAATTCTATACAAATTAGAATATCTCGCAGGTGCAATCTACCCCCGGTTTGAAGTTTCTCAGCCCTTGTAGTGCCAAAGGTCTCCTATAAACTGACATCTGAAACGTAGGATGGATAATTTGGTTTCCCATGAAAAAGGGCCACTGTTCATGCCTAATGCTGTGTGCCTGCTACTGGGCGTATGCCTCCCAAAATTCCATACAAATGAGGATATCTCGCAGATGCAATTTACCACCAGATGGAAGATTGTCTGCCGTTGTAGTGGCAAAGGCCTCCTAAAAAACTGACATCAGGAACCAGGGGTAGAGACTTTGGTTTCCCATGGAAAAGGACCACCGTTTGTATCTAATGCTGTCAGCCTGGCATTGTGGTTATGAGTGCTGAAATTCCATACAAATGAGGATATCTCCTCAATGCAATCAACCACCAGACGGAACTTTGTCTGCCCTTGTAGTGCCAAAGGCCTCCTACAAACTGACACCAGGAACCTGGAGTGGAGACTTTGGTCTCCCATGGAAATGGGACAGCGTTCGTGTCTAATGATGTTTGCCTGCCACTAGGCTTCTGCCTATTAAAATTCCAATAAAATTCCATACCATTGAAGATGTCTCTCACGTGCAATCTACCACCAAATGGAAGTTTGTCTGCCCCTGTAGAGCCAAAGGCTTCCTACAAATTGACATCATGAAGCTGGGGTGGAGATTTTGGTTTCCCATGGCAAAGGGCCACGGTTCCTGTTTAATGCTGTCTGCCTGCCACTGGGCTTATGGCTACTAAAATTACATACAAATGAGGATATCTCCCAGATGCAATATGCCACCAGTTGGAAGTTTGTCTCCTCTTGTAGTGCCAGAGGCCTCCTAGAAAATGACATCAGGAACCTGGGGTGGAGACTTTGGTTTCCCATGGAAATGGGCCACTATTCATGTCTAATTCTGTCCGCCTGCCGCTGGGATTCTGCCTACTAAAATTCCAATAAAATTCCATACAAATGAGAATATCTCCCAGGTGCAATCAAGCACCAGATGGAAGTTTCTCTGCCCTTATGTTTCCAAAGGCCTCCTACAAACTGCCATCAGAAACCTAGGGTGGAGACGTTGGTTTCCCATGGAAAAGGACCACCGTTCCTGTCTAATGGTGTCTGCCTGGCACTGTGGTTATGACTGCTGAAGTTCCATACAAATGAGGATATCTCCCAGATGCAATATGCCACCAGATGGAAGTTTGTCTGCTCTTGCAGTGCCAAAGGCCTCCTTAAAACTGACATTCGGAACCTGGCCTGGAGACATTGGTTTCCTATGGAAAAGGCCCACTGTTCATTTTTAATGCTGTCGGTCTGCCACTGGGATTCTGAGTACTATAATTCCACTAAAATTCTATACAAATGAGGATATCTCCCAGGTGCAATCGACCACCAGATGGAAGTTTGTCTGCTCTTGCAGTGCCAAAGGCCTCCTTTATACTGACATTTGGAACCTGGCCTGGAGACTTTGGTTTCCTATGGAAAAGGCCCACCGTTCATGTTTAATGCTCTCTGTCTGCAACTGGGCTTCTGAGTACTAAAATACCACTAAAATTCCATACAAATAAGGACATCTACGAGGTGCGATCCACCATAAGATGGAAGTTTGTCTGCCCTTGTAGTGCCAAAGGCCTCCAACAAACTGACATCGGGAACGTGGTGTGGAGACTTTGGTTTCCCTAGGAAAAGGACCACCGTTCCTGTCTAATGCTGTCTGCCTGCCACTGGGCTTCTATCTGCTGAAATTCCATACAAATGAGGATATCTTCCCGATGCAATCAAACACCAGACGGAAGTTTTTCTGCCCTTGTAGTGCCAAAGGCCTCCTAGTAACGGACATCAGGAACGTGGGGTGGAGACTTTGGTTTCCCATAAAAATGGGCCACCGTTCGTGTCTAATGCTGTCTGCCTGCCACTGGGGATCTTCGTAATAAAATTCCAATAAAATTCCATAGAAATGAGGATATCTCCCCGGTGCAATCTACCACCAGATGGACGTTTTTCTGCCCTTGTAGTTCCAAACGCCTTCTACAAATTGAGATCAGGAACGTTGGGTGGAGACTTTTGTTTTCCCATGGAAATGGACCAGCATTTGTGTCTAATGCTATGTGACTGCCACTGGGATTATGCCTAGTAAAATCCCGTACAAATGAGGATATCTCCCAGATAGAGTCTACCACCAGATGAAAGTTTGTCTGCCCTTGTAATGCCAACGGCCTCCTACAAACTGACATCAGGATTCTGGATAGGACGGTTTGGTTTCCCATGGAAAAGGGGCACCCTTGGTGTTTAATGCTGTCTCCTTGCCACTGGGCTTATGACTACTGAAATTACATACAAATGAGGATATCTCCCTAAGAAAATTTCCCACCAGATGGAAGTTTGTCTACACTTTTAATGCCAAAGGCCTCCTAAAAACTGACATCAGGAGCCTGGGTTGGAGACTTTGTTTTCCCATGGAAAAGGGCCACCGTTCCTCTCTAATGCTGTCTGCCTGCCACTGGGCTTCTACCTGATGAAATTCCATAAAAATGAGGATATCTCAACGATGCAATCAACAACCAGACGGAAGTTTGTCTGCCCTTGTAGTGACAAAGGCCTCCTAGAAAGGGACATCAGTAACGTGGGGTGGAGACTTTGGTTTCCCATAGAAATGGGCCATTGTTCGTGTCTAATGCTGTCTGCCTGCCACTGGGTTTCTTCCTACTAAAATTCCACTAAAACTTCATAAAAATGAGGATATCTCCCAGGTGCAATCTACAACCAGATGGAAGTTTCTCTGCCCTTATATTGGAAAACATCTCCTACAAAGTGACATCAGAAACATGGGGTGGAGACTTTGGTTTCCCATTGAAAAGGGCCACTGTTCGTGTCTAATGCTGTCTGCCTGGCACTGGAGTTATGGCTACTGAAATTCCTTACAAATGAGGACATCTCCCAGATGGAATCTACCACCAGTTGGAAGTTTGTCTGCCCTTCTAGTGCCAAAGGCCTCCTACAAACTGACATCAGGAACGTGGGATGGAGACTTTGGTTTCCCAATGAAATCGGCCACCGTTCGTGTCTAATGCTGTCTGCCAAATACTGGGCTTATGCCTACTAAAATTCCAATAAAATTCTATACAAATGAGGATACCTCCCAGCTGCAAGCTACCACCAGATGGAAGTTTGTCTGCCCTTGTAGTGCCAAAGGCTTCCTACAAATTAACATCAGGAACCTGGGGCGTAGACTTTGGTTTCCCATGGAAAAGGGCCACCGTTCGTGTCTAATGCTGTCTGCCTGCCACTGGGCTTATGGCTACTAAACTTACATACAAATGAGGACATCTCCCAGATGCAATATGCCACCAGTTGGAAGTTTTATCTCCGCTTGTAGTGCCAGAGGCCTCCTAGAAAATGACATCAGGAAACTGGGGTGGAGACTTTGGTTTCCCATGGAAATAGGCCACTATTCATGTCTAATTCCGTCTGCCTGCCACTGGGATTCTACCTACTAAAATTCCACTAAAATTCCATACAAATAAGAATATCTCCCTGGTGCAATCTAACACCAGATGGAAGTTTGTCTGCCCATGGTGAGCCAAAGGCTTCCTACAAATTGACATCAGGAACCTAGGGCGGAGACTTTGGTTTTCCATGGAAAAGGACCACCGTTCGTTTCTAATGCTGTCTGCCTGCCACTGTGGTTATGACTGCTGAAGTTCCATACAAATGAGGATATCTCCCAAATGCAATCTACAACCACGTGGACGTTTGTCTGCCCTCGTAGTGCCAAATGCCTCCTAAAAACTGACATCAGGAACATGGGGTGGAGACTGTGGTTTCCCATAGAAATGGGCCACCGTTTGTGTCTAATGCTGTCTGACAGCCACTAGGCTTATGCCTACTAAAATTCCACTAAAATTCTATAGAAATGAGGATATCTCCCAGGTGCAATCTACAACCACGTGGACGTTTGTCTGCCCTCGTACTGCCAAAGGCCTCCTAAAAACTGACATCAGGACCGTGGGGTGGAGACTTTGTTTTCCCATGGAAATGGGCCACCGTTTATGTGTAATGCTATGTGCCTGCCACTGGGCTTATGCCTAGTAAAATTCCATACAAATGAGGATATCTCCCAGATGGAGTCTACCACCAGTTGAAAGTTTGTCTGCCTTTGTAATGCCAACGGCCTCCTACAAACTGACATCAGGAATCTGGAGAGAACGCTTTGGTTTCTATTGGAAAAGGGCCACCCTTTGTGTTTAATGCTGTCTCCTTGCCACTGGGTTTATGACTACTGAAACTACATACACATGAGGATATCTCCCAGATGCAATATGCCACCAGGCGGAAGTTTGTCTGCCCTTGTAGTGCCACAGGCCTCTTAGAAACCAACATCAGGAACGTGGGGTGGAGACTGTGGTTTCCCATAGGAATGGGCCATTGTTCGTGTCTAATGCTGTCTGCCTGCCACTGGGTTTCTTCCTACTAAAATTCCACTAAAATTCCATAGAAATGACGATATCTCCCAGGTGCAATCTACAACCAGATGGAAGTTTCTCTGCCCTTAAATTGGAAAACGCCTCCTATAATGAGACATCAGCAACGTGGGGTGGAGATTTTGGTTTCCCATGGAAAAGGGCCACTGTTCGTGTCCAATGCTGTCTGCGTGCCACTTGGCTTCTGCCTTCTGAAATCCCATACAAATGAGCATATCTCCCCGATGCAATCAACCACCAGATGGAAGTTTTTCTGCCCTTGTATTGCCAAAGGCCTCCTTCAAACTGACATCAGGAACATAGGATGGATATTTTGTCTTTCCATAGAAAAGGGCCACCGTTCTTGTCTAATGCTGTCTGCCTGCCAGTGGGCATATGCCTACTAAAGTTCCATACATATGAGGATATCTCCCAAATGGAATTTCCCACCAGATGGAAGCTTGTCTGCCCTTTTAATGCCAAAGGCCTCCTACAAACTGACATGAGGAGCCTGGGTTAGAGACTTTGGTTTCCCATGGATATAGGGCAGCGTTCGTGTGTAATGCTGTCTGCCTGCCGCTGGACTTCTGCCTACTAAAATACCACTAAAATTCCATACAAATGGCGATATCTCCCAGGTCCAATCTACCACCAGATGGAATTTTTTCTGCCCTTGTAGTTCCAATCGCCTCTTACAGACTGACATCAGGAACAAGGGATGGAGACTTTGGTTTCCCATGGAAATGAGCCACTATTCATGTCTAATTCTATCTACCTGCTGCTGGGATTCTGCCTACTAAAATTCCACTAAAATTCCATACAAATGAGTATATCTCCCAGCTACAACCTAACACCAGATGGAAGTTTCTCTGCCCTTGTAGTGCCAAAGGCCTCCTACAAACTGCCATCAGGAACCTATGGTGGAGACTTTGGTTTCCCATGGAAAAGGACCACCGTTCCTGTCTAATGCTCTTTGCCTGGCACTGTGTTTATGACTGCTGAAGTTCCATAAAAATGAGGATATCTCCCAGGTGTAATCTACCACCGGGTGGAAGTTTGTCTGCCCCCGTAGTGCCAAAGGCCTCCTACAAACTGACATCAAGAAGCTGGGGTGGAGACTTTGGTTTCCCATGGAAAAGGTCCATTGTTTGTGTCTAATGCTGTCTGCCTGCCACTGGGCTTCTGCCTGCTGAAATTCCATACAAATGAGGATATCTCCTCGATGCAATCAACCACCAGATGGAACTTTGTCTGCTCTTGTAGTGCCAAAGGCCTCCTACAAACTCACACCAGGACCCTGGAGTGGAGACTTTGGTTTCCCATGGAAATGGGCCAGCGTTCGTGCCTAATGACTTGTGCATGCCACTAGGCTTCTGCCTATTAAAATCCCACTAAAATTCCATACAAATGAGGATGTCTCCCAGGTGCAATCTACCACCAGATGGAAGTTTGTCTGCCCCTGTAGAGCCAAAGGCTTCCTACAAATTGACATCAGTAACCTGGGGCGGACACTTTGGTTTCCCATGGAAAAGGGCCACCGTTCGTGTCTAATGCTGTCTGCCTGCCACTGGGCTTATGGCTACTAAAATTACATACAAATGAGGATATCTCCCAGATGCAATATGCCACCAGTTGGAAGTTTGCCTCCTCTTGTAGTGCCAGAGGCCTCCTAAAAAATGACATCAGGAACCTGGGGTGGAGACTTTGGTTTCCCATGGAAATGGGCCACTATTCATGTCTAATTCTGTCTGCCTGCCGCTGGGATTCTGCCTACTAAAATTCCACTTAAATTCCATACAAATGAGAATATCTCCCAGGTGCAATCAAACACCAGATGGAAGTTTCTCTGCCCTTGTGTTTCCAAAGGTCTCCTACAAACTGCCCTCGGGAACCTAGGGTGGAGACTTTGGTTTCCCTAGGAAAAGGACCACTGTTCCTGTCTAATGCTGTCTGCCTGGCACTGTGGTTATGACTGCTGAAGTTCCATAAAAATGAGGATATCTCCCAGGTGCAATCTACCACCAGGTGGAAGTTTGTCTGCCCTCGTAGTGCCAAATGCCTCCTAAAAACTGACATCAGGAACGTGGGGTGGAGACTGTGGTTTCCCATAGAAATGGGCCACCGTTTGTGTCTAATGCTGTCTGACAGCCACTAGGCTTATGCCTACTAAAATTCCACTAATATTCTATAGAAATGAGGATATCTCCCAGGTACAATCTACAACCAGATGGAAGTTTCTCTGCCCTTGTAGTGCCAAAGGCCTCCTAAAAACTGACATCAGGAACGTGGGGTGGAGACATTGGTTTCCCATGGAAAAGGGGCACCGTTCGTTTCTAATGCTGTCTGCCTGCCACTGGGGTTATGCCTGCAGAAATTCCTCACAAATGAGGATATCTCCCACATGGAATCTACCACCAGTTGGAAGTTTGTCTGCGCTTGTAGTACCAAAGGCCTCGTCCAAACTGATATCAGGCATGTGGATGGAGACTTTGGTTTCCCCGGGAAATGGGCCACCGTTCGTGTCTAATGCTGTCTGCCTGGCACTGTGGTTATGCCTACTAAAATTCCACTAAAATTCTATTCAAATGAGCATATCTCCCAGGTGCAATCTGCCACCAGATGGAAGTTCGTCTGCCCTTGTAGGTCCAAAGGCCTCCTACAAACTGACATCAGGAACGTGAGGTGGAGACTTTGGTTTCCCATGGAAAAGGTCCATTGTTCGTGTCTAATGATGTGTGCCTGCCACTAGGCTTCTGCCTATTAAAATCCCACTAAATTTCCATGCAAATGAGGATGTCTCCCGGGTGCAATCTACCACAAGATGGAAGTTCCTCTGCCCCTGTAGAGCCAAAGGCTTCCTACAAATTGACATCAGGAACCTGGGGCGGACACTTTGGTTTCCCATGGAAAAGGGCCACCGTTCGTGTCTAATGTTGTCTGCCTGCCACTGGGCTTATGGGTACTAAAATTACATACAAATGAGGATGTCTCCCAGGTGCAATCTACCACCAGATGGAAGTTTGTCTGCCCTTGTAGAGCCAAAGGCTTCCTACAAACTGACATCAGGAACGTGCGGTGGAGACTTTGGTTTCCCATGGAAATGGGCCACGGTTTGTGTCTAATGCTATGTGCCTGCCACTAGGCTTATGCCTAGTAAAATCCCATACAAATGAGGATATCTCCCAGATGGAGTCTACCACCAGTTGAAAGTTTGTCTGCCCTTCTAATGCCAACGGCCTCCTACAAACTGACATCAGGAATCTGGAGAGGACGCATTGGTTTCCCATGGAAAAGAGCCACCTTTGTTGTTCAATGCTGTCTGCCTGCCAGTGGACATATGCCGACTAAAATTCCCTACAAATGAGGATATCTCCCAAATGCAATTTCCCACCAGATGGAAGTTTGTCTGCCCTTTTAATGCCAAAGGCCTCCTACAAACTGACATCAGGAGGCTGGGTTGGAGAGTTTGTTTTCCCATGGAAAAGGGCCACCGTACGTGTCTAAGTCTCTCTGCCTGCCACTGGGCTTCTACCTGCTGAAATTCCATACAAATGAGGATATCTCCCCGATGTACTCAGCCACCAGACGGAAGTTTGTTTGCCCTTGTACTGCCAAAGGCCTCCTAAAACCTGACATCAGGAACCTGGCCTGGAGATTTTTGGCTGCCCATGGGAAAAGGGCCACCGTTCATGTCTAATGGTATCTGCCTGCCACTGGGCTTCTACCTGCTGAAATTCCATACAAATGAGGATATCTCCACGATGCAATCAACCACCAGACGGAAGTTTGTCTGCCCTTGTCGTTCCAAAGGCCTTCTAGAAACGGACATCAGGAACGTGGGGTGGAGACTTTGGTTTCCCATAGAAATGGGCCATTGTTCGTGTTTAATGCTGTCTGCCTGCCACTGGGCTTCTTCCTACTAAAATTGCACTAAAATTCAATAGAAATGAGGATATTTCTCAGGTGTAATCTACCACCAGATGGAAGTTTCTCTTCCCTTATATTGGAAAACGCCTCCTACAAAGTGACATTTGCAACATGGGCTGGAGGTTTTGGTTTCCCACGGAAAAGGGCCACTGTTCGTGTCTAAGGCTGTCTGCCTGTCACTGGGGTTATGCCTGCTGAAATTCCTCACAAATGAGGATATATCCCAGATGCAATATGCCAGCAGTTGGAAGTTTGTCCCCTCTTGTAGTGCCTGAGGCCTCCTAAAAAATGACATCAGGAACCTGGGGTGGAGACTTTGGTTTCCCATGGAAACGGGCCACTATTCATGTCTAATTCTGTCTGCCTGCCGCTGGGATTCTGCCTACTAAAATTCCACTCAAATTCCATACAAATGAGGATATCTCCCAGGTGTAATCTACCACCAGGTGGAAGTTTGTCTGCCCTCATAGTGCCAAAGGCCTCCTAAGAACTGACATCAGGAACGTGGGGTGGAGACTTGGTTTTCCCAAGGAAATGGGCCACCGTTTGTGTCTAATGCTGTCTGCCAGCCACTGGGCTTATGCCTACTAAAATTCCACTAAAATTCTATAGAAATGAGGATATCTCTCAGGTGCAATCTACAACCAGATGGAAGTTTCTCTGCCCTTGTAGTGCCAAAGCCCTCCTAAAACTGACATCAGGAACGTGGGGTGGAGACTCTACTTTTCCCATGGAAATGGGCCACCGTTTCTGTCTAATGCTATGTGCCTGCCACTGGCTTCTTCCTACTAAAATTCCACTAAAATTCCATGGAAATTAGGATATCTCCCAGGTGCAATCTACCACCAGATGGAAGTTTTTCTGCCCTTGTAGCTCCAAACGCCTCTTACAAACTGACATCAGGAACGTGGGGTGGAGACTTTGGTTTCCCATGGGAAAGGGGCACCGTTCGTGTCTAATGCTGTCTGCCTGCCACTGGGCTTCTGTCTGCTGAAATTCCATACAAATGAGGATATCTCCTCGATGCAATCAACCATCAGATGGAACTTTGTCTGCCCTTTTAGTGCCAAAGGCCTCTTACAAACTGACATCAGGACCGTGGGTGGAGACTTTGGTTTCCCATGGAAAAGGGCCACTGTTCGTGTCCAATGCTGTCTGCGTGCCACTTGGCTTCTGCCTTCTGAAATCCCATACAACGGAGCATATCTCCCCGATGCAATCAACCACCAGATGGAAGTTTTTCTGCCCTTGTATTGCCAAAGGCCTCCTTCAAACTGACATCAGGAACATAGGATGGATAATTTGTCTTTCCATGGAAAAGGGCCACCGTTCTTGTCTAATGCTGTCTGCCTGCCAGTGGGCATATGCCTACTAAAGTTCCATACATATGAGGATATCTCCCAAATGGAATTTCCCACCAGATGGAAGTTTGTCTGCCCTTTTAATGCCAAAGGCCTCCTACAAACTGACATGAGGAGCCTGGGTTGGAGACTTTGGTTTCCCATGGATATAGGGCAGCGTTCGTGTGTAATGCTGTCTGCCTGCCGCTGGACTTCTGCCTACTAAAATACCACTAAAATTCCATACAAATGGCGATATCTCCCAGGTCCAATCTACCACCAGATGGAATTTTTTCTGCCCTTGTAGTTCCAATCGCCTCTTACAGACTGACATCAGGAACGGGGGATGGAGACTTTGGTTTCCCATGGAAATGAGCCACTATTCATGTCTAATTCTATCTACCTGCTGCTGGGATTCTGCCTACTAAAATTCCACTAAAATTCCATACAAATGAGTATATCTCCCAGCTACAACCTAACACCAGATGGAAGTTTTTCTGCCCTTGTAGTGCCAAAGGCCTCCTACAAACTGCCATCAGGAACCTATGGTGGAGACTTTGGTTTCCCATGGAAAAGGACCACCGTTCCTGTCTAATGCTCTTTGCCTGGCACTGTGTTTATGACTGCTGAAGTTCCATAAAAATGAGGATATCTCCCAGGTGTAATCTACCACCGGGTGGAAGTTTGTCTGCCCCCGTAGTGCCAAAGGCCTCCTACAAACTGACATCAAGAAGCTGGGGTGGAGACTTTGGTTTCCCATGGAAAAGGTCCATTGTTTGTGTCTAATGCTGTCTGCCTGCCACTGGGCTTCTGCCTGCTGAAATTCCATACAAATGAGGATATCTCCTCGATGCAATCAACCACCAGATGGAACTTTGTCTGCTCTTGTAGTGCCAAAGGCCTCCTACAAACTCATACCAGGACCCTGGAGTGGAGACTTTGGTTTCCCATGGAAATGGGCCAGCATTCATGCCTAATGACTTGTGCATGCCACTAGGTTTCTGCCTATTAAAATCCCACTAAAATTCCATACAAATGAGAATATCTGCCAGGTGCAATCAAACACCAGATGGACCTTTCTCTGCCCTTGTGTTTCCAAAGGCCTCCTACAAACTGCCATCAGGAACCTAGGGTGGAGACTTTGGTTTCCCATGGAAAAGGACCACCGTTCCTGTCTAATGCTGTCTGCCTGGCACTGAGGTTATGACTGCTGAAGTTCCATAGAAATGAGGGTATTTCCCAGGTGCAATCTACCACCAGATGGAAGTTTGTCTGCCTTCGTAGTGCCAAAGGCTTCCTCCAAACTGACACCAGGAACCTGGAGTGGAGACTTTGGTTTCCCATGGAAATGGGCCAGCGTTCGTGTCTAATGATGTGTTCCTGCCACTAGGCTTCTGCCTATTAAAATACCACTAAAATTCCTTAAAAAGGAGGATGTCTCCCAGGTGCAATCTACCACCAGATAGAAGTTTGTCTGCCCCTGTAGAACCAAAGGCTTCCTACAAATTGACATCAGGAACCTGGGGCGGAGACTTTGGTTTCCCATGGAAAAGGGCCACCGTTCGTATCTTATGCTGTCTGCCTGCTACTGGGCTTATGGCTACTAAAATTACATACAAATGAGGATATCTCCCAGATGCAATATGCCAGCAGTTGGAAGTTAGTCTCCTCTTGTAGTGCCAGAGGCCTCCTAAAAAATGACATCAGGAACCTGGGGTGGAGACTTTGGTTTCCCATGGAAATGGGCCACTATTCATGTCTAATTCTGCCTGCCTGCCGCTGGGATTCTGCCTACTAAAATTCCTCTAAAATTCCATACAAATGAGAATATCTCCCTGGTGCAATCTACCACCAGATGGAAGTTTGTCTGCCCATGGTGAGCCAAAGGCTTCCTACAAATTGACATCAGGAACGTGGGGTGGAGACTTTGGTTTCCCATGGAAAAGGACCACCGTTCGTTTCTAATGCTGTCTGCCTGCCACTGTGGTTATGAGTGCTGAAGTTCCATACAAATGAGGATATCTCCCAGGTGCAATCTACAACCACGTGGACGTTTGTCTGCCCTCGTAGTGCCAAAGGCCTCCTAAAAACTGACATCAGGAACGTGGGGTGGAGACTTTGGTTTCCCAAGGAAATGGGCCACCGTTTGTGTCTAATGCTGTCTGCCAGCCACTGGGCTTATGCCTACTAAAATTCCACTAAAATTCTATAGAAATGAGGATATCTCTCAGGTGCAATCTACAACCAGATGGAAGTTTCTCTGCCCTTGTAGTGCCAAAGCCCTCCTAAAAACTGACATCAGGAACGTGGGGTGGAGACTCTACTTTTCCCATGGAAATGGGCCACCGTTTCTGTCTAATGCTATGTGCCTGCCACTGGGCTTCTTCCTACTAAAATTCCACTAAAATTCCATGGAAATTAGGATATCTCCCAGGTGCAATCTACCACCAGATGGAAGTTTTTCTGCCCTTGTAGCTCCAAACGCCTCTTACAAACTGACATCAGGAACGTGGGGTGGAGACTTTGGTTTCCCATGGGAAAGGGGCACCGTTCGTGTCTAATGCTGTCTGCCTGCCACTGGGCTTCTGTCTGCTGAAATTCCATACAAATGAGGATATCTCCTCGATGCAATCAACCATCAGATGGAACTTTGTCTGCCCTTTTAGTGCCAAAGGCCTCTTACAAACTGACATCAGGACCGTGGGGTGGAGACTTTGGTTTCCCATGGAAAAGGGCCACTGTTCGTGTCCAATGCTGTCTGCGTGCCACTTGGCTTCTGCCTTCTGAAATCCCATACAACGGAGCATATCTCCCCGATGCAATCAACCACCAGATGGAAGTTTTTCTGCCCTTGTATTGCCAAAGGCCTCCTTCAAACTGACATCAGGAACATAGGATGGATAATTTGTCTTTCCATGGAAAAGGGCCACCGTTCTTGTCTAATGCTGTCTGCCTGCCAGTGGGCATATGCCTACTAAAGTTCCATACATATGAGGATATCTCCCAAATGGAATTTCCCACCAGATGGAAGTTTGTCTGCCCTTTTAATGCCAAAGGCCTCCTACAAACTGACATGAGGAGCCTGGGTTGGAGACTTTGGTTTCCCATGGATATAGGGCAGCGTTCGTGTGTAATGCTGTCTGCCTGCCGCTGGACTTCTGCCTACTAAAATACCACTAAAATTCCATACAAATGGCGATATCTCCCAGGTCCAATCTACCACCAGATGGAATTTTTTCTGCCCTTGTAGTTCCAATCGCCTCTTACAGACTGACATCAGGAACGGGGGATGGAGACTTTGGTTTCCCATGGAAATGAGCCACTATTCATGTCTAATTCTATCTACCTGCTGCTGGGATTCTGCCTACTAAAATTCCACTAAAATTCCATACAAATGAGTATATCTCCCAGCTACAACCTAACACCAGATGGAAGTTTTTCTGCCCTTGTAGTGCCAAAGGCCTCCTACAAACTGCCATCAGGAACCTATGGTGGAGACTTTGGTTTCCCATGGAAAAGGACCACCGTTCCTGTCTAATGCTCTTTGCCTGGCACTGTGTTTATGACTGCTGAAGTTCCATAAAAATGAGGATATCTCCCAGGTGTAATCTACCACCGGGTGGAAGTTTGTCTGCCCCCGTAGTGCCAAAGGCCTCCTACAAACTGACATCAAGAAGCTGGGGTGGAGACTTTGGTTTCCCATGGAAAAGGTCCATTGTTTGTGTCTAATGCTGTCTGCCTGCCACTGGGCTTCTGCCTGCTGAAATTCCATACAAATGAGGATATCTCCTCGATGCAATCAACCACCAGATGGAACTTTGTCTGCTCTTGTAGTGCCAAAGGCCTCCTACAAACTCATACCAGGACCCTGGAGTGGAGACTTTGGTTTCCCATGGAAATGGGCCAGCATTCATGCCTAATGACTTGTGCATGCCACTAGGTTTCTGCCTATTAAAATCCCACTAAAATTCCATACAAATGAGAATATCTGCCAGGTGCAATCAAACACCAGATGGACCTTTCTCTGCCCTTGTGTTTCCAAAGGCCTCCTACAAACTGCCATCAGGAACCTAGGGTGGAGACTTTGGTTTCCCATGGAAAAGGACCACCGTTCCTGTCTAATGCTGTCTGCCTGGCACTGAGGTTATGACTGCTGAAGTTCCATAGAAATGAGGGTATTTCCCAGGTGCAATCTACCACCAGATGGAAGTTTGTCTGCCTTCGTAGTGCCAAAGGCTTCCTCCAAACTGACACCAGGAACCTGGAGTGGAGACTTTGGTTTCCCATGGAAATGGGCCAGCGTTCGTGTCTAATGATGTGTTCCTGCCACTAGGCTTCTGCCTATTAAAATACCACTAAAATTCCTTAAAAAGGAGGATGTCTCCCAGGTGCAATCTACCACCAGATAGAAGTTTGTCTGCCCCTGTAGAACCAAAGGCTTCCTACAAATTGACATCAGGAACCTGGGGCGGAGACTTTGGTTTCCCATGGAAAAGGGCCACCGTTCGTATCTTATGCTGTCTGCCTGCTACTGGGCTTATGGCTACTAAAATTACATACAAATGAGGATATCTCCCAGATGCAATATGCCAGCAGTTGGAAGTTAGTCTCCTCTTGTAGTGCCAGAGGCCTCCTAAAAAATGACATCAGGAACCTGGGGTGGAGACTTTGGTTTCCCATGGAAATGGGCCACTATTCATGTCTAATTCTGCCTGCCTGCCGCTGGGATTCTGCCTACTAAAATTCCTCTAAAATTCCATACAAATGAGAATATCTCCCTGGTGCAATCTACCACCAGATGGAAGTTTGTCTGCCCATGGTGAGCCAAAGGCTTCCTACAAATTGACATCAGGAACGTGGGGTGGAGACTTTGGTTTCCCATGGAAAAGGACCACCGTTCGTTTCTAATGCTGTCTGCCTGCCACTGTGGTTATGAGTGCTGAAGTTCCATACAAATGAGGATATCTCCCAGGTGCAATCTACAACCACGTGGACGTTTGTCTGCCCTCGTAGTGCCAAAGGCCTCCTAAAAACTGACATCAGGAACGTGGGGTGGAGACTTTGGTTTCCCAAGGAAATGGGCCACCGTTTGTGTCTAATGCTGTCTGTCAGCCACTGGGCTTATGCCTACTAAAATACCACTAAAGTTCTATACAAATGAGGATATCTCCCAGGTGCAATCTACGACCACGTGGACGTTTGTCTGCCCTCGTAGTGCCAAAGGCCTCCTAAAAACTGACATCAGGACCGTGGGGTGGAGACTTTCTTTTCCCATGGAAATGGGCCACCGTTTGTGTCTAATGCTATGTGCCTGCCACTGGGCTTATGCCTAGTAAAAACCCATACAAATGATGATATCTCCCAGTTGGAGTCTACCACCAGTTGAAAGTTTTTTCTGCCCTTGTATTGCCAACGGCCTCCTACAAACTGACATCAGGAATCTGGAGAGGACGCTTTGGTTTCCCATGGAAAAGGGCCACCCTTGGTGTTTAATGCTGTCTTCCTGCCCGTGGGCATATACCTACTAAAATTCCCTACAAATGAGGATATCTTCCAAATGCAATTTCCCACCAGATGGAAGTTTGTCTGCCCTTTTAATGCCAAAGGCCTCCGACAACCTGACATCAGGAATGTGGGATGGAGACTTTGGTTTCCTTAGGAAACGAGCCACTGTTCCTGTCTAATTCTCTCTGCCTTCCGCTGGGATTCTGCCTACTAAAATTCCACTAAAATTCTATAGAAATGAGGATATCTCCCAGGTGCAATCTACAACCAGATGGAAGTTTCTCCTCCCTTATATTGGAAAACGCCTCCTACAAAGTGACATTTGCAACATGGGGTGGAGATTTTGGTTTCCCATGGAAAAGGGCCACTGTTTGTGTCTAATGCTGTCTGCCTGCCAGGGGGCATATGCCTACTAAAATTCCATACAAATGAGGATATCTCCCAAACGCAATTTCCCACCAGATGGAAGTTTGTCTACCCTTTTAATGCCAAAGACCTCCTAAAAACTGACATCAGGAGCCTGGGTTGGAGACTTTGGTTTCCCATGGAAATGGGCCACCGTTCGTGTCTAATGCTGTTTGCCTGCCACTGGGGTTCTGCCTGCTGAAATTCCTCACAAATGAGGATATCTCCCTGATGCAATCAGCCACCAGACGGAAGTTTGTCTGCCCTTGTAGTGCCAAAGGCCTCTTACAAACTGACATCAGGAACAGGGAATGGAGACTTGGGTTTCCCATGGAAAAGGTACACTCTTCGTGTCTAATGCTGTCTGCCTGCCACTGGGCTTCTGTCTGCTGAAATTCCATACAAATGAGGATATCTCCTCGATGCAATCAACCACCAGACGGAACTTTGTCTGCCCTTGTAGTGCCAAAGTCCTCCTACAAACTGACATCAGGAACCTGGAGTGGAGACTTTGGTTTCCCATGGAAATGGGCCAGCGTTCGTGTCTAATTATATGTGCCTGCCACTAGGCTTCTGCCTATTAATTTTCCACTTAAATTCCATACAAATGAGGGTGTCTTCCAGGTGCAATCTACCACCAGATAGAAGTTTGACTGCCCTTGTAATGACAACGGCCTTTTACAAACTGACATCTGGAATCTGGAGAGGACTGTTGCAGTGCGTGCCTGCTCTGGCCTGGCTCAGTGTCTAGCCTGGCCTACCCGGCAGCTCTCGGCACGCCCCAACCAGTCACTTTGTGGGGGTTCGTGTCTTGTCACTGGATAACGCTGTCAAGGCCGGATTGAAGAAAGAAGGGACTCTCTCTTGAATTTTCTAGGGAACAGAGGCTTTATTCGGGGGCGGGGGGAAGGGGGTCAGGATGATCCCCCCAGCCACCCCAGGCTGGTGCCTCTGGAGAGAGAGACCCTGAGCCTGGGGTGGTGGGCGGTTTAATTCTGGGGTGGATTCTAAGTTACAGTTACTAATAAAACAATCTAAATACATCATGCTAAATTAAGTCATTTAGGTTCTAACAAATCTAGCACAAGTTTTGGGATGGGCCGAGAACAGTTTTGCAAAATGAATGGCTAGCTCTACTGTACTTCAAAGATAAGAATTAAATGATGGACACGAGGATAATTATGCAGGACAAAGGAGGTAAGGCAGGGGAGAACTAATAAAAGAAAGATTCTAAGCAGGGGCAAAGCTGTCCTAGAAACTCTTATTGGAACTACAAAAAGTTACATATTAAAACAAGCAATACATCTTAAGACAAAAGGGCTTTCTTGAATTTTGCAGACTATTCTAAACCTAACAATAAAACTCTTCATGCTGAATTTTCAGCTAAGGCCTGCACATATTATTTTTGCAGAGTCATACTTCCCCCTTTTTTTTTTTTTTTTTTTTTTTTTTTGTTACTGATCTGGTGTGTAAACTTCTGAGCTATTTTCACTGCTGGTAACTTCGTCTAGCGGAAATTCGTTGGCTGGCTCTACTGAATGCACTGAATGCACAGAGGGGGTGGAAGTGGAAAAAACTGCACGCATGATCAAACTTTTTACTAAACTAAAAGCAAAGGCCACAACTAATACAATGAACAACACTAACAGTCCTGTTTTGATCCATGAGCTGGCAACTTTAGAAAGTCCGACACCTGAAAAGATGTTGTCAAACCAGTCTCCTATTTCTTCTTTGATGGAACTGACCATCCCTCGTAGCTGGTGGACAGATTTTCTGACGTCTTCTGCTTTAGATGATAGGTTGAAGCAGCAGAGTCCTTCGAACTCCTCGCACGAATGTTGATTCAACAGAAGCAAGTAATCAATGGCAGCTCTATTTTGGAGCGTTGCCCGTCTAGTTATCTGTTCGTCTGATAAGAGGTCACTTATAGCACGAGATGTTAAATTTGCTTGTTTAGCTACCCAACATTCTAATTGGCCTAATTCTCCCACAGACTTTGCAATTGAAACCCAAGGTAAAAAAACTGACAGGGCTGCTGCTTTTGCCCTGGACCAATGGATAAATTCTGAATTGCAATCCGAATTAAGACTTGTCAAGTCTCTCTTCTGAACTTTTAGAGAGGAATTTTTCTTGTGCCAATTGAGAATTTGAGTCATGTTAGGGGTAAAAAGGCTCAGCTTACTCAGAGTGCAAGGACCTCCAATGAGACGAGCTGGGATCCCGGTAAAGGCTCTGTCACTACAAACAAGGAAAAAACCTTTGGGAAGGGAAAGGGAATTGCTAGCAGAAAAAGTAAGGACATGAACAATTTTTGCACACCAATTTGTTGCCATATAAGAAATTTCAGCTTGTCTCAAATTGTAAAACGACTTTTCTTGCTCTTTGGGTGGGGTATACATAAATTGAACACAAAAAGGAGCTTTGGAGGACCCAAGGAGTTCTAATTCTTGGGGCTCCAGGTGGGGGCGGCCGAGAGACTGAGACCATTGTTTCCAAAAAGCAAGGGGATTTTTAACAACAGTAGAAGGGGGCTCATTTATTTCTTGAAACTCTTTAACTGCGCTAGGTTTCTGATTAAAACTTTGACGCTACCGGAGGAGTGGTTGAGGATACTCTTCTTCTTTTGCAGGGATCCCTACTAAGCAGGCAGACATGGGATTTTGGGCTGAGGCTGAGGCTAGACAAATGTGATCTTGGCCTAGACTCTGTGCAAGGGTTTTCCACACATTGGTTTTTGGCTGTGGGACAATCCAGAAGAAAGCCAGGGTTGGCAAACTGAGCAGCATCACAAATGCAAACACTCTCGAACTACGAATTTCCATGCTGACCACCAGGCCTGTAGTTCTGTAACTTAAAAGAAAAGAATTTAGTTAAACAAACACTGAAAACACTCAGCAAGAGGAAGCAGCTCTTCTGCTTCTTCCTCTTGCCAAAACATCCAGGAAGGAATACTAACTGGACAAGAAGGCTCTGTGTCTGAACCTTCCTGTTCTTCATCTTTTTTTCTCTTTCTCCAGGAGGCGACAGCTGCCTGGGGCACTTTTGCTTCTGATGTTTTGGGGACATAGGGTCTCACACATCGGGAGGGAATCTACCGCAAGCCGGTGGGAGTGGAGACACAGGCGTACCCGCGCCTCCAGGTGACTAAATCATGAGGACTCTGTATCCTCCAAGTTTCTGGATCTTTGACAAGGACCTTTGGCCTTTCATGGGGTTCTAACAGAGAGCTCCCTCGAAAGTGCCTTGTCACCGGCGGGTTCATGGTCTCAAAGGAACAGTTAAGAAAATTCAAAGTGAACAGAGCACGGGCCAATCTCACAGATGGTGGTTCAATTTTGAGGATTGGTTGCTGCTGACTGAGGACTCTTTTGAGGTTAAGATGAGTCCTCTCCACAATTGCTTGGCCTGTGGGAGAGTGGGGAATCCCTGTTTTGTGTTTTACTTCTCATTGCTGTAAAAAGTTGCTGAATTCTTTAGATGTGTATGCTGGAGCATTATCTGTTTTCAAGGACTTTGGGATGCTTAATACAGCGAAAGCCTGGATAAAATGCTTGATAGCATCTCCAGCTTTCTCTCCTGTGTGGGCAGATGCAAAAACAGCTCCTGAGAACGTGTCGACAGAGACATGCACGAACTTTTGCTTTCCGAAAGGGGCAAAGTGCGTGACG